>OX453032.1:312122-5112122 GCA_949699075.1 Asteroscopus sphinx
GGCGCTCAACAAAAACGGTGACTTGTCGTCTTTCTCAAGGGAAGGGGACCGAGTAGCACTGTACTTCTTCGCGCGGGATTCTTGAGTCAAATCCGCGCCCAAATCTGATGCAATCTGAGCTAGAGGACGAGGAATATTCGTGTACTTATAATCCACACGTTTATGCAACCACTGTTCAGGTAACGGGAGTTTTGGCAAGCCTATGAATCTGAAGGACCTGGGTTTGGGGCAGGTTGAGGTATCGCGGGGGTCGGTACAGTGTTGCTGACGATGATGATTTGTGGGGGGTTGGTGGGGGGCTCGTCGGCGGGGGCGCCGGCTAGCGCGGCGCGGTCTCGGCGCGGTGCGGCCACGGCGCGGCCGCCCAGCGGGACGCGCCGCGGCTGCGGGGGCCGCGCACTGGACCGCGGACTATGTGCACCTGGGAATGTTCAAAGGACACATTTAGTACAAGGTTACACAGATTTAGCCTTCTCGTACCGAGAAGTGGCCCGTGCCCAGCAGTGGGACAGTAATGGGCTGGTTATGTTATGTTACACAGATTTCAAAGAGTTTCGAATAGTATAAAAAAAAACATGAGGTACGTCGTGTATAATACTGATATTCAGTCGTGTCTGGTAAGACTGGAAGCCAACCACAACACATAGTTGGGGAATGGTTAAGCGGAAGAGAATATGTTTAGGTATACTAATCAGCACCGTGCACAGTTCCGTGTGGTGCCGGACGTAAATAATTGCACCAGCCTATATCTTATCATGGGTGTCGTAAAAGGCGACTAAGGGATTCACCAGAGGATTGGCAGCAGCGTTCTCTGACTATTTAACCAACCAGCTGCGATCGCCAACCCGCCTGGCAAGCGTGGCGATTATGGCATATTCCCCCCAAACTGCTTGGGGGAGGCCTATGTCCAGCAGTGGACGTCTTTGGGCTGGGATGATGATGATGAAACAGCACGAGCTGCATTTCTCTCCTAACCCGACGGGACTCGGCTGCCGCCACATGACAAGATACCTATCAACTAGTTTAGTTTAAACTTTGAGTACCTGTGGGGTCGGTATACGAAAGCTAGAATTGCGATAAAAAAAGCTCCTATAAGTGTCATTTCTAGATCTTTAAATCTGACTAGTCTGGGTCACCACTGAAGGAACGAGGTATCATGTTCCGCCAACACAAAGGGAGGATCCTCCGACCAGGCTGTGTCTGCGCCTGGCGCGCTACTGCCCAACAGTTGATGTTGGACGCTTTTATACAGGCCGTCCCACGGATATGCCACATGGAGGGAAAGTACCTTGAATATTGTAGATGGAACATTTTACTGAAAGAAGACATTATTTTAATTTAAAAAACAATTTAAACTGCATTCATACATATTTAAATAATTACATGGTTGAACCGGAAATCGAACCCGTTACATGAGAAAAATAATTCGTAGATATTTAAATAATTACGGTTCAACCATGTAATTATTTAAATATCTATGAATGCAGTTTAAATTGTTTTTTAAATTAAAATAATGTCTTCTTTCAGTAAAATGTTCCATCTACAATATTCAAGGTACTTTCCCTCCATGTGGCATATCCGTGGGACGCCCTGTATATACAAAGTTGCGGTTCATACTCTGCTTGTGTGATTCAGGATTTGTGTAGTCATCGACTTCGTCAGTGTTAGTTCCCATGTAGCGAGACAGATGTCGCTACATGTCATTACCAGTGATCGGAATTGGCCGACTATATTTGCCTAAACTTCGGAGAACAGAGACAGAAACTGGAGACTTCCTTACGACTATTTTTTTTCCCGGGATTCGGGAAAAATCTTCAGTAAGTTGAAAATAAGCTTTATTTAAGATTTGTAAAGACTATTTTTAACTAAACTTGCAATTACCAAATTTTCGGGATTTTCACGTAAAATCATAAGTTAGATTAATTCTAGTGAAAATTAAAAAAAAAAAAAAAAAATTATTTCAGTCTCGGTACAGGCGAGAGAAAAAAAAACTAAAAATAACATAGTAGCTTCTTAGGTTTTCGCGATCACTACACCAACCAACCAACCAACCAACCAAATCACCAACCAACCAATTAAACCAACCAAAACCAACCAATTTAACCAATTTAAATAATATACGCGATTTAATCCGGTTAAACTTTGTTTTATTATAAAAATAACATATTAACAAAAAACTCCTAAAGAAAATAAGATTTTAAAAAATATCCTAAGATTTGTTAATTGCAAGTTACCCAGCCGACAGTGGCAGCACCAGTCTCACGCAGTGCGTCGTAGGTGGGCTAAGCTGTATGCATGGTATAATAAGATGTTTCACCAGGTATTCTCTTCCCGCAATGACAGCGCGATGCCTCCAAGCTACGTCACGATCAGTGCTGCCATTGATTGATATCTTCAATATACTTAAGGAGATTTTTGTTCATAATGAATATAAAATAAATTCCTAACTAGCCTAACTATTTGTTATCTCGTGTTATTCATCTAATTAGTTAATAAAGGAAACTATATTAAATTACTAGTTAAAAAGTGATTTTTTATAGAAGAAAGTAAGTGAAAAAATGCATTTTGCTCGGGTAATTTATTTACACAAAGTGGCAGCACATCAAACTGACAAGTGTCACGCTAACAGCCCGCTATTGGCTCCACAGCCGATGACGTAGTACGGAGGCAATCACTGATGACGTGACCTAGCTGTCACGGGAGGAGACTACCTGGTGTTATTATACCATGGCTGTATGTATGTGTCGGCACTCACGTGGGGCTCGGCGGCCAGCTTGCGGCGGCGGCAGCGCGCGGCCAGCAGCAGCAGCAGCGCGGCCGCCGCCAGCGCGCCGCTCCAGCAGCCCGCCTGCGCGCCCCACATGCCCCGCTCACATCTGCGAAGCCACGGGGACAGCCATTAACATCGGTGACTGAAAAATACTATCACCACCACGACAGTATAAAACTATAATACTAATTAGCAGTCACTATATCATAGGCCTTAATAAACAACCGCTGTTAGTACACCTACCTACACAGACCTACCGTTTTTTATGACGCTCGCTCGATTAATTTGAACGAATCTTTTATACTTACTACCCTACACTAACTATTAGTTAATAAAATATAATTGTATTTTCTCACACTTGCTCGGAAATTGGTTCATTAATCAAAAAAAAGAATACAACAATCGGCTCTTTTCCGTACGCAACGAAATAACAGGCCGGTAATATCCAATAATCCAACAGGACAATAATAGAAAATGCTGGACACTTTTTACTTTTTAAATTATGCTACCGAGGTTTTTAAGTACAAACTTACATAAATTAGGTGTTTTTAGGTACAAAATATTTATCATTATACAGGCTGAATGCGCATTTTTTTTTCAAAACTTTGAAAATAGAACAAGATCCGCGCGCGGGCGAATTGGTGTGAATGAAAATGAGATACTGTTAAATTAATTTGTATTGTGTTTCCTCGCAAATGAGAGAAACGTACTATACAAGTATTGGCCGAAATAACAATTAACGGCCTCGTTCAGTTAAAAAGGACTCGGCTTGCGCCTCGTCCTTTCAAAATCACTTGGGAAGTACTCGGCTTCGCCTCGTACTTCCAATATTACTCGGCCGTAAATTGCTTCATTTCAGGCCTCGACAGTAATGTACTATTTCTCTATAAGTGATTATTGTAATCTTTTGAGAAAATAAATGTCTTTAACCGTACAGTGTGGTGGTATTACTACCACCGTACCTACTTCTCCGCCAAACAGTGATGCTTGCATTGCTGTGTTTCGGTCGGAACGGTTCGGGTGCCGGTGAAATTACAATCACATGAGACTTTCCATCTTCATGTCTCAGTTTGGCGAACCAACTTGCGGTACCATTTAGGCAACAGCCTAGGTGGTGTTGCAGTTGTTATGGGTAAAGGTAACCACTTAACATCAGGTGGACCTTTAGCTCGTTTCGCCATCCTATAAAATAAATGGAAAAACTACTGAACACACCGCACCGTACAAAAGTCAAGTCAAAAGTTTTCATTTCGAATAAGCATTTACATACACAGGGGGTCTACTCCCGTTCGACGATATTCGATAAATCGTACGATTCATCGCACAATTTGCTACTCCGGTCAACCATCGTTCCCTTATCGCATGCAATGATCGTGTTTTGACGTTTGTTTTTCTCATCTCCGTTAAATTGTATACGACTATGAACCGTAGTCTATCTTAATTGTGCCTTTTTTAGGTGCCTATCTTTATTATGTAAGTATCAGTCGGAACGAAAGTTCGTACTTCGTTTGTCGTTCATAAAACGCGAGTAGACCTACTGGAACTGGATGCGGAAGGCAGAGGAGCAAGTGTTGTGGCGCAACTTAGGAGAGGCCTATGTCCAGCAGTGGACTGCTATAGGCTTAGTTGATGATGATTTACATACACTTACAAAACGTTAATTATGAATCTAGTTGCACGGTTCCAAAAGTTGGTCTTATGGAGAAGAGCCAACAAGAAACTCCCTAACAAATGAAAATATCACACAATAATAAAATAGTAAATTTTTGTAACATTTCAAATTCTTTGGATTACAATGCACCTCTATATTTGCAATAAAGACAAGAGCTCTTTAAAAAAAAAACTTCAATGTATGAACTGTGAAGGATTGAGCTACGATGCTTAATGATTTTGACGCAGTTATGAATATAAAGGGCCGCTGGTTAAACATCGAGAATAGAGTGAGTCAACAGAGTGATTCCCTACAGCCAGTCAACCCTAGAGATACCCGTGTGACTCTTGACATTACATCTGTGATTAATTATGGTGCAATCACGTGCCTCCGATGACAACCAAATGTGACTGTGATGCTCTAAATTTAGATGCCTCGAAGATTATTTATTGTATCGATGAGATGTATAGGGAAAGCCCAAGTTCATAATAAAGCTGGGTCTATGCATGGTATAATAAGATGTTTCACCAGGTAGTCTCTTCCCGTGACAGCTAGGTCACGTGATTGCCTCCGTACTACGTCATCGGCTGTGGAGCCAATAGCGGGCTGTTAGCGTGACACTTGTCAGTTTGATGTGCTGCCACTTTGTGTAAATAAATTACCCGAACAAAATGCATTTTTTCATTTACTTGCTTCTATAAAGAATCACTTTTGAACTAGTAATTTTATACAGTTTCCTTTAATAAATAATTAGATGAATAACACGAGACAACAAATAGTTAGGCTAGTTCATCATCATCCTCCTGCCCTTATCCCAATTTATTTGGGGTCGGCGTTGTTTTTTTCTTCCATACATCTCTATCAGCCGTCATCTCCGTGTTCACTTTCTTTCTATTCATATCATCTTTCACACAATCCATCCATATTTTCTTCGGTCTCCCTCTTTTCTTATAGCCATCAACATTCATACTTAAAACTTTCCTCGTAACATGCTCCTCATTCCTCCTCATCACATGTCCATACCATGACAGTTTATTGCTACTTAACTTCTCTGTCACTGGCGCTACTTTCGGACTCCCTCTTACATATTCATTCCTTATCCTATCCATTCTCGTTACACCACACATTCCTCTTAACAATCTCATCTCTGCTGCATGCACTTGCCTTTCATTAATTCCTTTCGTAGCCCAACATTCCGATCCATACAGGACAGGGTCTTAGTTAGGCTAGTTATGAATTTATTTTATATTCATTATGAACAAAAATCTCCTTAAATATATTGAAGATATCAATCAGTGGCAACACTGATCGTGACGTAGCTTGGAGGCATCGCGCTGTCATCGCGGGAAGAGAATACCTGGTGAAACATGTTATTATACCATGGGTCTATGCAGTGGCGTGCATTGCATATAGGCAATTAGGCAATACCCAGTGCCTTCCTCATTCAAACTCAACAGTGGTGTAAGTTATTATATTTTTTTCAAAGTACGATGATTCTTTATCCTTTATTAAACCTATTAATGCTGAATAAATCTTCCTACATAAAAAAATCAATAACTTACACCAAAAATAAATTCAAGTGAAGTAGGCCACTGCACGCCACTGGGTCTATGCTAGGCGAGCCAAGCACTAATGGCGCCGTTCTGTCAAGTAACTGTTATCTAATCTGTGGTTCTGTTGACGGTGTCGATATCCGAAATAAAAATCTATCCGTAACCGTAACCGAATCCGATATAAAAGTTTCGAATAATTTTGATAGGAGAGGAGTCTAAATGAGACATGTTTTAGTTTTTGCCCGGCTGAGCCGACGCACTAGCCGCGCGCGTCCCTTGCATTGTTTGGTATTTCTATTGCTTTTTTCTTTTACTTTTACAATTCCTTCAAAATCTAAATAATCTAATATCCATAACCGAAACTATCCGAAACTAACGGATAATCCGTAATAATTCCATATCCGTAACCATATCCGAAACCGGTATAATATTATCCGTATCCAGATCCGACATTTAATATCCATAACATCCCTGCTTCTAACGTAGTAGAGCGCAACGCTAATGCTTTTGTGTTCGTCAAAAAACCGACAGTTAGTGGAGCGCCGTCGAGCACGAGCCAAAGCTGCCAAAGGTTTGTGCTTGGCACAGGCTTGGCTCACCTCGCGTAGACCCAGCTTTAGGCTGATATACCGAATACTTCACAATGCATGCCGGGTATGTGCTATAATTAAAATGTAAACAAACTGCCCATCAATCAATTATCGCGTCAAATGCGCTTAATGTACGTTGCGGAGCCAACTGTAAGGGAGCTAACACACTGGCAGCAGATAGGCTGCGGCAGGCAAACTCGCAATTTATTCATCAATAAATAAAGCGAAAATAAATACTTTTAAATGAAATATCTAAATATAAAAGTCTTTGACCAGTGTGTGTTGCCAGTAATTACTTACGGTACTGAAACGTGGTCGCTCACAATGGGCCTCATAAGAAGGCTCAAAGTCACTCAAAGGGCAATGGAGAGGGCTATGCTCGGAGTGTCCCTGCGTGATCGAATCAGAAATGAGGAGATTCGCAGGAGAACGAAAGTAACCGACATAGCCCGAAGAATTGCCAAACTTAAGTGGCAGTGGGCGGGGCACATTGCTCGCAGAACGGATGGCCGATGGGGCAGTAAAGTTCTGGAGTGGCGACCGCGTACTGGAAGGCGCAGCGTGGGTAGGCCCCCCACAAGGTGGACCGACGACCTGGTGAAGGTCGCGGGAATCCGCTGGATGCGGAAGGCACAGGACCGGTCGTTGTGGCGATGCTTGGGGGAGGCCTATGTCCAGCAGTGGACGTCTTTCGGCTGAAATGATGATGATGATGATGAAATGAAATATCTATTATTTTTATCTAGCTACAGATCAGCAAAGTTAAGATAACCCCATGCTACACCACACAGAGCGACTAAGGGACGACTAAGGGATTCACCAGAGGATGGGCAGCAGCGTTCTCTGAGTATTTAAACAACTAACTGCGATCGCCAACCCGCCTGCCAAGCGTGGCGATTATGGCATATCCCCCCAACATATGCTTGGGGGAGGCCTATGTCCAGCAGTGGACGTTTTTCGGCTGAAATGATGATGACGATGATGACACCACACGTGCTTGATGGCCACTTGACGAAATAATGACTAAACGCGATACAAAATTCTGCAAATAAGCGCGCGTCATTCGAGTCGGCGTCAGTCAAACGAACGTCATCCTATAAAGACAACATGTTTGGCGCCGACTCATAATTAGTTATTTTTCGTTTTTCAGTTTCTGTTTTCGTCGGTTCAATTTTTTGTTAAAAAGTTTTATTTTTCATTTATTTGTGGTTAATATCTAACTACGGTCTCCATTATGTCGTAGTGTCTAGAACTTTATTTATGTGTGTCTAGTTTCAACAGAATCGGTTAACAGGTAAGAATTCAGTGGGTGAACAAACACTCATCCCCTATTTTACTACCCTTAGGGGTAGATTTTGATTTTGAAATTTAAATGGGACCAACTTCGAGATATACCCTATCCATTAAAAAAAGAATCATCAAAATCGGACCACTCTGTAAAAAGTTACGCGTGGTCAAACATAAAAAAAAAAAAAAAAAAAATATATATATATACGCGTCGAATTGAGAACCTCCTTTTTTTCGTCGGTTAAAAAACATGCATTTAATTATGGTTAATGTCCAGCAGTGGACGTCTTTCGGCTGAAATGATGATGATGATGTATTTTGAACATCTTGTGTACCATATCCTTGCGAATTGATATCTTTAGAGGTTCCTTTACACAATGTAGGGTAGCACTAACAAATGCACGCCGGACTCCAAGTCAGTACACAAGGCCAGTAAAAAGCCAGTGACTGAACTGACTGTCTGGCTCGCAGGAATTTTTAAAATTCAAACCTGAAAGGGTATTTTGCGGGCAAAATATTATTATATATCTTTAAACTAGTCAGGCCAATAGCCCGTAGAATTGCCAAACTTAAGTGGCAGTGGGCGGGGCACATTGCTCGCAGAACGGATGGCCGATGGGGCAGTCAAGTTCTGGAGTGGCGACCGCGTACTGGAAGGCGCAGCGTGGGTAGGCCCCCCACAAGGTGGACCGACGACCTGGTGAAGGTCGCGGGAATCCGCTGGATGCGGAAGGCGCAGGACCGGTCGCTGTGGCGATGCTTGGGGGAGGCCTATATCCAGCAGTGGACGTCTTTCGGCTAAAATGATGATGATGAAACTAGTCAGGAGTAATTTATAACTTACACACAGCACAGCTTGATGAGTTGCAGATTCGATTCCATGTTAAAAACATTTATTTGAACTGTTTATTTACAATTAATTATTTAGAGCTTTGCTGTTTGTGTGTTTACAATGACACAGAATGCTACAGTGGGGATTTGAGCCTCAAGTATTTAGTTTATAAAGACATACTAATGACACACATATTGTGGAGTTGCTGACTCACTTCTCACCCCTTTAAGGAGTATGAATCATCACAACAAATTAGAACGAGGTTCCACTGTGTCTGTGTTGGGGCTAATCACAGAAACTACTGAACACTTTTTGTTGTAATTTGTTCTTCTTCTATCGTTTCGACATGAGCTACATAATGATAATAGCTCATGTCGTGGGGAAAAGATTAGCCAGTCAGCAGGTTGTAAGCGGGGCTGACTGCCCAGGGTGCACCGGACGATCAATTAAATATCGTCACTCGTGGAGGCTCTTTTAATGCACCCAGTTTTAGTTGTAATTTCAATATAAAGAAAGCCACTCCACTCATAAATACAAGCGCTTTTCTTATATTTGTTTGCCGCGTTATACATAGATAAACGTAGTGATTATATTCTCTTTGGTTATAGACAAATTGATTTTCTATCTTTTATAAGCTTCACTTTACAGCTTTGTGTAAAAAATACTTCTCCTAAGTATTTTTTTATAATTCTTTGTGTCAGTTAGCTTGATAAATATTTTTTCACTCAGTGAAGTAACTATTTTTAACATAACATAACATCACGCCTGTATTTCCCCGAAGGGGTAGGCAGAGGTGTAATAGTACACCCACATTTCGCCAGTTATGTTATAGTACCATGTAATAGGGAGCGAGCCTATTGCCACTAACCGGGCACAAATCCATACTCCGGGCTGCTACTGAGAATTTCCTAATGGAAAAACCCAATGACACTTTGCCCGACCCGGGAATCGAACCCAGGACCCCACGCTCAGCAGTCGCGCTTGCGACCACTAGACCAACGGGGCAGTCTAACTATTTTTAGTATTGTTTAATAGTCCAGAATGACCAATTAATGGCCATTATTATTAGATGAAGTTCCCTCCATCATGTATGTAGCTAATCTTGGACATGTCTATGGAAAAAGGTGGTTTATCGGGGTGAACTATTCTTATTTTTAGTACAGACTATGCTCCACAGCATAATATTTTAGCCACACTATTCAGGTTATCCTTAGCCACAGTCAATTTTATTTCCTTAATTTTTTTGCAATTATTTAGTAATAATTAGTGATGCAACGAATACTACTTTTACCAATACGAATACGAATACCAATTCTACTATTCGGCGAATACGAATACGAATACGAATACCTGATTCTACTATAGCTGCACGTAAAGACTTATTAGTCAAAGATCAACAGTTTAAAACGACTCTGCTCAATTTTAGTACCTACACAATTTGATGAAGCACAGTTAACTTACAGAAAAGTGTCTAGGGATCAAGTACATTTTAGAGTATCGCCGCAATTTAGGATTATTATTTTAACTTTTTTGGACCGTTATTGATTCTTTTTAGTGAATTTCACTATTTGAATAAATCATTTTCTTTAAATTTTGATTAAAAATAGAAAATATTCCTATAAAAGTGTGTAATAGCGTTTTTACAAAACCGTTACAATTTCTGAATCGGAACTGAACAAAAATTGCATCGATATGGAGCGACGATATCATTTGACACGAGAAGAGATGATGAGAGCTGTCGGAATGTTGCAAGCTGGTTCCAGGCAACGTACTGTGGCTGTCGCTCTTGGAACTACACCGAGCGTCATAAGCTGCCTCTGAACACGCTATCGTATCACGGGCAGCGTCGCCGAGCGACATGGATATCACCACTCGTAGACAGGACCGGTACATCCAAAATACTGTTCGATGGAATCGTACCATGACCGCCATGATGTTGGCTACGAGGCTCCACAGCTCTTCAGGCTTGCTGATAAGCGACCAAACTATCCGAAATCGCTTACGTGAAATGCGTCTGTGTTCCCGAAGGCCGCTGAGAGTTCCACCTATAGCACCCCGCAGTTGTAGGGCCCGGTTACAATGAAAGAAAGAAAGAAAAAAAGGAATGGGCTCGTGAACATAGAAATTGGGAGGATGAAGACTGGCGTTGTGTTTGCTTTTCCGATGAATCTTGTTTCGGTATGAGGCCGGATACAAGACGTACTCGAGTTAGGACCTCTGGACGTCAAGAACGTTTGAAATTTTGTTAGGAAGTTCATTCATATGGAGGGGGAACAATAATGGTTTCGGCCGGTATTTGGGTCGGTAGAAGAACCAATCTCATTTGAATCAGGGGCAACCTCCAAGGATTGTTTCAGACGTGATCATCCTTTTGCGAAGCACGTCCACACACGGCTAGAGTCGTGTCGTAACACGGACTCTTTCCGATTCTCGCCTCAACGTTCTGCCGTGGCCTGCTCAATCGCCAGACCTCAACCCAATTGAGCACGTATGGGGTATGCTCCAAAGAAGAGCTCTGCCGAGTATGGATGCCGTGCATACCCCACAACAATTTTTTGACTAGTTAGAAAGAACGTGGGCCGCAATTCCTCAGTGATTTTAATGCACTTATTTTAAGCATGCCAAATCGCTGTGATTGTGTGATTCGTATCAATGGTGGAAACACAGTTTTTTTTTTAGATTTACAATAAAAATTTAAAAAAAGATTCATAATTTTTGCCTTTTTTTGCCGTTTAATTGACGACCTTAACATAGGTTAGGTTAGTTTATTTCCCACAATTTGCAAAAAATAATTTTTTTCTTAATTTTTACAAAATATAGGGATATTTTGTTTACATAGGAAATTAAAGTAAGAAGCCAGTCTGGAAGACTAAATTTGGTAAATATTATTTGGATGATTTTTTATAGTTAAAAATGTACTTGATCCCTAGACACTTTTGATGTGTGTACATGCTTACTCCTACCTACCAAGCTAGTTTCACAAACAAAAACTAAAAGGTAGCCACAATTAGGTACTGACCATCTGTGGATGTAAACAAAAGATAAGAAAGATTAATGTTTTTATGTATGCATCTTTGTCAACACTCGGAAGTCACAACGCAATATCTGCATGGGATTTCTGTTTTTTTTTTTACGAATGTCATGAAGCTATTCGGCGAATACGAATATTCGTTAATTTGATGATATTCGGCGAATACGAATATTCGTATTCGTATTCGTTGCATCACTAGTAATAATGGATAAGGAAAAACAAAAAAATATTAAGTTATTTTTACAAATGAACATTGAGTGTGTGTTCATGTTATTGTTTACTTATTTAACTAAATGATGTATGAAAATAATCTTTTCGTTTCAAAAGTAAGAGCTTAAAATTATATTGATTTAAAATTAATATAAGGCATACTACAGCAGCCTGTCTATTTACCGATTTTAAGTATGAATTTAATCTAGATCTATTCTATTAAGAGGAAAGATTTGTTTGTTTTTTGTTTGTAAACGATGAACTCTGCAATGACTGTACCGATTTTAATAATCTTCACCATTATAAGCTACTTTATTCTGAAGTATCATTGGCTATATTTTATTTCAGTAGGCGGGCGAAGCTGCAGGTATATAGATATAAATATTTGCCTGCCACAGCCTGCCAATCTAGTGTGTATTTAAGTAAGTATTTATTTATTTTCAAGAAAACATGGTTTTACATTATAAATGTGACATTGGATCCCACACTAGGATACCCTGTGTTGCAGGATCCAGTCTCTTTCGAAACGTCGGAAATGACATTGGTTTTAACACAATCAGTTGCGTATTTTAATACAATAATAACTAATAATAAATAACTGTGTGTAAGTATCTTAACATTAGTTCCTAAGAAGCTTTTGCCCTGAACTATTACTGGCTGGTATAAAAGTTAAGGAAATATTTCCATGAAAACAATTTAGCAGATTCAGCTCGACTTTGATTTATCGTGATGTTATATATTTATAGTTATATATATGTAGGTATGTATAATATGTATATTTTATTATATGTATAATGTACATAGGTATTTATATATTTTTATTATATGTAATTATAAGTCCGTAGTACGAAACATATTTTACTACTTTACTGGTGCATCTACCTTATTCTTTCTCTGCATTACCCTAAGGTTGTCTGGTAGAGAACGCCTATGGCGTTAAGACCGCCTTTGTACCCAGTTGTGCATAAAGAATTAAATAAATAAATAATACATGAATACTATAAGTTTACACTACCTTAAAAATTTAAGCAGAGAAAACATGAAAACTAAGCATGAATGTTCCGAATCACTTCCCAAAAGTTAACAAAACTCATTATAATATCATAATTATTGTAAATACGTTTATCTCACTGTCTATTTTCATGATTACAATAAAATTAATAACACAAAAGGTTTGCAATCTGCCACGACGGCTACAATTACGAATTATCACAACATTGTTACCTTAGATGATCTGTGATTGCTACATAATTTGTCAATAACGTATGAATACATCAATTGCACTATGGTGCAATAGGGACAATTTCATACTGTATGGAGGTCTGTGGTATGTATGCATAATTCATCAAGTGTTTTTTCCAAAGACATTTCTATACTTACGTCAGTATAATACCTTTATGGTTTTTTCATGTTTTATTATCAAAACAAGATCTCTCATGTAAATTTATGATAAATAAATAAATAAAATAAATAAATAATAATTTTATTGGAAGAGAAAACACGTTTACATAAAATATGTGAACGAAAATGACTGCATTAGTTATTAAACTGTGTCGCAGTCATTAACGCCCATTTGAAATGGATTGAGGCGACAGCGTTCCAAGCGAACGTTTTTAATATTTATCTTAAAGTATTACAAAAATTATAATTAATTATAATTAAATTTAAACAAAATAATGAAATTATTAAGTAAGTATGTGTATGTGGAGGAGTGCGTGTGAGGGGGTGTGTGTGAGGGGGTGTGTGAGGGGGTGTGTGAGGGGGTGTGTGTGTGTGTAGGGGGAAGAGTGTGGTGATTTTGCGTGGGGATGTGTGTGCGCAGGTGGGTATCAAAAACATGAAGTTACGTTTTAACAAATATTTCCAATTCTTAATATGTAAGAATTGGAAATATTTGTTATTTGTTTTTTTTTTTTTTGTTTGTTTGATGTCATGGAAGTTTTAAGTAGTTATTCTTGAAGTCTTCTTTCTCCGAGCCATTCTAGTCTAACCAGATGTGGTTGAACTGAACATCAGTATGTTACATAGAACAACTGCTATCAGACCCCCACAACGCAGTTGCTGGGTAATACCCACATCCTAAGGTTAGACTAGTTGTCAGACTTTTGGGCTTCTGAATTCTAACTACCCATAATGACTGCCATCGATATTTGACAACTGGGGCTGACAGCTTAATGTGCTCTCCGAGGCACGGAGGGGTCTCGATATGCAACAAAACAGTCACCCATCCAAGGACTGACTGCGGCTAGTGCAGCTTAACCTCACAGAGTGCCACAAGCCACTCTTGAAAAGTGATACTAAGTTTTTTTATTTATTGAATTTGACATTTTTCTATATTTGTGCAAACTTGCTATTATACTATTTATAACATTCGAATGTTTAGGCCATAACTAGTGAGATTCTCACCCCCAGTTTCCAGAAGGCTGATCAACGCAAAAATTAACTAATTGACTGTCAAATCTCAGGTCAACCAATGTACATACATACATACATATTATCACGCCTGTTTCCCATTGGGGTAGGCAGAGACTATGGATTTCCACCTGCTACAATCCTGACACACCTCTTTCGCTTCATCTACGTCCATTAACCTCGTCATGCATGCTCGTCGGTTTAGAGAACTCTTAACCTGGCATTTTTTGAGAACATCCGCGATTTGATCGCGATACGTTCGCCGAGGTCGTCCCCTTCCAACTCTTCCATCAACACTCGCTTCGTACACTTGTTTCGTCAATCTCCTCTCGTCCATCCTCTCTATATGTCCAAACCATCTTAACATACCTTTCTCAATCTTTGTCACTACATCTTCTTGCACTCCACAACGCTCTCTTATCACGTTATTCCTTACTTTATCTCTCAAAGTTACACCACACATACTTCCCAAAGCTCTCATTTCTACTGCTTTTATTCTGCTTTCATGTTTTTTCTGCCATACCCAACTTTCACTACCATACATAAGTGTAGGCACTAACACTCCCCCATGAACAGCCAGCCGTGCCTTTTCCGACACTTTGTGGCTGTTCATGAAGGTGTGTAGTGCCCCATTCACCTGATTACCAGCACTCACTCTCCTTTCAATGTGATTGGTTGTTAACATTTTTGCCGGCCAATCACAGAAGCTGACATTAGATCAAATTGATCAGCCTTCCAGAAACTGGGAGTTAGTGTTTTAAAAGTTATGAAAAAGCTTAGTGTCAAGAGTGAAACTGTACTTACAAAGTGAATTGAATCTTATGTTGCATAACATAAGACTGAAAAACCCATGTCATAGCTATAAGCTGTCATGCCTATTGACTCAGCAATGCTTTCCTGGGAAAACTGAGGAATGAGGCTCCTTGAACTATCAGTCATCCAAGGAAAAGTAAGAAGTGGGGAAAAACAAAAAGCCTACGCCATTTTACTTATTTTTCATTTTATTTGGAGCATTGCTCGTCACATAACAGAGCATTTTTGGAGGAAAATGACTAAAATTACTTTGTATGTTAAGTATAACAGAAATGTTTTTCTTATTTCTATCTAGATCTAAATTTCAAGTTATGCCAATTGGGGTAAACAAGAGAAAGCTATTATACTATTGACCCATCACAGGGTCAACACATGCTGATAATGATTTCTAGTCATTCCCAAAGGCATTGCAACTAGAACTTAGAAAGCTCTACTCAAAATAAACAAATAAGCAGTGCCTTTGTACTATTATTCATTAATATGTATTTGATTATTATTTCTCTGTGTGTGCATATATTTTATATATAAATAAATAAACTAGTAAACGGCAACCAAACTGAACCCTGAAGCAAGAACCCTGGAAAAGAACAATAGGGCTCAAGACTTAGCTAAGCTTGTATTACTATTCTAAGAAGCCGCCGAAGTGGGTGATCAAATGTCTGGCATGAAGTCCATCTTATGTACCAGTTATGTGCATTAAAGAATTCTTCTTCATTCTCTGAGCCTTTTTCAGTAATATGTTGGGGTTGGCTTCCAGTCTAACCAGATGTGGCTGAACATCAGTATTTCACACTGAGAGACTGCCATCAGACCCCGCAACCCAGTTATACCTACCGGCAATAACATGAACAAAGATGGCGGCAATGTGCATGTTACAGTAGCAACATAAAGTTTAGAATGTTTATCGATCACTGTGCATGTTATTTTCCGATAACTACACCGAGGTATACCTACTTTACTAACATCATCATCATCATCATCATCATCATCATCATCATCATCTATATAAATTCTGTTTTTTTCTCTCATGTCTTATTTAGTAAACAATCTTGGCATGTCTCTATTCAAATAACTACTGATAAAATATAATTACTAGTTCTGCACAAGTAATTATGTTAAAAAATGTTATTTAGTGGTCTGGGTGTTTCTTCAATTTTTTTTAGTTATGGCTCCATCGTTTTTCGATGATTTTGCCAACATCAAGGTAGAAAAAGACACAGTGATTGGTTCTTAGTTTCAAGCGCTGCTAATTTATTATATACTATTGACCGCTGTTTTTAGAAATGAGATTGGTTAAACTGAAAAAGGACAAAACAATATTGTTAGTTGACACATATAACAGCACAGACATGTTAGATTAGAACACTTAACACATAAGGAATTCAAGGGAGAGGGGATTCATAGGAAAAACGGGACCGGGCATGTAATTAACCGGGTATGTAAAAGTTTAAATTTAATTTCATTGTGAATTTGTGTTGACGCCGGCTGTCGCTGAAAACCAGCGCTGTGTCTTTGCTCCGTGCATGAGGCACAGCAATAGGCTGAGCGGTGGCCGTTTTGCGCGGATGTGACGCATATCTTACCACACTTCTTGGCTCTGTACCTGTATTTGTTCTGTGTTCTTGAATTTTTTGGTAATTTTGTGTGTCACTTTTGAAGCAAATAAATATTTTTTCTTTCTTTAACATACTACATTACATACTATACTACTACAACCGAATATTGTTAACCCTAATAAATGTATATAGGACCTTAACCATAGGAGTGTATTATAAGCATGTATTGACAAAAAAACAGTATATAAGTATTATATCCATTGTCTAGTACCCATAGTACAAGCTCTGCTTAGTTTGGGACTAGATGGTGCTGTGTAATAATAATGTCCCAAAGGTCCAAATCTATTTATTATTTAAAAAAATATTGTTAACATAATGTACCTATTTTAATCATTATTATTCAGGAATTGCATTAAAAAGACATGCCAAGATTGTTTACTAAATAAGACAAGTAAGAAAAAACAGAGTTTACACATGAATGCAGTAAAAAGTTCAGGTTTGAACATAATAAAGAAACATACAAGTTTAGATACAAATATCTCTCCCATTGTTTAACAACAACAGTGAGAACATATACTATCTCATTATTTTATGAAAGTTATCAATGATTGTCGAGTTATTTCAAACATTTATGAATGCCAAGTTTTTATGAATAAGAATTTCATTGAATCAGTCTGCCAGCAACAGGTGAAATGCAAAATGTAGTGAATGAGTTGTTTTACTAAATTGCTTTTTTTTTCTGATTACTGGTATATTTTTAGATATTATATCTGACTTCATGAGCAGCGGGATAAATGTATGATATTTTAAATTTTAGTTTCCTCATAAAGGCAGATTTATATAGTCAGAGGAAAGAGCAGTTGAAGCAGAGAATAGGCTATAGAATGACAAACTGGGTGTTATAACAACTTTTATAACTGTATTGACATGGAATGAATATGATTTTAGGTATTGTTTCAGTACTTTATGTTACTGGTTAGACTTGTGTGTTAATTTGCGTGATGATATGTACAGATTAACACCTGCTGCATTCAATTTCCCTTTCATCCTCAAATGATTACAAAGGTAATAAGCATCAATGTTATCAGCTAATAATAAACTTTTTTACATCTCTTTTAAGCTCTAAACGGTATGACGATGACATGAACAGATCTACACATGCAAATAATAATCGGACAATTTCTATTTATGGGTCTGACAACCTATAATACGACAGAAAAGAAATAACTCTGAATATACAAGTGTATATTTTATCGCTGTTTTTGCAATCTGACCTCGTTGTATACGTACTATCAAGGCTGGGGCACAATTCTGACGACGAAACACAGCGTTTCCGGACATCAAAACCTTCAAAATATACATCGAGAAAATTTTCGAACCAATGATTGAATTGACAGAGTTCTAATGGAAATTTACGTGGAAACGACTGCAAAGTGACGACAAATGACGTGTTGTAATGCCTTTTTGCACGTAATAAAAGCATTTTACTGCTAAACATAACATAAAAATACTTACTGTGCATCTATTTAGCAGGTAGAACTACACTTTATAAACCGTCACCATACAATTTAGATCCGTAAATTCACTGTAACACACTGTAGTCTGTATTGTGGGCACTGAAATACGTCACTAACACTGATATCCACTTTTTTCACTATTCCTATGGTATTTTACACGTTTTTACGAAAATCTCTCGCCCTAAGAGTTTTGACATTACGTGAATCCGCCATTTTTCTTTCTGGGCACAACAAAAGCGGGGAGTGTTGCCAGTTTATAAAGTAAAATCTTCATTTATGAATTAGTCATCAGATAAAGACTCGTTATTTATACAGATTTTGTCATTAACTTCAGTGACCATGACTTGATGCTTTAAAATTATCACGAAATGACTCATTTTTTTTTTTTAAAAGACACTAATTTTCTCGACTCGAAACTGATACCAACGGCTTAGGACGTCCTTAGGTTGCAACCGCGACATTTACACTTTATAGTTTTTAGTAGACACAATTTTACCACAAAATCAAGCAATGTAAAATAATTTATCACAGTAAGGCATTGTCATGAAACGTAGCCTGGGTTTCCATTCAGTGGCTGTATTGCACATGCGCGTTAAACGACCCGGCCTCGATGTATTTAGGCCACTAGGGCATCGACTGGCCCTACTAGAACGCTCCTAGGTCAAAACATACGCCATACGTATACTTATCTACTATCTAGGTCGCAGGGCTATGAACATTTCGTAAAACATATTAAAAGCTCATTCAGTTCAGCTCAGTTAAATACCGACGCCGAACTGTCTGGTAATGAGAATACCGCAAACAAAATCATAAAACGTATTAAATATCAGGTGTTTGCTATCTCACGAATAGTTGGGTACGTCGATTGAGGGCAATTGAGGGTGTGTGGACTATCGTACCGTATCGTTTCGTTACCTAGCAACCTGAGTCATGGATATTTGCAGTATTTTAATCAATGTTTGCCGCTACCACATGTTATTTCTCGATTGACGATAAATTCAAATTCATTAGAATTGAATTTGAATTTATCGGCATCGATGATCTGTGGGTGTACCACACCCTCAATACGCCTCTACGTTACCCTTGTAAGATCTTTGACACGATGGTTATTCGGTCTATCGTGTGAAACACAGACATAGTAAATAATATAGACTAACTGCTGCGAACAACCATAGTGAAGTCAACAAAAACCGTGCTCCTTCATGTACAACCAGTGCTCACGCACACATATGCACCTTAAACCGTGCTCACCCCTCTCAGTTCACATGTCGCGGCATCTTCCAGTAAGGATCGCGAAAACAAATATCCTTCAGGTGCATGGTGTGTACATGAGCACTGGTTGTACATGAAGGAGCACGGTACAATAGTTTTTGCGTGATGCTCGAACAAACAAATAAACAATAACAGTTTTATAATTGTTAGGATATAAAGATACCGCTTAGATCTTTCATACGTCTCTAGCGGTATCAAGATACAGATTCCAATGTTTAGAGATCGACCACAAGGCATCAAAGGGGATTTCCCTTCGGGGCATTGATGAGCACGCTAGAGGATGCCGCAGCGGGATGCGATGGCATGCGATGGGACGCGACTGGAGGTAACGGCATGCTTAGGGACGCGAAGGCATGCTGAGGGATGTTAAGGCATGCGACGGGAGGTAACGGCACGTTGCAACGGTATGATTCTGGTCAGAAAACCTCCACGTGTGCCAGACGGCTGCTAGTCCTTCTGGACACGTCTGGAGGGAATAAAATAAATAAATAAGTATTTTTGGGACATTTTACACATCACCATCTAGTCCCAAACTAAGCAGCAGGGCGATTCAGAACCACACGATAACCAGTTGTCGACCGAACCGGTTTGTTGTCCCGTTTCGTCTGATGATTCACGCAACGAGAGAAAAAGAGATAACAAACCGAATCGATCGACAACTGTTTATCGTGTGGTTCTGAATCGGGGGGCAGAGCTTGTGGTATGCGTACTAGACAATGGATATAATACTTATATACTTTTTTTTGGAAATAAATAAGTACTTATTATACATAAGAAACAACCAGACCAACACAAACACTCATGTTTATCACACAAATATTTGTGTCCTGTGGGAATCGAACCCACGACCTCGTGATCAGCAGTCCGACACTCGAACCACTAGACCACAGAGGTCGTCAAAATGGAATGGAATGGCAGTTGTTAGGCCGGTACATCCTGGGTACGGGTAATAGATATCCTTTCGAGGGACATTATTATCCTTCGGGGAATCTTATTGCCTGTGGCGAATATTCTGGCGTGGGAGGGGCTCGATCTGGACCAATGGGACGTGACTCTACGTGTCTCTCTGAATCTAGCAGAGGGCACAGTGGAGGATGAGGGATGAAGAAGAGACCTCTATAAAAAATACGGGAGGATAGGCCCTAGAAGCGGCGGACTCGGGGTAGTCTGCTGCCTGGCGAGGCAGGCGCGGCTGTGACATCGGCGTGTTAGCTACGTCATGGCGGGGCCCGTGAGGTGGCGCACAGCGTATCGAGTGCGCTGCCAAGGAGGGTGCGGCCAACTTTAGGCCGCACGGGGAGAAGGGGCTCACCTGCTTGTGGCAGGCCAGGACCTGTCGGGGATGGTTGTGCGAATACAGGGAGTTCCCATGCCCCCGCCCAAAGGTAGTTGAAGGAACACTGTGGTGGTTTTAGTCAGCAAGAATCCAACACTGGCTCCGCCGTCCTCGAGCGGAGTGCGTACAGGAGGAGGATTTTCTCACTGCAAAAAAAAATCAAAAAGGGACGCGAAGGCAGGCATGTTGAGGGATGCACGCTTTTCTACTACGTTGCGTATTTGGCAGCGGATGCCGTAACATTCCCTCGGCATGCCGCGGGATGTCTCGGTAGCTGCCTTAAGTGTGCGCTGGCCTTATGGAATTAAATATCTAAATATTTCTGGTACATTTTACACAGAGACATGACATTTACCGCCTTCATTTTACACAGCACCATCTAGTCCCAAACCACAGATAATATAATACTATACTAGCCCAAACCTTGCCCAAACTAAGCAGAGCTTGTACTATGTGTAGGTACGGTCAACCGCACGTCGGTGGTAACACTTTGACATTAGCAGCATCTTTATTTCGTAAGCAGTAAGGGCGGTTTTCGAATTGATGTGTTATCACTGTCATGCAGTCGACTGTACTACTTACTAGACAATGGACATAATTCCTCAACACACTATACAATATACTTTTTAGGGTTCCGAAGTCCTACAAGGAACCCTTATAGTTTCGTCATGTCCGTCCGTCTGTCCGTCTGTCCTAATCCTTTACAGCTTAATAACTTCTACAGTTATAAACATAAGTAAATGAAATTTTGTTAAAAAATAGTCTACATATAGATCTCAATTTTAAAAGAATAAAAAAATCGTTTTTACGTATTTTAGGGGTGGCGTCCATACATGTGAAATGGGGATGGAAATTTTTTTTTCGCTGCACCCCCTCGTGTGGGGTATCATTGAATAGGTCTACTAAAATGAAAGTAATGTTTCATACACCACTTTTTTATCAGGTGTACCATCTGCGAAATATAGCGCGCCAAAGTGGCTTGCAATGTGTCCCCCCCCCCCCTGCCATTTCTAAAATATGCAATGTAGAAACTTATAATCTTCCACATTGATAGACCTTTGTAAAAACTCTCTTTTAAAATTATTTCGAGTATAATGTGATTATAATTTTTTGAGTTATAGAGAGAAAACTGAAAAATACTTAAAACGTCCTAGTTCAAAGGTCATTGACCTTAGAAAAAAATTATTATGGCAAATAATGCTCCTCGAGCTACTTTCTATTTGAAAAAATCCCAAAAAGTAACTTTGACATGACAGACTTCTTAAATTTATCGCTAGATGGCGCTACTAACACACTGAGTCGCGAATGCTGCCGATTATTGCAAAAACTAAAATAGCCATGATTAATATTCGATTTGATTCGTTTGTAATTACACCTACTTAGGAACCCTATAATACTGAGCATGGCCCGACATGCTCTTGGCCGGTTTTTATATAATATATATATACAATATACTTCTTTTTGTAATTAGTTACGTAAGTAGGTACTTATAATACATAAGAACACCCAGACCAACACAAACACTCGAGTCCATCACATAAATATTTGTGTCCTGTGGGAATGGAACCCACGACCTCGTGAACAGCAGTCCGACACTCGAACCACTAGACCACAGATATCGTCTCATCATCATTTCAGCTGATAGACGTCCACTGCTGGACATAGGCCTCCCCCAAGCTGGTCATGTTGGGGGGATATGCTATAATCACCACGCTTGGCAGGCGGGTTGGCGATCGCAGTTGGTTGGTTAAATACTCAGAGAACGCAGCTGCCCAGCCTCTGTGGATCCCTAAGTCGCCTTTTACGACACCCACGAGAAGATATAGGGTTTAAATAGCCTCCATTAATAGAAGTGGGGCGATTCTTATAGCACAGAATAAATAATTAAATTGTTCCCCATAGTAGGTATAAATACTAGACTATTTCTACTATGGTACAATGGATCGTACCCTTATCGTAGCCAAGATTGGATTCAGGGGGAGCGAGTCACAGGGCACATTTAGTTCGAGCTGGGGCTTTCGTGTCCCTTATAATGAGTGTAAGTTGTTGTAAAAGCCGTTAATATCAGGCACGCATTTATCGCGCAAAACAAACTTTGAAGTAGATAGTTCAGTTCGGTTTATCTATTTCGATAGGAGGAAAAATCCCTCATCAGTGTATAATTGTGATGCAATTATAATTATTACACTACCTACTAAGACATAATTACCAGTGGCGAAGGGTGAATATTTTCAGAAGGGAAGCCCACCAAAAAAGAGCTCTGCTGTCCATGAAGTTATATAACTTCATGCTGCTGTCCCAAAACCACTTAGGAAATATCCAATGTTACCGCAGTAATACTGACACAGTAGGTCTAGCTAAGATCACACTTTAAATTGAAAAAATAAACAATTTAACGACTTTTAATTTAATTTTTTGTGTACCTACTCATACAACTTTTGAACGAAACTTATGTAACGAAACAATAGCGCGATTTTAAATCGACCACCGCCATCTATCGAGCTAAGGTGTAAACAAGAGACACGAAATAAAGATAATAATATGGTTTTGTTGTGTTTAGAACGTCTTAGCACACTCCCCGAATGCTGCTGGACCCAAAATCAATGATAGTCATCGTGATGATAGGTACTTCACATAAACATCACACTTATAATTCCCCGAAAGAAAGGGTAGACAGAATTAATTAATGCACACCCAAAGTTCGCCGAAAATGGCCTTCCACAAAGGGATATTGTGAAATCATCCATTATTATTTTTAACACGCTTGTGACGAGATGTACGCCAAAGAGAATATAACCAATGTATGTACGCTAAAGTAGACACGCTATGGTCAGCGCAAACCGACGACGGAGTGGCTTATTTGGTAACAATTGAAATTCAACCTTATTTGCTTCTACATAATTGCGAAACAAGATCAAGGCTCAAAGCGCCGCGAACGAGTCGAACGACCGACGTCAGGGTATATTTATTCTGTGGCCACAAGCGTCCATAAGAGCCTGTCAATAAGGGACGGTTTGCCTTGCAACATGTGAACTGCTCTTCGTCGCCACTCCGTCAGTGCACGCTCACCCTTAAAAGGGCGGCACTATTTGAGCGGGTGAAGTATAATAGCTATAAATATTTACGAATTATGGACAAAACAATAAAATATTAGGTTCATATTGGTTTAATTTTATTTTATTTCATACAATTTACAGATCTATAAATAATACAAAACTACAAACTAAACTTACATAACATAAGAAAAAAACGCATTTTAGAAGAGTGAAAATAATTTGGAAATCACAGCCTCTTACTTGTTCCAATTACATTAATTTTTTATAATATTCTACTTAAAAAGCTAAATAATATTTGTCAATTTAAAATCGGTCACACGACACCTGGAATTCCATCAGTACTTCCGAACTTTACCAAAAAAATCCTTTGAGACGATAGAAATACATGTTATTGTAACATACACAAAAGTAAACTAAGACCACGTCACGTAATATTTATGAAGGATTTAAAAAAGGAAAGATTTCAAAACGGTTTTAAGCAGGATAGATTTCAAAACGGTTTTAAGAAGGATAGATTTCGAAACGGTTTTAAGCAGGATAGATTTCAAAACGGTTTTAAGCAGGATAGATTTCAAAACGGTTTTAAGCAGGATAGATTTCAAAACTGTTTTAAGCAGGATAGATTTCAAAACGGTTTTAAACAGGAGATATTTCAAAACGGTTTTAAATAGGAAAGATTTCAAAAACATTTAGGACGCTTTAATTTTAAACAGGAGATAACAAACCGGGTTTTAACGGTGAATGAACCGGGTTAACCCCACCTCGCATCGGATTTTTTACGGAATTCCCGATACATGTGCCTCGTCAAAAACATAAATTCAATACTGAATAACTCCTCAGAAGAATATATTATTATCCTCATACAAAATAACTTATCCTAATTATCTATAGCTTCTAAACATTACAGTCATCATTGTTGTCATACAAAAACATCGAGCGTTTAACCTTATAGAGATAAATTTTATTACGGGCTGTACAATTCCGAAACTGGTATATTTAATTGCACTGATAAATATCAGGCTACTGGCGTGCTTGCGAGTGAAACGAGTCGAATGAGTCAAAAATTGGCCGAATTGATTTCAAATAAAGCACAAGGGTGGGTGGGTTGTGGTGAATTTTGGATCTGAAACACACGTTTGATATTTTTTTTGGATATTTTAGCCGTACCTCTGTATGATACAAAGTGCGCATAAAACATAAAATTAAATCAAAATGTTATAGAATTGTTGTATTTTTTATTCAAAAAACGCTTACCATAAAGTTTCGATACGTCAAAATGTTAGTGCTAGGGCCAAAATTCCTGTCAGATTTACCCCACTGTGGGGATTATTCAAAAATTTGTAACACTCGCACTTCACGTCGCGTATTTGTCCAAATATTCGCGTTATTTAACCAACACAAAATATATCCTATTTCTATTCCAATAAAGTTCATTTTGTAAAGTGAAGTGAAGCCAGCATTAGGGAGAGGCCTATATCCAGCCCCGGACTGCAATAAGCTATCAAATAGGCAAATAATAATGACTATTATGTCAAAAAATCAAGTTATAAAAACAACAAGCACCTAATTATACTCGTTTATTACAAATGCCTATATGCACCCAAATAGGTAACTTTTCATTTAAATGCTGAGTTTTCGATCGTTATGGAAACGAATCCCATTGAACCCACACCCTGCAGACTTGATTGGCCGATAGTTCTGTTGGTTTCTTTATAGGTATGGTCTCCGGCAACTCAATTTCCCATAAAAATAGACATTATACTCTAAAAAAAAAAAATGCCCAGATTTCGGCCAACAGGTTATTTTGTTAGTCTGCGTAGACTAACAAAATAACCAAAGGTCCATAAATTACGTGAGATGTTTTTTTAAATTTTCTGTCCCTCCCTCCCCCTCTGGTGAGATGTCGTGAGATTTTATTCAACCGTCAACCCCCTCCCACATCCCCCAATCTCACGTGAGATTTTTCAAAATGTGGGTTTCTTACGTAAACGCGTTGGATTGTTATTGTAAATAGAAAGAAAAAATTTGCTTCGTGCCTTTATTTACGACTAGTTAATAAGACTAGTAATCAATATTGCTGAAAGTTTATTTATTTATTTGGCTCTTCAACAATGAGTACACTGTACATGAAAAGTGAGTGTAATGCATGAGTTTAATTATAAGTGTAATAAAAATTTAACAATAGAATACTTAAATCGTAACTACTGTGATTAAAAAAAGAATATCTACTCAAAAAAAAAATTGCGTGATATTTGCCGAGACCCCCCCCTCTCTCTCCAACGTAAGATTAGGTGAGATTTGAGTCGACCCCCTCCCCCCCTTAAACATCTCACGTATTTTATGAACACCCCCTAATACTAAACAAAGTTAAATCAAATTAGCTGGAGAAACTTCACAGGCGTGATAGGTATCATCAGCTCAGCCTATCGCAGTCCACTGCTGGACATAGGCCTCTTCCAAATTGCGCCTTCCGCATCCAGTCTCCCCCAGCTACTTTCATCAGGTCGTCGGTCCAACTGACTGGGAGGGGGGCCCTACACTGCGTTTGCCGATTCGCGGTCTCTGATGGGTATCGATATCTAAGTATAATAAAACAAGAAAAAAATTATTTTCGGATCCTATAATTTCAACTACAGCCAGCTGATCACGGGGTCGCGACGCAGGAAGTGTTTTTAAGTGTTTAAAAATAATTGTAGTGTTATGGTATCTGATATTTCTTAAAAAAGTACTATTTAAAGTAAACCTACAAGATACACGGGTACAGTGACTGTTGATCCTGTGATCAGCTGACTTGAATGAAATGATGAATAAATAAATAAAAATTAAATAAAATGTTTATTTCATCAACTTGTAAAACTGAAAAAATGAAATGAAGAAATGTAGAAAATCATATTATTTTTCTTGTTTTATTATGATATCGATACGTATCACGTCTGTGAAGTTTCACCAAGTAATTTGATTTAACCTTGTATAATAAAGAATTGTTTGGCAGTGTCAATTAATAAAATAAAAATAGTAACATACACATATTGAACTGTAGTAACATACACGCACGGGCCACCGCACGTCAGTGGTAACAGTTTGACATTGACAGGCGCTGTCAATGTCAAACAAACTGTTACCACTAATTATTTCGTAAGCAGTAAGGGTGGTATGCCACTGGTCAAATCTCTTCGTCCAATCTCTTTGTCCAATCCAATTTTATTACATGCAACATTTGATGAAAATCATCCAATTTCTTTGATCAGTTACATTGGACCACAGACCAGTAAGCCTCAAGACTTCACATAAACAAAGTTTTGCATGAGAAACCAGTCGTAAACTGTTGGCGGTCGGATCAAATGTTCGGTGATGATTGGTGCCGATCGCTGACGGAGTGACTTCCCGATTGGTGGCTGGACGTAAGATACGCAGTGCTACTGCATATGCTTTGTGACCGGGGATATCCGGCTAATAGGCGTCTAGAGGCTTACTGGTATGTGCATTGGACAAAGAAATTTGACTAGTGCCTTACCACCCTAAGGGCGGTTTTCTAATTCAAGTGTTACCACTGTCATGCAGTCGACATGTACATAAGATAGATAGATAGATAAAACGTTTATTTAGTACAAAAACAAGACACAGGACATACAAGTAAAAATACAATAAGAAAGTGTGATATGTGTCTCAATATTGTACCAAATGGGTGTCCAGCTCAGCATGCGCCAGGTATTACACCTGACGCTGGTATTCTGCTGGATCCCATAAGACAGTATAAAGCCGGGAGCAGACTCGTAATAGTGTTGCCTGACAATCGATAGACTATCAATAGTATCGAAAAAACCCCAATCAATCATACTATCGATAGTATCAAACTATTTTTACGATACTATCGTGCTATCGTTTAGATAGTATTGCGATATAACTATCGGTGTTCATTGAGTCATTTTTACATTGTATTTATCTTTTTAGAAAATGTATTTTCCTAGCTTCTGTATTGGTACACACCACACTGCTACGGTGTACCTACTTAACCATTTCTTTAATAATCTTATACATCAATACTATCTAAACGATAGCACGATAGTATCGATAGTATCGATAATATCGCATGATTTCATAGACTATCAGCATCTACTATAATTCCTCCTTGGCTCCCTTCTTTCATTATACTCGATACGCACAGCTTACTCACACATTCTAGACCCATGCACACATTTACATTCACACTTACACTGACCCACACAAATTAAACACAAACACACCCACACTCCCCACATATAATTTGGTATTTCCGTGTTCTTTAATTGTTTTAACTGTGTAGTCTTAAATATAAGTAAAGCTCTTTCACCTAATGAAAATGTCTATATAAGGCCAAATTATACAACGCTAGCTGCGGAAGGGCCCTGGTGACCTGTAATACAGGTTTTGAATAAAAACCTACTTCAGGCACCAGTCTCTCACAAAGTTGGTTTTTATAATTTTGCCACATTAGCTAAACCTAGTACTTTAAAAACTATTGTGAAGAGAGAATAAACTGATTATTTATTTATTTATTATTTATTTCGAACAATCGATACTATCGATAGTATCGTAAATTCGTGACAATAGTTTGATACTATCGATAGTATTGTTGGATACCTGCCAATCGATACTATCGATAGTATGACTGATTTTAGGGGGGAGCTATCGATAGATCGATAGTCGATTTTTATGCAACACTAACTTTTAACAGTCAATGCGACATGACGCGACCTCTAGAAGGTATGCAAGTTATTCCTGTGCGTGTTGGCGACGAGATCGTCGACCGTTAGCAGCATGTTGAAGGACAGGAACATGGCGCACGCTGACGTCACGTGCCACGCGTCGTGCGCGTCGAACAGCTGCAGCACCGAACACTCCGCGTTGTGGCGCCGAGACTGGGCTGGGGTTTGCTGGCAAATGGACAATTATTTTGTCAGTTTTGAGGTAAAAAATATATATTTAGCATTATTAGTATGCTGGAACCAGTGGCATAGTTGCGGCACCAATGACACGGTTGCGGCATCAACGACTTAGTTATCGCACCAATGACAAAGTTGTGGCACCTATGGCACAGTTGTGGCACTTATGGCACAGTTGTGGCACCAACAACACAGTTGTGGCACTTAGTTGTGGCACCTATGACACAGTTGTGGCACCAATGGCACAGCTGTGGGACCTATAGCACAGTTGTGGCATTTATAGCACAGTTGTGGCACATATGGCACAGTTGTGGCACCTATGGCACAGTAGTGGCACCAATGACACAGTTGTGGCACTTAGTTGTGGCACCAATGATGAGTTTGTGGCACCAATGGCACAGCTGTGGCACAGTTGTGGAACTTATAGCATAGCTGTGGCACCTATGGCACAGTTGTGGCAGCTAAAGCACTGTTGTGGCACCAATGACACAGTTGTGGCACTTAGTTGAGGCACATATGACACAGCCGTAACACCAATGACGCAGTTGTGGCAGCTATGGCACAGTCATGGCATCAATGACACAGTTGTGGAACCAATGACACAGTTATGGCACCAATGAAGCAGTTGTGGCACCAATCATCATCATCATCAACTCGGCCTATCGCAGTCCACTGCTGGGCATAGGCCTCTCCCATGTTGCGCCACAACACTCAGTTACCTGCCTTCCGCATCCTGTCCCCCCCAGCTATTCTAATCAGGTCGTCACAAATGATACTGTCTATGTCTAATGTAGTGGTATCATTTCAGCCGAGACGTCCACTGCTGGACAAAGGCCTCCCCCAAAGGGGGGGGATATGCCATAATCACCACGCTTGACAGGCGGGTTGGTGATCGCAGTTGGTTGTATAAATACTCAGAGAACGCTGCTGCCCACCCTCTGGTGAATCCCTTAGTCGCCTTTTATGACACGCATGAGAAGAGAGAGGGTTTAACATGGGCCACTGAGATGACTAGCAGTGGTCCAGCATGAGCCAGTGTTTCCTTCGCTGTACACTCACCGACCACTTGGTGTTGGAGTCGAGGAACAGCTTGAGCGCGGAGAACCAGGCCACGTGGGCCAGCACGAAGTGCAGCCACGTGGCGGCGCCGATCCTCTCGCGGTGCACCAGCTTCATGGCGATGTAGAACATGGTGTACAGGATCGCGTTGCCCATCAATATGGCGAGGAGTTGCCGAGCGAAATCTTTGTTGTGGTAGTAGGCGCTGAACAGAAAAAAATGATCCTTGATCAGGTGTAACAATTTTTTGGGGATGATTTTTGTAAACAGGTAATGTGGTGTTTTTGAAGTTTTTATTCTCTTTACCCCTCCCCCTTGAATCTGCTTCTGAACTTGGTAATTTATGCGTCAGCCAGCACACGTCAACAAAGTGGAACAAAGTTTTTAAGAAAACAATAGCAAAAGATGGTTTAATCCATGGTATAATGATATGTATTCTCATCCCGCGATGCTCCAAAGTTACGTCACGATCAGTGTTGCCATTGACGACATCTTCAAAACAATTAATTATATAACATAAATTCCTAACTAGCCTAATTATATGTTGTCTTGTGTTATTCAACGAATTGGTTATTGAAGGAAACTTTATAAAATCACTAGTTCAAAAGTGCTTCTTTATAGAAGCAAGTAAGTGTAAAAATGCATTTTGCTCGGGTAATTTATTTTCACAAAGTGGCAGCACATCAAACTGACGTGTGTCACGGGCGGTTGGCGGGAAAATTCGTAAAGATCGTGTTGTAGATTTTTTATTATTTTCCAAAATTTGTGTTTCTTCGAGTGTTAATGTGTAATAATGGTGGATTATTAAATGTTTAGTGCTCGTTAACGTGTACAAGTGTGGATAAATGGTACAAAGTTGAAAAACATGACTTTCGTATTATCTCATCATCCCCTCAGAAACCTAGTAAAGTTTCCATCACTTTACTAGGATATAAGTACAATGTTAATATGTTCAATGATTACGACTGAAGGACATGTATCCATGGTCATGAATAAATTAAAAAAAAAAAAAGTGTGTCACGCTAACAGCTCGCTATTGGCTCCACAGCCGATGACGTAGTACGGAGGCAATCACGTGACCTAGCTGTCACGGGAAGTGACTACCTGGTGAAACATCTTATTATACCATGGTTTAATAAATTTGGTCGTAACGTTCAACACCATAACGACTTATTTTCAACGACAGCTCTTAAATAAATATTTTTGGGACATTTTTACACGGCACCATCTAGTCCCAAACTAAGCAGAGCTTGTGCTATGGGTACTAGACAATGGATATAATTCTTATATACTTTTTTTTGTAAATACATACTTATAATACATAAGAAACAGCCAGACCAACACAAACATTTATTATTTTATTATTTTAACGCATTTTACGCATGCTATTTTTTCTTTCCACAATTTCAATCTTTACAAACATTTATGTTCATCACACACATATTTGTGTCCTGTGGGAATCGAACCCACCGATCGACCTCGTGATCAGCAGTCCGACACTCGAACCACCAGACCACAGACGTTATCATGAATGTAGCTACTCATAACGAACAACTAGGGAAGAGCTACCACTAGTGACCATATTTATTTGATCGTCCGGCGCACCTTGGGTGTAATTTGGGGAAAAGGCTGGATAGATTGTACCATTAATAAAATAAAAAAATAAATAGGTTTTTATTGTCTCTCATCCATTTTCATACAATACAGAATTGAGGCAGTCCCAGTAAGTTATAAGAATACTTGTGTTAGGGTTGCCTCGCAACTTCCCTTACTAGTTTTATAATAATGATGAGACGTTATAAACTTATTTATATAAAATGTTTTTTTAATGAATAAATAGCTCTGTGTGACGGTATGTTTGTATGTGTGTGTGTGGGATTTATTTAAGTAGATGTGGGGGTGTTTGCGTGTGTTTATGTTTTGTACCATTATCACCTGAATATAGCGAATGCCCAGTTGGCCAGGTTGGCCACGGCCAGCAGCGCGGCCCGCGCGCGCTGCGCCGGCAGCAGCGCGCGCCAGCCGTGCGCGCGCAGCGCCGCCACGCCGCGGGACGAAGCCGACCACTCTGTACTCCACACAGAGACCGCTCATGCTCAGTGAGGGCCACACAAATAGATAGAATGGTTGTAATCACAACTTCACTTGCGATTCATGCGTGGCAACTTTCGAACAAACTACGTTGTCAAATAATGACGTCATATTGACGTCATTATTTTTAAAAAAATAACTTTAATCAAATATACTTTACAGCTTTTGTTTCGGCAGTTAGAAACAGCACAATAAGGCATTTCTGCGGGTTTTAGTTAAATAAAATAAATATTTTTGGGACATTTTACACAGCACCATCTAGTCCCAAACTAAGCAGAGCTTGTACTATGGGTACTAGACAATGGATATAATACATATATTTTTTTTTTTTTTGTAAATACTTACTTATAATACATAAGAAACACCCAGACCAACACAAACACTTATGTTCATCACACAAATATTTGTGTCCTGTGGGAATCGAACCCACGACCTCGTGATCAGCAGTCCGATGATCGAACCACTAGACCACAGACGTCGTCGTTACAGTATTTATAGAAACAAGTCATAGGACGTGCTGAAAAAGGGTTTGAAATATCCTGCACTATGATGCATAGTGCTGCCACGCGCCCCTGCCTAAATGGCCATTCTATCTATTTCTGTGGTGAGAGCAGTAAACCCTGCTTTGGTAGATTGGCTATTATTTTTACCACGGCATAATACAAGATGTTGATACATAACCGTGCCATATTTCTAGGGCAAATAATAACAAATGTGCTTCATCATCATCATTTCAGCCGAAAGACGTCCACTGCTGGACATAGGCCTCCCCAAGCATCACCACAACGACCGGTCCTGCGCCTTCCGCATCCAGCGGATTCCCGCGACCTTCACCAGGTCGTCGGTCCACCTTGTGGGGGGCCTACCCACGCTGCACCTTCCAGTACGCGGTCGTCACTCCACAACTTTACTGCCCCATCGGCCATCCGTTCTTCGGGCTATGTCGGTAACCTTCGTTCTCCTGCGAATCTTCTCATTTCTGATTCGATCACACAGGGACACTCCGAGCATAGCCCTCTCCGTCTTCAAATATAAAACATTGTGCAAAGCAATCCTTGCACAGTACAATTTTTTCTAATAATATGGTGATATCTTACCTAAATTAAACTTGCCAGCGTAGTATATCTTCAAAGTGAGAAAGAAGCACGTCAACATATGCAGTATTGTGAACAGGATTGAGAATGGCACGCTGGGGTACAAGATGCCGAATAGACCTGCGAATAGAGACTGTTTATGGCACCACTGGCACGGTTGTGGCACCACTGGCACATTTGTGGCACCACTGGCACATTTTTGGCACCACTGGCACAGTTGTGGCACCACTGGCACAAATGTGGCACCACTGGCACAGTTGTGGCACCACTGGCACAGTTATGGCTCCAATAGGACATTATGGTATATATGGCTTAATTGTGGTACCAATGGCACAGTTGTGGTATGGATGGCAAACTTGTGGCAACAATAGCATCGCTGTAGCACCAATGGCGCAGTTGTCGCACAAATGAAACTGATTTAGCACTAAATTGCAAATATCTCTTATCAATTATTAGTAGTTAGTTGTAGTTGTTAAAAAAACATGGCAAAAATATGCCATAACAAACAAATATGCAAACATGTAGGTGCTTCATTTTATTTTACATCTTATTGCTTAATTTGTATGTAAACGCATGTTTGACAAATAAATGATCTTTATCTTTACAATTCTGGCAAGTTTTTGTCAGAGTCATGACCATTAATTCTTATAAAATTGTGAATTAATAGTCACGACTCTGACACAAATGTGCCAGAATCGTGGCACACACGTGAACTTGGCCTCAGCAGAACTTACCGAAGGTCATGATAACCGCTATGATCATGAAGGTGGTGTGCGCGCTGGGGATGATGTCCGAGTGCCGGTTCTGGTAGAGCTTGATCATCACTATCACCGCTATCACGTACATGAACGAAGAGTCTGCAACAACAATAGCAGAAAGTATAACACACGTAGGTTCGCCGTATATTGAACCACCGTGTGGATAGGATTGTCAAACATAATGTTTCGAATTATGAAAAGTCATAGAACAAACATTGTTCCATGGTATAATAAGATGTTTCACCAGGTATTCTCTTCCCGCAATGACAGCGCGATGCCTCCAAGCTACGTCACGATCAGTGTTGCCGTTGATTGATATCTTCAATATGCTTAAGGAGATTTTTGTTCTTAATGAATATTAAATAAATTCCCAACTAGCCTAACTATTTGTTATCTCGTGTTATTCATCTAATTAAAGGAAACTGTATAAAATTACTAGTTCAAAAGTGAATCTTTATAGAAGCAAGTAAATGAAAAAATGCATTTTGCTCGGGTCATTTATTTTCACAAAGTGGCAGCACATCAAACTGACAAGTGTCACGCTAACAGCCCGCTATTGGCTCCACGGCCGATGACGTAGTACGGAGGCAATCACGTGACCTAGCTGTCACGGGAAGAGATTACCTGGTGAAACATCTTATTATACCATGCATTGTTCAGGGTCATAATTAGAGATGTTATGATATTTCGGATCTGGATACGGATACGGATATAGAAATAAAATTATATCGGTTTCGGATCATCATTTTCAGCCGAAAGACGTCCACTACTGGACATAGGCCTCCCTCAATTAAGGGGGGGATATGCCATAATCTCCACGCTTGGCAGGCGGGTTGGCGATCGCAGTTGTTTGGTTAAATACTCAGAGAACGCTGCTGCCCATCCTCTGGTGAATCCCTTAGTCGCCTTTTACGACACCCATGAGAGGAGATAAGGGTGGTGCAATTCTTTAAGTCCTGCACTACACGGACTCGGTTTCGGATACGGTTACGGATATGTAATTATTTCTGATTATCCGTTAGTTTCGGATAGTTCCGGTTACGGATATTAGTTTGAAGTAAAATATAAACACAAATAGTATGTAATAATTTGGTTTTATTTATAGGTTATGAAAGAGGTTATGTTATGACTAGAAATAACAAACAAACTGCAAGATTCACGTGGCGCGCGAGCGGTGAAACAAAAACCTGTCAAAACGTGTCGTTTTATTTAGACTCCGCCCTTATACGACAATATCCGAAACTTGTGAAATGGATACGGTTACGGTTATATTTTTATTTCGGATATCCGATAGTTTCGGTTACGGTTACGGAGCTCCATACATCCCTAGTTATAAAATAAAATTAGTGTTAAGAGATTTTGGTATTTTTGCCTAATGTTTGAGGGGTATGGCGCTGTATACCGAGATACAGGACCTGTCCTACTTCGGAGACAGATGCTCCATGTTGTGTACGTAAATATTAGCCCATAAGTTTTGCTATAAGTGGTTGTATAAATTGTTGGTGAAATAAACTTTTTTTTTTATCCTGTAATTTTCCCGGGTTCCGAAATTTTTTAAATGCCGATAATTATTCTTTAGTATAAAGAGTAAAACTATTCTTAAAAAAATCTTGTATATTTTTGTACGTCCGCCATGATCCTTTTGCACATAAATAAAGCCGTTGGTACTTTCACAAAAACACTTACCAAACTGGAAGTTCATTTTATTAGGACACAGATGATAGCAGCCTGATAGTAGACCCTCCATGACCAGACCCAGGCCCATGGAGTACAGGAGACCGTAGTGTGGGGGGATGCCCATGTCCTGAACACAAATATAGCGGAATTAGAAACTACTTAGGTATGAATCTTATGACGAAGATGAACGGTGTATATATCCGGTAGGAACCTATGTATATCCAGCAAGTTTCAGTATCCAGGTGTCCAATATTCAGTAGGTGTCTTTATTCAGCAAGAGCCTATATCTTATTATTATAAAAAATAAAAAATAAAAATCATTTATTGCAGGCATACACCCATATATATAACCATATAACTTACACATACAATTTTAATTTAATTTAACGAACACAAATTATAGTAATTAAAAGATTAAGTAAATAATTTAATTCAATTAAATAATCAAAACAATTTAATAATTTATACTCATTATTAAAAATGTATAAATACAAAATCTCTTTAAAATCAAAATTCATTCAAAAATTAACAAAATCAGCTCAATTAAAATTCATTAACATAAATTAATATTTAATTATTGCAATTGAATTAAAATATACATAATTATTATTATTAGCTGGAATATTGTCAGCCATATACAAAGAAAAGGTTAGCTTCATATATGGCTCGCAATATTCCATTGTCAGATATTATAAATTATATTATATTATATTATAAATTGACATTTTATTTTATATAGAGATATTAAATTACCATTTTAATTTGTACTGTACTTATAACATTTAGTTATAATATAAAACCGGCCAAGAGCATGTCGGGCCATGCTCAGTATTATAGGGTTCCTTAAGTAGGTGTTACAAACAAATCAAATCGAATATTAATCACGGCTATTTTAGTTTTTGCAATAGACGGCAGCATTGGCGACTCAGAGAGTGATGTCAGTAGCCGCTAGATGGCGCTATACAGTGCCAAATGTAATACACGGCACTTGACGGCAGCATTGGCGACCCAGAGAGTGTTGTACGACGCCGCTAGATGGCGCCAAATTTAAGAAGTGTGTCGTCAACATAACACAAAGTTACTTTTTGTGATTTTTTCAAATAGAAAGTAGCTAAAGGAGCATTATTTGCTATGATCATTTTTCTCTAAGGTCAATGACCTTTGAACTAGGACGTTTTAAGTATTTTTCAGTTTTCTGTCGATAACTCAAAAAATTATAATCACATTATACTCGAAATAATTTTAAAATAGAGTTTTCACAAAGGTCTATCAATGTGGAAGATTATAAGTTTCTACGTTGCATAGTTTAGAAATGGCAGGGGGGGGGGACACATTGCAAGCCACTTTGGCGGGCTATATTTCGCAGATGGTACATCTGATAAAAAAGTGGTGTATGAAACATTACCTTCATTTTAGTAGACCTATTCAATGATACCCCACACGAGGGGGTGCAGCGAAAAAAAATTTTTTTTCCCCTTTTCACATGTATGGGCGCCACCCCTAAAGAACGTAAAAACTATTTTTTTATTCTTTTAAAATTGAGATCTATATGCAGACTATTTTTTAACAAAATTTCATTTACTTATGTTTATAACTGTAGAAGTTATTAAGCTGTAAAGGATTAGGACAGACGGACAGACGGACAGACGGACGGACATGACGAAACTATAAGGGTTCCTTGTAGGACTTCGGAACCCTAAAAATGACGTGTAATTCAAATTACCAATAAATGACTATTGACTATCTGGTACAAGCCTAAATCCAGCAAGTTCTTAAATCTCATTTCCAACAGTTTGCTTAATTACTAGCATTATTCTACATTCAGCAGTACCCTATATCCGGTAGCTATTTATATAATTATTAACATAAACGGTTCACTCACGATATTCCATCGGGTGTGCCCGACCAGTTATAACGTGAGTGAAATCGTTTATATTAATAATTATGAATTTAACTCACGATAGTTATTATATAAAAATAGCTGTTTATATCCAGCAGGACTCGGCACGGCCCTATTTTCGGCAAGTGTCTAGATCCAGCAGATACTTATATCCAGACAGAGCCTATGTCTACAAGGTTTAACTGCTGGATGAGCCAACCAATTGCGATCGCCAATCCGCCTGCCAAGCGTGGCGATCATGGCATATCCCTTATATCCTATCCTTATATCCCTTTGGGAGAGGCCTTTGTCCAGCAGTGGACGTCTGATGATGAATGACGATATCTGACGATACCTTGATACAATAAATTATTTTTATTCTTATTCTTATCTGGCAAGAGAGTTTTCGAGTTTTTCTTATTAGCTTAGTAGATTTTCTGTAGTTATACAGGGTGTCAGGGAAACGCTTCCGAAAACGAAAATAGGTGATAGTACTGGTGATTACTGATACGAAACCACAAAAAAAATGCGATTCTTTTTTTAGATATTTTCATTTTTTTTTTCAATTTTCTTACTTATGTAAGAAAATTGAAAAAAAAAATTAAAATAAATCAGCTTTGGGCAGTTAAATAAAACTGATTTGCAAAAAAATCCCATTTATTTACTTAACTTTTTAAAGTTCGCAATGTATTTCAAATAAAATATCAGCTGGCGCTAAGGGTGAACGACATCCGCTTGCATACGCAGTCCGTGTCGTAGCGAGCGTAGGTAGGTTAGGTACGCGCGGCATTGATCCAGAGTTTTGTACGCTTTACATTGCGTGTTTGCAAAATACCAAATCACTAATACAATGAGTATAAGGCTAATGGTTATTGGTATTCGATTGTGTTTAGGTAGTATAATAATAGCCTTTCAGTTTCGGGAGCGTTTCCCTGACACCCAGTATAATCCAGTTCTTGTAACCATTCTTTGACCTTTGAGTGACTTTAAGCCTTCTTATCAGGCCCATTGTGAGCGACCACGTTTCAATGCCGTAAGTAATTACTAGCAACACACACTGGTCAAAGACTTTCGTCTTGAGACACTGCTGTATTTTGGACGAGAAGATATTGCGTAGCTTCCGAGTCGGATTCGACGAAAGTGAATAAATGGACAAAACTCTGTTTATTTTATAATAAAACAAGGTTTAACCGGATTAAATCGCGTATATTATTTAAATTGGTTTCCCTGACATTTCGAAAGCTTTGCAGCATTTCGTGGTCGCAGGTAGACTAAGATGACAAGCGTCTTTACAAATATTTCTAAAAAAATATTTTAATCTACCGTACAATATTATTAATTAAAATCGTTTCGATGCACGCAGTAATCACTCACAATATCATTATCTTTTACAGTGTTGCGTGCTGTTTGGGACTTGATTATTTTTAGGACTGGGTTCCAAACAGGTGGTAGCTGCCAACCATCTTCTCTATTAAAATTAGGATGTTTTTTAATTTCAATAGCCTCACAGAGCATTCTAGGTACATATCGGTTTTCCTTCGCCAGAACTTGTGGTTTATCAAATCGAAGAAAATGGTTGGGTTTGTCTAGGGCATGTTCACACACTGCAGACTTTGTGGAGCGTCTGTTCTTGACGTCAGCTATATGTTCTTTAATTCTAGTGGCTATATAGCTGACGTCAAGAACAGACGCTCCACAAAGTCTGCAGTGTGTGAACATGCCCTAGACTAGACAATCCCAACCTAAGAAGTTATTCTGTTTATTTTGTTATATCCAGCAGTAGTCTGACCTGTGGCTGTCCCCGGCCCCTGCGCTGGCGATGGCGCACCTGCAGCATGAACACCAGCCCCAGCAGCACGTAGCCCACGTTGGAGTACACGTGGTTGAAGTCGGACAGGAAGCCCAGCGGGTGCGCGCACAGGAAGTTGTAGTAGCACAGGTCCTGGTCGCGCGTTTGGAATACCATCTGGGGAAAAAATAATAATTATGTCCTCCCGGCCGAATTCCGGTCACGGCGGCCAATCTCAATGGAGACTAGCCGTCTGCGCGGGACATTATAGTGCACAAGTGTGTGCGCAAACACAGGTGCACTCTCTCTGTTCCCTCACTCTCATAATCCGATGGGACGGCAATTCGACACGACCGGAGAGAGATCAGGCGCAGGACCGACGGCTTTACGTGCTCTCCGAGGCACGAAGGGGTCTCGATGTGTAACGAAACGGTCACCCATCCACAGACTGACCGCGGCTAGTGCAGCTTAACCTTGAAGATCGTAAAATCTACACGCTTGCCACTTAGCCACGAGCCCCTTAAAATAATAACCAGTGATCGGAATAGGCTGACTATATTTGCCTAAACTTCGGAGAACAGAGACAGAAAGTGGAGACTTCTTTCCGACTATTTTTTTTCCCGGGATTCGGGACAATCTTCAGTAATTTGAAAATAAGCTTCATTTAAGATGTGTAAAGGCTATTTTTAACTAAACTTGCAATTAACAAATCTTAGGAATTTTCACTGAAACTAATCTAACATAGGTGTGATTTTACGTGAAAATCCTGAAAATTTGGTAATTGCAATTTTAGTTAAAAATAGCCTTTACACATCCTACTTAATATTTCATGAAATTTGGCATACAGATAGAACTTAACCTGGATTAACATAAAGGCTACTTTTTATCTTATCTATTACAAAATTATATAAAATTGTTTGTTCGAGCATCACGCTAACACTACTGGACCGATTTTGATGAAACTTTTTGTGTTTGAAAGTTGATAATTGTGAGGATTGATTTTTTATTAACCTATGCTGTCCCACTGCTGGGCAAATGTTTCACCCATGTTCTTCTAAACGTCCAAAAACTGTCGTAAAAAAAAACACGCAAATCGGCCAAGAATTCTCAGAAAAACTAACCTATGAGCAGATCATCTAGATAGGCGAAGCTAAAATAAACTGGTTTATTGAAGCTGGTTAAAAAACTACTCAACCTACGTCAATAAAATGTATATGGGACTACCGCGCGGGCTTCCTCTACCAAATAAAAAAACAGCCACGTAAATCGTCCCAGAAATCTCGGAGTAATCGGTGTACATACATGAAAAAAAAAAACTTGCGGAATACATAACCTCCTCCTTTTTTTGAAGTCGGTTAAAAACTGGTAAGGGTTTTAAGAAAGAAAGAAAGAAAGAAAAAAAGAAAAAAAAAATAGTTTCGTGGGGTGCGTCCTCCCTCACTCGACAGATACGAAGCTTCTACGCATTTGCACGAGCGGATAGTAATGTACGATGGATGGATAGATGTATGAATGAAAGTGGAGTGGAGTGGAGTGGAGTAGAGGTGGATGTGGAGTGGAGTGGAGTAGAGGTGGATGTGGAGTGGAGTGGGGTGAGTGGAGTGGGGTGGAGTGGAGTAGAGGTGGATGTGGATTGGAGTGGGGTGGAGTGGAGTGGAGGTGGAGGTGGAGCTGGAGTAGAGTGGAGTGGATATGGAGGAGGAGTGGGGAGGAGTGGGGTGGAGTGGGGTGGAGTGGTGTGGAGTCATGTCTCAAAATTGACAGGGAAAAGTTGCAAACCTTGCAAATGACAGCAGATATTGACACTTGACAGCTGGATCTGACAGATTATTATTGAATAACATTGGTTGGTATGGTTTTTTATGCTGCCATCCGCTAGTAAAATATATCTACTATCATTAAATAATTTCTTGCTTTTCTTTTAAATGGGTCTAAAATTATTATTTCAGGTATTCCAAGATTCTTATTTATGCTGCTTTTACATCAGTGTAATTTGGTGCTGGTTAGAATTATCTCGGAATAAAAAACCAACGTCCATACAAAAATCGGCAACTCCTTTGTTGACCCGCTTGCTCGTCCCCCCCCCCTCCCCCTTATGTTATAAGATATAAAAAAAGTAAACGGAACAACAACTCACCCTTTGATATGTGAACAACAGTTGCACAACCGGTAGCGCGTATACAACTGCAACTGTGAGGGCACCCCAGAAGTATCTGCGAAACGAGAATCATATTAATTTCGTACTCGCTGTTCTAGGAAGAATAAATTTTCAACTCAAATAAATTATAATAAAACAAAGTTTAACCGGATTAAATCGCGTATATTATTTAAATTGGTTTCCCTGACGTTTCGAAAGCTTTGCAGCATTTCGTGGTCGCAGGTAGACTAAGATGACAAGCGTCTTTACAAATATTTTTAAAAAATTATTTTAATCTACCGTACAATATTATTAATTAAAATCGTTTCGATGCACGCAGTAATCACTCACAATATCATTATCTTTTACAGTGTTGCGTGCTGTTTGGGACTTGATTATTTTTAGGACTGGGTTCCAAACAGGTGGTAGTTGCCAACCATCTTCTCTATTAAAATTAGGATGTTTTTTAGGGTTCCGAAGTCCTACAAGGAACCCTTATAGTTTCGTCATGTCCGTCCGTCTGTCCGTCTGTCCTAATCCTTTACCGCTTAATAACTTCTACAGTTATAAACATAAGTAAATGAAATTTTGACAAAAAATGGAATAGATATAGATCTCAATTTTAAAAGAATAAAAAAATCTTGATTACGTATTTTAGGGGTGGCGCCCATACATGTGAAATGGCGATGAAAATATTTTTTTCGCTGCACCCCCTCGTGTGGGGTATCGTTGAATAGGTCTACTAAAATGAAGGTAATGTTTCCTACACAACTTTTTTATCAGGTGTACCCTCTGCGAAATACAGTTCGCCAAAGTGGCTTGCAATGTGTCCCCCCCCCTGCCATTTCTAAACTATGCAACGTAGAAACTTATAGTCTTCAACATTGATAGACCTTTATAAAAACTCTCTTTTAAAATTATTTCGAGTATAATGTGATTATAAATTTTTGAGTTATAGTGAGAAAACTGAAAAATACTTAAGACGTCCTAGTTCATAGGTCATTGACCTTAGAGATAAACCGGCCAAGAGCATGTCGGGCCATGCTCAGTATTATAGGGTTCCTTAAGTAGGTGTTAAACGAATCAAATCGAATATTAATCATGGTTATTTTAGTTTTTGCAATAATCGGCAGCATTCGCGACTCAGAGCGTGTTGTTAGTAGCGCCATCTAGCGATAAATTCAAGAAGCCAAATTTAAGACGTTTGTCATTTCAAAGTTACTTTTGTGATTTTTTCAAATAGAAAGTAGCTAAAGGAGCATTATTTGCTATGATCATTTTTCTCTAAGGTCAATGACCTTTGAACTAGGACGTTTTAAGTATTTTTCAGTTTTCTCTCTATAACTCAAAAAATTATAATCACATTATACTCAAAATAATTTTAAAAGACAGTTTTTACAAAGGTCTATCAATGTGGAAGATTATAAGTTTCTACATTGCATAGTTTAGAAATGGCAGGGGGGGGACACATTGCAAGCCACTTTGGCGGGCTATATTTCGCAGATGGTACACCTGATAAAAAAGTGGTGTATCAAACATTACCTTCATTTTAGTAGACCTATTCAATGATATCCCACACGAGGGGGTGCAGAGAAAAATTTTTTTTTTTCTCCATTTCACTTGTATGGACGCCACCCCTAAAATACGCAAAAACGAATCTTTTATTCTTTTAAAATTGAGTTCTATATGTAGACTATTTTTTAACAAAATTTCATTTACTTATGTTTATAACTGTAGAAGTTATTAAGCTGTAAAGGATTAGGACAGACGGACAGACGGACGGACATGACGAAACTATAAGGGTTCCTTGTAGGACTTCGGAACCCTAAAAAATGATCATAGCAAATAATGCTCCTTTAGTTACTTTCTATTTAAAAAAATCACAAAAAGAAACACACTTCTTAAATTTAGCTTCATAAATTTAGCACTAGGTGGCGCTGTTTGCAAAAACTAAAATAGCAATTATTAATATTCGATTTGATTCGTTTGTAATTAGACCTACTTAAGGAACCCTATAATACTGAGCATGGCCCGACATGCTCTTGGCCGGTTTTTATATTTCAATAGCCTCACGGAGCATTCTAGGTACATATCGGTTTTCCTTCACCAGAACTTGTGGTTTATCAAATCGAAGAAAATGGATAATGATAATGATGTTTAATGATATTGTGAGTGATTACTGCGTGCATCGAAACGATTTTAATTAATAATATTGTACGGAAGATTAAAATAATTTTTTAGAAATATTTGTAAAGACGCTTGTCATCTTAGTCTACCTGCGACCACGAAATGCTGCAAAGCTTTTGAAACGTCAGGGAAACCAATTTAAATAATATACGCGATTTAATCCGGTTAAACTTTGTTTTATTATAATGTGTAGTGATCGCGAAAACCTAAGAAGTCAAATAAATTACTTTTATTCGAATATGCATTTACATCCTCAACTTTACTGCCCCATCGGCCATCCGTTCTGCGAGCAATGTGCCCCGCCCACTGCCACAACTCTTCGGGATATGTCGGTTACTTTCGTTCTCCTGCGAATCTCCTCATTTCTGATTCGATCACACAGGGACACTCCGAGCATAACCCTCTCCATTGACCTTTGAGTGACTTTGAGCCTTCTTATGAGGCTCATTGTGAGCGACCACGTTTCAGTACCGTAAGTAATTACTGGCAACACACACTGCTCAAAGACTTTCGTCTTGCCGATGGGGCAATACATTTCTGGAGTGGCGACCGCGTACTGGAAGGAGCAGCGTGGGTAGGCCCCCCACAAGGTGGACTGACGACCTGGTGAAGGTCGCGGGAATCCGCTGGATGCGGGAGACGCAGAACCGTCTTTCGGTTGAAATGATGATGATGCATTTACATGCATTTTCCTAGTTGAACGGTTCCAAAATATTGGACCTATGGAGAAGAGCCGGTAAGAACCTCCATACATATACTCTTTTCAAATAATAAATGGTACAATATTTGTTACATATCTTGGCAAGATTTGTGTGAGAACAATGTAATAATGATATGAGCTCCTTTACCTGTTTCTTAAAGTAGGTTAGTGTAAACATGTATCACCTGTCAGATCTCCTGGTGAATGTCTCGGGCGGTGCTCGCGTCAACCTCTGTACTGTCAGCGGGTGCGAGCGAGACCACTGTTCATCTGGTGAAAAGGAATTTTTTTTTAAAACATAATCATGCAAATCTTGAAGACGAAAGTCTTCAACCAGTGCGTCTTGCCTGACTTACGGTGCCAAGATGTGGATACAGATAGTTGGTCTAGTCCACAAATTCAAAGTCGCTCAGCGAGCTATGCTTGGAGATTCTTTGAAGGATAGGATCCGTAACGAGATTATCCGGAGAAGAACCGGAGTGACCGACATAGCTTGTAGGACCAGTAAGCTGAAGTGGCAGTGGGCTGGCCATGTCTGTCGAAGGACCGATGGCCGCTGGAGCAGACGAGTCCTTGAGTGGAGACCGCGAATCGGCTGCCGCCCCCGCCAGGTGGACCGACGAACTGAAGAACGTGGCTGGGGGGGACTGAATGCGGAAGGCAGAGGAGTGAGTATTGTGGCGCAACTTGGGAGAGGCCTATGTCCAGCAGTGGACTGCGATAGGCTGAGTTGATGATGATGCGATAAAGACTAAATGAAATGAGTAAAAAATTGTACGAGATCTAGTCTAGGTCTAGTAGTTATTTATTATTATTATTTATTACTTTCGAACAAACTACGCCTCCGTCCGTATTGACGTCATTAATTTTTAAAAATATAACTTTGATATTTGATCGAAGTTATTTTTTTTAAATTAATGACGTACTTTACAGCTTATGTTTCTGCAGTTACAAACCAGTGTGACCGTTTTTGGTATTTTCAATACCAAATTGGTATAATTTGGCCTCCGCAAAATTGATTTAGTATTTTTTATGGTATTATTTCAGATTTTGGTATTTTTTGGTACAATTTTAACTTGACAACCTTTCTATAGCGTATTTTTGGTATTATTTTCTGGCAGTACTAACTTTCATTCATTGGCCTAGTTTTGTCTTTGTCTGATGCTTATCACAGCTGTATAATTTATCTCTGTACAAATAGTTTACGGTTACTCCCACAAATTGTGCTATAGCAAGATTGGGGTTTGGTTTCGTAATTTTGGGGAAAATATCGTTTTTGGGAAAATTTTAAGGAAATGTTTGAGGAAAGGAAAATACACAGATATTGTACTAGTTTATATAATGAAATGGGAAAATAATCGATGTTTGAATGAAGACAAAGTATCGGAAGTTTGACGTATTTTGTATGGAGCTTATGTCAAATTCCTATCTCTAGTAAGGCAAATCGTGGATAGATTGGATATTAATATTGGCCGTTAAATAACATTGTATTGGATAATCCAAGGTATGGGACCGGCGTCCCTTAGTTCATTCACCTACCTAATTCCTTCCGTACTAAACATATAAAATTGAAACATTGTTTTTTTTTGTTTAATTTATGAATGTCTTATATGAATATATAAAAAAATATTTAGAACACAATTTGATTTGAAATTTGATATAAAAAAATTAGGTGTTTCATTTGAAATTTTTTTAGTACAATTTTAGTATGATTCTGCATAGGTATTTTAGTATTTTCAGTACTGAAAACATTATTTTTTATTTGATTACCTTTTTTAAAAACAGTCACAATGTTACAAACAGCATACTAAGGCATTTCTGCGGGTTTTTTGTTACAGTATTTACAGAAACAAGTCATAAGGCGTGCTGAGAAAGGCTTTGAAATGCACTGGAAATCCATAGTCTCTGTCTACCCCAATGGGAAACAGGCGTGATAATATGTATGTATATATGACCCTTCAGTGAAAGGATGCTTACCATCCGCCTCCACATCGCTGTCGTCCAGTATCTTGGCAGCGTCTGCCGCTGTGCTGGTTCCGCTAGTCTCTCCAGAGGTGGAAGCTTGGACTATTGGTTCTTCTTCTATTATCGTTACTACTTCTGCGAAGACAAAGGAATACAATTAATCCAGAATGAAGGCGTATACAATTATGTATAGGGTTTTATAATAATTTGTACTTAATCTCACTCGTAATAACCAATTTGTACAACTATCACTGTGACATTTGAGACAAAAAAGTGTAATTTGAGCTACGATAGTGCCATTTGTGCCACAACTGTGACATTTGCGCGACAAATGTGCCATAACAACAAACAACATAACATAACATCACGCCTGTATTTCCCCGAAGGGGTAGGCAGAGGTATATAGCACACCCACATTTCGCCAGTTATGTTATCATCATCATCATCATCATTACAGCCGAAAGACGTCCACTACTGGACATAGGCCTCCCCCAATTAAGGGGGGATATGACATAATCGCCACGCTTGGCAGGCGGGTTGGCGATCGCAGTTGGTTGGTTAAATACTCAGAGAACGCTGCTGCCCATCCTCTGGTGAATCCCTTAATCGCCTTTTACGACACCCATGAGAAGAAATAAGGGTGGTGCTATTCTTTAAGTCCGGCACCACACGGACGACGGAGTTATGTTATAGTCCCATGTAATAGGGGGCGAGCCTATTGCCATTAACCGGGCACAAATCCAGACTCCAGGTTGCTACTGAGAATTTCCTAATAAAAAAACCCAATAACACTTTGTCCGACCCGGGAATCGAACCCAGGATCCCACGCTCAGCAGTCGCGCTTGCGACCACTAGACAAACCAGGCAGTCATAACAGTTATGTGCCATAACTATGCCATTTGTGGTACACTAATGCTTTTAATGACAACTAGTATGCAAGAACATCGTTTATGACTTTATTCAGCCCCAGGGGGGTGATTCTCGCGTCGTAGACATTATCTCGAACTCGACATAATGTCGAAACAAGATGGCGAATGTCGATTAAAAATAAATTTTCGTATTCTTAGAATGTCACGTTCGAGATATTTCTCTCTAAATACATAGCAGTTGCCATTACCGGCGACATTTTTCGTGGAGATTTAAAATTAAGATTATCTCTAATTAGACATTTATCTCTATAACGCGAGAATTGGGGCCCAGGTTCCGTTGGCGATTTAGATATTAGTAGATACCCAGTCAATTTAAATTCAAATGGTTTTTTTTATTTTTAATGAACCTAATTACAGAGGCATTTTTGAAACGTCAGGCTCCAGTTGCACTGAACCCTAAACAACGTTCCATTGAACCTCATTTATGGTGTTGATGGCATTTTAGGTCATTGCGAGTGTATGGATTTGACCATAACATAACATCACGCCTGTATTTCCCCGAAGGGGTAAGCAGAGGTGTAATAGTACACCCACATTTCGCCAGTAATGTTATAGTCCCATTTAATAGGGGGCGAGCATATTGCCATTGACCGGGCACAAATCCAGACTCCGGGCTGCTACTGAGAATTTCCTAATGAAAAAACCCAATAACACTTCGCCCGACCCGGGAATCGAACCCAGGACCCCACGCTCAGCAGTCGCGCTTGCAACCACTAGACCAACGAGGCAGATTTGACCATAATAGTGAACCAACCTGAACACCGACAACTGCAGGCTACCAGCGAGACGACGACGAACAGCGCCACCAGAGCCACCACCGACAGAACCACCAGCGCGCCGATCACGTACTCGCGGTACGATATGGTGGCTATCACGCGGAACCTGTACACAACGAAGGAATATCAGATATGGTATAATAAGATGTTTCACCAGGTATTCTCTTCCCGCAATGACAGCGCGATGCCTCCAAGCTACGTCACGATCAGTGTTGCCATTGATTGATATCTTCAATATATTTAAGGAGATTTTTGATCATAATGAATATAAAATTAATTCCTAACTAGCCTAACTATTTGTTATCTCGTGTTATACATCTAATTAGTTAATAAAGGAAACTATATAAAAGGTGATTATTTATAGAAGAAAGTAAATGAAAAAATGCATTTTGCTCGGGTAATTTATTTTCACAAAGTGGCAGCACATCAAACTGACGTGTGTCACGCTAACAGCCCGCTATTGGCTCCACGGCCGATGACGTAGTACGGAGGCAATCACGTGACCTAGCTGTCACGGGAAGAGACTACCTGGTGTTATTATACCATGTATCAGATAAATTAAAATTAACACATCAACAGAAAACAAAATCTTCTTGGCTGAGAAGTTTAGCGCCGAAAACCTCTACCGGATGACCCGGAAAACATATGTTAAGCCGGAAATCCTGTATTTGACGATGTTTGTGGTCTAGTGGTTCGAGTGTCGGACTGCTGATGACGAGGTCGTGGGTTCGATTCCCACAGAACACAAATATTTGTGTGATGAACATAAGTGTTTGTGTTGGTCTCGGTATTTCTTATGTATTATAAGTATGTATTTACCAAAAAAATTGTATATAAGTATTATATCCATTATCTAGTACCCATAGTACAAGCTCTGCTTAGTTTGGAACTAGATGGTGCTGTGTAAAAATTGATATTGCGGATTTATATTCATTATCACTTGCTTTAACGGTGAAGGAAAACATCGTGAGGAAACCTGCACACCTGAGAGTGCTCCATACAGTTCTCAATGGTGTGTGTAGTCCGCCAACCCGCACTAGACCAGCGTGGTGGACTAAGGCCTTAGCCTTCTCGTACTGAGAAGAGGCCCGTGCCCGGCAGTGGCAGTTTATTTCTGTTGCACAGTCTTTACCTAAAGCTTTTATTTCTATTGCACTATCTTACCTGAAGCTTATATTTCTATTGCATTGTCTTACCTGAAGCTTATATTTCTATTGCACTATCTTACCTGAAGCTTATATTTCTATTGCATTGTCTTACCTGAAGCTTATATTTCTATTGCACTATCTTACCTGAAGCTTATATTTCTATTGCATTGTCTTACCTGAAGCTTATATTTCTATTGCACTATCTTACCTGAAGCTTATATTTCTATTGCATTGTCTTACCTGAAGCTTATATTTCTATTGCATTGTCTTACTTACTTACTTGTACAACGCCCGAACACTCAAATATTTTACACATAGAAAATACTAATTTACCTCCCCCAGAACGGCTGGTCACCACGGGGGTTGCAGACTATCACCCTCCAAAGCATGAAAAATACTACATAGCAACGTTCAATGTAAGATCTCTCGCAAATGAAGCTAGAATCTTGGACCTCGAGTACGCCTTACAAAACATAAAATGGGACATTGTTGGAATTACAGAAACAAAAAGACAAGGCTATCAAATTGAGGACAGAGGACACTACTTGCTGCACTCGTTTGGAACAGAGAAAGGTAAAAGAGGGGTTGGATTTCTAATAAAAAAACGAAGAGATATTGTGGTCGAAGATTTTACAGGGTTGTCTGATAGAGTCGCTAGAATAAATTTAAAAATAGCTGAACAATCAGTAACTATTATACAAGCTTACGCGCCGACTTGTAAGGCTAAAGAAAATGAAATGGATTTTTTTTACGATACACTAGACTTAGGGATGGAGAAAAACTGCAAAGACGTAATACTATTGGGAGATATGAATGCGAAAATAGGAATGCCTAAAAAACAAGATGCCTTTGTAATGGACAAATTTGGATTTGGAAAAAGGAACAAAAGAGGAGAGAAATTCATACAATTTTGTTTAAAACATAAATTGAAAATTACGAACTCCATGTTCAAAAAATCTCTCAAATTAAGGTGGACATGGCGATCCCCAGGCGGCAAACATAAAAATGAGATAGATTACATAGCAACGAATATGATAAAGAGTGTAGAGAATGTTAGCGTTCTATCAAATTTCAAACATCCTAGTGACCATCGTATCGTAAGAGCAAGTTTTAATTTAAAACCGCATAAAAAATCTAGAGCTAATTATAACACACAACCTCAAAGAAACTCTAATATAGAAAAATTTGTGTCCGAAATCTCAAAATACAAAAATGATTCCGATTTACCAGTACAAGCACAATATGATACCTTAGAAAAAACTATACTACAGAATTCCAAATGTTCCAGTACATCAAAAAGCAAGGTACGCCACCAACATATTATTACAGATGAGATAATTGCACTCAAAAATAAACAACACTTGTTACTTAACAACGAAAACAAAACGAAGGAAGAGAGAGACACGCTAAGTAAATTATACAAACAGATATCCAAAAAAATAAAAGCGAGCATACAAGAACATAGGCTGAGTACAATTAAAATAAATTTAGAAAGGAAAGGAGCTGTGAAAAGAGCCTACAAACAATTAAGCAATTCAAAGCCACTAATGTGTCTACTAGAAGATCAATATGGATGTGAAACAACGAATAGAAATAGCTTGATGCAAATCGCAACTCAATTTTACACTAAACTATACTCAAATCAAAACGAAAATAAAGGAAAACAAGGTGACATGGAAGACATACGCAATCAAGACCCAGTACCAGACTTCTGTACAGACGAAATAGAACTTTCAATAAGCAAATTAAAAATAGATAAAAGTCCTGGATCAGACGGAATAACCAATGAAATGATCAAAATCGGAGTTCACAAAATAACAAAACCACTCACAAAAATATTTAACAGTGTGTTAAAAACTAAGGTAATCCCAACTCAATGGACATGTTCAGAGATTATCCTTCTTTTCAAAAAAGGCGACCCAAAACTGCTCAAGAATTACAGACCTATAAGCTTGATGTCGTGTCTCTACAAGGTATTCTCATCCACAATACTCAGGCGTATAACTCGACTAATAGATGAAAATCAAGCGATTGAACAGGCTGGATTTATGCAAAACTTCTCTACAGTAGACCATATCCATAGTTTAAAAATGATCATAGAAAAATACACAGAATACGACAAGGGGCTATACATCTGCTTTATTGACTACTGTAAAGCGTTTGACTCTATACCGCACGAATCAATTTGGCAAGCATTGGGCGAACAAGGCATGAATAGCGATTACATCAAAATAATTAAAGAAATTTACAGAAACAGCACTGCAAAAATAAGACTTGAAACTGCTGGCCCGCCTTTTAAAATAGAATGCGGCGTTAGACAAGGCGACCCACTCTCACCCAAATTATTCATAGCAGTCTTAGAACACGTATTTAGAAAACTTAATTGGGAAAATATGGGGCTAAAAATAAACGGAAGTTATTGCACATATTTACGCTTTGCAGATGACGTAGTTTTGTTTTCTTAAAACGCACTGGAATTACAATTTATGATACAAACTCTTGCGAACCAAAGTAGAATAGTTGGTTTGGAAATAAACCAAGAGAAAACGAAAGTCATGACAAACTTGCATCAAGTACAAATAGCCCTAGATTCTACAAGTATAGAATACGTTGAAGATTACATATACTTGGGTCAACTTATTTCCTTCAAAACAAACATGACTAAGGAAATAGATAGAAGAACAAAACTGACATGGAACAAATATTGGTCGATGAAAGAAATCTTCAAAAGTAATCTTCCAACAAAATTAAAAACAAAAGCTATGGAATCGTGCCTAGTGCCAGCCCTGACGTACGCCTGTCAGACCTGGCAGATGACAAGAAAAGTAATCATCAAAGCGGGAGTATGTCAAAGAGCAATAGAAAGAAGCTTCCTTGGCCTCAAACTAAGGGATCGCGTGAGAAGTTCTACGATAAGAAAAAAGACAAAAGCTAAAGATGTCGTGAAACGAATCTTACGTCTAAAGTGGAAATGGGCTGGACATACACAAAGACTAAAGACGAGAGATGGACAAAAGAAATAACTAATTGGTACCTCATAGACTGTAAAAGAAAAGTAGGAAGACCACAAAAAAGATGGAGTGACGATTTGACAATGATTGCCGGAAAACAATGGACGAGACAAGCACACGACAGGATAAAGTGGAAGGCTTTGGAGGAGGCTTTCACCGCCATCGGCAGTCCTTACACCGAATCAAATGAAGAAGAGAAGAGAATAAAAAAAAATAAAAAACTGTAGAATATATGTAATCGATGTAAGGTCGAAATAAAGCTTAATAAGTAATAAAAAAAATCTTACCTGAAGCTTATATTTCTATTGCATTGTCTTACCTGAAGCTTATATTTCTATTGCACTATCTTACCTGAAGCTTATATTTCTATTGCATTGTCTTACCTGAAGCTTATATTTCTATTGCATTGTCTTACCTGAAGCTTATATTTCTATTACATTGTCTTACCTGAAGCTTTTATTTCTATTGCACAGTCTTACCTGAAGCTTTTATTTCTATTGCACGGTCTTACCTAAAGCTTTTATTTCTATTGCACTATCTTACATGAAGCTTTTATTTCTATTGCACAAGCTTTTATTTCTATTGCACTATCTTACCTGAAGCTTTTATTTCTGCCGCCACTCCATAGCGAACGGTGGGGAGAATCCCGAACACCCGTGCAATCATCATCATTCTCTTTAACTATGAACACTATGTAGAAACCGGAGGGAAACATGGTTTGCTGAAACAATAAGTCTTGATATAAGAAACCATGGCAGCTAGCTGTGAAGAGTTGGGTTACATTCTCAAGACAGAAAGAGTTGTGATTTTTGGTCCGGTATATTGCGATTGGTTTGCCTTCTATAAACTGGACTTGGACGGACGGACGGACGGACGGACGGCGTAGGCAGTGTAATAGGGTTACGTTAGCACCCTTTTGGTACGGAAACTTAAAAATTAAGTTTGAGTCGACTAAAATTGATGTAAAAAATACTAGATATTTTTGAATGTCAACACTCCTTGCGCTGTTTCCTAGTTTTTTAGCTGGGCAGAAGCAGCGTAACAAACTCTACAGTAACACATGTTTGTCTTGTTCACTTGTTTTACTTGGCCGTATCCCATCACTCGGTCATCTGTTAGCTCCAGGGTTCTTTGGACAAAAAAGAATCATCAACTCAGCCTATCGCAGTCTACTGCTGCACATATGCCTCTCCCAGGTTGCGCCACTACACTCACTCTTCTGCCTTCCGCATCCAGTCCCCCCACCTACTTTTTTCAGGTCGTCGGTCCACCTGGCTGGATTTACCAATTCGTGGTCTCCACTCAAGGACTCGTCTGCTCCAACGGCCATCGGTCCTTCGGCAGACATGGCCAGAACACTGCCACTTCAGCTTGCAGATTCTACAAGCTATGTCGGCCACTCTGGTTCTTCCCCAGATAATCTCGTTACGGATCTTATCCTTCAAAGAAACTCCAGGCATAGCTCGCTTCATAGCCCATAAAATAATAACACAAACACACAGCCCAAAAGAGAATAGTAAGTCAAGTGACTACAAAGAGACAGTAGAGACTACAACTCACCGTCAGCGTGATGCCTCCTTTGCTCATCATGGTGAGGTGATATCCCTTGTACAGCGCCTCCTTCTCGCTGTCAAACACTGGGCACTGGAACATACATACATATTATCACGCCTGTTTCATCAGGGTAGGCAGAGACTATGAATTTCCACCTGTTACGATCCGGACACAGCTCTTTGGCTTCATCTACGTTCATTAACCTCGTCATGCATGCTCGTCGGTTTAGTGTACTCTTAACCTGGCATGTTGAGAAAGTCGCCGAGGTCCAACTCTTCCATCCAGACTCGCTTCGTAGACTTGTTTCGTCAATCTCCTCTCGTTCATCCTCTCTATATGTCCAAACCATCCTAACATACCTTTCTAAATCTTTGTCCCTACATCTTCCTTCACTCCACAACACTCTCTATTCCTTACTTTATCTCTCAAAGTTACACCACACATACTTCTCACTGGAACATTGACATAATTCAAAATGTCTTGCGTATTTTTGCAAATGATAGCTCTACTAGTCTATGGCCGCGGTTTCGTCCGCTTATATCTCGGTTTATCACAGAAAGACATCGCGCATCCCTCGAGAACTGATTATCATTTCATCCAAATCCGTTAGGCCGTTTCAGCGTGATTGAAAGACAAACAAACAAACATCCATACTAAAAAAGAAAAGCTAAATACAACGTGTTATTGAAATAACTAAAAACCTATTAAGGGGTCATTGTACTTGTATGAACAACTTTTACCAAAATAAAACTTTTTAACAAAAAATTGAACCGACGAAAAATAAAATGAAGCTAAATAACTATTTTCCTAACTAAACTAATTATGAGTCGGCGCCAAACAAACAAGCAAAGTGCGTGCGAGTTGCAAGTGGTCGAGCGGGGAACGCATTTTTGGAAAGTTATTGTTTATCGTTGAAAATTTCACGTTGTATTTAATGTTATGTTGTTTTTATTATTTATTTAAAGTAATTTAATGATCTCCGTTGATTGTTGAAGTTACGCGTGGTAATACATTTAAAAAAAAAAAAAAAAAAAAAGATACGCTTCGAATTGTGAACCTCCTCCTTTGTTTAAAAATCAGTTGATCCCTACATTTGAGTTCACATGAATCGTCAAACAACTGTCTGAGCTGCTACTCAACTTTCGAGACCTGACATAACCGTAACCACGACCACTCTGCCAAGAGTGAACGACTAAGAAGAGAAGAGAATCGTCAAAATTTAGGGATCAGGGGGTCTACTCGCGTTTTACGAACGACAAACGTAGTACGAACTTTCGTTCCGACTGATACTTACATAATAAAGATAGGCACATAAAAAAGGCACTATTAACATAGACTACGGTTCATAGTCGTATACAATTTACCGGAGATGAGAAAAACAAACGTCAAAACACGATCATCGCATGCGATAAGGGAACGATGGTTGACCGGAGTAGGAAATTGTGCGATGAATCGTACGATTTATCGAATATCGTCAAACGGGAGTAGACCCCCTGCTGATTTTTTTTTTTTTCGCTATTTCAGGATTGGTCCCATAGTAAAAGTTGTTTATACTGATGAGTACAATGACCCCTTAAGAGGTTTTCAGTTATTTCAATAACACGTTGTATAATATTAGTAGGAAATAGGATAGTAGAAGTAAGATGTATGAATACATACCGAGTTATTTTGTATTGAAACCAAGGCGCAGATATCATCATCGGATTCTATCATCAAAATGACACTCTTCGGAATGGTGTAATTGAACCTGCAACAGAAGACTCTTGACCATCACCTCGCTAACAGCAACTAATCATGGAACAACACAACACAAGATGCTGAGTAACAACCGCACGATTGTACTATCTGCGAGGTTAAGCTGCGCTGGTCGCGGTCAGTCCGCGGATGGGTGATTGTTTCCTCACACATCGAGACCCCTCCGTGCCTCGGAGAGCACGTTAAGGCGCATGTAGCAGCCAAGTCGCGCCCCATCAGTAAACAAACTATTACTTGCTGTATACATCATTTATAGAAAGAAAAAACGCGAAAAACGGCCACTTTTGGCACTTTTTCTATCTACAGCTATAGGGAACTATAATTTACAGAGTTAATAGTTTCTGATTAAACTACAGTACCCGTACTTCAATTGTTAAAAACGAATTTTCGATAAAGATTCAAAGATTTATTGCATACTACCCCCCAGTTTCCAAAAGGCTGGTCAACGCAAAAATTTACTAATCAGCTGTCAAATCTCAGGTCAAGCGTTGTGATTGGTTGTTAACATTTTTGCCGGCCAATCACAGGAGCTGACATGAGATTTGACAACAGATCAAATTGATCAGCCTTCCAGAAACTGGGGGTCAGTGTAGGTACATGATTGGTGTTACATTTTGTTTTGTTTTTTTTAAAACTTAGTGGTCTAAATGATGTATTCAGCTAGTATTTTTTTTTTTACTGATGGGGGCACCACTTGTCTGCTACTTGCGCCTTAAGCTGTCGGCCCCGGTTGCATACAAATACCTAAGGCAGGGGTCATCAACTCAGCCTATCGCAGTCCACTGCTGGACATAGGCCTCTCCCAAGTTGCGCCACAACGCTCGGTCCTCTGCCTTCCGCATCCAGTCCCCCCCAGCCACGTTCTTTAGGTCGTCGGTCCACCTGGCAAGGGGGCGCCCTACGCTGCGTTTGCCGATTCGCGGTCTCCACTCAAGGACTCGTCTGCTCCAGCGGCCATCGGTCCTTCGACAGACATGGCCAGCCCACTGCCACTTCAGCTTACTGATCTTACAAGCTATGTCGGTCACTCCGGTTCTTCTCCGGATAATCTCGTTACGGATATTATCCTTCAAAGAAACTCCAAGCATAGCTCGCTCCATAGCTCGCTGAGCGACTTTGAATTTGTGGACTAGCCAACTGTCAGTGTCCACGTCTCGGCGCCGTAAGTCATGACAGGCAGGACGCACTGGTTGAAGACCTTTGTCTTCAAACTTTGCGGTATAGGCGACGAGAAGACTCGGCGAAGTTTGCCAAATGCTGCCCAGCCCAGACGGATCCTTCTGTTGGCTTCTTTCTCGAAGTTGTGTCTACCAAGCTAAATTGCCTGCCCTAGGTAGACGTATTCCGTTACAACTTCGAGTGCCGACCCTTCGACGAATATTGGTCTCGGCATGACATGCATATTGAACATGACTTTAGTCTTGTCCAGATTCATGCCGAGACCGACACGTCGAGAGGCTCCGTTTAAGCTGTGCAGCATTTCGCCCAGTTGTTCCAGCGACTCAGCCATTACAACGATGTCATCGGCAAAACGGCGATGTGAGATGTTCTCGCCGTTAACGTTGATACCCTGTCCAGTCCAGTCCAGCGTCTTGAAGACGTCCTCCAACGCGTTAGTGAACAATTTCGGGGATATTACATCCCCTTGTCTCACCCCTCTGCGCAGTTGGATTGGCTTCGTCTTTTGGTCCTGGAGCTGAACAGTCATGGTAGCAGCGTTGTATAGGCATCTCAGCATCTCTATATACCGCTCATCAATGTGACATCGCTGAAGAGCATCCAGAACTGCCCAAGTTTCGATAGAGTCGAAGGCCTTCTCGTAGTCCACGAATGCCATACACAGCGGCTGATTGTACTCTTCAGTCTTCTGTATGATCTGCCGAACAGTATGGATGTGGTCTACGGTGCTGTAGCCTTTCCGAAACCCAGCTTGCTCTGGTGGCTGGAATTCGTCGAGTCTTCCGGCGAGACGATTCGTGATGACCCATGATGAAGGCAGGGGTAGCTTTTCGCAACAAGAAGCAAGCGTCAAAGTCAAAACTGAATTGTTTTCTTTCTTTTCCTTCCTTCGCCGGGAACGAAACAGCCATGTAGTATGACAATATAACATCAAAACCTATACTAAAACCACAAGACTCACCGTGGCCGCATCTCCAGACGGCCGCCGGTGATGTTCCTCGGATGTTGGTCGAACGAAAAGTAGAAGTACTTCGGAGAGCTCGGAGTCACGTTTAACTGTATCTCCTGCACAAAAAAGAGATTTTAAGATGCTGACAACAGCCAAATACCACAAATAGGCTTCTTTTAAAAACATTTTTAGCTGTATCTATTCAGTTTGTGGCGGTGAAAAAAATATATGTTAATCTTGATCGTATTTTCTGAAACTGTATTGTGCCCAAAACACGTTTTCTTGAAGTTTTCTCGATAGAAAAGAATTGTAAACTAACCTCTTAAAACATGCTTTAAAGCAAACAATCTCTATTATTTAGAAAGAAAGAAAGAAAAATGATTTATTGCTACAACAAGACGACATGCGGTAGGTGCACATAAAAAAAACTTAATTAGGTACATTTCTTGAATCATTTTATCAATGTATGATACCTACTTTGCATGTCGTAGCTGCGGCAAAGAGGTCGACACTCAGCATGATGCTAAATAAATAATAATAATAATTTTGATTTACTAAATATTATAAATAAAATTAAGGAAACATTTGAGAAAGACAATAATCTAAACATTTGTTGTTTCTGTTTTTCAAATAAGCTTTTCATCATCTCAGCCGAAAACGTCCACTACTGGACAAAGGCCTCCCCCGAAGGTGGGGGATATGCCATAATCGCCACGCTTAGCAGGCGGGTTGGCAATCGCAGTTGGTTGTTAAAATACTCAGAGAACGCTGCTGCCCATCCTCTGGTGAATCCCTTAGTCGCCTTTTACGACACCCATGAGAAGAAAGAGGGTGGTGCAATTCTTTACGTCCGGCACCTAAGAAATAAGCTTTTAGTTTTTTATTTTAAAAAAATTGCAAATTTTCTTTCAAGTTGAGCAGCGTATCCGACGTCCCTCGGCTCGTTGCCTCTCTTTCAGTTCTGTACTAAACGACAGTGACCGCAGAGGTCTGATTTTTTTGGTGTTGTCAGCCTCTTAATACTACTTAGTCGTGGACCACACTGCTCCTAAGCCAAGACCTTACACACGACCACAGAGAAGTAAGCCTAAAGAAGCCGTATAAAAAGTTTTGCAAGAGAACACAATCGTAAAATGTTGGCGGGGGACAAGGGACAAACGGCACGTTGTGATTGGTCCGCTCAAAAATCTGGTGGTATGATTGGTGCCGCTCGCTGTCGTAGTGACGTCCCGATTGGCGGCGGAGCGATTGTTATGCGGTGCTACTGTATAATAATAATTCATTTATTTCAGGCATCTAGGCCCATAAAAAAATACATGAAAAAAATTGGTGAGCGGGGGTATCCGGCTGGCTGGCGTCTATAGTACAGATTACTTAATAGCACAGACGAAAAAGCCACAAGCGCCGCATAAATAGTTTTGCATGAGAACACAGTCGTAAAATGTTGGCGGGGACCGGGAGGCTGACTGCGCGTTATGGCATGGCACAGAATACCTAATAGTACTATCGTACAGAACGGCCCCTCACCGCCCCCCGCCAATTTAAGATTCCTCACCTGCACCCCGCACCCACCCGCCCCGCAAGATTGCAATGGATATCAATCGCCAATCGTTATACAGGCACGCCATCTCTGAGAACTACTGAGAAGCGCTTGGAACCCAGTCGGCATTACGAGCGGCGAACATCCCTATCCTACACGTGTGTGCGTTCGTATACAGACGAAATCTTGTGTATGTAGGTGGTGCTAGCATTTATATTGTATTGAGTGGCCGAGGTGTGGTTATAGTTGGACGGCTCAAAAGTTCGGTGATATGATTCCGTATGATTGGTGTCGCTCGCTGGAGTGACGATCCGATTGGCGGCGGGGCATATGATATGCAGTGCTACTGCATATGCTGGTGACCGGGGGTTTCCGGCTAATCGGCGTCTAGAGACATACTGTTTGTTCACACTACACAGTGAAATGTTTCTGCTTACCTTATTAACGTCCACGTAGAAGTCAGTAATTCTTCTGAGCTTGATGTCCACTGAAACATTCTTGGGATTCGAAGTAGTTATTTGTATCATTGGGCGGTTCTCCGTTTTTATATCTACAACAAAAAATAAAATTGAATTGAATTTGAGAATTGGCACCATTGGTGCAATTGTATTGTGTGTAATTATGATCTATCTATCTATCTACCTAAGTAATAAGAATGCACCTACTTATTTGCGGTATCTGTGTGTATTTAAATGAGTGCATTACGTTTTAGTTTATTCACTCAAAGAATGAATGAATTGACTCAGATTTACACAATTAATCCCGAAATTCACCCGAAAACGGATCAAACCGCGGGGCGCAGCTGTTATTATAAAAGTACTAGTTAACATACCAGGCCCCTCAGAAAGTATTGCGAAAAAAAGTTTTTATATATGGGAGACTGGCCAGTTATAATGTTTTTCGAAAATATGATTATTTATAAGTAAAAATAAGTAAGTTCCAATTTCAAAATTTCCCTCCACATTTTTTGCGAGTTAATTCAAAGTATTGTGTCTCACTGAAATATGGATCTGCGCCGGGAACATTTTAGAGCTATGATTTTATACGATTTCAAGTGTCGCCTGAAACCGGATGAATCGTACGATAGACTTCAAATGGCATTCATGGATGAAGGCCCTTCCAAGGCAACCGTGTATCGTTGGTATAACGAATTCAAGCGCGGTCGACCAACTTTGGGGGATGACGAAAGAAGCGGTCGCCCTTTGACGGCTGTTACCGAAGAAAACGTGCTAGCAGTGAAAAATTTAATCCAAGACAATAGGCGAATTACATATCAGGAGATTCAACACATATAGAAGATTGGATCGGGAAGCGTTCACGAGATTCTACACAGCCATCTTCGCGTGAGGAGGATAGTATCACGCTGGGTGCCGCACAACCTCACCGATGCTCAGAAGCAGGCCCGGGTGGAATGGTGCCGTGATATGCTTAACAAATTTGAAGCAGGCTCGTCTCGGCGTGTTTACGACATCGTTACAGGTGATGAGTCCTGGATTTATCAATACGACCCAGAAACCAAGCGCCAGTCGACTGTTTGGGTGTTTCAAAATGAGCCAACGCCTACCAAAGTGAAGCGATCTAGAAGCGGGGGTAAGATTTTGATCGCTAGCTTTTTTAATTTGACTGGCCACTTGGTATCAATTCCCTTACGGGATCAAAGAAGCATTAATGCCGAATGGTATACTACCAAATGTTTGCCAGAAGTTTTCTCTGTTATAAGCAACAAGCGACCAAACACAGGGCTCCGCGGGCTACTGCTCCACCACGACAATGCACCTGCGCACACCGCACTCAAAACGAGGGACTTCCTGGACAGCACGCCAGTCAAACTCCTGGGTCACCCTCCTTACAGCCCTGATCTAGCACCGTGTGACTTCTTTTTATTCCCAAAAATAAAAAATCAGCTCAAAGGGATACAATTTTCGTCGCCGGAAGATGCGCTGGCTGCGTTCGAGCAGGCTGTAAACGAGGTGTCTGCGGCGGACTGGAAAAAGTGTTTTGAAAACTGGTTTAGGCGCATGAATCTTTGTATAGAGGCTGGTGGAAAGTACTTTGAAAAGATTTGATAAAAATATATGTACGTATAGAACAATTTTTTTTAGTTTCGCAAAACCTTCTGAGTGTCCCACGTATATAATATATGGCCGCTAGAGGGGCGCCGATGAGGTGCTTGCCTAGGGCGTTCTCGACATTTAATCCGCCTTTTTTTATAGTATAGGATGGCGAAACGAGCTAAAGGCCCACCTGATGTTAAGCGGTTACCTTTGCCCATAACAACTGCAATACTACATAGGCTGTGGCCTAAATGGTACCGCAAGTCAGTTCGCCAAACTGAGACATGAAGATGGAAAGTCTCATGTGATTGTAATTTCACCGGATCCCGTACCCTTCAGACCGAAACACAGCAATGCAAGCATCACTATTTGGCGGAGAATAGGTACGGTGGTAGTACTTTCCCAGACGAGCTCTTTCACAAAGGAGCTCTACTACTAAACCCTCTCTAAAGCCTCTGACGATGGGACACCTGGCTACCATAAAAAGTTGCAACAATTAATCCACGAAAGCACACAAACCAGGCATGCACGACTAACCTGAAAAACCGGAGAAAACCCTGTTAGTTTATACTCCAATAGATAAATAAAACTAGTAGGATAGGCTAACATTTAGAAGCAAAACACTAGACTGAAAACGAGCTATATCTTGTACTGCTGCAGCTACATATCCCGCTATAAATAACACTACCAAATGAAAGTCTGTGACATAAGCACTTACCAGGACCAGCGTCATGTGGGCACAGCGTCCGCGCCATGTCATTGAAGATTAGGGCCCCGCCCTGAGTCTGTACAAGGAGCGGTAGTTCCCACGATGATATACCTGAGAAAAGGGATAGCCATTAAAGCTACAAGCTAAATATGAAACAAAAGTTACGAAATAATTGTTATTATATTATTGTTATTGTGTGCCTCTGACTGTAGTAAATAAACCATTTTTCTTTCTTTCTTTTTAAAAATTGGCTGCATATGGCAGCTGTGGTCGTAGGTAAAATACTCTAAACAAGGTCAAGGGCTAGAACGATCAACCGATCAAATCAGCCTATGGCGGTCTACGTGAAGATTTTAGCATATTTAGCGTTTTCTCTAAGGCTTTTGACAATTTCCATTATGATCTACTCATCTAGAATTACCACTAATGGATTAAGGGTCAAAGATAAAAGGGCTCTCAACCTCCTCACTTCTTATTTTAATAGTTTAATTTAGAGGGTCAACATAACGTCAACATAATTGACCTCAAAAACCTGCGTTCACCATAGGTGTTCCACAGGGTTCCATTCATCATCCTCCTGCCCTTATCCCAATTTATTTGGGGTCGGCGCAGCATGTTTTTTTCTTCCATAAATCTCTATCAGCCGTCATCTCTGTGTTTACTTTCTTTCTATTCATATCATCTTTCACACAATCCATCCATATTTTCTTCGGTCTCCCTCTTTTCTTATAGCCATCAACATTCATACTTAAAACTTTCCTCGTAACATGCTCCCCATTCCTCCTCATCACATGTCCATACCATGACAGTCTGTTGCTACTTAACTTCTCTGTCACTGGCGCTACTTTCAGACTCCCTCTTACATATTCATTCCTTATCCTATCCATTCTCGTTACACCACACATTCCTCTTAACATTCTCATCTCAGCTGCATGCACTTGCCTTTCATTAATTCCTTTCGTAGCCCAACATTCCGATACATACAGGACAGCAGGTCTTATCATGGTCTTATAGATTTTCCCCTTCAGTTTAAGAGGAATTCGGGAGTCACATGTAGTTCCCGTGACCTGCCGCCATTTCAACCATCCTGTGTTAATTCGGTGCTTGACTGTCCGGTCAATTTCGCCATCGCTTTGCACAAGTGAACCGAGGTACCGAAAGTCGGAGCAGACTGGCAAGGGCACGCCATCTAGCGCAATAGCAACAAAACCGGAAAGACCGCCGAAATCGCAGAACATGTATTCCGTTTTAGTTCTGCTGATTTTCAAGCCAACGTTCTCCAGATTTTGTTGCCATTTTGCCAATCTACTCTGGCCCTCAAGTCCATCTTCACCAACAAGGACAATGTCGTCAGCAAACAGCATGCACCAGGGTGCCTCTTCCTGGATTTCTGATGTCAAAGCATCCATTATCAGCAAGAAGAGGTAAGGACTTAGAGCCGACCCTTGGTGCAAGCCTACAGCCACACTGAACTCGTCGGTGTTGCCAGCGGCCGACCGAACGTGGGTACTAGATTGGCTGTACATAGCACGAATTAACTCCACATACTTTGCAGGCACACCTTTCTCTTTCAGCGCCCACCACAAGACCTCGCGGGGTACTCTGTCGTACGCCTTCTCTAGGTCAACGAACACCATGTGCAAGTTCTTATGCGCACGTCTATACTTTTCGCATATTTGGCGGAGTGCAAATATGGCATCCGTTGTCCCACGACCTGGCATAAATCCCATCTGGTTTTGGGTGATCTCACTCTCCTCTCGCAATCTTTTCTCTATCACCTTCTCCCATACTTTCATACTGCACCACAGGGTTCCATTCTGGGTCCAATTTAGTTTCATTTGTATATTTTTTTATAGTAAACGCCGCTGGTTCTGTACTGTTTTACTTTGCTTTACTTTGTAAAGTATAAGATCAATACACTATCACTCTGATCTTTCAAGTTAATCTTACCTTTCTGCTGCGTAGCTGTCACGAAGATGGGATTGTCAATGCTAAGTGCTTCATTAGTGGACACGTGCACGCGAGTGGGGTAGCTTTGCCACAGTTCAGAGTCCTATGTAAGGAATAAAAGGTTTCAATCTTAAAGTTAGTCTTGCTAGGACATGTTTTTTTTGTCCACTGAGAACTCATAGTTCCATGTTTAACTCAAATGGCTGCTGCACATTCAATTATTGGTCAGCAAAGTTAAGCAATTTTGCAGTGACCACGGTTTTGATGGGTGAAAAATTAACATATTCAGAAAACCTTGATTATGAAAAAAAACATGTCAGTCAAAGTCAAGAGTTTTGATTTCATATAGACCAGTTAAACAGATACATATAAAAGGTCAACCCTAGTTGTGATGCACAGCTAAACATTCAGTCCTAGTTTTCTTACTTACAAAATAAATAGATAGTTCTTACAAGCAGTCAGAATCCCATAGGTCTAATACTTCTGGATATTTGTACCACTCAATAACTGGGTTGCAGATGTGAGACAGCATTCCATGTAAAATACTGATGAAATCAAAGGATATTATTTATTCTGCAAATTGGATGTTAAAATCACTTTTACAAGTCAGTTCTATTAAAAACAAATGACGTCGGCATTTCATGTGACTACCTCTGAGAAGAAACGCCGAAACAAATTCAGGGAAAATATATAATAACTAGGGATAACTTCAGATTCTGTATTAAAAGTTTTGACCTGGTTACCAGTGAGTAAAATATAGCATACCTCATAGAACTCCATGATCTGTTCCGTAGTGTCATTGACAAACACATCAATTCTTGTGTCATATTTGTATCTGAAATATAAAATGTTTTAGAATAGGACAATGCAACTTTTGCCTTGTATTCTAGGCCAACGGGGCCCTATTACTCTGCCCACACTGTCTGTCACAAGGCTGTATCTTTTTAACCTTCATAGGTAGCCAGTTGAATTATTCACAGATGTATTACTATGACCTCTATAATGGCAAATACTAAAAAATAAAAAGTCTTGGCCCAAAATTTGGAAAAAAAAAAACATACACAAAACCTCAAGAACAATGCATTTTTTCAATGTATCCATCTTAACAGTACTACATTCAAGCGTCAAATATTGTGTGATTCTACATGTCATTGAAATAACTGAAAACCTCTTACGGGGTCATTGTACTCATTCAGTATGATTTTTTTTTTTACCATGGGACCAACCCTGAAATCGCGAAAATAAAATCGGCTGTTCCTTACATTTTGTCTACTTTAAATGTATTTAACGCAAATGATGAGCTGATTTTTTTTTCGCGTTTTCAGTGTTGTTCCTGTAGTAAAAGTAGTTCATACTGATGAGTACAATGACCCTTAAGAGGTTTTCAGTTATTTCAATAACACATTGTATATAAATCATCATCATCATCATCATCAACTCAGCCTATCGCAGTCCATTGCTGGACATAGGCCTCTCCCAAATTGCGAGACTGGATGAGGAAGGCAGAGGATCAAGTGTTGTGGCGTAATTTGGGAGAATAGGCCTCTCCTAGGTATATAAATAGGCAACTTAAATTCAGTTTTTTATAATATTCATATTTAGTAAGCAATCTTGGTAGGTCTCTTAAATGTTGATTTTTTAAATAACTACTGAGAAAATATAATTACTAGGTCTGCACATAATTAAGTAAAAAAAAAATATATGCAAAATTGATAATATATATGGTATCTTTTAATTCATTATGATTTGCATTAAAAAGACATGCCAAGATTGTTACCAGGTAGTTTTAAAGAAACGGACAGATGATTGGAAGTGGTGCTTAAGAAAGAGGTGCAATTATTCATATTTCACCAACAGTGCCTTGAAAGATATCGATATGCAGCATAATTAAATATTTATTGAACAGCCATAAACCCCTATCATCAACAACTCAGCCTATCGCAGTCCACTGCTGGACAAAGGCCTCTCCCAAGTTGCACCATAACACTCGGTCCTCTGCCTTAGGCCCCTATGCCATAGGGAAAACACGTGTGACAGGTCTGTTCAGCTAGCTCATTGAAATGTAGTACTTAAACAACAGTGACTGATAAGACTTATCAACAAATTATTTGAATGTCAAGTACCTACACATCAAGGTTTAAAAAAATTACTTCATGGGAGTGCATAATACAGTTTAAGCAACTAAGGATACCCATGTTATTAGGAAAATCATTATTTCTTGAATGTTGTTGTTAGGAAATTCAAAACAATTCAAATTCAATTTTCGTCCTGTAATGGTAGTGGTGATTGGGGTAAATAAATAAATAAATTCAAATGTTTTTTATTTGAATTAAACATAATTACAGGCTCTTTTGAAATGTCAGGCTCTAGTTGCATGGTTCCAAATTATGGTTCCTTTTTTTTTTTCAAGAAAATATGGAGAAGAACCGGCTAGAAACTCCATGGATATACTCTTTATAAAATAGGTTATTGTTTATTACATCAAATTTATTCAAATAATGTTTATTATGATTATTTCTTAGGCTTCTGCTATACATAATTAACGTTTCTAGAACTCTCTATCGAAACTACAAAGGTCATTAGATTGGATATTTCAAATGTATGATGATAATAAAAACAGGGAATTCGGGGAATCCCCTTATTTACTGATACCGTAATATGAATCTAACTGTAATTACGATGTTATATGATCAATACAGCCTTGTGTGCATGCTCTGCAGCAATTACTGATCAATAAATCACTGTTCCAATAGCAAAATCATATTTTACGTCAATTGAAAAGATATAATTTCGAAGTTTTGAAAAGGTAAACAAAAATTACTTAGTGGAAACCACTTACGTATTATAGATGAAGTTTCTTTTATTCACTTCACTGATGCTCTGGTTTATACAGAAAACTGTTGAGAAGAATAAAGCACCCACGATAATTCTAAACATATTTATAAATTATAGTTTTCTGTTCATGTTTTAATACATATTTTCCACATATTTTCTCTGTGTTTTAATACGGGGCTAGGGCCAGTGTTGCCAGATGGCAAGTTTGAAACTATCGCAGATCTAGGAAAAAAATATCGTATAATTATCGCATACGCTTTCTTATACAAAATTGTAATCATATTGATATTTTAAGGTTTATGTCCAAAGCTTCTAACGATTAGTGTGTTATTTTTAACACCATCTGTACCACCATGCGTTGCGAAGCTATATTTGTTTTACAAAAACCTTCGCGGGCTCTCGCACAACAACTCACCAAGATTGTCATTGCAATCGGATGAATGTTATAAGAACTCATACGGGACAAACAAAGAAAAATTAATTTTGATTTATAGATAAGTTATAAATAAAATCAGAAAATTAATGGAAAAATTAAATGAAAATTTATTATTGTTCCAGTCTTCTTCTTCTTCGTGTCGATGGTAAAGTAAGCAGCGTGCAACAATTAAAACGAAACAATGCAAAGCCGGCCATAAAAAACAGATAACTAATACAATAGCACTCAGTCTGACTGTCTGACTCTAGGTCTGACTGAACTAGGAACTGACACAGACCGACCGACGAACAACGACCGAATAAAATAAATGAGTAGAACAGAGAACAGGATGCAGGTATGTAGTTGAAAGCAAAACATAGTTTTTTTCGGTCTTTTTTGTACATCTTGTTAAGTCTGTCATATACTCATATGCGTCACACATAGTGAGTGAAAGATACGAGAATTTATGCCTTAGCTTAATGTTAATTTTGGTTGTTATAACTTTGCCTCATTATCGCAGTGCTACTTAAATTATCGTAGATTTTGAAAACTATCATGCGATACCTTGCAATATTTTTTTATCGCAAAGGACTTGAAATTATCGTAAATTTACGATAATTATCGCACGTCTGGCAACACTGGCTAGGGCTCTCAAGCAGTGTGACCGTTTTTAAAAAAGGTAATCTACTAAAAAATAATATTTTCAGTACTAAAAATACTAAAATACGTATGCAGAATTATACTAAAATTGTACTAAAAAAAATTCAAATGGAACGCCTATGTTTTTTCTATCAAATATCAAATTTCGATTTAAATTGTGTTCTAAATATTTTATTTATATATTCTTATAAGACATTCATAAATTAAACAAAAAAACAATGTTTCAATTTTATATGTTCAGTACGGAAGGAATTAGGTAGGTTAATGAACTAAGGGACGCCGGTCCCTTACCTTGGATATCCAATACAATGTAAATTAACGGCCAAAATTAATATCCAATCTATCCAAAATTTGCCTTACTAGAGATAGGAATTTGACGTAAGCTCCATACAAAATACGTCAAATTTCTATCTCTAGTAGGGCAAATCGTGGTTAGATTGGATATTAAATTTGGCCGTAAAACGATGTTATTTAAAAACTTCCGATACTTTGTCTTCATTCAAACATCGATTATTTTCCCATTTCATTATATAAACTAGTAAAATATCTTTGTATTTTCCTTTCCTCAAACATTTCCTTAAATTTTTTCCCAAAAACGATATTTTCTCCAAAATTACGAAACCAAACCCCGATCTTGCTATAGCACAATTTATGGGAGTAACCGTAAACTATTTGTACATACTACTTTAAAAAAGAGACAAATTATACAGCTGTGATAAGCATCAGACAAAGACAAAACTAGGCCAATGAATGAAAGTTAGTACCGCCAGAAAATAATACCAAAAATACGCTATAAAAAGGTTGTCAAATTAAAATTAATAAAATATAATAATAAATAAATAAAGTTAAAATTGTACCAAAAAATACCAAAATCTGAAATAATACCAAAAAAATACTAAATCAATTTTGCGGAGGCCAAATTATACCAATTTGGTATTGAAAATACCAAAAAGGTCACACTGCTCTCAAAGGCTACGTCACAGAGAAAATAATCACTACGTTACAAGAGACGGCACTTATGTGGGCACTTACGCCCGTATTACAGAAGCTTCCTCAAGTACAGTTTAAACTCCTAGGACTGTTGATACATACATACATACATACATATTATCACGCCTGTTTCCCATTGGGGTAGGCAGAGATTATGGATTACATTATATTATGTTTTTTCTGTATTTCTAGTTTACTTATTATCTTAAAACGATATGTAAGTTTGTATAGATATACCTCTGTGGTATAAAAATTACTATACTCTATGATATGGTTTGTTAACCTTTGAGTCCTTTGATAATTAAAACAATTGTTGTATGTTGTCACTGACAGCGTTAACAGCTTAGCATCTCTACCTCTATTTAGTCTGTGGTTAACATTGAGCAAAGTTAAAAAGATTTGTATTCATTAACATTTTAACAACTCTTACTGAAAAATATTGATACACATGATTGTCTTATTTAAATTAAACAATAATTACTAAGTATAGCCGAACACTTTTATACATTTATAATTTAATAGTTTGATAAATATACTGGACTATAAACTGTGTAATCATTTTTGAGCAGACTTACGATTTTTTTAATAAAACCGATATATCGAAATATTGATATATTTCTTTCGAGACATCAAACTCCGATCCGATATTGATATATTTAAAACTTTTTTACATAAAATTGAACTGACGAAAACAGGAACTAAAAAGCGAAAAATAAATTGAAGCTTTTTAGTCTTAATAACTATTCTCCTAACTAAACCAATGTAAATAACTAATTATAAGTCGCCACAAAACGCATTTTTGGAAGGAAATTTATTGTTTATCGTTGAAAATTTCACCTTGTATTTGTTGTTATTTTGTTTTGATTATTTCTTTAAAGTAATTTAATGATTTTCGTTGATTGTTTGTTTGGCGCCGACTCATAATTAGTCATTTACATTAGTTTAGTTAGGAGAATAGTTATTAAGACTAAAAAGCTTCATTTTATTTTTCGCTTTTCAGTTTCTGTTTTCGTCGGTAAATTTTTTTGTCAAAAAGTTTTTTTTTTTTTTTGGCTAAAATTTAACTCTAGGTCTCCATAATGTTGTAGTGTCCAGAACTACATTTGGATGCTGATAAGCAATAATGTGTCAACCCACAAAAATGTGAAAATTGAGTACGCTTCTTTGGCTGACAAAGAACGTTTTTCAATAGGATTTTAACCTGATTGAATGGTTTTTATACCAAAAATGAGTACAAAAAGGTTGACACGAAATCAGTTCGAAGGGTAAGACATTTTGCAATAAGATGTTTAGGCACTTGAAACATTGTTTGATGACCCTAGGCGCCATCTGTTTAAAGTCAAAAGAAGTTATGGGACATGATCGGTTATTGCGTAATTTAGTATTATCCTTTTTCGGCTGTGTAAACAACATTGGCCCATATTTAATTAAAATTATACGTGTAAAGTGGGCCTCACAAGACTACTAGCCACGAATACTACATGGAAAAAGCAGTAGAAGACTTGGGTAATATAAGATCATCAAAGGTAAGTCAAAATATTACATAAATATAAGGATTTTAGCTATACAAGTTTAGATGTCATTTTACCGGTAAAATTATTAAAACAACGCTTTTTTATGACAGAATACTGTTTAAAATTACATTCAAATACATTTTACATACTTACCGTGGTAATATTACTTATCTTAACTACCTAATTTCAGCAAAATGTAATATTTTTGATTAACAGGTTATTGCTTAACAAACATTCTACTATTGACTAGCGCTTGTAAAAGTTTTATAAAGCTTGACACGTTATTGCTACAAAAAAATCTCGTTCACTTGTTCGTTCGTTTATTTCAATAGTATGTTAAATGACTTGAAACGTTTTTGAAAAACGTGGAATGAAGGAATTAATAAAACAAACAGGTTCACGACTGTAAGTATCCGCAAACAGGGTAGACAGACATTGTCTCAAATCTTCAGGTTCTCGAAATTATTACATTTTGGCACATACCCTCATTTTGCAAGTTGTGTCTTATTTTTATAATTATTTTCAGAATGCCACCGCCAAGATCAAGAAGCCATGCTTGCGGATCATGTACCTAATGCCTCACGAGGAAAGCCATGCGTCGCGTCCTACTTCTGACGAGGAGTTTCAGTGTGAGGTTATTAGCCACGATGTTGAAGAAAAGAGGTGTATGGTTCCGTCAAATAGCAGTCTCAATGAGGAGTTTCCAGAAGTTCGGCCAGCAGAAACATACCTTCCGAATATTTATATTTCTGATCAAGATCTGGACTTTGAGTATACTCTGGATTTATTGGAGTTTCTAGTGTTATGGCTGATAATACAACACTAACTCATTCGTCGATCATTGAGCTTATTCATCATACAGCAACTATTCAGTCCGAGTCCAAACAGTTGTCTGATTCATCATCAACTCAGCCTATCGCAGTCCACTGCTGGACATAGGCCTCTCCCAAGTTGCGCCACAACACTCGGTTCTCTGCCTTCCGCATCCAGTCACGTTCAGCCACGTTCTTCAGGTCGTCGGTCCACCTGGCGGGGGTCGCCCTACGCTGCGTTTGCCGATTCGCGGTCTCCACTCAAGGGCTAGTCTGCTCCAGCGGCCATCAGCCCTTCGACAGACATGGCCAGCCCACTGCCACTTCAGCTTACTGATCCTACAAGATATGTCGGTCAATCCGGTTCTTCTCCGGATAATCTCGTAATGGATTTTATCCTTCAAAGAAACTCCAAGCATAGCTCGCTCCATAGCTCACTGAGCAACTTTGAATTTGTGGACTAGCCCAACTGTCAGTGTCCACGTCTCGGCACCGTAAGTCATGACAGGCTGGACGTACTGGTTTAAGAACTTTGTCTTCAAACATTGCGGTATATGCGACGAGAAGACTCGGCAAAGTTTGCCAAATACTACCCAGCCTAACCAGAACCTTCTGTTGGCTTCTTTCTTGAAGTTTGTCTACCCAGCTGAATTATCTGCCCTAGGTAGACGTATTCCGTTATGACTTCGAGTGCCAACCCTTCAACGAATATTGGCCTCGTATTCGCATTGTAGTCTTGTCCAGATTCATGCTGAGACCGACACGCCGAGATGTTCCGTTTAAGCTGTGCATCATTTCGCCCAGGTGTTCCAACGACTCAGCCATACAACGATATCATCGGCAAAACGGAGATGTGAGATGTTCTCGCCGTTAACGTTCATACCCTATCCAGTCGAACGAAACCAGATTATTTTGATTTTGATTTTTAAATACTGTTTTAATTTAGATAATGTTGATTATGATGTAGGTAGATAAGTATTCAAAGTAAATCTTGAAGATTGAATAGCCAATAACGCTCAATGGTCCCTAATTTGTTACGTTTTTAAGAGGAAAATAAATATTTTTATGTTGTAAGAAATCATGGCTTTTATTGATAACACCTTAACATTACAATTTTTATCTTAATAATACGTTTATCAATATAGAGTTAAGGTACTTGACATTAATCAAATTGAATTTAAATTAATTGTTTTAAGTTTAGCAATAATGTGTTATAAGACTTGAAATGTATATTCAAATAAAATGTTTGCTGGCGCATTTTGTAATATCAAATTTAACGGTTTTTGGAATGAATATATCAGATTTAACAAGTTTAATGGGAGAAAATTTATCTAAACTTATATTATGATATAATGACTGCATATCATCAATATTTGCAGCAAATCCTTGAACAAACTAATTAAATTGGCGCCGTAATTTTGAAACACGATTTACTCGAAATGGCTTCCGTGTAGGTTGACATACTATTGCTTATCAGCATCCATTTATGTGTGCCAAGTTTCAACAGAATCGGTTAACAGGTATGAATTCAGTGGGTTAACGCTTGTTCACCCACTGCACTGCAGTCATCCCCTGTTTTCCTACCCTTAGGGGTGGATTTTGATTTTCAAATTTAAATGGGACCAACTTCGAGATATACCCTATCCATTAAAAAAGGAATCATCAAAATAGGACTACTCTGTAAAATGTTATGTGTGGGAATATATAAAAAAAAAAAAAAATGTACGCGTCGAATTGAGAACCTCCTCATTTTTTCGTCGGTTAAAAAATATCGATATATCGAAATATCGATATTTTTTTTCGATATATCAACCTCCGATATTGATATATTTAAAAATATCGATATATCGAAAATTCGATATTTAAAAAAATATCAACAGCCCTCTCCAATCACCTGATCACTACTTAAGGATAGAATTATAACTTCATGGATAGAATCGTTACTTGAGTATCGGTCTTATTCCAGAACGGTAATTATAAACTTTAATTCAACAACATAACACATGAATTTGACCTGAAATATAATAGAAATCTCTACTCAAGCGGAGTCTGGACCACACTAGAGTGATTTCAGATCAAATCTCAGCTCAAATACCGAAACAGGTGACAGTATAAAACAAAACTAAACTCAGCTGAACTGTGATCAACAAATCTCTGCTTGAGGAACGTTCTAAAATCAAAGCTCAACTTTAAACTAGTTTTAAACAGAGATCAACGCTTGAGTATCCTTCTGTAATACGGGCCTTAGATGTTAGATGATTAACCTCTGTGCACCTGTGCACAGCACAGAGTAATGCGTAGCATCTCTAGCACAGATTAATGATATATGTAGATCTCTAGTACGTCTGTGACAGAGTACATGTATATATATATGGTCTGTGCCAATGATAAATAAATTGAAAATGGCGTCGTTTAGACGACCGAATGAATCAAAGAATATATTTTTCAATTAAATCAATTTAAAAATTCAACATTATACAACAAAACCTTGAAAACAAAACGATTATACTGATTTACGTGCATTTTAAGTTTGCTAAAAGAGTGAGGAACCTGCCGAGTTTCAGTGAAACCAGAAATGGGTCTCTAAGTTTTGTCAGTGTGATAACATAGTGTTTACATGATTTCGGCGCGGCGCTTATTGGTAAAATGTTACCGACAGTGGAGGAGACGCGAGGGTACGACTTCCAGGACCCTGAGAATGTGGAGAAGTGGCGGGGTGTGTTAATAAACCCTCTCAAAAAGGTAAGCTCTACGAACTTGGTTTGACGTCTTATTGTTAGTAAAATATCGATGAAATTCTCGTTAAACATCTCTTCGAACTGTATTTAACTCTTTAAACATCCAATAAATTAGTTATCTAAGGGTTTGTGGCCGATAGCTAGGTCCAGATGTTGGTAAACTTCAGTTTTTGTGATGGCATTCAAAGTGGGTCTTGTCAAGGTTTTTGATAGCTTATCAAATAGAATCAGTCTGATCATTTGAGATCGCGTTGTCAATTGTCATTGTGGGGTTGTAGCTGCGTTTAGTTTCGCGGAATTGATTAAGAGAACTGAAATATGTTTAAATGTAGTTCAAAATTGTTGGTGGATTTTAATTCATTTTTAATCATTATAGTTCAATAACAATAAAGAGAAGAGAAATTAGGGTCAGAGTAGCTTCTTAGGGGTATGCATTGAAATTATAGTTTAAACCTTGAATACTGTATTTGTAAAAGGAATATTTTAAATTATATACATCTAGCAGCTCTGGCCGTTCTAATCCATGTGTTAAGATATTGATTTTATCCCTAAGGCGACATTCTGACCCAATAATATAACAATATGATCATCTTCAACACAACATAGGACCCACAAGTTGGAACTCTGCAACTAGAGCCTGACATTTCAAAAGTGCCTGTAGTTAGGTTTATTTCAAATAAAAAACATTTGAAATTTGAATTTGAACACCTTGACAATGTTGTCTTCATAACAACTTTTATGTAACACATTCAAATAAACATACTTATGCCTATTCAGATACTTGGTTACCAGTTTACCAAAACTCGTTTAATTCATTAACTGCCAAAGAGACTTCCAGAAATAATATGTTTTCTATTTCTATCAAAATGGCCAATCTGAGCATGCGGGGTGAACTGTGGGTTTCAGCTTGTGACTAAGCATAATAAGCAATTTTTTTTTTTATATATATTTTGTATAAGCATAATACAGAGGGTTCAAAATTACATCTTGAAACAGATTTCCAATATGCCATGGTTTAAAAGGATCCGGGAAGTACATGATTGCTTAAACATCAGGACAATAAAGGATGAAATAAGATCATCCTGATGCAGTTTTTTTGTTGCTAGGTTGTGCCATATATGATCAAGTATAGAATATAAATCCATTGTTATAAGGTCTATTTTCTAACGAACGTTGCAATTCGAGACTCGGCGGCGTAACTTTTGCTGACTTGATATTCATTATCATTTCAATAACAGGCGGCCTACATTACATTAACTAACGCAGCCTGCTATATAGCAAGTCAAGGAGCTACAACGCAGACTGTGGTTCACATATAAAAAAAAAAAACATTTATTCAGGACCAAAACATTGCGCTATGTGCTCGTGCTCACACTCGCACATTGCTGATGATGAATATAATAACGCGCACATACTCGTAGCGTTTCGAGCACTGCGCCGAACCCGAAAGCGGACTTGTGAACACCTTTACCAACCAATCAACCATTGTGATTCTGTATCAATCTGTCTGGACCCGTTTTTTTTTATAAATAAATTAATCTATTATTATGAGGACATCAGTGGTCTAGTGGTTCGAGTATCGGACTGCGGATCACGCGTTTGTGGGTTCGATTCCCACAGGCCACAAAAATTTATGTGATGAACATAATTGTTTGTGTTGGTTGGTCTGGGTGTTTCTTATTTATTTATTTATTATATTCTTTATTGTACATACACCAAACGAAAACAAAGACAGTAGTTTACACTTACAGATACTTTATCTAAGTACAATGGGTGGTTATTTATTATTAAAAGTATGTATTTATAAAAAAAAAGTATATAAGTATTATATCCATTGTCTAGTATCCATAGTACAAGCTCAGCTTAGTTTGGGACTAAGATGGTGCTGTGTGAAAATGTCCCCAAAAAATCTTATTCTCAAATCTAGCTGAACCATTGTCTATACTGGATGCTATAAGTAGACTGAAACAGCAGCACATTCTAGAAATGGACAGCTGCACATAAGTTGCTATAGATACCTTCCCAAGAGGATCTGATAGCTGTTAACGTACACAAAATATGTAAATCAGTTTGTTCCAATAAAGAATTTTGAATTTGAATTTTTGAATTTGAAAATCTTGCTCTTAAAGCCACTTAAACTCTATCTCATCTGCTCATAGTCTGTTGACTGATTGTAAAGAGGATTTGTATTGTATTGTATTGTAGAAAAAAAAACCATCAAAATGGCATACATTCAATCTAGGCTAAAGCCTAACGGATTAAATCGCGTATATTATTTAAATTGGTTTTCCTGACGTTTCGAAAGCTTTGCAGCATCTTTGTAATGATCGCGAATACCTAAGAAATTATTAGGCTAAAGCAAATAAGCGCTTATTGAATTTTGATAATAGAGACAACCCCCAAAAATGCTCACACTTCACCGCTTCCTAGTGTTTAAGCTGGTAAGAAGTGGCACAACTAACTCTCCAACAACACATTATTTTTTAGACTTCCTTCTACTATTCTTTGGCTATTCTTTGTATAAATCTTTTATCTTTTTTTTTCTTGAATATGTTACAGACAGACTTACACACAGCACAAGTGTGGATCTATCATTTAATTTTATCTAAACAGATTATTATTTTAAGCAATATTACATCATATTAAATTGTCATCCACGCATTGTTTACAAATTAGTCATCTCTCTGTGGACTTTTAAATAAATTGTGAAGAATAAAATGCAATTTCTGCCAAAATAAGACTATATCCATCATGTTATGAAAGGCAAATAAGGGGAATGTATTAGCCAAGTAGCGTCCCCATCAGTAAATAAATTATTACTCTATAACTATTAACTCTGTAAATTATAGTTTGCTGTAGTTGTAGATGTATCTATATTATCATATATATATTAGCATATTTTGTAAAATATGCAAAAACTGCCACTTTTGGCACTTTTTCTATCTACAACTACAGCGAACTATAATTTGCACTGCACTACCTAGAATGCTACATAAACTTACACCGAATTGAGGGTACTGTGTTTCAAAGTTAGGCTATGTTATTGTCTTCATAGTACTTCTGTGATACAGGACGTGTAGGACAGTGGTACCTATCTGGTGGTCCAAAGACTTCACAAGTGGTCTGCGAAGTCATCCATCATCAACATACCTACTTATTATGATAATTAAATAATTTAAAATAATATTGGTTCTGTGCGCAAGTTCATTGGAATCTTGGAATCGGAATCGAGTTTGATAAATGTTTAGGTAATTATAGAAACATAATTAAATTGTTCTTTAACTTTATAAATAACTTTTAAATTAAATTTTGTACAACTCCCTAAAGGGATTTTATATGCACTTTAAAAAGGGCATATAAAATCTGCCATGTTTACAAATACCCCAATTTTTTTTTTATCATTTTCATGTATTGAATATTCAAATTCATTTATTGTGGATCACAGGCAATAATAATAAATAAGTCATTATAATAATATAATAAATCGTTTATTTCAGGAAATCCCATAGAAAGTTTTACATATTTTTACTTAACCTAATGTTCGCACACATAATCAAATATCACAATTAAAATAACATCTGTTATCTCACCTTTAAAAATAAAATAAAATAAAATTATCTAAAATAAAAATAAAATAAAAATCAATAAAAATAAAATGAAAATTATAGTAATTATTTTATTATTTTTAACGCATTTTCGCATATATATTTTTGGACTGGACTGGCATCAACGTTAACGGCGAGAACATCTCACATCTCCGCTTTGCCGATGACATCGTTGTAATGGCTGAGTCGCTGGAACAACTGGGCGAAATGCTGCACAGCTTAAACGGAGCCTCTCGGCGTGTCGGTCTCGGCATGAATCTGGACAATACTAAAGTCAAGTTCAATAGGCAGGTCATGCCGAGGCCGATATTCGTCGAAGGGTCGGCACTCGAAGTTGTAACGGAGTACGTCTACCTAGGGCAGGTAGAATTACCTGCCCTGGGTAGCAGTCAGAAGGATCCGTTTGGGGTGGGCAGCATTTGGCAAACTTCGCAGAGTCTTCTCGTCGCCTATACCGCAAAGTTTGAAGACAAAGGTCTTCAACCAGTGTGGCCTGCCTGTCATGACTTACGGCGCCGAGACGTGGACACTGACAGTTGGGCTAGTTCACAAATTTAAAGTCGCTCAGCGAGCTATGGAGCGAGCTATGCTTGGAGTTTCTTTGAAGGATAAAATCCGTAAAGAGATTATTCGGAGAAGAACTGGAGTGACCGACATTTGCTTGTAGGATCAGTAAGCTGGAGTGGCAGTGGGCTGGCCATGTCTGTCGACGGACCGATAGCCACTGGAGCAGACGAGTCCTTGAGTGGACACCGCGAATCGGCAAACGCAGCGTAGGGCCCCGCCAGGTGGACCGATGACCTGAAAAACGTGGCTGGGGGGGTCTGGATGCGGAAGGCAGAGGACCGAGTGTTGTGGCGCAACTTGGGAGAGGCCTATGTCCAGCAGTGGACTGCGATAGGCTGAGTGGATTTACGCATGCGATACGAAATCTAACGATTTAAATTGTGGAAAGAAAAAATCATTCACAAGCAGGATTCGAACCTGCGACTCGTGGCTCAGTACGCCATGCGCCAGTGCTTTAGCCACTAAGCTATCGAAAACTAAAACTTAACTTCACCTGCAAAAAATTGGTGGTCCATGACAACATTAATTTTTGGGAAAATAGTCCCCCACCACATAAAGTTTTAGAACCACTGGTGTAGGATAACATTAAAAATAAAAATAACCACGTGTGTAATGTTTGCAGGTGCTGGACCACAATCACCCGACCCTAACCGCTGAAGACAGCGCACTACAGTATGTGGAGTCACTATGTCTCCGACTACTCTCCTTACTGACTGCTGTGCCCTCGCCGCTCACTGTTCAGGTATGGTTTCGGAACAATTTATTGGTAATATTGATTATGAATAGGATTACACATTAAAATAAGTAAAAATACAAAATGTCAAAAACATAATGCAATGCGAAAGTTCAACTGTTCCACGATTCATAGTTTCTTGCTGGCCCTTCTCCATAGGTCCTATGGAAAAGAGCCAGCAAGAATGGCAATCCTATGGCATAGGACCAACTTTTTGGAACCATGCAACTAGATTTTTAATTTCTTGAAAGTGCATGTAAATCATCATCATCATTTCAGCCGAAAGATGTCCACTGTTGTACATAGGCCTCCCCCTGCATCGCCACAACGACCGGTCCTGCGCTTCCCGCATCCAGCGGATTCCCGCGACGAAAGTCTTTGATCAGTGTGTGTTGCCAGTAATTACTTACGGCACTGAAACATGGTCATTCACAATGGGACTGATAAGAAGGCTTAAAGTCACTCAAAGGGCAATGGAGAGGGCTATGCTCGGAGTGTCCCTGCGTGATCGAATCAGAAATGAGGAGATTCGCAGGAGAACGAAAGTAACCGACATAGCCCGAAGAATTGCCAAACTTAAGTGGCAGTGGGCGGGGCACATTGCTCGCAGAACGGATGGCCGATGGGGCAGTAAAGTTCTGGAGTGGCGACCGCGTACTGGAAGGCGCAGCGTGGGTAGGCCCTCACAATGTGGACCGACGACCTGGCATGTAATTGCTTATTCAAAATAAAAACTTATGTACATATTTAAAAAAAAAAGTAAAATCTCACTACGCTTGGCAAACACTCAATCTCTTCCGTTAGTATTCAGGGTTGTGAAACTAGAATAGAATATCTTCTATCTCTATCTCTGACAAAACTGTAATTGTACCTTTTACAAAGAAAAGGAAGTTGGATGGCTTAAAACCACCAACCCTCTTCGGTAAAACGGTCAACTTTTCGGATGAGGTCAAATATCTAGGCATTATCCTAGACCAAAAACTCACGTGGAATGCACACATTAAACATGTGACAAGGAAAGCAAAAATTGCTTTGGGAACTTCCTGCCGACTGGTCAACTCGAAATGGGGCCTTAGACCATGGGCAACGCTGTGGCTGTACACTGCTATAGTAAGGCCCATGATAACCTATGGCTGTGTCGTATGGCATGGAAAAACCCATCAGACTACCTGCAGGGATGCTCTCTCAAGCCTCCAGAGACTCGCGTGTCTCATAACAACAGGAGCAATTGCATCGACTCCGACCGCTGCACTTGAGGCTCTGCTTAATCTCGTTCCTTTGCATGTGCAGGTGCAAATGGACGCTAGGGCAGTAATGATAAGGGCCAGAATAGCGGGAAGGACAAGATGGAAGTCGACTGCCATGAGGGCACTGCAAGAGAACCTTATGAAGAAAGACATCATTGCCATGCCCACTGATGCAATGTTAAAAGAATACAGCTTTGATAGGCTGTTTAGTGTATTCATACCTCAGAGGACTGAGTGGAAGGACGACACGCCAGGCCAGCCTCAGTCCACTGATGTTGTTTGGTTCACCGACGGATCAAAAAAAGAGGGTCTAGCAGGAGCCGGATTCCACGGTGGGCGGCCAAAGGTAAAAAAATTCGCCAACCTAGGCCAGCACACCACTGTGTTTCAAGCGGAATTATTTGCCATTATTGGATGTGTCCGTTTAAGTCTGCAGAGGACCTATATTAATAGGCGAATCTTCATCTTCTCTGACAGCCAGGCTGCTTTAAAAGCCTTAAATTCAGAGGAAATTGACTCCAAACTTGTAAAGGAGTGTGTCCAGCTATTAAACTTACTAGGAGCGGCAAACTCGGTGGCACTAGGATGGGTACCTGGACACTGTGGCATTAGGGGCAACGAAGCCGCTGATGAACTAGCTAGAGCTGGTGCTGAAAGCCCCAATGTGGGCCCGGAGCAGTGGCGTGCATTGCATATAGGCAATTAGGCAATACCTACTGCCTTCCTCATTCAAATTCAATAGTGGTGTAAGTTATTATCTTTTTTTCAGAGTACGATGGTTATTTATCATAAAATAGACCTATTAATGCTAATTTCATCTTCCTACATCAAAAATCAATAACTTACACCACAATTAAATTCAAGTGAAGTAGGTCAATGCACGCCACTGGCCCGGAGCCAATCTGTGGCATTCCTAAATGCACCACTACAGCCTACCTTAAAAACTGGGGAACTGACCAAAGTATTAGCCTTTGGGAAAAATCCCCAGGCCAAGAACACTCGAAAGCGCTACTTGTGGGCTTCAAAAAAAGGTTTACGAAAGAAGCGCTTTCGTTGAACAAAAATCAGATAAGAATCCTGACAAGAACCCTTACTGGGCACTGCAAGCTGAATAAACACCTTCACAGGATGGGCCTCAGTGATACCACAGTTTGCAGGTTTTGTCGCGAAAAAGATGAGACGCCCATCCATATCCTATGCGAATGTGATGCAGTGCACCACATCAGAAGCCAGCATCTTGGAGGCCACGTCATCTCAATGCAGGAGATCAAATCCTCCTCCCCCAAGGTCATAGTCGACTTTATGATTGACTTGCAGCTTGGGGAAGTTCTGTAATGCTGCAAGAGGCGTCACAATAGATCTTTTAGGTCGCAGTGGCTTAGGGGCGTTCAAGACCCTACCTCTTTCCGCAAATAATAATATCAAGGACAACTGGTTGAGTTGCAAGGAAGCTTTTTCTTTTATGAAAACTGGTTGCAAAGCTCGGTTGCCAATGCAATCAAAAAATAACGTATCCTGTGAGAATCTATCCATCTTCTGTGCAAAGGATCTTCATGGTCAATCCAGCACAGAACTAAATAAAAATAAACCAACACTTAAAAATAAAGTTTCGTTAATTTTGCTAGCTGCATCTTTCTTGCCTCGTCTCTCATCTGTATGAAAAATTAAGAAAACTGTGGATACACTTAAAATACAACATAAACATAGTTTATTGTGCTTAAACAATTAATTTTACAAGTTAGTGCTTGGAGTCTCCTTTTAAGCAATTAATGCCTGTGTAGGAGTCTCTGCTCTTCCATAACACTTCTGCTAATGCCTTCAAGAAATGATGGAATGATGGTGGATAAACCACCAACAAAAGAAGAGGGTGTATTAGTTTGAAGCCTCTGTCTGTAACTTAGTAGCTCCCAAACGCATGGACCGATTTCAATACAGTTTCATTATCATCATTTCAGCCGAAAGACGTCCACTGCTGGACATAGGCCTCCCCCAAGCATCGCCAATGCAGTTTAGTTCAGTTTTAATATTATATCATTATCCTCTATCTATGCTTGGAGTTTCTTTGAAGGATAAAATCCGTAACGAGATTATCCGGAGAAGAACCGGAGTGACCGACATAGCTTGTAGGATCAGTAAGCTGAAGTGGCAGTGGGCTGGCCATGTCTGTCGAAGGACCGATGGCCGCTGGAGCAGACGAGTCCTTGAGTGGAGACCGCGAATCGGAAAACGCAGCGTAGGGCGCCCCCCTGCCAGGTGGACCGACGACCTAAAGAACGTGGCTGGGGGGGACTGGATGCGGAAGGCAGAGGACCGAGCGTTGTGGCGCAACTTGGGAGAGGCCTATGTCCAGCAGTGGACTGCGATAGGCTGAGTTGATTGATCCTCTATCACTCTTGTTCCCAGGATGTGGAAGAGCGAGTGGCCCGCACATTCCCCACTCCGCTGGACAAGTGGGCCATCACAGAAGCACGGGACCTCGTCACCATCAAGCGGCGCAAGCCCATGATACCGTGCGACAAGCTGCACCAGCTGCTGCAAAAGGTAAGAGCACACTAGCCACGCCCACGTGTGGGCCATCATCTAACCTGTCACAAAGTATGTAGTAATAAGTCGCATCCATGGGTTCTGTTGGCCAACAAATCGTGCAGTGTTTTTAAAGTACGATATACATATATTTTTATTCTATATAGAAATTCCTACTAGCCTCCCACCCCAGGAATACAGCTATCATGTATATTTAACTTTGTAAAATATCAATTTTCCCTCACAACCAAGATTGTCCCGCTAATTTAATAAATACGAAAGTATGAGTGTTTATTTGTCCTTTAATTACGCTAAAACGGCTGAACGAATTTTGATGAAAGACACACTGATAGACCATGTCCTGGATTAACACAGGATACATTTTATCGACACCACGGGAGCACGCGGGGCACGGCTAGTATTATTTTACGTTTAATAGGGTGTTTGACAATTTTTGAAAATGTACGTAAAACGATGGCGAAACATCCAATTAAAGCATTCATTAACAAATAATTACTTAAATATGCTTGTAAAATTAAATAATCAAGATTTTAAATTCCCATTTTTAATATCGCACTAAAACGCTAAGTCACGTGACATTATCGTCAACCTACGTCACTGTTCTTGTTCCGGTCAGTGTTGCCGGAATTCCCATAAAAGTACGACACGCTTACCAAAAAGGTACGAATTTGACAAAAAGTAAAAAATCGGAACGCAGTTTGTTTTTGTCACATGAGACATGACTAAAACGTTTTGTAGTTTATGTTTGAATCACGCACATACAAAACAAAAGCTTTTAAATTACGTTCAAATTACCTACAAATGCTGATTAGTTTAATTGATAGTAAGTTATAAAGTACATAACCTGGCTCAATAAAATAAAAATGAACCTAAATTAACAATTAACATGAATATAATTATTAATAATATACCTACTCGTTCAAAAACTGGTATATTTCATTTTTACGATCATGGAAACATTTAGCTCGCCCTACGTTGTACAGGACTATGACGTCACCCAAAATGGCGACCAAGCCTCAAGACGTTTTGTATCACGTGATCAACAGATTAAAAAATCTACATTTCAAACAGAAAAATAAAATATTTAGAATATATTTAAATTAACAAAACTTAGTAAAAGTTAATCTTCAACCTAAAATCTACGTTGTGTACAATTTTCATAATTTTTGGCAATACCTGTCAAACACCCTATTGTAATTTCTTATTTGCAGGAGGTGCTCCTCTACAAGATCGACGTATCGGTGTCGCAGTTCATAACGGCCGTCCTGGAGTTCATGAGCCAGGACATCCTGCGCCTCGCGGGCAACTACGTCAAGAAGATCTCGCAGAAGTCCGGCTATGACACCATCACCTGCCGCGATATCAAGACCGCCATGTGCGCTGATAAGGTAACCAGAAGTACTTTGAAGGGTTAAAAAAGGCAGACTAACTAGGAAGTTTTACACACCTCCACAAACAGAAGAACAAAAAATTAGCGAATTTCTTGTTCCCCCCAGGTCCTTATGGACATGTTCTACCAAGAGTCCGAGCTGGCCTCCTCCGAGTCCTCGGGCAGTGGCACCGAGCGCCGCGGTCGCCGGGGCTCGCTGACATACGCGGAGCTCGTCCGAGACCTGCTGACTGACGAGAAGCACTTCCTCAGAGACCTGAACCTGATCATCAGGGTGTTTAAGGATGAGTTGGAGAAGATTCTCGATAAAGATAGTCGGGTGAGTCCAATGTATTATACAATGAGAGGATTGGATATTTAGTAGTAGTAGAGCTCGAGAGCTCGTTTATGAAAGAGCTCGTCTGGAGAAGTACTACCACCGTACCTACTTCTCCACCAAATAGTGATGCTTGCATTGCTGTGTTTCGGTTTGAAGGGTACGGGCCTCGGTGAAATTACAATCACATGAGACTTTCCATCTTCATGTCTCAGTTTGGCGAACCGACTTTCGGTACCATTTAGGCAACAGCCTAGGTGTATTGAAGTTGTTATGGGCAAAGGTGACCACTTAACATCAGGTGGGCCTTATCTCTCTTCTTATTCTTCTCCAACTGCTGTATACCTTCTTCTTGGTCTAACTTATTTTCTCTTTGCCTCCGGTTTCCCTGATATGATTTTAGTTAAACATACATTAATGAGTTATTATTATAATCGTTTGTTCCACAGTTGATATCACTAATATTCGGCAACATAGTGGACATATACGAGCTGACGGTGACCTTGCTGGGCAACCTGGAGGACGCCATGGAGATGTCGCAGGACTCGCCCACTCCTTACATCGGGAGCTGCTTCGAAGGTAAACCTCAATAAGCCCATTTTTGTCACTTCTAGGCGCGAGCCTCTTCTCGGAATGAGAAGGGTTTTAGTGGCCTGATTCACAAACGTCCGAAAAGTTTCCGTTTTCGAAGTGAAATTTGACCAGCAAATAAAACAAAAGGACCACTTCCTGCTACCATGAACGCTGCAAAGCATTCGAAACGTCAGGAAAACCAATTTTAATAATAATACACGATGTAATTCGGTTAAACTTGTTTTATTAAGAAACAAAATGGTTTGAGAACCGAACGGATTCGGAAACGCAACGCGAAATTTATGGAAACTCTCCCGTGAGCCATTTGTTGTCGGAAAGCACTCGATGTAAAATTAAAGAACTATGAATAGCGTTTCCGAATGCGTTCGATTCTCAAATCGTTTTGTTTCCTAATAAAACAAGTTTGACCGAATTGCATCGCGTATTATTAATAAGGTGAATGCTACAGGGTAGCCCGCGAAATTCAAATTTTCTTGCGTTTTTTGCTAATTTTAGCTCTAGTTCGCGTTGCATATCAATCAAAATATGATTCGCGGTAGTAATAACAATGTATCTACTGAATAATACTAATAGAAAATATAAATCTAGCTCTATAAGCTCTACAAGCTCGATAATAGTAATTTACCATCAAATTATCGATTTTCGAGCTTCTACAGCTTATAGAGCTAGTTTAATGTTTTTTATGAGTATTAATCAGTAGATATGTTGTAATTGCTGTCGCTAATAATATTTTGATTGCTATGCTACGCAAAATAGAGCTAAAATTAGCAAAAAACGCAAGAAAATTTGAATTTCGCGGGCTACCCTGTAGCATTCACCTTAACATTGCTTTTCCTGATGTTTCGAATGCTTTGCATCATTCCTGGTCGTTTTGTTTCGTTTGCCAGTCAAATTTCACTTCGGAAACGGAAACTTTTAGAACGTTTGTGAATCAGGCCATGGGCCTTAGTTCACCATGCTGGCCTGTTATGGGTTGGCGGGTTGGCGGAGTACATACACACCATTACAATACAGCACTTTTTTTGTTAGTATTTTTTAAATTTTGATTTGACGAAAGGATTTAAATTATTGAGCCGCGACTGTAAAAAAGTCAAGTAAAAATGGAATCAGAATTTGGAAGTGGGATTTCCATTTCGTGAAGATTTTCTTACGAACCTTATGGGTGGTACACACTACGAGAAATCGTTACGATCGCACTGTACCGTTTAAACTGCACTGATAATTGAAACGTATCTACTTCTCCGCCAAACAGTGATGCTTGCATTGCTGTGTTTCGGTCTGAAGGTTACGGGTGCCGGTGAAATTACAATCACATGAGACTTTCCATCTTCATGTCTCAGTTTGGCGAACCGACTTGCGGTACCATTTAGGTAACAGCCTAGGTGGTATTGAAGTTGTTATGGGCAAAGGTAACCGCTTAACATCAGGTGGGCCTTTAACTCGTTTTGCCATCCAATACTATAAAAAAAAAATATTACGTGTGTGATAAAAACTGTACTGTGAATATTACTTAAAAATCAAAAGTTCCTTTCTTACAAAAATTATAACTTCAAATTGCCAACCTACTGGCTTTAAAGAAAGAAAGAATACCAGATATAAAATAAGAAAAAAACATTCTAATAGAAACACATTTATAATAAAACAAATATGAAACATACATAATTTCACGCCTGTATTCCCCGAAGGGATAGGCAGAGGTATGTAGTGTACCCACATTTCGCCTGTTGTTTTATTTTTATATCTAATGGGCTTGCGTTATAAGTCCCATGTGCATTAAAAGAGCCTCCACGAGTGACGATATTTAATTGGTCGTCCGGTACACCCTGGGCAGTCAGCCCCACTACCAACCTGATGACTGGCTAGTCTTTTTCTCACAGCATGAGCTATTATCATTATGTAGCTCATTTCGACACGGTAGAAGAAGGGGGCGAGCTTATAGCCTATTATAATAGAAATAGTTACATAATAATGATCTATTTGTTCGCAGAACTGGCCGAGGTGGAGGAGTTCCGAGCCTACGTGCGCTACGCCAACATCATCACGCGCAAGGAGTCCAGGGAAGCGCTGCAGGGCATCGTCGACCATCCCGTGGTGAGATCATTGTTCAAAAAGCATTACAACACAATGTCTGGACTTAACAAAGAGAACTCGGAGAGTTTTTTGGCGTTTTTTTTCAGGATATCATATAGGAAATGCCAGCGCCATCTAGACTTAAAATGTAATAAAAATCAATCAATCTCCTTTCTTTCATCGGACTACACGCCGCACTGCAGGATATCATCCACATTTGGTAGAAATCCCTACTATCAGGACCAAGCGCTTTGAGAACTCTTTCATAATGCGCACAGCCAAGTTGTGGAATTAACTGCCTCACACACATCTGTATTTCCGGGCACTTACAACCCTAACGCCTTTAAAGCTGGAGCGAATCGGCACCTAATAGGTTTGCTCGCTCCATCGTCGACCACATCTTGACAAAGCTGTCTAGATTGCGGTCAAGAGCAGATCTATATCTCATAAAAAAAAAATACTTATCAAAACGATCTTCAAGTCTTTGTATGTGCGCTTGGCTGAGGTGCAACGTGCTGATTCGATTCCTGTACGGTACAATTCGGTCTAGGTGTTTGTCCCGGCGTGGCCTAGCCGTGAGCTGGGTTGGGTTGGGATATAAGGCGGACCTTACGAGTAGAGATACCCTATTTTGACCGAAAATCTTGATACCTTTTTCAATCAGAAACTCACTTTTCATTTTTTGTCTTCCAGCTATCCGAACGCCTCGATACAGCCGGCCACGGATTCCGCCTAGCAGTGAAGTACTACCTGCCCAAGTTACTGCTAGCCCCTGTGGCACATGTGTTCCTATACCACAACTATGTGCTGGCCTTACTGCAGATAGCACCCGCTTCTGAAGATAGGGAGAGCTTCAAACAGGTTAGTGGAGCGAAATAAGATAATTTAGAGTCTTGCAATCACATGTGGGTCTTGGGGTCATTTTTGATCATGGTGTAATTTTTTGTTTTTGGGGGTCATTATTCGCCATGGGGGTTATTGTATGTTAATAGGGTCATTATTGGCCATGGAGGTCACTTTGTTTTTGGGGGTCATTATTGGCCATGGGGTCATTTTTGGTTCTTGGGATTATTTAAAGGTTATTATTAAATTGAACCCAAAAATGGGTATGTGGGGTCATGTCACAAAGTTGGGTCACAATCATGAACATATTTTAGAACGATTTGGGGTCATGACAATTATTTGAATTGGCTCAATATTGGGTTAGTGACGGGTTATTCTTATTTATCGTTTAAATAAGTTACTTGAAACGGTTCCGTTAGTCTACACGAGAACAAGAAAGGCCATGGGGTCACAACTGAGTCCTAAAGATTTATCCTAATATTATTACAGATTACACCCGCTTCTGAAGACAGAGAGAGTTTTAAACAGGTCAGTCATTTTCAACACATTTTTGACCCTAGAGTCATTGGTCAGAAGGTCTAGAACTAGTACAATAATACATGGGTCATGGGTCGCTTTTGGAATCTTAACCGAATATTGAGCCATCTGGGGCCAATTTTGTTTTGGTTAAATGTTTGGGTAATTTTGGGGTCATATTTGGGCAGTATAAAACTGATTTAATTATTTTGTCTGCAGGTGGAATGCAATCTACATCCTATCAAGAAATTATTAATTAAGGCGTTAGGAAATGGACCAAAGATGTGAGTATTATTTGTGAAGGTTTTTATTTTGTTCATAAACATGATTAAAACTAAAATTGAAATTTTTTTCTTAGAAATAAACGCAAGAAACACAAATGATTTATATTCTAAGGCATAAATCTTCGTTCGCACACGAAAAGCCGATCGACGAAAACATCCGATACATTAAAAAAAACATAATCAACCTTATGCAAAGCCCATAAGGTGTTGAATTGATTGCCATGGCGTCTTTTTCTATTTCGCTCACACGCTTTCGTACTCTAGCAGCAGCGATTGTGTTTCCTGATTGGTTAACCATTTTCCCGCGTATTTAAATTATGTCATCTCCGCAGGTACATCGGTGGGCCATATTTAATGTTTACTACTTTAATTAATTTTTAAATTTAATGCTATGTCACATTTTGATACTCGCAAACTTACATAAAAAACCTATAGGGTACTTCGCATTGACCTAGAATCATGAAATTTGGCCAATATATCGAAATATCTTTTTTTTTTCAATATATCGAACTCCGATTTTATATTAAAAAATATCGATAGATCGAAAATCTGATATTTAAAAAATATCAACAGCCCTAGTTTGTTTACTTGACAGCTCATGTACTATGGGCCACATTGCGGGGTAAGCGGGGTTGCCACGCGGCGTAGGTATTTTGACATCCCGTAAAGATGTTGCCAAACAGAGAATATACAAATAGCATGCGATCTCTTTCACCAGACGACATAACACGTTGGTTAACAAGAGACAAAGAATAGTTTCATAATTCAATAACGATTTAATAGATATTTGTATAAACTAGGTGGATATAGAAGAATGGGCCACTTCCATAGGTTTCTTAATTCAATTATTGTACCATGTCCATTACGCAGCAACAATGGAGGGCATCGCTCAAAGAGATTTAATATAGGGCATAGAGAGGCTATCAGACGAAAACTCAAAGAAAAACTGTGATCCCAAGTTACAATGACGACATCTAACGTGAAATAGCAGAAACACGTATTAAATTATTCAAGTCTGTGTTTTCTTTCTTGTCTTATTTAGTAAACAATCTTGGCATATCTCTTTATTGAAATAACTTCTGATAAAATTTAATTACTAGTTCTGCACATGTAATTTGGTTAAAGAATGTTATTAAGTGTGTGGAATTGTTAAAATAATGTCTTTTAATAATTATTATTGACAACTTGAATTAAAAAAGACATGCCAAGATTGTTTACTAAATAAGACAAATAAAAAAAACAGACTGTAAAATATAATTCAGCTATCGCCCGGTAGGTGACCAGTGTTGCCAGATCCGATTTTCAATCCGTGAGTTAAGCTTGAAAAATCTAGAAATCCGTAGATTCCCCTTTATGAAAACCGTAGATCCAGAGACCTTTTTAAAGCTTTGTCTGACTATTTAGACTGGCCTTTACTCCTAATATAGTTTAAATCTGGTAAATAAATATTGGAAACTAAACAAACATAAGCAAAACGTGTCTATGACAGAAAAACAATTTTATTAAGTCTAAAATTTTTTCTTTCTGCCCGTGTCAGTGTCATTATCATTTAAAGTGTGTTTTTATGTACATTAAATAGAGAGAATAACTTATTACGGTCAAAAATCCATAGATTTTCTATCGATATCCGTATAACCGTAGGCGACCTCAAAAATCCATAGATCTACAGAAAAATCTATAGGTCTGGCAACTCTGGGTGACGCAAAGTAGAAACTAGAAACTTGTGGTAGGGGTGTTACCATTTATCAGAGTATCGATAATATCGATAAATGTTTTTTTTTTGACACCATAAAACAGACCGTTATTACACGAATGCGCCAGAAGGAGGGTTATTTTTTTCAAGTGTATGTGTGTATGTTTCTTTGCGCGCGTCACGCTCTGTAGCCTACACGGCTTGATGGATTTTAGCTTGAGAGGTGTCGTTAGATTCGTCTTTTTACGGCGTCCATGGTCTAGTGGTTCGAGTGTCGGACTGCTGATCACGAGGTTGTGGGTTCGACTCCCACAGGAGTATGTGATGTGTATATATGTGTGTGATGAACATAAGTTTGTGTTGGTCTGGGTGTTTCTTTTGTATATTATAAATATGTATTTACTAAAAATAGAGTATACAACGTGTCCCAGAAATCAACGTCAAGCCGAAAACGGGCAATAGGCCAAGTCGTGACAGTCATTAGAAAAATATAAAAAAAAATCTTGGTCATGTACTTTTCAAATTTTATGGATTCAAAAATAAATCTCAAAAAGTGATACCCTGTGATGATTTTTCAAGTCCTGTGGCTACAAATATTAACTTTCCGTCAGTTTTTTTTCTGTGACGTATCCATGAATAATACTTCTGTAAATTACAGTTAAAAGTTAAAACATAACTACCTCATTTTTAAATAAAATGTTAGATTTTTGCCCAACATTGAATTCAAAATTATTACATCACCCAACTTTAACCGCGTGTAGTGTAAAAAAAAAGTACTACACTATTTTGGCAAGTAACTTTAAAAGATGGCGCGTTTAGTCTGGATTCCAAAATGGTATGCCACTTACTAATTGCTACTTCTTAATTGAGGAAAAAAAAAATTGTTAGTTTTAGGTAAGTTTGAAATAAAATTCAGTTGTTGGATTTCTTTAGTTATAATTTTTATTAAATCAGATTTACAGAGTTTATATTAAATGTTCGAACTGTTTGCCTTCAGCTGCACATTAATAAATACTAGATGATCGGGATAACGCTCAGCATTTGGGTATCTCTTACGAGATAGATAGTGACGCTACTTTTATCTAAGAGCGAGACGGATTGACACATAATTTCGTCTGTGTGAGTGAAACAGATAGAGACGCCACTCTGGCGAAACAGGGATGCGTTAGGTGAATTGTGCAATACTGCAGCACGTTACGCTCTTTCGTTTTCTAAGCATCCTTTTGTATTTGTAGTGACTTCATACTTACAACTGTGGCTTTGTTTATTGGACTTCATTCGCATTGTGATTTTGATTTATCTGCACTGTTTCTGACGACCCCGGACTTGTTTTAATCGTAATCCCGTATTTTGTGTAGTTTGTTATCATGCCATCTCGATACACCGCACAGGAATACGCCAACATGCAACTCATTTATGGAGAATGCTTATGCAACGCCAATGCTGCAGCAAGAATGTATCGTAAGAGATATCCAAATGTGCAGCTGAAGGCAAACAGTTCGAACATTTAATATAAACTCGGTAAATCTGATTTAATAAAAATTATAACTAAAGAAATCCAACAACTGAATTTTATTTCAAACGCACCTAAAACTAACAAATATTTTTTTTTCCTCAATTAAGAAGTAGCAATTAGTAAGTGGCATACCATTTTGGAATCCAGACTAAACGCGCCATCTTTTAAAGTTACTTGCCAAAATAGTGTAGTACTTTTTTTTTACACTACACGCGGTTAAAGTTGGGTGATGTAATAATTTTGAATTCAATGTTGGGCAAAAATCTAACATTTTATTTAAAAATGAGGTAGTTATGTTTTAACTTTTAACTGTAATTTACAGAAGGGTTATTCATGGTTACGTCACAGAAAAAAAACTGACGGAAAGTTAATATTTGTAGCCACAGGACTTGAAAAATCATCACAGGGTGTCACTTTTCGAGATTTTTTTTTGAATCCATAAAATTTGAAAAGTACATGACCAAAATTTTTTTTTATATTTTTCTAATTACTGTCACGACTTGGCCTATTGCCCGTTTTCGGCTTGACGTTGATTTCTGGGACACGTTGTATAAGTATTATATCCATTGTCTAGTACCCATAGTACAGTCGACTGAATGACAGTGGTAACACTTCAGTTCGAAAACCTCCCTTACTGCTGTCATGAAATCTAAAAACGTTTTTATTTTTACTTTAACATTATATTGAATATTAAGCTCAAACCTATTAGAACTGTCAGGGACCAAGGGGTATGGTAAATAATAGTCACATTAAGACTCTCAACCCTAGAGAGCACTGTATTTAAGGTTAGTCAGTCACTTTAACAGTTTTACAATAACAATCACAATTATTCGTAAGGATATTTTACAAGATTCCTGATTACTATTTCACAAGATTCTTACAAAATGAGGACAAGCAGTGTCAGGTAATAGATAGGTCGTACTACGTCAAGAACTTAAAGTAAAGCAAACTGTCCCCCCTCCCAGAATAACAACAGTTTTTATAAACTCAGGACGTCGCGCTCGCGCCTTAACGATAAAATACCGCGCGAAACTACGCCATGTGTTTACAAAATACTAAAACGATCCAAATCTAATAAGATTGCTTATAAATAAATCATCAAATAATATAACAATAATTATCGTTAACTATTAATATGAATTTAACAGCTATAATCTGACTTACTAACAAAATAAAACATCAGCAATGTCATAAACTGAACCAATAGAACTACTTTTATCGAATTAGTTTATCAAAAATACGTAACAAATTCTAATTATTTCGGAAATCGTGAAATTCGGCCATCCGGCAACATGTTGCCTCCGGGCGCACATAATCTCACGACCATGTTCTTACAAAAATTATGACATTCAGAATTGATAGGCTACTACGCAGCCCACTCAAACGCAGCCACATCGTGTTGTCAGCGCAGGCAATGGCGCAGACATCAGTGCAGACGGCAGCACAGGCATCAGCACCCACCAGCTTGGACATCAGTGCTGACACATGGATGGCTCAAGTTTCATGACCTTAAACAAAGCAAAATAAAGCAGCACAAATGACACTGTACGACTCCATCGAAATAAAAAAATTTATAAAAAAAATACATGACCTTCAGAATTGATCGGCTATAGTACACAGCCAACGCCAACTCAAGTGCAGTTCAGGCATCAGCGCCTGCCGGCTCAGTCATCGGCGCTCACGGGCGCGTGCATTCAGCGCAGGCATCTGCGCCCACTGGCGCAATCAGCGCAGGCAGCGGCGCCTACTGGCACAATCAGCGTAGTCATCAGCACCCATGTAACCACCATATAACAGCTGCTAATGTCAAAGTTTTACCACCGACGTGCGGTCGACCGTACAAGCTCTGCTTAGTTTGGGACTAGATAGATGGTGCTGTGTAAAAATGTCCTAAAATATTTATTTTATTTATTTATTATCCATTTAATTGTGAGAGTGACACTGGGTATATCAAAATTATAAAAATTAAAATGGCCGCTTTTGGCGCCATATTAAACGTCTTCAAAAATTTGTTTTCCCTCAAAACCTATCGAGTGGGGTATCAAAAGAAAGGGTTTTATAAAAGGTTTACAAAAATATCAACCATTCTTTCCGAAGTAGACGTCTTCTCTTCTAAAATGCTTCGAGCATAATTTTGACGCAGCAGATGGAAGCCATTTTTCTTCTCTGCGATCTATTTGAACAAACCTTATTCACTTCTCACGTGCTACATTATTTACTGGCGGAAACCTACAATAGCAGCAACATACTTGAACGAATAGCACTTGTTATATTTAAATGACATGATTATGTTTGCATTCAATACTTATTTATTTATTTATTATTTATTTATTTATTTATTTGTTCAGTGGTATACATAACAAAAACATTCTAAAGATGTACACATAAACTCATTAGAGTTTTACTGTACATCAGTATCATCGACTTAAACAGTATTATATTTTTAATGTTATATATTTATTATTTACTATCGATAAAAAAAATCGATAAACATCACATCTCTAACAAGGCAGTAGTAAAGCTACTCAACAATAGATGGCGCTTATTACAATATTAGCACATGTTCTAGAATCATTTACGATTTTTTTTTATTATATTCGATTTACTAGATAAATGTAAAAAATACTAACGAAAATAAACTGAAGTCAGATCCGGTAATTTTGCCATAACGTGATTTGCAATATCGCAATGCGCAACACGGCATATTTTCTCCGATATTTTTTGTTGTTGTAGCTATACATACTGTCAACACACAAACGCGACCTAACAGGCAGGGGTATGACATTAGACTAAGAGACTTGTTACCAATTAGTGACAAGTATTGGATTACGATTTTGGTCGTTTTGTCCTGTCTATCACTAGTAAATATTTAATGTCTTTGGCATCGCTTGAACACCTTGCCTAAGAAAACGTCCTAGCAAAAACTACAAAAGTAAGATTTGTATTTTATTTTTTTAATGATTCCTTGAATTTTTAGGGATGCAACACTACGGATGGCGAGTCGAGCCCGCCGACAGCTAGCTATAGAGAAATGTAACGAATTGGCGAGGATAGTCGAAAACTGGGACAGCAGAGATATAGGACAGTGCTGCAACGAGTTCATCAGAGGTATAGTAAACTCAGTATAACTTAGAACTAGCTTAGTTTAGTAGTAGTAGAGCTGGTGAAAGAGCTCGTCCGGGGAAGTACCACCACCGTACCAATTTCTGTCGCCAAACAGAAATAGGTAGGAAAAAAACAGCTGTTCCATACAAATTCGTTGATGCAACTCAACAAAATTTATGGAACAGTTTTTTTTTCGCGATTTTAGGATTGCTTCCATCGTAAGGCCGGCTCCACACGTCGGCCCCAACGTTGGTACGAGCGTTGGCTTGTAAATTATGCCTAACGTTCACACGTTGGAGATAATGTTAGTTTAGTACCGTCAGAGCCAATGTAAAGAGGTCTAAAATAGATGTTGCACTGCGCACTTTAAGATTATTGAGGGCTTAAGAGCTCAACTGTCAATTAACACAACAATGGACGTCGTCTTTGAAAAATGTTTTGACAGACAAGAGATTATCATTATTATTTGATGATAAACAGAAAGATTTATTTCTAGAAATTCTATAACTATTGCGTCCATCCACGCGGATGACATTTTCAAGACGCGGTGACCGACTGAGCAAACCGCCAACGTGTGGACGCATCGCCAACGTTGGCGCTTAATTCCTTTGATAAAACCGACATGCGATGATCAACTGCCAGCGCTCGCCCCAACGTTCGGGCCAACGAGTGGAGCCGGGCTTAAAGTTGTTCGTTATGATGAGTACATTCACCCATTAACAAGAGCACAGCTAATAATGTTACAGCTTAGGGGGTCATTCATTTATTACGTATTATAAGACAATATAAGAATAGGCCGACCCCCTCCTGTTTAATATTTATTACTTAAGAATCTAATCATAATAATCAGTGTGTGTTGCCAGTAATTACTTACGGTACTGAAACGTGGTCGCTCACAATGGGCCTGATAAGAAGGCTCAAAGTCACTCAAAGGGCAATGGAGAGGGCTATGCTCGGAGTGTCCCTGCGTGATCGAATCAGAAATGAGGAGATTCGCACGAGAACGAAAGTAACCGACATAGCCCGAAGAATTGCCAAACTTAAGTGTCAGTGGGCGGGGCACATTGCTCGCAGAACGGATGGCCGATGGGGCAGTAAAGTTCTGGAGTGGCGACCGCGTACTGGAAGGCGCAGCGTGGGTAGGCCCCCCACAAGGTGGACCGACGACCTGGTGAAGGTCGCGGGAATCCGTTAGATGCGGAAGGCGCAGGACCGGTCGTTGTGGCGCAGCTTGGGGGAAGCCTATGACATGATCGTTAAAAACAAATTTTAAAAACTCGCATTAAGATTGAATTAAATAAACACTGTACGAGTTTAAGGCCCAATTTGAATTTAAAATTGGGACCCAATAACGTCGCGGTTTTTTGTGTATTGTAATGTACTATTTCAGTTGTAAATGTGCGAGTTTGGCGACACTGGTTCTCGTACGAAGTAATCGTTATAATCATTCTACCTCATCCATTTCTGTGATTGGTACGGTTCGCAGAGGACACGCTGTCGAAGCTAGGCCCGGGCAAGCGCATCGCGGAACGACGAGCGTTCCTGTTCGATGGACTGCTGCTGCTGTGCAAGCCCATCACTAGCATCGTGAGTAATAATAATAATAAATAGTTTATTTATCAACAGTCACACAAGTTACTGGAAAGCACAGCGACCCCCCACAAGGTGGACCGACGACCTGGTGAAGGTCGCGGGAATCCGTTAGATGCGGAAGGCGCAGGACCGGTCGTTGTGGCGCAGCTTAGGGGAAGCCTATGTCCAGCAGTGGACGTCTTTCGGCTGAAATGATGATGACAGAAGTTACAAGAAATATTAAGACTGATACAAAAAAGTAGAATATTCCTGTATGTTGCAAAATCTGTACAAAATGTTACTAACTCTGCCTCCTAAATTGGGCAAAGAGAATATAAATCACTACGTTTAAAACTAGGGTAACCTGTATCTTAAGAGACAGTTTTTGACATGAAATTCTTAGTATACGATTTAAAGCAACACAAGTGGACAATGTTTAGCTATTCTCAGCATACTCTTGAGTGGGTTTGTGTATTATTTTTGATGTTTTTTTGAGGAGTGTGGGGTGTGTATATGTGTTGGGGGGGGGGGGGGGGAAGAGATAACAATACGAGTCGTTCAACAAATGTTTATTCGAAAATGTTCTGAATCGGGTAGCAAGAGTCGCAGGTTAGAATTCTGCTCGTGAGCGAATTTTTCTTCCAAAATGTATATCTGTATTGCGTATATTTTTTTATTAAAATCCACCTACTTGCCGTAGGCCAGCGTAGTGGGCAGACCCCCCCCCCACACACACACACACAGGGAATCCTAGTATGAGGTCTAGGACCTCAACCCAATTTTTTGTAACCTTTATACAATAAATTATTCTTATTCTTCTTTTGTTGAGAAGAGGCCCGTGCCCAGCAGTGGTTCAGTGAGGAGCTGATTACGTAACATACCATTTCCAGGTGGTGAACAGTAGCGGCAGCGGCGCGGGCGCAGGCGGCGCGCAGCAACTCAAGCTCAAGGAGAAGCTGCACATACGGAAGCTGGAGCTGGTGGACAGGCCGGACACTGAAGGTGAGATCTATTCACAACCCACTCTCAACCTGACGCCTAGAGAGCCGCATCTTCGGCTTCCTGCCCTGGTCCCAAGTGCAATATGTTATCTTGCATTTCCTTGTCAGCCGTCATCCCATCATTCATTCCCTTTCCATACATATCATTCTTCACTGACGCCGGTTTCTAACTTCTTTTTCCTCGCCTTTTCCTAATAATGTCATGGTTGGTTTCCAATCTAGCCAGATGCGGCTGAACATCAGTATTGAATGAATGAATGATATATTTATTTGCAAGAACATAGGTAACATTGAGTTCGTCTAAAGTTAAAATTGGGTATCACTACATTCGACATTTCAGTCGTGCAAATATTTTGATTTCCAATTACTCGTACATAATTTTTTTTAACAAATCAAAATTTAAATAAAAATTAACATGTAATAAAATAATTTCCATACAATTTTATAAATTTAAAATTATGCGAATCAATAATAAAAAAAAAATACCTACTTAAATAAATTTCCATCAATTAAATTACAAAGTCAATAAATAACTGAAATAAAAAACCTTGTCAATCCATCATTAATAAAATTTAAAATTTGCTTCAGTGGATTGGAAAAAATTTAAATTCAAAGAAAGAAAGAAAGAAAGAATCATTTATTTGCGTAGAATACAGGTGGTACCAGATATAAAAATTGGTGGTTTAGGAACATTGCTATATTCTGCTTGTATTAAGCATGCAAAAATCCAGTATAGATGAAACCAATTAAACTATTTTATTATTATTGTAAATTATTATTATTGTGCCCATTATATTGCCCATGCCCATATTATTACACAGTATTATTAAAGTTCATAATTAAACTTACATTATTATTTTATTATTATACATTATAATTATTATTCGTTATTAATACTTTGCATTATTATTATTGGTAAACATTATTATTAAAACATTACATTAATTCTGAAAATTGTACATTATCACTACAAACTTACGACACATTATTTTGCATAAACTCTTGAATCGTGTAGAAACATTTATCTACCAACCATTTGCGTAACTTAATTCTGAAGTATTTGAATGGGAGCTCCCTTAAATTTCTTGGCAATTTATTAAAGACTGATATACACATGTGATAACAGTTTTTTTTATTTAAAGTTGTTCTACAAAATGGAATTACTATTTTTGTTGGATCTCTTGGTCTGTATTTCGTGTAAGTGTCACCTGTGAATTTAAAGAAAGCACTATGTTTTCTAACAAATATAGACACTTCAAAAATATACATGCAAGTTAAGGTCATTAAATTAAGTTTTTTAAAGAAGGGCTTACAAGACTCAAGTGGACCGACACCGCAAACAGCTCTAATACATTTTTTTTGGACAATGAAAGCATTACCTATATCCGTTGAATTTCCCCATATTATGAGTCCGTACCTAAGAACGGACCCCACATAGCCACTATATGCTATACTTGCTGTCTTTTCGTCTGATACACTACGAAGCTTTCTAAGTGCATACACAAATCTGTTTAGTTTACTGCAAATATCATGTATGTGTTGCTTCCAGTTACAAAATCTATCTAATGCCAGACCTAAAAATCGAATACTATCCGTTTTTTCGATGCTATCGATGCTACTATTGTTTATTTTTATGTTAATGTAATCAATATTATTATCTTTGCATTGGTATGTACAAAATTTTATGAATTTCGTTTTGGATAAATTAACATTGAGATTGTTTAATTGCAACCATGTTAACACTGACTGTACCGCTTCGCTTATCTTATTTACGTGAGATGTACTTTTATCCTCATACGGCACTATAATAGATATATCGTCAGCGAACAGAACACTTTCACAATTTATAGAATCGGGTAAATCATTGATGTACAGCAAGAACAACAAAGGGCCCAATACGCTCCCTTGTGGGACGCCATATTTATTCACTATAAAAGAAGATCTAAACACAGTCGATTCCATGTTATCATTTAAACTGGTAATCTCTACACATTGACGACGCTCTGTTAGAAAGCTTTTGATCCAATCTAAGGCCACGCCCCTAATGCCATAGTTTTCACATTTGTTGAGTAAAAGCTTGTGATCCACAAAATCGAAAGCTTTACTCATATCAAAGAATATCGTCACAGCTGGAATTTTTTTATCTATGTATTCTGTTATCTTACTAATCAGAGCGAATGCTGCTAGTGAAGTTGATTTGTTGTGTTGAAAACCGTTTTGTTCTTGTTTGATAATATTGTATTTATTTAAATAATCTATTAATCTTCTATAAAATACTTTTTCGAAAATTTTGGAAAATATAGGCACAAGAGCAATAGGGCGATAGTTATTAGGCTCCTTTCGATCACCTTTCTTATATAAAGGCTTAACAATAGAATGTTTTAACTTTTCTGGGAATGTCCCCTGAATCAGGGAATTGTCAATTACATGATTAAGAATTGGGGCAATGATTTGAGCACTGGCTTTAATTATACCTGTGGAAATGGAATCACACCCCACTGCCCTGGTGTTATTTAAAGATTTAATAATATTTCTAATTTCTAACTCCGTGGTGGGTTTCAAAAATATTGATTTTTCAGTAATCTGGGTTATTGGTAGCATTTTTTGATGTTGTGCTTTAGACTTACATAGGGTCAGTTCATTAGTAACGCCAATAAAAAAGTTATTAAACAACATTGCTATTTGGGTTGGATTGTGAATAACATTTCCGTTTTCTCGGATTGATTCTATGCTATTAATTGACCTCACACTATCATTTCTATTTTTAATTATACTCCAAGTAGCTTTACATAAATTATCAGCCCGACTAATAAATTTTCTATTATTGTTTTTTTTTGACCAATTTATGCATTTCTTTAGTATTTTTTTATAAACATTATATTTCTTTAGCATCTCATTTGTTTTAAATTTGTAATAGGTAAACCTTATTTGTCTTTTAATTGCACTAGCCTTTCTCAGACCTTTAGTTACCCATTTTGGTGATTGCATATTAGAAGTCATTTTAATTTTATAGTAAGGAAAACAAAGCTCATAAAATAATATGAATTCCTGATAAAAAAACATTAAAAGCTTTATCAACATCCGATTCGGTGTAAACATCATGCCAGGATAATTGTGAAATGTAATATATAAACTTAGTTATATTTTCATCACTAAAATCTCGCTGTTGAGTATACCAATATCGTACAATTTTCTTATACTTTCCTGGAAATTCTAACATCTGAGCAGTTTCGTGATCAGATAGATATAACCGGTGTACTGTGCCATTTGCGTTAGCTAGGTTACTCGCTATGAGATCTATGCAATTGTTTTGACGTGTTGGTTCATTTATGTGTAGTGTTATTTTAAAATTCGAAAGCAAATTTTTTAAAGTTACCGTATTTTTATTGTCTACTAATACATTAATGTTGAAGTCACCAGTTATTATGATTTTTTTATTCAAAATTTTGTATAATAATTTATGTAATAGTATTTCTAATTTATTGAAAAACGAATTAATGTTAGATGTAGGTGTTCTGTAAATACAGATTATAATGCTATTCATACTAGGGATTTCTATTCCGCAGCACTCGAATATATTATCACAAGAATATTTTTTGCATATTTCTATTGGCTTACAATGAATTCCACTGTATGTCAATATGCAAGTGCCACCACGCTTTACTTTTTTCCTGGAATAGTAACTGCCTACTTTATACCCTTTAATATTTATATTTGACTCATCACCTGCTTGTATAAAAGTTTCACAAAAGCATAAAATCTGAATGGGATATTTATTTTTTGTAAGTTCAAGGAGACATAATTCGAAAGCGTCTATTTTATTTAAAAGACCTGCAATATTTTGATGAAGTAGTCTTATTTTATCTCCTACTATTTCACTTGGTTTTTTAAGCATAAAAAACTCTCATCATTCACTGCAGATGGTATTTGAGGTGAGCTTTTCTTTACAATTGGAAAATAATACGGAATTGTATCTTTTTTAGGCACTTTTGCCTTACTAGTTTGACGAAACCAAGGTAATTTTCCACTGTTTGCACCAGAAGGAATGTATTTAGCTTTATAATCTGCTGTATCTATAATAAAGTTTATTAACGTGCATGTATGGCCCTGAAAGTAGCGATAGTTATGATAATACTCATATAAATATGTTACATCCAAAAATTTACAATTACTAAAATTATGACATGAAAGTTTTAAAAGGGAATTTAGCTTAGTTTCATTTAAATACCTATTCTTAGTGACACTCAGTACTATGACATTACACTTACTCAAAAACTTTAATATATTCATCAACTCAAACTGGATTTGATTGGGATGGTTATCATTTTGACCAATACACAGTATTATCCAATCATTTTTCGATACATCTAAATTATAGCACGGTTTTAATGATTCATCACACTTGGCAAATGGTTTTATGAACGAAAATATATTGTATTGTTCGTATTTATTGTCCGTCCTGGAAATTGTTATTTTTTTCGAAAGACCCATACACTGTTGTTCTCCTATTATGAATATTCTCCTGTCATTTTGTTCGCCTGGTATGCATTTCTCTTCAAGTTTATTTAGCACAGCGCCATCTGCTGTCATATCCTTAAAGTTAATTGAGGAGGCCTGTTGTACGTTTAGCTGTGAATTTGCGTTTGAGTTCGATTGGTCGTCGCTTATGATGTTTTGAGTGAAGAGTCTTCTGGGTTTACAGATTTTATTTTTATTCGCAGTATTTACTTTCTTTTTTTTTGAGCTTGTTATACTACTTGAGCATATTTTCTTTAAGTTGATAATTACTGACTGCTGCTCATCTCTTTCTTTTTTTACTAGAATGGTTTCTAGTGTAAGATTTTCTATTTCGGTATGAGCGATTTCAAGCTGTTGTTTCAACTTGTTTATTTCTTCTTGTAATCCAGAAATATACGAGTTATGCTCTGTTGACAAATCTGGTAAGCTCCTGCCCAATACTAATTCAGAGTTAGTTGACGAGAAAGTTTGGTTTAGAAAATCCACAGTTTAATAGCCTTTAAACACTTAGTAAGTCACTGATATGTTATTTAGTGATAAATAAAGTTAGTAAATGAGTTCCTTTGCATTTGTGAAAAATTGCTTATTTTGATTAAAAATTCACGAAAACTGTTAGTTTTTGAAGATAACACTTGTACTGATGAAACACACTTGGACATGTATTTATTTCACAAATTGATTGAGTTTAATAGCCTTTAAACATTAATTTTTTTTTTTTTTTCAGACAATGTATATTTTGCGTGTTTACTTTTTTTTAAGTAATCATCAACTGAGTAAAAACATCTTACACACAACCAGTTATACAGTTTATTATTAAATTCTAAGTCTGTTACGTATTGTACACGGAGTGACTGCCATCAGACCACACAGTTACTGGGTAATACCGACATCCTAAGGTGAGATAAACCGGTTGTCAGCCGCATGTCAGGCCCAGACGGAGATGGCGGGATGAGCTGGACTCCTTCCAAAAGGACTGGACTCTTGTAGCAATAGACAGGGAGAAGTGGAAAGAGAGTTGGGAGGCCTTTGCCCTGCAGTGGGACACTTCAGGCTTATAATAATACTAGCTTTTACCCGCGGATCCGCTTGCGTTAAATTCTGTTAACCCACGTGACGGGTCCTGTTAATTCAGTCCAGTCCAGTTCCATCCATCCATCCTTTCATTTAGACCGTCCAGTCCAGTCCAGTCGAGTCGAGTCTAGTCCAGTCCACTCCACCCTTGCATTCATCCATTACTATCCGCTCGTGCAAATGCGTAGAAGCTTCGTATCTGTCGGGTGAGGACGCATCCTACGAATTAATTTTTTCCTTTTTTCTTTCTTTCTCAAAACCCATACCAGTTTTTAAGTCTGATCATCAGCTTTCAAACAAAAAAAGTTTCATCATAATCGGTCCAGTAGTTTTAGCATGTTGCTCGAACAAACAAACAAACATTTACAATTTTGATAATGCAACGCGAAAGTCAAAAGGTCGCGGGAATCCGCTGGATGCGGAAGGCGCAGGACCGGTCGTTGTGGTGATACTTGGGGGAGGCCTATGTCCAGCAGTGAACATCTTTCGGCTGAAATGATGATGATGATGATGAACGCGAAAGTTTACAAGTAATTGTGGTGTGGCCCCCCCAGAGGGGCGCAACCTGGTGGAGCTGTGTCCGCGCGTGGGCGGCGCCGTGCTGCTGGGCGCGGCGTCGGGCGCGGAGAAGCGCAACTGGATGTGCGACCTCGTCATGCTCAACACCAAGCCCATGCTGGACCGCTTCCTGGACAGGTAACCTGCTGCGACGCTCAACCTCACTTGAACCTGCACTGTTTTTTTTTTTGTGATGATCCACTAAACTGGATAAAACACTTTTTTCTTAAGGCTCAGAACGCCGCGGAATGAGAGTGAGCGCGATGCAAAATACGAGGCTTGCCGGGAAGGAGTAGTGCGGCATGAAGTCGACGCCATTCCGAATGAAAGTGCATTTAAGCGAAAAAATATATATTACTCAGAAAATATGTGTATTTTCGATAAAATGGCTTAGTAAAATTATTTCAAAATAATAAAACAATATTTAGGTAAAATATCATACCAAAATACCAATATATGTTGGATATATTTAGGAAACCGTAAACATATAGGGAGGTATGTTTAGGCGGTTTGATAATGATTTTAAGTGGACTGTAGTTTTCTTGTTGTTCCCTAATACACACTTGCAGCCACAGGATTAGGTACAGCCGTTGGGAAGAGAGATGAGTCGACTGTACAATGGATGGGACTAACCTGCAGGTGTGAAAAGCGCCGTGTAACACCGCTTCTTCTGGATGGCTGGAGCTGGTGTCTTTTCGTCTCAGCGCTATTTGCGATAATAAAACTGTACGCTAGGCCTTTAAAAGTATGATCAATTGTTTCACTCGCGTTACAATATCTGCGTGATCGTCTCTCAAGGACACATATCGCGTGTCGTTTACTCAAGGACTAATGATGAACTAATTTGTCGCATGAGGCGCTGCGGCGTGCGCGCGTGTAGCAGGGGGATAGAAAAGGACAGGGATATAGGAAGATAGGAAGTACTGCATACAAGTGCTTGAAATCAAACAGAAAATAAACAGTTTTCGAGGTATGTTTGGATTTTTTTATGATCGAGCCAAATAAGTGCATTCATGTTTTGGACTTAATAATATTGTCACGCCTATCCTTGAGTAACACGTATTTTAATTTCAGTACCATGGAGCGAGTAGTTTTTGAGCGGGATTCGCATTAGTTTGTTGAATTACGGGATTCGGCCCCTTAACAATATAGTAGTGGTTTGAAGGACATTATCATTATCCTTCTAGAAGTGGTATTTTTTTTCCAATTTATTTAACTTAAAACAAAACAAAAATGATTATTAAAAAACATCCCAAAAACCTTGATTTTGATTGATTTGGATTTGTGCCCAGTCAATGGCAATAGGCTCGCCTCCTATTACATGGGACTATAACATAACTGGCGAAATGTGGGTGTACTATTACACCTCTGCCTACCCCTTCGGGGAAATACAGACGTGATGTTATTTTATGTTATCACAAAAACCTTACACAGGTTTGTCTGGATGTTGAGACAATAAATTTAAAAAATAAGTAATTTATATGCTAGTATCAGGAATTCATTTGCAATAACGTAAAATGCCCTAACTTTGCCCACAAGCCCTACTTTGCCTAAGGCATTAACTTAATTTTTACACGCACTGCCACTTTATAACTGAACCAAAAGTTAGCGTTGTCATAGTTTTTAAATCTCCTCAAGTACGGAAATCATAACTGTTATAGTTTACTCAAAAAACAACTAGACAAAGTAGGTCTTGATGGCCAAGTTAGGGCAGTTTACGGTAATAAGTAAAGCGATACAACATGCATGCTGTTATTTCTGTTAAATCCTTACTTTTGTGCCAAGTTATAATATCTATCAAATAATATATTTTTTTGAACCTCTTTCTCGTGTACAAGATGCAGGCAGGGTGCTCTTCAATAATTGATTTTATTAAGTAACGGATTAAAAACGTATATTTGTAAAAAAAAAAAATACTATAAAAATTTATAACGTTGAACCGACATGGAATGAAACGAACAAAACGAACGAACGGAACGATCTAGTAAGTGTTCTGAAGTTAGTGAATAGTAATGGTGCAAAAAGTTAGAAGAGTTTCTGACTGTATGCAACTCTAGATTGAAGAGTAATTGATGTTTAAATAAATAAATAAATAAAAAACGAATCCAGCGCAACGTTCAGGCCGTTACGTCATCCACAACTGCTATCGACGCCGCTAGATGGCGCTACTTGTGTCGTTCTTGAACAATTTTCAAATCATAATTTCTGTCAAATCAGAACTTGCCAAATCATAATTTCTGTCGAACCCGAACTTTTGCCAAATCATAATTTCCGTCAAATCAAAACTTCTGCCAGATTGTAATGTCTGGCGTCTAATTTTCATTATCTTCTTATTACTGTTGTGAATGAAAAAGTTGGTGCGTTAATTACTCAAAAACTCGCGTTGCAGTAAAAGGGATTGCAGTGAGATAATTACGTAAAATTCAGTTACAGTTCGGTTTGATTAGCGCACGGAAAAATGATTAATTTGCTCAAAGAGCAACTGTCTTTGTTTACATACATTTCGAAATTGTGTCTAAAACTCGCAATACAGGTGAAATCTAATAAAGAAAGCAAGAAAACGATTTTATTTTGAGGCAAATCAAATAAGCGAGTTTATAACATTATAGTTTGTAAAATACTGGGTGTAAGGGGAACGCTTCCGAAAACGAAGATAGGTGCTGGTGATTACTGATAAGAAACAAAAAAAAAATGCGATTCTTTTTTTAGATTTTTTCATTTTGCATTTTTCATACATAACCAGCTTTGGGCAGTTAAATAAAACTCATACATAATGTAAAAGGAAAAAAAAATGAGAAAAAATCTAAAAAAAGGATCGCATTTTTTTTCGTGGTTTCGTATCAGTAATCAATCACCTATCTTCGTTTTCGGAAGCGTTTCCCTGACACCCTGTATAGCTTGTGTCCTGTGACATACATGCATTTTTGTCGTACTTTGATATTATTTGTACGTATTTGACGTCTGTCATAAGACTCGAGCTATATTTTACAAACTACATTGGATTGACAACATTACGTATAAAAATACATATGTATATAGATAGACTAGCAGCCCGTCCCGGCTTCGCACGGGTATTTAACAAAAAATTCAAAAATTATAAATATAACACATATACACTCACTAACAGACAGCCTTCTTTTTGCGTCGGGTTGCTAAAAAAGAGTACATTATAAAGAAAGTTTTTTTTCTTTTTTTCTTTTTGTCATTATTTTTTAACTGACAAAAAACAGCCTGACTGACCTTTTTTTGATTGCCTCGTTGGTCTAGTGGTTGCGAGCGTGACTGCTGAGCGTGGGGTCCTGGGTTCGATTCCCGGGTCGGTCAAAGTGTTATTGGGTTTTTTCATTAGGAAATTTTCAGTAGCAGCCCGGAGTCTGGATTTGTGCCCGGTCAATGGCAATAGGCTCGCCTCCTATTACATGGGACTATAACATAACTATGTCCAGCAGTGGACGTCTTTCGGCTGAAATGATGATGATGATGATGATGATAACATAACTGGCGAAATGTGGGTGTACTATTACACCTCTGCCTACCCCTTCGGGGAAATACAGGCGTGATGTTATGTATGTTATTATTTTTTGATATTCGATTATTTTATTTTTATTTCTAATGTTTGTAAAAAGATCATAACTACAAACAAAAGCCATTAAAATTGAGTCTGAGCTTCCATGTAGGGGTTCTGGCCAGAAAACCTCCACGTGTGTCTGACAGCTGCTTGTCCCTCTGGACACGTCTGGAGAGAACTGCAGTTGTTAGGCCGGTGCATCCTGAGTACGGGCAATGGAATACTTTCGAGGGATTAACCTTCGGGGGATCTTATTGCCTGTGGCGAATATTCTGGTACGGGAGGGGCCCCATGGGGAGTTGCTCCACGTGTCATTCTGATGCCAGCAGAAGGCACAGTGGAGGAGCACGGGCGGGCCCGGTATGCATCACCCTGCCACTGGGCAGGCAGCGGGGGGACTGTCCTTCCCTACCCCCGTCGTTCTCGTAACCCCAGGAGTGCCCGCTGAGTAGTTCTCGCGCCTCTTTGGACCGAAGGTCTTGGCTTCACCACCCAGACCGCGAGGAAGAAAAGTAACTCTGTAAAAATTACGGAAGGATGGGGCCTGCGAGCAGCAGAGTCAGGGTAGTCTGCTGCCCGACCTGCAATAGCTAGCCGAGCGGAGTGAGCGGCGACCACGCGACTTTTTTTCTAATACTTACATTTTTGAACTCGTGATATCTTTTGAATGGAATGTTCGAAATGAATAATTCAAAAAGTTATATAAAGGTATTGAAGCAGTTTTGAGTATAAAGTAATTTATTTTGATAAGGATTAATACCAAGGTACAAATAAAGAGCCTGTTCTAGCGGCGGCAATTTAATTGATTTTTAAAAATAAAAGATCACTTATTGTGACATAACTATAACAGATAGACATATGCTGTCGCGACACTTTTTGTAGATAATGATGTGTTTTGCAAAGTTGTAGTACATTACCTTATTCTATCATCTATAGTTTTAGCAGCGCACGCGATGTAAGGAATTTTTTAGGACATTTTTTTACACCTTGGGTTACATTATTGGAGTTTTAGTAAGGATCCCTAATTTTTTTGAAAATATAATAAAGCCTATGTCACTCGGAGATAGTGTAGCTTTCCAACGGTGAAAGAATTTTTCAAATTGGTTTAGTAGTTTCGGAGCCTATTCAATGCAAACAAACAAACAAACAATCAAATATTTCCTCTTTATAATATTAGTATAGATAGTATAGATAGATAAAACGTTTATTTAGTACAAAAACAAGACACGATACATACAAGTAAAAATACAATAAAAAGTGTGATATGTGTCTCAGTATTGTACCAAATGGGTGTCCAGCTCAGCATGTGCCAGGTATTATACCTGACGCTGGTATTCTGCTGGATCCCTGCCGTGACATATGGACGTCGAGCAGACCAGATACATGAGAAAAAATAAGAATGATTGCTTTGCGTTTGTGTGTGTTGTATATTGTCTATGGAATTACGATTCGAAGACAAAACCCTAGTGTTGATGGTCAAAAGTATAACAGTACCCACCTGGTTGCAGCATCCTCCTGGATCTGGAGCGGCGGCACCCCCTCAAGCTGCCGCCCGCCGCGCTGTACCGGTTCGCGGTGCCCGACTCCCCGGACAACATCGTGCTGGAGGACCACTCCACTGCCAGGCATCAGGGGAATGCGCCCGTGCCGCTCATTAAGGTAATAACTGTTTGGGAATATTATTTAAATTATTTGCGGTTTTTTTTCGAAAACGAATTTTCCCCATGACGTTTTCCTGGATAAATAAATTCCCCAAAAAATATTACTAAACTAACAGTTTTTGAATGGACAATTTCCAGAATACAATTGTCTGAATGGACAATTTATCGAACATAAATTCCCGAATTTACAGTTTCTCGAATAGAATTATTCCCCAAAAAACAATTTCATGAATGACCAATTTTTCGAATGCCCAATTTCCTAAATGAACAATTTCTAATATGATCAATTTTCGGAATGAAAACCGCCTATGAATGCGAAAATGATTAAACCGACTTCTAAAAAAACCTAAGAAGATTCTCATTTCCTGATTTCCTTTCCTAAATCCTAATTAGGATTTCTGAATTCAGAGTAATGTAATAAGCGCTTTACTATGTCCTCTATCATGGCAGTTACTGAAAGAAATAAAACTGCACTTGACCAGATTCGTTTAGAGATCACTTGTAACCTATCTCCTTTGTCCACAGGGCGCCACCCTCCTGAAGCTAGTCGAACGCCTAACGTACCACATCTACGCTGATCTCAACCTAGTCCGAACATTCCTGACCACGTACAGATCCTTCTGTTCGCCCGGAGAGCTGCTGGAGCTGCTCATAGAGAGGTTCAAGATCCCCGAGCCCAGCGAAGTGTATGACACGCCTAGGACTGGTGAGTGAGAGAGATGGACATATATCGGCTCATAAATGTTCATGTTTGTAGGAGCAAGATAGGATGACACAGTTCTTAAACTGTTTTGGAAGATTTGGTATTAGTTGTTGTTTTAATTTTATAGATATTCACGGCTTTAAAGCACAGGCTAAGCACCGCGAGCTAAGCTTACTTAGCTTGGCTCACACTCACGTAGCTGCATGCATGATCTGAAGTTCGCGGTATGAACCAAACTATGAAAAGACGCCGAAGCTATGTGAGCTTAGCTAAGTTAGCTTAGCTCGCGCTCTGGCCTGCGCTTTTGTCAAAAGAGATTGAATTTAGGCCGAGAGAAAAGGTTACGAATGCAGTAAGGAGAAAAATGTTGGTCTTTAATTACGACAAAACCTTCGGAATATCAGCATTTTCTCTCCTCAAATTGCAATATCAATGATGCAAATCGAAAATCGCGTAAATTCTGTAACAATTTTATGCATTCTTCGTTTCTCTAGCTTCGTGGTTTATCGTCAGTGGATTCTATTATATTTACTCTCGATGCAAAAATATGGGTTTCTTTATCACTCATATAAAAAGGGATTCTATTAAAAAAACTTTGGCGGATAGTAGTAATTATGAATTGTTATATTTAGAAGACCAATATTTTTTTCGTTTACACCCTTACTTAATTTAATAGAAAGTTGAATTTATAACGCTAGACTGGAATCTACCAGTTTGTTTAAGAAATCACTCTTATATTATATGTATGATGTGTATTTGCGCACGCTAGTCCCAAGGATCAAGACTCCTAAGAAGGACGTGAGTCCAAACTCTTCACTACTGGACCTCGATCTACGTAAGTGTACTATTAAGGTATAGTTGCCGGTACGAGTCGTGAGCACAGATTCCACTACTTAAGTGGTTGAATCTCTGTTCCCAGTACAACAGACCAGAAACTGGCACTTGCATTGGCTTAATTACATGATAATGCATAATTAAATATACGTAGAAAACGGAATACTAGAATACGGTGACGACAGAGACTATTACGCAGGTACAATTTGTGCTCACGTCTCGTGCCGGGAACTATACTGTAATGGTGTACAGCCTATAAGGATTATAAGCTTGTTTTTAATCGAAATCTTGTTACCCCGCCTTATACTCTAATCTTACATCTAAATTCCCCACTTACACCCAGTTTCCGAAGGGCTCATCAACGCAAAAATTAACTAGTCAGCTGTCAAATCGCAGTTCAAGCGATGTGATTGGTTGTCAACATTTTTGCCGGCCAATCACAGGAGCTGACATTAGATTTGACAACAGATCAAATTGATCAGCCTTCCAGAAACTGGGGGATAATCTCTAAATATATATTTGTTGTTCCTAGAGGAAAGCATAGAGAGCGTGGCGAGTAGTGACGCGGAGAAGCTGAGCAAGAACACCGCCAGGGAAGACTGGAAGAGGTACCGGAAAGAGTTCCAGCAGCCGGTCAAATTCAGGTGAGTTGTCTGTTATCGTCGACCACAACGCCTCATAACAGGTGACTGATGTCTGTCAATACATTCGACTAATAGATCTGATGATTTTGATGATTGATGATGGAGATTCGCAGGAGATCGAAAGTAACCGACATAGCCCGAGGAATTGCTAAACTTAAGTGGCAGTGGGCGGGGCACATTGCTCGCAGAACGGATGGCCGATGGGGCAGTAAAGTTCTGGAGTGGCGACCGCGTACTGGAAGGCGCAGCGTGGGTAGGCCCCCCACAAGGTGGACCGACGACCTGGTGAAGGTCGCGGGAATCCGCTGGATGCGGAAGGCACAGGGGCTCTACTCTCGTTTGACGAACTACAAACGAAGTACAAAATTTCGTTCCGACTGATACCTACACAGTAAAAATAGGCAAGTAAAAAAGATAAAATAAAAATAGACTACGGTTCATAGTCATAGGAATCTGACCGGAGATCAGATAAACAAACGTCAAAATACGATCATCGCATGCGATAAGGGAACGATGATTGACCGGGGTAGCAAATTGTGCGATGAATGGTACGAATAATCGAATTTCGTCAAACGCGAGTAGACCCCCAGGACCGGTCGTTGTGGCGATGCTTGGGGGAGGCCTATGTCCGGCAGTGGACGTCTTTCGGCTGAAATGATGATGATGAATAGATCTGATGTAGGTCGCCACTACTCGTCATTTGAAAACTTCATAACAGTTTCGACCACTTATGTGAGCCGTGAATACTTCCGCGTTAGTGGATAGCCAATAGCCGCCTTGGTAGGGCCAATCGGATTGCAGTACCCCCGCCTCAGCTGGTTGACAGAACTTATTGCATGCATTATATTGAACAATAGGCGGCTATTGGGCTGTATAGTCGATGTTTGTCATCTAGCTTTTACCCGCGGCTTCGCTCCCATGGTCCTTTATTTTAGCATTATTTAGGACGCTACTGTATAAATTGTTGCAGAGGTAATAACTCCCCAGATCTATCTCGCAGGAACCGTACATTTTACTGGAATAACAAGTATCTTGTATGTTATTCCGAGACCTAAGACACCTTCGTACCAAACGTCATCAAAATCCATTTAGCCGTTTAAGTGCGGGCACACACCTTCCGGTCCGGGCTGGGAAGCACGTTCCGGTAGAATCTACCCGGTGAGCTTCTCACAGTGTTGCCTACTTAGGCCTTTGGATTACTTGCCTATTTACTTTTTACCCTAGATTTAGGGTATAAATTAGACAGCAGGGTAATTTTTAGGGTTTGAGTTTACTAAGGGTATGTTTTTGCGGTAAACATTTTGAAGAAAATAATTCAAAATAAGGGATTGAACTATATAAACTAAGTACAAACTAAAATTATTTTTTGGAAGACGCTTTCATTATTATATGTAACAATATAATTTTAATTATAAATAAATATTAAAGGATAAAGAGCTAATTAATAAAAACAAAAGTAAGAAGTACTTAGTTTTACTTATACAATTTTTTTTTTTTGCGGTAATTCTTTTTAAAAATAGCTTTTTCTTGCATAAAACGAGACCAAAAAGCAACATAACATAACATGACGCCTGTATTTCCCCGAAGGGGTAGGCAGAGGTGTACAATACACCCACATTTCGCCAGTTATGTTATAAGTCCCATGTAATAGGGGGCGACCCTATTGCCACTAACCGGGCACAAATCCAGACTCTGGGCTGCTACTGAGAATTTCATAATGAAAAAAACCCAATAACACTTTGCCCGACCCAGGAATCGAACCCAGGACCCCACGCTCAGCAGTCGCGATTGCGACCACTAGACCAACGAGGCCATGGTTGGAGTTAAGTTGAAATAAAACCTGGCAACACTGGCTTCGCCGCAAATTCAGATTGCGAGGTTGGCGGGAAAATTCGGAAAGATCGTGTTGTGGATTTTGTATTATTTTCCTAAATTTGTGTTTCTTCGAGTGTTAATATGTAATAACGGTGGATTATTAAATGTTAAGTGCTCGTTAACGTGTACAAGTGTGGGTAAATGGTACAAAGTTGAAAAACGTGACTTTCGTATTTTCTCATCATCCGCTGAAAAACCTGGTAAAGTTTCCATCACTTTACTAGGATGAGTAAACTAAAGACTTGGCTGGAGGGTCTAAGCAACCAGGCCATAAAACTACTCACATAACAAATAAATGACTTGGCTTAAAGGTCTTAGCAACCAGGCCATAAAACTTATAAAAAAAAAAATATCAGATTGCCTGGAACCTGCAGGTGTGTGCCCGCGCTTAGCATGAAGAGGTAATAAAATTACGCTCCAGATCTATCCCACAGAAACCGTGCATTTTTTTTCTAGAATAAAAAGTTGCTTTTGTCATTCCCGACCCATAAACTATCTTTATGCAAAAAATCACGTGGATCCGTTGCTGCGTGAAAGAAGGACAAACCAACAAACACACATTAGCATTTGTAATATTATTAGGATTGTGTATTATTTATATGGAAAGATGATACCAGCAGCATTATACTCTTCCCAATCTCCACACAACCTAACCCTTCTTTTATCTTAGGGTAATCAACGTTCTTCGGCACTGGGTGGACCAGCACTTCTACGACTTCGAGCGGGAGCCGGCGCTACTGGATAAACTGCGCGAGTTCCTGGAGTCGGTGGACGGCAAGCCCATGAAGAAGTGGGTGCAGAGCGTGCTCAAGACGCTGCAGCGGAAGGTTCGTTGATAGTCTTGTACTTAGGACAAGAAGTAGATCCGTGGAGGTTGTGCGAGCTGAATGCGGAGCGTAACCCACATGCCCGGACAATGGCAGCAGGAAGATCACTGTGGTAGTTTTAGTTGGTATAAGTCCAAAACTGCCCCTCGTCTCCTATTCGTCCTATTCCTTGCAAATAAAGACATTATATTCTTCTATTCTCTTTCGGGCGAAAGGTGTCCATGAGAATTTCTTCTCACAAGTATTTTTTCTTATTTATTTGCAGTCGACCGCACTTTAGTGGTAACAGTTTGACATTGATAGCACCTTTATTTCGTTAGCAGTAAGGGCGGCTTTCTAATTCAAGTGTTAATCTGTCATGCAGTCGACTGTACCATGTTTTTAAAACGAAGGCGAGTTAATATTGCACCGTCATCCAGTTCTGGGCTATGTTTAAAGTTTCAAGGCTAACTCATCTGGTAGTTTAAAATCGATTACAAAATTTGTACCGAACGGACAAACATACAAAAGCGAGTTAATAAAAACTTGGTGATAAAAAAGGTCCTTAATGGGCTCTTTTGATGACTGATGAATATTACAGCAGCTCCCCAAGATGCAATACATTTTAAAATAGGACAAGTCCTTTTTGTAACACTGCAAATCCTGTAAGCTTTGACAATGGCAACCTACCATAAAGCGCAAACCACACAGAGCGCGGGTGTGCGGGTCGGGCCCGCGTTTCGTGTGATGTCGTCCATATAAAAACAGTTTAATATACCCACCGCGGGTCCGAACCGACCCGCGCCCGACGCGTACCCGCCTTGTGTGTGATTTGCGCTTAAAAACGTCAAAACAATGATGCTTGGCGTATCCTGGGGTAATTATTCTACTGTCGTGAAACTGGCACCCTAAAATGACTACATCATGAGAGAAGAATGGATATTTTCTGTCAAATTAGTCCACTTGCTCGTTGGCAACGTGAATTTAGTCGCCTCCTGTAAAGGTTATCACGACTATTTTCCTGTGTTACAAGGACATAGACTAATTTGTCAGTTCCAAATATGTTCTGTCCTTTTCCAATTATGTTTTTTAAGAGAATCGGATCCAGTGTCCGCATATGATGTAACGGGACTTAAAATTGATTTTAATACTAGCTTTTACCCGCAGCTCCGCTCGCGTTACATTCTGCTAACCCCCGTAACGGATCCTTTTAATTCAGTCCAGTCCAGTTCCATCCTTTCATTCAGTTCGTCCAGTCCAGTCCAGTCCCAGTCCACTCACTCACTCATCCAACCATCCAGCCATCGTACATTACTATCCGCTAGTGCAAATGCGTAGAAGCTTCGATTCTCTCTGACGCACCCCACGAATTAATTTCTTAATTTTTTCTGTCTTTCTTTCTTTCTCAAAACCCATACCAGTTTTTCAGTCTGATCATCAGCTTTCAAACGAAAAAAGTTTCGTCAAAATCGGTCAAGTAGTTTTAGCGTGATGCTGGAATAAACAAACAAACAGACATTTACAATTCTATAATAGTTATAAGCATGGTATAATAACACCAGGTAGTCTCTTCCCGTGACAGCTAGGTCACGTGATTGTCTCCGTACTACGCCATCGGCCGTGGAGTCAATAGCGGGCTGTTAGCGTGACACACGTCAGTTTGATGTGCTGCCACTTTGTGAAAATAAATTACCCGAGCAAAATGCATTTTTTCATTTACTTTCTTCTATAAAGAATCACTTTTTAACTAGTAATTTAATATAGTTTCCTTTATTAACTAATTAGATGAATAACACGAGATAACAAATAGTTAGGCTAGTTAGGAATTTATTTTATATTCATTATGATCAAAAATCTCCTTGAGTATATTGAAGATATCAATCAATGGCAGCACTGATCGTGACGTAGCTTGGAGGCATCGCGCTGTCATTGCGGTAAGAGAATACCTGGTGAAACATGTTATTATACCATGGTTATAAGATTCGGGTGTTAGTTGGTCAGTAGGTGTTGTGTTCGCAGAGCGTGCCGTCGGACGCGGAGGCCATGTGCCCCGGCGCCCTGGCCAGCGACCCGCAGGTGGCGCACGTGTTCGACCGCCTCCCCCCCGCGCCGCTGCGCCACGTGGCCGACCCCGACCGCTGCGGCTGGCACCCGCTGGCGCTGCACCCGCTGGAGATGGCGCGCCAGCTCACGCTGCACGAGTTCCATCTCTACAAGCAGGTACGACCACCTGAGGAACGTAGCTGGAGGGGACTAGACGCGGAAGCAGGGTTGCCAGATGAGTACAAGTGGATTATCGTACTGATGTTCTAAAATTATCTCGTATATCAAGGAATTTGGTGAAATATTATCGTACACAGTGCTGAGCTACGAACAAAAGCAATGATTTTCAACATCAAAATTATCGTATTTCAGCGTATTTCAATCAATTTTGTATCGTACCAGAGCCAAAATTATCGTATATGTACGATAATTATCGTACGTCTGGCAACGCTGCGCGCAAGCCAGAGGACCGAGTGTTGTGCACAGACATACTAAAAAATATAGACTAAGTGCTGCGAACAATTTAATTTTCATAAATATATGAAAATAATAATGGTTAAAATAATGCTTTTCTTAATTACATAAGCTTTTGTAATGTATAGAGCTGGAGTTTATTATTATTTTTTTTTTTTTTTACATATGATTACGCTAATAAAGCACTAAAAATATGTGCACAAAAATTCTCATGCCTACTAAAGGTGGGTTTGTTGGACACCTAATGTGTAAAAACATGTATATTTAACATCTTCTGTACCATATCTTTATCTCTTTAACAACCATAGTGAAGCCAACAAAACCCGTGCTCCTTCATGTACAACCAGTGCTCACGTACACACCATGCACCTGAAGGATATTTGTTTTCGCGATGCTTACTGGAAGATGCCGCGACATGTGAACTGAGAGGGGTGAGCACGGTTTAAGGTGCATGCGTAAGCACTGGTTGTACATGAAGGAGCACGGTTTTTGTTGGCTACACTATGGTTGTTCGCAGCACTTAGTCTATATTTTTTACTATGTCTGGTGATGTGGTGCAACTTGGGAGAGTCTACCTATGTCCAGTGGACTGCGATAGGCTGAGTTGATGATGATGATGAAGAAGCAGGTACGTAGCGGTGAAAGGGGACAGGGTGCAAGGACAAGAGAAAGATGGCGCGATACATACTGTAGCTCTGTCTCTCTCACCCTCTTTCACAACGGAAGCGGAATGACTCCAACATTTCATAATATGGCTCCAGACTACCAGCTTACAAGCGAGCTTTCCTGCCAAAAGCCTTAGGTCCTATTCCACAAAAGATTTGCAATTTGTATGGAAACATAACCAATCTGAAGCAGTGCAGTGCAGTTATCAAAACAAGGCGGTTTTCCATTAGTAGAATAAGAAAATTTTCGAAAAAAAGAAGCATCCGGACATCCCCTCTTTTGTGCTGAGTATTTCTGCAGTATGATTTTAGTCGGCATGATTCCAAAAAACTTACTACTGATTTGCAATGAAAGACAAGTTTTTGTAAGAGTTACAAACAAATGGGTTGAACTGTGTGTTACCATGATATCTAATTCTCTTTTGTATTCTCCAGGTAAAACCTTCGGAGCTGGTGGGTGCTGTTTGGACGAAAAAAGACAAAGAGAAGACCAGCCCAAACCTGCTTAGGATAATTAAACATACCACCAATGTGAGTAGCATCTCTTTGCATCATACACACACACACCAAAGTCTCAAGGTCCCTGCTCCCAACCGCTGCTGGACATGGGTTGCTTTATTAAAAGGTATAGTTTCATAAGTTATTATAAGAACAAGCGACACATAGTACGGGCTACTGCCTACCCTACCCCATTATATTATATTTTGAGTAACGACTGCCGCCGCCGCCTAGGACCTGGACGCTGCGGAAACCTATTCCTTTGAAAGTGGCTGCCTTTCGTTGCCTCTTTTACTCCCCTTAAGGGGCTCGTGGCTAAGTAGCAAGCGTGTGGATTGTAAGATCTGCAAGGTTAAGCTGCACTAGCCGCGGTCAGTCTGTGGATGGGTGACCGTTTCGTTACACATCGAGACCCCTTCGTGCCTCGGAGAGCACGTAAAGCCGTCGGTCCTGCGCCTGATCTCTCTCCGGTCGTGTCGAATTGCCGTCCCATCGGATTAAGAGAGTGAGGGAACAGAGAGAGTGCACCTGTGTTTGCGCACACACTTGTGCACTATAATATGTCCCGCGCAGATGGCTAGTCTCCATTGAGATTGGCCGCCGTGACCGAAATTCGGCCGGGAGGACATTATTATTACTCCCCTTTGTGTTTTCTCACGCAATAAATGCTTCCATCACAGAAGCTCAACGCAAACCCCAAAGTGGTCCTGTCTGTCGGACCTTCTTTGCTTTTTGCAGTCCACTGCTGGACTTAAGCCTCCCTGAATTATTCTAACATTTGCCATTAATTATAATATTCCACTAACTCCTTCATTCAATTCTTTCACAGTTCACCCGCTGGATGGAAAAATGGATAGTGGAAAGTGAAAACTTGGAAGAAAGAGTAGGAGTTGTCTGTCGTCTGTTAGAAGTGTGTGTGGCGCTTCGACACCTCAACAACTTCAACGGAGTGCTGGCCGTAGTGGCTGCTTGTGGAAGCGCTTCCGTGCATCGGCTTAGAGCCACCTTTCAGGTGAGAACTCTAGGATATAGGAAGGTAGAAGTTAGGGCTTGGTAGAATATAGTCTTGACGCAGGGTCTGATGGTGTCGGAATTATGATTTAGACATGTTGGCTTAAGGAACCTGGTGATTTGTCGAAGAATGAGTAGTAGTCTGTCGTCTTCTAGAAGTATGTGTGGCGCTGCGAAACGTCAACATCTCTTCTCAATTTGGCTTAGAGCCACCTTCCAGGTGACAACTCTTCCAATTAGGAAGCTGAAAATAAAAGTTTGGTAGAATCTAGGTGTAAATAAAGTTGTATTGAAGTCAGAATTAAGGATTTGATGAGTTGGCTTAAGGAACCTGATGATGATTTTGGGTAAATCGTAGATTTAGAAGCTGTATTTAAGGACTTGGTAGAATCCGTGTTAGAAAAGCATACTTGGTGTATCAGAACCATGTTTTAAGTAAGTTGGTTTAAGTAACCTGACGATTATGTCGAGATTATTTTTCACTTTAATCTTGATAATGTTCTTTATTTCTCCGTAGATGGTCCCCCTCCGTCTTATCCGAGCGTTAGAAGAATTCCGGGAGCTGAACTCGGACCACTTCCGACGCTACCAAGAGCGGCTGCGCAGCATCAACCCTCCTTGCGTGCCGTTCTTCGGCATGTACCTCACCAACATACTGCACATAGAAGAAGGCAACCTTGGTATGTGACTCTGAACAAAAGTAACTTCTTAAAGCTGATAGTCCAGGGTGCTATCGACCTACTTTGTTATCTTCACTTGAAGAAAAAAAATATTGGTTAACCAATCAGAAAACACCATCGCTGCGCGCCAAAAGTCTCAGCCGCTAGCCCTAGAGTACGGAAGCGTGTGAGCGAAATAGAAAAAGACGTCACGGCAATCAATTTAACACCTTATGGGCATTGTTTAAGGTTGATTATATTTTTTAATGTCTCAGGTGTTTTCGTCGATCGTCTTTTCGTGTCTGCGCGAACGAAGATTGACGACGCGCCTTATCTTTTGTGTCGTACTGTACCTTCGTTTTTAATTTAATCCTTATCACTGTTGTTTACAGACTACCTCCCCGACTCCGAACTAATAAACTTCTCGAAGCGTCGCAAAGTGGCGGAGATCACGGGGGAGATACAGCAGTACCAGAACCAGCCCTACTGCCTCACCGTCGAACCAAAGACTATGGTGCGTGGAACACATTACTCATTTTAAGCTATACGATTATAAACTATTCTAATAACTTCTTAGGTTTTCGCGATCACTACACATTATAATAAAACAAAGTTTAACCGGATTAAATCGCGTATATTATTTAAATTGGTTTCCCTGACGTTTCGAAAGCTTTGCAGCATTTCGTGGTCGCAGGTAGACTAAGATGACAAGCGAAACTACTGCGTGCATCGAAACGATTTTAATTAATAATATTGTACGGTAGATAAAAATAACTTTTTAGAAATATTTGTAAAGACGCTTGTCATCTTAGTCTACCTGCGACCACGAAATGCTGCAAAGCTTTCGAAACGTCAGGGAAACCAATTTAAATAATATACGCGATTTAATCCGGTTAAACTTTGTTTTATTATAAACTCTATTCTATTTTAATCAATTCGTTACTTACTTAGTTACTGTTTAATGGTAGTGTAAATTAATATTTTGGAGTTGTAATGGCTGAGTCGCTGGAATGGGCGAAATGCTGCACAGCTTAAACGGAGCCTCTCGACGTGTCGGTCTCGGCATGAATCTGGACAAGACTAAAGTCATGTTCAATATGCATGTCATGCCGAGGCCGATATTCGTCGAAGGGTCGGCTCTCGAAGTTGTAACGGAATACGTCTACCTAGGGCAGATAATTCAGTTTGGTAGGCACAACTTCGAGAAAGGAGCCGACAGAAGGATCCGTTTGGGATCGCCGAGTCTTCTCGTCGCCTATACCGCAAAGTTTGAAGACAAAGGTCTTCAACCAGTGCGTCCTGCCTGTCTTGACTTACGGTGCCGAGACGTGGACACTCACAACTGGGCTAGTCCACAAGTTCAAAGTCGCTCAGCGAGCTATGGAGCGAGCTATGCTTGGAGTTTCTTTGAAGGATAAAATCCGAAACGAGATTATTCGGAGAGGAACCGGAGTGACCGACATAGCTTGTAGGATCAGTAAGCTGAAGTGGCAGTGGGCTGGCCATGTCTGTCGAAGGACCGATGGCCGCTGGATCAGACGAGTCCTTGAGTGGAGACCGCGAATCGGTAAACGCAGCGTAGGGCGCCCCCCTGCCAGGTGGACCGACGACCTGAAGAACGTGGTTGGGGGGGACTGGATGCGGAAGGCGGAGGACCGAGTGTTGTGGCGCAACTTGGGGGAGGCCTCTGTCCGGCAGTGGACAGCGATAGGCTGAGTTGATGAACTGCCAATTTTGTAAATTTTACTTCTTTTTTCGTACCGTACATATTTTTGATAATTCAAAATGAAGTTTTTCTCAAAATTGGAGGCTTTTAATAATATACAGTTTATAGTATAATGCTAGTTTTGAAGACCCTGTATCCAAATATATTTAACTTATCTGAGTTAGAATTTTTGATGATTAAAAAACCGTTTCTGGACATCTCCTTTGTCAAACAGATATTAAATAATTTGATTTATTATGTTACAGGCATTCCTTAAATCTCTAGAGCCGTTTCCAGGCAAGGACGACAACGAGATCACCAACTATCTGTACGCCAAGAGCTTGGAGATCGAGCCAAGACTCGTCAAACAGATGCCCAAGTTTGTGAGTATTGACCTCTAAAGTCTGTTTTTTCTCATTTGTCTTATTTAGTAAACCATCTTGGCATGTCTTTTTAATGCAATTTGTCAATTATTAAAATACATTATGGTAACAATTTTGTACATTAAATAACATTTTTAGGGATCCGTATCTCAAAAGGAAAAAACTGAACCCTTATAGGATCACTTTGTGGTCCGTCTGTCTGTCTGTCAAGAATTTTTATATCAGCAATGGGTAGACCACCAGTTATGAAGTTGTAATTAATATAAATTGCTAAGGTCATCCCTTGTAGGAATAAAAATCATGTTTCTAAGTCAACGGAATCAAAGGATACGGCCATCAAAACCTATAGGGTACTACCAGTTGATCTAGAATCATTAAATTTGGCAAGAAGCAAGGTCTCACAGCACAAGTACGGTCTGTTTTTTTCTCTTTTGTCTTATTTAGTAAACAATCTTAGTACGGCTCTTTATGATTAACCAGTAATTAATTTTTTTCAGTTTTTATTATCAAATAACAACTGAAAAAATATAATTAATGGTTTTGCACATGTAATCAGGTTAAAAAAATATTTAGTGTGAAATTGTTAACATAATTAAGCCTTTTAATAATTATTATTGACGGATTGCATTAAAAAGACATGCCAAGATTGTTTTTTTTTTTTTTTTTTAAGATTAATTACATAATTACATTACAAATATAATTATAAAAATATAATATTATTATTTTTTATTGCGGGAGGGGGTTGTACCCCCGATGCAAACCCGCAGCCGCATGAGCCAGCCGTCGCGCGCTTTCATTGATGTTATTACGAGCAGATTATGTCCATATTTTGCTGATTTTAAGTTTAATAAAAATAAAAGTATTGAACAATTAATGGAAATGTTTTCTATTACTTATACTGAACCACCAAAAAAAATTTGCGCACTGGTTATTTTTTTTTCCTGTATAGTGAAGAAGTAACAAAGCGAGGAAAAAGCCATTGACAGTCATGCGCCATGTGTGTCTCAGAATTGCGACAAATGGGTGTCCAGCTCAGCATATTGCCAGGTTATTAAACCTGACAATATGATTGGATTGATTTGGTTCTGCCCAGTCGAGCTTGGCACAACATGGTTGTGTGGATGAACGAGCGTTATCATGTTCTCGACTGTTAGCAAATAAGAGAGGTCGAAAGTGCTCAAATTTTCAAGAAAAGGTTGAATGATTTTTTGGTAACTAGGCCGTATTATACAGTTAATGAGTTTTTATCCGACAGATTCACCATTTAAAAGATTAGGTACGATTAACCATTTTAGTTTTTTGATGCAGATAATATGACACAATATTAATAAGCTTATGTAACATTTTTCATTTTTATGTAGGTAATTTGGATTTTTCAGTTGTAATTTTATATGAATAATTAATTGTAAATTTTAATCTTATTTATTGCAATTTTAGTTCGTATATTTTATCTGTCTGTTAAATTATTATTATTTATTTAATTGAATGGTTTTATAAATTGTATTATGAATTATTGTACGTCTAACATGGTCGAGCAGTGAGATCGCACACCATGCTCATTAGTAATGACACCTTTTAACCACTGTCTCACAATAAAATACTTTGACTTAGTTATGTCCGTGTGTTCCAGCCGCGGCGCTACCCGGAGCTGTCCCTGAAGCAGGTGAAGGTGTCGCGGCGCGCGCACGCCACGCTGGACGGGGCGCCCGGCGTGTCGGCCGCGTGCTCCGCCGCCTCCGGCACGTCCGGCGCGGCGCACGGCTCCTGCGCCGACGACACGCTCAGTTAGTACCGTTCAATAAAGATTTAAAAGGTGGAAAAATCATCGCAAAGGGTCAATTACGCGCCGCCTTCAAAATTTTGGTTTGTGTTAAGATTTTAAAATACAAACAATGATTATTTTTTACTTTTTAGTTAAGGTTTTTGAAGTCGGTTTTATTTTTTATAAAAAAGTTTTTATTATTTAAGAGTTCAAACAAACACTTCATACCGAGAAATTGTATAACTACTATTTGTAAGTGTTTACTGTACACCATTTATGTGAAATAATTTTTTTTCATTTTTTTTATTCTCTTTTTTGAAATATCTGTAATGACGATTGTCATCTTAGTCTACCTGCGACCACGAAATGCTGCAAAGCTTTCGAAACGTCAGGGAAACCAATTTAAATAATATACGCGATTTAATCCGGTTAAACTTTGTTTTATTATAATGTGTAGTGATCGCGTAAACCTAAGAAGTTATTACTATCGATAGTTTTTAATTTTTTCTTTTTTTTATAGTATAGGATGGCGAAACGAGCTAAAGGCCCACCTGATGTTAAGTGGTTACCTTTGCCCATAACAACTGCAACACCAACTTTTGATGACCTCTGTGGTCTAGTGGTTCGAGTGTCGGCCTGCTGATAACGAGGTCGTGGGTTCGATTCCCACAGGACATAAATATTTGTGTGATGAACATAAGTGTTTGTGTTGGTCTGGATGTTGCTTATGTATAGTATAGTATAACGGGCTGGTTTCCGCAACTCCACGATCAAGCGTGTATTTTGCGTACGGTGTTGCTTATGTATTATAAGTATGTATTTACAAAAAAAAAATGTGTATAAGTATTATATCCATTGTCTTGTACCCATAGCACAAGCTCTGCTTAGTTTGGGACTAGATAGTGCTGTGTAAAAATGTCCCAAAAGATATTTATTTATTTATTTTTATTTACCTAGGCTGTTACCTAAATGGTACCGCAAGTCGGTTCGCCAAACTGAGACATGAAGATGGAAAGTCTCATGTGATTGTAATTTCACCGGCACCCGTACCCTTCAGACCGAAACACAGCAATGCAAGCATCACTGTTTGGCGGAGAAGTAGGTACGCTGGTAGTACTTCCCCGGACGAGATTTTTCACAAAGGAGCTCTACTACTACTAAAAGTATTGAACACTAATAATAATAATGCTATCGTTTGTATTGGACACTTATAGTGATAATATTATCGATAGTATAGTTACTATCGGTGTCCAATACTATAGAAATATCAATAGTTTATCGATACTATTGTTATTTTGTGTACTATCGATAGACAATCGATAGTCGCCTATCGAGCGGCATCACTAGTGGCAACATTGATTCGGGCGGGTACAATGAACCATATCATTCTTGTGCGAGAACACCAATACCTGCTGTTTTTCCCCGTAGAGAGAGAGGAACTTCCTGACGATACGCGCCGTATCCAGGAGTACCGCTTTCTGTATCAAGCCCTTGACCCAGCTGTCCAACGCGAGCCTCCTAAGATGTAGATCGAGGCTCTTGGCTATTAAGCCATTGGCCGTAACAACAATCGAAGAATTATTATTATTATTAAAAGGCTCGGAGGATGATGGGTGTCCAGGGTGCTCAGCATATTGGAAATGATTTTGTCACAAAACATACCTACATCTTGAAATGGTTACTTACCCTCAGTTTTTGGAAGGCTATTGTCAAATCTAATGTCAGCTTCTGTGATTGGCCGGCAAAAATGTTAACAACCAATCACATCGCTTGACCTGAGATTTGACAGCTGATTAGTTAATTTTTGCGTTGGTCAGCCTTTCGGAAACTGGGGGATAGACTTTTGTTTGTGAAGATTTACGCTACCCTGCAGTGCGGTGCCGGACGTAAATAATTGCATCACCATATCTTCTCATGGGTGTCGTAAAAGGCGACTATGGGATTCACCAGATGATGGGCAGCAGCGTTCTCTGAGTATTTAACTAACTAACTGCGATCGCCAAGCGTGGTGATTATGGCATATCCCCCCAAACTGCTTGGGGGAGGCCTATGTCCAGCAGCGGACGTCTTTCGGCTGAAATGATGATGATGACGCTACCCTAGTAGTTTTGTAAATGCGTAACGAGTTTTAGGCCCCAGATTTTTTTTCAAGAATAGGGAAATTGACAATTTTTTTTAAATTAGTTTTTATTAGAAATGTCGAAACTTTTTCAAGAAAAATAAGCAACAGTGGAAAAACCAATAAAATATTTAATATAATGTCCAAGTTTTAAGCGATTTAAATTTGTTCACTAGACAAAGACATCACTATTGAAGAATGACGTCATTGTTCAAAACCTTCATAGTAATTTGACAACTCTCTGAACAATGTCCGTTTCGTACGACAAGGACAGAAAATGCCCCTTCCAAAAACTTAAAAAGCGTGTATCATTTTTTTATGGATTTTGTTTATTCTTTCTACAATGTTGTCCTTTCTGTACATTCTTTTAAATAATATAACATTTTTGACTGTAGTCAACTACCGGGTTAGTGTAGATTTAAAATCTTTTGTTTGATATGTTTCATCATCATCATCATCATTTCAGCCGAAAGACGTCCACTGCTGGACATAGGCCTCCCCCAAGCATCGCCACAACGACCGGTCCTGTGCCTTCCTTTGATATGTTTAATGTATGAAATTGTATCTAGATTCATGTTTTAGTATCGTGTTAGAATAAAAATAAAGATATTTATTGGCAAGGATATGGTACAGGTACAGAAGATGTCAAATGTACATGTCCTGTCCATGTCCGACAAATCCACCTTTAATAAAGGCTCTTCATACTGTTTTGCCCTTGCCCTCTTACTAACTTGTTCGTTGTTTAATATTAATATGTTTTGTTGTGTGTGCAGGTATGACGTCACAGATATCTCCGACGTCACTGAGCACGTGGGACGGAGGCTCCATCAACTCTCTGCCAATCGATAACATGGGTGAGACTTGAATACTTCTTACACCCCCCCCCCCCACACATACACACACACATTGTAGCTGATATACTTACTATTTAAACACCTTACATGCATGTGCTTTCAAATTGTATTGTATACTCATGTTTTAAGCAAAATTGCAAATAAATTTTTCATTTTATTTCATTTCACACGGCTACGTATCAAGCTACACATTTCAGTATAAGCTGACCTCGCATCTTATAGATAGATATACAATGTGTTATTGAAATTACTGAAAACCTCTTAAGGGGTCATTGTACTCATCAGTATAAACAACTTTTACTATGGGACCAAACCTGAGATCCAGATAAAAAAAACTAGTGTTCACATTAATCTACAAAATGTAGGGAACATCTGTTTATTTTTCTGGATTTCACGCTTGGTTCCATAGTAAAAATTGTTCATACAATACAATGATTCCTTAAGAGGTTTTCAGTTATTTCAATAACACATTGTATTCAGAAAGACACATGTTTATATTTTCACCGTTTCCAGCGCGTATAAGGCCAATATTTCAATCGATCGGAATTATTTTCAAGAGAAACCCTACTGTCCTCACATAGGGACAGCATATCCAAATGTGAACTATATTTACGGGACTTGTCGCGCACAATAAAATCAAAACATAAAAAACATTTTGAATAACCTCGACGTTTCGGCCAAGTTGCATTGGCCGTGGTCACGAGCAGACTGAAGTATGCGGGTGTCATCGTCTTGAGCGGCGGGTGTTTTCTCGAACTACCCGCGGTTGGTTTTGCGTAACGTCGCGTCCGTAACAAGATATGCTGAATCACGACACACAATGCTGACAGTTTCGGCGGACATACATGTAGACATACCACGACGCGAACACTTCTCGATTACCGGATTCCAAGAGGAGGACAACCTATATCCATCTTCCCGATTGAAGATTTCATGTTTCTTTATCTCAAGCGCTTCTCGTACAATTCTGGGATAGTAATGACGATCAGTGGAGAGGATTTTTGGGTCGTGTAGCTCAATCCAATGGTTTGATCCTGACTCGAGCAAATGTTCGCCTATGGCAGATTCAATATGAGTGAAATTCGCGAAAGTTTAAAAACTTCTATATCCAAATGTGTTATAATTGTGTTGCAGGCAGCAAACAGGAGCTCATCAGTCCCCGCTTAGAGAGGTGCTCGCTGTCACAACTCAGCCAGCTCAGTCTGTTCGACAAGGGCCTGGCGCTGTTCGACAAAAGCAAACCCACGAATAATAACAAGTAAGTTAATCATAATAATAAACCCTAACTGGATCCTAGTCCCGATGCCGGTTGCCTACTATTTTATTTTATTTTAAATGTTTGTTTTTTACAGATTTACACACAAGTAAACACTTAAATATAATTAAAAGCAATATGACAATCCAAACCTTGCCAAAAACGCGATTTTAAACGATAAAATTTTTCAATGTATGACTAGTGGCGCCACCCTGAATTATTTATTTAATCGTATGGCATCTTTATAGGCTATCTATACATCTATATTATTTTATTCACAATGACAAATTGAGATTCTTTAACCATATGGTGGCGTCAGGTGTAAGGGTGAAAAGATCCTCTGGAGAGCCAGGGTACGACAATAAAGGACATCGTTGGATTATATGGTCCACAGTCTGGTCCTCTTCGCCGCACTCACAGAGGCTGGAGTTGCTCCATCCCCACTTATATTTGAGGTAATTACATCTTCCGTGTCCCGTTCTCAGTCTGTTTAATCGGCACCACAAATGTCGGGGTAAGCCAAAGCCAGGCAACTTTGCAGTGGGGTTTATGGTTTGCACGCCCGAACCAAACGTTGCGTTAGCCCACTCAGTCTTCCAACTTTCCATGATGTCAAATTCTGACAGATTTCGTGCCGTTAGGTATGGTGGATGGCGAGATTTAAGTCGGTATGGTGGAGGGTGTGCAAGGTAGTGAAAAATAGGCAAATTAGGGTTCTCATAGATCTTAGCGGCTTCTCTTTGGAGCGCGTGGCTTCTACGTAGGTGTGGAGGAGCAATGTGACAAAGAACCGGGAGCCAGTGCGCTGGAGTTGATTTGATGGTGCCAGAGATGCAACGCATTGTATCGTTAAGTTTTGTGTCTACTTTGCACGCATGTGCGCTATTTAGCCACACTGGTGCACAGTATTCCGCTGCTGAGTAAGTGAGCGCGATGCCAGACGTGCGCAAGCAATCGGCCGATGCTCCCCATGAAGTGCCACATAATTTATGCAAGATGTTGTTTCGTGTGGAAACTTTTTGTGAAACCTTGTCGAGATGCTCTTTGTATGTCAGAGATCGGTCCAGTGTTACTCCCAAGTACTTAGGAAATGCATTGAACTTGAGTACTTGCCCGTTGAAAGTTATAGTGGGGTGGTAGCTGGCCATTTGGTTGTTGAGATGGAAGCAGGAGACTTCTGTTTTGCTAGTGCTTGGAGTTAATCGCCAACATTTAAAATATGTTGCCAAGGCCTTGAGGTCGTGTGTCAAAACATGCGATCCAGTCAAGAAATCTCTGCTTTGTGTGGCCAGAGCGATATCGTCAGCGTAAATGAACTTAGTACCCTCGGTTGGTGGGAGATCATATGTGTAGAGGTTGAATAGTTGCGGGGCTAGCACTGAGCCTTGTGGGAGGCCATTATTAAGTTTTCTTTTGCGGCTTTTTTGGCTTCCTAAGAAAACTTCAAAGTAACGTTCACTTAGCATGTTTGAGATTAAATTTGCAATTTCTCTGCTAGGAATTACAGACAAGACTTTGTAAATCAAGCCTTCTCTCCATACAGTGTCGTAAGCAGCTGTCAGGTCAATAAATACAGCAGTAGTTTTCATTTGGTTTTGGAAGCCAGTTTCAATATGACTGGTTAACGCAAGAACTTGGTCGGTACAATTTCTACCCTTTCTAAATCCGGCCTGCTCGGGAGGCGTGACTGCTTCGATGTAAGGCTCTATTCTAGCGAGAAGAACACGTTCTAGCAGTTTATATGTGCAACTGAGGAGAGAAATGGGTCTAAAATTTTCAGGTAGTTGTTCTGACTTACCAGGTTTCAGTATGGCCACAACTTTTGCTTGTTTAAATAGTTTAGGTATGCTATTATTCTGAAGTATGTCTGTAAACAGTTCAGTTAACCAACTAATGCTGAGGGGTCCCATATTCTTAATAAATTCATTAAATACGTTGTCTAAGCCCGCAGCCTTATGGTTTTTTAAAAATTGTATACCCTTAATAATTTCACCAATTTCAAAAGGTCTAGACAGGTGTTGATTTGTTGGTGAGAGATCCCTGAGCCGCCTCAGTTCCTTCTTGATTTTTCTGGTAAAAACAATATCGCGTTTTGCTCGAGTTACGTCCACCATTCGGGAAGCAATGGCGTCAGGGCATATCGTATTATAGGATTTTTGGGAGTGCTGTTTTCCGGAAAGGCTGCTGAGCATTTTCCACGCCTTTCTACTGGATCGTTTAAAGTCCATGTTTTCCATTGTAGTTTTCCACTTTTCTTACCTATTTTGGTCTAAGGATTGGAGAAGTTTGGCACCTACGTTATGATCTTCAGTGTCTTGGTACTCCTTATAAAGCTCCTCACTGTCGGGGCTCCAGCCGGGAATATATTCCACCCTGAATATTGTGTACTCATTGGTGCCAAACTATACGACTACTAAAAAAAGGTTTGAAAACTCCTTGGTTGGGTCGAAGTGGCATTAAAAACTCCTTAGTTGGGCTGAAGTGTGCGGTTATGGAAAAAAAATTACATTACCGCATTGTTTTGTTCAGCAAACTGTATCGTAATTAAACTTTTTAAATTCATTAGGTGCATGTGCGTAAAATATGTCATTATGACATTACTTTCGAGTTCATAATTCGAATTTTACGATACGAGTGTAGATATAGTAGTTTATGAAATTGTTGCATAATAGGGGTTATTAAAACACGAGTGTGAGTTTAAAAACCGAGCCGCAGGCGAGGTTTTTAATAGTATCACACGAGTGTTTTAATACCTAATTATGTCAGTTTCATACACTATTTTATCTAAACTCATAGAATTTTAAATAAAATACAAAAGTCAAAATCTTGGTAACATTGTCGTTGTTTTTCTTGATTTCTCTGGTAAAAGATTGTTCGTCATTTACGTTGCTGCATCCAGAAATTCAGGCGGGGTCATATTTTCCTCAGTTCAGTATCCTTATTCTTATTCTTTATTGTACACACAGATATACATTTATATAACAGTAGGAAAGTTTATGTACATCGGCGAGCTTAACTCAGAACTGAGTTTTCTAACAGCAAACCTTAGAGCGATAGAGAAATGTTGAATGTAGAGGACAGAAACAAGTGTACAACATAAATTAAACCTACTTTATTTACTTACAGTACTAGCTAATAATAATATAAATAATATATAGATACTTAAATATATATAATAGATACATAAGAATATATAATAGATACATCAGAATATATACATTCATATATATATATATATAGATATATAATACATAACATGTAATATAACTCATGTTGAGAGGAAATGTTCCTTAATTCTTCTCTTGAAGACATTCAGTGACGGGCTATCGCGCAAAGAGTGTGGGAGAGAATTCCACAGACGCACGGCACGTATGGTGAAAGAACCATCGTAACGGCTAGTTGTGTGATGGGGTATACGGAGGAGAAGGGAAGAAGATGAGCGGCAAGGTTTTCCCCTGGGGACAAGGTACTCAAAGCGTTCCTGAAGATAAGATGGAGAACTAGGATTGTGAAGAACGGAGAAGAGAAGAGAAAGAATGTGAGTATCTCGACGACGCCGAATAGGCAGCCACTTCAGCTGCATCCGAAATTCCGACACATGGTCGTATTTCCGGAGGCCAAAAATGAAGCGGATTGCCAGATTCTGCAGTCGTTCGAGTTTATTGAAAAGTTCCTCCGTTGCATCAAGAAAACAGACATCAGCATAATCCAAAAGCGGAAGAAGAAGAGATTGGGCAAGAGTGATTTTAGTAGGAAAAGGCAGGAACTTCTGGAGCCGTTTGAGAGACTGAAATGAGTAATACACCCTCCTGCTTACTTCTGCAATGTGGACATTCCACGAGAGATTGCAATCAATAAACACACCTAAATTCTTGGCACTTTTGGAATAAGCTATAGGGACGGAGTCGTACAAAACCGGCGGAAGAGACTTCTGATCCAAGAGATTGAAGTAGTATTTGCCACCAATAATGAGAGCTTGTGATTTTGTTGGATTGACCATGAGGCCAAAAGATTTAGCCCACTCATTGATGTTTTGAAGATCACTATTGATGGCATCCACGGCTTCAGGAAGGTCGTCGATTTTAAAATGACGGTAAAGTTGCAAGTCGTCTGCGTAAAGATGATAGTGTGAAGATACAATTTTAGTGATGGCGTTAATGAAAACCGAAAACAGAAGAGGAGAGAGGACGCCACCTTGGGGAACGCCCGCAGCCAAATCACACCATTCCGAGAAAGCCTCATTGGAGCGAACCGACTGCGATCGACCCCGAAGATAAGAATCAAACCAGTCAATCACAGAAGAAGATACATTTAAGGAGGTCAAGATACTCAGGAGGATGTCAAAATCAACTGAGTTAAAAGCACTGCTAAAGTCCAGTAATACCAAAACTGTAAGTTGCTTATTTTCCATGGCCAGCCGGATGTCATCAGTAATTTTAACTAAAGCTGTTACTGTGCTATGGCCAGGACGGAATCCAGATTGGTACGGACTTAACAGGCTGTTAGAGGAGAGATAAAATGACAGTTGATTCTGAACAACACTCTCAAGGACCTTGGACAGGATTGGTAGAATGGAGATTGGACGGAACTGGGATACAGAGATGGGATTTGAAACTTTGGGCAGTGGTAGTACATGAGCCTTCTTCCACGCTGAGGGAAAGGAGCTCGTGTCAAGGGAATGATTTATAATGTGGGCTATGACGGGAAAAAGGACATTTAAAATAGGAACAATCATTTGGATATGTAGCCCATCATCACCCACCGCTTTAGTGGAGATGGAAAGGATTGATTTTTTGATATCTTCTTCTGTAACCCGGCGAAAAGAGAAAGAAGTACATTTTGGCATAGAATGATTAGATATACTTTTTAAAGTAGAAGATTTTGTAATATCATCCAGGGTAACCGGTGGTTTCGAGAAATGCAAATTGATTGCGTTAAGGTCCATATCGGGTGCTGCATCATTGCATTCCTTGCCGATACCAAGAGACTTGAGAATCAGAGTATCACTGCTGTAGTCAGATATTTTTGCCCAGAATAAAACTTTCGACATACAAAACCATAATAATAACGTAAACAATAACAATAAATTTACAAGTCACGATGACCAAATCCAGTAGGCCGTGGCGCGCGCCTACACAGATAATAAAATATAGTCTGGTGAAAACATTATAATCGGAACTAATTTTCTATCCTTGTCAATATTCCGGCAATCTCTGTTTTATCTTACAAAAAATATGCCTGTAAACACTTAAATATAATTACAAGCAATATGATAATCAAAAGTTCTGCCAAAAACGCGATTTTAAACGATAAAAATTTTCAATGTATCACAAGTGGCGCCACCCTGAATTTTGTGTACTCATTGGTGCCAAACTGTACGACTGCTAAAAAAAAGGTTTGAAAACTCCTTGGTTGGGTCGAAGTGTGCGGTTATGGAAAAAAAATTAAATTACCGCATTGTTTTGTTCCGTAAACTGTATCGTAATGAAACTTTTTAAATTCATTACAGGTGCATGTGCGTAAAGTATGTCATTATGACATTACTTTCGAGTTCATAATTCGAATTTTACGATACGAGTGTAGATAAAAAGCATTTACATACTTTCAAAACGTTAATTATGAACTAGTTGCACGGTCTAAGAACTTACAGTTAAATTAAATTAAATTTAAATTTATTTATTTTCAAGAAAACATGTTTTTACATTATAAATGTGACACTGGATCCCACAATAGGATACCCTACCCTAGTTCGCTTATAATGAGATACAAAAGTACTTACAACTATATTATATAATGTTAGCCTCTAGCTAGAGCGTTGTGGACATGTGGATTATGTAGTGGGCTGCAATATTGTTAATATTTCTTTAAACCTAAGTTTTTTACATGTACAGTCGACTGCATGACAGTGGTAATACGTCAATTCGAAAACCGCCCTTACTGCTTACGAAATAAAGATGCTGCTAATGACAAAGTGTTACCACCGACGTGCGGTCGACCGTACACACATATTGTAGCTGTTTATTATCCCATAATAAATAAAATAAAATAAATGTTACAGTGTACATACATAATAAAACTTGAAAAATCTTTATTGGTGCTAGTATTTATTGAATATTATACCATATTAGTATTATCACTGTAAGTGATGCTCTTTTTGAGAAATGAGTGTTTTATTAGCAAAAACTGGTGTATGGTAAAGATGACACAAGAAGGTAAAGTTGCCGTGTTTGACGGTACCAATCAATATATTGTAATTGTTATGGAACCTATTATTTATTAGTATGTTGCTGTGCCCTTACCGGGTTTCATGTTGAAACCATATAAGTACCTACAGGACCTATAAATGTAACACCTATGTACACATGAATGCAGTCAAAGTTTTGAGTTTGAGTTTGAATTCTTTAGTTTAGTTTTGAACACCATTTAGTTTTCATCACATTATTTTAGATCCTCTAGTAATCTATTGAACGGCAGTGCTCCTTCATACGATATCGTTTTCTTGCCGTAATTAGTCCGTGGTTTCATTAATTGGAGTTCATTTTCTAATTTTAAATATCATATTCGGCTTTGGCCTAAAGTTTTACGTATTATGTGACGCCGCCTTCAAAATGTTGGTGAATAAAAAGATTTTGAAATACATACAAGCCACAAGGATTATTTTTTACATTTTAGTTCAGGTTTTTGAAGTCGGTTTTTTTGTTAAAAAGTTTTTTGTATAGTATGTCCCACTGCTCGGCAAATATCTCCCCTTTTCCCTTGCAAACCTCTGCTTTGGGCTATGTCTGGCCATGTCCCGCAAACACGACCAGATCGTCATGCAACCTACGCCACAGGCAACGTATATTATATGATATATATTTCTCATACTTATTCAAGTAAATTCTATGTTCTTTATATTATTATATTTAAGTAGGTATATTATGTACGAAACGTACCTACTTTTACAACGTACCTACTTTTACACCGTACCTACCCACGATCGGTTCCCATTCTTCTAGTCCATCCAAAGGTTGTCTGGAAGAGATTGCCTTGTGCGATAAGACCGCCCATTGTACTTACTTAATCTTTCTGTAAACTATTGTCTTTGTTTTCGTTTGGTGTAATGTACAATAAAGAATATAATAAATAAATAAATAAACGGCGTTAACAATACATAATTTTTTATATGAGTTAATATTAAAATATGTGTTGTGTTTTCAAAGAAGCAGTACGCGAGACGAGCCGCCTTCACCCCGAGACAGACACTCCCCGAGGCACGACCGGTGAGCTTGAGAAAATCTTCATTATTATTGTGATTTAACAATTCAATTCAATTGAAATGTTTTTTTATTTTAAATAAACCTAATTACAGGCACTTTTGAAACGTCAGGCTCTAGTTGCAAGGTTCCAAATTGTGGGTCCTATGGAGAAGAATCGGCAAGAAATTCCATGGATAAACTCTTTTTAAAATAGGTTATTGTTTATTACATCAAATTTATTCAAATAATGTGAGTATAATGTAGGTCAAATTTCAAACTTCTTTATTAATGGCGGAATGGCGGATTACCAATATAGGTAATCCTGATGTAGCCATCACTGCTCTCCCGATATGGCGAGAGGTATTATTTTGGGGTTTTAAACAAGATAATTTTTAAGGAGTGCCTAAAATTTTGGTTCAGTATGTGTTCCTTATCGCAACCACATTACACATAATACTCAATTTAAAACATCGGGGCGTAGCCGTGTCGTGGACACGGCCGTGTGTTTTACGTGAATACGTCGTTGATCGGCTCGGACGCCGTCGTTCCATTACGTTCCCGGCACCGCTTCACTCTGTCATATTACGTTCCCGGCACCGCTTCACTCTGTCATATTATGTTCCCGGCACCGCTTCACTCTGTCATATTACGTTCCCGGCACCGCTTCACTCTGTCATATTACGTTCCCGGCACCGCTTCACTCTGTCATATTACGTTCCCGGCACCGCTTCACTCTGTCATTATACGTTCCCGGCACCGCTTCACTCTGTTATATTACGTTCCCGGCACCGCTTCACTCTGTCATATTACGTTCCCGGCACCGATTCACTCTGTCATATTACGTTCCCGGCACCGCTTCACTCTGTCATATTACGTTCCCGGCACCGCTTCACTCTGTCATATTACGTTCCCGGCACCGCTTCACTCTGTCATATTACGTTCCCGGCACCGCTTCACTCTGTCATATTACGTTCCCGGCACCGCTTCACTCTGTCATATTACGGTGTTTTATGGGTATCACCGGATTGCTCTTGAGAAGTCCTTTCTAACCGTATTCCGAATCCGTTCGGTTCTCAAATCGTTTTGTTGCTTAATAAAACAAGTTTAACCGGATTACATCGTGTATTATTATTAAAATTGGTTTTCCTGACGTTTCGAATGCTTTGCAGCGTTCGTGGTCGCAGGAAGTGGTCGTTTTATTTCATTTGCTGGTCAAATTTCACTTCGGAAACGGAAACTTTTCGAACGTTTGTGAATCAGGCCACTGGCCTACATTAAGAGGCTGACAACAGCTAAAAAAATCAGACCTCTGTGGTCACTGTCGTTTTGTACAGAACTAAAAGAGAGGCAAGGCGTTAGGTGCAGCCGCTCAACTTGAATGAAAATTAACATTTTTTTTAAAGCTTATTTGAAAAACAGAAACAACTATGTTTTAGATTATTGTCTTTCTTATATGTCTTCTTCATTTCCTTTATAATATTTTGTAAATAATAGAAATTGTTTGCTCTAAAGCATGTTTTAAGAGGTTGGTTTACAATTTTTTTCTATAGAGAAAACTTCAAGAAAACGTGTTTTGGGCACAATATAGTTTTACGGCCAAAATTAATATCCAATCTATCCACGTTTGCCCTACTAGAGATAGGTATTTGACATAAGCTCCATACAAAATATGTCAAATTTCTATCTCTAGTAGGGTAAATCGTGGATAGATTGGATATTAATTTTGGCCGTTATTGCCTGGGTTTCGATTCTCGGGTCGGACAAAGTGTTATTGGGTTTTTTCATTAGGAAATTCTCAGTAGCAGCCCGGAGTCTGGATTTGTGCCCGGTCAATGGCTATAGGCTCGCCCCCTATTACTTGGGACTTATAACATAACTGGCGAAATGTGGGTGTACTATACACCTCTGCCTACAAAAAACAAATACAGGCGTGATGTTAATGTTTGTTTTGTATAGTTTTAGAAAATGCGATCAAGATTAACATATATTTTTTTCACCGCCACAAACTGAATAGGTACAGCTAAAAATGTTTTTAAAAGAAGCCTATTTGTGGTATTTGGCTGTTGTCAGCGTCTTAACCTTGAACTCGTCCACCAGGCAATCATCAACGTGTGAACGTAAGCCGGCGGCGCTGTCTCCGCGCGGCGCCATCGTGGATGCCGAGCTGTTCTACTCCCGCAGCGCCGAACACCTCACGTGCAAGAAGCAGGAACAGGTCAGGATGTGGCTACTTCCGAATTTGACCCTCCTTACAGGCTCTCTCTCTTCGGACAATTTTTTTTTTTTTAAATACATATGACCGCACCTCTGTGGTAACACTTTGACCTTAGCAGCATCTTTATTTCGTAAGCAGTAAGGGCGGTTTTCGAATTGGAAAGTTACCACTGTCCTACAGTCGACTGTACAACTTCTTTAGGCACGCTTGACTTAGGGGAGTAAGCTGGTGAATGCGTTACGGAGTTACGAGTCGTGAGGCGAACGCAGGGGGTAGTGCGGGGCGCGGGGAGCGAGGCGCGGTACACGACACAGCGCCGGCAGATGTACGCGCGCCGCGCCGCCATTGCTTTGTTCTCATTGAAATAGTATTAAGGGAGATACACAAACCAGTAAGCCTCTAGACGCCTATTAGACGGATAGCCCCAGTCACAAAGCATATGCAGTAGCACTCCATATCTTACGCCCAACCGCCAATCGGGACGTCACTCCATCAGCGAGCGGCACCAATCATACTACCGAATATTTGAGCCGACCAATCATAACGTGCCGTCCGCCCCTCGGTCCCCGCCAATATTTTACGACTGTGTTCTCATGCAAAACTTTGCTTATGCGGCGTCTTGAGGCTTACTGGTCTGTGGGGAGATATAACTTAGTGAACGTTTTACTTCAGTCGTGTGCTCTAAAGCACGCTCGTTTTTTTATTTTATAGTATAGGATTGCGATGGCGAGCTAAAGGCCTGATGTTAAGTGGTAACCTTTGCCCATAACAACTGCAATACCACCTAGGCTGTTGCCTAAATGGTACCGCAAGTCGGTTCGCCAAACTGCGACATGAAGATGGAAAGTCTCATGTGATTGTAATTTCACCGGCACCCGTACCCTTCAGACCGAAACACAGCAATGCAAGCATCACTGTTTGGCGGAGAAGTAGGCACGGTGGTAGTACTTCCCCGGACGAGCTCTTTCACAAAGGAGCTCAATCAACTCAGCCTATCGCAGTCCACTGCTGGGCATAGGCTTCTCCCAAGCTGCGCCACAACACTTGCTCCACCGCCTTCCGCATTCAGTCCCCCCAGTTATGTCAGACATGACAATCGGTAATTAACTTTCGCTTTGAGTCGTCAAACATGGGTGAAGAAAGCACATCAAAGTTGGATTTTCTTAATTTTTACTCATGATATCTATCTCTCTTTTTCTCTATCGTATTGTTATACTTCGCGTATTAACTTAAAAATTCTTGTTATCTCGCTAATACAAAATGAACTTTAATCCAATAGAAATATAGTACATTTTGTATTGGCCAAATAACGCGAATATTTAGACAAATACGTCACAAGTGAAGTGCCAACGTTAGGCTTTGTCCTAATACAAAGCAACCACGCGTCCATCGCAAGCTCGCGCGATTTTTTTTCGTGACATCGCGTATTCAAGATAACCTAACCCTAACGTAACACTTATCAATGTAGAACTTTTTAAACTTTCGCGAATTTCACTCATATTGAACTAAGTTTACGGGACTTGTCGCGCACAATTAATTGTCTGCTCGTGACCACGGCCAATGCAACTTGGCCGAAACGTCGAGGTTAGTCAAAATGTTTGTTATATTTTGATTTAATTGTGCGCGACAAGTCCCGTAAACTTAGTTCAATACTTATCAATGTGTTTTCAAGTGTTAGAGGAATATACGTGGGACACTCAGAAAGTTTTGCGAAACTAAAAAAAATTGTTCTATACGTACATATATTTTTATCAAATCTTTTCAAAGTACTTTCCACCAGCCTCTATACAAAGATTCATGCGCCTAAACCAGTTTTCAAAACACTTTTTCCAGTCCGCCGCAGACACCTCGTTTACAGCCTGCTCGAACGCAGCCAGCGCATCTTCCGGCGACGAAAATTGTATCCCTTTGAGCTGATTTTTTATTTTTGGGAATAAAAAGAAGTCACACGGTGCTAGATCAGGGCTGTAAGGAGGGTGACCCAGGAGTTTGACTGGCGTGCTGTCCAGGAAGTCCCTCGTTTTGAGTGCGGTGTGCGCAGGTGCATTGTCGTGGTGGAGCAGTAGCCCGCGGAGCCCTGTGTTTGGTCGCTTGTTGCTTATAACAGAGAAAACTTCTGGCAAACATTTGGTAGTATACCATTCGGCATTAATGCTTCTTTGATCCCGTAAGGGAATTGATACCAAGTGGCCAGTCAAATTAAAAAAGCTAGCGATCAAAATCTTACCCCCGCTTCTAGATCGCTTCACTTTGGTAGGCGTTGGCTCATTTTGAAACACCCAAACAGTCGACTGGCGCTTGGTTTCTGGGTCGTATTGATAAATCCAGGACTCATCACCTGTAACGATGTCGTAAACACGCCGAGACGAGCCTGCTTCAAATTTGTTAAGCATATCACGGCACCATTCCACCCGGGCCTGCTTCTGAGCATCGGTGAGGTTGTGCGGCACCCAGCGTGATACTATCCTCCTCACGCGAAGATGGCTGTGTAGAATCTCGTGAACGCTTCCCGATCCAATCTTCAATATGTGTTGAATCTCCTGATATGTAATTCGCCTATTGTCTTGGATTAAATTTTTCACTGCTAGCACGTTTTCTTCGGTAACAGCCGTCAAAGGGCGACCGCTTCTTTCGTCATCCCCCAAAGTTGGTCGACCGCGCTTGAATTCGTTATACCAACGATACACGGTTGCCTTGGAAGGGCCTTCATCCATGAATGCCATTTGAAGTCTATCGTACGATTCATCCGGTTTCAGGCGACACTTGAAATCGTATAAAATCATAGCTCTAAAATGTTCCCGGCGCAGATCCATATTTCAGTGAGACACAATACTTTGAATTAACTCGCAAAAAATGTGGAGGGAAATTTTGAAATTGGAACTTACTTATTTTTACTTATAAATAATCATATTTTCGAAAAACATTATAACTGGCCAGTCTCCCATATATAAAAACTTTTTTTCGCAATACTTTCTGAGGGGCCTGGTATACACTTAGTTGGCAAAATAAATGTCTTTGAATGACATCATTTCAGCCGAAAGACATCCACTGCTGGACATAGGCCTCCCCTGATTAAGGGGGGGATATCCCTTAGTCGCCTTTTACGACACCCATGGGAAGAGATAAGGGTGGTGCAGTCCTTTATGTCCGGCACTACACGGAACCAAAATAAACGTTTGAATTTTTGACTTTCTCACGTCAACAGTAATAATAATACAGTGTTGATTGCAGGAGCGCGTGCCCCCCCTGCTGCCCCGCAGCGGCGCGGGTGAGGCGGAACGACCCCCCGCGCCCCCCCGACGGCCCTCCTCGCCCTCACACCACATGCACGCGGGTACGTATAGTATGTCGTTATCAGCGTTGCCAGACGTACCACTTTTGGTGGGGCGTCCCGCATTTAAGGACTCAAATCGTATATCACGCACGCGACTCGAAAAATCACTCATTTTTAAGATTTATCGATATTATCAATTGAAGCTTGCATTTTTTTTTTATATAGTATAGGATGGCGAAACGAGCTAAAGGCCCACCTGATGTTAAGCGGTTACCTTTGCCCATAACAACTTCAATACCACCTAGACTATTACCTAAATGGTACCGCAAGTCGGTTCGCCAAACTGAGACATGAAAATGGAAAGTCTCATGTGATTGTAATTCATCAATTCTTTCACCAAGACACATCTTGTGGACGAAATATGTTGTCTATTTCTGTTTCAATACGAAGATTTGTTAAAAATCAAAACTGAGGCGAAAAATAATCTGTTGGGGTTACGTAAAACAAAAAAAAAATAGAATTTACCAAATATAATAGGAAAAAAACACATTGGGCGTACTTTAAAAATTAAGTCATAACCGTGGCTTAGGTCAAACTCCGTGAATAAAAAGGTGTTAATTAATAATCTGAAAAACTGTCACCAATCACCAATCAATGTTGTATCTACTAATTGACAACTAGAAAGCTAAAACGCAATTTTGTTATAAGATAGTATACTATATCTAACTCATATAATTTTCTCTATTCTGCACAACATAGCTGATGTTTGAATCTTTTCAACAAAACATGCCTTTGCATGTATAGGATGGCGAAACGAGCTAAAGGCCCACCTGATGTTAAGCGGTTACCTTTGCTCATAACAATTTCAATACCACCTAGGCCGTTGCCTAAATGGTACCGCAAGTCGGTTCGCCACACTGAGACATGAAGATGGAAAGTCTCATGTGATTGTAATTTCACCGGCACCCGTACCCTTCAGACCGGAACACAACAATGCAAGTATCACTATTTGGCGGAGAAGTAGGTACGGTGGTAGTACTTCCCCAGACGAGCTCTTTCACAAAGGAGCTCAATCAACTCAGCCTATCGAGGTCCACTGCTGGCACAGACCAGTAAGCCTCAAGACATAATGCACCTGTATAAACAAAGTTTTGCATGATGGAAAGTCTCATGTGATTGTAATTTCACCGGCACCCGCACCTTTCAGACCGAAAGACTGTCGCCTAAGTACATAATGCACCTGTATTGGAGTTCACAAGTCCGTAAGTTCTAAAGTAGGACGTATGTTGTGTTTGCAGCGGTGACGTCAGTGTGCGAGCCTCCGCCCGAGCCGCCCGACCGGCCGCTGCCCAGCCCCAAGCACCACGAACTGTTCAGGTAACACCACTGTACCATTCAGTAGACAACCAGTGCTGCCAACCCTCCACGTTTGATCCAGAGTCTCTAGGTTTGACCCATAGTCTCTAGGTTTTACCCAAAGTATCTAGGTTTGACCTTTTTTTTAGGGTGAAAACCGTCATAGATATGTCGGACTCTTACCGACTAAATACACACGGTGGCCATCCTCAGCACAGCTCAGAGGAGCTCCGGGAACTCCATTAGACAGCACCGGTGCCGCTCTAGTGCTACGCCTCAGGCACGTCCCGGAATAACTATATTTTATTGTTTCCCTTATTACGCCGGAGTGCAACTAACATGCGCTGCTATCCTCCCCGGGGTCGCTTAATGGACGCCTCGAGTTCCCATACTTTTAGCGCCCACGATCCCGAAGGTCCCCCGCTATCATGTGGTGGCAGAGGATTCGGCGGTTTGCCCTATTCGGGTCTTGCGCCGGAGTGGTGGTTGCCTCTCCGAGCGGGATCGGCACTCTCCCGATCCCTCTCTTCGGCCTCCTTCTGGACCATGACAGCCTCGCAGAAAGAAGAAGCAACGGCCCTCCAAGCCGTCATCTCTGGCAGCATATCCGACACTACAGCTGGTCAGAGAGATCTTGCCCGATCTCTCTGACCAGGTCACGCCGTTCGGAGCTCCACGCAGGGCACTTCTCGATAGTATGGTGACGTTTGCCGTGGCTTCGCGTCCGATCTTAATCAGGCATCCTCATAAGGCATCCACCGAAGCATCAGTGCCCGGTGAACACTTGAGTAAGCCGGTAGGTGTCACGCTAACTCCATACTGTGGGTCTTCGAACCGCTTGCGCCACCTCTCAAGCACGTGTCGTCGCTCCTTTTTTTTTTTTTGCCGTGCGGAATTCCTCTTGGACGCACTCCGCCCGGGGTAGGCGGAACCAGTGTCGGACTCTTACCGACTAAAACCACCACGGTGTTCCTTCAACTACCTTAGCCGGGGGCGTGGGAACCCGTGAGTATTCACACAACCACCCCCGACAGGTCCTGGCCCGCCACAAGCAGGCGAGCCCCTTCTCCTCGTGCGGCCTAACGTTGGACGCACCCTCCTAGGTGGCGCACACGGAACACTGCATGCCAACTCACCTCATGGGCCTTTACTAGCTGCGCCAACTACGCCGGCTGTGCCAGCTACGCCAGCTGCTGGTCGGGCAGCAGACTACCCCGAGTCTGCTGCTCGCAGGCCCTACCTCCCGTAATTTGTTATAGAGGTTTTCTTCCTCGCGGTCCGGGCGGTGAAGCCAAGACCCTCGGTCCCAAGAGGCGCGAGAACACTACTCAGCGGGCACTCCTGGGGTTACAAGATCGACGGGGGCAGGGAAAGACAGTCCCCCCGCTGCCTGCCCAGTGGCAGGGTGAGTGCACACCGGGCCCGCCCCTGCTCCTCCACTGTGCCCTCTGTTGGACACGTGGAGCAACTCCCCACTGGCCCAGAACGGGCCCCTCCCGCGCCAGAATATTCGCCACAGGCAATAAATTCCCCCGAAGGTTAATCCCTCGAAAGGATTTTATTGCCCGTGCCCAGGATGCACCGGCCAAACAACTGCCGTTCCCTCCAGACGTGTCCAGAAGGACAAGCAGCCGTCAGGCACACGTGGAGGTTTTCTGGCCAGCACCCCACGTGTCGTCGCTCCTGCCGTCTCTAGGTTTGACCAAAAGTCTTTAACTATAACCTAGAGTCTTGAACTATGACCTAGAATTTAATAGGTTTGACCTACAACCTCCAGGTTTGAAGTCTCTTTATTTAAATGGTGCATCTTCGGGCTACAGGTTAGGCTGCCTATCTACTAGAAAAAAGCTTAGCAGAGCGGAGATGTGAATTTTTTGAAAGAAAAAGAAAGAAATAAAAAAAACTTGCGTCTATGGTGACGCACGTTCGTTCGTTCGTTCGTTCTCCGTTCTGTTTCTCTCCGTTCCAATGGAAAGTAAGAAGAAGGCACATTGAACAAAAAAGTGCCACCATTTTCAAACCCATTCTGCACCGGTAGCAGATCACTTAGCCCAGATATCAAACCCAACATCCCACGATTAGTAGCTGAACTTGCTACCACTCAACCGATATTTTACTACTAGTTACTGTACATTTTTTAGGGTTCCGAAGTCCTACAAGGAACCCTTATAGTTTCGTCATGTCCGTCCGTCTGTCCGTCTGTCCTAATCCTTTACAGCTTAATAACTTCTACAGTTATAAACATAAGTAAATGAAATTTTGTAAAAAAATAGTCTACATATAGATCTCAATTTTAAAAGAATAAAATAATCGTTTTTCCGTATTTTAGGGGTGGCGTCCAATTTTTTTCATTTTTTTTTCTCCATTTCACATGTATGGACGCCGTCCATACATGTGAAATGGAGAAAAAAAAATGTTTTTCGCTGCACCCCCTCGTGTGGGTTATCATTGAATAGGTCTACTAAAATGAAGGTAATGTTTGATACACCACTTTTTTATCAAGTGTACCATCTGCGAAATATAGCCCGCCAAAGTGGCTTGCAATGTGTCCCCCCCCTGCCATTTCTAAACTATGCAATGTAGAAACTTATAATCTTCCACATTGATAGACCTTTATGAAAACTCTCTTTTAAAATTATTTCGAGTATAATGTGATTATAATTTTTTGAGTTATAGAGAGAAAACTGAAAAATACTTAAAACGTCCTAGTTCAAAGGTCATTGACCTTAGAGAAAAATTATCATAGCAAATAATGCTCCTTTAGCTACTTTCTATTTGAAAAAATCACAAAAAGTAACTTTGAAATGACAAACGTCTTAAATTTGGCTTCTTGAATTTATCGCTAGATGGCGCTACTAACAACACGCTCTGAGTCGCGAATGCTGCCGATTATTGCAAAAACTAAAATAGCCATGATTAATATTCGATTTGATTCGTTTGTAATTACACCTACTTAAGGAACCGTATAATACTGAGCATGGCCCGACATGCTCTTGGCCGGTTTTTAAATATATATTTAGATGACCTTTCTTTAAAATCACGTGTTATAGATAAACTCGCACATGGCTGTGTATACGGTTACCACATCGCAGTAACATCACAATGTCAGTATGTATTATGTAATACGATTCTAATACAGTGGTACTCAACTATTTTAACCGCATTCAAAAAGGGTTGCTTAGATATTTTTTATGATGAATAAACATAGCTCAGGACTGGATGGATGGATGGATGGTTGGCGCAGCTAGTAAAGGCCCATGAGGTGAGGTGGCGTGCAGTGTTCCGTGTGCGCCACCTAAGAGGGTGCGGCCAACGTTAGGTCGCACGGGGAGAAGAGGCTCGCCTGCTTGTGGCGGGCCAGGACCTGTCGGTGGTGGTTGTGTGAATACTCACGGGTTCCCACGCCCCCGGCTAAGGTAGTTGAAGGAACACCGTGGTGGTTTTAGTCGGTAAGAGTCCGACACTGGCTCCGCCTACCCCGGGCGGAGTGCGTCCATGAGGATTTCCCCACGGCAAAAATAAAATAAACAAAAGGACTGGATGACAATGTAATATTTACTTTTTAAAAACGTGGTTAAAAAAAACTTTTTCTTCAAATGATTCTGTTTTTGAATTTAAATTGGGGTTTACGCTCTTTTTGATAAGATTAGCTTTTTTCATAAATATTTTGAGATTAAACTTCGAGTTATAATAAAAGCTTTAAAAAATTAATAGTCACTTTATTATTTTATTTTTAACGCATTTACGCATGCGAAGCGAAATCTAACGATTTAAATTGTGGAAAGAATTAAGAAGAAGTTTTGTGGTTTTGTATCTGTACGACTTAACTGCAAAGTTAGTCGAGTCTGTTAAGAAACACTGTTTTTAATAAGATATCGCTGACGTCACCCAAAGACGTACCAAAGTGGAGGTTAATTTCGATACCACGAGCAGTGTTCACGGTAGCTTAGTGGCTAAAGCACTGGCGTGCTGAGCCAGGAGTCACAGGTTTGAGTCCTGCTTGTGAGCGTTTTTTTTTATCCACAATTTAAATCGTTACATATTGTCATGCCTGTTTCTCATCGGGGTAGGCAGAGACTATGTATTTACACCTGCTACGATCCTGACACACCTCTTTCGCTTCATCTACGTCCATTAACCACCTCTGGGCTTAGAGTGATCTTAAAACCAACTCCCAATAGTTGTTCGACTGCAAGTCGTTAACAATTTTGTTCAGTAGACACAGCCGCCATAATAACCCAGTCAAGTGGGTTTAGAACAACTGTATTTTAATATAACATTATCATATCTATGTAGATACAGTTATAGTCTGGTTGTCTGTGCGTCTGTTATTTTGTGTTCTCGATTATTTGCTGCAGTGAGCTTGTGTCGTGTCAAATATAACAACGTTATTGTGATTTAGAGGCAAAGGTGTGTTTATTTTGTGGTTTAATTAAGTTAAAGCAGGAAGTATATTTTTTCCGTGTTGAGTAATCATTGTATGATCGAACAAAGAATATAAGACAACAAAGATACAGGTAAATTTAATAATAAGGTATATTTAATTAAATATATATATTTCAGGTATATTTAATTTAATTTTTTACACGTTGATATACTTACTTGTGCTGATACGAGGATGAATTGTTAGTGCCACACTCTGTGGTACCACAAGTGGTACTTTTTTACTAACTTTGATTGTGTATCTTGTTGATAATTTAATAAATAATTAGGGAAAGTAAAATCCGGTAGTTGAGTGCTGTTGTCGATTCTCTTGTTCACGGACTAAGCTTATTTTAAACTATCACTCTCTTTTACTAATAGTAGATGCAAGGAAGGGATGGAAACAATTTTAGGACTGTCAAATTTGTCGGAATTAAAATTTCCATACAAGTTTAGTCGTGATCCCGGAACGTGCCCACTAAAATACACAGAAACTTAACATTTAAACTAAATTAACAGAACCCAAATTGTTGCCATCCCTTTCTTGTATCTACTATTAGTAAAAGAGAGCGATAGTTTAAAATAAGCTTAGTTCGTGAACAAGAGAATCGACACCAATGTCAAACAATACATACCACAAATCTTATATTATTTAAAAGAAGGTAAAGAAACGACAATATTGTTGAAAAAATAGTAAAATCCATGTTAAAAGTTAAGAGTCGTCTTGTCGTGCGAAACGGACATTGTACAGAGAGATGTCAAGTTTTTATGAAGGTTTGAACAATGACGTCATACTTTGGTAGTGCTGTCTCTGTCTAGTGAACAAATTTAAATTGCTTATAACTTGGACATTTTATTAAATATATTGTTTTTTTTTGTCCCGAAGATATTTATTTATTTATTTTTCACTATTGCTTATTTTTCTTGGGCTTACTCAAGAAAAATAAGCAAAAGTAAAAAAAAAAAATGCGTTAAAATAATAAAATTATTAATAAGGGTAGGCATATCTATACGACTTTGATTTAACTGTAAAGTTAGTCGAGTCGGTTAAGGTGAATGCTACGGCCTTCTTCCGAACATTTTCCCGCTAGATGGCGTTGAAGTCAACATTTTACCTTTTTTATTTTTTTGTGCAGAATTGGTCTATTACTGAACCGTAGGACCATTGTTTGCGTATAGAAAACATTGCATTCTATATAATTATGGCATAATATTACCTAAAAATTCACGTAAATAAACATAAATAACGATTCCAATATCTGTCACTTAGATTTATGAAATTCACGCACACATGGACGATAGGATTGTTATATACTAGAATGTCGGTAATGTACATAACTCGTTTTACTATAGAGACCACTAGATGGCGTTTTCTTGAAAAATATGAAGTTTGAAATCTTTGAGGAATTTTATACCTTTATAAATATCTTATGTAAAGCAGATTTATTTTTGAAAATGAAAGGTATAGTAACAGGTGTAGAAATGTTATTCTGATATTGTAGGAAATTTAATACAAATCAGTAGCAGCCCGGAGTCTGGATTCGTGCCCGGTTAATGGCAATAGGCTCGCCCCCTATTACATGGGACTATAACATAACTGGCGAAATGTGGGTGTGTACTATTTCACCTCTGCCTACCCCTTCGGGGAAATACAGGCGTGATGTTATGTTAATACAAATAAAAACCATTCAAAATATTATATTTGTTTATTATTCAAGTCCCTATGCTAGACGGATCCGACATTTCCTAGCTGAATGACCTCTTGAGAAGAAATGCCGAAAGAAAATAGACTCAAGTTGTGATATTCTTTATTTTCTTTCATTATAATTTCGCTTTCTTTTCTTTTACATGTGGTGTAGAAGAAGAAATGAAGGAGGCAAAAAAATATTTCAGAAGATCGAAGCACTAGTAACATTGTTTCAAAAGAGCAGCTAGTTGAGCTGGGGGGAGATTTTAGCAACTGAAGAATTATTATACCTTTTTGATACATTACATTAGTATTATTTTACTTTTTTCTACATAGTGAATTAGCAACATTCATTATTTCTTAAAATTAAATGTAACAATGATTCATACACAATGATAAAAAACAGATTCTACACAAACTACAATATATTAGACTAAATAATTGATGTCTTCACTCTCTGCCTTATCTTCCTGTCTTCAAGCCGCTACAAAGGAATAAGTCTTTTTAGTATATACTTGACACATTTTTTATAATAATGACAGCCATTATTTTCAAATTTACTTCAATATATAATAAATTACCATCAGTGTCTCCATAACTGCTCTAAAATAAAATCTTATTGTATATTCTAATCTTGAATTGATGTTGCAGGACAATTTTTTACTAGAACAAAAGAATACCATATTTGATTACGAAGGTGATACATGTTTACTAGTTATACAGCAAATCAATATTTTTAGTAATTTCTTGTACCTGTAATTTCATTCAAAATGATTCAAACTTCTATAACAGTCAGAGGTTGTGACCGAAATGCAGCATATGAAGAAACACTTATCCATTTTACTGACACGCAATTGTCCTTGAACCTGAAATGAATTAAAATTATACTAAGAGTAAATAAGATACTTAGAGAATTTATAATGTGGATATGCAACAGTATTAGTAACTTCATCAGTATCATAATTTCAGCCGAAAGACGTCCACTGCTGGACATAGGCATCCCCCAAGTATGCTAGGGGATATGTCAAAATCGCCACGCTTGGCAGGCGGGTTGGCAATCACAGTTGGTTGGATACTCAGAGAGTGCTGCTGCACATCCTCTGGTGAATCCCTTAGTCGCCTTTTACGACACCCATGAGAAGCGAGGTGCAATTCTTTACGTCCAGCACCACAGGGAACAATAGTAACTTACTTGATAGTAAGTCATGCTTTTTATTCATAACTAGACTGTTTTTATTATCCAATTTTAGAGCAAAATTATTCTTTTCTTTTGCTGCTGTCTCTAGACTTTGATTTTTCCACATCAAGGACGGAAACCACTTGATTACAATGACAGCTTTCTCATCATCAATTATACCTGTAACAAATAAACTTATTGAAATTATAGAAATCAAAATTATATAAATTGAAGTAATAGAGCTCCATGTAAAAGTTCATTTGAGGAAGGAAGCTATGATGTCAGCCTGTAATTCTCCTAGTGCAGGCGTCCTGGAAGGCAGAATCGTGAACATACATAGAATCAGAATCATTTGATTTGTGTATGGGTAGATAAAGAATCTCTCTTTTTTATCAGTTAAGAACTACTGCAACACTTACCATTCCAAATTGACTAGCAGTTAGACGGTATATAAATCATTATCATGCTGCCCTACAGTAGCCACTTCAATGGATGCTATGTCTTCTGGGATCTTCTGGAATTCCGCTCACCTCTGTTCACATTGTATTTTCAATTGTGCTACATCAATATCAACAGGATCACAAGCTTCAGGCAGTATTTTTTGCGTTGTATTTTTTTTTTATGTGTCAGGCGACTTTATCCATGCAGTTTCATGCCACTTTTGTCCAGCAGCTGTGACAATCCTATAAATATAATGAACAATTTTTATAAATATTATCAATTGTTCCGTGTGGTGTCAGACGTAAAGAATTGCACCACCCTATATCTTCTCATGGGTTTCGTAAAAGGCGACTAAAGGATCCACCAGAGGATGGGCAGCAGCGTTCTCTGAGTATTTTTATCAACCAACTGCGATCGCCAACCCGCCTGCCAAGCGTGGCGATTATGGCATATCCCCCCAAGCTACTAGGGGGAGGCCAATGTCCAGCAGTGGACGTCTTTCGGCTTAAATGATGATGATTATCAATCGTTATGGATCGTCAAATCACACCGACGCGGCGACGCAGAGTTGAAGAGCAACGAAGCAACACTAAAATTATACCTACATAGCATTGACCTCTATTTCCACACAGTAATGTTATATAAATGTATGCAATAATGTAATCATCATTTCAGCCTAACGAAGTCCACTACTGGACATAAGCCTCCCCCAAGCATATGTTCGGGGGATATGCCATAATCGCCACGCTTGGCAGGCGGGTTGGCGATCGCAGTTGGTAGTTTATATTATATATAAATATGAAATATTCAAATGTATATGGAGAAAATAAGGAGTAGGTACCATAGTTTAGTATAACGGGTTGGTTTCCGCAACTCAACGTCCAAGCATACAAAGACAGTAGGTACCATACAAATACAATATCACTGCCTGCCTGCCTTCAAAGCAATTTTTTCATTGGCCGCATAAATCAGAGCCCAAACTTCAGGTGCAGTCTTTTTTTGACTTTCTAATAGGTTTTTCTTCTTTCAGTTCACTTTCACTGGCAGATGTTTTATCAAAATTGCAGTAATAATCCTTGCAGTCTTCATGTTTTCCTAATACATGAAGTGGACCGTTTCTCAAATCTGCTGCCATTGTAGGCTTGCTACTATTATACATTATAATTTTCCGTGCTACTAGAATAAGCTTCATCAGTTCTGGCTTCAAAATATTTCGCCCATAAAGAGGGAGTCTGGTATTCGCTAAAATCTGAAAAAACAAACAAAAATATTAGGTACTTACATACTGACCTTGAGATGTAACTTTACTACTATGAATTATGTAGGTAATTAATTTTATTTCTTTTTTTTAAATATGTATTATTTCTTTTATTCAAACATTGCACACTTTTTTATCAGCACTTGAGGTAAATATATGGAATAAATTACTAACGAAAGTTGTTTGTGCCACCTCAATCTACTTTTTCAAAAACAATCTTGACAACTGATTATAACACATAACAAACATAACATCACGCCTGTATTTCCCCAAAGGGGTAGGCAGAGGTGTATAATACACCCACATTTCGCCAGTTATGTTATAGTCCCATGCAATAGGGGGCGAGCCTATTGCCATCAACCGGGCACAAATCCAGACTCCGGGCTGCTACTGAGAATTTCCTAATGAAAAAACCCAATAACACTTTGCCCGACCCGGGAATCGAACCCAGGACCCCACGATCAGCAGTCACGCTTGCTTGTTTTGTTTGATTATGAACAAAGAAAATCTATCACAACTGCAATTTGATTGTGAAAGACTTTCAACACTGTTTGATACAGACACATGAGCTACAAGCTGCTTGTCTATAAATAAAAAAAAAAAAATTAAATTACCTTGTAAAGGGCACTGGTATAGTTCTTGATAACATGATTCTTACATTCCTTTTTTTTTATTAGATTTCCATATGATACTTTCTCTTTCAAGTTTGCAAGTAGAATGTCCAGTATCATTTTACAGCAATTATGCGCTTTCATGTTGATGTTTCTTCTCATAATATTGACAAGTACTTGTAACAATATTTATTTAGAACTCAAAGAAACAGTAATTTCTTAGTTTGTTTACCAATAATGCTGGCCTGAAAATATAAACATTATTTGAAAATTATGCTAATAATAAAAGTCAAATAAAACTAACTTTATAGTTTACTACGAAGATATAAATTTGCATACATAATTGACACCTACAGATTTGATATATTTTTTTAGAGTATGACTCAGCAGTGATCAATATGTATTTTGCAATGCAAATCATGTAGGTATGTACTAAAGCTGACAATTCAAAACGGATTTTTAGTTTTACACGTTCATATGTTCTTATTTGTAAAACTGCACTGACAGAAAGAGTAAAATGTATTGAAATAAATTGACAAAATAACCAGGTTGGTTTTACGTGCATCATGATATTTGGTACATATATAATACAATCATCATTGACTTGTTCAATCAGCGGTTTAGTCTTCGTTTTTTAAGAACGCAAGAAAATGTTACGGCTGCGGCTGCAATAAGATATGCATAAACACAGAAAAAGTTGTTGGGTGTTGAGTCACGAAAAGAAATGGCGGGACCGGGAACTTATTTTGTCATTTCAAGTGATTTCCGATCGAACTTAGCCTCCACTTTTCGAAAATGCCGAGCACAAAAATATAATAACACTACACACCTATACTTACGAAGTTTCATCAATCCAATTATTCAATTGTATTGAAAAACATAACCGGCGCAGCATAAATATAATTCGCACTTGCAGTCATAGATCATAGAGTCACTGACTGCGTTCTAAAATACAACTTGAATAAAAAAGGATTACAATATTTTACATAACTTTATTTTTCTGGTAGCGTTTGCTTGTTTGCACAAACTAAAAATATTGAATAACCCAATTTTACAAGTTGTTTATTATTATTGATCTATAAGATTAGAGTGAATTAATATTTTTTTAATAATTAATTAGTATGTAATTGATTTGTCTCGTTTTTTACCTAGTTCAGAACGCACCTAAATTATTTCTCTAGTCTAGTGTTAGTGTGACACAAATCTACATGTACTACAATAATTATAATGTCTGAATGTCTGTCTGTTTTCTTTTGCATAAAAAGTATTTATTATACGATTAAATTATTTCAATAAAATAATGTCTTTGAGTTTCAATTATTCAATTATCCAATCTCGTAGGTACCTACATGCTTTTTTCAAAATGTCTATTAGGCAAAAATCACCTGTTCCCTACATTTGTGTTCACATAAATCGACAAAATGTGGGGAACATCAGATTTCTTTGGCGGTTTCATGGTTGATCCCATAGTAAAAGTTGTTCATACTGATGAGTACAATGACCCCATAAGAGGTTCAGTTATTTCAATAACACGTTGTAGATAATAAATCCATAGTTATTAGAAAAACCTCTTAAGGGGTCAATGTACTCATCAGTATGAACAACTTTTACTATGGGACCAACCCTGAAATCGCGAAAAAAAACACCTATTGCCTACATCTGTGTTCACATCAAACGACAAAATGTGGGGAACAGCTGATTTTTTTTGCCGATTTCTGGGTCGGTCCCATAGTAAAAGTTGTTACTACTAATGACTACTTACGTTAAGAGGTTTTCAGTTCTTTCAATAAGACTGTAGATAATAAGTCCATAGTTATTAGGATACGCGATAAACGACATTCACGCGGGCGAAATCGCGGGCATGAGCTAGTTGATTATAAGATTGACCCTGAAAAGTAATAACGTCGACTATTGTGAGTTTGTGAGGAAATTACAGAATGCTGATAGATAGTATAGTAGGTACCTACTTTAGGATATGGAATAAAATTGTGTTCATGATAATTATAATTAATGACGATATTGAAATAGTATAATAAATCCAAATCGAAATCAAAATAAATTATTTGTAACATAATAATATAATTCAATAATCCTACAAATAATATAACAACAGTGCAACACGCAACGAAACCGCGCGCAAAAGTTAGTGTCAAACATGAAACTTCGAAATCTAGTTATTACGCCGAGCGACACACTAAGGTCACAAGGGCATCGGTTTGGCAACGCGCCGCGTGGGAATTCCTAGAATCGTAGGTACTGCATCGACATCTGAAAAGAGCGGCAACGTCGCGTTTATTTCAATAAAACATACTACGATAATTTCATTTTTTTAAGATAGCGCCATCTATCAAGTAAAATGTAAACTAGCGCTGTCATGTCATCTTTTTTATATACTATCGTATGATACGTTGGTATATAAGAAGATCTGTCATAATTATTACGCACACAAAGATCGAAATGCCAAATTTTGCTCGAATTTCATTATTGTTTTACTGAGTAAATACTGCAACTTATTTCGTGAAAAGTTAGTATGCGGATACAGTTTTGTGTAGAAAAGTGATAAAATGATGTGAATTAAGCAAGAACTGTCTGTGAAATAGTGGACGCTCAAACGCAAAATGTATGGACGGAGCCATCGGAGCATCCACCTTAAGGAACAATGTTTCTTAATAAGATATCGCTGACGTCACCCAAAGACGTATAGTGGAGGATAATTTCGATACCACGAGCAGTGTTCACGGTAGCTTAGTGGCTAAAGCACTGGCGTACTGAGCCAGGAGTCGCAGGTTCGAATCCTGCTCGTGAGCGATTTTTTCTTTCCACAATTTATATCTTTAGAATTCGCTTCGCATGCGTAAAATGCGTTAAAATAATAAAATAATTTGTAAAAAAAAAGTTCGAGATTTCTAATAAAAACTAATAAATAAAAATAAGTCGAGATGACGGCTGATAGAGATGTATGAAAGAAAAAAGCATGCTGCGCCGACCACAAATAAATTGGGATAAGGGCGGAGGATGAAATAAAAATTTGTAAAAAAATTATAATATTATTATTTATTTATTTATAATTTATGTACACACAATGACATATGAAAGGAGACAGCATTAAAATTATCTAGTACAAAGGTACTGCTTATTTCAAAGAAATTTCTACCAGCAGGCCTGCATATTATTGTTTTTTGAGCTAATAAAATGTTTGTGTGTTGTTCCAGGATGCCAGCCGTGTCCCCCAAGCGGTCCCCGGCGCCGCAGCCGCCCGCCAGCCCGCTAGTACAAGCCGACAGGTCACTACCATAGTACATTAGTGTCGAGGCCTGAAATGAAGCAATTGACGGCCGAGTAATATTGAAGTGATTTTATGTAACTAAACGAGGCCGTTAATTGCTATTTCGGCCAAGACTTGTATAGTACTTTTCTCTCATTTGCGAGGAAAAATACACAAATTGATTCAACAGTATCTAATTTTCATTCGCGCCAATTCCTCCGTGCGCGGTTATTGCTCTAATTTCAATGTTTTGAAAAAAATATGCGGATTCAGCCTTTATAGTGTTTTTGACGTCTGTGGTCTAGTGGTTCGAGTGTCGGACTGCTGATCACGAGGTCGTGGGTTCGATTCCCACAGGACACAAATATTTGTGTGATGAACATGAGTGTTTGTTTTGGTCTGGGTGTTTCTTATGTATTATAAGTATGTATTTACAACAAAAAAAAAGTATGTAAGTATTATATCCATTGTCTAGTACCCATAGTACAAGCTCTGCTTAGTTTGGGACTAGATGGTGACGTGTAAAATGTCCCAAAAATATTTATTATTATTATTATTTTGATATCTTTTTGTTTTCTCCTCTTTTTGGGAGGGCGAAGAACCTCATCTGCGGGCCGAAGCCAAGCGTAAGAGGGGATGATTAAATAGAATACGTGGATGATAGTGTAGAAGACGTTAAAAATTTTCTGGTGATGCGACAGGTGTTAAGAATGGTGGCTTTTTGAAGCATGTGGAGTGTATATGTAGGCATGTGTAAGGTGTTTAGGCTTTGTTGAAGGGACTTCGGAATAAGTCCTGTGGATGACAGGACTATAGGGACAATATGGACTGTTTGTGCTCTCCATTGAGTTTTTAATTCTATAGCAAGATCTTGATATTTACAAAGTTTTTCTGATATAGTGTTTTGCATGTTGTGAGAGTTCGGGACAGCAATGTCAATTAAGTAGACGATTCTGTTAGATTTATCGTGAACAGTAATATCGGGCCTATTGTAGTGGATTGTTTTATCTGTAATGATAGTTCTATCCCAATAGATTTTGTAGTTTCTATTTTCTAAGACAGTTTCGGGTGTGTATTTGTAATATGGGCACATTTCTGTTATAAACTGGTATTTATATGCTAAGTGTTGGTGGATAATTGCGGCAACCTGGTCGTGTCTGTGTTTGTAGTCAGTTTGTACTAATGATTTGCAAGCTCCTGTGATGTGTTGAATGGTCTCTGATGCAGTATTACAGTGTCTACATAAGTCAGTTTGTTGGTTGGGATCTTTTATGATATACTTCCTATAGTTACGGGTGGCTATTATTTGATCTTGAATCGCACACATGAAGCCTTCTGTTTCAGGGAAAAGTTCACCTCGCTTGAGCCATTCGTTCGATATCTCTTTGTCGACGTGTGGTTGACTCAAGAAAGATCGGTGTCTCCCGTGAAGAGATTTTCCAGCCCATGCTGCGATTGTTTGTTCTGTATTTGTGATTTTTTCATTCGTTTGTGTGTTCCTGTCTTGTAAGTTGAGGGGTGTAAGTTTTATATCTAATTCTGTCACGTGTTTATGTAATGATGAGTGTTCGGCTTTGGTATGAAAGTAAGTTCTGAGTGTGTTTATTTGCTTATTGTGTAAATTGTGTATGTCTATCAATCCTCTGCCTCCTTCTTTGCGTGGTAGTGTGAGTCTTTGTATGCATGATTTGGGATGGTGTTTTCTGTGTTTTGTAAAGTGTGTGTTGATAGTGCGCTGTAATTTTTTGATATCTGATTTAGTCCAATGTATTATTCCAAAAGAGTATGTGAGAATGGGTATTGCAAACGTGTTGATGGCTTTCACTGTGTTTCTGGAGTTAAGGTGCGTTTTCAGAATAAGGTTTAAGCGATGTGAGAATTTTTTAAGCAGTTCCTGTTTTGTCATCTTTTGTTGGATCTGTCGAGACTGCTTAAAACCTAAGTATTTGTACGTACTGTGCTCATCCATAGGCTCAACAATTTCACCAGATCCCAGTGTGTAGCTATTATTTTGGATTTTGCCTTTGGTTATTGACAAAATTTTACATTTATCAACTCCAAACTGCATATGAATATCTTGAGAAAATTGTTGTGTTGTGTCTGCTAATTTGAATAATGATTTTTTGTCAGCTGCATAAAGCTTTATATCATCCATGTACATTAGGTGTGATAGGATATATTGTGTGTCGTTATTTTTTAGAGTAAATCCTGTGTCAGTTTTATTTAATAGGTGTGAGAGAGGATTGAGTGCCAAACAGAACCACAAAGGGCTCAAAGCATCTCCTTGGAAGATTCCACGTTGGATACAAATTGGTGCAGTAGTTAGAGTTTCTGATGGGAGATTTATTTTAAGTGTAGTTTTCCAATTTTGCATGGAAATTTGTAGGAATGATATGAGTGTCGGATGAATTTTGTATAGATGTAGGACATGTAACAGCCAGCTATGTGGGACGGAATCAAAAGCTTTTTGGTAATCAATGAACATGGTGTGGATGTCTTTTTTGTTTTTAATTGCGCTGTTCATCGCAGCTGCGTCAATAGTCAACTGTTCCTTACATCCTTGGCTACTTTTACGACATCCCTTTTGTTGCTCTGCTAATATGTTATGTTCAGTTAAATGTTTGTAAACTTCTTCACTTATACAAGCTGTTAGGATTTTATATAGGGTCTGTAAGCAAGTAATTGGTCGATATTTAGCTGGGTTTATGGTGTCATTGGTGTCTTTGGGTATCATATATGTTACTCCTTGTGTTATGTATGTTGGTAATGAATGGGGTGATTGAATAAATGCATTTAAGTGATTGTGTATGTATGGGTGCATGCTAGTGAACTTTTTGTACCAATAGTTGTGGATGTTGTCTGTACCTGGCGATTTCCAGTTGTGTGTGCGTTTTATGACGTCTATGAATGTGTCTATTGGTATGAATTCGAACTCCATTTCTGGGATTTGTGAAGTTGTTTCGTTAATCCATTCTGCATGATTATTATGGTGTACAGGGTTTTCCCATATGTTAGCCCAGAATTCTCGAAGTGTTTCAGTAGAAGGTGTTTCTAAGGTTTGATTGCTAGTATCTCTGTTAACAGATGTTAAGTTTCTATAAAATATTTTTTCGTTATTGGTAAATTTTGTATTCTGTACTTTACGATCTGTGCATGTTTTATATCGTTTGAGTCTACTAGATGCTGCATTTAATTTTTGTTTTAAGGTGTCCAAAAAGTGTTCGATCTGTGTGTTTAAGTTTTCGTGTTGTGCGTGTAGTTGATATTTTGTTTTTATTGCTTCTACTGCTGCTACTACTCTTTGATTCCTATTACCCCTTATAAATTGTGTTAGCCTACCTATATTCGCTCTTAGACTTCCTATTTTCTTTTCTAATCTTTTCTGCCAATTTGGTTTTCTAAATGGTTGTGTTCGATGCTCAGTTTGTGTAAGGTGAGATATTTTTGCTCCATTACATTTAGCTGCTGTCCATGCTGCACAGTAGATTACACTCTGCAAGGTGATGAAGTTGGTATCGATATTTACGTACGTTGGGAGTATAATAGTATTTATATATTTTACTATAGCAGAAAATTTTCTCGATGTTTTTTGTTTAGGGATGTATGGCCTATTAGTGGGGTGTGTATCAGTAAAGTATTCTTGGGCTTGTTTGAAAGTGTTGTCTATTTCTGGGTTAGTTTCTAGGGTGCCATTAAGATTAGTTTGCGTGGAGCCTAATTGTTCAATATTTATGTTGTTCAAAAAATTGCTGTCATCTAGGGAATCTGTGAGTGTTTGTGTATTGTGGTCAGTATGTATACTGCTTGTTAGAGTGCCAGAGTTTATGTATGTATTTGTACGTGAAGCATTTAGTGAGTGAGTGTATTCAACAAAATACTCTTCTGTGTGTCTTTCTTGTTGTAAAACATTGTTTGCGTTGTCTGTTTCAGTGTTTGTATAACTTAATTCTTCAGATACCTGCTTTTTGATTTCTACTAATCTGTCGTCGTTAATATATTTATTATTTATGATCGCTCTTCTTTGATCAGCCAATCTTTGTTCTGTTATATGTGACATTTCTGGAAATAGGTTTATAAATTCTTCGTATAAATGTTTTCTGTAAGCTGTTTTATTGTTTTCTAGTTGTGTTATCTTGTAATATATTTTTATTATGGCTTCATTGTATTCGTTTGTCCATTTCATACGTGTTCCTGGTTGTATATTGACTGGTGTATTAAACTGTGTAGAGTGTTGTTGTATTTGCGATTGTGTAAGTTGTAATTCTGTTCTAACTTCCTCGTAGATTTTATCTATCATGTCTTGCGGTAATAATTTCTTCTGAACTATTGCTCTACGCTGATCTCCTATTCTCTGTCGGCTTACTTGCATCATAGGATATTTTTCTAAGAATTTTGTGTGTAGAGGTGGTAGATATGCGTTGGTATCTGTTTCCATATTAGTTAGATGAAGATAGGTGCGTAGGATGAATTTATTCATATCAATACTCCATTTCCTACGAGCTGTTGCAGTGCTTGTGGTGGGCAAAGGTTCGTTGACAGAGTTTGTCTCCTGTGCAACATCCACTGACTGTCTACTGGTTGATGATGATGGTGTTGGAGAGATGCAAAATGATGGTGATGATGATGAAATTGATGGGAAAAGAGATTTCGTGGAAGATGACGAAGAAGCCTGAGTGGTTTCATCATTAATATGTGGCATTTTTGCCTGAATAACTTTTTTTGTTTTGGATCTAGTAATCATTTTAATCCCACGAGTAGCTAGGGACTTTATAAGTCAGCCACGGCAGAGCCCTGCGTTCACCGTGGTAAGGGTATATAAATCTGGAGGTCCCCTAGTATCCAGAGTTCGCATACTAGCGACTAAGCTCTCCCTTAGCCATGAAACCCTCGGCGTATGCTGTTTCACCTTGGTTTGGAGGGATTGGGAAATGGAAACTAACTATATATAAATAAATAAATGGAGAAGCTTATAGCCTGGGGTTTGACTAGAAGCTTAGGTAGGGACTGAGGATTGGGATTAGGGAAGATAAGGAAGGAAATGTAGGAATAGGGATTAGGAAAAGGTAATTTGGGCAAGGAAAGTGCTCTTGGTCTGGGAGTGGACCAAGAACAAATTTGTACCCCTCTTGGTCTGACCTTTCACCCTAGACCTGCCCGGCATGAGTGTATCTACCGGTATAGCCCTAGCGCTCATTAAGGCGCACAAGCCCTACCACGACGTCAACGTAAGGATACGACGGAGGGTTATTATTATTTAAATATTTTGTACCTAAAAACCTAATTTATTTGTGTACTTAAAATCCTCGGTAGCATAATTTAAAAAATAACAACTGTCCAGCAATTTATATTATTGTCCTGTTGGATATTACCGGCCTGTTATTTCGTTGCGTACGGAAAAGAGCCGATTGCTGTATTCTTTTTTTTGATTAATGAACCAATTTCCGAGCAAGTGGGAGGAAATATAATTATACAGCACTAATTTCTCAGCTCATCATTTTGTACAAATTTTAACTCTGAAATCAAGGAATACAAACAGCTGTTTTATCTTTTTTAAACAAGTCAGGTATCCACTTATGTAACAGACAGCAGATTTTTTTTTCACGATTTCAGAGTCGGTCCCGTTGAAAAAGTTCTGCAGAATAATGAGTAGACTATACTTAGTGTTTTTAGTACGCACTTCTACACATCAAGCTATACAGTTCCAGTATAAGCTGATCTCTCAATGTATGGAAACTCCCCACAATGCGAGGTCAGCTTATACTGGATATGTATAGCATGATATGTAGCCGTGTGTGTGTAAAAAGCTAGTGTTGTACAAATTTTATTTATTGAGACGACATTATTGGCGCATTGACTAAGCAATCGGCTTCTGCATAAAGAGTCACTGGTTCGAATCTCACACTGAAAAATTGCGCAGTAATCAATTGCTTCGCTAATGTACCAATCAATGTATCAACAATGTGTCATCACATTTTGTAATACGCTATTTAATTGTTGTTTTTGTACCCCACAGAGGAGTTGCGTTCAAATTCGAGTGGCGTGGCCCCCCCACCCCCTCCCCGCCCGCACCGCCGCTAACACCACACCATCGTACGTATCATATAACTGTATTAATAATATTATAACATAACATCACGCCTGTATTTCCCCGAAGGGGTAGGCAGAGGTGTATAGCACACCCACATTTCGCCAGTTATGTTATAGTCCCATTTAATGAGGGGCGAGCCTATTGCCAGTAACCGGGCACAAATCCAAACTGGGCTGCTACTGAGAATTTCCTAATGAAAAAACCTAATAACACTTTGCCCGACCCGGGAATCGAACCCAGGACCCCACGCTCAGCAGTCGCGCTTGCAACCACTAGACCCATACATTCCGAATATATAATTGGGTCCTACACAGCCGAACGAGGTAGGCCCAGAAGGAGATGCCGGAGGAGATAATGAAGGATTTGTGTTCACACAAATCGACAAAATGTAGGTAACAGCAGATTTTTTCGCGATTTCAGTGTTGTTCCCATAGTAAATGTGAGTAGATTCTGCCATTATTAAACTAAGACCTTATATATGTTTCAACAAAAAACCATGACTAAAGTCTGTCAGTCCAATTTTTTTTTTTTTTTTTACGTCTGTGGTCTAGTGGTTCGAGTGTCGGCCTGCTGATCACGAGGTCGTGGGTTCGATTCCCACAGAACACAAATATGTGTGTGATAAACGTAAGTGTTTGTGTTGGTCTGGGTGTTTCTTATGTATTATAAGTATGTATTTACAAAAGAAAAAAAAAAAAAATTATTCATTGTCTAGTACCCATAGTACAAGCTCTGCTTAATCTGGGACTAGATGGTGCTGTGTAAAATATCCCAAAATATGTATTTATTATTATTAATTTATAATTTACCAGCTGTGCCTCGCGGTTTCATCCGCCGTTTAATTTAAAAGAAATGGATTATATGCTCCTCGCCTCCTAACGGTCGTAGCGTAATGGTTAATTTGAAAAATTATTTGTGCAGTTGATAGCCCAATTCTTGAAGGTATATCTTAAGAATTGGGCTATCAACAGCACAAATAATTTTTCAAATCCGACTGGTAGTTCCAGAGATCAGCGCGTTCAAACAAACAAACTCTTCAGCTTTATTATGTTAGTAAAGATATGATTTCGAATTAGAAACCCTTTTGAACAACACACAAACATCAGTTTATTTTGCAATGTAAATATTTTAACACCTTTTTAACTATTATTGTCATTCTGAATTGGACTTAGTTTTCATGTATGTAAAGTTAAAATTTGTGTAAGTGGCAAATCAAATCATTTTTATTTTGCTTTCAATGTGTAAGTGAAAAAATGTGTGTGTGTGATCAAATCATATGAGATGGTAAAACCTAACAAGTCCCAGAACATTCCGTGCAATTAATTAAATCAATTATTTTTTTGGACTGACACAAGACTTTAATCATATGTGCATTCGTGCAGTTGATCTCATAGTACAGTGTACATAGTACAGTGTACATAGTACAGTGTACATAGTACAGTGTACATAGTACAGTGTACATAGTACAGTGTACATAGTACAGTGTACATAGTACAGTGTACATAGTACAGTGTACATAGTACAGTGTACATAGTACAGTGTACTGATAGTATTGGTATTATTTTTAACGCATTTACGCATGCGAAGCGAAATCCAACGATTTAAATTGTGGATGGAAAAAACTCTCACGGGCAGGATTCGAACCTGCGACTCCTGGCTCAGTACGCCAGTGCTTTAGCCACTAAGCTACCGTGAACACTGCTCGTGGTATCGAAATTATCCTCCACTATACGTCTTTGGGTGACGTCACGTTTGGTATTAGAATAGAATATATTTATTTGTAAACACAGGTAAAAGGGTTGATTTGTTACAATATGTGAAGTTAAATAAATAATAAATAATTTATTAAAAACACAGCCATACAAATTACTTAAGAAATCTTAATAACTAATTAATAAGGCAATTTAGAAACAGTTCAGTTCATCCATGTTTGGCTATAATAATATACACGCTGAAATTTGAGTCTCTTAATTCCCGAAAAGGGGTCATTGTACTCATCATTATTAACAACTTTTAGTATGGGACCAACCCTGAAATCTCGTTAAAAAAATCAGTTGGTCCCTACATTTGTGTTCACTTAAATCAATAAAATGTAGGGACCACCTGATTTCTTTTCGCGATTTCAGAGTTGGTCCCATAGTAAAAGTTGTTCATAATAATGAGTACAATTACCACTTTTCGGGAAATAAGCGATTCAAATTTCAGCGTGTATAATAATATATTGTACGATTGCAATGTTTCCCGCAGCGGTGTCGTGTGGCACCCCGCCGCCGCTGCCGCCTCGCCGTCGCCGTGACTCTGCCGCGCCGCCCACGCCGCTGCCGCCCGTGAGTACACACACACACCCCACACACACACCCTACGCACACACCCTACGCACACACCCCACACACACACCCTACGCACACACCCCCACCCCCTCACACACACTCCTGAACACGAGCCGGACACGCACCGTCGACTACTAAACCCTGTACAGAGGGCAAACGTAATGAGTCGAGTCTTGTAATTCATCAGCCGAGTCTAAATAAATAGGACTCAAAGACTCGACTAAAACACCAGCTTTGCAGCACTAGCTGCTAACGGATGTTGAGCGCAATCAATTTTAACCTTAGCGGTGCTCAAATGCAAAAAATTCTGATGGTAGTTTAAAACAGTCATTTCCGCAAGAAATCTTAGTTTTTAACTGACTTTAATAAAAGGAGGTTCTCAATTCGATTGTATTTTTTTTATGTTTGTTACCTCAGAACTCCGTCATTTATAAACCGATTTGGAAAATTCAGTTTTTATTTAAAAACTAAAACTAACATTTTTTTTATACTTCCACATTGGTCCTATTTTTATCAAAATCCAGTTCTGATAATAGGATCCATGTGGAATTGAGGGAACTCCACAAATATTACAGGCAAACATATAGCGATTTTGGTATTTTCATCAAAAAGTCACGTGCGGTGGTACTGTTCTTCAAAAAAGGGGATAAAACCCTTCTGAAGAACTACAGGCCCATCTCACTCCTGAGTCATGTGTACAAGCTGTTCTCGAGGGTCATCACGAATCGTCTCGCCGGAAGACTCGACGAATTCCAGCCACCAGAGCAAGCTGGGTTTCGAAAAGGCTACAGCACCGTAGACCACATCCATACTGTTCGGCAGATAATACAGAAGACTGAAGAGTACAATCAGCCGCTGTGTATGGCATTCGTGGACTACGAGAAGGCCTTCGACTCTATCGAAACTTGGGCAGTTCTGGATGCTCTTCAGCGATGTCACATTGATGAGCAGTATATAGAGATGCTGAGATGCCTATACAACGCTGCTACCATGACTGTTCAGCTCCAGGACCAAAAGACGAAGCCAATCCAACTGCGCAGAGGGGTGAGACAAGGGGATGTAATATCCCCGAAATTGTTCACTAACGCGTTGGAGGACGTCTTCAAGACGCTGAACTGGACTGGACAGGGTATCAACGTTAACGGAGAGAACATCTCACATCTCCGTTTTGCCGATGACATCGTTGTAATGGCTGAGTCGCTGGAACAACTGGGCGAAATGCTGCACAGCTTAAACGGAGCCTCTCGACGTGTCGGTCTCGGCATGAATCTGGACAAGACTAAAGTCATGTTCAATATGCATGTCATGCCGAGGCCAATATTCGTCGAAGGGTCGGCACTCGAAGTTGTAACGGAATACGTCTACCTAGGGCAGGTAATTCAGCTTGGTAGACACAACTTCGAGAAAGAAGCCAACAGAAGGATCCGTCTGGGCTGGGCAGCATTTGGCAAACTTCGCCGAGTCTTCTCGTCGTCTATACCGCAAAGTCTGAAGACAAAGGTCTTCAACCAGTGCGTCCTGCCAGTCATGACTTACGGTGCCGAGACGTGGACACTGACAGTTGGGCTAGTCCACAAATTCAAAGTCGCTCAGCGAGCTATGGAGCGAGCTATGCTTGGAGTTTCTTTGAAGGATAAAATCCGTAACGAGATTATCCGGAGAAGAACCGGAGTGACCGACATAGCTTGTAGGATCAGTAAGCTGAAGTGGCAGTGGGCTGGCCATGTCTGTCGAAGGACCGATGGCCGTTGGATCAGACGAGTCCTTGAGTGGAGACCGCGAATCGGCAAACGCAGCGTAGGGCGCCCCCCTGCCAGGTGGACCGACGACCTGAAGAACGTGGCTGGGGGGGACTGGATGCGGAAGGCAGAGGACCGAGCGTTGTGGCGCAACTTGGGAGAGGCCTATGTCCAGCAGTGGACTGCGATAGGCTGAGTTGATTGATTTGATCAAAAAGTCAAGCAAAATTGCAAATCATTCAGAAAGTATCATTTGGTGAAGATCTGATGAAGATCTTCGGAGATAAAGAAGGGAACTCGTCAATGGATGACAGCAAATCATCTAGGATTGCAGCAAGAATAAAATAATTTGTGTGAAACAGTTTAGGAAGTCGGTGCCAATTTTTCAATTTTTTCGAATCAAAGGCACATACTTCCTAAACTGTTTCACACAAATTATTTTATTCTTTTTGAAGTCCGTTTTTACTTTTTTTTAAGTTTATTTTATTTTTCTGAAATCAATTCTCCGGTCGCAGTCATCGTCGAGCGCGGCGGGCGGCGCCTCCCCGCTGTACGGCAGCACCGCGGCGCCCAGCAACAGCAACAACAACAGCAACACGCCGCCCCCCCTGCCGCCACGCCCCGCGCCCCCGCCCGAGCTGCTGCGGCCCGCGCACTCCACCATCCTGCAGCGACGACACAACAACACGTGAGTATGACAGCATACGTATGATACATGGTGATATTTTAATGGCTTCTTTAAAAAAATCAGGTGGTCCCTACATTTGTGTTCACATAATGTAGGGACCACCTGATTTTTTTTCGCGATTTTAGTGTTGGTCCCATTGTAAAAGTTTTTCATAATGATGAGTACAATGACCCCTTTTCGGGAAAGAAACAACATAACATAACATCACGCCTGTATTTCCCCGAAGGGGTAGACAGAGGTGAAATAGTACACCCACATTTCGCCAGTTATAGTCCCATGTAATAGGGGGCGAGCATATTGCCACTGACCGGGCACAGATCCAGACTCCGGGCTGCAACTGAGAATTTCCTAATGAAAAAACCCAATAACGCTTTCCTCGACCCGGGAATCGAACCCAGGACCCCACGCTCAGCAGTCGCGCTTGCAACCATTAGGGCAACGAGGCCGGATATAATAAATAAATATAAATATCTTTGCGACATTTTTACACAGCACCATCTAGTCCCAAACTAAGCAGAGCTTGTATTATAGATACTAGACAATGGATATAATACTTATATACTTTTTTTTTGTAAATACATACTTAAAATACATAAGAAACACCCAGACAAACACAAACACTCATGTTTATCACACAAATATTTGTGTCCTGTGGGAATCGAACCCACGACCTCGTGATCAGCAGTCCGACACTCGAACCACTAGACTACAGAGGTCGTCATTATTTAACTTACAACGTCTCCAAAAACAAACTATGTTATCTTGTGTCTCACTAAACTATAAACAAAAACACGCACAGTGCAAGTCAGAACACGTCGCGGTGCTATTAGTAGTAACGCAACGCGTCAACTGTCGGTCCCAGGTCACGCGCGCCGGCGCCGACAGACTACGAAATATGTTATCTTGTGTCTCACTAAACTATAAACAAAAACACGCACAGTGCAAGTCAGAACACGTCGCGGTGCTATTAGTAGTAACGCAACGCGTCAACTGTCGGTCCCAGGTCACGCGCGCCGGCGCCGACAGACTACGAAATATGTTATCTTGTGTCTCACTAAACTATAAACAAAAACACGCACAGTGCAAGTCAGAACACGTCGCGGTGCTATTAGTAGTAACGCAACGCGTCAACTGTCGGTCCCAGGTCACGCGCGCCGGCGCCGACAGACTACGAAATATGTTATCTTGTGTCTCACTAAACTATAAACAAAAACACGCACAGTGCAAGTCAGAACACGTCGCGGTGCTATTAGTAGTAACGCAACGCGTCAACTGTCGGTCCCAGGTCACGCGCGCCGGCGCCGACAGACTACGAAATATGTTATCTTGTGTCTCACTAAACTATAAACAAAAACACGCACAGTGCAAGTCAGAACACGTCGCGGTGCTATTAGTAGTAACGCAACGCGTCAACTGTCGGTCCCAGGTCACGCGCGCCGGCGCCGACAGACTACGAAATATGTTATCTTGTGTCTCACTAAACTATAAACAAAAACACGCACAGTGCAAGTCAGAACACGTCGCGGTGCTATTAGTAGTAACGCAACGCGTCAACTGTCGGTCCCAGGTCACGCGCGCCGGCGCCGACAGACTACGAAATATGTTATCTTGTGTCTCACTAAACTATAAACAAAAACACGCACAGTGCAAGTCAGAACACGTCGCGGTGCTATTAGTAGTAACGCAACGCGTCAACTGTCGGTCCCAGGTCACGCGCGCCGGCGCCGACAGACTACGAAATATGTTATCTTGTGTCTCACTAAACTATAAACAAAAACACGCACAGTGCAAGTCAGAACACGTCGCGGTGCTATTAGTAGTAACGCAACGCGTCAACTGTCGGTCCCAGGTCACGCGCGCCGGCGCCGACAGACTACGAAATATGTTATCTTGTGTCTCACTAAACTATAAACAAAAACACGCACAGTGCAAGTCAGAACACGTCGCGGTGCTATTAGTAGTAACGCAACGCGTCAACTGTCGGTCCCAGGTCACGCGCGCCGGCGCCGACAGACTACGAAATATGTTATCTTGTGTCTCACTAAACTATAAACAAAAACACGCACAGTGCAAGTCAGAACACGTCGCGGTGCTATTAGTAGTAACGCAACGCGTCAACTGTCGGTCCCAGGTCACGCGCGCCGGCGCCGACAGACTACGAAATATGTTATCTTGTGTCTCACTAAACTATAAACAAAAACACGCACAGTGCAAGTCAGAACACGTCGCGGTGCTATTAGTAGTAACGCAACGCGTCAACTGTCGGTCCCAGGTCACGCGCGCCGGCGCCGACAGACTACGAAATATGTTATCTTGTGTCTCACTAAACTATAAACAAAAACACGCACAGTGCAAGTCAGAACACGTCGCGGTGCTATTAGTAGTAACGCAACGCGTCAACTGTCGGTCCCAGGTCACGCGCGCCGGCGCCGACAGACTACGAAATATGTTATCTTGTGTCTCACTAAACTATAAACAAAAACACGCACAGTGCAAGTCAGAACACGTCGCGGTGCTATTAGTAGTAACGCAACGCGTCAACTGTCGGTCCCAGGTCACGCGCGCCGGCGCCGACAGACTACGAAATATGTTATCTTGTGTCTCACTAAACTATAAACAAAAACACGCACAGTGCAAGTCAGAACACGTCGCGGTGCTATTAGTAGTAACGCAACGCGTCAACTGTCGGTCCCAGGTCACGCGCGCCGGCGCCGACAGACTACGAAATATGTTATCTTGTGTCTCACTAAACTATAAACAAAAACACGCACAGTGCAAGTCAGAACACGTCGCGGTGCTATTAGTAGTAACGCAACGCGTCAACTGTCGGTCCCAGGTCACGCGCGCCGGCGCCGACAGACTACGAAATATGTTATCTTGTGTCTCACTAAACTATAAACAAAAACACGCACAGTGCAAGTCAGAACACGTCGCGGTGCTATTAGTAGTAACGCAACGCGTCAACTGTCGGTCCCAGGTCACGCGCGCCGGCGCCGACAGACTACGAAATATGTTATCTTGTGTCTCACTAAACTATAAACAAAAACACGCACAGTGCAAGTCAGAACACGTCGCGGTGCTATTAGTAGTAACGCAACGCGTCAACTGTCGGTCCCAGGTCACGCGCGCCGGCGCCGACAGACTACGAAATATGTTATCTTGTGTCTCACTAAACTATAAACAAAAACACGCACAGTGCAAGTCAGAACACGTCGCGGTGCTATTAGTAGTAACGCAACGCGTCAACTGTCGGTCCCAGGTCACGCGCGCCGGCGCCGACAGACTACGAAATATGTTATCTTGTGTCTCACTAAACTATAAACAAAAACACGCACAGTGCAAGTCAGAACACGTCGCGGTGCTATTAGTAGTAACGCAACGCGTCAACTGTCGGTCCCAGGTCACGCGCGCCGGCGCCGACAGACTACGAAATATGTTATCTTGTGTCTCACTAAACTATAAACAAAAACACGCACAGTGCAAGTCAGAACACGTCGCGGTGCTATTAGTAGTAACGCAACGCGTCAACTGTCGGTCCCAGGTCACGCGCGCCGGCGCCGACAGACTACGAAATATGTTATCTTGTGTCTCACTAAACTATAAACAAAAACACGCACAGTGCAAGTCAGAACACGTCGCGGTGCTATTAGTAGTAACGCAACGCGTCAACTGTCGGTCCCAGGTCACGCGCGCCGGCGCCGACAGACTACGAAATATGTTATCTTGTGTCTCACTAAACTATAAACAAAAACACGCACAGTGCAAGTCAGAACACGTCGCGGTGCTATTAGTAGTAACGCAACGCGTCAACTGTCGGTCCCAGGTCACGCGCGCCGGCGCCGACAGACTACGAAATATGTTATCTTGTGTCTCACTAAACTATAAACAAAAACACGCACAGTGCAAGTCAGAACACGTCGCGGTGCTATTAGTAGTAACGCAACGCGTCAACTGTCGGTCCCAGGTCACGCGCGCCGGCGCCGACAGACTACGAAATATGTTATCTTGTGTCTCACTAAACTATAAACAAAAACACGCACAGTGCAAGTCAGAACACGTCGCGGTGCTATTAGTAGTAACGCAACGCGTCAACTGTCGGTCCCAGGTCACGCGCGCCGGCGCCGACAGACTACGAAATATGTTATCTTGTGTCTCACTAAACTATAAACAAAAACACGCACAGTGCAAGTCAGAACACGTCGCGGTGCTATTAGTAGTAACGCAACGCGTCAACTGTCGGTCCCAGGTCACGCGCGCCGGCGCCGACAGACTACGAAATATGTTATCTTGTGTCTCACTAAACTATAAACAAAAACACGCACAGTGCAAGTCAGAACACGTCGCGGTGCTATTAGTAGTAACGCAACGCGTCAACTGTCGGTCCCAGGTCACGCGCGCCGGCGCCGACAGACTACGAAATATGTTATCTTGTGTCTCACTAAACTATAAACAAAAACACGCACAGTGCAAGTCAGAACACGTCGCGGTGCTATTAGTAGTAACGCAACGCGTCAACTGTCGGTCCCAGGTCACGCGCGCCGGCGCCGACAGACTACGAAATATGTTATCTTGTGTCTCACTAAACTATAAACAAAAACACGCACAGTGCAAGTCAGAACACGTCGCGGTGCTATTAGTAGTAACGCAACGCGTCAACTGTCGGTCCCAGGTCACGCGCGCCGGCGCCGACAGACTACGAAATATGTTATCTTGTGTCTCACTAAACTATAAACAAAAACACGCACAGTGCAAGTCAGAACACGTCGCGGTGCTATTAGTAGTAACGCAACGCGTCAACTGTCGGTCCCAGGTCACGCGCGCCGGCGCCGACAGACTACGAAATATGTTATCTTGTGTCTCACTAAACTATAAACAAAAACACGCACAGTGCAAGTCAGAACACGTCGCGGTGCTATTAGTAGTAACGCAACGCGTCAACTGTCGGTCCCAGGTCACGCGCGCCGGCGCCGACAGACTACGAAATATGTTATCTTGTGTCTCACTAAACTATAAACAAAAACACGCACAGTGCAAGTCAGAACACGTCGCGGTGCTATTAGTAGTAACGCAACGCGTCAACTGTCGGTCCCAGGTCACGCGCGCCGGCGCCGACAGACTACGAAATATGTTATCTTGTGTCTCACTAAACTATAAACAAAAACACGCACAGTGCAAGTCAGAACACGTCGCGGTGCTATTAGTAGTAACGCAACGCGTCAACTGTCGGTCCCAGGTCACGCGCGCCGGCGCCGACAGACTACGAAATATGTTATCTTGTGTCTCACTAAACTATAAACAAAAACACGCACAGTGCAAGTCAGAACACGTCGCGGTGCTATTAGTAGTAACGCAACGCGTCAACTGTCGGTCCCAGGTCACGCGCGCCGGCGCCGACAGACTACGAAATATGTTATCTTGTGTCTCACTAAACTATAAACAAAAACACGCACAGTGCAAGTCAGAACACGTCGCGGTGCTATTAGTAGTAACGCAACGCGTCAACTGTCGGTCCCAGGTCACGCGCGCCGGCGCCGACAGACTACGAAATACTACTAAAGTTGTGGTCCGTATCCGTGGATTTTGACACTAATTATCCGTATCCGTATCCGCGGAAATACATTTTGAACAATCCGGCACATCACTAGTATTTAGGGCACTTTCCATCCAGGAGTGTTCTTTAAATTCCACCCTGTATCGTGAAATGGGACCATCTGCGAATGGGACCAACTGCAAACGGGACAAGCTGCGAATGGGACCGTTTGCGTCTGCATGACAATCTGCAAATAGGACATTATGCGTCGAACCCATATAAATGTATATTTTTTTATCAAGTGTTTTGGCCACTTCTGCTAATATATGTCTTTTCACAACAGGGGTGCCCCCCGCCTGCCTCCGAAGCCGACAGCCACCACCAACAGCCTGGGCCGCACGTAGCGCCCCCCGCACATGCCCCCCCGCGCCCCCCGCGCTACCTCAGCACCCCACCTACCACACTACGTCATACGCCTCGCTGTTCACCCCACAAACAAACTCAGTTCTAGCAATGTATTGGTTGTTAGTGGTCAACAGCGATTGATATAACATATGAGAACAGATTCGATAGGGTATTCAAATATTATTATTACTTTAATAAACTGTTAGAAAAAATAAGCAACAATAAAAAAATTAATGAAATATTGTCAATGTTATAAGCATTTTAAAATTGTTTCCTAGACAGGGACAGCACTACTGACCACTGACGTCACTACACATTCATACTATTGTAATTACAAACCACTCAGTATAATGACCATTTCGCGCGACAAGGCAGAAAATGTCGCCTCATGATTTTATAATTTTTTTAACAGATCATGTTGTTTTTATTCTTCAAAATAATATTTAAAAAAAATAAAAAATTATAATATTTAAATACCCTATTGATGAATGTTTAAAATACTGAAAGATAATCAAAATGTAATTTATTTCAACGGTGATAAGGTACATAGCCCAACTATTATTTACAAAACTTGAAAGTTGTACATACCTAAGAGCAAACAGTGGTTATGTCAAACGCTCGTGTATATAACTATTATGTAAACATATTGTACATTGTAGACATTCCACAGACACCTTGAAAACTATGTTTACATTGCCATAGAGGGCAAAGTTAACATTGCCCAGATTCCTAAAGTGTGTTCCTGTGACGCCAGGGTTCCACGAACAAACTAAGAAGTTTTTAAACTTTCGCGAATTTCACTCATATTGAACTAAGTTTACGGGACTTGTCGCGCACAATTATAATAATAATAATAATTATGTTTAATTAAATCAAAATATAACAAACATTTTGCCTAACCTCGACGTTTCGGCCAAGTTGCATTGGCCGTGGTCACGAGCAGACTGAAGTATGCGGGTGTCATCGTCTTGAGCGGCGGGTGTTTTCTCGAACTACCCGCGGTTGGTTTCATAACGTCGCTGTCCGTAACAAGATATGTTGAATCACGACACACAATGCTGACAGTTTCGGCGGACATACATGTAGACAAAACACGACGCGAACACTTCTCGATTACACTGCTCAAGACGATGACACCCACATACTTCAGTCTGCTCCAGGGTGCTCAATCTTAGAACAAATAATCGGGTACAACAGCTTTTACAACGCTGCAAAAAAACGTAGTACTTCGAATGCTTGTAGATAACAGGTAAGATGGTGGTTTTTAATTTAGTAGCATTATATTTGTTACTGTTACGGACTAAAAGTAATAGATGGCAGGTTTTCCAATTTTAAGATACGAGATCTTGTAATAGTTTATTCAATATTCGATAGATGTCGCTACATGACCCCATATTGGATAATTGCTCCAAAGAGATTAAGATTTCATTTTACGAGATAATTGTACTGATTTTTCACCAAATATTACATTATTAAATAAGTATCTATTTTAGAGCCATTTTTGTTGTTTTTTGAATAATAAAGTATTCTACTTTTATTGATTTTGACTGGTTGATTATAGTGCTAAAATTCGTAGGTAAGTAATTAGTAATCGTAGCAGTACGATCCTGTGGTCTGATTTACAAAAGCAGGACGTGCGTTCGATCCTCACAAAGCGTTTCTCTTTTTTGCATTCTTTATTTTTAGATTAGGTGATAGTTTCACACTGAAAGTATCAGATGGCGCTAGTAAGCGGTTACCTGTTTTGTGGTTGAAGATTGGTCTCTATTTCAGTATATTACAATGTATTCTGTGGTCTGCTCGTGACCACGGCCAATGCAACTTGGCCGAAACGTCGAGGTTAGTCAAAATGTTTGTTATATTTTGATTTAATTGTGCGCGACAAGTGCCGTAAACTTAGTTCAATACATACATGTATACATATTTTATCCTGTAACTATAGGTGTGATCACAAGCAATACAGCCATATTAATATTCATCGAACTCGTGAATATTGCACAAAAAGCACAATCCATCGTCCACACAGCCCAATGGACGTCTAATGTTGAATATGATGCGTACCACAGAATTAGATAGAATGGTTGGAATCACAATTTCACTTGCGATTCATGCGTGGCAACTTTCCGAACAAACTACGTCTCCCATATTGACGTCATTGATTTAAAAAAAATAATTTTAATCAAATGTACTTTACAGCTTTTGTTTCTGCAGTTAGAAACAGCACAATAAGGCATTTTTGCGGGTTTTTATTACAGTATTTATAGAAACAAGTCATAAGGCGTACTGAGAAAGGCTTTGAAATATCCTGCTCTATGGTGCACGATGCTGTCACGCGCGCCCTGCCCACATGGCCATTCTATCTATTTTTGTGATGCGTACAATACATTCTACCACTAGCTGAGGCGGGGTACTGCAATCCGATTGACCCTAACAAGGCGGCTATTGGCTAATCATTAACGCTGTAGTTTTGACGGCAGTCATAAGTGGTCGAAACCGATTTAAACGTTTCAAGTGGCGAATAGTGGCGACCTACATTTGTGAAATTTTATAGATGTGTTGACAGACATCGGTCGCCGTTATGTGGCGTCTATGGTGTGTATGGTCGATGGATCAACTATCGCGTTTTATTTAAAAAACAAAACACTTTTCTTTCATATTATTTTAATAATAGAGTGTAGCAGAAAGGCGAAATAATACTTTAGGGGGTAAAAGCACTTAACAATACGAACAACTATGAATTATTGCCTATCTATAGACCTATAGTGCTATTTGTAAGTATTTATATTGTACACCATGTATGTCAAATACATTATTTATTATTATTATTATTGTAAAAAAATATTATAAAAATTAGCAGATTTATGGAAACATTACGATATTGGTTGAAAAAATGTATGGAAAAACCAATTTTTTTGCCACAGGTACTAAAAGTTCATCTTATTGATGAGTGCTTTAATCCGCTAAACTATAATTTCACTTAAATGATACGCGCTGTATAAAAAGAAATAACTAAATAAATCACACGTATCGTAAAACTGAAGAAATCACAAATAAAAACAAAACTTGCAGTGCCAAGAAATAGTAAAGAAACTTAGATAATAATACAAAGCAAACACAACAATTTAGATAAATGTGTAATTTTATATCTTAAAATAAAATATAAAAAAAGAAACATAGTTTCCGCTTATACAATGCACAATACAAGGGGCGTGGCTTGCCCTCGTCCTTGTGAACGCCCACTGCTGGGCGTGGGCTTAGAATATTGCTTAAATAAACAATCGTGGGGGAAAATTGACATAGTCACCGCGATTGGAAAAATAACATAACTGACCATGACAATGGTACCGAGTCTCTTGAATAGCCGACCAATCGTCAGTGGTAACAGCTTGACAGCGTCTTTATTTCCTGAGCAATAAGGGCGGTTTTCATAATTCAAGTGTTACCACTGAAACTAATTTTAATCACACTTCTCTCTTACAAAAGTGATTGAAAAAGGACAGAAAATATTAAGAAATTGTCAAACTAGTTAATATCCTTGTAATTCACGCGAAAATAATCGCGACCTAATAAATATGGCGACTAAGTTCACGTTGAGAACAAGCAGGTGGACTATTTTGACAGGAAGTCAAAATGTTAAAATGAATTTTCTAATATTTTTAGTTATAAAGAGACAAATTAATTGCGCTCAGCAACGGCACGGCAAAGGTTATTCGTTAGTTGAAATTATTTTGAACCTTATTTTAATAACCTTAGCGCTCACATTTCATTGATATCGTCACAAAGAGACTTGATCTGTGGCTGTTGTGAGAATATCAAAGAAATGTGAGCGCTGAGGTTATTAAAATTAGATTCAAAATCATTTGAGCTAAAAAAAACCTTTTCTCTGCCGTGCCGTTGGTGAGCGCTGCTCATTAAATTAGTACAGTTTCAACACTTACTAGTCTTTGTAATCAACGATCTACTTACCAAACTTTGTAATTACAATATTTTCATGTATGCCGATCCTATGTCCAGCAGTGGACTTCATGACCTCTTTTAAACTATAATTATAAAATTTTAAACAAACAGAGCAACAAGCTTATTGTAAATACTACATATACTGCTCATCCTTCGATATTATGAGCGTTAATATACAGAAGTTATAATAGTTTTATACAGATATTATTTGCGTTAACGGTGACGGAAAACATCCTGAGGAAACCTGCAGGAGGATACAGGGTAGTTCATTTGAATGACTCACTCATAACATATTTATGTTAGTTGAATTTCAGATCTAGAAACTTACAAATCTTCCCTACTTATTATATAGGATAGGTAAAAGTGTTTTTCAAAATTCAACTCAAAGGAGTTCAATGACAGTTCAAATTTGGACGAAGTCGCGGGCGAAAGCTAATAACTAGTATAAAAATTGCAAAAATAACCTACACACTAAAAGTGTATTTTGAGAAATATCTAAAAACTATTGTAACTTCAACATGCATTATAGAACTGAAAAAATATATGACAATCTTGCATTTATATGTACATACTAAATATACGCGATGAACGGTAGCTGTGTGCGTTATATGCATGTGTGCGTTGCTGAGCCGCTCCCGAACAAACTCCCGCTTGTATATACGTGTTATTGAAATAACTTTAAACCTCCCAAGGAGTCATTGTACTCATCAGTATGTTTTTTTTTTTACTTTGGGATCAACACTGAAATCGCGAAAAAAATATCAGCTGATTATCCCTATATTTTGTCGATTTATGTGAACTCAAATGTAGGGATCAGCTGATTTTGTTTTCGCGATTTCAGTGTTGGTCCCAAAGTAAAACTTCTTCATAATGATGAGTACAATGACCCCTTATTTCAGTTATTTTAATAACATATTGTAGATCGTGTAAAACATAGATTTTTTATTTATAAATAAAACTTTGCCTATAATTCGCCGGAATCGGTTCAGCAACTTTTAATGGGAGATAGGAAATAAAAATTTGTATGAAATGCTCCTAGATTTACATAATAATTATTATTTTATATTGTTTATAAAACTATAAAACAACAAATTCCTAAAGTGTTGCCATAGTAAAATAATATTTCAGAATATTATTATTATACAATGTTATTTTTTAGTATGGATATTAGAAGGCCGGTAAATGTGTGAACAAATTTTAACAAAAAAAAAATTGCTTGATATAATAGAGTTTTAGCTAATTCGCATATTTACCGGCGAAATGTAAAAACCTATGGTGCAACAGTTATTATTAATACAGAATCCATTGTAAAGTTATACATACTTGTAAAGTAAATACAATGTTTTAGCGAAATATAATGTACAGTAGTTTTTAAGTGAGAAAAAATAAATTTGTTGACTTAAAATAAATGTAAATGATATAGATGTGAAATATCATCCGCTAAGTTAGAAGCTGATTTTATAATGTGGTGCTTAAGTGATGAGTCGCGATCTGTCACATGTAACCGCTCTTTACTCTATGCATAACAGTTAATGAACTATTAACTCACTTTGTATAGGTTACTTAATGATTAATTAATCATTAAATTAAGATGTATACTGTAGTTCATGCTTAATTTAACAACGAACTGTCAGTGTGTGCGATTGTTAATGATTAATTAATCATTAATTAAAGTTGTATATTGTAGTTCGTGATTAAATAAACCATTAACTTTCAATGCGTGCGAAAGTTAATTGTTTATAAACGTTGTCTGGGGGCTGAACTCTCTGAAGAATGTTATGTTCTGTACTACATCAGGTAATATTTAAGGCCCAACACAGCTATTGCACTACACTGTATACTGAAAAGAGCGCTTTCGGCCTTCCTGTGGCTTGATTCACAAACGTTCGAAAAGTTTCCGTTTCCGAAGTGAAATTTGACCGGTAAATAAAATAAAACAAAATGACATCTTCCTGCGGCCATGAACGCTGCAAAGCATTTGAAACGTCAGGAAAACCAATTTTAATATAGTACACGATGTAATTCGGTTAAACTTGTTTTATTAAGAAACAAAACTATTTGAGAACCGAACGGATTCGGAAACGCAACGCGAAATTCATGGAAACTCTCCCGTGAGCCATTTGCTGTCGGAAAGCACTCGATGTAAAATTAAAGAACTATGAGTAGCGTTTCCGAATGCGTTCGATTCTCAAATCGTATTTTTTCGTAATAAAACAAGTTTGACCGGATTACATCGCGTATTATTATTAACATGGCTTTTCCTGATGTTTCGAATGCTTTGTATCATTCGTGGTCGCAGGAAGTGGTCGGTTTGTTTCGTTTGCCGGTCAAATTTCACTTCGGAAACTTTTTGAACGTTTGTGAATCAGGCCACTGGTCTTTAGGCATTGTGAAAAGATGAATGCTGTCCGGTTTCTGAGCTATGTTAAACGTGGTTTATCTATTCGATAGCCAGAGGCTGCCTAGCAGCCTTGCCCGCCATAGGCCGTTTCGTAGTAGCCCCCTTTCTGCTGATTTTGCAGCGTAAAATCGTGCGGGACTCTGGTTGAACGCCTCTATTATTTGGCCGTCCTAGGCCCGTCGAATCGGCCTCTGTCGATAGCGCTATTGTTTGATGTCGGCCAATATATTGACGAGTCAATTACAGCAGCCACTGGAGCAGACGAGTCCTTGAGTGGGGACCGCGAATCAGCAAACGCAGCGTAGGGCGCCCCCCCGCCAGGTGGACCACGACCTGAACCTATGTCCAGCAGTGGACTGCGATAAGCTGAGTTGATGAATTACATCAGAAAATAGCGCTATCGAATAGATAAACAGCATTTAACAAACCTCAGAAACCTGCACAACATACTTTCGTTTGTCTACTATTAAAAAAAACTTAAATACAGTATGACTGACTGACTGGCAAACCGAACTGTACCGAACTTAATGTAAATAAAAATAAACTCTATTTTAATGTGTGTAAGTATTCTTCTTCTTCGTCGTTTCGCTCTTGACAGAGCAAGAGCTCTCGTGTAAGTATATTATTGCTTAAAACAAATAGATTTATATTGTTCAATGCGACATAGTTTACGAAAACTCTATATTGAACCTTCTGGCTCAAGTTGCGGTCATACTGTATCTAATCTTTAATCTTTTCTACGGTATTTCTCTTTTCGTAACTGTATAGTTTTGTACAAGCCTATAGGAGTTCGTACATTCAACCATAACGCGCCGTCTGCCTATATTTTACGACTGTTCTCATGCAAAACTTTGGCTTATGCAGCGCCATGAGGCTTACTGGTCTGTGACTCATCATAACGAACTACTTTTATCATGGGAACAACCTTGATATCACGAGAAAAACACCAGTTCCATACAATTTGTCGAGTGACATCAACTTACGTTGACTTACTCATTTACGACTTTGTATGAAACAGCTGTTTTTTTTACGTGTAAAGGTTGTAGGTAGTGGCGTCCAAATGAAAGACGTATTGTTGAGTAAAAGTACGTTATATTGTCTTAACAACCAACTTAAGACTCAGCGCGCTCACAACTTGAAAGTACATAATTCTTACTTATAATTAGCTTACGTTTAGGTAATATGATTAACCTACACTACACACTACATACGCAATATGAAAGTTGTTTCGTTATGATGAGTACATTCATTTGTTTAGTTTTGTGTATTATTTTATTCAAATAATACCCCGTTTGACAATATTCAGTTGACGGAGTAAGCCGATGGAAACTCTAGCTTGTGTTGTATTGTACCCACGGCTTAACAATGTCTTAATGTGACAGAGAGCGATCCCATCGCCGTTTTCAATCAGTTCATATCCCAGGCTTACTCATACGCGTGCCTGACCTGGGACTCGAACCCTGGACGCTTCAGACAACCTGAAAGTCTGCCTACACATAGATAAGCGAGATCATTTACTTTCAGACTATATATTCGTAATCAAAAGCTTGCTAATAGCATACAATTGTGGTTGGTTGTACAAGGGCTCGCGTAAGAATGAAATTATTTTAGAAAATATGTCGTTTAAGAAGTCAAAAGTATAGAAATCTCACTTATTGGTGTTTTCAAGTGTAATTTTAATCGCTGTGTGTAAAATAGCCGACTCCCTGTTATGTTAAGAACATGGTAGTATGATTTTTCTGAGTTAAAATTTGATATACACACTAAATTCTTGAAAATAACAGTTTTATCGATCGTTCGCGCGGGCCCTATAGTTACAAATGTCTATAAAATGCTGCAGTAACAATATAATATATAGTATAATAGATAATAATTTGTACATAACATATATAAGTAGTAGGTGCAAATATCTGTGACAAAAGGGGCGGTAGTACAAAATATACTAGAAAAATGAAATAGCAATGCAAATTATTATCTTAATTAAATGTCAACTTAACCCCATGTTAATAAGGATGATTTCAAAATGACAAAAGTTATAAAAGGTCGGTGTTATAGATGCAATGGATATTGAATTAATGTGTAATAAAGTTAAGGTTTATAATCCAAAAATATGAATTATTAATTAATAATTTGGCCTGTAACAAATATCTCTCATTGAGATGCTGATTTGATAAATAAATAAAAGTAAAAATATTTATGGAATTCAGATGACGCCATGTTTGAAGGAATTTATTAATATATGGGCCTAAATAAACACATAATTATGTTAGTATCAACAATTATATTTAATATAAGCCGTGCCCACCCCAAACCTAAATAAAATGCAATGAAACACGACAATTTAAGTAGATAAAGGCCTAAATACAGTCTAGAATGAATATATAAATACGTCATAACGATGACGTCTATATATACCATAGCTATATATTGACGTCATCACGATACGTCGTAATGACATTAGTTTTAAGTGAAGACCACCTGTAAATACATAAATATTGTAAATATAAGATTAAAATGGATAGCGATTCATATATACAGTTCTTTTGTTGTTTTAATTGAACCCTTTTTGAAGTGGATGAACAATTTACACTGTTTTTCTTACTTGTCTTATTTAATAATAATTATCAAAATACCGCAGTGTCTCAAGACGAAAGTCTTTGAGTGTGTTGCCAGTAATTACGGCACTGAAACGTGGTCGCTCACAATGCCATGTTTAAATAAAGATTATAGCATTATCTTTGAGGCAGAGGTAGACCAATAATTTGTTAGTTAATTGTTAAAGTGAAAGACAGTTTATATAAACTTCATATTTCATTTATTTAAAAAGTACAATACATAATGTAACCAATGTCTTGACTGTAGACAGCTAACAAGTAACTACAACATAGCTAGAACAGACAAAATTACAACATATTCACCTATGAAGAGTCAAAGAGAAAATCAATTTAAACCTTATGTTCAACGTCATAAAACTCACAATCGTTTAAACAACTTTTTTTTTACCAACCCTTTCTCGTTTAAAATCATAATTTATCTAATATAATTAGATTAAAAGTGTACTATGTATGAGGCATGGTATAATAAGATGTTTCACCAGGTACTCTCTTCCCGTGACAGCTAGGTCACGTGATTGCCTCCGTGCTACGTCATCGGCCGTGGAGCCAATAGTGAGCTGTTTTCGTGACACTTGTCAGTTCGATGTGCTGCCACTTTGTGGAAATAAATTACCCGAGCAAAATGCATTTTTTCATTTACTTGCTTCTATAAAGAATCACTTTTGAACTAGTAATTTTATACAATCAATCAATCAACTCAGCCTATCGCAGTCCACTGCTGGTCATAATTTAATTTAATTTTATACAGTTTATTTTAATAACTAATAAGATGAATAACACGAGATAAAAAATAGTTAGGCTAGATAGGAATTTATTTTATATTCATTATGAACAAAAATCTCTTTAAATATATTGAAAATATCAATCAATGGCAACACTGATCGTGACGTAGCTTGGAGGCAACGCGCCGTCATCGCGAGAAGAGAATACCTGGTAAAACATCTTATTATACCATGGTATGAGGTATCATTACATTTTAAATAAAACAAATCAATTTCTACGCCTCAATTTCTTCTTGAAGAAAGGATTGATGGGAGACGGAGTGGAGACCTTCAAATTAGTCTTGTTGGGTAGTTTGGCACTATCGAAGGGAATGCTAGGACTTTGTCGAACACTTTTGTAATAGTCCACCGGCTGTTGCATGGAATTGTTTTTTAACGCGAATTTCACCTTCTTCGGTGATTCAAAGGGATTATTTTCAGTTTTCTTCTCAACTTTTTTCGTCGGTTTTTGAAACTGTTTAACTTTGTTCACTAATAACGTTGGGTTTTTTGCCATTTTCGTAGGTTTCTCTATTTTTGTAACTTTATTTTTAGTTTTTGGTGGAATAATTTCAGGTTTTTTGTTGTTGTCTTTTAAAATTAATTTGTCATTACTTTTCTGTTTTTTCTTATCGTTCTTTTTTGCATCATTGTTTGATAATGTCTTAATTTCTACTCTCTTAATTTCATTTTTAACTTTATCTTTCTTGATGCCATTTTCTGTAACTTTTACTTTATTTTCTTTACCTTTTAGGCTGGTTTTTTGTTTAACTGTTTCAACATTTTCTACAACTTTATTTTTATTAAACTTAGCATTATCTAACTTATTTCCTATCGCTTGACTTTTATTTGCAACTTTTTGTTTCTTGTCAACTTTTTGTCGCTTGTGTGTCGCGGCTTCGTTGACTTTTGCGTCAACTTTGCGTTTCTTTCCGTCGCCTGCGTCTTTTGCGTCGTTTTTGCGTTTTTTCTTATCCTTATTTGTTGTGCTTTGTTTAAGTTTCTTAGCTTCGGGTTCTGCTGCTTCAACTTGCCAGCCACCATTCTGTAAAAATATTTAATTAATAAATTAATTATTTTTATAAATGCGAAAGTGTGTCTACTTGTTTGTAACCTGTCCACGAGTAAAATACTGAACCAATTTTGATGAAACTTTGCACAGAGATTTAATACATACATATTATCATGCCTGTTTCCCATTGGGGTAGGCAGAGATTATGGATTTCCACCTGCTACGATCCTGACACACCTCTTTCGCTTCATCTACGTCCATTAACCTCGTCATGCATGCTCGTCGGTTTAGAGAACTCTTAACCTGGCATTTTTTGAGAACGTCCACGATTTGACCGCGATACGTTCGCCGAGGTCGTCCCCTTCCAACTCTTCCATCCACACTCGCTTCGTTTACTTGTTTCGTCAATCTCCTCTCGTCCATCCTCTCTATATGTCCAAACCATCTTAACATGCCTTTCTCAATCTTTGTCACTACATCTTCTTTCACTCCACAACGCTCCCAGAGATTAAATACCCTGAGAAATATACATACGGCCATCACCGTGATTTTTTCAAGGCGTAGGTCGTCATTTTGGCTGTGTTTACTGGATTATATACAACTTTACATTGAAGTGTAATCTTAATGCCGAGATAGTCGCTAGTTAGCACGTGCTCTGACTAAGCAGTATCCCTGTCTGTGTCGCGCAACTCTCGAACTACGAGTGCTAGACAGAGACGGGAACATGGCACATGTTAGCCAAAGCATGTGGTGTATTAGTGATACTTACGTTAACTTTATTGCTGAGTTTCTGCTTGACAGTGTCCACTTCTTCCACAATGCTGGCTCCGGAGCGACTCTTGGCCAGTAACCGCTTCCTGTGTTTGCGACTCAGACCTGTGGGATGACAAAGATAGTCTAGTTGTTGGTCTTGTGATGAGAGGTTCAAAAATGTTTTGCAGGACAGAAGACAATATTTTTTTTTTGTATTATAGGATGGCGAAACGAGCTAAAGGCCCACCTGATGTTAAGCGGTTACCTTTGCTCATAACAACTGCGATACACCTAGGCTGTTGCCTAAATGGTATAGCAAGTCGGTTCGCCAAACTGAGACATGAAGATGGAAAGTCTCATGTGATTGTAATTTCACCGGCACCCGTAACCTTCAGACCGAAACACAGCAATGCAAGCATCACTATTTGGCGGAGAAGTAGGTACGGTGGTAGTACTTCCCCGGACGAGCTCTTTCACAAAAGAGCTCTACTACTACTAAATACTGGATGCCATAGGGCTTAGGTTCGGTCCCCAGTAAACATGTCTCATTTGTATGTTTGAAATAATAGTTAGCTGTAACTTTGACGCTCTCCACTAGATGGCGCTTAAAGGTGAGGACAGCTGACAACTCTTTGTCCGTATATTCAATGTACCCATATAGAGTGAATCATTATTTCAGCCGAAAGACGTCCACTGCTGGACATAGGCCTCCCCTAAGCAGTTTGGGGGATATGCTATAATCGCCACGCTTGGCAGGCGGGTTGGCGAACGCAGTTGGTTGTTTAAATACTCAGAGAACGCTGTTGCCCATCCTCTGGTGAATCCCTTAGTCGCCTTTTACGACACCCATGAGAAGAGCGAGGGTGGTGCAATTCTTTACGTCCGGCACCACACGGAACAACGGAGCTGACAACTTGATGTCCGTACATTAAATATACTCTATACATGTTGAAATTTGAATCGCTTATTTTCCGAAAAGGGGTAATTGTACTTATCATTATGAACTACTTTTACTGTAGGTTCAACCCTGAAACCTGGTCCCATAGTAAACGTTGTTCATAATGATGTGTTCAATTACCCCTTTTCGGGAAATAAGCGATTCAAAGGACAATGCCCACAGATGGGCCCATTTTTGGCGCCATGTCAAAACTGTATGTTATTCAAAAATTATGTCTTATTTTTTCATGTTTATGTGTTTTTTGAAGACAAAGGTCTTCAACCAGTGCGTCCTGCCAGTCATGACTTACGGTGCCGAGACGTGGACACTGACAGTTGGGCTAGTCCACAAATTCAAAGTCGCTCAGCGAGCAATGGAGCGAGCTATGCTTGAGGTTTCTTTGGAGGATAAAATCCGTAACGAGATTATCCGGAGAAGAACCGGAGTGACCGACATAGCTTGTAGGATCAGTAAGCTGAAGTGGCAGTGGGCTGGCCATGTCTGTCGAAGGACCGATGACCGCTGGAGCAGACGAGTCCTGGAGACCGCGAATCGGCAAACACAGCGTAGGGCGCCCCCCCCGCCAGGTGGACCGACGACCTAAAGAACGTGGCTGGGGGGGACTGGATGCGGAAGGCAGAGGACCGAGCGTTGTGGCGCAACTTGGGAGAGGCCTATGTCCAGCAGTGGACTGCGATAGGCTGAGTTGATGATGATGATTAATGTGTTCTTCATCAACATTTATTTCACCCTAGCATTAAAAAATATAATAAATATGTATTAAACTGAATCGTCCTTATGGGAGCGTTCAGTTATATCGCCCAATGATGAATGTAGTGAAAGAATGAAAGTATGATGAATGATACTTAACAATCAGTTAAGGAGTTGGAAAAAATTAGATTTCTATTAAACCAGGGTGAAAAAATTAAAATCGTTTGCAGAATAATAAAAGATAATTCTTGGTCCACAAAATAAGACAAAAACCGACGTGACATAGCAATTTTTTTTGAGGGGCCTAAAGCTCCTAAGAGAATGGGCAATGTCCTTTCAGCATGTATAACGCAAATGTTGGCGTGACGTGACGCTACATTTTCTCCCGAATCAGACCTACCGTAAGCCCCATAAGGAGAACCATCAAACTAGCTGATCCAGCACTGACCTCGGAGCGCCAGTTCATCGCTGGCGGCGACCAGCTTCTTCTCTAACGCGTGCAGCGCCTGCGCAGCCTTCTTGGGCTTCACCAGAGGAGCCGGAGTCTCTTCTGTGTGAGTCTGAACGGGCAGCGGGTACTCGTCGCGGGCCAGCTTCTCGAAGCTAAAAGTAAAAGATATGGTATTCAAGGACTCGTGTGAAAAATACTTTAGTATGGTTGTTTGTTGGTTCCGTGTGGTGCCGGACGTAAAGAATAGCACCACCCTCCTTTTTTTTTTTAGAAATATCTGTAAAGACGATTGTCATCTTAGTCTACCTGCGACCATGAAATGCTGCAAAGTTTTCGAAACGTCAGGGAAACCAATTTAAATAATATACGCGATTTAATCCGGTTAAACTTTGTTTTATTATAATGTGTAGTTATCGCGAAAACCTAAGAAGTTATTATTATATCCATGGTCTAGTACCCATAGCACAAGCTCTGCTTAGTTTGGGACTAGATGGTGCTGTGTAAAAATGTCCCGAAAGTATTTATTTATTTAATTATTAGTACAATGACCCATTGTATATGGCTTCCGATTGCCTTTCAGAATGTCAAAGCTACTTACCGCTCCAAACATATCCTGAGGGTCTTCTGTCTTGAAGAAGCGGCCGTGGCGAGCATGTCCCGCAGCATGTCGGCCAGCAGCGTGGCGGGCACGGCCAGGCTCGCCAGCTCCACGTTCACGCGACCAGCTCGAGGGTCGAGGGGTTTCTCCAAACTGGAAACGTGAAAAAAAAAAAAAAAAAAATGGAATTTCACATTATTTCTGCCTCTTTGGTCTAGTGGTCGCAAGCGCGACTGCTGAGCGTGGGGTCCTGGGTTCGATTCCCAGGTCGGGCAAAGTGTTATTGGGTTTTTTCTTAAGAAAATTCTCGGTAGCAGCCCGGAGTCTGGATTTGTGCCCGGTCAATGGCAATAGACTCGCCCCCTATTACATGGGACTATAACATAACTGGCGAAATGTGGGTGTACTATTACACCTCTGCCTACCCCTTCGGGGAAATACAGGCGTGATGTTATGTTGTTGTTACATTATTTCCTAGCGAATAGATATACAACGGGCAATGTCTACTTTGAATTTTACACTTTAAGTCAATACTGATACAGTTACATATTCAATGCCTTGGCTTGCCTTCGTTCGGTTGGTATGTACCCGGCCGGCATAAGATGTTTTCAATTATTTCAACACATTGTAGTTTTCTTTGATTTTTTTCTAAATTATTGCATTAAACTAACTCACTGCTTAAAAAAGTTATGATGATAATTTGTTTTTGAATTTTAAGAACTAATATTTATTTATAAAACAATTTTTGCACTCAGAAAGTTGCAAAAAACCAATTTTTGTAAAATATAAGTACAAAGGTACAATATTTATGACATCAATAAAACTTAGTCATAATGTGTCTCAAAGTGGAATTCAAATTGTACCATAAGAGCCTTTAACAATAAATTCCCCAAAACATTGGAAAAACAAAAAAAATGTCTGGTTTGACAAAGAAAAGTCCATATGTTTTCATGAAATTTTTCTAAATGTATATTATTGTCATTACTATGGCAAATAAAAATATATTCACCTTCCGTCTTCATCATCAGTGTTGTCATCCCCGTTCTGTTGATCACCGTCGTCTTCATCATCAGACACCAGTTCTAACGCTTCCGGACCACCTACAGGGCAACCCATCTGAAATACAACAATTTTAATGTTAAAATTATTAAATAATCATTAGATTTTCACTGGTTTCTACAGACACATTGATATTTATTACTATTATTATATATATACCAAGGCACTTATGTATCGAGCTGGAAAGCGGATGGCTGACTAAAATTCGGTCCGATGATTGGGGAGCCCTTTGTCTCTTTCTACAGGGTGTCCATACATGCAGGAAAGGGACAGCGGGCTCTCGGTAATGCTATCTCCGAAAACCGGGCTCTCCCGGTATTTTCTTCCTGATTTTGATAAAAGATTTAAGACCTTATATGAACGGCATATTATTCATTTTTGAAGTTCTTAAATTTCTCCGTCCGCATTGTATCTTGGGTAAAAATTATTTGATATATACATGGTATAATAAGATGTTTCACCAGGTATTCTCTTCCCGCAATGACAGCGCGATGCCTCCAAGCTACGTCACGATCAGTGCTGCCATTGATTGATATCTTCAATATATTTAAGGAGATTTTTGTTCATAATTAATAGAAATTAATTTCATAACTAGCCTAACTATTTGTTATCTCGTGTTATTCATCTAATTAGTTAATAAAATAAACTGCATAAAATTATTAGTTCAAAAGTGATTCTTTATAGAAGCAAGTAAATGAAAAAATGCATTTCGATCGGGTAATTTATTTTCACAAAGTGGCAGCACATCAATCTGACAAGTGTCACGCTAACAGCCCGCTATTGGCTCCACGGCCGATGACGTAGTACGGAGGCAATCACGTGACCTAGCTGTCACGGCAAGAGAGTACCTGGTGAAACATCTTATTATACCATGGATAATACAATTTTAAGTATGTTCTGTGCTCACCTTCTGCCAGGCGGCAGTCGCTTGCTGGTAGGAGAGGCCGCGGTCGCTCTGTCGCAGCAGCGCTGTCAGCAGGCGCCGCGAAGCAGCACACAGAAGCGGCGCTTCACCCCCGCACATGTAGCGGCACAGCGGCCGCAGCAGTTCCACTAGGCTCGCTTCTGGGATCTCGCCGTTTGATACCTATCAGAAATGCGTGGTCATATTTGAAGAGCTTATTCAGGGAATGCCATCAAACAACTTTTTCTATGGGACCAACCCTGAAACCGCAAAAAAAACCGGCCAAGAGCATGTCGGGCCATGCTCAGTATTATAGGGTTCCTAGGTGTTACAAACAAATCAAATCGAATATTAATCATTGCTATTTTAGTTTTTGCAAACAGCGCCACCTAGCGCTGAATCTAAGAAGTGTGTCATATATTGGTATGACACACTTCGTAAATTTAGCGCTAGGTGGCGCTGTTACTTTGTGTTATCAATATAACACAATGTTTCTTTTTGTGATATTTTAAAATAGAAAGTAACTAAAGGAGCATTATTTGGTAAGATCATTTTTATCTAAGGTCAATGACCTATGAACAACATCAACTATCAACGTGGAAAATTACAAGTTTCTACGTTGCATAGTTTGGAAATGGCAGGGGGGGGGGGACACATTGTAAGCCACTTTGGCGGGCTATATTTCGCAGATGGTACACCTGATAAAACAGTTATGTATGAAACATTACCTTCATTTTAGTAGACCTATTCAATGATACCCCACACGAGGGGGTGCAGCGAAAAATAATTTTCATCCCCATGTCACATGTATGGGCGCCACCCCTAAAATACGTAATCACTATTTTTTTATTCATTTAAAATTGAGATCTATATCTAGACTTTTTTTTGCAAATTTTCATTTACTTATGTTTATAACTGTAGAAGTTATTAAGCTGTAAAGTATTAAGACAGACGGACAGATGGACGGACATGACGAAACTATAAGGGTTCCTTGTAGGACTACGGAACCCTAAAAAACCAGCTGATCCTTACATTTTGTCGAGCGACATCTATGATTTAGTAAGGAACAGATGATATTTGGTGGAAGAACAAATATCTTACACTGAGAATAGCTGAAAATCGTGACTTCGCTCCCGTGTTTTCTTCATACAAACTTTACACTTACCTATTGTATCAACCGCCTTATAAATATTATAGGAAGGGTGTTTATTATGTGTGTATTGGTTTATAACAACATACCAAAAAAATTGAGATTGTTAGGTTAAAGTGTTTAAAACAAAATTAACAGTATGATTATTTTATAATTTTTAACGCATTTACGCATGCGAAACGAAATCTAACGACTAAAATCGTGGAAAAAAGAATCAAAAAGAAAAATTCTGAAATTGCGAAAAAGAACCACCTGGGGGTCTACTCCCGTTTGACGATATTCGATTCATCGCACAATTTGCTACTCGGGTCTACCATCGTTTCTGTATCGCATGCGATGATCATGTTTTGACGTTTGTTTCTCTGATCTCCGGTCAATTTCATACGATTATGAACCGTAGTCTATCTTTATTTAACCTTTTTTATGTGCTTATCTTTATTATATAGGAATCAGTCGGATCGAAAGTTCGTACTTCGTTTGTCGTTCGTGAAACGCGAGTAGACCCCCTGATCCCTAAATTTGTGTTCACATAAATCCAAAAAAATGTAGGGAGCAGCTGATATTTTTTTTGCGTTTTTAGGGTTGGCCCCATAGTAAAAGTTGTTCATACTGATGAGTACAATGACCCCTTAAGAGGTTTTCAGTTATTTCAATAATACGTTGTATACGAGATACACGCTTATAAAATCTTTGGAGAGTCTATTTTGTGTGAAACGACTTTATGCTGAGAGATTTCAGGTTACTTTACAGATTTTTGGGGAATGCTGTTACCGCTTTTAAATTTTCGAGCCTAAACCATAGAAAAGGTAATAATACGAGTATAGAAACGAATCTCTTTTGTACGGGCCTCAAATACCGCTTTATAAATACCTAATACCTACCATACCTAATAAATACCAAATACCCCTCTTCAGCTCCTAACGTCCCTCTGTCGTCCGAGCGTGCTGCCAGGGCTGTTAGCTGCTAAATATTAAACACGTTATGTGATGGTTTAGTTAGAAAAAATATATTTTAGACTGTTCTTTACTATGAAATCATTATTTTATCCTAGTTTATTAGAATTAGAAATTTATATTTACTTACATTATTTAATTTTATATTAAGGTAGACACCTATTTTACATATTTACATAATTTGCACTAAATGAAACGTGTTTATTACTTATAAATGACCTACGGACAGAGAGAAAGAGCAAAAACAGTAGTTACCATTTATACTTTTGACTTACGAAAAAGAAAAATGATTTATGAACAGGAGAGTAATTAAAATCGTGAAGATATCACTTACTTTTCAATTTTTTTTGGCAAAGTAAAGAAACTAAGTTCTGACGTTGTTTGTGAGTTACTTTTACACCCAAATACATCGCAATATTTTGGCGCCATGACTGAACTGCATCTGACGGCACGCGCGTGCAAGCGTGAGGCGACGCAAACCCCGACTGCTCGATCCCTTTAAAGGTACGCTAGACGGTAGGCTATTATCGTAGATTTGAACGCGTCTGGGGCGCGAGTTTCGCTTCTAGTCTTCTCTTTTCTTATGCCTAAACCTCTATATCTGACAAGGAGAAAACTGCAACAAACTTAAGCTGATTGACAATACAGCTTCACGGAAAACTTGCAGTACCTTAGCTATTTCTTCTAGATAGCAGTCGACCACGTGTAGCAACATTGACATGGAGTTGCGAGCGTAGTGCGGAGTCTTCAGAGCGAATATACCTGGAATAAATACATCTATTTAGTTTACCGTCCAGAATCCACCATCAATATCAACAAAAAGGTTCTTGACGGTTTATCAGAAGGCGTCAGCAGCAAAAACAATAACATAAAACAGTTATAAAAAACAACACTTTGTAACGGATACTGATCAATATTTCTATTAGAATGTGATACTCAGTACTGTTTTTAGGGTTCCGTAGTCCTACAAGGAACCCTTATAGTTTCGTCATGTCCGTCTATCCGTCTGTCCGTCTGTCCTAATCCTTTACAGCTTAATAACTTCTACAGTTATAAACATAAGTAAATGAAATTTTGTTAAAAAATGGTTTAGGTATAGATCTCAATTTTAAAAGTATAAAAAAATCTTGGTAACGTTTTTTAGGGGTGGCGCCCATGTGAAATGGGGATATAAATTTTTTTTTCGCTGCACCCCCTCTTGTGAGGTATCATTGAATAGGTCTACTAAAATGAAGGTAATGTTTCATACATCACTTTTTTATCAGGTGTACCATCTGCGAAATATAGCCCACCAAAGGGGCTTACAATGTGTCCCCCCCCCTGCCATTTCCAAACTATGCAACGTAGAAACTTGTAATCTTCCACGTTGATAGACTTTTATAAAAACTCTCTTTTAAAATTATTTCGAGTATAATATGATTATAATTTATTGAGTTATAGTGAGAAAACTGAAAAATACTTGAGACGTCCTAGTTCATAGGTCATTGACCTTAGATAAAAATCATCTTAGCAAATAATGCTCCTTTAGTTACTTTCTATTTAAAAAAATCACAAAAAGAAACTTTGTGTTATATTGATAACACAAAGTAACAGCGCCACCTAGCGCTAAATTTACGAAGTGTGTCATATGAATACATGACTCACTTCTTAAATTTAGCGCTAGGTGGCGCTGTTTGCAAAAACTAAAATAGCAATGATTAATATTCGATTTGATTCGTTTGTAATTAGACCTACTTAAGGAACCCTATAATACTGAGCATGGCCCGACATGCTCTTGGGCGGTTTTTTTTTTATTGATATGGCACCGAAGTACTACCACCGTAGCTACTTCACCGTCAATTTTTTTTTTTATTCCCCTTTTTTTACTGCAATCTGTCCCAAAAGGACAATAAGCTGTACTTTGGTCACTTCTCACAGTTCTCCGTCAAATAGTGATGCTTGGTCGGGCACACCCGATGAAATAACGTGAGTGAAACCTTTTATAATAATAATTAATAATTAGTGATGCTTGCATAGCTGTGTTTCGAAATTGAATTGAATTGCTGTGGTCTGAAGGGTACGGGTGCCGGTGAAATTACAATCACATGAGACTTTCCATCTTCATGTCTCAGTTTGGCGAACCGACTTGCGGTAAAGGCAACAGCCTAGGTGGTATTGCAATTGTTATGGGCAAAGGTAACCGCTTAACATCAGGTGAGCCTTTAGCTCGTTTTGCCATCCTATACTATAAAAATATTTTTAAAAAAACATATGGGCGCTGTACAGTCAATGAGGCGCATTAAATTTCCGCGTTCGGGACGTTAAACTTCTTGTGAGTTGGGCCCCCATCCCAAACATGCATTAATAAGCTTCGCTTCAAAACACTAAATTCATGTTTGCTCACATCTAAAAACCACATTTAAGTTCTTGGTTGGGCGTAGTCCATTAAACCTGTAATGCAATCCTGAATCCTAAGTCAGATGGCAAATCAACAAAAGTTTGGCTTTCAATAAATCTTACCATCACTTCCGGACAACATTTTAGCGTACAGCTGACAGCTCTTGAGGCTCCACTGACTGCGCAACAAGCATCGCAGACTGGCACGCAGGTAGCGACGGACCAACTATGGGTGAAAAATAGAGATGAAACGGATATTCAGCAACTATCCGGTATCCGGCCTGTATAACTATCCGACCTGATACCGGATAGTAGGTCACCAGTGGCCTGATACACAAACGTTCGAAAAGTCTCCGTTTCCGAAGTGAAATTTGACCGGAACAACCAAAACGACCACTTCCTGCGACCACGAACGCTACAAAGCATTCGAAACGTCAGGAAAACCAATTTCAATAATAATATGCGATGTTATCCGGTTAAACTTGTTTTATTACGAAACAAAACGATTTGAGAATTGAACGGATTCGGAAACGCTATTCATAGTTCTTTAATTTTACATCGAGTGCTTTGCGACAGCAAATGACTTTCGGAAGAGTTTCCGTAAATTTCACGTTGCGTTTCCAAATCCGTTCGATTCTCAAATCGTTTTGTTTCTTAATAAAACAAGTTTAACCGGATTACGTCGCGTGTTATTATTAAAATTGGTTTTCCTGACGTTTCGAATGCTTTGCAGCGTTCATGGTTAATATAAAATCGACTTTAATTCATTCAATTATAAGATATTCACGCTTAACACAAAAAAAAAGACGTGTGGCACTCGGAGACTGCCGCGGTAAAGCTATATAGCTATATATAGCTAGCTAATACAAAGAGGAGGTGCCCTAACGCCGAAACTCTAAGCAGGCATGAGTCACCAGATTGCCGGGCGAAGAGGGGGAGATTACGCATGCGGAATAACGCCGATACAACCAATGCCACCTAGAGGCGATTTGCAGAACTAAAGAGACAAGCGTGATATTTCAAAAAGTCATTAAAAGTTCTGCTATTCATCGATAGATGGCAAAACTAAAAAGTATCACCGCTGTGCCGGTCGGAGTGGGGGGTGTTAGGTTATTTTCGTTAAGGAATTTCTGGATTCGGTCTCCACGTTCAAGGCCCGCGATAGAAGCTATGCAATAGCTTAATAAAAACACAATATCTTCGAACGACCTTTATTAGTAGTACTCCTACTGAAATAGGGGACAATTACGGAGAATGAACACCAACTTCTCTGTATTAAGAAATAATAAGCCAAAGAATTCGCCAGACCCGATCTTCACGGGCTCGCTCGTATCTATACAACACGCTCGATAGCAATGTTCGGCCGAATATCCGGCCGTCGGATATCCGGATAATCGGCTTACGGCCAAAATTAATATCCCATCTATTCACGATTTACCATACTAGAGATAGAAATTTAACATACTTTGTATGGAGCTTATGTGCTTATGCTTTTGAGTTAGTTTAGTTTAATTAGTTAAGTTTCCGATATTTTATTATTAAGTGCACCGGTTACTACCCTTTGTCTCTTCCATGACATTCCAGTCCATTCAATGGTTGTCTGGAAGAGATCGCCGTGGAGCGATAAGACCGCCAGTTGTACACTAACACATAAGTACCTAGTTATTTAAGAAATTAATGTAATCTTGTTGTGCAATAAAGAGGATTTGTATTGTATCGTATGTCACATTTCTATCTCTAGTAGGGCAAATCGTGGATAGATTGATATTAATTCTGGCCCTTATAGGATAGCCAAACAGCAAGCTGTTTCATCTCTAGTGAAAAGTACATGAATAAATAGTTCTATTACATATTATAACCCTTTGTGTATACTTAGCCATTCCAACTACTCATTGCATTGCCAATTGCTAAGGAAATGGACTAAATGTAAACGAAGCATAATTATAGTACAGTGGTAACACGTCAATTCGAAAACCGCCCTTACTGCTTACGAAATAAAGATGCTGCTATTGTTAAATTTGTTGGTGGCGCTGAGCCGCAGCGCTGCGGGAGTTCAATTTCCATATCAAAAATATATTTGCAGTGGTTCGAATCTGAGTGTATGTGTCTTAACAAACTCACGGAATTGGACCAATAGCAGAGCAATCAATTAGTTTTCTACATTTTGGTTAACAGTAGTGGGATCTGAAAGAGAATCCTAGCAAAGAAAAATGTTACGAGGCAATAAATTGTAAAACATTCTGGGACTGAATTGAGTACATACCATCAGAAATTTATCGGTGCGATGCTGGTCCAAGCCGTACCACTCGCTTGCCAACACTCGCAGCCCTGCCTTGTACATCAGTAGGGCATGCCGGAGGTGTTCCTCAGGGAATAGATCCAAAACAGCGGATATGTTCTCGCATAGTTCCTCCTTGAAAAAAGAAAAGACACAATAGAAACTGTGACGTCTGTGGTCTAGTGGTTCGAGTGTCGGACTGCCGATCACGAGGTCGAGGGTTCGATTCCCACAGGACACAAATATTTGTGTGATGAACATAAGTGTTTGTGTTGGTCTGGGTGTTTCTTATGTATTATAAGTATGTATTTACAACAAAAAAAAGTATATAAGTATTATATCCATTGTCTAGTACCCATAGCACAAGCTCTGCTTAGTTTGGGACTAGATGGTGCTGTGTAAAAATGTCCCATTAATATTTTTTTAGTAGTAGTAGAGCTCCTTTGTGAAAGAGCTCGTCCGGGGAAGTACTACCACTGTACCTACTTCTCCGCCAAATAGTGATGCTTGCATTGCTGTGTTTCGGTCTGAAGGGTACGGGTGCCGGTGAAATTACAATCACATGAGACTTTCCATCTTCATGTCTCAGTTTGGCGAACCGACTTGCGGTACCATTTAGGCAACAGCCTAGGTGGTGTTGCAGTTGTCATGGGCAAAGGTAACCGCTTAACATCAGGTGGGCCTTTACCAGTTTCAATATGCTATACCATACAAAGAAGTTTCATGAATAGTAGTTAGGTGAATTTAAGATAGCTGAAAGTTTTGTAAAATGTGAAAAATGACAATTTCTGATTGAATATAATAATATATTCTATGTTATTGGGGCAACGGCAATACTGATGTTCAGCCGAATCTGGTTAGATTGGAAGCCAACCTTTACATACAATACGCGTAATATAACTGTGCCGCTGTTAAGTGAGAAACAGGTGGCTGCGCAGTAGTCAATTGTGCAACCAAATCAGTAGCGCGCATGCGCGGTCATGGCGGCAAGACTCTGATAGGTTGTTCATCTGAGTGGCAAGACGGTGGGGGAAAGCATGTTCTCGCTGTCTCAGTCGTTTGTTAAAGTTCGATGCATCCTTATGTCCTGCTCACAGTTAGTACGCGACTGTACCTGCGCAGCCCTTAGAAAAGCCTGGTTTCAAAGTGGCACAGTTATATAATGCATACTGTAATTGAGATAATAATAATAATTTGATGAAATAGATTTTTTTATATCATGTTTTTAAAACGAAAGCAAGTTATTATTTCATTGTCATCCAGTCTTGAGCTATGTTTAAGGTTAAAATTGACAGCAAATTTCGTACCGAACAGACAGACAGGACTGAAAGTAATTAAATAAAGACGGCAAAGAGCATGTCGGGCCATGCTCAGTATTATAGGGTTCCTTAAGTAGGTGTTACAAACAAATCAAATCGAATATTAATCATGGCTATTTTAGTTTTTGCAATAGACAGCAGCATTGGCGACTCAGAGAGTGTTGTTAGTAGCCTCTAGATGGCGCGCGCTATACAGCGCCAAATGCAATAGACGGCAGCATTGGTGACTCGGAGAGTGTTGTTAGTACTAGATTGTATTACTAGATGGCGCCAAATTTAAGAAGTTTGTCATGTCAACAACATAACACAAAGTTACTTTTTGTGATTTTTTCAAATAGAAAGTAGCTAAAGGAGCATTATTTGCTATGACCATTTTTCTCTAAGATCAATGACCTTTGAACTAGTGTTAAGATGTTATAAGCATCACGAAACCATAGCAAGAATATTAAATGTAAAAAAGTGTATTTTGTTACACCATCGCTCGATAGATGGCGCTGTGCGATTAAAATGCAAGCTATGGTTTCGTTACCAGCAAAATGTAAGTGAATTGTATTTTTTTATTAAAGTGTGATCTTAGAGATATACCTGGTGTTTTTATTGGTTGTTACAATTTGGCGCTATTGGATATTCCCTAAGCGTTTTTGGGACATGGTCCTTCGTAGCCGGATTTTTAGGCTAGAAGTTGAACTAAGTCTTAGAGCTGCAGGCAGCTCATCCGAGATCAAGTGGCGGCGGATTGTCGTTGAGGATCTTGTGGCACCTGGGGGGAGACTACCCAGGACATCAACAATTACGGCGTCAACACGGATGGGCATCAGCAGGGCGTCAACTACAGCAACTCTGGGCGTCACGGATATCGGGCAAGTGACGTATTGTGTGGGAAGTGACGTAGTGCATTGGACATCAAACTGTGAGTACTTTATAATTATTATGAGAACAGGGACTTAGAAAATTTGAAGTGAATTAAGACTTGTAAATTTTTTAGTGAAGTTTAGGACTTAGAATAATTTGCAAAAAAGTGATACTACGGGGAACCTATGCCCGATTTCACATAGAAATTATCAAGTGTGAAACACTTAGAAAAATTTCGTTGTCAATTTATTGACATAGAAAAATTTCGTTGTCAACGACTTGTGAATTTATAATATCGGACAAGGGCATCCATAATGGAACTTATAAAAATTCAGGAAGACATTCGGTTGCAGCTACAAAAGGCAAAAATTAATTTCAAAAAATGTTCTAAAGATAGAATTACTAAATCTTATGTGGAAAATAGAATTGAGATTATGAACAACAAATGGAAGGAGTTTTCTCATAATCATAATGAAATTTTAAAAAGTAAGGAAACGGCAGTGTCTGTTTATATTCAAAAGGATATACACAGTGAGGTGGAAGAATTTTATTTGGATTTTAAATCAGAACTTGGTGACTTATTGGATGAAATTAAGGGTTGTCCAGCAACAATAAGCCAATCTAGCGTAGAAAATAAAGCTGTAAAAACTTCTGTGAGACTTCCAAAAATCACAATCCCAACGTTCTCGGGCAGATATACAGAATGGATATCATTTAGAGATTTGTTTGTGTCTTTAATACACAACAATCAAGATATAGATAAGGTCCAAAAATTACATTATCTAAAGGGACACTTAATCGGAGAAGCGGAACAGTTATTGAGGCACATTCCAGTTACCAACGATAATTATGAGCAATGCTGGAACTTATTAGAGCAAAGATTTAATAACAAACAGTTTCTTGTCAATAGTATTTTTACACGATTTTTCGCGCAGCGTAATATCACAACAGAATCTGCGACAAATCTCAAGCATTTATTGGATAACACTACAGACATGATACAGGGATTGAAAAATTTGAGTATTGACACCACTTCTTGGGATTCGATAATTATTTATTTCGTGTCACAGAAACTAGATCCAGAGACAAGAAAACAGTGGGAAGCTAAAGTTAGTGAAATAACATGTAATTGTAACGTATTGCCAGATTTCAAACAGTTTCAAAGCTTTTTACAAAATAGATTTCATTCTTTAGAATTTTTAGATACAAAAACTATTCCAATTTGTAAGGATAAACAGAACATAAAGCCTCATTATAATAATAATTTTTATGTTTCACAAGTAACTTGCTCTTATTGTAAAGGTGACCACAGAATAATTGTATGTAAAGAATTTCTTAAATTAAATAGTGAAACAAAACGTTCATTTGTTCAAGAAAACAGGTTATGTTTTAATTGTTTAGCAAATAATCATGGCGTCAAATATTGTAGAAGTTCAACTTCTTGCCAAATTTGTAAAAGACGACATCACTCATTGCTTCATTCCAGTAGTATACAGCAACCAAACTTGGAATCTACAACGTCTCATCAGGTATCAGAAGATTCACCACCAAAGGGTAGTTCACATATTTCAAAGGGTGTTGAACAAACATCATTGCTACCGACAGCAATAGTATATGGTCATTCAATTAATGGGGTCATACCGCTGCGCGCGTTAATAGATCAAGGGTCGCATATTTCTTTTATAACGCAAGCCGCTGTTCAATTACTTGGTCTGAAGTGTAAGACAGTCAGGGGTAATTTTGCAGGATTGGGCGGTGAAATTAAGGTTGTTTCTAAATCTAAAACAGATATTGTTCTTCATTCATTGCACAATCCAGACTGCAGCATTCAGGTAACAGCATACGTTTTGGATAAATTAACCGGGTTGCTACCTCCTCGGGATATTTTGGTAGAACCATGGTCTATTCTGGAAAACATTAAGTTGGCCGATCAAGATTTTCACTCACCAGGCAAAATTGATATGTTATTGGGTTCTGATGTTTATGGTAACATATTAAGGGAAGGTTTTCATAAATGTTCATCCGGATCGCTGCTGGCTCAAGCAACAATTTTTGGATGGGTTTTAACTGGAACAAATAGAGCACAGTCTCTTTCTACAGATATAGTTAGCATGCACGTACAAGCAGATGATTTTTTAAAGGCATTTTGGGAGATGGAGAACGAGCCGCAGTTAAATGAAAAGCTAATGTCAGAAGAAGAAAAACGCTGTGAAGAAATATATGCATCAACAACAACACGAGATGAAACTGGACGTTATATTGTCAAATTACCTTTCAGAGATGAGCATCCAGTCTGTTTAGGCCAATCACGGGAAATAGCATTGCGGAGATTTCTGAAACTAGAACAACGATTAGCAAAAAATGAGAACTTAAAATATGAATTTATACGAACCTTTGATGAGTATTTAGAGCTTAATCATATGCGACCGGTTAATAGCAAAGATAGTAAGATTGGAGTGTACTTACCATACCAAGCAGTTATTAGAGAGGATAAACAGACTACCAAGGTACGCGTTGTTTTCGATGCATCCTGTAAGGGTAGGAATGGAGTATCATTAAATGATGATCTCATGGTTGGGCCTAGCTTGCAGTCGGAACTTCGTCATATCTTAATGCGTTGGAGGACACACCGAATCTGCCTCTCTGCGGACATCACCAAGATGTATAGACAAATATGTGTTAGGGAAGATGATGCCGATTTCCAGCGTATTCTGTGGAGAGACGCACCTGAAAAAGATATTGTTGAATATAAGATATTAAGAGTAACTTTTGGTACATCATCAGCGCCATACTTGGCAGTGAAAACCCTAATGCAGTTAGCTATAGATGAGGGAAGTAAATACCCATTGGTGAAGGATAGGGTTAAAAGGGATTTTTATATGGACGATTTTATGTCAGGATGTGAAAATGTAGGGGAAGCAATGCAAATATATGATCAGTTAAATGACTTATTGAAAAAAGGGGGATTTGAAGTACAAAAATGGAAAAGTAATAACAAAGAAATAATGAATATGATAGAAAACAAAAATAAAGATATAAAAAGATTAGAGGAAAGTAAAGGAATAGAAGAACAGTTAATAGAAGGAAAGAATAAAATATTAGGACTTACCTGGAACCGGATCCATGATGAATTTGAGTACGCAGTTAAGTTGCCAGCCATATCAGCACCTGTAACAAAAAGAAAAGTAATATCCGATATATCTCGTTTATACGATCCGTTAGGATGGATAGCACCAAGTATAGTAAGCGCAAAAATATTTATACAAAAGTTATGGCTATCAGGATTGAGTTGGGATGATGAATTGCCGCAAAATTTACTTGATGAATGGGTTGCATATCGTGATAACTTGATACAACTTACCAATTTTCGATTGCCTCGATGGATGAGCTGTAGAGGTAATGATCCTTTGGTAGAACTCCATGGATTCTGTGATGCGTCCAATGTGGCTTACGGAGCTGTAGCGTACTTACGTGTGATTACTTGCGAAGGTAATATTGAAGTCAGTTTAATATCGGCTAAGACAAGAGTGGCTCCAATTAAACAGGTGTCCATACCGCGATTGGAGTTATGTGGGGCAGTTCTTTTGGCGAAACTCCTTGCCGAAGTCGGTACGGTTTTAAATATTCAGAAACAGCATTGGCATGCGTGGACTGATTCAGAAGTGGTATTGGCATGGTTAAGTAGCCATCCATCCAAATGGAAAACATTTATTGGTAATCGAATAGCCACAATAATAACACTTTTAGATCGGAATCAGTGGTCATATGTAAAATCAGAAAACAATCCAGCGGATTCTGCTTCACGTGGAATAAAACCATCAGATATTAGTACTCACCAACTATGGGCAAATGGGCCAAAATGGTTGAAAGATCGAGAAATTTCTTACGCAAACCCGAAGATATTGAGCACGAATCTAGAAGAAAGAAGTAAATTAGTTAACGTTGCAATTGAAGAAGAAGAGGATATTTGGGCGAAGTTTTCATCGTTGAATAGGTTGTTGCGAGTGGTGGCATACTGTAGAAGATTCCTGAAAAAAGTAAAAGATAAATTACCGAAACATACTTACCTTCTGAAAGAGGAAATACAGGAAGCATTAGAAATCATGATCAAGCAATATCAAAATAAATACTTTAAACAAGAAATAAAAGATATTAGTGATGGTAAAAACATAAAAAATAAATCAAAACTTACCTCTTTAAATCCATATTTAGATGAACTTGGAATACTTCGTGTAGGTGGGCGGCTTCAATTGGCTCAGGTAGAAGAGTATAGAAAGCATCCTATATTAATTCCTCATGATGCACCTTTAGCTAAGCTTATCATAGCAGATGCACATTTGAAAACGTTGCACGGGGGTCCACAACTTATGTTGAACTATGTACGGTCTAGATATTGCATAATCGGAGCTAAAAGTTTAGTAAAATTACATTACAGGAAATGTGTTACATGCGTTCGTTATCGCGCCCAAAATAAAAATCAATTAATGGGACAATTGCCTGCAGAAAGAGTTTCTGCAACTAGAGCATTTTTATTTAGCGGTGTTGATTATGCCGGACCAATTAACATTAGAGTCTCAAAGGGTCGTGGCAATAAATCATACAAGGGTTATATATGTCTTTTTATTTGTATGTCCACAAGAGCGATTCATTTGGAGGCAGTAAGTGACATGACATCTCAGGGATTTCTTGCAGCATATAAGAGATTTGTAGCAAGGCGAGGTCACTGCAGCAATTTGTACAGTGATAATGGCAGTAATTTTGTGGGAGCGGCGCGGGAGTTAAAGGATTTATTTAACGAAGAGAGGTCTAAATTCATTCCTGAAATTTCGGATTGGTTAGCTACTAACGGAACTCAGTGGCATTTCATCCCACCTCATGCACCCAATTTTGGAGGTTTATGGGAGGCAGGGGTGAAATCTACCAAGCACCACTTGAGAAGGATCATAGGCAATTCCACACTAACATTCGAAGAGATCTCAACGTTACTGGCTCAAATTGAGGCTTGCCTCAATTCGAGACCAATATCGTACACTGAAGACCAAGATGAAATCTTACCCTTGACACCAGGTCACTTTTTAGTAGGAGAACCTTTGATTTTGCCTCCTGAGCGTAACTATGAACAGGCTACGCTTAGTTCTTTGAGGAGATGGCAACTGTGTCAGCGTATGTTGCAACATTTTTGGAGACGGTGGTCTCAAGAGTACCTTTCGGGATTAATTCATAGATATAAGTGGAATCGCTTAACACCGGAACCTGTGATTGGTGATGTTGTCTTGGTTAGGGAACCAGATCTACCACCTGCCAGATGGTTAATGGGTAGAGTTGTTAAAAAACATCCTGGCGTGGACAATGTAACTAGGGTAGTAACTTTACGTTATAAAAATTCATTTATAAAAAGACCTGTATCAAAAATCTGTGTTTTACCTACTAGCGATACTTAATGATTTAGTATAGAATCTTTAAAGCAGATATATTTTAATAGGGTTTTAAATTAGGGTTATATAGTTTGTGTGTTACGGTTTTAATTACTTATGGGTTTTTTGTTGTTAACTTGGCTAAAATTGGTTTTGTTTAGCAATTATTGTAAAACATGTTAAGGACTGTGGTCCTTAGTGGGCGGGAATGTTAAGATGTTATAAGCATCACGAAACCATAGCAAGAATATTAAATGTAAAAAAGTGTATTTTGTTACACCATCGCTCGATAGATGGCGCTGTGCGATTAAAATGCAAGCTATGGTTTCGTTACCAGCAAAATGTAAGTGAATTGTATTTTTTTATTAAAGTGTGATCTTAGAGATATACCTGGTGTTTTTATTGGTTGTTACAATTTGTCGCTATTGGATATTCCCTAAGCGTTTTTGGGACAACTAGGACGTTTTAAGTATTTTTCAGTTTTCTCTTTATAACTCAAAAATTTATAATCACATTATACTCGAAATAATTTTAAAAGAGAGTTTTTACAAAGGTCTATCAATGTGGAAGATTATAAGTTTCTACGTTTTATAGTTTAGAAATGGCAGGGGGGGGGGACACATTGCAAGCCACTTTGACGGGCTATATTTCGCAGATTGTACACCTGATAAAAAAGTGATGTATGTAACATTGCCTTCATTTTAGTAGACCTATTCAATGATACCCCACACGAGGGGGTGCAGCGAAAAAATATTTTTCATCCCCATTTCACATGTATGGGCGCCACCCCTAAAATACGTATTCACGATTTTTTTATTCTTTTAAAATTGAGATCTATATCTAGACTATTTTTTTAACAAAATTTCATTTACTTATTTTTATAACTGTAGAAGTTAATAAGCTGTAAAGGATTAGGACAGACGGACAGACGGACGGACATGACGAAACTATAAGGGTTCCTTGTAGGACTACGGAACCCTAAAAATGTGGTTAAAAAGTTTGTAGAAAGAAGAAGACTATTGTAGCAACAGATGGACAGCTTAGGCTGTTATGTACAATCACAGACCAGGGGCTTCACTCCCGACTGGTTCGAGCTCTGAACCAAATCATGCTAATGTCAATTCCTAGAGAAATGATTGATACACAACTTGATCCAGTCGGGAGTGAGGCCCCAGTAAGCCTCAAGACGCCGCATAAACAAAGTATTGCATGAGAACACAGTCGTAAAATGTTAGCGAGACCGGGGGGCAGACAGCTCATTATGATTGGTCGTGAAATTGAACTTCAGTGGTGTGATTCCATATGATTGGTGCCACTTGCTGACAGACTGACGTCCTGATTGGCGGTGGGGCGTATGATATGCAGTGGTACTGCATATGCGTGGTGACCGGGGGTATTCGGCTAATCAGAGTCTAGAGACTGGTCTGAGTTTATAATACACCTGTTGCACTTCGGTGTTTTTTTATGACAATTTAAAACTTGATGAAAGATTATAACAAAACAGGTTTAACCGGATTAGATTACATCGCATATATTATTTAAATTGATTTTCCCGACATTTCAAAATTTTTGTAGCATTTGTGGTTGCAGGAAGACTAAGATGACAAGCGTCTTTACAGATATTTCTAAAAAAAATACTTAAATCTACCATACAATTTTTATTAAACAAACATTGAAACAATTTTAATTATAATAAAACAAAGTTTAATCGCGAAAACCTAAGAAGTTATTACAATTTTAATTATTAAAATTGTATGGTAGATTAAAATATATTTTTTCCTTATTAATCTGGTATCTGGTTAAACTTGTTTTATTATAATGTGTAGTGATTGTGAAAATCTAAAAAAATATTGATGAAAGATAACTGACCTGTACAAGAGGCTTGTCTGACATCCACATAGCATAGAACAACCCTTTCCATACTCTGATAAAGTCATCTTCTTTGAACTCTGAAATTATCAAAGTCCTAATATTATGTTGTTCATGAATTTAAAGTCCTATAGTAAGTGTTGGATTGTAATCTTGATGTATGTTTGTGATAAAAGAGTGGCATTATATTGACAAATGTATAAAATCATGCTTAATCACAATCCTGATAAAAAGAGGGTCAGTACACAGACAAACAGACATATTAAAAATATAGACGAAGTCTTGCAAACAACCATAGCGAATGGCATACATGTTGCGGCATCATCCAGTAAGCATCGCAAAATATATATATATTTTAATAATCGAAATATTTGACATTGCTTGAACGATTAAATTTATTGTTTTATCTTGTCCGTCTGCAATTGAAGTAAAATGTTTTTATACCGGAAACGGCAGAATATTATGCACATATTATATTTATAACACCATTGATACAATATTCTGACAAATAAATGAATTGAATTGATTGAAAGCAAATATGCTTCAGGTGCATGGTATGTGAGTGAGGGCATTTTTTTTTTTTTTTTGATAATATATATATCTACTCTTGACCGCAATCTAGACAGCTTTGTCAGGATGTGGTTGTACACAAAGGAGCACAGTTTTTTTTGGCTTCGCCATGATTGTTCGCAGCACTTCGTCTATATTTATTACTATGTCTGTGGGTCAGTATTATAAATGCAGAATAATGATTGTTAGAAATTGAAATAGTTCAAGGGAAAATGTCGCCACTTTGATGTCCACAGTACAACGCCCTTGGATTCAAACACTCTGACCCGGATCGGACATGAAACTAAGTAACCAAATAATTGTTTTTTTTTTTTCATACACTTATTTCAGCATGGCATTTTCACTTTACCTACATTTGAAAACATTGTATTACAGAAAGAATATACAAACACTATTAAATAACGCAATGCAGGCATCCCTTATTATTTTAAACGATTGTATAGATGAAGACAGCGTGTCATAAATAAATACAACGTACATTTGTTAGATTTTGAGGTTATGTACTGACTGATATAAAAATCCCTTTATTTCAGTAAAACACTACGAATCATGAAAAATATAGCTACGATAACACTGTTTACTAACCGTATCCTTTCTCGAAACAGTTCAAAAGCCATTTTTTCAGTGTTTTTAACACCTTGTCACGCGTTTTCTTTTCATTACCCGATAATAGCCTTGCGAACTTAATCTCTTGTGCAACGATTAAAACCTGTTCCTTTTTAGGCTTTATCTTTTCTTTCTTCTTTATCCTTTCCTTCTTTTCTTTACTTTTCTCCGGGATTTTCATTTTGGTTGTATTTATTTAGAAAAAAACAATCGACCACCATGCGACATTCGCGTTTTGACTTTGACAGTTAACCACAGCAGGGTTGTTAGATCGAGATTATGAATTTTCCCCATATTCATTTATTTTTTCCCCAAAATGCTATGTTTTAAAACTTTTTCCCCATTTTGTTTTGCAAACAGGAAAAATTTCAAATCAAATCAATTTATTTGCGAAATATGGGTAAAATTACATTTGATGTTAAAAATAAAAATTACATTTAGTATCACCATATTCAACCTTACGGCATGCAAATTTACACATACATTATAAAAGTCAAAATTAGAAGAAAAAAAATGTCAATTATATAAGACTATGTTTGTTCAAAAAATTGCTATAAAATATTTTATAGCGTATCATGCATGGATAATGTTTAAAACTTTCGATACTTCGTCGGTATTCAAACCCTCAATTATTTTCCCACAGACATTATGTAAACTAGTACAATATCTGTACTGTATCTGTATTTTTCTTTCCCCAAAATTTGCCCAAGAATTTCATTCCCCAAGAACGATTTTTTTCCCCAAAGTTGCGAAAAAAACCCCAATCTACCAACCGTGAACCACAGGTTATTAGTTAATACCATATTCTATGGATATATAATACAATTTTCTATGGAAGTCCCGTCTCTTAAACGTAGTGGTTATATACTCTTTGGTTAAAGCAGTGAGTTGTATTGTATATCTACATATTAGCGATGATTTGTTTGTAGTTTTGCTTATTGCTGTCAAAAATTACTAATCATAAAGTTTAGTCGATTTTGTGTAGAAAAAATAAAAGTTAGTTTAATAAAAAAAATCGTAAGCACTTAATTTTCACTTGTCTGGATAATTTGGTGCTTATGCAGTCCGTTAACGCTCTAAATTAAGGCTGTCGAAAGCACGGCTCGTGGGCAGCAAGCACAGAACATTATACTCAACAGGCAGCACACGGCTCGTGGGCAGCAAGCACAGAACATTATACTCAACAGGCAGCACACGGCTCGTGGGCAGCAAGCACAGAACATTATACTCAACAGGCAGCACACGGCTCGTGGGCAGCAAGCACAGAACATTATACTCAACAGGCAGCACACGGCTCGTGGGCAGCAAGCACAGAACATTATACTCAACAGGCAGCACACGGCTCGTGGGCAGCAAGCACAGAACATTATACTCAACAGGCAGCACACGGCTCGTGGGCAGCAAGCACAGAACATTATACTCAAGAGGCAGCAAGTGGCTTATATTTTAGCGGTCCGCAAGTCCACAACAGCAAACATGGAAATGATGACGCCTGAATCTTGTATTTTTTCTTGAAAACTGATACCTAGTACTGTTTTCTGCAGCTCTGTCGTAATTTGTATTGACCCCTCGAACGTCTGTAGCCTGGATACCCCTGCTCTACATTGATAAATATTTCGTATGATGAAAGTACTCGACTGCTCGCGTAAGCTTCCGATATCTCATGGCCAAATAAAAGAAAGAAATAAAAAATATTTATTGTCCCAGTTAACAGCGCATAGACATTTTAACAATTTATTTTTAATACCAGACCGGTATTCCTGTTAGCCTGTCCGTCTAACCCCTACTTATAGCTCATGCTCACTAGTCTGACGCCTTGGCCGCTACCCTATTGCCACTGTATGTAATTAACAAAAAAACTACAGGTTCAAATCAAAAAGCACAACATAAAAGTATAACATTTTATTACAATCCATCCATATAAGAATAATTTCATAGGCACTTTGTATAGCAACCGCAAACAAGCCGATAACGAAATAACAATACAAACGGCATTATTTACAATTATAATCAATTCTATAAATAATATTTATGCAATAATAATACATTTTAATAACATAAAAACAATCTCCATAATTTCATTTATTTGGGAAGAATACCTACATGACTTTTTGTACAGTTTTTATGATTCCTAAATTAATAACACATGTTGAAAGGTAAAAAATTAAAAATAAATAAAAATTGCCACCGTTACATTAGTTTTTCTTGGTGTTCAAATGGAAACCATTGAAGCCTTCATCACATAGTAGTCCAGTTGCCGCAGCTCGAGCGGCTTTTAAACAGAATAGACTTACCAAAATCATGTATTCTTCCCTAACAAATATCAACATTTGAAATAGAAAATAAATAACATAGGAATGTCGGGTCGCATAGAAGCAGAAACATAAGGCAAATAATTAATTGTTCGTTTTATACCACCAGGCTCCACACAATGATGATGATGGCCTCCTTGACGTGTCCGTCAACGGCGAACCTTGTTAGCTCCGGACATGAGAGCGGAGGTTGCTAGCGAAACCAAATAACCTCATGTTGGCCATTTTTTAACATTCTTAAATATAACTTTTAATAAGTAGAAAGAAATGCTCTGAAATGGGAGCACAGTACCAAAGAATTTTATAGCACTGAAGCAAAAACGTTAAAGTTCTGTCGCTTACCTTATAATGCAGACCTACTTCTATTTTGTCGATATGCTCTCACTATTTTACTAATCGCTAATATCGCAGGTCACAAAATATATTGAAAAAGAAAATGATTGTAAGATTTTATTGCTATCGTGATTGCTCAACGAAACGAACTTGATTGAATGGCAATAATCAAGCAAGTTGATAGCTTGGTTGGTTTAGATAATGTTAAAAATGGCCAGCATAGGCTAATAGCATAGCATAGTTTTATTTTTCACTATAGTGGCGCTAGTGTAAATTGAGGTAACATAATAAAATTGTATTTCCAGATTAAGAATGCTTGGTTCTAAAGTCTATGTCAATCGAATTAAACAGAAAGGTAAACAAACGGGTCATTAAGCTGACCATGTAGTGATGTCCAATTGTAGTGTCAATTAAAAATCAATTAATTAATTGAATGATTCGATTTGATTCATTGAATGAGTTAGAAACACAATGCTTTTTTTGGACCTTTATAAACTTTACAAGCGGTTTTTCTTGCAGCAGGCTACCAAATAAATATTCAAAAGCTATTTAAAAATTATAATCAAACGAATATTGTTGGAAAAAGTGGTGAGCTATCAAGTTCAAACCTTCAACATAACGATGAATGTGTTACTAATTCCATTTAGTGAGTGATTGTGTGATAATTTTACCGAAATTGGGTTTGTTTACCTTTTTATTTAATTGGATTGACATTGACTATAGTAATAAAATTATTTCGTAGGGCATAACATTGGTAATCTAGTATAATAATTTCTTGGCAAGTACAAAAATATACGCACTGACATAGACCTATAGCTTTCTGCAAGCAGTGCCGCATGAAACTGACAAGATATAATGGTTACTATGTAAACTTAAAGGCTTGGACTAGGCTTTATTATATTTTATATCTCCTTATTTTTCTTAAAAAAAACGTTGCCCACTTTAGAATTTCTCCTGTATCATGGGTACGTTTACAAACACACCTCACATGCACAAACACACAAAACCGGTACAATTATCTGTGGATCACACAAATATTTGTTCCGTGCGGGAATCGAACTCGCGGTCCTTAGCGCAGAAGCCGATCGCTCAGCCACTGCACCAACCGTGTCAATATTGAACTTAATTAATTATCTATATGCTGGTTATCTAGAATACATTCAAGCTCACAATCTCATACAAATTGAGCAAGACTCCAAACGATGCGGCACTCAGTGCTTTGCAATACACAAGGCCACATTTATACATCAATCCACTTTGTAAAGCTTCTCGCATAAAATAAGTAATATTTAATTCGTTACTTTATGACCAATGTTACATAATAATTTTTACTATCAAGCATTCTAATAAATCAATTAAAAACTAAGTTTGATTCAAAAAGCTTCGTCCGTTTCATCAATTCCCTGTATTCACAAACCTCCACACACTAGCGTCACCCAGTGTCACAATTGCACACTATTCATCATCACTGAACATTGATAGTGGGTCTTCAAACACCGGCTGTCTGGCCTTCGGGGTCTCTTTAGCTGCTGACCGGGAAGGTTGGGGTTTTTGTTCTAGAAAAACATAATAAATTATAGTAAACAAGCGAAAACCTAAGAAATTATTAAGATAATAAATTGCTTAAGAATGTATTAGAAATCAATGAAGATTTTTATCGACATAATACAACATGTAACAAAAATCCGGTTGTTCCTGTAAGGTACGTTACCAGAATCGATATTCATACGTAAGGACACAAGTCATTTGGAAAAACTCTTCAATAAAAATAATTCAATTTAATCATCATCATCATTACAGCCGAAAGACGTCCACTACTGGACATAGGCCTCCCCCAATTAAGGGGGGGATAGGCCATAATCGCCACGCTTGGCAGGCGGGTTGGCGATCGCAGTTGGTTGGTTAAATACTCAGAGAACGCTGCTGCCCATCCTCTGGTGAATCCCTTAGTCGCCTTTTACGACACCCATGAGAAGAGGTAAGGGTGGTGCTATTCTTTAAGTCCGGCACCACACGGACTTAAAGAATAGCACCACCTTTTACCATTAAATTTAATATTAAATCATTATTAAAAGTCAATATCACTTTCGATTTACAATTAATAATGATTTTTTTGATTGATTATGTTTATTGCCCGGTCAATGGCAATAGGCTCGCCCCCTATTACATGGGACTATAACATAACTGGCGAAATGTGGGTGTACTATTACACCTCTGCCTATCCCTTCGGGGAAATACAGGCGTGATGTTATGTTATGTTATGTTTTATCACCGAGTGAGTGAGTTTTGAGTGATATAATCACTTTCAATTTACAATTAATAATTATTATTTATTTATTGCATAAGGTTCGCCCACAGCATACATATTAAAACTATTACCAAATAATACAGTACAGTATTGTCCTTTTTAATATTTAATTTGATTATTTTTATTGAAGAGTTTTTCCAAATGAGTTGTGTCCTTCAGGACCGATCTGGTCGCCAAACTCCAAAAAAGTGCATTGTTTCTTTCCATTTTTCGTCATAATTTCTTGAAGTAGGGAGAATGGAAAAAATATATGGTGGAGTTGAGTAGCTTATGTATCCATTTTGAAAGATCGATACACGATTTAAATAACTTCGCGTGATAGAAAAAAAATCCAAACATAGCCAATTTTTGACACTTTGAATTCATTTTATGACGAAAATTTATATAGAACATGATTTTGAAACTTACACGATATATTTTATCGCAAGCCAAGTAATCCAATTCAGATTTTTTTTTGGATAAAATTATATTAATTTAATGTTTTACATAACTAATTGTAATCACGGGCTCCCCGCTGCGCCCCGCAGTCCACCCCGTGACGTTTTGTGCAGGGACAGGGCCTTACGTATGAATATCGATTCTAATAACGTACCTCACAGGAACAACAGGGTTTTGCTGGGACATTTTCGTCCCAGCGGTGCTTAAGGGTATTAACGATTTTCTGGGTGAAACACGTCACAGCAGCACCTGACAGGTAAAACATCCTTAAAACGGCTTCATACAAGACTCAAGAATCGATTTAAAAACAAAAGAATTGTCATTCCCCTTTTAGTCGATTTTCAAAACCATACAATTGTCTTTTATCTCAGAATCGACTACACAGAAACTGTAGAATATAAAAACACTCACCAACACTCTTCTTCGTTTTAACACCGAATAGATCATCATCATCATCTTCTTCATCACCAAACAACGATCTCTTAACCACTTCTCTTTTAATTTCTGTCTTTACTTCTCTCGTCTCTTTTTTCTTACTCGTTCCAAATAATTCTTCTTCGCTGTCAGAATCAAATATAGTCGTTTTTTTGACAGCTGATTTACCTTTAAACATTTCATCATCATCATCTTCAAAAAGTGATTTCTTCGCATCTTTTTTGGTACTACTGTCATTTTTAGTGTTACTCTTGTCGTAGACTTTGCCTAAAGTAGTTACACCTGTATTTAGGTCTGTATTTTCAGTTTTTAGACTGGAATCTTTAGTTAAATTAGTTAAATCCTTTTTCAAAATGTCTGGTTTTCCAGCAGGACTTGTATTAAATATATCTTCATCGTTTAGGATGTACACTACTTTAGATTTTACGTCTCTTACGTTATTTGGCTTTTCTGTAACTTCAGCCTGTTTCTCTACCTTTGCAGGTTGATTTGTAACGTCTTTTTCTACTAATCTTGTCTGTATTTCATCATGAACAGTTGTATCCTCTGGTTTTGTTTGTTTTTGAGATTCATCTTTTCTTTCAGGCAGTATGTTTTGTCTTTCTACATCTTTCTTTATCTCTTTACTATTTGTGTCTTCGGTGTTACCCTTATCAATAATTTCTGGTTGTTTTTCAGTCGGTATCCTAGGTGGATCATCGATAGAACTAGAATTGTCCGTAGAATCTTCTCCGAAATCAATACCAGATTTCCTCACTGCTTCTTTTCTAGCTCTTCTGGTAGAAGGTCTTCTCTTAACTTGAATTTTAGGTCTTTCTTTAGACAGTTTATTATCAAGAACATCAGATTCAGGTTTCCCATCAAAACATACAGATTTTAATAGTTTAGAATCAGTATTTTGACTTTCTGGGATTGTATGTTCAGGTTTTTGACTTTCAGAGTAAATTTTAGATTCTGGTTTCTGATTTTCAGCTACGCTTTGAGCCTTTCCATCTGTCTGATCGTTTACCTTAACCTTTTTGGGTGAAGCTCCAGGTAGTAAAGCATTCACGTTTATATTTAAGCCTACTTTTAGTTTACCAACTTTTTTAGTCTCCAATTTTTCGGATTTTGAATCTGTTGTAGATATTTCTGCAGATTTTTGATTATTTACCGATCTAGGTACTAATTCCGGTTTACTTTTAGGCATTTTAAATAACTGTTCGTCAGATTTAGAACTTCCATCTTGTTTAACTATTTTACTTTCATCTAGTGAAGGTTTTCTTGTTATCGGTAGAGAAGTAAACAATTCATCATCTGAAGTTTTGCTAACCGTTTCCTGGTTTTTAGTATCAGTTACAGGTACTTCTTTGTGTAGAAGTATGGAAATAGGTTTTTCCGATTTATGTATCGATTGAAACAAATTTTCATCAACTGATATTATATCTTTGAAACTTAATTTTGATTCTTGTTCAGGTATTTTATTAAATAATTGTTCGTCATCTGAAAATACTGCTGGTGATTTTTCTTGTTCATTATGTTCAACATTAAGCGTAGTAGGTAATTTAGAAATGTCTTCACTAGAATCTTTTAATGTTTCTAAAACTGGTATTTTTGGACTTTCAACTGCTGGTTTGACTTCATTTTTAAGTAATGTACTAAAAATATCTTCAACCGGATCTATTTTTTCAATTTCGGGTATTTTTACGTCAGTTTTAGGCAAAATAACATCTTCAAAAACTAGAGTATCAGGTATTGGTGGTAAATTATCATTTTGCGGTAATTTTGGCTTAGGTAGTGAACTAAACATATCGTCATCTAAATCATCACTGATTTTATTGAAATCGTCATCTGGTGGTTCATCAGCAAATATACCGAATAGACTTTCTTGAGTCGGAGGAAATTCTTCCAGATTCTCTTCAAATATAGGATCATTCTTCTTGAAAAATAAACTTTCATCATCAGAATCATCATCAAATAACGCATTGACGTTTTTACTTTTTTTAGGTTCTTTGGGCTTTTGAAATTCTGGTGGTTCAATTAAAATATCACTGAAAATATCTTCTTCTTTAATTTTTGTAGGGTTTTGATTTGTTTTATTGTCTTTTTCAGTCTTTTTAAAATCTGTAGGAATCGTTTCTGTAAAATCTGGTTCTGTATTTTTAAATATTGATTCAGAATTGTCTGTACTTTGTATTGATTTTGCATATACATTGTCTTCTAACTTGTTACTATCAAAAATATTGTGTATGTCTGTAGGTTCATTATTTTTTGTTTCTGTGACTATATTTAAGTTTTTATTCGATTCTTCTTTTTGAGGTAAGTCGTCGAAATCTTGATCGCTGAAATCATTGTTTGTGTCCGAAGAACTATGTTCAATGTTTCGAATATTAATATGGTCAATTATTTTAGCTGCTGTAGTTTCAATATTTGAATCTTTCCTATCTAAATTTTCGCTTACTGTTAATGTAATTGAATCTTTTTCAGTGCTTCTTGATTCAACAATTTTATTTACATAATTCTCTAATTTTGGACTACTTTCTTTATTTAAATTAAGGTTCTCATTTTTAACTCCGGTTTCTTCAAAATCATCAGCTTTAACTGAGCTTGGAGGAATGGACTCAACATTTTTTTCAAGAGTATCTTCAGAAATGTTCACTTCAGTTATGCTTGAAGGTTCTTTAAAATCTTTACTATGTACTGTTGCATGATTTCGGATATTTGAAGATTTTGATACTTCAGCAAATAGATCACACTCATCATCCTCATCATCAAAAAGTGATGGACTTTCAAAAACACTTGATGAATTTTTAGGTTGTTCAATCTTTGAAGTCTGTCGATCCCCTTTACTTATATCGTTATATTTTTCTTCACTTACCGAAGTATTTTGTACTTTAGTCGTTTGATTAAGTTTGTAAGTTTTCACATCACTAAATATATCGTCTTCGTCGTCATCAAATATACTTCTATTATTAATATTAGGAGGTTCACTTATTTGAGTTAACGTTTCAGTTATTTTAACAGTTTTATTGACTTTACTTGGTTTTTCACTAATGTTAGGCTTTTTATCAGGCTTTGATTTCGGCAAATTTTCAGCAAATAATTCATCATCACTATCGAATAAACTTTTTTTGTTACTGCTACTCGCTACTTCAATTTTCATCGGTTTTGGTGCAGCTATTTCAGAGAAAAGATTGTCATCATCTTCAAAGATAGATTTTGATTGAGTGGTATCTTTCGACGGCATTTTAACAACGTTTGTAGTAAAGATATCATCTATGTCATCAAAAAGATTATCACTGAACAGATCTACTTTTGCCTTTTCAACCTTTATATCTTTTACCCTTTCCTCGTTTTTTCTTTGAATCTCTGTTTTAATGTCTTGAACTACATGCATTTTGTCTTTAGTGGTCTTTTTGCCTTCAGACCTCGCGAACAAATCATCGAATATATCTTTTTCTTTTCTTATCTGTTGGTTTGACTGTGATTCTGAACGCGAGTCAGTTTCGCTTTCATCGCCGGAAGAGGATGATTTTCGTTGATTGCGTTTTAAGATGGCTGCCCCTATGCTCTCGGTGCCTTTGTTTCCGAATAGGGAAATGCCTCCAACTGGTTTCTGTGGGAATAAAATATTATTTTGGATTAAGTTACTGCATGGCACGCATGAGACAGAATTATTTAGAAGCAACGAAAACAATTTTAAGGGCAAAATAATGCCGTAACTGCATCACCCTAAGGTTGTATATAAAGAATGCAGTTGTGCATAAAGAATTATATAAATAAATAAATAAACGCCGTGAATAGAAAGTATTATTCGTTCATTTATTCTTAATTACTGGTCTGTACTATTGATACTAAGCCACATAAGTTTTTACACAAACTTTCGAGTAAAATAATACCTAGACAATGAACACATAAAAAAACCAAGATAAGGCGTTTTGTCAATTCTTCCGTAGACAAATATCTTGTATACAGCGGTCATGCTACGTTTGCTGGACTAAGATTGATAAAAGCATCTATGCCTATCTACAAGCACATCAATTGTACCATTAATAAACTACAGCATACCTTCACGCCCCTATCCACTTCAGGATCAGCTGTTATCCTCTCTTCTCTCCTATCGTCACTCCTAACTCTTGCATCTTCAGCAGTGACATGAGGCTTATCATATTTATTCTTATTTCTATCATCAGTATGATTATCTTGGACTCTTCGGTCTTCTGCAGGTCTATCATGTATGTGTTTATCGAACATGTGGGGGGCGGGACCCGCATCGAAAAGTGAGGTCGGCTTGGCACTGGGATCAGTCACTGGCTGTAGGGAGGAAATGTGGTTTAGCTTATTTAGGTCTATTAGGATAATAATGTCTTTTTAAATATCAGTAGTGCCCCTGTGAATACAACGTGTTATTGAATTAACTCAAAACCTGAAACAAGTTTGTTCAGAATCGAGAGTAGAATCCATTACACTACTTTTCAATATAGGTTAATTGTTACCAAAAAATATTTTCATACCATGCCGAGTCTAAAGTTTCATACGACGATGTGGCGCTGAGCGCAAAGGCGAGCGAGAACCAGTAAAAAAGTGTGATGGAAACTTTTGGGTTACATTTATTTCCTAAAACTATTAAAACTTAAATAAATTTTAAGAGGTTATTCACCTCCCGACACAGCAGCTTTGAGAGCGACGCACGTTCGTGAATGAATCTAGCGCTATGAATCGATTAGAGTAACTATGATACCAAAAATTACAAATATCTTCTACAATAATAAATGAAAATTAATAATTACTTTCCATATCAATTTATTATAATAAAAACTAGTTGGGGTGTCTGAGGTTTTGAGTTATTCCAATAACACGTTGTATAGCTTAGTTACAGCTTCCTAATAATCAGAAGTGGGTCTGTAGTTACATTTTCTTTTTCGCATAAAAAAATTACATAAGTAAATACTACGAAGTATTTACTTATAAAATCAAAATTACCCCAGAATTGCACTTTTGGGCGGATCTTTATTTTTGTATTACTAATAATTTATAACTTTCCTTTAACATCACTTATTCCATTATTTTATTCAAATGGGACAAAGAGCCTATCTTCCAGCATTTACCTTATTAGCAAAATCGCTAAATATATCCCCGTCGTCGTCGCTCTCGTCGTCGAAGCCCGGCAGGTAGCCGCGCGCCGGCGCGCGCCGCAGCTCCGCGAACACGTCGGGCTCCGAGCTGTCGGACAGCGGCGGCGGCTCGTCCGGAAACACTGTCGCTACACACGAGGAGTTCCAAAACGTTAAATTAAAAAAACCGGCCAAGTGCTAGTCGGATTGTCACGACCACAGACCAGTAAGCTTAAAGACGCCGCTTAAACAAAGTTTTACATGAGAAAGCAGTCGTAAAATGTTGGCGGGGACCGAGGGGCGGACGGTGCGTTATGATTGGTCGGCTCAAAAGTTCGGTGGTACGATTCCGTGTGATTGGTGCCGCTCGCTGACGGACTGACGTCCTGATTGGCGGCGGGGCATATCATATGCAGTGTTACTGCATATGCGTTGTGACCGGGGGTGTCCGGCTAATTGGCGTCTAGAGGCTTACTGGTCTGTGGTCACGACAGACTGCCATGGCACAGAATACCTATAGTACTATCGTACAGAACGGCCACTCACCGCCTCCTGCCAATTTAAGATTCCTCACCCGCACCCCGCCCCCACCCGTGGTTTGCCAGTAATCGGACTGCAATATTGCATGTCAATCGCCAGTCGCTATACAACATGTTGATCTGTATTCGTGCCATATTTAAGGAGGTGACTATACCACTGATACTGAACACGAATCAATTAAAAAATCAATACAATTTTTTTTACTAAAAAACCTATTTGGAAACAAACTAATTCCCTCCGTGTCGCGTGTGACACAAAAACGATGCGTGAGAAACCACCAAAACAATTTGCAGGTATTTCCACCCATTGACAATTATTTATTTTCAGAGTCGTTCAGGATTTATTCTCAAACCCTCGCTATGTTTCTAATGGCCAAAATTAATATCCAATCTATCCACGATTTACCCTACTATATATAGAAATTTGACATATTTTGTATGGCGCTTATGTCAAATTCCTATCTCTAGTAGGGCAAATCGTGGATAGATTGGATATTAATTTTGGCCGTAAGTGAATATTTGGGTAATAAATAATCGTAGAATTTTTCATGTATTTTTAGATAACTCGGCACATTATTTATCATTTGCTCTAGAAATATGGCACGGTTACAGAGATCTACATCTTGTATAAGCACGCCATCTCTGAGAACTACTGAGCCGTCGCCCGGTTAAGTAGTTAGGGTATCCATTTTGGGTACCAATTCTGCGAGACTCCATTCGAAAAAAGAAAAGAAAAAGAGAACTACTGAACGTAACGCATTCACCAGCTTACTCCCCAAGTCAAGCGTGCCTAAAGAAGTTTTACTTCAAAAAGACCTGTTGCGCCGACCCCAAATAAATTGGGGGATAAGGGCAGGTGGATGATGTGAGTCGGATTCGCCTACTAAGGGTTCCTTATCACCACAACTCTGCGTTTACACTTACAGTACGCGTAATATCACTGTGCCGCTCTGAAACCAGGCCTCGCGAAGGGCCGTGCAGGTACAGTCGCGTAATAAGTGTGAGCAGGACGTAAGGATGCATCGAGCATTAACGAATGACTGAGACAGCGAGAACATGAGGTCGCCCGCCATCTTGTGCCACTCAGATGAACTACCTATCAGTCTTGCCGCCATTACCGCGCATGCGCGCTACTGATTTGGTTGCAAAATTGTCTAATGCGCAGCCTTGGACGAATAAAAAAGGCGGACGGAATCTTGTTAAACAAAAAGTTAAGCACTCATAGTAAGACGGCTCGCTTAAAAGTACGGGCTGGCACGCACACATTCACACCCATAGTACGACAAAAAGCCGCGATTACGTAACACATCTCGTGTGACGGTAGTCATTGTCATAGTGTCACAAATAAAATAACAATAATTATATATCTGGTGTGTTAAAATTCTGTCGAAATTATAGTGGGTTTAGGAAAAAACAAAGTGCTTCAATCTTTTCTTAGAGCGATTCCGTCCGCCATTTTTATTCGTCCGAGTGCGCAGCCACACGTTTCTCACTTAACAGTGGCACAGTTATACAACGTATTATTGAAATAACTGAAAACCTCTTAAGGGGTTATTGTACTCATCAGTATAAACAACTTTTACTGTGGGAACAACCTTGAAATCGCGAAAAAAAATCAGCTGATCCCTACATTTGGGTTCACATAAACCTAAAACAATTTGTGATCAACTGATTTATTTTTCGCGATTTCAGGATTGGTCCCATAGTAAAAGTTGTTCATACTGGAGAGTACAATGACCCCTAAAGAGGTTTTCAGTTATTTCAATAAGACGTTGTATTACGCGTACTGTACCTTATTTTTTGTTTAACTATACAATAAGTAAGAACTACAATCACACCAAGTTTGACGCTGGTACGGTCGACCGCACTTCGGTGGTAACACTTTGACATTATTCATTCATTTATTCAATAACAATCTTAAATTCTCATTAGCAGCTTCAGATCTTTATTTCGTAAGCAGTAAGGGCGGTTTTCGAATTGAAGTGTTACCACTGTCGTGCAGTCGACTGTACATATTGTCGATGCCGATTGAAGATGGAGCAAGAACAATTTTTTCGATTTTTAAGCTATTGCATAGCTTCTACAACGTTATTCTTTGTATACCTGCATCCTGAAATTACTTTGTTCAGAATCATTAGGACAATCGATTTATAGTGAAAAAACATAGTGTTATATTTTTGGAAAAAAATCTTCAACTTTATTCAAATTTTGGATACCTAATTTATTTGTACTACACCGCGAGTCGGCACGCTGATTTTATTTTGTACTGCACCGCGAGCCGCCGTCGCCGCTTTGATGTAGCCGACCGACAACCAGTCGATCGCCGCCTGACCCTCCCCTGCCCCCGCTCGCCGCCGCCGCTTGCGCCGAGGGCAAGGGAGAATTTCGCCAAATCGCCAGTCTTACGAAGTTCGCTCAGTTGTTTAGTGTACAAGAGAGTGTGGAAGGGCGCTGCGATCTCGTGATCATATTTTTCGACAATGGCATTTCAGTACACAAACCAAGTCCTCCGAGAACAGTTTTTCGAAGCCCAGGAATGTACTATCAACACGATGGTGCCAGCGGCCATTTTTCAATCAGAGTCCGGCAGTTCCTAAATCAGGATTAAGGTGACAGGTGGATCGGCCGCGGAGGCCCCGTTCCCTGGCCCGCGAGGTCCCCTGAACTCACCCCACTTGATTTCTACCTAGTTTACTTATGTGTGTCTGAACCATGTACGGTGACAGAACTTACCGGTCGCATCGGAAGTACCTAGCTTTGCTGTATTAAAAAGTGATACCTACGTATTAATAAAACTAAACAGAAATTTACGTAGATAGGTACCTAAACGTACTCGACTTTGCATTCAAACAGGTGGCTTGCGATTTGACCGAATGCTACAATACGTTTAAACTGTAATGTGTAACGATGAGACACCTAGTGATAGTGATCAGTGTACAATAATCTACTTACAAAACAGTCCGCGGGGACAGCGATGTAGGTACCTACTCTTTCTTTACTGCAAGGTGGAAGATGGTTCGAAACCGACGGATATGGTATGTACCTACCTACTATTTTGTTTAAAATGAATACCTACCTACTTTGAAAACGACTAACATGTCCAGTCGACTGCATGACAGTGGTAACACTTGAATTAGAAATCCGCCCTTACTGCTTACGAAATAAAGATGCTGTCAATGTCGAGTTGTTACCACTGACGTGCGGTCGACCGTACCTACCGAGTAGGAAGGTAGGTTTTACAAAATGTCAATAATAAGGTCGTGATTTCAAATATTTTTCCTAACCTCTAGGTAAGTACCTACCTACCTACGTAATTATTTATTATTTTAACGCATTAACGCATGCGGAGCCATAAGTAGGTACCTATGTACTTATTTTGTTAAATAATGATGTGTAATGAATATTAGCAATATTTAAGTTATTAACATAGCACCAGCTGTCCCATAACAAGTCGAACATCTTACGTAAAATAAGTAGCTACGTTTCATTGATCGAATTACCTTACTAGGTACTTACCTAACTAAGAAGGGCATAGACCCTTACTGTCAGTGCATTTTATTTGGGGCAAGCAAATTTCGTTTTAGCCGGTAATTAAGTATGTAGGTATCACATTGCAACTAGACAACCGAGCGGCGCGGCAGTGTCCAAATCTTACGTACGAAAAGCTAATAATTAAATCAGCTGTTTATAAAAAAACTGTTCATAGTAAGCCAATTATTTTTTCACCCATAATTTTTTGAATATTTTATCTAATTGGGGTGTTGGTAAAGAAAGAATAACGTTGTATCGCGGGCCTTGAGCGTGGAGACCGAATCCAGAAATTCCGTAACGAAAATAACCTAACACCTCCCACTCCGACCGGCACACCGGTGATACTTTTTAGTTTTGCCATCTATCGATGAATAGCAGAACTTTTAATGACTTTTTGAAATATCACGCTTGTCTCTTTAGTTCTGCAAATCGCCTCTAGGTGGCATTGGTTGTATCGGCGTTACTGCGCATGCGTAATCCCCCTCTTCGCCCCGCAATCTGGTGACTCATGCCTGCTTAGAGTTTCGGCGTTAGGGCACCTCCTCTTTGTATTTACATAAAAAATGCTATGCAATAGCTTTACCGCGGCAGTTTCCGAGTGCCACACGTCTTTTTTTTTTTGTTTTATTATTTTTAGCAGCCCTATGACAAACAGACGGACGGACAGGGTGGCGTTGGCATAGTTATAGAGTACCATTGACACCCTTGCCGTGTGGTATCCGGCAAATAAAAAGAATAGACCGACCCCCCTCTACCCATGGGTGTCGTAAAAGGCGACTCAGGGTTGAAATCAGGAGGATGGGCAGCAGCGTCCTTCTGTGCACAAACATCGTGCAACATCACCCACTGCGGTCACCAACCCGCCTGCCCAGCGTGGTGACTATGGGCATACATCCCAATGCACGCACAACAAAAAAAACGGCCCCCAGTTCCCGGTGGTCCCTCTATTCCCGACTACGGTAGCGGTCGTGGTAACGGTGGGACAGGGGGTGCTAGGAATCCCCGGGTTACGGCAGGCTACCAAAACCGACGACTATATCTGGCAGCGTACAATGGAAAAACGTTGAGACTGGACCATCACCTCGCCGAGCTTGAAGTAGAGTTACGTCATATAAAATGGCATATACTGGGGTTATCCGAAGTCCGTAGAGAGGGGGAGGACACGATAACCCTGGAGTCAGGACACTTACTCTACTTCCGCGAAGGTGATCAGCTCTCCCAAGGTGGTGTTGGTTTTCTTGTCAATAAAGCCCTCGTGAACAACGTTGTGGAAATCGGTAGTGTGTCGACACGGGTAGCGTACCTTGTAGTAAAGCTAAATGATAGGTACAAGCTGAAAATAGTGCAGGTATATGCGCCGACCTCGACACACTCTGACGATATAGCCGAAGCGATGTACGAAGACATAGCTAAGGCTATGAATAGTACCGCTAAGGCACACTACAACGTTGTTATGGGGGACTTCAACGCTAAAGTGGGAGTACAAAACGCGGCGAATCGAAAATCGGACCTTACGGTTTGGGGCGCAGAAACCACAGGGGCCAAATGTTGGCCAACTTCTTGGAGTCCCAGGGGCTCTTCTTAATGAACTCCTTCTTTAAGAAGAAGCCCCAAAAAAGATGGACCTGGAAAAGCCCCGATAAGGTGACAAGGAACGAGATAGACTTTATCATGACGGATAAGAAGCACATATTTAGAGATGTCTCTGTGATCAATAGGTTCAACACCGGAAGCGATCACCGACTTATCCGAGGCACCCTAAATATCAATTTTAGAGCTGAAAGAACGCGCATGATTAAGTCTACTCTCCGACCTTCGCCGCTCCAAACCAGTTTGGGCTCCGAAAGATTCCAAGCGGAACTTCAAAATCGATTCGACTCGCTGGAAACCAGTGGCAATATTGAGGAGAAAACCAACACCATAGTCAAAACATTGCAGGAACTGTCTCGAAAATTCTTTCCGCCGCAGCGTGGAAGCAAGATGCCCAAGCTTTCGACTGAGACTCTCGATCTGATGAGGAAAAGACGGGAAATGTCAGCCGCGCATTCGTTTTCATCAGATAATAGGTCCTTAAACCTACAGATTAGGAAACTGATGCGACGTGACCTCCGCCGCTCCAACACCCGCGCCGTTGAGGCTGCGATTGAGCAAAATACGGGGTCAAAAGTTTTCGCTCAGCAGCTAGGGAGGACCCATCTGATGAAACTGAAAGCCGCGGATGGCAAAATTGTCACCTCTAAGATCGAGATGCTTGATGAGGTCGAAAACTTCTATGGGCATTTGTATTCCACGAAAACGGCGAGACCAGCGGTTCCTAGCAATGACGACAAAAGAGCCCAGCTCACGCGCCATTACACCGAGGATCTTCCGGACGTTGACCAGGGCGAGATTAGGGCGGCCCTCGAGCAGCTTAAGAACAACAAAGCTCCGGGCGATGACGGCATTACTACTGAACTCCTAAAAGCAGGCGGGGCTCCGGTCCTGAAGGAGCTTCAGAGTCTGTTTAATTCCGTCATCCAACAAGTCTCTACACCGGAGGCATGGAGCGGGAGTGCGGTGGTACTGTTCTTCAAAAAAGGGGATAAAACCCTTCTGAAGAACTACAGACCCATCTCACTCCTAAGTCATGTGTACATTTGTACAAGCTGTTCTCGAGGGTCATCACGAATCGTCTCGCCGGAAGACTCGACGAATTCCAGCCACGAACCAGAGCAAGCTGGGTTTCGAAAAGGCTACAGCACCGTAGACCACATCCATACTGTTCGGCAGATCATACAGAAGACTGAAGAGTACAATCAGCCGCTGTGTATGGCATTCGTGGACTACGAGAAGGCCTTCGACTCTATCGAAACTTGGGCAGTTCTGGATGCTCTTCAGCGATGTCACATTGATGAGCGGTATATAGAGATGCTGAGATGCCTATACAACGCTGCTACCATGACTGTTCAACTCCAGGACCAAAAGACGAAGCCAATCCAACTGGGCAGAGGGGTGAGACAAGGGGATGTAATATCCCCGAAATTGTTCACTAACGCGTTGGAGGACGTCTTCAAGACGCTGGACTGGACTGGACAGGGTATCAACGTTAACGGCGAGAACATCTTACATCTCCGTTTTGCCGATGACATCGTTGTAATGGCTGAGTCGCTGGAACAACTGGGCGAAATACTGCACAGCTTAAACGGAGCCTCTCGACGTGTCGGTCTCGGTATGAATCTGGACAAGACTAAAGTCATGTTCAATATGCATGTCATGTCGAGGCCAATATTCGTCGAAGGGTCGGCACTCGAAGTTGTAACGGAATACGTCTACCTAGGGCAGGAAATTCAGCTTGGTAGACACAACTTCGAGAAAGAAGCCAACAGAAGGATCCGTCTGGGCTGGGCAGCATTTGGCAAACTTCGCCGAGTTTTCTCGTCGCCTATACCGCAAAGTTTGAAGACAAAGGTCTTCAACCAGTGCGTCCTGCCAGTCATGACTTACGGTGCCGAGACGTGGACACTGACAGTTGGGCTAGTCCACAAATTCAAAGTCGCTCAGCGAGCTATGGAGCGAGCTATGCTTGGAGTTTCTTTGAAGGATAAAATCCGTAACGAGATTATCCGGAGAAGAACCGGAGTGACCGACATAGCTTGTAGGATCAGTAAGCTGAAGTGGCAGTGGGCTGGCCATGTCTGTCGAAGGACCGATGGCCGCTGGAGCAGACGAGTCCTTGAGTGGAGACCGCGAATCGGCAAACGCAGCGTAGGGCGCCCCCCTGCCAGGTGGACCGACGACCTAAAGAACGTGGCTGGGGGGGACTGGATGCGGAAGGCAGAGGACCGAGCGTTGTGGCGCAACTTCGGAGAGGCCTATGTCCAGCAGTGGACTGCGATAGGCTGAGTTGATTGATTGATTGACACCCTTTGGATACGGAACCCTAAAAAGGAGTATTTACTTGAGACTGGGTCCTGCGGTCTGTAAATCTTGCGGACTGCAGGCCTCGCTGGCTCGTCGTATTCCGGCTCTCTTTCCACCATCTGGAGAACAAATAGCAATTTACTAAAACAAATAGGGATAAAAAAAAAATATAACAAATATGATTACTACTCAGAATTATCAATTTTTCAATTTGATTTTGTAGTAAGAATAAAAATAAGCGAAGAAAGAAAAAATAAAGAAAAATTATTTATAATCCCAGTCAACGGCGGACAGTACACACGGCTACACATCAAGCTGTACATTTCCAGTATAAGCTGACCTCGCATTGTGTAGGTTTTCCTTACAACGCGAGGTCAGCCTTTACTGGTTTTGTACAGCTTGATGTGTAGCCGTGTGTACAATTCACAAACATTTTGGAAGTATTCATAATAATTAATAATGGCTGCAGAACACAAATACAAATTAAAATCACCCAAAACTACTAACTCACTGTACTTATTACAAAGCTGTTCAATGATGCTAAATAATGACATGTATTTGCTATTTCGGTTTAAAAGTTTTCAAGAATCTTATTTGGATACTATTCTCTATCCATGATGAACATACCTTGGCGGGTTCCCTGGCCCCCAGTCTCCTGGCGATCTCGCTGGCCACATCTGACGGTGTTGGCTTGGGCACAGACCCCTGTTCCGACGGGAGCTCCGAACTCGTTTCTGATACCTGCAAGAAGATAGGAATTAAATGAAGAATGTATCAAAATTCCGAAAAAGTAAGAAACAGGTGTGATATGTGGTGGTTTGTACAAACGACCGCACGTCAGTGGTAACAGACCTTGACAGCGTCTTATTTCGTAAGCAGTAAGGGAGATTTTCGTAGTTCAAGTGTTGCCACTAATATGTGGTTTACTGCACCTATCTCTGCTAAAAACCTAGGAAAAAAACTTAGACCAGGGAAAGGGGAGTAAAACTTTTATTCTTTGTGAAGAAAAAGTCTTTTCTACTGTAAAATCAATTTATATTATATGTGTGTACAATAAAGAATAAGAATAAAAAAGAAGGAGAAAATTATTATTTCCCTATATAAGAGAGGAGACTATAAAGTCATAATTGATTTAAAAAAAAAAATTACATTGTAACATTTACTTGACCACATGACCTAATGAGTGTGACCGTGACCATATGACATTGTGATCACATGACCACATGACCTTGTGTGACTCACCGTTGTGTCGTGTGTACCCGGCACGTGTAGTTTGTCTGTGTGCGTGTCCTCGGGCTCGGACTGCGAGTACTGCTCGCTGTCGTGATCAGGTTTGGATGTTGTGCTGTCTGTATCGCTGTCTTCTAGGAGTAGACCTTGAAAAAACAGGGCATGCATGGTCAATACACTTGTGATTAAAGGTTTTATAAGTACCATATTAGTCATGTTAGTCATGTATATCTAGTTAGTCGTGTTCCGGTATGATGCCTGGTGTAGCTACTTATAATAATAAATAATTTATTATAAGCACAGCCATAAAACTTAAATAAGAAATCGTAATAGCTAATTATAAGGAAATTTAGAAACAGTCATCATTGTCTGGTGTCTCTCAAACTAAGTAAAAAACCTGTATCTTGAGAGACAGAGACTTGAGAAGATGGGTCGAAATATTTCACTGCCATCCTCTATCGCTTAACATCAGGTGAGGTGACGGTCAAACATAAGCCCGTTAAATAAAAATAAAAAACTCCCATAACTCGAAAATAATCGTAATAATTACATTATTATTACTGTCTATAGGCCTTAATGCCTGAAATAAATAAATTATTAGTATTATCAGATACATATTAAATATTATCGAGTCTAACACTCGTTTTATCAAAGATCCTTAATACCTAAGTAAGAAAATAAATAATATGGTTTAATATGGGTCTTCTACCTGTAATTATAAATAAGTCTCATTTGAATGCTTAAGTGGCGTTTACATATAAATAATAATAAATTAATTAATAATTATTTTGGGACATTTTTACACAGCACCATCTAGTCCCAAACTAATCAGAGCTTGTACTATGGGTACTAGACAATGGATATAATAATACTTATATACTTGTTTTTTTGTAAATACATACTTATAATACATAAGAAACACCCAGACCAACGCAAACACTTATGTTCATCACACAAATATTTGTGTCCTGTGGGAATCGAACCCACGACCTCGTGATCAGCAGTCTGACACTCGAACCACTAGACCACAGACGTCGTAACATAAGGCAACAACATGAGGTACTGACTTAACAATAAAAAAAGTTGTCATATATTTAAAATTCCGTTGAAATTGACAGCTCTTGTTGCGGTGCAAAGGCCTCAGGCAGAGACATATTGAGAGGTACCCCTGTAATATGAGCCTTAATGAAGAATTCAACTATCTAAGCAGTATATGTACAAAAAATATCGCACGCAAAGCTAACTCCAGAAATATGGACAATCTAAATGATTAAGAATATTTTAATGAAACACTCACCAGCATGCCACTTGTTCTTCCAGGGTTGTGATCCAATGATGTACGGGAGCGGCCGGTCTGCATACATGTCTTTTGGTTTCAGCACCATTCTGTGGGCAAAAGTGGTGGATTAATGCTATGATGACAGTTGGGTCATAAGGTCATGTTGTCACAAGATCATATGGTAAAAAGGTCATGTGGTCATATGACTCACATCTTACGTGTTCAGTTTTATATGGTCACAAGGTCATAATATCTTATCTGGAGGATCACTATCATAGAGGATGATGATGATCTCGTGAACGCCCCTAACATTTATATCGCACTTTAGGGATGATAACTTAGATATAATTTTTGATAGTGTTAATGTTAATGTTATGTTAATTTTTGATAGTGATGTAGTCACATAGTCACATTAATAGTACAGGTCACAAGGTCATATGGTCACAACTTCACAAGGCCATTTGGCTCAATGGCCAGTGTCATATAGTAAGAAGATCATGTGGTCATTGTCACATCGTCACCGTGTCATAATTATGGTCACAGTGTCATATGGTCACAAGGTCATTTGATCACAAGGTCATATCTTACCTGGCAGGCATTTCGTCATCAGTGTCAGACTCGGTATCACTGTCATGCAGGATGGTGATGATCTCGTGCGCGTTCTCCAACACTAATAGACTGCGCTTTAGAGATGACAGCTCGTCCGGGATGTCAGCTATTGGGGGTTCCTGAAACAATAAATATACTCATCAAATAAAGGAATTTATCTGCAAATGTATCCTTTGTTAGTTTATCTGAATATATATATATATGGTTTATATGTAGGTACATGACATAAAGGTGTTATCGGTAGAGTGACCCTTGTACAAACTACCTTGAATGAGGCATGCTAACATTTTTGAGTTTAATTAATTAATCAATTAAATTTAAAATCCATAACACTAATAAAACAATAATCAAATCTATTACATTAAACTGAATAAAATATAAAAATATGTAGGTATGTCACGAGTTAGGTAGGTACTTAAATAGTAAAACTAGAATTTATCATTTTCAAATCATTAATTAAATAGTAACATTCCTGCAATAAAATAATAATAATCAAAACAATTTCAAATTAAATTTAAAATATTAATGTCATGTGTTATCTACATGGTAAAACTAGAATTTATCATTTAAAAAATCATTAACTGAATAGTAGATTAAATTAAATAGATTAAATTGCCTTTGTTAATTTATCTCTATTATTTAGTTATTTTCCATGACTGTTGTAATTATTTCGACGAAATTGTATTCGTATGTGCAAAAATGTCTATAACCGGAACTAATTTTTATATTTGTCGGTATTGTGTCCTTTGTGTTTTATCATGCAAAAAATGTGCATATAAATATATCAATTGAAATTAAATGATAAGGACTAACCAAAGTTCTGCCAGAAAACCGATTTGTAATGTTTAAATTTTGTAGTGTATGACTAGCGGCGCCTTGTATACTCTTTTATGTATGTAAGTAAACTTTAATGTTTTTGATTGAGTAGTTACAGTTGTTAATAAATAAATAAATATTTTTGGGACATTTTACACAACACCATCTAGTCCCAAACTAAGCAGAGCTTGTACTATGGGTACTAGACAATGGATATAATACTTAGATACTTGTAAATATATACTTGTAATACATAAGAAACACCCAGACCAACAGAAACACTCATGTTCATCACACAAATATTTGTTTGCTCGTGACCACGGCCAATGCAACTTGACTGAAACGTCGAGGTTGGTCAAAATGTTTGTTATATTTTGATTTAATTGTGCGCGACAAGTCCCGTAAACTTCGTTCAACACAAATATTTGTCATGTGGGAATCGAACTCACGACCTCGTGATCAGCAGTCCAACACTAGACCACAGATGTCGTCATATGATATGTTGTTATACCAAACTGTATTCTAATTATAATTATTATATGATATGTTGTTATACCAAACTGTATTCTAATTATAATTATTATATGATATGTTGTTATACCAAACTGTATTCTAATTATAATTATTATATGATATGTTGTTATACCAAACTGTATTCTAATTATAATTATTATATGATATGTTGTTATACCAAACTGTATTCTAATTATAATTATTATATGATATGTTGTTATACCAAACTGTATTCTAATTATAATTATTATATGATATGTTGTTATACCAAACTGTATTCTAATTATAATTATTATATGATATGTTGTTATACCAAACTGTATTCTAATTATAATTATTATATGATATGTTGTTATACCAAACTGTATTCTAATTATAATTATTATATGATATGTTGTTATACCAAACTGTATTCTAATTATAATTATTATATGATATGTTGTTATACCAAACTGTATTCTAATTATAATTATTATATGATATGTTGTTATACCAAACTGTATTCTAATTATAATTATTATATGATATGTTGTTATACCAAACTGTATTCTAATTATAATTATTAATGCTATTAATTTTGTGCGTGCCACTTAAGGTCAAATATGTGGATACTAATTGTGACTTTATCCATCTGTCTGTACTCATATTTTTAACGAAATAAATTTATCTTATTCTTACTAAAGATATAAATAGTGGAAAGAAAAATTCGCTCACTCTCTCGAGTCGTTCGGGATTTATTCCCAAACCCTCGCTATGTTTCTGAGTAAAAATATGGGCATTAAATAATCGTAGAATTTTTTAAGTATTTTCAGATGACTAAGCACATTATTTATCATTTGCTCTAGAAATATGGCACGCTTACAGATCAACAACTTGTATAAGTATTATATCCGTTGTCTAATGCCCATAGCACATCTTGTATAAGTATTATATCCGTTGTCTAGTGCCCATAGTACATTTTGTATAAGTATTATATCCGTTGTCTAGTGCCCATCGTACATCTTGTATAAGTATTATATCCGTTGTCTAGTGCCCATAGTACAAGCTGTGCTTAGTTTGGGACTAGATGGTGCTGTGTAAAATGTTCCAAAATTTTATTTATTTATTATCTTTAGAATTCGCAACAATCCCAATCGATTCTCCTCATGATTAAAACTAGTTTATTTGTATAATTTTTTAAACGCAACTACTGACACCTGTATGCTGATAACATCTTAATGACATCCCCAGTCAATCTGCTTAGCTAATTGGGGAGTTATCTTCAATAACAACTATTATTATATTATACCGGTCTTTGGAGAAGATCCATGTTTAGCAACAGATATCTATGTGTACTTACAACCTTATTCTTAAAACAAACTAAGAATAATGTTGTATAAGTTACAAAGATGTACCTTTTTGATTTTTTGCGCAGATGTAATTTTTTGATAGGCGCGAAAATATTTAAGCCAATCATAACGCATCTCATTTACGTGCGAAACATCTTTCTCCGCTATTGGTTGTTGCATGATCTTGGCGTAATAAATACAAATTTAATAAATATTTTTGGGACATTTTTACACAGCACCATCTAGTCCCAAACTAAGCAAAGCTTGTGCTATGGGTACTAGACAATGGATATAATACTTATATACTTTTTTTTTGTAAATACGTACTTATAATACATAAGAAACACACAAACCAACACAAACACTTATGTTCATCACACAAATATTTGTGTCCTGTTGGAATCGAACCCACGACGTTGTGATCAGCAGTCCGTACCTCGAACCACTAGGCCACAGACGTCGTCAATGACCAACATACGTTGTAATGACCAACATAACCATATTATATCACACAACGAGGTTACTTTTTGAGGTCCCAAACCTTAATTGAACTCAGAGTCTTTATAGGACTTAGCGTGTCAGTCACAGCCATTTTTGTAAAAGAAAGTTGAAATGCATAAATAATACTGACACGGTTTCAAACTCACTACCTTTTGATCACTATTGAGTAGTGTTGACTAGGTTCAATGGCCAGTACAACATGTTATTGAAATAACTGAAAACCTTTTAACCTCTTTAGCTGAAGGCCCACCTGATGTTAAGTGGTTACCTTTGCCCATAACAACTGCAACACCACCTAGGCTGTTGCCTAAATGGTACCGTAACGGTTCGCCAAACTGAGACATGAAGATGGAAAGTCTCATGTGATTGTAATTTCACTGGCACCCGTACCCTTCAGACCGGAACACAGCAATGCAAGCATCACTGTTTGGCGGAGAAGTAGGTACGGTGGTAGTACTTCCCCGGACGAGCTCTTTCACAAAGGAGCTCTACTACTACTAAATACATAATAATACACGGCAGCCTCTTACCTTGATGGCCGGTATATCTGTCGTGACGTCATCGTCATCGTACACGCGGCTCTCGATAAACTGACTGCTACTAAGCGCCATGAACCTAGAAAGAAAAAGAATTTTATAAAATCTTCATAAAATAAATTAATAGTTTAAAAAACACTAGAAAAACACGCTTCAATGGACTTTCCATTACGTGGCCTTTCTCACAAGTGCAAACACGACTATGATACGATATTCCATCATGGAATGCCAGTGCCATCTTCCGGCTTCATCATCAGACCTAGAAACCAAATCGTGGTCAAAGTTCATTACAAGACTTTTCTAAGAAATCCAAAACAGCTATGATACGATTTTCCATCATGAAGTTCCAGTTCATATCTTCCGGCTCCATCATCAGATCAGTTCGACAGTACCATATTATTGTATTGTCATCAGAACTACATACAGCTGCCAATTTTCATTACGCTACGACCCTTGGAAGATGGTTAAATTAGTTACCTTAGATTCCATTACATAGTTAGTTACATACAGGTCGACCTAACAAAAGCGTGTTAAAAATAGCCAATTCAGAATGAGACGGTTATAGTCTTATACACCATGACTTTTTAATCAACATCCAATTTTTTTTATTATGATCTTTGCTGAAAATAATAAAACACGTGTTTTTCTTTTTATTATCACTCTGTTTTAAAATATTGAGATATTGCATCTCAAAAATGATGTTTGACGTACAGTCGACTGCATAACACTTCAATTCGAAAATCACCCTTACTGCTTACGAAATAAAGATGCTGCTAATGTCAAAGTGTTACCACCGACGTGCGGTCGACCGTACCAACCACACGGAAATTGATATTTTTTCCGGGAAAATTATTTCATTGCGAAAATTTTACCGACCAATTTTTTTCCAAAAATGGAGTCTTTGAATTATATCTAATGCCTACTAAAAATTTGGATGGTGATTAAAAAGTCATCCTGTATAGTCCACCACGCTGGCCTAGTGCGGGTTGGTGGACTACACACACCATCGAGAACTGTATTGTATTGTATTTACTGATAACAATTGTTACGAAGTAATTTTTTTTAAATTGACATCATTCTTAACTTAGTCAGACTTAACTTTATCAGAAGTAAACATAACATTTTCGTTCATTATAATATTTTATATAATAGTTACTAAATAACACTTAATTTCGTATTTAATTTAAAATTAACAATGCATAGAAAAAAATAAAATTGTAATAGAATTTAAAATTACATTTTCGTATTTTTGTATGGAGGACTCTCAGGTGTGCAGGTTTTCTCGCCATGTATTCCTTCAGCAAGTGATAATTAAATTCTGATCCGCACATGAATCCGAAAAATCAAAGGTTTGCTGGGTTCGAACTCAGTCCTGCGCGGATGATAAGCGTTCAACCGCTGGGCTCCATACAACGCTCAGGGAGTAGTAGAAGAAATAACGTTTAGCAGTAGAAATATTCTACATCAATAGATATTGACAAAACAGATGAAAAATGTACGGAGACATACCTTTTAGTCGAAACGAAACATCGATCATATGGCCCAATAGACGCCTATTGTTGAATATAGTACGTAAAAATAATTCTGTCAAGTAGCTGTAAATCAAGATTATCTCGGAACTTTTGAAACCTTTGTAATTTCTCCTCTTGCAATGTTAAACAATCTCTAGTTGAATTGAATATATACAGATTCACACCCAAAACACACCTCGGACACTCAATACAATATAAACGCTAGCACCACCTACATACACAAGATTACGTCTGTATACGAACGCACACACACGTGTAGGTTAGGGATGCTCGCCGCGGGGTGCTGGCCGGAAAACCTCCACGTGTGCCTGACGGCTGCTTGTCCTTCCGGACACGTCTGGAGGGAACGGCAGTTGTTTGGCCGATGCATCCTGGGCACGGGCAATAAAATCCTTTCGAGGGATTAACCTTCGGGGGATTTTATTGCCTGTGGCGAATATTCTGGCGCGAGAGGGGCCCCTTCTGGGCCAGTGTGGAGTTGCTCCACGTGTCCCACTGTTGCCAACAGAGGGCACAGTGGAGGAGCAGGGGCGGGCCCGGTGTGCACTCACCCTGCCATTGGGCAGGCAGCGGGGGGACTGTCTTTCCCTGCCCCCGTCGATCTCGTAACCCCAGGAGTGCCCGCTGAGTAGTGTTCTCGCGCCTCTTGGGACCGAGGGTCTTGGCTTCACCGCCCGGACCGCGAGGAAGAAAACCTCTATAAAAAATTACGGGAGGTAGGGCCTGCGAGCAGCAGACTCGGGGTAATCTGCTGCCCGAGCAGCAGCTGGCGTAGCTGGCACAGCTGGTAAAGGCCCATAATAATAATAATAATAAAAAGGAGCTTCACGGACGCTTCTACCGGGCTCTTCATAGGCCCGATGTAGACTTTCTAGCGTCCGTATCCTGGTTACGTTTCGGTGATCTCTTCGGAGAGACCGAAGGTTTTGTCTGTGCGATAATGGACGAAGTTGTCATGACGAACAATTACCGGAAATATATTGTTAAGGACGGCACAGTTGACATATGTCGGGCATGCCACTGTCCCGGGGAATCCATCCGTCATATTATTTCTGGTTGTTCTCGTCTTGCTAACGGCGAATATTTGCATAGGCACAACCTAGTGGCCAGGATTATTCACCAGCAACTTGCCCTGAAGTACAACCTTGTGGAAACAGAAGTACCATACTACAAGTATGTGCCCGACCCAGTTCTTGAGAATGGTCATGTGACATTGTACTGGGATCGGTCTATCATCACTGATAGGACTATTGTTCACAACAAGCCTGATATAGTGGTGATAGATCGATCAGAGCGCCGCACGATGATTGTTGATGTCATCGTCCCGCATGACGGGAATCTCGTGAAGGCCGAAAAAGATAAAGAAATTAAATATCTTGACTTGGCACACGAGGTTGTCGACATGTGGGATGTTGACTCGGCAGTCATTGTGCCGATAGTCATTTCGGCCAATGGCTTAATAGCCAAGAGCCTCGACCAACACCTACAGAGGCTCTCGTTGGGCGGTTGGACCAAGGGCTTGATGCAGAAAGCGGTACTTCTTGACACGGCGCGTATCGTGAGGAAGTTCCTCTCTCTGAGGCCCTGACCGCCGGTAGCTTGGATCTTGTTCCCGATGCCGGTGGGCTACTATTTTTTATATTTTTAAATGTTTTGTGTTTTAGTTTTATAAAATATTTAAAAATGTAATGAATAAGTATATGAAGTGAATAAATGGTATAATAATAATAATAATATAAATTTATTGATACAAAAAACCTTAAAGAATTAAAAAAAAAAAAGAGAGAAATAAATAATCATGAGATGAGGTGGCGTGCAGTGTTCCGTGTGCGCCACCGAGGAGGGTGCGGCCGACGTTAGGCCGCACGGGGAGAAGGGGCTCGCCTGCTTGTAGCGGGCCAGGACCTGTCGGGGGTGGTTGTGTCACTCACGGGCTCCCACGCCCCCGGCTAAGGTAGTTGAAGGAACACCGTGGTGGTTTTAGTCGGTAAGAGTCCGACACTGGCTCCGCCTACCCCGGGCGGAGTGCGTCCATGAAGATTACTCCACGGCAAAAAAAAAAAGGGATGCGAGCCGCTCTTATACCGACTGGGTTCCTAGCGATTTTCCGAGATGGCGTGCTTGTATAGCGACTGGCGATTGACATCCATAGCAATCTTGCAGTCCAATTGCCGGCAAACTGTGGGTGGGTGCGGCGAGTGGCCGTTCTGTACGTTAGTACTATTAAATATTCTGTGCCCAAAACACCCTGCGATGTAGTGTAGCCCTACACAAGGTGTTAATGTCTGCTGTCTGCACTACGGCAGTGAATTTTATTCTGTGTGAATTCCACAACTTGGCTGTGCGCATTATGAAAGAGTTCTCAAAGCGCTTGGTCCTGATAGTAGGGATTTCTACCAAATGTGGATGACTTAAATAAAAAATTCTGCACAATCATTTTGTTCTAAATTCTAGAGACAGTAAGACCTTCTAATTATGCAACAGCTTACATAACTGTTTAATAATTAATGAACATGGGTGCTAATTGCAGTGAAACTCATACTATTAGCAATTTAAATTACAATTATACTCGGCGGAAAACCATCAAGTGTGAAGAACGTTTTGACAAAGACAAGATCTGCTAGCATTCTCTTTACGACGCACAATACATTTTTTTTTTATAGTATAGGATGGCGAAACGAGCTAAAGGCCCACCTGATGTTAAGCGGTTACCTTTGCCCATAACAACTGCAATACCACCTAGGCTGTTGCCTAAATGGTACCGCAAGTTGGTTCGCCAAACTGAGACATGAAGATGGAAAGTCTCATGTGATTGTAATTTCACCGGCACCCGTACCCTTCAGACCGGAACACAGCAATCAATCAATCAATCAAATTATTTATTTGCTAGAATATGGTATTATTACAGATGTAGGTGTCTTGACAACACGCTGAAAATGACACATGCTGAAATTTGAGTCGCTTAATTCCCGAAAAGGGGTCATTGTACTCATCATTATAAACAACTTTTACTATGGGACCAACCCTGAAATCGCGAAAAAATAATCAGGTGGTCCCTACATTTTATTGATTTAAGTGAACACAAATGTAGGGACCAACTGATTTTTTTAATAAGCAAATAAGCGATTCAAATTTCAGCGTGTATAGAAATAAAATGTACCAAATTTTGAATGGTGGAGACCTGGTGTCCTGAAATACAGGCCTCGAGCCTAGTTTAGGCACCAGTCTCCCACAATATGTACCTAAGTATGTACTTATATAAGAAATGTTATTTTAAATGTAATATTGTGGCGAAAAAATAAATATTTATCTTACTTATGATTAGTTTTAGCATATTCTGCAATGCAAGCATCACTATTTGGCGGAGAAGTAGATACGGTGGTAGTACTTCCCCGGACGAGCTCTTTCACAAAGGAGCTCTACTACTAAATACATTAATATTAACAAAACCAGCCCATTAATGTCCCACTGCTGGGCACGGACCTCTTCTCAGAACAAGAAGGATAAGCAATCGACCACACAGCCCAATAGACGCCTAATGTTGAATATAATGCCTAGCTGAGGCGGGGTACTGCAATCCGATTGGCCCTACCAAGGCGGCTATTGGCTAATCACTAACGCGGCAATTTTGACGGCTCACATAAGTGGTCGAAATTGATATGAAGTTTTCAAGAGGTGAATAGTGGCGACCTACATCAGTCCTATTACACTGATGTGTTGACAGACATCGGTCACCTGTTATCTTTTGACAGACATCGGATGCGTCTATGGGGTATATACAACGTGTTATTGAAATAACTGAAAACCTCTTAAGGGGTCATTGTACGCATCGGTATTAACAACTTTTGCTATGGGAACAAACCTGAAATCGCGAAAAAAAATCTGCTGATATTAACTCGACAAAATGTACGGATCAGCAGATTTTTTTTCGCAATTTCAAGGTTGGTCCCATAGTAAAAGTTGTTCATAATGATAAGTACAATGACCACTCTTAGTTTTTGAAACGACAAAATTTTCAGCGTAGTATATACTACATAATATGATGATTTAAGCTTAAACTGACGATGTATCCATTCGGACGCCGGTTGAATGACTACTTCCAAAAAAGCTTGACTTGTTCTAAAAATAATATACGTTTTCAACATTCACGGATTGATTTTGGAATGTGGTCACGCCATTCGGACCTTTGGATGCATCGTCAGTGGCACCCTTAAGTCCACCACGCTGGCCTAGTGCGGGTTGGTGGACTACAAACACCATTGAGAACTGTATGGAGCACTCTCAGGTGTGCAGGTTTCCTCAGGATGTTTTCCTTCACCGTTAAAGCAAGTGATGATCAAATTCTGACCCACACATGAATAAAATTCGAAAACTCAATGCCACGTCGGGATCCAAGCCTTCAGGAAGTTCGTCACTGCTTTTATTCTGTTCTGTTTTGGAGTGGCGACCGCGTACTGGAAGGCGCAGCGTGGTTAGGCCCCCCACAAGGTGGACCGACGATCTGGTGAAGGTCGCGGGAATCCGCTGAATGCGGAAGGCGCAGGACTGGTCGTTGGGGGAGGCCTATGTCCAGCAGTGGACGTCTTTCGGCTGAAATGATGATGATGATGATGACGGGCGCTGGGGTCGCTGGTATACTATAAACAAACTTACTGGTTATTAACATTCTGTAAACTGATGCTGGCGTCGTTGAGCGCCGACGCCATCTGCTCCAGCTGACAGTTCGCCTCTTGACATTTAGATAGGAGTCTCTGCAAATATCAGGATGCTTTTAATGAAAAAAAATATGGAATGCTGCGAACAATCTAGTGAAGCCAAAAACTATGCTTCTTCTCAGTACACATGTCGCGGCATCGACCAGTAAGCATCGCGAAAGCAAATATCCTTCAGGTGCATGGTATGTGCGTGAGCGCTGCTTGTACACGAAGGAGCATAGTTTTTTTGGCTTCACTATGATTGTTCGCAGCACTTCGTCTATATTTTTTACGATGAATGTGGTTACACAAGATCTCGCGAGATACATTCAAAATGTAGTAAGATTGTGTTTATACAATGATCGCGCATCCAATTGTATTCATGACACAATAAAGGAATGGACCAGGAAAATATGCGGAAACAATAAGGCAGAAAACTGTGTTACGTACCTACATGTCGCAGTAACCTGAGTATCATACCGTGCGGTTAAAGGCAACGGATACCTATTCTCGAAATGTTTACGTACTTAGTAAACAATCTTGACAATACATGTATTTGTATCTAAATATATTTTGTTATAGTATAGGCGATATACCGCAGTTTGACATCGAAGGTCTTCAACCAGTGCGTCCTGTCTGTCATGACTTACGGTGCCGAGACGTGGACACTGACAGTTGGGCTAGTCCACAAATTCAAAGTCGCTCAGCGAGCTATTGAGCGAGCTATGCTTGGAGTTTCTTTGAAGGATTAAATCCGTAACGAGATATATAGCTTGTAGAATCTGTAAGCTGAAGTGGCAGTGGGCTGGCCATGACTATTGAAGGACCGATGGCTGTTGGAGCAGACGAGTGTTTAAGTGGAGACCGCGATCGGTAAACGCAGCGCAGCGCGCCTTCCAGCCAGATGGACCCACGACTTAAACGAAGTAGCTAGGGGGGGGGGGGGGACTGGATGCGGAAGGCAGAGGACCGAGTGTTGTGGCGCAACTTGGGAGAGGCCTACGTCTAGCAGTGGACTGCGATAGGCTGAGTTGATGATGATGGGGAAAAGAAAGCAGAAAGACGTCCACTGCTGGACAGAGGCCTCCCCCAAGCATCGCCACAACGACCGATCCTGCGCTTTCATAGGCCTGTCCAAGTGGATGCCTTTCGGCTGAAATTATGATGATTGGGAAAAGAAATTCTTGTCATTGGACGATCATTGGCGTTGCATCCCAACCCCGGCTCCACACGTTGGCCCGAACGTTGGGGGCGAGCATTGGCAGTTAGCCGTCGGGACTGAACTAACATCATCTCCAACGTGTGGACGTTAGGCATAATTACGGGCCAACGCTCGCCCCAACGTTGGGGCCAACGTGTGGAGCCCGCCTTAGACTTTTTCCTGATTGGCGAGGTCCGCAACCAAAGAGATTTAATCTTAAGTATTTTAATGTCTTTGTCCGCAACAGTACACGCAGTACGTAAACGTATCGCTTGTGCAAACATACTGACGCGGGGTTCCCCCATACATACTTAGGCTACGTTATCTACCACTTATTTCCGCAGACTATTAATAAAACCATCATTATTTGACCGTATATTTTTTATTATTTGAATGATGCGACTCCAGCGACTCCGATGCCGTAGCTCTATGTAACCGAGGTGCCACGAAACTTAGTGGTCTCAAATAGTGATTTTTGTATCACTTATCTGTGATTTTTGTATCAACGATCACAAATCGAGAAGGGTCCTATTATGGTCAAAAATTGTTGTTTTAAACCTGAGCTCTTTACACTTTGAATATTTATTTAATAGGTACTCAATGTCTTTACACAGTATGTGTTCTGTGATCAAGTGAGAACTGAATATTATCAAGAAATAATTCATAGTAAATAAAACACTTATCCTTGAATCAATATTATTGCAAAATAAATTTTGCAGAGGTTATAAATAAACATTTTACTGTTAACAATACTCGTTTCAGTCATATCACTTTTTACCGGCTGACGCAGATACTCTCGGGGCATGGTTGCTTCGGTAAGTATCTGTGTCGCATAGGCCGGGAGCCGACGCCCGAGTGTCATCTCTGCGGGAGCTGCCATGGAACTAAGAAATAAGAGGAAATAGCTTGAAGCCAATTTTCTACTAAAACCGCTGTCGCCAAACTCACACATTCACATTATTTCACATAGTATACATACTATAAAACTTGCATTATGATTGGCCAAAAACAACAATCACGATAAGACATAACATACAAAAGTGTTGCATTAAATTCAACCTTAACAGAATTGTACATAAATTCACATTCTAAAATTGATCATGTCAATTTACGACCATTTTCTTCTCGGATTAAAATAGACTTCAATCCGATCAAGTACGGCTACAGCCCGCTAGATGGCGTTTAATAATATTAATTTAATCTAAGAACTCTATGAGCGTTGTTATAAGAATAGAATTTGAATGACAAATAGTGTTTGATGCATGCGGGTAATAGTGATGTAATCATAGTCATACCATACTAAACATGTGAATTTATCGATAAAGTTTACTCACTAGCTTAAAATAAAAACGGGTGCGTTGCGTTTTGCATTGCGTTGGTTTAGTGTGAAACTTATTATTTATAAATGTCAGTGAATCCCTTTTATCGTATTTTTTAAGGAAATCTTGTCGGCCATTTGTATTTCTAAATAAATTTTATATCCGTTATACACACACACCTGTATTTCCCCGAAGGGGTAGGCAGAGGTGTATCATCATCATTTCAGCCGAAAGAGTTCTCTGCTGGACAACGGCCTCCCCCAAATGGGGGGGATGGATATGCCATAATCGCCACGCTTGGCAGGCGGGTTGGCAATCGCAGTTGATTGTTTAAATACTCAGAGAACACTGCTGCCCATCCTCTGGTGAATCCCTTAGTCGCCTTTTACGACACTCATGAGAAGAAAGAGGGTGGTGCAATTATTTACGTCCGGCACCACACGGACGGACGGAGAGGTGTACAGTACACCCATATTTCGCCAGTTATGTTATAGTCCCATGTAATAGGGGGCGAGACTATTGCCATCCGTTAAAACCATCCCAAAAACCCTAAAAAGACGCCCACGACGCATGACCAAAGAGGATTCAAATAATATTAATTAATTATTTATCTCTGTCGTTGTAAGCCAGACGGCAATTGTTATAATTATTTATGGATGTAATAATCTGGAAATAAATGATTTCATTTCATTTTCCTAACTTTGTTGATAGGTACACTGATTGTTGCCGAAAATCTGAAAAAAATATCCCGGCTTGATGGACAATATCATCACATAGTTCGACCAATTTACACAACATTTTTAGGTACAAAATAATTACCTAAACCTATATCTATTGGTAAAAACAGAATTAAAATCTAAATACAGTAGACACACAGCCAGACAGACGCTGCAGGTACTTTATGTTATATGTAGAGAAGATTAACAACTTACATCACAAGTTTACAAGCAAGAATCGACCATTTTTCTTAGGCCCATATTTCAGAACATTCCTCAAGCAGAGATATATAGATGATTGAATTGAAGTTTATAATTACCGTATTGGAATAAGACCGACGCTCAAGTAACGATTCTATCCTTAAGTAGTGATCAGTTGATTGAAGATCAAACTTTACTTTAGGAACGTTCTGTAATACGGACCTTACCGAAAAGCAATAATGAAAAAATTTCGATAGAATTTTATCGATATTACATGCACTAATTGAGTAGCGGAGTCAGTCTGATTATGTAAGCAAAAGTTCTAGAAAAATTGTTACCAGTGAAAGAAAATCTACCGTATAACAATACGGTAAGGATTATTTTAGGTTGTCATTTTTGTGCTCTGTTTGCAGAAAGAAATAAAATTAATTTATTTCATTTATTGTATTTAAATATGAAAATCTTACTTATTGATGGTACTAAATACCTCCATGTGACAGATTTTTAATAGGGCTATGATTTTTACATTCTAATATGGAACAATATGGCATTTTAATCATTTTAAATCTTTTTTAAAGGTATCGACGGACGTGTGCACATTGATTGTCTGTTATCGCGACTAAAATCACTTGAGCGGCAAGTGCGTACATTTGGACTCACTAGTGGCGACAGGGGTTACGCCTACTTACTATTTCCTCTTGTTTTTTTTATTCCGTGGGAGCTGCCCAGAGGACACGGCGCAGCACAGCGCCGTGACCTCATCACTGCAGTAGGCGGCAGCGATCTCTCGCTTCCGGCCGTGGTTCTGTCTATGGTCGGGAGCGAGAGCGCTTGGGAAGGCGTCGTCTCCTTCTGCGAGGAGGTGATGCTCGCTAAGGAGGCGGCGGAGAGGGTTCGAGAGGCGATGACCTCTCTTCCCATCCGCAGGAGACGACCTGGGCGTCGTAGGAGGGCGTATGCCGACCTCCAGCCACCCTAGATGTGGGCCTGCGGGCGGCGGACTCGGGGTGGCCCGCCGCCCGACCAGTCAAGGCCCATGACGGTGGCGCGTAGTGTTCCGCGCGCGCCAGTCAAGAGGAGGGTGCGGCCGTCGTGGTTGCCGCGCAGGGAGAAGGGGCTCGCCTGCCAGTGGCGAGCCGGGACCTGCCGGGGTTGGTTGGGCGAATACAGGAGTATTTCCCACGCCCCCGGCCAAGGTCGGTAGAGGAACACCGTGGTGGTTTTTAGTCGGTAAGAGTCCGACACTGGCTCCGCCTTCCCCGGGCGGAGTGCGTCCTTGAGGATTTTCCCCACGGAAAAAAAAAGTCATATCACTTTTGTATGTGAAAAATGACTGACAAATTGAGATTTGGTCATAAAATTCATCATCATCATTTCAGCCGAAAGGCGTCCACTACTGGACATAGGCCTCTCCCAAGCATCGCCACAACGACCGGTCCTGCGTTTTCCGCATCCAGCGGATTCTAGCGACCTTCACAAGGTCGTCGGTCCACCTTGTGGGGGGCCTACCCACGCTGCGCCTTCCAGTATGCGGTCGCCACTCCAGAACTTTACTGCCCCATATGCTTTTATGCCCTTTACTGGTCATAAAATTACCATTCATAAACTTATCCTCCATTAAATCTAGCCCTTGTGCTTTCCCTCCCAATCCGGTATCCCGAATCAGAAAAGGTTTCAAATAACATTTAATGCAGTTTTATTTTTTAAATATAATGATACCTTAGAATATGAGTTATTTAATCTAAGAATGATATGTTCACAGGCGCAGATCCAGGGAAGGGGGCAATGGGGGCAATTACCCAATAAAATTAAAAAAAAACCGCTTGTTGCGCTCGCGCACTTTTTGTTAAAATTTTGGGATGGCGCTGTAGGACCACATCCGTAATTAAATAAATATCTTTGGGACATTTTTTACACAGCACCATCTAGTCCCAAACTAAGCAGAGCTTGTGCTATGGGTACTAGACAATGGTATATGAATACTAATCTACTTTTTTTTGTAAATACACACATAGAATACATAAGCAACACCCCAGACCAACACAAATACTTAAGTTCATCACACAAATATTTGTGTCCTGTGGGAATCGAACCCACGACCTCGTGATCAGCAGTCCGACACTCGAACCACTAGACCACAGACGTCGTCAAAAACGTTTAAAGCAAAAAACATTTAAAGAATGATGATTATTATGTAGGTATATTTATTAGTAATACTTGACACACTGTGTCTACATCTCTTTGCTTCAAATTTTCCTCTCGCAGGTCTGCTGGAAGAAATTTCTTATAGAAATAAGCAGTGCCTTTGTACTATTGATTTCTATGTACTTTATTATTATTTCTCTGTGTGTGCATAAATTTAATAAATAAATAAATGATATGTTCATGTTCTGTACAAATCGCTATCAACAATATTTAAAATACTTTCCCTTGAACAACGACTTTATAAAGCTTTGCTTTTATTCTTTCCTGTAAACCTGAAACCCTAAATAAAGATCTTGTAACAAACACTAAAAAGTCTACACTTTTACCCTGTTTTGAATCTTACCTGATGTGTGTTTTGCAGTATACTCAGCAGCTGTTCATCGCCTGCGAGATTCCAGCTCGGCGCCAGTTTACGTAACGAATCCGTGCTTGGGTCATCCATGATGAAGAGTCTGCTGTAATGAAGATGATTAGAGCTTTTTATCCTTTTCACTGCCGCTTCTTCTCCACACGATACTCTTACTCCATAAGTATATTAGCGGGGTTGGCAACAAAAGGGTTAAACATTGTTTTAGGGGATTTAAGCTTTTTGATGTGAGAATAAATAAATATATCTTTGAGACATTTTTACACAGCACCATCTAAGCAGAGCAGTCCCAAACTAAGCAGAGCTTGTGCTATGGGTACTAGACAATGGATATGATACTTATATACTTTTTTTTTGTAAATACATACTTATAATACATAAGAAACATCCAGACCAACACAAACACTTATGTTCATCACACAAATACTTGTGTCCTGTGGGAATCGAACCCACAACCTCGTGATCAGCAGTCCAACCTAAAGGAGAAGTAAGAATACATAAAAACTACAAAGAATTAATGATTTAATGAAAAAATTTATAGCCAAAATGTAGTTGCATTTTCTTTAAGAATAATTAGTCAGATGGTTTTGTCAAGGTTTTTCCCATACTTATGTGGAAAAGTTGTGTTTTCTAGTCAATTCAATTCAATTCATTTATTTGTCAGAATATTGTATCAATGGTGTTATAAACATAATATGTGCATAATATCCTGCCGTTTCCGGCGTACAAACATTTTTAGTTCAATTGCAGATATACAAGATAAAACATAAAATTTAATCATTCAAGAAATGACAAATATTGAAATTATTAAAATATAAACATAGTAATCTATTACTATTCTAATAGTCATTAGGTGTGATTCTCATATGTGATATTTTCTTTCCACAATTTGTAACTTATAAATATAATTCACTTCAATTCTAAATAAGAGAGCTAGATTTGTTTAAAACTGGTTTTTAACTGTTTAAGTTCAACTGAAAGAAATACTTGCTTTTGGACATGAAGTTCATGTCGGACACATACTGACTTACTATAAAAGAACAGTTGTTAGCCAGTGTAATTTAATAAGTAAGGAATCCTTATTGTTGAGAGTAGCAAAAGTAATTTAGTATTTTAACATCATTGAGAATAATAATATGTATTCAGTATGGACAAATTATCTCGTAAATTATCTAGCAATGTATGTAAACAACCATACCTAGATAATATAAATCAATGAATATGGAACAACAAGTTATTAAAAGGTCACTTTATTTATCAGCAAGAAACTTATTTACCACCGAATTTACAATTGCAAAAACGTAGGCGGATTTCACAGCACTCAATTGAGATAAAATAACAGGCGTCCGCGTTATAATAACACAATAATCAACATAATTTATTGTCTGAGTGATCATCAATTTGTATTTAAACTTTTTCACAGCAAATAACTCACCGTATCGATGTAGTGACAAACTCTCACATCACTGTTATACACTTTATAGGTTCAAAACTTTTATAATTAAAATAAATAAGGATTTCTTATTTATTTTTAACAGAAACAGGACCACGAAGTACGATCAACAAAAAATATTATGACAAATAATGGCAATAGTAAGTAGATGACACTGACAGTCTGACAGTGAGTGACATCAGTGACGTTTTAGTGTTGCTAGGTTAGGGTTCACAATACCCACCGTTTGTCGTCAAATAAATCTTGGAATTTTTATTTTATTTATTAGATCGACCTGTATGTAACTAACTATGTAATGGAATCTAAGGGAACTAATTTAACTATCTTCCAAGGGTCGTAGCGTAATGAAAATTGGCAGCTGTATGTAGTTCCGATGACAATACAATAATATGGTACTGTCGAACTGATCTGATGATGGAGCCGGAAAATATGAGCTGGAACTTCATGATGGAAAATCGTATCATAGCTGTTTTGGATTTCTTAGAAAAGTCTTGTAATGAACTTTGACCACGATTAGGTTTCAAGGTCTGATGATGAAGCTGGAAGATAGGCAGTGGCATGATGGAATATCGTATCATAGTCGTGTTTCCGCTTGTGAGAAAGGCCACGTAATGGACTTTGAACACGATGTTTTTACGTGCATTTGTAAAAGCGTGTTTTTCTAGTGTTTTTTAAACTATTAATTTATTATACAAGGCATTATTTTATAAGGTGGTTAGACTGGAGGCCAACCCCAATATAATTGTGAAAAGCTCGGAGGAGGAGGATTATTTTATGAAGTGAATTAAATTAGGTTTTCTTTGTTTTAAACGGAGATTTTATAAAATGTACAATATCTATAAGGTATTAAATATTATTATTTGGTTATGAATGATTCATAAGTCAGTGAATCCTTACTGAAATTTCAAACTGCCTCAGAATTTTCATTTAGTTATTTATTCATAACAAGTAAATAACCAATTATGCTGTAATAAAATTGTAAATTAATTTTCATTCGTAAAAAAACATTTTTCTCATTTAACTTTTCTTTCTGTGTACAATAACGTAAAGCAAACAACATCCTCCTGCCCTTATCCCAATTTATTTTGGGTCGGCGCAGCATGTATTTTTCTTCCATACAGCTCCATCAGCCGTCATTTCCGTGTTCACTTTCTTTCTATTTATATCATCTTTCACACAATCCATCCATGTTTTCTTCGGTCTGCCTATTTTCTTATAACCATCCACATTCATACTTAAAACTTTCCTTGTAACATGCTCCTCATTCCTCCTCATCACATGTCCATACCATGTCAGTCTGTTGCTACTTAACTTCTCTGTCACTGGCGCTACTTTCAGACTCCCTCTTACATACTCACTCCTTATCCTATCCATTCTCGTTACACCACACATTCCTCTTAACATTCTCATCTCAGCTGCATGCACTTGCCTTTCATTAATTCCATTCGTAGCCCAGCATTCCAATCCATACAGGACAGTGGGTCTTATCATGATCTTATATCGACGACCTCTGTGGTCTAGTGGTTCGAGTTTCGGACTGCTGATCACGAGGTCGTGGGTTCGATTCCCACAGGACACAAATATTTGTGTGATGAACATGAGTGTTTGTGTTCGTCTGGTTGTTTCTTATGTATTATAAGTATGTATTTACAAAAAAAAAAGTATATAAGTATTATATCCATTGTCTAGTACCCATAGCACAAGCTCTGCTTAGTTTGGGTCTAGATGGTGATGTGTAAAATGTCGCAAAAATATTTATTTATTTATTTTATAGATTTTCCCCTTCAGTTTAAGAGGAATTCGGGAGTCACATGTAGTTCCCGTGACCTGCCGCCACCATCTCAACCATCCTGTGTTTGGGCCTGCGGGCGGCGGACTCGGGGTGGCCCGCCGCCCGATCAGTCAAGGCCCGTGATGGTGGCGCGTCGTGTTCCGCGCGCGCCAGTCAAGAAAAGGGTGCGGCCGATGATGCCGCACGGGGAGAAGGGGCTCGCCTACTAGTGGCGAGCCGGGACCTGCCGGGGATGGTTGGACGACTATAAGTTTCCCACGCCCCCGGCCAATGGTTGGAAGAGGAACACCGTGGTGGTTTTAGTCGGTAAGAGTCCGACACTGGCTCCGCCTTCCCCGGGCGGAGTGCGTCCATGAGGATTTCCCCACGTAAAAAAAAAAAAAAAAAAAAAAAAAAAAAAAAAAAAAAAAAAAAAAAAAAAAAACCATCCTGTGTTGATTCGTTGCTTGACTGTCTAATAACTAATGAATGATAACGTAAAGTTAACATTTTAATTCAAATGTATTGCTTCATTGGCATTCTGGTACTTTATTGAACAAAATCAATAAACACAACAATCGTAAAAAGCCCAATTAACATTGCCCGCTATGTTTCAGTTTATTACACTTTAAACTTTATTTATTAGCACTCGCAACATTGCAATTTACAGTTAAACTTTTTCTACTTTCACGTAAACTCGAGTAAGTATTAATGCATACAGCCAATTATCTTTTATTACTTCCTGAATAAAATGTTATTATTAATTTTTACTCTTTTAATGACTACTTGAATTTACTTGATGAGCAAATATAATTTAAATTAAGCAGCGATTAAACTTTTCGTGATTTATGAGCAATATAGGTACTAGGTAATATTCAGGAATGTAATTTTACATTTTGAATTCATAAATGAGTGTGAGAGAACAAGTCAGACAACTTGTACCTACGCACTACAGTTCTTCTTATAGTCCCGTATTTCAAACCAAATCCCGTAAGGCCCTAAGGGAGGCAAAATATTGACTACGCTGAGGTTTTATTAACTAGACAATTTGTGCTAAACCTCTCCCTCAAATAAGTATGTATAGGTAGATAAGTAACTAGAATCAGGCCCGAATCTAGGGGGGTCGAGGGGGGGCATACACCCCGGACGGAGAAGTCTAGAGGGCAGCCATCCCTGGTGTCTAGCCGTGCCCTGAGCGGCGAAGAACGAATAGGGGCCGCCATGGCCGCCCCCCGTCTCGCTCGCTGTCTGTCTGTTTTACAGGAACCTTTGTTTTGATGTTCTAAAGACTTGCTGAAAGGTCTCATATCATATACATAATCTGCGTCCAGAAATATGCAAGGTCAAACGGCCACGTTGTTGTTTTTCATTCAAAATTAATTGTTCGTAAATCTTCTCTCTTCGTTTTGCAAAAAAAATACATGATAGGTAGTTTATATCTGGGAAATCTAATCGGGAAATCCCAGTCTATCTACACAAACAACGCCAGTTCCCCGATTCAGACCCACACGATAACCAGTTGTCGACCGACATAATATTATAATGTGTATGATATGACTATGGATGCGTGTGTGTGTGTAGGGGGGGGGGGGGGGGTAGTGTATGTTATCTTGTTTTATAATATAGTGTAAGTGTACCTAGTGATAGCGAAAACCTAAGAGATTGTTAAGTAAAAGTAACTTCACGGCAAAAAATGTATTTGACACCTGTGACCTTATCCATGCTACCTGTGCATGCTACTGTGAAAAAAATAACAAATCATCGCTAGGAGCGTTCATTGGGTGTTCGTTTGTATGATAGCTCTGAGTAACTGACAAGGCTCGGAACCGGTTTAAGAAATACCGGTTAGTACCGGTTTATTGTGGTTTAGCTCCGAACTTTTCTTGAGAACGTGAACGTTTAAAGAACTTTATCTTAACCTAAATTAACCGGTTTAATCGACGAGCGCCAATTAAGAAAGAAAAGAAAAATAGATACTTTCGCATTTGTGGATGTTTTGCAGCGGAACTGATTGAAGAAATGAAATAAACGTTCGTCCCGAAACATAAATTTTCTTTCTACTGAATAAAGATAAAAACTAAACGGCGTTTGTTTGTATTAACCGGTTTTTATTGCTCAACCGGTTAACCGGTTAATCAGAAAAAACCTTTATGTAAAGTTCCATCAAAATACCGGTTTAAAAAACCGGTTTATTCGAACGAAACCAAAAATTAAAGGTTTTGCGTCAAGTACATGATAACGGTTTCAAAATTTAACCGGTATCCGAGCCCTGGTAACTGAACGACCAAAGTACGCTCCGGGCGTCGTCGGACGATAATACTGAACGCGGCCATTAGCGCGTACTAGAGATGCTACGCATCGCGGATAGAACGTGCGCGTGTAGAGCTGTGTCAGCTGTGTGTCTATTCGAGACAGTAGGACAGTCTGATTTACATCGGTCATGTATTTATATTTAGCATAACATCAAGCCTGTATTTCCCTGAAGGGAAGGGGTAGGCAGAGGTGTATAGTACACCCATATTTCGCCAGTTATGTTGTAGTCCCATGTAATAGGGGGCGAGCCTATTGCCATTGACCGGGCACAAATCCAGACTCCGGGCTGCTACTGAGAATTTCCTAATGAAAAAACCCAATAACACTTTGCCCGACCCGGGAATCGAACCCAGGACCCCACGCTCAGCAGTCACGTTTGCAACCACTAGACCAACGAGGCAGACAGTTATATTTAGCGAAGTGAATAAGTAGGTACAGTGGGTAAGGACAGTAGTGTGAACTGATTGGACAGTGGCGAATCAATTGTGTAAACCGAACCCACTGTACTTATTGACTTTATAGTATTATATTATCTGTGACTTCGCTAAACACTTGACCAATGTAAATCAGGCACAATGGAGTGGAAAGGTTAACGGTGACGTTTGTTCTCGGTTCACTCGTGGCCGAGCGCGCAACGATGCTATAGTGGTTTCGCTTCAAGAGATTATGGCAGCATTGCTTTCTAAGGGACATTCATGCTCAATAATGCCATCATGAATTGCAATTTAAAAAAAAAAATATTACCTTACCAACCACAGTTAGCTAAAGGTAGGTAGTTTTACGGCCAAAATTAATATCCAATCTATATTTAATTTGACATATAAGCTCCATACAAAATATGTCAAATTTCTATCTCTAGTGGGGCAAATCGTGGATAGATTGGATATTAATTATGGCCGTAAAACTACCTCAGTATTCCTCAGGTGCTATTTCCTGTTCCTCCTTTAGCCAAGGCGGGAACTCCAGAATTCCAGATTCACTCGTGCGTTCGACAGCCCCCCCAAAGAGAATATAACCACGCCGCGCCGCCCCTGTTAACAGGGCCCCTGTTAACAGGGCCCCTGTTGCCGTATCTGTTTACAGCACTACTGTAAACAGATATTTTAGGTCATAATACAGAAAAAAAAACTTTTCGTCCGACCTAGGCATCCAACCATAGAAATCAAAATAATAAGGTAATAGAAATGTTATACAAACATGTTTTATTAACACTAAGTACTACTATGTGTTACAAAAATGTTATGTTTATGTTGTCTTTTACAAATGATCGCATGTCGCCGGGTTTCCGCTACCAACACATAAATATGTTTCTAGCATTCAATGCAAAATTAACTAAGCCAAAAACAATAGTCAATGGCAATAGGCTCGCCCCCTATTACATGGGACTATAACATAACTGGCGAAATGTGGGTGTAGGTACTATTACACCTCTGCCTACCTCTTCGGCGAAATACAGGCGTGATGTTATGTTATGTTAAAACAATAGTCGTAGTATATATTCTATGCCTTAAAGCAATTCCGCTGTTACATACTGGGTGTCAGGGAAACGCTTCCGAAAACGAAGATAGGTGATAGTGCTGGTGATTACTGATACGAAACCACGAAAAAAAATGCGATTCTTATTTATTTATTTTTTATTTATTTTTTGCATTTTTTATTATGTATGAGTTTTATTTAACTGCCCAAAGCTGGTTATGTATGAAAAATGCAAAAAAATATATATGAAAAAATCTAAAAGCTGAATCGCATTTTTTTCGTGGTTTCGTATCAGTAATCACTAGCACCTATCTTCGTTTTCGGAAACGTTCCCCTTACACCCAGTATAGGTACTGCAAAATACAATTTTAGCGACTGCGTCCAAAACAGCACTGATGAACAAGCACACGGTTCGCGCACGTTGTCCTAGACCTATGAGACACATGTACGCGGCGACAGGTTCACGTGCCTTTCATTTCAGCCAAAAGACGTCCACTGCTGGACAAAGGCCTCCCCCAAATATAATATGTTTAAATACTTACGGCCAAAATTAATATCCAATCTATCCACGATTTACCCTACTAGAGATAGAAATTTGACATAATTTGTATGGAGCTTATGTTAAATTTCTATCTCTAGTAGGGCAAATCGTGGATAGATTGGATATTAATTTTGGCCGTTAGAGAACGCTGCTGCCCATCCTCTGGTGAATCCCTTAGTCGCCTTTTACGACACCCTTGAGAACAGAGAGGGTTGTGCAATTCTTTACGTCCGGCACCGCATCGAACTCAGTCCTATGAGACACTACAGGTGTCGACAAATTCACGTACCTATAGCACTTCTATTACCTTATTATTTTGATTTCTATGCATCCAACCCAAGATCTTAAAGTTCGCAGGCTTCGCAGCCATACGTTGCCAGTAGACTTATAAGAATTTAATTAGGTAGGTAGAAACACAGACCAGTAAGCCTCTAGACACCTATTAGCCGGAAACCCCCGGTCACAAAACATATGCAGTAGCACTGCATATCTTACGCCCCGGCCCAGCCACCAATCGGGACGTCAGTCCGTCAGCCGCCGTCCGCCCCCTGGTCCCCGCCAACATTTTACGACTGTGTTCTCATGCAAAACTTTGTTTATGTGGCGTCTTGGGTCTGTGGGTAGAAATTAGTTTCTTCTCTCACGATATGTACAGTCAACAGCATGACAGTTGTAACACTTCAATTCGAAAACCACCCTTACTGCTTACGAAATAAGGATGCTGCTAATGTCAAAGTGTTACCACCGACGTGCGGTCGACCGTACTATTTTAAACGCGTTCTAAATAACTTTTCTTACTTTTTGTACCAGACTATAGACTAGACCATAATTGCTCGCTTCCTTCAGACTTTTACGCGTAAACGCGGGAAATAGCGGTACTTAAACACTGAGAAGCTACGCCTCTCATCATCATCCATCATCCAGAGTGCAGACGTCCTTGTCATAGAAACTCATCGTCATCCTCTTGTCATAAAAATTGCAGACTAAGCGAGCAGATTGATTTATCTATAAAAATCTGATATTCAGAAAGTGACTTCATTCTCTTACTATGTTCTTCCAGCATAGAAAGAAGCTTAGAGTTACATAGCAAAAAGCATCATATTGTTACGACGGAGGGTTAAGCAGAGTGGACTGAAATACTTCAACCTCGATTTTCCTGGACTTAGAGAAGTTTTCAGCCGGCTGAAATGCATTTTCAGTCCGTATCAGAGGAGGCTCTATCACATACCAAAGAATCGAAATTTTGAGTAAGTTGCCGTTGTTTTCAGGCGCCTGAAACATGTTTTCAGGCCGTTTCAGGAGCCAACAAATCCGATGCCGACATTTCCTGAAAACCCATTTTCAGGCGTTTTCAGGACCCCTTATGGCCATTTAAAACCCACATGTAAAATTGTTGATGAGTGAGCGAGATAGAGCTAAATATCAGACAAGGATAGACGAAGAACCTTCTGGAAGAGAGTGAGCAGGATAGAGCTAATATAAGACAAGGATAGACGAGATTCGACAAGCTTCGAGAACATTCCATTCTAGAAGTGAGTGAGTGAGATAGAGGATAGATGAGGTTCGACGAGGTTCGAGAACTTTCTATTTCGAGAATGTGCAAGTGAGAAAGAGTTATCTTATGACAAGGATAGATGACGTTCGAGGACTTTCCAATACCACGACTCGCGGCCTATATAAACGGCGCAGCTGAGCGCCAGTGGAGTTCAGTTGGAGTTCAGTTTGGATCAAGCGATACAAGCGATAACATCGAAGCGATATTCGGAGCGATTTAACTAGTAACTTTGTGTGTTAATAAGCGATTCAGTGTAATTGTTCAGTAATAAAGTGTTCTCTACGCATTTAATCGGCTTTCTATCTATATACGAACCCCCAGCTCGTAACATTTGGTGTCAGAAGTGGGATAGAAAATGCCGATTACGCCAAGAGAGGAGGAACCGACTGGTAATGAAACGCCGAGTCGGATGCAGACGAGACAGTTAACGGCGAGACAGACAGCTCAGGACGCATCAAGAACTATGAGTCAGGAGGAGGTCGTCCAACAGGGACCTCAGCCTCAAGGTGGGAATAACGATATTACCAGCTTATTCAATTTGATGCAGCAAATGGCAAGAATGCAGGAAGAGCAATTACGCGAAACACGCGAACTAGTTACAAGGCAGAAAGAGCAAGTACGCGAAACACGCGAACTAGTTACAAGGCAGAAAGAGCAAGTACGCGAAACACGCGAACTAGCCACAAGGCAGGAAGAGCAAGTACGCAGACAGGAAGAGCAAGCCGCAAGGCAAGAAGAGCGGTTCTGTAGAATGGAGAAGATATTTGAGCGAGGAGTAATATTGGAGGAACTCTATCTTTCTTTAAAAAATAAACAAGATGAGGTAGAGATTAAGGTTGATCAAGCTGTCGTTAGTGAAGCAGACATATCCGAACAAGATGATGCCAATAAGAGCCAGGAATCAGACGATGACGAATATGAAGCAAATGATGGTGAAGATGAAGTTAACATGTATCAAGAAACTGAAGATGACTCAGAAGATACAGATGGCACGTTCAACCCGAGCGGGTCGGAGGAGGACGATAGCGACTTCGACCCGGAGGTGGGCGAGGGAGTGGTGGGCGCCACACAGCGCCGCAAGTCGTTGAGCCGCTGCCGCTCCGCTGGCGAGCCCGCCACGCACGGCCGCAAGGTCAAGGGCAAGAAGGGATGGCCAAGTAACCTGAGTCACGGTCGAAAAGCAGAGTCAGACAGCGAAGAAGAAAGTAAAAAGTCGGAGAATGAGAGTGAGAACGAGTCCGGAAGCGAGACAGAGGAATCTGAGCAGGAAACCAAGGCGAAGCGTGGGCGGACAGCGGCAGCAGCGCCGACCGTGGAGAAAGGCCGCAAGGGTGCCCTAGCTAAGAATGTCAACGCTAAGGCCACGCCCGTCAAGCGGAAAGCACTCACACCATCCGCAGAGAAGAAGGCACCCACTGCCAAAGACGCGGGGCCACCAGCGAAGAAGAACAAGAAGGCTTCCTCAGACAAGAAGTACGGCGAGGGCAGCGTGAAGCTCAAGGAAGAAGGTAGCGCCGAGGAGTCCAACACGCCCGTCGACGAGAAGACCAAGTGGCCGTCCACTGACGAAGAGATCAAGACGTATGACCCTGGAGGGTGCAAACCTAATTGGGATGGGCCGTCACGAAGATCAACGACGTCGCTTACCGAATTTGAAAGGACGGACGTAATCAACCGAAGATTGTGCACATTGATCGACTAGCCCAGTACTATGGAGACAATGATGCTCGGGACGAGCATGTCTTAGGAGGGGGTAGTGTTACGACGGAGGGTTAAGCAGAGTGGACTGAAATACTTCAACCTCGATTTTCCTGGACTTAGAGAAGTTTTCAGCCGGCTGAAATGCATTTTCAGTCCGTATCAGAGGAGGCTCTATCACATACCAAAGAATCGAAATTTTGAGTAAGTTGCCGTTGTTTTCAGGCGCCTGAAACATGTTTTCAGGCCGTTTCAGGAGCCAACAAATCCGATGCCGACATTTCCTGAAAACCCATTTTCAGGCGTTTTCAGGACCCCTTATGGCCATTTAAAACCCACATGTAAAATTGTTGATGAGTGAGCGAGATAGAGCTAAATATCAGACAAGGATAGACGAAGAACCTTCTGGAAGAGAGTGAGCAGGATAGAGCTAATATAAGACAAGGATAGACGAGATTCGACAAGCTTCGAGAACATTCCATTCTAGAAGTGAGTGAGTGAGATAGAGGATAGATGAGGTTCGACGAGGTTCGAGAACTTTCTATTTCGAGAATGTGCAAGTGAGAAAGAGTTATCTTATGACAAGGATAGATGACGTTCGAGGACTTTCCAATACCACGACTCGCGGCCTATATAAACGGCGCAGCTGAGCGCCAGTGGAGTTCAGTTGGAGTTCAGTTTGGATCAAGCGATACAAGCGATAACATCGAAGCGATATTCGGAGCGATTTAACTAGTAACTTTGTGTGGTAATAAGCGAATCAGTGTAATTGTTCAGTAATAAAGTGTTCTCTACGCATTTAATCGGCTTTCTATCTATATACGAACCCCCAGCTCGTAACAATATTAAATAATAAAACCCGCAGTATTCAGCAGTTTGATCGATAAGTACGGAAGTTTAAACTCTCACGGCGCGCCGAAAGTTTTGCTCCACAATCTACAATGCAAAGGTGAACGATTCACGAGTATTCTGTCAATGGAGCAACGTAAGAGCGGTTAGCGGGTATATACTTACCAACAATCTACTAGGTATAAATACTTAGGTAGATGTTGTTCTGATTTCAAAAACCTTGATCGAACACATTTGAACTTCGATGTTTGAACCTGAGACATAAGTTGAGACCATATTGAGACATAAAAGACCACAGACCTTAAAAGTCAGACTTTTATTACTGAGTTTCTAAAGAAGCGTCATTAATCAATCAATGGTGTCGATTCTCTTGTTCACGAACTAAACTTATTTTAAACTATCGCTCTCTTTTACTAATAATAGATACAAGAAAGGGATGGCAATAATTTTAGAACTGTCAAAATAGTTTACGTGTTACATTTCTTTGTATTTTAATGGGCACATTCCGAGATCACGACTAAACTTATTGTATGGAAATCTAAATTCCGACTAATTATTACCATTCTTATCTTGTATCTACTATTAGTAAAAGAGAGCGATAGTTTAAAACAAGTTTAGTTCGTGAACAAGAGAATCGACACCATTATCAAACTATACGACTTACTAACAATTCTATTACTTTTCAGTGAATCACGTTTCGATTCACATTCGATTCTGCTTATAATTTGAATCGTCATCAACGAAAGAATGCTTTGGTTTTATTAACAAATTAGAAAATCAGTGAGGTAATTTTGTAACGTAATCACAATGACATTACTTAGCTTTTATTTTGACAATACAGCAATATTCATTGCGCGGTGCATAGTGGCTGATAAGACGATTTCTCAAAAAAATACAGAGCAATGGAGCAATAAACATTGATATCAACATGATTGCGATCGCGAGGTGAGTTACACAATTCGGCAGCAGAAGCCATTCTAACGATCGCTCGCAGAATATTAAAACGCTGGATCTCTGAGGCTGGATCGTTGTTCGTAGAAATCGAAAATTGCTAAAAACCGCAGTTCAATTGCAACGCTATTATAGGAAGGTACGTGGTTCCTTGCCGCTTGTCGCGTCCGCTAACGTGACCGCTTGTGACTCAACCCGTCCCTGCGGTGAAAGTAGTTATTTATCGATACTTGCACTAAAGTACTTGTCGGATTAGCGGGAGATTATGTGGATACCGTGAAATTGTAGCGCGTGAAAACTACCGGTTAGAAACAAACAAGGAAATAACAAAAAAAGAACAAAATAAGAAAAAAAACTAAAAAATAAGAAAAAAAAGACTTACAAATTCTAACTAAAAAGACAAAACGTACAGCCAACTGCATGACAGTGACACTTCAATTCGAAAACCACCCTTACTGCTTACGAAATAAGGATGCTGCTAATGTCAAAGTGTACCACCGACGTGCGGTCGACCGTACCATTCGTAAAAATTTAGACCGTACCATTCGTGACTAATTTGGCTATATAATCTTTAATACCTTTGCCTGTCCTTTTTATAATAAAAATGTTTGTTTTTAACCCTTCATAGCCGTGCGGTTTCTTACTTGCAAGCAAAGAGTAATCGCTTGCAAGTTGCTTGTTGCTCGCAAATTACGTTGCCTGTTATAATACTAGAAGTCGGGTATTTTAGTAAGTATTGTATTTTGAATGGTTTACCATAAACTCCATTATAACTACAAATGACTGTCGCCCATAATTTTAAATATAATCAATCAATCAGATAATCAAATAAATACTCACTTTGCGATTAATTAGTTGGGCAAATTGTATTATATTACGAGTTATTTGTAGGTATATTAATCTCCATTGTATATTTAATGAATATCAAATTATCAACATTATATAAGGTCCTACCGTGTTCTAACTCAGTGTCACAGTTATTTAATTGGCTAACCAAATAATACATAACATCACGCCTGTATTTCCCCGAAGGGGTAGGCAGAGATGTATAGTACACCCACATTTCGCCAGTTATGTTATAGTCCCATGTAATAGGGAGCGAGAGCCTATTGCCACTGACCGGGCACAAATCCAGACTCCGGGCTGCTACTGAGAATTTCCTAATAAAAAAAACCCAATAACACTTTGCCCGACCCGGGAATCGAACCTAGGACCCCACGCTCAGCAGTCGCGCTTGCGACCACTAGACCAACTAAGATTGAAATTTGATTTATACAGTTTTTGTTTCTTAATAGTCTTAAGTACGTAAGTGCGTTTATAGCTGCAATTTAAAATAGGTCAACTTTTCCATTACAGACAAGTGCCAGGTACCAATATACTATACCATGACACGGCAAATTAACATGGCAAGTACCATTAAACTTCATTATTAATCCATCAAAAAAATATAAAGCTTCGATGTCAAAAGAAAGTGAAATTATTTTTAAATTAACGCTTAGTAAAAGCATAAAGTAACGTACCTGTCTATTTAATTACAATATTATACGTTTATTTGTTGTGAGAACCATGAGATTTTAAGAGTTCATTACTAGGTCGGACAAAAAAATAAGTACCTAGCCTAGTACTACAGATTGGATTTTTTAAAAGAGAAATCTAGGAGAATCGAAAATAAAATATCTTTAAAAGAAGAAACTTTTTTGATTAACTTATAAAATGTTTCTGTTTTGTCACCTCTTTGGTATAGTAGTCTAAAAATTTGGCTGTTGATTGGGAAGTCTTGGGTCAAATCAATGTAAAATTGAGGAATTTCTGTCCATCATAGGGCTTGATATACTACACTTTCTAATAGAACACTTTAGCTTGGGGACTGCTTACTACGTGATGATGATCACGAAATTCACGAAACCTAAGTGCGTTCTTTTAATTAACACCAGGAAACAACCATAGAATCAATGAAAACTATGTAACTGCACGACTCGTACAACTGTCCAAATATAACCTAATTCTGATCTTATAAAGTTCTTTTAACTCTTATGGCATACCGCCGTTTAAAGGACACACTTTAATGTGTTTAGCTTTATATTCAGAATTATTGTAAAAGAGCTGCAATGAATAATTATGTAAGTAAGTATTATTCATGATTCATGAGAAAAATTAATGAATCTTATGATGCACTAGTTTACCAAAGACTTGCTGTTTCTTGTTATGATTCGTAATCAACTCCATAATCTGTTGGACAAAGATTCTATAAAAGCTTTCAGTCGTTTCAGTCAGGCTCTAGACCCAACTTTACCAATGAGTACCCGTACAGGACATGTAGAGCCTTTATTTATTTAGCTGTGAAGTCCACAAACTGACGGTAAGCAATCTTGTAAATTATACACCATATTTCTATAGAAAAGTGATAGTATGGGAATCAAAACCCCATATATTTTTCAAGTAATTATCATAGATATGAAAGTGGTCAGCTGGACTTTTGTTACAATTACAACTTACAATTTCTTAGTACCGAAATACAATGCTGTGGGAAAACATTGTTATGACACAATAGGTAGTACCTAATATGGAAATACCCTTGTAATAAATAAAGCACACAGCTGGTTGTTGTCTGGGCATAGAATAAGGTCGTAAAGTCTGTTATTCTTGGATAAAAAAAGGTAACTCGGGGCGCTAGCTTTCAGAAGCCCCTAAGCTCTTAGGATTGTAATCGGAAGGATGAACGAAAAGTATATTTTTAAAAGCAAGTCTGGAGTCAAACAATTAACCCTTATTAAGGGAAGCCAGTCTAGGAGCAACTTATAAAATTACATTACCAATAAGTAGCTCTGAAACTGGAAAACTTAATTAATAGGTTTAAAAGTAAGTTGGTTTAGTAGTAGGCAGAGCCGGATTAATCTTAAGGCAAAAAACCGGCCAATTTCGAGTCGGACTCGCGCACCTAGGGTTGCGTACCTTCTTTGGACGTATAAAAAGATATTAAATTATTCATCTAGCTATAACAGTGGTTAAGAAACCGTATCTAGATCATTGGGGCAGTCAGTGGCACTAGGTACTGCATGTAGGATAGCCCACACATCACCATCGTTTACTGTGTTAAAATAATATATTGACTTTTGTTTACTATGTCCGGGTAGTTGGGAGTCCTGGAGACCTGTAACACAGGTTCACCTAGTACAGGCTCCAGTCTCCACAACATAATGTTAAGCAAATATTTGTTTTAATGGTTTACACTAAAATTCTTTATGTGGTGGAGAAATAATGAATGATTTATTATTATTACTGTTACCTACCTCGAAACCAAGTCTGCCTTCCCGCTTTTCTGCGGGGCCGCCCCACAGAAAAGCTGTAAGGCACAATAAAGGTCATCAGTTTTCCACAGACAGAAGAACGAATGATGAAGTAGAAACAAAGTAGAACTAAAAAATACCTGAACTAGTCTACCTGCTTTTCTACTTCTGGTTTCGATGCTGGTCCCAGAAACTTGTATTGCCTAAGGGCCTCTCTCTTTACACGGTTAAATCCGGCTCAGGTAGTAGCGCCACAGGTACTAGTTAGGAAGTACCTACTTCTAGGTTCAGTCACCATAAAAGAAAAATAGATTTATTAAGGAAAATGCTTTAAAAAAATCACTTGGAGTAAGTAATTACTAGTTGTTTTTCGAAAAACAACGGTAAATACATTTCGATTCGTTTTTGTGGTTAATTTCCGTAATCGCAATGTTTTTTGGCACCTACTTCTTTTTTTGACAGTAGAAAGTTTTGAATGATTGATCAATTTGTAATTACAGTCTTGCGGTTGGGAAGACACGGCGTTGTGGATCCGAAAAACGAAAAAATCTACTAATTTGATGGTTCAGTTTCCTGCTTTGTCTAATCATCTAATGTAACAATAATCTGAGAACCACCTAACATTGGTTACGTTATCTTAAAATAGTATACCATAAAACAAGTATTTTCAGAATAACATAACTGGCGAAATGAGGCTGTACTATACATACACCTCTGCCTGTGCCTTTCCCTTAGGGGAAATACAGGCGTGATGTGATGTGTGTTGTTGTTTCAGAATACTTACATGTGTTCATTGTCGTACATGAAGATGGAAAGTCTCATGTGATTGTAATTTCACCGGCACCCGTACCCTTCAGACCGTAACACAGCAATGCAAGCATCACTATTTGGCGGAGAAGTAGGCACGGTGGTAGTACTTCCCCGGACGAGCTATTTCACAAAGGAGCTCTACTACTACTAAAGGGTAAGTTCTAGCAGGCTGTGGGTCTGCGAATGAGCCCCCTTGAGGTTTGCAGCCAGGGGCCACCCCCAGCTACGCTATCTGTTTTCGATACTCCCGTTGAGTTTCGATTCCAGTCAGTATTTTTAAAACACTTTTTTTTCGTTTCAAATATTGTCTTTCAGAATTCACCAAAGAATAACTGCGAGTTACAGCTGGACCATGCCTATGTCCAACTTCTAATCTGCAGTCACTCACAAAATAACACATGGTTAACTTTTCGCCTTGAAGAACCCCAGAAATAGATAGAATGGCCATGTGGACAGGGCGCGCGTGGCAGCACCATGCACCATAGTCCAGGATATTTCAAAGCCTTTCTCAGCACGCCTTATGACTTGTTTCTATAAATACTGTAACAAAAACCCGCAAAAATGCCGTATTGTGCTGTTTCTAACTGCAGAAACAAAAGCTGTAAAGTACATTTGATTAAAAAATTTTTTTTTAATAATGACTTCAAAATGTAAGGCGTAGTTTGTTCGGAAAGTTGCCACGCATGAATAGCAAGTAAAATTGTGATTACAACCAATCTATCTATTTGTGTGCCTAGAACAGTTAAATCATAAATAAGACACGAACGAAATTAAAAGATAAGGAGGAAGATCACTCAATACGGCTTCCATTCCATTCATTGCCCTTCGTAACACCTGCACGCGAAGCACCGAAACAAACCAAACCATTTCGAAATACCTACATCGTTTTATTCTTGCTTCTTTCTTTCTTTCACTGACATTATAAATACTCCAGACCGTTTATAGGCAACAGCGTCACTGGCACAAGCGGAGTCTTTGAAATAACTGTCCGTCTAAAAGTGACTTGCCTCTTTTAGAAAAAAAGATTACGCCCACTTTAGGTTTTTACAGAACCTAACAACGATCAGACCGGAATAATTACGTATCTGTAGGCCATATAATTTGTATGATAGTATTGGATAATGGATAGTATGTATCATCCCGGGAATCTGCTGGATGCGGAAAGCGCAGGACCGATCGTTGTGGTGATGCTTGGGGGAGGCCTGCCTATGTCCAGCAGTGGACGTCTTTCGGCTGAAATGATGATTAATTTGTTATGTGCGGGAATCGAAGCCGCGACCCAGTAAATTGCTCAGCCAATGCACTAAACGTAAAGTTGAACTTCGATTGTGAAACAACAAACTAGACAGAAATCTGTTTGTTTTCTTTTACAATTATTCTAAAACAAGTTACCTTGTTATAACAATTTCACTTAAAGATATACCTAATTATGTTAACTTGCTTGTTAAGTCACTAAAAGTAGACACAACTTGCAAGCGAAATTGCAAAAACTGTAATTTGAAAAAAGAACACGACGCATTTTGGGGTTATCAAGCTTACAATCTCAGTTTCACTGCTTTACCCAAAATGATTAATTTTGCCGCTATTAAACGTTGTTTACTGAAAATGTTATGTTCGTCCACATCCTTAGAAAGTTTACATAAAATAATATAAAAGGTTTGTGAGTAGGATCAGCTGGAAGCCGAAAAATTTGCCGAAAAAGTTGTCGTTTTAGCGCATTTTTATGTGGCGTTACGCTATAGGTGTGGCCAAATCCACAGAGTACATTGTAATAACTGCTAAATCAACACATTTTCAATTTTATTTGGGTCTTTTTAGCATTATAAACCAGCGTGTTTTCATGTTTTGTATTACACGGTAGGTAATATCGTAATTATTTATTTATTTATTTATTTATTTATTTGTTCAGTGGTATACATAACAAAAACATTCTAAAGATGTAAACATAAACTCATTAGAGTTTTACCGTACATCAGTATCATCGACTATACAAACAGGTAAACAAAAATATAGTTAATGGACCTTAATTTTAAGATATTATGGTGTTAGGTCAAGGTCTAATGAAGAAGTCCTCAAGATACTCTCATATTGCTTTACCGTAATCAGACTGGATTTCGACGAACTGATTTCCTACTAAGTAGATACCTATAGAAACCATTTTTATTTATTTTTTTATTTTTTGCTGCGAGGAGGAAACCTTCAAAAGGCTACCGGCCTCATGGGGTACGGAGGCCGGGGTGTGTGGGATTCTTACCCACTAAAACCCCCTCAGTGGCCGTCTACAGCATAATAAGGGGAGACTCCGGGAAATTAATATACCAGTCACCTAACTAGCTAACTAGGTAGGTAGGTACATACATAAATTGACACCATTCACAATGAGGGTAGACAGAAACTACCTACATAACTTTAGACTTTAACTACAGCGAGCCTTGAATTGTTCTTTCTTGTTTAGAATTTATTAATACCTACCTACCTACATAATATACTCTATCGCTTGGACAAATAAAAAATTCGTCCAAGCTCTATCGTAAAAGAGCGTTACAAATATTCAAATTTCGGATAAATTCGAACATAACCCGTAAAAAGCCCGTAAAAAAACAACATGAGCAGTTGAGTTTATTCCGCTAGTAATTATTCATTTTATAATATAACACATTCAAAATAGTTAAAAGAATGCGGATGGTTACCATCCGATGGTACCAAGTTACCTGGCTTCGAATCATATAAAGGAAGAGTTATCTTTTAGGAACAAAACAATAATAAAATTGCTTTTGTTTTCTTTTGTAAAACTGACCGTTGGAGCCATGAACCATGGACCCGAACTTAGCCGGAATTACACGAAGTTGGACGAGTACACGTTGAAAGTTGAATTTTGGTGTTGTCAGTTAATCAATTTACGTAGATTTAAAAATAAGATTGTAAAAAAAATTGACAAAATGAACTTTTATTAAATAAGTAATTATCTTTTTAATAATATAATTTGTCTTAATGATTTTTTCTTTCCACAGTTTAAATCATTAGATTTCGCTTCGTGTTAAAAATAATAAAATAATTTGTCTTTTCGATTAACACTTCGATATAAAATTTTAAAACGTAGGTAACGTCTGTGTTTTTTCATAGAACAATGAAAACGATTTGGCTTGAAGAAAGATTCTCAAAGAAAATATGTATTTCTATAATTCCTTTTTCAGAAGTTTAAGCTTTAACAAAAATAACTTTTTTTTCTTCGAAATAGTCGTGCTGTTATTTTCATACAAATGTTCGTAAATCAATAACGATCAAAAGTAAAACAGCTAATATTAATTTATCAATCTGATTTTGAATAAAAGTAAAAGTAGCATTTGTTTACGCAACCGAACTGGTGCAATAAATCAATTAAAACAGAAAAGCCAAGGATAAACATAAACAAAACATAACACTACTTCTTTACACTAATTTCAAAAGATAATGCGTTAATTATACAAAAACGTACGATTTCACAAGCGTACATTTTCGAAATACGCTATGGCAACACAGCTTATCTTTTTTTTTCAAGCCAGTTCTACAGTGTCGTTCGTAGGGAGGTTACGCGTCGCTCCCCGTCCGCGATACGTGATACTTTTACGTGGTTCCATACAAAACCGGTTGGAAAGTGCTTGAGGTGTGGCGTGGGCGAACAGTGCCGCGTTCAACCAGTTACAGTTCCAAAACTACACTTTTTGTGTTCGAAAATTAACTTTATAGTGTTTTGTGAGTAATCGGATCCCTGCGCTATCAATCGAGGTAAGTAATCAAAATACAGATAATAAACTCTTTTGTTATCATTCCGTTTCTTAGTAACGGTTTTTTTTTCACCGAAATCGTACAGGTGTTAAAACGCCGGTTGCTTTCGCATGTTTAATTTTTTTGTTATAAAAGTACCTACCTAGGTAAATCTAAATTTCAAGATGGTAACGCATTTCGTGAATTTCTTGATTGATTTATATTTTACAAAATAATTTTGTCGTCATTAGATTGGAATGTCTTTGTTCCGTGTACGCCTTAATTTTATTTGTGTATTAATAACTTTAAATTTTTAAATGCCCAACTTTGTGTTTAATTTTAAAAGAACACGCAGGTGGGTAGGTTCAAAAAACTGCAAGGTTGCCGATTTTTATCTACTTTCAACCCACGTTTCGTACCTACTTAGTTGGTAAGCAGGAAGATTCTAGTTAATCTTGGACAGTATTTCCGCATCCTCATCTAATTTGAGACTAATAAAAATACCGTTTAGGGACTGAGTGGGGTGTGTCATGAACACGACTGAATTTTTTCTACCTAAATGAGTGACTGTCTTTCATATTAACTATACCTAGCACAGTTTACAGAATTATAGGTTTTCAGTTGAATCATCAAGTTGGCTAATAATAATAAAATCGGTGAAAGTCTATAGAACTTCGCTTGTTTTAGTCTCAATACGGTTTAAAAGTGACTTTCTCTGTAAGGTACCTACCTACCTACCTACCTACTTGCTTAGAAGTTTAGAACCTTATCTTAAATGCTTAGTACCCTTGACTTTAACGTGTTTTAGATAGGTAAGTACCTACCTAGGTAGGTACCTACCTAAATTGTTAACCAATACTTTTATGACGACGTCTGTGGTCTAGTGGTTCGAGTGTCGGACTGCTGAGCACGAGGTCGTGGTGGTCGTTCGATTCCCACAGGACACAAATATTTGTGTGATGAACATAAGTGTTTGTGTTGGTCTGTGTGTTCCTTATATATTAATAGTATAGATTTACAAACAAAAAATAGTATATATTATATCCATTGTCTAGTAGGTACCCATAGTAGTACCTACAAGCTCTGCTTAGTTTGAGGCTAGATGGTGCTGTGTAAAAATGTCCCAAAAATATTTATATTATACGTATATTATATATATTTATGTACTTGACTATCATCGAATCGGAAGGTTGATATAAAAGCTCCACCACACAGGTGCGTTAATAACGGTCGATATTATTGCAGGCCAAGCCAATTTTTATTCGCGCGATTTTTTATCGCACAATCTGTAACACAAAATCATAGGTAGGTAAGTAGGTACCTAACTATGTTGGTGCCCGCACTCGCGATTTAAAATTGCGGTGGAAAAAATCATCTCGGAACGCGAATAAAAATCGCTATGCAGGCTTGGCCTAACACACTGCTGCGATAATAAGGACGCGATAGAAGTACCTAGGATGTCTGCGTTTTTGCGTCCTGCGATATTTTAATATCTGTTCTTAGTATGTATGTGTTCAGTTTTCGTCGACTTACCTACATTCATAAATCCGTGAGTTCTTCGTATCCGCCATGGGCACTACTGATTTATGAATGGAAGTCGTCGAATTCGATGGAAGTATCGATAAGAGTCAAACCAGTATGTAGGACCTACCCCAAGGGCGCAAAACGCATTGTCGCAATAACGCATGCGATAATGTCGACCGATATTAACGCACCTGTGTGGTGGAGTCCTTATAATAAGTTGGTAGGTATACAGTACGTAAGTATCAATCTTGTCTAATGCTGTTTCATTTGTCGATACAGCGAAAAGTGAGCAAAAAATATTACGACTTGTATCTACCTGGGTAGGTACCTAGCTGGTTACATTATTAGGTATTGCATCAGGATATCTACATACTTATACAGCCAGACCGCGTAATGTAATCGTAGGTACTAAGTTAGTAACGAAATACCTACGTAATGTGGAATAGGTAGGTACTTACATATAAAACATGTTATTGAAGTAACTGAAAACCCTTAAGGGGTCATTGACGACCTCTGTGGTCTAGTGGTTCGAGTGTCGGACTGCTGATAACGAGGTCGTGGGTTCGATTCCCACAGGACACAAATATTTGTGTGATGAACATAAGTGTTTTGTTGGTCTGGGTGTGTTGCTTTTGTATTATAAGTATGTATTTACAAAAAAAAAGTATATACGTATTATATCCATTGTCTAGTACCCATAACACAAGCTCTGCTTAGTTTGGGACTAGATGGTGCTGTGTAAAAATGTCCCAAAGATATTTATTTATTTTATTTATTTATTGTACTCATCAATATGAATCATCTGATCCCTACATTTGTGTTCACATAAATCGACAAAATTTTGGGATCAGCTGATTATTATTTTCGCGATTTAACGGTTTGTCATATAGTATAAGTTGTTCATACTGATGAGTACAATGACCCCTTGAGAAGTATTCAGTTATTTCAATAACACGTTGTATAGAGCGGAGATATGCCTGCGAGGTTCTTAAAAAATGGGTTGGTTGGTCCTCACACTAAGATAACTCCCGTTTCTCTAGTTCTTACATTGACACAAGCCATAGGTACAAATGTTTTGGCAATAGAACTCTAATCCCGTTGCGCTGAAAACCAATCCCGCGGTCACTGCGCCAAGCGTGTCGTGTCTATGCTGTTAATAAGGTGTTAGGTATTTGGGGCCAAGCCTATTGCCTCTTACCAGCCACGGCTCAAATCCAGGGCAACTCTAGAAATACCAATTTAACGTAACCATGGCACTCAAATTCACCTCACGCTTGACCAATGAGTTTATTTTCTTATTGATCTACAGTAAGAGCGAAAACAGGGGGCTCCACTCCACTAGTTTGCAATAAAAAAAAGCTAAATAGGTATCGCTTGTACAGCAGAACTTTGTATATACTTACTATTGTTCACTCAGCGGCTCCGCCCCCGTGGTACTTGTGTCGGTAAAAAGTACCCTATGTGTTAATCTAGGACATGGTCTATCTGTGTGCCAAATTTCATCCGAAACCGTTGAGCTTTTCAGCGTGTTTGAAGGAAAAACAAATAACTATAATATAAACGAATAACTATACTTCCGTATTTATTTATTTTTATTTTAATTAAAGCGGCTGTAACGCATTATAAATATTAAAGTACATTGATGCGTAGTCAGTATTCAGCATAACATACATAACATTACGCCAGTATTTCCTGGAAGGGATAGGCAGAGGTGAATAGTACACCCACATTTCGCTTTTATGTCACATGACTCACATGTAATAAGAGGCGAGCTTAGTGCCACTAACCGAGCACTAATCCAGACTGGGCTGCTACTGAGATTTTCCCAATAAAAAAACCCAATAATACTTTTCCCGACCCGGGAATTGAACCCAGGACTTCCCGCTTAGCAGTCGTGCTTGCGACCACTAGACCAACGAGGCAGACGAGGGAGACAGGCAAATTTGTAGCATGGCATGATAAAACATGATGTATCGCCCTAAGGTTGACTGGGAGCGAATGCCTGAGGCGTTAAGTCCGCCTATGTACACATGTTGCATGAAGTTTAAACAAATACCGCACAGCGATTTTTACTCGCGCGATTTTTACTCGCGCGATTTTTTTTCGCAAAATCTGTAACACATGGAATCAAATGCCCGCACTGGCGATTAAAAATCGTGCTAGAAAAAACATCTCAGTGCGTGAATAAAAACAGAGCGAATAATATGCGGACATTGACGTTTTTTCCGAGTTGTACACTCTAGTTTTCTCACCACACACACGTGTTAATCCATCATAGAAACTAAGCGAATGCTCTTGGCAAGTTGGCAGTCGTTCCGTACTTGTTGTCGAGTTAGGTAACACAGAAAGGCTTTTCATGTTGTTTGTTATTATAAGTTTTTATTTGTTTACCATATACACAACTATATACACAACTTACTTAAGAATAAACAAAATAAATAAAACAAAACTAAAAGCCAGAATACTGGCAGCATTGCCACGTTGTATGGCAATGCTTATTCTTTGACCAAAGAAAAGGCCAGCATTCTGGTCACGTGAAGTGTCGACCAACCGCCTGGAGATGGCTTTGAATAAGAGACGAGCACTCGGACCCCACGATCCGAGTGTTTCAACCCCAAACGGCTCGAAAATATGATTACTTATTATGTTATCATATTTTCGCCGCTTGAGGGTCTCAGCAGCCGCAGCGGCAGCGCCAGCACAGCCCGCCGACCTAGGAAGATGGGAGGGCGCAAGGGTATCGACGCACGTTGCGTCCCACACCAAAGGCCTGCCCACTTTCCATGGCTCTGAGTCGCGAATGCTGCCGATTATTGCAAAAACTAAAATAGCCATGTTTAATATTCGATTTGATTCGTTTGTACACCTACTTAAGGAACCCTATAATAATGAACATGGCCCGACATGCTCTTGGCCGGTTATTTTTTCTTTTTATTGAAATTGTATCTCCATTAGCACATGAGGTATGCTAATAAAAAAATCTTGTGATCTTAGCACGAAATTGCAGTAGGTACGTAGTATACCTACCTGTGAAAGTTTTCTGACTGTAACTACTAAAGTTATGTTTTAATATTTAAAACATTTTTTAACTTCAGAATGGTCAAAAAGTCTGTACAAAGATGGTTTAAACAGTTTAAAGTGTTCAACCAATTTTCATCTGCTTTTTCACTTGACTGGCATTGCTGGTAATGCCATATTAAGGCCCGTATTCCAGAAGGATACTCAAGCGTTGATCTCTGTTTAAAACTAGTTTTAAGTTGAGCTTTGATTTTAGAACGTCCCTCAAGCAGAGATTTGTTGATCACAGTTCAGCTGAGTTTAGTTTCGTTTTATATTGTCACCTGTTTCGGTATTTCGGCAGATATTTGATCTGTAATCACTCAAGCGTGGTCCAGACTACGCTTGAGTAGAGATTTCTATTATATTTCAGGTCAAATTCGTGTTTTGTTGTTGAATTAAAGTTTATAATTACCGTTCTGGAATAAGACCGATACTCAAGTATTGATTCTATCCTTAAGTAGTGATCAGGTGATTGGAGTTTAAACTGTACTTGAGGAAGCTTCTGTAATACGAGCCTAAGTCTCCTCGTGGATTTGCTAAACGTCTCGTTCGTGAAAAAAAATATATTTTCATTTCATTGTTTGTATTACCTATATTCATAAGTATTATACGAAACTAGACAAGGTCCTATCGACTTCCAAATTGGAACCGTCATATAAATAGCTTCCGCGCACATTTTTATGCGGAAACAAAAAGAAAAAGGTAAAAAAACCTATTTACCAATATTTTCTTAAACTACCCCCGTAGTTTGTGCCTACTTCCATATTCAAAGAAAATGAGAAGTTTGAAGGCAAAGATATTTTCATCACACTGCCTATTTTACCTGTTACGAAATTCTGATAAAAATAGCGTTCGTTTATTAAAAAATGTTTTTTGTTGAGCTGTACGTACCTGAATGAATTTTCTAATAAGAATTTATAAATACTTTTTAGAGTACGGAACCGAAAGAGTGCCAACGGAACCCTATTACTCTCGCTACGCTGTCCGTCCGTCCGTCCGTCTGTCTGTCACAGGGCTGTATCTATGTAACGATAATAGATAACCAGTTGAATTTTTCACAGAATATGTGTTAATATGGTGCCTATCACGACAAATACTAAAATCTAAAAAAGTCTAAAATCCAAGCGAGTCCCCATACAAGAAACCTCAAAAAATATGAATTTCTTCAAGGTTTTTTCTTCATGCCCTATCTTCAAAACGGTAATACATACCAGCGTCAAACTTGATCTGATTATTAGTGCATACTATGTAGTTTAGCAACAAATACTAAAAATAGGGCAAACATAGACATATGTGGTGGTACCTGCGTAAGAAAAAGATGCAAAAATTCATATTTCGTGCATAGTACGTTGATGTCTTTTAAAGAACTCTCGTAAATTAAATTAGTTTCAATGGGGTATCAGGCCGATCGGTGGTAAGGAACCCTTACTGCGTTAGTCCGACTCAAACTTGGTCGGTTTTTGACCTAGGTAACTTCTTATTTTACCTTGTACTGATCGAAATACACGAAAAAAATCCGTATCTAACGTGTAAATACTTTATAAACTTGGGTAAAAACGATAAAACGTTATTAAACGCTACCAAACGTGGTAATTTAATCATCTCAACTTCTGAAGACCACATATTTACTAGTATTTATTTATTTACGCGCTAAAATAATGACACTAAACTAATAGTATAGTATTATCTGTGACTAAACTAAAAAAAACCTGCAAAGTTCGAAACAAAAATGTAGTGTAACATTAAAACTTAATGTTACACACGCAAGTAAATCTTCATATAAAACTTTACATAATGTACAATGTAACAAGTTTAGGTAAAGTAATAAATCTCTATGTAGAACGCATTGCTAACCGCTTTTGAAGATGGTAACACTTTGATGGACTTCAGTAAATATTGTGCGTTTGATGAAAGTATCTTTTATGTGGTCAGCAGTGGTGTGTGTGATGTTTAAAAATTAGCTTGTTTTTAGTTAAATTTAAAGGTTTAATTTGGATTTAAAAGTTTTTATTTTATGTTTGCATGTTTTTAAGTGATATATCATCTTCATTAACAGCGTTTACGGATTCCACTGCTGGGTTACCCTACTAGGAATGTCAGCGTTTACGGATTCCACTGCTGGGTTACCCTACTAGGAATGTCAGCGTTTACGGATTCCACTGCTGGGTTACCCTACTAGGAATGTCAGCGTTTACGGATTCCACTGCTGGGTTACCCTACTAGGAATGTCAGCGTTTACGGATTCCACTGCTGGGTTACCCTACTAGGAATGTCAGCGTTTACGGATTCCACTGCTGGGTTACCCTACTAGGAATGTCAGCGTTTACGGATTCCACTGCTGGGTTACCCTACTAGGAATGTCAGCGTTTACGGATTCCACTGCTGGGTTACCCTACTAGGAATGTCAGCGTTTACGGATTCCACTGCTGGGTTACCCTACTAGGAATGTCAGCGTTTACGGATTCCACTGCTGGGTTACCCTACTAGGAATGTCAGCGTTTACGGATTCCACTGCTGGGTTACCCTACTAGGAATGTTTATTCACTTCATTCCTGCTGGTTCGACTAATACAAGAAGTCAAGGCGTGTTCTTAATAGATAGAACGGAAGTAAATATAAGTGTAGACCAGCCATACTCAACCTTTTTTTTATAAGGGCCAAAAACACGTTTCAGTCATGGTGTCGAGGGCCGCAAGCAAAAATTATGTAGGTCTTAATTAAAACGTAATTCCAAGTTAAAGATGTAGTTACTTTATTGATGACTAGCTGTGCCCGCGACTCCGTCCGCGTGGATGTCGGAAAATAACATCGTGTCATAATTATGAACACAATATCTTCAAATATATACATATAAGCGCCTACACAGACGATTACACTATTTACCGACCATACTATATTTTGTTTTTACAACCAACCGGCTAAGGTGATGGAATTTCATGGAATTAGCCCTAAACTCCCTCATTCTGAGAAGACGCTCGTGCCCAGCAGTGGGACTGTAATGGGCTGGTAATGTTATGTTATTCTAGAATACTAATAATATCCAGTTCATTAACTCTTCTCATTTTGAGAAGAGGGCCATACCCAGTAGTGGGACAGTAATGGGTTGACTACGTTATGTTATTCTATATTTTCTAGATTCTTAACTCTTCTCGTTCCGAGAAGAGGTCCGTGCCCAGCAGTGGGGCAGTAGGTAATGAGCTGATTATGTTATGATAATCCATTACACTAACAATATCCAGTTCCTTAACTCTTCTCATTCCAAGAAGAGGGCCATGCCCAGCAGCGGGAAGAGGGCCATACCCAGTAGTGGGATAGTAATGGGTTGACTACGTTATGTTATTCTATATTTTCTAGTTTCTTAACTCTTCTCGTTCCGAGAAGAGGGCCATGCCCAGCAGCGGGACAGTGATGGGCTATGTTATGTTATTCTTTATTTTCTATAATACTAATATAATCCAGTTGTATTTTTAGGAACCTGCAACCAACAATCATGACCTCTACTTTGTATGCAACTTAATACAATAAAGGGGTCAAGCTGTATCGCTGGATCTACTCAACCGTTTCAGATAAAACATACCCTATATTTTAAGTTAGACTAATACCAATACAAATGCTAAGTTTCATTACGATCCGTTCAGCCGTTTTCACGTGATGAGGTAACAAACAGACAGACAGACGTAATTTTTTTAAACGATTGATTCGTGTTCTATAGCTTATTTCTAGTCCCCCTAGCCGGTTTTCGCGAAAAAAAACTCAATGTACAGACTTTTCGACCTTTACAGTTTTATTATAGTATAGATAAAAGAAGTTCTAACAAAATTTTTATATGTTTTAATGCGATTTTTGATACCGTGAACACTTTTTCAAAACTTTATCAAGATCTGGCTTGTCGCTACATGCTATCCTTATAACATCATCCAGATCAGAATCTGTAAGTTTGTTTCTGTAAACGTTCTTTGTGTATTTCATTTTTGAAAAGGACGATTCACACACCCATTCGTAGACCCAAAGAATGTTAGTAGGATTTGGGCACATCTTTGGACGCTTTTATATTTTTGGGGAACAAAAAATCGCTGATAGCGCTCGGCTCACATTCCCGTTCTGTAACAAACACCAATTCTCTGATGGGCGCGAAATTTAAAATGGTTTACAATCAATTTGTAACTTCAGATGGGCCAATAACAAAGGCCCGGCGGGCCACATGCGGCCCGCGGGCCGCAGGTTGAGTATAGCTGGTGTAGACAGATCATCACCATTTCAATCCGTAAACTTTGACTTCTGATTATTTTGAGTTCGTGGTAATCAGAATGCGTTGGCCTTTTCTTTTTCGAACTTAGCTGAAATCACTGCCGTGTGTCTAAAATCTAGACTCTAGATCCTAGAACTCTAGATCATCCAGTTTCTTTATCTGTGATATCTGTGATAATTTTAATAAAATAAATAAATATAGAAGTTTTTAAACTGTCGCGAATTTCACTCATATTGAACTAAGTTTACGGGACCTGTTATATTTTGATTTAATTGTGCGCGACAAGTCCCGTAAACTTAGTTCAATATAAATAAATATCTTCGTGACATTTTTTACACAGCACCATCTAGTCCCAAACTAAGCAGAGCTTGTGATATGGGTACTAGACAATGGATATAATACTTATATACTTTTTTCGTGAATACATACTTATAATACATAAGAAACACCCAGACCAACACAAACACTTATGTTCATCACACAAATATTTGTGTCCTGTGGGAATCGAACCCACGACCTCGTGACCAGCAGTCCGACCCTCGAACTACTAGACCACAGAGGTCGTCAATGATAGGAATGAACCTTTCTATCTTCTTTTTAGGGTTCCGTAGTTTTAACAAGGAACCCTTATAGTTTCGTCATGTCCGTCCGTCTGTCCGTCTGGCCGTCTGTCCGTCTGTCCTAATCCTTTACAGCTTAATAACTTCTACAGTTATAACCATAAATAAATGAAATTTTGTTTTAAAATGGTCTGGATATAGATCTCAATTTTAAAAGGATAAAAAAGTCTTGATTACATATTTTAGGGGTGGCGCCCCCATACATGCGAAATGGGGCTGAAAAAATTTTTTTCGCTGCACGCTCTCGTGTGTGGTATCATTGAATAGGTCTACTAAAATGAAGGTAATGTTTCATACACAACATTTTTATCAGGTATACCATCTACGAAATACAGCCCGCCAAAGTGGCTTGCAATGTGTCCCCCCCTGCCATTTCTAAACTATGCAACGTAGAAACTTATAATCTTCCACATTGATAGACCTTTATAAAAACTCTCTTTTAAAATTATTTCAAGTATAATGTGATTATAAATTTTTGAGTTAAAGTAAGAAAACTGCTAAATACTTCAGACGTTCTAGTTCATAGGTCATTGACCTTAGAGAAAAGTTATCATAGCAAATAATGCTCCTTTATTTAATGCCTATTTAAAAAAATCAAAAAAAGTAACATTGTGTTATATTGATATGACACACTTCTTGCATAGCACAAGCTCTGCTTAGTTTGGGACTATGACTATGATGGTGTTGTGTAAAAATGTCCCAAAGATATTTATTTCTTAAATTTAGCTTCTTAAATTCAGCTTCTTAAATTCAGCGCTAGGTAGCGCTGTTTGCAAAAACTAAAATAGCAATGATTAATATTCGATTTGATTCGTTTGTAATTAGGAACCCTATAATACTGAGCATGGCCCGACATGCTCTTGGCCGGTTTTTTTTTTAACTTTTTTTTATCTAGAATAGATAAGTTCTATCAGCTTCCTTTACAAATGAGTATTGCCAGATGATCGTGATAAAATTAAACTGTTTAGTGTTTTAATGGGTATTACTTTCGAGTTAACGGAAATGAGAACGGTATTTTTTGTGGAATTAAATCAAATCAATCAAATAGCTGTTGCTATGTTAAGTAGAGGGGCACCGGCGCGGTCCAATGGAGTTCCCGGAGCTCCTCTATATTGTGCAGAGGATGGCCACCGTGTGGTTTTAGTCGGTAAGAGTCCGACATACCCCTCCGCCATCCCCAGACGGAGGGTATCCATGAGGGTTTCCACCCGAAAACAAAAAAAAACAAAAAAAAAGTTCGAGTACGGTCTGTAGCTGGAAAAATAAGATAAAACATTGTAAAATCTAGTGTCTGGAGAATTTATTATGACGCTCTCTAACCCGAAATGACAATTTCTGCATTTCGCGCCACCAATGAAATTATCGAAATCATAAACAATCATGTGATTTTTTTAAGAGCCTCTGTAGGGCAACTGCTTTTCTAAAAGAAAAAATCGAATAAATTATGACTTATTGTAGCTTTATATCTTTATATCGTTTGCTTATTGTAAGATAATCTTTTACAGCAAGTGACATGATGAGAGATTCAAAGTAAAAAAAAAACCGGCCAAGAGCATGTCGGGCCATGCTCAGTATTATAGGGTTCCTTAAGTAGGTGTTACAAACAAATCAAATCGAATATTAATCACGGCTATTTTAGTTTTTGCAATAGACGGCAGTATTGGCGACTCAGAGAGTGATGTCAGTAGACTCAGTAGCCGCTAGATGGCGCTATACAGTGCCAAATGTAATAGACGGCCCTTGACGGCAGCATTGGCGACCCAGAGAGTGTTGTTTGACGCCGCTAGATGGCGCCAAATTTAAGAAGTGTGTCGTCAACATAACACAAAGTTAGTTTTTGTGATTTTTTCAAATAGAAAGTAGCTAAAGGAGCATTATTTGCTATGATCATTTTTCTCTAAGGTCAATGACCTTTGAACTAGGACGTTTTAAGTATTTTTCAGTTTTCTCTCTATAACTCAAAAATTTATAATCACAATATGCTCGAAATAATTTTAAAAGATAGTTTTTACAAAGGTCTATCAATGTGGAAGATTATTAGTTTCTACGATGCATAGTTTAGAAATGGCAGGGGGGGGGGACACATTGCAAGCCACTTTGGCAGGCTATATTTCGCAGATGGTACATCTGATAAAAAAGTGATGTCTGAAACATTACCTTCATTTTAGTAGACCTATTCAATGATACCCCACACGATGGGGTGCAGCGAAAAAAATTTTTACATCCCCATTTCACATGTATGGGCGCCACCCCTAAAATACGTAATCATGATTTTTTTATTCTTTTAAAATTGAGATCTATATCTATACTATACTACTATTTTTAACAAAATTTCATTTACTTATGTTTATAACTGTAGAAGTTATTAAGCTGTAAAGGATTAATACAGACGGACAGACGGACGGACATGACGAAACTATAAGGGTTCCTTGTAGGACTACGGAACCCTAAAAAACTATTATCTAATCTGTGGCTACGGACGCTTTTGGACGTCAACGTTCGAATATTACGTCATTACTTAGACGTGAATACGTGGACGTGATATATCATATAACATTTTAAAAAAAATCTGCTCCGGTAGAGTATAGACTGCACATTTGTGTGTTATATTCTTATAAATATCTAGGTTTTTAGACTAATCACTCTGGTTTGTAGAATACGTAGCTGACTCGTAGAAAACTTGTCTTTTTGGTGACAGTTTTCTTAGTGTATTTATTTCTTAGAAAAGTCTGTGATGTGATGATTGAGGTAAAATCTAGCAAGGATAAAATCATTCATTGCGTAGCATTTACTTAAATTTATGTTCTATTTCCAAAATACCTATAGATTCTAATTTTACTTTCCGGAAATTCACATTCAATTGACACACGAAAAAACTCGTGCCGAAACTGTATATCCCGTTGTCTATGGCAGTCAATAGTTATTTTAAGAGAATGTGTATACAAAAGAAGGACATCATTTCAGCTTCCTTCTCTTCTGTCACGGTCCACGGATATTACAGAATATATGGCATAACATGACTCACAGATTTTTTTTTACATGTACAACAACAAATGTAGTGTCTTGGTGTTTACAACAGTTGATTTTAAATTCTTCAAACTAAACGCTAAAAATTACAAACATAGGTAAAAAAAAACATAAACATAGGTATCAAATTGTTATTATTGTAATTTTTGTTTTTCTTTTTAAATTAATAATTGTTAGTCTGATGTAAGAGACTAGACTCCACGACACAGGGAATCCTAGTGTGGAGGCTAGTGTTCTAAGTATTGTAACTCTGCTTTTGATCAATAAAGATTTTATTATTTTATTTTAGGTTATATAACTTATTTATACCTAATTTTAATAACCAAAGTTGCTAAAATAAAACTAAGCTGAAATAAAATTAGATAAATAGTTAAGAAGTTCAACCGAACACGTGGTTTTGGTACAAATGAACTGACAATGTCCTTATAAAATCTATACAAAGATAGATCAGTAACCCACCATCCGGATCGGACCATTAAGCCAATAAACTACTTATACGGTTCCTAAGCAAAGAATAGTTCTGAGCGAGACAGAGATGGACACAGACCGAGAGGCCCGATATCCTAGGAGGATTTAAAAATAATTCAGAAAACCAGTTTTGGATGTTGTTCGGACAAGATGCTAGAAGATATGGCCAGTAATAAGAGTGGCTTTCGCCCGTGATTCGAAATTCGAAGTCAACGGGCAGCCAGAGTGTACTATTATTACTCTGTTTTTTTTTCATGTTGGTGTTGCAAGCTTTAAATGCCTTGTTCATAAATAAAAACTTGACAGTCCGGGGCGGTAATATTATTATGAGCTGTGATTGCCCGATAATTTCAAGTGGTAAATTGTTGTGTTGTACCTAAGTACCTACGTAAAGTTACAACTGTGTACGAGCCTCGATTAGCGTTATTAGAACTTATATTAAACCCTCTTAACGCTCTATACATCTTGGTTTTTACCATAATTTTCATAAAACAGCGACAAAAAGCCATTTCTCATAAAATATTCAATATTCCGGCCTTCTTTTCGTTTTTACTTAAGTGACATTTGACTTTCGCAACCTTGACAGGTACCGGTCTTCCTTAATAATCTCAAATGTACTAAAAGATACTGCCCACACATAAATATTATAATTTAGAAAGAGATGGATTGTCCTTTTTTGGTGGAAGACCTAAAGGACCTTTACCTAGACCTTTTTTGTAGTTCTGTCATATCTATACTATAATAAAACTGTAAAGGTCGAAAAGTCTGTACATTGAGTTTTTTTTCGCGAAAACCGGCTAGGGGGACTAGAAATAAGCTATAGAACACGAATCAATCGTTTAAAAAATTTATGTCTGTCTGTCTGTCTGTCTGTCTGTCTGTCTGTCTGTCTGTTTGTTACCTCATCACGTGAAAACGGCTGAACGGATCGTAATTAAACTTAGCATTTGTATTGGTATTAGTCTAACTTAAAATATAGGGTATGTTTTATCTGAATCGGTTGAGTAGATCCAGCGATACAGCTTGACCCCTCTATTGTATTAAGTTGCATACAAAGTAGAGGTCATGATTGTTGGTTGGATGCAGGTTGCAGGTTCCCAAAAATACAACTGGATTCTATTAGTATTATAGAAAATATAGAATAACATAACATAGCCCATCACTGTCCCGCTGCTGGGCATGGCCCTCTTCTTGGAATGAGAAGAGTTAAGGAACTGGATATTGTTAGTGTAATAGATTATCATAACATAATCAGCTCATTACCTACTGCCCCACTACTGGGCACGGACCTCTTCTCGGAACGAGAAGAGTTAAGAAACTAGAAAATATAGAATAACATAACGTAGTCAACCCATTACTGTCCCACTACTGGGTATGGCCCTCTTCCCGCTGCTGGGCCTGGCCCTCTTCTTGGAATAAGAAGAGTTAAGGAACTGGATATTGTTAGTGTAATAAATTATCATAACATAATCAGCTCATTACCTACTGCCCCACTGCTGGGCACGGACCTCTTCTCGGAACGAGAAGAGTTAAGAAACTAGAAAATATAGAATAACATAACGTAGTCAACCCATTACTGTCCCACTACTGGGTATGGCCCTCTTTCCGCTGCTGGGCCTGGCCCTCTTCTTGGAATGAGAAGAGTTAAGGAACTGGATATTGTTAGTGTAATTAATTATCATAACATAATCAGCTCATTACCTACTGCCCCACTGCTGGGCACGGACCTCTTCTCGGAACGAGAAGAGTTAAGAAACTAGAAAATATAGATTAACATAACGTAGTCAACCCATTACTGTCCCACTACTGGGTATGGCCCTCTTCTCAAAATGAGAAGAGTTAATGAACTGGATATTATTAGTATTCTAAAATAACATAACATTACCAGCCCATTACAGTCCCACTGCTGGACACGGGCCTCTTCTGAGCATAAGAAGAGATGTGGTTAGTGTTATAGAATAACATTATCAGCCCAATTACTTCCCACTGCTGGGCACGAGCGTCTTCTCAGAATGAGAGAGTTTAGGGCTAATTCCATGAAATTCCATCACCTTAGCCGGTTGGTTGTAAAAACAAAATATAGTATGGTCGGTAAATAGTGTAATCGTCTGTGTAGGCGCTTATATGTATATATTTGAAGATATTGTGTTCATAATTATGACACGATGTTATTTTCCGACATCCACGCGGACGGAGTCGCGGGCACAGCTATGATTAATAAAGCCATAAGACACGAAGACATACCTACTTGGATGTCGTTTTGTGGGCTAGAGTGGTTTTTATTTTGCAATATTCTACCTTACCTTGCGTTATGCTATCTACAACTAGACGATTTCTATGGTTTTCTAAGCGTTATTGCTTAAAATTAAGATTCTTATATCTTTTATCAATAATCAAACAACCCCCATGGCTTTGTTTATGATGTATAATATGTATTTGACCATCCCGTATATGCTGCTTATTCTGCCATTGGTAAGCGAAAACTAGGTTCCTATTTGTTTTTGGCCATAGCTAACGGTTATTAGAAATAATGCCAAGATTTGTTACATTACAGTGCTTTTCACTTAGAAATAATTTTATCGACATCGTTCACGCATATAACACGCCCTCGTATAAATCATAAGTATTATTTATTTATAAACATTCAGTTCGCTATAATGATTCCTCAGACATATTCCATTGCCCCAGTATCGGTAACATGCCAGACTTATATCGTTTTTACGTCAAAACGTCTCTCAGTATGTTTCTTGTGAGAAAACTGAAATATTACCTTTTTACGCTTTATTTTCTTACTTTTCTTTGAGTTCTAACCATATACTGCTGAAGTGCTGCGAACAATCATAGTGAAGCCAATAAAACCGTGCTCCTCCTTCCGTGTACAAACCAGCGCTCACGCCCACAGATGCATTTTACCAAATGTGACTCAACACCTATTCAATGTTTGCAGTGCCCTAACAGGGTTCATGTACTCCAATGTAATATCATTGTGATGTGTAATGATTACAATATGTTCAATTGTTGATCACAGACATAGTAAAAAATAAGACTGAGTGCTGCGAACAACCATAGTGAAGCCAACAAAAACCGTGCTCCTTCATGTACAACCAGTGCTCATGCATACACATGCACCATAAACCGTGCTCACCCCTCTCAGTTCGTATGTCGCGGCATCGTCCAGTAAGCATCGCGAAAACAAATATCCTTCAGGTGCATGGTGTGTACGTGAGCACTGGTTGTACATATATGAAGAAGCACGGTTTTTGTTGGCTTCACTATGGTTGTTCGCAGCACTTAGTCTATATTTTTTACTATGTCTGTGGTTCTAACATATAAATTTTGTACTTTACCTAATGAAAAACAAATGACTCGACTATAATAAACCTATGTCAGATGGTGATTTAAAATTTATTAAAATCTTTACACCTATCACCTATACATACATAGTTATATCACTCATCTGTTGTCTATATCGTTATAAATGAAATAATTATTCAAATATAACAAAGTACTAGTTGTCTGGCAAAAGCCAACACGAAAATATTTTTAAAGAAAAAACATGTTCCAAATATTAACTTTTATACTTCTTAAATCCCAAAAATTGGTCGCCAAGGCACCTACAAATTACAAAACCTCTTCAAACGACATAACCCAGACATTTACACTCATAATAACAAAAAAACATTGTCTGACGAACATTAGTAAAGAAAAAAAAGTATATTTTTCTTCTCCCGCCTTATCTGGGCGCTACCGGGCGTCCGTAAAAAGTACGTTTGAAAAAGGAATAAAAACATGGCTTCCAAGCGCGGGAAAGAGGGTTTTTAATTGGGCCTGTATGTAATTGTTTTTGGTTTTAATTCTAACGTTCTCAATTTATTTATTAGTTAAGTTAATAGTATTTATATATTTGAAGAATTGGCAAAAAACTATCTCATTACACAAAATAACATTTTATAGCAGGAGAAAAAAACGGAATCACAAACTTAGCATTATGATTGAAATCATGAACTTTGGGTTCGATTTTACCATACTATTATAGATAAGTCCTTAGCGGTTTTCGTGTACGGCAATATCATAGTATCGTGTAGAATAATGTATATTGGAAATAAATAAATAAATAATAAATATTAGGCCATTTTTAAAAATTAACATTTGAAAAAAGATGATGCCGAGAAGCGCCAGAAGTGGAATCAGATCGGTTTGTTCGCCGGCTCCTCATTTCAATTATTTTGTAGCTATTTCCTGTCATTATTCTGGTAAAACATGCATCATGCATGTCTGCCAATCAGTGGCAATTGACAAATATTGTAGCAACGTGATTGCAATACTGGAGGCGTGAAATATTAAGAGTTCATGCATCTACACATTCTGATTAAATGCAAATTGACTTAGCTATAGATTGAATATGGTGCCTAATGTATGCCTAGATAATGTTTTGTGTGATTCTTATACCATTCTGTGTTTGCAGCATTGAATAAATAATTTTCGGACAATTTTACACAGCACTATCTAGTCCCAAACTAAGCAGAGCTTGTACTATGGGTACTAGACAATGGATATAATACTTATATACTTTTTTTTTAAGTATGTAACTTACATAAGAAACGCCCAGACAAACACAAACACTTATGTGAACTTATGTTCATCACACAAATATTTGTGTCCTGTGGGAATCGAACCCACGACCTTGTGATTAGCAGTCCGACACTCGAACCACTAGACCACAGACGTCGTCACTACTTACTTTATTTGCGAAAATCTTGTCTATATACTGAAAAGTAAATGAAAAATAGGTAAGTACCCTAGAAAGCAGCAGAAAGATTAAGAAGAACTGTCAAAAACTCCAAAATTCACAATTGAAACTTTTTATGAGAAAAGTGTTAAATGTCAAACATGCACAATAAATCATTTGGCTACCAAACAAACATTATAAAAATTCCCTACTTACGTTTTTACAACTTTATGCTATATTTTCTTGGCAACACAGAAATAAAACAAAAACTTATCAAATAAATCATGCTGAATTCTTTTCCCCCGAGTATCGTAGGGAACCCTAAAAAAAGTTTGTACATTAAAAGGCCTCTTGCTAGCAACAGGTTAAATTATTGCAAGGTTTTTTTTGTCAAAAAATATGTATTTGCTGGCGAAAAAATTAGTTTATATTTTACTTTGTGAGTTGGTATGGTAGGACCGGGAAGGATTTTTTTCCGTGATTTGTATGAAAAGAAGTGTGTGGGAGGGTGGGAGGTTAATGTCGCGTAGGTACTATTTGAGGAATTGCTCGCCTAATGACTCTTGTAATAAAATGAGTACAATGATCTACCAAGTGTTATTGAAATTACTAAAAACCTTAAGAGGTCATCATAATGAACAACTTTTACTATGGGACCAACCCTAAATCGCAAATAATCTGCTGTTCCATACATTTATGTTCGCATAAACCTACAAAAAAAAAAAAAAAAATTGGTTTTTATTGTCTCTCATCCATTTTCATACAATACAGAATTGAGGCAGTCCCAGTAAGTTATAAGAATACTTGTGTTAGGGTTGCCTCGCAACTTCCCTTACTAGTTTTATAATAATTATGAGACGTTATAAACTTATTTATATAAAATGTTATTTTAATGAATAAATAGCTCTGTGTGTCGGTATGTTTGTATGTGTGTGTGTGGGATTTATGTAAGTAGATGTGGGGGTGTTTGTGTGTGTTTATGTAGCAAATGTGGGGGTGTTGAGTATATGTTTGGGTGTACATCGTGCTTAGTACCTTTACAAGTGTAAGCATATTATTAATGGATTTTAATATATATTAAATTTTAATGTTTCCATTTAATAACTAGTTGATTCTAACTAAGATTAGTTCAGTTTCTTCATAGGCGAGTGAAAAAAAAGTAGGCAACAGCTGATTATATTTTCGCGATTTCTGGATTGGTCCCATAGTAAAAGTTGTTTATACTGATGAGTACAATGAGCCCTTCAGAGGTTTTCAGTTATTTCAATAACACGTTGTGTAAGTACATAGGCTTAGATTCTTTAGTTTAGTTCCCATTACTATACTCTATGACCTTTGTAGGTAACAACTTTGGCTATAATAGTCTATTGCTGATACATCCAACTTGTCTTCAGTTTCTCCACCAACATTAGGGCGGTCCGCCATCCCCTACCGGACTAAAACTTTTTAACAAAAAATTGAACCGACGAAAACAGAAACTGAAAAGCGAAAAATAAAATTAAGCTTTTAGTCTTTTCCTAACTAAAATTAGTTTAGTGAATAACTAATTATGAGTCGTGAATTATTTTTAGTATTTTTATCGGACAGACAGACAGAACAGAATCGGTTAAGGACGCGTTCGCAAAATTGATAGGTACAGAATCGAACTACTACATTGACACGGGTCATACACACAAGTGTACGCTCGCTAACTTCGATAATAGTAGTCAAGTGAACTCATTTTGATACTTTGAAAGATTCATTTTTTTTACGTATTTCTTTGTAATAAAATTTTGGTAGGTACCTACTACCTACAAAAAACATATTTTTGCTGTTTATATTTTTACGAATTCCTCCGGACTTGATGGAGTGACCTGAAGGTGTACTTCAGTGACTGCTATAGGAACTTCTCGATGTGTTGTACTAGGTGAGGAGAGTATGAGACCTCATCATAACTAACAAAACGAGCCCAAACTCGGCTCACCTAGTACAACCGGTCAAGGAGTTCCAGTAGCAGTCACCGAAGTACACCTTCAGGTCACTCCATCAGGTCCGGAGGTAAAGTCTCAACATAACTAACAAAACGAGCCCAAACTCGGCTCACCTAGTACAACCGGTCAATGAGTTCCAGTAGCAGTCACCGAAGTACACCTTCAGGTCACTCCATCAGGTCCGGAGGTAAAGTCTCAACATAACTAACAAAACGAGCCCAAACTAGGCTCACCTAGTACAACACGTCAAGGAGTTCCAGTAGCAGTCACTGAAGTACACCTTCAGGTCACTCCATCAAGTCCGGAGGTAAGGTCTCATCATAACTAACAAAACGAGCCCAAACTCGGCTCACCTAGTACAACCCGTCAAGGAGTTCCAGTAGCAGTCACCGAAGTACACCTTCAGGTCACTCCATCAAGTCCGGAGGTAAGGTTTCATCATAACTAACAAAACGAGCTCAAACTCGGCTCACCTAGTACAACACGTCAAGGAGTTCCAGTAGCAGTCATCGAAGTACACCTTCAGGTCACTCCATCAAGTCCGGAGGTAAGGTCTCATCATAACTAACAAAACGAGCCCAAACTCGGCTCACCTAGTACAACACGTCAAGGAGTTCCAGTAGCAGTCACCGAAGTACACCTTCAGGTCACTCTCAAGTCCAGGACGAATAGGCTTTTAGAAACCCTACTTACAATTTTTTTATAGCGAAATAAAATAGAATAAAAATCTTATTTTGTCAAGTATCAAATTTTGTTTATCGAATATTTTGTGTTTGTACAGCGATCTTTTTCAACTCGAGGCGCTCCAAACAGGCGATACGTGTCCACTCTCGACGGCGGTTGCACGCGGACTAGTTTCATTCAAAATGCGTGTGCAATAAATCAAGACGGGTATCAAAAATAAAATAACCCCTAATGCAATCGATTAAGATTCATCCAGAAGAGAAAAAAATTTGAAAAAATAAGTTTCGGTTTTAATTTTTTCTGCGACTATTTATGGCATTTAGATAAAAAATAGCATTAAGAATTGAATATGTTTGCCAACAAATAGTATTTTTAGAAATAGTAAAATATGTTAATAATAGCACAAAAAATGTACCTATACTCAACCCAATTTGTGAAAAATGGCAACGACAGATCGATTTTACATTATAAAAAACTAAAATTTTCGATGATCAAGTTCCTATAATTTGAAGATGAAGAACCAATCTATACGAGGTAGTTATTAGTTATATTGGATTTTGTTTGGTTATTCCTTAAAATGTACCGAAAAACAGCATAATTTTGCCTGATATGAAAACGCGCCCTTAACAGGTAAGAATTCAGTGGGTGAACAAGCACTCATCCCCTGTTTTTCTACCTGGATGGATATTGATTTTCAAATTTAAATGGGACCAACTTCGAGATATACCCAGGAGGATAGCTATAGGATTTATCCACTAAAAAAATAATCTTCAAAATCGGACTCCTCTGTAAAAAGTTATGCGTGGTCATAAAAAAAAAAAAAATATACGCGTCGAATTGAGAACCTCCTCCTTTTTTTCGTCGGTTAAAAATACAACTACCACGCCTTGCAGCTCTTTCCGATGATATAGCAAATTATAGCTTTGCCAATTATTACTATTTATAAATGAGTCATGAATTTTCTCACAATATTTAAAGACAATTTTCCTAAAATTAGGCAGTCGTTAGCAATTGTCTTATGGCATTTGTTCATAACTTAACAACCTACCTCAACAATACTAATACAACATAAATTAATTTAAAAACATAACGTGACCTAAAATACCAACATAGCAAATAAACAATTTCCATTCCCGCCAATCCGAGTGTAGCCAGAACAATAAAATTTCCCACGTTGCTGGAAAAATAAAAACTTATGCGACATGGAAAGTGATTGTCTATGCTCGCTAGACAGGTGTCGTTCCGCACTATTGTTTTCTGTGTAATAAGTTTATGTAATTACTCGTCTTTTTTCACGTAAGGTAGATGTTTATCTCTACGGTCTTTGCCTTTTGAGATTAGGCTACTTTTAGTTTCGTAGTTCTGTTGGTTTCATGCATAATATATTGTGGGTTGACCCTTCCTAAGTGGTTTTGATAGAATAATTAATTTACCCTTTTACTTACTTAAGATTAGGGGCTGTCTTATGTTTTGCGCGTAATACAAAAGTATGTACTTTATGTAGGTATATTTTCTTAAGGCCGACTCTAATTTACTTATGATTTCTTCCACTCGAACTCGCACAGCCTATAAAATAGAAGATTGTCATCATAAGTAGTGCAAGTATACATTTATGCCAAACCAAATGAACTGGCACTATTATTTGACCGAATATAACCGTAGAGATTCATAACCACGATAATTATTATATTATAATAGGTAATCTTGTTGTGCAATAAAGAAGATTATTATTATAATGATAATGATGCTATTACAGGTAAAATTCAGGCTCCAGTTACCGAATTCAGTAATTATACGCTAATAGTCTGAGCGTACTGCTCAAAGACTCGACCTCGAGACTTCGAGAAAGAAGCCAACAGAAGGATCCGTCTGGGCTGGGCAGCATTTGGCAAACTTCGCCGAGTCTTCTCGTCGCCTATACCGCAAAGTTTGAAGACAAAGGTCTTCAACCAGTGCGTCCTGCCAGTCATGACTTACGGTGCCGAGACGTGGACACTGACAGTTGGGCTAGTCCACAAATTTAAAGTCGCTCAGCGAGCTATGGAGCGAGCTATGCTTGGAGTTTTTTTGAAGGATAAAATCCGTAACGAGATTATCCGGAGAAGAACCGGTGTGACCGACATAGCTTGTAGGATCAGTAAGCTGAAGTGGCAGTGGGCTGGCCATGTCTGTCGAAGGACCGATGGCCGTTGTAGCAGACGAGTCCTTGAGTGGAGACCGCGTATCGGCAAACGCAGCGTAGGGCGCCCCCCTGCCAGTTGGACCGACGACTTAAAGAACGTGGCTGGGATGACTGGATGCGGAAGGCAGAGGACCGAGCGTTGTGGCGCAACTTGGGAGAGGCCTATGTCCAGCAGTGGACTGCGATAGGCTGAGTTGATTGACTGCTCAAAGACTAGAATATTAGTTGTTAATTCTAAACATATTCACACAAGTTCTGCTTTTTAAAGTCTAGAACTTAGTAATAGAAACAAAATAATGTAGTAATTAGAACTCGACGGACGGAGACCGGCCAGGTATTTACTGTGAAAAATTCTTAGTTCATCGGAATGATAATAATAAAAATATAAAAACAAAAAAGCCTTCAATGAGGCTTAAAAATTAAGCGCGAAACACAATACAAAAAAGAAGACGGAGAGCGCTGATATTTTTCCAAATTTTTGTACGGACCACAAACTAATTCTACCTATTTCTTTTTAATTGAGTTTTTTAAGAACTAAATATTAATTTACAGGCGCCGAAATTGCCCAGAAAGCTTTCCATTTTATAATTTTTTCTCGGAATTAGAATTCTCTCTTCAAATTTGCTCTTTTTAAATATCCAGTAATATTCATACTATAACAGTAACGCTATTAAAGAGTACAAGCTAAGTTTTACACTCCAGTACATCTGTAAAGCGGTAGTAGCATGAATATAAACTGCTAAGAACAAAGTTCCGAAGTAATTAAGGACAGGACAGACTCCATCCATTTGAAAAGGAGCTGTAGGGATGGCAACTATTAGCAAGGTAAACAGTTATTATATTTGTGTCACGGGAATCAAAAATGAGTTATGAATCAGCCGCTCCATTGATTGGTTCAGTAGCCGCAATTACGGTTCTTTCGTGATGTTTTGGGTTTAGATTGAGTAAAGGAGCTTCTTGTACTTTAATATTTTAGAAATGGTAGACGAAAAATAGAATCAAGGTTAACGCCGCGCTGTATAAAAAGTGGAACACAATATCCTTACCTAATTTTGTCTTTAGTAAATTCCAAGTTGTAAGACAAAAAAAAACATGAATACCTACTTGGAAACAGTTCCTCTTTGCTTACAGTTTTTGTTTGCAGATTTAATCTTGTTTTGCAATAAAGAGGATTTGTATTGTATTGTATTGTACAGTGCTAACAGACGCTCTTTGATTATACCGAAATTCTGATCGAATAACGAAATTGATATTCTAACCATTACTACAAATATTATGAAAACATTCCTTACACAACATTATTACTTAACTATTATTATACAACATAGTCTATTACGACTGCTTCATATTTTTCACAGCTATATCTTTTACCTTATCTTTTGTATTTACTAACTTGGAATTTGTAGACCAGGTATACTGAGCAAAAACTAATCGCTTTTTTCGTATTTGCAATGTAATATTTCAAGTGGCAACCCTGAGCAACACGTGCAGCTATGATAAATGACGGTTAGAAACTAGAAAATACATTTCCCGCTTTTTATTTGTACTCTATGTATACTCTGTGGTACGCTAGTGAGGGGCAGGTCAATGATTTGCATAATCGACTAACGCTAATTACTAGACGATTATTGTTTGACAAACGTTGTGCGTATTAATGAGAACGTTTTGTGTTCAATATTGATACATACATACATACATATTATCACGCCTGTTTCCCATTGGGGTAGGCAGAGACTATGGATTTCCACCTGCTACGATCCAATAAATAGATAGATGTTGCTTATTAGGTAATGTACAAGGTTTCAGAGAAATTATAATTAATAACCGTTTATGAGATACGATAAAGTTATCTAGATGCTTTTCTTAAAGATTGGACCATTTTCCAGCAGTGCGATAGAAAGGTTTTATTATAAAAAATTGCGATTAAATTGAAAATTTCAATAAAAGTACGTTGACAAGTTGATGTTCACATCGTGAATTTACTGAAGTATAGTGGTTCCTTCGCTTGGCATTGTTTTTAATCTTTTCATAGAGCTAAATCCTGCAACAGCCACAGCAGATAACATTAATAATTTCCTAAAATTGTACCCTTTTGCTTACGGCAAAACGGACACGACAAAACAATCGGGACCCTTTTCTATCTCAACCGTTGTATGTAAAACAAGTCTTTGTTCTTAAACCCTTGTTACTCGACATTTTTGGCATTCCTCCGCCAGCATACACGGCTTTTCTGTAGCAAAAACTAGCTAATTTTATTAACAACCAACCGCTAATTGTGAGACAGGCACAAAGGGAAGTTTCATAAAAGAAAGGAACATTGTAAAATGAAAGAAAAAAAACCGTAATTATGATAATTGACGGTGGTTTAACGAATTTAGAATGTTTTCTCACTGGGCGAGAGAAATGGATTAGGAAATTGCATGAGATAGCCAAACGCTGTGATCTCTACTAGCAGCTAAGTGGCGCCCCCATCACTGAAACAAATATTTACTGGCTGAGTACATCATTTATCGAAAATTCGATTTTACCAATTGAAGTCTTCTTCTTCTATCGTGTCGACATGAGCTACATAATGATAAGAGCTCATGTCGTGGGGTAAAGATTAGCCAGTCAGCAGGTTGGTAGCAGGGCTGACTGCCCAGGGTACGCCGGACGATCAATTACATATCGTCACTCGTGGAGGCTCTTTAAATGCATCCTCAATTGAAGTAAAGGTACTGTAGTTTAATTAGTTAGGTTGTAGATAGAAAAAAATAACTTTTGGAACTTTTTCTATCTATAACTAGTAACTACAGCAAATTATATTTGCCAGAGTTTATAGTTTCTGATTAAACTACAGTTATCATCATCATCATTTCAGCCGAAAGAAGTCCACTGCTGGACATAGGCCTCCCCCAAGCATCGCCAAAACGACCGGTCCAGCGCCTTCCGCATCCAGCGGATTCCCGCGACCTTCACCAGGTCGTCGGTCCACCTTGTGGGGGGCCTACCCACGCTGCGCCTTCCAGTACACGGTATTAAACTACAGTACCTTATCGAATTTTCGATAAATGGTGTACCGGCGTGTTTTTTTTTACTGTTGTTGCGCCACTTAGTTGTTAGTAGCGCCTTAAATGTGTTTAATGTACACCGATGTCAAGACTACAAATTTTGCATTGTCATACACCACAAGTTATTATAAAATTTCACAAAAAAACTTTAAGGACAGACTGCTCATCATTCTGTAAAAAATTTACACAATAGGACTATGGGTGGTCACAGTCTACTCTGAAATCGTGAAAAGAAAATCAGCAGTTCCATACAGGAGTTGATATCTCGATAAAAATATAGCATAGACTTTATTGTACCTAATAGATACTTAGCGAGAACATGACTGCCTGCAATATGAAGATTTATGATTCAAGTAACCTTGCATCTTGAGATAACGTACAATCTAAGCTCACTATCTCTCGGGCAACTGTTGCCCAACTTTCGTCGCCTAGTGTACACTCAGCTTTACTTTCTCTAATTTATTAACTTATCTTACGAGTTCAAGTAAAGTCAAAAGGTAAGCTCCTAGTACGTTATTTTTTTGAAACTGAATAGATTTTATTAGGATTATCCAGAAGTTTGATTCTTGTTTAAATTATTCTCTAATACAGTTTGTCAACGGTCAATGAATTTAATAAAACCGGTGTTGTCAATAATGTAAGTCATGACTAATGTTAAACTAAGTTTACGGGACTTGTCGCGCACAATTAAATCAAAATATAACAAGCATTTTGACTAACCTCGACGATTCGGTCAAGTTGCATTGGCCGTGGTCACGAGCAGACTGAAGTATGTGGGTGTCATCTTCAGCGGCGGGTGTTTTCTCGAACTACCCGCGGTTGGTTTTTCGTAACGTCGCTGTCCGTAACAAGATATGCTGAATCACGACACACAATGCTGACAGTTTCGGTGGACATACATGTAGACATACCACGACGCGAACACGTCTCGATTACCGGATTCCACGAGGAGGACAACCTATATCCATCTTCCCGATTGAATTTTTTTTATTTAGGTTAGTCAAAATGCTTGTTATATTTTGATTTAATTGTGCGCGACAAGTCCCGTAAACTTAGTTTAATATGAGTGAAATTCGCGAAAGTTTAAAAACTTCTATGACTAATGTTTTCCTTAACGATAATTAAATAAATCCAATCAAATAGAAGTTGACAACACCGCTTTTGAGCGTGAGGTCTCAGGTTTAAATGAGATCTTTGGTTGTTCAGTAGGTACCTCAGCCCTCTTAATTAGTCGGGAGAAGTCCACTGCTGGACATAAAAAGCCAAAACAAACAGCTGTTCCATACAAAGTCACTTTATTCTGAAGTCACGATGTCACTCGTATTTTTTTGCGGCTTCTGTTTTGCTCCTATAGTGAAAATTGTTTGTCATGATAAAGCTGTTCCACCGCTCAAAAGGACCTCAGCTAATAATACAATGTTACACTTTATATTTAGGAATAAGTCCTTAATAGGCACAGGTTGTTAAACTCCCCAGGGCCTTATTAAGTTAATATTTGTTAACAAGGTCCTTCCTAAAATCTGAATTAATTTCTAATTACGATTCCAATTAAACAAGTCGGGTTCCTTTGCTTATTAAATAAATACTTAATTGATTCTTCATTATTTTAATTTGTAAGGTGTTTGTGTTTCATCGCCATTTTAACAGCCTACCAATATCAACCCCGCGACTATTATTAGCCACTAGTCTATGCCCACGGCTTTACCCGTGTGGATATCGTTTATCACGTATCCCTCGGTAACTGTTTAACTTCCTGGGATAAAAAGTAGCCTATATGTTTATCCGGAGTATGTTCTATATGTATGACAAATTTCATCCAAATCCGTTCAGCCCTTACAGCGTGATTGAGTAACAAACATCCAAACATCTTCACAAACTTTCACATTTATAATATTAGTATGTTTGCAACGGGATCACACAATCAGCTTGTTCCAAACTCTCGTTATTTTCTCAATAAATGTACACGAATATTACAGACATAAGAAACCTAAAAAAAATAAAAATATCTTTATCTTGGCTATTTGATCATTTTTACACCAAACCGATCCTTCTAATCAGTCGCTGCTCCAAAAACGACACATAATACCTTCTTTTCCATTTCATAATCTTATTACAACTCCATCTGTCCCTTCCCTCCCCACCCACCAGATATGACGTCATAACGAATTAATTACTTAACAAACATTAATTATGAGAAACTGAATAGCGACAGCTCTCGAGGACGGCCACACAGTACAGCTTTTTCAAAAAATCGACTAAAAAGAAACGATACTCAACGTGGTCGTCGTTTGTTAGTCGATTTAAAATTAAAAATGGAATTTGAATAGAGTTGCTAGGGTTAAAAATAATGAGGAGACTGGATGTGAATTGTATTCAATGGTCTGAGCTGGGTTGGTAAGAAATAGTGGCGTAGTCTCGTAGTCTTGTCAATTGTTGGTTTTAAAAAAGAGCTTTCAATGGGTATTTATTATCATTGCCCAGAGTTAGAAGGGCTTCTGCTTTATCCTTAAAAGAGAAAGAAGATACCTCTTTTGGTTCACGGAAGCTCGATAGATTAGGCAAAGCTATAATTACTACTCAACGATATTTAATTGTTACTACCTGTCGAAGAACTGTTTAGTAGGTATGAAGAGATTAATAAAATTGTGCAGGTGTACGATTTCTATTCACCTGTTAGAATACCTTTGTTTAACTTTTACGACACCTGTGGGAAAAGGAACTGACCCATTTGTCCGCAAACGGTAACCATACATAACACACGGAAGTTAATTAATTTCAATAATAAAAACACAGTACACATCCACCATTTGTTAAAAGTTAAAATCCACAACACGCAATAAATCGTTGAATATTTATTACTGGCAACACCGCGAGTGGCCATTTTGGAAGCATCTGTCAATGACACGCGGGAAACGCTTGAGTTCCTTTTTTTAAAATTTCTTCCTGTTCGTTGGTGCAGATAGTCGTCAGCTACGAGGGAATGTGTGAAACGGATCTTTTTAAAATGATATAGAAATTATATTAATCTTTGGAGAATCTGAACTCTTTTACCGGAGTTTCGGAAGCAGAAGTTTAAACTTTAACGCGGTCGTTTAGACGAGATTACTTACCTTTTATATCTTAGAATAAACGTAGGTAATTGCTAGTATGGTCTTGGCAAGTGTATTTTTTTTTATATATTTACGGATCGCTAGTTTTACTGAGCAAACAGATTTTATACTTTTTTTTAGAGATTAGATCAGATCCAATCAGAATTTCTGAGATCAAAAAGTATACATAATAATACATATGGGTTTAGGCTAAACAACCGTCCGTCGACTTTTTCTACTCTTAAGAAATCATCCTTATTCTGTTAATCACAGTTATAATGCCGATATTAGGTCCCAATCTGATTACGACTCTATCGCCAATAATTCGTTATAATTTATGAGTCCAACATTGCCTTCCAATCGCAGATAGGCACTTAAGTAAACCTTCTTCATTTCCCTTAATATGGCTTATCCTAAATGAAATGTGCAACATTGGATAGGAATAAGCTAAAGAGCGCACATATTTAGAAGAAAAAACTGTTATCAGTGGTAGAACAGGGGTCATTAATACGAGCTCTAATTGTCAGGCAGTTAAATTCAGTTATTACTGCATTAAGCGCTCCATAAATTTAATGTTTCAATCGCCTTTCACATCCGATTGAATGAATGTATTTTATGGTATACAATAAATCATATATAAATAAATGTAGCTTTTCTTAAGCTGTGCCACAATGCCTTCATCTTCCACCTTCCCCTTCCAACATTCCCCAGTTGTCTTCCTCCAGGTCATCGTTTTACCAGACTGGAGGGCGTACGTTCCACATAATATGTGACGTTTTTCAACCTCTGCTTAACGACTCATTTGCTTCTATATCGGAAAACTCAGAAATAACTGTTACGGAAACAAGCTTTCACTGTATACAGTGCTATAGCAAAAATATGGGAATGGAATCAACATTATTTATTTATATATTTATTTCCAAGAACATGGTACATCGAGGTCTTAAAGTTATAAATTATAATAGTCACACATATTCTACCGACAATAGGCGTGGAAATATTAATATTTATTACCCTTCTGCTTAGAAATTATATTCCTGTTTACGAAAAACCACAACGGCTCTAAAGCTTGTCTAATTCATACTCAAAGGTGCTCCTGATTTTATCGATTATCAATTACGTCACAGGGGGATGTCAGTCCCCCCTACACTTAATTAACACGAATTCGTAAAATCATGTTAATTTATTAATTAACATTTTAATGAGACTGTTTGTTTTTGATGTTGTCAAGCGTTATTGGTACAGTCAACAGAAACTTCACGTTAGGGGTACGTAGCGTTCGTCCTCCTTTATCATCTACCTATATAATATTTGTTGCTTGGCCTCATTCGGCCCACAAAGTAGGTACCTATATTATGTCGAGCTTATGACTAAGAAAGGCTTAATTTTTATTTAATATCTACCCTTTGTCCAGCAGTGGACTGCGATAGGCTGAGTTGATTGATTGATTGATCTACCCTTTGTAATTAAAAAAGAATCCATCCTTTCCAATTATAAATTTTACACGAAAAAGGATGTATATTTTACGTTCAGAAGTATTAAGGAACAATAAATAAGGCTTAAAGCTACGGTTTCCCGCCAAAAGATTAAAAGGGAAAGACAAAAGAGTATTTTTTTGAGGTTATTTATAATTAATCATGATTGCGAGGGTAGCTTGAAAGAAAAATGACCGATACTTCTAATGTCAAGTAAAATTATTGTCGTTTTAAATTTTAATGGTTGAGCTATTTATTTTGATGCGTGATTACCAGATATACCTATTAATTAATTTTGTGTTGTACCGTTTGATCCCTGAACAAAAATAGGTTACTATTTTAACTTAATGGCTTGTGTACGATAAGAAATACCAGTTTTAATAAACAAAGCGAATCGTAATAATAGCCTTGGAAATAAGTAGGCTGTAAAGGGTTCTGAGGTTGCCCGTCATCAGAAGTGGGTTTTTACATGTGATGGGCGATAACAGTCACAAGTCACAGACACCACAGACACTTCTACCAGATACTAACAGCCACAGACTTTATTAATATTTGTTTCTTAATAAAATTCTAGTCACGGAAACAGTAAACAAACTATGGTCTGAAAACGTCAAAAACCTTGTGTTGTGTGCTTGTATTACGTAAGTCAACTGTAAGAAATGGGTTAGATGTTATTAGTCGATAAGCTGGCAACCCTATGAGGCTTAGACATGCAACACTAACATTACTGAAGTTAACTTCTAATTTTCTAATTTTGGGGTGGATTAAAAGAGCCTCCACGAGTGACGATATTTAATTGATCGTTCGGCACACCCTGGGCAGTCAGCCCCGCTACCAACCTGCTGACTGGCTGATATTTTTTCCACGCTATGACACGACACTATAGAACGACGTACGTTTTTTTTGACAAGACAGAAGACGACTTCTAGTTCTAATTCGTATACTAATGAAACACTCCGACAAGTCATAGTTTTTTTTTTTCCTGGTAACGAAAAAAAAAAAAAAATTTGTGTTTCCCAATATGTATAATCTGGTGGTCTTCAAGGATGTGGCAGATGTCCATGATCCATAGCCCTAATAATTTTAGTTTCCATATTTTGCAAAAGCCCTGCGTTCCCGAGACTAAATATGACTGTACTACTATAGTACAGCTGTGGACAGTCTTAGATTAAAGTTTCCGAAGCGGTGACTGCGAGCTGGACCTGTGTCCTCTCACAAGTCTTCCAAAGGTCCGAACTTTTTCCTGACGGAAGATAAGCCGTGATTAAAGAGAGACTGCCAAAAATGCCAGGTTAAGAGTTCTCTAAACCGACGAGCATGCATGACGAGGTTAATGGACGTAGATGAAGCGAAAGAGGTGTGTCAGGATCGTAGCATGTGGAAATCCATAGTCTCTGCCTACCCCAATGGGAAACAGGCGTGATAATATGTATGGATGTATGTATGTAAAGAGAGACTTCATTATTTCAGCCGAAAACGTTCACTGCTGGGTATTATGCCTCCCCAAGCATCGCCACAACGACTGGTCCTGCGCTTTCTGCATCCAGCGGATTTCCGTGATCTTCACGTGGTCGTCGGTCCACCTTGTCGCCACTCCAGAACTTTACGGCCCCATCGGCCATCCGTTCTGCGAACAATATGCCCTGACCACTGCCACTTAAGTTTGGTAATTCATCGGGCTACGTCGGTTACCTTCGTTCTCCTGTGAATCTCCTCATTTCTGGTTCGATCATTGACTGACTTTGAGCCTTCTTATCAGGCCCATTGTGAGCGACCACGTTTCAGTGCCGTAAGTAATTACTGGCAAGTCTGGCAACACACACTGGTCAAAGACTCGTCTTGAGACACTGCGGTATTTTGGACGAGAAGAGAGACTTACCACGATCATATTATTATGGTTGGTGGAGTAATGGCAACGATAATACACAGCCAAGCCTCTACCAGACTCATGTAAATGAAAAAAGGCCTCATTCACACTGTTATAAATAACCATTGTGATATAACAATGGGCTAAACAAGGCAGGTGACCCGTAACTCTGTAAGTGACGAGCCGACCTAATTGATGTTACCATACATACGGTGAATGATTTAGTTACAATTACATACTCTTGTGGGTCTTTTTTTTCTATATCTCTTGGGCTTGCGTCTGACCACCATCACCTGATGCTAAGCAATGGTGCTACGACGATGACACACGCTTGCCCAGCACAAACCTATTCACTCCTTCTTGAAGACCACCAGATCATACCTATCGGGAAACACAGACCAATGAATTCCACTCCTTAGCGATACACAAGGTGATGTCTTTTGATTGACAATAAGACATTCCATTTTAACGACTAGAAATCCTCATGGATACCCTTCGTCTGGGGATGGCGAGGGGTATGTCGGAAACCTACCGACTAAAACCAAACGGTGGCCATCCTCAGTACAGAATCCGGAGCTCCGGGAACTGCTGTGGACCGCGCGGATGCCCCTCTATTCGAAAACAGTGTTAACCAAGGCTTTCTTAAAAGGTAGAAACTGTGTGGATCACATCGGAGCGAAATATAAATACAATGTGGAAAGAAAAATTCGCTCGCTAGTAAGATTCGAACCTGCGACTAATGGGTCACAGGACACCAGTGCTTTATTCGATAAGCTACCGTGAATTCTGCTCGTGGTATCGAATTTTACTTCCACTTTGTATCCGTCTTTGGGTGATATAAATTGTGGATTTTTTCTTTCTACAATTTATATCTTCACATAGTATTTTGCTTCAGTTTGTTGCTATCCCTTCGGGTTTCATCAGATTTACTTGGTCCATACTAGGCTAGTCCGTGTTTTACAAAATGTCAGAGGAAAACCCTTTAAATGTGTCGGATATCGGCTCCGTCTAAAAATGTCACTTAACGTGTGGAAAAGATTCCGGATTTTGACATATAAAGTCTGCGTCAGTATGATGAGCAGCAGTATCCACAGCAGCTAACCAACCACCCTGGATCTTGGATAGTCCAGCACTTCTTGTTCCATCCTAGGATTTACCACATACGCCAATCATTTTTACTTTCTGAAGAAAAACTTGAAATCTGAACATAATGGTTTGAAATCATCAACCCGCACTACGCAAGCGTGGTGATCAATGCTAGTTCCTTGTTCCTTCTCTGTATAAGAAGAGCCTTTGCCCAGCAGTGGCAATCTCAGTCACAGTCTAGCCAATTCATACACTTCCATCTGAGGCGTGATATGCCAAGTTACTGCCAATCACTGGACTGCCTCAAAAACTTTAGAAACTTTGAACCATTGCATTTATGGAGTAGATATTTGCACTGTGTTTTATAAATTTGTAATTTATAAATGGCTTTGTTTTTTTAGGGTTCCGTACCCGAAGGGTGACAAACGGGACCCTATTACTCTCGCTACGCTGTCCGTCCGTCCGTCCGTCCGTCCGTCCGTCCGTCCGTCTGTCCGTCCGTCTGTCTGTCTGTCACAGGGCTGTATCTTTTGAACGGTAATAGGTAACCGGTTGAAATTTTCTCAGAAATTGTGTTGCTATGAGGTGTATCACGACAAATACTAAAAACAAAAAAAAAGTCTAAAACCAAAGGGGGTCCCCATACAAGAAACCTCCAAAAACATGCATTTTTTTCAACGTTTTTGTTCCTGCTCTATCTTCAAAACGGTAATACATACCAGCGTCAAACTTGGTCAGATTATAGTGCATATTATGTAGTTTAGCAACAAATGCAAAAAATAAGACAAACATAGACATATGTGGTGGTACCTGCGTAAGAAAGACATGCAAAAATTCATATTTCGCGCACTGTACGTAGATATCTTTTGATAAACTCTCGTAAATTAAATCAGTTTTTATGGGGTATCAGGTCGTTGAGAGGTACGGAACCCTTACTGCGCGAGTCCGACTCGCATTGGGCCGGTATTTTTTTACTCATTGTTAATACATGTAATATGTAGGTTATCTGATTTATTCGCTCAAAGTTTCTATGCAACTAATTGGTGGTCTTCTATAACTATTTTCACAATACCAGTTGACATTCCGTGCTTGACAAATTCGCATAAATTGTTAATTAGATTGAAATTAGCAAAGATTTTAAAAGTTCATGGTCTATTTTCTTTTGCAAATTTATGATTTCTATTTCTAGTGTATTTTGAACTACTTTTACTAACAGAAATTTCGTCGCAGTTCTGACTTTTCCTTAAATATTTTACTAATTGACACAATTTTACATCTTTCTTTTCCTTTAATTTTCTTCTCCGTCGCTCGTGACTTTAAATTAACTTAACTTTCACTGGAAGGAAAATAATTTTCATGTAACATCAAAAATGCCCAAAGAGCGTCCGTCAGACAATTTTAATTGCTAATCCACCAAATAATAAAAAAGCATAGAGTATCGCACCTCATTTTATTTGTAGAAAAATTTCACAATAAAAAAATATAGGACTTACGCCACACAGCCTTTGCTTTGGCAGCCATATTGTTTGCGCGGGAAACTAACGGTGTTCTCCGTTAGCGTGGGTTAAAGACCCCGCCTGCCAATTTGTATTTGCATTTTGTATACCTTTATTTCTATGCGATAAAGTTCAATTTCAAGTGCTACGGCGAGTTTAATATAGTTAACCTTTTGTTTGCGAAATTGCTTTGTAAGTTTGTAGGTTATGTTCGTTTGTAAAAAAATGTGATCTAAATATTCTTTTTAATGATATGGGGTATTTTTACGAGCTTAGAAAAATACACACTTAATTTATGTTTATATAAGTACTTACTTAATTATATGAAATTTATCATTTATATGAAATTGCTGAAATGTTTGAGAAGTTATAAGTTAAGTATACTGTAAAAATAAAAGTAAGACTCTAAATCACAAATATCACAATATCCATTGTACATTGAAATCATTTCAGAGCGTCGTACAACTTAGAATGGGATAATTCAATTGGTTTGATCTTTGAGTGAGTCGTCGGACCAAATTGAATCATAAATTTTTTTGCGATTTCCTTACGTGACTGCGTAAGTTCACGATCAATTCACTATTGCCAATTTCACAGATAAAAAAAAATTAGGTACTTTAACACTGTTTTATAAAGATACAACTTTTTCTTTGTATACAATTGAAACTTATCCTGTTCAAATCTAAATTATTCTTCAAAAATTTCTGCTCTTTCCAAAATACGCCGATTGAGACCTACCTACTTGGATTTTTCAAGGTACCTATTCAATGTTATTAAAAAGAATAAATATGAAATATGCGTGAGGAGTCGTGGGACACCTGACAAAAGCAAAGCTGTCCCTTGTACTTATATGGGTAACTAAACGCACTGTCCAGCCAATGAGGTGCGTTTCATCGCCACTTTCGTAACGATTCACTTTTTGTGAGTTCAGTTATGCTTTTCAGCCTGTTTGTACAACCGGAACTAACTTAAAATTTACTTGTTTTGCATATAAATAAAACAAATCGCTTCAGCGTAAAACAATACAATACAATATTGTCTACAATAAATAAATCTCAACTAATATGCTTAAACATTTAAATCACAATTTTAATCCGTAACGCTTTTACGAGAACACAGCACACGAATAAAATACTACATCGGGTATCATCGGCTTATTCCGGCAGCGATCTGCTATCGTTTAATTATATTAACAGCTTTTTAATGGACTTTTTGCTTTCAACCTTAGGAATATTACATTTTGGAATAATAATGGAAAGTAACTTCTAATATTTTATTCAGATGATACATACCTACCTATTTAAATAAATAATGAGTCTATAGTCCATAATCATGACCTTAAAATTCCATTGATGTAGCGTACATGATCTGTTAGCCTTATTAAAATGACGTCATTGTACAAATATTGGTACATTTGCGGCGACTGGAAGCCGACGTCTATATACTTGTGAAAAACTTGGATAGTTATGGAAAAAAAAAAAAAAAAAAAGAACATTGGGGCTGTAATATACAAACAAACAAAGTGTGTCAAATCAGTCATTTTACAGAAGCCAAAATCCTTTCAGGCACTGTTACATCACACTCTTCTAAAACATTTTTAAAATTCACCTCAACCCCCGTTACATTTTACTGTTTGGCAACACTGCACACAAGGTCGCCTTTACAAACTGTGAATCATTCGGCCACTCTCCTAAATGAGAACTCATTGGTAAAACAAAAACTTGGAAGGTCGACCAACAGTTATTTTAATTATCTTTCGAATTTCGAATCTGCGTGTTGGGTAAACTTTTTAAATACTTAGGAAGCAAGCACGGTAGCGAAGTATTGCAATGTTAGTTTTAAGTTTTTTCATTTGTTGACTAGCAACATTGTTTTACTTTTAAAATAATTGCCAACGTTGGCGGATTTTTTACTTGCTTTTTGTCTGTCCGTCCGTCTGCTACAGATTTGCGGGGTTTAGCCGGGCCTGCAAAAATCGAAATCTAATGCGAATATTTCGTTTTGATTATTTGTTTGTGCACGTAAGATTTCTGTCACATACCCAGGACAAGACTAAAAATCAACTAAACTGGTGGTAATTATAATCTGGTGGTCTTCAAGGCTCGAGTAAATAGATTTTGGCTGGGCAAGCATGTCCGGATCGTCGACCGCACAACTAAAATTACGCTGGGTTAGCCTTATAGCCGTAATCTCAGCAAACTGCAGGTTACCGAAACTTCTGCCAAACCAAACCTTCTATAATACCAAACATGACAGTAAAATATCCTCAATCAAACAAACTAGAAATAACCCTAAACTTCCATCGCTCCACAAATAATAAAATATTTATTTTATTTATTTATTTGACACTAAATAAGTTCATAATTTGTTGAAAGCTCTGTTTTCTGAACTAAGCTATAATCTAGCCTGTGTGTCAGAAATCAGTTCCTTCCCCGTTTAAATGACACAAAAACATTGTACAAGCTTGTATATGGGGTAATAAATGACCCCATTCGTGACATCATTTATCCCGACCTGCTGGCAACACCATTACTCTTAATAAAATGGTCATAGAGCATGATTACGATTTAACTGCACAGTTAGATTTGTTTTTAATAGTTGAACCGTAGTTAAAGGAATGCGGGGTATGGTTCATTTGGTAGTTTTTGTGGGTACACTGATTTTGGATGTAACATTACTTATATTATAAGCCTGAGGGGTTAAATTATTAAAATTAGGTGTTGGTTGTTACTTATTTTGTTTTGTAGTAACGAGATTCCTTTAGAAATGCGAATACGTTTGTAGGTTTATTTCCTACTTCATTTTATTTTTCTGTGATTAAATCAAAGAAGCAAGAGAGATTTTTTTTTAATAATAAATAATTTAATAAGTTGTAGAAAAAAACCTTAACAGTTAAAGTAATTATAAACGATCCACAGGAGACGAATAATTTCAACCCTGCACCTCAATTCGACGTTTTATAAAAGTGCTTGTAATGTATGAAAAGAAAAGAAAAACCCGTGTCAACAGTTTAAAATTGATTCAATTACATTAATTTTATTACCAGTCTGTCTAGATAGATAGATAGAGTATATTTTATTGTTTGCAAACCATAAAAGTAACACAAACTTGCAAACCATAAAAGTTACACAAACTTGCAAACCATAAAAGTTACACAAACTTGCAAACCATAAAAGTTACACAAACTTGCAAACCATAAAAGTTACACAAACATGAGCACAGCACTAACAATTCCAGCAGTCTAGCTTTTCCTAAAAGGTCTCCGAAACGATCAATTGCGAATGTCAATGTTTACGTGATTAAATAAAGGTTTCAAATGATGGACAAGTGTGTCATTCGCGTACGCCTCATTCAGCTTATACGGTCAATTATTCGCACCATTTGGCTTCAATGACGTGAAAATAAAAAGACGTGTGGCACTCTGAGACTGCCGCGGTAAAGCTATTGCATAGCATTTTTTATGTAAATACAAAGAGGAGGTGCCCTAACACCGAAACACTAAGCAGGCATGAGTCACCAGATTGCGGGGCGAAGAGGGGGATTACGCATGCGCAGTAACGCCGATACAACCAATGCCACCTAGAGGCGATTTGCAGAACTAAAGAGACAAGCGTGATATTTCAAAAAGTCATTAAAAGTTCTGCTATTCATCGATAGATGGCAAAACTAAAAAGTATCACCGCTGTGGCCGGTCGGAGTGGCGGGTGTTAGGTTATTTTCGTTACGGAATTTCTGGATTCGGTCTCCACGCTCAAGGCCCGCGATAGAAGCTATGCAATAGCTTAAAAATTGACATTCGTAATTGATAATTTCGGGGACCCTTAACACTATTGGTGTCAATTTTGTGTTACCTAAACTTTAGTATTTTCACTAGCACTAAAATACTAACAAACCATAAACTTCTTAGTATCTATCTATATGCACTGCTGTGGGAAAGTGTAACAGTGTGCGTCATCATAATCATTGTTAATCTTGAGATGACCTAAATTGTACAGTGAAATGAACCGACAGAGTTCAGGGCCGGCCATGATACCAATCAAAAAGTCTATTGTATCTCATACAAGATATTTGTTCCGTGCACAAAATAATAAGAGCGCTGAGTTTCATTAACGGCCTGCTATCCCAATTTGCGTCTTGCGAAACTCAGTGTAAAATAGTCAAATTGTGATATAGAAACACGAAAAATATATATGTTATAGATACATTCTTATGTCATCAATGAATAAGTTCAAAACACGATACATTGTATTTTTCCCCCTTGAAAAAAAATCCGAAACAATGCCGATGTGATCTGGATCAACATCATGGATCGCGATCCGCGGATCGTGATCTGGGTTGAACGTGTAATGGCCGCCATAGGCCCCCCCTATGTACAGTGGAGTTACGCCACTACCCTAGGTCCTCCGCTATCAGCCAGTGTCCAGTCCACCCAAGCCAAGAATAAATAATAAATAAATAAATATTTTTCGGACATTTTTACACAGCACCATCTAGTCCCAAACTAAGCAGAGCTTGTACTATGGGTACTAGACAATGGATATAATACTTATATACATTTTTTTTTGTAAATACATACTTATAATACATAAGAAACACCAAAAAAACAACATAACATAACGCGTGTATTTCCCCGAAGGGGTAGGCAGAGGTGTAATAGTACACCCACATTTCGCCAGTTATGTTATAGTCCCATGTAATAGGGGGCGAGCCTATTGCCATTGACCGGGCACAAATCCAGACTCCGGGCTGCTACTGAGAATTTCCTAATGAAAATACCCAATAACACTTTGCCCGACCCGGGAATTGAACCCAGGACCCCACACTCAGCAGTCGCGTTTGCAACCACTAGACCAACGAGGCAGTCCAAAAAATCAAAACATTATAAAACAAATAATAATAAACAAGTAAAAAGTTAACAGTTTAATATTTAACTGTAGGCCATACAAACATTTGTCCACGCGTAAATCAAAACATTGAACCATTTGTAAAAGCCAGGTGCTACAGGACTCTTTCCAAGAGAACCCTCTATCCAGTATTGTCTGGCAATGAATGAGCAGTGTTGATAATATGAACATGTAATAATATAATATGACGTTTTGAGTTCTGTAGGTCACTGATAACGTATGGATAATACTGATAAGAAGATAACAGTAATTCAACAAATAGATAACACCGAATTGCAAGTGAAAGTAAATGTCAGCTGTTTATTTTCGTCGTATGATAAAATTGTTGGTGTAAATTTGTACCCCACATACGTGGGACACTCAGAAAGTTTTGCGAAACTAAAAAAAATTGTTCTATACGTACATATATTTTTATCAAATCTTTTCAAAGTACTTTCCACCAGCCTCTATACAAAGATTCATGCGCCTAAACCAGTTTTCAAAACACTTTTTCCAGTCCGCCGCAGACACCTCGTTTACAGCCTGCTCGAACGCAGCCAGCGCATCTTCCGGCGACGAAAATTGTATCCCTTTGAGCTGATTTTTTATTTTTGGGAATAAAAAGAAGTCACACGGTGCTAGATCAGGGCTGTAAGGAGGGTGACCCAGGAGTTTGACTGGCGTGCTGTCCAGGAAGTCCCTCGTTTTGAGTGCGGTGTGCGCAGGTGCATTGTCGTGGTGGAGCAGTAGCCCGCGGAGCCCTGTGTTTGGTCGCTTGTTGCTTATAACAGAGAAAACTTCTGGCAAACATTTGGTAGTATACCATTCGGCATTAATGCTTCTTTGATCCCGTAAGGGAATTGATACCAAGTGGCCAGTCAAATTAAAAAAGCTAGCGATCAAAATCTTACCCCCGCTTCTAGATCGCTTCACTTTGGTAGGCGTTGGCTCATTTTGAAACACCCAAACAGTCGACTGGCGCTTGGTTTCTGGGTCGTATTGATAAATCCAGGACTCATCACCTGTAACGATGTCGTAAACACGCCGAGACGAGCCTGCTTCAAATTTGTTAAGCATATCACGGCACCATTCCACCCGGGCCTGCTTCTGAGCATCGGTGAGGTTGTGCGGCACCTAGCGTGATACTATCCTCAACACGCGAAGATGGCTGTGTAGAATCTCGTGAACGCTTCCCGATCCAATCTTCAATATGTGTTGAATCTCCTGATATGTAATTCGCCTATTGTCTTGGATTAAATTTTTCACTGCTAGCACGTTTTCTTCGGTAACAGCCGTCAAAGGGCGACCGCTTCTTTCGTCATCCCCCAAAGTTGGTCGACCGCGCTTGAATTCGTTATACCAACGATACACGGTTGCCTTGGAAGGGCCTTCATCCATGAATGCCATTTGAAGTCTATCGTACGATTCATCCGGTTTCAGGCGACACTTGAAATCGTATAAAATCATAGCTCTAAAATGTTCCCGGCGCAGATCCATATTTCAGTGAGACACAATACTTTGAATTAACTCGTAAAAAATGTGGAGGGAAATTTTGAAATTGGAACTTACTTATTTTTACTTATAAATAATCATATTTTCGAAAAACATTATAACTGGCCAGTCTCCCATATATAAAAACTTTTTTTCGCAATACTTTCTGAGGGGCCTGGTATTTCCTGACAGGGTGCGACCCTATGACACAGAGCAACCCTATGACCCCAGTACTATTTTCTAGACACAATTCCAAACACCGGGATGCTACTATGAATTTCCTAAAAGAAAAACCATGTTTCGCTTTTTCCGTGTTCATCTCTACATTTGCAGCCAAGCATTGATAAGTTACACAAATAATGTACTGGGCGTGCGTGTATCTAAAACGTGTTATTGAAATAACTAAAAACCTCTCAAGAGGTCATTGTATTAACAAAACAACAACAAACAATTATCAGTATGAACAATTTTTACTATAGGAAAAACCTTGAAATCGCGAAAAAAAAACAGTTGTTGCCTACATTTGTGTTCACATAAATCGACAAAATGTAGGTTTGGTTTGTAGGTTTGCTGATTTTTTTTTCGCGATTTCAGTGTTGGTCCCATAGTAAAAGTTACTCATACTGATGAGTACAATGACCCCTTAAGAGGTTTTAGTTATTTCAATAACATGTTGTATCATCATTATCATCATCATTTCAGCCGAAAGACGTCCACTGCTGGACATAGCCCAAGCATCGCCACAACGACCGGTCCTGCGCTTTCGCATCCAGCGGATTAGATATTATTGATACGCTTTTCGATAAAAATAAGCCCCTAAATGCTGATATAGTAGCTTTCTTTGTCGTCTTTGGCGTAAACCACAGTTATAATAACTATCGTGAGTTAAATTCATAACTATTAATATAAACGGTTTCACTCACGTTTTTCTATCGGGTGTGCCCGACCAGTATGAGCTGGTTGCTGGTTGGTTGGTTGGTTGGTTGTTGAATAACGTGAGTGAAACCGTTTATATTAATAGTTATGAATTTAACTCACGATAGTTATTATGTAAACCACAGTGTCACGTAAATGCATCCAATTTATTACACATATTATAATAATAATAAAAAATCGTTTATTTCAGGAAATCCCATAGAAAGTTTTACATATTTTACTTAACCTTAATTTTACTTAATGTTCGCACACATAATCGAATATCACAATTACAATAACATTGTTATCACACCTTTAAATTTTTTATAAAATAAAATAATTATACATCATGCTGAAATTTGAATCGCTTATTTCCCGAAAGCGGGTCATTGTACTCATCCTTATGAACAACTTTTACTATTGGACCAACTCTGAAATCGCGAAAAAAATATCAGGTGGTCCCTACATTTTATTGATTTAAGTGAACACAAAACTAATCAGCTGTCAAATCTCAGGTCAAGCGTTGTGATTGGTTGTTAACATTTTTGCCGGCCAATCACAGGAGCTGACATGAGATTTGACAACAGATCAAATTGATCAGCCTTTCAGAAACTGGGGGATAGTTACTTAAAACGCGGTCTGAAATCACCATAAAGGTATTTTTCAACTTCCTCTTTGTCCAACAACGGAATTGATTTCTCAAAATGATGACGAATGCGTTACACTTTCCCATAGCACACTAATTCTGAGAAATGGTATAATTCTGTTGAGAGTACGTACCGCTGACCACTTTCATATCAATGTTAATTATAGGAACAATGTTCTGTTGTTCTCATACTATACTATCACTTTTTTATAGAACTATGGTGTAGGAAAGGTATTCAGAATTAGATTTATTGTATATAGATAATTACACAAAGTCGCAGAATAATTAGGACATTAAAATATGATAGTAAAATTAATTCGATGATAATAATAATAAACATGGTCAGGTAAAAACTACAACATTTTTATCAAATAAATATCATTCTTCAATAAGATTTGAATTGTGGAAAGAAAAAATCGCTCACGAGCAGGTTTTTGTTTCCTCTTTCCTCAATTTAAATCGTTAGATTTCGCTTCGCATGCGTAAATGCGGTAACAATAATAAAATAATTCTTCAATATTTCTCCAAAAAATACCATGAATCCTGCTCGTCCCCGTAAGAACGTAGCTCTTCGATCTAAGTTCCCGATCTTAGCAAGCAACGATGCGCGCGCGCCGGCCGCCTTTCACTCGCGAAGGGCAGATCCGATTGCAATACCATGTCCTACTGACGGACCATGGTTCATACTACCGGTTTTAAGGCATACAGTTTATTTGCAAACATAACATTCTATGTTAAGTTGCGACTATTAAAGTTAAATGATCTATGAAATACACTCAATTAATGGAATCTTCGATTGTTTATTTAAATTAGTCGGATTAGAAGCATAATTACAGGTGAAATGCCGTACATCATTGTTTTGCAATGTAAATAGTGATAATTACACGATCAGCCATTTTCATAAGTCCCACTGAGCAATATTTAGTTGTGGCAACCCGCAACTGTATATTATATCAGAGCACGGATAGCACGGTTCCAAAAAGTTATGGAAGAGTCGGCGAGAAACTACATATACTGTTAAAGAACTAATTTATTTATGGCTCATAACAAGTAACAACAATAGGATAAAACAAAACATGAGTGGCCTTTTTGGTCTCATTCAGGAATAAGACCAGATAAGGCCCCCAACATTATTATCTTTAAAATTTAAACATGTTGAACCAAAAATTTCAAAAGTTCGAATTTCAAATTTGACAGTTGTTTGTCAGTGCTGCCACAGGAAAATTGGCAAATACATTGGCGTTAATCGTGACCCATTATTAAAATGATAAAACTTTTTAACAAAAAATTGAACCGACGAAAAGTGAAACTGAAAAGCGAAAAATAACTATTTATGAGTCGGCGCCAAACGAACTTTTAACATGCAAAGTGCGTGTAAGTTGCAAGTGGCCGAGCGGAGAACGCATTTTTGGAAAGTTATTGTTTATCGTTGAAAATTTCACGTTGTATTTGATGTGACGTTGTTTTTATTATTTATTTAAAGTAATTTAATGATCTTCGTTGATTGGTTGTTTGGCGCCGACTCATAAATAGTTATTTTTCGCTTTTCAGTTTCACTTTTCGTCGGTTCAATTTTTTGTTAAAAAGTTTTATTTTTCATTTTTTTGTGGTTAAAATCTAACTCCAGGTCTCCATTATGCCGTAGTGTCTAGAACTATATTTATGTGTGTCAAGTTTCAACAGAATCGGTTAACAGGTAAGAATTCAGTGGGTGAACAAACACTCATCCCCTATTTTACTACCCTTAGGGGTGGATTTTGATTTTGAAATTTAAATGGGACCAACTTCGAGATATACCCTATCCATTAAAAAAAGAATCATCAAAATCGGACCACTCTGTAAAAAGTTATGCGTGGTCATACATTAAAAAAAAAAAAAAAAAAAAAAAAAAATATACGCGTCGAATTGAGAACCTCCTCCTTTTTTTCGTCGGTTAAAAAGCCGTAAATAATACTTGCACATACTCGTAAAGTTGACAACTGACCTACTATATTTTATGTGTACCTACATTGTTAAGCGAAGCCTGCACTTATTGAAGTAGGTCGAGCAGTGTGAACTAGCAGTGAAACGCGGCTCGTTTTGTGTTTTTGTTTGAATAGAAAAGGATGGGTTGCAAAAGCAATATTAGCCTATTTAACTGTTCCACTGTTGCGCCCCAGCTTCTCAGAATGAGAAGCGTTTATGTCTGAGCCCGCCACGCTGGCCTGAAGGCTAATTCTCGTAATTATAAACGTTCAAAATATAGTTTCAAGCTAAACTCAATGCTAACTACTTTCAGTACTTGCGTTTATTCTGTTACGTGTTGTATACACGTTTTTTTATTTCTAGTCTTTGTAACAGTACATTTAAACCCACCAATTGGGTATGGCAGAAGAAACATGAAAGCAGAATAAATGCAGTAGAAATGAGAGCTTTGAGAAGTATGTGTGGTGTAACTTTGAGAGATAAAGTAAGGAATAACGTGATAAGGGAGCGTTGTGGAGTGAAAAAAGATGTAGTGACAAAGATTGAGAAAGGTATGTTAAGATGGTTTGGACATATAGAGAGGATGGACGAGAGGAGATTGACGAAACAAGTATACGAAAAGAGTGTGGATGGAAGAGTTGGAAGGGGACGACCTCGGCGAACGTATCGCGATCAAATCGCGGACGTTCTCAAAATATGCTAGGTTAAGAGTTCTCTAAACCGACGAGCATGCATGACGAGGTTAATGGACGTAGATGAAGCGAAAGAGGTGTGTCAGGATCGTAGCAGGTGGAAATCCATAGTCTGTCTACCCCAGTGGGAAACAGGCGTGATAATATGTATGTATGTAGAATTCACCTGTAAATTACAACGTACTCCAAATATTTTCAATTTCTAAAGACCTCTCCCTTGTGACGTCATATCATTTCCTTGACACATGTCGCTATTCAGTTCTCACGGAAGACATAAGACACGACATGATACTTACTTATTGTAAACACGTGTCATTTGTTTCATTATCAATGGAAGAGAAATTGTGTGCATGTGGGCGAAATAAGTGAAGCTATCATTTTACTTTACGCCAAAACAACTGCACTACCACCTAGTAGGCAGTTATTGTAGTGCAAGTCTTGTTCACCAAACTGAGACATGAAGATGGAAAGTCTCATGTGATTGTAATGTCCCCGGCACCCGTACCACGAGCACTGGAACACAGCAATGCGAGCATCACTGTTTGGCGGCAGATATAGGTACGATGGTGGTGGTAGTACTTCTCCGGACAAGATTTTTCACAATAAGCTCTTACTGTTTTCTCTATAATTATTCCTCTTTTAAGAGCCTATTTCTTCTCTTTTTTCTTTCTTTCCCTCACTTTTCCTATTTCTGTGTCCTTAACCTCTGGACACTGGTAGCAGGCTTCCTAATAAGTGCTTTCACGGCGAGTATTTAATTCCTATTAATCGAAAATTCTCATACAGCCCAATCATCCCGATACTGTCCCAATGCTGGCCTAGGGTCCTTTCTCGCAATGGAAAAGGTTCAGGCTGGTCTGGCTGGTCCACTACGGTGGCCTACTGCGGGTTGATGGACTAAACACACCGTTGAGAACTATTTAAAGACTTCTCAGATGTGCTAGATTTCTTGCGTCTGTGAACCTGCCTGCTTCAGACCTTCTTGTTTGGAAGGCAAATTTTCAACTTCGTTTATCATCAACATCAACTCAGCTTAACGTAGTCCTCTGCTGGACATGTGCCTCTCTCATGTTGTGCCACAACACTCGCTCCTCCGCCTTTCGCGTCCAGTCCCCCAGCTTACTTCTCCAGGTCATCAGTCCATCTGACTATAGGGCGTTCTATGATGAGTTTGCCGATTCGCAATCTCCAATGAAAGACTCATCACTAGCTTCGTCGTACTTCCATTGAAACTCGACGTAATGCTTGGGATAGACATGTTTCCAGTAGTAGAACGCCTAGGCCATCGACACACAGCCCAATAGACGCCTAAAGTTGATTATAATGCGTACAATAAACTCTGTCAATTAGCTGAGGCGGTACAGCAAATCAATTGGCCCTACCAAGGCGGCTATTGGCTAATCACTAACGCGGAAGTTTTAACGGCTCACATAAGTGGTTGAAACTGATTTGAAGTTTTCAAGAGGCGAATAATGACGACCTAGTATGTATGTTTTTTGTATGTTGGCAATAGGCTCGCCCCCTATTACATGGGACTATAACATAACTGGCGAAATGTGGGTGTACTATACACCTCTGCCTACCCCTTCGGGGAAATACAGGCGTGATATTATGTTATGTTTATGTTAGTATGTTCGATGCCATAGGCTAATGGTTCATCATTCATCATCATCATTTCAGCTGAAAGACGTCCACTGCTGGACATAGGCCTCCCCCAAGCATCGCCACAACGACCGGTCCTGCGCCTTCCGCATCCAGCGGATTCCCGCGACCTTCACCAGGTCGTCGGTCCACCTTGTGGGGGGCCTACCCACGCTGCGCCTTCCAGTACGTGGTCGCCACTCCAGAACTTTACTGCCCCATCGGCTATCTGTTCTGCGAGCATTGTGCCCCGCCCACTGCCACTTAAGTTTGGCAATTCTTCGGGCTATGTCGGTTACTTAGGCTAATGGTTACCTACTATAAATCCATGGCGGTACTTACTACTTTCCCATGCAAGCCATACTAATGATGTCCCCACACCTAACGGTGCTCCTACCAAACATTGTCCATGGTTGGATGTAGTTATAATTTTGTACGCTCTGTTGTCAAGTAATTTACTATGCATTAACGTACAATATCACGGATTGACCATTATGGTGTCCAGAGGTTACGGACCGTTCAGTGTACCGGTTTCAAGGGTGTGGATTCGCTGGTGCCGGTGTCATATCAGGCACGTAAGACTTTCCAACTTTACTAGTAGTAGAGCTCCTTTGTGGAAGAGCTCGTCCTACCACCGTATCTACTTCTACGCCAAATAGTGATGCTTGCATTGCTGTGTTTAGATCTGAAGGGTACGGGTGCCGGTGAAATTACAATCACATGAGACTTTCCATCTTCATGTCTCAGTTTGGCGAACCGACTTGCGGTACCGTTTAGGCAATACAGCCTAGGTGGTATTGCAGTTGTTATGGGCAAAGGTAACCGCTTAACATCAGGTGGGCCTTTAGCTCGTTTCGCCATCCTATACTATAAAATAAAAAAAGTACTACCAAAAAAAAAAATTGGTACTTCTGCCACCAACCAAAGTGATGCTTGCATTGCTGTGTTTCGGTGCTCGTGGCGTTCCGTGTGGTGCCGGACGTAAAGAATAGCACCACCCTCTCTCTTCTCATGGGTGTCGTAAAAGGCGACTAAGGGATTCACCAGAGGATGGGCAGCAGCGTTCTCTGAGTATTTAAACAACCAACTGCGATCGCCAACCCGCCTGCCAGGCGTGGCGATTATGGCAAATCCCCTCCCCTTGGGGGGAGGCCTTTATCCAGCAGTGGACGTCTTTCGGCTGAAATGATGATGATGAATGATGGTGCTCGTGGTACGGAGTGCTTGCAGACAATTGCAATTGTTAATGAATAAATAAATGAAATGAAATGAAATGCTCAACAACACGTCTTATTTCCGATTTCTATGGTCGCTTGTTATTGAGGCGTCTATTGTGTGTATGGTCGACACAGACATAGTAAAAAATATAGATGAAGTGCTGCGAACAACCATAGTGAAGCCAACAAAAATGTGTACAACTACAAACCAGCGCTCACGCACACACCATGCACCTGAAGGATATTTGTTTTCGCGATGCTTACTGGACGATGCCGCGACATGTGTACTGAGAGCGGTGGGCACGGTTTGAGGTGCATGTGTGTGCGTGAGCCATAGACCAGTAAGCCTCAAGACGCCGCTTAAACAAAGTTTTGCATTCGAACGCAGTCGTAAAATGTTGGCGGGGACCGGGGGGCGGACGGTACGTTATGATTAGTCGGCTCAAAAGTTTGGTGGTATGATTCCGTATGATTGGTGCTGCTCGCAGGTCCGTGTGGTGCCGGACTTAAAGAATAGCACCACCCTTATCTCTTCTCATGGGTGTCGTAAAAGGCGACTAAGGGATTCACCAGAGGATGGGCAGCAGCGTTCTCTGAGTATTTAACCAACCAACTGCGATCGCCAACCCGCCTGCCAAGCGTGGCGATTATGGCATATCCCCCCCTTAATTGGGGGAGGCCTATGTCCAGTAGTGGACGTCTTTCGGCTGTAATGATGATGATGATGGTGCTGCTCGCTGTCGGACTGACGATGACGTCCTGATTGTCGGCGTGGCGTATGATATGCAGTGCTACCGCATATACGTTGTGACCGGAGGTGTCCGGCTAATCGGCGTCTATAGGCTTACTGGTCTGTGGCGTGAGCGCTGGTTTGTACGGTCGACCGCACATCAGTGGAAACAGTTTGACATTGACAGCGCCTTTATTTCGTAAGCGGTAAGGGTGATTTCCCAATTCAAGTGTTACCACTGTCATGCAGTCAACTGTACAAGGAGGAGCACGGTTTATTTGGCTTCACTATGTTTGTTCGCAGCACTTTGCCTATATTTTTTACTATGTCTGTGTGTGATGGCCAATGATTTGACAAAACCTATATCAAATTGATCAGCCTTCAAGAAAAAGTCTATTAACAATATTAGAAAATGCTCGGATAAACAAACATACATTGTTACGATATAGAATCCTGGATAATATAACAAAACAAGAGGAAATCTGGAGCAGGCAACTTCGATAAGTCAATCTTCACGCTTTGGCCAACTTGTACAAGCAACCATAAAAGTTATCGAGGACCTACTTATTACCTTGATTAGAAACCATAGTTACTTCGTAATAGGGTGACCAGGTGTCCCGTATTTTAGGGGACATCCATAATATAACAACTTCGACTACTATAAAGTCAAAACAAATATTTTTTAAGGCAGCATAGTCTGATCAAAAATACACTTACCCTACTTGATTCAAATAGATGTTTTTATGGTAATTAGAGATGCCAGAGATTTTTTGTTTTTAGTTTGTCAGTTTTGACACGTTTATCGTCGTAAATGTTGGTTTTCGATAAAAATAATATATAAATGTATTGTCCCTAATTTTTTTTAACTCATAATCCCGTATTATGAATGCCCCTTAAAATAATCTAGCTTGGCCACCCTACTATTAATGAGATTTATAATACCGTATTGTTTTGACCGACCTGTTTGTACGGTTATCGCAAATATAATTAGATAGGTAGAAATTTAATTAAAAATGTAATAATAACCCTTATTGTGTTTCGTTTTTAGGGTTTCATACGAAAATGTTGGCAAGGAAAGCTCATATTATCCATCCGTCCGTTTTTACAACGAACAACAACTTTTCAAAACATAACGTTATTTTGTTTACCTATTTCGTTTTTGTTTCCCAAAACACTTTTAGTTAGAGACAGAGATTTATTCAAAATTGATAAAATCCCAGATCGTAATTTCTAACTGAAACTAATTATAATGAATTAGAACTGTCATAAACTAAAATAAACATACATAGACTATAACAAATTATTTCTTTCTTATTTTATTTATTTATTTATTAAATTTATGCACACAGAGAAATAAGAATAAAATACATAGAAATGAATAGTACAAAGGCACTGCTTATTTCTATAAGAAATTTCTTCCAGCAGACCTGCGAGAGGAAAATTTGAAGCAAAGAGATGTAGACACAGTGTGTCAAGTAATACTTATAAATATACCTACATATATATATACTCATACATAAACTAATACATAACGTAAAATAAATATAGTTTAAAAATAATAAACATAATCTAGGTATACCTACACAATATCAAAATAGAAAACATAATACATAACATTATAACATACATACAACCATAGAGGGATGAGGAAAGATTCCTTTCTTTCATTCGATTTTTATCTAGAATAATCTTTGAATTACTGAGATTTAAGAGTAAAATTTAGTGGATACCAGAAAAATATGAGAAATACGTGTTTGTTATTATTAGAAAAAATGTGTTTATTAAATTACTAGCCTGTGAACGCGGCTTCACCTGCCTGGATGTCGTTTATCACGCATCCCTCAGGAACTGTGCATCTTCCCGGGATAAAAACTAGCCTATATGTTAATCCGGGTTATGTCCTATCTGTATGCCAAATTTCATTAAAATCCATACAGTATTCTTTGCGTAAAAGAGTAACAAACATCCATACACCCTCACAAAAAAAAAAAAAAAAAAAAAAATATAGAGATTTAAAATCATCATCCTCCTGCCCGTATCCCAATTTATTTGGGGTCGGCGCAGCATGTTTTTTTCTTCCATACATCTCTATCAGCCGTCAACTCCGTGTTCACTTTCTTTCTATTCATATCATCTTTCACACATCATCTCAGCCGAAAGACGTCCACTGCTGGACATAGGCCTCGCCCAGGCATATGTTCTGGGGGATCTTTCACACGATCCATCCATATTTTCTTCGGTCTCCCTCTTTTCTTATAGCCATCAACATTCATACTTAAAACTTTCCTCGTAACATGCTCCTCATTCCTCCTCATCACATGTCCATACCATGATAGTCTGTTGCTACTTAACTTCTCTGTCACTGGCGCTACTATAGAGATTTAAAATACAGTAAGAAAAATGCCGTAATTTAAATTGATACTTGAATACGCGGAACCCTCGGTAATTTAGTCATACTTACACTTGACTGATTATTATCATTTATTAGTGTGTAGCTTGAGAAGAAAGTATTGACAAATAGGTCATTGCGTGACAGCAGTGTCGTGGTTGTGATGTTAGAAAGAAGCAGACACAACCATACATGTCTATGTAAGTAGTTTAAACAAATACTTTATGCTATACAATATGTAACAAAAACCCTGTTGTTCCCGTGAGCTACGTTATCAGAATCAATATTCATGCGTAAGGACACAACTCATTTGGAAAAACTCTTTAGTAAAAGTAATAAATATAAATATTAATTCATTATTAATTGTGAATTGAAAGTGATTATATCACTCAAAACTCACTCACTCAGTGATTATATCAATAAAAATAATTTTATTTAATGTTAAATCGTTATTAATTGTAAATTGAAAGTGTTATAATCCCTTTTAATAATGATTTAATTTTATTATATTTACTCTCAGATTAATATATTTACTGATGAGCTTTTCTAAATGAGTTGTTCTTACGTATGAATATCGATTTTGATAACGTAGCTCACAGGAACAACAGGGTTTTTGTTACATACTGTATTATCATAAATAAAACAGTAGTATCGCGAATTGTACAATCCTATCCGGCAATCCCCAATCCCTATATCTCCTCCTGGTTCTCGTAAAAGGCGACTAAGGGATTCACCAGAGGATGGGCAGCAGCGTTCTCTGAGTATTTAACCAACCAACTGCGATCGCCAACCCGCCTGCAATTTATTTTATATATTTATAAAAGTACAGCCACATCACATACATTAAAATAATCACTATACTCTTACTAATCTGTAACTGGTCTGATGTACATGCCAATCGTGGCGATTATGGCATATCCCCCTCAACATGACGTGAGGCGATGTTTGGGGGAGGCCTATGTCTAGCAGTGGAGGTCTTTCGGCTGAAAATGATGATGATCCCGTAATGAACTGCCACATTCAATATAAAAAAGATCAACCATCAAAAAATTCACGGCATCAGAGTAGTTGAACTCCAAAATCGATGAGTCCCAAGTCTCAGTATGTCAATAAGGTTATCCATCCTAAATTCGACCTCGGCAAAGTATCAGGTCAGCTCCTACATACTATCGCAAGTATCGCAACTCTTTTTACATTTATTTCTAAAGGCACTATTCTCATTTTTAAACTCTGTTTATTTCTGACACTAACCTACATTATCCTCACATTATTTAAATAAATTTGATATAATAAACAATAACCAATTTTAAAAAGAGTATATCCATGGAGTTTCTTGCCGGTTCTTCTCCATAGCACCCACAATTTGGAACCGTGCAACTAGAGCCTGACGTTTCAAAAGTGCCTGTAATTAAGTTTATATAAAACAAAAAATACATTTGAATTAGATTTTTTTTATGAGATATATGGGTAGATCTGCTCTTGACCGCAATCTAGACAGTTTTGTCAAGATGTGGTCGATGATGTAGCGAGCAAACCTATTAGGTGCCGAATTTGTTCAAAACGTATGAAACAGCAGTTTTTTTTAACGATTTTAGATTTAGTCTACCTACATTGATTTGATGTTACTACATGACATTCTTAGTAACAAGTTTGACTGCCCTCATCTACTCAGTAGAATAAATTTTAATGTACCGCGTAGACGCACCAGACACACCCCATTATTAGCAGTCCCTTCGGCCTCTTCTAATTACTTAAAGATGTCACCATTGTTTGAAAATAATTAAAACATAAAATAATTTATAATATATTAACGTTGGCAACAATATTTTATTACCACAACTTTTATGTAGTGGCAACATTCTTTTCTTATGGATTCCATATTGGTCTGTGCTAACCGGTGTAACGATCTTGTAATTGTGAAATTTATAAATACAGTCTATTGCTTAAATTCAACCAGCATTTTTATTCTACATGCTGTGTGTGGTCCTTCGAACATTCTTGTGCGTAGTGGAGTGTATAAATCGCGTATTCACGGGTTTGAGGTGGTCTGAACGCGGAGCCATTGTTCGTGTTCGACGCCGACGCCGGGCAAGTTTTGCGAGAAATCTATATTTTCTCTGCAAAGTATACGAAGAATCGCGAGGATTTCCGCGTATTTCACAGGAATACATTCATTTCAAGATCAGTTTCACTGTGAATTGTGAATTAGCAAAACTATTTTGCATCATACAGTTTTTGATTTTCACCCTCAACTTTATTATAAAATCGGTGCGCGGGAAACGGTTGTCGAGTTGCCACGGTACATCTATAATTGTCTGTGGTCTGAGTTCGCACTGTCGTGGTGTTGGTACTACTGCAGAGCTGTCACTTATCACACTGTCAGCTGTCAAGTGTCATCTGTCGTCGACGTCGGGATCGAGTTGATTGTAAACAAACTTCTACATAACCTGCAATTGTTAGACCGGTGTTTTTGGTTCAAATTGCGTGAGTTCGTAAATCAGTTTCGTTTTCGTCTGTGTTGTGCGGAATTCATCATGTCGGCAGCGGAGGATGTGATAAAAAAGTTGCGTCTCGCCCGAGCGCAACAAAAAGGTACAATCACTCGCATTGAAAATTTCATAAGTGATCCAATAAATATAGCGTCTGCGTCTATTGAGATGATACAAGCACGAATCGAAAAACTTAATACAACCTTTCAAGAATATGAAAAAACTCAATTAGATATTTTATCTTTAGATGAAAAAGACAAAGAGAATGTTGCAATTTTAGAAGATAAATATTTTGTTATCATCTCAAAGTTAAACTCAGTTTTAAGAAACTTAAGCACATCTGAGGTAAAACTATGCACTAATGTTTCTACATCTAAATTACCTAACATTGAAGTACCAGTTTTTGATGGCACGGATTTTACTAAATATACTCCATTCATTGATTTATTTATGGCTGTTATTGATAAAAACAAAACACTCTCAGATGTGCAAAAGTTGTTTTATCTGCGCAAATTTTTATCACATGAAGCTTTAGCAGTTATTGTTAACTTACCGCTTGTCAACGAATCATATAAAAAAGCTATTGAACTTTTGAAAAAACGCTATGACAATAAGTCCAGACTAATATTTAATCACATTAATATTTTATTACAATTGCCTGTGATACAGAAGAGTACAGCAGCCTCTATAAGGTCGTTTATATCTCAAGTGCAACAGCAATTGTATGCTCTCAAAAACTTAGAGCAGCCCGTCGAAAAATGGGATATGCTTCTAATTTCGATCTTAACTAAAAAGTTAGATTTATATACCAATCGTGCCTATCAGTTGGATAGGAATTTAGATACACTTCCAACTATGGAAGAGTTCATTTCATATTTAGAGAAGCGCGCTATAGCCTTCGAAGATAGCAGTAATTCTGACAATAAGAAGAATACTGTTCAAAAAGTGAGCAATGTTGTCACAAAAAATTATAATACTTGTTTATTTTGTAAAGGCATGGCACACTTGTTGCATTCATGCCCCAAATTTAAAATGGCTCCTATAGAAGACCGTGAAAAATTCATAGATGCCAAAAAGTTGTGCACTATGTGTTTAAAGGCTCACACTGGTAAGTGTAAGTTTTCCTTTTCTTGTAAGATGTGTAAGGAGGCGCATAATACACTCCTGCATAAAGACAGTGATCCAGGCTCACAGCCTTCTGTATCACTGCATTCTATTAATTCTTCAATGAATACTTTATTGCCTACTATAAAGGTAAAGTTGATTGACTATCAGGGTTCTGAACTTTTTGTCAGAGCTTTACTTGACTCTGGAAGTCAAGTTTCTCTTATAACTTCACCTCTTGTGAAAAAATTGCAATTAAAGCCTAAAAGCCAAAATGCTAATATTATTGGCATAGGTAATAATCACAATAAAATCAACAAATATGTTGATGTTAATATCAATTCTCCAGTGAACAATGTACAATTAAAAATAAAATGTCATGTGGTTAATGACTCCATTACAGCTAATTTGCCTCAATATTATTTTAATGCTTCTGGATTTAAAATACCAGAACACATTCAGTTGTCTGATGATAAATTTAATGTTCCAACAGAAATATCTATGTTATTAGGTGCTGATGTTTACTTTAATATTTTAATTGATGGTCAAATCAAAATTAATAATAGCATACTATTGCAGAATACTTTGTTTGGCTACACTGTTGGTGGTAGTATAACCAACCAACATGTTGATAATTATGATAATAATTTAGTAACAAACTTGGCCATTTGTGATAGCCAAAAATTAGAGGATGTAATGGAGCAATTTTGGCTCACTGAGATGGTGCCTCAGGATGCAACAAAAGGCTGCAATGAAGCTCAAAAAGCTGAAACATGCTTTTTACAATCTGTTAAGCTTGAAAATGATAAATTTTGTGTTGATATGCCCTTAGCTTCCAAGATGGAAGATTTGCAGCTTGGGGATTCATTCTCAGTGGCTCTTCAAAGATTCCTAACACTGGAGAAAAGATTTAAACGTAACCCATTATACTTAGACAGATATAAAAAGTTCATTGAGGAGTACATAGCCTTGGGACATGCTAAGGTGGTGGATATAGACAGCTATGATGTCCAAAATGGCCATGTTTACGTTTTGGCTCACCATGCTATTTTTAATGAGGAGAGTCTGACGACTAAGCTACGTGTAGTTTTTGACGGCAGCATGAAATCTAAAGCTGGGATATCATTGAATGATGTGATGTTAAACGGTCCAGTAGTTCAGAGCGAACTATTTGATATTCTCCTTCTATGGCGAACTTTCTTATACACGCTCACATGTGATATTCAAAAAATGTTTCGCGGAATTATTGTCAATCCAAGTCAAACTTGTCTTCAAAATATTTTGTGGCGTGATGATCCCCGAAAACCGATCAGCTGTTTGCAACTCCAAACAGTAACCTACGGGTTAAAATCTTCTACTTTCTTGGCTACCCGTTGCCTGATAGAACTAGCTCGTAGGTTTCAAGCTGAATTCCCTATTGCTGCTCAAGCCATGTTGTTGAGTACTTATTGCGATGATGTCATATGTGGCTCTGATAGCACTCAAGATATTGTTCAACTCAAATATGAGCTTATTGCTCTCTTAAAAAAAGGCAGTTTCATGCTTCATAAGTGGTGTTCAAACTACCCTGAGGCTATTAAAGATATTCCCAGTGAGCTTAAATATTTTGAAAAATTAGACATTAATAAAGACAATATTGTCAAAACATTGGGTTTAAAATGTGATGTATTAAATGATACTTTTACTTTTACCTGTCCAATGATTAACGATGATGATACCAGGACCAAACGGTCCATTCTGAGTTTCATTGGCAAAATGTTTGACCCGCTGGGCCTGATAGGTCCCATTATAGTTGTGGCCAAACTTTTCATGCAAACCTTGTGGTCAATAAATATAGACTGGGACAAAAAATTGCCCCAGGAACAACTCAATGTTTGGAATAGATTTATAAAAAACTTAATATTAATGGATACACTTACTGTGCCAAGATGTGTTAATTCTAGCAATGCGGTCATCATAGAGTTGGTAGGATATGCTGATGCATCTATGAAAGCATTTGGAAGCTGTCTTTACCTAAGAATAGTCAAATCTGATGGAACAGTCTTGGTTAATTTAATGTGCTCTGAGTCACGTGTTGCCCCATTAAAAAATACATTAACAATTCCAAGGTTGGAATTAAATAGTGCTTTGCTTCTTTCGCAAATTGCGAAAAGAGTTTACAGTGCTTTAATACCTAGATTCCCTAGTCTTACAGTTCACTTGTACAGTGATTCTCAGATTACACTAGCTTGGATTAAGTCTAAAATAATAAAATCCAATCCCTATGTGTCTAATAGGGTAAATCAAATAAAAACATTAACTTCAAACTTTCAGTGGTCTTATGTTAGTACGAATAATAATCCTGCTGATCTGCTCTCAAGAGGTTGTGAACCACATAAGTTGAAATCTCATGAACTCTGGTGGCATGGTCCTAAGGAATTGGTGAATAAAGAATTTAAGCACCCTATGAGTAGTGTCGAACTTCCCATTCCTTACCTGGCCGAAACTGACTTGGTTATTAACGTCTGTGAGGTCAATGAACCTGCTTCCAAAAAAGATCAACCACCATTGTTGAATGATTTAATTGAAAAAATATCAGATTTTAGTAAACTTCAGAGGGTTGTTGCCTATATATTAAGATTTGTTAAAAATTGCTCAAAAAATATTGATAAAATCAACGGTTCATTGACCCCTCAAGAGCTCCGTGATGCATTGTTAGTGATTGTTCGTAGTGTCCAAAGAAAATACTTCTGTAAAGAAATAGGATGTCTTAAAAATAATTCACCTATTAAATCAGGTTTATCATGTTTACATCCCTTTTTAGATCAGGCAGGTGTGCTCAGAGTTGGTGGCCGTCTTCAATGTGCCACAAATATGACGTATGACAAAAGACACCCTGCCATACTTCCTAAATCCTGTCATTTAACAGATATCCTTATTCGAAATGAGCACTTGCGTTTGTTGCATGCTGGAGCAAAATTAGTATTGAGCTCGCTATCACAAAAATTTTGGCTTATCAGTGGTATACGTGAAGTCAAGAAAGTGGTAAACAAGTGTGTCACATGTTTTCGTTTAAAAGCTGTAGCTGCTAAGCAGCTTATGGGTTCCCTCCCCCAAGAAAGGCTTAATGCTGTCAGGCCATTTAAGGTAGTTGGTGTGGACTTTTGTGGACCTTTTAATATTAAAGCTTCTAGAATCAGGAAACCATTGATCACTAAAGGCTATGTAGCACTTTTTGTATGTTTCGCCACTAAGGCAATCCACATGGAGCTGGTCAGTGACCTTACGACTGAAGCCTTTTTAGCATGTCTCAAGCGCTTTATAGCTAGAAGAGGAATGCCAGAGAAGATATTCTGTGACAATGCCAAAACCTTTAAAGGTGCTGCTAATAAGTTAAATGAGCTGTATAAATTGTTTATTTCAAAAATTCATATAGATTCTGTGAATAATTATTGTAGTCCAAATTTAATAAAATTTAAATTTATACCAAGCTACTCTCCGGAGTTTGGGGGCTTGTGGGAGGCAGGGGTTAAAAGTTTCAAATACCACTTTAAGAGGATTGTTGGATCCATTGTCTTGACTTTTGAGGCCTTATATACTGCTATCACAGAAATTGAAGCGGTGCTAAATTCAAGACCTCTCCTTCCCACAAGTTCAGACATTTCCAGTTTTGAGTATTTAACGCCTGGCCACTTCCTCATAGGAACCTCTATGATGAGTTATCCTGAACCTGATGTATCTGATCAATCCATTAATAAACTAAAGTTTTGGAATGTTTTATGTAAAATCAAGCAAGACTTTTGGAAAGTCTGGTCCAAGGATTATCTTGCACAACTTCAAAGCAGGCCTAAATGGCATCATGTCAGTCCCAACTTAAAGGAAGGTGATTTGGTTATTCTTCGTAGTGACAATACTGCTCCATGGACATGGCCTATGGGAAGAATTGTTAAAGTAATCCCCGGACCAGATGGTATGGTCAGAGTTGCAGAAATAAAACTGCCAAACAATAAAACATATGTTAGATCATTAAGGAAATTATGTCCTTTACCGCTTAATTGAACACAATTTTATATAACTTACCATTTAGGTACTTGTTAGCATTATGCTATATTATTAGTCAATATTCTGCAAAATTTCTAAATTTAAAGTATTTTGTCTGTTTCATGGCCCCGGCCCAACTATGTTTGAAAATAATTAAAACATAAAATAATTTATAATATATTAACGTTGGCAACAATATTTTATTACCACAACTTTTATGTAGTGGCAACATTCTTTTCTTATGGATTCCATATTGGTCTGTGCTAACCGGTGTAACGATCTTGTAATTGTGAAATTTATAAATACAGTCTATTGCTTAAATTCAACCAGCATTTTTATTCTACAACCATTCATTCGTATTCCAGCATTGTATAATAACAAATTTTCATCGCTAGACCCCTTTAACGCCTCAAAAATAACGTGGAAAAAACAAATCCTTCAAACGTTATCACAGGTCAACTCCGCTTAGTGCCCGAAATTACACAACTCTCACGTATAACCTCACTACCCATCACCTCACCACACACATTTTTCACACTCTTCCAGTACACACACACTCACACTACCAATATTAACTAGATATTGTATAAATGTCCAAGAGGCTCTCTGCATAGGTTTGTGAATTTAATTAGTTGTGTGCTTCGTAATTGGCGTAATGTCTAGAGACTAATGTATTGAATAAAATATTGTAAGCTGTGAAGTTACCAATAACAAATAAATAAATAAACATTAACTAGAGGCTGATGTTTCAAAAGTGCCTGTAATTAGGTTTATTTGAAAAAAATAACATTTTAATTTGTATTATTATTCGATCTTCGTGTACCAAGCCTACTTGCAGATACCACTATCTCACATCAAAACAAAGAAACAACTACTACCCTGCATATGCCACCCCTTGGCAGCCATATTGTGACGTCATTGTTGTCATTCAGTTGCTTAGCAGCCATTGATCGAGGTCATTCAACCGGACAGCGATGTTGTATCATAAAAAAGTTATAAAACACCTAGTATTTCTGCCTACCCCTGTAACAGATAGTTATTAGTTACCTAAGTGTAGGCAACTGGTTTTTTAATAGGAATTTCTTGATTTTACAACGTGTGAATCGTGTTTTTTAAATTATGAATAATTATGCAATGCTTACTAATTCTCGTCCTGTTTTATAAAAATCGTTACAATTTAAAAGTCGTAGATGATTGGTTTGGCACATAGTTCTTTAGCGACCTACTAGCCTATGCCCGCGGAAAAAGTAGCTAACAAACATCCAAACATCTTCACAAACTCACATTTATAATAATAGTAGGATGAAAATATTGCGTTCTAAGTTTGATACCGCAGTTAGAAAAAAAAACAGTTTGTTTTGTTAGAGTTTCTGATTTTACGCGGCATAATCAATTCACACTTATTTTTCTACCATTTATTTTAGACATACCCACATAGTCTGCTTAGCCCGCTTAGCCTAACTAACCATGTTGGGGTCTGTCGAATCCACAGAAATAGAATGGCCATGTGGGCAGGGCGCGCGTGGCAGCACCATGCACCATAGTGAAGGATATTACAAAGCCTTTCTCAGCACGCCTTATGACTTGTTTCTATAAATACTGTAACAAAAACCCGCAAAAATGCCTTATTGTGCTGTTTCTAACTGCAGAAACAAAAGCTGTAAAGTACATTTGATTTATTTTTTTGTTTTTAAATAATGACGTTAAAATGTTAGGCGTAGTTTGTTCGGAAAGTTGCCACGCATGAATCGCAAGTAAAATTGTGATTACAACCATTCTATCTATTTCTATGGTCGAATCCATTATTATAATGATTAATTCATTTCTCCATTTCACCTTTAGATACCATGTTTAATTGTTTACATCAAAAATAATGTCGCAAAAAAATTGAACTTGCAGGTATAAAAATGTCAAAGAATTAATTATGTTTTAAATACATTTTGTAATGCAGGGGATATTTCTTCATAATAACGTATGTGACACGACTGTTTTACCGTTTAATTTTTTCATTTTTTTATTAACTTTTGCTTTTCATATTACATTTGTACTTATATTCTGTTTTTTCTCTCTTGACTTATTTAGTAAACAATCTTGGCACGTCTCTTTATTCAAATAACTACTGATAAAATGTAATTACTAGTTTTGCACATGTAATTAGGTTAGAAAATGTTATTTCGTGTGTGAAATTGTTAATATAATGTCATTTAATAATTATTATTGACGAATTGCATTAAAAAGACATGCCAAGATTGTTTACTAAATAAGACAAGTAAGAAAAAACAGAGATTACTATTAGTAGTAGTATTAGTGTTCTTTAATATTTATCAGCTTGATACGGAGGGAAATTCTTTTGAACTTTTATCTGATTTAATCATTTCTTAGTTTTTCGCGATCACTACACATTATCCTTTTTTTGAAGTAGGTTAAAAACAAAGTTTAACTGGATTAAATCGCGTATATTATTTAAATTGGTTTTCCTGACGTTTCCAAAGTTTTGCAGGGTTCGTGGTCGCAGGAAGACTAAAAGATGACAAGCGTCTTTACAGATATTTATAAAAAAATATATTTTAATCTTCCGTACAATATTTATTAATTAAAATCGTTTCGATGCACGCAGTAATCACTCACAATGTCATTGTCTTTTACAGTGTTGCGTGCTGATTGGGACTTCATTATTTTTAGAACTGGGTTCCAAACAGGTGGTAGCTGCCAACCATCTTCTCTATTAAAATTGGGGTGTTTTTTAATTACAATAGCCTCACGGAGCATTCTAGGTTCATATCGGTTTTCTTTCGCCAGGACTTGTGGTTTATCAAATCGAAGAATCGTTTTTTTTATCTGGTATGGTTGCGGGTTTCAAGACAGTTCAATAATTTCCCCTGGACGCGCCGAGCTTCATAACTTCGACTTTTTCTGGTTGGTCGCCCTTGTAGATCTTGGCCAGTGGCATGCATTGACCTAGTTTTGTTGTAAGTTATTAATTTTTTTATGTAGAAAGATTAATTTAGCATTAATAGGTCTATTAAAAGAATTGGATTTGAATGAGCAAGGCACTGGGTAGGCACTGCCTAATTGCCTCTATGCAATACACGCCACTGATCTTGGCTCACATGAGTTACAGTGGTTGGGAATGTGTGTCGAGCCTGTCCCAAAAAAAAAACCATGCACGCTGGCAGTGTGTTCAGATTACAAAAGCAGAATTTGCACATGCAATAATACCTGATTTCCCCACTGGTCAATTCCCCACAAAAAGTTATTGTATTATCTACACTGTGACACGTTCGTAGTACAGTCTGTCGCAATTTGCAGGCGGCAGACCGTGGCCACAGTGTAACTACGTAGCCATGGAAATCAGGCGGTGATTGAAAATATACGGCGGAGTAATGTAAGCTGTTCGTGACGTAATCTGCTTTGTTATGGTTCGTTTCGTGTGCAATTGAGAGAGATTTTTGTTGAGTGGTTACAATTTTGGTGTGTAGTTTTAGATGTTTAGTTGATTGATTTGATATATTCTCTGCCATTCTTTTGTTTTCTGAACGGTAGAATTTTCAATGTGTCGATTGCTGATGCTACTTCTATTTTGTAGTGTTGTTAGAAGTTGCTAAGAAGATGGACAGTAAATAATGGACACTAATAAATGTTTTGTGTCTCATCCGCTTAGTCTTCTTGTTGATAAAACTGTTTCCTTATCAGTTATACAACCTGTTATTGAATTAACTTAAAACTTCTCAAGGGTTCATTGTCCTAAACAGTATGGACAACTTTTACTATGGGAACAACCCCGAAATCGCGGAAAAAAATCGGATGTTCCCTACATTTGTGTTCAAATTAATCGACAAAATGTAAGGAACAGCTGTTTTTTTTTCACGATTTCAGGGTTGGTCCCATAGTAAAAGTTGTTCATAGTGATGAGGACAATGACCTATTAAGAGGTTTCGAGTTTTTTAAAAATATAATTATAAAATAAAACAATAACAATTTGTATTATTATACTGTTACTGTAGTTTGTGTGTTCCCTAAATATAATTCTTTGTAATTTGTATAGCTCAATGGAAAAGGCACAAGGGATAGCAACTTGACACAACTTCTGTAGTACGCTCAACGCGCCTGTTCGTACTAAACACCTGTATGTTTCCACGAAAATGGACACGTATTATTACTAGTTTTATTTCTCACTGCTACGCGCAGTTTGGTCATGTCGCGTATTAACCGGACATTTCGCATAAAAACGTATCTTTCTACTGTCAATCAGTTTTCGATTACAACGTTTTTTGACGAATTTAATTTTTACGAGTCATTTTGAAAGTAATTTACATGGTTATCAGGAATTGATAGATTTTCTCCAAAAAAAAAAGAATGTATGTCAGTCAGTCATCCCAATAATTTTATTGTAAAAGTTGTCTGCAAAGTGACTGTTAGCTGTCGGTCTGTCACTTTTTAAATTATTTTTATTTTGTCATCATTTATGAAGTATTCCCATTTTAGCACCTATTTTTAGGGCACCAATGCTTAGAGCACCAATGCTATTCCCTTTTCAGCACCAATCTGTATTTTTGCTTGGTGCTCTATTGGGAACAAAATAAATAATTCGACTTTATTCCCCTTTGAGCACCTACGGTACGGTAGCTTCTAGTGATGCGGTGTATTGTAAAAAATATCGAAATAAATCACAATATTATTATTTTAAGTAAATCATGTATTGTTATTATCACATGTTTCCTCTAATAAAATTTTGTGTACACAAACCAATTTTAGGCAAAACTAACAAAATAAATTACCTATTTTCATATTAATAGGAAGAGCGTAGATACTAAGGCAGAGTGATAAGTCTGGTAAAAATCAACATAGGAATAAAGTTATAGCAAATTGAATATTACCCTTTTATTTACAACTCTTTTAGAAGGTTAAATGTTAATTTTCAGCCAGTTCCGTCAGTTTTTTTTTTTTAGAAAGCCAATAAAAGAAAAACACTACATTACGTTTTCGCAAACATGGAGAAAAGTGTGATGATTAAACTTTAATTCTAGCGTAAAAACACTTTTACAGAAATAAAACAAAAGATAGACAAATATTACGGGTACTCCGCTCCGTCGATTAAAATTATTCATAAGCGGTTTACCAATATTCGTAGTGGTCATACAAGCACAAGTGATGCTGAACGTCCAGGACGCCCTGTTAAGGTCTCAACACCAGAGATGATCGTCAAAATCCATGACATCGTGTTAAATGACAAAAATTAAAGTTCGTGAGACAGTTGAGATAGTAGGCATCTCAGACGCACGTGTGCGCAATATCTTACATCAACATTTAGACATGAAGAAGGTCTCCGCGGGTTGAGTGCCGCGTTTATTCACTGTGGATCAAAAACGCATGCGTGTGACCACTCTAGAGTCAGGTTTAGCACTGTTTCAACTCGATAAAACAGTTTTTATGCAACTTTTCATAACTTTTCATGACTGCAAAAGTGCACCACATACTGCCCCCATCTATTTTTCACGTCTTCCTTGTCCATCCAAAGGTTGTCTGGAAGATATCGCTATTAGCGATAAGATCGCCAATGTACCCTTATTTTACATATTCGTCCTAAGTTTAATAATGTTAATGGTGTACAATAAAGAATATTCTATCTATCTATCTACGCTCTTCCTATTAATATGAAAATAAGTAATTTGTTTTGTTAGTTTTGCCTATAATTGGTTTGTGTACACAAAATTTTATTAGAGGAAACATGTGATAATAACAATACATGATTTACTTAAAATAACAATATTGTGATATTTTTCGATAATTTTTACAATACACCGCATCACTAGAAGCTACCGTAACCGTAGGTGCTCATAGGGGAATAAAGTCGAATTATTTATTTTGTTCCCAATAGAGCACCAAGCAAAAATACAGATTGGTGCTGAAAAGGGAATAGCATTGGTGCTCTAAGCATTGGTGCTCTAAAAATAGGTGCTCAAATGGGAATACTTCTCATTTATGCGTCATTCAATTTCTTCTCATAAATCTGACGGTAAAAAAGCAAAGTGTAAAGTTTTTTGCAAGTCACGTGCTAGTCATTAGGAGCTAAAAATTGGGCCTATGTCCAGCAGTGGACGTCTTTCGGCTGAAACGATGATTATGATTTTGGTATAGGCTGAAATCGGGGCCATAAAATACGGGGTATCTGGCAAGCCTAAATTGGGGTGTCTGAGGTTTTGCGTTAATTCTGTTACAAGTTGTATATTCCAACAATTTTCATTCCAAATGAAATCAACAAGGCCAAATACAGTTAAACCTATAAATAAAGTTCAATTGCTTCTAAACGGATTTACGTTCGTCTGCGCTTGCGCATCGCCAGTTATTTTGAATGCAGTTCACCGCGGTTTGGGACAAAGAGGTTTTTTTAGGTTGCCGACGGATGCCGAGCCACCCATCCTTGGTACAGTCGGAATTAATAATATGTGCAAATATGGCTGCAATTAATTACTTTTTTGTTTGACCTTAGAAAATAATTTTGCTTCAAAACTGTTTTTACTAGGTTTCTTAATTTAATATTGCGGTTTCAAGTAAAGAAAAAAAAACCAACGCCTACAGTTATTAAAATTGTACAAACTCCCTAGTTGTGGCACTACTTCGGAGAAGCCATATTTATTTATTAACTAGCCTATGCCCGCGACTTCGCCCGCCTGAATATCGTTTATCGCGTATCCCTCGGCAACTGTCCGTTTTCCCGGGATAAAAAGTAGCCTATATGTTAATCCGGGCTATTTTCTATGTGTATGCCAAATTTCTTTAAAATCCATACAGTAGTTTTTGCGTGAAAGAGTATCAAACATCCACACATCCATACATCCTCAAAAACTTTCACGTTTTTAGTAGGAAGTAGGAAGGATTTACAATTCGCATTCGAATGTCAATTGCAATCAATAATGTTTTTGAATGTCAATGATATGATCTTAGAAGTACTAAAGCATATGATATCCAGCAGGGTTGGCGGGAAAATTCGGAATGAGCGTGTTTGATTATGTGTTATTGTCCAAAACTTGTGTTTCTTCGAGATGTGGATTATTAAATTCAAAGTGCTTGATGCTTGTTAACGTGAACAAGTGTGGGTAAAACAGGTAAATAAAACAAAGTTGAAAAACGTGATTTTTCATATTTTATCGTGAATCCCTCAGGAACCTCTAGAGAAGTTTCCACCACTTTATTATGCGTGTTGTATTAAACGTCGCTAAAAGGTCTTAGTAACCAGGCCGTAAAACTAAAAAAAAATGCAACCACTGTATGCTTCAAATATTCTAGAAAATAAATGATTAAGAATTATGAATTAACAGTGGATTGCAATACGCTGAGTTGATAGATTTCTTGAAAAGGGGGCCCTGTCAGAATGATAGCAAAGATGCTGTTGCTTATCCTCCCCCCCTCACTCCTCCCTTTACTCACTCTCTCTCCTCCCCTTTCTGCCCTCTACCCTAAACAGTAGTACTAATATACAAACTAATTAAGATATTTTCATTGTCATTGGTGCCGATTCTCTTGTCACAAAATTCTCTAAACTAGACTAAAAATCACCTAAATTTAGTTTAGTCCTGTCAAACGACGTTTTCTATTCTGAAATTCATTTTAAAACTAATTTTTGGTTTGACAGGACCAAAATTAGTTTAGTTATTCAACTTAGTAGAAATTGACATTTTGCTATTCTGTAATTGACGTTTTTCACCTAATATTAGAAATGTCAACCTAAATCTGACTATTTTTAGAAGGCATCAAAATACATGTCGACTATAATTAGTTATCAACAACTAAAATTACAAAGCTTATTTTATTCATTTTTATAGTTTTTAGGTAGTTTAAAATAAATAATGGATGCCTACTATGTAGTTGCAGCTGTTGTAGATTCAGCAGAAAGGTAAATTGTTCATAGAAATATACAATGAAATTTATAATTTCGATAAAACAAAGTACCTATATAATCAAAGGATAAGAAGTGATTTTTGTGTTGAACATAACATCTATTTGTAAATTGTATCCATAAACTTATTTTACTGTAAGTTTATGATTTTATCACAGTTATATATCGCGACTTATAATTTGTTCCTATCTTAATTCCTAAAAGTCTAGTCCAGTGTTGCCGGCAATCAAACAAGAAAAAGTCTGAAAGTTCTGAAACCGAATCAGAAATTACCCGTTTTGTGTAATAGTATTTTTTACAATAAGTATTGAAATAAATTATAACGTTAAGTTTTTGTTTATCTTTTTTTTCCTTTAATATATTACATACATAGAATAATAACTTATGTCTTAGGCTTATATTCAGAGACGAATCTACGCGTGAACTCATGCTTCCAACTGTCAAAATGCAGTACTATTTCGTTCGTCGTCTTAATATAAGCCTAAAAATCGACGTATTCTACAATCCAATTGGACGTCGCAATTTAAAGTGACATTCAATTATATCATTTTATGCTATTAATATGTGTCCGTAAAAAGCCTGAATTCACAAATTTTCCCTCTTTTGGGGAGAAAGTCTCCAAGTTGGTAATCCTGCGTGGTACTTTTTAGCTTCAATTCTCATCAAAGACATTTCATTTCATTTTTTTTTTAGTATAAGTAACTCTATGATTCTAATTTATTCAACTTTTTTGAGAAATTTCGTGTCCCGGGTACTAGAACTTTTTAACCTCGTCTTTAAAAAGGGAAATTCCAGCTTTTTAAATTAAAGAAATAGTTTATTATTGTGATTGCCCATGGAATTCAAAGGTCCTTGCGTTTTTTGCAAATAGCTCTGTTTCTCGTTGTTTAAGATATACAATATGATACGCTGCAATAATAACAATATATCTCCTTTGATAGGTACTCTTAGGCCCGTATTACAGAAGGTTCCTCAAGTACAGTTTAAACTCCAATCACCCGATCACTACTTTAAGGATAGAATCGTTACATGAGTATCGGTCTTATTCCAGAACGGTACCTAATTATAAACTTTAATTCAACAACACAACACACGAATTTGACCTGAATTAAAATAGAAATCTCTACTCAAGCGTAGTCTGGACCAAACTAGAGTGATTGATTTTAGATCAAATCTCTGCTCAAATACCGAAACAGGTGACGGTATAAAATAAAGCTAAACTCAGCTGAACTGTGATCAATAAATCTCTGCTTGAGGAACGTTCTAAAATCAAAGCTCAACTCAAAACTAGTTTTAAACAGTGATCAACGCTTGAGTATCGTTCTGTAATACGGGCCGTAGAAAATAATAACCTAACTCTTTAATCTGATCACACTTGACATGATTTTTTCTTCTTAATTTTAGTGATAAACTAATAATTCCAAATATAATTATTAATTAATTTCCTTCTGTTTTTGTGAACTTTCGGTCATTCCATTCACTCTTTAATAAGAAAATTAAGATGTACTGGTAACACCGCCAATTCAACTTAGATGCGTCAAACTCAATTATTAGAGCTGTCAACAAGTTTTCTAAAATAAGAAAAAGATAAACACAGAATAAGTTTTATGATTTTCTAAACTAAAATTTGTAAATTTTAGTTATAGTTAGGTTTAGGTGGGTGTACAAGAGAATCGGCACCATTGGCGGCTGTTATTTTTGGTTGCCGGATGCGGTACCGTCAGAAGCTAACGGTTGATTGGTTAATATAATTAACCTTGTTTTGTTGACCGTACCATCGTACGGCGAGTGTAGATTGTCATTGATAGTAAACATTTCAATTAGTAAATTGAATTTAAATCATCGACGTAAGTAATGGCCCTTTTCGATAAACGTTGCCCAACTAGAACAGAAATAGTGGGCAGGGCGCGCGTGGCAGCACCATTCACCATAGTGCAGGATATTTCAAAGCCTTTCTCAACACGCCTTATGACTTGTTTCTATAAATACTGTAACAAAAACCCGCAAAAATGCCTTATTGTGCTGTTTCTAAATTCTAACTGCAGAAACAAAAGCTGTCAAAGTACATTTGATTAAAATTAATTAAAAAAAAATAATGACGTCAAAATGTAAGCCGTAGTTTGTTCGGAAAGTTGCCACGCATGAATCGCAAGTAAAATTGTGATTACAACCATTCTATCTATTGCTGTGTGAACTAGTCCAAGTCACTCAGCGAGCTATGCTTGGAGTTTCTTTAAAGGATAAGATCCGTAACGTGATTATCCGGTGAAGAATCAGAGTGAGAGTGACCGACATAGCTTGTAGGATCAGAAAGCTTAAGTGGCAGTGGGCTGGCCATGTCTGTCGAAGGACTGATGGCCGTTGGAGCAGACGAGCCTTTGAGTGGAGATCGCGAATCGGTGAACGCAGTGTAGGGTGTCCTCCAGCAGGTGGACCGACGACCTGGAGAAGGTAGTGGAAGGCGGACGACCGAGTGTTGTGGCGCAACTTGGAGGCCATGATCAGCAGTGGACTGCGATAGGCTGAGTTGATTGATTGAACACTAGAGCTGCCATTCGTCTGGGTGTCCCCGTATATTTCTTAGTTTGGGAGGGTGTCTAGGAGAGTCGAGGGAGTCGGGGTTCTCAAGCAGTGTCCCCACTGCGTTGGTAAAAAAGTTAAGTTTCTTTTGGAGATTGTCCGGGGTTTGAAAACCCTGGTTTCCCCCAAATGTCCTGAGCTTTGGAAGTATGTCCGGCGTCGGCAATAAAGGTCCACATTGACCTTACAGCCCAGCTCAGATCTGTCAGATACGTTGTCAGAAATCGGTCGCCTGTTATGAGGGGTTTATAGGCTATATGGTCGTTGAAGTCATGGCAGCCCTACCCAATACTAAGACATCATCATCATCATCATTTCAGCCGAAAGACTTCCACTGCTGGACATAGGCCAACCCCAAGCATCGCCACAACGACCAACACTAAGTATTTCTCCTGTGCTGTGTGTGTGGGGGGGAGGGGTGTGTGTGTGTGTGGTGTTTATAAATCTTCACAAGCACAAAACATCTGGAATTCTACATACATTTAAACGTGTCAAGTCTTTAATTACAACTTCCCGAGGTCCGACTCATAACCAGCCGCAGCCCATTACTGTCCCACTGCTGGACACGGGCCTCTTCTCTGAATGAGAAGGTTTCAAGCTTTACTTCATCACGCTGTCCTACTGCGGGTTGTCGCACTACACTCACCATTGAGAACTGTATGGAGTACTCTCAGGTGTGCAGGTTTCCTCACGATGTTTTCCTTCACCGTTAAAGCAAGTGATAATCAAATTATGATCCACACAAATTTGGAAACTCAGAGGTGAAGGTCCATCGACTTTTGAATTAAACCTTTGACCATTTTCGCTCAGCCATTTATAAATTAATTAAAAAATCTAATTTAAATCACCTTTGGCTTTGTCGAACCCTAATAACACGACGTGTAAAGCGAAGTACCGTATACAAAATAAACATCTGACCGTCGAAGTTCAGGGCAATCATCTCTCAATTTATTTTGCTATCCCTACGCCACATGCTCGTGAGAACGGCGAGATACAAATAAACATACAAGTTTAAGCTACAAAGTCAATGCTCTGATGTGAATGTCAGCTTCAGGGGGCTGGCAGAGGTGTAGGTATGAGGAGGATATTAGAATTTTGGGAATAAAAAAAAGATTTTAGTCCGGTTCAGCCGTTGGAAAAAGAAAGAAATATTCATAATTTTCAATATCATTGTCACAGTAACAAAATGGGATGTAATCATCTTCAGGTTCAGTGCGGCTTCGGGGTGAGAGAAATTTAAGATATCAATTGAGCAGCGACGGAAAATAAAAATAAACTAAATACTTAAATATTATTTCGAATAATTATTCATTATTACTCTTTTGAATTTTTTTCTACATTATACAAGGTGTTGATCTGTAATCGTGCCATATTTCTAGATCTGATGATAAATAATGTGCTTAGTCACCTAAAAAATACTTAAAAAATTCTACGATCATTTAATACCTAAATTTTCACTTAGAAACATAGCGAGGGTTCGAGAATAAATCCCGAACGACTCGGAAAATAAGTCATCGGCGGCATTGTCAAAGGGTGGAAATACCTGCAAATTGTTTTGGTGGTGTCGCACGCATCGTTTTTGTGTCGCACGTGACACACGGGGGGAAATTGTTTGTTTACAAATAGGTATTTAACAAAAAAAAAATTTTTTTGGTATTGATTTTTTACTGATTCGTGTTCAGTATCAGTGGTATAGTCACCTCCTTAAATATGGCACGAATGCAGAGCAACATGTTGTATACATTTATTAATATAGTACTAGTATAGTATTATAATATCTGTGGTTATAGTCTAATCTAATATAGAAAAAAAATGAAAAAATTGCATGAAATGTGGATGTGTTACAAGTAAAGGTGTTACAATTAACATTTTTTTTCTACACATTTCACCAGTTTCATGTACAAATATTAAACAACACACACACATTACCATCTGACGGCCAACTCTAGCACCGCGCGCGCTTATTGGTCAAACCAATAGCGCGCGCTTTCCCGGCTTCCTGTTACTCACTTCCGTCCCTTTTCACGAAATCACTTCCACAGATTGCAGGAAAGCGGGAGGAGAGATGTTGCACATTTTTTTTTAATATTGTGCGTCACATTCGCACATATCGGCTATCATTATAATAAAACAAAGTTTAACCGGATTAAATCTCGTATATTATTTAAATTGGTTTCCCTGACGTTTCGAAAGCTTTGCAGCATTTCGTGGTCGCAGGTAGACTAAGATGACAATCTTCTTTACAGAAATTTCTAAAAAAATATTTAATCTACCGTACAATATTTATTAATTAAAATCGTTTCGATGCGCGTAGTAATCACTGTTTGGGACTTGATTATTTTTAGGACTGGGTTCCAAGCTGGTGGTAGCTGCCAATTAGGATGTTTTTTTTATTTCAATAGCCTATTATTCTAGGTACATATCGGTTTTCCTTCGCCAGAACTTGTGGTTTATCTGTAAAGACGATTGTCATCTTACGGCCAAAATTAATAACCAATCTATCCACGATAAGCTTCATACAAAATATGTCAAATTTCTATCTCTAGTAGGGCAAATCGTGGATAGATTGGATATTAATTTTGGCCGTTAGTCTACCTGCGACCACGATATGCTGCAAAGCTTTCGAAACGTCAGGGAAACCAATTTAAATAATATACGCGATTTAATCCGGTTAAACTTTGTTTTATTATAATGTGTAGTGATCACGAAAACCTAAGAAGTTATTATATCGGCTATGGTTCAGTAAATGCTGTGGCAAATTCACGGAGCAGAGCTACAGCGCCTAAGAAATATCAGGCGTAACAGTCCTTTTAATTAGTCTATATCTAAAGTTACAATCTACGCTTCCCCGGAGACAGCACAGAATTCAATTAGCGAAGTATAACAGTTTCTGGCCATACCACTTAAAACTTTAAAAGACTGCTAAGATCTTAAATTGCTGACTGGACTCAGAAGACAGGAAATATACAAGGACAGTGAGGATCAGGCAAATAGTATTTGCCAATAGTTGTAATGGCCATGGTAAGAGCTTCCACAAACACCTCTCGTTAGGTGGTTTGATCAGTTCAGAAGGCAGTTCTCCATGACACGGCACGTATTGTAAGGAAGTTTTTTCCTCTGGAGCCCTGACCACTGGTAACTTGGACCCTGCTTTTGATTCTGATGGGTCCTCAGAGCAACAGAATACAGAGAGACAAGCCGCCGCGTAAAGGCTCACCGTTGTATGCACAGCGGGCATACACTGCCTCTAGTTCACCGTCACTTGAGTGTTTTATATGTGTGCGTGCTTTTTGTTGTAATTTATTGGTGTGTAAGTTGAGTTTGCGACACTCCGACTCCATCTCCTTATTTCCGTTATCTGTGGTTTTACCTAAACGTTCTCACAATTTTTTTTAAATGATGTGTATTATATAATGAAAGAATAAGTTAACAAATGAATACTTACCTAAACGAGATAGTAATACTATTAACAAGTGTCAAGAGGCCTTATAGAGCCTTTGACACAGAGAAGGTAGGAATGAAGGAACAAGCAGGAATATAGGTAATCTACTGCCTCGATAGTATTGTCAAGGATGAACAGACGAGTCATATCTATACTAAGCTGTACTAATACTAAAATAATATTGTAAAGAAAAAAGATTTGTTTGTTTATAATCGATAAACCCTGAAATACTGACCGGATTTTAATAATTCTTTCACCATTAGAAAGCTATGATGATTTTTTACGTACTTGTGGTGCACTATATAACAAACAGTTCAATGTTTATTAGATAATATTTAACTGTATACCAAATTATTTTTGTTCTTATTTTCTGAAGTTGTTTTTTTTGTCGAAATGTTACCGACAGTGCCCCATTGGCAATGTCGGTAACTGGGGCTTTTACTATACTTTATCCAGAAGTAACATAGACTAAATTTTATTTCAGTATGCGAGCGAAACCGCGGGCACAGCTAGTTAAAAATAAAAACCGATGAGAACGTCAAACATAAGAATCAGACGTTGTCCATTTCTCCCAACAAAAAGAATCTGTGCGTATTAATATTTCTTGGAATCGCAGCTGCGATTGTAGTAGCCCAAAACCTTTGATTAATAATCAAAGCCCAGCCCCCCTAGCCAAGTTGACAATCTACACAATCGTCAATCGTCAACGCTAATAGAAAACGATCAAAATGTATGGGAATGACATATCTCAACGAAAAAATCATTCATTCAGATATGTCATTCCCATACATTTTGATTGTTTTCTATTAGCGTTAACGATTGTAGATTGTGTAGATTGTCAACTTGGCTAGGGGGGCAGATCTACCTACCTAACCTATTCAGTCTGTATATTTACTTGCAGTACTTTATTACACCTAGTCTAAAATGAAACCCCTTCCAATTCATGACAGGTAGAGAATTTACGCTATGTTTTACAAAAACCTTCGTTTACTTTCCTTTTTATTTATCCCGTAAAGAAAAAAACGCCTTGAATATAAGAAAGCATCATAAACCAGCTCATATCGGACCTTTTTATAAAAATATAACCTCAAAAAGTAAAAATATTTCCCGCCAAAATTGATGCGGCCATCTTTCATAGACAAACTGCCAGGTAGAATTGACCTCGGCCGCAACTAGGGTTGTGCGAAGGCTTTACCTGCGAATTAATGTTTTTTGTGACCAACGGGTTTTATAAAACTTCTTATTTTAAAGGATCTTGTATTTTTATAGCCACTATGACCTTTTATTTGTAAAAACCACGTATAATTTGTAAAGTGTTTTCGCATTGAAATGGATTCTGATAGCCTATATGTCTATCAAACTATCAATATTTACTAAGACTGTCACAGTCAACTATTGTGTATAGGTTTCCTCAATTGCGCATGCGTCGCAAACCTTGGTTCTCGGCCTACCACATCCTTTGGATGCTAAAAATAAAATATGATATGCACGCAGTCACAACAAAGTTATTTTTAACCGACTGTTGTCATTTCTAAATGCCAGGACCAAGGCAGACAGTTTTAAAATCGCGTTCAAGGCGTATACGGAATAGCAAACAGATGAAATTGGCCTTTGCATCTTGACGTTTAAAGTTTGTCCTCTAGACATAAGGAAAAACTTGAAGATATTTACTGCCTAAACAAAGTTACACCAAAATCAAATAATAAAATGTCTGGACAGACCAGTCATAAGCCCCATGTAATAGAAAATCTCACAGACACAAAAACAAATAAGTGTCCGTCTAAATCTAAAGCGTTTAATCCTCCCAAAACCACCCTTGGTCCAGCCAGCCTTCCTGGCCGCCTCAAATTACGTAACATGAAATAATCCTACACCTTGTCTATAAAAAGAAAACCTTACATAGTTGCCTTTTTGTTACAGAGTGAAAAAGACGGCGATACTGAACCACCAAGTGTGAACGAGACAAAAGTTCTGGATCAAACCGGTTACCCAATGTCCGTTTAACGAACGCATCGCCTAGTATGCTGGTTCGAATTTCGAATGCTCTAAGTGTTTTGTGATTGGTTGGAATTGAGAAAGTGATTTTCAAGATGGCTGTTGTTCCCGCGCTTTTTGGACTTCTTTTGGCCGCTTTTGTGTCAGGTAAGACCTAAAGATTATATCCTAACAACTTAGACCAACTCGTTTTTTGTTATTCTGTGCATAACAACTACTAAATATACGTTTCTAGGTGAAAAGTACCTTAATTGCTAATCCAGGATACAAATTAACTTCTGAAGTTTGATCAAATCCATTTTACCTTGCGTGATTGAATTACAAATATCCATTAAAACTTTCGAATTAATAATATTAGTTAGCCATTTCACAATTTTCCTGAAGTTTTTGGAAGAATCTTACCATTAAATGGAATTAATTACTTCTCTAAGTGAAAATTCTCCAGTAAAAAGCATTGACTTTTACGACAACATTCGACGGAATTAGTCGAAGTCCCCGACATTTGCCGAAGCAATATTGCTCTGTAGCTCATGACTTGTTTTATGTGGAAGACTAACTGCACATAAACTGAGAAAGCAACAAATGTTGTGGTTCTTGGCTCCCAAATGTTGAGGTAAAAACATTTTGTAAATTCGCTGAATTCAATGGTCTGAAATCGCCTACACGCATTGAGGAAGCTCAATGCTCGTATCTTCTCTGTATAAGAAGAGAAGAAGTCTTCCCAGCAGTAGAACGATTACAAGTTGATATTATTAATATCCTAGGCATAGTTATATTATAACCTACTTCTTTCAAAAAAATTATATTCAAAGACGAAATAAGCAACAAACCATAATATAAGTAATATAAGTAGAATTGTATTATTTATTATTTTCACATTCGTATTCAGTCGGCAAAGGCATAAACTGACACGGCCTATTGTAAATTTTCGTCAATTCTTATTTTAGCGGTTTATGTTTTCTTGATATTTTTCGCTGTACGTGTTGAATATTCTGAGAGTGTAACGAAGCAAGTTTTTTTCGTGGTTCGCGAGCAGTTTTTGGGCGTATTTTCAGTATTTGTGATCTAGAATCTGTTATGTATGAATCATCTGTTGAAAATTCTAAATACGACAAAAAGACAAGAATGCGGGTAAATTGATGTTGTGATGGAAATAACTTGGAATGCACAAGACACGCTCATACGAATACAATGATGACAAAGATAGCATACACACAACAATGCTAAAATGGACTTAGAGGCTTGCATTACTTGTCTTTCTTGTACTCAGTTTTATCATACCGAACTCAATTTCTTTAAAAACTATAAATTAATATAAAATAGAAAGAAAGAAAAGAAAGAAAAATTATTTATTGCCACAACAAGACGACATGCGGTAGGTGCACATAAAAAATACTTAATTAGGTACATTTCTTGAATCATTTTATCAATGTATGATACCTACTTTGCATGTCGTAGCTGCGGCAAAGTGGTCAACACTCAGCATGATGCTGTGTTGTAACGTGAGTCACAACACAGCGCTGATTTTCAGTGTCAACACCAAGTGATGATGATGAAATAGGTACTTTAAACTCAATCTATACTGTATTCAAGAAAACAAAGTAGGTGTATCTAACAATGGAATAATTTTAAAGTGGGTAGTCTTGTCTTGACTTTTTGAAGGATTATAATCAAACCTTATTATCCAGAACTTCTCATGATACTAAGCTCCGAACAGGCCAATTAAGCAGTAACACTAAACAAACGATTAATTAATATCCTAACAGGAGTTTATTTTCGTAACTGGACCAGTGTTATCTTTAAAAATATAATTTCTGTCATCGACACACAGATACAAACAATCTCTTCCGCCGGTGCACCACCGACAATTTTTACAACTTTTTTTGGCTTAGGGTTGTCGAATTACAAACCAAACTTTTGAACTTGTTTTTTTTGTTTCTTTACTTTTACCTTTCAAGGGGCGTAAAGTAGAGAGACAATGGAAAATCTCGCCTCTCGCTCGGACACTTAATGATATAATTTGAAAAATAAATCTTTCGACGATATCAAACCAAACATGGCCGTAATAGAATCGTAGTAGGAACACACTTGTCCAAATGTCATTAGTCTTTCATTTTCATTCTCCAAGGTAGGGTAGCAAACGTCCCGTGGTCAATGAAACGACTTCCAAGAATGAGGCCTTAGGTTCTAGTCCCGGGCCGGATCATGTTGTTACTTTTTGTGTCTATGTCAAAATTGTAAAAAGTGCTCAATAGTCTTGCCTCCTGTTCTACGGGACGTGCAATGTGGCTGTACTTTAGAAGTAGCTTTTCTGCCTACCTTCAGAGAATCATGCGTGACGTGTGCAAGGTTACTCTAGGACGCCGACCTACACAAGCCTGACACATAATAAATTATGTATTCCTATCAGATCGAGTGTATCAGTCATCTGTGTCAGTTGGTCTCGATGGACCGCGGTCTGTAAATGGTAACTTAATACAACTGTATGTTCTGATTTCTGATGGGTTACTTAATAGAAGTTTTTAAACTTTCGCGAATTTCACTCATATTGAACTAAGTTTACGGGACTTGTCGCAAAACCAACCGTGGGTAGTTCGAGAAAACACCCGCCGCTCAAGACGATGACACCCACATACTTCAGTCTGCTCGTGACCACGGCCTATGCAACTTGACCGAAACGTCGAGGTTAGTCAAAATGCTTGTTATATTTTGATTTAATTGTGCGCGACAAGTCCCGTAAACTTAGTTCAATATGGGTTACTTAATGTTAAGATTGGGTGTGATTAATTGGGCTAGGATAATTCAGAAAAGAACGCTTCAAATTCAAATTTAAAAGTTTTTATTTCGAATAAGCATTAACATGCACTTTCAAAATGTTAAGAATCTAGTTGCACGGTTCCAAAATGTTGGTCCTATGGAGAAGAGCCGGCAAGGAACTCCATGGAAATACTCTTTTCATGCTAAATAGTACAAAGGTATGTTACATTGATTTGGTAGGAATTGTTTGAGAATAATACAGGATAAATTTTTAATTTTTAGCGGATAATTTGCATAGCGGTTCAGTATCTATCCCTTATCGCAAACACATCACTAAAATTCACTTTAAAACAAAATAAAATGTCGACTTTGTATGGGACACTCAGAATATTTTGTAGCGTACGGTACGCCATACAAAGCCATATTTTTATTTTGTTTTAAAGTAAATTTTAACAATGTGTTTGCGATACGGTACAGATACTGAACCGCTGTGCAAATTATCCGCACTCATTAAAAATTTATCCTGTAGAAATGCTGATTTTCTTCCAGTTAACCACTGGAAGAAAATCAGCATTTCTTACGATAATAACAAAAACTTCGGAACGTCAATCAGTTTGTCAAACGCCACCACGATTTTACTTGGAGCCAAATTTTTGAAAGCCACACTTACAGATATTGCATGTCAAACTAGCTGTGATTTGGGTCAGATTTTGCCATTTTTCAGTGATCAATTTAACATGAGAGAGCAGAAATTGGAAGTCTGAATGCCAGTTAGGTGGATTCCTAATCCGATGCATCGCATTGCATGGATTCAACCAGAGTTAATTTCGCAACGAAAAATAACAGAAGCCAAAAGGGAATGTAGATAGAATAATCACTTTAAACTTCGCTTGTTGATTTAGAATTTAGAAAATAGTTAGCTAAAGGAAAAGTCTTCAAAACTAACTTTGAATTCATGTGAGGATCAGAAAACTTAAAAATATTTGGACGAACAGTTTGTTGCTAGCAAATAGTTCCCTAACATAGCATTACATCACGCCTGTATAGTTACCTATTTCTAGAAAACTGAAACATAAATAACCACAGTTTATTTTTAACATTCGATTGTTGGTAAGCAATAGGTCTTAATTCCATATCTTTACATATATATTTATTTATTTTTTTATTTATTGTTTAAATCAGACACATAGATCCATATTTTTGTTAGTAATACTTAATTAACTATATTAGTAGGTAATCCGCTATACAATACAAGTAAATTCATCACACTAAAATATTACGTCACATGTCATTTAGATTAAAATTTAAAATAAATTAATATTTATCTGCCCAATATATATAGCCATTCTTTTTTAAATTATCCTTTACTGTCCAAAATTATATAAATATTCTTGTCCAGCATTAACTTTATGAGTTATGAGTATGACAGCCCTACAATTTTTTTTTTCGGTAACACGGCACCGACAACTCAGTCGGTATGTTTACGAAGTCAGTTTAAACTTTTAAGGTAAACATTCACGGGGTAAGCTACAGGTTGTTTGTTTGTTCATATTAGTTCGTTTGTTTCTTATTTCAAGTTTAGTTCTTTGATAATTATTTTTAATGGTTCTATCTATTGTTTGTTTTGATATTGATTTTGGAAAGGGCATTGACTGGAGGAGAAACTACTAGGTCGTGACCGTGACTTTGTTTGTACGTATCCGTCGAATTAAAAACACATTTGCCTTAAAAAAAACGCTTTTTACACATTTTAATATGTGCGAAAGAAATAAAGAGAAAAACGAAATCATTTATCTTGTATTTAACCAACCAACTGCGATCGCCAACCCGCCTGCCAAGCGTGGCGATTATGGCATATCACCCCAACATGTTTGGGGAAGGCCTATGTCCAGCAGTGGACGTCTTTCGGCTGTAATTTTGATGATGATGACTAGAAGGGGTAATGCTCAGATTTATAATTATTAATCTGAGGGTAAATGTTAAATGTCTCTACATTAAAACATTCCACTGTTTTTGAGCCAACAACTTTTTCCCTCGAGCCTTCAACTTTAGTTGAAAATATAGCTAGACAAGCTTTTATTTAGGTTTATTTTTCTGTAACTTGGCCATTTACAAAACATATCTGGTTTTTAGATATTTATAACACGGTGCATTCGCTGCATGCCTAAATACATTATAACGCTAAAATTACTCAAACAAACGACTCACCTTATTATTTTGTTAAGTTGAAAACAACACCCTATAATGACTGTGTTACTGCTACCGCTAGCATCTGTGCCGCTTCTTGACCGTGACAGTGGGGCAGGTCGTAATATAAACATACCTACTGCCTTGAGACTTGGTACTAAACAGATTTTATGGAAACTGTATCTGTTGCTTCCTTTTTAAGGGCATGATAATGGATCGCGGCAATTGTGAAACTGGCTGGCATCATCATCATCATTTCAGCCGAAAGACGTCCACTGCTAGACATAGGCCTCCCCCAGGCATCGCCACAACGACCGGTCCTGCGCTTTCCGCATCCAGCGGATTCCCGCGACCCTCACCAGGTCGTCAGTCCACCTTGTGGGGACAGTTATGTCCTTTATGTTGTCAGTCTACCCACGCTGCGCCTTCCAGTACGCGGTCGCCACTCCAGAACTTTACTGCCCCATCGGCCATCCGGCCATCCGTTCTGCGAGCAATGTGCTACTATGTTCGGTTATCTTCGTTCTCCTGCGAATCTCCTCATTTCTGATTCGATCACGCACTCCCGAGCATAGCCCTCTCGATTTCTCTTTGAGTGACTTTGAGCCTTATCAGGCCCATTGTGAGCGACCACGTTTCAGTGCCGTAAGTGATTATAGGTGGAGTTATTTTGGAAAGCACGTGATCCTTTCTATCCTGAAGTGCCGATTATAACTTACCTCAGGAAATATGAATGTCTTCTTCGTTGACCTCCGTACTTACATTAGTAACCTAGTAGCAGTTTCGTTGAAAGCTATGTTTCCAATCTTCTTATACATATAGAGCAAAGGCAAGGATGTGATCTGCCAGCCTGTGAGTCAGAAGTCAGTAACTATGCCAGTGTAGTGACATGATATTTACCTAAGATTTTTTTCTCTCATAAAAGGCCCCACGAAGTGTCGTGTCGTGTCGCCGATCAATTGGGTAATGAAAGACGTTTTAATTTGTACATATCTAGAGTTTCACAACATGCGTCATGTTTGGGACAAATAAAATACTCGCTAGCATTTAATTCTGCTATTAAAATTACTTCATGATGAATGTCCTTCAAAGCTGTCAACATCCAAATCGCATGTAATACAGTGTAGCTTTGACTTCCGGCATGTAATAGTGTCCTCCATTTGTCCGGAGAGTCCACTAGGAAGGTGGATAGGACACCGATATGTAATGGACAGGCATGCATTGACTATTGTTGTTGTGACTGTATCCACAAGAGAAATGGTGCAGAAGTTTCACTTTGTATTTTACGTTTTTACAAGAATGTAAAAGAGAGAGAAATTACAGACAGCCTGCCAATCATGATGATAATGGCAGTACAAAATATTATGGTTTATTGAAGTTATTAGGTAACCTATGTTCAACATGTGGTCACAATTTTAGAGACCTATTTGTTTTCTTTGACATTTAATACAGTAAGAGTTTTGTGACTTAATGGTTACTGCATCGACTTATTAATTACCATAAAGCCATAAAAAGTACACATTTTGAATGCAGTTTCGTATCTCAAAAAAATTTATAGGAATGGTCTAACCAGAATACATCGGATCCCGTAGAAAATTAGTTGCGAAATTCATATGGCAATGTCCCATCTGAGAATCGACCCCGAAATAGCTCAGAAAAGGTTTATTAACCCCCAGTTTCCGAAAGGCTGAACTAACCGACAAAATCAATGTCAAATCTCAGTCAGGTCAAGCAATGTGATTGGTTGTTAGTATTTTTGCCGACCAATCACAGGAGCTGACATTAGATTTAGTAATAGATCAAATTGATTAGCCTTCAAGAAACTGGGGTTTATTCTAATAAAATATAATTCTGTTTCATAGCTCAGTAAAAGCTGTACTACTATGTGATACAATTTTTTACCAAGACGCCACATAAAAAAAAGTTTTGCAAGAGAATACAGTCGTAAAATGTTGGCGGGGACCGGGGGGCGGACGGCGCGTTATGGTTGGTCGGCTCAAAAGTTCGGTGCTATGATTCTGTATGATTGGTGCCCCTCGCTGACTTACTAATTTCTCGATTGACAGCGAGGCGTATGATTTGCAGTGCTACTGCCTATGCTTTGTGACCGGGGGAATCCGGCTAATCAGCGTCTAAAGGCTTACTGGTCTGTGTTTTTACCAAAAGAGAATCTCTAAGCTAGAAACGATTCCCAACATACTTTGCAAAACATTCTAGTCTGATGCCTGCAACTTTTTGTCCCACAAGAATTAAGTTCGCAGACCCCGTAATTTGTCGCCAAAAAACTTTAATTACAGCCTCTAATTGACCTGTACTTCTGCTGACCGCCGTCACGTACTTACAGTGAGTCAGTCTGTCCGTTATGTCACGTAGTAGGTGAGATGGCTGAATGCTGTGTGAGTCATCTCATCTGTAATGTAGCTCAATTATAAGATTGATTTGTTGGAGGTAATAATGGTTTATGAGTCAATAACTTAGGACTTAAAGAATTTTTATTAAAGATAAGGAATTTATAAGGGTACACAGAAATAGATAGATTGAATGGAAAAGTGTGCGGGGCGCGCGTGCCAACACTGCACCAGAGTGCAGGGCATTTCAAAACCTTTCTCAGTACGCCTTATGACTTGTTTCTGTAAATAATGTAACAAAAACCTGCAAAAATGCCTTATTGTGCTGTTTCTAAATGCAGAAACAAAAGCTGTAAAGTACATTTGATTAAAGTTGATTTTTAGGGTTCCGTAGTCCTACAAGGAACCCTTATAGTTTCGTCATGTCCGTCCGTCTGTCCGTCTGCCCGTCTGTCCTAATCCTTTACAGCTTAATAACTTCTACAGTTATAAACATAAGTAAATGAAATTTTGCTAAAAAATAGTCTAGATATAGATCTCAATTTTAAATGAATAAAAAAATCGTGATTACGTATTTTAGGGGTGGCGCCCATACATGTGAAATGGGGATGAAATTTTTTTTTCGCTGCTCCCCCTCGTCTTGGGTATCATTGAATAGGTCTACTAAAATTTCATACATAACTTTTTTATCAGGTGTACCATCTGCAAAATATAGCCCGCCAAAGTGGCTTGCAATGTGTCCCCCCCAAGCCATTTCTAAACTATGCAACGTAGAAACTTATAATCTTCCACATTGATAGACCTTTATAAAAATTCTCTTTTAAAATTATTTCGAGTATAATTTGATAATAAATTTTTGGGTTATAGAGAGAAAACTGAAAAATACTTAAAACGTCATAGTTCAAAGGTCATTGACCATAGAGAAAAATGATCATAGCTAATAATGCTCCTTTAGCTACTTTCTATTTAAAAAAATTACAAAAAGTAACTGTGTGTTATATTGAAATGACAAACTTCTTAAATTTGGCGCTGTACAGCGCCATCTAGCGGCTAGTAGCAACACTCTCGGAGTCGCCAATGCTGCCGTCTATTGCATTTGACACTTTATAGTGCCATCTAGCGGCGGCTACTAACAACACTATCTGAGTCGCCAATGCTGCCGTCTATTGCAAAAACTAAAATAGCCATGATTAATATTCGATTTGATTTGTTTGTAAATCCTACTTAAGGAACCCTATAATACTGAGCATGGCCCGACATGCTCTTGGCCGGTTTTTTAATAATTAATGACGTAAACATGGGAGGCGAGGTTTGTCCGAAAGTTGCCACGCATGAATCGCAAGTATAATTGTGATTCCAACCATTCTATCTATCTATTTCTGTGGTTCATTCGTAAAGAATATAACCACTATAAAGTGTTAAAATATTCGCTTTGCTACTTTAGATAAAACATTGAATTGCTCTTGACGAGGATTTCACTCCTGGCCGACGATAAGTGACTTTGTGCAAAAGGTCATTTCAGCCGAAAGACGTCCACTGCTGGACATAGGCCTTCCCCAAGCATCGCCACAACGACCGTTCCTGTGCCTTCCGCATCCAGCGGATTCCCGCGACCTTCACCAGGTCGTCGGTCCACCTTGTGGGGGGCCTACCCACGCTGCGCCTTCCAGTACGCGGTCGCCACTCCAGAACTTTACTGCCCCATCGGCCATCCGTTCTGCGAGCAATGTGCCCCGCCCACTGCCACTTAAGTTTGGCAATTCTTCGGGCTATGAATTACATAGTGCAAAAGGTTAATATACCTGCAACATGAATTATCTTATTATGTCTCATCTCATCGCTGGAAGCCAGTGCAATGAGTCAGTAGTTGAATCACGTAGCACCGGTTAATTACAGTTTATATCGATCGCCGATAAACCGATAAAACTGTTAAACGAACGAAGTTTTATTGGAAGGCGGTTAAATCTAAAGAAACTATGACCGATTTGAGAAGAAAAGAAACGAAGAAAATAGTTTTGGAATGACGTAAATGAGACAAAGGAAACTTGTACAACTGAAAAGTGAATGGTACTGGGTGGCCCGCGAAATTCAAAATTTCTTGCTTTTTTGGAAATTATAGCTCATTTCGCTTTGTATATCGATCGAAATATGATTCGCGGCAGTAATAACAATATATCTACTGAATAATACAATTAGAAAACATTAAATTAGCTCTATAATCTCGATATTAGAGATTATTATTTTTATTATTATTGGGTTTTTTCATTAGGAAATTCTCAGTAGCAGCCCGGAGTCTGGATTTGTGCCCGATCAATGGCAATAGGCTCGCCCCTATTACATGGGACTATAACATAACTGGCGAAATGTGGGTGTACTATTACACCTCTGCCTACCCCTTCGGGGAAATACAGGCGTGATGTTATGTTATGTTATAAGCCGACGACATAGTAGTCATGGCTGAGACGATGGAGGACCTCGGTACAATGCTCGATGACCTCAGTAGAGCTTCCGATAGAGTGGGTCTTAAAATGAATATGGACAAGACAAAGGTTATGTCGAATTCCCATATAGCACCCATTACCGTAAGCATCGGAGAATCTACACTCGAAGTTGTTGACGATTATGTATACCTAGGACAAACTGTCCAGCTAGGTAAGTCTAACTTCGAGAAAGAGGTCAATCGTCGAATCCGACTCGGTTGGGCAGCGTTCGGGAAGCTACGCAATATCTTCTCGTCCAAAATACCGCAGTGTCTCAAGACGAAAGTCTTTGACCAGTGTGTGTTGCCAGTAATTACTTACGGTACTGAAACGTGGTCGCTCACAATGGGCCTGATAAGAAGGCTCAAAGTCACTCAAAGGGCAATGGAGAGGGCTATGCTCGGAGTGTCCCTGCGTGATCGAATCAGAAATGAGGAGATTCGCAGGAGAACGAAAGTAACCGACATAGCCCGAAGAATTGCCAAACTTAAGTGGCAATGGGCGGGGCACATTGCTCGCAGAACGGATGGCCGATGGGGCAGTAAAGTTCTGGAGTGGCGACCGCGTACTGGAAGGCGCAGCGTGGGTAGGCCCCCCACAAGGTGAACCGACGACCTGGTGAAGGTCGCGGGAATCCGCTGGATGCGGAAGGCACAGGACCGGTCGTTGGGGCGATGCTTGGGGGAGGCCAATGTCCAGCAGTGGACGTCTTTCGGCTGAAATGATGAATGATGATGATAAGCTCGATAATCGATAATTTGATCGTAAATTAATATTGTCGAGCTTGTACAGCTTATAGAGCTAAGTTAATATTTTCTTTGAGTATTATTCAGTAGACAGACAGAACGAAGTAAGCTTTAAAGTCTCGATTTTCATGTTTCAAAAGAGTCCAACAAAACTCAATGTTATTTTTTTAAACAAAAGTTTGTGTAGTTGAATCTCGAGAGTTGACGAGACCTTTTGGCCACCATCCCGCTCCGTCTTCCGACCGGTACCACAATATGGTATTTTCACCGAACATACAATAAGTACTTATGCCATCGCATGCCAGCAAGTGTGCTTGTATTGCTGTGTTTCGGTCTGAAGGGTACGGGTGCCGGTGAAATTACAATCACATGAGACTTTCCATCTTCATGTCTCAATTTGGCGAACCGACTTGCGGTACCATTTAGGCAACAGCCTAAGTGGTATTGCAGTTGTTATGGGCAAAGGTAACCGCTTAACATCAGGTGGGCCTTTAGCTCGTTTCGCCATCCTATACCATAAAAATAAAAAAAAGTGGTCGAAAATTACAAATTTTGAACCGGAAAGACTTTCATACATACAAACGAAGCAAGTTAAGTAAATATAATGTTTGTAAAAATGTGTTTCAACGTTAAATAAAACCGTCTGAGCCTTGTAAATTAGGTATCACGTAATTTCCAAGGCAGTTGAACTGCATAAAGCCATCGTATTCGTAACAAAGGCAAAGGTGCAATAGGGATGAGTCACCGACTAAGTACTGCAGATTGTGGCTCTGTTGCACCAGTCACGGAATTGACTCACTGACTATTACGTGATTCGGACGGCATCGGCAGTTGCGATTTTTATGTAAATTCTGATTTGAATTCAGTTTATTTATATTTTTGTAATTGTTGCCTAACACTAGGTTTTTTCCTGTACCTTAGGTGCGTAATTGCATACAAGGTAGGTACACACGGCTACACATCAAGCTGTACATTCCAGTATAAGCTGATCTCGCATTGTACGGAAAGCCTGCACAATGCGAGGACAGCTTATACTGGAAATTTACAGCTTGATGTGTAGCCGTGTGTACAAGTATATTATAATAAATTAATAATACTATTATTTTCCGCCATTTGTTAGTACTATGTTCGTGTTTGTTATTACTTTAGTTTAATTTTTATGGTGTGCAAACAATAAAGTATACTCTTATCTATCTATCTCATATAGTAGTGAATCTTCTTTGAAGTTGCCGCCAAACAGCGCGTCTCACCCCGTCTCACTCCGCAAGTTCCCTCGTTCGCCAGAGAAAGTGCGTGAGGAAATGCGGGAAGGAAGAGAGACAAGACAAGACAAGAGAGAAAAAGTTGATATTTATTTTACTGTAAAAAATCATTGCTCTAGGTTTATAAACCAGAAAGAAAACAGTCGAGAGCGTTTGTATGGAGAAAACACAACCCGCATTTTCTTTTAAGAAGCTCTGAGCGGTAGGCTAATTATTTTGACCTTGACGCGCAGTTTCGCTGCTACTTAGTTATTTATTATACTTAAGACTCAGGCCTCCTTCGCGCCATATGCTACATTTTTCTCCTATATTTCACTAAAACATAGCCACCCGAATTCCGACCGATATCCACCATACATCACCTTTTATTCCATTCTCTATAAGTGACGTGAGAAATGTGACGTCATTTCCCCTTTGCGACATATGTGACGTATAGCACGTGATACGTTCAGCAGAACGTATAAAAAATATCAGATCGAATATATGGCCGATATTATTTATGACGACTATTGGTGTTTTCACCCTACGTTTTTTTGTGAGGTACGAAAGGGATCTATTGTTTTCTTATTGAACTATATTTTTCTTTGTTTTTGTATGACTACTACGTGTTATTGAAATAACTGAAAACTTCTTAAAATAAATAAATATTTTGGGAAATTTTACACGCCACCGTCTAGTCCTATACTAAGCAGAGCTTGTGCTATGGGTACTAGACAATGGATATAATACTTATATACTTTTTTTTCGTAAATATATACTTATAATACGTAACAAACACCCAGACCAACAGAAACACTTATGTTCATCACACAAATATTTGTGTTCTGCGGGAATCGAACCCACGACCTCGTGATCAGCAGTCAGACACTCGAACCACTAGACCACAGACGTCGTTGTCAAAGGTTGCTATAATGCTCAAACTATGTACATAAATGTAGGTATTTATCAAAGTTTGGTATCAACAGCCTACCCTTCCACACCAATCGGGTGTAGCGATAGTAGGTAGAAACTATGAAGTCTGACACTACAATAACATGTTTAAATATTTAAGGAGTCATTATACTCATCAATATGAACAACAAATATGTAGTAAAACTATCGGATCAACCCTGAAATCGCTAAAAAAAACAGCTGTACTTTACATTTGTTTTCACATAAACTCACACATAAACATTTATAATATTAGCACAGAGGACCGAAATTAGTAGGATTAAGCGGGCAATTCTCTGAACTGCGAATTAGACAGGTTTTTCGTTAGATAACATATGTTTTTAAATATTTTATGCTTATATATTTATTGAATATTGCTCTTATAGTACTGATCCATTATGGCCTGTACTTATTTTTTCGTTTAATATTATAAAATTTTAGTAATTGACTTATAAACATCAAAAATCTAATTAATATGGCGCGTCCAAACTCCCAATTTATCAATATAAGTCATTAAAACTTTAAGTATGCAATGTATTCATTGAATCAATGCACTTGCAACGATACTTCAAATATGTGCCTGTAATTTTCCACTTGTTATAGTTTATTTCATAATAAACAATTGTATTTAGAGAAGTTTTTAAAATGTCCAATCGTTTAAGCATAATTTCTATGGCTCATGCTTTCTCTAAGTTTCTACAAAAACCGTCTAACGTAACAGCCGACTCGATTCTACATTCGTTTCCTGTCATTTGCTGCCGCGCTAACGTGAAGTAAGGATGTGTCTGTGCCACTCGAGTAGCGAATTAAGAGGACGCTCCCAAAACGCAATTCCCACCCTCGCACTCCCCTTACACCCCGCAACTGCGGGTCGCTCTCGTAAATTTTATGCGAGTTGCAATAGAACACATTTTCGAAAAATTCATTCCCGCGCGTTTTACACACGGAAGTAAATGACGTAAGTCTCAAAACAGTTTTCATTTTATTACAAGAATACTAAACAATCTGTACAGATTTCCTGTAGCCAGTTTTTAGTAAACTTTATTATCTGCCTATATGCATAAATTTTATGCAGCTAACTTAATTAATAAAGGAGAAATATTTGGAACATCTCTAAAAACGCATGATTTTGAAAACTTAAAAGTATCGAACAAAAATCAACTAATTATGTAACTGTCTAATCAAACTATAGATAAAGGTTCAAAAAACATATACCTATGTAAATTTGACATTCATCAAGCATGTGTTCGACTCACATGTTTTCAAAAAGTCACCTCATTTTGGGAGCCTAGCCTTAAACACGATAATATTATCGATTCTGGCTTTTGTAAGGTAAGTGGTCTCATTTTTATGGTCATGTTTTAATATAGAAAAACTTACAGGATATTACCGAAATAACATGACCAAAAATCAAAGAAGTTTTATAAGGCTGCTATGTATTTATTACTCTTTAGCTGTGTAACGATCTAAAGATAAATTAATTTCAATAAATATATCTCATTTATCAGGCTCTAATTTTTCTGTATTTTTCTGGCGAATTTGCGGCAGATAAATGATTTAGGGTCCAGGTAAATGTGATATTTAGCAATATTATGGGCTATTCTACCAAAAACTGATTGTTGTACTGTATTTTTCATGTAATACGAAATGGGGAAGATAAAGAAGGAGAAGAGGGAAGAAAGACTTTTGAAAAAACGATTGCAGAGAGACGAAGATATAACCGTATTAAGAATGACGAAAATTTATGGAAAGAAAAGCAAAAAGCCGACATTCTCAGATATCTTAGACGTAAGGAAGACAAAAAGCAACTAAGCATTCAGAAATTTCACCAAGACAACAGAGAATTCAAAGAAAGAGATGGAGGAAGAATTTTAACGCTAACTATTTAAGAAAAAAGAACACAAGAAAATTTATCAGTTGATTGCAAATAATACTCCCTCTAAAAGTGAACATGGATTTGACATTGAACTTGTTCGACAAGAAAAAGTTGATTTATCGCCGTCCCCTTCAATTTTATCTGACTTAAAACATATTTGTAAACCTATATCACCTATTAATCAAGATAGACAAGTTGCATCATGTATTTTGTGTCCTCATGGAAAGCACCTAGATTTTTACAAACTGCCTTCAAGTAACACTAATGATGTTGTTGTACCATTAGCGGAATTTACAAAAGAGATTAGTTTATTACGTAAACAAGGCTGGACTAATATTCAAAATACAAACGATCAGAAAGGATGTGTGTCTCAAACGGGCACAGAATAAAAATAACTAATGTGCTTTAAATTTGATTGTTTGTTTGGCGCCGACTCATAATGTTATTTACATTACTTTAGGTAGGAGAATAGTTATTAAGACTAAAAAGCTTCATTTAATTTTTCGGTTTTCAGTTTCCTTTTTCGTCTGTTCAATTTTTTGTTATAAAGTTTAGTTTTAAATTTTTTTCTCTCCATTATGTTGTAGTGTCTAGAACTACATTTACGTGTGCCAAGTTTCACCAGAATCGGTTAACAGGTAAGAATTCAGTGGGTGAACAAGTGAACAAGCACTCATCCCCTGTTTTCCTACGCTTAGGGGTGGATTTTGATTTTTAAATTTTAATGGGACCAACTTCAAAATATACCCTATACATTAAAACAAGAATCATCAAAATCGGACTACTCTGTAAAAAGTTATGCGTGGCTATAAATTTAAAAAAAAATACGCGTCGAATGGGAACCTCCGCCTTTTTTTTCGTCGGGTGAAAATGTATCATTATCATTATCAATAATTTAGAAAAATCAATAATGCTCAAGCGAATAAGTCCTATTTTGTTATAATTTGAAAATTTAAATTAACTTCATTAAATGGTAAATTACCATTACATAAGCTCAATATTTTATTGGATAGAGAGAGAGTATACGTTGGTAAACCTACTAAATGCAGGTTTTCAATTATTTTCAATTAATGTTGATTTTAAATCAAGTCTGTGCCAGACTGTGATTTATTGATTAAAACAAATGATTGATGGAACTATGCCCAAGTTTATTATTTATCATTTTACTAATTTATATGTACCCTATTCCTCATTTATCTGATCACATCTCATTCAGCTGGTAATGAAAATTTTCAATGAGCTATATCTCATTAACCATCAAGTCAATTTAAGTGCCTTTAGTAGCATTCAGTTTCTTAATGTTATCACTTTTATATGACTAAGGTAAATTGTGCAAAAATACATAAAAAAAAATTACCATATAAATTATGCAAAAACATCACATAATGGAGAATTGCCCAAGCGAGGTGAAATCTAAAAATATTAATTGTGGAAACGAGCAGAACCGAAGAGTACAAACCCTGAGATTCTAAACGGAAATTAAATTCGATACCACGAGCCATCGACCATACAGTCCATAGACGCCTCATAACAGGCGACCGATGTCTGCAACACATCTATGAAATTTCACTAATGTAGGTCGCCACTATTCGCCACTTGAAATCTTCACATGAGTTTTGACCACTTACATGAGCTGTCAAAACTGCCGCGTTAGTGATTGGAATGAAAATTGAATGGGGTGCATTAAAAGAGCCTCCACGAGTGACGATATTTAATTGATCGTCATCGTCATCGTAAAAGGTGCGCCCCTTGGGCAGTCAGCCCCGCTACCAACCTGCTGACTGGCTAATCTTTTCCCCACGACGAGCTATTATTATTATGTAGCTCATGTCGACACGAAAAAGAAAGAAAGAAGAAGTGATTAGCCAATAGCCGCCTTGGTAGGGGCGTTAGGGGGGGCAATCGGATTGCAGGGCCCTAATTCTCACGTTATAGAGATAAATGTCTAATTCGAGATAATCTCTAATTTTAAATCTCTACGAAAAATGACGCACATTATGTCAACTGCTATAAACCAATCTTTGTATTTAGAGCAATAGGCGTAGAGGCATAGACATTCTGAGAATACGAAAATTTATTTTCAATCGACATTCGCCATCTTGTTTCGACATTATGTCGATTTCGAGATAATGTCTACGACGCGAGAATGACCCCCCAGTACCCCGCCTCAGCTAGCGGCAGAATTTATTGGACGCATTATTTTCAACATTAGGCGTCTATTTAGCTGTATGGTCGATGCCACGAGCAGAGTTCACGGTAGCTTACTGAACCAGAGGTCGCAAGTTCGATTCCTGCTAGTGAGCTAATTTTTCTTTTCACAATTTATATCAAACATTCTTGTCGAGAAACTTACAATTTGACTTCATAAAAAGTTGCTCTTCCAGTCCATTTTTTTGTTAAGACTATTAGTTCCGTTGTATTTAGTGAGGTGAACATGAACGAGTGGGTGCCTCCGTCTGTAATGATGACGAGACTGCACGTAGTAGTGCAGGTCCATTGTTACACGGGACGGGATTTTGACGGATGAGAAATAACTTTGTTATTGGTAGGGCTTAGTTGACCATAGGAAAGTAAGGCTGCGTAAGAGAGCGCCTCGCTACCTATCACATACCTTTTTTTTTGTCTTCGGCTGGAAATCCTCATGGATACCCTCCGTCTGGGGACGGCGGAGGGGTATGTCGGACTCTTACCGACTAAAACCACACGGTGGCCATCCTCTGCACAAAATAGAGGAGCTATGGGAACTCCATAGCACGTACCTGGTGGAAACGGAGCATTAAAAAAAGAAAGAAGAAAGAAACAAAAAAAATGCTAAATGCGCATGATATTTATTAATAGTTACCCTTCATCCTTGAAAAAGTGTCTAATTTTAAATATAACAACCGGACAACAGGCTGTCTAATATTTGCATATCATTATGTTATGACAAAATATGCTGAACAACAGAATGGTATTATGTAACAAACACCAACTGTAGCCATATTTAAAAGCAAATAAATATTTGAATTTGTGAATCATTACTACTACGGTGCGGCACTCTTTTTGTTCTACACCCGCATAAGGAAAATAAAACAAAATATGGTTGTTACTTTTGGATAAAGTAGCTTTCTAATGGTGAAAGAATGATTAAAATCGGTTCAGCAGTTTCAGAGTTTATCGACCATAAACAAACAAACAAGTCTTTCCTCTTTATAACCTTGAAGCACCATTTGCCTGGGGGAGCTTATTGTGTGAATCCGTCTTAACAGACGAGTAGATGCCTTTGTACAGCGCTGTCATGGCCTGTATAAACCCAAGTTGAAGTCTGCACGACGCTGGGGCTGGTCGAAAGCCGCTGTTGTTGCAGTCTGTGTGCACGACGCCTGGGGCTGACCGAGGCCGCTCCGTCGTAGCATTCTAAAGACGGGTTTCATAAACACGCTTAGCTGCCGCTAATAATATTAATATTATATATTCTACATTTTCTTTCTGCTGAGTCAAGTTCGCAAATGGAGACAAATTCTTACTTAACGTTGGAAAATATGAAATTCTCGTGCCTTACAATGAAAACAAACCCGAATACATTAAACTAAAGGAAAACGTAGCCTTTCACAGGCAATAAGTCTACAATTTCCATTTTGTTTCGCCTTTTAAAACTTCTCGGAGCTTCTACGCTAATTTTGGAATGTAACAAATACTGTTTTCTTAGTTGTCTCGTCATCCTGACAGAAACTCGATCTTTCTCAGTTCTTTTATCTTTTTAAGGTCTTAAAGCTCTTTTACGTGACTCTAGAATTTCCAGAGGTAATTTTCGCGTCTATGGTAACCAAAAATATAGGTCCTGTAGATAAAAAGTTCAGTAGTAGTACTAGATAGATAGATAGAATATACTTTATTGTACACCATGAAAATAGTAGTAAACAGGAACAACGTATAAATTATGGGTACATGGGCGGTCTTATCGCTAAAAGCGATATCTTCCAGACAACCTTTTTCTATGGAAAGAAATATAATATGATAGAAATTGGATCTTTTAATATTATATTTCTATTATATACGTGGGACACTCAGAAAGTTTTGCGAAACTAAAAAAAATTGTTCTATACGTACATATATTTTTATCAAATCTTTTCAAAGTACTTTCCACCAGCCTCTATACAAAGATTCATGCGCCTAAACCAGTTTTCAAAACACTTTTTCCAGTCCGCCGCAGACACCTCGTTTACAGCCTGCTCGAACGCAGCCAGCGCATCTTCCGGCGACGAAAATTGTATCCCTTTGAGCTGATTTTTTATTTTTGGGAATAAAAAGAAGTCACACGGTGCTAGATCAGGGCTGTAAGGAGGGTGACCCAGGAGTTTGACTGGCGTGCTGTCCAGGAAGTCCCTCGTTTTGAGTGCGGTGTGCGCAGGTGCTTTGTCGTGGTGGAGCAGTAGCCCGCGGAGCCCTGTGTTTGGTCGCTTGTTGCTTATAACAGAGAAAACTTCTGGCAAACATTTGGTAGTATACCATTCGGCATTAATGCTTCTTTGATCCCGTAAGGGAATTGATACCAAGTGGCCAGTCAAATTAAAAAAGCTAGCGATCAAAATCTTACCCCCGCTTCTAGATCGCTTCACTTTGGTAGGCGTTGGCTCATTTTGAAACACCCAAACAGTCGACTGGCGCTTGGTTTCTGGGTCGTATTGATAAATCCAGGACTCATCACCTGTAACGATGTCGTAAACACGCCGAGACGAGCCTGCTTCAAATTTGTTAAGCATATCACGGCACCATTCCACCCGGGCCTGCTTCTGAGCATCGGTGAGGTTGTGCGGCACCCAGCGTGATACTATCCTCCTCACGCGAAGATGGCTGTGTAGAATCTCGTGAACGCTTCCCGATCCAATCTTCAATATGTGTTGAATCTCCTGATATGTAATTCGCCTATTGTCTTGGATTAAATTTTTCACTGCTAGCACGTTTTCTTCGGTAACAGCCGTCAAAGGGCGACCGCTTCTTTCGTCATCCCCCAAAGTTGGTCGACCGCGCTTGAATTCGTTATACCAACGATACACGGTTGCCTTGGAAGGGCCTTCATCCATGAATGCCATTTGAAGTCTATCGTACGATTCATCCGGTTTCAGGCGACACTTGAAATCGTATAAAATCATAGCTCTAAAATGTTCCCGGCGCAGATCCATATTTCAGTGAGACACAATACTTTGAATTAACTCGCAAAAAATGTGGAGGGAAATTTTGAAATTGGAACTTACTTATTTTTACTTATAAATAATCATATTTTCGAAAAACATTATAACTGGCCAGTCTCCCATATATAAAAACTTTTTTTCGCAATACTTTCTGAGGGGCCTGGTATAAAACAAAACACAAAAGAAAAAACAACAAAAAAAAACAACTAAAAAAACAAAAACAAAAAAGAAAAAACAAGAAGAAACAAAGAAAGAAAAAAGAAAGGAAGAAGATTATATATAACTAGATACTGAACGTGATCTACTAGATAGTGATCGAATCAGAAATGAGGAGATTCGCAGGAGAACGAAAGTAACCGACATAGCCCGAAGAATTGCCAAACTTAAGTGGCAGTGGGCGGGGCACATTGCTCGCAGAACGGATGGCCGATGGGGCAGTAAAGTTCTGGAGTGGCGACCGCGTACTGGAAGGCGCAGCGTGGGTAGGCCCCCCACAAGGTGGACCGACGACCTGGTGAAGGTCGCGGGAATCCGCTGGATGCGGAAGGCACAGGACCGGTCGTTGTGGCGATGCTTGGGGGAGGCCTATGTCCAGCAGTGGACGTCTTACGGCTGAAATGATGATGATGATGATGATGAGATACTGAACTTTTAGAAACAACTTATTTTGTAATTAGTAAAAGACGGTAAAGGTGTTCCGTGTGGTTCCCAGCAAGTATAGGCCAACCCTTCCCCCCTCATCATCCTCGTGTCCTTATCCCAATTTATTTGGGGTCACCGGCCACAGTATGTCTTTTTCTTCCGTATACTCTGTCAGCCGCCATTTCAATGTTCACTTTCTATCCGTAATACAACGTGTTATTAAAATAACAGAAGAAAACCTCTTAAGGGGTCAACGTACTCAGCAGTACGAACAACTTTTACTATAGGACCAACTCGGAATTCGCGAAAAAAAAACAGCTGATCCCTACTTTTTGTCGATTCATGTGAATAAGGATGTAGGGGACAACTGTTTTTTTTTGCGATTCATATATCTATATATATTTATATAGTACAGTGACCCCTTAAGAGGTTTTCAGTTAATTCAATAACACGTTGTATTGGTGTTGATTCTCTTGTACTCCAACATAATTTAAACTATTCATATCCTTTTCTAATAGTGAAGATAAGAAAGAGATAGCAATATTTTTTAAGCTGTCAAATTAGTTTACGAGCTACACTTCTTTGTATTTTTATCGGCACGTTCCGAGATCACGACTAAACTTGTATGGAAATTTTAACTCCCAACTAAGACAGCAATAAAATTGTTGCCATCCTTTTCTTGTATCTACTATTAGTAAAAGAGAGCTATAGTTTAAATAAGTTTTCAACACACTTGCTCGTAAAGTGGCTCTTATTGCATCGCTTTTAGGTTCATAATGTGGCTTATAACGCACGCGTGCTTTTTAGGGTTCCGAAGTCCTACAAGGAACCCTTATAGTTTCGTCATGTCCGTCCGTCTGTCCGTCTGTCCGTCTGTCCTAATCCTTTACAGCTTAATAACTTCTACAGTTATAAACATAAGTAAATGAAATTTTGTTAAAAAATAGTTTACATATAGATCTCAATTTTGAAAAGAATAAAAAAATCGTTTTTACGTATTTTAGGGGTGGCGTCCATACATGTGAAATGGGGATGAATAATTTTTTTTCGCTGCACCCCCTTGTGTGGGGTATCATTGAATAGGTCTACTAAAATGAAGGTAATGTTTCATACACCACTTTTTTATCAGGTGTACCATCTGCGAAATATAGCCCGCCAAAGTGGCTTGCAATGTGTCCCCCCCCCTGCCATTTCTAAACTATGCAACGTAGAAACTTATAATCTTCCACATTGATAGACCTTTGTAAAAACTCTCTTTTAAAATTATTTCGAGTATAAAGTGATTATAATTTTTTGAGTTATAGAGAGAAAACTGAAAAATACTTAAAACGTCCTAGTTCAAAGGTCATTGACCTTAGATAAAAATTATCATAGCAAATAATGCTCCTTTAGCTACTTTCTATTTGTTAAAATCACAAAAAGTAACTTTGACACTTCTTAAATTTGGCTTCTTGAATTTATCGCTAGATGGCGCTACTAACAACACGCTCTGAGTCGCGAATGCGAAAACTAAAATAGCCATGATTAATGTTTTTCATTATATTATTGCACTAGTGCTTTTTACTTCACAGTTTATTTTTAAATCGCAGAAAAGAGTTTTTATGCTTGAACTAAATTAAACATTTTTGGGAATAAGTCAACTGTATTAATTAAAATATGCTATATAAACATTTCATTTCATCAAATTATTAATTTTTGTCAACAAATTAATATTAATTTGTGTTATAAATAAAAAAAGAAATATATTATATTTTTATATTAGGCTGTATGGCGGTTTCTTTCGACCACCTGCGCTCGCATAGCTGTATGTCACAGCGCGGTCCGCGCGTCATTTTTATCATTTTTCACAAATTCAATATTTGTCTAAAATGTCAAATTTATGTTTTTTTTCTCGCAAGTGTGTTGAAAAACGTCGTATGACACGCGTTAGCATTAACTATTATACTCTCGGCTCCATTACGCCCTCGCCTTCGGCTCGGGCTGCAATTCAGCCTCGAGTATAATAGTCAACTTAGCTCACTTGTATCATAATGTACTATTAGAATGTAAACAAGGGAATTATCACCAATATCCAAACCTTTCCATCTGTAGGTGTCGGGAAAGGCCCGTGTCCACCATTATAGAATAGAATAGAATATTTATTCGCAGGAACAGTTGTCTTACAAGGTCTTATAATATTAGTGTCGATAGAATCATGTTCCACCTTATAAAATACTTTGGGAAATATCTTAAATGATAACAAACACACAGTAAAATCCAAGGTAACAGAGTGGCTACTACAGAAGGACTATTCCTATACGGAGTCTTTACTTACTTACATCGCCTAATATCAGTGCACACACACCTTGTCTTACTAGTTTACACAGCCCACACATACACACACCCCTCCACGCATACACATCCCCACTCCTCACAAAACATCACAACACAGACTAAGAAGTGTACTACGTACAGACGACCCACTCCCATACAAAAAAATGGCCCGTAGTAGTTGGAAAAATTGAACATGACAGTTCGTTTTTTTTTTTAATTCTTTTGTTGAATTTTGGGCAAAGGCTCACACTGTATGCCTTATTTAAGCTGTTGTATATTGTTATTTCAACTTTAGTTCGTAAAATATAGCTAGAGTCCTGTAACAGATGTCAAATACGTAAAAATACATTTAAAATTTACGTATTTGACTTCTGTCACAGGACTGAAGCTACATTTTACCAACTATACATTTTCGAAACGAGAACTGAGAATATGTAAATGAAACAACATATTTTGTTCAGATTTTTATTTATTAAATTATAGTTTTTAATACAATATGTCTTATTTTGCATTCTCGGAAGAGATTTTCTAATCAGCCTAGATAAATCTGTGCCTTTCAATATTTTATATGAACACCAGTTGAAAATTAAAAAAATTACCATGCCAAGGAAGAGCACTTCAGTTTTTTACCCGACTGCGCCAGAAGGAGGGTTATGTTTTTCGTGTGTTTCACAAGAAAGGAGGTCAAATGAGTAGGTACTTAGACAAAGTTTGGCTTGGTATGGTGAACCCGATGTACAGGCTACGTGAAAGTTTCGCTCTTGATGTCTTACTATTCAAGCTAGCACAATTCTCCAAGTTGAAAAGATTGTCAAAAAAGATACTGTTTCAGCAGTATTTTTTAGGATGAAACTATCTTCTTTTCCATGAGCATATTGAGCTAGAACAAATGACACTTGAATTAAACTTGGTACAAATGGTAAATTAAAGTTCGAGATTTAGAAAAATATAATTATATTATATTTTTATATTAACATTCATGATGATGAGACTGGTTTAAATAAATTAAAACACTAATGTTTACTTTTATTTCGTAATAGTAATTAGCAGGTACTGTCTCTTCTCATGGGTGTTGTAAAAGGCGACTAAGGGATTCACCAGAGAATGCCCGTCATTCTCTGAGTTTTCAAGCAATCAACTGCGATCGCCAACCCGCCTGCCAAGCGTGGCGATTATGGCATAACACAGCAAACCTTTGAGTGATAAAGATAGATTTTAAACTATCTTGTAACACTCATTTTACATCAATATGGGATGATGGATCAGTGATCAATACCGTTTGGCATTAACTTTGCAGGTCTCAGTCAGTCTACTGCGTCAACAGCATATATTTCACTACAGTAAGTTTGCCAATAGTACATGATACCTGGTCTAGTGACACGGCCTGTTAGAAATTCCAATAAAAAGCAATCGGTACTCGCTACCAAACTTGAGCGGGTTGGAGTGGATATGAGTATACTAATTTTTTTACTACATTAGCTGTACACCTAACATTTTATAAGTAGATTACTGATTACGTACGAACCTTCATAAACTTTTGTATTCCTGTAGTTATTTCATCGGCCAAAAACAATGTAGGATAAGCACCAACTTTAAGCCGATACTTCTCATTGATGAACCATTTTTCAATGCTTCTGACACAAACATAGTTTGTGAAGATCTTGCACGCTAAACTGCGCAAATAAGCCACTTTAAGTCCTATCTCACTAACGGGAAGCGAATACATCTTAGCGTCCTTTCGTTTGATATCACAATGTTCGATACAACAATACAACACTTGTTGTTCATCTTACTTGTACTATCACTGCAAAATATCACAGTTAAGAAATCATTAAGAGGATAAGTACAGAAATTAATCAACGCAAACTTTAATCAACAACATTATATGGAAAAATCGAAATCTTACAAAAACAACCAAAATTTACGTAAAAAATTAACAATGACCTCAGACTACATAGAGATACTACGTATGACGGTCGAAAATTATCTATGGTCTTGTCAAAGGGCCTAAACGGGGTGAAGACTGTTACAAGGGGGCGAGGGTCTCCTGTCATGTATGAAATTTCTAACCATAGAGTACATCTGTATACGGTTGAAATTATTTGTTCCAAGTTTATCACCCGTGCATCACAAATAATACACAAACCCACTCAAGAGTATGCTGAGCAATACCCAGAAATTGTTCACTTGTGTTGCTTTAAAAATCATATTCTAAGGCTCGTATTACAGAAGCTTCCTCAAATACAGTTTAAACTCCAATCACCTGATCACTACTTAAGGATAGAATCGTTACTTGAGTATCAGTCTTATTCCAGAACGGTAATTATAAACTTTAATTCAACAACAAAACACACGAATTTGACCTGAAATATAATAGAAATCTCTACTCAAGCGTAGTCTGGACCACGCTTGAGTGATTACAGATCAAATATCTGCCCAAATACCGAAACAGGTGACAATATAAAACGAAACTAAACTCAGCTGAACTGTGATCAACAAATCTCTGCTTGAGGGACGTTCTAAAATCAAAGCTCAACTTAAAACTAGTTTTAAACAGAGATCAACGCTTGAGTATCCTTCTGGAATACGGGCCTAAGAATTTCATGTCCAAAAACTGTCTCTTAAGATACAGGTTACCCTAGTTTAGGAGGCAGGGTTAGTAAAATTTTTGTACAGATTTTGCAACATGCAAGAATTGTAACCCAACGGTATTCTACTTTTTTTGTATCACTCTAATATTTCTTGTAACTTCTGTAATATTTTTTTTGATGACTAAACTATTTTAAAAAAATATGTGGGACAGTACAGCTGATTATGTTGTGAGGGCTAGTTAGCAAACACAACTGAACACACGATTCCAGACTCCAGAGCTAGGACGACGTATTGGATCGTTTAGCTATGTAAATTGGACCACACATGTGTCAAAGTAGATAGAAGAACCACTCAATACAGTCTGCAAAAATTAGTTCGAGAAAGTTCACACATAAATATTGCTGAAGTGGCGAAATCGAATTTTGTGAGTTGTGATAAGCCTAAAAGATTAAAGAGAAAATGCGGTTACACAGCGTTTAGTAATAACCAAAATGCGTTGTGAATCCCAATGTTGTACAGTTATGATAAAGTCCCTTTTTGAAAAAAGCATGTTTTCAACTTGCTTGAAACTTTGAGACTAATATTTTCAGTAAGTACAAAAAAAAGTCCAAATGGGCGGATAAGCTATTACGAATTGATATATTTTTTTATCTCTCGCTTGCACACATACTCGACATAAGCCAAAGGTGACTATTTATAATTTTATTTATGCAAGTCTTACAGCTTTCCACCAGAGCTGTGCGAGGAAGTTCAGGGAAAAATCTACCAACATCAGAGCATAGGGCAGCGAGGCTAGCAAAATAAAGATATCCGGTAGTTGAGTACTGTTAACAATTACCAAAAATGTTATATTATTTAAAAGAAGGTATAGAAAGGACAACATTGTAGATAGAATAAAAAAAATCCATAAAAAAAATGAAAGAGATACACGCTTTTTAAGTTTTTGGATGGGGAATTTTCTGTCCTTGTCGTGAGAAACAACGGATATTGTTCAGAGAGATGTCAAGTTACTATGAAGGTTTTGTACAATGACGTCATTCTTTAATAGTTCTGTCTCTGTCTAGTGAACAAATTTAAATCGCTTATAACTTTGACATTTTATTAAATATTTTATTAAATATTTTATTAAATATTTTATTGGTTTTTTCACTGTTGCTTATTTTTCTCGAAAAAGTTTCAAGAATTCTAATAAAAACTTATTTAAAAAAAATAGTCACCTTCCTTATTCTATTGGTTATTTTTTCGCTCAGCTTCCTCGTACGATTTTAGGTTGGCCTTCTGCCCCTTCTTGTACAGTGTTTACCATACTAATGTAACCACAGACGGCAAACTCAATTTGTTACAGCGACAAATGCGACAATCACAACATTCACCACATAATTTAACGTAATAATTGTACAATCCGGTCAACATAACCATGAAGCATGTATGCTTAGGATTATGCAAAGATTTGACTGCCTCGTTGGTCTAGTGGTTGCAAGGGCGACTGCTGAGCGTGGGGTCCCGGGTCGGGCAAAGTGTTATTGGGTTTTTTCATTAGGAAATTCTCAGTAGCAGCACGGAGTCTGGATTTGTGCCCGTACAATGGCAATAGGCTCGCCCCCTATTACATGGGACTATAACATAACTTGCGAAATGTGGGTGTACTATTACACCTCTGCCTACCCTTTCGGGGAAATACAGGCGTGATGTTATGTATGTATGTGTGTATGCAAAGATTTATGGTACCTTTAGTTCCTTTAACACCTCAGATTAGAAGATACAAGCAACGACGACGACGATGTCTATGGTCTAGCGGTTCGAGTGTCGGACTGCTGTTCGCGAGGTCGTGGGTTCGATTCCCGTGATGAATGAATATCGTTGTGTCGATGCTTAGGGGAGAATAATTAAACTCACAACTGTTTGATTCTGATCCATACATGAATTCGAAGCTAGAGATGCGGGCCAGGGTCGGTCTCAGACCCCCCTGCATGAAAGGCTAGCTTTTAACCGCTAGGCTATTACTGCTGGGGTATCTATAGGCACGCCGCATATTTTAATTTAGCCTAACACACGACCAAGTTGCGCGTTCATATCTTTTGTTCGCAAATGCTTCCCATGCGGCATTGATTGACGTAGGACCAATATAATATCCGGTGCAGTGTAGTGTTTCTGTACACGTTTTACAAAACTATCCATGCGTGTGCTGTCATCATTTCAGCCGAAAGATATCCACTGCAGGACATAGGCCTTCCCCAAGCATATTTATGTTGGGGGGGATATGCCATAATCGCCACGCTTGGTAGGCGGGTTGGCGATCACAGTTGGTTGGTTAAATACTCAGAGAACGCTGCTGCCCATTCTCTGGTGAATCCCTTAGTCGCCTTTCACGACACTCATGAGAAGAGATAAGGGTGGTGCAATTCTTTACGTCCGGCACCACACGGACATACGTGGCTTTGATTAATATAATTTGCGGCGGGCTTAAATCTAGTCGCTTTTTGAGTTTCGCTGACGCCTAGGCGAAAAGCGAGAGAAATGAAAAATGACCTAAAATCAATTATTGAATTCTACTACATGAAACTTTTATTTTATCTACTCAATAAACTGAAGTAGCAACGAGCCAGTTAAACTGTAATATTTTATAACTTCTTATCGTCAAGTTAACCGTGACAAATTCTCAATTGCCATAATTCGCGCGAAAACTCCCAACACTAGGATTTTCATCATCGCAATTGTTGTGTAGTAGTGATGGGGTTATATCGATAGTTTTTGTGGGGCTCTTGGTTTACCGCCAAAATTTATATCCTATCTATCCACGATTTGCCCTACTAGAGATTGAAATATGACATAATTTGTATGGAGCGTATGTCAAATTTCTGTTATTAATTTTGGCCGTTAGTGGCCCGCGCGAGTCGATAGATTTGCGAGATTAGGTTGCGCTTAAAATGGTCAGAAAAAAATTTCATTTCGTGTCTTGGTGTGATCGGTCCTAATTTTCTTTGAATGCCTATGGAAGCTGACGTTATGGTAAATCAAAAGCCGTTTAACAACAGGTTTCAACGTGAAGTATCGATATTACCCCAGGTGTCAATTAGCAATTGCTCTGTAAATAAAACGGGTGGCGTCACGTCAGAGGACGTCCAACTTAGGTGAAGCTTATACGCATTTGCACGCGCGGATAGTACGCGCCCGCAGTTAACGGTGACGTCTCTCGGTTTACTCCCAACTGGCCGAGCCCGTGTCGAAGCTATATAGAAACTTCGCTTCAAAATACTGATATTAATCCGCATCTGGTTATACCTGGTTGGATTAGATAAGATACCTTCCATAGTATCTATTAGAAAGAAAGAAAAGAAAGAAAGAAAATAACATTTATTTAACACAACTGAGACACATACAAAAGAAAGGATATACATGAACAAGAAATAGATTGATAGACGAAGAAGTAATATAAAAATCGTAAAGTACAGCAGTCATGATGTTATGATTTTGTTAAATTTGTATAACATAACATAACATCACGCCTGTATTTCTCCGAAGGGGTAGGCAGAGGTGTATAGTACACCCACATTTCGCCAGTTATGTTATAGTCCCATGTAATAAAGAAAAAGAAAAAAAAAAGAAATCGCTGATCGCGATAAGGCCGCCATTTGTACAATAGTTTAAATGCATATTCAATGTAATGTTTTTTATGGTGTACAATAAAGCATGTATAAATAATAATAAATAAATAATAGGGGGCGAGCCTATTGCCATTGACCGTGCACAAATCCAGACTCCGGGCTGCTACTGAGAATTTCCTAATGAAAAAACCCAATAACACTTTACCCGACCCGGGAATCGAACCCAGGACCCCACGCTCAGCAGTCGCGCTTGCAACCACTAGACCAACGAGGCAGGCAATTTGAATAATTTTATTATAACGCATGAGTGTAAGTACTGGATGCGGAAGGCAGAGGCCCAGTGTTGTGGCGCAACTTGGGAGAGTCCTATGTCCAGCAGTGGACTGCGATAGGCTGAGTTGATGATGAGTGTAAGCCAACTGGCAGATTTTGTGGATCATAAAATATTCATGTGTTTACGTACATTATGATATGATAATGATAATTTTATATACTTGTGTAATTTGATTTTGATATGACAATACGTGGGACACTCAGAAAGTTTTGCGAAACTAAAAAAAATTGTTCTATACGTACATATATTTTTATCAAATCTTTTCAAAGTACTTTCCACCAGCCTCTATACAAAGATTCATGCGCCTAAACCAGTTTTCAAAACACTTTTTCCAGTCCGCCGCAGACACCTCGTTTACAGCCTGCTCGAACGCAGCCAGCGCATCTTCCGGCGACGAAAATTGTATCCCTTTGAGCTGATTTTTTATTTTTGGGAATAAAAAGAAGTCACACGGTGCTAGATCAGGGCTGTAAGGAGGGTGACCCAGGAGTTTGACTGGCGTGCTGTCCAGGAAGTCCCTCGTTTTGAGTGCGGTGTGCGCAGGTGTTTTGTCGTGGTGGAGCAGTAGCCCGCGGAGCCCTGTGTTTGGTCGCTTGTTGCTTATAACAGAGAAAACTTCTGGCAAACATTTGGTAGTATACCATTCGGCATTAATGCTTCTTTGATCCCGTAAGGGAATTGATACCAAGTGGCCAGTCAAATTAAAAAAGCTAGCGATCAAAATCTTACCCCCGCTTCTAGATCGCTTCACTTTGGTAGGCGTTGGCTCATTTTGAAACACCCAAACAGTCGACTGGCGCTTGGTTTCTGGGTCGTATTGATAAATCCAGGACTCATCACCTGTAACGATGTCGTAAACACGCCGAGACGAGCCTGCTTCAAATTTGTTAAGCATATCACGGCACCATTCCACCCGGGCCTGCTTCTGAGCATCGGTGAGGTTGTGCGGCACCCAGCGTGATACTATCCTCCTCACGTGAAGATGGCTGTGTAGAATCTCGTGAACGCTTCCCGATCCAATCTTCAATATGTGTTGAATCTCCTGATATGTAATTCGCCTATTGTCTTGGATTAAATTTTTCACTGCTAGCACGTTTTCTTCGGTAACAGCCGTCAAAGGGCGACCGCTTCTTTCGTCATCCCCCAAAGTTGGTCGACCGCGCTTGAATTCGTTATACCAACGATACACGGTTGCCTTGGAAGGGCCTTCATCCATGAATGCCATTTGAAGTCTATCGTACGATTCATCCGGTTTCAGGCGACACTTGAAATCGTATAAAATCATAGCTCTAAAATGTTCCCGGCGCAGATCCATATTTCAGTGAGACACAATACTTTGAATTAACTCGCAAAAAATGTGGAGGGAAATTTTGAAATTGGAACTTACTTATTTTTACTTATAAATAATCATATTTTCGAAAAACATTATAACTGGCCAGTCTCCCATATATAAAAACTTTTTTTCGCAATACTTTCTGAGGGGCCTGGTATGAGACACATTAATTATTTCGTTTATTTTTGGTATTATGACATTGCAACTTTAATTTATTTAATGTATTTATATTAAATTTTGCATGCTTAACAGCAGAATATGGCAAATGTAACCTTCTTCTTTTTAAATTACCATTTGTTTTTTGTACCCATTTTTGCAAAATAAATGAATTGAATTAAATTAGAATTAAGATCTTCTGTACCAAAATCACACCAATTAAGATTCTATTCATCGACAGTCATGCATGACAGTTACTACGGCACTTATGAATATAACAGATCGTAGGTGGTAAGAGAAGAACCTTCCTAGGCTAGCAGGCTTCCTCAAAGGCACCCGTACTAGTCTGCTATAAGTCAAAACAAAAAAAACTGTCATTTATTACGTCATCATTCATCATTTAAGCTGAAAGTCGTCCACTGCTGGACATGGGCCTCCCTCAAGCATCGCCACAACGACCGGTCCTGCGCCTTCCGCATCCAGCGGATTCCCGCGACCTTCACCAGGTCGTCGGTCCACCTTGTGGGGGGCCTACCCACGCTGCGCCTTCCAGTACGCGGTCGCTACTCTAGAACTTTACTGCCCCATCGGCCATCCGTTCTGCGAGCAATGTGCCCCGCCCACTGCCACTTAAGTTTGGCAATTCTTCGGGCTATGTCGGTTACTTTCGTTCTCCTGCGAATCTCCTCATTTCTGATTCGACATTTATTACGTACTCTCAACTATAATACAATGACTAAAAGACAGAATAAACATAAATCTAAGACAGTATCTTCCGCATATTACAATGATCTGTTACTGGGACATGAAATCGATTGTTTCCGTCCAACAATAGTGCTCGAATGTTTCGCATAATTCCAATAATTCGGTAATCAACCGGGACGGCTAAAGACGATGGTTTTGACGATGCTCTTGAACAGGTTTACGTAAGGTTTATTGAAATTACTAATGTTTTAATAGTTTTAGAAGTCTGTGTATTTGCTTTGATGCAGATGTGGTAGGTCGGGAGTTTCTGGTCATCGCGACGATACACAATGCTGCATATACATATATATTTGAAGGAGACACTTGTATCTACTAGTAAACAAAGTTGATCAAATTGGCCATTTTGTTAAAAAAATTGTGCTTTATAATTTTGTCCTTTCTTTGTAACTTCCATAGGACTTATCGCAAACGCAAACGCAGCGTAGGGCGCCCCCTGCCAGGTGGACCGACGACCTAAAGAACGTGGCTGGGGGGGACTGGATGCGGAAGGCAGAGGACCGAGCGTTGTGGCGCAACTTGGGAGAGGCCTATGTCCAGCAGTGGACTGCGATAGGCTGAGTTGATTGAATGATAGGACTTATCGCCAGATATGGCTCACTTCTTTATTTTTTTCATAAATACAGTCCATTTTTGGCATGTAGTACACTCCAGTTAGTTTCTCCAAATGTTTACGAAGAAAGTTAACCACATAAATATTACATAAGTAGGTACGGTCGACCGCAAGTTGTGGTAACAGTTTGACATTGACAGCGCCTTAATTTCGTAAATGGTAAGGACGATTTTCTAATTCAAGTGTTATTTGGTTCAAAATTAATAACATGGCCATTTCTATATCATTTTCTATATATTTTTGACAGGATATACTCGTTATGCTGAATGTAAGAGTTTAATAAGCCCTGAAGTCGGCCACTATATTCTCGATAAAACTGTCTTCCAGCAGCAGCGAAGGTGTCCCATCACTACAATAATTTCTTCCTCGCCGCCGTAAACTTGATTTTCACAATTCCTAACTCGCGTCACTAGTTTCCAGTCGTTTTCAGTAACTTTCATAATTTAATTAATAGAACACTTATTTAACAACTGGGCGAAAGTTAAACACTATTTTACATTGAATTATCTTCTTGGGAATGGCAGAGATCCAGGGTTAGCAACAAGTGTCAGAAGATACGAATAAAAAGTTAAGAGATTAGATTTTGTAGGAATTTAAACGGTTTATGACGTAAATCCGACAACTGGTCTATCCTTAGGATGTCGGTAATCCCCAGACAAACAATTGGTGGTCCGTGACAATATAAATGTTGGGGTAAATGGTCCCCCACCACATAAAGGTAAAGAACCACTGCGTTAGAGGAACACCGTGGTGGTTTTTGTCGGTAAGAGTGACACTGGCTCCGCCTTCCCCGGGCGGAGTGGGTCCATGAGGATTTCCCCACTGAAAAAACTTCGTGTCCCTATAAAAGTTTAACTGTCGTTTCGCAGTCAATGAGTTCGCTGAGTGATATCAACGAACATTATTTCATTTGTCGGTACACGCACTGCGCAGTGTGCAACCTACTATGAAATGACGTCACGCTAGTGGCTTCAGAGGGGGTCGGCAGAAGTGTATGACGTAAAATTGTGAATGACGGTTTTAAATACCGTGTAGTATGGAAGATATTATGGCAATCGCTCCGTGTAAAATACTGATGTTCAGCCGCATCTGGTTAGGTTAGAGCAACTAACGGCGAAAATTAATATCCAATCTATCCACGATTTACCCTACACCTACTAGAGATAGAAATTTGACATATTTTGTATGGAGCTTATGTCAAATTCCTATCTATAGTAGGGCAAATTTTATCACTTTTTTCGTAGTTCGACTATGTATATAGAATCGCACGACAAGGATTAAGAAGTCCGCGTCGTTCGACCAATCGTAATACAAGGACTTGAAAATCCTCGTCGTTCGACCGATCGTAATACAAGGACTTGAAAATCCTCGTCGTTCGATCAATCGAACCACACATACTTGTAAAATGTATGTCCTGGTGGTTCGACTATAGGATCGCACCAAAAGGATTTAAAATTCCTCGTCGTTCGATTAATCGAACTGTCCGATCGAACCACGCGGCCGGAAGGGATAGATTTTGGCCGATAGTTGCGAACAGGCTTGGAGGAAGAAATTGTATGGAAGAACCGAGTCGTGTGAAGTGAGGTGCTTCTCGAGCACTGGACTAAACAGAGCCTGTTGCTATTTTCTGAAACAATTTTATATTTTAAAACAATTTTATTCTTCCGAGTTCGATCCCGGCTCGCACCTCATGATTTTTTGTTGATTTTATTTATCTATTTCTTTCTCTCTTTAATAAAAAAAGTGGTAGCCCAGCGCATAATCATCATCATCCTCCGAGCCTTTTCCCAATTACATTGTGGTCGGCTTCCAGTCTAGCCAGATGCGGCTGAACATCAGTATTTTACACGGAGTGACTGCCATCAGACCCCCGCAACCCAGTTACTGGGTAATACTGACATTTGGAGGTTAGACCAGTTGTCAGACTTTCAGGCTTCTGACTACCCGTAACGACTGCCATAGATATTCGTATGACAACCGGGACCGACAGCTTAACGTGCTCTCCGAGGCACGGAAGGGTCTCGATGTGTAACGAAACGGTCACCCATCCAAAGACTGACCGCGGCAAGTACAGCTTAACCTTGCAGATCATACAATCCGCGCAGTCGTTGCTTTCGTTACGAGCCCCTAACAATCGCATAATAATCATCATCATTATTTCAGCCGAAAGACGTGTACTGCTGGACATAGGCCTCACCCAAGACGGGGGGGATATGCCATAATCGCCACGCTTGGTGGGCGGGTTGGCGACCGCAGTTTAAAAATATGTACGTGTGATCGCGGGCGTCAGCATAAAATTGTTGAGCGTGCTCACAGTGAGAAAGGCTGAAATTGTGTCAAAGAAAATTAAGCTCAACTCTTCCAAAACATGAGAAGGCAAAGAAATTCAAAATACATCCAACCCTCTACCAAATCTCGTCTAGTATTCTTTACAAACAGAGTACGGATAAGACAAGCCGCTCCGCATATTTTTGCTCCAAGCTCCAAGCACGTCCCATATAAAATAAATTCGGTGGGTAGGTACTACGCATGTATGTCCATAGTCGGTACAGCGTGCTATTTGGAGCATAGCGACATGCCACAGACAGATGTACAGGGTTGTCACACGTGAGTTGTAAGTGATATTATAATTTTGACTTTTAGAGGTTCAAAGGGAGACGTGATCAAAATAATTCTGGGTATAGACGTAATATTCTAATCAAATATAGGTTTTTCCTCTCGATGCAATCAAGTGATGTAGTCCAAACGATCTTTGTTGAGGAGTCATTGTTACCAAGTCCAAAATGAACTTTTTGTACATGTTTTGTTAAGTATTAGTTAAGTATAACTCATGTGATGTGACTAGAAAGTGAAGTAAAAATATAAGGCAAATATAAGTTTGTTCCTTAGTGTGAAAAATAACCATTTTACTGTTTTTTTTTTCTGGTGTACAATAAAGAATAAGAATTTAACCTAATTTTAATGATGCATTTTACTCATCATCATCAACTCAGCCTAGCGCAGTCCACCGCTGGACATAGGCTTCTCCCAAGTTGCGCCACAGCACTCGGTCCTCTCCTTCACCTTCAGGTCGTTAGTCTACCTGGCTGGGGGGCACCCTACGGTACGTTTGCGGATTCGTGGTCTCCACTCAAGGACCCGTCTGCTCCAAAGGTCATCGGTCCTTCGACAGACATGGCCAGCCCACTCTCTGATTTTAGTCATGCTTTCTACTAATTTAGTTTGTCTCTAATCAGGACTTAACTGAGTGGCTGTGTGTCCCAAAATGGGAAGTTAATCATGATTGATTAGTATCAGACAGAGCTAATAATAGTTAAACGACACATGACTGAACTGTCGACCTCTTGGTCGTCATTTCATCAATCAAAGACTAAGCTGTTGACCAATAGGCTACTCTGTGTCTTCATATCGATGGCGCAATAATTTAAAGATGACAGCACAGTTATCAGACGCTACTGGCCCAGAAATTGTCACATCTTATTCTTATTCTTTATTGTACACACAGATATACATTTATATTACAGTAGGAAAGTTTATGTACATCGGCGAGCTTAACTCAGAACTCACATCTCGTACTTTTTCTGTGGCATTGTCAAATACCAGTAAGCCTCTAGACGCCGTTTAGCCGGAGACCCCCGGTCACAACGCATAAGCAGTAGCACTGCATATCATACGCCTCTCCGCCAATCAGAACGTCAGTCTGACACCGAGCGGCGCCAATCATACGGAATCATACCACCGAACTTTTGAGCCGACCAATCATAACACACTGTCCGCCCCCCGGTCCCCGCCAACATTTTACGACTGCGTTCTCATCATCGCTGAGGGCTCGAAAACCTTTATGATGCCGTGGTATTATCAACACAGCCTATCGCAGTCCATACCTTGACATAGGCCACTCCTAAGTTGTGCCACAACAATCAGTCCTCCCAGCTACCTCCTTGAGGTCGTCGGACGACCTGGCTGGCAGATGGCCAACGCTGCGTTTGCCGATTCGCGATTCTGAGCATAATTCACCTTTATTCTTCATTAACATACTAACGCGTGACAACCCTAACAGGCTGTAAAGCGAATCAGTTAGTACATTTAAGTCGCGTATTATATCGCTCACTTACTTCATGGTAGCGCCAGAGATAGTGGTGATGACAGTTGTATTAGAATTTGTGCGGAAATCAGCCTGACTGTGCGGTGTCTTCGGCTTGAGAAGGCGAAATATGGTCCTATGCTCCTACTTATGTACTTAATTAAAATATTTAAATTGTGGAAAGAAAAAATCGCTCACGAGCAGGATTCGAACCTGCGACTCCTGGCTCAGTACGCCAGTGCTTTAGTCACTAAGCCACTAAGCTACTGTGAACACTGCACGTGGTATCGAAATTATCCTCCACTCCCTCCACTATGGTAACGTCTTTGGGTGACGTCAGCGATATCTTATTAAGAAACAGTGTTTCTTAACCGACTCGACTAACTTTGCAGTTAATTCAAAGTCGTATAGATATGCCTACCCTTACTAATTATTTTTATTTTTAATTAAACAAATATATGTATATATATATATATAATTTTTTTTATACTTAATTAAATTCTTAAAACTGACTAACAAACAACGCACAGCCTAAACCGATGGCTCTAGGAGGATGACATTTTGCAAAGGAGTTCCTTAGGATTAGAAAGGTATGTTAAGACGGTTTGGACATATAGAGAGGATGGACGAGAGGAGATTGACGAAACTAGTATACGGAGCGAGTGAGGATGGAAGAGTTGGAAGGGGACGACCTCGGCGAACGTATCGCGATCAAATCGCGGACGTTCTCAAAAATGCCAGGCTAAGAGTTCTCTAAACCGACGAGCATGCATGTCGAGGTTAATGGATGTAGATGAAGCGAAAGAGGTGTGTCAGGATCGTAGCAGGTGGAAATCCATAGTCTCTGCCTACCCCAATGGGAAACAGGCGTGATAATATGTATGTATATGCCGTGCCCATGCTTAACAGTAGACGTCTCCAGCCATTAGATGCAAAAGTATAACCTTATCTCCTATCTCGATCCCCAATCAGCATACATAATAGCTGTACCAAATTAGATAAAACAGTTTAAACCGGTAGCAACAGTTATCCTATTGTTTGACCGACCCGGGAACCGAATGCATTCCTAATCGGTCAGTGCTATAGACGATTGGTCATAGTTTTGAACAATACACTTTTGTTTCAATGTCAATGTGACAAGATATTATTTTTAAAACCAAACGAGTGCGCTTTAGACCACACGACTGAAGTAAAAATTCACTAAAAAAAAAAGTGTGCTCGCACCTCTCTCTCTTGCCCCTACAGTAATATACGAAACGTAACTCTCTCTCTTTCTATCTTCATTAACTTATATCTCCCTCTCAACTTGCGTTCGCCTCGCCCGATCAAACTTTTCGTAACGCATTCACCTGGTGACGCACGAGCACACGAGGGGGCTGAGGGGTGCGCGGGGCGCACCTGTCCTAGCTCCACTCGTCGCCGGCTGCGCCAGCATTCACTGGAACGTGACACGGGCGACCATACGTCGCTATTATCCTCGCAATTTCATTGTCGCGCCGCGGTTACGTGTATTTATTTACCAATATTCTCTTTATTATATCAGTTAAACCAGCATACAGTCATTTTCAATTAAGACTAAGTTCCCAGCTCAAGGTTAGCGGGCACAGGTCTCAACACACCAGCTTACTCCCCCCCAAGTCAAGCGTGCGTAAAGAAGTTTTACTTCAAAAAGTTATAAATAAAAGGTCATAGGTTTACCTACTTGTGTCTTCCGTATCACAATTTGATTATGGAAAACATCGTGAGGAAACCTGCACACCTGAGAGTGCTCCATACAGTTCTCGATGCTGTGTGTAGTCCCGCCACAGAAATAAATAGAGTAGAATGGTTGTAATCACAATTTTACTTGCGATTCATACTTGGCAACTTTCGAACAAACTACGCCTTACATATTTTTAAAAATTAACTTTAATCACATGTACTTTACAGCTTTTGTTTCTGCAGTTAGAAACAGCACAATAAGGCATTTTTACGGGTTTTTGTTACAGCATTTACTGAAACAAGTCATAAGGCGTACTAAGAAAAGCTTTAAAATGCACTATGGTGCAGAGTGTTGGCACGCGCGCCCTGCCCACTTTTCCATTCTATCTATTTCTGTGGTTGGAGCAGACGAGTCTTTGAGTGGAGACCGCGAATCGGCAAACGTAGTGTAGGGCGCCCCCAGCCAGGTGGACCGACGATCTGATGAAAGTAGCTGGGGGGGACTAAATGCGGAAGGCGGAGGAGCAAGTGTTGTGGCGCAACTTGGGAGAAGTCTATGTCCAGCAGTGCTGTGATAGGCTGAGTTGATGCGATTACGAGAATAGGCCGTTTGGTATCTGGGAAAGCCAGCCATAAATAATAGGATAAAAACTCTTTTGAAGAAAAGCATCTCAATTCCCTGCAGTAGGCCAGCGTGGTAGACTAACGCCTTAACTTCTTATCCGGAGAAGAAGCTCAAGAAGTCAAAAAAAAGTCGAAGAAGTCGGAAAATAAGCTGGGCTGCTTATGTGTGGGTATTCCCACAGAAAGGAATAGGATGACCATTCCAGAAAAGAGTTCCAGTACCAGTCCACCATAATCGGGAAATAATATCATTTATAAAAGTATTCCAATAGCGGCTTGCAATGCACAGGGTTGGCGCGGCTCCAGCGAAATGTTCCACGGCTACACTCGAAATTGATAGTAAATATGTAGTAAATGGCGCCTATTCTGTTGGATCAAACGTAAAAATATTACTGTCTTTTACTTGTAGATGGAAAAATAAAGAGATGGAAGAATTTTAGTAGTAGTAGAGCTCCTTTGTGAAAGAGCTCGTCCGGGGAAGTACTACCACCGTATCTACTTCTCCGTCACACAGTGATGCTTGCATTGCTGTGTTTCGGTCTGAAGGGTACGGGTGCCGGGGACATTACTATCACATGAGACTTTCCATCTTCATGTCTCAGTTTGACGAACCGACTTGCGGTACCATTTAGGCAACAGCCTAGGTGGTATTGCAGATCTTTAACTCGTTTCACCATCCTATACAAAAAAAAAACGAATCGAATTAGATTGAAGAAAAACCATCAAACATACAAACAAAAACACTGCACTTAACACCAATATACTATTAGCATAATTTGCGAAAAAACTGCTTTGCTAGAACTTTTTTTTTGCTTTGTTAGAACTGTATGCAATATACTTAACGCAACCTTTGTATTTTTTTTAAATCTTGGCATCACAGCCCTACTTCCTTATCCGTCTTTTTGTTCTCTGGTTCTATGACTGATTGTGTTTTGTTAGTACTAGTAATTAAACTCTGTATTAATCAAAGTGATCTGTTTCCTTTTTCTATCCGAAATATCCAACATGGTAGCAGAGCGTGGTTGCTTACACACGAAGACGCTGATATTTCGGACGGATTGACGAAGAAAACCGGTAATTGTTTGTTGTACCACGTCACAGGGAAATATTGAAAAATGGCTTCTACAACACAATACATGAATTCGATTGAGAAACTCAAGGGGTCAGAAAACTATTCAACTTGGAAGTTCTCGATGCGAATGCTGTTGATCCATGAGGAACTATGGGAATTTGTTGAGAAGGACGTGAACGACGACAAAAAGAAAGGGGAAAAGGCGTTGGCCCGGATTGCCCTTTCAGTTCAGCCGGCGGTTATTCCATACATTCGCTCCGCAAAAAGTGCTTATGAAGCATGGCATAACCTGAAGAAGGCGTACGAAGGTCGCGGATTATGTAGAAGACTAGGTCTTCTCAGAAGTTTGTTTGGCACTAAACTATGCGATAGCAGCTCAATGGAGAACTACCTCAATAAAATTAAGGAAGTCTCACATCAGTTGAGTGAAATTGAGTCACCATTAGATGATGAATTTTGATCCTCTGATCATGGCCATTGAAAATGCGGGAACAAAATTAAATACCGAACATGTTTCAGCCAAATTACTAGAAGAGACACGGAGGCGAGAAGATAAACAAGAAAATGTAACAGCACTTTTCACACGGAAGCAGCCAAAATGTCACAAATGCAAGCGTGTAGGCCACATATGATGTGAGGATTGTCCCGATAGACAAAATACGGGACAACCTACTGCGGAAAAGGAGACACAGAGTCGCAGTCATGGTCGAGACAGGCTCAAACCTAAGACTAAGCCTAAGGAAAAGGCTCTTGTTGCTGCTCTTTCTGTCAAGGTGAATAGTAATGTGTGGTATATAGACTCCGGGGCCACAAACCATATGTGCAATAATGAAAAACTGATGTCAAACTATAACCCAAATAAAACTGGACGTGGATGTGAGTATTGCGAACGATGAAAAATTATTGACTGCTGGAATAGGACAAGTGAAAGTTCTTTTGAAAGATAGTGTGAAGACAATAACTGATACATATTATGTACCTAATTTAAGCTCAAATTTACTGTCTGTTAGTGCGATGACCAAAAAGGGTTATTTTGTTACTTTTGATAGCAGTTCATGTACTGTTTATGATGGTGTTGAGATTTTAGCTACTGGTGCTCAAGTCAATGGTGTCTATCAACTTGACACTGTGTCAGACAATGCCTGTACTAAGGTTAAGGATAATTCGTTAGTGGCAGCAGCAGCGGTAGCAGGCTTGACATCACAGGAGGTATGGCACAGACGTCTAGGACACCTCAATTCCAGGAGTATGCAACTGTTACAGTCAGGTATGGCAACTGGTATTAATTATAGTGTGTCTGAATATCAACAGTGTGTACCTTGTATTGAAGGAAAGCAATCTAGATTGCCTTTCCCTAAAATGTCTTATACTAGAGCTACAGATATGTTAGGTTTAGTGCATACAGACCTATGTGGTCCTATGCAAACTCCATCTCTCAGTGGGGCTAAGTATGTGTTAAGTTTCATTGATGATTATACAAGAAAACATTATGTTTATTTTCTGAAAACAAAAGATGATACTTTTAGGTATTTTCAGCAATTTAAGGCTCTTGTAGAAAATGAAACGGGAAAAATATTAAAAATACTTAGAAGTGATAGAGGAGGAGAATATATGAGTTCTAAATTTCAGGATTTCCTCAAGAATAGTGGAATTAAACATCAAAAAACTATACCTGATTCTCCATAGCAAAATGGTGTTGCGGAACGCTCAAATAGAACGATTATGGAAAAGGTCAGGTGCATGCTGCGAGATGCTGGACTCGGAATGAAGTATTGGGCTGAAGCAGTAAATACTGCTGTCTATTTGAAAAACCGAAGTCCAACTAAGGCAGTTCCTGGCACGACTCCGGAAGAAAAATGGAGCAGGATTAAGGTAAAGCTTAACCATTTAAAAATTTTTGGTTGTATTGCATATGTCATGGTGAAGAATAGAAAGAAACTTGATGTAAAAAGCAAACCATACATATTTGTAGGATATAATGAAGAATCTAAAGGATATAGACTCATTGATCCAGATTACCCAAGAAATTGTGTACATTCTCGTGATGTTGTTTTCATAGAAAATAAGTTTTACAAGAAAGACATGTCACATGATGAAAAAGCTGATCAACAACTATTTGTTGATCTCAGTTTGAATAAAAATTATATTCAACCATCGGAATCATCCACTGTGATTTCTGATATATCTGATGACATAAGATTACCACAGAGTACTCAACAAAGAATAAGCACAATCACATTGGATGACTCCAACGGTGAAGGGACAAGTGGTGAATCAGATGATCGCTTGGATCCTACTTACCTTCCAGGAGAAGATTCTGCAACCGAGACAGAGTCTGCTGAAGACTGCAGCTATGATGATGCTCCTGAGTCTCCGCTCATGACCAACTTCGTGACTATGGTGGACTGCAATGATCCTGATGAACCTCAAACTGCAGCCGAGGCTTTGAATGGACCAGAGTCAGATAGTTGGCTTAAGGCGATGACAGATGAGTATGAATCTTTCATTAAAAATAAATGTTGGACTCTCACAGAACAAGTACAGCAGCATAAGCCTGTTAAGTGCAGGTGGATATTTAAGAAAAAGTATGGAGTAAATGGCGAATTAATTAAATTTAAAGCTCGTTTAGTTGCCAGGGGTTACACCCAAAAATATGGTGTTGATTACCTAGAAACGTTTTCCCCTGTCGTGAGATACTCCACACTAAGATTACTGATCGCTTTAGCAGCAGAACATGACATGAGTATTGAACACATGGATGTTAAAACGGCATTTCTAAATGCAGACTTAAAAGAAACAGTTTTTATGGAACAACCACAGGGTTTTGAAGTTAAGGGAAGTGAGAAAATGGTTTACAAACTCAACAAAGCTGTTTATGGTCTTAAACAGGCATCGAAATGTTGGTATGATAAAATTACCAATGTATTATGTGACAAGTTGAATTTTTGTCGTTTAACTTCTGAACCATGTGTTTACTATAAGTCTGAAAACCAATCAATGATGCTCATAGCTCTGTATGGCGATGATCTAATTCTATTTTGTTCTCCAACATTTCATGGAAAAGACGAATTGAAAGCGAAATTGCAACAGGAATTTGATATGACAGATCTAGGGCCAGCCCGCCACATTTTTGGTATAAAGCTGTCCAGAATAGGTAAATATTTATATAGGTGAATATCTCTCTTAATCAGTCTAACTATATTTTAAAATTGTTAAAGAAATTTCGGATGGAGGATTGTAAGCCTTCAGGAACACCGATGGAGACTAGTCTAAAGTTACCCAAAGAAACTCAGAGGGTTGATACTTATGACTACAGAGGTTTGGTTGGTTCACTAATGTACATAGCAGTTTGTACGAGACCAGACATCAGTTATGCAGTGAGCTACTTGAGTCAATTTAATAATGTTTACAGTGAAACTCATTGGAAGGCCGCCAAGAGAGTTTTACGTTATTTAAAAGGTACACTAGATTTGGGTCTTATTTTCACTAAAAGTGGTATGAATATTAGAGCTTACGCTGATGCAGATTGGGCATCAAACAATATAGATCGTAGGTCGTATACTGGTTATGTATTTTTTATAGGAAAGTCTATTGTTTCATGGGAGAGTAAAAAGCAACGTACTGTTGCCTTATCGAGCATAGAGGCAGAGTACATGGCTTTGTCTGACACGTGCAAAAAAGCCCTTTTCATAAGAAAGTTTTTCTTTGAAATACTTGGTACCATAACTAAATTTATTATATTTAATGATAATCAATCTGCTATAAAACTTTGTAAAAACTTTATGTTCCATTCAAGGACAAAACATATAGATATTCGCCATCATTTCATAAAGGAAATTGTTAATAATGGTGTAGTAGAAATAAAATACTTATCAACTAATGTTATGTTAGCTGATGTATTAACAAAAGCACTTTGCAAAGAAAAACATTGTGAGTTTACAAATTTAATGTTAACTGTGTAATTTGTTCTACATGAATGTTCTGTGAATTTATTTAGAAGTGATAAAGATGTAAATTAATGCTGTAGTTTGCGTTTAAGGGCCAGTGTTAGAACTGTATGCAATATACTAAACGCAACCTTTGTATTTTTTTTAAATCTTGGCAACACAGCCCTACTTCCTTATCCGTCTTTTTGTTCTCTGGTTCTATGACTGATTGTGTTTTGTTAGTACTAGTAATTAAACTCTGTATTAATCAAAGTGATCTGTTTCCTTTTTCTATCCGAAATATCCAACATCGGCAGACGCTGCGTAGGGCGCCCCGCCAGTTGGACCCATGACCTAAAGAAGGTGGCTGGGGGGGACTGGATGTGGAAGGCAGAGGACCGAGTGTTGTGGCGCAGTTTGAGAGAGGCCTTTGTCCAGCAGTGGTCTGCGATAGGCTGAGTTGATGAAAACTATCAAATATCACCTTAATTAAAATAACGCTGAAGTTAATTTGTATAGTATTGTATAGTATAGTATAACGGGCTGGTTTCCGCAACTCCACGTCCAAGCGTGTATTTTGCGTACGGGAGTTAATTAAATATTATTATAAATTACGACTAAACAAAACTAAATATTGGATTATGGAACTGTTATCTTCTGGGGATTGAAAGTATCATAAACTGAGCCTATCGTAGTCCACTGCTGAACATAGGCCTCTCCCAAATTGCGCCACAACACTCGGTCCTCCGCCTTCCGCATCTGGTCCCCCCCAGCTACTCGGTCCGCCTGTCTGGGAGGCGCCCTACACTGCGTTTACCGATTCGCGGACTCCACTCAAGGACTCATCTAATCTAACGGCCATCGATCTTTCGACAGACATGGCCAGCCCACTGTCACTTCAGCTTACTGATCCTACAAGCTATGTCGGAAACTCCGGTTCTTTTCTGTATGATTCGGTGATGAAAGCATCGTGAGGAATCCTGCACACCTGAGAGTGCTCCATACAGTTCTCGATGCTGTGTGTAGTGCAACAACCCGCAGTAGGCAGTTAAAATCTCGTATCTGGGAAAGCCATATAGCTGAAGTGCTCAAAAGCAAATAGGATAAAAACTCTTTTGAAGAAAACCTCCTGAATTCCCTTTACCATTTCCTTTCAGCCCACCCCACCAGCAAAAGCGTGAAATATAAAGCTGAGTTCACATTACAAAGGGATTGCGTTCGTTACTAGCTTACTGTACTAGCTTGTAACTGTTACATACGGTCGAGTAGAGTGGGCAATTTTTAACAGTGAACACCTTCCGGATTTTTCCGTTCCAAGGAACAAATTCGACCCCTCAAATTAGATAGAGGGTTCGTTTGTGAATATTATGAACTAGCCTATGCCCGCAGATTCGCCCGCGTTGTTATCGTTTATCGCGTATCCCTCGGGAACGGTTCATCTTCCCGGGATAAAAAGTGACCTATATGTTAATCTGGGTTATGTTCTATCTGTATGCCAAATTTCATTAAAATCCATTCAGTAGTTTTTGCGTGAAAGAGTAATACAAACATCCATACATCCTCACAAACTTTCACGTTTATAATATTAGTAGGAGGATAGTAGGCAGTAGGATAGGATAGGAAGTAGGATTTGTATGGCTGACATGTCTTTACCAAAGATACCTTTGTTTTTTTTTTTTGCCGTGGGGAAATCCTCATGGACGCACTGCCAGTGTCGGACTCTTACCGATTAAAACCACCACGGTGTTCCTTCAACTACTTTAGCCGGGGGCGTGGGAACCCGTGAGTATTCACACAACCACCCCCGACAGGTCCTGGCCCGCCACAAGCAGGCGAGCCCCTTCTCCCCGTGCGGCCGAACGTTGGCCGCACCCTCCTAGGCGGCGCACACGGAACACTGCACGCCACCTCACCTCATGGGCCTTTACCAGCTGCGACAACTACGCCGGCTGTGCCAGCTACGCCAGCTGCTGGTCGGGCAGCAGACTACCCCGAGTCTGCTGCTCGCAGGCCCTACCTCCCGTAATTTTTTATAGAGGTTTTCTTCCTCGCGGTCCGGGCGGTAAAGCCAAGACCCTCGGTCCCAAGAGGCCCGAGAACACTACTCATCGGGCACTCCTGGGGTTACGAGATCGACGGGGGCAGGGAAAGATAGTCCCCCCGCTGCCTGCCCAGTGGCAGGGTGAGTGCACACCGGGCCCGCCCCTGCTCCTCCACTGTGCCCTCTGTTGGCAACAGAGGGACACGTGGAGCAACTCCACACTGGCCCAGGACGGGCCCCTCCTGCGCCAGAATATTAGCCACAGGCAATAAAATCCCCCGAAGGTTAATCCCTCGGCAGGATTTTATTGCCCGTGCCCAGGATGCACCGGCCAAACAACTGCCGATCCCTCCAGACGTGTCCAGAAGGACAAGCAGCCGTCAGGCACACGTGGAGGTTTTCTGGCCAGCACCCCTACCAAAGATACCTAGACGACTAATGCCAACCGGGACCGACAGCTTATCGTGAAAGAAAGAAAAGAAAGAAAGAAAAATATTTATTTGACACAACTGAGACACATACAAAAGAAAGGATAGGTGTATACCTATGTAAATATGGTGTATATTCATGTATATGAACAAGAAATAGATATATAGTGAAGAAGTAACAAAGTGAGGAAGGAAGGTATATCGTGCTTTCTGAGGCACGGAGGGGCCTCAACGTGTCATGAAACGGTCACCCATCCATGAACCGAACGCGGCTAGCGCAGTTTAACCTCGCAAAACTTGTGCTCCACAAGGTTATAACTTAGCCACGTGCCCTCTACAGAACTAAATCTTTAGAATTAAAGAAAGAAAAGAAAGAAAGAAACACATTTATTGGACACAAATCGACAAACACATACACAACAACAATAGCAACAAAAAGACAAACAAGTGTAATAATAAAATTATGACAAAAAAAAAGAAACAATATTATTGACGCGCACAACATGAATACAAAAGGGTATAGCAGGGGATGGTACTAGCACGACAGTAACCAGTTTGGTATTGCTCTAATTAATTACACATAAGAAAGAGAAGAAATAGGTAACATTGCTAGGTTATTGTACATTGCTAGTCTCGCTGTGGCATTATGACAAACGCCCAGACGCGGAAAAACTACCTATTGGTCAAGGGCAGATCTCGAGGGGGCACAGGGCACGTGCCCCTACCAGACTGTTCAAATAAAACAAAGAGCTGTGAGATTAATACAATACCGCTTTAATAACATTCGTTTCTTTTTACGCACGTAAGTAGCACGTAAGTAGGACATACTGCAAGTTGCAAATCTCAAAATATCACATGAATGCAATACTATAGGGGAGACTCCTTATCTGTTCCTTAAGGGACTTTTCCGAGTAGCGTAACGGCCCATCGTACCCTAAACAAAAGTAACACGACATTACATATACTATATTATCTGTGCCATGAATTTGAACAGATCTTTTGCATTATCACAATTTGGGTTATTTAACACTTCGTGAAATGTACCTACATCAGTCCTGTTCAAATTCAGAGCCCTAACTAAATAATTTCTATTAGTCTCATATCGGACACATTCCAGCAACAAATGGTGTAAATCCTCAACTACTCCACACTCCTCACAGTTGGGTGAAGATATTTTCTTCATCATAAAGCTAAACTTTTTGCATGGAATGTGTCCGGATCTGAGCCTGTGAGCTGTTACAACTAATTTCCTACTAAGCTTATTATTTATAAACCAGGGCACACGTCAAGGTTGACATTGGATGGTTTTGTACCATATCCCCTTTTCTAATGAGCGCTTATTAAAATATTCTTTCCAATAATCATAACATATGTCTTTAAATTTAGGTAAAAATTCCGAATAATCTAGTACAATGTTAATTTCTTTTCCATTCTTAACCGCATAATTCGCCAAAATGTCAGCCTTTTCGTTGCCCTGCAATCCAATATGTGACGGAACCCATTGCAATCTCAATTGGACGTCTTTCAGACACAATTCATCTATCTTAGATAGAATAACATAAGCTACCGAAGCACCTCTGTGTCCAGAGGCGCATCGAGCTTCTCTCTTCTCTTCATCTGTTCTTTGTGCCCTCTCAGAAATAAATCCTGGATCCGCCCTTGCTTGGTCATAATAGCATTCGTTGCGTGTTGGAATCGAACCTGCGATAGCGCTATAGTCAAAGATATTTAAAAGTACAGATATGCTACTGAGCTCGTAATCTGAAGACTCAAAAACTATATAATTAGGACGTTTTTCTATTAACCCGCGTCATGTAAGGCGCTGAGCGTGACCGGTGACGAAAAAAAAACTAAAATCCCGTCGTGTGTGTGTGTAGAAAGTATTCCAATTATGACATAAAAGTAACTTGAAGTAACCAACTTACTTTGTACTACATAGTTTGTGTATTGTGCTGCCGCTGCGTACGGAACATTTTTTTCGTTTGTTTTGTTAGGGTATGACATATCTATACTTTTAAATATCATTGGCCTATAGTACTGTCGGCAACAACGTCAACGGGTAAAGAGTGGTAGTAAATATTTTATTCTGATTATCTTTAGTTTGTCTGCATAATACTCTAAGCAAAATAAGCTCTGCAGAGTGCAATGTCTGACGGTTCGTTTACCTCGTGTACCAGACAAACGTTATATACTTTATGTACTACGTATATATACGTATATAACTGTCTGTCTGAGCGATCCGATAGACAAGAAACGTATTAGAAGTAATGGGTTTACTTACTTTTGTAAAGAATGTGGTTTTTAGGGTTCCGTAGCCGAAGGGTGCCAAACGGGACCCTATTACTCTCGCTACGCTGTCCGTCCGTCTGTCTGTCACAGGGATGTATCTTTTGCACGGTAATAGGTAGCCGGTTGAAATTTTCTCAGAATATGTGTTGCTATCAGGTGTATCACGACAAATACTAAAAATAAAAAACGTCTCAAAGTCCCCATACAAGAAACCTCGAAAAACGCATGCATTTTTTTCAACGTTTTTGTTCCGACTCTCTTCAAAACATACATAACATAACATAATCAGCCCATTACTGCCCCACTGCTGGGCACGGGCCTTTTCTCAGTATGAGAAGGCTAAGGTCTTAGTCCACCACGCTGGCCTAGTGTGGGTTGGCGGACTACACACAGCATCGAGAACTGTATGCAGCACTCTCAGGTGTGCAGGTTTCCTCACGATGTTTTCCTTCACCGTTAAAGCAAGTGATAATCAAAACGGTAGTACATAATACAAGCGTCAAACTTGGTCTAATTATAGTGAATACTATGTAGTTTAGCAACAAATACTAAAAATAGGGCAAACATAGACATATGTGGAGGTACCTAAGTAAGAAAGAGCTGCAAAAATTCACATTTTGCGTACGTCATTGATGTCTTGATGAACTCTCGTAAATTAAATCAGTTTCTATTGGTGGTACGGAACCCTTACTGCGCGAGTCCGACTCGCACTTGGCCGGTTTTTATTGTTATTTCTTACATCTAACATATTTTTCTAACAAAATGGGGGCGTGGCCTAGCTGTTTGGCTACATTTGATTGGCCTAAACAAAATATTAGCATGTTTTGTTGGATTTTGGTGGCAGGAGACCCGGCTTACCATTCACACAAAGAAGAATTTGGCAATACTTCATCATCTAATTCTTTGGCAAAATTATGCGGGTTGTGTTCCGAAAAAGAAATATGTCTATCCTATGTCGGGGGTCAACCCTTACCCTTTTTCCAGCAGTGGATTATACGAAAGTATAGTGACTATGTACGTAGTGATTAAGTAGTTGAATAACAAAGCTTTTTTTGTAACTACCATCGAATTAACCCATTCAGTGGGCTCTTCCACTTTTCTAATAACACCAAAACTCTCCATTCTCTCTAGTTCCATTTTCACTTTTTGCTCTAATTTGAAAGGTATTTTCCTGGGTCGCTCTGCAACAGGTATACAATCTTCCATTAACTTAATATTATATTCATATTTTAGCTCTCCTAATCCTTGGAATATTTCACTGTATTTTTCAACTAAGTATGTAGGGTTGTCATTGTTGACTTTATTAATATTTTGTAATATTCCCAGCTCACAGGCAGTAATGTAACTAATAACACCAAATTTACAGCAATTTACCACAAAGAAAGTAGTTTTACATTCTGTATTTTGTAACTTAACAATCTCCTTACACTCTCCTAATACTGCTATCTGTAACCCATCAAAATTAGTCAGCTTTATGTTTGTTTTACACATATTTAATTTTAACTTTTTTACTAACTCAATATTTAAAATATCAACATACGAACCTGTATCAATTCTGAAACTTAAAAAAAAAAAAAAAAAAAGAAAGCTTAGTACTTTATTTAACTTTTCTTACTTAAACTGATTACTGTCAGATTTCCCTGAGGTAAGCGAATTTATTAAATAAAAGGTCAACAGTCTTAGGAAAACTAAGTTAGGATTATAACTTAAGGTGAATGCTACAGGGTAGCCCGCGAAAATTCAAATTTTTTTACGTTTTTTGCAAATTATAGCTTTATTTTGTGTTTTATATCGGTTCAAATATGATTGGCGGAAATAATAACAATATATCTACTGAATAATACTCATAAAAAATATTAACCTATTTCTATAATCTGTACAAGCTTGAAAATCGATAATTTGATCGTAAATTAATATTATCGAGCTTGTACAGCTTATAGAGCTTGGTTAATATTTTTTACGAGCATAATTCAGTAGATATATTGTTATTATTTCCGCCGATCATATTTTAACCGATATAAAATGCAAAATAAAGCTACAATTTGCAAAAAACGCCAAATATTTTGAATTTCGCGGGCTACCCTGTAGCATTCACCTTAAATAATCCTTAGTTAAGGTAAGTAATGGAATCAGGCGTTACTTTGCGGAAATTCATGTCATACAAAATATGAAGTTTAAATCATCATCATCATCATCATTTCAGCCGAAAGACGTCCACTGCTGGACATAGGCCTCCCCCAAGCATCGCCACAACGACAAGTCCTGCGCCTTCCGCATCCAGCGGATTCCCGCGACCATGGTATAATAAGATGTTTCACCAGGTATTCTCTTCCCGCAATGACAGCGCGATGCCTCCAAGCTACGCCACAATCAGTGCTGCCATTGAATGATATCTTCAATATACTTAAGGAGATTTTTGTTCATAATGAATATAAAATAAATTCAAATACTAAATATCTCCGCTCCACTAATAATCGTCTTCTCCAATGTCCTTCTCACCGCTCTGACTTCGTTCACTCTACATTCTTCGTGCAATCTATCCTATTATGGAATGCGCTTCCTCAGGAAATCAGGATGGCTAACAGTCGGCTCGCCTTTAAAAATAAGTTAAGGAAATATTTCCGTGAAAACAATTTAGCAGATTCAGCTCGACTTTGAATTATCTTGATGTTATATATTTATAGTTATATATGTAGGTATGTATAATATATATATTTTATTATATGTATAATGTACATATGTATTTATCTATTTTTTTTTATTATTTATTATATGTAATTATAAGTCCGTAGTACGAAACATAATTTACTACTTTACTGGTGCATCTACCCTATTCTTTGTCTCTGCATTACCCTAAGGTTGTCTGGTAGAGAACGCCTATGGCGTTAAGACCGCCTTTGTACCCTGTTGTGCATAAAGAATTAAATAAATAAATAAATAAATTCCTAACTAGCCTAACTATTTGTTATCTCGTGTTATTCATCTAATTCGTTAATAATGGAAACTATATTAAATTACTAGTTAAAAAGTGATTCTTTATAGAAGAAAGTAAATGAAAAAATACATTTTGCTCGGGTAATTTATTTTCACAAAGTGGCAGCACATCAAACTGACGTGTGTCACGCTAATAGCCCGCTATTGGCTCCACGGCCGATGACGTAGTACGGAGGCAATCACGTGACCTAGCTGTCACGGGAAGAGACTACCTGGTGTTATTATACCATGCCCGCGACCTTCACCAGGTCGTCGGTCAAAGAAGCTTAGTAAGTAGCTTCTTTCATCATTGACACCATCGAGATTTTTTTTAAATTAACCACAAAGTTTCTTTTCCGAACATGAATTTAAAAAGTTAGGAAGGCCGGGTTTGATCTCAGATCCACCTGCATCGAAGGCAAGCGTTCAACTGCCAGCCTAGTATTTCTACTTTATTGGTTTCAGATCCCCACGCCTCAATCCAGTATTCACCTTTTTAGGCGTTTTTTAATTATTATTTTTATGATATATATATATCTGCTCTTGACCACAATCTAGACAGCTTTGTCAGGATGTGGTCGACGATGGAGCGAGCAAACCTATTAGGTGCCGATCACAGACCAGTAAGCCTCTAGACGCCGATTAGCCGGACACCCCCGGTCACAACGCATATGCAGTAGCACTGCATATGATACGCCCCCCGGCCAATCAGGACGTTAGTCCGTCAGCGACCGGCACCAATCACTCGGAATCGTACCACCGAACTTTTGAGCCGACAAATCATAACGCACCGTCCGCCCCCCGGTCCCCGCCAACATTTTACGACTGTTTTCTCATGCAAAACTTTGTTTAAGCGGCGGCTTACTGGTCTGTGGTGCCGATTCACTCCAGCTTTAAAGGCTAGGGTTATTGTAAAAACAACCTTATTTGGTCATCCTAAGTCAGTTTCCTAACTTTTGTTAATTCACTCATACATTCTTGCTTTGCATGTCACTACTTGGTGATATTACGATTGATCAGTTATCATTTCGCTAAGCTCTCTAGCTCTTTCCCCTTTTTCTCCCTCTCTGGGGTCAAAAAACTGCCAAGGGAACTTAAATGTATAAAATATGCCTTCAAATGAACAAAACACTTCAAATCTCCATCATTCACTCAATGCAACTGCAAGCATTTGGCAATGATCCAACAATAAATTAAACACTTGAATTGAAAGTTAAATATAGAAGTTTAACAAAGAGGGTTCAATATATCAATAATATCGCTATTCTCTTCAGCCAAAAATAGCTCTTCTCTTAACATTTGCTTTACGAGATGATTAAATATTTCTGGGGTGCTGAGCGTGGGGTCCTGAGTTCGATTTCTGGGTCGGGAAAAGTGTTATGGGTTTTTTTTCATTAGAAAATTCTCAGTAGCAGCCCGGAGTCTGGATTTGTGCCCGGTTAATGGCAATAGGCTCGCCCTCTATTACATGGGACTTATAACATAACTGGCGAAATGTGGGTGTACACACCACTGCATACCCCTTCGGGGAAATACAGGCGTGATGTTATATTAAAGATTTCTCTTGAGAAACTCATAGATACAACAAAACAACGTCACTCGAAACAACTTAGAGATATTTTTTTTGACAAGAATGATAATAAAAACTGATTGAAGTATAACTGATGAGGAAATAATGTCAATAAGAGCTTAACCATTGCACCAATTGTGCAATCAAAAAGATAGCAATGTACCTAATATAGATTTCATTAACACGAGAGATATATCAAAGTCAAAGTGAAAAGTTTTTAAAGATTTAAATTGTGGAAAGAAAAAATCGCTCACGAGCAGGATACTAAGGTCAAAAAGGGTTGAAAAGTTTTTATTTCGAATAATCATTTATTTACATGCACTTTCAAAACGTTAATTATGAATCTAGTTGCACGGTTCTAAAATGTTGGTCCTATGAAGAAGAGCCGGCAAGAAACTCCATGGATATTATACTCTTTTCAAATATGCCTTCAGTGCATAATTTTGTTGCGTGTAGGTGTCGTCTCTTTTCTGCCACTCATTTTTAGGGTTCCGTAGTCCTACAAGGAACCCTTATAGTTCCGTCATGTCCGTCCGTCTGTCCGTCTGTCCTAATCCTTTACAGCTTAATAACTTCTACAGTTATAAACATAAGTAAATCAAATTTTGTTAAAAAATAGTATAGATCTCAATTTTAAAAGAATAAAAAAATCATGATTAGGTATTTAAGGGGTGGCGCCCATACATGTGAAATGGGGATGAAAATATTTTTTTCGCTGCACCCCCTCGTGTGGGGTATCATTGAATAGGTCTACTAAAATGAAGGTAATGTTTCATACACCACTTTTTTATCAGGTGTACCATCTGTGAAATATAGCCTGCCAAAGTGGCTTGCAATGTGTCCCCCCCCCCTGCCATTTCTAAACTATACAACGTAGAAACTTATAATCTTCTACATTGATAGACCTTTGTAAAAACTCTCTTTTAAAATTATTTCGAGAATAATGCAATTATACATTTTTGAGTTATAGAGAGAAAAATGAAAAATATTTAAAACGCCCTAGTTCAAAGGTCATTGACCTTAGAGAAAAATGATCATAGCAAATAATGCTCCTTTAGCTACTTTCTATTTGAAAAAATCACAAAAAGTAACTTTGTGTTATGTTTACATGACACAAATCTTAAATTTGGCGCCATCTAGTGGCGTCTAACAACACTCTCTGAGTTGCCAATGCTGCCGTCAAGTGCCGTCTATTGCATTTGGCACTGTATAGCGCCATCTAGCGGCTACTGACATCACTCTCTGAGTCGCCAATGCTGCCGTCTATTGCAAAAAGTAAAATAGCCATGATTAATATTGATTTGATTTGTTTGTAACACCTACTTAAGGAACCCTATAATTCTGAGCATGGCCCGACATGCTCTTATTGTATAAATACAGAAACCAAAACAAATAAGTTTTTATTAGTACTTCTGTTTTTGCCCACGTTTACACTAAAACTGTCATTTCGATCATTCATTGGAGATCTTTTGCGGAGAGCGATCGAACAGCGAATGAAAGCTGTAACGGGCAATCAGTCGTCGATGTGATCATTTTGTGCATATAGAAGCGTTGTACCTACTACTAGAAAAATCACCCTTGTTTTATATTAATCTGTGGTACCTACTGATATCCCTATTGGAATACAACAAATTCCTATGCCAATTTAAATAACACCCAAATCGGTATGTTACTATACCACAACCGATTAATCGAGTGCCTACTCCAAAGCATTTATTAGTGAAAATACATGATTATTTCGGATATTATAGTTGGACACACGCCAGCGGGCCGGATGAACGGATATCAAAATATTGGAATTTTTAATTAAAATCTCTCATTTGTTCAGAGCTTCGCGCTGCAACTGAGTTGGGTTTGTTTCCACCATTTTGTTTCAATATTTTTTGGTTAGTATTTGTCACTGTCGCAGATTGTAGGATCTGCAAGATTCAAGCTGCGGTTGCTGCCCTCGAATGGGTGATCATTTTGTTATACATAAGTACTTCTGTGTCCCAACTGTCGGTCCCGGTTATCATACGAATATCTATGGCAGTCGCTACGAGTAGTAGAAACCTGAAAGTCTGACAACTGGTCTAGCTTTAGGATGTCGGTATTACCTAGGAACTGGGTTACAGGTCTTATGGAAGTCGCTCTGTGTAAAATACATACTGATAACACAGTCTAGCCGCTCCAAAAGTCGTCCAACACGAGAGTTAAGTGTCCCAAGCTGTCTTCAAAACTAACAAACAATGTCCCGAGTTGCCTTTAAAAACTGTCAATGCCAATTTTCGTTGAACCACGGTATGGAACGGATAATTACACTGTGCTGATATTCAGCAGCTGCATCTGGTTAGAATAGATGCCGACCCCGACAGTCAGGCAGTTGGTAAAATGACTGATTGCCCAAGTGCGCCAAACGACCATCAAGCTGTTTTAATGCACCATCTTAGGAGTTGAGAGTGAGGAATAGCGTGATAAGGGAGCGTTGTGGGGTGAAAGAAGATGTAGTGACAAAGATTGACAAAGTTATGTAGAGAGGATGGACGAGAAGAGATTGATGAAACGATTATACGAAGCGAGAGTTGGAGGGGACGACCTCGAAGAAGAACGTATCGCAACCAGATCGAAGACTTTTCAAAAATGCCAGGCTAAGAGTACTCCAAGTTGACGAGCATGCGTGACGAGGTTAATGAACGTAGATGGAGCGAAAGAGATGACTGTGTCAGGATCGTAGCAGGTGGTTATCCCAAAGACATTTCTATACTTACGTCAGTATAATACCTTTATGGGTTATCCACAGTCTGAAAACCCCGATGGGAAAAAAGCGTGATAATATCATGTATGTATATTTAAAGCAATTTAGATCTATAACTAACTGTGATGGGTACACAAAAGAATTTTATTAGAAAACAATGTTGATAAAACCAAGAGTACAAACTTGCTGGGAAAACTACCAGTACACAGCACTGGAAAATGCAATAAGTGACATAGTTCAAAATGAAACTAACTTTGAGTGAAAACTTTTGTTATTCGATTTCTTATCGTGAGGTTCTAGGTTCGATTGCTAGGTGGTCTGGGGTTTTTTCAGACAGTGGTGTCGATTCTCTTGTTCACGAACTAAACTTATTTTAAACTATCGCTCTCTTTTACAAATAGTAGATACAAGAAAGGGATGGCAATCATTTTAGAGCTGTCAAATTAGACGGAATTAAAATTTCCATACAAGTTTAGTCGTGATCTCGGAACGTGCCCACTAAAATACAAAGAAATGTAACACGTAAACTAATTTGACAGTTCTAAAATGGTTGCCATCCCTTTCTTGTATCTACTTTTAGTAAAAGAGAGCGATAGTTTAAAATAAGTTTAGTTCGTGAACAAGAGAATCGACACCAGTATTTTTTTATTTTGGTGTTCATCTTAGTAAATAGAAAGAAACTCAACGTTCGTGTGTGTATAGCAGTACCTACACTTCTGCCTACCCCTTCGAGAAATTCAAATGTATACAACGTGTTATTGAAATAACTAATAACCTTCTAAGGGTTCATTGTACTCATCATTACGAATAATGTTTACTATGAGACCAACACTGTACTCGCGAAAAAAAAACGGCTATTACCTACATTTTGTCGATTTATGTGGACACAAATGTAGGGAACAGCTGTCTTTTTTCGCGATTATAGGAAAGAAATACTAAAAAATTGGGCAAACAGACATATGTGGTGGTACCAGCGTAAGAAAGAGATGCAAAAATTCATATTTCGCGCACGTTGGGTTGATGTCTTTTGATCAATTCTCGTAATTTAAATCAGTTTCTATGGGGTATCAGGTCGATGGGTGTTACGTAACCCTTACTGCGCGAGTCCGACTCACACTTGGCCGGTTTTTACGTACTTGTGGTACACTATGTAACAGTTCAATGATATGATAATATTTAACCGTATACCAAATTGCTCTTATTTTCTGTAGTAGGTTTTTTTGTCGAACAATGTGGTACTGTCGGTAACTGGGGCTTTTACTATAATTTCATCCACAAAATATTCTAGATTTCTCTACTACGAAATATAGTATGATACTTACCTAGTATAGGGTAGGTAACAAAGCTTCTACGTCGTTCAGGCTCTGACACACTACAAGTGCTTTTAGTTGTTTGTCGGTGTGTTGGTAGAATGTGTTGGTGTGGGTAGAATGAAGTCACGCGACGTTTTTATTTGTGTGTACTTTCCTTGCCATTGTTGTTGTAGGTAGTTTCAGTTAATATTACAAGGCATATGAATGTCTAAGGGCTAGTTTTTCAATAGTCAGATAACTTTTAACTGAGGAAAAAATGTGACTCATGTGACGTTTTGACAGTTGTAGTACCTATAGAAAATCCAGAGACATGACATTTACCGCAGAAAATCTGTCAAAACGTCACATTTATTCCTCAGTTAAAAGTTATCTGACTATTGAAAAACTAGCCCTAAAGAAAATAAAACTATCTATTTATTACCAAATGAACCTACATGATTTTTTTTACTTAGTACGTTGACGGACACACGCCCACAGGCGACATAATTATACATAACTGTTCTCATAACAATAAAACTTCTTGGAAACCTTGGAACTAAAGTTACCGTTGGATGAATATGGGGGAGACGTTTGCCCAGCAGTGAAACAATCTAGGGATAAAAAAAACCGGCCAAGAGCATGTCGGGCCATGCTCAGTATTATAGGGTTCCTTAAGTAGGTATAATTACAAACGAATCAAATCGAATATTAATCATGGCTATGCTTTTTTAGTTTTTGCAATAATCGGCAGCATTCGCGACTCAGAGCGTGTTGTTAGTAGCGCCATCTAGCGATAAATTCAAGAAGCCAAATTGAAGAAGTGTGTTCAACATAACACAAAGTTACTTTTTGTGATTTTTTCAAATAGAAAGTAACTAAAGGAGCATTATTTATTTGCTAACATCATTTTTCTCTAAGGTCAATGACCTTTGAACTAGGACGTTTTAAGTATTTTTCAGTTTTCTCTCTATAACTCAAAAAATTATAATCACATTATACTCGAAATAATTTTAAAAGAGAGTTTTCACAAAGGTCTATCAATGTGGAAGATTATAACTTTCTACGTTGCATAGTTTAGAAATGGCAGGGGGGGGACACATTGCAAGCCACTTTGGCGCGCTATATTTCGCAGATGGTACACCTGATAAAAAAGTGGTGTATGAAACATTACCTTCATTTTAGTAGACCTATTCATTGATACCCCACACGAGGGGGTGCAGCGAAAAAAAATTTTTCATCTCCATTTCACATGTATGGACGCCACCCCTAAAATACGTAAAAACGATTTTTTTATTCTTTTAAAATTGAGATCTATAAGTAGACTATTTTTTAACAAAATTTCATTTACTTTTGTTTATAACTGTAGAAGTTATTAAGCTGTAAAGGATTAGGACAGACGGACAGACGGACGGACATGACGAAACTATAAGGGTTCCTTGTAGGACTTCGGAACCCTAAAAAACGCTGTATTGCTTTTTATCTTCAAGGCCTCCTCCATCCTCCGGCCATCCTCTCTTAAGATACGCACTTACGGACCAATGACTATACAACCCAATAGACGCCTAATGTTGAATATAATGCGTACAATAAAATTCTGGAACTAGCTGAGGCGAGGTACTGCAATCCGATTGGCCCTACCAAGGCAGCTATTGGCTAATCACTAACGCGGCAGTTTTGACGGCTCATGTAAGTGGTCGAAACCGATTTGAAGTATTCAAGTGGCGAATGGTGGCGACCTAGGTACATTAGTGAAATTTCATAGATGTTATAATAAAACAAGGTTTAACAGGATTAAATCGAGTATATTATTTAAATTGGTTTTCCTGACGTTTCGAAAGCTTTGCAGCATTTCGTGGTCGCAGGTAGACTAAGATGACAAGCGTCTTAACAAATATTTCTAAAAAAATATTTTAATCTACCGTACAATATTATTAATTAAAATCGTTTCGATGCACGCAGTAATCACTCACAATATCATTATCTTTTACAGTGTTGCGTGCTGTTTGGGACTTGATTATTTTTAGGACTGGGTTCCAAACAAGTGGTAGCTGCCAACCATCTTCTCTATTAAAATTAGGATGTTTTTTAGAATTTCAATAACCTTACGGAGCATTCTAGGTACATATCGGTTTTCCTTCGCCAGAACTTGTGGTTTATCAAATCGAAGAAAATGGTTGGGTTTGTCTAGGGCATGTTCACACACTGCAGACTTTGTGGAGCGTCTGTTCTTGACGTCAGCTATATGTTCTTTAATTCTAGTGGCTATACTACGCTTTGTTTGCCGTATGTATGATAACCCACAATCACAATCAATCTTGTAGACCCCTGCATCTTGTAATGGAATGTGACACTTCACCGGTCTGAGGAGTTGGCTGATCTTTCAAAGAAATGCTGCAAAGCTTTCGAAACGTCAGGGAAACCAATTTAAATAATATACGCGATTTAATCCGGTTAAACCTTGTTTTATTATAATGTGTAGTGATCGCGAAAACCTAAGAAGTTTTCATAGATGTGTTTCAGACATCGGTCGCCTGTTATGAGGCGTCTATGGGGTGTATTGTTTTATGTTGTCACAACTCTCGGGCCCGTATTACAGAATGTTCCTCAAGCGTTGATCACTTTTTAAAACTAGTTTTGAGTTGGGATTTAATTTTAGAACATTCCTCAAGCATAGATTTATTGATCACAGTTCAGCTGAGCTTTGCTTTATATTATACTGTCACCTGTTTCGGTATTTGAGCAGAGATTTGATCTGTAATCCTAATCACTCAAGTGTGGTTCTTTTCTATTTCAGGTTATATTCGTGTGCTATGTTGTTGAATTGAAGTGTATAATTATCGTATTGGAATAAGACCGATGCTCAAGTAATGATCCTATCCTTAAGTAGTGATCAGGTGATTGAAGATCAAACTGTACTTGAGGAACGTACTGTAATACGAACCTAAGATTTCTTAGGTACATAACAATTAGCCCATTTCTATCCCACTGCTGGGCACGGGCATCTTCTCCTAATGAGAAGGGTAAGGCCATAGTCCACCACGCTGGCCTAGTGTGGGTTGTCGCACTACACACACCATCGAGAACTGTATGCAGCACTCTCAGGTGTGCAGGTTTCCTCACCATGTTTTCCTTCACCGTTAACGTAAGGGATAATCCATTACAGAAAAATCTATTATATTTTCAAAAGTCTATCACTCATATTAATGTAATGATACCCAGGTACACACGGCTTCACATCAAGCTGTACATTTCCAGTATAGGCTGACCTCGCGTTGTAAGGAAAACCTATACAATGCGAGGTCAGCTTATACTGGAAATGGCGATACTAAAATAAAACCAAGTGCTTTTCCCGCGGTAATGACCGGATGGATGACGTCACTACATCGGTTTTCCTTTTATTGTACTTATTTTTATGGCCAGGGTGGGGAAGGAAAAGATAAGTAAGTTAAGTTATTCTTATAATAACTTATAAGTCTTATAACTGTGTTTGCCTGAAGAGAAGTTTTTATTTTCGTCGGTATCATAAAGCGCATGTGTAGATTTGTGTCTTATATTCTGAAATGCACCCTCAACACAGGAGTTATTGTAATTTAGGTCAATGTTTTTATTTATGTTTATAAAATTATGTTAAGATGATGGCAAACAAAAAAAAATTTTTTTTTTTTTTTTTTTTTTTCTTCTAGGAAGAATGAAAAATATTAGACTAATATTTTGTTTATTTTTAAGTGACCGACATAGCCCGAAGAATTGCCAAACTTAAGTAGCAGTGGGCGGGGCACATTGCTCGCAGAAAGGATGGCCGATGAGGCAGTAAAGTTCTGGAGTGGCGACCGCGTACTGGAAGGCGCAGCGTGGGTAGGCCCCCCACAAGGCGGACCGACGACCTGGTGAAAGTCACGGGAATCCGCTGGATGCGGAAGGCGCAGGACCGGTCGTTGTGGCGATGCTTGGGGGAGGCCTATCTCCAGCAGTGGACGTCTTTCGGCTGATATGATGATGATGAATATTTTGTACCAATACCAGCAAAATGAAACAGTCGCGTCTTTAATGGCCCCACACGACAAACAATACATGCGATGACAAACGTCTTAGTTATGCGGTGTGCTCACAGAATATTAATAACAGCAATACTTTATAATTTTATACGAATTAACGTGTGACAGCTTTGTATAACAGGTGACTGACACCTTTGGTTCATTTCTTTGAATCAGCTAAATATTTTTCACGGAAAATTTATTCAATTCACCAGGCTTCTCTTAAGTTTCCAAGTTGTTTTACAAATAGGGCTGCCATGACCAAAACTGCCGACGTCTGACAATGTCTTCCAAAATCCCGACCCAAATCTGGGTGAAACCAGGATTCCTTACAACACACTTGAAAATTAAAAAAAAAAACCAACGTGTGGCGAGCCCATACTTGTTCTCGAAAACTCTCTACCCACCGAAAACCCACCGAAACTAGCAAAAATGCGGAGCAACCCGGACGGATGGCAGATCTATATAGTTACAACTTACAGTAGCTTAAGAAGCACAAAATGTAAAAATTCTGAAAAGGGAAATAAATATTGAAAGCAGGCACTTACTAGGCGTTTTTGTGCTACCAAATTTTTGAGAAACCATTTTAACGTGCATTTGGTCCTACGATTCTTTAAAATACAATACAATTACTCTTTATTGTACACAAAAAAATAAGCAACATATATGACTTATACATATAAAAGATATGTACAATGGGCGTGTACGGTGCTACCGAACATTGCGAAATTAATGTACAACCCGCGTCAGCATTATCCGCCAACATTCATAATTCATTTTCATTTACTTTTAAGTTAGTTCACTACCGATCATCGAACGCGCCGTGTGTTCTCATATACCTATCAATATCATATCAATATCATTTATTCTTTAGTATTTCTGTCTGAACTTTGGTGTTAATTTAGTGCATTAAACTATTGGTCATCAAAGGACTCGTATCATTTATAATTATCATATCAGCATATCAATAAAGTTGTTCGGTATCTACAATACCCTACAGGGCGGTCTTATCGCTCAAGCTGATTTCTGCCAGACAACCTTAGGATGGACAATTTGCCAATATGCAATATGTCTTTAAAGGCCCATGTTTAAACTGTATAATCATTCTCACTGTTTTAAAAATCATCAATCATCATCAACTCAGCCTATCGCAGTCCACTACTGGACATAGGCCTGTCCCAAGTTGCGCCACAACTCTCGGTCTTCTGCCTTCCGCATCCAGTCCCCTCCAGCCACGTTCTTTAGGACGTCGGTCCACCTGGCAGGGGGGGCCCAACGCTGCGTTTGCCGATTCGCGGTCTCCACTCAAGGACTCGTCTGCTCCAGCGGCCATCGGTCCTTCGACAGACATGGCCAGCCCACTGCCACTTCAGCTTACTGATCCTTCAAGCTATGTCGGTCACTCCGGTTCTTCTCCGGATAATCTCGTTACGGATTTTATCCTTCAAAGAAACTCCAAGCATAGCTCGCTCCATAGCTCGCTGAGCGACTTTGAACTTGTGGACTAGCCCAACTGTCAGTGTCCACGTCTCGGCACCGTAAGTCATGACAGGCAGGACGCACTGGTTGAAGACCTTGGTCTTCAAACTTTGCGATATAGGCGACGAGAAGACTCGGCGAAGTTTGCCAAATGCTGCCCAGCCCAAACGGATCCTTCTGTTGGCTTCTTTCTCGAAGTTGTGTCTACCAAGCTGAATTGCCTGCCCTAGGTAGACGTATTCCGTTACAACTTCGAGTGCCGACCCTTCGACGAATATTCGCCTCGGAATGACATATATGTTGCTTATTTTAAAAATACAGATAGTGAATTAGCAATGATACTTTTCATTTCTTAATTTAATTCTACAGGCTGCCTAGCCTTGGACATTATTATCATAATTATTTTAACGCTGCCCGCTAACTTCATAGCCCCACACACTGACCACCGCTTTGCATAAGAATAGTAAGTTTCTAAAAACGTGCACCATTGTTTTAAGTACATTACTTATGTGTCATTTGTTATCGCGAATATTTGAATGACCAGTTTAAGCTGATCCTTTATGCCATTACACGCTCAGTATAGCTATCCACGATCTGCGAATCGCGATTGATTTCAAAAAATTTAGATATTCCTTGAGTCTCAAATTCTCGATCCGTCAATCCAAACCCCATCACGATCAATCTGGATCAACATCATGGATCGCGATCCGCTGACTGGACTGAGCGTGTAATGGCTGCCAACAAGGCAGTTCGCAAAAATAATTACTTATTATGCTTTTAAAAGTATTTCCATTTTCTCTAGTCTCTCTGCCAAAATGTATTGGTTAGGGTCAACCACGGAATACTTGAATAAGAATTTCCTCTATGGGGTCAACGCTCTTAAATTTTACTCTTTCCTTTTTTTAAACACGAATTTGAAAAATTAATGAGCGTTGGCTCTTTATTTATTCAAATTCGTCTTTTCAAATAATGTTTTTTGTAAAAAGAGCTTTAATTTTTCAAGATCATGTAATAATGGATTTTTATTTTTTCAGGTACTGTAACTTCAGAAACGGTTCAAAATAACACACAAAAATCTAACAGTGGTAAGAGGAAACTTAACTTAATCGGTGATTTAAAAGCTGCAATTAAAAGATCCTAAACTTTAATATATTTCTGGATATCATACAGTCGCTTCACATAGAAGTAGATACAGCTTCCCAAATAAAAGGGTAATCGAAATCGTTCCGAATGTATCTTTTCCGATAATTAATCATATCTTTTGCCGAAGCACTGACACTATTGATGAAGCAATAACTTACGTGAGTATATACAAAGTCTTTGGCAATAACACTATTGACAAAGCACACACTATTGAAGAAGTTTTCACGAAAACGAACATTTTACAGGAAATACTACCTACGTCTAGCAATAAAAATCATATTTAAAGGGATACTAATAGCAATTTCTACGAAATAAAAGGTATATTGTACCAATATTGCTATATTGTTGCTTACTTTCTGATAAATGACAGCAAAAGCGGGTCAATAACTCAACCGCAGATTATGATTGCAAAATTGCACTAATAGCACATATTTTTTTGAAAATTTTCTGCTTGATATAGGGGCCTAACAACATTCATTACTCCGCCTTCCGCATCCAGTCCCCCCCAGCTACCTTCTTCAGTTGTCAGTCCACCTGGCTGGGGGGCGCCCCACGCTGCGTTTGCCACTCCAGTCTGCTCCAATGGCGATCAATCCTTCAACAGACATGGCCAGCCCACTGCCACTTGCTCATCCTACAAGCTATGTCGGTCACACCGATTCTTCTGCTGATAATCTCTTTACGGATTACCGCTGTACTTTCATCTCCAAACGAACCTCCATACTTGCCCTGTAGTGTTTGTTTCCCTGAAAGGGAATGCTAGGATTAAAATCTAATACATCTTTAAAATTTATTACAGAATGTAATTTATTAACAAGCAGTTTATTATAAGTATCAAGTTTTAACTTTTATGGGGTAATCGGAAACCTATAAATTTTATCGCCGCGATGTTAAAGAGACTATTATGTTTCTCATAGACTTTTGGAGTAGAATTAGTTCATTATTCATTAAGAATTTATATTTTCGGGATATGATCATCACGAATTCAGCATTACTTTAATTACCCGACTGCGCCAGAAGGAGGGTAATGTTTTTCGAGTGTATGTATGTATGTATGTATGTATGTATGTATGTATGTATGTATATTTCTTTGGCACGCCCTGCAGCCTAAACGGCTTGATGGATTTTAACTTGTGAGGTGTCGTTACATTCGTCTTAATTGTGAGAGTGACACTGGGTATATCAAAATTATAAAAATTAAAATGGCCGCTTTTTGACGCCAAATTACGGCTTCAAAAAAAATTTTTTTTCCCTCGGAACCTATCGAGTGGTGTATCAAAATAAAGGGTTTCATAAATGCTTTTCAAAAATATGTACAACTTATATGTTTAAATGTAATTTAGAATGACAAATGCTAAAAAACAACAAAATATTCAACGTTAAAAATTAATTTGACTTTTCAAATAAAACATTAATAGTATGATAAATAAAACATGATGACAAAACTAAAACATTTCAAATAAAAAAATTAATTAACAAAAACAAAAAACCCGACTGCGTTTAAAAATAACAGAAAAGATATAAACAAGACTAATCAACACGCAGGCGGAGGCTACATAGGAACTATTATGTAATTCATGACCAAAAACATACGTAGCCTCCGACTGCGTGTTGATAAGTCTTGTTTATATCTTTTCTGTTATTTTTACACGCAGTCGGGTTTTTTGTTTTTGTTAATTAATTTTTTTATGTGTTAACTAATAGCCATATGGAACATTTCATCCAATTTCCTGTACATGTCAAAAAAAATACTGAAATGAGGGTTTTTGTTGACTAAGATACTCAAACTTACTTAGCTGCATCTACATCACAACTTCGTCTTCAACTTTTGCGGACCCGATAGTAGAAGTAGAGCTCCTTTGTAAAGGAGCTCGTCCGGGGAAGTACTACCACCGTGCCTACTTCTCCCCCAAATAGTGATGCTTGCATTGCTGTGTTTCGGTCTCAAGGATACGGGTGCCGGTGAAATTACAATCACATGAGACTTTCCATCTTCATGTCTCAGTTTGACGAACGCGAGTTGCAAAAACATTTAAGCAATATCCTAGGTGGTATTGCTATTGTTATGGGCAAAGGTAAAAGCTTAACATCAGGTGGACCTTTTGCAAGTTTCGCCATCCTATACAATAAAAAAAACTTTCAAAATATGGTCGATCAATGGATATTAATGGTCACATGACCACTCCATTACTATCCCACTGTTAGGGGCCTCTTTTCAGAACGAATAGGATAAGACCTTAGTCCAGCACGCTAGCCTACTGCGGGTTGGTGGACTACACTCACCATCGAGAACTGTATGGAGCACTGTCAGGTGTGCAGGTTTCCTCACGATGTTTTCCTTCACCGTTAACGCAAAATCTAATTATGATCCGCACATGAATCCAAAAAGTCAAGAGCGATTCGATCTCAGACCGGCCCCCCTACATGGAAGGCAAGCGTTCGATGGTCGTCGGCTATAAACCTTCAACAAGATACCTAATGACCGATGGTTCGAATTGAACCCAGTTGTCATGCTCCACTCCGAATCGATTTGAACGGTTGATGTGAATCGACCGCAATCTCTTTGCTCCATAGTTTTACCCTCAGAGCAACACATTACTAGAGAGAGGACAAGCTGCCGCGTAAACGCTGACCGTTGTATGCACAGCGGGCATACGGGCATACACTGCCACTAGTTCACCGTCACTTGCACTCGAGTGAGTATGCGCACCACAGAAATTCGCAACTTTCCTAACAAACTACGCCTTACATTTTGACGTCATTAAATAAATATAAATAATAATAAATAATAAATATTTTTGAGACATTTTTACACAGCACCATCTAGTCCCAAACTAAGCAGAGCTTGTGGTATGAGTACTAGACAATGGATATAATACTTATATACTTTTTTTTTTGTAAATACATACTTATAATACATAAGCAACACACCCAGACCAACACAAACACTTATGTTCATCACACAAATATTTGTGTCCTGTGGGAATCGAACGACCTCGTTATCAGCAGTCCGACACTCGAACCACTAGACCACAGAGGTCGTCGAATTATTACCCATTATTTTATAAACAAAATTTTAATCAAATGTACTTTATAGCTTTTGTTTCTGCATTTAGAAACAGCACAATAAGGCATTTTTGCGGGTTTTTGTTACAGTATTTATAGAAACAAGTCATAAGGCGTGCTGAGAAAGGCTTTGAAATATCCTGCACTATGGTGCATCGTGCTACCACGCGCGCCCCGCCCACATGGCCATTCCATCTATTTCTGTGATGCGCACTAATTTGAGAGAAAACTTTCTTTTATTTCCAAAATGCCGTAAGGAAACAAGTGTGCGTGCTTTTTGTTGTAATTTACTGATGCATTTCTTACGTTGTGTGCGTATGTTGAGCTTGCGGCTCGGACTCCATGCAAACTAGGCAGCTTGTCCGACCTCCTGATATTCCATTATCCTGTGGTTTTACCTAACCACCCAACCAACCAACGCCAGCCAAAGCTCTCACCTCGATACCAAAATAATCCCAAAAATTTTGCGTTACATTTCATTCTGTATAACTTAGCGAAGTTAGCCCACTTGTCCTACTTAGCTAAGTTGAAGTTAAGCTAGTTATGCAGCCAGTCAGCCTGTATGCTGCACGAGTAGTGCGCGATCATGAATATTCTGACTGACTTACTGCTGTGTAGCGGGTGACTTTATAATTTTCATATGGAATATGGAGTGCGATGCGATAGGTTTGATGTGTGTTGCGACTTTTTATTAATTAACATCTTTTGAATCCAGGTACCTATTCCTGATACTGATCACGTCTGTAGTAAAATTTATGGAATTAAAATTATTGGCTTTAGTATTAATAATAACATCAGAAAATGGGATAAACTAATTAATCAATTGCTGCAGTACATAATAAATTGAAATAATTAAGTACTGATAATTTATTACACACATTTTTTTTTGCAAAATTAGTGCAAATTCTACGCACTAGATGCGTGGCGTACATAATTTAATTGTGGTTTTTTTTCTCTTGCATTTGCTCTCTTTACACATAAAAAACCATTAAAAAATGATGTACAATTATGTACCTAATTTATGCTAATGTATTCAATGGCACCCTGTAGAAATATTTTGAAGTTTTAAGTTTGTTTAAAAAAAAAAAATTTCGCTAAGTACCTAATTAGACGAAATTGACATACAATTCAACGTTATAATAAAACAAAGTTTAACCGGATTAAATCGTCGACCTGCTGTTGTACCATTCATCAAAGGGGTCACCGACAGAATTGGTCATATCTTGAAGCGTGCTTCTATCAAAACCTATTTCAAGCCCCAAAGAAAGATCAGCCAACTCCTCAGACCGGTGAAATGTCACATTCCCTTACAAGACCCCTGCAGGGTCTACAAGATTGATTGTGATTGTGGGTTATCATACATAGGGCAAACAAAGCGTAGTATAGCCACTAGAATTAAAGAACATATAGCTGACGTCAAGAACAGACGCTCCACAAAGTCTGCAGTGTGTGAACATGCCCTAGACAAACCCAACCATTTTCTTCGATTTGATAAACCACAAGTTCTGGCGAAGGAAAACCGATATGTACCTAGAATGCTCCGTGAGGCTATTGAAATTAAAAAACATCCTAATTTTAATAGAGAAGATGGTAGGCAGCTACCACCTGTTTGGAACCCAGTCCTAAAAATAATCAAGTCCCAAACAGCACGCAACACTGTAAAAGATAATGATATTGTGAGTGATTACTGCGTGCATCGAAACGATTTTAATTAATAATATTGTACGGTAGATTAAAATAATTTTTTAGAAATATTTGTAAAGACGCTTGTCATCTTAGTCTACCTGCGACCACGAAATGCTGCAAAGCTTTCGAAACGTCAGGGAAACCAATTTAAATAATATACGCGATTTAATCCGGTTAAACTTTGTTTTATTATAATGTGTAGTGATCGCGAAAACCTAAGAAGTTATTATACAATTCAACGATTAAAATTGTGGAAAGAAAAAATCGCTCAGGAGCAGGATTCGAACCTGCGACTCCTGGCTCAGTACGCCAGTGCTTTAGCCACTAAGCTACCGTGAACACTGCTCGTGGTAACGAAGTTCTCATCCACTTGGTACATCTTTGGGTGACGTCAGCGATATCTTATTAAGAAACAGTGTTTCTTAACCGACTCGACTTCGATTCGATTTTTACTTCCCACAATTTAAATCGTCAGATTTCGCTTCGCATGCGTAAAATGCGTTAAAATAATAAAAATTATACAATTCAATCTTAGAATAACTACACAAATCTAATTATTCAATATACTTACAATCCTAACCCTCCTATGTATTATGCATATTTTTATATCTATCTGCCAACAAAAAAAAAAATAGAAGCCCTAATAAGCTGAACTGAAAGACTAATCCATTATTCTAAGTCCCTAGACAGACCATCAGTTTGTTATTCCCAATATTGAACAAAATTATACCAACCAAGGAACATTTTAGACTACCAGAGCGGAGCAAAAGCATTATTAAAATTCCCTTTTTTCACAAAAAGATTAGGCAGGTACGGTATTAAAATTCAATTTTTCCAACACACCAAATTCAACCTCAAACTTTTTGTCATAGAGTCTATTTTGTTATGGAGGTTGAACTTAACCCACATGCTGCGACAGGTGGTCAGAAAGACCCTTCCTTTTATTGTAAGAATATTTTTTTTGTTTCTTTTTTATTTCTATGTATATTTGGGTACGTTTCGGCCAACGGGTATTAAATGCGACGAAGTTTTATGTGGAGAATGGAGGAATAACGATGTAGTTAAAGAACAAAGGATTTATGATCAAATTGTATTATTTATACTCGTGTAGTCGCGTTTGAAAAGTTAAGCAAACGTACCGTACTATTCACAAATGACGGTATATAGTTCATATCGATGGCTTAGTTATCAGACTTTGTAACCCAATTTTGACCAATTTCACAGGAGGAAAAAAATAAAAAAAACCGCCTGTTACAAATAGAACAAATGGGGTGACTTTATTTTTTACCATCTAAAATTACCTGCAAAAGGGTACCAAAACGGTCAAGCCCGAGCAACCACCACCGAAGCGTAAAATAGGGAGGGAAGTGAGATGGACAGATAACGGTTTTTTTTTACCGTAAAAAGATAAAAACATTGGTGTACCCTAGAATCGATCATTTATTGTAGCTATTGGTGTGGGGTACAAAGTACCCCGGAAATGAGGTAACTGATGATATGATTTACGACGGCATTGTGGTGTTTTACTTTTAAAATGTGATAAATAGGTTTTTGATTCGTTGGTCTAGAGGTTGCAAGCGCGACTGCTGAGCGTGGGGTCCTGAGTTTGATTCCCGGGTCGAGCAAAATGTTATTGGGTTTTTTCATTAGGAAATTCTCAGTAGCAGCCCGGAGTCTGGATTTGTGCCCGGTTAATGGCAATAGGCTCGCCCCCTATTACATGGGACTATAACATAACTGGCGAAATGTGGGTGTGCTATATACCTCTGCCTACCCCTTCGGGGAAATACAGGCGTGATGTTATGTTGTTGTTGTTGATTGCGGAACCAAGTTCCATCAGCGGTTTTCCCGAAAAAGATCGACATTTAAGAAAAGAGCATTTATGTTTATGAAAGGTCGGCAACGCATCGGCGACTTCCCTGATGGTGCATCTGCAACACATTTCAGACGTCAGTCTATCCATGTCCTTTGCAGATGGCGTCGGTAATCGCTTACCATCAGTGGGCCTAGTACGAGTTTGACACTTACGAATACTTTCAAAGTATTCGTCGACTTTAATTAATAAATCTGTAGTTCCTCCTCGTATCCGCCAGGGGCGCTACTGATTTATGAATGAAAGTCGACGAAAACGATGAAAGTATTCGTAAGTGTGAAACTCGTACTAGGCCCACAGGTGTGAGTTGACCCGCTGACTAGTTTGCCTCCACAGAAATGTATAGAATGGTTGTAATCACAATTTTAGTTGCGATTCATGCGTGGCAACTTTCGAACAAACTACGCCTTATATGTTGACGTCAGTATTTTAAAAAAAATATCAAATGTACTTTACAGCTTTTGTTTCTGCAGTTAGAAACTGCACAATAAGGCATTCTATCTATTTCTGTGTTTGCCTCCCACTTTTATATTATAACGTGTTATTTAAATAACAGAAAACCTCTTAAGGGGACATTGTACTCATCAGTATGAACAACTTTTACTATGGGACCAACCCTGAAATCGCGAAAAAAAACAGTTGTCACCTATATTTTTATTCACATGAATCGACAAAATATTGGGATCAGCTGATTTTTTTTTCGCGATTTCAGGTTTGGTCCCATAGTAAAAGTTGTTTATACTGATGAGTACAATGAGCCCTTCAGAGGTTTTCAGTTATTTCAATAACACGTTGTTATAAGCTTATTCTCATTATCAAAATAAAATCAGCGGTCACCCATCCCAGTTTTGACCTTGAAAATTAGCTTAGCCTCATACCGATTGATCTATTTCGAGCGATGAAGGCAACCCATCCAAATCTCGACCACGGCAACATGGCTTAACCCCAATCGACCATACCACCATCAAACCACGTTGTTCCAGTCCCTTCCCACCGCTGGCCATCCAACCATGACCGGAAGTACCGCCGTTATAATCACTACACACTTCCGGTGTACCGGTAGCATAATGCTTTTATAATAACTGACTATTTTTGTTTTTACTAGTAACCAGTTTTGTAAGTAAAGTGGCGGAGAAATGGTTGTGGTTGTGAATTGTGGCAAACTGTATAAATAGGATTTTTCCTGTATCGTGGGTCGTTAGTGTACATATATTCTATGTCGTGGGTGCATTTGAGAAAGTGGATAACCCATTCATTTTCAGACCACTGTTGCCAGGTCTCCCGATTTTCCGGGATATTCACAGATTTTCTTAAAAATCTCCCGATCTCCCGATTTTCGATAAAAATCTCCAGATTTTCTACAATCCCTGTATAAAGCCTAATAATAGGAATAAGATCAAAACCTGCCAAAAAAAACTGCATAAAATGAAACGGACGGATAAGTGGCTGCCCTGAAAATTTCCGGCACTCCCAGTGAATCGTATGATTCGTATGTTCACTAAACACTAACAGCCTTACTAATAAAAATTTACACACGACGTATACCAGAGTTATAACGCTTTCTTTACCAATAAAAGATTTTTGTCGGTTCAGTTGTATACATCTGTTATAACGGTTGTTAAAATTGTATGAAACATTACGCGACCGTTATTCAGCCCGCGACCCTTGTTTTACAAGCGTATAACTTGCAGTTTTACTAGTGGTGTTTTAAAAAATGGATTATTTGCATTATTTCGACATTTTTGATGAAATCGACCGTGAAGAACCAGAAAGGAAAAGAAAATGTTACAAAATTCGTTTCGATCCTTTTAGTTTACAAGAATCAGACTTTCGAATGAAATATAGATTCAGTAAAATATATGCAAAGAAGATAGTTGAATTGATTAGGAGTGACATCGAACTAAAGGCTAGTGGTGGCGGACTGTCCGTAGAACTTCAAGTTTGTACTGCTCTAAGGACGTGGGCTAGACAAGAAGTTCAAGATGATGCAGCCGACCTACATGGACTAAGCCAACAGTCCATCACGAATGTGTGTCGGAGAGTGGCTCTCGCTTTGGCAAATAAAGCGGCACAATTTATACGCATGCCTAGTTCTACAGAAGAGCAAGAACAATCAGTTTCTGGATTTAGAAACATATGTGGTTTTAGGAATGTGATTGGTGCTATCGATTGCACGCATATAAAAATTAAGAAAGTAGGTGGTGATAGTGCTCAGTACTACATAAATAGAAAGGGATTTTCATCCTTAAATGTCCAGGTAGTTTGTGATTCTCAATTATATATTAGAGACATAGTGGCACACTGGAGGGGTAGCACACATGATGCAAGAATTTTCAGAGAAAGCCGTATTCGACAACGATTCGAAAATGGAGAATTTAATGCCCGTTTGCTAGGAGATTCAGGCTATGGTTTAACAAACTATTTATTTACACCTATACAGAATCCCCATAGTGCTAAGGAGGAATCTTACAATAGATTGCATATATTGACAAGAAACCCCATTGAAAGGTGTTTTGGAGTTTGGAAACAGAGGTTCCGATGCCTATTACATGGATTTAGTGTATCACTTGAAAACGTGAAATTATACATTGTAGCATTAGCTATATTGCACAACATTGCCATCGAGATGAATGAAGATACTGATTTTCTCGAACCTGTCATCATGACTGAGAATAATGCTAGCCAACAAATGCAAAGTGGTCTTGATAACCAAACTGGTCAAGAAACAAGAAGATTATTCATTGAAACACATTTTTAGTTATATGAATACTATACTATGGTAATTTAGATTTTAACATTAACATTTCTAATTTTAATTTTTCAATTAATAGCTCAGTTTTCTCTTTCTCCAAATACATTTGTTTTGTTTTTAAATTATGTTCTTCTTTAATAAAACTATGAACTTCAATCATATTTCTTAATTTCAAATCATGTTCTTCTTTAATAAAACTATGATCTTCAATCATATTTCTTAATTTCAAATCATGTTCTTCCCGTATGCAAGTGAGAAGAACATGATTGCGCTCATTCGCCAAATTCTTTTCCTGTAATAAATAGTTTATTATCAATCAAAAATCACTTTTCTTTTTTACAAAAAGTAAGCTTTGCAAAACTTGGATTTACCTCATGTTTGTCTTTGGGTCCATTTTGTTTTATTTCATTAAGTGGCAGCTTACGTTTGGTTCCCTTGGTTTTAAATAAATTTTTGGGTTCTATATTCTTCACTGGTATCGGTGTAATATTCTGAAATAAAAACAAAGAAGTCATTAGAAGATATTAATAAAAGCAAATAGTATTTGAATATTTATTTGGAATTATTATTATTACCTCACAACTAATCCCTCTGCGATGAAAGCAACCGTCATAGGGACGGTTGCATTCATCGCAGAGGGATTAGCGCTTTTATTGATATCCCTATGTGCCTCTTATATTATGTAGATATATATATGTAGATATGTATATATTATGTAGATCTGTTTACATATTTTAAACAGATCTACATAATATAAGAGGCACATAGGGATGGTTGCATTCATCGCAGAGGGATTAGTTGTGAGGTTCCACAGGGGTTAAACATACCTCTACTAAATCCTCTTCATTATTAAATGGAGTGAGAACATACTCTTGTGTTGTGTTGTCTAGATTCTGAAATAAAATAGAATATCACACATTAATGTCAAGTCATACCATGAATCAACAACAACAGAGTGTTGTGGTGCAACTTGGGAGAGGCCTATGTCCAGCAGTGGACTGCAATAGGATGAGTTGATGATACCATGAATCATACTGCAAAAATTGTTATTATTGTTTAGAGATTATTCATGCCACAATATTTAAAAAAATAAAAGATGCTCTCACCGCTGTGCTGTCGCTGTCGAAGACATTGGAATCTGTCTCAAATTCCTGTGGAATCATACTTAATATTTCCATTGTCTCAAGGTCTGGGCTAGCAGGTTTTGGCCCTCCACCAGTGCATTTAATAGACTTCTTTATTTGTGACATTTTTTTTTTTGCATCTAGTTTCATGGTGCGCCACTGTTGTTTTACTTCTGTTAAGTCTCTCTCCCGGTTATTCAATTCATTAAACCTAAAATATCACATCTCAATCATTCTTTGAACATAACACACGAAACACTAAACAAAATTAATAATAAAATCGTTAATAATAACATGGTATTTTCACAAACCTTTTTGACACTGTTTGCCAAGCAATGGTCTTACTTTTATTAGTATTTGTGTCCGTGTTTTTGTTTTCTATTATAGATACAAACTCCTTCATACAACTTTTCAATAAATTCTGAAAAATAATATGCAAGTTATCGATTATGTACAATTTGTGACATGACACAATTTATGAATGTGTAAATTCTATCAAACCTTTTCTAAGGTATCCCAATTTGCAGACCGTTTTCTTTTCGCTTTTAGCTGGTCATTATTTCCATTATTATTCGCCATTATTTCACAGTTGTAGCAAATTCGTCACAAATACAAGTTAGTATAATATTTGTTTGTAAACTGATGTGTGAAATGGTTGAATTAATGTGGAATTTATATTTATTTGTTGACTTGACATTGACGTGACGTTTAAAAATGTTTGAAAGGTGCGTTCATAAACTTAAAATTACGGTCATGCCAATTTTAGCTTTTTCAAAATAATTTTTCGTTTTTATCGTAAGGAAAAACACATATTTATTTTTAGATACATTACAAAACAATATTTTAGACAACATTTGTATGATTTATTACAAAAAATAATTTACAAGCTTTTTACACACTTGTCAAAAAGTCACTATAATTTTGTAATCGAGTTTCAGAACGTTTCCAAAGAATGTTGCCAGTGGTTTTTGTTTTAGCTAATTTATAACTATACAATGCCTGCACACTGATTATTAGTAGAGGGACTGTGTAACTCTTATCCATAGCTTATACAATGTATAAGTATACAGTTGTTAATCAGTTGTGTTAAATATTTTTATTAGTAAGGCTGTTAGCGTAAAATGGATCTATCGCAAAATGTTAAAGTTTTTTTTTTATTACACAGGACAGTAAAATGTTTAAAATCAAACTGCTTTGATTTTAATATTACAGCTGGACTGGTGGCAAAATATATAATAATAGGTACCGGGATTACTTCACAAACTTGGATTTTTGTTGAAAAATATCATCTCCCGATTTTTTCAATTTTTCCTCAATACATCTCCCGCTTTTTTCATAATAATCCTCCCGGATTTTTTAATTCGGACCTGGCAACACTGTTTTCAGACACTGATATCACGCATTGAAGGAGAGCGACAAATGCGGCAACGCGACTCGATACGACGACGCAAGCGACGCGAGCGCGACACCACAGAATATCTAATATGGCGACACACTGCCATAGTTGTTGTATACATGTTGAAATTTTAATCGCTTATTTCCCGAAAAGGGGTCTTTTTGAGGGCGTATGCCGACCAGCCACCCTAGGTGTGGGCCTGTGGGCGGTGGACTCGGGGTGGCCCGCCGCCCGACCAGTCAAGACCCGTGACGGTGGCGCGTAGTGTTCCGCGCGCGCCAGTCAAGAGGGTGCGGCCGATGTGGTTGCCGCACGGGGAGAAGGGGCTTGCTTACTAGTGGTGAGCTGGGACCAACCGTGGATGGTTAGGAAGATAAAAGTTTCCCACGCCCCCCCGGTCAAGGGTCGTTAGAGGAACCCTGTAGTGGTTTTTAGTCAGTAAGAGTCAGACACTGGCTCCGCCTTCTCCCGGCGGAGTGCGTTCATGAGGATTTTTCCCATGGAAACAAAAAAAAAAAAAGGACCGATTGTTGTGGGGCAACTCTTTAAAAACTCACTTTCCCCATTTGACATATAACTTGATACTTTTTCTGTTTTTCCCATGATTAAAGAAATGACTGCATACGATATATTGAGGCTCCTTGCCCCCAATACTCATGTTAGCATGCGCAACAAGTGGCAATAAAACAAACAATATGTGGGAATCCATTATGTTAAGACTTCAAACATGATGTATGGAAGATTGGCAATATACATATTTGATTATTTATACCATTATAGAAAGTTGAATTCGCTACCTTTCGCGTAGTTGAAATTTTGAAAATACGCGTTGTGGACGTTTTTTTCGCTCGAATCCAAATAAAGTTAAATTCGCTACTTTCGCAAAGTTGAAATTTTGAGATACTACAATGCGTTGTGGACGTTTTTTTCGCTCGAATCCGAATAAAGTTGAATTCGCTACTTTTCGCGTTGTTGAAACTTCGAAGATAGCCACAAGGTGTTGTGGACGTTTTTTTTTCGAGGGTTTTCGGTCTTTGATCAGCATGTAATGCTAAAAACAGATTTGTAACATTGAATTTCACACCCTTCTGAGTATTCGCTCATGGTAAAAATTGCCTCCCAAGTCCCAGTATACACACAATTTTTAAATGTTTACATGCATACACTTGACTGACACATAATAAAGGTGTGGGTGGGGTGGATGTATTTACAAAATAACAACGTCCACCTGGAAATCAGGAATCAGGTTAAAAGTATAATCGATCTAGGCTGTCACTTTAAAGAGTATAAGTAGATAATTATACTGTCTCCTGCGACCAAAATCTAACATTTTGCCTAGGCCAATCACATGTCGCATTTGGCCGCGCCCTTATTTTGTTAGAAAAACATGTTAGGTGTTAGAAATAACAAAAATATGGTCGCAGGAGATGCGGCTTTAGAGCCAATAGAAAACAGTTGTTTTTTGTAGACTTGAACCTTTTCCGCTTCTTTTAAAGGTAAAAGTAAAAGCCAATATACATCTACAAGTCTTACAAAAGATGTATTATGGCATCCGCAAAGTATTAATTCTGTACTAACGATTTTCTACCGAGAAAGCGCGCGAAATTCAAATTTTCTAGCGTTTTTTGCAAGTTCTAACTCTATTTCGCGTTGTATATCGATCGAAATATGATTCGCGGTAGAAATAACAATATATCTACTGAATGATACTCATATAAAATATTAACCTAGCTCTATAAGCTGTACAAGCTCGATAATTAATCGATAATTTGATGGTAAATTACTTTTACGAACCGGGAAGTTTGTACCATGGAGAAAAGATCTTTTCTCCATGGTTTGTACTCATCAATTTGAATAACGAGAGCGTTTTTCTTTTTTCAAAAAGCTCCTTGCAGATCTCACGTTAAAACTCTTCTTAATTTTCTTAATTCTTAAGATAAAGATAAAGATATTTTATTTTGCAAATATGGGTACATGGTACATAACTCTTCTATCTTATTCGTATGCCTTCTCTGTGCATGCAGTAAGATTATTGAACTCACTCCCGCCTAACATACGGAATTCTCAATCTATATCTGTCTTCAAAAGACGTGTTAAAGAGCATTACCTTTCCTCCTAATTTGTTATTGCATAATATTTATATCATATTTCCGTATACCTATATAATTCATATGTATTTATTTAAGTATCTATTGCTTTATTAGAACTAATTTTAAGTTTCTTATCTTTTTACACACTGTTGTCTACATTTCATACTTATTTCTCCTCTCGCAGGTCTGCTGGTAGACATTTCTTTGAAATAAGCATTACCTTTGTACACACGGCTACACATCAAGCTGTACATTACCAGTAAAGGCTGACCTCGCGTTGTAAGGAAAACCTACACAATGCGAGGTCAGCTTATACTGGAAATGTACAGCTTGATGTGTAGCCGTGTGTACTAAATAATTTTAATGCTGTATAAATAAATAAATAACTTTTATTCTGACACCAACTTTGAACTAGCAAAAAAAATACGAATGTTTCTATATACATTTTAGTCAAATACACAAATGTTTTTTTTTGAGATGTAGATCTGCTCTTGACCGCAATCTAGACAGCTTCATCAAGATGTGGTCGACGATGGAGTGAGCAAACCTGTTAGGTTCTCTATGGAATGGAAGTTTTTGTCATAGTAAAAGTTGTTCAAACTGAGTTGTTATTCAATTTAAAAATACCCTTTATGCTCTTTTCTTGAGGCTCATGTTTTGCTTTAAAACGAGATTTGATGAGAGAGATTGAATTAAACGATTGTAATCTCAATTCTCAACCTGCAACTATGTTATTGGCCCGCATAAACAAAAACAGACGAGATTTTCAGGCTTAAATCTAAGGATTTTCGATCAGAAAGATTATTAATTACGGCCGTAAGCCGATAAGACAATAAATGTCTGGCAATATTGCTATATTCGTCCAGTTAACGAACTGTTTGCCATAGTTGAGTTAATTAACAAATCTGATTGCTTCTCGAATAATCTATAACTGTCAATACAAGACGACGATTAAGGCTTCATTTCACCGACGATAATTATCTGGTTAAACGACCGTTTACCCATAATTTCAGTACATTTATCGAGTATTCGGCCATTTAATCAGAGAGGTAACGTTGTTGAACATCGGCCTAATACGATGAAATAACCTAAAATTTGTCTTACTGTCTTTCTGTGCGTAAGAAACTATTTTGATCACAAATCCGACATGATGCAATATCCCTTGACTTGATGACACGCTTGACCGTTTATTTCGAAGACCTATGGCCAGCATGGTGGACCTACGGTGCTCCATACAGTTCTCAATGGTGTGTGTAATCCGCCAACACACACTCGCCAGGCGTGTGGATTCGTACTGAGAAGATGTCCGTGCCCAGTAGCACAATAATGGGCTGATTAAGTTATGCATAGTCAGCAATGGACGTTTTCGGAAGTTTATAGTTGTGTAGTTCTGTCACGTCGTGGCTGGTGGTGGGTAGCTCAGGCAGGAGACTCGGAGGGTCGAAGGTTCGGTGGCTTGACACACGGTGACACACGGAAGTAGGAACTTGGAGAACAGGAACTAGTGGTACAGGAACTACAGGAACGGAACTCAGGTATGCAACTCCTCTGAGGTACGGAGAGTTCAGAGGGTCGGTCTTATGAAGGGCCGGAGGAGTGGTAAGTCAACTCCGACTATAAAACAATTGAGCTGCTGCTATCCCAATGCAGCGAGCTCGGGCTGGAGGCAGGATTCAGGTAGGCAGGAGGTAGGTCGGCACAAACAATAAAAACACAAGCAGGAACGTTTTTGGTATACTGTATGGTAAACTGATATGTTGACTATTGTTAATAAAATAATATAACGATTATAAGACACAGTCACAGACACATGAGTGTCTTTCAGCGTACAATATGGAACTCGGATAAGTAAAATAATATATAAAAAAACTGTAATGGTCGGACACGTCCATGCCCGGCCAAGGCTGCGATATAAGTCTCTGTTGTTTTAAGTGAAAAATAGAAAATTATGGAAGAATTTTAAATTTTTGAATTTGGATAGGTAAAGTTTTATAAAGTGGCCAGGAAGTCCAAATAAGGTGGTGAGCAGCGTAACGAGTTTAGCCTCGTTACAGTTCTACTTACTGATAGCTGATAATACCACTATTTGGTAATACCACCATTTGGTATGTATGTTATGTGTGGTAAGACCTTGTCGAGCAATGGACGGCGGAAGACTGGTAGATTTGGATCTGAAATGATGCTGTACCCAAAGAAACTATAGAATCAGCAATTATTCTCCAAAAAGTGTAGACAGACACATTTTATTTCCAAAAAACTTTCCCAGATTTCCAATAACACAGCAGCAGCAGTCACCCAAAAGGGAAAAGCACAATTATCCTTTTTGTATTCCGATAATTTGCTCAATACAGCCTGTAATTACAGAAATTTCCCTCCGGATCCCTATCTGAATTACCCAAATAGGCTTTTAAACGAAATAACGACGATTTTAAACATAATATTCGCGCGGTCAGAGCCGAAGCTGTATGCTTGCACAAAGCCAGTCCCAAAGGCATAATGGGTTTAATCCTTTGCCTCACTAATGAGTCTACGGCGGCCATCTTGCGTCGTTGACAGCTGTCACGGTTCCCGCGTTTTGTCGCGTCATCTGACGTTTATGGAGGGTATGTTTTTTTTAATTAGGTGTGTTCTGAATATTTTACGGGAATAATTAATTTTTAGATGTGAAGTACAGTGACACCTGTCAATTATGTTCGGATATTATGAGTTCAGTTCCATTTTGTATTTATAGATTTTTCGGGTCTGAGTTTTCTTTCAATATAAATAACTAACGGCGCCTACTCTGACTGGTTCAGCATCGATAAGGGTGTGAGACAGGGATGTGTAGCGTCGCCGTGGCTGTTCAATCTATTCATGGACAGTTGTTTGAAAGATTTGAAAGAGAGTGAAAATGGTTTAGAAATGAATGGGTTACTTGTCAAATGTCTCCTCTATGCCGATGATCAAGTTATCCTTGCATCGTCGGAGGGGGAGTTACAGAAGATGGTAACAATTATGGTGCTTTGAAGAGTAAAGGAATGAAAGTTAATGTTAGTAAGACAAAAGTTTTGGTTTTTGAAAAGGAAGAAGTTATGACAGAGTGCAATATTTTGATAGGTGACGAAAAGGTGGAACAAGTGAAAGATTTTGTATACCTGGGTTCCATGTTTACGAGAGATGGCAAGCATGTGAAGGACATTGAAAGGAGAGTGAGTGCTGGTAATCAGGTGAATGGGGCACTACACACCTTCATGAACAGCCGCAAAGTGTCGGAAAAGGCACGGCTGGCTGTTCATGGGGGAGTGTTAGTGCCTACACTTATGTATGGTAGTGAAAGTTGGGTATGGCAGAAGAAACATGAAAGTAGAATAAATGCAGTAGAAATGAGAGCTTTGAGAAGTATGTGTGGTGTAACTTTGAGAGATAAAGTAAGGAATAACATGATAAGGGTGCGTTGTGGAGTGAAAGAAGATGTAGTGACAAAGATTGAGAAAGGTATGTTAAGATGGTTTGGACATATAGAGAGGATGGACGAGAGGAGATTGACGAAACAAGTATACGAAGCGAGTGTGGATGGAAGAGTTGGAAGGGGACGACCTCGGCGAACGTATCGCGATCAAATCGCGGATGTTCTCAAAAAAAGCCAGGTTAAGAGTTCTCTAAACCGACGAGCATGCATGACGAGGTTAATGGACGTAGATGAAGCGAAAGAGGTGTGTCAGGATCGTAGCAGGTGGAAATCCATAGTCTCTGCCTACCCCAATGGGAAACAGGCGTGATAATATGTATGTATGTATAAATACAGTGATTTTCCTTTTTTGTTCAACTCGACCTCGACTGAGAGTACTGCCATAGAAAATAAAGTACCCAACTCGTATTATTTTCTAAGGTAGGTAAAAATACAAATACAAATATCTTCAATTTTCTTCCTCCTGTAAGTATTTCGGAATAGAAATCTACCTCTATAATTTTTTTTTATTTTATTTTACTATTAATTATTTTTCTGTTTTTATTTGAACTGCAAATCGAACTATAAATAGCACGTTTATCAGCAGCGTTTTAAACAAAAGGGCAAACTGGGCAAGGAGGTCTAGTTCACCAAAAAAATAGCGGACGAGTATGATGAAAACAGCTGTTCAGAATATTTTGTTGGTGAAATTCGCCCTTAAACTACTGATTTCATCAAAGATAATTCTCGTTTACCAAAAATTACAGTATATTTTTTTATAATGAGATATAGATCTGCTCTTGACCGCGATCTAGACAGCTTTGTCAAGATGTGGTCGACGATGGAGCGAGCAAACCTATTAGGTGCCGATTCACTCCAGCTTTAAAGGCGTTAAGGGTTGTAAGTACCCGGAAATACAGATGGCCGGCACTGGCCGGCAGTGAATTCCACAACTTGGCTGTGTGCATTATGAAAGAGTTCACAAAGCGCTTGGTCCTGATAGTAGGGATTTCTACCAAATGTGGACGATATCCTGCACTGCGTTGTGTAGTCCGATGAAAGAAAGGAGATGGCGGAATAAGCTCATGGAGCTCTTGCGCACACTCCAAAGTAGTCCAAAGTACAGCCTGTAGAACACCGACAGACAAGCAACTGTGCGTCTATGGGCTAAGCTTTGTAGCTTAGATTTTACTAGCAGTTCATCACCAATTAGCCTCTCAGCTCTGCGTTGAATCGAGTCAAGAGCGGCTATTATTTTTGGAGTGGAGATTATTTTTCGAGTAATCGGAAAATTAACGATAGTGAACCCCGATCTAAGTACTCAAATCCTTTTACGTTCCAAAACAAAAACAAAAAAAAAACGAAAAAAAAACGTTTTACGTTGACAGTTGCTCATCTGCCATGATAAGACCTGCTGGTCTTAGTGTGGTCTAAGTGCATGCAGCTGAGATGAGAATGTTAAGAGAAATGTGTGGTGTAACGAGAATGGATAGGATAAGGAATGAATATGTAAGAGGGAGTCCGAAAGTAGCGCCAGTGACAGAGAAGTTAAGTAGCAACAGACTGTCATGGTTTGGACATGTGATGATGAGGAGGAATGAGGAGCATGTTACGAGGAAAGTTTTAATTATGAATGTTGATGGCTATAAGAAAAGAGGCAGACCGAAGAAAATACGGAAGGATTGTGTAAAAGATGATATGAATAGAAAGAAAGTGAACATGGAGATGACGGCTGATAGAGATGTATGGAAGAAAAATACATGCTGCGCCGACCCCAAATAAATTGGGGTAAGGGCAGGAGGATGATGAGTTGTTCATCTGCCAAAAGACTTCATGTGAAACAGGTCGCACTTATCACCTTAACAACCTCTGCTTACCTCAATAGACACATTATACCTTTCACTTGAGCCCACGTCAAGCTATCAATCACTCAACTGTTTGTTAAACGTAGATATAAAAACTTAGAAAGTTATACGTACCGTCAACATCACAAGTAATCTATAATTATTATTGAATAAAAACTCGCATTTTTTGTTGTAAAAACATCATCATCATAATTTCAGCCGAAAGACGTCCACTGCTGGACAAAGGCCTCCCCAAGCAGTTTGGGGGGATATGCCATAATCGCCACGCTTGGCAGGCGGGTTGGCGATCGCAGTTGCTTGGTTAAATACTCAGAGAACGCTGCTGCCCATCCTCTGGTGAATCCCTTAGTCGTCTTTTACGACACCCATGAGAAGATATAGGGTGGTGCAATTCTTTACGTCCGGCACCACACCGAACATTTAAAAAAACATGCTATACTTTAAAGACTAGTACTATTACGAAAACAAACAAAAAAAACATTAGATCTATCGATAATGGATTTTAAAATACAAAAATAATAATAAAATTCACTTTAGCTGTTGACTGTATCATGTGAAAAGCAAGTTACTTAACAGGTTGTTAAGGTTTTTACTTTAAGTGGTAAATGTAGTAAGAAATGTGTTAGAGGTGCTTGTTATGCCAATAAAAGAGCCTCAATGGTCTAGTGGCAAGAACAACGCTACTGCCGCAGCTACTAAGCTTTAGCCCGCCCCCCCCGCCCCTGGTTTCAAATCCCATGTCGTGTCTGGCTAGGTAGAGGTAGACCGAATATGAAATTTCATTCTAATAACTCCAACGTTATTTTTCTGGGTGAGCAAGTTAGCACTGAAAAGCTAGTTTCAATATGCCACTCTTATAAGACTGGATTATATACTCCACAAATAATTTATTTACGTCACACAAAACCGTACCGCCGGCGCGATGGAGTTGACTTACATAAGCACAGAAAGCAGTCTCTTCTACTGAGCCATTTTCTTGCCACCCTGATGGAATCGAACTTACATAAGCACAGAAAATAGATTTCAACTCGGCCGTTTTTTGTCCCCCTGGTGGAATCGAACTTACATAAGCACAGAAAACAGATTTCAACTGAGCCGGTTTCTTGTCTCCCTGATGGAGTCGAACTTACATAAGCACAGAAAACAGACTCTTCCAGTGAGCCATTTTCTTGTCTCCCTGATGGAATCAATCTTACATAAGCACAGAAAACAGACTTCCATTGAGCCGTTTTCTAGTCTTTCTAATAACATCGAACTTACATAAGCACAGAAAACACAACACTGAGCTGTTCACTCTTCGTTTTTTATCCCCCAGACATTTCTCTCGTAAAACGAAATACATTAACTACATCACACCCTCAATAAGAGGGGAGGTTAAAAAATGTCCATCATTAGTAACAGTTTAACTTAACTACACAGTTAACAGGTTAACGACGAAGTTTTATTGTGGTAATCAGTCTATGTAGTGTCGTAGTTTAATTAAAAATGTGTTAAAAGTATCACTGGGGTTTCAAAGTAGGGTAAACCTGTAGTAGCTTTATTTATTTTTTATTTTATTTTTATAGTATAGGATGGCGAAACGAGCTACAGGCCCACCTGATGTTAAGCGGTTACCTTTGCCCATAACAACTGCAATACCACCTAGGCTGTTGCCCAGATGGTACCGCAAGTCGGTTCGCCAAACTGAGACATGAAGATGGAAAGTCTCATGATAGTTAGTGATACATTATAGGTAAACTGTTAGTCCCAGTAGCTATACGAATATCTATGGCAATCATTACGGGTAGTCCGCCGAAAGTCTGAAAACTGGTGTCCTGAATGTCAGTATCTCTCAGTAACTGGGTTGTGGAAGGTCTTATGGCAGTCGCTCCGTGTAAAATACTGATGTTCAGCTGCATCTGATAACACTGGAAGACAACCATGACGTAGTTGGGCAAAGGCATAGGACTTAAGAGCAAGAATAGATAATACAGTTACACAATTTTTCTATTATTACAAAAATGTAGTAGTTTAAATGTTTGTCGCTCAATCACATCTAAAAGGCTGAACATTTTTTATGAAACTTAGCGCGGAGGTAGCTATAAACTGACACTAGGGAAGGCATTATATGGGATTATTACTTATCGACATACGCGACGCGAGAGAATCCGCAGCGTTCAACTACTAATGTCAAGCAATGTCCCTTATTACTATTACTATGTTTACACTGATTCTTTTGATAATTTTTGGTAGTGAGGTTATTCAATACCTGAAAAAAGACATTACAGGCTACTTTTCATTCATTTCGGAAGTCGAATGACTTTTCGCGTTCACTGTTGATCATTGACCTAATTCGGATTGCCAATTCGGTCTAAAAAAGTTGACAACACTACTAGACCGCTACAAGCAACGGTCGTAAAAGAAATATTGCCATAATGACTACTTGACAAATGGATCCATGTTGTATGTTGTCATCAGCGCATCAAAAGGATGCTCCTACCCACTTGACATGGCCATTAACCCCAAAATACGGTCTAATCCACACATCTTAGTCCTCACTAAATGAATCTAACCTAAATATTTTCAGTCTAGACAACAGATCGTTTGGATAGTCTCGGATGTATTTCAAAGTTTGGTTGCGTGCCGCCATGTTGCGTGTTCCGTCGCACTCGCACGCGATGTAAAAATATAATTACCAACGTTGCTATGTCTATGGTCGTGAATTGGAACGAGTAGCGGTATCTATGGGCAGTGCCGAATCCTTGTACTTACAGTTATAAAAATGTGTGTTATGTACTTAGAAATTTTTATGGGTTCTTTGTAGACACGACATAAAAAAGCTTTTAGCGTTTCATATTTTAAGACACGTTGAAGAATTCTTGCAGTGTTGTTATTAAAAGATTTTATTTAAGTTGCTTCGTTGTCTTTCCGTATATCTGCTACAAATCTAGAAACAGCAACCAACTCGGCTGATCAAGTCGGTAGTCTGCAAAAAAGGCTAAAATAATCATTTAACAGTGTCAATTTAAGTTCTCTGGTACTGACTACATAAAAATCACTTGTATCTTAAAAATAATAAGCATAAACTTCCTCAAATGAGAAGGTTTTAGGTCTTCATCGACCACACTGGGCTATTGTGGGTGCGGATTGACACACACTGTAGAAAACTAGGACTCTTTTCTTTTTGAGCTGAACTGCGAGAAGATTCTAAGTCATCTTCGACCTAACTGAGGAGCGTCCACTATCCCTTCCTATTCCCTATACTCAGTGGCGTGCAGTGACCTACTTTGTTTGAATTTAATTGTGGTCTAAGTTATTGATTTTTGTATGTAGAAAGATTAATTTAGCATTAATAGGTCTATTAAAAGATAAATAATCATTGTACTTTGAAAAAAAGATAATAACTTACACCACTATTGAATTTGAATGAGGAAGGCACTGGGTACTGCCTAATTGCCTATATGGAATGCACGCCACTGCCTATACTGTTTTTTAAACAGCACTGTGCCTTTCTCCCATACAAAGTAGATGTTGTTTTAAAGTTAATTTTAATAATATGGTTACGATAAGAGACTGATGCTGAATCACACTGCAAATTAACCGGACTCCTTCAAAAAAATATCCTGTGTACCAAGTGAGAGGCCGATTTTAAAAATGTCTTCATATACATTCCCCGTATACATTCTATAAAGCTGCACGGATACATTGCGTGTATCACTATAATAGCTGATCAGTGCATTGAGTACGTTTGCGGTCGTGAGAAGACTGCGCGTGCGGCGGGCGCCCCGTGATCTGTGTAGTGATGGGGCGTGTCGGTATTAAGTATCGATGAAATGTGGTATTGACAACGGAAACATAATTCGGAAAGGGTTTGATCTATTGGTTAGTGCAATGGTATATCAACAGGGTTTGGCAAGGAAAATAAATATTTGTATGGCCTACATTCAACGTGATATTGAAATTACTAAAATCTCTTAAGGGGTCATAGTACTCATCAGTATGAACAACTTTTACTATGGGATCAACTCAAAGATCGCGAAAAAAAATCACACGTTCCCTACATTTGTGTTCACATAAATCCACAAAATGTAGGGAACATCTGATGTTTTTTTCGCGATTTCAGGTTTGGTCCCATAGGTGGTTAGGTCAGATGTCCGATTTTTTCAAGAGTTTCAGCCAAAGTGTTCGCTCCGTCGAGTGCAGCTGGTTTTGTGTCTTCGGTATGTTGATTCACCTTTCTCGTCAGTATGACGTTTAGGAGTCGTTCAACGTCCGTACTCATGACCAGACACCGATTATCTAAAAGTATAAATTAAAAGAACTTATTAGATTTTAATAATATTTAACACAAAATAAAACTCCAGTCCAACACATAATGTAATACATTCGTGTCCAATTTATTAATTAGACAAAGTAGAACACTATTTGATCGACACATCGATAACTCGGTCGCATCCCTAGTGACCGGTTGAACCGATGGGCAACAGTTCTCGCTTTCACTACAAATACGAGTACAACACTATACCTGTACAATTCATTATAAATTTATTTATAAAGTTATTATGGTATAGGCTGACAAGTTAACTTCGTGTAAATGCAAGTACTATCAGCAAACTTTCCGGTGGCCATCATCTGGTTTTAGACCTTCGGGATCGTGGACGCTAAGAGTGGGGGGACTCGAGGCGCCTATTAAGCGACCCTGGGGAGGACAGCAGTACGTGGTGGTTGCGTACTACTGTGAGGGAAACAAAATTGTTTTCCCTGGACGTGCCAAAGGCATAGAAGAGAAAGAAAGAAAGAAAAAAACATTTATTTGACACAAGCACATAGATACACAGACACAATTCAACAGGAACACAATTAAATATACAAATCGGATCATCGATGCTATGCATAGCACTAGAGGGGCACCGGCGCGGTCCGATAGAGTTCCCGAAGCTCCTCTATTTTGTGCAGAGGATGGCCACCGTGTGGTTTTAGTCGGTAAGAGTCCGACATACCCCTGCGCCATCCCCAGACGGAGAGTATCCATGAGGATTTGCACCAGAAAACTAAAAAAATACGGTCAAGTGCAAGTCAGGCCCGCGCACAGGGTTCCGTGTCATAGTTTATCATTTTTCGCCATGGTTTCGGCAACAAATTTTTAACTAACTACCTATTACGATTAAAAAGCCCAATGACACGGACAGACGGATAGATAGACGGTGTAGACATAGTAATAGCCCCGTTACTACATATACCGGTGTATGACTCGTGGACCCAAAAATACAAATACCAATAAAAAAGTTAATTAATAAAACCAAAAAACCCGACTGCGTGTAAAAATAACTGAAAAGATGTAAACAAGACTTGTGTAGGTAAGTCCATGTGAAAGTATCAAATCAACACGCAGTCGGAGGCTACGTATGTTTTTGGTCAAAGTAGTTCATAGTTCATAGCCTAAGTAGCCTCCGCCTGCCTGTTGATTTGATACTTTCACATGGACTTACCTACACAAGTCTTGTTTACATCTTTTCAGTTATTTTTACACGCAGTCGGGTTTTTTGGTTTTATTAATTAACTTTTTTATTCTAAACTTTTTAGTTTTGTCATGTTTTATCGCGCTGATGCATTTTTAACGTTAAATATTTTGTTGTTTTTTAGCATTTCTCATTCCAAATTACATTTAAACATGTAAGTTGTATATATTTTTGTAAAGCATTTATTTAACCTTTTATTTTGATACCACACTCGATAGGTTACGAAGGAAAAAAAAATTTTTGAAGCCATTTAATATGGCGCCAAAAAGCGGCCATTTTGATTTTTGTAATTTTAATATACCCAGTGTCACTCTCACGGTTAAGACGAATCTAACGACACCTCTCAAGCTAAAATCCATCAAGCCGTTTAGGCTACAGAGCGTGCCAAAGAAATATACATACATACATACATACACTCGAAAAACATAACCCTCCTTCTGGCGCAGTCGGGTAAATAGTGATGCTTGCATTGCTGTTTCGGTGTGAAGGGTACGGGTGCCGGTGAAATTACAATCACATGAGACTTTCCATCTTCATGTCTCAGTCACTGACTTAGTAAAAATTTACTAAGTCAGTGGTCTCAGTTTGGCGAACCGACTTGTGGTACCATTTACGGCCAAAATTAATATCCGATCTATCCACGATTTGCCCTACTAGAGATAGGAATTTGACACAAGCTTCATACAAAATATGTCAAATTGATATCTCCTGTAGGGTAAATCGTGGATAATAATAATAATAATTATGTTTATTGCGACTTCAGAAGAACATAACAACAGTGTAGCCCTGGACCCTGAACTAGGATAACCTGTATGACAGGGGCCAGGCCTCTCGGTTATATGGTACAGATTGAGAGACAATAGACTCAATTAAATTAATAAATAAATAAATATTTGGAACATTTTACACATCACCATCTAGTCCCAAACTAAGCAGAGCTTGTGCTATGGGTACTAGACAATGGATATAATACTTATATACTTTTTTTTTGTAAATACATACTTAAATTACTTGTAAATTATCTAAATCTAGAAAAATTATGTTTAAGTTTTACAATATTCTATTGGCAGATATTAGGAGGGTAAGTCTTACGGCCAAAATTAATATCCAATCTATCTACGATTTACCCTACTAGAGATAGAAATTTGACATATTTTGTATGGAGCTTATGTCAAATTCCTATCTCTAGTAGGGCAAATCGTGGATAGATTGGATATTAATTTTGGCCGTAAGTGCACATGAGGGGGGACGGTTGGATAGATTGGATATTAATTTTGGCCGTTAGGCAACAGCCTAGGTAGTATAGGTGGGCCTTTAGCTCGTTTCGCCATCCTATAGTATTAAAAAAAACCCACCAATTTGACCCACCAGTGCACAGTCTGTTATTTTGCCTTAGTTGCGGCCATCCTTATTTTTTGAGGCTTTTAGAAAGATAATAACCAAACAAAACTTCTATTAAAACCCCCGTGGTTTTAAGTGTCATAGTTTTCAAAATATTTCGAAAATCGAGAAAAATCCATAGAAACCATAGAAACGTGTTTTAGGCTTTCATAATGAACATTTTACAATAAATGTTTCATGGCACGCTAGCCATTAACTTAATGCATCATTACATCTATTTTATCATAAAAAAATGCGTTCTCCTAGGCGTCAATTTTATTTTTTCCATGATTTCATAATAATTTTATTTATGGTCATTCTTAACATGGTCGCATTTTATTTTTGTGTGTAAATGTTTAGTACACTACTAAGTATAACCACAAAAAAAATAAGAAGCAACGAACACAGGAACTCGGAGATATTCATTTTTAAAGTTTTAATTTAGGGTTGTCAACTAATGTAGGCGCCTTTAACAAACGACCAATTTCGCTCGGAATAAATTTGCTTCTTCAATTATTATAATTTCCTATTACTATTTCTGAAGCATTATCCTTGGTCTAATCATGTCTTAACACGATTTTATTAGATTCACCTGTAACTAACAAATCATGTAACAAATCTTGTTTATTATTCTTTTTTGTTTTGTAAGTGCATGCACTTACATCAAAATGAATCTTCGATGAAGGATATTATGTGGAATTGGGAAGGGGTCCGCCCTCGTTAGATAGAATGTCAAAACCCAATTTCCATACATAATATCTGGAGAAGCGGGGGTGAGGTGTCATGGAGCCGTCAAAGACCCATGGCACTGCTTTGCCTCAGCAGGTACTGACCCGTCCTGCTGGGGGATGTCCTTCTGGGCCCCGACCAGAGGACTTAATGCAAGGGGGGCATGAGGGCGCCAACCCTCATGCTGGTCAGCGAGTGGCAACTCCAACGACTAACAACGAAAGCACGAACACGGATCTGAAGAAATCACTCACGAAATTGGGAATTTATAAAATTTTGGTAGATAAGGCACATTTGCACGGGGTTCATAAAAGACCTTTGGATCTCAATTCAGAGGAACGATGCCTAATCGTGTTAAACGCTTTATATCCAAATGGAATTCCGAACAATATCGATAGCCAAAACAATGAATTTAATTACAATCTTTCAAATTTTTTAAGTAAATGTGGAACTTTATATTGCAGTAGTAAACGGAATTTCAAACGATTTTGTAATAAAAACAAACACTGGCTTTCCACTATTTTTGATATTGAAATACCAAAAGTGAATATCGAGGAAAGTCCTTTACCACAACAAAATATTATAGAATTGGATGAGGCACATTTTTTATTACAAAATAATCCTTCAACTTCGAGAAGTAGTAGCTATGCCTTACAAAAAACTTTAAGACCCCAAGAACTTGGAAGACCCGATACCTGAAACTTCTTTTGGCGCTCATTCCAGTTTCACATCAAATACACATTTATTACAAAGTAATCCTTCGACTTCGGGAACTAGTAGCTTTGACTAACCTTCAATAGATCCGAAACCTGAAACTAATTTTGATGCTTCATCCAGTTCCACATCTACATTTTATGAAAATTTAAGTGATCGCCAAAAGCGCCGTGCACGTAAAGATCTTTAGGAATCGCTTGACGGAGAACCTCATTCAAAACTAATTAAAGTTATGTCGAGAATAGTAACAGACGAAACCGGCGAAAAACTAAATAAAAGTTCTACTCAGGAGTTTGAGTTTATAATAAAGGAATGCTTGAAAAGTCCAACTCGGCCTAAAAAAATCGCAGGAACCATAAAGTCAAAATCGGAACCCAAACCCTATTCTCCTGATGAAGCTCTTTGTTTAATGATTGATATAAAACTATCAGTGGAGGACTATATCTACATGCAACAAGGTGCCAAATCTCGATGATTTAATATTTACCCTGCCTATTATAAGATACAAAAAGCTAAAAAACATTGTTATCTTGATGTTGAAATTGAAATATCAGAACGAGAAGCCAAAGTACCTTTAAATGATTTACTTATGCACACGTTTCGACGAATCATTGACTCTTGCGACCAAAGGGTTTCGGAATATTGCAATCAAAAACAGTTAGATACACTTCACTGCGTTTTTGAGGGTTCATGGGGTTTTGATGGTAGCACAGGACAGTCAACATATAAGCAAACGTTTTCTGATAAAATTGATGACGAACACTGCCTCTTTGCTACTACCTACATTCCGTTGCGCATAAAAAGTCTTGATGGTTTTGTCTTATGGTCAAACCCAAATCCACAATCTTTTAGATTTTGCCAACCAATAAAAATACAATACAGATCAGAATCAAAAGATCTGATTCTGGAAGAAAGGAACTGGGTAGAAGAAGAAATTGAAAATCTTTCACTAATTTATTCGGAAATTTTTGCTGGATATGTCGTTGTCGGAGATCCAAAATTATACCTCACCATAATTGACGGAAAAGTCTTTAATGTCATCACAAATACCAGCTCACAATTACGGTGTGCGTGTATTATTACCCATGATCCATTACCGCAAAGTTTTGCTGATATTCCTAATACTGAATTGGTAACAGACGCTTCTGATGATAATATACTCGTATTATCATCACAAGAAGTTTTGACAAACTCCGATGATGACTGCTAGGTTAGCGTCACGTATCGTTGTAGTCTTAGAGCATTGAGAACATTATAGTAATTGTTTTCAGACAACAGAAACCCAGAAAGAGACACAGAAAGACACGAGAAAGAGTTTACTCAAAGTTAGTTAAATACTAACACACTACACACCTCTGCCTACCCCTTCGGGGAAATACAGGCGTGATGTTATGTTATGTTTTTTTTTTTTTTTTTTTAGTTAAATACTTGGGAAATATCTGGCACTTTTATTTTATTTTTTTATTTATTCAATTGCGACAACCCTATTTCCATAGAAATTTCAAAAATATTTAGAAACTCTCTATCTTCGTATTCCTGCTATTGACGCATGTCATATTTTAGTGTATTATTGACAATAACATTACGCATATATTTAAATGAAAATAAGATGCGACCGTGATAAGAAAACATGAAAAAAAAATGTTTTGTGTTAATCGGTAAAAGTAAAAAATCTCCTAATATATCAAAGGTACGATGCCCCATTTTTTTATCTAAATATATATTATGCTGTTACTTTATTTAAAGGACTAACTAAATATGTATTACAACAATTTTCGAAAATAAAAATTAATTTTGTTTTTCTCACTTTTCAATGAAACCTTAATAACTTTATAATTATAAAAAAAAACACTATAGGTATTTCTGCCAAACCTTTATCGTTACTATAGCTATCGAATAAAAACATAAAATGGACATGGCCGCAACTAAGGCAAAATAACAGACTGTGCAGTGGTACAAAATATCACTACAGACACTAAACAAAAGTTTGTGTTTGCTATTAGTGTTATTTACGCACTGTCATACCCATAAAGGTATTATACTGACGTAAGTATAGAAATGTCTTTGGTCATACCTAATTGCGTTTTGTTCCTTGTCAATATGTGTCAATACTGCCCCCTCTACCATCATCAACTCAGCCTATCGCAGTCCACTGCTGGACATAGGCCTCTCCCAAGTTGCGCCACAACGCTCGGTCCTCTGCCTTCCGCATCCAGTCCCCCCCAGCCACGTTCTTCAGGTCGTCGGTCCACCTGGCAGGGGGGCGCCCTACGCTGCGTTTGCCGATTCGCGGTCTCCACTCAAGGACTCGTCTGCTCCAACGGCCATCGGTCCTTCGACAGACATGGCCAGCCCACTGCCACTTCAGCTTACTGATCCTACAAGCTATGTCAGTCACTCCGGTTCTTCTCCGGATAATCTCGTTACGGATTTTATCCTTCAAAGAAACTCCAAGCATAGCTCGCTCCATAGCTCGCTGAGCGACTTTGAATTTGTGGACTAGCCAACTGTCAGTGTCCACGTCTCGGCGCCGTAAGTCATGACTGGCAGGACGCACTGGTTGAAGACCTTTGTCTTCAAACTTTGCGGTATAGGCGACGAGAAGACTCGGCGAAGTTTGCCAAAGTTTGCCCTCTACCATAAATATCATCAAATGGTATGAAAAATAAACCAACACAGGAAATGCATTAAAATTAACTATTCATTCACGAACCAAACATACAGGTACAACATGAAAGTATTTATTTCTTAAGCTATGATGACTTTGATGACTTACGAAAATATGTGAAAGGTACTATATAAATGACGCTATTTTGTACTTTCTTAAGATGACTGTTATTATGATGCATTTAACAGTCTATAAGTAGGCTAAGTATTTTACTACTACATCTGATTGCTGGGAATTAAAAAAAAACCGGCCAAGTGCGAGTCGGACTCACGCAGTAACGGTTCCGTACCACCCATCGATCCCCCCATAGAAACTGATTTAATATACGAGAGATCATCAAAAGGCATCAACGTCCATGCGCGAAATATGAATTTTTGCATCTGTTTCTTACGCAGGTACCACCACATTTGTCTATTATTTTAAGTATTTGTTGCTAAACTACATATTATGCACTATAATCATATCAAGTCTGACGCTGGTATGATTACCGTTTTGAAGATAGAGCAGGAACAAAAACGCTGAAAAAAAATGCATGTTTTCTCGAGGTTTCTTGTATAGGGACCACCTTTGGTTTTAAATTTTATTTTTAGTATTTGTCGTGATAGAGGGGTCATAGCAACACAAATTCTGAGAAAATTTCAACCGGCTACCTATTACCGTTCAAAAGAAACAGCCCTGTGACAGACAGACGGACGGACAACGTAGCGAGAGTAACAGGGTCCCGTTTGGTACCCTTTGGGTACGGAACCCTAAAACTATTTTGTGAAGGTTTTAAAAAGAACACGTATTGCAATTATGTGCGTACAAGAACTTTCCATATGAAGGTTTAAAGTGGTCATTTTTGTTAGAGCTACGAGTCCCCCTCTCCACCCCCTACGGCCTACAGGCTAAACCACTAATCCTGAACACTTGACAAATATCTAAAATATTAGCAAATATAACGAATTTCAAAGAGAAAGTATCACAAATAAGTAGGCTTGTCTAGTTTACAAGTATCAGTCGACCAACTTGGACATCTGTAAAAAGTTAAAAGAAATTCCATAAATCATCATCCTCCTGCCCTTATCCCAATTTATTTGTGGTCGGCGCAGCATGTTTTTTTCTTCCATACATCTCTATCAGCCGTCATCTCCGTGTTCACTTTCTTTCTATTCATATCATCTTTCACACAATCCATCCATATTTTCTTCGGTCTCCCTCTTTTCTTATAGCCATCAACATTCATACTTAAAACTTTCCTCGTAACATGCTCCTCATTCCTCCTCATCACATGTCCATACCATGACAGTCTATTGCTACTTAACTTCTCTGTCACTGGCTCTACTTACATATTAATTCCTTATCCTATCCATTCTCGTTACACCACACATTCCTCTTAACATTCTCATCTTAGCTGCATGCACTTGCCTTTCATTAATTCCTTTCGTAGCCTAACATTCCGATCTTATAGATTTTCCCCGTCAGTTTAAGAGGAATTCGGGAGTCACATTTCCATAAAAAATTACTTTAACTGCAAAATTAACCAAATGTCATGTAAAAATTCTGTATAGTCTATACTGACTACGGAACTCTGCAATGTATTTTTAACACCGTGATAGAAGATTGAAAACATTCAATATTTGGGACTTTTAAAAACAATTCACACACTCACATTGGTAGACCTACTTCTTATCGTGTCAATGGTACAAATATTGTTGGAATAAAAAGTGGCAACTTCAATGGCGTTTTCAGTGGCGGCGAATATATCATCTCTTGTGCAGGTGTTCGGGCACAAGGGAGTTCAAGGGACACGTTAGCAAGTGTGACATGGATTGCTCTGGGGTCACCGCAGTCACAGTGTGCAAGACTAGGGTCCCTAAACCCCCATTCACACAACAGCGACCAACCTACTAAAAGTACACATGTGATATGCCCACTATTTTCCAAACAAATAGAAAGAAAAGAAAGAAGAAAGAAAAAGATTTTATTCTTGCGCTCCATTTGACGCACACACTACAAAACTTATACATAATACTTTACAATTTCAAGACAGATTAATATAGTTACAGTTAAATTTACAACCGACAACACTGGACATAAACAATACATGATCTGTGGTTATAACGGTAATCATCGGTTTTTTGTTTTACGTTATAGTCTGTGATTTACAGTTAGTCAAATCAAAACAAAAACAATAATGAAAAAGATGCTAGGTATTATAAATACTGCTGTGATCTTTGTGCGTCGCAAGTGCGCAAAAATGTAGGTCATTGCTCAGCATAATGCTGTGGCTTAGTACGGACCTAGTGCCAGCAGCGCTGATTTTCAGCAAAAACCTTATGAGTGATATAATGAAATAGGTACATGTCTCGTACATCCTCCGCATTCAAAGCACTTTATTTAGTCCACAATTTATTACAATTTAAATCACTCGACTAATAATATTTATCACGCACTTCTTAATGGAAATATTTTACCGACAACATAATAAAATTTACGGCTAAAAAGTTCGCGTGTCCGTACTTATTACAGGCTATTTTATGAGCAAAGGTGTGACAGGCCCAGCCTATGGCCACCCCTTTGTAGTCTAGCACCCCTTAGCGGGGAATTATAGCTAAAAGTTCATTGAAAATTGTGAATTTATTGGTAGTAAAATAAAATTGTGTATTTATTGAGTAGTTTTCTTTAAATTATGAAGATGGGAATGTCTCTGAATGTGATATTTATGAAAGGTTCGTTTGCCTTTCATGAAAAAATATCAAACCTCGAGTGTACCACAGAGGTTCTCAAATCCCAACCATTTTATTTTATAATTCTTTATTAATCTGGTAGGAACATTTAAAGGGGTAAAACTTAAGGGTAGCAAAGATGCTTTGTAGCAAAAAAATATAATTCTATCAAACTTTTTTAGACCTTTCTTAAAATGGTAATTCTAAAAGGTTTTTTTTCGTTGGCATAAAACCTTAATTCCTTAATTAATAATATGAACTGGGCCATAAGTTCTGCTGTCGTCGTAATTCGTAATACATAAAACAGTGAGAAGATCTGCCCTTTTTATAGTATTGACTCAAGAAAAGAAAAGAAAAGCAGGTTCCTTGAAATACATGGCGTCTAGTTTCTCATTAACCTTACGTATACAAATATAATTAACCCTTAATATTCGCTTGGCACAGTCCCTTAACTTTGTCAATAGATAAGCCACAGGCATATACTACGTCACAGGCTCACAGCTTAATTCACTGTTAATGAAAATAAAATAATCCGTATTCGGACAAAAACCAAAATAATTACGTGTTCGCAAATCTGGCCGAGTGAATGTATACGATATACGCGCAAAACGGACGCATTACAGCGAACCCAATTAGCAGGCACCGCGACACGGGTAAATAAATACTGACACACACACATTTACGTATGTATGTCAGTATTAACTCATTTTAAGTGGAGAGTTGAAACAGAAGACCCACTTGTAACAGAATTCGCAATATACCAAAAGATTGCTGGATGTCCTACGCGTCCAGTTAATAATGCTTTCAGGATGTGGTTGAGACTGCCTCGTTACTGCAGTGCATCGGAGATGTTTGCACAAGCCCATACCGATGGCTTTTACGCGATTATTCGCAAAAAAACAGCTTCGCTGCTGAAGAGAGTGAGGGACACTCGCAACAGCATCCTGAGAACTGTAGCTGAGAGTTTCGGCTCTACTATTATAAAGCAGTTTGTAAGGAGGGTGATTGGTACTAACACTAGATAATAAGCTTTTTATGTTACTAACAAAATATGGAATTTGATCCGAAATAAAGATTATATTATTATTATTAATACGTTATTGGAGACTAATGCCAAAAACTGGCTACAAATAGGCTGTTGATATTCGGACAAATATATGTATATTGTGTCTCAAGACGAAAGTCTTTGACCAGTGTGTGTTGCCAGTAATTACTTACGGCACTGAAACGTGGTCGCTTACAATGGGAGTGGAGAGTGTATCTGCGTGATCGAATCAGAAATGAGTTCAAAGTTCAAATCACGCGTTCCGGTATTGAAAGACAGGAAATAACATTTCTATTACCTTTTTTAGATTTGTATGGTACTTTACGTCATATAAACTTCATATTGAGCTATGTTTACCCCAAAATCCTCTCCACTGATCGTCATTACTATCCCAGAATTGTACGAGAAACGATTGAGATAAAGAAATATGAAAATTTCAATCGGGAAGATGCATATAGGTTGTCCTCCTCTTGGAATCCGGTAATCGAGAAGTGTTCGCGTCGTGGTATGTCTACATGTATGTCCGCCGAAACAGTCAGCATTGTGTGTCGTGATTCAGCATATCTTGTTACGGACAGCGACGTTACGAAAAACCAACCGCGGGTAGTTCGAGAAAACACCCGCCGCTCAAGACGATGACACCCGCATACTTCAGTCTGCTCGTGACCACGGCTAATGCAACTTGGCCGAAACGTCGAGGTTAGTCAAAATGTTTGTTATGTTTTGATTTTATTGTGCGCGACAAGTCCCGTAAACATAAACTATATAAACTTCACTTCTGTACTTTTCTGTTATGTGTGCGTTCACATAGACACATACATTTCGTTATGTGTGAATGTGTGTGCGTGGTCAGAAAGATTTACTCTGTATCTTTGTGGTGTTAATCCGTGTTTGTAAGCAGAGCTGCAAGGGTGTTAGGGTGTAATTATGGCGTGCATGTCAATATCGCTACTGGGAGTTTTGAGGATCTTTTGGTAACACGTACTTTTGACTCAGTGTTCTAGTGATGGTCAGCTCAAAAGCAGCTTTTTCGGTTCGGGGTCAGCATAAATTTAAGTGGTTTTTTCTGCTTCTAGATTATTTGGCTTTGGCCTTTGGCCCTACTTCACCGAGATATCATGAAAAGTAGGTCTGTAAGGTCGTCACTTAAAAATTCACTGGAAAAGACCGAACTTTTTCGTGGTGGAGTTATGAAAAAGCTCATTAGTCATTACAGTAACTTAACACTGTGTACGATAATTTTCTACCTGATTCGATAATTTTATAAGATACGATGATCCACTTGTAGGTCTTTATCATTTCAGCCGAAAAACGTCAACTGCTGGAGAAAGGCCCCAAAGGGCAAACATGCCATAATCGCCACGCTTGGCAGGCGCGTTGGCGATCGCAGTTGGTTGTTTAAATACTCAGAGAACGCTGCTGCCCATCCTCTGGTGAATCCCTTAGTCGCCTTTTACGACACCCATGAGAAGAGAGAGGGTGGTGCAATTCTTTACGTCCAGCACCACACGGAACACTTGTATGTACTTGTTGTTATTAACTCATAAAAGAGAACTTTTTGTGTTGGTGTTTGTTCATACATATTATCACGCCTGTTTCCCATCGGGGAAGGCAGAGACTATGGATTTCCACCTGACGATCCTGACACACCTCTTTCGCTTCATGTTGGTGTTTGTATTAAATTAAAAAATATCGAAAAACCGGTTTTCATATATTGCCCCGGTTTTGTGACCGCTACTTGTAGGTGGGTAGGTCTTTGACATGACCCACGAGTATCCAGGGGCTGGTCCACCTATTGTTTGTGACACACGACCCAATTTCGTTTCATGTGTAAAAACAATTATTTACAAAAAAAAAAAGAAATGTTCACCCAAATATGAATTTATTTGCTAACCACACGCAGGAAGTGACGCGTTAGCAAAAAATATGACAGTTTTAATTTAATTAATTACGACTGTAGAAGGCTGTGGAGTTTTTGTGTCGTTGACTCGTTATCCTAGTTTGTAAAAGGCGTGTTTTTTTATTATTTTATTTGGTTTTCAATATCTGTCATCGTGATTGTATACAAAAAAAACCGGCCAAGAGCATGTCGGGCCATGCTCAGTATTATAGGGTTCCCTAAGTAGGTGTTACAAACAAATCAAATCGAATATTAATCATGGCTATTTTAGTTTTTGCAATAGACGGCAGCATTGGCGACTCAGAGAGTGTTGTTAGACGCCGCTAGATGGCGCCAAATTTAAGAAGTGTGTCGTCAACATAACACAAATATATATATTTTTGTGATTTTTTCAAATAGAAAGTAGCTAAAGGAGCATTATTTGCTATGATCATTTTTCTCATAGGTCAATGACCTTTGAACTAGGACGTTTTAAGTATTTTTCAGTTTTCTCTCTATAACTCAAAAAATTATAATCACAATATGCTCGAAATAATTTTAAAAGAGAGTTTTTACAAAGGTCTATCAATGTGGAAGATTATAAGTTTCTACATTGCATAGTTTAGAAATGGCAGGGGGGGTGGGACACATTGCAAGCCACTTTGGCAGGCTATATTTCGCAGATGGTACACCTGATAAAAAAAGTGATGTATGAAACATTACCTACATTTTAGTAGACCTATTCAATGATACCCCACAAGAGGGGGTGCAGCGAAAAAAATATTTTCATCCCCATTTCACATGTATGGGCGTGGGCGCCACCCATAAAATACGTAACCATGATATTTTTATTCTATTAAAATTGAGATCTATATCTATTCTGTTTTTTAACAAAATTTCATTTACTTATGTTTATAACTGTAGAAGTTATTAAGCTGTAAAGGATTAGGACAGACGGACGGACATGACGAAACTATAAGGGTTCCTTGTAGGACTACGGAACCCTAATAAAAGGGGTACTGCTATTTGATACGGTGCCCCTGATGTGTTGCTCTTCGGTCTAATGGTGGTGATGTTCTGTGGGCCTAGTACGAGTTTCACACTTACGAATACTTTCATCGTTTTCGTCGACTTTCATTCATAAATCAGTAGCGCCCCTGGCGGATACGAGGAGGAACTACAGATTTATTAATGAAAGTTGACGAATACTTTGAAAGTATTCGTAAGTGTCAAACTCGTACTAGGCCCCCTGTTGTGTCTTGTTTTTGGTTGTGCTACTGTTGTCCGTAGTCGATCCTATTGTTTATTTTGAGTCGCATGGACTTTACTCTCTGGCATTTGTCGGATGTGGCTTTGTGTTTGGTGTCGTATTCGCTCTTAAATTTTTTGTTATGATCCTCGCAATTGACACACTTGGGCTCGCCGTTTTTTGCTTTGATCGGGCAACTGTCCTGCTTGTGACCTTCCTCCGCATAGTGAACACAGGGATGTTCTTTGGTCTGGCACTTGTTCTTGGTGTGCCCGAATTTCAGACATTGCATACACTGTATGAACTCCTCGACATGCACCCTTTGATGGTCAATCGCCACTCTTCCCGCCTCGATGATTTAGGTTTTTGAGTTTTTGCTACGCGTTTTTAAAGTGGAATCGTAACTCGAATTTGACGCACGTACGCTCCCCTTAGGCTAGGTTATCACTAGGTTATCCTATATATTATCTGTGCCTAGGCTATCACTTCTGTTTTATGATTAACTAGCCTGTTCCCGCGACTTCGCCCGCGAGAATATCGTTTATCGTGCATCCGTCGGGAAGTATTCATTTGCCCGGGATAAAAAGTAGCCTTAAGTTTCGATCAAACAATGCTTTTAGTATCCTCTTATCTTCGGCGGTCGCTGTCAGAAACGAACTGCAGCGTCACTGCAACTTGATCGGCGCGTCATGTAATTACGTGAAATAGGGCCGTGTTACTGTTAAAATTAGTCGAAAATATTAATGTTCATAAACACTTCCCTTAATGGCGTAATAAAAGTAGATGAAACGGTGTCGTTTTCGTGGCTATGAATATTATACTCGTTGTAATTTTCATTTCTTTTTTATCTTCCTTTATTTAAGATATCAATTGTGGAAAGAAATATGTGGGACTCGTGACTAACGGCCAAAATTAATATCCAATCCACGATTTACCCTACTGGAGATAGAAATTTGACATATTTTGTATGGAGCTTATGTCAAATTCCTATCTCAAGTAAGGCAAATCGTGGATAGATTGGATATTAATTTTGGCCGTAAGTAGCAACTGCGCGGATTGTATGATCTGCGAGGTTAAGCTACACTCACCGCGCTCAGTTCGTGGATGGGTGACCATTTCGTTGCACACCGAGACCCCTCCGTGCGTAACTCATTTGACAATTTCGTTTTGATGTAAAATTGAAGACGATCGCAATCAAAAATTGGATTGGAATTGTGTAACGACATAGAGGGACTTCATTATGAAGTAAATTACATAATACATATACGCTCTGTCAAACATTTATACGACATACATAAATTATAGTTGTAAAACCACAATAATAATTTATTGTTATACAAGGTGTCAGATAAGTTTGAAAAAAAAAACTCTGAATATATTATTATATTTTTTTTTTTACAAGAATTTCATCTTTACCGACTCAACACCAACCAACCAACCATACTGTCTTGATAAAAACTTGATATGAATTATATTATACTGACAGACTAGTCACACTTCAAACTCGGCAAACCCATTACGAAAAAATATGGCGGCCATGTCACTTATAAAAGTCCAAATGGCTCGCTAATTGAATAAAATAGGTGTCGCCTTGCGTTGAAGTTCCGGGCATTTGGGTCGCGGGCGCGGTCGGGTGACGGTTGAACCACCTACCCTACCTAGAATCTAAATGGTAGCTAGATACGGACACACTGAAAGGTTCTATGAATAAAAACTTTTTAACAAAAAATAAAACCGACTTCAAAAACCTTAACTAAAAAGTAAAAAATAATCATTGTATGTATTTTAAAATCTTAACATAAACAACATTTTTAAGGCGGCGCGTGGTTGACCCTTTGCGTCATGTAATGTACAGTCGAGCGCAATATCTATAGTAAAAACAGTTTATGTAAACGTACATGAAAATCACGCGCCGCCTTCAAAATGTTGTTTATGTTAAGATTTTAAAATACATACAATGATTATTTTTTACTTTTTAGTTAAGTTTTTTGAAGTCGGTTTTATTTTTTGTTAAAAAGTTTTTATTTCATACTTTTTAGTTGAGGGTTGATTCATAAATGTTTATATAACCAATTTGAGAACATATTTTTTATTAACCTTTGCTATCCCACTGCTGGGCAAAGGTCTCGCTCATGTTCTTCCAAACGTCCAATCACTATCGTGAAAAAAAAACACGCATATCGGCCAAGAATTCTCAGAAAAACGAACCAATGAGCAGATCATCTAGATAGGCGAAGCTAAAATAAACTGATTTATTGAAGCTAGTTAAAAAACTACTCAACCTAAGTCAATAAAATTTATATGGGACCACCGCGCGGACTTTCTCTACCAAATAAAAAAACAACCACGTAAATCGGCCCACAAATCTAGGAGCAATCGGTGTACAGTCAACAAATCGGAATCATGACCCACGATAAGCTTAATATCCTACAGACATTCTAATACAATTAGGTTGAATTTCGCTTAAACAGATATTTCCCTGGCAACAGACTTGTTATCAATTTTGTCAGCTATTGACAGTGACAGCTAGTTTACCAATAAAATTATTTTTCTAAATTTTATTCTTGATGTTTAACAGTGTTTAACTCCAAATATTGTTATTTATTTATAATTTATCGCGTGAAATATGGTACAGAGGATATTATAAATTAAATGTATGTTCCACATATTTGGCCGATAAGAGTATTGTTTGATACCTTTTCATACTTGACATTTTATTATTTGTCATTTTTATTTTTATTTTATTAATGTTCTGTAATCGAAAAAGTTAGTATAGGTTTCTTAAAAAATATAGTTGTTTGTAGGAAAACCACGTGAAACGACAGCTAATTCGAAATTCAAAACATAATTCCTGCTTTATCAAAAACATAATTTCCAATCCAATCATAAATCTATTGCATTGATAACAAAGCTCAAAACGGCACAGACCTCTGACCATTTTTAATGCAGTTTCTGTAATATTCAAAATGTCCTAAGTGCAGCATAGAAGAAAACCTTACTGTTTTGACGATTTCAAACGAATTGTCAGCTGAGTGGGTCATGATTCCGATTTGTTGACTGTACATACATGAAAAAAATAAAAAAAAAATAAAAAAAACCCGCGGAATACATAACCTCCTCCATTTTTTGAAGTCGGTAAAAAAAAAACACATAATTGCTGTGATGTGTAGACAAATAATTCAATATTGTGTAAGATTTAACTTAACAAACGGAGTAATGTATTGAAACTACTCGATACCGTATTAATAAAAATATAATTAATAAGAACATAGCTAGGTCAACAATTTAACAAGTGATTCCGCCAAGGTTCGGATCACGACAGACCATCTACATAATCTACAATATAAAACAAACAGACCCACTCAAATTCAAACAACGCTGTTCTTGTTCTTCATCCCAGGTGAAATTAGATCTCACTATACGTCCGGGATAACGCAGCGTAGGGCGCCCCCCTGCCAGGTGGACCGACGACCTAAAGAACGTGGCTGGGGGGGACTGGATGCGGAAGGCAGAGGACCGAGCGTTGTGGCGCAACTTGGGAGAGGCCTATGTCCAGCAGTGGACTGCGATAGTCTGAGTTGATACGTCCGGGGCCCGCGCTAGGCATGATCACGCCAGCACCCGATCTTGTTACCATGCTCGACTGCTGTGTTGCTAATAATTGCTCTGACCACACTGACACTTAGATACGACCAGTGGGGCTTATGGTACATTGCCGGCGGTAAATTACACCAAACGAAAACAAAGACAACAGTTTACAGAAAGATTAAATAAGTACAATGGGCAGTCTTATCGCACAAGGCAAACTCTTCCTGACAAGCTTTGGATGGACTAGAAGAATGGGAACCGATCGTGGGTAGGTACGGTGTAAAAGTAGGTACGTTTAATGGCTTCTTTTCCGAAAGGGGGTCATTGTACTCATCATTATGAACAACTTTTTACTATGGGACCAACCCTGAAATCGCGAAAAAAATATCAGTTGGTCCCTACGTTTGTGTTCACTTAAATCGATAAAATGTAGGGACCACCTTATTATTTTTCGTGATTTCAGGGTTGGTTGCGACCAACTAATGAATACAACTATGAATGAAACTAATGAATAGTAAAAGTTCATAATGATGAGTACAATGACCCCTTTTCGGGAAAGAAGCCATTAAAATTTCAACATGTATACTCGTAATATAGTAGCCTGCTGTCGTGCTGGGTACATTTGGGTCGCGGGTGCGGCCGTCACCGACACTAGGTGTGTCTCGGGCCTCGAGGAAATGTGTGCGTTGAAACTGAAGGATTGAATAACTAGTTACTACCCTTTTTAGAACCATTACAAGTTAACTTTTGTAAATGAATACAAATTTACTTTTGTAAATTTAAACAAAGGAGAAGAGAGTTTTTGAGGAGAAGTAAGAAGTGTTTTATTCAGCAATGCGCCTGGATCCAGCGATGCGGATTCGCAAATAGGTAATTAACTTTCAAATAATGACGCGCGAACGACACAAAAATCTAGGCTGCCGCTTTGCTAGGTGCGCTGTGCACTAGGGCCATGGCTGCCTTCAGCGAGACCGTTTTGCTTCAGGAGGCCGCAGAGCGAGATCGGGAGAGGGCCGATGCCGCTCGGAGAAGGTGGTGCCGCGCGCCGGGGAGGCAACCGCCCTGTCGCACAACGCCCGCAAGGCTTAGATAGGGCGAAGAGCCGCATCCCCTGCCGCCACATCTGGCACCTTCGGACCTTCGGGATCGTGGATGCTAAGAGTGAAGGGCGTCGAGGCGTCTATTAAGCGACCCTGGGGAGGACAGCAGTATTGGTGGTCGCGTGCTATTGTGGGGGAAACAATATTGTTTTTCCCGGGACGTGCTAAAGGCATAGCACTAGAGGGGCACCGGCGCGGTCCAATGGAGTTCCCGGAGCTCCTCTATTTTGTGCAGAGGATGGCCACAGTGTGGTTTAGTCGGTAAGAGTCCGACATAACCCTCCGCCGTCCCCAGACGGAGGGTATCCATGAGGATTTCCAGCCGAAAACAAAAAAAGGTGCGCTGTGCACTACCGCTCAGCGCGAGTCACCTTGCCGTTCAATCCTGTGTATAGGGTTGCCAGAACAAAAAAAAACAGAGAATATTCCGGACGTTTGCAGAAAAATTCGGACTTTTTCTTTGAAATTTCTAAATTTGGGGCATGTCGATTTAATTGAATATGATTATAATAATTAAATATTACCATGATACGTGATCAATTGAAAAAGTTTTCCCTCGTAGAACAATCGATCTCGGTCAGCCATTTATTAAAGCAAAATATAAATTAGGTACCTACAGTAAATAAAGAAAGAAAGAAAGAAAGAAAGAAAAGAAAGAAAAATGATTTATTGCCACAACAAGACGACATGCGGTAGGTACACATAAAAAATAATTAAACTTAAACTTAATTAATAGTAATTTAAATTATTAGTAATTTCTACTGCTCATTTTTAGGGTTCCGTAGTCCTACAAGGAACCCTTATAGTTTCGTCATGTCCGTCCGTCTGTCCTAATCCTTTACAGCTTAATAACTTCTACAGTTATAAACATAAGTAAATGAAATTTTGTTAAAAAATAGTCTAGATATAGATCTCAATTTTAAAAGAATAAAAAAGTCATGATTACGTATTTTAGGGGTGGCGGCCCATACATGTGAAATGGGGATGAAATTTTTGTTTTCGCTGCACTCCCTCGTGTGGGGTATCATTGAATAGGTCTACTAAAATGAAGGTAATGTTTCAAACATAACTTTTTTATCAGGTGTACCATCTGCGAAATAGCCCGCCAAAGTGGCTTGCAATGTGTCCCCCCCCTGCCATTTCTAAATTTCCACAATGATAGACCTTTGTAAAAACTCTCTTTTAAAATTATTTTGAGTATAATGTAATTATAAATTTTCGAGTTATAGAGAGAAAACTGAAAAATACTTAAGACGTCCTAGTTCACAGGTCATTGACCTTAGAGAAAAATGATGTTAGCAAATAATGCTCCTTTAGCTACTTTCTATTTGAAAAAATCACAAAAAGTAACTTTGTGTTATGTTGAACACACTTCTTCAATTTGGCTTCTTGAATTTATCGCTAGATGGCGTTACTAACAACACGCTCTGAGTCGCGAATGCTGCCGATTATTGCAAAAACTAAAATAGCATAGCCATGATTAATATTCGATTTGATTCGTTTGTAATTACACCTACTTAAGGAACCCTATAATACTGAGCATGGCCCGACATGCTCTTGGCCGGTTTTTTGACTGCTACTCAGAGAGATCGTAGATAACCTCTTACTAAGATTTATTGCAAGTAAAAGTCTGTACTTACTCGTAGTTCTGTCTGCGATGTATAATTGTAAGTTTATGAACTTAGAAAGCTAAGTTAGTTTTAAGTTAGGAATAAGCACCTCTCTACCAACCAAAAGATGGAAGGTTTCTTTTTACCTACTTATATTCGTCAGATTGGCCCTACCAAGGATGCTATTATAACCACAGAATCCACAGATCATGTATTGTTAATGTCCAGTGTTGTCAGTTGTCAATTTAACTGTAACTATACTATTTTGTCATGAAATTGTAAAGTATTATGTATTTATTATTAAGTGTGCGTCAAATGGAGCGCAAGAATAAAATCTTTTTCTTTCTTTCTTTCTTTCTTTCTATTGGCTAATCACTAACGGCAGTTTTGACGGCTCATGTGACCATGTAAGTGGTCGAAACTGATTTGAAGATTTCTAGTAGCGAATAGTGGTGACCTACATTTGTGAAATTTCATAGATGTGTTGCGGACATCGGTCACTTGTTAAGAGGCGTCTATGGGGTGTATGGTCGGTGGTCAACGCATTTGCGAGTGCTATAGTACCCGCACGTGAGTTAACGGTCACGTTTTTCCTCAGTTTACTCACCAGCGGCGGCGGCCGAGTGGCAACGACGCTATAGAAGCTATGCATCAAAAATAAATTAAAAATAAATACTTATTGATACAATACAATCACGCTTTCCTATCACAGTACTCCAAACATTCCGATAAAATCTACTTCCATTCATCCGCAAACACATCGAAATTCGGATTCACAACTGAAATAAATCAAATGCTGGGAGAGTTCGAAGTAGATCCTGAGTCGACTATAAAAAATGACCGCATAACAAATAAAACATCGCGAAAAATAATCAGCTGTTTCATACATTTTGTCGAGCGACTTCGACTTCGATTTTGTAGGGAACAGCTGTTTTTTTTTGCATTTTCAGGGTTGGTCCCATAGTGAAAGTTGTTTGCTATGATGAGTATGTTAACTGGGCCACTGATGTAAGACGACAAAAACACGCTGTATAGTACTGCTGATATACAGCCACAGTTTTGGAAAATACAGGACTGTTAGTTAGTGCACTCATCATCAAAACTGTCCAGCAAAACAAAGGTATACTCAGACACCCACTCGCAAACACCTTTCAAAAAGTATTCGAACAAAGTACAATCGCGCGCAAAAGTGCTCGAGAGTTCGAACAAAACGCTCTCTCGCGAAACTCTGGCTCTCGTAAAATTTTATAACGAGTGTGTTGTACACGGGAACCGTTTTACACGCGACTGTACTTCAGGAATGAAAGTTTATTCTTATGTGACGTTTATATGATCCTTATAAGACCGTTGACGTCCACGACTTTTTGGGATTATAACTTTCTTAAGACAACATTCATATTTATAACTTTTTACGGACCAACTGTTGTCTAACTTTCGAAATACAAACCCTCCTTAGATTACACCAAACTTCGGCTAACCAATAAGCATCTTTCACTGAGAAACTAGCTGCTGCCCACTACCAGGGCTCTGTCACTCGCTCAAGGTCGCGTTATATGCATAAACTTATAACCCGGTAGCGATCGGACGAATCGTATTTTTTTCAGAGTTGAAGTGATCGTTGATTCGAATCACGATTCGAGTTGATTCGACTTGGTCGGCAGTATCAAACACGTGGTGCGAAGGCGACTCGTATGTTCTAATGTAACGAGCCACCGAGTTGACCACAAACAGCGAGCCATCCAAGTCAGCGAGCGGTGTCGAATCGCGCGAGTCATGTGATTGATCGAGTTGATTCGTATACACAAATCGTGGCGATTTTGCACCGCCTGATATTTTTCTCACTTGAACTCGTAGTTCGCAGCTATCACTAGTAAATATTTAATGTCTTTGGCAGCTATTCGCTGCCTCATTCGCTCACTTACCACCACTTGCCAGAGAGAGCGAGTCACCGAGCCGAGCGAATCAACTCGGTTTTGAAGAATTAGAATTAAACACAATTTGAATCAACGAGGTCAAAGGATAACTCGAGTTATTCGAGTTAAATGATTCGAATCGCCCATCGCTACCTCCCGGCTAGTGTACTCCCGAGAGTACAAGTATCAGTGTGGCGGTGAGCATTGAATCAAGGAACAGCTTTTCTAGCAGAAACTAATTAACTGTTTTCCATTGCTCAAAGAACAGGTTGAAAAAAAAAAAGACGTGGCACTCGGAGACTGCCGCGGTAAAGCTATTGCATAGCATTTTTTATGTAAATACAAAGAGGAGGTGCCCTAACGCCGAAACTCTAAGCAGGCATGAGCCACCAGATTGCGGGGCGAAGAGGGGGATTACGCATGCGCAGTAACGCCGATACAACCAATGCCACCTAGAGGCGATTTGCAGAACTGAATAGACAAGCGTGATATTTCAAAAAGTCATTAAAAGTTCTGCTATTCATCGATAGATGGCAAAACTAAAAAGTATCACCGCTGTGCCGGTCGGAGTGGGGGGTGTTAGGTTATTTTCGTTACGGAATTTTTTGGATTCGGTCTCCACCCTCAAGGCCCGCGATAGAAGCTATGCAATAGCTTAAAAATATGCCTTTGACAAATTAACGAGTTACAAATATTGACAAATAAATTGTTTAAAAAACAAATTAAATTTCATTTCAGTATGACGTAAATTTTTATTAATTTTTAAAATGAAACAGTTAAAAACGCAAAAACTATCATATTGGAGTAAATGACAAAAACTGCTGTTTTTAAACCTGCTAAAAAGAAAATAATTCAAACTGTTATTTATCGGAAATAATGGTTACATTACATTGAAACGAAAACCGTCAATGACCCATCGATCGCTAGACCGACCGACTGAGTACGGGTGCTTTCGCGGGTCACGTGGCCAGTGGGCCAGGCCTGGTTTGGCGTCCAAGTGATACATCAGCATCAAATAGAAAGTTCCGATGAGAATCTCTTTCATTTTGATAGATAACTTCATTGTTTTGGACCAGCATTGTCTAACTGTACACCTAATCTTTTCATCGATAAAACTAGTTCGCCATGGAATTTAATCATAGCTAGCAAGCTTTAATATCATAATTTAGTATAAGGTGTAAAATTATTAGCCTGCTCGAACCTTTTTATTTATTTTTTTCCCGTGGGGAAATCCTCATGGACGTACTCCGCCCGGGGTAGGCGGAGCCAGTGTCGGACTCTTACCGGCTAAAACCACCACGGTGTTCCTTCAACTACCTTAGCCGGGGGCGTGGGAACCCGTGAGTATTCACACAACCACCCCCGACAGGTCCCGACCCGCCACAAGCAGGCGAGCCCCTTCTCCCCGTGCGGCCTAACGTCGGCCGCACTCTCCTAGGCGCACACGGAACACTGCACGCCACCTCACCTCATGGGCCTTTACCAGCTGCGCCAACTACGCCGGCTGTGCCAGCTACGCCAGCTGCTGGTCGGGCAGCAGACTACCCCAAGTCTGCTGCTCGCAGGCCCTACCTCCCGTATTTTATTATAGAGGTTTTCTTCCTCGCGGTCCGGGCGGTGAAGCCAAGACCCTCGGTCCCAAGAGGCGCGAGAACACTACTCAGCAGACACTCCTGGGATTACGAGACCGACGGGGGCAGGGAAGGACAGTCTCCCCGCTGCCTGCCCAGTGGCAAGGTGAGTGCACACCGGGCCCGCCCCTGCTCCTCCACAGTGCCCTCTGCTTTCTCAGAGGGACACGCGGAGCAACTTCCCATTGGCCCACATTGGGCCCCTCCCGTGCCAGAATATTCGCCACAGGCAATAAGGTACCCCGGTCCAAAGGAGACTTATTGCCCGTGCCCAGGGTGCACCAGCCCAACAACTGCCGTACCCTCTAGACGTGTCCAGAAGGACAAGTAGCTGTCAGACACACGTGGAGGTTACCTGGCCAGCACCCCAGCCTGCTCGAACCTAGAAGAGCCTAGCCGAGACCTAGTCACTCTTACCTAGAACAAATTGTATTTATTTTACTTCATAACATCTATCTATCATAATGAACAACTTTTATTATGGGAGCAACCCTGAAAACGCAAAAAGAAAACAGCTGTTAAACTCCGTGTCGTAACAGTGTCACAATATTTTCAGACTCTGATGTTGCCACTGTTATGCGGTCAACTATACTTTTCTTATATTTTGTATGAACTGTCCTTTCTTAATTTTTTACCCATGTGTTTTTTTTTCTATGTAACCACACCTATAAGTTACCAGCTTGTGTTTATCACTGTTGTTTAAATGTTGCGCGTCGATAACTGTGACAATAAACTATTTATTTTCTTTCTTTTCTTTCTGTTCCAAACCAAGCCATCGATGTTGCGATTTCAGGGTTGGTCCCATAGTAAAAATTGATGAATACAGTCATTTATTTATTTAACATTATTTTTCATCCGTATAGGATTGTCAATGAATTCAAGTTTATCCTGTAGTATTAGTAAACAGTTGTCTAATTTATTGTTTTCGTATTCTTTCAGGTAAATAAACGATTTATCATCTGCAGTTACATCTACCGTGAAGTAGGCAGCCAGATGTGTGCTTATATAAGGTAGTAAAACTATTTGACGTGACGGATAACATGATGTCCCTGGAGAACCTTCCATCATGGGAAGAAATATATTTGTGTATCCTATTTGTTTTCAAACGAAACAAGGTTTAATTGAAATAAATACTATTCTATTCTAACCTTTTAAGGGGTCATTGTACTCATCAGTATGAACAACTTTTATTATGGGACCAACCCGGAAATCGTGAAAAATAAATCAGGTGTTCCTTACATTTTGTTGATTTATGTGAACGAGCTTATAGCGAGGAGTGTGTTTTAACCATGAGTGCGCATATCGTATCACGAAATCTACAATTTTCGTACTCGTAATACTTCTTTACAACTAAATTAATAAAAAAAAATTGATGAAACTTACCACATAGATAGCCTGAAACCCGGAGAAGGATATAGGATACTTTTTATTGACATACCATGCGAGTGAAACCACAGACATCAGCTACTATCATATAGCTACTTAATAAATGTGAGGGAACAAAAACTATGTGTAATCTGTCTTTTCGTTTACTTGATACTTTTCAACTCCTTGATCGATTTTGATACAATTTTCACCATCATTTAGAGAATTTATTGATTAGTTTAGTTGATAAAAATATTGGGCAGGTCGCTAGTACAAAATATTTCAACAAAATAAATATATTTGTAGGCGTATAGTCCGAGAGCTAGCCAGCTTAAAGATGAGTCTCAAATTAAGCCTATTAACTGTCGCCTCGTAATTGATCGCTAAGATTGGCCTCAATTGCCTCCTCGACTATTCACACGCATTTTTTTATATTGTCTCCAATTGATGTACTCGGTCATGTACTCCGAAGTCTCCGAAACATGTAATTAGCTCTGCAAAGAATAAGTATCATGTTTTTTGCCTCGGGTGACGTAAAAGTCGTCTGGAATAATATCGTATAATGTATTGTGTTTAGACATGGACAATGACAGTTGGGCTAGTCCACAAATTCTAAGTCGCTCAGCGAGCTATACTCGGAGTTTCTTTAAAGGATAAAATCCGTAACGAGATATCCGAAGAAGAACCAGTGACCGACATCGCTTGTAGGATCAGTAAGCTGAAGTGGGCTGGCCAATGTCTGTCGAAGGATCGACGGCCGCTGGAGCAGACGAGTCCTTGAGTGGAGACCGCGATAAGGAAAACGCCTCATTCGAATCGGAAAATTTGAAATTGCCTCCCTGGTCTAACTTTAGGTTGTCGGTATTACCCAGTAACTGGGTTGCGGGGGTCTGATGGCAGTCGCTCTGTGTAAAATACTGATGATCAGCCGCAACTGGTTAGCCTGGAAACCGACAACAACATAATTGTAAAAACTACAAGTTCATGATGTTTTCCTTTTAATTTTCAATGAAAGTTCAATATATTTTTTCCTCACGAACCAATTGCATTCTTCCTTGAATGTAAATTAATTAATTTTAATACAGTGAAGGCCTCATTGCTCATTAAACTAACCGCATTGAAAAAGTTACATTGCTTCTAGAGGTTGCTTGTGACAAACATACTGATTGCATTAATTAGTTTGTACCACTTTCTACTTCTTGAAAGTATGAAGAGCGTTCTAATCACTGAATTAATTATCTGCCTCATTGGTTTTGACGTTACAAGCGCGGTTGCCGAGCGCGTGGTAGGTAGACGGTAGTGGATTCGACTTCTATATGGGCTATATACCATTTATACCATTTATTTTGCCACACATACACATAACATAACATCACGCCTGTATTTCCCCGAAGGGGTAGGCAGAGGTGTAATAGTACACCCACATACACAATATATACATATTACATGCAAAAGTAAACAGGACAAATTACTGAGAACACAACATGTATACAACATAATATGTGTGGCAAGGGATCCAGCTCAGTATTAGCTGTGCATGTAGGTATGTATGTAGTCCGTGTGGTACCGGACTTAAAGAATAGCACCACCCTTATCCCTTCTCATGGGTGTCGTAAAAGGCGACTAAGGGATTTACCAGAGGATGGGCAGCAGCGATCTCTGAGTATTTAACCAACCAACTGCGATCGCCAACCCGCCTGCCAAGCGTGGCGATTATGGCATATCCCCCCCTTAATTGGGGGAGGCCTATGTCCAGTAGTGGACGTCTTTCGGCTGAAATGATGATGTAGGTATGCACAGCACATATGCTTCCTGAAAGATTGATCCAAAGGGTACAGAATGCCTGTGCACGGTTTTGCTTTGATGTTCCACCAAGGAGCCACATTACTCCGTTCTTGAACAGACACAATATTTTAAAAATGAAGTCACGTCGAAAATTGCACCTCGCTTGTCTACTTTTTGGTGTGATTAAGTACAAGTGTCCGTCATACCTACATTCTAAATTGGCATGGGTTCATAGCTATCGGCAGCGCAAGCCTAGACGCTGTGCTCAGCAACTGGCTATACCGCAACACAAAACTGCTGCCTTTCGAGGAAGCTTCCGGTATGCGGCGTCAAAGTGTTGGAACAACATTCCTCCACCAATTAGGGACCTGACAAGTAAAAATACTTTTAGAATTAGGCTAAAAACTTTTATTCTTACCTCTCAAATCGAATACAATGCAATTAATGTTGACAAATCTTTTATCTAACTAATTTTAATATTTATAAATAAAATATCAAAATAATACAATTACGATTACCAAAATAATAATTATATAATAATAATCATCATCATCATCATTTCAGCCAAAAGACTTCCACTGCTGGACATAGGCCTCCCCCAAGCATCGACGACCGGTCCTGCGCTTTCCGCATCCAGCGCGTTTTCCTTTTTATTCTTATGCCTTATTTTAATATACATTTTCAATATTGTTTTAATTTTTTTTTTTTAAAGAACTATTATTTTATTTAAACACATTTTTTTACCCTAGACCGATACATGTACTTAGTTATTATTATCTATAAACACAGTTCCTTCGTCCGTGTGTCACTGCAGGGTGCCAACTGAAAATCAGCGCTGGATGTTCCACGCCAGCACATGCTGAGTTGGTGACCCTTTTGGCATGGGCATGCCCGGCAGCAACTTCATATTTTATTTACCTATTAACTTTAGTATTTTTATTAATGTTATTGTTGTGCTGTCCTGTGTTCTGTGCTAAATAAAAGTTTTTCTTTCTTTCTTTCTTTCCTGTAAGAATTTTCGTAGCTGCATTATTTCCGATAAATTGTAAATAGGCTCGCTTTGAGATTTTGGGTACTATTCACAGTCCTGACAGTGTTATTAGGTTATTCAAGTACGAGTAAATGACAAAAAGCTCTATACCTTCACTAAGTCATGAGAGAGATATGAGTACTGTATCGGGATAACATGGCAATAGCGGACACTAACCCAACCACAGATAACATAATACTAATCTTAGAATAATTAGGCTGAGAACAGCAGTAGTTGCACGAGATGTGAAGTAGTTCGATTCCCACAGGACACAAATATTTGTGTCCTGTGGGAATCGAACCCACGACCTCGTGATCAGCAGTCCGACCCTCAAACCACTAGACCGCAAACGTCGTCACTAAATTAATTAACCCAAATTGATGCAACTCTTTAAACCATTGTCAATTCGATGTCAAAGACAACCAGTTTGTTTATCGTCTGTGTCATTGTCTTTGGTCGCGCTCCACTTGTCTCTGACTCACATCCGGTAGCTGTAGTATTGGTATTTATTACTCGGAAGCATCTTCAAGTCATATAAAAGGTAGGTAGACTAACGTAACGATATATTGTGTTAGTCTTGGTTCATTTGAAGTTACACAAGTCAAACATACATACCTACATACATATTATCAGGCTTGTTTCCCATTCGGTTAGGCAGAGACTGAATTTCCACCTGCTGAAATCTTGACCATAGTTTTTTTTATATTGATTTATTTATTTAATTCTTTATGCACAACTGGGTACAAAGGCGGTCTATATTATAGGATGGCGAAACGAGCTAAAGGCCCACCTGATGTTAAGCTGTTACCTTTGCCCATAACAACTGTATTGCAACCTAGGCGGTTGCCTAAATGGTACCGCAAGTCGGTTCGCCAAACTGAGACATGAAGATGGAAAGTCTCATGTGATTGTAATTTCACCGGCACCCGTACCCTTCAGACCGAAACAAAGCAATGCAAGCATCACTGTTTGGCGGAGAAGTAGATATGAGCTATTAATTATCATTATGTAGCTCATGTCGAAACGACAGAAGTACTTCCCCGGACGAGCTCTTTCACAAAGGAGCTCTACTAAATACTGAATCCAAATAATACGGTAATAGAAATGATAAAGGCTCGTGAACTTGTCGCCGCGTGCAGGTGTCTCCTAGGACACCAGTGCGCGAACCATTTGCTTGGTTATCAGTGCTGTTTTGGACGCGGAGTCACAAAAATTGTATTTTGCAGCATATGTCATCATCATCATCACTTCAGCCGAAAGACGTCCACTGCTGGACATAGGCCTACCTCAAGCATCGCCACAACGACCGGTCCTGCGCTTTCCGCATCCGGCGGATTCCCGCGACCTTCACCAGGTCGTCGGTCCACCTTGTGGGGGGCCTACCCACGCTGCGCCTTCCAGTACGCGGTCGCCACTCCACAACTTTACTGCCCCATCGGCCACCCGTTCTGCGAGCAATGTGCCCCGCCCACTGCCACTTAAGTTTGGCAATTCTTCGGGCTATGTCGGTTACCTTCGTTCTCCTGCGAATCTCCTCATTTCTGATTCGATCACGCAGGGACACTCCGAGCTTAGCCCTCTCCATTGCCCTTTGAGCCTTCTTATCAGGCCCATTGTGAGCTACCACGTTTCAGTGCCGTAAGTAATTACTGGCAACACACACTGGTCAAAGACTTTCGTCTTGAGACACTGCGGTATTTTAAACGAGAAGCATATCTAACACCGGTTTTTTTTGGCTTAATTTAAATTGCATTTCATGCTAGAAACCACACCACTGACTTTTCGAACTCATTTAAAAAAAACTTAATCAGAACTTAATTATCATACATACATATTATCACGCCTGTTTCCCATTGGGGTAGGCAGAGACTATGGATTTTTGAGAACATCCGCGATTTGATCGTGATACGTTCGCCGAGGTTGTCCCCTTCCAACTCTTCCATCCACATTCGCTTCGTATACTTGTTTCGTCAATCTCCTCTCGTCCATCCTCTCTATATGTCCAAACCATCTTAACATACCTTTCTCAATCTTTGTCACTACATCTTCTTTCATTCCACAACGGTCCCTTATCACGTTATTCCTTACTTTATCTCTCAAAGTTACACCACACATACTTCTCAAAGCTCTCATTTCTACTGCATTTATTTTGCTTTCATGTTTCTTCTGCCATACCCAACTTTCACTACCATACATAAGTGTAGGCACTAACACTCCCCCATGAACAGCCAGCCGTGCCTTTTCCGACACTTTGCGGCTGTTCATGAAGGTGTGTAGTGCCCCATTCACCTGATTACCAGCACTCACTCTCCTTTCAATGTCCTTCACATGCTTGGCATCTCTCGTAAACATGGAACCCAGGTATAGAAACTCTTTCACTGGTTCCAGCTTTTCGTCACCTATCGTCATATAACTTTATTATAACTTGTTTTAACGGTGAAGGCAAACATCGTGAGGAAACCTGCACACCTGGGAGTGCTGCATACAGTTCTAGATGCCGTGTGTAGTGCAACAACCCGCACTAGGCCAGCGTAGAGGCCTAAGGCCTGATTGTTTCTCATTTTGAGATGAGTATACGATGAGTGCGTGGGACAGTAATAGACTTGTTTTTCTACTTTGTAGCCAAAGATATAAATGAAATTGTTTGAAGAAAAGTTCGCTCAGCAGACTTCTGGTTCAGTACCAGTTGTTTTAACCGCTAAGCTACCGTGAACTCTCATATCATATCATATCTATAGCTATATTCTTAAGTAAAGTTCTCAACTAAAACAAGTATCTTAACCCCAATCAGTTAGATTTAATTAACCGAATACCAGTCGGTTAAGGTAACCGTTGTTTATACCCTTGTCAGGTATTTGTAATTACTGTTGTAGTTAAGCTGAAGAGATTAGATACTCTGACTTGTGTCATATCCTGTGGCGGTTATTTGTTACTGCTAGCTGCTAGTGTATATTGTCCCACTGTTGAGTATGACATGAGTGGTTGTATTTAAATAATAATAAATGAAATGAAATTATATATTCACTTTCACAATTATTTTATTCAGTTCTTTTAATAAAATAAACTTCTCCAAAAAGAATAAAATAATTTGTGTTAAACAGTTTAGGAAAGGTGCCTTTGATTCGGTTTGATTTAAGAAAAAATTGGCACCGACTTCCTAATCTGTTTTACACAAATTATTTTATTATTTTTGGAGTCGGTTTTTACTATTTTTAAAGTTCATTTTATATTTCTATTTTTAGTGGCATTAACGATAGAAAGACAAGCGATTGCTGCATTCCCCGATGATTTGCAGTCATCCATTGAAGAGTTCCCTTCTTTATCTCCGAAGATCTTCATCAGATCTTCACCAAATGATACTTTCTGAATGCAAATGCTTGATTTGTTGATGAAAATACCAAAATCGCTATATATGTGCCTATAATATTTGAGGATTTCCCTCAATTTGTAGATTAAATATTTATAAAAAATCAGCTAATACCTACATTTTGTCGTTCAGCTGTTTTTTTTCCCGATTTCATGATTGCAAAAGGTTTGAAGACTGATGAGTTCAATGAGATTAAGAGCTTAAGAGGTTTTCAGTTATTTCAATAACACGTTGCATAAGGACATTTTTATGTGTGGCACACATGTTATACAAGTTTGATGGTTTAAAACGCGCCTCTCGAATAAAATCGAAACAATTTAAAACGTCGGAATTTTACGTTCGCAGACACATATCTGCATACCCCCTGTGCAATACATAATAACTCATTCGACCCCCACTTAATGGTAATACAACGTTCACCCCCTGAATATATATAGGGAATTTCTTTTGTGGTGGAAACATACGAGTGAGCAAGACGAACGTGCACGCTAAGTGGATGATTAAGAAAGTTTGTCACCATTATTTTGCGAACGTGTCGTGATGTTGAGTGTTACGGCCCTGGAACATTAGGACACAGGTTCATCATCATTAGCACCGTTTATCAACCCACTGCATAAGCAGCCAGGGTCAAGGCTTCTACGCCATTCTTCTCGGTTTTGCGCCCCTCTTGTCCAGATTTTTCTGACAAGATTGACGACGTCATTAATCCGATCGGTCTTCCAACGTGACGCTTGTCCTCTCTCAGCCACCATTCCGTTAGGGATCTACTTCACCTACCGTCACCACAGATAGTAGGACGCATCACACATTAATTAATATTATTTCGTCTCGGTCATAGTATCCGTGTATCGATCATACGCCTCTTCCTAAAGCTTGTAAACTGCCTCAAAGAGCCGCTTAACGGCCAAAATTAATATCCTATCTATTATACTATATATTAATATCTATCCTAATAATAGAAATTTGACATAAGCTCCATACAAAATATATAAAATTTCTATCTCTAGTAGGGTAAATCGTGGATAGATTGGATATTAATTTTGGCCGTTAATCTATAGCCCTATCTTACTAATGATTGCAATCCCTCCGAGAATATTGGACATAGCCGAAGGGTAACAAACAATATGTTTCGCTCTCTATTTTACCCATGAAATAATTTCACTCGGCCTTGCATTCATCATTCATTCATCATTTCAGCCGGAAGACGTCCACTGCTGGACAAAGGCTATGGGGGATATGCCATAATCGCCACGCTTGGCAGGTGGGTTGGCGATCGCAGTTGGTTGGTTAAATACTCAGAGAACGCTGCTGACCATCCTCTGGTGAATCCCTTAGTCGCCTTTTACGACACCAATGAGAAGAAATAGGGTGGTGCAATTCTTTATGTCCGGCACCACACGGAACAAGCCTTGAATTAGTAGCGGTTAAATATCAACCGCGGGCCGCGTCAGCCCCACTCGTACCACCAAGCCCGTATGTTTCCACAAAACTGCAATACTACATGCATAGTGCATTAGTCACTTAAGCGGTTCTGATATGAATATATCCAGGGTTATTCACAGACTGCATGAGTAATCATGGAATAGCTTAGCTGTTTAAAAACTACATAAGTAATCAATTTATTAGTGTCATTACTGTCACACTGCTGGGCACGGGCCTCTTAGAATGAGTGTGGTTCAGGCCTTAGTCCAGCAACGCTGGCCTACTGCAGTTTGGCGGACTACACACAGCATCGAGAACTGTATGGAGTACTCTCAGGTGTGCAGGTTTCCTCGCGATGTTTTCCTTCACTATTAACGCAAATCATAATCAAATTCTGATGCGCACATGAGTTTGATACGTCAGAAGTTCTTGCCAGGATCGAAAGAAGACCCTCCTGCTTGGAAGGCAAGTGTTCAACCGCTGGCTATTACTGCAATACTGTCATAGCAGTAGCACTAGAAGAGCTCGCCCAGGGCAGTACCACAGAGTATCCCAGAGAGTAAGCTTCTAAAGAGCGTGCAAAATTTATACCTATTTTGGTAGGGTTGGCACACGTGGATAAAATTAAATTAACAAAACGTTTATCAGCTTTTTATTATGAAATATTTCTGACTGTACCTACCTGTAGAACGATAAATTAAATTAGTATGCGAAACCAGATTTTCATAAAAATGGGACCAATCTGGAAGTATATCTTTTCAAATAAAAATAATTTTTGAAATCGGTTTATAAATGACGGAGTTCTGAGGTAAAAAACATAAAAATTAAATAAAAAAAACGGTCGAATTGCAACCTTTTGAAGTCGTTTAAAAATATAACCCTCCTTCTGGCGCAGTCGGGTAAAAATATAGACGAAGTGTTGCGAACAATCTAGTGAAGCTAAAAAAAACTATGCCCTTCGTGTACAATCAGCGCCCACGCACACATACACCTCTAACCGTGCTCTCCCCTCTCAGTACACATGTCGCTGCATCGTCTAGTAAGCATCGCGAAAGTAAATATCCTTCAGGATCAGGAGTATAATGTTATCTGTGGTTGTACACGAAGAAGCATAGTTTTTTTGGCTTCACTATGATTGTTCGCAGCACGTTGCTTATATTTTTTACTATGTCTGTGTTATAAACATAATATATATAGTTATTCAATCACTAATAGGTAGGTACCTAGGTATTACCTACGTAATTCGAATCATAAACACCAATATCATCTGGTATTAATAGTAAAAAAATACTCGTAGTCGTTAATTTTGGTCTTGATCGCACCATTTACGAGATAGGTGCACATACATAGTATGTGCAACTTACTAAAAAAAAACACAACCATTTACGTTCAACACCAAAACGTTTTATTCACCACCGTGTTAAGTTTTCTTTCGAAATTGAGGTAGGAATTAGGTTATGTATGTAAGAGGTATCTATCTACCACATTAAAAATAATAAATTATAACCAAGTTGCTACTTACCTATTGGAGTCTTTGGGATAATTAAAAAATGATATGTTTTTATTCGTTCTATTATTGTTCATACACACAGTACAGTAAACCATATTTACACTTTTTTAAATTAAAACACTATTATTCTTTACTCATTAAATCAAAACGTGAAACGAAAACAAAGACGACGTGCTAGATGTACGCCCTTAGCTTGAGCACTGGCTGAGCCGGTATAAACCGGTTTCACTGCGTACGCAACGAGGCCGCCAGTGCTCACGCACACACGCGTCTTATGCTTGTAGTAGTGTACCTATCATAGCGCGGTTGTATGAAGCTTACTCTCTGGTATACTCTGTGGCAGTACTACCACCGTACCTACTTCTGTACAAACAGTGATGCTTGCATTGCTGTGTTCCGGTGCTCGTGGTACGGGTGCCGGGGATATTACAATCACATGAGACTTACCGTCTTCATGTCTCAGTTTGGTGAACGCGACTTGAAATACTATTTAGTCAACAGCCTAGGTGGTATTGCAGTTGTTATGGGCAAATGTGTCTGCTTAACGTCAGGTGGGCCTTTAGCTCGTTTTGTCATCTTATGCCATAAAAAAGCAAGCAGTAAAACTACTCCCCTATAAAGTCAGCCAGTAACATCCATCTTCTAATAAAATAAAAAATAAAATAAATATCTTTGGGACATTTTTACACAGCACCATCTAGTCCCAAACTAAGCAGAGCTTGTGCTATGGGTACTAGACAATGGATATAATACTTACATACTTTTTTTCGTAAATACATACTTATAATACATAAGAAACACCCAGACCAACACAAACACTTATGTTCATCACACAAATATTTGTGTCCTGTGGGAATCGAACCCACGACCTCGTGATCAGCAGTCCGACTCTCGAACCACTAGACCACAGAGGTCGTCCAATAATTTCCATACTTCTACTGGTATACCATCTGGTCCCACTGCTTTCCCATTTTTCATACCTCGAACCGCCCTTTTGACTAAACCTACTCCTCTGCCTATGCCATTTATAGAACAGTTGTGCCAGCGATATAAATCAAATATTCTAGACTGGAATACAGTTTAAACTGCATGATAAGTTGAACTGTTGAAGTTACAGTCAGACTCGCGTCGTAGTTAATTTCCTGGAGCACTCCACGGTTGAGTTGGTTCGCGTTCAGTTATAACTAGAGCTAACATAACCCAAGTTTAAGTTAACCAGATTGTGTTATGGTATAACTTGAAATTTGAATTCTGCTTAAACTTTGAACCCTGGTCGTATAGAAGCCTTTTGCTAATAGGCTCAACTCAAACTACTCAACTCGAACTATGCTCAACTCGAATTTTACTCAACTCAAACTCTGCTTAACTCAAACTCTTATATTATTGTATGTATAACGGTTATGTATCACGGAATAATTACCATGTACCATACAATAATAATAAGTGTTAGTGACCTTTTTGGTTAACAACTCAAACTCTACTCAACTTAAACTGCTCAACTAACTCATCTCACACTCAATTCAAATTACAGCGCTGGTACAAAAAAATATAACAGAAAAATGTGTACAAAAAAAGTGTATGTAAAATATATTTTAACTTTTTTAGAGTAGCCTGGGTAACATTTGGAGAGCTCGTTCAGGGAATGCTATCAACAACTTTTACTTCTGGGTCAACCAAGAAATCGCGAAAAATAATTCGACCCTTCCATATTATGTCGGTCGAGTAAGTATTGAACTTTTCTATGAAACAGCTTGAAGTTCTATGCTATGCCCTGAACGAGCTTTGCAAATATGACCACTCATTTCTGATACTTACACTTTGTTTATGGAAATACGTATAGCATCTATCCATCCATTCATACTATTGGAAGACAGAACTTCAATATAATATTCAATAGAGTAAACACGTAACATTTTGAAGTACAGTCACGGGCACAAGTTGCTGTAGCTCTGTAATATCCTGAGCAGAGTTGCGTGCGGCACTGAAGTTGAATATTATGCTTGAACTGTAATCATGTATAACTTACTGTATGCTTGAACTATTGAGCTTAACGGGGTGAGCAGAAATGTTCGAGTAACATGTGACATGTGAACATCATTGCAGGCAGGGCCGGATTAATCATGACGAGGTCCTTAGGCAATGCAATTCTCGGGGCCCCTTTTCAGCCGTTTGAAGGTCATCAGCTCTTTTCAAGTTGATGAAGGGATCACGGTCGCAAAACTCACAAATCGCAATTACAGATCAAGCATTTCAAAACTTGTTTATCATACAATACGCTATGTTTTACTTGCGTTTCATGCGTGGCAATTTTCCGAACAAACTACGCCTTACATTTTACGTCATTATTAAAAAAAAAATTAATCAAATGTACTTTACAGCTTTTGTTTCTGCAGTTAGAAACAACACAATAAGACATTTTGCGGGTTTTTGTTACAGTATTTATAGAAACAAGTCATAAGGCGTGCTGAGAAAGGCTTTGAAATATCCTGCACTATGGTGCATGGTGCTGCCACGCGCGCCCTGCCCACATGGCCATTCTATCTATTTCTGTGGTTCTACTACTCGATACAAGATGGTTCTGTTCTTTAAGTATGAAGTACGTTATCAACTGACGCATGGGTCGAAAAAAAAACAATAATACCTATTGTCATTGAGGATACTTTTCCAATTAAATTTTCACTGTATGAAACATTTTCAATAACTTTTGTGAACGCGGGGCCCCTAGCCGATGCGGGGCCCCTAGGCAGTTTCCTACTCTGCCTAATGGTTAATCCGGCCCTGATTGCAGGCCATATTCTCACGAGTGAGCGAGTGAGTCATGCGAGTGATAACAATGTTTTTGACCCACATCGCTTACGGAAGGTTATGTTGAGGTTGCAACAGCTGTAAGCCGGTTCGTGACAAAACTGCTGTTTAAGCACATTTTTATTGTCTCACAAACGAGCTGCAGAAATTTGAACCTTATTTAACATTAGTTTGGTTTATTTTTAGTGTAGACAAATTCTATTGTTTTCGAAGGTTTTTATTATAACTATTAACCTTGTGCACTATGATCTAGATGCAAACCAAAAAAAAATCCTTTGTCTTAAAATCAAAAAGGATTCTGAATTTCTGTCCACCCTTTCTCTGTGTATAATCATCATCATCATCATTTTAGCTGAAAGACATCCACTGCTAGATACAGGAAAAAATAAATAGGTACCTACATTTATGTACGCGGTTTGAGGTCTTTGTCTCTTGTCTTTAGGCTTCCCCTAAAAGGGGGGGATATGCCTTAATAGCCACGATTGGCAGGCGGGTTGGCGAATATAATAGACTTACGGCCATAATTAATATCCAATCTATCCACGATTTGCCCTACCAGAGATAGGAATTTGACATAAGCTCCATACAAAATACAGGGTGTCAGGGAAACGCTTCCGAAAACGAAGATAGGTGATAGTGCTGGTGATTACTGATACGAAACCACGAAAAAAAATGCGATTCTCTTTTTAGATTTTTTCATATTTTTTTGCATTTTTCATTATGTATGTGTTTTATTTAACTGTCCAAAGCTGGTTATGTATGAAAAATGAAAAAAAAAAAAATTTTTTTCTGCTTTAGGTGTAGTTTTATTTAAGGATTTTTATTTTTAAATAATGCATTTTGAAGCAACGACTGCGCGGATTGTACGACCAGCAAGGTTAAGCTGCACTTGCCGCGGTCAGTCTGTAGATGGGTGACCGTTTCGTTACGCATCGAGACCCCTCCGTGCCTCGGAGAGCACGTTAAGCTGTCGGTCCCGGTTGTCATACGAATATCTATGGCAGTCGTTACGTGTAGTCAGAAGCCTGAAAGTCTGACAACTGGTCTAACCTCCGAATGTCAGTATTACCCAGTTACTGGGTTGCGGGGGTCTGATGGCAGTCGCTCCGTGTAAAATGCTTTTGTTCAGCCGCATCTGGCTAGACTGGAAGCCGACCCCAATATAATTGGGAAAAGGCTCGGAGGATGTATTTGAGGCATGTAATTTTGTTAAAAACAACGTACATCTAAAAAAATACATATGAAAAAATCTAAACAAAGAATCGCATTTTTTTTTCGTGGTTTCGTATCAGTAATCACCAGCACCTATCTTCATTTTCGGAAGCGTTCCCCTTACACCCAGTATGTCAAATTTCTATCTCTAGTAGGGTAAATCGTGGATAGATTGGATATTAATTTTGGCCGTTAGGGATTTGCACAAGAAAATGTGCAGCGTTATTTAAAAGCTGAGGCAAACCTCACGAAGGTAAGTTGCAGTGGCCAATTTGGTCAAGTCGCTTAATCGCTTACGGACACGAGGTTGTTCGCTGCAAAAATCTGGCCAGGTGGGCTTCGTCGATAGCATTAACATTGGGTGCTATTGCGGAGTTGCCACGCAAAGCATGTCTCACCTGCGAGCATGCTGCAGGCTACCGGGAGAAAATACAGTGTACCTGGTCCAAGACTGTCTGGAAAAACAATCTATGCAGCTGCAGTTTTCACGACGTTTTTCTTTCACTGCTCGAATTCTGATTCGAAATTTTGGTGCGGGCCGTGTTCGAACTAAATCCCTCCTGCAAGAATGGAAGGTTCAGGTAACCGTTTAACCACTACGCCAGCCATTCTCAAAGCCCTAGGGCTTCGCAAAGCCTCTGCGAGGGCTCCGCTGTAATAATATCAACGTAGGTCCTAAAGAGAAGCACATGGAAAAAAATCATCAATAACTTACAGTGGAATCAGTACTTACAGTGTTATGTAGAGTACCCACCTAATTTTGTATGAGAATAAAAATAAAATTAGGTTAATTGCCTATTTTAGGACTCCGTAAAATACGATATCGTGTCAAAAGGGCTCCGTCGCCAAAAAGTTTGAGAAACACTGCGCTAGTGATGCGACTCGAGTCCGCTTTTACTCGAGTGACTCGAGTGACATAGAAAAAAAACACACTCGAGTGAAAATAGTATCGACTCGAGTTCACTCGGACTCGAGTCACTCGCCAATCACTCACCGAGACATGCGAAGTTATGTGTTCTTATTCTTAAGAACGCTTTTCCATTTTGTATCTGTTATTTGGTTTTATGAATAGACGATGTTTTGAAATAAAACAAACCTCAACCTATTGACAAAATAAAAAATAATTAATTCAAGGATTGTGACAGATGACTCGATAGAGGCGAGTGATCGAGTGACTCGTGAACCATTCGAGTGACTCGACCACTCGAGTAGTACTCGAGTAAAATTGTAAAATGACTCGAGTGGTAAAATCGGACTCGAGTCTCATCACTACACTGCGCTAGGCTATCACTGTACGTAATGTATCAAAACATGTGACTTACTTTCAAGCTACAGCTCTGCCTACTACCTACCACGTAGTGCATGCAGTTACTCGGACCACATAACGTACACGCTCGTCACTTGAAGCCGGACATTCCGTTATGTGAGCGTGCCCGTAGTTACACGGCAAGGAATTTATCGAACAATAGTTTTGGTTGTATTTGTATTAAATTTTGCATGCTTAACAGCAGAATATGGCATATGTAACCTAAATCTTTTTTAAATTACCATCTGATTTTTGTACCCATTTTCGCAAAATAAATGAATTGAATTTAATTTAATTGAATCAAATTTTTTTGCCCGAAGAATTGCCAAACTTAAGTGGCAGTGGGCGGGGCACATTGCTCGCAGAACGGATGGCCGATGGGGCAGTAAAGTACTGGAGTGGCGACCGCGTACCGGAAGGCGCAGCGTGGGTAGGCCCCCCACAAGGTGGACCGACGACCTGGTGAAGGTCGCGGGAATCCGCTGGATGCGGAAGGCACAGGACCGGTCGTTGTGGCGATGTTTGGGGGAGGCCTATGTCCAGCAGTGGACGTCTTTCGGCTGAAATGATGATGATGATGATGATGATGAATCAAATTATCACGTACGGTCACGACACATTGATCGACGGCGAGCGGCGATTTGTCCATACAAAAAGCACGATTAGTATGGGAAGCCGTATGCAACCGTACGCACCGCCGCGTCGGGGTACATTGAAATAATGAAAGAAAAATGTGTTTATTGGCACAAACAATAAAAATAATAAAAAGGAAAAGAACATTAAAAAATTTGCGGTCTTATCGCGATATTTTTCAGAAAACCTTTGTGTGGACAAATAAAGACGTAAGATCTAAATCCTTTTACGCCATTTTCCCGGTTGATTTTGGACCGCAAGTTGATTGTGATAAATTAAGAACGTAAATGTACTGAAATTGACAAACGGTTACAATAAAATGTATCTTTTAAGGGGAATTTAGCCGCCAAGTGGCGCCCCAATCAGTAGAAAAAAAATTAATCGCTGAAAGAAAGAAAGAAAGAAAGAAAAAGATTTTATTCTTGCGCTCCATTTGACGCGCACACTACAAAACTTATACATAATACTTTACAATTTCATGACAGATTAATATAATAATGAATACATCATTTATCGAAAATTAGTTTTTAACGATTGAAGTATAGGTACTGTAGTTTAATCAGAAACTATTAACTATTTAAATTATAGTTCGCTATAGTTGTAAATAGAAAAAGTGCGAAAAACGGCAACTTTTGGCATTTTTTCTATCTACAACTACAGTGAACTATATTTTACAGAGTTAATAGTTTCTGATTAAACTGTATTTTAATTGTTAATAACGAATTTTCGATAAATTATGTATTCAGCGAGTAATATTTTTTTTACTGATGGAGGCGCCACTTGGTTGATACATTCCCCTTAACTATCAAGATGTACTGGACATTTTACAGGTCAGTAAATCCGTCAAAAACAATGGGCACAGTGCCGACACAATATTATGAATTCAAGATCGCGAGCACATGATTCTACTTCTCAGAAAAATGCCACGAAACGACAAACAATCTACTTATAATATACGTACGTAGAGTGGAGTTGGTTTGGAGTCGCCTTGAAGGATAAAATCCGTCACGAGATTATCCGGAGAAGAACCGGAGTGACCGACATAGCTTGTAGGATCAGTAAGCTGAAGTTTATTTGTTTGTTCTGTTGTTTGTTGAAGTGGCAGTGGGCTGGCCAAGTCTGTCGAAGGACCGATGGCCGCTGGAGCAGACGAGTTCTTGAGTGGTGACCACGAATCGGCAAACGTTACCTTTGCCCATAACAACTTCAATACCACCTAGGCTGTCTAAATGGTACCGCAAGTCGGTTCGCCAAACTGATACATGAAGATGGAAAGTCTCATGTGATTGTAATTTCACCGGCACCCGTACCCAGGGTACGGGTTTCAGACCGAAACACAGCAATGCAAGCATCACTGTTTGGCGGCAGAAATAGGTACGGTGGTAGTACTTCCCCGGACGAGCTCTTTCACAAAGGAGCTCTACTACTGCTACTGCCTTGTAACTTCTTTACTTTTCTATGTCTATGTTATAAGATAAGATAAGATAAGATAATGTTTTATTTCTCGCCACAATAGACTTATAGACCTTTATGAAGAGCCATGTTCTGTCCAACCAGAATAAAGATGTTATAATAAATCGACATTTATATTGGCCAATCAGCGTTCAAGTTTCCAGTCATCCTAAACAAACTGGGATTTTTGCAATTATCCTGATAATAACTCGTACGTTTACGAAAATCTTTTTACCCGACTGCGCCAGAAGGAGGGTTATGTTTTTCGAGTGTATGTATGTATGTATGTATGTATGTATGTATGTATGTATGGATGTATATTTCTTTGGCACGCTCTGTGGCCTAAACGGCTTGATGAATTTGAGATTGAGAGGTGTCGTTAGACTCGTCTTAATTCTGAGAGTGACACTGGGTACATCAAAATTTAAAAAATAAAATGGCCGCTTTTTTTTTGGCGCCATATTACCTCTTCAAAAATTTTTTTTCCGTCAAAAACTATCGAGTGGGGTATCAAAATAAAGGGTTTTATAAATGTTTTACAAAAATATATACAACTTATATGTTTAAATGTAATTTGGAATGAAAAATGCTAAAAAACAACAAAATATTCAACGTTAAACATGAATTTGACTTTTCAAAAAAAACATTAATAGTATGATAAATAGAACATAACATGACTGGACTGACCGCATGGACTGCGATAGGCTGAGTTGAGTAAATAGAACATGACAAAACTAAAAAAAATTAAAATAAAAAAATTAATTAACAAAAACAAAAAACCCGACTGCGTGTAAAAATAACAGAAAAGATATAAACAAGACTTATCAACACGCAGGCGGAGGCTACCTATGAACTATTATGTACAAAAACATACGTAGCCTCCGACTGCGTGTTGATAAGTCTTGTTTATATCTTTTCTGTTATTTTTACACGCAGTCGGGTTTTTTGTTTTTGTTAATTAATTTTTTTATTTAGATTCAAACTATCCGATGTTTTGCAATCGTCCTAGGATTTTCGCAAAGATTCGATTTCTCTGAATATAAATAATTATATAATCTACAAAGAGTCGGTCGGGCAAAGTGTTATTGGGTTTTTTCATTGGGAAATTCTCAGTAGCAGCCCGGAGTCTGGATTTGTGCCCGGTCAATGGCAATAGGCTCGCCACCTATTACATGGGACTATAACATAACTGGCGAAATGTGGGTGTACTATACACCTCTGCCTACCCCTTCGGGGAAATACAGGCGTGATGTTATGTTATGTTATAATCTACGTTCCGTGTGGTGCCGGACGTAAAGAATTGCACCACCCTATATCTTCTCTACGACTAAGCGACTAAGGGAGTCACCAGAGGATAGGCAGAAGCGTTCTCCGAGTATTTAACCAACCAACTGCGACCGCCAACCCGTCTGCCAAGCGTAGCGATTATGGCATATCCCCCCGTTTTGGGGGAGGCCTATGTCCAGCAGTGGACGTCTTTTGGCTGAAATGATGATATATCTACGACATTTACAGGATACATAAGCACATATCTAACCGGAAATGAAGACATCTACAAATGCACAGACCATAAACAAATGCATAGAGCGGGGAGCTTATGGACCGAGGATCAATGACTTCCGGTTCCTGTAACGAGGGAAGGTATTAAGTGATAGGGTAGGGGGTTCGAGTCCCGTCTTTTGTTATGGTAAAGAAGTGATAGCTATTTAGGGGTGCGTCTGTCCGAGATTAAGAGGGATGTGTTCTGTTCAATGGTTCATTGATTAAGTTGCCTTAGTAAAGTGATGTTTGGTATCTCGCGGTACTAGGTTCGATACCGGTGTCGAGAATAAGTTAGGAATTAAGCAAGTTTGACGTAATTTACGTCTGTGATAAAATTGATTCACATCAATCTGTAAGCGTATTAAATTCAACCGGTATACCCGGTGAATTTTCATTGGTTTTGGAAACGAAAAGGGGTGATTGTACTCATCATTATAAACAACTTTTACTGTGGAACCAAACCTAAAAACGCAAAAAAAAACCGCTGTTCCCTATATTATGTCGATTTAAGTGAACACAAATGTAGGGATCAGCTGATATTTTTTCGCAATTTCAGGGTTGGTCCCATAGTAAAAGTTGTTCATAATGATGAGTGTAATGCTCCCTTTTAAAACAATAAAAATTCCCATTTTTTTTTATTCGTGGCGAAAATCCTCATGGACGCACGCACGCCCGGGGAAAGCGGAGCTAGTGTCGGACTCTTACCGACTAAAAACCACCACGGTGTTCCTCTACCGACCCTTAGCCGGGGCCATGGGAAATACTCCCGTATTCGCCCAACCATCCCCGGCAGGTCCCTTCTCCCCGTGCGGCAACCACAACGGCCGCACCCTCCTCTTGACTGGCGCGCGCGTAACACTACGTCCTTGACTGGTCGCTACCCCAAGTCCGCCGCCCGCAGGCCCACCTAGGGTGGCTGGAGGTCGGCGTACGCCTTCCTGCGACGCCCAGGTCGTCTCCTGCGGATGGGAAGAGAGGTCATCGCCTCTCGAACCCTCTCCGCCGCCTCCTTAGCGAGCATCACCTCCTCGCATGTATAGGTGAACTTCACTCTCTTCGTCATAAGATTCCAGAAATCTACATACATACATACATATTATCACGCCTGTTTCCCATTGGGGTAGGCAGAGACTATGGATTTCCACCTGCTACGATCCTGACACACCTCTTTCGCTTCATCTACGTCCATTAACCTCGTCATGCATGCTCGTCGGTTTAGAGAACTCTTAACCTGGCATTTTTTGAGAACATCCGCGATTTGATCGCGATACGTTCGCCGAGGTCGTCCCCTTCCAACTCTTCCATCCACACTCGCTTCGTATACTTGTTTCGTCAATCTCCTCTCGTCCATCCTCTCTATATGTCCAAACCATCTTAACATACCTTTCTCAATCTTTGTCACTACATCTTCTTTCACTCCACAACGCTCCCTTATCATGTTATATATATACTTCTCAAAGCTCTCATTTCTACTGCATTTATTCTGCTTTCATGTTTCTTCTGCCATACCCAACTTTCACTACCATACATAAGTGTAGGCACTAACACTCCCCCATGAACAGCCAGCCGTGCCTTTTCCGACACTTTGCGGCTGTTCATGAAGGTGTGTAGTGCCCCATTCACCTGATTACCAGCACTCACTCTCCTTTCAATGTCCTTCACATGCTTGCCATCTCTCGTAAACATGGAACCCAGGTATACAAAATCTTTCACTTGTTCCACCTTTTCGTCACCTATCAAAATATTGCACTCTGTCATAACTTCTTCCTTTTCAAAAACCAAAACTTTTGTCTTACTAACATTAACTGTGATTCCTTTACTCTTCAAAGCACCATAATTGTTACCATCTTCTGTAACTCCCCCTCCGACGATGCAAGGATAACTATAACAATATCTTGTATGTATCTCCTCTACGGAGGATCCGTGTAATATCTCCAGCAGTTACACATTACAACGGCACAAAGATATTGCTCCGCGCAGACTGATGTAAATTAGAATTCATTGAGCTGTGGAGTTACGTTACAACGTTGCGTAATTTTGTGCCGCGAATATTATTTTGCAAGTGATGAACGGAAGACAAGATTGTTTCTTGTAATATTATGCAAAAGCCAAAAACAAGCCCGTTAAGAATAAAAAATAAAACCGGCCAAGTGTGAGTCGGACTCACGCAGTAAGGGTTCCGTACCACTCATCGACTTGATACCCCATAGAAATTGATTTAATTTACGAGAGTTCATCAAAAGACATCAACGATCGTAAGCTAAATATGACACGCACCACCACATATGTCTATGTTTTCCTATTTTTAGTATTTGTTGCTAAACTACATAGTATGCTCTATAATCAGACCAAGTTTGACGCTGGTATTTATTACCGTTTTGAAGATAGAGCAGGAACAAAAAAGTTGAAAAAAATGCATGTTTTTCGAGGTTTCTTGTATGGGGACCCCCCTTTGGTTTTAGACTTTTTTTTGTTCTTAGTATTTGTCGCGATACACCTCATAGCAACACATCTTCTGAGAAAATTTCAACCGGTTACCTATTACCGTTCAAAAGATACAGCCCTGTGACAGACAGACGGACGGACGGACGGACAGCGTAGCGAGAGTAATAGGGTCCCGTTTGGCACACTTCGGGTACGGAAACCTAAAAAAGCGCTTTTGACAAACGAATTTGGTCAAAAACTTTTTTGACTAAATTCCGGTACAAAGTAGTTCTGTCTAATTGTATTGACCGATAACCTCTGAACCTCTCTGAAACTCATCAATATGAACAAGTTTTAGTATGGGATGGGACCAACCCTGAAACCGCGCAAAAAAAAGCAGCTGTTCCCTACATTAAGCCGATTTATGTGAACATGAATGTAGGGAAAAGCTGATTATTTTTTCACGATTTCAGGGTTGGTCCCATAGTAAAAGTTGTTCATACTGATGAGTACAATGTCCGCTTAAGAGGTTTTCAGTTATTTCAACAACACATATAACAACATATATATTTACGTTACGTTTATTTACGTTGTTATAACATATTTACTACAATATACCAGGCCCCTCAGAAAGTATTGCGAAAAAAAGTTTTTATATAGGGGAGACTGGCCAGTTATAATGTTTTTCGAAAATATGATTATTTATTAGTAAAAATAAGTAAGTTCCAATTTCAAAATTTCCCTCCACATTTTTTGCGAGTTAATTCAAAGTATTGTGTCTCACTGAAATATGGATCTGCGCCGGGAACATTTTAGAGCTATGATTTTATACGATTTCAAGTGTCGCCTGAAACCGGATGAATCGTACGATAGACTTCAAATGGCATTCATGGATGAAGGCCCTTCCAAGGCAACCGTGTATCGTTGGTATAACGAATTCAAGCGCGGTCGACCAACTTTGGGGGATGACGAAAGAAGCGGTCGCCCTTTGACGGCTGTTACCGAAGAAAACGTGCTAGCAGTGAAAAATTTAATCCAAGACAATAGGCGAATTACATATCAGGAGATTCAACACATATTGAAGATTGGATCGGGAAGCGTTCACGAGATTCTACACAGCCATCTTCGCGTGAGGAGGATAGTATCACGCTGGGTGCCGCACAACCTCACCGATGCTCAGAAGCAGGCCCGGGTGGAATGGTGCCGTGATATGCTTAACAAATTTGAAGCAGGCTCGTCTCGGCGTGTTTACGACATCGTTACAGGTGATGAGTCCTGGATTTATCAATACGACCCAGAAACCATGCGCCAGTCGACTGTTTGGGTGTTTCAAAATGAGCCAACGCCTACCAAAGTGAAGCGATCTAGAAGCGGGGGTAAGATTTTGATCGCTAGCTTTTTTAATTTGACTGGCCACTTGGTATCAATTCCCTTACGGGATCAAAGAAGCATTAATGCCGAATGGTATACTACCAAATGTTTGCCAGAAGTTTTCTCTGTTATAAGCAACAAGCGACCAAACACAGGGCTCCGCGGGCTACTGCTCCACCACGACAATGCACCTGCGCACACCGCACTCAAAACGAGGGACTTCCTGGACAGCACGCCAGTCAAACTCCTGGGTCACCCTCCTTACAGCCCTGATCTAGCACCGTGTGACTTCTTTTTATTCCCAAAAATAAAAAATCAGCTCAAAGGGATACAATTTTCGTCGCCGGAAGATGCGCTGGCTGCGTTCGAGCAGGCTGTAAACGAGGTGTCTGCGGCGGACTGGAAAAAGTGTTTTGAAAACTGGTTTAGGCGCATGAATCTTTGTATAGAGGCTGGTGGAAAGTACTTTGAAAAGATTTGATAAAAATATATGTACGTATAGAACAATTTTTTTTAGTTTCGCAAAACTTTCTGAGTGTCCCACGTATGTACGGCTCAAACAGCGTGAATTAGGCGATTTCGGTCGGTGTGACATTTTTGCATCCCTCTTGGCAGACAAATAGATAGATAGATAGATAGAATATACTTTATTGTACACCATGAAAATAGTAGTAAACAGGAACAACGTATAAATTATGGGTACATGGGCGGTCTTATCGCTAAAAGCGATATCTTCCAGACAACCTTTGGATGGACAAAGAAGACGTAAGATCTAGATAATGGGGGCAGTCCGTGGCGTACTACTAAACTAAAATAAATAAATAGCACAAAATATATTACACATATAGGTATCATAAATATATATAATATATATATATAAATAATCTTACAATTTGGAATACAGATTGGATACATAGGCAATGTCTTAATAAATTACAATCTATTTGGAAAGGTAGTATTCTTTAACTAATTTTTTAAATGAAAACAGTGACTGAGCTCGCCGTATACACACAGGTAACTCATTCCACAGACAAATAAGTAAACGCAATAACTCAACTTGAATTTTTATAAATTTTACCGACTTTTTGACAACATGAGTTGAAATTCAAAAGTTACAGCGCGATGTGATATTCGCCCGTCTAACAAAGTAATGAACTGGCTCATTTTTCCAAACCCCCGACTCCCGTCTGTTCTGTTGACTGTTTTGTATTTAAATAAGACGTGCTGTCTTGTCTCATGTCGCTTCATAGGAGAATAGCCCATCATAAACCACTGCTGGGCACGGGCCTCTTCTCAGAATGAGAAGTATTCAGGCCTTAGTCCACCACGCTCTCCTACTGCGTGTTGTCGCACTGCACACAGCATCGAGAACTGTATGGAGCACTCTCAGGTGCGCAGGTTTCCTCACCATGTTTTCCTTCACCGTTAAAGCATGTAATAATTTAATCGACACATGAATTCGAAAAGACAGAGGTACGGGCCGGGTTCGAACTCAGACCCTCCTGCATAGAAGGCAAATGTAAACCGCAAGGCTTTTAACTACTTCATCTATTTTATTCGGAGAAGAACCGGAGTGACCGACATAGCTTGTAGGATCAGTAAGCTGAAGTGGCAGTGGGCTGGCCGTGTCTGTCGAAGGACCGATGGCCGCTGGAGCAGACGAGTCCTTAAGTGAAGACCGCGAATCGGCAAACGCAGCGTAGGGCGCCCCCGCCAGGCGGACAGACGACCTGGAAAACGTGGCTTGGGGTGACTGGATGCGAAAGGCAGAGGACCGAGTGTTGTGGCGCATCTTGGGAGAGGCCTATGTCCAGCAGTGGACTGCGATAGGTTGAGTTTATGAAGATCTACATATTTCATAAGACTAGATTATTTAATTTGTCAGAATATAAAGACGCGAATGTGCCCATCTAGTATCCAATTACAAATTAAACAAAAAATATCGGCGAAAAAAATAAATCCCAGTTAAAATCGCCAATGTGGTTAATTCTAAACAGCTATAAAGTTTCACAAACCGTAAATTCATTTTACCATAACCCTAATTTTTAACCTTCAATAGTATTTAAAATTCCGGTTAACACTATTACCCTAACCCCTTATAATATGTGGTCTACATAATAACGCGATTACGGAGCCCGAATTAAGGTCTGTTATGAAGGAGGACCGTCACGCTTGCGGATTCCTATTTATTGTAAAAAGTAGTGTAAGCTTGGCTTAGCCTTTGGTTTGCAGTTTCGTCCGTATGTCAGTGTTTTATTGAGCTTTTAGGGTCATGACACACTGAACGACGGTGATCGACGGTTTTTCTATACAAAACCGGCCAAGAGCATGTCGGGCCATGCTCGGTATTATAGGGTTCCTAATTACAAACGAATCAAATCGAATATTAATCATTGTTATTTTAGTTTTTGCAAACAGCGCCACCTAGCGCTGAAATTAAGAAGCTAAATTTAAGAAGTGTGTCATATCAATATAACACAAAGTTACTTTTTGTGATTTTTATAAATAGGAAGTAACTAAAGGAGCATTATTTGCTAGGATCATTTTTCTCTAAGGTCAATGACCTTTAAACTACGACGTCTTAAGTATTTTGCAGTTTTCTCTCTATAACTCAAAAAATTATAATCACCTTATACTCGAAATAATTTTAAAAGAGAGTTTTCATAAAGGTCTATCAATGTGGAAGATTATAAGTTTCTACGTTGCATAGTTTAGAAATGGCAGGGGGGGGGACACATTGCAAGCCACTTTGGCGGGCTGTATTTCGCAGTTGGTATTCTTGATAAAAAAGTTATGTAAGAAACATTACCTTCATTTTAGTAGACCTATTCAATGATACCCCACACGAGGGGGTGCAGCGAAAAAGAAATGTCATCCCCGTTTCACATGTATATGGGCGCCACCCCTAAAATACGTAATCAAGATTTTTTTATTCTTTTAAAATTGAGATCTATATCTAGACCATTTTTCACAAAGTTTCATTTACTTAAATGTTTATAACTGTAGAAGTTATTAAGCTGTAAAGGATTAGGACAGACGGACAGACGGACGAACATGACGAAACTATAAGGGTTCCTTGTCTTGCCTTGACTACGGAATCCTAATAATGACGTCAATAAGTAAGGCGTAGTTTGTTCGAAAGTTGCAACTCATGAATCGCAAGCAAAATTGTGATTACAACCCAAAGACATTAAATATTTTAAATCTCTTTGTTACAACCATTCTATCTATCTATTTCTGTGGCCAGGTTACACGTGAATAATACAATCTTATGTTCACAAACGCTTCCCACGCAGCCCTGGGTCACGTAGGACAAATATGCGGTGTGACATTACGTTTTATGAAACCACCCACGTGTGGCCAGGACGTTTGGCGAGCGACGGACTTAAAAAAATTAAACATTTTCTAATAAAACCACAACGCAAATAGAAAGAAAAAATAAATGATTTATTGCCACAACAAGACGACATGCGGTAGGTACACATAAAAAATAACTTAATTATATGGTACATTTTAAGAATTACAGTACAGATACTTACAGATACCGGCACGAGTCGTGAGCACAAACTTCACCTGCGCAGAAGTTCATTTATAGATCTGTTTGGTGAAATGACAGGAGCGCGGGGTGCCAACGCCGAACATTGCATTTACGCGATTGGTCGACAGTCGATGCTCGTCGTCTATTGGACAATTAGGTGTCATTCGGCTACCGTACACTTTCGGTTCAACTTTATTGACTCAAATTTTCGAATTTAAAACAGTTTATTTATCTTTTGTTGTAATTAATTTATATTTTCATTTTTGAGTGTTTAATGTTTTGAATTAAAAATTGTTTTTTTTTCTACTTCATCTTCCTTTATTTATTACAAGATTGTATTTAACTTGTAATGTATGTACGTATGTAAATATATTTGTTAGAGTGGAATCTTGCAGCTTAATTTTGAAGCAGATATCTTCAATCTATTTAGCTGAAATTTTGTACAATATGGGTATCAAATGAAAGGACTTGCTGAGAATACGAATGCGAGTTAAAAACCCTGTCCATCGATAACTAAATAGTAAAAAATAAATTAAAAGTCAAAATGTTTTCTGTTTATTCATCTGTGCGTAAAAAAAGTACCAAAATCATAATATGGGTGAAATTCGAGAAAGTTTGTATTTTCTATAACTACCCATAATCCTTATAAAACGCTAACGGTGAAATTTAGTGAACAAAGATACTAAATAATTTTGGTCGAAAGTGTAGTATGCGCGAACTTGCCCCCACTACTGTCCATCTGTGCTCACGACTCATGCCGGCTACTATACCTAGTTGTAATATCATACCTAGACCAACTTTGCATGTCAAATAAAGTACCCCATACAAAAAAAACCTCATAAAAATGAATCACTAACACTTCAGTTAATAGTAAGTAAGTAGTGCTAATTTCACACATGCCTACACCTATTGCTGGCCCCCGTCGTAGTGATGCGTGAATATACGGCTCCTTTGTGAAGGGGCTCTTTATGAAGGAGCAATCAAAGGGTATGGTATGTAGGATAGTTTTGATCATTTTTGGATGGATAGTATGTAAAAGAGATGTTTGGAAGTCGTTTGATGTGTCATCCAATCTTTGAAAATGGAATCTATGAAAGCGACATTATTGTCTATGCAATTTTACAGATAAGATATTTATAGTCTTCTCTCTTTAATATACGTACAACCACATGTGAAGGAAAGATACGACACTACTTTCATACGTCAGTTTTCCGTAACATTTCTTAAATGAATTACAGAGCGTGGCTGTAAGGGCATAAGCCTATACATATAATGTTGAGGATATAGGATAAAGTAAATGTTAAAATGTTAGTTAAAATAATGTTTAATGGAAAACTACACCGTAAATAATGTTCTTAAAAATAGTTAAAAAATGTTGAAAAAAGTAATAAAAATGTTATATAAAATGTTAGGTAAAATGTTGCTGGTATGTTTGTACGAGCTCGCGTTAAGACGAAGACTAACGTACTTTCGTACGTTATGGTGCAACATTGCTTAAAATAACAAAAATTGCAATACCTATTTCTAACTAAACTAGGCTACGGTACAATGTGCGGATGCTGACCGTACATCTTGGCGGGGCAAGAAAATCATTTTTAAAAATTAACAAAATGTTATAAAAATGTAAATAAAAATAAGAAAATGTAAATTAAAATCAATAAAATGTCCAAATTAAAAAAAACAAACGAATATATGTTAGATGTTAAACGTATGTGGTGTTGCGTAAGTATTATTGCTGATCCTAGTCAGTTCTATGTCGTCAGTGGATGACGCTGCCCTCAGTGGCTTCGGTGGCGGTGATCTGGTGGACACGCCGGCGCCGGCGACGGCGATGCTGCTGCGTTTACAGTATAAGTAAACTCCTCCCGCGACGACTGCTGACAGGATCAGAAGTCCCATCGATGTGTAGGAAACAATGTATTGATGAACATCGTGTTGCGACATTTCAGTTTGTTTCGTTTGATCTTCTAATTCCTTCAACGAATTATGAAGTTTCTCATAATCGTGTCTTACAAATTGCCTGTTTTGCTGCTCAGTTGATAAATCAATCGGCTGAATAGATGTGAGATTGTTGATGTCCTCCAGATCTATTAGTGGTATTTCTGGGTTGACGTAGATGTTGTTTGTGTAATAAACTTGTGTGTAGTATGTTTCTTCATTGTTTCTGATTATACATCCTTCCTTAGCTTCTAAGATTCCTGTTGAATGTATTGTTTTAGAAGTGATAGTATGTCCTGCACAGATGAGTTGTAATGGACAATCCTTACAGCAGACATACAGCCACGTGTTTGGTTTTTGTAGTGGTGTCCATTTGTTATTACATGTTTCGGACGCATAGATGCATTTTGAGAATGTTATGTTTGTTATTGCGCCAATTTCACATGGGATTTTCTGGCTCCTCATGTTACGTGTTGGTTTGTTAAATGAACACACATATGTACTTGGTTCAATTTTTATACAATGTTCCAAATCACTGCCTGTGAGCTGCATATATGTCTCTTTTCTTATATTGACTGCAATGTATTCTGAGCTTGTTTTCATTACAAGTGAATCTTTGTTGTTTGTTATCATCGGAATAGGTACTGGTTGATATAACGTGAATTGAGTGTCGCCTGTTAACGGTAATGTTATTTCTATAATGAAATAATTGTCTAATAATCTAGACTTGACCTCTAATAACTTGTATATGTCGGCCAGTTGCGTTTGCATGTTATCAACAGGAATAGACAGATGTTGTGGCAACTGTCCAGAAATGATGTTGAGTTCCTGAAAGAGCTGGCTTTGCGGTAAGAGTCTGGTGTCCACATGACCATGGTGAATGTTAATGGCTGTGTCTAAAAGCATATGTTGAATGTGGCGGAGTTTAGATGCAATTATTGAAGTCGTTACAGCCATGATGTTGAAGTAGTTCAAATTTTCCTCTTGCTGAACAGCCGTTCCCAATTGCTGTAGATAGCTGTCTGTAGCGTTAAAGTGTTGGGATAAGAGGTTGAACTGCGTATTCATTGCCTCTTCATTTCTCTTTAAAATGTTACTTTGAGCCTCAATTATTGATGTTTGCCCTTTAATCAGGTTCAATAAATGGTCTCTATTTTTATGTAATGTTTCTATGTCCTGTTTGTATTGAATTGCGAAACTTTCGTCTAGTACGCCGAATAGACTGTTCGCAAGATAGCCTACCCCATTGATAAGGCCTCGGGTGACGCGCCCCCTGGTCTGCCCATGATGTGTTTTCAACATGTAGTTGTTATGGTTCAGTTCACTGAGCTCCTGTTCGAATTCAGTCATAATGGTTTTGCACATCGTTTGATAGCTGAATTGCTCACATCTTTCCCCTAGGTGTTTCACAACTCTATGGATGTTTTCTATGCCTTGCCAATATGACGTCATGTTGTAGTAGGTAACGATTTTCCAGTCATCATGTACGCTTTGTAAATTGCCGATTCGGTCAAAATACACTGCTCTGTTCGGTTCAAACGGAGTGACATTTATGACGTCACTGTTTTGTTTTGTGGGCTGAAATAATGTTAATAATGTTATGAGCACACATAGCAGGCTGGAACTTATTTTCCCCGATTTGAATCGTTGTTTTTGATTAATGTTATGTTTTGTTGGTTTATATTTTTCCTTACAATTTGTTACAGTAGCGGTGGTGGTGTCAGGGTTTTCCATCTGGGATTCTGGTATCGGAAGTTTAATTAATTTTGTAATTGGTCTTGTTAGTTGCTTACTTGTTTTGACACCTCGACCTTTGTTCAGTTTGACATTAACGAACTCTGCGAAATCCACCCCTGTGTGGAAGAAAGGGGGTGATTGCGTTGTTCTCTTTTTTACAGTATTGTTTCCTCCTACTATCCAATATTTCTGTCTCAATATAGCCAAGGTTAATCTCGCTCCACCGTGTAATGTTGTGACATGTGCACGATCAATGAGTAGGTTCGTCAGCCTTCTGTTTTTTGGTATGATAACAGGATGTTTGGTTTCTTCAGGTATGTTTGAATATCGTAATCGGCCTCCGACGCGCAGTATGTTATTTTCATCGAGGTAGGGGTTAAGTTTTAGAAGTCCACTATTGTTGCTTAACTTCCCCTTTGTTTTAAAATCTTTGATTTCTTGTTCATAATGTTCCTTCTGTACGTGTTTTATAATAATGTTTGTAGCGCGTCGTATGTCGGCGAGTGTTAAATTACATTTTTCATACAAGCCAGTAGACAAGCCGTTCGTATGATTCGTTGTTGCGTCTTCCTGATGACGATTGTTTCGTGACGTGTTTGTGATGAAACGCGACACCCAAGCGATGATGCGTATTATAGTCATAATACAGCTGTTCTTGTTATGGAGTTGTGTTACAATGTTTATGTTTTGGTCAATGGTCTGTGACATAACAGCATGCACCTTTTTATCTTCGATTTCTGGTGTTTTATATGTTTCAGATGTTTCAGGAATATTTTCGCTGTGAAGCCATTCGGGTCCATCAAACCATAGAGAAAAGTCTTGTAACTGAGAAGGTAGTAGTCCACGAGAAGCGCAGTCGGCCGGATTTTGCTCCGATCTCACGTATTTCCAATTATCGGGGGGCACTATCGATGTTATTTCTTGAACTCTGTTTCCGACGTAGGCCCTCCAACACGAGATATCGCCATTTAGCCAACCAAGCACGATCATAGAGTCCGTCCATGCAGTTACTTTTATGTTAGGTTTATCGAGGCAATGTTTTATTTTCTTCACAAGTTGAGCTAACAGCTGAGCGCCGCATAACTCGAGTCTTGGGAGTGTTTGTTGTTTTTGAATTGGAGCAACCTTAGTTTTAGCTGCTACCAATGCAATATGGGGTTTTTGTGTACCCTTTCGAACCATGCTGTAGATCACACACGAAAATGCTTTTTCCGATGCGTCACAGAACGCGTGTAATTCGCAACCCTTGTTTGTTTCAAGACCAAGCCATCGGTTAATTTGAAACGGTTGCATGTTTGCCAGTTCGTATCTCAATGTTCTCCATTCTTTTTCTATTTCATCGGGAACAGCATCGTCCCATTCGGTTTTATACTTCCATATCTGTTGGAATAAGATTTTTGCCTTGACTGTTATTGGGGACAGTAATCCCAGCGGATCAAAAATAGTTGATATATCGCTCAAGATTTGACGTTTTGATGATTTTATGTTAATGTTATGATTGTTTTTGTGTTCAGTGTTTGTTTGGACTTGCTTCATGTGACCCATTCCTTCGTATTCCTCCAGGAAATGTTTATAATCTCTTGCAAACGCAGGGTTTTTTGACATCTTTCGCTCAAGTTGTTGAAATTGAGCGATGGCCTGCGGTTTGGATGTTCCTAGGTGTTCGGTAAAGTTATCCTTAAGAGGAAGACGAACCTGGTATCTCCCATCAGGCAGTCGTGTTGTTGTTTCCTTGTATAACTGTTCGCATTTGTTGTTGGAGTCCATATCTTCCTTATTGTCTTGCAAGGACTCCTGTTCCCAGAATTGGGCAAGATCTTGAATATTGTTGACTATTACATGGCAGTTAAATGTTTTGTAATTACCACACACTATCCATCCTAGATGAGTTTGTTGAGCTATGATGGATGACGATTTAGTTTTTATGAGCCCCTCCAATAATATTTCGGAATATATGTCGGCTCCCAGTAATAAGTCTATGTCCTGAGATATGTTAAATTCAGGATCAGCGAGTTGTAAATGTTGTATGTGTTCAAAGTTGCCTTTATTTAATGTTTTACTCGGCAGTTTGTTTGTAATGGACTTCATAATAAGTGCATTAATGTTAATGTTATAATTATTGTATAAGGCTTGGCATTTGAGATGAAGCACACCCTTACACTTGGTGGTGGCTGAAGGACCAACACCTGACACCACAGCACTAATTTTTTCCCGTTTCAACTGTAATCTTTGCGCAGCATTCTCTGTGATAAGGCTGACTTGCGACCCTTGGTCTAATAAGGCGCGTAGAATGATCGTAGTTCCATCAGAAGTCATTGTCTTAACTTGAGCCGTGGCTAGCAACACTTCATTCGAGCTGTCATATGCTACGTGTGTATTTAATTGTTGACCTACATTAGACTTACTAGGTCTCGATTCTGCAAATTCGATTGCTTCATGTAAAATGCTGCTATGCGGCTCCTCGCAGTGTTTGCATTTTTTCTCTGACGTACATTTTTCGCCTTTATGGCTGAAAAGACAATTTAAACAAACATGTAGGTCGTTAGCGGTCTTCAACCTCTCTTCTGGCGACAGGCTTAAAAAATCTCTGCAATTGTAGAGACCATGTTGCATATTACATTTGGGGCAAGTTATAACAAAACCATGAAATGTTTTCTTGTTATGGAATGTTTTCGGCATGTTCTTGGTTTCAACTTGAATGTTTTGCTGTTGAAATTTAGGCTTACTATACGTCGTGTTATGAACCGTTTTCGATTGAAAGTTTAATTGTTGACTGTTAATGTTACGTGGCCGGTTTGAGTTCGTACTTGACTCCATTGACATAAATTTGATTTCAATGAATTTCAGAAACTCTTTCAGTGTTGGTATGCTCCTAGGATCATCCAAGGATTCCTTAAAGGACTGGCATGTATCTGAGTCAAGCTTCTGCAACAAAATATGAACCACTAAGGGATCCCATGTCGAGGTATCGAAATGTAGATTTTTGATAGCCTCGATGCACTCAATGGTTGTGTCATGCATTCTTTTCAGCTGGGAAGCCGATGGGATTTGTATGTTGGGTTGGTTCAAGAGAATGTTAGCTTGGTAGGTAAATAATAACCTTTTATTATCGTACCTCTGCTGAAGGATGTGCCAACAAGTTTCATAATTATCGGCACTAATGTTCATGTGTTGTATCAATCGCTCGGGCTCTCCTTTTAATTTTGATTTTAAATGTTGCATTTTTTGAGCGTATGAGATAAAAGTGTTACGGTGTACGATTTCTAAAAATAAATCTTTAAATGTTGTCCACTGCGCATAGCTGCCGCTGAAAACTGGAAGTACAATTTTCGGAGTGGATTTTTCCTGGTGTTTATTATCCCATATTTTCTTGTTAATCTGTTCTTTGCTGTATTCATACAGTCTTTCCAACCTGTTATAATCACTTTCAAATGCTTGCATTTCGTCTAATATGTTATCAAGCTTCCAATAAGTACTATCGACTTTTTCCCAGCGTTGTGTGATTGTTCTCAATTTATCTTCAAGTTGCCACTTTTCTTTCAAATTTTCAATGTCCATGTTCCGTACTGCTCTCTCAAAGGCTCTGATGTTCGACCGCTGTTCATTCATGATGTCTTTAGTACGTTGGTCCACAATTTTTTCTTCATTTGAGACGTGTTTAAATCCATCCGCGATCTCATCGCCATCATGTTGTTCAGAAGTTTTCTCTTGAGTACATGTTACGCTACTTTCTCCTTGCAATTGACTGAAAGAACTAAACTGACCATCTTCGATTTTAGCCAATACTCGTTGTTTCGATTTATTTAACATGCACTTCGTCTCTTCATATACTTGTTCCAGACGTTCGTAAACACGTTTCTCGTAGTAAGGCCCAGACTTTTCGCCTTCAATCAAGGATAATTGGGTGTCGTTCTGCTTAAACTCACTCCATAAACCTTCCAGCTTGTCAAGCCTTTCAACATGGTACTCAAGAGTAGTTTTACGTGAAGAACTATCCTTCATAAAATTTTCTTTGATTCTTTTTATAGCCTCAAGGGTTGTAGACTGAGAGTTAAGTAATTCTTCGTAAGAAGACATTGCTGTAGCTTATTGGTATTTAATGTACACAATAAAATCCAATATGTAGCCGAAAAGTAGTTAAAATGGAACGAGCTCACCGGATTCGCAGCTTCCGCCTGATTCTTATACTTCACTGCAATCTGGATAATTATCACCCAACGTCACTGTTCTCACTGTTAATGTTCTGTTCAATGTTCAAATGTTCCCGCGAGTGAAAAACGCACCACGGCACTGATTTTATTTTTAAATGCACGAAGGACCAAAATGTAAGGGCATAAGCCTATACATATAATGTTGAGGATATAGGATAAAGTAAATGTTAAAATGTTAGTTAAAATAATGTTTAATGGAAAACTACACCGTAAATAATGTTCTTAAAAATAGTTAAAAAATGTTGAAAAAAGTAATAAAAATGTTATATAAAATGTTAGGTAAAATGTTGCTGGTATGTTTGTACGAGCTCGCGTTAAGACGAAGACTAACGTACTTTCGTACGTTATGGTGCAACATTGCTTAAAATAACAAAAATTGCAATACCTATTTCTAACTAAACTAGGCTACGGTACAATGTGCGGATGCTGACCGTACAGTGGCGATTATTTGAAAATCCGCCATTTTTTGTCTCGAGTTGTTGTGGTTAATAAAACCACAAAATCTACGAATTAAAACGTTTATTATCCATTTTAACCCAGGAATCATCACAATTTTTCTGAAACAACTCTATCGATAAGTACTCTAATTATATTTTTGTAAAGAACAAGACTACTAGGCGGCCATAATAGGTCTCGGACATTTCAAAAATCGACACGGTTTTTTTTCGTTTATGTCAAGTCCAATAGTTCCATAGTCAAAGCATCCAATAAAGTTAGTACATTCAAGGGCATATCGATAACATAACCAGTATAAGCATACCCTGTCTTGTATGAAACTTAAATACTTTACCAGTTCCGCTTATAATGGTTTTGTTACCATTGATAAGTTACCAACGACAGGTCTTGTGCAGCATGTCGCGCGTGGTGTGTCGCGACCACAAATACGTGTCTTGGAAAAACGCCCTTACACATTTCATAAAAGAATAAAGAAAAGAAAAAAAAATACGGTCTGTGTCTTATTAACATAAAAACATTGAATTTGAATTTGGAAGAGTCTAATATCATGTTAACCCTTGTTAGCCACATTAAAATTATCCTTTTTTTTTATATTAGCCCAGCTTTTTCCCAAGTGTGTCGGTCGGTTTCGCAACCCACCAAGCGCTGCTGGCTTCAACAAGCGAGTCTATTAATTATTCTCTGTACTTGAGCAATGAGTATACTTACAAAAACTCAGATTAAATACTTTATTCCTATAAGCTTCGCGTTTTTATTTTCATAGCCACGGCTGTTGGCTCTCGCCAGCTTATTAATTATTCTGTTCTTTAACACAGTTAATAAGGTCAAGATTTTTTTTATTCGTGAAACATCTAATTTTACTTTTCAAAATAGTTTATTTCATGTCTCATTTTTTGGTTAGCGTTCGCAAGGGTGTAATATCAATCGTGTAAGGGTGGCACATAGTAGTGCTCCGGTCGTTCGATGATGAAATGCATAATATGAATCATCATCATCTACCCGACCTACGGTACTATTCACAAACGTTCGAAGTTTCCGTTTCAGAAGTGAAATTTGACCAGCAAACGAAAGAAAACGACCACATCCTGCGACCACGAACGCTGCAAAGCATTCTGAACGTCAGGAAAACCTATTTTAATAATAATACACGATGTAATCCGATTAAACTTGTTTTATTAAGAAACAAAACGATTTGAGAACCGAACGGATTCGGAAACGCAACGGGAAATTTACAGAAACTCTTGCGAGAGCCATTTGTTGTAGGAAAGCACTCGATGTAAAATTAATGAACTATGAATAGCGTTTCCGAATCCGGTTAATTCTCAAATCGTTTTGTTTTAAATTAAAACAAGTTTAACCGGATTACATCGCGTATTATTATTAAAATTGGTTTTCCTGACGTTTCGAATGCTTTGCAGTGTTAGTGGTCCCAAATTACTTGTGGTCGGCGCAATACGTCTTCTTCTTCTATGTTGGTCTATCAGCCGTCATCTCATCATTTACTCCCTTTTCATCTATATCATTCTTCACCCAATCCATCCATCTTTTGTTTGGTCTTCCTCTCCCTCTCCATCCATGAATATTCATATTCATCACTCTCTTAGCAACATGCGTTTCATGCCTCCTCATCACATGCCCAAACCAACCCAAACGATTTTCTTTCAACTTTCCTATTACTGGCGCCACTTTCAAACTCCTTCTGATATATTCATTTCATGAAATGCATATGAATAATATGATATAATATGTTTTTTTTATAGTATAGGATGGTGAAACGAGCTAAAGGCCCACCTGATGTTAAGCGGTTACCTTTGCCCATAACAACTGCAAAATCACCTTAGGATGTTGCCTAAATGGTACCGCAAGTCGGTTCGCCAAACTGAGACATGAAGATGGAAAGTCTCATGTGATTGTAATTTCACTGGCACCCGTACCCTTCAGACCGAAACAGCAATGCAAGCATCACTGTTTGGCGGAGAAGTAGGTACGGTGGTAGTACTTCCCCGGACGAGCTCTTTCACAAAGGAGCTTTACTACTACTAAACTGTAATATGTTTTACATAATTATATATTTATACATTATTATATTCATGAAACGTTGCATACTTCATAAGTACACCGCCTTTGTACATTAGTTCGTTAACTTAAACTTAGTTTTAAAGTAAAGTTATACTTGTAAAACTTGGCACTTAAAGTTTACTTGTAGTAGTAAGTAATATGACTATCACTGCGTATTAGCGGAGTATGTTTCTGAACGTCTTTATGTATGATGTGGTTATACTTTGGAACTTGGCATATTTCGAAACGAACCCACCATATGGGTGCGTTTCCACTGTCGCTGAGACGAGCGGAGCTGGACCCATTACGCCATGGAACTACAGGTTTTTTTTGTTCCGTGCGTTACACATTTCTTGTGCAATTCTATTAGTTAATATTTCTCTGCTCTGCTCCTTTCCGTGTCAGAGGAAACACACCCTTATTAAAATTAGGTTGCACCGGCTAGACGTTTGTCATACTTTCGACCTTCTGACAACTGTCGTAATTTTTTGAAGCACGCTCTCCCGCCCTTGGACTAATCCGAGAAAAAACGTCACCGTTAACTTGCGCGCGCGTTCTATCCGCGCTTGCAAATCCATAGAAGCTTCACTTCTATCAGGCGTACCCCGTGTTATACATATTATATACAAATCTATATTTTATTTATTTATTCATAGCAGGGATGTTACGAATGTTCGCGTTCGCATTCGCATATGCGAATGTTTAGCGAATGCGAGTGTATGCAGGTCGAGACAAGTAGGAGTGTGCGGAGCATAGCGGGTCTCCATCGCGTGTGTTTTACTTTGTTTCTAGTTGTCACAATTGTCACTTGTCGATCAATCAATAAACAGGTAATGTGATTAAGTGAATAAACACAGTTTCGAGTTGTGTGTTATTTTAAGCTTGGATAAGTTATTATAAATAGTTATTTAGAACTTTATTTTTGTATTATGGCGCCTGGGAAGAAAAATGAAATATGGCGATATTTCACACCTATTGATCGAGATCATGCGAAGTGTAATATTTGTGAAAAAGTATATTCACGCGTTGGGCGTACTACTTTGGGGCTGCGAACTCATTTGAAAACCGTTCATGCCGAGGAGTTCGAATTGTTAATACGTGCTGAAACAGAGGTCCAGGCATCTAAAATTATCATTCCTCCGGAAACGCCACTGAAAGAGGTAAAAAAGTAATAAAAATCGATGATTAAAATCATACCTTGATATTTCTTTTTTTGCCCCTTCTCAACATTCGCACTCACATTCGCATTCGCACATTCGCCTTTCAAACACTCGCATTCGCATTTGCATTCGCGAATGTCTAAAATATGACATTCGTAACATCCTTGATTCATAGTATACGCAAGATTCCTATCCAGTACCAATGTACAGCGATAGATCGAGTAAAAAATCATAAAAATTATGAAAAACGTAACCACATTGGCAATATTTCCCATCCATTGAATCGACAAAATCCCAAACTACAAACTCCAATGGGGCGATCTTAATCTCCAATAGCAAATAAAGCCACAGCAAATCCCATTATTGACACAACGATTTAAAAAAAACTATAACGAGATAAAAAAATTGCGCATCTGTCACATAAGTGGTTATTGTAACAAATTTCAACGACGCTATACAGGTTTGCTACTGTAGCTAGGGTTGACAACCCTACTATACAGGGTGAGTTTTTGAGATAGGACTAGAGGGCTAAACCTGAAACTTTAAGGAATACAGAAAAGTTGTCAAGGGACAAAACAAAAACGGAAATTCAAGATTTAGTCAAAAAGAGCCTCCACGAGCAGATCGATCGGCGCACCCTGGGCAGTCAGCCCCGCTACCAACCTGCTGACTGGCTAATCTTTTCCCCACGGCATGAGCTATTATCATTATGTAGCTCATGTTGACACGATAGAAGAAGAAGAAGGTAAAAATCAGGTTTCAGCTCGGAATTGAACCCAATATATTTTGCAACTAACTAAACTAAGTACTTATTTATCATATTTTATTCTACACAATTGAATTGAATTTATACACTATAAAATCATAAATCGACCTTGCCTTGAGAAAATTAAAACAAAATGAATTCTCAGAGCAATAATACTTATGTAAACAATGAAAACTCAAGATTTAAAACGCAATTTTTTTCATCATCATTTCAGCCGAAAAACGTCCACTGCTGGACAAAGGCCTCCCGCAAATGGGGGGATATGCCATAATCGCCACGCTTGGCAGGCGGGTTGTCGATCGCAGTTGGTTGTTTAAATACTCAGAGAACGCTGCTGCCCATCCTCTGGTGAAATATATATTCAGCTATTTATCTGAGTATTAAATATACTACAGCTTATAGCAATATTTTTTTCATCGAGTTACTTATATTTCTCTGGTTTCGTAAAAAAGGCTGGTAGCCCTAACGCAACACAAAAGAGACAATCGTTAGGGCTGTCGCGCTGATATTTGAGATTTTTGGTAGGGTGCACTTTATTATGTAGTGTAAGGATATTGATATCAAACTGAGCTATTAAAATGGAGACAGGGCTATTATAAATGTCTTTTCGAGATGTTTACAAAATATTTGTTAAATTAAGGCTTGATTTCACTAACGATAATTCTCCCGTTGACCGACCGTTTACGCACATTTCCAGTAAATTTTTGAGTAATCAGCCGATTAATCAGAGAATTAACGATGATTAACACCAACCTAAGTGTATTCATATTTCCGAAGCGGATTTTATATTTATTCACAGATATTAAAAAAAAATGCATTAAACTTCATAATAAAGTAATTTTAACTTTGATTAGAGTTAAAAAGAGCTTTATAAATATGAATAATATTTTTGACGACCTCTTGTGGTCTAGTGGTTCGAGTGTCGGACCGCTGATCACGAGGTTGTGGCTTCGATTCCCACAGGACACAAATATTTGTGTGATGAGCATGAGTGTTTGTGTTAGTCTGGTTGTTGTTTCATATGTATTATTTGTATGTATTTACAATTTATATAAGTATTATATCCATTGTCTAGTACCCATAGCACAAGCTCTGCTTAGTTTGGGACTAAATAGTGATGTGTAAAAATGTCCCAAAAATATTTATTTTATTTTAATAATCTATCTTTTATATTTCTATCTAATTTAACAATCTTTTGAGTCTGCTCGTGACCACGGCCAATGCAACTTGGCCGCTACGTCGAGGTTAGTCAAAATATTTGTTTTGTTTCGATTTCATTGTGCGCGAAAAGTCCCGTAAATATAGTTCAATATGAGTGGAATTCGCGAAAGGTCAAAAACTTGTATGAATAATCTAGTTGTCTTTTATCCTAGTTTACTACAAAACATTATACAAAACTCAAAAACTACTTGCAACCAAATACTAGACGATAACAATTATTAATAAAAGTGCGGTAGTACACCCAAACGCTTAAAACTAAGGTGACCAGACCACAGTACACAAAAGTGTCTATGTCTAGTCTCACCCCAACTCTATTTGAATAGGGTGACCATTCTAAAGGGATCGCGTGATAGTGATGTTGAACTTTCGATAGCGGGTCTATCGATAGTTGACCTTTGCAATCGATACTCTCGATTGAGCATATCGACGTCTGTGGTCTAGTGGTTCGAATGTCGGACTGCTGATCACGAGGTCGTGGGTTCTATTCCCATAGCATTGGCTATGTGCACGACAGGGGCGCCGCCTAACGGTCGCAATAAAAAACGTATTTTCGGGACCCGTGAATTATTTTAACTTTATAAAATATAAATAATTTTAAAATTCGTTATTTATTTATTTACTTTAATTAAAACGGCTGTATGCCAATTACAAAAATTAAATCTAAAATCTACTAAAATCAAGATGAAAATTTAGAGAAATTGTGTAACATTGACGATATTAAAGTGCAATTAATAAGATTTGTAAAAGATACGCTGATATTTGTGAAATAAGAACGGGATTCTAAAGCATAAAACATAATTAACATAATAAACATAATATTTCTTTCCAACCTGAAGCTGTGACAATAGGAAAAAAAATTGTTTTAGCAGAACATGTGAAAAAACTAAAAAACCGGCTAAGTGTGAGTCGGACTCACGCAGTAAGGGTTCCGTATCACCCATCGTCCTGATACCCCATAGAAACTGATTTAATTTATGAGAGTTTATCAAAAGACATCAACGCGAAATGTGAATTTTTGCATCTCTTTCTTCCGTAGGTACCACCACAGATGTCTATGTTTGTCATGTTTTTAGTATTTTTTGCTAAACTACATAGTATGCACTATCATCAGACCAAGTTTGACGCTGGCATGTATTACCGTTTTGAAGATAGAACAGGAACAAAAACATTGAAAAAAAATCATGCTTTTCGAGGTTTCTTGTATGCTCTCCCCTTTGGTTTTAGACTTTTTTTTTTTTTTTTTTAGTATTTTTCGTGATACTCCTCATAGCAACACTTAATCTGTGAAAATTTCAACTGGTTATCTAATACCGTTACAAGATACAGCCCTGTGACAGACAGACGGATGGACAGCGTAGCGATAGTAATAGGGTCCCGTTTGCACTTTGAGTACGGAACCCTAAAAAGTAAGAATTAACAGCCAAAGTTATTTAATATGAGCCGAAAATAATATTATTAGGTGTCTTCAGTGACATTGACACTAAAATACATCTACAAATGTAACAACTCCAAATTGTACCTTAGTTATTAATTTCCAGTGAAGTTACTTTGTTTTAACATTGTTTTAATTATTATAACCGCTCAGTGAAATCGTAATAATTATATGGATAATTAACTCAACTTATTTATCGATAATGACACACCCAGTATAAGCAAAGCCTGTCTTGCATGAAACATACATACTTGGCCAGTTCCACTTATACCAGGCCCCTCAGAAAGTATTGCGAAAAAAAGTTTTTATATATGGGAGACTGGCCAGTTATAATGTTTTTCGAAAATATGATTATTTATAAGTAAAAATAAGTAAGTTCCAATTTCAAAATTTCCCTCCACATTTTTTGCGAGTTAATTCAAAGTATTGTGTCTCACTGAAATATGGATCTGCGCCGGGAACATTTTAGAGCTATGATTTTATACGATTTCAAGTGTCGCCTGAAACCGGATGAATCGTACGATAGACTTCAAATGGCATTCATGGATGAAGGCCCTTCCAAGGCAACCGTGTATCGTTGGTATAACGAATTCAAGCGCGGTCGACCAACTTTGGGGGATGACGAAAGAAGCGGTCGCCCTTTGACGGCTGTTACCGAAGAAAACGTGCTAGCAGTGAAAAATTTAATCCAAGACAATAGGCGAATTACATATCAGGAGATTCAACACATATTGAAGATTGGATCGGGAAGCGTTCACGAGATTCTACACAGCCATCTTCGCGTGAGGAGGATAGTATCACGCTGGGTGCCGCACAACCTCACCGATGCTCAGAAGCAGGCCCGGGTGGAATGGTGCCGTGATATGCTTAACAAATTTGAAGCAGGCTCGTCTCGGCGTGTTTACGACATCGTTACAGGTGATGAGTCCTGGATTTATCAATACGACCCAGAAACCAAGCGCCAGTCGACTGTTTGGGTGTTTCAAAATGAGCCAACGCCTACCAAAGTGAAGCGATCTAGAAGCGGGGGTAAGATTTTGATCGCTAGCTTTTTTAATTTGACTGGCCACTTGGTATCAATTCCCTTACGGGATCAAAGAAGCATTAATGCCGAATGGTATACTACCAAATGTTTGCCAGAAGTTTTCTCTGTTATAAGCAACAAGCGACCAAACACAGGGCTCCGCGGGCTACTGCTCCACCACGACAATGCACCTGCGCACACCGCACTCAAAACGAGGGACTTCCTGGACAGCACGCCAGTCAAACTCCTGGGTCACCCTCCTTACAGCCCTGATCTAGCACCGTGTGACTTCTTTTTATTCCCAAAAATAAAAAATCAGCTCAAAGGGATACAATTTTCGTCGCCGGAAGATGCGCTGGCTGCGTTCGAGCAGGCTGTAAACGAGGTGTCTGCGGCGGACTGGAAAAAGTGTTTTGAAAACTGGTTTAGGCGCATGAATCTTTGTATAGAGGCTGGTGGAAAGTACTTTGAAAAGATTTGATAAAAATATATGTACAGTCAACAAATCGGAATCATGACCCACGATAAGCTTAATATCCTACAGACATTTAATACAATTAGGTTGAATTTTGCTTAAAAATATATTTCCCTGGCAACATACTTGTTATCAATTTTATTGGCAAGTGACAGTGACAGTTTACCAATAAAATATTTTAAATGTCTTAAGTGCAGCATAGATGAAAACCTTACTGCTTTGATGATTTCAAACGAATTATCAGCTGAGTGGGTCATGATTCCGATTTGTTGACTGTACGTATAGAACAATTTTTTTTAGTTTCGCAAAACTTTCTGAGTGTTACAACGTAATGGTTTTTATTTACCATTGATATCCGATGTGTATCCGATTGACCGTACATCCGCGCGGTTGTTATTAAACCCTCGAGCTCCTGTACCCCAACTCTATTTGAATAGGGTGACCATGCTACAGAGACTGCGACCGGTAATTGGACACGCGGACGCGCTAATCCGTGCACAAATACGCATTATTTGTGTGTCGGGGGATTTGTAAGGGATTATGACTCGAGTGGCCACACGTGCGGCGGGATACTGATTTATGGGACGTTTTTTGAATGGTTCAATTTTTTCGTTGTTATTTGATTGGTGGAACGTTTTATGGAGTATTTTTGAGGTGTTTTATGATGCAGGGATTGCTGCCTCTTATTAGTATTTTTATTAATTGGTTGCGTAATTATAGATGAAGTAACTATAACTACACAGTAATAAACTTTTACGATTGGCTATGAAACAGAATTCGAGGTAAATTAATTAATTGTACCAAAATTATGTTAGCTATTAGAAGTTTTGTCAAGAGTTATTTATGTGAATCTTTTGATTCTCTGAGTCTGATACCGGGCATTGATTGATTAGTTATACTACAACTAGAGCCTGACGTTTCAAAAGTGTCTGTGATTACGTTTATTTGAAATAAAAAACATTTGAATTTGAATACTAGATATATCTTCCTGTGAATCTTATTAATTATTATACACCACTATTTTTTATTACCAAAAATATTTGGAAAGGAAGGGAGGCCTTTGCCCTGCAGTGGGACAAAACGGGCTCGTAATTATTTTTTAAGAATAGTCTCTGCTTATCATTGTGCACCAACCAATGTATGTATGAAAAAGCATTTTTTTTTTCACGATTTCTTAGTTTGTCCCATAGTCTTCTTCTTCTTTCGTGTCAATGGTTCACACTTTTTTTATATAATATTTGGCCACTTCTATGGCGGTGATCGTGGCTTCATTTAAGTCGGCTCTTGTACAGTTGACAGGGCACAAGAGACAAGTAAGCAAATGGGCCATGGACTGAATGGGGGCCCCACAATCGCATTCAGTTTTTGAGGAGTCTCGAATACCCCATTTGCACAAATTTTCTCTGCAGCGACCGACTTGAGTCCGGAGCCGGTTGAGGGATTTCCAGACTGGCCACGGGAGATCGTGACTTAGGGGCAGGTGTTCTTGCGGTACTACAAAATCAGGTGGTGGTGGGAGCCTTTCCTTCCACAACTCCGTCCTCATTGCGGCTGGATGGAGTTGTGAGGTCCGAGTGGAGCATATAAAACTCTTGCGACTTTTCAACCGGGCTCTTGGGATTTGGTGTTCGAAGAGAGAGTGTCGATGATCGGTCTCTTGTTTCAATTTCTCCAAGATACACGCGACATCTCGACGTACGGAAGGTGGAGCTATGCCCGCTAATGGATATAGCATGTTAAGAGCCGTGGGCTTTAGGCAACCAGTTATCGTACAGCATGTTTCTTTAAGGGCAACGTCGACATGCTTGGAGTGTGCGGAACGATGTGATGAATGTATGTAAATCAATTCCAATCGTCAAGACGTCAACTGCTAAAATGTCAGTCACTGTCATTCACGACGAATGTTCCGCAATTACAAATATCCCATTTCCATTTGAATCAATATCTATAGGTGGGGTGACGTAATCAATGGATGACTGTGACCACAAGGGTGCATATGTAATTGCGCATTCTGTGGGTTGGCCTGTGGGTATGGTCCGTGGTCCCTTGAGTCCCTACTGATGATGGAGATGAGATTATTATTACGAGAATAGTAGGGCTTTTGCTAAAAATTACATACAAGCTATAAAGCTTTTTGATTTATGTAATGCGATTTCAAATTATAATGTACCTAATATAAATCACAGTTTCGATTCTTTTTGTATCTTTATCATGTAATACTCGCACAAATGATGATAAACGCATGCATTGAATGCATTGTGAGAAATTCTAGTAATGGTTTTTTATGTTTTTTTCGTTCCACAAAATGTTAATAGCGCAATTATAATTATTTATTATTTTAACGCATTAACGCATGAGGCAACCAGGAGTCTCACTTTAAATCCTGCTCATGAGCGTATTTTTATTTCCACAATATACATTTTTAGCTTAAATGTATTTGTCTACCTACATAAAAGCATTGGACGGTCTGTCTCTTTACGATGCAATGAAGCTGCTTATTGAATAAATGTAGAATTAAAGTAATTATTACTGTTACGTACGCCTGAAGTCTTATTGACATAACTTATTGTACATTATTAATAAAGCCCTAAAATTTGCCACGCCTGTAGAAGGCAGCTAAGTTTTAAGTGCCTCATAATGTATTTTATATAAATAAGAACTACAATTGTACACTTAGTTGCAAATAAATGCTTTGAATATTGAAGTCTAGAAGAATATCGTAAGATATTTTTAACCACAGGCACACAAGACTAATTTTTTTACTTATTAAACAGCAACGCATAGAAAACGGAATCTCGTTATCTCAACCATGGTTATGGTTGCTAACAAGTAGCTGTAGGGTGATATTATCACTCACAGTCACCGCACAAGGCCCACAAGGGTGCATATATTTGCGTACATCTCTTTGTTCCGATCCACGGCCACGTACTGAATATTGTGATTACTGGTTGCTCTCTTGACGTATTCATAACAATATGAAGTCATTAGGCATACATACATAAAATCACGCTACATCCCACACAGTTATATTTACGTAGAGTGAAAATTAATGGCATAAGAGTAATGAGCTATAATTATTAAATGTGCCAACCCAGCCTATCGTACTTCACGGCTAGACATTGCCTTTTTTTTCTGGGGAAAGCGAAATCCTTCATGGATAATCACCGGCCTGAGGCAGGCAGAGGCCTATGTCAGCTGCTTTTTTTTTCTTTTTTTTTCGTGGGTATAATCCTCATGGATGCACTCCGCCTGGGGAAGGCGGCCAGTGTCGGACTCTTACTGACTAAAAAGCACCACGGTGTTCCTCTGCCGACTCTTGGCCGGGGGCGTGGGAAATACTCCTGTATTCGCCCAACCTCCCCAGCAGTTCCCGGCTCGCAGGCGAGTCCCTTCTCCCCGTGCGGCAACCTATGTCAGTCTCCTACCGACTAAAACCCTAGTTCAGTTTCTTCACCTTATGCATGGGACTACGCAGTCGCCCGCAGAGGTCTCTCCTCTCCCAAGTGGCACCATAACATTGGTACGGTAGGTACGCACCAATCATGTGGGGATCAAGTCACCCACGTCCGTAGGAGAGTACTCCTTTTACGATTCCCTACACGTGATCCCTGGGTGGTGCAAATCAGATGACATACTGGTGGTAGGCCACGGCCGACGGCTTGCGACCACCCACCGGGCAAAGACGTGCCGCCAAGCGACCTAGTCGTGTTCCGGTACGATGCCGGTGTAGCCACTTGAGAGGATGGGTCGAACTATTTCACTGCCGTCCTCTCATCTTTGCTGGGGAAGCGTGAACCATCGGCAACCGCACCATCGCTTAACATCAGGTGACGAGGCGGTCAAACGCAAACCCGTTAAATATTTAAAAAAATGCTTGTGCACTAGTAAAATGTAGAGTGCGCGGATGCAGGGTGCTGCGCAGCGCTAACTTCAGCCGCCGCAAAGATTGGCGAGTACCTACTGTATCAAGGTCAAAGTCAAAAGTTTTTTTATTATTATTTGTAATATAATAAAAGTTTTTTTTTTTGTTTAAAAACATCGCCACACTTATGGACAAAATTAATGTCCTATCATCCACGATTTGCCATAAAAGAGGTAGAAATTTGACATAAATTGTATGGAGCTACTCCTGTTGTGTAGGTGCTTTTACAGACACTGATTATTTATTCATTTAAACTTCATGCAACATATATTATGTACATAGGCGGACTTAATACCTTAGGCATCCTTTCCCAGTCAACCTTAGAGTTACTGGGAGCACTGTTCTTATTCAGCTGTCCATTATATAAAACTAAAAAAAAAATACGGTTTTCTATATCCTTACAAATCATGGTCACTGTACTCACTGTCACTAGCCGGAGGGCACTGTCACACTTGCCAAACTAGGGTGAATATATTATTGCACATTTTATCTGGACAGATCTGTATTCGCAATAATATGTCGTAATTGCAATGGGCTTTGTCTGGGTGTATATGGGATACTAAAGATATGGGATGCGATGGTGGTTTTTTTTTTGTTTAGGTTGTGGTATAATGATTATCGATAATAGTAATAAATAATAACTCATAGCTGTTTTTTAAAGCTTCGTAGCACACTGGCCAACAAGACCCAATACAATTGTTATCCAAACTTAGTTTTTCGTTCCATACCGTTGTCGTCAATGTCGGATGTCGGGCGTCGGAGTACTCGGATATATATGTTAATTTTTTTGAAAGGGAAGGAGTGATACATATCTGCTTTGGGATATATATCCGAAGATATAGATGTGTCCGGAGTTACCCATGCCTAGGCTGAACATCACTATTATATTCTCTTTGCTTGTAGCTATCAGACCCCGCAACTCTAAAATATCATAATAACTTAGGCGTTCAGGATAATTACCTATCTGTAATTTCTTTATTTATTCCACCAAAACATTTAAAAATATTAAATAGAATCGAACCGCAAACCTCAAAAAAGTAACACTCCACTCCACTAGGGTTGTCAAAGGGGACGCGTAATCAAAAACCCGCAATATTACACAAAGGGTGTTTCAAAGTGATTTTATTAAGTGCGCCGTATACAGGGTGGGGTCGATTAGCAATTAGTGTGTTTGAGGGTAGCAAGGGGTGTCTTTTAATATTTTTTATTGCTTTTTTTGGGTTCTTTGTCTTGGTGTATAATATAAAGGTGGTTTTTTATTGGCTGGTAATATTAATATTACTTATCCACTTAGCTTTTTTGATATTGTTTTACTGAAGGTAGTGTTGTTAGTTAAGCTTTTATTTTATTCACTTTTGTGGCTACCTCTAACAATTTTTTTTAATAATACAATAATTGAAAATCTCTTAAGGCGCATGTAGTAGCCAAGCGCCCCTATCAGTAAAAAAATATTACTCGCTGAATAAATCATTTATCGAAATTAGTTTTTAACAATTAAAGTACTGTACTGTAGTACTGTAGTTTAATCAGAAACTATTAACTATGTGAATTATAGTTAGCTGTAGTGGTAGATAGAAAAAATGCCAAGTGGCCGTTTTTTGCACTTTTTTTCACATTCCCCTTAAGGATTCTTGGATAACCCTTGAAAATTTTCTTTTTAGTATGCTAAACTCACAGTAAAATAAACACACCATAAAAATTTACGCAAATTTCGTTCGCGCGATTCAGCGTCTCAAACAAATGGTTCTATATTCAAATGTTGTGTATACTATTTGTAACAGCGCCATCTGTCGGTCTGTGAGGTTTAAGTGGCAATTCTATCTGTAACTGTAATTTGATGAAGTCGCGTACAGAGGCAGTAGGGTTGGTACGAAATCGGAAAATCGTTAGTGTTATTTTACGGTGTTTTTATTTGTTTTAAAGAAAGAAAGTAATAATTTATTTAAGTCTCATTTTAGGCAAAAATAAAAATATGTAAAAAAACAATAAAATAAAAGTAACAACTGTACAAGACCTAAAAAGGCCCCCGTCTCAGCATATACGGCAATACTGAAATATTGAAAAAAGAAAAGAAAAAGAAAGAAAATAGTTTATTGTCACAGTTAACGACGCGCAACATTTAAAACAGTGATAAACACAAGCAGGCAACTTATAGGTGGGGTTACATAGAAAGTAAAACAAAAAAAACACATAGGTAAAAAATTAAGAAAGGACAGTCGATACAAAATATAAGAAAAGTATAGTTGACCGCATGACAGTGGCAACACCTGAGTCTGAAAAACCGCCCTTACTGCTTACGAAATAAAGGCGCCGCCAGAGCCAAACTGTTACCACTGACACTATTATTGCATTTTTATTTTTATTGTTATTGCAGCGTTGGTTTTCGGATTTTTCTAGTTTGAGTGTGAAGATTGCGAGACTTATCATTCAATCAACTCAGCCTATCGCAGTCCACTGCTGGACATAGGCCTCTCCCAAGTTGCGCCACAACGCTCGGTCCTCTGCCTTCCGCATCCAGTCCCCCCCAGCCACGTTCTTTAGGTCGTCGGTCCACCTGGCAGGGGGGCGCCCTACGCTGCGTTTGCCGATTCGCGGTCTCCACTCAAGGACTCATCATATCCTCTGAAATCATATAAAAAAACACGACACACGAAACTAACACGTGAAATATTACATTTATCTTCTAATGGCGGCAACCACAATTGAGGCAAAGAACCAAGTACCTATTAAGACATTTTGACAATCGATATTTATCTTGATACAATAATCGAACCCGCGACCAAAGCACAGAAGACGTATAGCTCCATCGACCATCACTGCACCATTCAGGTTTTCATACTGCCATTTCGAGCTATTTTCCGTTCTTTTAAAAGGTTTTATGATCAGAGAAAGCTCTTACACATTATCACATACACTCTTTATTCCTACAGCACCAGTAAAGTAAGTAATATTGCCACGTATTGGCAAACATTTAAGTGTCAATATACTCGTGAGTGCAATTTAATAAAGACTGGTAGCAATAGGGTTGCCTCTGCTGTGTGGATCCGAAAAATTAAACATGGAAATATTAAAAGGGTTTTTAGGGTTCCGTAGTCCTAACCCTTATAGTTTCGTCATGTCCGTCCGTCTGTCCGTCTGTCCTAATCCTTTACAGCTTAATAACTTCTACAGTTATAAACATAAGTAAATGAAATTTTGTTCAAAAATAGTCTGTATATAGATCTCAATTTTAAAAGAATAAAAAAAATAGTTTTTACGTATTTTAGGGGTGGCGTCCATACATTTGAAATGGGGATGCAAAATTTTTTTTCGCTGCACCCCCTCGTGTGGGGTATCATTGAATAGGTCTACTAAAATGAAGGTAATGTTTCATACATCACTTTTTTATCAGGTGTACCATCTGTGAAATATAGCCCGCCAAAGTGGCTTGCAATGTGTGCCCCCCCCCTGCCATTTCTAAACTATGCAACGTAGAAACTTATAATCTTCCACATTGATAGACCTTTGCAAAAACTCTCTTTTAAAATTATTTGGAGTATAATGTGATTATAATTTTTTGAGTTATAGACAGAAAACTGAAAAAATACTTAAAACGTCCTAGTTCAAAGGTCATTGACCTTAGAGAAAAATTATCGTAGCAAATAATGCTCCTTTGGCTACTTTCTATTTGAAACAATCCCAAAAAGTAACTTTGACTTGACAGACTTCTTAAATTTGGCTTCTTGAATTTATCGCTAGATGGCGCTACTAACAACACGCTCTGAGTCGCGAATGCTGCCGATTATTGCAAAAACTAAAATAGCCATGATTAATATTCGATTTGATTCGTTTGTAATTACACCTACCTAAGGAACCCTATAATACTGAGCATGGCCCGACATGCTCTTGGCCGGTTTTTTTTATATTATCATTGTATCATCGTCTACATGTTATTTCGGCCTTTGGATAGCGGGAGCTAGCCCAAAATTGGTTTGCTAGATTTGTCACATATGTTTAAAGACAAAAGCTTTTCTCAACAACTAGCCTTTGCCCGTGGTTTCGCTCGCGTACATTCGGTTATTATCCCTCTGGAACTGTTTATCTTCTTCTTAATCCGGGTTATGATCTGTGTGCATAAATTTCATCTAAATCCGTTCAGCCGTTTCAGCGTAATTAAAGGGCAAACAAATAAATAAACAGAATAATTAATGCATTCAAATTCAAATATTCATTATAATAAAACAAAGTTTAACCGGATTAAACGCGTATATTATTTAAATTGGTTTCCCTGACGTTTCGAAAGCTTTGCAGCATTTCGTGGTCGCAGGTAGACTAAGATGACAAGCGTCTTTACAAATATTTCTAAAAAAATATTTTAATCTACCGTACAATATTATTAATTAAAATCGTTTCGATGCACGCAGTAATCACTCACAATATCATTATCTTTTACAGTGTTGCGTGCTGTTTGGGACTTGATTATTTTTAGGACTGGGTTCCAAACAGGTGGTGTACGCGATTTAATCCGGTTAAACTTTGTTTTATTATAATGTGTAGTGATCGCGAAAACCTAAGAAGTTCAAATAATCATTTTCTTTCATAATGGTTACAGTTGAATGTTGATGTAACCTTATGTTGGTGTTTGTGCATTGCGTTAATGCGTTAAAAAAACCTTACATACTTCCGCATGCATAATATTAGTAGGATAAAAAAAGAATTGACCACAATGTTCTCTCCTCCTGGGTTTATTTAAAAGGATGCTAAGGTCATAAACATTGACGAATTGCTTGGTTTTTTGGCAATTTTCTTCATGAATTCTGTATTTGATATTTTATCAGACTGGGTAGGTCTGGAAGCCGACCCCAACATTACTGTAAGATGATCATGAATACAGGGGTGTCTTCAATCATATTAAGAGGGAGACAACATTATTATGATAAATTGTTTTCGTTAACTGTAGCGTCAGTTTTATTAGATTACGTTTTTGTTTAGGGTGGTAATGATTAGGATGTTTGAAAAATTATTTGCTTATTCCGTTGGCTCAGCGACTCAGTGTGTCGTGGCCTCCGAAACGAGAGGACGCCACTTGCCCCGCATCTTTGGCAGTATCTTGCCGATCACTGGCTCAAATCTCCAGAAGAACGTCTACGTTGTCAACCTCTGCATCGGTCCAGCCGTATTTGGTGTGACCGTCTCTGCGTCGACCTTTCGTTGAAAAGTTAAAGTAATTAATTTATTATTTTTAACGGATTTACGCATGCGAAGCGAAATCTAACGATTTAAATTGTGGAAAGAGAAAAATCGCTCACGAGCAGGATTCGAACCTGCGACTCCCGACTCAGTACGCCAGTGCTTCAGCCACTAAGCTACCGTGAACACTCTTCGTGGTGTCGAAATTAACCTCCACTTTTGGTACGTCTTTGGGTGACATCAGCGATATCTTATTAAGAAACAGTGTTTCTTAACCTACTCGAATATTGAATAAAAAAAATAAAAAATGAAACTTATTATTTTATTATTTTTGACGCATTTACGCAGGCGAAGCGAAATCTAACGATTTTAATTGTGGAAAGAAAAAAAAATTAGTGGGGGTAGGCATATCTATACGATTATAATAAAACAAGGTTTAACCGGATTAAATCGCGTATATTATTTAAATTGGTTTCCCTGACGTTTTGACAACACAACAACAAGAACAGACGCTCCACAAAGTCTGCAGTGTGTGAACATGCCCTAGACAAACCCAACCATTTTCTTCGATTTGATAAACCACAAGTTCTGGCAAAGGATAACCGATATGTACCTAGAATGCTCCGTGAGGCTATTGAAATTAAAAAACATCCTAATTTTAATAGAGAAGATGGTTGGCAGCTACCACCTGTTTGGAACCCAGTCCTAAAAATAATCAAGTCCCAAACAGCACGCAACACTGTAAAAGATAATGATATTGTGAGTGATTACTGCGAGCATCGAAACGATTTTAATTAATAATATTGTACGGTAGATTAAAATTGATTTTTTAGAAATATTTGTAAAGACGCTTGTCATCTTAGTCTACCTGCGACCACGAAATGCTGCAAAGCTTTCGAAACGTCAGGGAAAACCAATTTAAATAATATACACGATTTAATCCGGTTAAACCTTGTTTTATTATAATGTGTAGTGTTGGCAACACTACATAGGCAGCGCCATCTGCGGACGAAAAATACAGCGGAAGATTCTATAAAAGGGGTGTGCACAAGCGGAGCGGTCTCTTTTGGCATTCGAAATCCGAGTACTACACATCTCTTTTGATTGTACCCATTTGTATCACATTTTATTGTACAAAATAATAAAACGGTTTATGATCATTGTCTCTAATTTATTTAAAGTATTAAAGTTAGCATCAGAAGTGACAAGTAACTTTCACGCCATGGGTAAGCAAAAGCGAGGTGGTAGTAGTAAGCGTTCAAAACGAAAACGTGCTAGCTCCACCTCTTCTTCAAGCTCCAGCGCCAGGACACCATCTCCGTCAGCAAGGCGGAAAGAGAAGGTATCTCGTAAATATACCGAAACTGTGAGTAATACAAATTCTATTACTTTGAACAATTTTATACCTGATTTTGATCCAATAAAAGACGATATAGATACCTGGCTTAGCATTATTCGATCTTACGCAAACACTTTTTCATGGTCTGATAAAATGATTCGCTATCAAGCTTTGAACAAACTAAAAGGATCTGCTAAAATATGGTATGATTCCTTATTACGTACAGAAAAGCAGTGGCCTACATGGAAATGGGAGGACTGGAGATTAAAATTATCTAGTAGTTTCCAAATACGTAGAAACATGTTCGATCTTTTAAAAGAAATCATAGAAAAAAAACCCATCGAGAACCAATCCTTGTATGAATTTTATTTTGAGCAAAAATGTAAGATAGATCGTTTATGCCTGAATTTTTCCGAACAGGATATTATTTCAATTATAGTAGGAAACATAGGTGATCATAACATCGGTGCTTCTATAGAGGCTAGTAATTTTAAATCAACTGATGATTTAGCTAGTTATTTTCATAGTCGTGTCTACAAGAAAAGTGTAAAACAAGAAAGTAGTTCACGTGACGCACAGATTAAACCAGGGTCGCACAGCCAGTCAACATCCGTAAATCGAACTCCTGTATCCACAAACTCGACAATTACAAATCTACCTTCTTCTTCCAATGTTGGCCAAGATTTTAGTCGTAAAGTAATTAATGTTACAATTGTGGGGGTAACCATAAAAAGAACCAATGTGATGCAAATAAATGTGAATATTGTGGGAAAAGAGGGCACGTAGAATCGATTTGTTACCATAAGAAAAATCAATCAAAATCTCTGGTGAAACCTGAACAACAGGAAACTAAATTTGTTTCGTCAAATCCACGTAATAAGTTTATTAAAAACGTTTACATATTTAATAAGTGTTATGAGGCATTTATTGACACTGGTAGTAGTTGTTCATTAATATCAGAGTGTTTAGTAAATAAACTTTCTTTGTCATATATCGCACTACCCGCACCCGTTGTTTTGCAAGGATTTTCTAAACAAAATTATAAATATGTGAATAGAAAGGTTACAGTTAATCTTTCTTTAGATTCAATTTTTTTGAGTGGTATAGACATGTATATTTTAGATGATATGGTTGGGTGCGATATATTGATTGGAAGAAATGTCACTGAGCGATCTGATTTAGTGTACTCGCGTATAGGCGACAAACTTAAATTCCAATATGCTAGTGAACTTACAGAATTTTGCAATAATATTTCCGCTATAGATTTAGATACAAATACCCATCAAAGCGAATTATTGGCTTTGTTTAATCGATACAGTGATTGCGTTGCTACAAGTATAAAAGAACTCGGTAAAGTTAGTAATTACGAAATGATAATTAACTTGTCAAGTTCACAGCCAGTTCAATGCAGACCCTTTCGAACTTCTTATTCGGACAGGCAGACAATTAGGGAAATGGTGAAAGAATTACTTGAAAATAAAATTGTGCAAGATAGTAATTCCCCGTATGCCAGTCCAGCTCTTTTAGTTGATAAGAAGAATGGCGAAAAAAGGCTCTGCATTGACTATAGAGCGTTAAATAAAATAACAATCAAAGATAAATATCCTATGCCTCGGATTGAAGATTTAGTTGATAGGCTTCAAGGACATAAATGTTTTACAAGTTTAGACTTAAAAAGTGGCTACTATCAGATCATTTTACATAAAAATTCCATACAGAAGACAGCATTCATTACAGAAGATGGACATTATGAGTTTCTAAGACTTCCGTTCGGTTTGGCAAATGCTCCGTCTTGTTTTCAACAAATGATGAACAAAGTACTTGGTAATTTGAGATTTGGTAATGTTATTATATATTTGGATGACGTATATCTGGTTACGGAAACAATAGCAGAAAATATTAAATTATTGGAACAAGTATTACAGATATTTAGAACAAATGGATTGACATTAAACCTAAAAAAGTGCCATTTTTTTAAACATGAAATCGAGTTTTTAGGATATAAAATTAAACCTGGTTATGTCATGCCAAATGATTCAAAAGTAGAAGCTGTTAGGAATTTCCCAATACCCAAAACAATTCATCAGCTTCGACAGTTTTTAGGGCTAATTAGTTATTTTCGTAAATTCATACGCAATTGTGCGGTTTTATCAGCTCCCCTTACAAAATTGTTGAAGAAAGATGCCGTTTGGGTATGGGATGATGTACAAAATCGAGCATTTCATACTTTAAGGGATAAATTAACTTCTGAAAGCATTTTGTCCATTTTTGATCCAGCCAAAGACAAAATTTTGTATACAGACGCAAGCAGGGACGGTATAGCTGGTATTCTTATCCAGGTCGATAATGAGGGTGAAAAGGTTATACATTATTATAGCAGGCAAACTAAGGAAGATGAAAAAAAATATCATTCCTTTGAATTAGAACTATTAGCTGTTGTATGCTCCCTTCAAAAATTCCGATTGTACTTGTTAGGTAGACCATTCAAAATGGTTACCGACTGCAGTGCGGTTAGGTACGCACTAACCAAAAAGGATATTATCCCGCGAATAGCTCGTTGGGTCTTATCGACTCAAGAATTCTCGTTTGAAATCATTCATAGGGAAGGATCCCGGATGCAGCACGTGGATGCTCTGAGCCGAAATCCCGTGCCATCCGGTGAAAAATCAGAATTTGAGATCATTATGTCAATTACGGAGGCTGATTGGTTGTTAGCAGTACAGGTACAGGACTCTGAGATAGTTAAAATACGAGATGTTTTAGCATCAGGAGAGGCCGACGAAAATAAAGATATGTTTAACAAATATGAACTTTTAGGCGGAAAGGTTTATAGGAGAACAAGTCAAGGACGCAGATGGGTCGTTCCAAAAAAATGTATCTGGCAAATTATAAAATGTAATCATGATGATTTGGGTCATTTTTCTGTAGACAAGTGTGTTGAGCGTATACGGGCACGATATTGGTTTCCACGAATGCGTAATATTATAAAGAAATATATAAAAAATTGTTTGAATTGCATATACTTTAAAAATAAGGGAGGCCCTAAAGAGGGACAACTGTACCCCTTGCCGAAATATGCACAACCTTTCCATACTCTCCACCTTGACCATTTAGGACCATTCGTAACGACGAAAAACAAAAACAAATATTTATTAGTGATTGTAGATTCATTCACAAAATTCGTATTTATAGCTGCTGTACGTAAAACTAATGTGACTGGTGTGATTAAAGAGTTAGAGTGTATATCTAAAACATTTGGAAATCCTAAAAGAATAATTAGTGACGCGGGCTCCTGTTTCACGTCCGGTCAATTTACTCAGTACTGTGCGAATAGAAATATTAGGTTACACATCGTACCGACAGGAGTACCTCGTGCTAACGGACAGGCGGAACGATTTAACAAAACCATTTTAGAAGCCTTAAAAGCAATGGGTGCTGATACTAATGATGATAGGTGGGACCAATGCATTAAAGCTTTACAGCAAGGACTTAATAGTACTATACATAAAACTATTCAAGCCGTCCCTAGTGAGGTAATGTTCGGATATAGATTACGTACGGATAGCGATAGTCTCGCTCCAGATCTTGATAGTGAAGCATTGGTAGATGTGTCAAAGTTGCGCGAAATGGTAGACGAAAATGTTAAGGCTAGTGCAGAGGATCAAAAGAAAAGATTCGACAGAACTCGAATCAAGGCCACACGGTACAAAGAAGGGGACTTGGTATTGGTCAAAATACAAAGTCAAACTAATGATGGTCAAAGCCGAAAACTATTACCGGCATTCAAAGGCCCATTCCAAATTAAGAAAGTCCTGGATAACGATAGATACGAGATATCAGATTTAAGAGGTAGCCAAAGAAGTTCTAAAATTTATAATGGAGTAGCCGCGGCAGAAAATATGAAATCTTGGATTAATATTGATGATTGGAGCATGGAATGAAAATGTAGAAAAAAAAAAAAAAATACAAATAAATAATCAAAACCGTGTTGGCAAGGTATTTATACTGTTTTATTAATTCACCACTCTTAGTATCTGTTAAATTGTGTCTGTTAAAATGTTAGAACAAAACTTTATAATCTCTTAAATATTCTGGTAACCTGAATTGATGTAAAATTAATTTTCCCCTTTTGAGTTAGCGAGCCTAGATAGAATACTGTACGTAGCATCAATTGTTGTATTGCACATGCTGTAATGTTATTTGCTTTGTGTTGTATGAGATCAACTTGGTAAACTTGAGTGAGTGAAATACTCTTTGAGTGCAAGTAATCTTTTGTGTTGCATGAGGTCAACTTGGTACGCTTAAGTGAGTGAAATACTCTTTGAGCGCAAGTGATCTTTCAGTTATAAACCTAGTCTCCTAAGTGTGGCAAAGTCCCTTTGGGTGCAGGAAATGGCATGGCAATACATGAGTAAAATAAGTGTGCAATACTTATTCGGGCATATTATCTTAAACATATTTAGCTAATTGTATTTAAACAAAGACATATTTTAATTTCAGTATCCTATCCAGACTCGTGAGGTGCCTGGGGCAGGCACCATGCAGCATGGCCGTGTTGGCAACACTACATAGGCAGCGCCATCTGCGGACGAAAAATACAGCGGAAGATTCTATAAAAGGGGTGTGCACAAGCGGAGCGGTCTCTTTTGGCATTCGAAATCCGAGTACTACACATCTCTTTTGATTGTACCCATTTGTATCACATTTTATTGTACAAAATAATAAAACGGTTTATGATCATTGTCTCTAATTTATTTAAAGTATTAAAGTTAGCAGTAGTGATCGCGAAAACCCAAGAAGTTAATATCTATACGACTTAGAATTAACTGCAAAGTTAGTCGAGTCGGTTAAGAAACCCCGTTTCTTAATAAGATATCGCTGACGTCACCCCAAGACGTACTAAAAGTGGAGGTTTATTTCGATACCACGAGCAGTGTTTGCGGTAGCTTAGTGGCTAAAGCACTGGCGTACTGAGCCAGGAGTCGCAGGTTCGAATCCTGCTCGTGAGCGATTTTTTCTATCCACAATTTAAATCGTAAGTTGAAGTAACTTGATTTATCCTGCTTAATTTATTAAAAGCTCTTATTTTTCAAAAGTTGTGTCAACTACGCTTCTTCTTCTTCTATCGTGTCAACATGAGCTACATAATGATAATAGCTCATGCCGTGGGGAAAAGATTAGCCAGTCAGCAGGCTGGTAGCGGGGCTGACTGCCCAGGGTGCGCCGAACGATCTATTAAATATCGTCACTCGTGGAGGCTCTTTTACGGCCAAAATTAATATCCAATCTATCCACGATTTGCCCTACTGGAGATAGAAATTTGACATAAGCTCCATACAAAATACGTCAAATTTCTATCTCTAGTAGGGCAAATCGTGGATAGATAGGATATTAATTTTGGCTGTTAGTGCACCCCAAAACTACGCTAAAGTGAAGGTTTTTTTTTTATGTGTTTATCGAACTCTCTGCACTACATTCATATAATTTATTACTTACCACTTATCTCTGTCTTTGGCTATCAATACAATACAATACAAATACTCTTTATTGTACACAAAAGAAAATAGCAACATATATGACTTACATAGAAGACATGTACAATAGGCGGTCTTATCGCTCAAGGCAATTCTTTCCAGACAACCTTAGGATCACCGCCATCACCGCTTTTCTACTAAAATTGTAACCAAAAACAACATTATTTATTACAACAACATAGGTACCACAGAAATAGAATAGGTACCATACCCTTTGCCAAAAGTTGCCTAAAATTCAATTAATTACACACAACATTTCCAAACACACTGAAAATGTCGAAGTAAAATTTAATGTCCGGACTACGCAGACTACGTGACAACCTTGTGTAAGCCCACCAGTGGTAGCCACGTAGTAAAAACCAATTGAACGATTTGTGAATGATATATGAATATTATTAGCATCCCTAGGGATTAGGGTTGGTAAATTCGATTGCTCGGACAATTATTTAGCTTTTTATGCTATTAGGGTGAACAAAATTGCGAATTGGTATAACAATAAAATTGTAATTGAGAGAAGTTTCTGTTTTATTCTTTTACAGTAGTCGGATACCATTTTCACAGTGCGAGGTAATTTATCGCCATTTTGGCTAATTCCCCAAATGGAAAAAAAGTTGGATTAACCATTGACCCAGCCACTATTATTGTTATTTGTGAGTATACATTTTTGTATCTCGGCAACATTTTGTCAGTTTTTAAGAGCAGCACGGGCCGAAGCCAAGTGGTACCCTTAGCGATTGTTGATATGATGAGATGAGATGTTGTGACTCTGTGATGTGTGTGTGTGATCGTGTGGTTGTGTTTGTGCTGTTTGTGGGTTTGATGTGATGATTTGTGCCTCATTGTCGTCCTGCAAGAATTTTCTGACTATTCTGCACGTGTTTAGAATAGCGGCTTTTTAGGGTTCCGTACCCGAAGGGTTCCAAACGGGACCCTATTACTCTCGCTACGCTGTCCGTCCGTCCGTCTGCCTGTCACAGGGCTGTATCTTTGTAACGGTAATAGATAACCAGTTGAGGCTGGCAGGTTGCTATGAGGTGTTTCACGACAAATACTAAAAACAAAAAAAAGTCTAAAACCAAAGGGGGTCCCCATACAAGAAACCTCGAAAAACATGCATTTTTTTCAACGTTTTTGTTCCTGTTCTATCTTCGAAACGGTAATACATAATTACATAATAGCGTCAAACTTGGTCTGATTATAGTGCATACTATGTAGTTTCGCAACAAATAAACATAGACATATGTGGTGGTACCTACGGAAGAAAGAGATGCAAAAATTCACATTTCGCGTACGTTCGTTGATGTCTTTTAAAAGAAAGAAAAAAAGAAAGAAAACTTTTATAATTTTTTTTTTTTTTTTTTTGTTATTAGGTCGATCGGTTGTACGGAACCCTTACTGCGTGAGTCTGACTCACACTTGGCCGGTTTTTTTGTAGATTTTGGTAGGTATACGGTGCTAGGTCTAGTGTTCTTAGAGATTGGTGCAGTTGTTTAGGTACGACACCCGTAGTTGACAATACTACAGGAATAATAGTGACATTACTTAATCGCCACATTCGTCTTATTTCCATTTTCAGATCTGTATATTTTGAGAGTTTTTCCGCTATTGTGTTTTGTAGATTGTGTGTGTTAGGTACGGCTATGTCTATTATTTGTGCAGTTTTATTAATTTTGTCTAGTAGGGTAATGTCTGGTCTATTGTAATGTGTCGTTCTGTCGGTGAGGATTGCCCGGTCATAGTACATATTATAAGTCCGTACTACGAAACATATTTTACTACTTTACTGGTGCATCTACCTTATTCTTTGTCTCTGCATTACCCTAAGGTTGTCTGGTAGAGAACGCCTATGGCGTTAAGACCGCCTTTGTACCCTGTTGTGCATAAAGAATTAAATAAATAAATATTATTATTTAGGAAAAAGAGGTAAGGTCTATGCAAGTCCCTTATGTCATTACGACCTAAAAGATCTATTGTAACTGTAACGCCGGTTGGTAGAAAGATTGCAGCACGATAGCTAATTGATGAAAAATCTGTAGACTTCCAGTAATAAGGTGTATTGTGTTCCACCGACAACAGAAGAATGAGCCCGTTTTAATTTTTTTTTTTTTTTTTTTTTTTTTTTCGAATGGGCTCTCGCAGGTGGGACCGAAGTCCCATTTCTGCTTAACCGGACTTAGTTGGCGGAGAGTCCCATGTGGGACTCCATTCGCCGAAGGTTTTTTCCCTACATACTTACAAACTAGATGCGCGCGGCATCAATACCGCGCGTAATCGGGCGGGCGCCCCCCAAGGGGGGGGCTCGAACCTCGCTAGGGCATTGCAGGGGGACCCCGCAGTTCCTATGTCCCCCTAGCAGCCGTTGCTGCATCGAATTGGTTACCTCAAAAGTAGCGGACTTTCGGTCCCTATCGGGTGACGTGCTAAACGCCGTGAAGCGGCAAGCCTCGCCGGCGAGGCTAAGACCTACCTAGAAAACCTAACCAGTGGCTACGCAATAGCCTGCTCCTAGGAACTACTCTAGAGCATAGGGCCGGTCTCGCGTGACGAGATTATCTCCGGTTGCTTACACCGTGAGGGCGTCCCCAGGGGGGGAGCTCGGACCTCGACTCAGGGTGCAGCAGGGGGACCCCGCCACTGATCCCCCCAGCAGCCGGTGCTGCGTCGGCATGTGTTTCTGTTTCTCGAGAGTCGGACTCTCGGATTCTGTGTGTGTGTCGCGTCGGTCCTCGCCGGCGGGGACGATATTTTGGACGACGGCGTCGGAGTGTGCTTGTACTTTTATCTGACTCCTGGAGGAGTGTAATAGCGTCATCGGGCTCAATGAGTGTGTGTCTGGGACGTCGGGTTTTGCTAATAGCAGATGGCTGGTAGACGGTGGCCGCCACGACCAAGGGGTTGGGGTGCTTGGGAGCGGAATCGAAATAGCGTTTTGAGACACGCTTGAAAAACTGCTTGATGGTCGGCAGTTTGAGGTCTAGGTGGAGGTCGACGTTGCGTACGTACCAGGGGGCGCCTACGGCCCTTCGCATGAAACGGTTTTGGAGGGTTTGGAGTATGTGAATTCTCACCGGCTTAACGTGTGCGAACACAACGCTAGCATAGGCGAGTATGGGGCGGATACAGGTGGTGTATATCCTTACTTTGAGAGGAGTGGGCAACTTACTGTGCGCATTGAGTAGGGGGTGGAGACGTCCGAGGACGAAGGCGGCACGGTTTTTCACCTTGCGGATATGCGGTCTGAAAGTCAGTCTACGGTCAAGGATCACGCCAAGGTATTTGGCTTCTCGTTGCCATGGGATCTGTTTTCCGAACATTGAGACTGGTACGCTTAATTCTTTACGATACTGTGACAGGGGTCTCTTATCGAAGAGGACCGCTGCACTTTTTTCGGGATTTACTTCGATTCTCCATTTCCGGAACCATTCACCTAGGGTGTTGGCCGCGGATTGGAGGGTACGAGAAATGGCGACATGGGTCCTGCCGGAGTAATAGATTGCCGTGTCGTCGGCGAAAAGGGCCATACGGGCTGCACCGCATTTTGGAATATCGCTGGTGTACAGCGTGAACAGTAGGGGGGAGAGCACGGAGCCTTGTGGCACACCGGCGTGAATGGGATGGGGGGAGGAGAGAGCCCCTTCTATGCGATAGCGAAAGGTACGATTCGATAAGTAGTCTCGGATGATGAGCACGAGACGATGTGGCACATTCATAGTGTACAGCTTATATAATAAGCCGTTGTGCCACACTTTATCGAAAGCCTTTGCTACGTCGAAAAAGAGAGTGCCGGTCATTTGACCGCGTACGAAGCCTGCACTGATGTGTTCTACAATGCGGTGCAGTTGGTTAACGCAGCAGTGCTTTGTACGAAAGCCAAACTGCTCGTCGGGAAGGAGTTTATTTGAGTCGGCGAAATCTTTGAGTCGCTTATAAATAAGCTTCTCGTAGATTTTGCCGAAGACATTGAGGAGACTAATCGGCCGGTAACTACTCGGCTCGGCTTTTGGTTTGCCCGGTTTGGAAATACCGATTACCGTAGCCTGTTTCCAAGCCTGGGGAAAGATGTTGTTTTTAAATGCCGCATTGAAGATGACGGTCATTAGAGCGATTAGGGTGGCAGGGAAACGTTTCAACACCTTATTGGTGATGCCGTCTGCGCCGGGGGCTTTTTTGGGCTTGAGATCCTTGACTATAGAGAGAACTTCGTCAGGGGTGATCGGTGGGAGCGGGTCCTCAGGGTCATCTATTGGGGGGGGGGGGAGGGCTGACCTACGCTCTACTTCTGAATTAACCTTATCAAGGTGGGTTTGGCTTACGGGAAGCGTACTGAGAGTGCATTGAGACTCCAAACTGTCGGCTAAGCATTCGGCTTTTTCGTCGTCGTCAAAGGCCGGCCTTTGATTGGGTCGATTTAGGGGGGGCATAGTTGCCGTGGTCTCGCATTTAAGTCTGCGTTGAAGGGCCCAGAAGGCTACATGAGACGGTTGGATTGCGCTGACTTCCTTGTCCCAATGATCCTCCCGTACCTGAGCTACACGTCTCTTTACAGTATTCTGTAAGGAGCGCATATGGGCACGATTGGCTTCATTGGGAAAAGCGTCATAGGCACGGATGGCCGCGTTCCTCTCGGTCCTCAACTCATTTACATCGTCCGGCAGTTTCAGACGCTGGTCATCCAGCATCGGAACCTGCCGTGAGCATTCGCCCACTACGGACTGCACATGGTTGGTGAGCGAGGTGATCGCGGCCACCGTGTCCGCGACTGTCTCAATGGAGTCAGGGATTGAATCTAATTGGGGGGATGAGGTAGATTTGAGGCGGTCCTCTAATCTCTTCCAATCGGTTATTGTTTTAGTTACGGGCGGAATACCGGGATCCGAGGGACCACCCCGGGGACCCAGTTGAATGATCACAGGGCGATGATCTGAGTCTAGTTCTTGGATTACCTCAATAGAGCGAATACCGAGGTTTACGCGCTTTAAGAGGGCTATATCTAGGATGTCGGGCCGATGCCCTACTGTGTCAGGATAGTGAGTGGGACGCATCGGGGCGATGACGTCGAAGGAAAGTTTGTCGCTAAGTGCTCCTAATTGAGTGCCAGCGGCGTTATTGGAGACACAGCTCCATGAGCGGTGTTTGGCGTTTAAGTCGCCTGCAATAATTACAGAATTACTAAGATCGAGTAGGGATTTGAGGTCGTCTTCGAGCAGACTCGCGGGTTTGTTTGCGGACCTATAAGCCGAGACTATGGTGATGGGCTGGTGCCCTGTCATGCCTAGGCGACAGATTGAAGCCTCCAGGCATGCTAGCTCTGGGGGATCAATGGGGATGCAATATAAAGAATTGCGGTAATAGATTAGCGTTCCGCCTAGTGCGGTGTACGTTCTGTCGTTTCTAATCAGCCTATAGTTGGCTATGTTGGGATTACGACAGTGGGGCTTGAGAAAGGACTCTTGAACGAGTAATATGTCAAGTTGGTGCTCACGCAAGAAGACAGCTACGTCATCGCGTTGACCACTAATGCCTCGGGCATTAAAGAAGCCTAAATTTAGGGAACGGGGTTTGAATCTTTTGGGTGGGGCCGTATTATACATTATAATTGGAATTTAGTATTCTATAGATGTCTTGGTACTTTGTAAGTACCTGAAGGCGCTGCTCGTGGATGCCTTGGGTAAAGGCCCAAAGTCTAGAGTAGGCGTCAATACGGGTTTCCCCTGACTGGGGTTCGAGGTATTCTCTCGGCAGAAGGCCGGGGTAGTTTACCGGAGGGGGGGTTCTCATGGGAGGGGGGGCTTTAGCTGCTGGTGCAGTTTTGGGCCTGAGAGAAGGTGCGGGGATGGGTAAGTTCATCAGCGCGGGGGGCTCTGAGGCCGGGGGCGCGAGACGAGAGGTCGGAAGAGGTGGGTATTGGGGCTTTTGATTACCCTTAAACCAGGGGTTGGGCCCGAGTGGGCCGTGGAAATTAGGGGAGGGCCCGAGTGGGCCTCTAGGGTTTGGTGGTTGGTAATGGAAGGGGGCTGCGTAGGAGGGGGCTTCCCTCGCAACGCGGTCGGAGGCGCGTTTTGCCGTTTTGGCGTTGCGCATTTTGGGGGCTTTGGGGCATCCGCGATAGTTTGCTGGATGCCCGGCTTTGCGGCAAAGGACACAGCTAGGGGGCTCCGTGCACTGGTCCCTCTCCTTGGGACGCTCGCACTCGGTAGTCCCGTGATCGCCTAGGCACTTAACGCACCTGGGCTTTGCGTAGCAGTTACGCTGGGAGTGACCATACAGCTGGCAACGGTGGCATTGACCAGGCTGGTTCGACTTGTGGGGGCGCTCGACCGTGATGCCTGATAGATTGCATACGGTCTTTATATTATAGATGTTTTTGGCGTTTTCGCCAGGGTGGCAAATGACAAGGACCATGTTATAGGGTTCCCCGTGCTTACCACGGAACATACGGTGGGTTATTGCAACCGGGATCCCTTGACGATCGAGGTCGGCGTGCACTTCCGTGCAGCTGACTTCGGACGGAATCCCTCGAATCACAACTCTAAGGAGTCGGTCCTCTGGGAGTGCGTAGGTGTGAAAAGACACACCACGCTCGCGTAGCAACCTGGTAAGGTTGCGGTAATCAGTGGGGGTGGGGACAACTACTTTAATGCCCTGCTGTGTGGGGCGGGCACTAGTGAAATTTATCTTATTTTGATTGCACCAGTCGGATATCCTGGTCCAATATTCCTTATCCTGGATGAATAAGGGAGGCGGGATGGGCACCTTCTTCTGGGAAGGTGAGGTATGTTCCTGAGGGGAGGGGGGCCTGTTATCCTGCGAGGAGGAGTGAGAGGCGGGACGGGGGGTAGGGGCCGGGGCAGAGTTTGCCTCGGAAAGTTTTAGAGATTTTGAGGCGAGAGCCTCGGCCTTGTTAGTTTTCCGGCTGCGTTTTTTACCTTTGCCCACTACCGTGGTAAAGGCACCGGCCTCGTCTGAGTTGACCTCACTGTCCGAAGACATCTCTTGGTCTGATGGGATTGGGGAGCGATCAGGGTATTGAGTGGGGGCTGGGGTGGGGAGAGGTGAGGGGGTACGGTCCTTATGGTCCAGGCTGGCTGAACGCCTAGGCGGACCACGCGGAGACCTCGGCCTCTCCTCATCACTGTCGGAACGGGCGGGGCGCCTATTCCTCCTTAGGGGCGGGGGGGTATCGGGCGACTCTGGAGAGTCGGGGACGTCAGGTTGTTTGGCGGCAAAAGCGCTGCCAAACAAGTCGCCATAGTTGGCGATAAAGGTGGGGTCCTTGAAGAGGACGTTTTTTAGGATGCTGAGAAACTCGGCATCAGACACCATCATATAGATGGTGACTAAGCCAAGCCTAGCAACAACGAGAGGGGGAGAAAATTAGTGGCGTACTAACATGGGGGTTTGCTCCTCGGGTGGGTGTTCCCGGGAGTGTGTTCAAACCCTCCCCGTCGGGTATAGACGGGGAGGTTGTGTGCCTACTGGTGAGCCCTAAGCTTGCACTCCTGATTGCCAGTCTTAATGTGCAACCAGGTCCCTAAGTCTCTAGTGTGCAATGGGTGTAAACCCCTAGAGAATGCTAGATAGGACGAAACGGGGGTAAGCTAGGGAAGACTAGGAGATCCCCCAAGGCCTTCTGGCCCTAGCTTCTTCCAATTTTGCTTTGCCCTTAAGGAGCGCAGCTGGCGTGTCGGGTCAACGCCCCTCGGTTTGTTATCACCGTTAGGTATCCACCGAGAACCACAGTAAATAAGTGGGTTTTTTCCTGAAGGGACACTACGTTTTTGACGAAACTCTGTCTAAAGAGACAAAAGCGCGCCCGCTGTCTTGAAAAAGACAGCGAATGTGCTTATCGGGCTGCAGTCGGCGGGGCGACTGCGGAGGGCGCTACGGTGAGCCGTAGCGAAAAATATTCGAGCACTTAATTCGTCACGAGAGGACGGAGCGGAGCAGCACGACCTCTCGGGGCGAGTGTCAGAGCGTGAATGAGCCCGTTTTAACGTTAACACCTATTTTTATAAATAATCAGCGGTAGTGACGTCACAACGTTTTCGAATAACATAATTATGAAATTATTATAATACCTCCTTATTGAATGTTGATATTTAACTCGATAATTAATAACTATGGATGAATAAATAACCTTAATCAATATTACTTCTAATCACAAAGTATTGTAGACATTTAAAATGTAACCTATTTGTAGGAAGTGTTGGTGGCGGGAGCCGGAAGTTATAACATAACGCCTCTAATAGTAGACTACAGCACCTCCCCAAGCCGCAGGGCAACCATAAAGTCGACTATAGCCTTGGGGTTTGAGGATCTGATCTCATCAGCTGAGATTGTGTGGCCTCCGAGATGCTGACTTCTAATGTGGTGCACTGCATCACATTCGCATAGGATATGAATGGGCGTTTCCGAAACGCCGTTTCGTCCTTTTCGCGACAAAATCTGCAAACTGTGATATCTGTGAGGCCCATCCTGTGTAGATGTTTGTTCAGTTTACAGTGCCCTGTAAGGGTTCTAATCAGGATCCCTATATGGTTCACCCAGCCACCCAGCCTCTATAGACGAGATGACAATCCTCATGAGGAGTCCTGACCTGCTTAAATGTTCTAAATCTAACTTTAACAGTGAAAAATAATGTAATTGTTGGTAACGGTTACATTGCATTCCCTTACAAGATGCAGGGGTCTACAAGATTGATTGTGATTGTGGGTTATCATACATAGGGCAAACAAAGCGTAGTATAGCTACTAGAATTAAAGAACATATAGTTGACGTCAAGAACAGACGCTCCACAAAGTCTGCAGTGTGTGAACATGCCCTAGACAAACCCAACCATTTTCTTCGATTTGATAAACCACAAGTTCTGGCGAAGGAAAACCGATATGTACCTAGAATGCTCCGTGAGGCTATTGAAATTAAAAAACATCCTAATTTTAATAGAGAAGATGGTTGGCAGCTACCACCTGTTTGGAACCCAGTCCTAAAAATAATCAAGTCCCAAACAGCATGCAACACTGTAAAAGATAATGATATTGTGAGTGATTACTGCGTGCACCGAAACGATTTTAATTAATAATATTGTACGGTAGATTAAAATATTTTTTTTGAAATATTTGTAAAGACGCTTGTCATCTTAGTCTACCTGCGACCACGAAATGCTGCAAAGCTTTCGAAACGTCGGGGAAACCAATTTAAATAATATACGCGATTTAATCCGGTTAAACTTTGTTTTATTATTTGTTTTGTTTTGTTTTTTCATTGCATTGCATCTGATCATAAACTTTTATTTTATACACGCTGAAATTTGAGTCGCTTAATTCCCGAAAAGGGGTCATTCTATTCCTCATTATGAACAACTTTTAGTATGGGACCAACCCTGAAATCGCGAAAAAAAATCAGTTGGTCCCTACATTTGTGATCACTTAAATCAATAAAATGTAGGGACCACTTGATTTTTTTTTTCGCGATTGTAGCGTTGGTCCCATAGTAAAAGTTGTTCATAATGATGAGGATAATGACCCCCTTTCGGGAAATAAGCGATTCAAATTTCAGCGTGTATTATAGGATGGCACGGCGAAACGAGCTAAAGACCCACCTGATATGTAGCGGTTACCTTTGCCCATAACAACTGCAATACCACCTAGGCTGTTGCCTAAATGGTACCGCAAGTCGGTTCGCCAAACTGAGACATAAAGATGGAAAGTCTCATGTGATTGTAATTTCACCGGCACCCGTACTCTTCCGACCGAAACACAGTAATGCAAGCATTACTATTTGGCGGAGAGGTAGGTACGGTGGTAGTACTTCCCCGGACGAGCTCTTTCACAAAGGAGCCCTCGTAATACTAAAACTTTACATACTGAACAATTCTGTGTAACAGTCCTACATTGGAACGAAACTATACTCCTATACGAATATACGTTGCGACTCCGAACAGACAAACGCTTTCAGGGTAAGCCGTTAAACCGGCACAGTGTGGAGTAGCACTCATGCTGAATAACGGGCCTCCCTTTATCCGTAGCTATCACAAACATCAGCTAAAAAACTGGCTACGTGCGAGTCGGACTCGCGCAGTAAGGGTTCCATACCAACCATCGACCTGATACCCCAAAGAAATTCATCAAAAGACATCAACTCACCGTGTGCGAAATATTAATTTTTGCATTTCTTTCGTTTTAATGTTAGTGTTGGCGACGAAACATAAGTGGAGTGAAAAAAGACACTAAGTGAAGTTAAATTGTGATTGTGCATGTAAATGACTCTAATTGTGATATTTGTAAGCTAGACATAAGGTTGATTACGTAACTTTAACTCTTGAATCAAGTTGTTTAGTTCATTAGTTAGGTTTTATTTTGCTAATTACTTTCTTGCTTTATAACTTTCTGATTTATTAATATAATTAGATAAATAGTGTTTGTACATATGGACTAAAGTCCTAGGGATTCAATGAAACTGTATTTTTAGACCATATGTCAATAACATGTGTGTAATTTTGATATTATGTACAAAGTTCAATCCAATTTGTAAGCCTTTTGTAACATACTTAGATATATTTTCCTTTTGCTGTAGTTTTCCTAACATTATTTGATGTAAATAGAAAGATCATGTAATTCTGTATAAGAACCAACCATTGTTTGAAATATTTAAGTTTTAATAAGTTGTAAAAACATATAAACATGCCGTAATTGTAAATAAAAATGTAACTTAGAAACTGCTAAAAACGTATGGCTCACGTTACGGTAAAGTTTAGTAGTACAATAGTAACCACGATCTGTATGGAAATTGTCACTTCAAGGTCCCTAGTACTAATAAATAAATAACAAGAAATCGGGTTTTAATTCAAGATCCCAACAGTTAGCAAATAAATAAAATTGAATTGAATTTCTTACGCAGGTACCACCACATTTGTCTATGTTTGCTCTATTTTTATAATCGGACCAAGTTTGACGCTGGTATGTATTACCACAGTCTAAGGAACTCTAGCTCTGCTCTTACGCTGTGGTATTACTGTTTTGAAGATGGAGCAGGTACAAAAACGTTGGAAAAGTGTGTTGTTCGAGGTTTCTTGTATGACTCCCTAACATATATAAGTGTTATATATATTATTATTATTTAATATTTAGTATTTGTTATATGTATAGCCTTTGGTTATGGTTTTAGACTTTTCTTTATTTTTAGTATTTGTCGTGATAAGGGTCATAGCAACACGTATTCTGAGAAAATTTCAACCGGCTACCTATTACCCCGTTCAAAAGGTACAGCCCTGTGACAGAGAGACGGATGGACAGCGTAGCTAGAGTAATAGGGTCCCGTTTGGCACCCTTTGGGTACGGAACCCTAAAAAGATAGCAATGAATGATTGCCTGCCATGCAGAACGGTCCAAGTTCAACCCAGACGCCTCTGACTCTTTGTAATCAAGTGCAGATCCGAATTCGACCTTACTAGATTTAGATCTAGAGAAAAGTCGTTTTAGGAGTTCTAGCGACATCTAACGCGCTTCATGCGAACTATCATTGACGTACAGTCCACTGCATGACAGTGGTAACACTTCAATTCGAAAACCGCCCTTACTGCTTACGAAATAAAGTTGCTGCTAATGTCTAAGCGTTACCACCGGCGTGCGGTCGACTGTACGAGATGACGTCACAAAATCCTGAATCGTGCTATCAAGATTAATCGCGAATTAGCCGCCCTTTGTGTTGGAGGGACATAATAAATAGTACCTCCACGGAGTCATAAGCTCGATTTTGGAAAAAAAACTGCATTTTTGTATTCTTGAAAAAGTAGCTGGTTCTGCCGGGAATCACTCCCATATTTCTTTTGCATAAATATTTCCCTAGTATAGGTACAATACAATTAATAACAGTGCACCAATTAATAAGGCTTCTGCATGATAAAGAACAAATCCTGCAAAGGAAATAAAACAAAATATCAGAATAATTATGATATCTTCTGAATATCTACTGACTGGCTCGTTGGTCTAGTGGTTGCAAGCGCGACTGCTGGGCGTGGGGTCCTGAGTTCGTTTCTCGGGTCGGGCAAAGTGTTATTGGGTTTTTTCATTAGGAAATTCTCGGTAGCAGCCCGGAGTCTGGATTTGTGCCCGGTCAATGGCAATAGGCTCGCCCCCTATTACATGGGACTATAACATAACTGGCGAAATGTGGGTGTACTATACACCTCTGCCTACCCCTTCGGGGAAATACAGGCGTGATGTTATTTTATGTTATGTTATCTTCTGAAAATCTTGGAACCTAATTATGAGTGTTTCACTCCATAAATTATGTCACTTACATTTCTGCTGACCCCAGCACCACTTAACACATTTATTACATTACAATCTGTCTCGTAACGAGCAAAACCGCGTGCCTCAATAGTTTGATATCCCAATCCAGTTTACGATATACACACAAATGTGGGGACGAGTGGCATGGAAACGCCTTCATTGTAAAGATTTTTTATGTCATGACTTCACGAGTCACGACTACAGTTTTTTTATGTCACGGTCGTATTTCTTCAAGTGAAGTTAACGTGGATTATTGTACACGCAACATTATTTGGACTAGGAAAGATATTAAAGCCTTAAAGGGTTATCTTTTGTCATTAATCGGGCACATTGACTCGTGTCGTGTGTCTTTTTAGTAAAAAAAATCAATATTTCTGCGAAAAATTTACCCAAGTTCAATTTTTTTAAATAAACAGTACCGATAAAAATTGTCCTACTTATAAGGAAGCCTAAATAGACAAATCTATATTCTCCTGTATGGTAAGGCAAATATGAAACAGTCAACCATATGTGTAGTAATCAACGCACATTGCAAAATAATGAATGAGATTGTCAAAAACTTCCCTCTTATTGTTCTTGAGGGACTCATAAAGTGCTGCACACACGTTTTTCACAGTCTCGTATAATGCCCCCTTGAGAGAGACAGATTGGTTAAGAGTGGACTTACGTTAGTGATTTAGGCGGAATTGTGACATTTTGTAAAGTACCTTCTTAGCAGGGATGTAGCTTCTATGGGTATCACGCAAATCGGTCGATCGTGGAGTAGCTCTTTACCCAAAGTGACCGAGGTTTATTTCTGGATGGTTGACCGTTGACCTTTCTTTGCACAACGAGAATCCTTGCGTCGCGTCGCACGATTGAACTTGATAAAAGTTTCAACTTTGAGATAATCTGATTAAAAATACTTTAAATAATAAAATATTAACAGCCAAAAATAGAAAACGTAGACTTCGGGTATCTGTATCACACTGTATGTTTAGAATTGGCATTCCCAACTAGTAGTATATGTATAGGTTTATAACTAACCTTACAATATTATTAGTCTAACTAGTTTAAGCATAGAACAAAGTGCCGCGCCGCGTCTGTTTAACTGTCAGTCTGTACATGTCAATCTTGAAAAGTACTCAACGAATTTTAATAAAATTTTCACCAATAGATAGACTGGTCCTTGAGGTGGATTTAAGACTGTAATTAATGATTAAATAGCTGACATCGACGAATTCGCTTCCGTTGTATGTCGATAAAAAGTATTCTGTGTCATGACATGGTCTGTGTGCCAAATTTCAACAAAATCTGTTTATCCGTTTTAACGGAATTGAAGGACAAATTAACAAACAATTATTCATATATCAGGAGTAGTATTATTTATTAACTTAATAATAAGGATATGTATTATCTTATCGACATATCAGTACCTAATTCAGAAAATCTAAGGAAGAAATATACAGAAAAGATACAGAAATACATTCCATTAGCAGACGAAATACGCCAAATGTGGCAACAAAATACAGTCAAAATAATACCCATAATAATTTCATCTACAGGACTCATCCCCAAATCACTACACACGTCACTAAAAGAGTTAGACATACACAAAACAATATACATACCACTACAGAAATCCGTTATAATAGACACATGCTCCATAGTTCGGCGATTCCTGACATCCACAACACAGACACCTACATCAGTAGGCAACGAACCATCCCACTTGGTGTAAACCCGTGATTGGTTCGTCAAACCTCCAGCATCAAGCTGAGATTCCAATAGGATATGTATTATTTTACTGACTGCCTCGTTGGTCTAGTGGTTGCAAACGCGACTGCTGAGCGTGGGGTCCTGGGTTCGATTCCCGGGTCCGGCAAAGTGTTATCGGGTTTTTTCATTAGGAAATTCTCAGTAGCAGCCTCGAGTCTGGATTTGTGCCCGGTCAATGGCAATAGGCTCGCCCCCTATTACATGGGACTATAACATAACTGGCGAAATGTGGTTGTAATAATACTCCTCTGCCTACAGGCGTGATGTTATGTATTATTTTATAACTATCGTTATAAAAACTTTTTAACTAAAAAATAAAACCGACTTCTAAAACCTTAACTAAAAAGTAAAAAATAATCCTTGTACGTATTTTAAAATCTTAATATAAACCAACATTTTGAAGGCGGCGCGTGACTGACCCTTTGCGTCATGTAAATATAATGTACAGTCGAGCGCATATCTATAGTAAAAAACAGTTTATGTGAACGTATGTACATGAAAATCACGCGCCGCCTTCAAAATTTTGGTTTATGTTAAGATTTTAAAATACGTACAAAGATTATTTTTTACTTTTTAGTTAAGGTTTTTGAAGTCGGTTTTATTTTTTTGTTAAAAAGTTTTTATTTCATACTTTTTAGTTGATAATTCCTAGGAATGATTAATAAATGTTTATAGAACCAATTTGAGATATTTTTTTTATTAACCTATGCTGTCCCACTGCTGGGCAAAGGTATAGCTCATGTTCATCCAAACGTCCAATCACTATCGTGACAAAAAAAACGCAAATCGGCCAAGAATTCTCAGAAAAACGAACCAATGAGCAGATCATCTAGATAGGCGAAGCTAAAATAAACTGATTTATTGAAGCTGGTTAAAAAACTACTCAACCTAAGTCGATACAATTTATATGGGACCAACGCGCGGGTTTCCTCTACCAAATAAAAAACAACCACGTAAATCGGCCCACAAATCTCGGAGTAATCGGCGTACATACATGAAAAAAATAAAAATAAAAACCCGCCGAATACATAACCTCTTTTTTTTGAAGTCGGTTAAAATAGTAAACTGATGTCTAATTTATTATTTTTATATTGTTTCAGGTAAATAATCGATGAATCATCACTAGATGTTGTATGCTGTTCCATTCCAGATGTAAGGTAGTGAAACTGTTTGATGGAAAAACACACAAAAATACAATTAGCATTTATAATAAGTCGACCGCACGTCAGTGGTAACAGTTTGACCTTGACAGCGTCTTTATTTCGTACAGTACACGTAATATAACTTTGCCGCTCTGATACCAGGTTTTGCGAAGGGCCGCTCAGGTACAGTAACGTAATAAGTGTGAGCAGGACATAAGGATGTATCGAATATTAACGAATAATGACTGAGACAACGAGAACATGCGGTCCCCCGCCATCTTGCCATTCAGATGAACAACCTATCAGAGTCTTGCCCCCATTACTGCGCATGCGCGCTACTGATTTGGTTGCAAATCTACTACTGCGCAGCCACCTGTTTCTCACTTAACAGCAGCACAGTTATATTATCAAGTGACAGTGATTTTTCAGTGATTTTTTGACTTACCACTAACATGAGGTCGACTGTACCTGCGAGTAGCCGGGTCGTGTTGTGTAGCTAGTTGTTGTAAAAAAAAACACAGAGTCGACTCCACCGCACCGCTGTTCTTTTTTTCGTTATGTTCCCAATTGATTGTGATGAAGTCATATTGATGTTCTTCAATCCAATTGCCGTTGTGAGGCTTCGCAGAGCGCACGTGATAGGCGTACCGAATGTGGAGGTAATCAAAATTTGCCGTGCCAAATAATGACAACATTATTCCTTATATCCCATATAGACATTATTATACTTACTTCAGTAAAGTAACTTTATGATATATCCATACTATTCTTGTATCGTAGACTATGTGCTGCGAACAACCATAGTGAAGCCTACAAAAACCGTGCTCCTTCATGTACAACCAGGGCTCACGTACACACCATGCACCTGAAGGATATTTGTTTTCGCGATGCTTACTGGAAGATGCCGTGACATGTGAACTGAGAGGGGTGAGCACGGTTTAAGGTGCATGTGTGTGCGTGAGCACTGGTTGTACATGAAGGAGCACGGTTTTTGTTGGCTTCACTATGTTTGTTCGCAACACTTAGTCTACTGTGATCGTGTCAATGCGTAAGGCCCGTATTACAGAACGTTCCTCAAGCGTTGATCACTGTTTAAAACTAGTTTTGAGTTGGGATTTAATTTTAGAATTGCTTCGAGCAGAGATTTGTTAATCACAGTTTAGCTGAGTTTAGCTTTATTTTATACATTCACCCTTTTCGGTATTTGAGCAGAGATTTGGTCTGTAATCACTCTAGTGTGGTCCAGACTACGCTTGAGTAGAGATTTCTATACTACTTCAGGCCAAATTCGTGTGTTATGTTGTTGAATTAAAGCTTATAATTACCGTATTGGAATAAGACCGACACTCAAGTTACGATTCTATCCTTAAGTAGTGATCAGGTGATTGAAGTTTAAACTGTACCTACTTGAGGAACGTTCTGTAATACGACTATAAGTTTCTGAGTTAAGAAAAACCGTAAACTCGTGAAAAGTGTTTATCAACTCAGCTTATCGCAGTCCACTGCTGGACATAGGCCTCTCCCAAATTGCGCCACAACACTCGGTCCTCTGCCTTCCGCATCTAGTGCCGTCCGAAGGATGAAGACCGTTTGTCCAAGGACCGTTGGCCGCTGGAGCAGACGAGTCCTTGAGTGGAGACCGCGAAACGTGGCTGAAAAGTGTCGCTGGTTAGAATTTGCAGACAAAAAATGGTGTACGATTTTGACGATTCTTTTGAGACAGTTTTTCTTTTCTTTTGATTTCTACACCTACATACACAAAACTACTTCGCAAGTTAATCCAGGAGGTATTTCGAACAGCTTTTGTTCTCCGAGATTTGAGACCCCGAATCCGATTTGAGGATGTAAGGATCAACATTGGCGGCAAAAGGTGTCATTGTTTTTCTGTAGATAAGACCAAAGTATTATTTGTAGGTTTAGCTTTTGTATTTTTATTTATCCACATTTTTATTGTCTGTCTGTTTGATAATAATTTTGCAATCGATTTTAAACATTTTTTTTAAAGATTCCCGATGAACTATGTCTTGAAACTTTAAGCGTCGTAGCTCAGAAACACAGACAGAAAAAAATTACACGAAGTGCTGCGAACAATCATAGTGAAGCCTACAAAACCGTGCTCCTCCTTGTACAAACCAGCGCTCACACACAGCCATGCAACTCAAACCGTGCTCACCGCTCTCAGTACACATTTACACATGTCGCGGCATCGTCCAATAAGCATTGCGAAAACAAATATCCTTCAGGTGCATGGTGTGTGCGTTGCGAGCGCTGGTTGTACACGAAGGAGCCCAGTCTGTGTTGGCTTCACTGTGATTGTTCGCAGCACTTCGTCTTTATTTTTTACTATGTCTGTGATTACAGTAAAGATAAAGATATTTATTCACAAGGATATGGATAAATAAAACAATAATAAAATAAAAATAGTGAAGTGTATTCGGTGGATAAAACTAGTTTCATTACTAGCCCGGGGCGCACCAGCTATTTGTAGTTTCAAACAGGGGTTCTCAAACTTTTCACTTGTAGGTTGCACTCGTAGCACTCTTTTGAATTAAATTTAAACTTGCTCCACTTCAAAATCTTTAAATGCAACTTGTTTTAAAGTGAGCTGAATATTTTGGGTAGGAATTTTAATAAAGCTTCTTTTTATAATTAAACATGGGGAGATTGCATGTAAATAAGATGGTGAGCACCCAATGTTGAAATGGTGATTGTCTAGGGAGCCTAGACAAGATCAACTTTCCGCAAGCGCTTCAAAATTATAGGAATGACGTTAGGTTGAGAGATGTCACGTGACTGTTACTAAATTGCTAGACAAAAACCAACATTCAGTCGTGCGGAAAAGTTTGCGTTTAAACCAGACATCATTCATAGGTAAAAACGATTGAAAATGGAAGACAAGCGCCACGTTTGAATATAGAAAACGCTATTTTTTCTGTTCCGCAACACGCTAGTTTACATGAAGGCGTTAGCGTGTGGACTTTGTCTAGGCCCCCAGGCCTTACTTTGTTTTTAATACTCAATAGGTACTTTATAACATTCCATTTTACTTTATCTTAATGTCGAATAGATTAACATCATCATCTTCTATTATCATATTATTATCTATTTAATGACTGCCTCGTTGGTCTAGTGGTCGCAAGCGCGACTGCTGAGCATGGGGTCCTGGGTTCGATTCCCGGGTCGAGCAAAGTGTTATTGGGTTTTTTCATTAGGAAATTCTCAGTAGCAGCCCGGAGTCTGGATTTGTGCCCGGTCAATGGCAATAGGCTCGCCCCCTATTACATGGGACTATAACATAACTGGCGAAATGTGGGTGTACTATGTATAGTACACCCACATTTCGCCAGTTACCAGAGGTGTACCTCTGCCTACCCCTTCGGGGAAATACAGGCGTGATGTTATGTTGTTATGTTAAATGTCCCAAAGATATATGGCCTTATCCCGATATATGCCCTTATCCCGATTTATGTATGTAGATTCGGCGCAGCATGTATTTTGCCTTTATATATCTCTACTAGCGGCCCGTCCCGGCTTCGCACTGGTGGACATGAAAATATAGCCTATGAAAATATAGCCTATGAAAATATAGCCTATGAAAATATAGCCTATGTTACTCTAGGTGAATGTAGTTTTCTAATGGGGATTTTTTTTTTAATCGGCACAGTAGTTTGAGTTTATTCATTACAAACATACACATCATCATCATCATCATTTCAGCCGAAAGACGTCCACTGCTGGACATAGGCCTACCCCAAGCATCGCCACAACGACCGGTCCTGTACCTTCCGCATCCAGCAGATTCCCGCGACAAACATACACACAAAAATTCAAATCTTTCCTCTTTATAATATTAGTATAGAAGTATAGATTAGCCGTCCTCCACATTCACAATTAAAACTTGTCTCATAACATGTTCCTCACTCGAGTAGGCTGTCTATACGCTAATATTAATATACTGCAATCACTAATCGCAGAGTTACAAGCGAGGTGATCAAGGCTATTACGATCCCTTCAAAAGGGTCCTAAAAATAATAATCACCAATTCTGTCTCAGGTCCACTGATGGTCAGTCGACTGTTGGATAATCTCTCCAACCTAAAATCAACACTATTATAAATACGAAAGCATGTCGGTCAATTATGTCGGTCTGTTTGTTACGTCTTCACGACTAAACCATTGTAATGAAATTTGACTAAGAGGTAGCCTGGGATCTGGAAAAGGATATATGTTACTTTTTATCCCGAAAAACAAAAGGATTCTTGCGGAATACGCCATAAACGACATCTACGCGGGCGACTAAATACCATCATGTAAATCCTGCAGTCAACGACCCATTTGCAAGTGTGGTGATTATTTCCATGACTATTTCATTCTTGCAGGACTGTCCTTCGTAGCTTTTTAAAGCATGCCCACGCAGTAATAGAAATAGAATGGTTGTAATCACAATTTTACTTGCGATTCATGCGTGGCAACTTTCCGAACAAACTACGCCTCCCATATTGACATCATTAATTTTTTTTAAATAACTTTAACATACAGCTTTTGTTTCTGCAGTTAGAAACAGCACAATAAGGAATTTTTGCGGGTTTTTGTTACAGTATGTACAGAAACAAGTCATAAGGCGTACTGAGAAAGGCTTTGAAATGCCCTGCACTATGGTGCAGAGTGTTGGCACGCGCGCCCTGCCCACTTTTCCATTCTATCTATTTCTGTGTATGCCCATGTCCAACAGTGGGCATTTTCGTGCTGACGTGATGATGACGTCATAAATTGACGCTTTGCAATAAGTAGGGTAGTCAGATAACGAAACGCCCAATTCCAAGCTACCTTATGATCCTCATTAGTTGTTAATGGTAAATAATTTAGTCCCCCGTTCCCCTTTATTGGGGATCTAATGATTATTTATATTTTAACTTCAACGTATTTTGTACCTCATTTTCGTTTGAAAAGTGAGTTGAATTTGAAAATGTGTTTCGGTATTGGCGTGTTCATTTGAAATTAAAGTAAGACTCGCAAGGATTAGCCCGTTAACGACCATTTCAATCAAAATGAGGCTTCCGGTTGCCCCTAAAATGGGTGCTGTCAAGAAGTTTTTCCATATTCACGGTGTTTTTATTATCAGACAGGAAGACTACTGGACATCCTCATGACGTCATCCTTTAATTTCCTTTTACAGATCATAAACCACATCATCGACGACCTCTGTGGTCTAGTGGTTCGAGTGTCGGACTGCTGATAACGAGATCGTGGGTTCGATTACCACAGGACACATATTTTTATTATTTTTATAAAAGTAGGGAAGGGGTGGTTAATTATCTTCCGAAAAAAACATGACAGTCTTCTTCACCTTAGGCTTATACCATTATCTGGAGACGGCGCTTCGTGTCTACCTTCTCCATTTATTGCTATACCACGTGATCGTGGTTTTTATCTCGTTCTTCTAAGTCCCTCTGGACTGGTGACAGCCAGGTGGTGGTGTCGGAAAATAACACTACAGTAAAACCTTTAAATCCAACAGAAACTTACTCCAAAGAGAAAACTTTTTACTCATAATGTTAGAAACACAATCAAAACTAAGAACGACTCCAAAATACTCTAAAACTTCACCGGTACCCTACAGTGGGCTAACGCAACTTTGAGCAACACTGTCCCATACTACAATATCCTTTCCGCCGCGCCGCGGGCCACGTCGCGAGTATGACGATGTTTTGAAAACTTCCTCACTCGCATACGACAGGGTTGCCAGACCAATCAATTATTTTTTTTCGATATAAAAATCCGGAACTACTTCAACCTAGACAGACAACTGTAAAACGTGATTCATCCGCAAATATTTTGGGTAGAGATTAGAGAGGGTGAAATGTAGATGTGTGTCTCGTGGTCCTACCGTCTTTGTACCACCAGTACTCTTGTTCTATGGTGCACTATGGTGCAGAGTGTTGGCACGCGCGCCCTGCCCACTTACTTGGCAATTTATCTATTTCTGTGATTAAGACGAACGTGCAATAAGGAAGAAGAAAAAATAATAATAAAAGAAAGTGTTTTTTCTCAGAAATAACAATTACAAACAATATCACTTCTTCCAAACTGTTAAGCAGTTTGTTGGCAGATGTAGCTCCCTTATTTCTTACATTTTAATATTCAACGCTTTTTCAACTCTACAGGTGAAAAAATAGGTTTTTTTTGTTAGTTTATACTGTATACTACCAAAAAAATACAACTTAAACTTTACTATAATTAACTGCATTTTACCATGAACGAAGGGTCACATTTGTGTACCTACTGAACATGAAAAATAGGGGGCGGGTCACCGCATACTAGCCAGTTGCCTGTCTTCGATCGGTCGAGTACTATGTAGTTTCCGGACTTTCCTTCAAAATTGAGTTCCGCGAAATATCGATCTTTTTATCACTGCACATTTTTAGAAATTCTGGACTTTTCAGAATTCCCCCCCCCGGCTTTACAGAAAAATGTTCTAAAATTCCGGACTTATACTGTGAACTCCGGACGTTTGGCAACCCTATTTCCATGCGACCATCGCCTAAGGTGTTGAGTGTTGACAGTTTTTAATACATTACTGTATCTCGGGATAAACTGAATTGAAGCTGTGGTTTTATGGACTGTTGTCGCCAGTTGTCGCATGTGTCATAGATATTCGTATGAGGGATTTGGAAATCGTGTCTTGTTTTGTGACTGTAGGTACCGACAGAATTTGAAGAGATGGTTTGGAAGGTGGTAACAATGCTCCTTTAGTTGTCTTCTATTTTATTAAATTTTAAAATAAAAAAACCTTAAACAAAACTACACCTAAAGCTAAAAACTAAAAAGGAGTATCAAAATATCCCTCCGCGACGCTTTCAACTGGTAACGTGCCCAGAAGACTGGCAGCATTGCCGCGTTGTATGGCAATGCCTAATCTTTGACCAAAGTAAAGGCCAGCCTTCTGGTCACGTTAAGTGACCAGAAGGCTGGCCTTTATTAAATCGCTAAAAGTAACTATGTGTTATGTTGGCATGGCACACGTCTGAAATTATTTGGCCTGCTAGATGGCGCTGTATAACAACACGCAACTGCACGTTCTGAGTCGCCAATGCTACCGTCTATTGCAAAAATGGAAAAACTAAAATAGCCATTATAATAAAACAAGTTTTACGGGATTACATCGCGTATATTAAATTGGTTTTCCTGACGTTTCGAAAGCTTTGCAGCATTCGTGGTCGAAACCTGTTTAATTATAATGTCTAGTGATCGCGAAAACCTAAGAAATTATTAAAATAGCCATGATTAATATCCTATTTGATTCGTTTGTAATTACACCTACCTACGGAACCCGACATGCTTAGGCCGGTTTTTTGTTAATTTTATTGTTTGTGCCAATAAATACATTTTCCTTCTTTCAGAAATAATCTTAAATCTACACAATGTCTTTGACTGGTATAACAAAACTTGTTTTCCTAGTACAGTATGGGGTTCGTACAACTTAAAACTTTGAGAACCACAGTGACACGACTGCTACAATATCCTCTGCCTCGGGGTGTAGAGTGACATCCAGGTAGGGCTGCCAACTTTTTATAGACGAAATATAGTAGTTTCGAGGCCCATCACTTGGGAAAATTTTGAGAAAACAATTGTATGTTAAATGTTGAGTTGCCAAAGTGCAGAGCTGTTTTTCGGAGCTACTCAGTACCTATATTTTAAATTTGGTCCTCTCTAGATCCGAATTTGTAAGTAAAAAAGTAGTTTTGCCTACTATATTATTTTTTGAAAAATATACTAGTAGTGGGACACCTAATACTTTACAATCACTAAATATTATAAATTAACTTTTAACTAAGTATTACATATTATAAATTAAAGACCGCGCTGAGTTCGTGTTTCGGGCTAATCTCAGAAACGACTGTACGGATTTTCATACGGTTTTCACTAATAGAAAGAGGGCTTATTTAAGAAGGTTATAAGCTATAATTGCTACCCGTGCGAACCCGGGGCGGGCGTATTATGTTATGTATAGTAGAATTGGCAGCCCTACATCCAGGATTCTGAGAAATGTTACGATGGTTGTTTTGTTATCTTGTTGTGTTTTAGCCTGAGGGGTATAGAAGAGTTTTCTGCTCGTACAATAAAGGTTAGGTGAAAAGGAATGACATTTTTTCCTATTAGGGATAAATAAAACAGTAGATTCCTAACAGAATGGTGGCTGCGAGTGGGCAAATGTGGGGATGACCTATAGCAATACGGGTCGATAACTTAGTTCGCTTTGGAATTGGTGGGAAAATGGGGGATGTCTTATGGCAGTACGGGTCAATAACTTAGTTCGCTTTCAAAGTGAGTGGGCAAATGTGGGGATGACCTATGGCAATGCACATAACTTAGTTCGCTTTGAAAGTGAGTGGGCAAATTTGGGGATGACCTATGGCAATAAGGGTCGATATATTTGTGTTATTTATTTATTTCCAAGAACATGGTAGGTACATCGAGGTTTTAAAGTAACTAACTAAGATAACTTAGTTCGTTTTGAAAACGCCAAAAAGGCACGGGACAACTAACTTGTAGGAATCCATCCCGCGACCCGCTGCACAGCAACGGAATAGAAAAACCGTGCTCAGCAGCCGATCTATCAACCCCAGCATCAAACGTGCCGTCTTTATTTTTGAAATAAATCACCTAAATAAAATACTTAACTAATATTGCACAAAACGTTGGGAAACAGTTGCTGAGAGCGATATTAAACATTTTTCCTCTGAAATGTTGTGTATCATACTGGAACATTGCATACAAACAAACATACACTAGTTTTTTACATACAAATATTTAATAATGCCGTCTTTAAAATGATTTTATTTTTTCAGGTTCAAAATAAAATATTTCGCGATTTTAATTTGTACCGCGGTTCTATTCGGATTCACAGACTTTGTGCGGAACTTAAGTTTTGATGGGTTCCTGTTACTGGGAAACGCGTCATTTGTCGAAGCACCTCACTTAGAGGGCACTCCCCTCTTAGCTACGCCAAAATTGGGAATTCTAGGCGTCGACGTATCGAACGACGTTCAGTTTCGTGGTCACTTGGAGGGTAAAGCCAGTATGGCTTCCAAAAAACTCGGGGTGCTAAACAGAGCGAGACAATATTTCATACCGGCTCATCGCCTAAAACTTTATTTGGCACAAATCCGGCCGCACATGGAATATTGCTCTCACCTCTGGGCTGGAGCACCCGAGTACCTACTCCTTCCACTTGACCGCATTCAGCGTAGAGCGGCTCGAATCGTCGGCGACTATGCTATTCCCAATCGGCTGGACCCTCTAGCTTTGCGAAGAGACGTTGCATCTCTATGTGTCTTATATCGCATGTACAATGGGGAGTGCTCTGAGGAATTGTTCGACCTTATACCAGCCGCTGACTTCCACCATCGTACCACCCGCTATAAATCTAAATTCCATCCTCACCATCTTGATGATTGGTGGTGAACTACAGTACGTTTCACACGCCACTTTTTGCCTCGTACAGCAAAACTGGTGGAACCAACTTCCGTCAGCGGTTTTCCCGAACAAATTCGACATGGGAGCCTTCAAGAAAAGAGCATACGTCTTTTTAAAAGGTCGGTAACGCATCGGCGACTCCCCTGGTGTTGCGGATGTCCATGGGCTGCGGAGGTTGCTTACCATCAGGTGACCCGCATGCTCGTTTGCCCTCCTATGTTATAAAAAAAATAAAAAATAAATTATAAGGGAGTTTGTTTAGTAAGATTTATACTCAGAGTCGCGCAGAGAGCCATGGAGAGGGCAATGCTCGGAATAACACTGCGCGACCGGAAGCGGAACGAATGGATCAGAAGCAAAACAAAACTGAGTGACGTGATGGCTTCTATAGCAGCGAAGAAGTGGGCATGGGCAGGACACATTGCAAGAATGGATACCAACAACTGGACGAGAAAAATTTTAGAGTGGAGACCCAGAGCCAATACTCGAGGAAGAGGCCGACCACCGCAGCGATGGGTCGACGACATTAGACGGCACGGAGGTCATGACTGGATGAGTCGGGCACAAGACCGCCAGGAATGGAAAAGGAGGGAAGAGGCCTACATCCAAGAATGGATAACTGACAGGCTCCAATGATGATGATGATACAATATACATGACTGTATTGTATAACTGTTATGTCCGTTAATCTAGACGGGGTAGGGCTTAAGTTGGTTCTGAAAGCCTTATATTGGGTACAATAATGTCTCATTCTGGACTGGGAAACTTAAAAAGATTCTGAACCTAGACTAATATAAGAAAACAACTTTGTTTATACGTGGAGTTAAATCAAGAACATTATATTCAGCAGCCGCTCTCGTAACCAACAGACCTGGTATCTGTAATCAACAGCTGGGCTCTTGTTGGTGGAGTATTTCCCATCTTTCTCTGTGTCCCGCCTCTCTTTTGAATTCCGTATCTATTTTTTCCTTTACTTGATGAAAGTTCTTCTCGGTCTTCCTCTCTTCCCCTTCCCATCTGTAATAGTCTTTACCTGGGATGTTATGGAGCTCCGTAACAGTAACCGAAACTATCGGATATCCGAAATAAAAATATTCCGTTTCACAAGTTTCGGATAGTTTCGTATAAGGGCGGAGTCTAAATAAAACGACTTGTTTCGACAGGTTTTTGTTTCAACGCTCACGCGCCACGTGAATCTTGCAGTTTGTTTGTTATTTCTAGTCATAACATAACCTCTTTCATAATCAATAAATAAAACCAAATTTATACAAGTACTATTTGATAAGAAATTGTAAGGTTGTACTTTTTAAGATACAAATAAATGATTATGATTATGATATGATATGATTATGATTATTACATACTATTTGTGTTTATATTTTACTTCAATCCGAAATAATTACATATCCGTAACCGTATCCGAAACCGATATAATTTTTATCCCTATATCCATATCCGTATCCAGATCCGAAATATCATATCCATAACATCTCTAGTCTTTACTAATTGATCATGTTTTATCAGGTGGCCCAACATTTTCCCTTCCCTGTTTTCAATAAATCAATAGCATATTCCTCTCAGAACAATATTTATTTTCGAAAACGACAACATGTTTCAAATTCAATTTAATTTCCACCACAAATATTGTCATTTCAGTTGACAGCTGTCAAAAGAGTATTCGATATTCGAACGTAAACTAATCGGTGCAAGCGACAACTTTTGAACGAATTATTTAATATTAAATGTTGAAATCATTTGGTGGTATAGTACACTGAGGAGTTATAATTCCTCAGTGGTATATAGTAGCGCAATTCTGCTCAATGATGGAATTGTATTTAGTAGTCCCAAACTAAGCAGAGCTTGTATGTGGTTTGTATGTGGTATTGGTGTGGTATGGTCTAGTAAGACAATGGATAAAATACTTATATACTTTTTTTTTGTAAATACATACGTATAATACCTACATAAGAAACATCCAGACCAACACAAACACTGATGTTCATTACATAATTTTTTGTGTCCTGTGGGAATCGAACCCACGACCTCGTGATCAGCAGTCCGACACTCGAACCACTAGACCACAGACGTCGTCATATTGCCATTTTGTCTGAGTTCCTTGCTTACTCTTAAAACCCCCATATTTTTCCTCAGCGCTTCCAAATAAGCGGTTAGTTGAAAAGTAAACAGGTGCGTCCTCCAAGAGCCTTGCCGTGTAGTAGGTGCAAACATAGCCTCGTAAGGCCCAACTTAAAGTTAGGTCGATATAAATGATGACTCATGAGGGGCTCGTAGCGAAGCAACGACTGCGCGGATTGTATGCACTGCACTTGCCACTTGTTACGGGTAGTCAGAAGCCTGAAAGTCTGACAACTGGTCTAACCTCCGAATGTCAGTATTACCCGTAACTGTGTTGCGGGGGTCTGATGGCAGTCGCTCCGTGTACAATACTGATGTTCAGCCGCATCTGGTTAGACTGGAAGCCGACCCCAATATAATTGGGAAAAGGCTCGGAGGATGATGATGATAAATGATGACTCAATGTAGGTACTAAAAATAGGTGCAAGTAGTTGCTAGTAGTTGCTGCCTAGCACCTTTTTATACCATGTTTTATGCAAATAAATATATTCTATTCCATTCTATTGTTCTAGACTTATATTTGTAGAAATATACCTAAATCGGCCCAACGACCTTAATCAGGGACATCAAATGAAAATTACGCCAAACAAAGATGTCCCTTTTTTAGGTTCGTCGGCCCAACATATTTGATGATTTCAAAAGCTTTCTTGGGTCTGAACGACTACTGACCATACGTACTTAAAGTAGGTTGTTATGCCTTACAAGGATAGGAAAGTCGATTGCCTTTTCCTACCATTGTTCTTAAAAATAACGCCCTCTAATGATATATTTTCTTTTCTTTCCAGGTCAAAACGTAGACATAAAACCTCTTGAGGCCGTGAGACGGATCGGCGATGAGCTCAAAGTGCTCTGCAAGGTGCCCTACCCCATTGACTCGTGCAGGTCAGTTGGTTATTAAGAATAAGTGGTAATATAGTGGTGTGGTGGTGGTGGGTGGCAGGGAAACGCTCCCGAAACTGAAAGGCTATTGTTTATTATTATTATACTACCTAAACACAATCGAATACCAATAACCATTAGCCTTATTTATGCTCATTGTTTTTGTGATTTGGTATTTTGCAAACCCGCAATGTAAAGCGTACAAAATCGGGATCAATGCCGCGCGTACCTAACCTACCTACGCTCGCTACGTCACGGACTGCGTATGCGAGCGGATGTCGTTCACCCCTAGCGCCAGCTGATATTTTATTTGATTTACATTGCGAACATTAAAAAATAAAGTAAATAAACTGGGTTTTTTTGCAAATCAGTTTTATTTAACTGCCCAAAGCTGGTTATGTATGAAAAATGCAAAAATATATGAAAAAATCTAAAAAAAGAATAGTTTTTTTTTATGGTTTCGTATTATTAATAACCAGCACTATCACCTATCTTCGTTTTCAGAAGCGTTTCCCTGACACTAAGTTCTTATATTATTTATATCAAATATGTTATATATTTTTATATCAAATGGGCTTGCGTTTGATCGCCAACTCAACTGATGTTAAGCGATTGTGTAGTCGACGGTGATACACGCTTGCCCAGCAAAAACTTCACTCGAGTCTTGAAGGCCACCAGTTCATACTTATCGGGAAACACAGACGCCGGCAAAGAATTCCACTCTTTAGCGGTACGCATGATAAAGCTATTAGCTAATCGGTTCGTGCGTAAGGGTGGAATGTCTACCATATAACGGAGGCGAATCGCTGTGCGTCTGGTTGTCCGATGGTGAAAAAGGCTTGGGGGAATTAGAGCGTGTAATCCCAACGCAGTCTCACCGAAATGCATCTGATAAATACCTGGTAGACAGGGTCAGGTGTGTTTCTTTGTTCGAACCTTTTTCCCAACTATATTGGGTTTAGCTTCAAGTCTAACCAGATGCAACTGAACATCAGTATTTCACACGAAGTGACAGCTGCAGGCAGGTTCCGTGTGGTGCCAGACGTAAAGAATTGCACCATCCTTATCTCTTCTCATAGGTGTCGTAAAAGGCGACTAAGGGATTCTCCAGAGGATAGGCAGCAGCGTTCTCTGAGTATTTAACCAACCAACAGCGATCGCCAACCCGCCTGCCAAGCGTGGCGATTATGGTATATCCCCCCTATATTTGGGGGAGGCCTATGTCCAGCAGTGGACGTCTTTCGGCTGAAGTGATGATGATGATGACAGCCGCAGATTAGGTCACCAGCTCCCTGATTCAGAATATTTTCAATAAGCAGTTGTGGACCAATTTGGTTTTTCTCTTTTTCTCTCGTTGCGTGAATCATCAGACGAAACCAGATAACAAACCGAACCGGTCGACCTCCTTATTGTTTGGTTCTGGGGAGCAGATGCGGCTGAACATCAGTATCTTACACGAAACGACTGCCATCAACAGCCAACCCGCACTACGCCAGCGCGGTGAACTAAGGCCTTAACCTTCTCATTCTGAGAAGAGGCCTGTGCCCAGCAGTAGGACAGTAATGGCCTGATGATGATGATGATGATGAGGATGACTGCCATCAGACCCCCGCAACCCAGTTTCTGGGAAATACCAAAATCCTAAGGTTAAACCACTGTCAGACTGGACTGGAACCGACAGCTTCGCGTGCTCTCCCAAGATACGAATAGGTCTCGATGTATACTGGACGGTCACCCATCCGTGTACTGACCGCAGCAAGTGTAGGGCACGGGCCTGTCCTCAGGATGAGATGGTTTCAGGCATTAGCCTATTACGCTGGCCTAGTGCGGGTTGGTAGACTACACACACCATCGAGAACTGTACAGTACGCGCAAAATATCTTTGCCGAAGTGAAGTTGGTTACCGCACAGGTTTCCCCGCCCGCCTCCAACTGGCACCCATAAAATGATTACTGCGAAGGTTTTGTGACTACTTCACTTGCCCAGGTAAATTGCGCGTACTGTATGCGCTCTCGGGTGTGCAGGTTTCCTCACGATGTTTTCCTTCACCGGTAAAGCAACTACATAATCTTCCCTTTTGTCACCAGGCAAGTACGAAGAATGTGTGAATGTAATGTCTATTTATCAACGTTTCAGGATGACGGTGGGCACGATGTCGTACAGACTGATTCCTGACAACCTCCAGGGAGAAGTGGTGTATGATGGACAGGGTCTCAAGGTAACTGCTCATTCTCTCTCTACTTTTATAGGTTGGCGAACAGGCCGACGGCTCATACGATGGAAAGTGTTTACCGCCATCCACAACACGAGGATTTCTGGCTATCTTGGAGACAAAGTTGCAACTCTTGAATGGTCTCACGTGCCTGCAATTTCACCGGCACCCATATTCTTCCGACCGAAACACAGCAGTGCTGCTTGGTGGCAGAAATTGCTATGGTGATATAAGATCCGAAGAAGTAATCCGTGACGAACTCTTCCACAGGGTGCTCTATCACGAGTCACGACTACACTTAAAGGTCACACCACTAATCAAGCTTATAGTATGACACTGGACTATTTAAGACAACCTCTTTCTAATTTCGAAGGTGGATCTAGCTTACGGGGCTAGTCAAACCCTTATTCTAGCCCTCGGAACCCCTCCTGGTTCTGACATTCACCAAGAGTTGGTGATGGTTTCTAAAAGGGATTAATAAAACCAGATGGTACAGTTTGCTTACTCTAGCTGGTAGTTGTTATTATTACCACAGTTTTGCCACTCCATACAGTCGTCCAACGCGAAAGTTAAGTGTCCCAAGCTGCCTTCAAAACTGTCAAACAATGTCCCGAGTTGCCTTTAAAAACTGTCAATATCAATTTTGTTGAATCTCTGTATGGATCAGATAATTATAATGTGGTATTACAATAGTTTTGATTTACGTTTTCATGGCGCGGACGATCAGCATCACCAACCAGTCCTCTGTTGGATATAGGCCTCTCCCAAACTGCGCCAGAACACTCGGTCCTCCGCCTTCCGCATCAAGTCCACCCCAGCTACCTTTTTCAGGTCGTCAGTCCGCCTAGCTGGGGAACGCCCTACACATTTGCCTATTCACGGTCTCCACCCAAGGACTCGGCTGCTCCAGCGGCCATCAATATTTGAATTGAATTTGAATTGAATTGAATTGAATCGGGCCTTCGACAGACATGGCCAGCTCGCTGCCACTTCAGCATACTGATCCTACAAGCTATGTCAGTCACCCTGGTTCTTCTCCGGTGTCATTACGGTCTTATCCTTCAAAGAAACTCCAAGCATAACTCGCTCCATAGCTCGCAGAGCGGTTTTGAATTTGTGGACTAGCCCAACTGTCTGTGTCCACGTCTCGGCATCGTAGGTCTTTACATGTAGGACGCACTGGTTGATGACTTTCGTCTTCAAAATTTGCAGTATAGACTCCCCAGACGATGTTCCCTATAAAATATAGCTCCAAAAACATTATGTTACGGTCTTCGGGTCTCCTTTATTCGTTTAATAAATTAATGAGCTGATAGTAAAAGTTTGTATTTGTACCACTTGTGCTGTTGAATTTCATTTAAAATTAATTAATTGAATGATATCAAACAGGTAAAACTTATCAAAATGTAAATGTGTGTCAAGTTTTTGTGTCTCATTTACATAAATCGATAACTACCACCACTTATGTGGGTTCGTTTTAAAGAAAATTTTCATGAAAATGATAAGTTGTTTCGTGTGGAATCAGACGTTGACGCTTTGGGCCGCGGGCTCGATTCCCGCACGGAACAAACCTGTAGATAGTTTTTCAGGTCTGGACGTTAATGCTTATGAAATTTGTGTCTGTAACAGTATTTTACCTAGGATAGAATATATAATAATATAGAACATATTTCTTGAAAGAAAATCAAGAAAAATACTATTTTGTTTTGATAGTATTTTATAGCTAATGTAACTATTATAGAATAAGTAACAATAAGGTCCATTTGCCTCCTAGGAGCGAGTTGCAGTGGCCAATTTTGAAGTAGCTTAATCACTTACGGACACAACTTGGTAGCTGCAAAGAAAATCTAGCTAGGTGGGGCTTCATCGAACCAAATAAAACGGGGTGCGACAGCGGAGCTCTCACTCAAAGCATGTCTCACCTGCTTGCATGCCCGCTGTGCCCCGCCTGAGGTCTTGATGCAGCCTACAAATAGGGGAATAGAGAGTACCACTTCCTGGTCAAAGTCCATCTCAGTCGAAGCCATTGACACTACAAGAACAAGAAGAAGAATAAGCCCCCCAACTCAGATTATGCTGTTTTAGATAGGCTCTGATCGGCTTTCTCTCTGTTTTGAGTGCGTTGCCCCAGCAAAATGTTGTGCTTTAGAAGAATGAGAGTATGATAGGCAATTAGAGTGACGTGAGGAGTAATTGTACGCAAAAAGCAAAATTTGTGCGTCTTTTCCTTCCGGAAATATCCGTGAAAAACAGATTTTGCTACGGTAACGTTTTGCAAAATGTTTTTGTAAAAATCGTTTCAATTTGGAACCAAATACATGAATCATGGCTTTCATCGCCTGGTAAATGTGCCCGAATGTGCGTCTTACGGTTTTTGAGTTACTCAAAATTTTGCTGGAGTTTTGAGGTATTCCCATATATTATATCAAAAATGTTGATCGTCCGGCGCACCCTGGGCAGTCAGCCGCGCTACCATCCTGCTGACTGGCTAATCTTAACACCACGACATGACCACATCATTATATAGCTTATATCATTATGTAGCTCATGTCAACACGACAGAAGAACAAGATAGGCTCTCTTAATCACGGTATAAAATAATGATCTTTCCTCCCCAGAGTGGCGAATGTGGGGCCCTAATCAGGAACATCAAAGAGGAATGGAACGGCAACATCACCTGCGTGCTGCCGCCCCCCACCGGCAACATCGAGCTGCAGGCCAGCATGAGACTGCTGGTGGCGAGTGAGTATAACATATTGAAATCTAAGATAATATAATCACTACGTTTAATTGAAATATTAACCCCTTGTAAGCATTCATTCATTTGTATTCATACATTGCATTTTTGTCGACGTCTGTGGTCTAGTGGTTCGAGTGTCGGACTGCTGATCACGAGGTCGTGGGTTCGATTCCCACAGGACACAAATATTTGTGTGATGAACATGTTTGTACCCATATTACAAGCTCCCTAAGAAGTTATTATAATTAATAATATAATAAAAAATATGATCTCAATTTTACGCGCTCCCAAAACGTAATTTCCACCCTCGCACTCCCCTTATACTCCGCAACTGCGGGCCGCTCTCCTCAATTTTATGCGAGTTGCAATAGAACTCATTTTCGAGAAAATCATACTCGCGCGTTTACCACGGAAGTAAATGACGTAAGTCGCAAAACAGTTTTCGTTTTATTACAAGAATAATAGATAATCTATACAAATTTCCTCTAACCAGTATTTAATCAACTTTATTATCTTCCTATCTAAATAAATTTTATATAGCTAACTTGAATAATAATGTAGAAATATTCGATAAATCTCTAAAAACGCATGATTTTGAAAAAATAAAAGTATCGAACAAAAATCAACCTATTATGTATCTGTCTAGTCAAACGATAGATAAAGGTACAAAATAACATATATCTAAATTACACATTCATAAAGTATGTGTTCGACTCAGCATATGTTTTCAAAAAGTCACTTCATTTTGGGAGCCTACTCTTAATACCTACAATACTCATTATCTGTCCACCTGTCTTATCCATGACCTATTTTAACCCAATTATATTTTCAGGAGCCCCCGGTGAACCTATCCTGGAGTCTTCTCCGCAGCCGACCTTCAAGGATGGCGAGAGGTTCATGGCGCAGTGCATCGTGCCCAACGGCAGGCCTGCAGCCAAGATCACTTGGTTCTTAGGTAAGAATACCTTTATATAGATCTGTTTGTCATTGATTGTGAACGGAACGGGCAAGTGACTTCTGCCTTACAGGTCGTAGGTTCAAAGAAATGTGTACCAAGTAGTGTGTGTGTATCTTCCAAGAATCGTCGATATCGTCGAATTTGACTCGTTCGGGCAGCGTTCGGGAAGCTACGTAATATCTTCTCGTCCAAAATACCTCAGTGTCTCAAGACGAAAGTCTTTGACCAGTGTGTTGCCAGTAATTACTTACGGCACTGAAACGTGGTCGCTCACAATGGGCCTGATAAGAAGGGTCAAAGTCACTCAATGTCAATGGAGAGGGCTATGCTCGGAGTGTCCCTGCGTGATCGAATCAGAAATGAGGAGATTCGCAGGAGAACGAAAGTAACCGACATAGTCCGGAAAATTGCGAAACTTAAGTGGCAGTGGGCGGGGCACATTGTTCGCAGAACGGATGGCCGATGGGGCAGTAAAGTTCTGGAGTGGCGACCGCGTACTGGAAGGCGCAGCGTAGGTAGGTCACCTACAAGGTGGACCGACGATCTGGTGAAGGTCACGGGAATGCGCTGGATGTGGAAAGCGCAGGAGCGGTCGTTGTCACGATGATTGGGAGAGACCTATGTCCAGCAGTGGACGTCTTTCGGCTGAAATTATGATGATGATATCTTCCAAACAAGAGGGGTCTGAGTTAGATACCAGCCAGCACCGTTTTATATCCTAATGGGCTTGCGTTTGACCGCCACCTCACCTGATGTTAAGCGATGGTGCGGTCGACGATGGTTCACGCTTGCCCAGCAAAAACCTATTCACTCGAGCCTTAAAAACCACCAGATCCAATTCTCGTAATAAAAGCCGTTCAAAATTCAGTTCCAAACTAATCTTTAGTTCTCAGAGATGGCGTGCTTGTGTAGCGAATGACGATTGGCATCCATTGCAATCCCGCAATCCAATAGCCGGCAAACCGCGGGTGGGTGCGGGGTGCGGGTGTGGAATCTTAAATTGGCGGGGGGCGGTGAATGGCCGTTCTGTACTTTAGTACTATTAGGTATTCTGTGCCTTAGCGGTACGCGTAATAAAGTTATTAACAAAATGTTTCGTGCGTAAGGGTGGAATGGTTATCATTTAAGGGTGGCTCAGCTCATCTTGCGTCTGCAGTTGTCAAATAATGGAATGACACCTCTGACATTTCGAATGCATGTGTGGACCAGAATTTGATTGATACTTGCGTTAACGGCAAATGAAAACATCAGGAGAGGGATACAAAGGTCGTGTTCTCGATGGTGTGTGTAGTCTGCACTCTCGCACTACGCCGACGACTGGTGGACTGAGACCGCATCCTTATCGTTCCAGAAGAGGTCCGTGCCCATTTGTGGAACAGCAATAATGGATTATGAGTCTTTGTTTAGGCACCTATTTTCATTTTTGGACTAATAATCCGCCATGATAATCAACATGCCATAGACAAACCAACCATTTTCTTCGATTTGATAAACCACAAGTCCTGGCGAAGGAAAACCGATATGTACCTAGAATGCTCCGTGAGACTATTGAAATTAAAAAACACCCTAATTTTGATAGAGAACATGGTTGGCAGCTACTACCTGTTTGGAACCAAGTTTTAAAAATAATCAAGTCCCAAACAGCACGCAACACTGTAAAAGACAATGACATTGTGAGTGATTACTGCGTCCGTCGAAACGATTTTAATTAAAAAAATTGTACTGTAGATTAAAGTAATTTTTTAGAAATATCTGTAAAGACTCTGGTCATCTTAGTCTTCCTGCGACCACGAACGCTGCAAAGAAAGAAAGAAAGAAAGAAAGAAAGAAACATTTATTTGACACAAAGCACATAGATACACAGACACAATTCAACAGGAAAACCAATTTAAATAATATACCTACGCGATGTAATCCGGTTAAACTTGTTTTATTATAATGTGTAGTGATCGCGAAAACCTTAGAAATTATTATAATAATCCTCTTCAACATCTACAAAACTCCTCTTGATTTTCAGGAACCGAGGAACTCCTCCACGGTGTATACCAGCCTGTCTTGACGTCAGAACCGGGGTCAGACCTTCAGACAATCAGTCAGAACGTGAGCAGGACCCTGACGGATGCCGACGATACCAAGTTCTTGGTGTGCAGAGCTGAACACGAGGCTCTGGAGAAACCAATGGAGGCTAGGAGGCAGCTGATCGTGCAGTGTAAGTCTTGTATTAAAGAATTTAGATAAAAAATATGGTGTAGAAAAAAAGAAATAAAGAAAAGAAAGAAAAATAGTTTATTGTCACAGTTAACGACGCGCAACATTTAAAACACAGTGATAAACACAAGCAGGCAACTTATAGGTGGGGGTGAGTGGGGTTACAAAGTTTTTTTTTTTTTTTTTTTATATGGGTTATTTGTAGCTGAGTTCCTTTTGTTTTGTTGTATGTTCTGTGTGATACGTAAAGAATTGCACCACCCTATATCTTCTCATGGGTGTCGTAATCATGTATGGAAATAAAACCATTGTTTAAATATTCGTAATGTTACCCGGAAGACAAAAATAGAATACATTTTTCATATTCGACTAAAATCTCTTGAAACTTTAAAAAAGTGTTAAAAGTTAGAGCGAGACGTTTGTGTAACATAAAAGGCCTTATTTATTATTATTATTATTTATTTATTTATACAACGTGTTGATCTGTATTCGTGCCATATTTAAGGAGGTGACTATACCACTGATAGTGAACACAAATCAGTAAAAAATTAAATACCTATTTGTAAACAAACTAATTACCCCCGTGTGTCGCGTGCGACACAAAAACGATGCGTGCTACACCACCAAAACAATTTGCAGGTATTTCCACCCTTTGACAATGCCGTCGATGACTTATTTTCCGAGTCGTTCGGGATTTATTCTCGAACCCTCGCTAGGTTTCTATGTGAAAATTTAGGTATTATATAATCGTGGAATTTTTCAAGTATTTATAGGTGACTAAGCATATTATTTATCATCAGATCTAGAACATCTTGTATATGCTGTATTGTACACCATAAAAAACATTACAGTGAATATGCATTTAAACTATTGTACAAATGGCGGCCTTATTGCGATTAGCGATAAACCAAAACGATAAACCAAACTGGACAGAAAATGGGGTTGTCAGATGTGCAAATTCGATACATAATTTAGTAATAAAATAAAATACTATACTATAAAATAACAACAAAAATATATTCTATAAATCCTAATACATAAATACTATATCAACTCAGCCTATCGTCCACTGCTGGACATAGGCCTCTCCCAAGTTGCGCCACAACGCTCGGTCCTCTGCCTTCCGCATCCAGTCCCCCCCAGCCACGTTCTTTAGGTCGTCGGTCCACCTGGCAGGGGGGCGCCCTACGCTGCGTTTGCCGATTCGCGGTCTCCACTCAAGGACTCGTCTGCTCCAACGGCCATCGGTCCTTCGACAGACATTACTCTTTATTTATCAAAACTATAATCTTTCTCCAACAGACCCGCCAAAACGCCAGGAACCCGGAGCGATCACCATCTTCGGGCTGAAGCTCGGCGGCGAGGGCAAGCTCAACGTGACGGTCCGTGCCAACCCCGCGCCCGCGGCCGAGTGGACGGTGGCCGACCAGCTGCTGCTGGCGCCGCGGGCCTCCGCCGGCGGGGAGTTCACCGCCTTGCAGCCCTTGCTATTGGTATGACATTATTATTTCATCATCATCATCATCATCATTTCAGCCGAAAGACGTCCACTGCTGGACATAGGCCTCCCCCAAGCATCGCCACAACGACCGGTCCTGCGCTTCCCGCATCCAGCGGATTCCCGCGACCTTCACCAGGTCGTCGGTCCACCTTGTGGGGGGCCTACCCACGCTGCGCTATTATTTCCTTTATTTAATTACATATACATGTGGGAAGGAAGGCATTCCTTAAATATACAGGTGTCAATGATAGCTTTAAAAAAAAAAAACCTACCTAGTTGTCTGTGGTTATATAGAGTTTTTGTCTTTGGAGTAGAACGAAGTTGAACGGAGGGAAGACGTTGGTTGTTGTAACTTGTAACTGTTGTAATCTTATGGTGAATAATAAAAATCAAAGTTGTGTTCGCCCAACAGAGTAGTTTTTATTTGGCCCTACTGAGCATTACCCTACATATATATTGATTATATTTTAAAATATTTTTACAAAACAGAAAAACAAAAAACGTTTAAAAATATAAAAAATAGTGGCCCACCGGTATCGGGTACAGGGACCAAGCTACCGGCGGTCAGAGCTCCAGAGAAAGGAACCTCCTAACAATACGCGCCGTATCTAGGAGAACCGCTTTCTGCATCAAGCCCTTGACCCAGCCGCCTAACGAGAGCCTCATGAGATGGTAGTCGAGGCTCTTGGCTATGAGACCATTGGCCGTTACGACTATTATTATTATTATTATGAGCCTGTGCTGTCCCACTCCTGGGCAAAGGCCTCCCTCCATTTCAGAATAATCAGTCACGTCCAACACACTCACACTCACATTTACACACCCCCAATCAATTCACAACACAGCCCACTACACAAACTGCTCCATAATCATAATCAACACACTCGATAATCACACAAACTCTAAAAACACAAGCTTAGTGTACACAACCCATGTATTTTGTTAATGTATTAATTGTTTTCTAATTAATTCACCATTATATTTTTCTTTTTGTTTTGTAATACTAATGACCAGCCTTATACTGTACCAATAATTGGGAAGGAACTAACTCCTGAAACATAGGGATAACCTAATTTTGAAGTTAGGGACTTATTTAAATTGTTATGTGGAAGACAATAAAGTATTTATTTATTTCTTCCACTTTTCCCGATCCCAGTTTTTTATGGAATGCATCCATTTCGTCCCGCCATCTCCTTCGGCCTACCGCGACCTCGTGTAAATGCCTCGAGGTTCCTGTTTTGAGCCATTTGGCCCCACAGTCGGCATGCGGCAGATATGACATTATACATACTGAAATTTTAATCGCTTCTTTCCCGAATCGAGGTCGATGGGTGGTACGGAACCCTTACAGCGCGAGTCCGACTCGCACTTGGCCGGTTTTTTGTAATACGTCTCTTAATACATGCTGAAATTTTAATGCCTTTTTTCCCGAAAAGGGGTCATTGTACTCATCATTATGAACAACTTTTGCTATGGGACCAACCTTGAAATCGCGAAAAAAAAATCTGTTGTTCCCATCCCACCAAACATTTGTGTTCACTTAAATCGATAAAATGTAGGGACAACCTGATATTTTTTTCGCGATTTCAAGGTTGGTCAAAAAAACATTGAATTGAATAATAGTAAAAGTTTTTCATAATGATGAGTACAATGACCCCTAGCCATTAAAATTTTGCCATATTGAATAAAACGGGCCAAGTGCGAGTCAGACTCACGCAGTAAGGGTTCCGTACCACCCATCGACCTGATACCCCATTCTTCAAAAGACCAACGCACCGTATGCTAAATTTGAATTTTTGCATCTCTTTCTTACGCAGGTACCACCACATACGTCTATGTTGGCCCTATTTTTAGTTTTTGTTGCTAAACTACATAGTATGCACTATAATCAGACTAAGTTTGATGCTGGTGTGTATTACAGTTTTGAAGATAGAGCAGGAACAAAAACGTTGAAAAAATGCACGTTTTTCGAGGTTTCTTGTTCCCCTTTGATTTTAGACCTTTTTTATTTTTAGTATTTGTCGTGATTGGGGGTCATCATCATTTCAGCTGAAAGACGTCCACAGCATAGGGGGTCATAACAACACATATTTTGAGAAAATTTTAACCAGCTACCTATTACCGTTCAAAAGATACAGCCCTGTGACGGACGGACGAACAGTGTAGCGAGAGTAATAGGGCCCCGTTTGGCACCCTTTGGGTACGGAACCTTAAAAATAAAGCCAGTTGGTAGCGTTGCTAACTTTACATGGTGCGCTTAAGTATCATCAGAAGTGGCTTGAGGCTCTTTAAATGCACTTTCTATTAATTAATTAAGATGCTGACAACAGCCAATACCCCAAATAGGCTTCTTTTAAAAACATTTTTAGCTGTATCTATACAGTTTGTAGCAATGAAAAAAAAAATTTTAATTTTGATCGTATTTTCTAAAACTCTATTGTGCCCAAAACACGTTTTCTTGAAGTTTTCTTGATAGAAAATAATTGTAAACTAACCTCTTAAAACATGCTTTAAAGCAAACAAACTCTATACCATATATTTGTATTTACAAAATATTATAAATGAAATTAAGAAAACATTTAAGAAAGACAATAATCTAAAACATAGTTGTTTCTGTTTTTCAAATAAGCTTTAGCTTTTTTTTTTGTAGTAGTAGAGCTCCTTTGTGAAAGAGCTCGTCCGGTGAAGTACTACCACCGTGCCTACTTCTCCGCCAAATAGTGATGCTTGCATTGCTGTGTTTCGGTCTGAAGGGTACGGGTGCCGATGAAATTACAATCACATGAGACTTTCCATCTGCATGTCTCAGTTTGGCGAACCGACTTGCGGTACCATTTAGGCAACAGCCTAGGTGGTATTGAAGTTGTTATGGGCAAAGGTAACCGCTTAACATCAGGTGGGCCTTTAGCTCGTTTCGCCATCCTAAACTATAAAAAAAAGAAAAGAAAAAAAAAAAGCTTTTAGTTTTTTATTAAAAAAATATATTGGTAATTTTCATTCAAGTTGAGCGGCGCACCCGACGTCCCTCCTCTCGTTGCCTCTCTTTCAATTCTGTACAAAACGACAGTGACCGCAGAGGTCTGATTTTTTAGGTGTTGTCAGCCTCTTAATATTATAAATTGTCTGTTTTCAACAGGGTAACGGCTACTACAACGTAACTCTAGTCGTAGCTCGCATCTCGAAGGAAGACGTGGACAGGACTTACTACCTGCGAGTGAACAACGGCCTTGGCATGGAAGAGTTCCCAGTCCGAATCAGCACCATGGACGAACCAGCTGGTAAGTTGATCAGCAATACTGCAAATATACGTGATAGTCGGCAATGTTAAGGAAATTGGGGATAGTTGCCAATGGTGTGGAAATTAGTGATAGTGGACAATGTTGTGGAATTTAGGAATATTTGGCATTGTTGAGGGAATTACGGGATAGTCAGCAAAGTCAGCATTTTTTTGGGTATTTTGGGATAGTCGAAAATGTTAGAGACAATGTAGGGGACTTTGTGACAGTCAGCAAAGTTCAATAATTTAGGTTAGTGAGCAATGCAGTGGGATTTTGACATAGTCCGCAATGCTGGGGGACTTTTGGCAATTATGGGGAATTTTGTGTTAGACTCCAATGTTTGGATACTTGGCAATGTTGGCAATTAGGGATAGTAGGCCATTTTGAGAGGATCTGGGATAGTCAACAAAATTTGGGTAATTTGGTATAGTATTTTAATACCACAGGGCAATAGATTATCGAAAGATTTTTTTTTAATTATTTTAAGCATTTTTGAATTATAAATATTGATTAGTTTTGTGTTCCCCACAGCTCGGAAGGCCAAGTCATCGTACTTGGTATTAGACATATATGGTAAGATTCAGGAATGAGTCATTTCCTGTAAATGAACGATACATTGAATGAATGCTTCGCGAATGAACGATTTTGTTTATTTCGAATGATTTAGTTTAGGACACCGAATGTAGTTTTTGGTAAAGTATGTTCCATAAATGTGATTTTGGATTTGTTAAAAAAAATGCGTGTATTATATAAATAATATGTCGTTTATAATCAAAGGCGGCCATGACTACTTTGACCCACCCTGGCAAAGTATTTTTTTTCAAGGCATAGCAATAGTTATTAAAGTATAAAATATGGAATTATGAGAACTATTCGTAGTACTTATACTTGTACTTTAATCGTTCGTCGAAAAAATCATTTTATTTACTTTGCCAAGACTAAGTCAAAGTGATGATAGCCTTTGATTATAAACGACTGTAAAAGTTGTTTATTTTCATTGCATTTCTATTTGTTAATCTATAATTCCGATTCTTAAGCATGAATCTATCATTTTTCTTACCTATTCCAATAGCTCTGCCCCCCTAGCCAAGTTGACAATCTACACAATCTACAATCGTCAACGCTAATAGAAAACAATCAAAATGTATGGGATTGACATCATTTCAGCCGAAAGACGTCCACTGCTGGACATAGGCCTCCCCCAAGCATCGCCACAACGACCGGTCCTGTGCCTTCCGCATCCATATGGGATTGACATATCTCAACGAAAAAGTCATTCGTTCAGATATGTCATTCCCATACATTTTTATTGTTTTCTATTAGCGTTGACGATTGTAGATTGTCAACTTGGCTAGGGGGGCTGTTCATACGTTTAAAGTTTTATTATTCTAATGTTGACCAAAAAAGCATGACATTCAGTTTTGACCTTCCATTTTTCTTCCAGTAGCATGAAAAACGAGCTCTTTATTAGTTTCAAAACCATACTTAGGTAATTTGTTAAATTAAATTTTGCATGGAAATGATACCAATTTGTGAGTAGATAGTGTATGTTAAACTTATTACTAGATGATCTCTCTATAATTGTGTACAGTAGTAAATATTTTATATGGCCCACCGATGTACCTGCGCAGATGACATAATTTAAATACGGTTAACCAATCGGAAAACACCATCGCTGCGCGCCAAAAGTCTCAACAGCTGCCGCTAGAGTACGGAAGCGTGTCAACGAAATAGATAAAGACATTGTATAAGGTTGATTATATTTTTTTAATGTCTCGGGTGTTTTCGTCGATCGTCTTTTCGTTTCTGCGCGAACAAAGATTGACGATGCGGCTTATTTTTTGTGTCGTATTTTACTATGATTGTAAGTATTTCTGTGAGGTGTTTCATCGCGTCGTACAGATAAATCAAACTGTAGGATTTTCTTAACTTACTGTTCACATAACATCACGCCTGTATTTCCCCGAGAGGGTAGGCAGAGGTGTAATAGTACACCCACATTTCGCCAGTTATGTTGTAGTCCCATATAATAGGGGGCGAGCCTATTGCCATCAACCGGAACCGGGCACAAATCCAGACTCCAGGCTGCTAAAAAACCGATAACACTTTGCCCGACCCGGGAATCGAACCCAGGACCCCACGCTCAGCAGTCGCGCTTGCAACCACTAGACCAACGAGGCAGTCTTTTACTGTTCGACTGTAGTAATAAAAGCTCTACAATATCTTCATGCCACGATTTTTTTTTATCAATTTACACTTTCATGTAAAGTACCGAAATACCATTTATTTTATTTGTTATCCTTTTAAAATATTTGCCAACTATGTGATTCATCATTCATGGATTCTACATAAAAAATCTAAATATGTTCGGGTCGGCTTCAATTTTATTAAATGTTAACTACTTCATTTTTTTTTTAATCATAAAAAAATCAATCATCTCAGCCTATCGCAGTCCACTGCTGGACATAGGCCTTTCCCAAGTTGCGCCACAACGCTCGGTCCTCTGCCTTCCGCATCCAGTCCCCCCCAGCCACGTTCTTTAGGTCGTCGGTCCACCTGGCAGGGGGGCGCCCTACGCTGCGTTTGATACGCAATTAAATCATAATTTAATTTAATCATAAGCTTATGTTTTATTCTTTATAAGTTACTAAAACAATTGTTTATGTTCCTTCTTCTACAAGTAATACATAATGAAATTTTAATTACTTCTTTCCCGATAAGGGTTCATTGTACTCATCATTATGAACAACTTTTATTATGGGACCAACCCTGAAATCGCGAAAAAAAATCAATTGGTCCCTACATTTTATCGATTTAAGTGAACACAAATGTAGGGACCAACTGATTAAAATTTCAGCAAGTATAATCTTTTTTATGATTTATTTTTTTAGCTCAATCAATCAATTAATTTATTAAATAAAAATAAATAAATAAATTTTTATTTCACAATTTTAGCTCAATTTTTGTTTGTGCGCTCTGACCTTATAATATAAAATAGTTTACCTATATTATTAAATAATTTGATATTTCTGTTCTACATAGGCGTGGAGCTAGATACAGGAGCGATCGTCGGCATCGTAGTTGGGGTACTGATCCTCCTAGTAGCTGTATTCCTGGTCGTATTTGCCTTCGCCACCGACCGGTGGTGTTTCGCCGGTAAGTCGCAATATTTCTTCTATATTTTAGTTTTTTTCTGTTGAATTGTTAATATTTTGGAGCATTTTTTTTTACCTTTGGTAATAGCAATGAATATTTCAAGATTTTTGTTACATATTTTTGCATGGAAAGCATGTTGAAATTGATTACAATATTTTGCATTATTTTTGTAAAACAATCTTTTTATTTGTAAAATATACTCATATTGAATAATGTTATTTATCATTGTGTTTAAATTCAATTATTTGCTCCATCAATATTGACTATTCGTTAGTTTGGTAGTGACGTTATTATCTGTTATTTGAATACCATTATGGTCCAAGAGCCTAGAAACAAAAAAAAATACCTCATCTTATTAATTTAATCTATTGAAACCGTGAAATATCAATAAAATAAATTGATTAGTATTTTGAACAAATTACTACTAATTTTTTTTTTTTGTTTAAATTTATTTTTGTTACCAAAAACTTTTATTGATATTTCTCAGTACTGCATTGTGATTTTGACTATGCTTTTGACAATCGCTTTTATTACAAATATATTAGGCATGCGTAATAATTCCTTATTCCTTAAAATACATATTAATACAAATACATTTCTGGCAGGCTCACGGGCTGTTGGTCGATAGGTAATGTTGGTTAAACTAAAAAAAAAGTAGTAAAAATAGTAAAAAATCACATATCACACTAACTGTTTGAGGCTCGCACTGATTGAAAATACCTTTTGAAAATTTCCGAGTTTTTGTTTTAAAATTCTCCCTTGTAGTAAAATGTTTGGCTGACGTAGATATAGATATAAAAACAAAATTTTATGAAAAGTGCAACTTTTGGCAGTGTGTCGCTTTTTTGTACTAAATTTAAGTGTTTAATTAAGTGATAGCAATATTTTGAGCGATCAAGAACGAAAAGAAAATAGCAAAAAAATGCATGATTTTATTTTTTCATAACTGTTTGGCGCATGTGAATGATAATACTGATTGTGAAGGAAACTGGCTAGATTTAAAATATTGTTTTCTTTTACTAGCAAACAAAACAAAAACATAGAAGATATTATAGAGCTGTCGAGTTAAATTAATCGGTAGAACTTGAGTGTGATTCAGTTTATTTGACAGCTCTTATTTTCTTTGCAAGTGTTTTTTGTTTTACCTGCAAGTAAATAATATTAATATTTCTCGCTAAGGGGAATGTGGCAGCCAAGTGGCCCATGAGTAAAAAAATATTACTCGCTGAATACATCATTTATCGAAAATTTGTTTTTAACAATTGAAGTACAAGTACTGTAGTTTAATGAGAAACTATTAACTCTGTAAATTATTGAGCGCTGTAGTTGGAGATAGAAAACATGCCAAAAGTGGCCGTTTTTCGCACTTTTTGTATCTACAACTACAGCGAACTATAATTTACAAAGTTAACAGTTTCTAATTAAACTACGGTACCTGTTGAAAAAACAATTTTTCGATAAATGATGTATTCAGCGAGTTATATTTTTTTTACTGATGGGGGCGCCACTTGGCTGCTACATGCACCTTAAGTATAGTCAGTGCCTTACACAATCGACACTTGTGTTTTATTTTTATATTTTCTCAATTAAACAAAGCATGAACGTATAACATGAATTGAGAATGGTCTCTACAAGTTGCATGTCATTTTCTTCAATTTTATTAAATTGTTTTTCACTTTTACAGTAAAATTATTAGACAATGGTGGTGGTATAAAAAAACAATTTAGATCAGGTTTCTCTCACGGTTTTGTAGTTTGAATTTGGGACTTGGGCTTATTTAAGCATTATTTCGTGTTTTTATTACTGGAATATTCTGGTAATGTTTGGGATCTATTTCATTGGTACTCATTTTTCATAAATTACATGTTGGGTGACATCTCGTGATTCTTCAATTCATCAAAATTTTCTCCACGGTTTTCTTAATCTTAAAACTCGTGTTGTTACTAACTGACAATATTAATAAAGTAATAACATTTTAATGTGAGGTCAATACTGTAGTTATTAATACACGCTGAAACTTTTGTCGTTCTAGAAATGAAAATCATAGACTCCGAGTATACTATCATTAACAGAAATTATTGGAAGTACCAATTAAAAAAAACTTCTTGTCCTGAAAATCAGAATTATTACAATTTAACTGTAAGAAATTTTCACTTTTTCGCTTTTTTTTTAATAAGCAAAGGCCCAATTCACCTCTCACGTAACCAATCTCATTCACACAACTTACATAACAGAAAAAGGTTTTACAAAACCCGCACAAAACAGCACCGACACAGCTTCTAACTAAAAATAGAACAAAAAATAGCCAAGTTCTTGATCGCTTAATGTATTGTATGGCAGGGCGCTCCCACCGCACCGACATCCCCGACGGGGCTGACTCTGAGGCCCCCCTCCCATCCCACGACGACATCAAGGGCTCAGAGAACCCCTCGCACGATCACGGAGACTATATCAGCAACGGGGACACGAAGCACCCGGAAAAAAAGCCGGACACGGCCGTTTAAGCGTAAGTCGGAAGCTGTCGCTTGCAAGTCGGTGAAACTCGGAAGTTGACGTTGGTAATTTTTTGCGACTTTAATTGGTTAATATTTTTTAGCTAAAAATCTTTTTTGTGAATCTTGCCCAACAAAATGTTATAAAAATCTAAATTGTGTTTTGAACAATGTACTTCATAGATATAACTTGTGCATTAATCTAGATAATGAAGAAACATCAGCTTGCAAAAACAATGCAAATATTGTACTACTTATAATCTACTTAAAATCTACTTAAACTTAGTAATAAGTATGTGTATGTACGTGATAAAAATCTATGAAATATTAATTTGAAACAACTTCAAATACATAACTAAGTTTTTTTAAACTTTCGCGGAGTTAAACTCATTTTTATATTCGAATAATTTCCCGAGTTTTGCCGAATAATTTTGACATCTGAAATATTTGACTACTAAAGTGACAGCGTAATCACTATTTTGAACTTTACGTTTGATTATTTAGTGTCGTTTAGTGCCAGACGTGTTTAACATTGTTACTTATTAATAAATAATGTATTTAAAATAATATGTACGCAATTTTCGAAAGTAAAATTCTAAAGTAATAAGATAAGTTAAATTTTTTAAAAGAGATTAATTAGAGTTTGTGTGAGCGCATTCAGAAATACTTTTGTTACCTTTTTTTTACAAAACAATATCTATTGACTTATGTTTTACGCCTACAGTGCCCCAGATTTCGTATAAATTTTTTGACAAAATGATATTGTACCGGTAATGTGTGTGAACTTCCTTCGTGAAACTTGCGAAACATTCCGAAGTACATTTGACTGCTTTTTAACTTGCATTTCATCCTAGATTTACGAGAAAATTCTGAATGCGTTCAAGACAATGAATCTAGAATAATTGATATCAGATATGCAATGTTTGTCGAAGATTTTCATAGTTACATGTGTATACTTGGCTCTCTTATGTCCAGCAGGATTTGACGTTGCAATCGAGAAACAAAAACACTATTTTTTACGGTTGATTGTAATTAATTTAAAAAATTACAAACTTCCAAATAAGACCAGAAGATGAAAAAATCATTAAAGTAGCTACACTTTTACGGTTACTTAAAACACCTAAAGCCATTTTTTTTATAGAAAACAGCTTTTAAGCTATTTTTTTCCACCAAGTTTTTTTACTAAGTCCCCCTTTAAGTTAGGTACTTCTTGTTTTTTTTTCTCAATTGCAATTGCCAGTAATAAAACATTTTATGTGGGTGGGTACATATTATACGGTTAAGAATCTCAACAAAAATCATTTTTCGAAATATACTTGTGTAACAACGAAATCCCAACGCGTAACTTTAAGACATTTTTTATTACAAAATAGTAAAAAAAAATTTGGAGCACATTTATTTTGTACAATTCCTAGAAACCATTTTTGAAACTTATTGTAATTTAAATTATCATTGTCTAATTATTTTGCAATTATGTTTATTGAAAATATGTTTTATTCACATTTCGAATGATTTCATGTAGTTTTAGAAAAGGTGAAGAGACCAATTGTCGGCTTCGTAAGGTTTTTACTATCATAATTTCAAGTTAGATGTCTTTTTGAGAAATGGAAATCAAAAAACTATGAAGGGTAGACTTATCTCAGAAGGGTATTTAACTTTTGCTTAAAATTTTTCTTGATCCAAACGGCTGATAATTGGTGCCTTCACCTTATATTTAAGTTTACAATGTGTTCGTACCACCATATTAATATTTTTGTATATATTATGTAGTAAATGAAATAATTTCTTAAAAGTAGGTCTTATTCATTTTGACATAAGCTTTATTTTATTGGTACATTAAATACTTTAAATCAATTAAAATTGACTTTTTTCTGACATTTAAATGCTTATGTAATTTTTAATAGCAAAATCAAAATCATATAAAAATTTACTAAAAATTGTGAAATAGATAACAATATATATATTTTCTCCCTTTTTTAAGGTTTAGTTAAATAAGTCACCATGATTGTGATTTTAAGTATTTGTAATTAAATATAATTAAGAATTTATTTTTGTACCAATTTAGTTTTTAGCGTATTTTTAATTAGCGCCCCATTACAGAAATAAGGTCAATTAGTGATAAAAAAAAAAAACTAAAGACACTGCCATTTTGCACTTTTGCCAAAACATTGCGTCTTTTAAATCAATACGCTCAAATTATTTCTAAGCTTAAACCTTTTTTGATGTCTGCCGAACTTTTTTACTAAAAAAACCGTATGACATGACGAAAAAAGTATTTTCTCTAATATTATTTTTCAAAAAAATCTCACTAATTATAGTTTTTATTTTTATTTTGAGAAAGTAAAAATTCAAGAAATATTTTGTTTGTCGTGTCGTATGTGCAATTTTTATAAAATTAATAGTTTAATCCCAACACTATCAATGTCTATAAGTAAAGGTTATGACGAAATATTATTGAATATAAAGTATTTATTAAATAAGAATATGATGTTTCATTTTTATCCATATTTAAAATCGATGGTGACAAAACCAACATAAGCTGAGCTTGTTTTTGTAACTTACTTAATAATGGTCCTAGTTGGTTTATCAATATAAGACAATTTCGTACAGTACCTACTTATATGTTGAAAAACATCATAAAAGAACAGGCATAAAAAAGTTCATGTTCACCCTATCTCCTAAACTATAACTCATAAAATTTTTGAATGCGTATAAAATTACGATGCATTTCTTAATCTGAAACGACAATGGAGCTCTTAAACCCATGGACTTACTATAATATGTTTTAAACTTAGACCAACATACCCGACAGGCCGGGAGAATTGTAGTTAAAAACCGGCCAAGGGCATATCGGGCCCTGCTCAGTATTATAGGGTTCCTTAAGTAGGTCTAATTACAAACAAATCAAATCGAACATTAATCATTGCTATTTTAGTTTTTGCAAACAGCGCCACCTAGCGCTAAATTTAAGAAGCTAAGTTTAAGAAGTGTGTCATATCAATACAACACAAACTTTCATTTTGTGATTTTTTTAATAGAAAGTAACTAAAGGAGCATTATTTGCTATGATAATTTTTCTCTAAGGTCAATGAACTAGGACGTCTTAAGTATTTTTCAGTTTTCTCACTTTAACTCAAAAATTTATAATCACATTATACTCAAAATAATTTTAAAAGAGGGTTTTTATAAAGGTCTATCAATGTGGAAGATTATAAGTTTCTACCTTGCATAGTTTAGAAATGGCAGGGGGGGGGACACATTGCAAGCCACTTTGGCGAACTGTATTTCGCAGATGGTATACCAGATTAAAAAGCCTTAATTTTAGTAGACCTATTCAATGATACCACACACGAGGGGGTGAAGCGAAAAAAAAATTTCATCCCCATTTCACATGTATGGGCGCCACTCTTAAAATACGTTATCAAGATTTTTTTATTCTTTTAAAATTGAGATTTATATCTAAACCATTTTTTAACAAAATTTAATTTGCTTATGTTTATAACTGTAGAAGTTATTAAGCTGTAAAGGATTAGGACAGACGGATAGACGGACGGACATGACGAAACTATAAGGGTTCCTTGTAGGACCACGGAACCCTAAATACGTGTTCGTCAGGGGACCCCCGTCAGGAAAAAAGTTATAAGTATTCATATTTTTTGACTGGTTCATTATAATGCTAAATTTCGCAACTATAATACAAGCATATATGGCAGGAAACATCATGCGTCGGACTGAGATACCACAGGACCCGGTTCGATCCCAGTAAAACATGTCTTTTTGTGTTTTATTTAATAGTTAGCTGTAACTTTGACGTTACCCACCAGATGGCGCTTAAAGGTGAGGTCAGCTGACAATTCTATGTCCGTATATTCAATGTACTCTATGCTCAGAATAAGTACCAAACTCTATAGGTATAACGCAAATCTTATCGTGACGTGTTGCTACATTTTCTCCCGAATCACACATACCGCAAGCCCATAAAGAATTTCGATTCAAAATTATACTTTATAGAATGTAAACAGGTAAAAAACTACTTCAAAAGTAATAAAATAATACTTAGGTACCATAAAAGAGCAACTATTTTCTAAAATGTTACACACAAATTATTTTTGAAGTTGGTTTTACTTTTTTTCAAGTTTATTTTATTGTTCTATTTTGAGTGGCATAAACAATACATAGACAAGCGAATTGCTACAATCGCGGGTGGTTTGCTTTCATCTTTGAAGAGTTCTCTTCTCCGAGGACTTTCATCATCTTTAAATGGGATAATCTCGGGAGAAAACTCTCTTAAGAAAGCAAAATAAGAATCATCCAAATCTGTGCATATACCTATAGTCGGAGAGTAATGCCTGAACATAGATAAAAATATGTTTTAAAATACCTAATAAACATACGAATTAAGAACCTCCCGCCCAAATAGAATTTATTGTCTATGGACCCGCACTTACCAATAATTTCACTTTTAAAAATAATCTTTAATAAAAGTAAAAACCGACTTAAAAAAAAAAAATTGTGTGAAACAGTTGTTTTATTTCATTCGTTTTGAAGTCGGTTTTTACTTTTTTCAAGTTTATTAAATTTTTTCTTTTCTAAATTGCATTAAAAATAGAAAGACAAGCGATTGCTGCATCCCGGATGATTTGCCGTCATCCATTGAAGAGTTCCCTTCTTTATCTCCGAAGATCTTCATCAAATGATACTTTCTGACTGCAAATGCTTGATTTGTTGATGAAAATGCCAAAATCGCTAAATGTATGCTTATAATATTTAAGGAGTTCCCTCAATTCCACATGGATCGCATTATCAGAACTGGATTTTGATAGATAAAATAAAAGACGGGACCAATCTGGAAGTGTATCCTTTCAAATAAAAAAATAAATTTCCAAATCGGTTAATTAATGACGGAGTTCTGAAGTAACAAACATAAAAAATCAGACCAAGGTTGACGCTGGTATGTATTACCATTTTGAAGATAGAGCAGGAACAAAAACGTTGAAAAAAATGCATGTTTTTCGAGGTTTCTTGTAAGGGGGTCCCCCTTTGGTTTTAGACTTTTTTTTGTTTTTATTATTTGTCGTGATACACCTCATAGCAACACATTTTCTGAGAAAATTTCAACCAGTTACCTATTACCGTTCAAAAGATACAGCCCTGTGACAGACAGACGGACGGACGGACAGCAAGAGAAAAATAGAAGCGAAGCGAGAGCAATAGGGTCCCGTTTGGCACCCTTCGGGTACGGAACCCTAAAAAAACAATCTAATTGAGAAACTCCTCCTTTTTTGAAGTCGGTTAAAAACTGCTTCGATGTGTATTCTAGCTTTGATAAACAAGATAACACACATTAGAATTTACAAAGAACAACCCATCTCAATTCGTTCTGATACAAACAATCTACATTTTAGATCAACCCTCTTCTGGTGGGATAATACTCATTAATATAAAACAGGTAACGTTCCGAGGATTTTTTACCTCAAACATATTGAGGGAACGTATTTTTAGAATAAGATGTTTCGTGAGGAAAAACGCAAACTCAAACTGAAAACTTTGACTGCATTCATGTGTACATAGGTGTTACATTTATAGGTCCTGTAGGTACTTATATGGTTTCAACATGAAACCCGGTAAGGGCACAGCAACATACTAATAAATAATAGGTTCCATAACAATTACATTATAATAATAGTTATAAATAATGAAAAAAAAGAAGAAAAAAAAAACATCGACCATACAGCCCAATAGACGCCAATATGTTAATGTTGAATATAATACGATAATGGCACAGCAGCGGTGACACTCCCTGTACGTGTGAGCTCGCTCGCATATGACCTTGAGCGAGCGAGCGAGCGAGCGTGAATGCAATAGGGCTGATATACTAAAAATGAATGTGGTGCTAGGTAATAATCTAATGAATATTAGTGAACATAGGTGTACACAATTTTAATTTTAAATATCATTGGGTGTACGGTGGGTGTACATGAAAGATAAGTTTTATTTATGTTAATTAAATTATGTTTTCTAATACTAAAACACGGTAGGCCCGATTTTTTATTAGTAAGTAGGTGCAATCAGCAGCAAGTAGCTTAACAATTTGTGTAAGATAACACCTAAAATATTGTTTTTTTGACTGCAACAATAATGACCGTCCGGCATGATTACGCATGTGACTTTAAAATAGTCAAATAGTGTGACGTACTAAGTACCTGCCTTGCGTTGTCCGCTGAGTCAAACCATTAAACTTAATGTAAGTACTCTGTGTAAGCTAGCGAGTGAAGCGCGGCCCTTGACTGAGGCAGCCGAGAGACTGCCCGTTCCACACGCCGCGCACCGCGCACGGCCCGCCCCGCACACATAGCCGCGAGCACTTTTACGAGCACACATGCTTAAGTGTCGCTTCTTGTCGTTAGTATATATTCTATGATAATTGCGAATAATGGCGACCTACATTAGTGAAATTTCATGGATGTGTTGAAAGAAAGAAAGAAAGAAAAAATATTTATTTGCTTCAAAAGTGACGCACAAAATTACCAAAAAATTCAAAAACACAGAAAATTCAAAAATTCAAAATTATTTATTTGTCAAACATAGGTATGATGTACAAGACATGGTGTTAATTTTTAAATAATACAGTATCACTATGTTTTGCCTTGATAGGCGTACAAATTTGGTAAGATAAAGATAATGATAATACCTACTTATTACAGATTCGTGGAAATTAATTGTTTAATAATAATAACTGTTTTTATTAATATATATTAATGAATAGATTAACAAAGAAATCGGACTCTTGTCTTTACCTAAAGTTTGTTGTGTCTTTCAGAAAATCATTTACTGAATAGTAAGCTTTCAGAACTAGAAAATTTTTGAACTTCTTTTTAAATGTACGTATATCATCAGTCGATTTAATGTTTTTAGGCAATTTATTAAATATTTTTGGAGCCATACCTAAAAAGCTATTTGAATAAAGTGCTGTCTTATGAGGTTTCACACGAATAATATTTTGAAGGCGTACATTATTTAGAGTTTGAACAAATACAGGTACAGAGCCAAGAAGTGTGGTAAGATGTGCGTCACATCCGCGCAAAACGGCGGACATTGGTCGCCTGTTATGAGGCGTCTATGGAGTGTATGGTCGATGGGCTACCCTATGCATCTCAGATAGAGTTCAAATTCAAATTCATTTATTTCAATCAAACATTGGATCATAGGTAAAGTAGGTACATGAAAATTTTAAAAATAAAATAAAATAAATTGTAATTAAAGATATTAACTGTCATATTATTATTATTTGATCATTTTTGATCATATTTTAAATAAAATAATCATTTCTTAGGTTTTCGCGATCACTACACAGTACACATTATAATAAAACAAAGTTTAACCGGATTAAATCGCGTATATTATTTAAATTGGTTTTCCTGACGTGAATAATACTATACGCGATTTAATCCTGTTAAACTTTTTTTATTATAATAAAATAATCACTTGTAATAAAATTCAATTATATAGTTCATGTCAGAGAGTCAGACATGGTACCTAATAAATTAAATTCAAAACAAAATGATTAAATATAAATAACTACAATCAATATATTTTATTAGTCAGTACATGAACCATAGAAATAGATAGAATGGTTGTAATCACAATTTTACTTACGATTCATGCGTGACAACTTTCCGAACAAACTACGCCTTACATTTTGACGTCGTTATTTTTTTAAATTAATTTAAATCAAATGTACTGTACAGCTTTCGTTTCTGCAGTTAGAAACAGCACAATAAGACATTTTTGCGGGATTTTGTTACAGTATTTATAGAAACAAGAAATAAGGCGTGCTGAGAAAGGCTTTGTAATAATCCTGTACGATGGTGCATGGTGCTGCCACGCGCGCCCTGCCGACATGGCCATTCTATATATTTCTGTGACATGAACCAATGTTGAATGGTTCATGTACTGACAGTCAAATCTGTCCGCAAATAACTTCAGGATACTGTTGGAGTAACGCACGGATCAACTATTTGCGTGATCCACATTTTGTTGTTCCGGATCTAGAAACGCCGAGGCGTTCGTGAATGTGATTTGTGTTGTATCTGAAACGCACACACGGTACACAAGAAATCCTAGAGGCAAGGTTTTTTTAAAAATGAAATTAGGTACTTAAAAAAAACGTGTACCTTGTCAATTTGATTTTGAAACAAATAGATTAATTAAGTAAATGGCTTTGCCTTAAAACAACCAATAATAGATAAAAATTTATTCACAAAATATTCTAAGTACGTTAAGCATAATAAGCAGCAGACTACAAAAGGTTAAATATCTTGTAATTAGATTAAAGAGGGCAAAGGAATTACATACGCATGCCAATTTTCAAGTAACATTCAATATGAAATAAATTAATAATTATTAATATAAACAGTTTCACTCCTGAGTGAAACCGTTTATAAATATTAATAATTATGAATTTAACTCACGATTGTTATTATATGAAATAAATTATTGAAATCGGGTAATTATTTTATTTGAGGGTACCAAACATGGGCTATCCTTGGAATCCCTGTGTCATGGATACCACTTGTACATCTAGGCTGTATATTCAGCAACAGACTTAAGAGTATTAGTAAGCGTGGTCTCGACCACACTTGAGTGATGTGATGACAGATAATTTATCTTCTCAAATACTGAGGCCTGTATTACAGGATGATCCTCAAGCATTGATCTCTGTTTAAAACTAGTTTTGAGTTGAGCTTTGATTTTAGAACGTTCCTCAAGCAGAGATTTATTAATCACAGTTCATCTGAGTTTAGCTTTATTTTATAGTGAGTTTTGATCTGTAATCACTCTGGTGTGGTCCAGACTACGCTTGAGTAGATAATTGTATTATATTTCAGGTCAAATTCGTGTGTTATGTTGTTGAATTAATGTTTATAATTACCAATAATTACTGTATTGAAATAAGACCGATACTCAAGTAACGATTCTATCCTTAAGTAGTGATCAGGTGATGAAGTTTAAACTGTACTTGAGGAACCTTCTGTAATACGGGCCTAAAACAGGTGTTCGTTCAATTTTGGAGATCCAGATCAATACTGACCTGTTGAGAAAATGACCCGGGTCTTACGACCCGTTCAATCGTTTGACAGTTTGGCGCGCGGAAAGTAGGTAGGTAGATCCCTACCTATTTGGGTTCACTCACGATCCAAGCACATTATTCAATAGCTCATAGCTCAATCAATCCGTATATTTAAATCAATCAGTAGCTAGTTCGTGTGTACGGTTCTCAGATCAGATTGTGAATGAGTAAACACTTTACAGCTCTCTTTTCAAATATAGATCTTAACATCTTCACTATAAGATAGGTTTTTTATTACTTTTGCATGTTTTGTTTTGAATTAATAAAATTGAACGCAATTAATAACGCAGACTTTAGGTTTTTGAATAAATTTACGTGAAAATGAATGTAGACAATTGGAAACAATATGCATTTAAGGGTTGAGGGGCTCGTAGCGAAGCAACGACTGCGCGGATTGTATGATCTGCAAGGTCAAGCTGCACTTGCCGCGGTCAGTCTGTGGATGGGTGACCGTTTCGTTACACATCGAGACCCCTCCGTGCCTCGGAGAGCACGTTAAGCTGTCGGTCCCGGTTGTCATACGAATATCTATGGCAGTCGTTACGGGTAGTCAGAAGCCTGAAAGTCTGACAACTGGTCTAACCTCCGAATGTCAGTATTACCCAGTAACTGGGTTGCGGGGGTCTGATGGCAGTCGCTCCGTGTAAAATACTGATGTTCAGCCGCATCTGGCTAGACTGGAAGCCGACCCCAATATACCTAATTGGGAAAAGGCTCGGAGGATGATGATGCATTTAAGGGTTAACATGTGTTTGCTAATTTCTTGATGTTTTTACATTGCTCAATTTAAATCATGCGCCGTTCGCTCGAGCAGAAATCGAACGAACGAATCATTATTTTCGTAGTGACCCGATCGTTCGCGAAGTGTTCGCGACCCGGGTCATTTGATTCGGTCAATCGACTCAATCGCGAACGATACATTCCTAAATTCTCAACTCAAAACTAGTTTAAACCACAGATCACTATATAGTAGGTTTACGGCCAAAATTAATATCCAATCTATCCACGATTTGCCCTACTGGAGATAGAAATTTGACATATTTTGTATGAAGCATATAAGTCAAATTCTTATCTCTAGTAGGGCAAATCGTGGATAGATTGGATATTAATTTTGGCCATTAAACAGTGATCAAAGCTTGAGGAACGTTCTGTAATACGGGCCTAAGTCATTCAGTAACCACTCACACATACATACATCAATGTTCTCACAATACTTCTTATCTAATCAAAAAATAAAGATTATTTTTAACACATATAACTTAGAATAAGATTTTTTCTTTCAGGTAGAAGACGAGATCATACGAAAAGCTCGGGTGAATCGTATGTATTGTTTTCTTACTATTTGTAATTATGGGATTAACAAAATTAAATTAGGTGGTAAATTAACCACATTATTCGGGTGAATTGATATCTAATGATTTCTAAATTAGGTAATCTTTTTGATGAGTTTTATTCGGTTAATTTGCCTTCTCTAAGTCATGGAAATATGTATATGTACATGTTCTAGAACTATTATTTTCTCTACACTATACTTGTGTAAAGTTTTCCTTTTGCCATTGACATAACTACCTAGTTTTTTTTTCTTTTCTACTGAACTGTTTAGAGTTTTCGTAGTGACAAGGTTCTTTTTTTTATATTTCTCGAATATATCTCAATCTAGTCATGTCAATGTATTGTTCTTTTATGTTTCCAAATCTTTCATTTCTTTTGGTATATTTTCATGAAGTTTATTCTTGAAATTATTACTAAACTTTTTTGGTGACACTAGTAAATTAATGGTGATTAATTAATGGTGGAATTTATTGAAATTCAAATGGCAGTATAAAAATAATATGCAAAACAATTCGGTTCCCAGAAAAATATTTTTAATGTATGAAAATATTGTTCTAAGGAACTTTTTCAAAATTGTTGCCATATACAAAATTATTTTTTCCTGCAAGGACGCCGGCCGGGGATGTGCTTTTAGAGTCTGGCAATCCGCTTCCTAGAACGTACGTCTAACATTTGTAACTAGCTTCGCTTTACTACAAAAGTATTATTACAAGAAATAAATAAGAATCATCTGGCAGAAGAATGATGAAGTTTCTTCATTTTTAAGAACACTTTCTTAAAACAAGATATTCGAATGTTGGTCACACCATAACGGATAAACAGATTTGGCTATGATATGGTCCAGTCTAGGACGAATAAAAGAGGTGGACGGAATCTCTCTAAACAAAGACTGAAGCATCCAATAGTAAGTCAGCTCGCTTAAAAATACTCGCTGGCACGCACACCTTCACACTCATCATAGTAAGTCTAAAAGCCGCGATTACGCAACAAATCTCCTGTGACGGATGTTTTTCCTAAACCCACTATAATTTCGAAAGCATTTTAACACACCAGATTTATACTGTTAGTAGCTTTTACCCGCGGCTTCGCTCGCATTAAATTCTGCTAACCCACGTGACGGATCCTGTTAATTCAGTCCAGTCCAGTTCCATCCATCCTTTCATTCGGACCGTCCAGTCCAGTCCACTCCAGTCCAGTACAGTACAGCCACTATCCCACTATCTCACTATCTCGTCCCATGTCCAGTCCAGTCCCATGATCCGTCGCGTACCATGTCCCGTCCCGTCCAATGTCCCGTCGCGTCCCATGTCCCGTCCCCCATGTCCCATGTCCCGTCCGTCACATGTCCCGTCCCGTCCCCCATGTCCCGTGTTCCGTCCGTCACATGTCCCGTCCGTCTCATGTCCCGTCCCATGTTTTCAATTGTTCAGCAAATCAAATTTGGTGACACAACGACTGCAGCGCCACCTACCGGGTCCATTTGTTAATTCAAACCTTGCAGGAACCCGGACTCGAACGTACCTTCACAAAAAATATCATTAAAATCTATCATCTATCAGTTTAGGAGATCAGTGACATACCGACAGCAGCGCCACCTACCGGGTCCAATTGTGTTTTTAAACACAAAATTTCATCCAAATCTTATTTAATATGTTCTTTAAATTAGAGGGGACCCGAGTTTACCATACCGTACGGGACGAACATCAAATGTTTGACAGGTAGGAACAGTTTGTATGGGAAAATAAAATTGTTGTTTTTACTATTTTCCTCGCAAATTTTCCACATTTTCTCACCTTTTTTAACCTTCCCTGGACTTCCACAAATATTTTAAAACCAAAATTAGCCAAATCGGTCAAGCCGTTCTCGATTTTTAGCGAGAATAACGAACAGCAATTGATTTTTATATATATAGATTTTATATGTGACACTATAACAATGACTACCGCCACACATATTTTTTTCGCAATCGCGGCTTTTTCCATACTATGGATGTGAATGTGTGCGTGCCGGCCCGTACTTTTAAGCGAGCTATATACTATGGATGCTTCACTTATTGTTAAGCGAGATTACGTCCGTCTTTTTTATTCGTCCGAGGGTCCAGAACAGTGATACTTCTTAACTAGCACTCTTTATTACGAAAGTATATATAACTAGCTGCACACACGGCTTCGCTCCCGTTGTATGTCGATAAAAAGTATCCTATGTATTAATCCAGGATATAGTCTATCTGTGTGCCAAATTTCATCCAAATCCGTTCAGTCGTTTTAGCGTGATTGTAGGAAAAATGGATAAACATCCATTATTATGATTTATCCACGTGGACTGATGAAAATGTCTGTACGCGTCTAAAAAAATATATGATGTTCAAAACTGCGTACGATATTATTGTTGGCATTGCCAATATGAAAATAGAGATGGCTAGAATATACGTTTTTCTGCTCGATGTTTGTTATTTTAATTAGAGATGTTATGGATATGATATTTCGGATCTGGATACGGTTATGGATATAGGAATAAAATTATATCGGTTACGGATATGTAATTATTTCGGATTATCCGTTAGTTCCGGATAGTTTCGGTTACGGATATAAAATAAAATATAAACAATTGAAGTAAAATATAAACACAAATCGTATTTAATAATTTGGTTTTATTTATACGTTAAGAAAAAGGTTATGTTATGACTAGAAATAACAAACAAACTGCAAGATTCACGTGGCGCGTGAGCGGTGAAACAAAAACATGTTGAAACATGTCGTTTTATTTAGACTCCGCCCTTATACGAAACTATCCGAAACTTGTGAAACGGATACGGTTACGGATATATTTTTATTTCGGATATCCGATAGTTTCGGTTACGGTTACGGAGCTCCATAACATCCCTGATTTTAATGCTTTACTCACTGCTCATTTACATTTGATTCTTCACGCGTTTCTTGGTAGGTACAACAAGGGTGCGGGTGTATTTTTATAATATTTGCTTAAACTAATATTTACAATTTTATACCAGTTATATTGCAGTAAATACTACTTATTTATTTTTTTGGTGTGGTTCATTGTTAAAACATAACCTACTGATTCTACTAGTTCTGGTTAAGGTGCATGTAACAGCCAAGTGGCGCCCCCATCAGTAAAAAAAATATTACTCGCTGAATACATCATTTATAGTTTTTTTTTTTGTATTTTTTTTTGTTTTTGTCTATGACATAACTGGCGAAATATGGGTGTACTATTACATCTCTGCCTACCGCTTCGGGGAAATACAGGCGTGATGTTATGTTATGTTGTTTTTAACGATTGCATTATAGGTACTGTAGTTTAATCAGAAACTATTAACTCTGTAAATTAGTTCGCTGTAGTTGTAGATAGAAAAAGTCCCTAAAGGGGTAGTTTTTTTGCACTTTTTCTATCTACAACTACAGCTAACTATAATTCACAGAGTTAATAGTTTCTGATTAAACTACAGTACCTATACTTTAATTATTGTTGAAAACTTTTTTTTGATAAATGATGTATTCAGCAAGTAATATTTTTTTACTGATGGGGGCGCCACTTGGCTGCTACATGCGCCTTAATCTAACTAACAGTAGCAACGAATAAAAAAAGGTGGATTGAATAGCGCTAAGAAAAGATTGAAGCACTTAATTTTTTCAACCATCGTTCGACATTAGTGAGCATTATTATTCATAGAAGTTTTAGGTTGCCAGCAACCATTAACTACGGTTATGTTTCGTTAGTAGCGACACAGAAAGTGCAGTGGGAGGTCGGGAGCGGTCTCGACTGGCCGGACTGAGCGCGCGGGTGAGGGCGGTCCTCCCGAGAGCAAAGGACAAGGTGCAGGCTACTGAGACGCAGGCGGTCGATACTGAGGACAAGGTTAGTGAAGTAGCTAAAAAATAATGAAGCTGTGTATTTGGATGAGGGTGTGATCACACACGATCGACATAGATCGATAGAATGAACGATAATTTTCAGCTTGACCATTTTTTTATAATAATAATAGTTTCAGGCTCCTTATAATACAAGTATACAGTTGGTAATTTAACGAATTCTCTCATTACAGCCTCTATCAGACGACAAAAAGGGCGTGGTATACGCTGAACTGGTGTTAGGCGAGCAAACTTCTACGGAGAAACCACCCCCTCCATCCGCAGAATACGCAGAAATAGTCTACACAGACCAGCCGAAAGAAAATAAAGAAACCAACTAGGTTACGTCAACCTAACACTTCTGTTATAAAGGTTTCAAATTGAAAATTAACGATTAACTTAGAACAGCAAAAATATATTAAGATAAGAAGGTTTGGTTAGGATAACCTAACTCTCCGTTATTTTAAAGGTTACAAACTTACAACTTACAACAGCTGAAAACCTGATTATATCAACCAGACCATGCTAAGAAGAATATGGTTACAGTGACCTATGACTAAGAGGTATAACCCAAACCTTCGAATTTACCCAGTGAGGTTTTTATTATTTTTTATTGACATCCATATTAAAAATAAATTTTATGAATTTGTAGATCGTACAATAGTATTTTTTTGTAAAAAACTCGATATTTTGAAAAAACTGGACAGATTATGAAGTTACCTATTTTACTGGTTAATGTCCAGATATTTCGCGTAATTATATACACATATTTACTATATTAAAGGGGTTGGACCTAGGGTGTGGGTATTTTGATATTATAACGAAATAAAAAAAATCCTAGTACCCTAGTTTCTAAACAAATATTTAAGATTCCTTAATTTATATATAACAGCATCTCCAGAAGTCGTCATCATCATGATAACATTTCATCACAATCATCATCTTTTTTTATATTCATCATTTAATTTATGATCACCATTCTATTTTTCACGAATGCCGATATCATCAATTTTATAATGTTCATGATTAAATTGTGTTTCATAATCATTAAATTAATTAATTTTATCAAACAGAATCATCTCAATTCTTATTATGCATCATCATTATCATTATAATCTAACATCAAAGTATTCGATTATTCAAATATCATGAGTACGACAAAAAGAACATAATCATTTAAAACGTACATTCAACATTATCATAATTTTCATATCATGGTTACCGAATTGATCATCAATCAAACAAAATGTTTATTTCTTGTTTTTTTTATGTTTATCATCATCGTTATTAATATTATCATCATCCAGTGAACAGTCGATACAAAATCTAATCTGTCATTATGAAAATATAAAGCAAGGAATCTTGCGCGCCCTTATAATATCATCTAAATCTAAATTAAAAAATAACATCACAAAAAAGTTAAAATGTTTATATCTAATATAATTTAGTATTGGAATCGTCCACCGAAACAAATTAAAATATTGATATTTATTACTTTTCTCTTTTAAAGTAAGAAACAAGTTACTTTTGTTATAGTTTTAAGTTTGTTTTTAAGTCTGGAATGAGTTGACTTTGTTTGTAGTTTAACAAAAAAACAGGGTTTTTTTGTTGTTGATAAATCGTCGTAAGTAGTTCAAAATATCATATTATTGCAACTTTTTGTTTACAAACATTCATTGTAAATCTTGAAAAAATCGCAGAAAAACCTTTACCTACTGTGTTTTTGCTCTTGGACTACAAAAAGTCAATTTATTCTAGTTTGAGTAATCTCGCAAAATATATAATTAATTATTATTATATTAAGGTTTAATGTAACGCGTGTGCTTCAAATGATATTATTTTTTTTGTATATTTTTTATTTATAAAATGGCGGCTATGTCTGTATGAACTTATGAAAGTATTTAAAAGAATTTTAGAAGGCTGACTATTACCCGGTTCCTATAACGAATGGTTTTGTATAAATTAGGACTCGTACCTAACGTAAGCCAATTTTAACAACTAATGGGCCTACTTTTTTACTAAAACCAATAAGAAAATGAAAATGCAACTTACATAAATATAAACTTTAACAACTCGGCACTGAAGTTTAGTTTCATATGACAAACGATCAAAAAAGTTATTATTTATAATAATAGTTTCTAATTTTTGTTGCAACAGAAACTGATCCATGAGTTTTTGGGATTAAGGTTTCTAATCATAAAGCATATTAATTAATTATCTATTGAAATTAGCTGACGTATGCCCTACGGTGGCGCTGCGAACACATATTACTAATAACTATCAGTAAGATATAGGAGCCGGACATAGTATGCTGATTTTTCAAGAAAACTTGTACAAGTAAGAGTGTGAGAAAGTGAGATATGAAATATTTCGTAGAATTTATCGTCGCCAGATTATAAAATTAAAAGCTTGTGTATACTGCCTTTTTGCAGTTTTTTTACGTACAAAATATATTAGTAATAGTACATTATAGATATTATTGTATCAGACTCAGTGTATCTGTCCAATGCATAACTTCTGTGTTATTATTATAAACACGAGCACAAAAATATTATTCTTAAATTATTCCAGATAATTATGTGAAAATCTTATATTTTATATCGATATTGTAAAACATTATTTATGTTCGTGTGGTATTTACATTATTACAAGCATCAAATTATTTTTGCTAAAGTTTTTAAACTTTCTACGGCATTTTAATATGGACACTCACTGCCATCTAGTCGCGGAAACTCGAACCTTCAGTTCAGATTAGCGCTACTAAATGGCGTTGTATTACATTTAGTTATGGTAGCTTTTTCGTGTACGTAATGGTATCCCTATAATTGTAATAATGTTTCTTTTTATATTACAAAAATTAAAATATAAGGAATAATTCCTAATATTTCAATTATTGCTGTAATCAATAAGTTAGGGTACAGAAAGGAATTTATTTTAGTTGTGTTATAGACACGAGAGTCAGATGTATTACAGAGATCGTAAGGTGAAAATGTTAGTTTTATAATATCTTTAGTTATGTTGAATAAATACTTAATGGAATTACCTACAACTATTAAACAAAAGTGAGTAAGTAAGTAATAAGTAACATAACATAGGTAAGTTATTATGAATCAATCATATTTCAAACCATTTGTCTTTATTATCATATTATCATCCATAGTTTAAATCAATCAACTTTGTTCTTTTGCACCATTCACTTAATTTTAGTATCATTGAACTTCTAAATCAATCATACATCTTATAACTTTGAACCATTGAACAAAATAAATAATTAATAAAAAGCTTAAAACTGCTCTCAATAGAAATTAAGTTAAAGAGAAAAATAACATTTTTACCTTACATAAAGTATTTTATTTACTATCCGTCCAGATGTATTTAATTTTAATGAACATATTTTATTTTTGTAACAATTTTAAGTTTTTTACAGTGCTATACATAGGGTGCTTAGTTTAACAGAAAATCAATTTTATATCAACTAGATTAAGAATTTATGGATTTGAAATAAATATTTTATAGTTGGCACTTTAACTGCGCCATAAAAAGAGCAGACGAGAATTCGGCGGATGCAACCTTTCTTTGTAATCATGTTCTTTTGTTCTATTTATCTCATTTATCTATGTGTTTTACTGGTCTGTGGCTTCCAAGGACTACAGACCATAAAGTTTAAAAAGTGACTTAAATACTACGATGCTTTCATCGTACCTACCTTATTTAACCTATTTACGTAGCTTAAATAAGTCGACTCCAGTCAAAACATAATTCATAAAAAAAGTATTTAGGTCAACTCAATATAAATAAAATAAAAAATCGCGGTCATTCTTACAATGGATGACTTTGAATAGTTCCTCTAGTAAAACTTGTTTGTGCATGGAGGTGCTGCTAGGCCAGCCAGGTGCTAGGGAAGAGGCTATCTGCTTCAAACACGCGCAGTTAAAGAGTCAGAAACGTATATCTTTTGTAAAATAATATAATATGGGTGCTCACTCGCACAGCTCTACGCAAATCAATGTAAAATAAGAACTATTTGTATTTATTGAAAGCTTTGTCGTGTACTTACTCCTTTTACCTTGTATTTTTAAATAAAAATGTGTCATTTCATTGTTAGTTTTATTTTGAAAAACTACCAATGCCTAACCACACTACAATCGGGCAACTCGGGAACTCTGGGATTGCGTGGGGCTGCGTTTAGTTAAATCGCCCGACGACGCACGGAGTGTACTTTGATCATTCAGTTATCAGAGCGATCATACTTCAAAGTCAAACGAACTCTCAAAGGACACTCCGTGCGTCGTCCGACGTCGTCCAATGTAACTGAACGCACCCTGGTAATGAGAACTATAGTATTAAATTAAATTTATTTATTAATTGTAACTACAGAGGCCCACATGTTATTAAAAAACTTAACAAACTATGGGTTAGTATTATAATAAATTGAACAACACTCAAACATTCCATTTTATGACCGACAAGGTTGCCCTTGTCGCACCAACACATTAACAAAATGCTTCAGTATCGGAGCATCATGTTGCTTAGCCCCTGAAGCGTTTGATAAAATTTAAAAAAATGGCGTTCGCATCCTTGAACTTGACTTGGCCCCGCCCCTTTTGTACCCATTAAACACTACAGTGGTTAGATAAGGTTTTCAGAATGCTATTGGAACTGCCACGCATTCTGGTTAGTTAGGACTAGAGATGTGATTAAAAGTTAAAAAAGTTTAATTGTTAAATATTAAAGGTTATAAGAAAATAACTTGTTAAATTAAACGTTAAAATTATAACTTTCAAGGTAGGTAAATAATTCACGTGTTCGTTTAGTTCAAAGAGTAACGTGCAGACTATATTACTTTTGAAGCAGTGAATGAAATATTATTGTTATAACTTATAGTTTGTAAACATTAATCAAACATTAAAAGTTATTTTTTAGTTTGAATTAATAATAAAACCTATTTCTACTACGATAAGACTCACAATTCTATATATTATTGTTAGTCATAAGGTAGTGTACCTACTTGTTTACGTTAAATCCGAGGAATATACAGTACGGTCATTGTTATGATATGACTAAGAAGTTATAACTTTTAATGAACATCTCAGTATTTATTAATTAAATTAAGAGTTAAACAGAATTATTGAGTTAAATTAAATGTTATAACTTTTAATCACCACCTCTAGTAAGGACACGGTCTTTTTCCTTCATCATCATCATCATCATTTCAGCCGAAAGACGTCCACTGCTGGACATAGGCCTCCCCCAAACATCGCCACAACGACCGGTCCTGTGCCTTCCGCATCCAGCGGATTCCCGCGACCTTCACCAGGTCGTCGGTCCACCTTGTGGGGGGCCTACCCACGCTGCGCCTTCCAGTACGCGGTCGCCACTCCAGAACTTTACTGCCCCATCGGCCATCCGTTCTGCGAGCAATGTGCCCCGCCCACTGCCACTTAAGTTTGGCAATTCTTCGGGCTATGTCGGTTACTTTCGTTCTCCTGCGAATCTCCTCATTTCTGATTCGATCACGCAGGGACACTCCGAGCATAGCCCTCTCCATTGCCCTTTGAGTGACTTTGAGCCTTCTTATCAGGCCCATTGTGAGCGACCACGTTTCAGTACCGTAAGTAATTACTGGCAACACACACTGGTCAAATCTTTTTCCTTATTATAGCATAAAAATCATTTGCTCGCGCTTCAGTGAACATGCCGGACGCATACCAGTATCGTGGCAGTCTCAACAGCATCCTGAAACCATTATTATATTGAACACGCAGGACGTCTAGAGCTTTACGAGTATAGTTGACCCACAGGCAAGGCAGGCAGGTTGTAGAAGTTCTGGCAGTAGGCAGTAAATAACGTTATTTTCGATTCCCTACTTCAGCGGGCAAACCTGTGCGCCAACAATTCACTTTGTTGCTAGCGTCCTGCTGATCCTGGGCTACTTCGCGTATGTTCGCTCTGAGTAACTGAACGAACAAAATGCGTCATCGGGCGATGTTACTGAACGTGGAATCGCGGGGGAATCCGGAGGAAATTGTTACAAGCTCAAACAATTTTAATAAATAGTATCATAGCTCAATGTGAATTTTAAGGTGTAAAACATATTATCCCGGTCACAAATAATCAAAGAATAGTACCTCTACCACAAAACCTCCTCCTACCTCTACCTCCACCTACAAATAATAGTACCTCTATATGAATCTCTCTTGTTTACCTACACATTACACATAGAGTAGTATTTTGAATCGGATGACTGACAACACGAAAATTGACGATTTGCTTTGACTGGCTTTGACCCGTGAGTTATACCTATGGAGGCGGTTATTCTTCTATATCCACCTAGTTTATACAAATATCTATTAAATCGTTATTGAATTATGAATCTATTCTTTGTCTCTTGTTAACCAACGTGTTATGTCGTCTGGTGAAAGAGATCGCATGCTATTTGTATATTCTCGCATGACAGTGGCAACACCTGAGTCTGAAAACCACCCTTACTGCTTACGAAATTAAGGCGCCGCCTGCCTGAGCCAAACTGTTACCACTGACGTACGGTCGACCGCACCTAAAATTGCATAATAAAAATAAAATATCTTCGTTAGTTCTCATTGAAATAGTATTGAGGGAGATATAAGTTAGTGAAGTTTTACTTCAGTCGTGTGGTCTAAAGCACATTTGTTTTTTTATGTCCTAAGGACAGCAGAACTTAGTATTTAATGTAATTGCATTATTTATTACTACTTTAAAATGAATTTAATCAGCACACATCTCTGGTAAGAAACACGAGTGTCGATATCGATACTTTTTAGTTTTGATTACTTACTTCACTAGCTATGGCCGCCATTACAGTGGCCCGGGTATGCCACGCTTATTTCGTAGGTATGACAAGTCCATAACTTTAAGTCAATGGCTTTGACTTTGACAATTAATTTGACAAATTTAATGACATTGACATTTAATTTTTATTTTGATATTTCGTGCAAAACGGATTTCAAAAACTTGCGAAATGTAAATTGTTTCTTCTTCAAATAATCATTTGGAACCGTGTAACCCATGGAATGACAAAATAAGTTAAATAACAAAAAATTGTAATGTAAATTGAAAGAAAATCGAAACAACTTTTTTGCAATTCAAACTTTTGTGTTTATCTTAATAAAATCGGTAATATGTCGAAAAAGAAGGGCAAACACCATGTAACTCGAGGTAATTATATATCTAATTATAATTATACACTATCATCCTTCTGGAGTTCCTTATTTATAATTATGTCTACCTAAATATTGATTGTTGTTTAGTATCCAATCTGTTTGGAGCCTGGCAAAGATCCCTCTAGTACTGTGATTGCTATAAAAGGCAAGTCAAGGATTATGTCATGCAACAAGAGCTGCAGATGCTACCTGACCGGTAATAGCAACACAGTGCAAGCACCACTCTGCTAAGCGTTGTGGATATAGCAGTGTGATGGGTTTAGTATTGTGCTAGTCCACAAGGGGGACGATTTGAGTTTTAGTGTAAAGGTCCACTTTTTCTTTTTCCTCATCCTGTAACTTTTTCTCGTCAATAAAATTGTCTAGTTTCACCAAATTTCTTTTGTACACATTTTTTTGTGAATATTTAAACACAGGTCTACACCCAATTTTTTCTTTCTTGTCTTATTATAAGTAAAAAATCTTGGCATGTCTCTTAATTTAAATAACTACTACTTGTCTGCTGTGAGAATGCTGCTGACGACCATTAAAAATTACGTCATGGGGCACTTTACAGCGTTGCTATTGGTCAGTATTGGTACTAGCTGGGCCTGGCTTGTGGTGTGGTACGTGGCAGTATTATGTGTTATCGAACATATAATTAATTGTGTTGTTGTATCATCATCATCATTGCAGCTGAAAGACGTCCACTGCTGAACATAGGCCTCCCCCAAGCATCGCCACAACAACCAGCCCTGCGCCTTCCGCATCCAGCTGATTCTCGCGACCTTCACCAGGTCGTCGGTCCACCTTGTGGGGGGCCTAGCCACGCTGCGCCTTCCAGTACGCGGTCGCCAATCCAGAACTTTACTGCCCCATCGGCCATCCGTTCTGCGAGCATTGTGCCTCGCTCACTGCCACTTAAGTTTGGCAATTCTTCGAGCTATGTCGGTTACAATCGTTCTCCTGCGAATCTCCTCATTTCTGATTTGATCACACAGCACTTGGGAAGCTACGCAATATCTTCTCGTTCAAAATACCGCAGTGTCTCAAGACGAAAGTCTTTGACCAGTGTGTGTTGCCAGTAATTACTTATGGCACTGAAACGTGTCGCTCACAATGGGCCTGATAAGAAGGCTCAAAGTCACTCAAAGGGCAATGGAGAGGGCTCGGAGTGTTGTTGTATAACTGGGTCTAATTATAGGCTAGTTCCATATACGACGACCTCTGTGGTCTAGTGATTCGAGTGTCGGACTGCTGATCACGAGGTCGTGGGTTCGATTCCCACAGGACACAAATATTTGTGTGATGAACATGAGTGTTTGTGTTGGTCTGGGTGTTTCTTATGTATTATAAGTATGTATTTACAACAAAAAAAGTATATAAGTATTATATCCATTGTCTAGTACCCATAGCACAAGCTCTGCTTAGTTTGGGACTAGATGGGGATGTGTAAAAACGTCCCAAAAATATTTATTATTTATTTATTTATTATTTATACTTCATCTTATATCTAAATTGCTCCCTCCTTATACATTAAGAATGAGTTTGCTTTCAATTAATTTATAGATTTTCTGTAAACATCTTTTCATCAATTCTTCATTGAAAAATTAATCGGCAAGGTTTATACCTTAACCCATTAAGTCCACTGCTGGACATAGGGTTCTCTTTAGTTTTTATCATGTAATTGTGCAATAATATAGTAATTAAAAATAATTATTATTGTTACATGCACGGCTAGAAGTATATGTCTAAAGGTATGTATTTAATTTATACCTTTTACTCATTACCATCTTTCTTTCATACATCTCTCTGAGCCGTCATCTCAGTGCTAATTTGTTCCAAGCTATATCATGTTTCACAAAATGTATCTATACTTTAGCCGTTAGCATACCTTTATTCTTCTAGCTATCCACATTAATTCATCATACTTTTTTGCTTCCTTTTCTAGCATTCATTCATAGCAAATACATTTCAAACTCATTTTTATCAGTATCACAAGTTACTTTTAGCAGTATCACAAGTCATTTTTAGCAGTACCAAGAATTTTTTTGCAGTACCAAGTCATTTTTAGCAGTACCAAGTCATTTTTTGCAGTATCAAGTCATTTTTAGCAGTATCACAAGTCACTTTTAGCAGTACCTGTCACAACTAATTTTTGTAGTATCACAAGTTATTTTTAACAGTATCATAAGTCACCTTAGTAGTATCACAAGTCATAAAAGCAGTAGGTATCACAAATAGGATCTAATCTTCCAGCTGTCTCAAGAGACAAATCTAATAAGTAATAACAAAATGCGATTATTAGCATAATGTATTTTATTCAACCTTACCCTATGCTCACACACTTTCTTCATGACTTGTTCTTGTTCAAACTATCCTCTCACAAGTCTGCGGTACAGGTGCTGTCTTTTGTAGTTGACATTATAAAAGTTCCATGACCATACACCACAGAAGGGAATAATACATAGGTCTAATTCTTAGCTAGTCAGCGATCATCACTCAACATTTTGCTGCTGGTGGCCACGAAACAATAGAAAATCTATTGTCTTTAAATCCATTTATATTGAATTAAAAGCAGACAGTTTGTAAAATTAATACATACAAAAAATCTATAAATAAATAATTTCTACGTCTTTCTTTTATTTAATAAATTAAATTAATCTTTTCAGATTTCACAATAAATGATTGTGCAAACGCACTAAAACCAGTCCGTTCAATACGAAAATTGGCTCCACCCCCAGTAGAAGCAATGGACATTTCTTGGGATGACATTGCAGACGACCAAGAGATAGTTGAGGAAATAGCTGAAGACGGATCAAAGAAGCTAGTCTACAAGAAAAAGAAACTCACCCACACCTCAATAGAAGATCGTCCGGGACTCGAATACCCTGAAATCATATTCTACTTGATATCCAAGTACATTAGACCCGAAGATGTTGGCAGATTCGCTCTCATCAACAAGTCCGCATACGCAGTAACTAAAAGCAAATCATTTTGGGTGTTGTTGTACCAGAAACATTGTGAAAACCATCCAAAGTTAACTGAAAGGCTAAGTGCTGACAGTTTAAAGACCTACGGGCTAAGACAGACGGTCATCCGAGCTTTGTTCCACACTTATGATGTTTTAGTTCAGCGGATTGTCCGTAAAGACATTAAACCTCATTCATTAGTCAGTCGAATCTGTGTGAATGTGTGGTTTTGTAAAGGACTTACGTACTGGAATGTTTACTTTAAGCTGAAGAAGGCTCATCTGCCGTTGTGTTATCCACAAATGGATTATATTGATGAGCTGGGAAGGATAGATGCGAATCCTGAGGAAGGGACGCAAATTTTGCTGGTAAGTAGGTACCTATTGTACTTTTAGGGTTCCGTACCCAAAGGGTGCTAACGGGACCCTATTACTCTCGCTACGCTGTCTGTCCGTCCGTCTGTCTGTCACAGGGCTGTATCTTTGTAACGGTAATAGATAACACGGACGGTAGTAGAAAGGACATTGCCCATTCTCTTAGGAGCTTTAGGCCCCTCAAAAAAAATTGCTATGTCACGGCGGTTTTAGTCTTATTTTGTAGACCAAGAATTATCTTTTATTATTCTGCAAACGATTTTAATTTTTTCACCCTGGTTTAAGAGAAATCAAATTTTTTACAACTCCTTAACTGATTGATAAGTACGCTCCGTGTATCGTTGGGCGATATAACTGAACGCACCCATAAGGACATCCAGAGACACCATGTAAGGTGTTGCAAGATATAATTATTTTGTTAATCAATTTTTGAAATCGATTTTGTAGTATTTTTTAAATAATAACATTGTAAGCTTTAAGTTTTTGGGTGTATTAATTAATATCGATTTTACAAGTAATATTTCAGTTAATTTAAAATGATTATAACAATATTTACAATAAATGTATAGGTATTTTAAAGCAAAGAATCATCTTACTTTTCTATACAAAAATATTTCAAAAATATGTTTTGCAATTTCTTTTGATTTGACGTCATATGAGTGATTTTTTATAATTTTTAACAGACTTACGCATGCGAACCGAAATCTAAAGATATAAATTGTGGAAAGAAAAAATAAGAAATCAATCAATCAAGATAAGTCTACTATAATAGCATCTGAAACACAGTAAAAGTGAATTCATAGAAGTATTGCTATTTAGAATCGATTCCAATTATTTGTTGAAATAGTCTGATATCTGGCAACATTTTCGTTCGGTTTGAATGGAGGATATACGTACTATTCAGTGTAATACATATTTATTATGTTTTTTAATGCTAGGGTGAAAGAAATGTTGATAAAGAACAAATATACATGAAAAAAGAAGACATAATTTTTGAATAACATACAGTTTTGACATAGCGCCAAAAATGGGCCCATCCGTGGGCATTGTCCTTTCACAGAATATGTGTTACTATGGTTTCCATCACAACAAATACTAAAAATAATAACAAAGGGGGTCCCCATACAAGAAACCTCGAAAAACATGCTTTTTTGTCAACGTTTTTGTTCCTGCTCTATCATCAAAACGGTAATAAATACCAGCGTCAAACTTGGTCTGATTATAGTTCATACTATGTAGTTTAGTAACAAATACTAAAAATATGGCAAACGTGGTGGCATATGTGGTGGTAACTACGTAAGAAAGAGATGTAAAAATTCACATTTTGCGTAAGTTCGTTGATGTCTTTTGATAAACTCTCGTAAATTAAATCAGTTTTTATGGGGTATCAGGTCGATGGGTGGTACGGAACCCTTACTGCGTGAGTCCGACTCACACTTGGCCGGTTTTTATTCTACTCTGCCCCAGACTACAATTTCTTCTGTATTGTGTGGGAAAATACTTTTTGTTTTTCACTAGTAACCACATAGGCACATACTAACCAAAACGTCTCCTTCTAGGTGACCTGCAAAAGCTTCCACGAGGTACCCCCCCTAATGGGTATGACCCTCTCAAGCGTAAGCATGGTCCTTTCCCAGGGATACCGGAACCACAGACTACACCTAGGTTTCAATAGTTCCCGGTATGTTGCCAAAGGAATCGTACCAGAATTGGAAGTAATTTTAGATGCTGTAGTGGGGGCCCTGGTCTGCGATTGGTGGCACCCCCAGTACCCTCACAGTGGGACCTTCGTCCCCCGACAAGACCCCCCGTTACTTCGGAAGAATTTTTTTGATGATAATGCGTGAACTCTGGATGTTATATGGCATTCTAAGCGATGACCATAGAGCAGGAAATATTTTGGTATTCTTTTTCTATGAAAGAGAATATTGGTTGTTAGTTTTAGGTGGAAGTGTCGCTGTTTGTATTTGAATTTCATTTTTTGTAGGTTTTTTGCATCTTCGAGTTTTTTTTTTTGAACACTAAGTGCATATTTTTGTATTTTTTTTACTTTAAAGATACGTAAAAAATATTATTAAATCAAGAATTTCCTTTAAAGTTTCAAATGGCGTTGTCTCAGTGCATATTCTTGTATTTGTTTACTTTTTAAAACTACACTTGTAAAACTAAAATCAAGGATTTCCTAAGTTTCAAATGGTCTCCACCTTAAATGGTTGATAATAAAATATGGTATTGAGGGTAGTTGACAACTCGGTTGAATAAAAAATGACGCAAAACGGATTATGTGTGTTCCACATTGTTTATAATTTGTAAAACGTGTAATGACGCACTATATTTCGGTCCCACGTTGGTAAATACAAAGAGAAAGAAGCATGCATGGGTTATTCGTACCCCGGCTCCACACGTTGGCCCGGACGGTGCCAACGCTATTCGGCCAACGTGTGGATCGGGAAAATAGCGTTGGCCCGAACGTTGGCAGTTGACCGTCGCGTGTCGGTTTTATCAAAGGAATTATGCGTCAACTTTCGCGTTGCGTCCACACGTTTACTCAGTCTTGACAAGAGTACGCAGCACTCATGCAGTAAGGTGCATTGAATGAGCTTGTTCCTACGGTCGCCGCGTCTTGAAAATGTCATCCGCGTGGATGTACGCAATAGTTTAAGAATTTCTATAAAAAAACCTTTACAAGTAATAATGATATCCTCTTGTTTGTCAAAACCTTTTTAAAGACGACGTCCATTGTTAAACTATTATGTTATTTTAATTGACAGTTGAGCTCTTAAACACTCGATAATCTTAAAGTGCGCAGTGCAACATCTATTTCAGACGTCTTTACATTGGCTCTGACGGGACTAAACTATCATTATCTCCAACGTGTGGACGCTAGGCATAATTTAGTAATTTACGGGTCAACGCTCGTACCAACTTTGGGGCCAACGTGTGGAGCCGGCCGTAGGCGGTGGTGGTTCGAAGCATAATGTCCTATTCGCAGATTTTCACGCAAACGGTCCCATTCGCAGTTGGTCTCATTTCACTATACGGGATGGAATATGAAGACCATACCTGGAGGAAAAGTGCTTTATATACCGATGATATAATTTTTTTTAAGGAAACCACTTTTTTTTTTCAATAAGTAAAACTGCTTACAAATATGTTTAAAAATAGTACATTACCTAACAAGTGAGCTAAGTTGGCTATTATACTCGAAGCTGGATTGCAGCTCGAGCCGAAGGCGAGCGCGTAATAAAGCCCCGAGAGTATAATGAACATTGCTCACGCGTTGCATAATGTAAAGTAAAAAGCATACATGCGTTATAAGCTGCATTATGAACCTAAAAGCGGTGCAATAAGAGCCACTTTACGAGCAAGTGTGTTGAAAAAATAATTGACTAGTTGGAATCACAAAAAAATAAAAAAATAACTGGTTAAGTTAAACCTCCCAGGGGGTCTACTCCCGTTCGACGATATTCGATAAATCGTACGAATCATCGCACAATTTGCTACTCCGGTCAACCATCGTTCCCATATCGCATGCGAAGATCGTCTTTTGACGTTTGTTTCTCTGATCTCCGATCAATTGTATGCGACTATAAACCTTAGTTTATATTTATTGTGCCTTTTTTATGTGCGGATCTTTATTGTGTAGGTATCAGTCGGAACGAAAGTTCGTACTTCGTTTGTCGTTCGTAAAACGCGAGTAACCCTCTGGTACGGTGCGTACAACTAGATTCATAATTAACGTTTTGAAAGTGCACGGAAATGCTTTTCGAAATAAAAAAAATTGACTTTAAGCACACCTCGGCCACTCGATACAATATAAACGCTAACACCACCTACATACACAAGATTACGTCTGCATACGAACGCACACACGTGTAGGTTAGGGATGCTCTCCGCTCGTAGTGCGGACTGGGTTCCAAGCGCTTCTCAGTAGTTCTCAGAGATGGCGTGCTTGTATAGCGACTGGAGAGTGACATCATTTCAGCCAAAATTTGTCCACTACTGGACACAGTAGGTCTACTCGCGTTTTACGAACGACAAACGAAGTACGAACTTTCGTTCCGACTGATACTTACATAATAAAGATAGGCACAATTAAGATAGACTTCGGTTCATAGTCGTATACAATTTACCGGAGATGAGAAAAACAAACGTCAAAACACGATCATCGCATGCGATAAGGGAACGATGGCTGACCGGAGTAGCAAATTGTGCGATGAATCGTACGATTTATCGAATATCGTCGAACGGGAGTAGACCCCCAGGCCTCCCCAAAAGAGGGGATATGCCATAATCGCCACGCTTGGCAGGCGGGTTGGCGATCGCAGTTGGTTGGTGTTTGTGTTGGAGAGTGACATCCATTGCAATATTGCGGTCCAATTGCCGTCAGACTGCGGGCGCGTGTGAGGAATCTTAAATTGGCGGGGGGTGGTGAGTGGCCCTTCTGTACGTTAGTACTATTAGATATTCTGTCCTTTGTAGGTCTTTAAATTCCATAATACTATTGTATGTGAAATGGGACCATCTGCGAATGGGACCATCTGCGAATGGGACCATCTGCGAATGGGACCATCTGCGAATGGGACTGTCTGCGTTTGGGACCGTTTACTTCTGCGTCACAACATGCGAATAGGACATTATGCGTCGAACTCCGGGCTTGACCGGTACAGTTGCGTACGATTAAATCAGGTGTTTGAGATATGTATAAGTACTTATGTTGTACATTGATTTATGTGAAGCGTTATGTGATATGATCATAAATATAACGCAGATATATTTATCGTTCAATTTTGTTTTTTATTTACAATCCTGACATTTTAGCTCCAATCTCGGACGAATAAATAAGGCGGACGGAATCTAGCTAAACAATAAGTGAAGCACCCATAGTATGCCAAAAAGCCGCGATTACGTAAAAAATCTAGTGTGACGGTAGTCATTGTTGTAGGGTCACAAATAAAATAATAGTTTAAATCTGGTGTCAAATTTGAAATAGTGCTTCAATCTATTCTTAGCGAGATTCCGTCCGCCATTTTTTATTCGTCCGAGGCTCCAATAATATGAAGGACTAAACTGCTCCAGTAGTATTTAAGAAAGAAATAAATAATTTATTGCTACAAAATAAAACAAGTGTGCAAAAATACTTAACAAAGAACAATGAATTAACACAGCATAATGTCCTCATCATCATTTCAGCCGAAAGACGTCCACTGCTGGACATAGGCCTCCTCCAAGCATCGCCACCGCGACCGGTCCTGTGCCTTCCGCATCCAGCGGATTCCCGCGACCTTCACCAGGTCGTCGGTCCACCTTGTGGGGGGCCTACCCACGCTGCGCCTTCCGGTACGCGGTCGCCACTCCAGAACTTTACTGCCCCATCGGCCATCCGTTCTGCGAGCAATGTGCCCCGCCCACTGCCACTTAAGTTTGGCAATTCTTCGGGCTATGTCGGTTACTTTCGTTCTCCTGCGAATCTCCTCATTTCCGATTCGATCACGCAGGGACACTCCGAGCAAAGCCCTCTCCATTGCCCTTTGAGTGACTAAGCCTTCTTATCAGGCCCATTGTGAGCAACCAATGTTTCTAGTAAAATTAAAACAACGAATAAGCCACACGATACATATTTTTATTGTTTATTACAATAGGATTTGAGACGCGTTACTATCTTAAAATAATTAATACTATTTAGTATTACATATATTTGGTATTATTCACAACTCGCAAAACCTTCTAAAATAATATTGCACTCCAATGGCGTCGCCAAGGGGAGCGGGGGGGGGGGGGGGGGCGCTGCCCCCCTCTTAGAGGCTAGAACCTAGATTTTAATCGTAAAGTAGTCTAAAATTTCACCTTTTCAACGGTAAAGGTTTTCGCCACGTCGTCTATAGAAGACAAATATTGTATGGAGATTATTACAAAGTTATAAAGTCGTGGCGCTGAGGGCATGAAATTATTTGTCTTCTATAGGTGTCGTTGGCGGTGAAAAGGTTATAAAAACCCTAAAAACCATGAAGACTGTTTTAATAAAAAAATTAAAAAATCTTGTAATAAAATTGTATTTTCCAGGCATTGGTCGTGGTCCACCTGCTCAGTTCACCCAGGTGAACTGAGGTGGTCTACAGGCAAGAAAAAGTGCCCGTGGTCCACCCAGGTGAACTAAGGTGGACTACAGGCAAGAAAAAGTGCCCGTGGTCCACCCAGGTGAACTAAGGTGGACTACAGGCAAGAAAAAGTGCCCGTGGTCCACCCAGGTGAACTAAGGTGGACTACAGGCAAGAAAAAGTGCCCGTGGTCCACCCAGGTGAACTAAGGTGGACTACAGGCAAGAAAAAGTGCCCGTGGTCCACCCAGGTGAACTAAGGTGGACTACAGGCAAGAAAAAGTGCCCGTGGTCCACCCAGGTGAACTAAGGTGGACTACAGGCAAGAAAAAGTGCCCGTGGTCCACCCAGGTGAACTGAGCAGGTGGACCACGACCTCGGACTGGTATTTTCTTATCATCTTGCCCCCCCCCCCCCCCCCTGGCCCATAGGCTGGCGATGCTCTTGTTGCATTCTAATTAATACATCTAAAACAGTGAGACATAATTTTTATAAATCAGAATGAGATCTAATAATATTATTACCTATTATTAGGTAAGTACTGGCAGCTTTAAAACGAATATTGCATTAAAATGTCACACTGATATGAATAAATTAATATTCTAAGTGTTATTAAAATAACTGAAAACCTCTAAAGGGGTTATTGTACTCATCATTATGAACCAATTTTACTATAGGACCAACCCAGGATATATATATATATATATATATATATATATATATATATATATATATATATATATATATATATATATATATATATATATGTAGGTATTACTTGACACACTGTGTCTACATCTCTTTGCTTCAAATTTTCCTCTCGCAGGTCTGCTGGAAGAAATTTCTTATAGAAATAAGCAGTGCCTTTGTACTATTGATTTCTATGTACTTTATTATTATTTCTCTGTGTGTGCATAAATTTAATAAATAAATAAACCCTGAAATCGCGAAAAAAAACATCTGATCCCTACTTTTTAGTTTATGTGAACACAAATGTAGGGAACAGCGGTTTTTTCTCACGATATCATGGTTGGTCCCACAGTAAAAGTTGTTCATACTGATGACTACAATTACCCCTTAAGAGGTTTTCAGTTATTTCAATAACACTTTGTATACAACATGTAACAAAAACCCTGTTGTTCCTGTGAGCTACGTTATCAGTATCGGTATTCATACGTACACAACTCATTTGGAAAATCTCTTCAATAAAAAATATCAAATTAATTATTAAATTGTAAATTGTATGAGAGATATAAACACTTAACAATGATTTAATATCTAATTTGATTATTTTTATTGAAGAGTTTTTAAATGAGTTGTGTCCTTACGTATGAATATCGATTCTGATAACGTAGCTCACAGAAACAACAGGGTTTTTGTTACATGTAGTATGCTTCACTAGATCTATAAAGGATCATGGCGAAATTTGTATAGAAATTAAAAAGTTAGAATAGTTTAAATATTGATTCTTGGACCAAGACAAAATAACTTTTGCCATTTAAAATATTTTTAGAATCCCGGAATAAAATATAATATTTCCAAGTACCTATAGTAGCCGGCAAATAACTAGAACAAAGATGGTGCCACTGCGCATGTTACAGCAATGACATAAGAGGTTAGAAATTAGAATCGTTTAATTCGATAACTGCTCTTGTTGGCTTTATTTGCCAAAATAAACTACTATTATTCATTTGAAATTGTGCTAATTTCTGAACGCGTCGAACAGCCAGTTGTCAATTAAGTCATGTTCAGAAATTACCTCAATGATAACAATGGAAACATAAATTATATTTTTATTACGGGATTTAGAAATATCATATGTTTTCGTGCCCTCAGCGCCACGTCTTCTATAGAAGACAAATATTGTATGGACGTTAGAACAAAGTAGTCGTGGCGCTGAGGGCACGAAATCGCGTCTTATAGAAGAGACACACACACACACCTATAGAGGTGTCATTGGCGGTGAAAAGATTAAATGGCTATAGTTGATCATTATGCACCAACAATCAACTTAAAAACCATTCACACCATGTTTTTTTTATTGCATATTTAAGTATTTACAAAAATGCTCAAATTATGACATATTATTACGCAAATATTTATATTATTATTTACATCTAACACTACACTCCTATTTTTTTTTTTATTTGAAATAAATAATAATTAAAATACCATCAAGAATTTATAAATCATTTAAATACATAATTTGTCAGAAGTCAAGAAATTATTAAATCTTAAAAAATAACTACATATCTACAATACATACTCTAATTTATTATAAAGGAACATCCGATTCTATTTTCTAATTACTGCCACTAGATGGCGTTGCTAAAAGTTAGTATTATGACTAATAGATGGCGTTATCAACAGCTTCTTGTTGTTATTCCTATTTTTTTTTTCAATATAATAGTTAATAATAAATATCTTTTATACACTATTAGGTAGGTTTAAATTATACTGGCCAAAGTTTAATTTGAGACTCCATAGACAACAAGTATGCCTTTAAATATTTTTTTTCACCCTCGAATATTTGTCATTCCTTTTAATGTATATATATCCAGATTCTCATTTCTTTCTAGATTCTTTAACGTTCATATCGACCATACCATAATATTAGAAATCCTGAAAATATGGCGCTAAATCTGCGTTAATTTGCAAGCTGAAAACTAGATGGCGCTTATATCAAAATTCAGAAACGTCTAGTACATACTACAATCTACAGATTCGCTTTCATTCGCAATAAATTTATCCAAATATTAACAAGAGATGTTCAACTCAAAATTTCTTCAGCTTCATCATCATAATATCTACTCTTTATTGTATCCCATACTTTAAGAGCTACGGAAGCATCTGTATCCGGGCTACTATAAGTTTTTCCCGGATGTTTTCTCATATAATGCCTCAAAACATTTTGCTTATGAGAAAATCTCTTTGGACAGACATGACAAATAAAATGCTTCTCATTAACATGAGTTCTCATGTGGTATTTAAGTCTACTTTCTCTCGGAAACTCCTTGTGACATATATCACAGATTAAGTGCTTTACTTTCTCATGCCTCTGCATATGCCTTTGCATATTATGTTTGTGGGCAAACGCTCTGTCACATAACTCGCATTGATATGGCTTTTCACCAGTATGAACTCGCATATGAGGTTTTATCAACCCTAGACTGGTAAAACTCTTATTGCAAACCGAGCAGAAATATGGTCTTATATCTTTATGTAACTGCATATGGCGCATGAGTGTGCTTTTGTGCTTAAACGTAGCTGAACACTGTTCGCACGAATGAGGACGCTCGGTTTCATGTTTCTTGAGATGAGATTTTAATAAATACTCCTTTTCGAAGACTTTTCCGCAGAATTTGCAAGAAAGTGGCTCTTCAATTGGTTTTTTGCATCGCCTCCCTCCCTGATGCTTCTTCAAATTAGTTTTAAACGAGAATGTCCGGTAACACTCGGGACATGTGTAAGGTTTATCAACTAAATGGACTTTTTTATGCTGCATCAGATTTGATGAAGACTTAAATCTTTTTTCGCAGACATCGCATGGGTATACTCTTTCGCTTGGAAGTGTGTGTTTATTAAAAATGTGTCTGTCCAAGCGTATCTTGTTCAGGAATTCACCGTTGCATTGATCGCATTTGATGGTTTCTCTGGTGTGGAGAAGTAAGTGTCTTTGTACGTTTCCAGGATTTGCGAAAGTTTTCTTACAGATTTGGCAGACGTAGCCTTGTCCGGAGGCCGCTCTTTGGTATAATCCTGAAAGGTTAAATCAACAGTTATACATTTAAAATGTTGATCGGAAAGGGGAGATTCCGTAATAAATAACATGTCATTATTCTATATCGTTACCCCCAAGACAAACGGACTGCGTAACCAGGGGGTTTTTAATGTATAATTGGGGGGGGGGGGCTCCCGCCTCTTATAAAACGTGTAACAGAATGAATGCAAGACCCCAGACCAGAGTGTTATGATGACTATCTAATAATATATATTTTTTATCATAAAATTACATAGCTTTTAGGCATCAGTACCGGTGTCGGTTGCTGCAGGTGTAGCATGACCACTGAAGACAAAAGATTTGTCTACGGAAGAATCGACAAAACTTTATTGTATACAACTTTATCTGTCATTTTGTCTATTCTTTCGTAAACAAAACGCTTGTCTACAACGGTCATGCTACGCCTGCTGGATAGCTGTAAGGGTGGTGTGCCACTGGTCAAATTTATTTGTCCAATACAATTTCTTTGATCAAAGTCACATTGGACAAAGAAATTTGACCAGTGGCAGCACCCTAAGATGCCATTTACCTTTTTTTTTTTTTTTTTTTTTTTTTTTTCCGTGGGGAAATCCTCATGGACGCACTCCGCCCGCGGTAGGCGGAGCCAGTGTCGGACTCTTACCGACTAAAACCACCACGGTGTTCCTTCAACTACCTTAGCCGGGGGCGTGGGAACCCGTGAGTATTCACACAACCACCCCCGACAGGTACCGGCCCGCCACAAGCAGGCGAGCCCCTTCTCCCCGTGCGGCCTAACGTCGGCCGCACCCTCCTAGGTGGCGCACACGGAACACTGCACGCCACCTCATCTCATGGGCCTTTACCAGCTGCGCCAACTACGCCGGCTGTGCCAGCTACGCCAGCTGCTGGTCGGGCAGCAGACTACCCCGAGTCTGCTGCTCGCAGGCCCTACCTCCCGTAATTTTTTATAGAGGTTTTCTTCCTCGCGGTCCGGGCGGTGAAGCCAAGACCCTCGGTCCCAAGAGGCGCGAGAACACTACTCAGCGGGCACTCCTGGGGTTACGAGATCGACGGGGGCAGGGAAAGACAGTCCCCCCGCTGCCTGCCCAGTGGCAGGGTGAGTGCACACCGGGCCCGCCCCTGCTCCTCCACTGTGCCCTCTGCTGATATCAGAGGAACACGTGGAGCAACTCCCTACTGGCCCAGAACGGGCCCCTCCCGCGCCAGAATATTCGCCACAGGAAATAAAATCCCCCGAAGGTTAATCCCTCGGCAGGATTTTATTGCCCGTGCCCAGGATGCACCGGCCAAACAACTGCCGATCCCTCCAGACGTGTCCAGAAGGACAAGCAGCCGTCAGGCACACGTGGAGGTTTTCTGGCCAGCACCCCAAGATGCCATTTACCTGACACACATAAACCTTGGTCTTAGGACCTAATCGGGATCTGCTGTTATTCATATTTATCCTGAGTATACAAAATTAATTTTGAAAAAGAAAATGGGTAAATTTTTTATTAATTTTTAATTATTATTTTAAATCTATTGTATAATTTTATGATTTTATTTGACATTTCGTAATTTTATGAACTAATAGGTACTTTATTAATTGCATATTCTGACATTTTCTAACCGACAATTTGTAGCTAATGACATTTCATACCTGGATTAAAACGAGCAATGTGGGATGTGAGATAGTTTTCAAGTTTTATAATAATCATCATCATCATCATTTCAGCCGAAAGACGTCCACTGCTGGACATAGGCCTCCCCCAAGCATCGCCACAACGACCGGTCCTGTGCCTTCCGCATCCAGCGGATTCCCGCGACCTTCACCAGGTCGTCGGTCCACCTTGTGGGGGGCCTACCCACGCTGCGCCTTCCAGTACGCGGTCGCCACTCCAGAACTTTACTGCCCCATCGGCCATCCGTTCTGCGAGCAATGTGCCCCGCCCACTGCCACTTAAGTTTGGCAATTCTTCGGGCTATGTCGGTTACTTTCGTTCTCCTGCGAATCTCCTCATTTCTGATTCGATCACGCAGGGACACTCCGAGCATAGCCCTCTCCATTGTCCTTTGAGTGACTTTGAGCCTTCTTATGAGGCCCATTGTGAGCGACCACGTTTCAGTACCGTCGACATAACCTTTGTCTTGTCCATATTCATCTTAAGACCCACTCTATCAGAAGCTCTACTGAGGTCATCGAGCATTGTACCGAGGTCCTCCATGGTCTCAGCCATGACTACTATGTCGTCGGCAAACCGAAGGTGAGTGATGTACTCGCCGTTTATGTTAATGCCTAGCCCCTTCCAGTCCAGAACCTTGAAGACATCCTCCAATGCAGCAGTGAACAGTTTCGGAGAGATCACATCTCCCTGTCTCACACCTCGCTGCAGAAGGATAGGTTTCGAGGCTTGGTCCTGTAATCGGACTGACATAGTGGCGTTTTCATACAAAGACTTTAACACTTCGATGTACCGATAGTCAATCTGGCACCGTTTATAATAATAATAATTGTTTATTAAAGACAACAATCGGTCCAGTGATAGCTGTTACTACTTACTTTGGTTAAATTGATTTACGTATTTTGTAATTTGCATGCTATGTATTATATGGCTTTGCACCTATTTAGAATGTACCACCCTCTGTACCACATTTTAAGCAAATAAAGTTGATTATTAATTTACACTAATTAATTAATTTAATTTAGACAATTATTATATATTAACATGGCTTAAAAACAGCCTCTTGAAAGTTATTACCGACAGGTATGATGAGAGCCCTTTAGTGCGGCATCTTATAAAAACAACCTTGTCCGTAGTAGAATATAAGTACTGACATAGTTTATAAGGCTCATTGTTACTAATAGCGTGTTTTGTGTGTTTTGAATTGGGAAAAAAAAAAAAAACCACATCACTCAACTCTGCTAGTGATTCTGAACCTACTTAAAGACTTGTTTACTTGTTACATGTTGAATACATCCGTGTTTGGTTCAAATTGGCTTAATTACGAGACGACAAACAACTCACCGCCATTGTCATCACATTTAGAAGTAGACGGTTGTGTCGCATCATCGGAGGCTGGGTCTTCAGACGCGTGAGCATCTGACGCGACACCTTCAGATTCTGGTTCGTCAATTTCAAGTTTATCCTGTAATCACAAAAACAAAATACAATATAGCACTGTTCCTAAACCACCAATTTTACATCTGGTACCACCTGTATTCTACGCAAATAAATGAGTCTTTCTTTCTTTCAAGGCCAGACTTTAAAACACACCTCGGACACTCAATACACTATAAATGCTAGCACCACCTATACCGGGTGTCAGGGAAACGCACCCGAAAACGAAGATAGGTGATAGTGCTGGTGATTACTGATACGAAACGAAGATAGGTGATAGTGCTGGTGATTACTGATACGAAACCACAAACCAAAATGAGATTCTATTATAATAAAACAAAGTTTAACCGGATTAAATCGCGTATATTATTTAAATTGGTTTCCCTGACGTTTCGAAAGCTTAGCAGCATTTCGTGGTCGCAGGTAGACTAAGATGACAAGCGTCTTTACAAATATTTCTAAAAAATTATTTTAATCTACCGTACAATATTATTAATTAAAATCGTTTCGATGCACGCAGTAATCACTCACAATATCATTATCTTTTACAGTGTTGCATGCTGTTTGGGACTTGATTATTTTTAGGACTGGGTTCCAAACAGGTGGTAGCTGCCAACCATCTTCTCTATTAAAATTAGGATGTTTTTTAATTTCAATAGCCTCACGGAGCATTCTAGGTACATATCGGTTTTCCTTCGCCAGAAAAACATCCTAATTTTAATAGAGAAGATGGTTGGCAGCTACCACCTGTTTGGAACCCAGTCCTAAAAATAATCAAGTCCCAAACAGCATGCAACACTGTAAAAGATAATGATATTGTGAGTGATTACTGCGTGCATCGAAACGATTTTAATTAATAATATTGTACGGTAGAATAAAATATTTTTTTAGAAATATTTGTAAAGACGCTTGTCATCTTAGTCTACCTGCGACCACGAAATGCTGCAAAGCTTTCGAAACGTCAGGGAAACCAATTTAAATAATATACGCGATTTAATCCGGTTAAACTTTGTTTTATTATAATGTGTAGTGATCGCGAAAACCTAAGAAGTTATTATGAGTAGAATCTCATTTTCTCATTTTTAGATTTTTTCTTTTTTTTTTTTTGCATTTTTCATACATAACCAGCTTTGGGCAGTTGAATAAAACTGATTTGCAAAAAAAAACCATTTATTTGCTTATTTTTTTAAAGATCGAAATGTAATTCAAATAAAATATCAGCTGGCGCTAGGGGTGAACGACATCCGCTCGCATACGCAGTCCGTGTCGTAGCGAGCGTAGGTAGGTTAGGTACGCGCGGCATTGATCCAGAGTTTTGTACGCTTTACATTGCGGGTTTGCAAAATACCAAATCACTAATACAATGAGTATAAGGCTAATGGTTATTGGTATTCGATTGTGTTTAGGTAGTATAATAATAGCCTTTCAGTTTCGGGAGCGTTTCCCTGACAACCAGTATACACAAGATTACGTCTGCATACGAACGCACACACGTGTAGGTTTGGGATGCTCGCCGCTCGTAGTGCCGACTGGGTTCCAAGCGCTTCTCAGTAGTTCTCACAGATGGCGAGCTTGTATAGCGACCGGCGATTGACATCCATTGCAATCTTGCAGTCCAATTGCCGGCAAACCGCGGATGGGTGCGGGGCGCGGGCGAGTAATCGTAGATTGGCTGGGGGCGGTGAGTGACCGTTCTTTACGTTAGTACGGTCGACCGCACGTCGGTGGTAACACTTTGACATTAGCAGTATCTTTATTTCGTAAGCAGTAAGGGCGGTTTTAGAATTGAAGTGTTACCACTGTCATGCAGTCGACTGTACTATTAGATATTCTGTGCACGAGGCTTGCGGCAGCAACACCAGCCGCGCCAACTACAATACAATACAAATCCTCTTTATTGCACAACAAGATTATATTAATTTCTTAAATAACTACTTATGCGCTACTGTACAACTGGCGGTCTTATCGCTCCACGGCGATCTCTTCCAGACAACCATTGAATGGACTGGAATGTCATGGAAGAGACAAAGGGTAGTTACCGGTGCACTTAAATTATATCGGAAATTTAAACTAAACTAACTTAACTAGTAAAAAAATATAAAAAAAATATCCCAAAATATACATACATGTATTATCCTCTATAACATCATAAACTTACACACGATTACAATAAATAAATATAGCTATATATATATATACCAAATGAATATAGGACAACAACATACTCATGTCATTACTGGGACAGATAATGCTCCTTAACTAACCGCAACTGCGCCAGGCAGCTGACTACCCTGAGTCCGCCGCCCGCAGGGCCTATCCTCCCGTAATTTCTTCTTCATCCCTCAACCTCCACTGTGCCCTCTGCTTACTTCAGAGGGACACGCGGAGTCACTCCCATTGGCTCAGATTGAGCCCCTCCCGCGCCAGAATATTTGCTACAGACAATAAGATCGACCGAAGGATAATAATGTCCCTCGAAAGGATATTTATTGCCCGTACCCAGGATGCACCGGCCTAACAACTGCCGTTCCCTCCAGACGTGTCCAGAAAGACTAGCAACCGTCAGGCACACGTGGAGGTTTTCTGGCCAGAACCTAACCTAAGTTATTTATAGGTTAAATAAAAAATTGTGTTGCATAGATGTGATATGCAAAGTAGTAGAGCTCCTTTGTGAAAGAGCTCGGCCGGGGAAGTCCTACCACCGTACCATACCTACTTCTCCAACAAAAAGTGATGCTTGCATTGCTGTGTTTCGGTCTGAAGGTTACGGGTGCCGGTAAAATTGCAATCACATGAGACTTTACATCTTCATATCTCAGTTTGGCAAACCGACTTGCGGTACCATTTAGGCAACAGCCTAGGTGTTATTGCAGTTATTATGAGCAAAGGTAACCGCTTAACATCAGGTGGGCCTTTAGCTCGTTTCGCCATGCTATACTATTAAAATAAATAAAAAATAAGTAGCTTACGTCATCAGAATCAACTTCTTCTTTGATGGTGACTTGGATGCAGCTTGCAGGGAGTGGTCTGATCTCATCCGTGATGGGCACGTGCCAGGTGCTCGCTGCTGGGATGGTAGCCGGCTCAGGTAGCTCTGATTTCATACTGAAAAAATGAAATTGTGGGTTAATTTTATTTCTCGTCGTAAATATACAACATGTAACAAAAATCCTGTTGTTCCTGTGAGCTACGTTATCAGAATCGATATTCATGCGGAAGGACACAAGTCACAACTCATTTGGAAAAAACTCTTCAATTAAAATAATCAAATTAAATCATTATTAATTGTAAATTAATAATGATTTGAATGATTTAAATTAATTTAATTTAAATCATTATTAATTGTAAATTAATAATGATTTAATTTAGGTAATGTTGGATATTGTCATCTCCACTCTTTGAGGTGGGCGCTAATAACTGCGACACAGTTCTCTGAACGAATGCAGCTGTTAACATACACAAAATATGTAAATCAGTTTGTTCCAATAAAGAATTTGAATTGAAAGTGATTATATCACTCAAAACTCACTCACTCAATGATATCAATAAAAATAATCAAATTAAATATTTAATCATTATTAATAGTAATGGATGCGGAAGGCACAGGACCGGTCGTTGTGGCGATGCTTGGGGGAGGCCTATGTCCAGCAGTGGACGTCTTTCGGCTGAAATGATGATGAATGAATGCAAACGAAGGAGGTTATTGTCTATTCCATTAAGGGGATATTTTCCAGAAACTTCTCCGCTAACTGCATCTATCCAACATGTTGATCTGTATTCGTGCCATATATAAGGAGGTGACTATACCACTGGTACTGAACACGAATCAATAAAAAAATCAATACCAAAATAAATATTTTTATTTAAATACCTATTTGTAAACAAACAAATTCCCTCCGTGTGTCGCGTGCGACACAAAAACGATGCGTGCGAAACCACCAAAATAATTTGCAGGTATTTCCACCCTTTGACAATGCCGCCGATGACTTATTTTCACAGTGGTTCGGGATTTATTCTCAAACCCTCGCTATGTTTCTAAGCGAAAACTTGGGTATTAAATAATCGTAGAATATGTTAAGTATTTTTAAATGACTAAGCATATTATTTATCATGTACTCTAGAAATATGGCAAGGTTACAGATCAACAACTTGTATATCAGAGTTGCGTAATGAAATATAATAGTCCCATACTAAACAGTCACGACCCGAATAGTCACATACTAAAACTATATTTTATCGGTACAACAAATTATTATGCGTGATTAACCTTCCTCAATCTTAAGATATTGTTCTTTGAATTATTTATTTAGATTAGCTGTTTTTATCTAACATTTATAGAAATAAACAATATTACCGCTATTATTGCGGATGTATTAAAGGATATTGTGGGCAACGAGAACTAATAACGATTGAATCGACAGTTACCTATTATAATTGTTATAGTCATCTAAAAATACTTGAAAATTTCTACGATTATTTAATACCAAATCAACATGTTGTACAGTGTGTAACAAAAACCCTGTTGTTCCTGTGAGCTACGTTATCAGAATCGATATTCATACGTAAGGACACAACTCATTTGAAAAAACTCATCAATAAAAATAATCAAATTAAATATTAAATCATTATTAAAAGTGATTACATCACATTCAATTGACTATTAATAATGATTAAATATTTAATTTGATTATTTTTATTGATATCATTGAGTGAGTGAGTTTTGAGTGATATAATCACTTTCAATTTACAACCAGTACTCCGGGCTGCTACTGAGAATTTCCTATTAAAGAAAAAACCCAATAACACTTTGCCCGCCCCAGGAATCGAACCCAGGATCCCACAATCAGCAGTTGTGCTTGCAACCACCAGACCAATGAGGCAGTCAATAGACCAATGAGGCAGTCAATAGACCAATGAGGCAGTCAAAAATTTTTTTTTTTACAAGAAACATGGTTTTTACAAAGATGTTAGTGGTTTTTGGCGCATACATCATGTCTCACTGTATGATCGCATGCAAAATATTATTTATTAGACTTACAATTAATTTACAATTGTCAAAACTAATAGAGATTAATTAATTATTGCAATACGTCTTCTTACACAATCTATAAGCACGTACAATGGAAACATGTCCGTGTGGAATTACAAATATTACAATTAACCCTTATAAATATATTATTAAGACGCTGACAACAGCCAAACACCCCAAATAGGCTTCTTTTAAAAACATTTTTAGCTGTATCTATTCGGTTTGTGGTAGTGAAAAAAAAATATGTTAATCTTGATCGTATTTTCTGAAACAGTATTGTGCCCAAAACACGTTTTCTTGAAGTTTTCTCGATAGAAAATAATTGTAAACTAACCTCTTAAAACATGCTTTAAAGCAAACAATCTCTATTGTTTACTAAATATTATAAATAAAATTAAGAAAAGATTTGAGAAAGACAATAATCTAAACATTTGTTGTTTCTGTTTTTCAAATAAGCTTTGTTTTTTATTAAAAAAATAAATTGTTAATTTTCATTCAAGTTGAGCGGAATATCCGACGTACCTCGGCTCGTTGCCTCTCTTTCAGTTCTGTATGAAACGACAGTGACCGCAGAGGTCTGATTTTTTAGGTGTTGTCAGCCTCTTAATATTTGCATTGAAAGAGCCTCCACGAGTGACAATATTTAAAAGATCGTCCGGCGCACCCTGGGCAGTCAGCCCCGCTACCAACCTGCTGATTGGCTAATCTTTTCCTCACAACATGAGCTATTATCATTATGTAGCTCATGTTGACACAACAGAAGAAGAAGATTAATATTTAAATTCAATACAATCAATTTAATCAACAATTATTTATTTATTTATTTACGAAATGTCATATAATCATTTATGGTGTAAAAACAGTTCTCACTTAACCACTTTTTTTTTTGTGATGCTTACTGGATGATGCCGCGACATGTGTACTGAGAGGGGTGAGCATGGTATGAGGTGCATATGTGTGTATGAGCGCTGGTTGTACAAGAAGATGCATAGTTTTTTGGCATCACTAGATTGTTTGCATCACATTGTATATATTTTTATACTATGTCTGTGCTATTGGCAAGGAATTCCTAATTTACTGTCATCAGATTTCCTTTGGAAAACCTATCAATGTTCTATCCCCCTGTCCCTGTATTTGCGTGGCGAGATGAAAGGCGACACTCTGACCAAAGGTTGAGTAGGTTTGTAAAACATAATGTTAAGTCCCTAAATCTAAGAATCTAAGGCCCGTATTCCAGAAGGATACTCAAGCGTTGATCTCTGTTTAAAACTAGTTTTAAGTTGAGCTTTGATTTTAGAATGTCCCTCAAGCAGAGATTTGTTGATCACAGTTCAGCTGAGTTTATTTTCGTTTTATATTGTCACCTGTTTCGGTATTTGGGCAGATATTTGATCTGTAATCACTCAAGCGTGGTCCAGACTACGCTTGGGTAGAGATTTCTATAATATTTCAGGTCAAATTCGTGTGTTTTGTTGTTGAATTAAAGTTTATAATTACCGTTCTGGAATAAGACCGATACTCAAGTAACGATTCTATCCTTAAGTAGTGATCAGGTGATTGGAGTTTAAACTGTACTTGAGGAAGCTTCTGTAATACGAGCCTAAGAAGTCATTTCCCTAAATCTTTATCATATTACAAACAAAACTAGATTATATACAGGTACCTTTAATAATTAATTTATGGCGAACATGAAAAACAAATTTCATGTAAGTATTTAGCAAGGACCGCGATCGAACCCGCGAAAAATATAAGACATTACCTAATAATTAGAATTACTGGTTATCAAGCTGTAAATGAATATAAATAAAAGCAGTTAATTAATATGCCTTTGTATATAGTAAAATATTTACCTTGAACTTGGAACTGGAACATCAATTTCCATTTTAATATTTAAAAATTCTGATTTGGGCCCATTTTCATCACCGGGCACCGCCGAATCTTCAGCTTCCTCCGTTAAATCTGGCTCTTGTTTCACGGCAACACACTCAAAAGCCATTTTAATTATTTCTTACGAAATATGTTAAATTTAAAAACACATTTTATTGTACTTAAATACTTCGCGATTTAATTTTATTGAAAAGAAAAACCAATAGCTAGAGCTTTTTTTTTTTTTTTTTTTAATTTATTTAACGGCCCTGGATACAAGTCCTTAAAGCCTAACTTAAATAGAAACATCAATTAGGTATTACAATTTTCCTACAGTATTAACAATAAATTTATATAAAGGTTTAAAATACGAAGATTCTGATAAAATTGTTTGCAATTCTTTCGGCACTTCTTTGTCACGTACACTCTGTAACTCAGAGACAAAAACTAAACGTTCAAAGTTAAACTTTTGACATTTCATTATTAAATGATCAAGGTCAGCGACCTCACCACCATCACATTGATCACACTTTCCTTCAGGTATAATTTTAAGTCTTGCTAGATGAGCTGGAGTTTTACAATGGCCAAATCTTAATCGATTTATCGTAGTTATGAAATTTCTGCTATCAGCATCTTTGTTTTTATAATACCAGGGTCTTAGCGGCGGGACCTCCTGAATTTTTGTATACCATTTGCCTTTTTCTTGGCTTATAATTTTCCAATATTCATGCCACAGTATTTTTAGGTTCCTACATAACTTTTCATAATAATCTGTAAAAGGAACTTTAAGTAAAACAGAGTGATCTTCATCACAAACTCCTCGAGTTGTTCTGTCCACCACTTCATTTCCAGAGATACCACAGTGAGAAGGTACCCATTTAAATTTAATACATTTGCCTCTTTGACTTAACTCTAATAAAGTTTGCCTAATGTTAAACAAAATAAAATTTAAATTATGTCTGAAAGAACTATTTTCTAAAGCTAACAAAACACTTTTACAATCTGATATAATTAAAATTTTAGAACTATTTACAGAATTTACATACAATAATGCTCTATAAATTGCGTAGCATTCAGCTGTAAAAATACTACAATTTGCGTCTAATTTAAAGCATTTAGTTTTTTTTACTTGTGGATCATAATATGCTGAAGTAACTTTATCCAAAACTTTTGATCCATCTGTATACAATTTATAAACATTTGGTTGACTGTGTAGGTACTCTAAAAATTCAGACTGGCTAGAAACCTTTTCAAAATCAATGATAATTAAATCACCATTTAAACAGTTGAAATCAATTGAATATAATGGTAAAAATTTTGAGAAGTGTACATTATTGCTTATAGTTTTGATATATAACGTTATACATAAAACTTCTGGTAAATGTCCAGACACAAGCTGTTGAGCATTTATATTGACATTATTAGTTAAGGTCATTGGAAGGTCCTGTTTTGGTAAAATCCTGTTTAAAACAAATGAATTGTTAGTAGCCAGTAATTTAAGACTAAATTTTTCTGCAATCTGTAAACGTCTTAACTTTAGTGGTAGTATACCTGATTCAGATTCCATTGCATTTATTGGTGTTGAACACATGGCTCCAGTGATAATTCTAAGAGCTTTATTTTGTAAAATGTCCAGTTTTCTGAGATAGCTAATATTTGCATTCATATAAGCTAAAGAACTATAATCAAAATGGCTCCTAACAATACTCTTATATAGCATAGTCAAAATTTTTGGATCTGAACCCCAATGAATACCAGCTAAAGAACGTAAAATATTTAATCCTTTGCTGGCATTTCTTAAAATGTTGTTAATATGACTTTCAAAGGTTAATTTAATATCTAGACATATACCAAGAAATTTCTTTTCGTGTAACCAAATTAACAAATTATTATTAAAATAAATTGAAGGAATTTCATCAAGTTTAATGACTTTTTTGGTAAATAACATAGCACCACTTTTGCTGACATTAATATTTAGTTTTAAACTGTTGTAAAATCTATGTACTTGATGTAATCCCTTGTTCAAGTTACTTATGGCCTTATTTACATCTTTATTTACACTATAAACAACAATATCATCAGCAAACAATAAACACTTAACAGAGGGTTCCGTTAAATATCCATTAATTTGTGAAGTATATAAATTATATAACAACGGAGAAATAGTAGAACCCTGCATTGTTCCTTTATACACATGCCTAGGTCCATGTAAAATATTATTATATTTAACATACATTACCCTATCATACAAAAAAGTGAATATCCATTTACAGACTTTCCCTGGTACACCAATATCACTTAGAATCTGAATAAGTATAGAAGGATTAACATTATCAAAAGCACCACTAACATCAAGAAAAGCACAGGCTGTATAAGTGTGGCTATGTAAGGATTTTTTGATATCTGATATAAAAGACATGAAATTTTCTGCTGCACTTTTACCTTTGCGGAAACCAAACTGTTGTTCAGGTAAGATGCTATGTTTTTCACTATAGTACTCTAATCTAAATTTTAGCATACATTCAAATAATTTACCTAAACAGGATGACAGAGAAATTGGTCTGTATGAATTACAATCATTTTCAGGTTTTTCAGGCTTTAAAATTGGAATCACACACTGAGTTTTCCAAGAGTCTGGAACAGATTCTGATAACCATAACAAGTTGTAAATTTTAAGTAGTACTTGTTTTGCTTTAATATGAAGGTTACGAATTAATTTATAGGATATGTCATCAAGACCAGGAGTAGTGTCCTTTCTAGATTTAAGAGCAATTTCGAATTCACTTAAAGTGAAAGGTTCAGATAAAAAGTGACCTTCAGTGCTTCCTGCTAATTCAAAAATATATTTTAACCTTATTGTGTCAATATCTTTTTCAGGTGGAGACAAAGGAGCATATTTTTCAAGAAAAGAGGGGATCCATTCATCATTTTTAGGAGGTTTTCTAAATGCCACGCGCTTAAATCTACGGATGTAGTTCCAAATCATGCTAACAGGTGTGTATCTATTGAATGCTTCACATAACAATCTCCAACCAAGTTTCTTTTTCTCACCAAGCAATTTCTTTTTTTTCGCATCAACCTTCTTATAGTGTATATAATTATCTATTGTAGGATAGGATGTATAATTTATCCATGCTAATTTACTGTTATTGACTGCTGTGGAACATTCATTGTCCCACCAGGGAACTGGTTTTTTTATTTTATATGATGATTTATTCACAATTTTCGGAATATGCTGCATCTTAATATTATTCAGTATATCACAAAAGCTGTTATATAAATCAATTGAGCTATTTGTTGTAGAGTTTAAATGATCAAATGCTTTTTCACTTTCAGAGAAATAACTGGACCAGTTAGCTTGGCTATATATGAAGCGTTCAGATGGATAACCTTCCTCATACTTTTCTACAGAAGTCTGAATATTTACAATTGTTGGAAGGTGATAACTACCCATTGGATCGTCATACACTTTCCAGTCACATAGTGGAGCTAGAACAGGACTCACACAAGATATGTCTATAGCAGATGGATTATGATGAATATTGCCCACAGTGGTTGGAACCCCTGTATTTAAAATGCAAAGATCACACTCATCTAATAAATTATAAACTTCATTACCTCTCGAATTCGATGACAAGCAACCAAATGCAAGATGATGTGCGTTCAAGTCACCTGATAGAATGATGGGCTTGGGCAAATCATCAATAATCTTTTTTAATTTTCTACATTTTAATCGACCTCTTGGAGGACTATAAGCACTAAGTAAAGACAAATTTCCTACACTAGTCTTGATGATAATAGCAACTGTTTGAAGATTATCATAATAAGGAGTATGAACCACTTTATATTTATAAGTATTTTTAGTTAAAATAGCGACCCCACCATAACCATTAGGACCATTCTGTTTTATAATATCATAGCCTGAAACACCGAAAGTACTTCCTTCCCTGAACCATGTTTCATTCAACAAACAAATGTCTATATCATTATGAGAAAGGAAGTTAATTAATAATGGTTTTTTATTATTGGCACTCTGGATATTAAAATGCGCTATAGTGATGTATGACTTATTGTAAGAATTGTTATTAAATCGAATACTATCCATTAAAGCAAATTAGATAGAAAAACATCTTTTATTCTATTTAAAGTTATCGGCTCTGATCCAGTTGAATTGGCTAATGCTACTAAGGACTTAACTATAGCATTTAAAATAATTTCATTGTTAGCAATTTGTTCAATTTCATTTTTTTTGTCTACTACATTACTTTTTTTATTTACAAAAGTAGGATTTACAACATTGTCAGAATTATTTACAATTGTATTTACAGTTTTATGTGGAGACTTGGATTTTAAAGCAGGGAAATTATTATCGTCTTTAACTATAGAGGCAAATGTTTTCTGTTGGTTTAATATTAAATTACGTTTTTCTTCTAATTTCTTCATTTTAATTGGACAGTCCCGAGATATGGCAATGTGGGCCCCACCGCAGTTAATGCACAATAAGGTATCTACCAAACATTCCTTATATAAATGATTTCCAGCACATGAAGAACACATCTGTTCACCTCTACATATTTTTGCTGAATGATTGAATTTGAAACATTTGTAACATTGTACCAGAGGTGGAATGTAAGTATTTACTTGATATCTAAATAAATTTATAAAAACATATTTCGGCAAAGTTGTGGAAGAAAAAGTGATAGCTACTGTTGTCAAGGGAACTAATTTTCGGTCAGCATCCCTCTTCATAAATCTTTTTATTGATATGACGTCTGCATCGGATGTAATATTTCTATAAATTTCCTCATTGGACATGTCAGTGGGAACAAATTTGATGATGCCCACTTTCTCCACCAAGTGAGCGGGAATGAAGGCACGTAGTTTATATTTCATTAAAAAGTTATCTAACTTTAGAAAGCTGTTAGCTGCAGCTGCTTTTTTGAAAATAATGCCTACTTTATAGGCATTTATGCGGTATACACTTGTTATTCCTTTCACATTATCGGTGAATAATTTGGTAAGTTTTATAGGGTTTTTGTTACCAAGTTTTTCTTTTTCTTTCGAGTCAACATAGACTGTGTAGTCAACGTTGGAGTTATTTTCTAGAAACAGTCTAGTATAATTAGTTTTAAAAAACATTTTATACCTTTCCTCATCTGTTATGTCGGAAATCTTGGGCATTTTTCTTTTGCGATCTGAGGACTCGCCATCCCCGTCGCTGTCCGACCCCATTTTGGGGCAAAAACTTACCAAAATCGATTAAAAGAAACTCCTTTCTTACTTAATTATCCGAAAATAAAATTAAAATTATTGGAGAGAAAATTTAAAGCTTCCGCTTATTTTGACTTCCCGCCAAAAAGTCCAAATAGCTAGAGCTAGTCCACCAGTGTTGCCAGGTCCGATTTTCAAAATCCGGCAGGCTTATTATGAAAAAAAAAAAGCGGGAGATGTATTGAGAAAAAATTTAAAAAATCGGGAGATGATGTTTTTAACAAAAATCAAAGTTTTTGAAGTAATCACGGTATTGTATTTTGTCACCATTCCAGCTGTAATATTAAAATCAAAGCAATTTTTTACAGTTTACTGCCCCTGTGTAATGAAAAAAATTGAATGTGTTTAGTGAACATACGATACTATGGGAGTAACGGAAATATTCAGGGCAGCAACTTATCCGTCTGTTTCATTTTATGTAGTTTTTTGTGCCAGGTTTTGATCTTATTTCTATTATTAGGCTTTATACAGGGATTGTAATTTTTTTTTATGATTTTTAGAAAAATCTGTGAATCTCCCGGAAAATGGCAACAGTGTAATTTTAATTTTGGTTTATGGCTCCATCGTGTCAACGATGATTCTGCCAATGTCAAGGTTGAATAAAACACGTATAAATTTACTATGATTGACCGGTGAAATAACAAAAGGTTCGGTCCATAGATTTAGAACACTATAATCTAAGGTTCGGTCATAATATTATAATACACTCTGTGGGTACGGTTTTCGCTGGATGTCACAGATGTGGTTGGGTTACCAAAAAAAAAATACAACAGATAAGTTAGTAAGATAAGTATATTTTATTTTAGAAAAGACGTACACAATGGACACGATAAAATTTAGTAGATAGGTTAGTGGTTAATAACATATAATTAATACGTATAGTAGGTATAACTTCAGATTCTAATATTATTTTCAGTAAGAAATTTACATAAGACTTTAATAAAGGGAGATCCCACAAGAGTTAGTAGGAAAGAAATATTAATAGGTCTTGGGATATTGGAAGGAAGGATATCATAGAGTGGAACAATAATATTGGGACAGAAGAAAAATAAGTGTTCCAAGGAGCCCTCGTCCATGCCACATTCACAGATAGAACTGTCACGAATGTGAAGTTTGGCTAAAAAGACAGGGGTACAAACAAAACCTAACCTCAGACGAATAATGACAGATGTGATCAATTTATTTATATTTTTGCATTTAAAAAACCAGGGTTTAGCAGGAATGTTTGGTTGAATATTGCCATAATATTTCCCTTTCACAAGTCTGGACTGTTGCCATAGATCATTCCAGGAACACATAAGACGTGGTTTAGCCTGAGAGCGCAAATCCCGAGAAGGAATGGTATTATATGTGTTAGAACCAGTTTGCACAGCCTGCTTAGCATAATGATCAGCAGCTTCATTACCCAAGATGCCAGTATGACTGGGAATCCAGGCTAGTACAATTTGGACAAGACTAAAGTCATGTTCAATAGGCATGTCATGCTGAGGCCAATATTCGTCGAAGTGTCGACACTTGAAGTTGTAACGGAGTACGTCTACCTAGGGCAGATAATTCAGCTTGGTAGGCACAACTTCGAGAAAGAAGCCGACAGAAGGATCCGTTTGGGATGGGCAGCATTTGGCAAACTTCGCCGAGTCTTCTCGTCGCCTATACCGCAAAGTTTGAAGACAAAGTTCTTCAACCAGTGCGTCCTGCCTGTCATGACTTACGGTGCCGAGACGTGGACACTGACAATTGGGCTAGTCCACAAATTTAAAGTTGCTCATCGAGCTATGGAGCGACCTATGCTTGGAGTTTCTTTGAAGGATAAAATCCGAAACGAGATTATTTGGAGAAGAACCGGAGTGACCGACATAGCTTGTAGGATGAGTAAGCTGAAGTGGCAGTGAGCTGGCCATGTCTGTCGAAGGACCGATGGCCGCTGGAGCAGACGAGTCTTTGAGTGGAGACCGCGAATCGGCAAACGCAGCGTACGGCGCCCCCCCGCCAGGTGGACCGACGACCTGAAAAACGTGGCTGGGGGGGACTGGATGCGGAAGACAGAGGACCGAGTGTTGTGGCACAACTTAGGAGAGGCCTATGTCCAGCAGTGGTGTTAGATGGTTGCTACTATGGCAACATTTTGTTGCTGACGTCACTAAAGATCGCCTTGCGTTGCGGCAAATTGTGCGCCATTTTTTGTCTACCAAGCACAGACCAAGTAGAGATGCTACGCATCTACCAAGCGAGTACGTTAGGTGCTAGCGACTATTATCTGATCTGTGCGTTAGGTGCAGCTACTATATAGTGATCTGTGGTTAGGTAGGTGTCAAATGCATATAAACAAATCTTCTTATTAATAAACACAGACTACTTAGAAGATATGTTAATAAATTTAGTTGTTTAGAGTGATATTTATGACGATTGAACTTATTCAGTGTATAGTGCACATTGATGAAAAATGACTCTGTGTTGTGTTGAGGGATGCAAATCCAATTCAAGGAAAAAGGAGCCCGGTATATCTTTTCATAGGTTAGTGACATTGTTTATTATAAAACTACGTTTAATTTCCAAAAATCTGCACTGTGGTTATGTTTTTTCTTCTATAAATCAATTAATTACTCCTCCTTATTAAGGAGTTTTACATTAGTTTTGTTGTTATTTAATCATGATCATTTAATAATGTTTGTGTACACAACAAATAAGGATGTGCTTTGGCACACAGATATCGATACTTTTTACTACATATAGGTAACGACGTAATTTCAATAACAACATTAGTTTGATGTAAATTAAGAGAACTCCAGAAAATCATAGAAATGATACGTAAAATATTTTACCGGGACTCATACCATATCACATCTGGCTAAGGGGACCACTGTTATCAACTCCAAAAGTTCAAATTATCGCATTTACGCTTCGAAATTATCGTTTTTCGATAAAATTATCGTACAGTCGACTGCATGACAGTGGTAACACTTCAATTTGAAAACCGTCCTTATTGCTTACGAAATAAAGATGCTGCTAATGTCAAAGTATTACCACTGACGTGCGGTCGACCGTACAATCTGTAATACCTAACTGTCGGGAAAAAAAATGATATTTTGACCAATTTTGAAATGTCGTTTGACTTTTTGGCGGGATTTCGACGACTGTTGCAATGTTTTGAATAGTAGAATTGATTTTTTTCTGGGTTTTTAGATACGTATTGTATCTAGCTTTTGGCCTAGGGAAGGTGGAATAGAACTCCCCTATAGGTATTAAAGAGCTGCGCGAGCGGAGCGAGCGCGAATTTTTTTTTGGATTTTCTGAAAACGTCAGAGCTTTTAATGTAACATGTTTTAAAAGGAGTTTTATTTAGGCTTTGTCTTTTCATATGCTTGCCATTTGGGGGTATTTGGACTGAACCTAAATTAATTAATTGCGTTTTTCATTAAGGTAACATTGACAAAAGCACAGTAGCGAGAGCGAAGCGTCTGTAATTGTTTGTTGGAGTTTGCAAAAACATCATACCATTTTAAAAGGAGTTTAAGTTACCTACATCCAAATTGTTTTGGAACTGGTTGGGCTGGACCTACGTACCTATAGCGCACGTGCGCTACAAGAGAGCAGCGCGAGAGCAAATATTTCTTAATACAATACGATGTATTTTTTGTAGCCTACTTGCCGCAATCAGTGCGGAACTGCACTGACTGGACCAAACATGTTGCTGCGTCCCGCTATCCCTACGACGCAGCTGTACGTGTCGCGACTGCATCACACCACGAAGGTAGAGGAGATCGTGGAATACATCAGAGTGAAGACCAATTTCACCCTGAGGGTTGAGAAGTTGGAGTCGCGCCACAAAGTTAACTTTAAATCTTTTGTGGTGCGGGTTCCGAGTCACCATCTAGAAACCTTCTCGAAGGAGGAATTTTGGCCGAAGGGTGTCGTGTTTCGGCGTTTTCGCGGAAGGCTACATGACACCATGACGCAGCGCAATACGTCGCCGAATCAACGTACTTAAACTTGTTTTATTTTATTTTTATTATGTATTAGTGTATAGCATATTTTTATTATTTAAGTTTTATTGTGTATTGTTTTAATGTATTTTTTATGGGCCTTGATGCCTGAATTAAATGAATTATTATTATTATTATTATTCCATTTATTCATTATTTTACATATTTTTTTACATTTTTAAACATTTTTACAAAAAACAAGAAATAAAAACATTTAAAAATATATAAAAACAGTAGCCCACCGGCATCAGGAACAGGGTCCAAGCTACCGGTGGTCAGGGCCTCAGAGAGAGGAACTTCCTAACGATACGTGCCGTGTCCAGAAGAACTGCTTTCTGAATCAAGCCCTTGACCCAGCTGCCTAATGAGAGCCTCTGTAGGTGTTGGTCGAGGCTCTTTGCCATTATGCCATTGGCCGTAACGACAATCGGCACGATGACTGCTGAGTCAACATCCCACATGTCGACAACCTCGTGTGCCAAGTCAAGATATTTTATTTCTTTATCTTTTTCGGCCTTCACGAGATTCCCGTCATGCGGGACGATGACATCAACAATCATCGTGCGGCGCTCCAATCGATCTATCATCACTATATCAGGCTTATTGTGTACAATAGTCCTATCAGTGATGATAGACCGATCCCAGTATAATGTGACATGACCATTTTCGAGAACTGGGTCGGGCACATACCTGTAGTATGGTACTTCTGTATCCACAAGGCTGTATTTCAAGGCAAGTTGCTGGTGTATAATCCTGGCCACCAGGTTGTGTCTGTGCAAATACTCGCCGTTAGCAAGACGAGAACAACCAGAAGTAATATGTCGGATGGATTCCCCGGGACAGTGGCATGCCCGACATATGTCAACTGTGCCGTCCTTTACAATATATTTCCGGTAGTTGTTCGTCATGATAACTTCGTCCATAATCGCACAAACAAAGCCTTCGGTCTCTCCGAAGAGGTCACCGAAACGCAGCCAGGATACGGACGCTTTAAAATCTACATCGGGCCCATGAAGAGCCCGGTAGAAGCGTCCGTGAAGCTCCTTGCTCTGCCATACCTCCCTGCGGTCATTGGTATCCAGTACCACAGGTTTGCGCCAGTTCTCTTTAGCCAAAGAGAGCGGGGTAAGTCCCTTGTCCACTGCAACAACATCTCGGTGCATACCCACGTCCAAGTGAAGGAAATATTCCCTTAGACTGCACACCTCACGGTTGTGGAGGGTCTTTGCATTTAAAAAGCCACGACCCCCACACTTCCGCGAGATGTACAGCCTCATCACCGATGACCGTGGGTGATGCATACGATATGCCGTCAGTAGCTTGCGGACTTTCCGATCCAGGGCGTCAAGACCCGTCTGAGTCCACTTGAGTATACCGAAGGAGTACATCAAGACCGGCATGACCCAACCGTTAAAGGCGCGCACCTTGTTTCCGCCTGATAAAAGACTATTGAGAACCTTTTTCAGGCGGCCAAAGAAGCGCTCCTGCAACGATTGCATCATGTTGGCCTGGTTGATGCCTAACGCCTCCGCCATACCCAAGTATTTGTAGGTTTCGGTTGGGGAGAGGGACCCAAGATGTGTAGAATCCGAGAGTTGAACACCCTCGGATTCCACAATCTCACCATGCTTTACATGCATGACTGCACATTTGTCCACACCGAATTCCATCCTAATAGAATTACTAAAGTTTTCAGTTACCCTTAGTAGCTCCATCAGTTGCAAGTCGGTGGGGGCAAACAATTTAAGGTCATCCATATAGAGCAGGTGAGATATTACTTGACCTCCTCTTCTCAACCGGTAGCCAAGCCCCGACTCCTCCAGCAAAGTACTAAGAGGATTCAGGGCCAAGCAAAACCACAGGGGACTCAGACTGTCACCCTGGAATATTCCCCGCTCGATCTTTATCGGTTCTCCATTACCTTGAGGCTGCCGACACGCTGGATAGCGAAGGACCGTTCTCCATTGCCCCATACATGACCTCAGGAAGGCGCGTAGAGTTGTGTTAAGTGTGGGCCTTTTTTAGTCTCATACAGGCATATAAATTTTAAGTTTATTGTTAATACACTATTTTTAGTTTTTTTTTTTCTCTCGCCTGTACCGAGACTGAAATAAATATTTTCTTTCTTTCTTTCTGTTAACTTTGTACAACTCCAGCACCCTCATGAGCCATGTATGTGGCACTGAGTCGTAGGCCTTCTTGTAATCTATCCAACATGTCGACAGATCCCTTCGGGATCGACGAACCTGTTGGCTAATGGCCATGTCAATGAGAAGTAGCTCTTTGGTACCACGAGACCCGTTCTTACATCCATTTTGAGTAGCAGACATGATGGAATTACTTTCAATGTGGTGACTAAGTTTTGCCCTCAAAATGGACGTAAGAAGTTTATAGACCGTCGGCAAACACGTGATCGGTCTATAATTTTTGGGTTCCGTGGTACTACCTGATTTATAGAGCAGGTGGGTTACTCCTGTTGTTAAGAATTGTGGTAACGACCCAGACTCTAAAGATGACTGGAATTGTGAGGCCAAGCAGGCATGTGAGCTGCGCAACCATTTCAACCAGAAGTTGTGCAGTCCGTCCGGGCCCGGGGATTTCCAATTGGGTATTGGTCGGACTGCACTGGCTACGTCATGGGGAGTGATGATAATCTCCTCCATTTCATTGATTGGCTCACATGCCTGCTGGATCTCCTGCATCCAGCCACCCTCGGTATGAGCAACAGGCACCGACCAGATATTGCGCCAGAATGCACTCATGGCATCATTATCCGGTAGGTGCACGTCACCCACACCTTGGTCAGGTCGTTCCCAGGTTCTATAAACCCACCTTTGGTCGCTTTGGAACATGCAGTTCTGAGTATAACGATCCACACGTCGTCTGTATCTACGGATACGATTAGCCCATGCACAAACTTTCTGCTTCAGGAAGTCGATGCGCTCTGTGACACGAGATAAGTATTCTCCAGCACTGACATCAGTCCCAGAGAACGCTCGTCTCACAAAGCGCATCACTCTTGGTCGTCTGTTGCCCTCCCTGAAGCAGATGAGCTTACCGATAAGCACCCTGGCTTCGCTAATACGCTGCTCAATCCTGCACTGCCAAGCTGGTACAGCTGATTTAGGTCGTGCAACTCTGTCAGTATTTGGGAATTTGACATGAGCTACACGACATGCCGCGGCAGCCGCACAGTACAGGATTGAGTGCGTATCTTGGAGATCTTCACTATTTTCAAATAAATTTGATAATTGCGAATCCAGGGCACATACCAGCGCTCTATTACGGTTGTGCATAGGCAAACGCGGCAACCGTGGCCTATCGGTAGGTGGTATCGATCGATATTCCCGAAGTGCATCCTCCAAAGCACTTCTCAATATTTCATTATACTGGGTATCTGCAGATATAGCTGTGTCCTCCTCCTCTTCGTCAACTTGATTAGACCCCAACGCATTTATAGGGGTTACACGTGGCCGCGTCGATGGCTGCGGCGTGGGAGGGATGACATGGCTACTCTGCATTTCAGAACGTAGCCGATCAAGTGCAGTGTCATCCAACCTATGATCCCGTTGAATGACACGCACCTGATCCGACAATCGTTGCGCCGAGACATTAACAGCCGGTTCAAGAGCCTGAAACAAAGAGAGCATCCGGCCACGGTACGCGGTCAGATTAGTTCCTCCCTCTGTAGCCCCAAAGTATGCGCGCATGACGTTTTCGTTCATCGCATACGTCCATCGCATGCGCTGCACACTTCCACCGGGAGCGGGGACCCTTTCAGAGGCTGGTGGGCCTCGAGGTCCCAGGCTGGCCGGCGGTCGGCCTCTTCCTCGCCGTCGTGCTGGTGGTGGTGACGACGGTGGTGAAAAATATTCATCGCTCGAGCTCGACGCAACTGCAGCGGCCGGTGTCACACCACTTACGATTGAAGCGGGTTCCGGCGGCTGCGAGGCGGAGCTGAGCGATGAAGCCGAAGGTGGTGGGCGTGTCAATTGGGCTCTGGCGCGAGATCTTGTCAACATTTTATGGTCATCTTGTTTTTTTCTTTGGTTTCATTGCTGTTATTGTGAATTTGTTTCAGATTTCTGCACTGTCATATTTGTGTGTGTCACTGTCATCTTAGTAATATATTAGTTTTTCTTGAAATAATGGATTATCACTTTGTTTATTGATATTATATACTTTTTTTGTTGTTTCTTTGATGAGTGCTGATATTTGAAGAGGTTTTTCTGCTATTTCGTGCTTATTATAGAATTAATAAAGCGTTTAGTAAGAGATGCCTTGTTGACGGGGCAGTGTTGCCGGTTATTATTATTATTATTATGTGTATACTAAAGCAATTTTAGGCTTTATCTACAGCATGGCTGAATTTAGTTCTTACCACCCTTGGGCAAATTTAATTTACTGATTCACAAACTCATGATAGGTATAAGTCAGCTCTGTTTCTCATAAAACTCTTTTATTTGGCTTTCCTTACTCTATTTACGCAACAGAACTGTTATGATTTGTATTTGTTAATGAGGAATCTGATAAAAGTAAAAGGCTGTTAGCTGACTTCAATAGTTCCTAACTGCTGTTTTTGGCAGAACGTCTAAAGTTCTACTTGTTGATACTCTTTGGATGTTCTCGGAGCACTTGTTTACGTCAAATTTACCATCTACAATTTAATAAATAAATATAACAGCTGTATGCTGTATTTAGGCTTCGCACATAATGATCCAGCTGAGTGTATGGATGGCAGGTAGGGTTCAAGTCTGGTAGGCCCGTTCCAGGGGGTATACCTATGGTACTGTATAAACAAATAAATTACGGTCTATCATCTGTATATAAACTTGAGTCAGTCGCACAGGCAGTCCAGGATGCTATCAAAGCATTACTTTTTATTTATTGTACGGTGTAAGGGCGCCACTAATAGTCATACATAATAAAATATTAACTTAAAAATCACTTTTCTGGCACAAAATTGGATAGTCATACAAGGCAACGATCAATACCTCAGAAACATCTAGTTTACCATAATTTTGATTAGGGTTGTTTTACTATAGACGAACCTGAAAATCCTAGCAATCAGGCCATATAAAATAGCGTAGCAGTGAGATAGAGTGAGATACTATTTTTTTCTCGTTTTAACAAACACAAACGCATAATATGAGTGAAGGAGAGAGAAACTCGCCTCTTGGTGTTGTTTGCGTTTAATTTTTTAACCGACGAAAAAAAGGAGGAGGTTCTCAATTCGACGCGTATATTTTTTTTTTTTTTTTTTTTTTTTATGTATGACCACGCATAACTTTTTACAGAGTGGTCCGATTTTGAAGATTCTTTTTTTTATACTTAGGGTATATCTCGAAGTTGGTCCCATTTAAATTTCAAAATCAAAATCCACCCCTAAGGGTAGTAAAACAGGGGATGAGTGTTTATTCACCCACTGAATTCTTACTTGTTGACCGATTCTGTTGAAACTTGACACACATAAATATAGTTCTAGACACTACGACATAATGGAGACCTGGAGTTAGATTTTAACCACAAAAAATTTAAAAATAAAACTTTAACAAAAAATTGAACCGACGAAAGCAGAAACTGAAAAGCGAAAAATAACTAATTATGAGTCGGCGCCAAACAACCAATCAACGAAGATCATTAAATTACTTTAAATAAATAATAAAAACAACGTTACATCAAATACAACGTGAAATTTTCAACGATAAACAATAACTTTCCAAAAATGCGTTCTCCGCTCGGCCACTTGCAACTTACATGCACTTTGCTTGTTAAAAGTTCGTTTGGCGCCGACTCATAATTAGTTATTTTTCGCTTTTCAGTTTCTGCTTTCGTCGGTTCAATTTTTTGTTAAAAAGTTTTCCTTACGAAAAATGCGTTTTGCTAGCGTATTGATGTTTTCTTTATCCAATGCTCAAAATTATCGTACGTTTAACGTAATTTAGATATTCGCTATCGTACATCGTACCGATGACTAAATTATCGTACGGGTTGGCAACACTGAAGGGGACAGAGTGAATAGAGTTTTTTTGCTTACAGTGCATGCTCTATTGTTGATTTAAAAAAAATATAGTAGGGTGGTAATCACCACGGGTGATAAACTTGGAACAAATAATTTCAACCGTATACAGATGTACTCTATGGTTAGAAAAATCATACATGACAGGAGACCTTCGCCCCCTTGTAACAGTCTTCACCCCGTTTAGGCTATTGAATTAAGAAACCTAAAGAAGCGGCATATTCTTCTATATCCACCTAGTTTATACAAATATCTATTAAATCGTTATTGAATTATGAAACTATTCTTTGTCTCTTGTTAACCAACGTGTTATGTCGTCTGGTGAAAGCGATCGCATGCTATTTGTATATTCTCTGCTAGGCAACATCTTTACGGGATGTCAAAATACCTACGCCGCGTGGCAACCCTGCTTACCCCGCAATGTGGCCCATAGTACATGAGCTGTCACGTAAACAAACTAGGGCTGTTGATATGTTTTAAATATCTGATTTTCGATATATCGATATTTATAAATATACAATCGGAGTTCGATATATTGAAAAATAAAAGATATTTCGATATATTGGCCAAATTTCATGATTCTAGGTCAATGTGAAGTACCCTATAGGTTTTTTTATGTGAGTTTGCGAGTATCAAAATGTGACATAGCCGTATGATTGCCTTGACTTAGAAGCTTGATTTTTTATGTCCTAGGGACAGCCGAACTTAGTATTTGATATAATTGCATTATTTATTACTACTTGAAAATGATTTTAATCAGCACACATCTCTGGTACGAAACACGAGCATCGATATCGATACTTTTTAGTTTTGATTACTTACTTCCCTAGATATGGCCACCATAACGGTGGCCCGGATATTGTAGGTATACCACGCTAATTTCGTAGGTATTACAGGTGCATAGGTACATGCGTCAGTATAGAAATGTCTTTGGGTACAAGTCAACAAGTCAATGGTTTAGGCCCTTTGCCAAGACCATAGATAATTTTCGACCGTCATACGTAGTATCTCTATGTAGTCTGTGGTCATTGTTAATTTTTTACGTTAATTTTGGTTGTTTTCACAGACCAAGTAGAGATGCTAGTGCTACGCATCAGCTTTGTAAATGGAATCTATGGAAGCTTTTACAGATAAGATATTTATAGTCTTCTCTCTTTAACATACGTACAACCACATGTGAAGGAAAGATATGACACTACTTTCATACGTCAGTTTTCCGTGACATTTCTTAAATGAATTACTGAGCGTGGCGATTATTTGAAAATCCGCCATTTTTTGTCTCGGGTTGTTGTGGTTAGTAAAACCACAAAATCTACGAATTAAAACGTTTATCATCCATTTTAACCCAGGAATCATCACAATTTTTCTAAAACAACTCTATCGATAAGTACTACAATTAGATTATAATAAAACAAAGTTTAACCGGATTAAATAATAACCAATTAAAACAGGGAAACCAATTTAAATAATATACGCGATTTAATCCGGTTAAACTTTGTTTTATTATAATGTGTAGTGATCGCGAAAACCTAAGAAGTTATTATACAATTATATTTTTGTAAAGAACAAGACTACTAGGCGGCCATAATAAGTCTCGGACATTTCAAAAATCGACACGGTTTTTTTTCCTTTATGTCAAGTCCAATAGTTCCATAGTCAAAGCGCATCAGACGGTGATCTTCCATACAAAAAATATCGCATTACCACAGACCTACTAGACTTGCAATACGCATGGCTACTATACGCGCTCTCGCTCGGAGAATAGGGGTTGCCAGAAAATCACATGTCTCTTAACTTTAGGGTAATAAAATCGATTCTGAGAATAAATATTTTAACGACTAAAGATTACATAATCAGCTCACTGCTGGGCAAGGGCCTCTTCTCAGAATGAAAATGTTAAAGCCTTAGTTAGGGCCACGCCTAGTGCGGGTTGGCGGACTGCATACCTACACCATCGAGGCCTGTATGGAGCACTTTCAGGTATGCGGGTTTCCTCACGATGTTTTTCTTCACCTAAGTGATAATAAAATTCTGATCCATACAAAAATTCGAAGTCAGAGGTGAGATCTCTGCTTCGTCTAAAACGTTTACCTAATAATCCAAAAAATATAGGGATGAAGAAATAAGTACTTAGGTACAACACACCATTCAACACATATATTTTAAATAATAAAAAATACAATCTCGAATATTAAGTAATGAACTGTTTGAGTTCCATGGTTTTCTTTTGGCTTTTTAAACTACTGGATCAGAGGGAAACCTGAAATATTTAAAGAACAATAAATTCCTTTGAACACTAGAAATAATTTCGACTTAGGGTGGTATGCCACTCGTCCAATTTCTTTATCCAATCGAATTTTTTTGAGGATCAGTATTAAAATACATACGACATTTGATGAAAATCATCCAATTTAACGATTTAAATTGTGGAAAGAAAAAATCGCTCACGAGCAGGATAACCGAACCTGCGACTCCTGGCTTCCACAATTTAAATGGTTAGATTTCGCTACGCATGCGTAAATGCGTTAAAAATAATAAAATAATCATCCAATTTCTTTGATCAAAGTATTATTGAACAAAGAAATTTGACCGGTGGCGTACCACCCTTAATAGGGTAAATAAAATGATTTACAAGCAACACCGATTCTGAAATTGCTATTACGAAGTTACGAATATTAAGAGAAAATATGCATTAAACCCCAATATTTGCAGCAATTGAGATGAGAATGTTAAGAGGAATGTGTGGTGTAACGAGAATGGATAGGATAAGGAATGAATATGTAAGAGGGAGTCTGAAAGTAGCGCCAGTGACAGAGAAGTTAAGTAGTAACAGACTATCATGGTATGGACATGTGATGAGGAGGAATGAGGAGCATGTTACGAGGAAAGTTTTAAGTATGAATGTTGATGGCTATAAGAAAAGAGGGAGACCGAAGAAAATATGGATGGATTGTGTGAAAGATGATATGAATAGAAAGAAAGTAAACACAGAGATGACGGCTGATAGAGATGTATGGAAGAAAAAAACATGCTGCGCCGACCCCAAATAAATTGGGATTAGGGCAGGAGGATGATGATTTGCAGCAATGAGAACTTTATCCGCATTAACGATATCTTTATTGATACCTACTATGTTACCCATAACCCAAATATATTGAATATCGTCTACTTACAAGTGAAATGATACGCCGGCACTTTTTTGTGCGTTGTGACTTTTGCAGCCCAAGATACTGCAATATCCCATTATCCACACACTCACTTGATGACGGCGTTTTTATATTTATTGAGACTTTGTCTCGGAACACAAAAATACTCACACAAATCACAAAAACATATAGAACATAACCTAAAGTAAAGATTTATTTATGTACTGTGTGTCACATTTGACACTTAGTACAGTAAAGCGGTATAAAAACCGGCCAGAAAGATAAGGACAAAATAGTAATCTAGCATCTCCTTCTTTCATAGGTATTACGTAATTTAACGTTCTCTATCTAACTGTCCGTAACGTCAGTGATTAACTATCTGCAGGCGTAGCATGACCGCTGTAGACAAAGCTTATGTCGACGGAAGAATAGACAAAATGACGTATTGTAGAAAGATTTCTTCCATCCGTAGCATGCCGATGTCAATAATGAAGAAAAGAAATGTTTCTATACTTCGATCGACACATGTCTATGTCCGCGCGTAGCTCAAGGTTTCATCAGGATTCATCACGAAATAAATTTCTCTTTACTACAAATTATTTATTTAACGATTATTACATGAACTGACCAGAAGAAGAAGTTCTACAACAAGAATGACAGCCCGCGCAAAGCACAGTGTCTCCATCTTTATATTACTACAATCAAATAGACCCAACGGAGTCACTAAATACATTTTAATTTATAAATGAACACTAAAATAATTAACCACTCGTCGTGATAAAACTAATATTAATTTAGATAATCTCTAAACATTATATAAACCAACAAATCATGCCAGATATTAAAATATGAAACAATATAAAGCGGAATTATCAGAACCACAAAATTAAATTAACAACATTTAAATTAATAATTTCATTAATCTAATTAGAATATTCGAATTATAATTATCATAATATTAACATTATTTACAACATTAATTTAATTAATACGGATCATCAAATATCTAAACAAAAAGGTATCTTCTTTGATCTTTGATGATCTTCGCAAAGTACAACAAATACAACTTTGATGATCTTTGCAAAGTACAATAAATACAACAGCAAACTACATAGCAAATTCTAGAAATAATGGATATTTATTTCAAAATACTTCATAATCTAAATACTTAATTCATCGTATAAACTAGTTACCTCAAAATGGCAATAGATTGCGTTGTAAGCATCGATATTCGATATAGCATAGACATTAATTAGTCTGAGTCCGAGTATAAATTAATATTTTAATGCTATAAGCTATGAAAAGCTATATTACTCTCAAATTACACTAGAGGGCGCAATGTTCAACCAACGCCAGGAAGAAACATTCAATACTGACCAGTAATAAAGATTAATATATTAACTTCTGTCAAAAAAGTGTAAACAAAATTTATGGCAACACTAGCGCGCCCATATCTACAACGTCGAGCATGACGAACATATTTTCTCTACTTTTGACAGTTAGGGGTAGACATCACAAACTACTAAGAGAACACTACGTGTTGTAGACATGTTTCTCTTCAAATAGAAGAAATTAGTCTACATCTCGTGAGACCTAGACAAAATTATTCTTTAGTTTTATTTGGACTAGATTCTTGTTAAATTGGTTTTATTGGAGTTTTTGAACAACAATAATAACATGTCGGGTTCCTATCGTCGCTATCTCCTTAGTTATTATCAAAAACTAGCCTTTGCCCGCGTGTAATTCGTAATAAGTATCGAATGACTATCGTGCATCCTTCGGGAACTGTGTCTTCCCGGGATAAAAAGATTTCCTTTATGTTAATGCACACCCTATGGTCTACGTGCTAATCTTCATCCAAATCCGTTTGAACAAGATTGAAGGACAAACAAACAAACATCCATACTTTTGCATTTATAATATTAGTAGGATTACATATAAGAAAATTTGCTGAATGCCCGCGGTTTCTTCGGCTTATCACAGAAAGCCTTATCGCACATCCCTCGGGAATCGGGAACTGTTTATTTTCTCGATACAAAAAGTAGATAGAGTATACATTATTTTTTGCACACCATAAAAATATTAAATTACTTTGTAATAGTGATGCAACTCGAGTCCACTTTTACTCGAGTGACATCGAAAAAAAACGTACTCGAGTGAAAAAAATATCGACTCGAGTTCACTCGGACTCGATTCACTCGCCAATCACTCACTAAATAACGTAATGTTATTTGGTTTTATGAACAGACCATATTTGCTTATTTTTATTAGCATATAATATTAATTTCGATATATAAATGTTGATTTCGTAAGACTGGCGATGTATTGAAATAATACTTCAAACTCTTCGTTTTTTCGCCTCAACTTATTGACAAAATGAAAAATAATAAATAAATAATAAATATCTTTGGGACATTTTTACACAGCACCATCTAGTCCCAAACTAAGCAGAGCTTGTGGTATGGGTACTAGACAATGGATATAATACGTATATACTTTTTTTTTTTTTTGTAAATACATACTTATAATACATAAGCAACACACCCAGACCAACACAAACACTTATGTTCATCACACAAATATTTGTGTCCTGTGGGAATCGAACCCACGACCTCGTTATCAGCAGTCCGACACTCGAACCAGTAGACCACAGAGGTCGTCAAAAATAATGAATTCAAGTATTATGACAGGCGACTCGTTAGAGGCGAGTGATCGAGTGACTCGTGAACCACTTGAGTGACTCGACGGCTCGATCAATAGAGTAAAATTGTAAAATGACTCGAATGACACGAGTGGTAAAATCGGACTCGAGTCGCATCACTACTTTGTAAAACGCATCCTTCGACCTTGACATTCATGACTACAAAATGCGTATTGTTGTTGCTTTGAATTACGTACAAAATGTTTCAAAACTTATTCGATTCACCTTTTTTCTAGATAACGAAACATAATAATGTGGTAGGATTTGGTAGAATTTGTACGGCACTAGCTACGTTCTCGTCACAGATTAATGATATATGTACTAGTAGTTCTCGTTGCTATGGAAAAAGATCTGTCACTTTGTCTACGTAGAAACTCGAGTCGACGGGTCGCCTCATGCTCGAGAAGAGATATCTTGACGTATAGAAAGAGCTTTATCTACTCTTGGAAGAATAGACATAGAATTGGTCATGCTACGCCTACTGGAGGTTTTTCATCTGAGCGCATTACGAATTTGTGACTAATGGAAGTGACGTTTTTTTTTTTTTTATCGCTCGTTGTTGTACCTGAATTCGGGCCTTTTTGCTTGTCACGGCCAGAATAGTTTGGAAACTAGCCTTTTAAGCCTCTGAAAGGAACCCCTTCCCCCTCTGTGCCCCTTGTTTTTCATAATTTTGGATATTTTAGGATTTGTTGACAATAAAATACTTTGAATATTATGAATTATTTTTATCTTGGTTTTACATTTGGTTCATGCTTTCTGTTACATTGGAGGCGAGCATTTTGCAACAACAATACATCTGTGCTTTTTATTATTCTATTAATTATATTGCACCAATTTAATTCTGCTAATCTCTAAACTTAATTCGAGAAAGCATTAAACACAACATGCCTGTGTAGTTAACAATCCAGGAAATCAAACAAATACTTGGATTTCATTTTATTTAAAAAAAAATGTTTCCTGAGATCTAATTTCCAAAGATTTGTTTGCTTCGTGAATTGTACAGCTAAAACATTAATATTCCCTAAAACATATCCTATCACTAGTTAAGTTTTCATCACAAGAAATTAAATTTACTTCACAGCACATACAAACAACATACATAAAACAATACACATACATTTTCATAAAAAATAATTGTATATAACCCACCCTGTGGTGTAAGCCTGTGAGTAGACATTTAGCCTTTCTTGAAAAAGCTGATGTAGGAATACTCTCTCGGTTAAAAGATCCAACCGGGTAGGCACTCTCGGAATCTTTTTAGTTAATTTATCTTGATTCAAATAAGGCCCTAAATTTCACCAGTTGTTTACATCCGGTTCATTTCATTAATTATAATATCATAATTATTTTAATCACTATACCTATTCAAGGTCAGTTTTACAAAATTAAACTTTATTCCAATTGCCTCTGAGATTTTACACATTCATGGTAGAGCCTGGCTTGGTTTAAAACAACACGCCTTCTTCGGACTTGCAACTTTGATGCGGATGAGCTATCAGGAGCAGGCAGCATCAATTTCTGAAAATAAAAAGTATACATCTGAATTATTTAAGTTTTGTCAAAGAGGCCATTAAGAAAATACAACTGATAGAACAAAATTATATTACAAAACATTTGGTAAAGGATATTGGAAAAAAAAATACCACTAAATGATTCTTTGCTTATACATATTTATCTTTCTTTTCCCACAATGAATTTATATTTTGATGTATTTTTATTAAATTGTGTATCAAAGTATTTTGAATTGTCACCCTTGTTTGTATTGATTTTTCGAAAGCGGTTCTGACATAATAATGGCATTAGCCAGCTCTAAACCAAATGTCTGAATTTATTTCACCTAACCAGACAAGGAAAAGGGCTTACCAGTTTTAGTCCTTGTATGTTTCTTTATAGGTTTCAAAGTTTGATCCTCATGAGCCATTTTTAGCATAACCATGTCTGAATTTGTATTCTCTGTAATGAAATAATTGAATTTTATCAACAATATCAATAGAATTAAGCATAAGCCTTTTGGAATGTATAACCCGATACCCTTCCGTGCCACGGAGAACATGTTAAGCTGTTGGTCACAGTAATAATATGAATATCTATGGCAGTTGTTACGGGTGATCAGAAGTCTGACAACTGGTCTAACCAGTACCAGTACCTGGTTACCCAGTTGGGTTGCAGGTCCTGATGGCCGTCTTTTCATGTAAAATACTGATGTTCAGCCGCATCTGTTTAGACTGAAAGCAGACCCCAATATAATTAGGATAAAGGGGATGGTTTTGGAATTCAAAACGTCAAAACTACATGAATATTGAAGGTCGAAAGTTCAAGTGTAGTACACATGCTGCAATCTAGTAAAAAAATTTGTGTAGCATGTAGGTATGGAATGAAGAAAATATTCCTGATATTGAGGTACGTACCTACCAGTGGTCAGTGTGCATAGTTTGAAGAATGCCACAGTTGATTTCGCTTGCGGAAAACAACGTGAGATAGGCGTCAACACGAAGACGAGGCCTCAGAGGTGTCGAGGCGATGAACTTTATATATACTCTATATTATCAAAATGTTTTGGCGCCTCATATAGGCTTGTGAATATCCTCTGGGAATGTTTCACAATCCTCTACAGATATCTGTTATTGCACTCGTAACAATTTTTGGAGTATTTTTGTGTCTTGGGAAAACGTTATAAATTGACGTCCTTTTGCCTATTATCACAATAAACTTCACAACACCGCACTTGTGAATCATACTACACAATGTTATTACGCTATTATAGGATTATAGGTTCAAAATTGAGAAAATAAGTTACGGAAATAAATCAACTCAAATGTTCAACTTTTTACATTATTTTTTTATATATTTATTCTTGACCATGGATACATGTCCTTCAGTCGTAATCATTGAACATATTATACTTGTATCTTGCTTGTATCCTAGTAAAGTGATGGAAACTTTACTAGGTTTCAGAGGGGATGATGAGATAATACGAAAGTCATGATTTTCAACTTTGTACCATTTATCCACACTTGTACACGTTAACGAGCACTTAACATTTAATAATCCACCATTATTACACATTAACACTCGAAGAAACACAAATTTTGGAAAATAATACAAAATCCACAACATGATCTTTACGAATTTTCCCGCCAACCCCCAACTTTTTACATTTTTTTTTTTTTTTTAATTTATTCATGACCATGGATACATGTCCTTCAGTCGTAATCATTGAACATATTATACCTACTTGTATCCTAGTAAAGTGATGGAAACTTTACTAGGTTTCTGAGGGGATGATGAGATAATACGAAAGTCATGTTTTTCAACTTTGTACCATTTATCCACACTTGTACACGTTAACGAGCACTTAACATTTAATAATCCACCATTATTACACATTAACACTCGAAGAAACACACATTTTGGAAAATAATAAAAAATCCACAACATGATCTTTACGAATTTTCCCGCCAACCCAACTTTTTACAATGGCGGCAGTGTTGCCAAACGTGCAATAATTATCTACCATAATTTCAAGTTCTTTGCGATAAAAATAATAGGAGGTTATCGCATGATAGTTTTACTAATTCATACGATAATTTACATAACACTACGATAGTTTTGAGGCAGAGTGACAACAAACAACAACTTACATTAACAACAAGCTTATCCATAAATTCTCGTCTCTTTCACTCACTATGAGTGACGCATACGACAGACTGAACAAAATGCACGACAAAGACCGAAAAAAACAATAAAATTCTTCCCTATCAACTGCAAAGCTGCGTCATTTTCTACTTATTTATTTTGTTCAGTCTTTGTTCATCGGTCAGTCTGTGTCAGTAATTCTTAGTTCAGTCAGACCTAGAGTCAGACAGTCAGCCTGAGTGCTATTGGATTAGTTATCTGTTTAATATCAGTTTTTATACCTGTCTTGTCTTGTTTTGTTTTAATTTTTGAATGCTGCTAGCTTGAACAATAATAAAATTTACTTATCTTTTCTTTTTCCTAAATTACTCCTAAAAGAGGGTGCAATAGGGTTATATAAAACACACTGACCTTTAATTATCAATAAAGAAAGCGTATGCGATAAAAATACGATCTTTTTTTCCTAGATCTCGATAGTTTCAAACTTACCATCTGGCAACACTGATGGCGGTTGCCGGTTTTCTATACAATTATTTATACAAATATATATAGCGTATGGACGTCAAAGGAAAGAAGTACGAGGGGAAACTGTCACTTTCATTAGTTATATCTATAGACAATCAGATGCTTATTGCGGGGATTTTATGTACTGAGATCACCACCCATGGTTGTTTTTTGTAAGATTTCGATTTTTCCAGGGTGCTCAATCTTAGAACAAATAATCGGGTACAACCATGAATCTATATAGTAGGATAACACACTATGTGACTTAAAACGAGCCCAGCGAGAGGTCCATAAAACTATTGCATTTCTTTCTACTAGGGTGTCCAAATAATATTTATTTGTGGATTTTCTCAAACTTAATGTTATCGTTTCGAAAACTAAGAGGGGTCATTGTACTCATAATGAAGTAGATTATATGCTTTGACCCTATTTATATATTTTTCTTACCCCGAGTAGAAGCAGTATATCAAATCCGTTCAGCCGTTTCAGTGTTATGGAAGAACAAACTAACATCCATACTTTCGCATTTATAATATTAGTAGGAAGTAGGTATGGACATTGTCAACACGGCCTGCTGCTGGTTTACGGTAGGCAAAGTCGATGTTTTATTAATTTTATTTTCATGGATCATTGGTGTCAATTCTCTTGTTCACGCTACTTTAACAACTCAACTATCGCTCTCTTTTATTAATAGTAGATACAAGAAAGAGATGGCAACAATTTTAGAACTGTCAAATTAGTTTACGTGTTACATCTCACTGTATTTTAGTGGGCACGTTCCGAAATCACGACTAAACTTGTAAAAACAATTAAATTCCGACTAATTTGACAACGCTTAAATTGTTTCCATCCTTTTCTGTTATCTCCTATCAGTAAAAGAGAGCGATAGTTTAAAATAAGTTTAGTTCATGAACAAGAGAATCGACACCATTGCCAACTTTGCTAATTCTACGTGTGCAAAGATATTATACAACGTGTAGTTGAAATAACTCAAAACCTCTTAAGGGGTCATTGTACTTATCAGTAATAAGCTGTTCCCTGCATTTGTGTTCACATTACACGTAAAAATGTAAGGAATAATTGTGTTTTCGCGATTTCGGGGTTGGTCCCATTATTTAATTAGCATCCCGGGAAACCTCGAAAACCATATTGATTTTATTTCAAAGTCACGTCCGCCATCTTGGATCTCGAAATAGATGTTATATTCGTAATTAGCATCCCGGGAAACCTCGAAAACGACACCCATATTGATTTTATTTAAAAAGTGACGTCCGCCTACTTGGATGTCAAAATAAATCTTATATTCGTCATCAGGACCCCCGAGAACCTCGAGAACGATATCTGTATTAATTTTATTTAAATAGTCACGTCCGCCATCTTCGATGTCGAAGTAGATGTTATATTCGTCATGCTCCACCCAATGCGGGCCCGACACGCACTGGCTCTGTGTGGTTTGCGCTTTAGAGTTCCTAAGACTGTGGTACAACCATGGGTGTATTCAGAATTTTGTCATCATTCAACGTAAATAGGAATAATCTACTTTTTCTTTGATTTGAATGAATGAGTTTTTTTTTTCAAAATACACGCTAAAAACGATAGACGACTTTGTTGTTTTTCCTGGGAATTATTTTTTCCCGATCTGTCATTCAGGTCATCTTTGGGATCCAATAAAAAAACCAAATACATTCGTGCATACAACGCATGGTCACCCTAGTGTGTCAGTGCTTTGTAAATATGAAAACCATATGAAAACACTTACCTGTAAAAAGATAAGCCACAGCCAAGATATAATTCTTTTTTACAACCACGTACGCAACAAAAATTCACCATTTTATAATAAAATATACTGAAAATTCAAATCATGAAAAATTACAATAAACCGCCATAATTGTTGTCAATATGACAAATCAGTGTTGACATTTAAAGGTTTACACCAATATTATTTTATAAATTCAATAAGAATACGTAACAAAATAGTACGATCTACTTTTATTAATGGCTTACATCACTATTACGAATTTCACATTATCGTGTTATAGAAGTGCGGTAATAACGAATTTTACAAAACTATAATTTTGATTTAAAAACTACTATAGAAATTTTTATTTTACGTTGGCAATTTTTTAAACAAGGACACACAAGTCGCTTCTCGGCTCTCCCTTTCTTTTGGTTTTCTGCTTACATCACTATTACATGAAAATAAACCTTAAACGATAGACTTAAGGTATAGTTTTGTATTGATAAAAATATGTGGTACTTTGTCCAGGAATGTATGTAATACATACATATATAATGTTCTTGGGTACAACAGCTTTTACAACGCTGCAAAAAAACGTAGTACTTCGAATGCTTGTAGATAACAGGTAAGATGGTGGTTTTTAATTTAGTAGCATTATATTTGTTACTGTTACGGACTAAAATTAATAGATGGCAGGTTTTACAAATTTAAGAAACGAGATATTGTAATAGTTTATTCAATATTCGATAGATGTCGCTACATGACCCCATATTGGATAATTGCTCCAAAGAGATTAAGATTTCATTTCACGAGATAATTGTACTGATTTTTCATCAAATATTACATTATTAAATAAGTATATAATAAAACTTTTTAACAAAAAATTGAACCGACGAAAACAGAAACTGTAAAGCGAAAACTAACTAATTATGAGTCGGCGCCAAACGAACTTTTACCAAGCTAAGTGCGTGTAAGTTGCAAGTGGCCGAGCGGAGAACGCATTTTTGGAAAGTTATTGTTTATCGTTGAAAATTTCACGTTGTATTTGATGTGACGTTGTTTTTATTATTTATTTAAAGTAATTTAATGATCTTCGGTGATTGGTTGTTTGGCGCCGACTCATAATTAGTTATTTTTCGCTTTTCAGTTTCTGTTTTCGTCGGTTCAATTTTTTGTTGAAATTTTTTTTTTCATTTTTTTATGGTTAAAATAAAACTCCAGATCTCCATTATGTCGTAGTGTCTAGAACTATATTTATGTGTGTCAAGTTTCAACAGAATCAGTTAACAGGTAAGAATTCAGTGGGTGAACAAACACTCATCCTCTGTTTTTAACCGACGAAAAAAAGGAGGAGGTTCTCAATTCGACGCGTATATATATATATATATATATATATTTTTTTTTTTTAATGTATGACCACGCATAACTTTTTACAGAGTGGTCCGATTTTGATGATTCTTTTTTTAATGGATAGGGTATATCTTGAAGTTGGTCCCATTTAAATTTCAAAATCAAAATCCACCCCTAAGGGTAGTAAAACAGGGGATGAATTTTTGTTCACCCACTGAATTCTTACCTGTTAACCGATTCTGTTGAAACTTGACACACATAAATATAGTTCTAGACACTACGACATAATGGAGACCTGGAGTTAACTTTTAACCACAAAAAAATTAAAAATAAAACTTTTTAACAAAAAATTGAACCGACGAAAAGTGAAACTGAAAAGCGAAAAATAACTAATTATGAGTCGGCGCCAAACAACCAATCAACGAAGATCATTAAATTAATTTAAATAAATAATAAAAACAATGTCACATCAAATACAATGTGAAATTTTCAACGATAAACAATAACTTTCCAAAAATGCGTTCTCCGCCCGGCCACTTGCAACTTACACGCACTTTGCTTGTTAAAAGTTCGTTTGGCGCCGACTCATAATTAGTTATTTTTCGCTTTTCAGTTTCACTTTTCGTCGGTTCAATTTTTTGTTAAAAAGTTTTATACTTTTTATTTTTAGTTCTGATGATGTACTAACAGTAGTATCGCACTAAAAGTATCAGATGGCGCTAGTAATCGGTTACCTGTTTTGTGGTTGAAGATTGGTCTCTATTTCAGTATATTACAATGTACTCTGTGCATTAGATATTAACCATTTAGAACGTCTAGTGGATTGAGAGGCCTACAATACTGATCTTTATAAAACCTATACATAAATAACGTACCTATACTTATATTATAATAGTCTATACGGGTAAGGCCGTAAAATTGGCCTCATGTAACATAAAAGTAACTTTATAGTAAAGGTAGCTGGTAACTTAAAAGTAACATGAAAGTTTTTTAAAGGCATATTAAGAACAATTTTTCAAGCTTTATACCACTTTTATGTTACGTAATTTAAAAAATGGTAACATAAGTCACATAAAAGTAACTTAAAACCTGACCTCTCGTCAAACATTCTCAATTTTACGGAATTACGACGTAAATATAGGCGCGTACGCAGCTTCTAACTATACCTTAAACATTACATTAATTATATAATTTGTGTTTTCAAGTAAAATATTAATATTTTCATTTAAATTAACCAGTATAATTTTTTTCGACGACGACTATCTGCTCCTCACCAAACAAAATAATGCACAATCACAAAAATGGCTGACTAGTGATAATTATGTAGCACAGATATCATAAACAATAGTGTAGCCAAGGTATCAAAGCAGATTATACTGCTCAATTGATATTTTTTTGGGAAAATTTTGGTAACATAAAATGAGTAAATTAAAAGCTTTAAATATGCGGACACGATGTAATTTCCCAAAATAATCAGTTTCATTTATCAAAACGGTCGTAATATATGTCATATTTTAGAAAAGGCGATAATCATTAAGATAAACTATAAATTTCAATTGAAATACAACGAAATGTCCAAATTCAATAATATTTGTACAAGGGTGAAAATTTGGGACACTTTTATTTGTTCTAGAAAATGTTATGTTCCCACAATATTTTATTTAAAAAAATACAAAGAAAATGTTTTTTAGATGTTTGTGGCATTTCAACAACTAGAAAAGAACTTCCTTAATTCAGGAAAAAATATATTTTACAGGTGACTTATCGTTTTCATATTAAATAAATACCGGACGAAAAGCTTAAGTGAAATAATCCCTTTTTAACGGCCTTACCCATACATTCATAGTTACCCCGGCTCCACACGTTGGCCCGAACGTTGGCGCCAACGCGATTCTCCAACGTGTGGATCGGGGAAATGGAATTGGCCCGAACGTTGGGGCGAGCATTGGCAGTTTCCCGTCGCGTGTCAGTTTTATCAAAGGAATTATGCGCCAACGTCGGAGATGCGCCCACACGTTGGAGGTTTTCTCAGTCTTGCCGCAGCACTCATGCAGTAAGGTGCATCGAATGAGCTTGTTCCTACGGTCACCGCGTCTTGAAAATGTCATCCGCGTGGATGGACGCAATAGCTTCAGAATTTCTATAAAAAAAATCTTTATGTTTATTAACAAATAATAATGATATTCTCTTGTTTGTCAAAACTTTTTCAAATACGACGTCCATTGTTTAACTATTGTGCTATTTACCCGACTGCGCCAGAAGGAGGGTTATGTTTTTCGAGTGTATGTATGTATGTATATTTCTTTGGAACGCTCTGTAGCCTAAACGGCTTGATGGATTTTAGCTTGAGATGTGTCGTTAGATTCGTCTTAATTGTGAGAGTGACACTGGGTATATCAAAATTATTAAAAATAAAATGTCCGCTTTTTGGCGCCATTTTAAGTCTTCAAAAAATTTTTTTTCCCGTCAAAACCTATCGAGTGGGGTATCAAAATAAAGGGCTTTATAAATGCTTTACGAAAATATATACAACTTATATGTTTAAATGTAATTTGGAATGAATAAATGCTAAAAAACAACAAAATATTCATCGTTAAAAATGAATTACATTACCTACATGTACCTACACAAGTCTTGTTTACATCTTTTCAGTTATATTTATACGCAGTCGGGTTTTTTGGTTTTGTTAATTAACTTTTTTTTAAATTGACAGTTAAGCTCTTAAAGCAATTAATAATCTTAAAGTGCGCAGTGCTACATCTATTTCAGACGTCTTTACATTGGCTCTGACGGAACTAAACTAACATTATCTCCAACGTGTGGACGCTAGGCAGAATTACGGGCCAACACTCGCCCCAACGTTGGGCCAACGTGTGGAGCCCGCCTTACACATAATAAAGGTACTTTTCGTTTCATGTATCGTGCGAAATGTGGTTAGATAAAATGTCAAACTAAAATCCTGTGCTAAAATCAAATAACGTCTCATAACCTCAAAATATTCAATAATTCAAAATGCAATATCTTATTTTTCAGACTTTTTCCAACTAATAACACTGCTCAACACTAAAAAAATATCTGATTTGGTTCATATTGTTTCATATCGAGGTTGACTAACAATAAATATATGTAGGCATTTTATTTTGATATTACGTCTAGAAACTGAGAAATATGAATTTTAAGTTGTTTGATGCGGGTATTTTGAAAATAAGATTATTTTACTAACAAAACTTACTTTATACGTTAGTTTGATTGGTAAACTTGAAAATGTCACGCGTGTGTGTGTGTGTTAACAGGCCTAACTTATTTTGTTACATATGTGGCGAATTTACGCCAAAATCGAAAAAAAAAAAAATACAAATTTGAAAGAAACATATAATGTAAAAATAAATTACAATAATCATAAATGGCAAATTTGTGTAGATCTTAAAGTAGTTGCTTTGTTAACTGGCTTGCAGTCAGGCTATACCAAATACTGCTGCTTTCTTTGCGAGTGGGACAGCCGAGCGCGATCACAACATTTTATGAAAGAAAACTGGCCATCACGTGACTCTCTCGTACCGGGACAGAAAAATGTTAAATTTGATCCTTTGGTTGAGCCCGCTAAAATTATTTTGCCGGCGTTACACATTTAATTGGGCCTCATAAAAAAATTCATAAAACGCTTAAATAAAGATGGTCCTGCATTACAATTTCTCAAGCAAAAGTTTCCAAAGCTTACCTAGTGAGTCAAAAATCAAAGAGGGCGTATTCGTAGGTCCGGAAATAAAAAAGCTGTTTGAAGATTCGTCTTTTACGTCTGCTCTTAACCATACTGAAAAACAAGCATGGGATGCTTTCATTGACGTGACAAATAATTTTCTTGGTAACAACAAATCCGCTGACTTTCGCCAAAAAATTTAACTGATGCTGGACTGTTTCCATAAAATGGGATGTAATATGTCATTAAAACTGCATTTCCTTCATTCGCACTTGGACTTTTTCCCCGAAAATATGGGATCAGTTAGCCATGAACATGGGGAACGCTTTCATCAAGATGTGGCGAAAAACGTTTCCAAGGAAGATGGGAGCCTGCTATGCTCGCAGATTACTGTTGGAGCCTTGTTAGAGAAACTACAGGATCTCACTACAAGAGGAAAGCCAGCTACACTAAAACAACTTCGCCTTTTCAATCAAAGCATCAATGAAACCTAACGGGTGAACTTGATCCTGCAAGAAAATCATATTTTTGACTAATTTCATTTATCTTTTCTTCTCAATACTGCCCAGCGTGCCCGTCTGCTGGCTGTGGGTGAGTGGGAGGCGGGACTGTGGCTTCAGGCCCTCCCGTCACCCAATCTAGGCACTATGTTGGATAACACAACTTTTCGGTTCGCTACCTGCCTACGGTTAGGCGCTCCATGCGTTGCTCCACATAGGTGTCATTGTGGTGAAGATGTCGACAGCCTCGGACACCATGGCCTTTCTTGTTGCAGGAGTGCAGGTCTCATATCACGGCACGCCAATATTAACGACATTATTCGTCGTGCTCTTGCCACCGCCGGCGTACCAGCCGTACTAGAACCTAATGGCTTGGCACTTGACGATGGTAAGAGACCAGACGGTATGACGTTATTACCTTGGAAGTTGGGTAGGCCTCTGGTGTGGGACGCAACCTGTGTCGACACCCTTGCTCCATCCCATCTTCCTAGCTCGGCGGGCTGTGGCTGTGCTGCCGCTGCAGCTGCGGAGACCCTCAAGCGGCGCAAATATAGTAATCTTATTGGATGCTATGATTTTGAGCCGTTTGGGGTCGAAACGCTCGGGCCATGGGGTCCGAGCGCACGGCTCCTTTTCAAGGAAATATCTAAGAGACTGGTCGACACTTCGCGTGACCAGAGGGCTGGCTTGTCCTTTGGGCAAAGAATAAGCGTTGCCATTCAACGTGGCAACGCTGCCAGTCTTCTGGGCACGCTTCCGGATGACAGTGATGTGGAGGAATTCTTCGACGCCTAAGTCTACTTTTATGATATTTTAATATTATTGTTTCTGTTTTTTATACATGTTTATGTTGTATATATTATTTATTATAATAAAACAAAGTTTAACCGGATTAAATCGCGTATATTATTTAAATTGGTTTCCCTGACGTTTCGAAAGCTTTGCAGCATTTCGTGGTCGCAGGTAGACTAAGATGACAAGCGTCTTTACAAATATTTCTAAAAAAATATTTTAATCTACCGTACAATGTTATTAATTAAAATCGTTTCGATGCACGCAGTAATCACTCACAATATCATTATCTTTTACAGTGTTGCGTGCTGTTTGGGACTTGATTGTTTTTTTTTTTTTTTGTTTGTCCCAAACAGCACGCAACGCTTGTCATCTTAGTCTACCTGCGACCACGAAATGCTGCAAAGCTTTCGAAACGTCAGGGAAACCAATTTAAATAATATACGCGATTTAATCCGGTTAAACTTTGTTTTATTATAATGTGTAGTGATCGCGAAAACCTAAGAAGTTATTATATTATTTATATTAATGTAGATAGGTAGTGTCTATTTATATTGTATAAAGTAGTATGTAACTCCAATGTACAAAAGGAATTACCTATCTTAAAAATGAGATGTTATGTAAAAATCCTATTTACATATTTGTATTAGGTCAATAACAAGGAATTATAATCACATAGTAGGAACTCTGATAAAATAAAAAGTTTATTATTTGTTGAGTAGTGTAATATTAGTACAAAGTTGTTCAGGAAGTAATGCAGAGTTGTTTATAGTTTTTTTACTTCTAAACGCTACACGTTTACCACAACTTAAATCATGTATGGGGATCTGCCATTGTTCTTTATCCAAATATTAACAACAGCTGTTCAACTCAAAATTTCTTCAGCTTCATCATCGTAACATCTACTCTTTATTGTATCCCACACTTTAAGAGCTACGGAAGCATCTGTATCCGGGCTACTATAAGTTTTTCCCGGATGATTTCTCATATAATGCCTCAAAACATTTTGCTTATGAGAAAATCTCTTTGGACAGACATGACAAATAAAATGCTTCTCATTAACATGAGTTCTCATATGGTATTTAAGTCTACTTTTTCTTGGGAACTCCTTGTGACATATATCACAGATAAAGTGCTTTAATTTCTCATGCCTCTGCATATGTCTTTTCATATTATGTTTGTGGCTAAACGCTCTGTCACATAACTCGCATCGATATGGCTTTTCACCAGTATGAACTCGCATATGGGGTTTTATCATCGCTAGAGTGGTAAAACTCTTATTGCAAACCGAGCAGAAATATGATCTTATATGTTTATGTAACTGCATATGGCGCATGAGTGTGCTTTTGTGCTGAAACGTATCTGAACACAGTTCGCACGAATGAGGACGCTCGGTTTCATATTTCTTGAGATGAGATTTCAATAAATACTTCTTTTCGAAGACTTTTCCGCAGGATTTGCAAGAAAGTGGCTCTTCAATTGGTTTTTTGCATTGCTTCCCTCCCTGATGCCTCTTCAAACTAGTTTTCGATGAGAATGTCCAGTAACACTCGGGACATGTGTAAGGTTTATGAACTAAATGGATTTTTTTATGCTGCATCAGATTTGATGAAGACTTAAATCTTTTTTCGCAGACATCGCAAGAGAATACTCTTTCGCTTGGAAGTGTGTGTTGTTTAAAAATGTGTCTGTCCAAGCAAATCTTGTTCAGGAATTCACCGTTGCATTGATCGCATTTGATGGTTTCTCTGGTGTGGAGAAGTAAGTGTCTTTGTACGTTTCCAGGGTGTGCGAAAGTTTTCTTACAGATTTGGCAGACGTCGGCTTGTCTGGAGGCCGCTCTTTGGTATAATCCTGTAAGTTAAAAAAACAGTTATATATACCTAGGCCAAATAGTCTCTTTCCAGGCGAGACAGGAAAAAGAAGTCGCTCGACGCACCGAAAACGCCTGGAAGAGCTATTGGTCTATGAAGGAACTCATGAAGGGCGACCTTCCAATGTGCCATAAACGCAAACTAATGGACATGTGCATTCTTCCCATCCTCACATACGGTGCCCAAACCTGTGGCCTTACTCTTGAAAATAATTCCAATCGATCGGCATTGGGCTAATGTCAATTCATACTTTTAAATTGAAAATTTGCAATAAATTTATTTGAAATGGAGTGTTTTTAGAATTAATTAAACCTTATTAGAATTAAAATTGTGTATTGTGAATATTTTTAATGAAAAATACTCATTAATTCTTGTGACATTTTGACATTGGTATTGGATTGATATTGGAATTATTTTCAAGAGTAGCCCCACTGGTCTTTGACAGTTCACCAGAGGTCCACGCTTGAGGTTTGCCAGCGAGCAATGGAGCGCAGTATCCTGGGAGTCAGACTCACAGACCGAATCCGGAACACAATACTGCGCTCCAAAACACAGATTGCTGACGTCACTCAAAAAGCTGCCAAGCTTAAGTGGGACTGGGCCGGACACGTTTGCCGAATGTCGGTCAATTTTTGGGCTAAAATTTGTACCGAGTGGGTCCCGAAAAACGTGCAACGGCATCGCGGCAGACCCAGGCGAAGATGGCGGGACGAGCTGGACTCGTATAGAAGAGACTGGTTCACAATTTCACTTGGCCGGAAAGAGTGGAATAAGGAAAGGGAGGCCTTTGCCCTGCAGTGGGACAATATAGGCTGAAAATAATAAATAAATAATAAATAATAATATATAATTAAAATGTTGATCGGAAAGGGGAGATTCCGTAATAAATAACATGTCATTATTCTATATCGTTACCCACAAGTCAACCGGACTGCGTAACCACCCCCCACCCTTCCCGCCTCTTATACAATGTGTACCAGAACGAATGCAAGACCCCAGACCAGAGTGTTATGAACACTCTAATAATATTTGTTTTTAATCAAAAAATTACATAGCTTTTAGGCATCAGCTTAGACCAACAGAAAAAAGGTAGACGGCGCATGTGTTAACAAAAGCGTTCAAAGATGTGATGCATGCTTTACAAACTTGTGTGCGTGACATTGTGTCGCACGCAGTTGCCATGCATCTGTGTGCTTAGTAAAAAATGTTGCCACCGAAAACAAATTTACCCCATTTTCACATATTAAATATTATATTTTAAGGACAATATGTAGCAATGTAAATAAAACATATTTTTCTAATGATACTTTTAATAAAAGAGAATAATACTAAAAACCTTAGTGTTGTGTTAATTTCCGGTAGTACTGTCTTTTCTTACCGACTTCTGGTATACCATCTAATTTAGATATAAAGTATGATGGAATCTTATTTTTAGGTACTTTTCATTAACAGACCTTATTCAATTTGTTTTCTGGTTTATGCCGGAGAAATTATACATACGTGATACACGTGATTACGTGTAGGTATCATATAATAGTGATATTATTATCCTTTGAAAATGGCCGCGGGGTTGTGCGGCGGGCAGAGTAGGACGCGTCGATTAGAATAAGTATGACAACAAACATCACCACTACAACGTGTTATTGAAATAACTGAAATCCTCTTAAGGGGTCATTGTACTCATCAGTATGAACCTTTACTACGGGACCAAACCAGAAATCGCGAAAAAAAAATCTGCTGATCCCTACATTTTGTCGATTCATGTGAACACAAATGTAGGTAACAGATGTTTTTATCACGATTTCGGGGATGTTCCCATAGTAAAAGTTGTTCATACTGATGAGTACAATGACCCCTTAAGAGGTTCTCAGTGATTTCAATAATACGTTGTAAATTCTACAATAATTTATGAAAATAAATAATTACTTGCCATACCAATTTATTACAATAAGTTGGGGTGTCTGAAGTTTTAAGCCATTGAAATAACACATCGTAATTAAATTAAGTACTATATCAATCAATCAACTCAGCCTATCGCAGTCCACTGCTGGACATAGGCCTCTCCCAAGTTGCGCCACAACGCTCGATCCTCTGCCTTCCGCATCCAGTCCCCCCCAGCCACGCTCTTTAGGTCGTCGGTCCACCTGGCAGGGGGGCGCCCTACGCTGCGTTTGCCGATTCGCGGTCTCCACTCAAGGACTCGTCTGCTCCAGCGGCCATCGGTCCTTCGACAGACATGGCCAGCCCACTGCCACTTCAGCTTACTGATTCTACAAGCTATGTCGGAAAGTTGTTGTTTGCTAAGTACTATATGAAAGGTTCAAAATATTGAACTAAGTTTACGGGACTTGTCGCACACAATTAAATCAAAATATAACGAACATTTTGACTAACCTCGACGTTTCGGCAACTGTCAGCATTGTGTGTCGTGATTCAGCATATCTTGTTACGGACAGCGACGTTACGAAAAACCAACCGCGGGTAGTTCGAGAAAACACCCGCCGCTCAAGACGATGACACCCACATACTTTAGTCTGCTCGTGACCACGGCCAATGCAACTTGACCGAAACGTCGAGGTTAGTCAAAATGTTTGTTATATTTTGATTTAATTGTGTGCGACAAGTCCCGTAAACTTAGTTCAATATGAGTGAAATTCGCGAAAGTTTAAAAACTTCTAGGTTCAAAATAAATAAAAACATCAAACCGATGGCCAAATTAAGAAAGTTACTAATCCTAATAACACCATCAGACCCAAACTTCACCCGTATTTCGTATTGGTAAAATGTAACATGGTATAAACACCACAACAATCAACTCTGCTAGTGATTCTGAACCCACTTAAGGACTTGTGTTTATTCTGTTACATGTTGAATACACCCGTGTTTGGTTCAAATTAGCTTAATTATGAGACCACAAACAACTCACCGCCATTGTCATCACATTTAGAAGTAGACGGTTGTGTCGCATCATCGGACGCTGGGTCTTCAGACGCGAGACTTTCAGATTCTGGCTCGTCAACTTCAAGTTTATCCTGTAATCACAAAATCAAGGTCAGACATTAACCGCACCTCGGACACTCGATACAATACACAATACGACGCAGCAGCGGCTGCTGGGGGGACCGGTGGCGGAGTCCCCCTGCTGCACCCTGAGTCGAGGTCCGAGCTCCCCCATGGGGACGCCCTCACGGTGTCGCAACCGGAGATAATCTCGTCACGCGAGACCGGCCCTATGCCCTAGAGTAGTTCCTAAGAGCAGGCTATTGCGTAGCCACTGTTTAGGTTTTAGGTAGGTCTTAGCCTCGCCGGCGAGGCTTGCCGATTAACGGCGTTTAGCGCGTCACCCGATAGACCGAAAGTCCGCCACTTTCGAGGAAAAATTCGATGCAGCAACGGCTGCTAGGGGGACATAGGAATGGCGGGGTCCCCCTGCAATGCCCCAGCGAGGTTCGAGCCCTTTGGGGGACGCCCGCTTGCGGTATTGAAACCGCTTCTTTAGTTTGTAAGTATTTAGGATTAGGGAAAAACCTTCGGCGAACGGAGTCCCGCATGGGACTCTCCGCCAACTAAGCCCGGTTAAGCAGATGTGGTACTTCGGTACCAACTGCGAGAGTCAATTCGAAAAAAAAAAAAACTCCATACAATATAAATGCTAGCACCCACCTACATACACAAGATTACGACGACGACGACGACGATTTACGGTGACGACGTCTCTGGTCTAGTGGTTCGAGGTTCGGGCTGATCACGAGGTCGTGGGTTCGATTTCCACAGGACCCAAATGTTTGTGTGATGAACATAAGTGTTTGTGTTGGTCTGGGTGTTTCTTATGGATTATAAGTATGTATTTACAACAATAACAAAAAGTATATAAGTATTATATCCATTGTCTAGTCCCACCCATATCACAAGCTCAGCTTAGTTTGGGACTAGATGGTGCTGTGTAAAAATGTCGCAAAAATATTTATATTGATTTATTACGTCTGTATACGAATGCACACACACGTGTAGGTTAGGGATGCTTGGGTTCCAAGCGCTTCTCAGCAATTCTCAGAGATGGCGTGCTTGTATAGCGACTGGCGATTGACATCCATTGCAATCTTGCAGTCCAATTGCCGGCAAACCGCGGATGGGTGCGGGGCGCGGGCGAGGAATCGTAGATTGGCGGGGGGCGGTGAGTGACCGTTCTGTAAGTTAGTACTATTAGATATTCTGTGCACGAGGCCTACGCCAGCCACGGCAGCAACACCAGCCGCGCCAACTACGCCAGGCAGCTGACTACCCTGAGTCCGCCGCCCGCAGGGCCTATCCTCCCGTAATTTTTATAGAGGTTTTCTTCCTCATCCCTCATCCTCCACTGTGCCCTCTGCTTACTTCAGAAGGACACGCGGAGTCACGCCACATTGGCCCAGATCGAGCCCATCCCGTGCGAATTTTCGCTACAGACAATAAGATCCCCCGAAGGATAATATAATGTCCCTCGAAAGGATATTTATTGCCCGTACCCAGGATGCACCGGCCTAACAACTGCCGTTCCCTCCAGACGTGTCCAGAAAGACTAGCAACCGTCAGGCACACGTGGAGGTTTTTTGGCCAGAACCTAACCTAAGTTATTTATAGGTTAAATAAAAAATCGTGTTGTATAGATGTGATATGCAAAGTAGTAGTAATAGTAGTAGAGCTCCTTTGTGAAAGAGCTCGGCCGGGGAAGTACTACCACCGTACCATACCTACTTCTCCAACAAACAGTGATGCTTGCATTGCTGTGTTTCGGTCTGAAGGTTACGGGTGCCGGTGAAATTGCAATCACATGATACTTTACATCTGCATATCTCAGTTTGGCGAACCGACTTGCGGTACCATTTAGGCAACAGCCTAGGTTGTATTGCAGTTATTATGAGCAAAGGTTAGCATCAGGTGGGCCTTTAGCTCGTTTTGCCATGCTATACTATAAAAAATAAGAAAAAAATAAGTCGCTTACGTCATCTGAATCAACTTCTTTGATGGTGACTGGGATGCAGCCTGCAGGGAGTGGTCTGATCTCATCCGTGATGGGCACGTGCCAGGTGCTCGCTGCTGGGATGGTTGCCGGCTCAGGTAGCTCTGATTTTATACTGAAAAAATGAAATTGTACGTTAATTTTATTTCTCGTCGTAAATATATTTGGAAGTTGATCTGATATTAAATAATCGTAGATTTTTTCATCACACTTGCTCGTAAAGTGGCTCTTATTGCACCGCTTTTAGGTTCATAATATAGCTTACAACGCACGCGTGCTTTTTACTTTATATTATTGCACTAGTGCTTTTCACTTTACAGTTTATTTTTAAAACGCAGCAAAGAGTTTTTATGTCTAAACAAAATTAATCAACTGTATTAATTAAAATGATGTTAAATAAACATTTAACTTTCATTTCATCAAATTATTTATTTTTTCAACAAATTGACATTAATTTACCTATGTTATAAATAAAAAAAATCCATTTATTATGTTTTTAACATTAGGTTGTTTGGCAGTTTACTTCTACCACCGGTACGCGCATACCTATACGTCACCGAGCGATTACAGTAATCCGCGCGCTATTTTTCACAAATTCAATATTTGCCTAAAGTATGTTTATATGTTATTTTTCTTCGCAAGTGTGTTGAAAAACGTCGTATGACACGCGTGAGCATTGACTATTATACTCTCGGCTCCATTACGCCCTAGCCTGTGGCTCGGGCTGCCAACTTAACTCACTTGTATCATAAGGTACTATTACATGACTATAATAATTATACATAATAAGTAATTGTCGATTTGATCCATATCGGTTCTTGTTGCCCACTATATACACGCTGAAATTTGAATCGCTTATTTCCCGAAAAGGGGTCATTGTACTAATGAACAACTTTTACTATGGGACCAACCCTGATATCGCGAAAAAAGTTTCAGGTGGTCCCTACATTTTATCGATTTAAGTGAACACTAATGTAGGGACCAACCTTCGATCAATAATCGAAGGGACCAACTGATATTTTTTTCGCGATTACAGGGTTGGTCCCATAGTAAAAGTTGTTCGCAATGACCCCTTTTCGGGAAATAAGCGATTCAAATTTCAGCATGTATACAACGTGTATCAGAAATGCGTGGTCATATTTAAAGAGCTTATTCAGGGGATGCTATATCGAACAACTTTTACTATGGGACATACCCTGAAATCGCGAAAAAATTATCAGCTGATCTTTACATTTTGTCGAGCGACATTGATGATTTAGTAGGGAACAGCTGATATTTTTTTTCTCGATTTCAGAGTTGGTCCCATAGTAAAAGTTGTTCTATGATATGCCCTGAATGAGCTCTTAAAATATGACCACGCATTTCTGATACACGTTATATATCCTTTAATACATCCGCAATAAAAGCAGTAATTTTGTTTACTTCTATAAATGTTAGATAAAAACAGCTAATCTAAATAAATAATTCATAAAACGATATCTTAAGATTGAGGAAGGTTAATCACGCATAATAATTTGTTGTACCAATAAAATATAGTTGTAGTATGTGACTATTATATTTCATTACGCAACTCTGATATACAAGTTGTTGAAATGTAACCTTGCCATATTTCTAGAGTACATGATAAATAATATGCTTAATCATCTAAAAATACTTAACAAATTCTACGATTATTTAATACCCAAGTTTTCACTTAGAAACATAGCGAGGGTTTGAGAATAAATCCAGAACGACTCTAAAAATAAGTCATCGGCACGGTGGCGGCATTGTCAAAGGGTGGAAATACCTGCAAATTGTTTTGGTGGTTTCGCACGCATCGTTTTTGTGTCGCACGATACACACGGAGAGAACTTGTTTGTTTACAAATACAGTAGAATTCACATATAACGACTTCGCTTATAACAACTAACCGGTTTTAGCGACGATAATATTTACTCAAGTTAGGTTTCATAGTTAGGTACTGAGAAGATATAACCGTTTAGTGCGACTTCGGTTTAAGCGACCAACTGCTTATAGCGACCATTATTTATGATAATACGTCCGGTTAAAACGACGCGCAATGTTTTGTTTACAGAACCTACGCACCACAGTTTTACTTTATATTGTTACACTGTGCTACGCACCAATACCTCGGCGCCCCAACTTTACCCCGCTCCGCGCGCTTCACCTATCCTTATTGGCACGCGTAAATCACTGTTAGTTTTTTTCACCTGTTATGACAAGTTCTTAAAGCTCAACAAAATCGGTTCTGTGAAGCGAAACTGTTTTACAATAAACGAAGAAAAAAAAAGCATATGTGATTCCTACAAAATGTTTTATTTACATTAATAGGAAAATAAAACATTCCCATTTATAGTACATATGTATTCGTAAGTTTAGTTCATATGTACTTAAGAAATAATCCTGCCGTTTTGTACGTCATCCGGTTAGTACGACATAGTATCGCCGGTCCCTTGAAGGTCGTTATATCCGGATTCTACTGTAGGTATTTAAATAAAAATGATTTTTTTTTGTATTGATTTTTTATTGATTCGTGTACAGCAGTGTTTTTCAACCTGTGGGTCGCGACTAAAGTTGGGAAAAACGACTTAAAATCGTAAGCGTGTTTAAACGTTGTGCTTTTTTCTGCCAACGAATTTTTTTACGCTTTTGCCGCTTTTCGTTTTTCACTTCTAAAAAAATTGACTTTTATTTGTCTACATTACACTATTCTATTTACATTTAAACTATTTACAAAGTTCACTAAAAACTATACAAACAAACTACAATCGTCGCGTAATTACCAAGGAGAACATTCAAAAACGCATTCACTCGTTGACGAAAAATAAACTAAGCGCCAAAGCAAAAGCAAATCAATCAAGGTCAAAAACGTTTAAAATGTTTAAACGATACGAAAATAATCAACAAAATAAAAAAGTGCTTTCTCTAAACAAATTTTACGTAAACGAATAAAATTTAATTGTAACGGTTTCAAACCACCACCAGTCAACTTTGAAATTGAGTCTTATATTCATAGAAATAAGGTTACATTTCAATCGTACTATTGAAAGCATAAGTTTGGTTTACGAAAAAGTCTAAACGAAATCTGCTTTAATCACAAAGCGTGCTTATACGCTTTTTTTTTTTATTAGACTTTTTTAAGCTTTTCTAGTCGCGACCCCTTCGGGGGTCGCTAACACTACAGGGGGGTCGCCGTAACTTAGAAATTAAAAGTTTTATAGTTCTTAATATCGCTAAAATTTTAATAAGTACACAAAACAAACGATCACTTGATTCTGTTAATTATGTGTACTTTATAAATTTTGATATTGTTTTGAGTTGTGTCGTTATTCATGCAAAGCAGCAATATTATGTCTATTAAAAAGCCTAACTGCCGCTGCCGTCGCTGCCGCAAAGGGCGAGGGGTCGCAGACATTTGTTTTTACTAAAGGGGGTCGCGCTACGGAAAAGTTTGAATTACAAACTTTTTTTAAACTTTGAAAAACACTGGTGTTCAGTACCAGTGGTACAGTCACCTCCTTAAATATGGCACGAATACATATCAACACGTTGGATAGATGACAGCGCAGTAGTTTCTGGATAATACCCCCTTAATGGATTGTGCAGTTCACATTACAACAAGTCTTATGACCCATTTCCTTCTTTAGCTCGTAAACATCGAAAAGATAGCGAATTTAGCGTGGAGATACAAAACACAGTCACACACAGTCCTAATATGTTTCACATTTCGGCCACAGCATACGTTGTGATCGATTTGATTGTCCCCACCGTGCACCTTGCACATAGCCAAGTTTCGATGTTGCAAAAATGCGGGCCGAGTATCTGCGTCCTTCACTTGCGGCGGCCACAAACGTACTAAAGATGCTACGCATGCGGTGGCGCAACGCCACAGAGTACATTGTAATATACTGAAAAACGCGGAATGAAATAAAAATGGACGTAGTTTTGCACATTCACGGAGCGTTTCGACACACCCCGGCCACTCAATACAACATGAATGCTAGCACCGCCTACATACGCAAGCTTACGTCTTATACAAACACGCACTAACGTGAATGAATAGGGTTGCTTGCCGCTCGAAATGCCGACTGCGTTCCAAACGCTTCTCAGTAGTTCTCAGAGATGGCGTTAGCTTGTGTAGCGAAAGTTATTCTTGCGCACGAACGCAGTGAGTTTGTACGGGCGGCGAAGAAAATAATTTAGTATTTTTAATTAGCTGCAGTAAATTGATAGTTTTATTTATTGTAAATTGATACAATATAATCAAAATTTATTAATAAAAATAATAAACTAGCTCATTCATTAGATCATTATTGAAATGGTTTTTCATGTTGTGCATTAAAAAATATAGAAATATAATATTTAAACTAAAAAATCACGTCTGTAAAATCCCGTAAATCAGCGAAATCCGCAAAATTTCGTGTACGGCCTCTTAAAGAGCTCGTACTACTGAATCACATTATTGAAGCTTATTAAAATACTATCAATCATTATAGGAATATGTATATTGGAAAATAAAATAAACAGTTAATTAATCATAAAAATGTATTATATTATTATTGCCATAGAAATTATACATTATAATAAAACAAGTTTAACCGGATTACATCGCGTAAATTGCATAGGTTGTATCTGACGATGTAATCCAGTAAAATTTATTTTATTGTAATGAGTAGTGATCGCGAAAACCTAATAAATCATTAAATAAATTATATATTACACACACTGAAAAATTTACGCCTAAACGATTTAAATTGGCGGTTATTGAACCGTATGACATTGAAAATACGGAATCTCAATTGCAAGCATTACAATTTATAATAATTAATTCCTCTCTTATCATAAGTACGTAATTTTACAGTAAACAATCTCTCACTATAGTTGTAAAATTAAACTCTCGCGGTAAGTAGATACTTACCTTTAATAAAATACAATAAATAGGTACTCAAAGGAGAAAAATAAAATAAAAAAGGATATATAAATAGGTGCTTTCAAGCATTACAAGCAAATTATTTTTTCCTTTTTGTCATAACTGGCAAAGTACAAAAAAATAGTTTAATTGTAAAATTAAATGCTCGCTGTACTTCTACCTATAAAGGTTTTTTTGTGGCTTACCTTATTTCATCCTTCGGAAATCGAAAAAATCTTCTGTTTCCTTGTAGACACACATCCGTGTAAAGCACAATACACTACGATTTTCAATTAAAATACGACTACAAACACCAAAAAATATATTGCGTGACGCACTCGACTGGCGATCCACATCCATTGAATATTGCAGTCCAACTTGCCGCCAAACTGCGGGCACGTACGGGGCGCGGGTGAGAAACTTAAATTAGCGGGGGGCGGTGAGTGGCCGTTCTGTACGTTAGTACTATTAAGTATTCTGTGGTTTCGACGTCTTCCGGGTGGCGTAGTGCAAGTTTTTCGCATTGACGATCACACCAAAACCACAACGCGATGACGTCCAAGGGGCGTGGCTTGGTGGATTTCTACCCGATTGGAATTCCACAGCCAGGACGTAGTTTTAAAAATAGCATACATTTTCAACATTCACGGACAGATTTTGGAATATAACCACGCCATTCGTACGGTTGGAAGCATCGTCAGTACCCACCTTTAAGTACATTTTTATAATTAGTAACTCGGACGAATAAAAAATGACGGACGGAATCTTGCTAAGAACAGATTGAACCATTATGATTTATGTTTTACACTTGTTTCTGTCCTCTACATTCAACATCTCTCTATCACTCTAAGGTTTGCTGTTAGAAAACTCAGTTCAGAGTTAAGCTCGCCGATGTACATAAACTTTCTTACTGTAATATAAATCCCATCAAAAACATGAAATGTACAAAAATGCCAAATCTCGCAACGCAATCCTTCCACCGTAAAAAGTTGTGAGATCTCATGTAAAGCCAACGAGCATATAGCCCCATAGACGCCAAATGTTGAATATAATGCTTACAATAAATTCTGCCACTAGCTGAGGCGTGGTACTGCAATCAGATTGGCCCTACCAAGGCGACTATTGGCTAATCACTAACGCGGCAGTTTTGACAGCTATATAAGTGGTCGAATCTGATTTGACGATTTCAAGTGGCGAATAGTGGCGACCTACATTAGTGAAATTTCATAGATGTGTTGCAGACATCCATCGCCTGTATGGAAGCACCTAATATTTTAGTTAGTATGGAAGCACCTATTCAACAACTGTCACAAATTGATTCCTAATTAGTTACCTACCAACATTTAGTGTCTGTATCAATATTAAACATCTGTATTTCTATAATAATCATGAGCTGTCAAAACTGCCGCGTTAGTGATTAGCCAATAGTCGCCTTGGTAGGGCCAATCTGATTGCAGTACCTCAGCTAGTGGCAGAATTTATTGTAAGCATTATATTCAACATTTGGCGTCTATGGGGCTATATGCTCGTTGGCTTTACATGAGATCTCACAACTTTTTACGGTGGAAGGATTGCGTTGCGAGATTTGGCATTTTTGTACATTTCATGTTTTTGATGGGAACTCATTCCTTTTTTTCTTGTCGGGTAATATTTTTGTACATCAGCTAAGCCCACTCCCTATCTCTTTTAGTTTTTCTCAGAGTCTTTGATGTAACAATTTTTGATGAGTCTGGACGGTAAGTGCTTCTAAGTCGATTACATTCAGCTATTGCAGACTCCTGAGCTACGTTAGTACTATTAGATATTCTGTGCCTGAGCTTTAAAACTACCGAATTCAATCTTAATAGGATGTAATCCATCTAAACTTGTCACTCTCGAAAGTGCCACGTACGCGTGACCGCATGTGAACACTGAAGAACCGATGTGCACTGGTTCCCATACATAGAAAATGACAAAGAATGGAACAAACACGAACCATCTCCAGGTATAGGGACAACTCGGTGTGGTCGAGGATCGTCATTCTTCTTCTATCGTGTCGACATGAGCTTCATAATGATAATAGCTCATGCCGTGGGGAAAATATTAGCCAGTCAGCAAGTTGGTAGCGGGGCTGACTGCCCAGGGTGCGCCGGACGATCAATTAAATATCGTCACTCGTGGAGGCTCTTTTAATGCAATATACGTACAATATTTCAGGTTTCATAGCAATATTCATTATTACGGTAAATGGTTTATAATCAAAGATAATAACATATTATATTATCTTTGGATAATAAGAAGTTACCCTTCAAAAATTTGACAAGTTGCATGTGACAGCTATCAAATCAAAATAATATGTGTAGGAATGGGAAACATAAAACCTATTGCTTTAAAAACCGATTCCCGCCTCATATCGAATTATTATACTTGGTATTTGTAATCGTTTATTTTAATTACGATTAAATTAACATTTTTTTAGGTTTTCCCGATCACTACAAATTATAATTCAACGACCCCTTTTTAGGAAAACAACGACTACAATTTCAGCGTGTATATACAACGTGTTATTTAAATAACTGAAAACCTCTTAACATATATTTGTGTACACATAAATCGACAAAATGTAAGGATCATCTGATATTTTTTTCGCGATTTCAGAGTTGGTCCCATAGTAAAAGTTGTTCAAACTGATGAGTACAATGATCCCTTAAGAGGTTTTCAGTTGTTTCAATAACACGTTGTATATAATTATAGATGCTATTTTTTATGTTCACCTACAGCATGTCTTGTTGTGGCAACAAATAATTTTTCATTCTTTCTTTCTATATGCTGAAGCGTTTTAAAAATAAAGTATGTATTTATTTTTTATTCATGTAATATTTTGTAAAAGTTTCGATTTTTCGGAACATAATCGATAATGCTCAGTCTCGAAGCGGTTCAAAATGGTCACAACACTACGGCAACGAACCCATGGACACAATATTGTAATGACGTCCTCTCGAAATATTAAGCAACGATTAATTCGTGTTTTTTGGTGCATTTTTCCAATAAAAGGTGAAACTGGGTACTTATGAATAATAATTATTTTTATAGTGAATGTTAAACATACTTATTATTTGGCATTAATAGTTTGTGTTTTTCATTTCCTGTGTCGACGTTCGTACAAAGTTTCCAAAATAGATTACGCTAGTAACCTGTCAGATGAGGCGGGAGGCAGCGGCGGACTTGGGAGTGTGTCAAAGTCAATACAAATTTATGGATGCAGCTGGATTTAATATTTTTGCGAAGACTTTGTATGGATATCTTAAATTACCAACCGCAAATAACGTTTTTATAGTTTTTTGGTGCATTGTACACTTCTAACCACATACAAAATTTCAAGTGTGTAGGTCTGCTAGAAGTACCTTAGAATTTTGATGATCGGTGAGTGTGTCAGTGACAAAACAAGGGAATTTTGGCCTGATATAATTCGTAATATATTATAGGTACAAACTTGTTATTTGGGGTTAGAGGTAGGTTTAGTAAGTACTCTTGGTAACCGAAATTTCAGACTTCTAGCTTTACCCACAACGAAGATACAGAGGGCTTAAAAGTACCGCGAGTTGCTTCGAGAAAAGGATGGTACGGCCGTGCCCGTCTTTGCTCGACTTGGCGGGGGCACTACCGTGCCCCCAGACGTATATATGTGTGTACAATAAATAATAAAAATAAACACTTAGTTCTTCCTAAACCCACTATAATTTCGACAGAATTTTAACACACCAGATATATATCGTTATTTTATTTGTGACACTACGACATTGACTACCTACCGTCACATGAGATGTGTTACGTAATCGCGGCTTTTTGTCTTACTATGGGTGTGAATGTGTGCGTGCCAGCCCGTACTTTTAAGCGAGCCGTCTTACTATGGGTGCTTCACTTTTTGTTTAGCGAGATTCCGTCCGCCTTTTTTTATTCGTCCAAGATTAGTAAAGTATTGTTATCGCTAAACGTGAGTCACCACAACAAACAGATCGATAATCTAATTCACCGAAATTATCCGATAAAATTATAGCGAATATGGCGAGGAAAAGATAGCAGATATCGGTACTTTGTTTTAAGCTTCCTGGCGTGCCACCTAAAAATGTAGTAAGTGCCACTTTTTAACTTATAAAATTGAACCTTAGTTCTTGTTTTTAAGGTTTAATATTATTTATTTAAATTATACGTAATCGATCGATCCGAATCTTATTCATATCGATATAAATCTAGGTAATGCTTAGGTAATGTAATGAATCAGCGTATTTAGGTATTTTCCTGCATATGGGCCTTGCCCAAAAGGATACAGTCAAAAAATTATAACGTTATTTTTTTTGGCAAACAGTGTTTTAATGATTTTTTTTAAATTTATTTTACAGACTCGCGTGCATAAAATCTGTCATTATTATCTCAGAATACAAAAACTACAAATTATATGGTTATGATATTACTTTTGAATTCGTAATTCGAATAATATAACGATATGAGTGTAGATCAAAGAATTTTTACCCAAGATAGAATGCGTACGGAGAAATTTAAGAACTTCAAAAATGAATAATATCCCGGTCATATAAGGTCCAAAATCTTTAATCAAAATCAGGGAGAAAATACCGGTCGAGCCCGGTCTTCTGAGTGAGATAGTATTACCGAGAGCCCGCTGTCCCTTTCCAGCATGTATGGACACCCTATAGAAAGAGACAAAAGGCTCCCCAGTCATCGGACTGAATTTTAGTCAGCCGTCCGCTTTTCAGCTTGATATATAAGTTCCTTGTAAATAAATGCGTTTTTTTTTGCATAATATGACACAACTGATTATATTTTGACAGTTCCAGGGTTTTCTTCACCATATTCAAAGTTGTTTTAAGCTAGGTATGTCCTGCCCTGAATGAGTTTCCAATGAGTTTCCCAAACATGACCACGCATTTTGATAGGTACACGTTGTTTATGATAACTGATAATTTTTATGGTAGGTTTCTACAAGGGAAATATTAAATGCTTTCTGTTATCAATCCATACTTTATCTACTCGTTTATTTATCTTATCTTTATTAACACATATGATCCATACGTTACAAACGGCAAAAATATTTAGTAAATAACTAAGATCGAACGAATTCAGTAGTTTTAGAGAGAAAAAGGGAAAATAATAAACAATCAAAATGTGTTGTTTTGCCGAATTTATCGTGAAATATGTTTTGATAATAGCCAATATTGTATTTGCTGTAAGTATCTGATAATTTTATTTGAAATTTTCAAGGACCAGTTTTTTCAATAGTCAGATTAAATTGAAATAACTCCGCAAACTATAGACAACCACCGTACCTTCTTCTCTCCTAATCATAAAAATATAAACCTAACTCTATAAGCTGTACAAGTTCTATAACCGATAATTTGATCATAAATTATTATTATTATTGGATGGCGAAATGAACCAAAGGCCCACCTTATTTTAAGCGGCTACCTTTGCCCATAACAACTTCAGTACTAGGCTGTTGCTTAAATGGTACCGTTAGTCGGTTCGCCAAACTGAGACATGAAAATGGAAAGTCTCATGTGATTGTAATTTCACCGGCACCAATGCAAGCATCACTGTTTGGCGGAGAAGTAGGTACGGTGGTAGTACTTCCCCGGACGAGCTCTTTCACAAAGGAGTATTATTCAGGGTTCGGTACACCAGTGGTTTATCCGAAGCTACCGTGAACTCTGATCGTGGTATCGAATTTAACTTCCACTGGTGTACTGAACCAGGAGTCGCAGTTTCGAATCCAGCTCGTGAGCGAAATGTAGTGTTTCTAAATTCTAATTTACAATTTCTCTGTTTCAGCTCGCCGGCCTAGCGGTTGTAGGTCTGGGTGTAGCCGCTCACATCCAAATTAAAGACATAACGGAGCTAATTCCTGTCAATTTGAATGCTCTGTCTATCAGCATTATTGTGATAGGATGTGTAGTCTTCGTGATCTCCTACCTCGCGTGCTGCGGGGCGATGAGAGAATCCAGATGCATGCTGATTTTCGTAAGTTTGTTTTTTGATATTATACTTGATTAAGGACCTTGAGCTATGAGGAGCTATGCTTGGAGTTTCTTGGAAGGATAAAATCCGTAACGAGATTATCCGGAGAAGAACCGGAGTGACCGACATAGCTTGTAGGATCAGTAAGCTGAAGTTGCAGCGAGCTGGCCATGTCTGTCGAAGGACCGATGGCCGCTGGAGCAGACGAGTCCTTGAGTGGAGACCGCGAATCGGCAAACGCAGCGTAGGGCGCCCCCCGCCAAATATTCTTCTGTCTTGTCATAAGAATATCTATGGCGGTTATTTCGCGTAGAAACGTAGTAGTAGAAACCCGAAAAGTGTGTACGGATTATCAGATCCGGGGGGTCACGTGAAAAACGTGAAAGTTTGTGAAGATGTATCATCATCATCATTTCAGCCGAAAAACGTCCACTGCTGGACATAAGCCTCCCCAAACAGATTGGGGGGATATGCCATAATCGCCACGCTTGGCGATCAATTAAATATATAATAATATAATATTAGTAGGATTGATCCTTGTCATAAGAATATCTATGGCGGTTATTTCGCGTAGTCAGAAACCCGAAAAGTGTGCACGGATTATCAGATCCGGGGGGTCTTGAATCCTTGTTGAATTAACTACACAGATGGATCGATTTGCGAACCAGTCAGTGCAAAGTAATGCAGATAAAATTCCGTTAGTACGGTATGCGTCAGAGATACAACTGATAATAAATGTTTGATATCAAGTGCGAAGGACGCGCCCATTAGTTTTAGCCAAACATAACATGGCTTTTGTTTTAGGTTAATGCGTATTTTCTGTTAAGACTTTTCATTACATTATAAAATATTGGGAATGACTAAAGGCCCGCGCAAACCAAAAGCGGTGCATTAAAAGAGCCTCCACGCGTGACGATATTTAAAGCTGCAAACTCACTACGAGCGGGACTGAAGCGGGACGGAACTGAAGCGTATCGTCGGCGGGTCTCGTCGTGTTGTAATGTCTGTATTAGACAGTGCACACAGCGCCGTCCTGCCGGACGTTTTGACGGCGTGACCGATCAGCCGGTCAGAAAGAAAACACCGGGCGGTGCGCGACCGATACGCTGACGTTGTGTTATATTATATGGGAATACATAGTAGTAGTCACACAGACAGCGGAACGTTTTCTTCTGGTACTGTCATTCTGCCGCCGTCCAGTCCCGCGTGCTATCCGCCCGCAGTGTGACATGCACGCTGCGGCCACGTTCCGCCTCAGAACTTTCGTCCCGCCCTCTGTGTTCCTGCCTGCAAATTAATTGATCGTCTTCCTTCAATCAATCAACTCAGCCTATCGCAGTCCACTGCTGGACATAGGCCTCTCCCAAGTTGCGCCACAACGCTCGGTCCTCTGCCTTCCGCATCCAGTCCCCCCCAGCCACGTTCTTTAGGTCGTCGGTCCACCTGGCAGAGGGGCGCCCTACGCTGCGTTTGCCGATACGCGGTCTCCACTCAAGGACTCGTCTGCTCCAACGGCCATCGGTCCTTCGACAGACATCGTCTTCCTTAAGTAGGTGTAATTACAAACGAATCAAATCGAGTATTAATCATGGCTATTTTCGTTTTCGGAATAGACGGCAGCATTGGTGACTCAGAGCGTGTGTTACAACTTGTTATACAGCGCCATCTAGCGGGCCAAGTTGACGAAGTTATTGAAGAGTCGACGAAACTATAAGGGTTCCTTGCAGGAACTACGGAACCCTAAAAGGCAGAAAACGACGTGATTTATATTTCAGCTTATGTACTACATTTATTTAACGAAACGATCACCCATCCACAGACTGACCGCGGCTAGTGCAGCTTAACCTTGCAGATCGTACAATCCACACGCTTGCTACTTAGCCACGAGCCCCATAAGACTTCGAGACCCCTTCGTGCCTCGGAGAGCACGTAAAGCCGTCGATCCTGCGCCTGATCTCTCCGGTCGTGTCTAATTGCCGTCCCATCGGATTGAGAGTGAGGGAATAGAGAGTGCACCTGTGTTTGCGCACATACTTGTGCACTATAATATGTCCCGCGCAGATGGCTAGTCTCCATTGAGATTGGCCGCCGTGACCGAAATTCGTCCGGGAGGACATTATACATTTATTTAAATAACTTTCCTTATTTTTCAGTACGCTCTCTTCATGGCGATCTTAGCTGGTATCAAGATCTGGCTTGCCGTCGTCATATTCAATTTCTTGGGTAGCGTCGTGTCTACCGTTGACAGGTGGATCGTGAGCGCGTTCAACAACCTCGATGTCAGACCAGCCTTCCATGTCATGGAGACTCTTGTAAGTATTTAATATAACTAGCCATTACACGCGGCTTCGCTCCCGTGGACATCACAGGAGCTAATTTGACGACACGATTAGCGCAATTGCTGAGAAATCGGCTTCTGCGCAACGAATCCACGAAATCCGATATCATATTATATCCATTGTCTAGTACCCATAGCACGAGCTCTGCTTAGTTTGGGACTAGATGGTGCTGTGTAAAAATGTCCCAAAAAATATTTATTATTATTATTATTTGGGGTCGGCGCAGCATGTCTTTTTCTTCCATACATCTCTAGCAGCCGCAGGGAAAAGGCTCGGAGTAAGAGATCTCTATCAGCCGCCATCTTAATGTTCACTTGATTACTTATTATAACATGATTTCTCAACTCCTCAGTTCAAATGCTGCGGGACAACCGGCGCCGGCTCCTACGCCGGGCTACTGCCAGCAATTCCCGAATCGTGCTGCGAGTTCCCCGTCAACAACCAGTGCACCAACCAGATCACGTACGCCGGATGCTCATCGCGGGTTGCAGAATACTTCGACACCTTCGGAGAGGCCATCGGAGCTGTTCTCGTCGTTGTAATTATTATTGAGGTTAGTACTACTCATAGAATAAATAACCAGCTCATTACTGTCCCACTGCTGGGCACGGAGCTCTTCTCAGAACGAGATGGATTCAGACCTTAGTTAGGACTCGTGGCCTAGCGCGGGTTTGCGCTAATTTTTTAGGGTTCCGTAGTCCTACAAGGAACCCTTATAGTTTCGTCATGTCCGTCCGTCTGTCCTAATCCTTTACCGCTTAATAACTTCTACAGTTATAAACATAAGTAAATGAAATTTTGACAAAAAATGGAATAGATATAGATCTCAATTTTAAAAGAATAAAAAAATCTTGATTACGTATTTTAGGGGTGGCGCCCATACATGTGAAATGGGGATGAAAAATTTTTTTTCGCTGCACCCCCTTGTGTGGGGTATCGTTGAATAGGTCTACTAAAATGAAGGTAATGTTTCATACACAACTTTTTTATCAGGTATACCATCTGCGAAATACAGGGGCCTTATTATGAACTCTTATTTCCAGGCAGTTCTCGCTGTAAAGTGAACTGCCTGGCAAATTCGTATTAGTAACTCAATTGCCAGCGAGTCAGCGGTCACGTGACACTACAAGCCGACTTCTGCCCGTATTTTGGCTGACTGGCTGGCGATAACCGTATTATGAACGCTGATTTGACGTTTCATTTCTGTTTTTTTCAGTCAATAACTGACATTAGAAACCAGTCAGTAAAAGCTGTCTTGGAGTACCTTTTATTGAATTGCTTTGAGTTCGTTTGGTAAGATTTGGTAATAATAATCCACAATAAAATTCTAACACTAACATGTGCGATTATTACGAAGTAATTGCGTTTCTGGAAAGCGACGCTTCAAGTCAGACATTCACAACATATTAAAAAATATAGACTAAGTGCTGCGACCAATCATAATGAAGCCAACAAAACCGTGCTCCTCCGTGAACAAACCAGCGCTCACGCACACATATGCTCTTGAAAGATATATTTTTTTGGCCATGCTTACTAGACGATGCCGCGACATTTGTACTGAGAGCGGTGAGCATGGTTTGATGTGCATGTGTGTGCGTGAGCGCTGGTTTGTACACGGAGGAGCACGGTTTTGGTGGCTTCAGTAGGATTGTTCGCAGCACTTGGTCTATATTTTTTACTATGTCTGTGTCTGAACTAAATAACATGAAATGGAAAATTATTTTCTTTGTATTTTATTACATATTTTAAGCCAAATAATATTACATATTTTAAGCCAAATAACATCACACATAGCACTTACGCCATTCTAATACGTATTGTTTAAAACATTAATTTAAAGTAATAAGAAAATAATAAGATGTATTGAAATCTCTTTGTTCCCACCTACTAAACGTAGTGATTATATACTCTTTGCGCACCTACGATTAACTTCCCGCTGACTTTTAAATGGGGTGTCGTTCGGAAGCGTAACACCGCGAACCATTCATATAAACATACATTTAGCAAAATGTGGTAAAATCAACACATTATTATTTTTGTTGTAGGCAAAATACGATGCTTGAAATATTTAATTATACTTTTGTGTTCATGCAACTAATATTTTGAATTTTTAATATCAATACATTACAAAATTAAAACCGTAACTTACCGAAAAAAATATTAAACTTGTTCCTAAACGTCACCGTCAAAAGTTAAAAGACAGCCATAGACAACTTATCAATCCAGAAGTCAGCCAGGTTTACGCATGTCATAATACGACATTTTACAAGGCAGTTAAATGGATTGCCTGGAACTTGCATGGTTTTTTAAAAGCTCATAATACGGCCCCAGTTCGCCAAAGTGGCATGCAATGTGTCCCCCCCCTGCCATTTCTAAACTATGCAACTTAGAAACTTATAGTCTTCAACATTGATAGACCTTTATAAAAACTCTCTTTTAAAATTATTTTGAGTATAATGTGATTATAAATTTTTGAGTTATAGTGAGAAAACTGAAAAATACTTAAGACGTCCTAGTTCATAGGTCATTGACCTTAGAGAAAAATGATCGTAGCAAATAAAGCTCTTTTAGTTACTTTCTATTTAAAAAAAACCACAAAAAGAAACACACTTCTTAAATTTAGCTTCATAAATTTTGCGCTAGGTGGCGCTGTTTGCAAAAACTAAAATAGCAATGATTAATATTCGATTTGATTCGTTTTAATTCTATGGTTTGTAATTAGACCTACTTAAGGAACCCTATAATACTGAGCATGGCCCGACATGCTCTTGGACGGTTTTTATAGTAAAGGATGGCGAAACGAGCCAAAGGCCCACCTGATTTTAAGCGGTTACCTTTGCCCATAACAACTGCAATACCACTTAGGCTGTTGCCTTAATGGTACCGCAAGTCGATTCGCCAAACTGAGACATGAAGATGGAGAGTCTCATGTGATTGTAACTTCACCGGCACCTGTACCCTTCATACCGAAACACAGCAATGCAAGCATCACTGTTTGGCGGAGAAGTAGGTACGGTAGTATGACTGAGAAAACCGCCAACGTTGGCGCATAATTTCTTTGATAAAACCGACACGTGATGGCCAACTGCCAACGCTCGCCCCAACGTTCGGTTAACGCCATTTTCCCGATCCACTCGTTGGCCGAATAGCGTTGGCGCCAATGTTCGGGCCAACGTCAGCTCCACGCTGGAGTAAAATGAGCTTGCGTTTGATAGCTACCTCACCTGATGTTAAGCGGTCGACGATGGTGCAAGCTTGCACAGCAAGAACCTATCCACTCATGCCTAGAATATACCTATCGGGAAACAAGGGCAAGGAATTCGTTTTGGCTAGATTTTCAGAAATCATAAGCCTATGCCTAATTTTGTTTAATAACGCATATTTTCTTTTCTTTCCAGCTTGTCTGTGTTATCTTTGCACTGTTCCTTTCGTACCAGATTAGACAGAAGAGATCCGTATCGGCTTAAAGTATTATTTAATCTTCTTTTATGAGTGTTTTGTACTTAACTATTTATGTCTGCTAAAGTGAAATTACTAAACTGTGCCAGAATCTAATAGTCCCAAGTTGACACATTTAGAAATGCTCTATACCAGTGGTTCTTAACCGGTGGTCCGCGAAAGGATCAGTTTCAGAAGTGGTCCGCGAAGCCAGTCAACATCAACGTACCTCCGAATAAAATAGTATTTACTGGCTAACAATTGGTGGTCCGTGACAACATAGATGTTTGGGAAAATGGTCCCCCACCACATAAAGGTTAAGAACCACTGCTGCACTGGCCTCTAATAATGTATGTTGCTTAGTCTACCCATCAAAAGTCGAAGTAGCACAACGAAACCCAGTGTTCGAAGGAGAATAAAATGATCTTTCCATAAAACTAATTAATTTTTAGATGTCTTTATGCTCATGACTTTTTCAGTGGCGTGTTTGATTGAGAAATTAATTGAAATTATGAATTATATATGTATGTATGTAAAAAATTGTAATGTAATGTGTGGACATATTTATAATGCCATTCCTGATAATATTAAAGAATTGCATATAAATAGATTTATAAAAAAACTAAAAATATGGCTAATTGAGATTTTTTTTTATCCTGTATCTGAATTATTCAAATAAGTAATAATAATTAATTTGCTTGCTGTATCTTAATCATTACTATGTTGCTGATGTCAAAGATAAACTAAATTATTTAATTTTAATATTTGCATGTTGTGAAACGATAAAATGTATCTGGCACTGAGTGTTAAATTTTCCTGTAAAAGTAACCTACATTTTAAGCAATGTATAAAAAAAAAGTATTCTATTCTATTCTAAAGATTTAATTTAAGATTTAAAATTTTGGTTCCTACATCTTGTATACCTCCATATCTGTAAAGAATTGTGGTGATATCCATACATTGATTTCTACCAAAAAATAAAGATTTTGACAGAAGTTGGAATAGTTTTGCTATTGATCCTTGGTCTCTAAAGAGTAGTTATCTGCATTTAAAATATTTCTAAAACCCCACCTAAAAATATAATATAATTTAGTTGTTATTATTAAGTCTATTTCTGAAAGGGACTAAACTCACAGCTGGCTGTAAGACGCATTCAGAAATGAGTTCAATTTTTAAACTTGGAAAAGTTATATTTTATTCCAGAGGTCTAAAAATATTTTAAATGCCGAAAGTACACCGTGGCCCAAAATAACGTTGGCAAAATTAAAATACTAATATTTCAGAAATGGAATATTTTGCCTCCTCTTTTGTTTTTCTTAATTGTTAACTCATTCTTTGGCGTCATTTTAACATTATTTGTTAGCTAAAAATAAATAAAAAATAAACATATTTCACTGTGTCAGTGCAACATGAAGCCATAATTTCATTGCATGAGCGTCGAAAAAGGCAGTGCGAAATCGCAAAAAATCTTTGTATTGTTAGTCGTCAGTTACTTTCTTCGGCAATTAAACGCTATAATGAGCTCGGTAACATCGGAGACCATCCTAGGAGAGGACGCAAGACAACTGTAGAACTTCTAGGAACCGACACATTACCAAACAAAGATTAGTTCGTAATCCACAGACCAAGGTGAGGAAAATGTCGCAAGACTTGGGGATTAGTCGCTCCACCATACAGCGTATAGTAAAACGTGATCTACAATTGATACCATATAAACTCAGAAAATCACAATTGCTTACGGACAAAGACAAAAAAGTTTGTCTTGAGAGATGTCGTTTGCTTACACAACGATCCGCAGCGTCAAATTGAAAAAATATCGTAAAATCAAACGAAAATTTATTTATGATAGAACAAACCCATAACCACCGAAATGTCAGGATCAGGTCTTCTACACGTCCTGGAGCTGCTGCAATTGTACCACATCACCAAAACGCAGAAACTGTTATGGTTTGAGGTGCGATTTGCGCCACTGCCAAAACTCCTGAATTAGTTGATACTGCATCCGGACCAGTATGTGGTGAGCCAACAGTATCTATTGACTTGACCAATGATACTATTTCTAAATGTACTTTGTTAACAAGTCACAATAAATTAAAAAAATATATTAGATGAACAGATTAATTAAAAAGTACCAAAAATGTAAAAAAAGACACAATGTTTACTTATCAAATATCAGTCTTAGAAAGAAGCAATTGAATTTAATGTATGAACTAAAAAAATGTCAACAAGAACTAGACTTGTGTAGGTCAATGTATGACAATGATACAGAGCGCCTACAGGAAGAGCTATTTCTTCGGGAAAATACTTTGAAAGATATTTTTAATAAATATGTAGCTTCTCAAAAAGATCTGAGCGAGCGTTTGCTGCAGGCCGGTGAACTGGTGGATTTAGTGAGGTACAGTGCAGAGAGGTATGAGTCGCTGACTGACAACCTCTCATGTAACTGTGCCTGCTCCCCGCCAGTTCCTGACTCACGGAATGTTGCACCTTTGTCTGAAGTAGCTCAACAAGTAGTTTCCTGTGATAAAGTTGCAAATATCAGTAATAATTTGATAAACAAAACCTACATTTTTTCTGATAAATTAGGTCAAGGTTTTGGTGCTTTACTCGGTCAGAGTTCTAAACATGTATTAAATAATTGCTTTCCCGGTGCCAGCTTTAGCCAATTAATTCGTAATATTAAATCAACTAAGCTAAACGCCAGTTCGACTACCATATTATTATATGGTGATAGTTTAAGTATTAAGAAAAAAGATATTGTAGACTGTGTCCAATTGATGCTGGATCTTAATCAAAAAAATTGCTGTAAATTCATAATCTGTGCCCTACCATATTCACAAAACCTAACATATGAACAAAACAGGCACATCTTTGACCTCAATATGCTTATTTATAATACAACTTGTCGTCATAGCAACGCTATAACATTTTTTGATTCCAATAAATTTATAAGTAAATTTATATTGACAAAAGCTACAATGTATTTGCCCGCCTCTTGTAGGAGACAAATTGCTAATCTTTTAGCATATAATATACAATTTTTACAGATTGATACCAGTACCTCTTGTGTGCCCAAGATTATTGTTAATAACATACCTAATGATACGCCTTTAAACTACTAGGTGGGACAAAGGGTAGGCCGCATGAACTGATTGTTGTACATCAGAACATGGAGGGTCTGTCCGGCAAAGAGTTGGAATTAAGTCTGTTCATGGAGAATTATGATGTTCAGGTTTTATGCTTTACTGAACATTGGCTAAAAAAACATGAAGTGCCATTTGTCAATATTGATAATTATTCTGTAAAAAGTGCATTTGTAAGAAAGAGTGCAATTCGGGGCGGGTCTTTGATAATTGTCTCTAATAAGTTAAGATGTAAAGAGCGTTTAAACATAGTAAATCTTTCTGTTGAGCGCACTGTTGAGTTATCTTGTGTTGAACTCGAACGATACATTATTATATGCGTATATCGACCCCCATCAAGCGACTACAATCTATTTGAATCAGTGATGGAAGAATCACTCAATAAAATTAAATCCACTAAGAAGGCCATAATAGTATGCGGTGATTTTAACGTTGACATTCTAGATCAGACTTCCACTAGTACTAGATTTATTAATTTGTTTAAATCATTTAATTTAAAGAATTTGTTTTTTGAACCAACTAGAATCACAGCGACTTCATCGAAGTGCCTGGATAATATATTTAGTAATAGTCACGCCTCCAATAAATTAGTTATAAGTGATCTGTCTTCAGACCATTTAGGTCAAGTTGCTAGTTTTACCAATATGTTAAATAACAAAGTAATTAAAGTAGAATGTAGGCCATTCACTTTTAACCGTTGTATTAGTTTTAAAAACAATATTACTTCAAAAATTGATCCATCAATATTGGAGTATGAGAATCCAAATGTCATATTTGGTGCTCTTTTCGATGTTGTTAAGACAGAATTTCAAAGCATTTTTAAAACAAAAACTTTAAATATTAATAACACGTATTCTGCCTCTTTTAATCAATGGGCCACGGAAGGAATTTATAAAAGTAGAGCGAGATTGTATGAGTTATATGGTATGAAAAAATACAAATTTGATTCCCAATTTGTTGATTATGTTAGAAATTATTCAAAAATGTTTAGAAAGGTTTGTATTATGGCAAAATCTAAGTTTATTAGTGAAAAAATCAAACAATCCACTAACAAAGTAAAAGCTACATGGAAATTTATTAATAATGAAACAGGTAAATCACTTAGACGCGAGACGCACTTTGAGATTATTGACAATAATAAATTAATAAACAAAGATTCTGATGTGGCTCAGGTCTTTAATAAATTCTTTGCCAACATACCTATTACTACAACTTGCTCCTTAAACTCATCTTCGACTGCTGCTGAAATCCTTTTACTTAATAGTGTGCCTGAATGTAGCACCCTCTTCAAATTTGAACATATTACCCCATATGATGTAATTAACGCTTTTAAGTCACTTAACTCCAAAAACACTGGTGACTTTTGGGGCATTTCTGTAAAACTTTTACATAATATAATAGACGTTGTTGCCCCCTACCTCGCAACTGTTTTTAATAAAAGTGTGGATTGTGGTATTTTTCCTGATCTTATGAAGCATAGTAAAGTCATACCTTTATTTAAGTCCGGTAACAAAAATGAGATTGGTAATTATAGGCCTATTTCTATATTACCGGCGTTTAGTAAAATCTTTGAAAAGTTAATACTCAAGCAGCTATTAAGATATTTTAATTTCAATAAATTCCTACACAGTGAACAATACGGCTTTACAAAGGGTCGCTCAACCACAGATGCGGGTGTGGCACTCCTTAAGCACATTTATAATGCATGGGAGAACTCACAGGATGCGATTGGAGTTTTTTGTGACCTTTCGAAAGCATTCGATTGCGTTCACCATGGTACGCTTTTACGTAAGCTCCACCATTATGGTGTTCAAAATGTAGCACTTGGAGTAATAAATTCGTATTTACAACATAGGTTTCAGTGTGTCGATGTTAATGGTGCTAAATCTTCTAGACTACCTGTTCAACTAGGGGTGCCTCAAGGGTCAATACTGGGTCCGTTTATGTTCCTGATATATATTAACGATTTACCATATAATTTAAAAGGAATCTGTGATGTTGTACTGTTTGCAGATGATACATCACTTGTATTCAAAATTGATAGGAAAACGCAAAATGTTGATAATGTGAATAGTGCTTTGTCTCAGGTTACACATTGGTTTACTTTAAATAACCTAGTGCTCAATTCCAAAAAAACTAAATGTATTAAATTCACCATGCCAAATGTAAGGAATCTTGGTCCTTCCGTTTTACTTAACAAGGAGGTACTTGAGACTGTAGACTCCACCGTGTTTCTAGGAATTACATTAGATAAAAAACTCCAGTGGGGTACTCATATAGTTTCTCTCGCAGGTAGACTCAGCTCTGCTGCCTACGCTGTCCGAAGAGTCCGTCAACTAACTGACGTGGACACTGCTCGGTTAGTGTATTTTAGCTACTTTCACAGCGTCATGTCCTACGGTATTCTTTTGTGGGGCAAAGCCGCAGATATTGAAAGTATATTTATTCTGCAGAAGCGAGCTGTGCGATCAATATACCAGTTAGCTGCTAGAGTTTCACTCAGAGACCATTTTAAAATCATTGGTATTCTAACTGTTACATCGCAGTTTATTTTTGCCAACATAATGTATATAAGGAAAAATATTAATTTATATACTAAAAATAGTGATTTCCATAACCTGAATACTAGAAACAAGCATCAACTATGTGTCCCTTATCACCGACTACACAAAGTGCATGATTCGTTTGCGGGGCTCGGTATCCGCCTTTATAATAAGCTACCACTGTGTTTGCTAGAGTTACCTTTTAATTTATTTAAATCAAAAATAAAAACTATCCTTTTGCAAAAGGCGTACTATACTTTGAATGAATATTTAGATGATAGAAATAGTTGGTCGCCGAATTGAGCGCAAGATAATCCCTAGCATACTATATTTATTTGACATGATGTGTGGTGCATATCATAAATATTATATATTATTTGTTTTTTTTTTTTTACAACATTGACATTACTGTATTTTTAACTTTTACATATGACCATACACTTTTATTTTTTTGTATGAGTATGTTGACATAATTGTATTTTTACCTTTTTACATATGACATTACTGTATTTTACCTTTTACATATGACATTATTGTATTTTTTTTTTTTTTTTTTTTTTTTTTTTACATACCATGACATTACTGTAATTTTACATATTCATGTTGACATATTATTTTTTTATTAATTTATTATTTTATAACAAATTCTATTATGGTGTACTAAGTGACAGACAGAGACGTGCTGCTGGGGAGTTTGTTGCGCCGCTTCTTCTTCCCAGCTTAAGCATTAGGAAGTGGTGAGGGCGGGCGTTTTTGGGGGTCTGTCTATGTATGACGTTCGAAAAGAATTAGCTGAAACGAGTCTACTTCGAATAAATGATTTCTGATTTCTGATTTCTGATTTCTGATTTCCCCTAGTTTTTGTAGAAAAGGGGATCAAAATCAACCAGGAAAACGACCGACGAGTCATTCTTGAAAATGTGCTTCTTCCTTGGAGTCACATTGGTGACTGTCCATGGATATTTCATCAAAACTCTGCTCCAGCTCACAGGGCCTTAAGTGTTCAACAGTGGTGCAAAGACAATTTCCCTGGTTTTATCAGCTCGAAAGAATGACTGCCATACTCACCTGATCTAAATCCGATGGATTACAGTTTATGATCTATCTTAGAAGCAAGATCCTGTGCTACGCGTCATAGAAGTGTTGATGAGCTATAGGCTACTATTACACGAGAGTGGGACAAAATATCTGTAGAGGAAGTGCGGAAAATTGATAATTTTTTTACAAAGCGTTTGTATCTGTATATTCGCGCTAAAGGAGGTTATTTTAAAGATAAATAGAGATTCTTGTATACAATTAGGTGTATTTTTATAATTAATAACCTTATTCAATTTACGCAAAAAACTTTATAAGATATTTGAAAAATGTCTTGTCAACGTTATTTTGGGCCACCCTGTAATTCTTTACAAATTTTCACTTAAAATCCGCGCTTTTCAACCTTTTACAACAACACCAACACCACACACACGTTTGTTAAAAAGAGAAGGAAATACTAGAAAAAAACTATTTTTTAGGTGACTGTGGGTGAGGGGTTTGCAAACGACAAGGGGGCTGCGACCCACAGGTTGAAAAGCACTGCTTTAAAGAATTATTTTCATAACTATTTACTACAAAACATGTTAGCTCAGCAGCCCTGGTGAGAACAATTTTGATGTATCGATAAAACATCTTTAGGCACGCTTGACTTGGGGAGTAAGCTGGTGAATGCGTTACGAGTCGCGAAGCGAACGGAGGGGGTAGTGCGGGGCGCGGGGAGCGAGGCGCGGTACACGACACAGCGCCGGCAATTGTACGCGCGCCGCACCGCCATTGCTTTGTTCTCATTGAAATAGTATTGAGGGAGATATCAGTTTCTAAAGTTTTACTTCAGTCGTGTGCTCTAAAGCACATTCGTTTTTTAGGGTTCCGTAATCTAAAATTGCAAATATCAATCTAAAATTCCTAAATAAATTATGCAGTATAAACGTCATTTTTAGGGTTCCGTAGTCCTACAAGGAACCCTTATATTTTCGTTATGTCCGTCCGTCTGTCCTAATCCTTTACAGCTTAATAACTTCACAGTTATAGTATAGTATAACGGGCTGGTTTCCGCAACTCCACGATCAAGCGTGTATTTTGCGTACGGTCTTCACAGTTATGTCCTAATCCTTTACAGCTTAATAACTTCACAGTTATAAACATAAGTAAATGAATTTTAGTTAAAAAATAGTCTAGATATAGATCTCAATTTTAAAAGAATAAAAATATCTTGATAACATATTTTAGGGGTGGCGCCCATACATGTGAAATGGGGATGAAATATTTTTTTTCGCTGCACCCCCTCATGTGGGGTATCATTGAATAGGTCTACTAAAATGAAGGTAATGTTTCATACACAACTTTTTTATCAGGTATACCATCTGCGAAATACAGCCCGCCAAATTGGCTTGCAATGTGTCCCCCCCCTGCCATTTCTAAACTATGCAACGTAGAAACTTATAGTCTTCCACATTGATAGACCTTTATAAAAACTCTCTTTTAAAATTATTTCGAGCATAATGTGATAATAAATTTTTGAGTTAGAGCGAGACAACTGAAAGATACTTAAGACGTCCTAGTTCATAGGTCATTGACCTTAGATAAAAATGATGTCAGCAAATAATGCTCCTTTAGTTACTTTCTATTTAAAAAAATCACAAAAAGAAACTTTGTGTTATGTTGATATGACACACTTGTTAAATTTAGCGCTAGGTGGCGCTGTTTGCAAAAACTAAATAAGCAATGATTAATATTCGATTTGATTTGTTTGTAATTAGACCTACTTAAGGAACCTTATAATACTGAGCATGGCTCGACATGCTCTTGGCCGGTTTTTTTATCAAAAATTCAACAGTTTTATTACATTTTGATTTAATTTTATGCATAATGTGCACTTTGTATCATACAGAGATATGGCTAAAATCTTCAAGTTAATAGAATATTATGTCTCAAACGAGTATTTCAGATCCAAAGTTCACATACATTTATGTTACTATAGTAAAAATGGGTCATTCTAAGCCTACAGTACTGTATTGAGTAATTACCTCACATTTTATTGTATGGGGAACATGTCCTGTACACAATACCTATGTGTATTATATATTTAAATAACAAGATATTAATCTACAAATGTATACTCCAACCTGTGTGGACATATGGTATTCTGCCGTCCGATGACTAAAAGGCCGTTAAGGTGAATGCTACAGGGTAGCCCGCGAAATTCAAAATTTTTGGCGTTTTTTGCAAATTGTAGCTTTATTTCGCGTTGTATATCGGTCAAAATATGATTGGCGGTAATAATAACAATATATCTATTAAATAATACTCATAACAAATATTAATCTAGCTCTATTAGCTGTACTAGCTCGATAATATTAATTTACGATCAAATTATCGATTTTCGAGCTTGTAGAGCTTATAGAACTAGGTTAATATTTTTTATGAGTATTATTCCTTAGATATATCGTTACTTTTTCCGCCAATCCTATTTTGACCGATATACAACGCGAAATAAAGCTACAATTTGCAAAAAACGCCCAAAAAATTGAATTTCGCGGGCTACCCTGTAGCATTCACCTTAAGTGACAATTTTGTCAAATTTTGTTACATATACTACGAAAAAGAGCAAATTTTGCTCTCTTTAGTAGTATATGTAACTCGAATTTTACAAAATTGTCACTTAACAGCCTTTTAGTTAGCGGACGGCAGTATACAGCTCTGGGGGACAGTCTCAAAATCAAACTTAGGTATATTGCAAAGATTTCAGTCCAAAGTCTAATCACAAAAGCTCCTTGGTATGTCACCAATAACCTACTGCATAGAGATCTTAAATATTATATTTATTATAGTGATCTTATATAGCAGTGATAGCCTAGTGGTTGAGCGCTTGCCTTCCATGCAGGAGGGTGCGAGTTCGATCCCGGCCCGCACCTCTGACTTTTCGGATTCATGTGCGGATCAGAATTTGATTATAGAGGAAGACTGTCCTACCGTGATACAGTTTCGACTAGTACGGAGGACAGTGTGAAACGAAGGCAAAAACCTAGTTAAAGTGTTTTTCAGTGTGCTTACCTATGTTGATGCAAGAAAGTGTGATACTAGAAATAACATTGCAAGTACTATTTGATAAGAAATTGTAAGGTTGTACTTTTTAAGATGCAAATAAATGATTATGATTATCACTTGCTTTAACGGTGAAGGAAAACATCGTGAGGAAACCTGCACACCTGAGAGTGCTCCATACAGTTCTCGATGGTGTGTGTAGTCCACCAACCCGCATTAGGCCAGCATGGGACAGTAATGAGCTGATTATGTTATAGAGATCTTAAAGTGACAGAAGTTGAAGAAGAGGCAATCAAGCAAACAAAAAGATACCAACAAAGGCTACTCAAACACCCTAACAATCTAGCAAGATCACTGATGTCAAGAAAACCTATAAGGAGACTGAAGCAAAAAAAAAACCTCAGGACATAATAATAATGAGTGAAACCTAATAAGGGGTGCATTAGTGGATGCATAGTTGCATACCCAACAAGCCTAGTGAGAACTGTGAGAAGCGACCAAAGTACAGCTTATTGTCCTTTTGGGACAGATTGCAGTAAAAAAGGGGAATAAAAAATAAAATATAAAAAAAACCTTAATGTCTATCATATTACAAACAAAACTAGATTATATATAGGTCCCTAGCCTTTTATTATAAATGTATGGCCAAATATTAGCGGACATGAAAAAACAAATTTCATGTAAGTATTTAGCAAGGACCTTAAACTGAAGGGGAAAATCTATAAGACCATGATAAGACCTGCTGTCCTGCATGGATCGGAATGTTGGGCTACGAAAGGAATTAATGAAAGGCAAGTGCATGCAGCTGAGATGAGAATGTTAAGAGGAATGTGTGGTGTAACGAGAATGGATAGGATAAGGAATGAATATGTAAGAGGGAGTCTGAAAGGAGGGCCAGTGACAGAGAAGTTAAGTAGCAATAGACTGTCATGGTATGGACATGTGATGAGGAGGAATGAGGAGCATGTTACGAGGAAAGTTTTAAGTATGAATGTTGATGGCTATAAGAAAAGAGCGAGACCGAAGAAAATATGGATGGATTGTGTGAAAGATGATATGAATAGAAAGAAAGTGAACACGGAGATGACGGCTGATAGAGATGTATAGAAGAAAAAAACATGCTGCGCCGACCCCAAATAAATTGGGATAAGGGCAGGAGGATGATGATTTAGCAAAGACCGCGATCGTACCCGCGAAAAATATAAGACATTACCCATAGAAATATAACACATATGTCTATGACATTACCTAATAATTAGAATTACTGGTTATCAAGCTGTAAATTAATATAAATAAAAGCAGTTAATTAATTTTGTCTAATGCCTCTGTGTATAGTAAAATATTTACCTTGAACTTGGAACTGGAACATCAATTTCCATTTTAATGTTTAAAAATTCCGATTTGGGCCCATTTTCATCACCGGGCACCGTCGAATCTTCAGCTTCCTCCGTTAAACCTGGCTCTTGTTTCACGGCAACACACTCAAAAGCCATTTTAATTATTTCTTACGAATTATGTTAAATAAATAGCCACATTATAATGAACTAAATTATTTCGCGATTTAATTTTATTGAGTAGAAAAACCAATAAAAGACATGCGCCCGGTCACTCCAGCGGTTATTTATTCGGTGTTTCTGTGCAAAAGGTGATCTGCTACCTCAAACCTGCGGGAGCATGGAGTTTCCTATCACATGTAAATATTATTTCTGTCTAAAATGCATAAATTTTGCATAAAATCGAAGATAGCTAAATAAAAATTATACCTCCGTACCACGTTTTATTACGGCGGTTTTTGAATTAACGTGTTACCACTGTCATGCAGTCGACTGTACATACTAGTACATATATCATTATAGAGTTGTGTCACTCATACATGAGGCACCTCAAATGTCCCATACAAAACGACAGAATGTCGCAACACCTCAAAAATAATTTTTGTACCACTACACTGGGACAAACATCAAATGAACCGAGATGTGACGACTTGAAGCATGTACCATGAAAGAACGGTGTTGCTTCATAACTTCACTCACTCAGACCGACTGTGACACTGACGCGTGCATGAATAGGACAATATGAGGGACAATAGGACAAATGAAGTTCGTAACATTGAATATTTGGAAAATTCGACAATTTTCGGTTGTTTGGTGTCGCTGGTCATAGCTAAAGTTTTGACGTGGTATTTTTCGTTTAGTTTGATTTAAATTTGATTTCCAATATGTGATTTCGTTTAATCGGCTATTTAAGCAGATAATTAACGTTAACAAACACATGTCTTAGGCCGGTCTTCATAGAAGTTAATTATCTGGTTAAACAACCGTTTACCCACGATTCCAGTTATTTTTTTCAATTAATTGACTGTTTAACTAAACGCCAGTCTAAGATTAGTATTCATCAACGTTAATTATCTGATTAAACAGCCGATTACATTAAAAATCTATTGAAATCGGTGTTAAACAGAGGTTTAACCAGAAAATTATCTTTGGTTGCTGATTAAACGGCCGATTATTTGGAAAATATACTGGAATAGTGGGTGTACGGTTGTTTGACCAGAGAATTAACTTTGATGAAGACCGGCCTAAGACAAGTGTTCGTTAACTTTAAATATCTGCTTAAACAGCTGATTACACGTAAAATGTACTGGAATTTTGGCTAAACCGTCGTTTAACCAGGGGATTATAGTGTGTTGCTAATTAAACGGCCGATTAAATAAAAAATAAATTGGAGTCCTTGGAATTAACAATGTTGATATTGTATTCTATAACGCAACGCACGCAATATTTTTGCCAACCAATATAAGAATCGGATCTATATCGAAAACGACGTACCTATACTAACTACCTACGATATCACCAAAACTATGCTCATCTGTCGATACTTATATAACACAACACATAACAAAACATCACGCCTGTATTTCCCCGAAGGGGTAGGCAGAGGTGTAATAGTACACCCACATTTCGCCAGTTATGTTATAGTCCCATGTAATAGGGGGCGAGCCTATTGCCATTGACCGGGCACAAATCCAGACTCCGGGCTGCTACTGAGAATTTCCTAATGAAAAAAACCAATAACACCTTGCCCGACCCGGGAATCGAACCCAGGACCCCACGCTCAGCAGTCGCGCTTGCAACCACAAACATGCTTGCTTGATACTTAAATAGTTTCAAAATCCGATATCAAATATCGATATATAGTTTCGATTTGATACTCGGCAAAAGCTATATTACCCACTCCTATCTTAGACAATATAAGCTCAACTCAATGTATTAATGTATTTCAGTGTATTATAATGTCTCAGCAACATGACATTGTCCCATCTCATTTGAACTGTGACAATGTCTTAATGTATTTCAGTGTATCAAATGTCTCAGCAACATGACATTGTCCCACCTCATTTGAAGTGTGACAATGTCCCACCTCATTATGCAGAATGAGTTACTCATACAAACTCATTGATTTTGCGTGTCCTACCCAACTCTATATCATTAATCTGTGACTGTACAAGACGTAGTGTGGGGACATGGTGAATAGTAGTTGAATGAACGAAATTAAAAAGTGGTTCACCGGTTGTCATACTATTACTTGGTGCTTTATCTTATTGTTTTATTTTATAATAATGCCTTGTTAACTAAAAATAATTAAATTATTTTGAATTTATAATTGAAAAAAATTGTATATATATCAAAAATTGCTAGTGCGTCTGTTAGTAATTGTGTAACTTCTGAACGACTTGACCGATTGAGGTCATATTCACAAACTCAGATGAAAAACCTATAGATGGTTAATCACCGACATTTCAGCTGGTTAGATAGAGAACGTTAAATTACGTAATATCTATGAAAGAAGGAGACGATAGATTAATATTTTGTCCTTATCGTCCTGGCCGGTTTTTTTAAAACTACAATACTAACCCCCAGTTTCCGAAAGGCTGATCATCACAAAAATTTACTAATCGACTGTCAAATCTCCTGAGATTTGACCTGTCAAGCGATGTGATTGGTTGTTAGTATTTTTGCCGATCAATCACAGGAGCTCACATTAGATATGACAATAGATCAAATTGATCAGCGTTCCAGAAACTGGGGGTAAGTAATAAGCAGGGATGTTATGGAGCTCCGTAACCGTAACCGTATCCATCCATCCATCATCATCATGGTATATACTCAAAGATGTGTTTCCGTCAAAATTCCGTCAAAAAAGAAAATTGCCCTCAATAATAGCCGTTAAAATTTTTTCATGATATATTATTTAGACGGTTTAGTTATAATTTACGATGAAAAAATCACCTATAGCGTGGAAATCTGCTTTTTACTCTTTTTTGGCAAGACATTGAAAACCATTGAGCACCGCATGGACTGTATTTAGTAATAGTGACAAAATAACTAAAAATTAAAATGTGTTCATAAATCTGACTACTATATTGGAAAAAAATAATAGTCACGTTAATTAAACTCGTGAAATTTTCCGTTACAAAATCCGTCAGCCGTTAGAATAAAATTTATCCCGTTATCACAATGACTATTCCATTATCAAAGCGTTATCACCACATCCTAATCCGCTAGATCTGACGGGAAATCCGTTAAGTTGGCAACACTGACTGACAGTGACAGTTGTACATACTCGTGTGTGTTAGTGTTGCCACCCACTTTATAAAACATCACAGATAAAAATTGCGCCGCCCGCCGGCGCCGCCGACGCGACCCTAAATATTAGATAGATATTCTGCTGTGCTAACTGTGAACTAAGTGTGAACTTCCAAAGGGCCCTTCCGAGCAATGACTTTTTCTTCTCTTTTATGCCTAACTGGATGTTCTGAGTTGGTAGTTTTAGCCCCGTTTTATTTTCTTCGTCGGTATTTTGTAGTTGATGTGGTAGGCCGTCTGGTAGTAGTGGTATACACATACGGATCCCAAAAGTTCTTGTGGCTAACAATAACATTTGAAAGATAGGGTAGTGTGATGAAACTTGATAATTCTGCACACGGACCCTTGTGGAGAGGATGCCAGTCTGTAATAAATTATTAGAATAATGTATCGATTAAGGCTTACGAGCCGTATAAGCCGTATTACAAGAAATCTGCGTTTTGCTCATAATGTACTCTGTGGTTGTGCTATGCTACTTTTTGGCGTCATGGATCTCAGTAGGTAATAGATAGATGTATTTAATTTGAAATTTTGATAATGGAATGTGATAGTTTTTTTAAATTATCATTTATTATATTACGTCTAAGACTAACAATAAACTTTTTTCTCAGCCACCACGGACGGTCCTGGATCTCAGTTAAAAGCTATTATTTGTTATGAATGGTCTGAGTGAATAGACATAATATTTGGAACATGTCCCCATTGAACAACTTTAAAAAAATATCTCCGAATTATTAAGTATGTAGGTACGTGTACCTACTTATTATTTCTATGGATGTACTTACATGGTCCTGAAAAAAAAAAAAGATCAGTCGATAAAGTAAACCGTCTTCCGTGTGCGCCACCGAGGAAGGTGCGGCCGTCGTTAGGCCGCACGGGTAGAAGGGGCTCGCCTGCTTGTGGCAGGCCGGGCCCTGTCGGGGGTGGTTGTGTGAATACTCACGGGTTCCCACGCCCCCGGTTAAGGTAGTTGAAGGAACACCGTGGTGGTTTTAGTCGGTAAGAGTCCGACACTGGCTCCGCCTACCCCGGGCGGAGTGCGTCCACGATGATTTCACACGGCAAAAAAAAAAAAGGCGTCGCGGGCAGGGCGGGACCTCTGCTCTCCTTCATACCGCACCCCATCTCTTGCTCTGTTTGACGGCCAAGTTGACTCACTATTAGAATTTATTATATTATGGTTATATCGATAACACTTTGTGTACCTATAGTACACAGTACTACACACACACACACTTTGTGTACCTATACCTGAAAAGGCTGCAATATTGTTAATATTTCGTTAAACCTATATTTTTACATGTGCACACATATTGTAGCTGTTTATTGTCCCTTAATAAATAAAATAAAATAAATATAGATTTACAGCCAAAATTAATATCCTACCTATCCACGATTTGTTCTACTAGAGATAGAAATTGGACATAAGCTCCATACAAATTATGTCAAATTTTTATCTCTAGTAGGGCAAATCGTTGATAGATAGGATATTAATTTTGGCCGTTAGAGTATTTTGACTATCCGGAGAATCTCAGGTGATTCAATAAAATCTCCGCAAAATCTCCAGAGGCTGAAATTGCCCGTAGGCAAGTGGCTAGTGGTGTGAACCGGAGTTCACACCACTAGTCTGACTGGCATTTATTAGAAAGATACAACGATGTCAATAAATAGACATGCTATTTCATATAAGCAGCATGTTCCGAATTCAGTTTACGCAATCGCTAATAACATTTACGTGTGTTCGCGAGACAGCTGTTAAGCGAACTAATGACAGATGAGAGTGTGGTTCCGAAACCATACATCGTGTAACCATGTTTTTCTTCTAAACAGCGCTTCTAGTACGTAATAGGTACATAAATATCGATGGAAAAATAGGATATAAATCGTACTTACTCTTCTTAGGGTGCATGCAGTTTTCATGTTCCAAATCACATAAGCTGTCAAAATTCTTATAACGATTATAGTATTCCGTCATGAGGTAGCGATGGCCACAAATTTTGCCGTACCTGTAAGCACAGAGTAGGTACATTGCTTGTAAGATCACATTGTCAGAAAGTGTAAGTCCTTGGCAAAGAATGGGGCCTATTAGCACGCCACGGGTCGCGGGTTCGATTCCCAACGCAACATATCTTTATGGCCTAAGACTGGGTGTAAAAAAAGACCCATCACTATTCTGAATTCTAGGGAAGCTGTACATAAAACCAAGTAACATTGCGCAAAAATAATAGCTGGGAACATGGATGAATAAAAAAAGGCGGACGGACTCTTGCTAAACAATAAGTGAAGCACCCAATAGTAAGACGGCTCGCTTGAAAGTACGGGCTGGCACGCATACATAATACACTACACCACGCTTACACCCATAGTAAGTCTAAAAGCCACGATTACGTAATAACTCTCGTGTGACGGAGTTTTTGTCGTAGTGTCACAAATAAAATAACTATATGCCGTCTGTTGTATTAAAATAGGTAGGTACTGTCGAAATTATAGTGGGTTTAAGAAAAAATCAAGTGTTTCAATAATTTCTTACCGAGATTCCGTCCACTTTTTTATTCGTCCGTGGCTGGGAAACACTTTCACAAGCTCGCAATTAATTTACGCGCGCAAATGACACAAATTTTCCGGCTTCCACTGCCGAATTGTATAACTCACACGCTCTCGAGTTTCTAGACCAAACTTTGAGCTGTGAGTTTTCTGTAGCTAAGTCAGCCAATCAGTTACAGTAGGTAGGTAGGTATTCAAAAACATTTAACAAATTATAACTATGTACCGTAAAATACTCCAACTTTGCCCACATAGCAACACTGCCTAATGGCATTATCAGTCACAGAATACCTAATACATAGTTCTAATGTAACACAGTGACACTTCCTAACGTTTTTGCCAGAATCTCAAGTGTTCCCACCAGTGATATTTAAAAGTATAGATATGTTATACATTAACAAAACAAACGAAAAAACTTTTCCATACGCAGCGGCAGCACACATACACATGAACTACCTAGTACAAAGTAAGTAAGTTAGTTACTTTAAGTTACTTTCGCGTCATAACTGATATAATTTATGTACAAACACGACGGCATTGTTTTTTACCACCGGTGACACTCGGCACCTTGCTTGACGCGGACTAATTGAGAGCGGAGCGAAACGTCCCAATTAGGACGTTTTTGAGTCTTCAGATTGCGCGCGCTAGTAACATATCTACAGATCATACTTTTAAATATCATTGGTTCCCACAGTTATAAAAATCTCCCCAAGTACGGAAATCATAGCTATTATAAATAACAAAAAAATATATAAGTATAGCAAAGTTGGAGCATTTTACGGAACCTCTATAGAGACTTACTGTTTGTAATAATGTGAGCAGGATCTGTCACAATTCCGGTAGATCAACATGGGATTATAAGTGGTACGTGAATAATCTAGAATAATAACGATTATTTGCTTGAAATGAGTTAGGTACGTGTACAAGTTGTTATCATTAACACCTCGGACGAATAAAAATGGCGGACGCAATCTCGCTAAGAAAAGATTGAAGCTGTTGTTAATTTACTCCTACATCATCTACGCATCAAGGACTGGCAGCGACATCTCTAATCAATATATTACACTTGACGCACCGTCATACCTATTTCTCGATCGCTATTGGTTAAGGTAAATATTGTTCCCTGCACCCCCTCTCCTTGAATTTTGTACAAGAAGCAAAATGGCCATTACATGAGATTTTTCTTACCAAAGTAACGCATCTTTTATTTGCCATCCAACAAACTTGCTTTCGAATCAAATCCTCACCGCTGCTGCTACATTTGGTCCTTCGAGCCGGACATTTGGACCTTCGAACAGAACATTTGGACCGTCGAACCGAACATTCGGACAAGATCGACGAACGACCGTTGTACCGTAGACCGCGTGCACGTGGTGGATTGATTTGAAGAAATCGCAAAAATCGCACATGTTTGGATGAGTTTACGAAGAAAAGTCAACCAAATAGACAAACGGAGGCCAAGCGCACATTGGAACTGAAGATTGATTGGATTTTCATCGAAAATCATACGCAAATCGGTGGGGCCAATCCTTATTCCTTTCCATCACCTCCTGAGTTCTATTGGTGCTATATTGTGTCTGTGCTCTAATTTCAGTGGAATGCCGCATTATATTCTCGGAATATCGGATTGTCAGTCAATCACAAGACTGGTGAAGTTGCTAGCATCAGTGTCGTGTGTGATTGAGCTAACCAATATAAAACCGTGAGTACTCCTCTTTTCACTGACCACCAAAATGCCTACTGATTCTGCTAAATCCCGTGACAAATCTCCTAATTTGTTAAGTGTACAGAGTAGTGTGTTAGTTCGTGATTTAGTTAGAAAGCGTGGTATCATTAAGGGCAGGCTTACCAAATTTAATAATTATTTAGAGTCTTTGAAAGATTGCGATGAAGATGACTTTTCTAATCAAAAACGCATTGATTTAAAGTTGAGGATTCAAGGATGTACTACTTTATTTTCTGAGTTTAACGACATTCAAACTAAAATAGAAGAAACAGTTTCTGATAGTGAATTAGGCGAACAATTAAATCAACGAGAACATTTTGAAGATAGTTACTACAGTTTAATATCACTTGCTGAAGTTATGCTCAACACTAATGAGGTTGCTGACTGCTCCAAATTATGTCATGGTAACAGTCACATAAAATCCGTTAAGCTACCCACTATCTCCATGCCTACATTTGACGGTTCATATGAGCACTGGCTGGAGTTCAGAGACACATTTACCTCACTCGTTCATAATTCTAAAGATATTTCCAACATCCAAAAGTTTCACTATCTCAAATCGTCCCTAAAAGGTAACGCAGAACTAGTTATACATTCCATCGAGTTTTCTTCTGACAATTATCAGGTTGCATGGGAATTGTTGCTCAACCGATATAATAATTGCAGACTTTTAGTTGACAATCATATCAAAGCTTTATTTACTATAACCGCATTAACTAAAGAGTCGCCTTCATTACTTAGAATGTTAATAGACACAATTATGAAAAATTTACGCGCACTTAAGGTCTTAGGTGAGCCTACGGAATCCTGGGATTCTTTAATTATTTATATAATCGTGTCGAAGTTAGATAAAATTACTGAAAGAGAGTGGGGGAATCATAAGTGCACATTGTTCCCGAACCCAAATGAAAACAATTCTACACGATTGTCGGTGGATGTTTTAATTAATTTTCTTCGCAACAGAGCAGACATGCTGGAGGCATTGCAGCGTTCACATGGTAAAGACGCACATATTACAGACAATAAAAAACAAAACACAAAATGTCACAACATGTCACACTGCAATGTTTCCAGCGGGCCGAGTAAAACGAATTTTAAGCAACAACGCAGTAAGTTGTCATGCGTAAAATGCAATGCGAATCATCCACTGTTTACATGTAAAGAGTTTATCGAAAGCGACTTAAACACGAAGCTTAAACTTGTACGCGAGCACAGCTTATGTGAGAATTGTTTACATTCAAAACACTCAATAAATGATTGTAAGTTTGGGCCTTGTAGACACTGCAATCAAAAACATAACTCATTATTACATAATTATAACGCTAATGGGTCTGTTGCTTTGCATTCTGCAACGAGCACTGAGGCGTCGAGAGCTAGTACTGCGAGTGAAGCGACTGCGCATCTCCCCGCGGCCGTAGCGGCCGCCTCGGACTCCGCCCTTTCTATTCAAGTAAACAAGGCACACATGCAAACGCAATCTATAGGTGTGCAATCCGTGTTATTGTCAACAGCTATAGTTGAGGTAGCAGATGTACACGGTAGATATCATAAAGCGCGGGTACTCCTTGATAATGGAAGCCAGCGCTGTTTCGTTTCTCAATCATTATGTCAACTCTTAAATTTACCATTATTACAGTCCACAAACGAAGTTCGAGGCGTAGGTGATTCGGTAGTACATTGTTCGCAAGCTTGTAATATCGTTATCAAATCCTGCGTCGATAATTTATTTACTACACGCATTTATTGTTATGTACTGTCTAGGATCACGGCTTCGATGCCTGCCGTATGTAAATTAAGCGCGCAAGTCTGTATTCCAGACAACATACGGTTGGCTGATCCGGAGTTCTTAGACTACAAAACTATCGACATTTTAATTGGCGCAGATAGGTTTTGGGATCTGTTAGAAGACGGAAAGATTCGTCTGTCTAGTGGTCCGTTTCTGCAGAATACCAAACTAGGCTGGATTATTTCCGGGCCTATCATTAATTATACGCGCAAAAATACGCCAATTCATTGTAATATTATTAATTCTCTAGAAAAGCAACTTCGATTGTTCTGGGAGATTGAGGAACCACCCAAGATCAGAGACGCACAGACTGAGGAAGAACGTGCATGCGAGGATCACTTTGTTCGCACCACCACTCGAGATAGCGAGGGGAGATTCTGCGTGCACATTCCACTCCATCAGTCACCTGACACCTTGGGAGATTCTTATACTACAGCAGAACGTCGATTTCTCGCATTAGAAAAACGGCTGCAACGTTCGCCAGAATATAAAAGTCTTTACTCTAATTTTTTGCAGGAGTATCTCAGTTTAGGCCACATGACACAGGTAGATTCCTATGAAACCCCGTGTTATGTAATGCCCCACCATGCCGTTTATCGCGAGCTCAGCACCACCACCAAGTTGCGCGTGGTGTTTGATGCAAGCGCACCATCGAGCTCTGGTAAGTCACTGAATGATTTGCAACTAGTTGGCCCTCCTATACAGGGGGATCTCATTGCCATTCTTCTCCGCTTTCGACAGCACAGGTTTGTTGCGTGTGCCGACGTGGAGAAGATGTACCGGCAATGCCTAGTAGATGATAGTCAGCGCAGCTTGCAAATGATTTTGTGGCGTGACCATCCCTCAAAGCCGTTAGGTATATTCAAATTAAATACCGTAACGTATGGAACCGCCTCCGCGCCTTTTCTTAGTGTTAGGTGCTTAAAACAATTAGCCTCTGAATCTCCTGACCCTGATGTCGCGCAAGCTATAAAAGAAGACTTTTATGTCGACGATTTCATTACGGGCTTACACGATAAAATTAAATTATTAGATCTATGTGACAAAACTCAGAAGACGTTGCAGTCGGGCTGTAAGCACGATGATGACCATCAGTCATATATTCAGTTTAAACCTTTAAGTTTAGATGAAAATGTTAGTTCTAAGACCTTAGGTATAGGCTGGCATAACGCAAGCGACAACTTTTATTTTAATTCGCATTTTTATATTGAAAATAACAAGCCTACAAAGAGGTCTATTTTATCTAAAGATTCGCAAATTTTTGACCCCCTCGGCTTGTTAAGTCCGGTCATAATTGTTGTCAAAGTCCTTTTACAACAATTATGGCTTTTAAAAATAGGTTGGGATGACACCGTTCCAGATAGTACGGCGCGCGTGTGGAACCGGTTTGTTATTTCATTATAAGCGCTAAACACTGTCCGTACACCTCGCCACGCTATAGGTACGCAGCCTATGTATATCGAACTACACGTTTTTAGCGATGCATCTCAAACGGCGTACGGCGCGTGCATTTATATTCGCACAGTTAACACTGATCTATCAGTGTCGGTTAGATTATTATTTTCGAAAACAAAGGTCGCACCGTTAAAACCTATTAGTATCCCGCGTCTCGAACTTTGTGGGGCTTTATTAGGTGCTCGTTTGTATGACAAGGTACGCAACTCATTACGTTGTAAGTTCAATAACGTCGTATTTTGGACCGATTCCACGATCGTCTTAGGCTGGCTGCATATGAGGCCGAACCAACTTAAGACGTTTGTCCAAAATAGGATCGCGGAAATTCATGACCTTACTCTCGAGGTCCCGTGGCGTCACGTAAGCAGTGGAAATAATCCCGCCGATCTAGCGTCACGTGGTGTTCGTTTGGAAGAACTTTCTGCGTCTACCTTGTGGTGGGAGGGTCCTGAATTTCTGCGAGATTCTAGTTTTTCAATAGACGATCTAACTCAACGAGTTCGGACTCGTTCAAAAATCGCGAGTTACCTGAGGTTAAGTCTTGCGTAACCGCCGCTGTAGCTCAGGATTGTTGTGAATCGTCATTGTTTCCCTTCAATCGGTTTTCCCAATTTAAGCGTATGAGGCGTACGGCTGCCTTTATGTTACGTTTCATTAATAATTGTCGATATAAAAACAAAAAGCGTACAGGCGGCCTTAGTGTAGCCGAGTTAGACTGTGCTGATAAAACATTAGCTCGATTATGCCAAATGGAGTCTTATCCGGTTGAGTACAAGGCATTATTTAACAGTGTATCTATTAAAAATAAAGGTTCTTTATCAAAATTGAATGTGTTTTTAGATGACCACAGAGTAATGCGCGTAGGTGGACGTTTAGTTAGTTCCGATGAATTTATTTACGGCAAAAAACATCCGATTGTAATTAATAGTAAACATTATTTTACTACTTTATTATTTCGCCATGAGCACATTCAGCTTCTCCACGTTGCTCCACAGGCATTACTTTTTAATTTACGCGAATCATGGTGGCCTGTCGGAGGCAGGAGTTTAGCTCGCCAGGTAGTACACAGTTGTGTCACCTGTACGCGCATTAGAGGTAAGACGCTTACTCCAATGATGGTTAACTTACCTAGGGAGCGAGTTACACCTAGTCTTCCGTTCGTTCGGTGTGGAGTGGATTACGCTGGACCGGTGCTCATTCTGAACCGCAAAGGTAGGGGTGCTAGGCTTATCAAAGGCTACATTTGTTTATTTGTGTGCTTCGTGACACGCGCAATACACTTGGATTTAGTCAGTGATCTCTCTAGTGAAGCGTATTTAATAACATTAAAAAGATTTATTTCGCGCCGTGGTAAGCCTGCTGATATCTACTCTGATAACGGTCGCAATTTCGTAGGTGTAATGAACGATTTTTCAAAATTCTTGAAAAATTGTAGTTCTGATATTTTGGAATTCGCATCTAGTCAAAATATTAAATTTCATTTTATTCCCCCTTATTCTCCGCATTTTGGTGGTTTGTGGGAAGCAGGAGTCAAGTCAAGCAAATACCATCTTCGTCGTGTGATAGGGAACGCGCACCTAACGTTCGAAGAGTACAGCACAGTATTGGCTCAAATAGAAGCCGTACTAAATTCCCGACCTCTGTCTCCTCTTTCTCCCGATCCACAGGACTTTTCCCCACTCACTCCCAGTCACTTCTTAATTGGCCGACTGCTGACTGCGCCAGCCGGCGATGACCTACGCGATGTTCCTGCTAGTCGTCTCCAGCGGTACCAGAAGGTGGAACAACTTCGCCAACACTTCTGGAACCGGTGGGCGAAGGAATATATCTCCGAGCTACAGGTGCGGACGAAATGGACGGCGAATAAGGACGAGCTCAAACCAAACTCCTTAGTGGTTATTAAGGATAATAACCTCCCACCGTTGAAGTGGCATTTGGGACGTGTCCTTCGCACTATCCCAGGAAAGGATGGCATATCCCGGGTTGCCGATATACAGACGTCATCGGGCGTGGTGAGGCGCGCATTTGCCAAGATTTGTCCTCTGCTCCAAGACGTGGTTGACACAGATGTAGTGACTGAAGACCATTGAAAGCCACTGCTTCCAAGGCCGGGGGCATGTTGTTAATTTACTCCTACATCATCTACGCATCAAGGACTGGCAGCGACATCTCTAATCAATATATTACACTTGACGCACCGTCATACCTATTTCTCGATCGCTATTGGTTAAGGTAAATATTGTTCCCTGCACCCCCTCTCCTTGAATTTTGTACAAGAAGCAAAATGGCCATTACATGAGATTTTTCTTACCAAAGTAACGCATCTTTTATTTGCCATCCAACAAACTTGCTTTCGAATCAAATCCTCACCGCTGCTGCTACAGAAGCACTTCGTTTTTTCCTAAACCCACTATAATTTCGACATAATTTTAACACACCAGATTTATACCTATTGTTACTTTATTTATGACACTATGAGAATTACTACCGTCACACACGATTGTTATGTAATCGCGGCTTTTTGTCTTACTATGTGTATGCCAGCCCGTACTTTTAAGCGATCCGTCTTACTATGGATGCCTCACTTTTTGTTTAACGAAATTCCGTCCGAAGTTTTTTATTCGTTCAAGATTAACACAGACATAGTAGAAAATATAGACGAAGTGCTGCGAACAATCATAGTGAAGCGAACAAAACCTTGCTCCTCCGTGTACACACGGCTACACATCAAGCTGTACATTTCCAGTATAAGCTGACCTCGCATTGTATAGGTTTTCCTTACAACGCGAGGTCAGCCTATAGCCTGGTTTTGACAGCTTGATGTGTAGCCGTGTGTACAAACCAGCGTCAAGAAAGGAGCTGAGCGTGACCGGTGATCTTAACACCTCAATTACCTAGTAAGTGTTTCAATACTATCTTACGGCGAAAAGGACATCATAAATCTATCTATCCACGATTTGCCCTCAGATTAATAACTAACGGACAAACTTAATATCCAATCAAACCACGATTTGCCCTACTAAACATAGAAAGAAACGTGTCATAATTGGAATACTTTCTGTACACACACAACGGCATTTTAGTTTTTTTTTTACACCGGTCACGTTCGGCGCCTTACTTGACGCAGATTAACAGAAAAACCTCCTAATTAAGACGTTTTTGAGTCTTCAGATTGCGAGTTCAGAATCATATCTGTACTTTTAAATATTATTGCCTACCTAAAATAGTGTCGCTACGCTAATCTTGTACACCACACTTACCTTACTCATTTTAATCACACAGATTATGCGTACACTACGGCTGCCTCAAATCATACCCTTTGTAAGGGCGTAACCAGCGTAACTTTTGTAACCAGGCGTAGCCGCACAATCATAGACCTCACTCTGGCATCAGAGGGTGCAGCGGAAATCACCACGGGGTGGCAGGTCTCCAAGGAGGCCTCATGCTCCGATCATAGGTGGATCCGCTTTGACATCCAGGTCTGTATAACACCAACAAAACCTCGTCGGAATTCACGCAATACGGACAAAACTACTTACACGTGCACACTTGAATCTAGACTTGCACCGTTAAACGATTCGCTGACTTTCGTGCACACGACACATATCGATGAGCAAGTAAGTCACCTCACGGAATCAATGATAAGCAGCTACCACACTGCCTGCCCAGAGACCATCCCGCCCAAAACACCGGGCAAACAGCCCTGGTGGGGCGCGGAGCTGGAGCGCAAACGTGTAAAGGTTAGAAGAGCTCTGAACAGAGCCATGAATACTTGTGCGGACGAAGACTGGGATGTCTACTACGCAGCCAAACTCAGCTACAAAAAATGCATCAGATTCAGGAGTACCATGGGATGGCGTAAATTCTGTGGTAACATTGAATCCTGCCTACAACCCAACAGGGTAAGGAAGGTTCTGGCGCAACAGAGTTCATCTGTGCCTGACACTCTCCGCAAGCCTGACAACACGCTGACAACATCACCAGAAGAAGTAAGACGCGTCCTCATTGAAACTCACTTCCCAGGGTGCGTATTTACTCATGCAATTGATTGGCAAGATGTACCTCAAACACCATCGGATGGCGACTGGCTCTGCGCGCACAAGATGGTAACTTTGGAAAAACTCCAATGGGCCATCCGGAGCTTCCATCCTTTCAAAGCAGCGGGCCCGGACGGAGTGTTCCCTGCCCTACTACAGTGGGGTGGAACGTCCGTTGCCAGAAGACTGGTGCCCCTAATGAGAGCGTGCCTGGCCTATAGATACGTTCCCAAAGGATGGAGGGAAGTGAAAGTTATATTCATCCCAAAGCCAGGTAAGGGCGATTACACAAACGCCAAATCCCACCGACCAATCAGCCTGACCTCCTTTTTGCTAAAGACCTTGGAGAGGCTCTGCGAAAGGGAGCTGAGGGACGGCGCGCTTAAAACTATACCACTGCACGGCAACCAACACGCATACAGCTCAGGTAAGTCAGACAGAATCTGCTCTCCATCTGGTGGTTAGTCAGATAGAGAGAGCGATACACAACAAAGGTACTTGCCTGGGATCTTTTATAGATATCGAAGGAGCATTCGACAAAACAAACTTCTCCAGCATAAGAACAGCCCTCTCCAAGCACGGAGTGGAGCAGGTACTAACTGACTGGATTGCAAACATGTTAAGTAAACGGGTGGTTCGTCTTGAAGGAGAGCAACAGATGGCCATGATAGCTAGAGGCTGCCCCCAGGGAGGGGTGCTGTCTCCCCTTCTGTGGAATCTGGTAATTAATGATCTCATTACCAAACTCAACGACAACCACTACTACACAATAGGATATGCAGATGACCTCGCCATCCTCGTATCGGGTAAGGTGTCTGGGACCATCTGCAACCTCACCCAACAAGCGCTTCGTATTGTAGAACGCTGGTGCAGAGAATTTGATCTTTCAGTGAATCCCACCAAAACTGAGTTAGTCATGTTCACCCAAAAGCGAGCATTAGGACCCTATTGCTTACCCAAACTGTTCAGTACTGAACTCCAGCTGGCCAACGAAGTCAAGTACCTCGGTGTCATCTTAGACAGTAAGCTAAGTTGGAGTAATCACCTAGAAAACAAACTAAACAGGGCCTGCATCACCTTCTGGCAATGCAGGAAAATGATAGGTAAGAAGTGGGGCCTATCCCCTAAAATTATACTATGGCTATACAGCGCGGTAATCCGCCCCATGATTGCCTATGGGGCCGTAGTTTGGTGGCCTAGAACCAAGCTGATTACAGCTTCAAATAAACTACAGCGCATGCAAAGACTTGCCTGTGTGGCGATTACAGGCTGCATGAGGACTACCCCGACTGCAGCACTCGAAGCCATGCTGGGAATTCCACCGCTCCACCTTTTTATACAACAGGAGGCGGCGATGGCGGCAGTACGTCTAAAAACACTAAATCTATGGAGTAAGAGTAGTACACAACACACCGCGTTGATAGAGGAACTCAGCAATGAATTCCCTCTGTTGAAATCCATTAACGACCGGATTCCCAAGCAATTTATTTTCGACAAGAAGTACAAAATCCAAAATCCAAATTCAAAATCCAGCTGTATGAGGATCACCGATGCGAAGGGCTGTGCCCTGCAGAGGTGCGAATCTTCACGGATGGATCCAAAACAGGCACAGGTACGGGTGCCGGGATCTTCTCGGAAGACCTCAATATACACATAGCCACACCATTGGGGGTCCATAACACGGTGTTCCAGGCCGAGTGCATGGGCATTTCCCTGGCAGCTTCGGCGATTATAGCCAGGAAGGTTAAAGACCACTCAATTCGTATACTCTCGGACAGCATGTCCGTACTACAAGCACTAAGCAGCCATACGGTAAACTCGGGGCTGATACACGAGTGCCAGCAAAACCTCAACCAGGTAGGTAATCTCAATAACATAACCATTCAATGGATCAAAGGACACAGCAGTTCCCGAGGCAATGACGCAGCGGATGAACTGGCCAGAAGGGGATCGAGTAGTGGGACCTGAACCCATAGTGCCACTCCCCTTTGGATACCTACGCAACTTGGTAAGGAAACGCACCAAGGACAAACACTACAAACTATGGAAAGACCATGGTTAGTGCAGGCAGGCCAAGGAGGCACTTCCCACAATCGACGGCCGGTTTACGAAACAGGCCCTCCGATTGTCAAAACAACAGCTGCGTACAGTCACAGCTGCTATTACTGGCCACGGGTCCTTTAACAAACATCTTTTTGTCATAGGTGTCACGGACAGCCCACTGTGCAGAGCCTGCATGGTGGAAGACGAGACAGCAGCCCATGTGCTTCTAGACTGCCCTGAGGTCGCCACATACAGGGCCAAGTACTTCGGTAACCCAGGTACCCTCAGAGAGATCACCAGCAACACCAAGGCGTTGCTGGCCTTTTTCGAGGAGTTAGGGTGGATCGAGTAAGTTCCCACCCGTACGCAAAATACACGCTTGATCGTGGAGTTGCGGAAACCAGCCCGTTATACTATACTATACTATACTATAAGGGCGTGAAACTAAATTTTTCAGGAGCGCGTAAAAACAAAAGTCGACACAGCCTTTGGAAAATTCGGGAATTTATAATTTTTTAATTATATTCAAAAACCTAGCAATTCCCTAAGGCCCGTATTACAGAAGGTTCCTCAAGTACAGTTTAAACTTCAATCACCTGATCACTACTTAAGGATAGAATCGTTACTTGAGTATCGGTCTTATTCCAATACGGTAATTATAAACTTTAATTCAACAAAATAACACACAAATTTGACCTGAAATAGAATATAAATCTCTACCCAAGCGTAGGACCACACTAGAGTGATTAATTACAGATCAAATCTCTGCTCAAATACCGGAACAGGTAACAGTATAAAATGTAGCTAAACTTAGCTGAACTGTGATAAATAAATCTCTGCTCTAAGGCCCGTATTACAGGACGATACTCAAGCATTGATCTCTGTTTAAAACTAGTTTTGAGTTGAGCTTTAATTTTAGAACGTTCCTCAAGCAGAGATTTATTGATCACAGTTCAGCTGAGTTTAGCTTTATTTTATACTGTCACCTGTTTCGGTATTTGAGCAGAGTTTTGATCTGTAATCACTCTAGTGTGGTCCAGACTACACTTGAGTAGAGATTTCTATTCAATTTCAGGTCAAATTCATGTGTTATGTTGTTGAATTAAAGTTTATAATTACCGTTCTGGAATAAGATCGATACTCAAGTAACGATTCTATCCTTAAGTAGTGATCAGGTGATTGGAGTTTAAACTGTACTTGAGGAAGCTTCTGTAATACGGGCCTAAGGCATGTTCTAAAATTAAATCCCAACTCAAAACTAGTTTTAAACAGTGATCAACACTTGAGGAACTTTCTGTAATACGGGCCTAGGGGACTTAATTGCTAGGTAGGTATTGAATTGGTCAACGCGTCTTAGTAGCTTTTTACGGACTCTAACGGCCAAAATTAATATCCTATTTATCCACGATTTGCCCTACTAGAGATAGAAATTTGACATAATTTGTATGACTGCCTCGTTGGTCTAGTGGTCGCAAGCGCGACTGCTGAGGTCGGGCAAAGTGTTATTGGGTTTTTTCATCAGGAAATTCTCAGTAGCAGCCCGGAGTCTGGATTTGTGCCCGGTCAATGGCAATAGGCTCGCCCCCTATTACATGGGACTATAACATAACTGGCGCAATGTGGGTGTACTATACACACCTCTGCCTACCCCTTCTGGGAAATACAGTGATGTTATGTTATGTTTTTGTGTGGAGCTTATGTCAATTTTCTATCTCCGGTAGGGCAAATCCACAGATTAATAACTAAAGTATTTACGGCCAAAATTAATATCCAATCTATCCACGATTTGCCCTACTAAACATAGAAATTTGACGTATTTTGTATGGAGCATGGAGCTTATCAACTAATGTCAAATTCCTATCTCTAGTAAGGCAAATCGTGGATAGATTGGATATTAATTTTGGCCGTAAATACTATGTAGTGATCAGGTGATTGAAGTTTAAACTGTACTTGAGGAACCTTCTGTAATACGGGCCTTAGGGAATTGCTAGGTTTTTGAATATAATTAAAAAATTATAAATTCCCGAATTTTCCAAAGGCTGTGTCGACTTTTGTTTTTACGCGCTCCTGAAAAATTTAGTTTCACGCCCTTATAGTATAGTATAGTATAGTATAACGGGCTGGTTTCCGCAACTCCACGATCAAGCGTGTATTTTGCGTACGGGTGGGAACTTACTCGATCTACCCTAACTCCTCGAAAAAGGCCAGCAACGCCTTGGTGTTGCTGGTGATCTCTCTGAGGGTACCTGGGTTACCGAAGTACTTGGCCCTGTATGTGGCGACCTCAGGGCAGTCTAGAAGCACATGGGCTGCTGTCTCGTCTTCCACCATGCAGGCTCTGCACAGTGGGCTGTCCGTGACACCTATGACAAAAAGATGTTTGTTAAAGGACCCGTGGCCAGTAATAGCAGCTGTGACTGTACGCAGCTGTTGTTTTGACAATCGGAGGGCCTGTTTCGTAAACCGGCCGTCGATTGTGGGAAGTGCCTCCTTGGCCTGCCTGCACTAACCATGGTCTTTCCATAGTTTGTAGTGTTTGTCCTTGGTGCGTTTCCTTACCAAGTTGCGTAGGTATCCAAAGGGGAGTGGCACTATGGGTTCAGGTCCCACTACTCGATCCCCTTCTGGCCAGTTCATCCGCTGCGTCATTGCCTCGGGAACTGCTGTGTCCTTTGATCCATTGAATGGTTATGTTATTGAGATTACCTACCTGGTTGAGGTTTTGCTGGCACTCGTGTATCAGCCCCGAGTTTACCGTATGGCTGCTTAGTGCTTGTAGTACGGACATGCTGTCCGAGAGTATACGAATTGAGTGGTCTTTAACCTTCCTGGCTATAATCGCCGAAGCTGCCAGGGAAATGCCCATGCACTCGGCCTGGAACACCGTGTTATGGACCCCCAATGGTGTGGCTATGTGTATATTGAGGTCTTCCGAGAAGATCCCGGCACCCGTACCTGTGCCTGTTTTGGATCCATCCGTGAAGATTCGCACCTCTGCAGGGCACAGCCCTTCGCATCGGTGATCCTCATACAGCTGGATTTTGAATTTGGATTTTGGATTTTGTACTTCTTGTCGAAAATAAATTGCTTGGGAATCCGGTCGTTAATGGATTTCAACAGAGGGAATTCATTGCTGAGTTCCTCTATCAACGCGGTGTGTTGTGTACTACTCTTACTCCATAGATTTAGTGTTTTTAGACGTACTGCCGCCATCGCCGCCTCCTGTTGTATAAAAAGGTGGAGCGGTGGAATTCCCAGCATGGCTTCGAGTGCTGCAGTCGGGGTAGTCCTCATGCAGCCTGTAATCGCCACACAGGCAAGTCTTTGCATGCGCTGTAGTTTATTTGAAGCTGTAATCAGCTTGGTTCTAGGCCACCAAACTACGGCCCCATAGGCAATCATGGGGCGGATTACCGCGCTGTATAGCCATAGTATAATTTTAGGGGATAGGCCCCACTTCTTACCTATCATTTTCCTGCATTGCCAGAAGGTGATGCAGGCCCTGTTTAGTTTGTTTTCTAGGTGATTACTCCAACTTAGCTTACTGTCTAAGATGACACCGAGGTACTTGACTTCGTTGGCCAGCTGGAGTTCAGTACTGAACAGTTTGGGTAAGCAATAGGGTCCTAATGCTCGCTTTTGGGTGAACATGACTAACTCAGTTTTGGTGGGATTCACTGAAAGATCAAATTCTCTGCACCAGCGTTCTACAATACGAAGCGCTTGTTGGGTGAGGTTGCAGATGGTCCCAGACACCTTACCCGATACGAGGATGGCGAGGTCATCTGCATATCCTATTGTGTAGTAGTGGTTGTCGTTGAGTTTGGTAATGAGATCATTAATTACCAGATTCCACAGAAGGGGAGACAGCACCCCTCCCTGGGGGCAGCCTCTAGCTATCATGGCCATCTGTTGCTCTCCTTCAAGACGAACCACCCGTTTACTTAACATGTTTGCAATCCAGTCAGTTAGTACCTGCTCCACTCCGTGCTTGGAGAGGGCTGTTCTTATGCTGGAGAAGTTTGTTTTGTCGAATGCTCCTTCGATATCTATAAAAGATCCCAGGCAAGTACCTTTGTTGTGTATCGCTCTCTCTATCTGACTAACCACCAGATGGAGAGCAGATTCTGTCTGACTTACCTGAGCTGTATGCGTGTTGGTTGCCGTGCAGTGGTATAGTTTTAAGCGCGCCGTCCCTCAGCTCCCTTTCGCAGAGCCTCTCCAAGGTCTTTAGCAAAAAGGAGGTCAGGCTGATTGGTCGGTGGGATTTGGCGTTTGTGTAATCGCCCTTACCTGGCTTTGGGATGAATATAACTTTCACTTCCCTCCATCCTTTGGGAACGTATCTATAGGCCAGGCACGCTCTCATTAGGGGCACCAGTCTTCTGGCAACGGACGTTCCACCCCACTGTAGTAGGGCAGGGAACACTCCGTCCGGGCCCGCTGCTTTGAAAGGATGGAAGCTCCGGATGGCCCATTGGAGTTTTTCCAAAGTTACCATCTTGTGCGCGCAGAGCCAGTCGCCATCCGATGGTGTTTGAGGTACATCTTGCCAATCAATTGCATGAGTAAATACGCACCCTGGGAAGTGAGTTTCAATGAGGACGCGTCTTACTTCTTCTGGTGATGTTGTCAGCGTGTTGTCAGGCTTGCGGAGAGTGTCAGGCACAGATGAACTCTGTTGCGCCAGAACCTTCCTTACCCTGTTGGGTTGTAGGCAGGATTCAATGTTACCACAGAATTTACGCCATCCCATGGTACTCCTGAATCTGATGCATTTTTTGTAGCTGAGTTTGGCTGCGTAGTAGACATCCCAGTCTTCGTCCGCACAAGTATTCATGGCTCTGTTCAGAGCTCTTCTAACCTTTACACGTTTGCGCTCCAGCTCCGCGCCCCACCAGGGCTGTTTGCCCGGTGTTTTGGGCGGGATGGTCTCTGGGCAGGCAGTGTGGTAGCTGCTTATCATTGATTCCGTGAGGTGACTTACTTGCTCATCGATATGTGTCGTGTGCACGAAAGTCAGCGAATCGTTTAACGGTGCAAGTCTAGATTCAAGTGTGCACGTGTAAGTAGTTTTGTCCGTATTGCGTGAATTCCGACGAGGTTTTGTTGGTGTTATACAGACCTGGATGTCAAAGCGGATCCACCTATGATCGGAGCATGAGGCCTCCTTGGAGACCTGCCACCCCGTGGTGATTTCCGCTGCACCCTCTGATGCCAGAGTGAGGTCTATGATTGTGCGGCTACGCCTGGTTACAAAAGTTACGCTGGTTACGCCCTTACAAAGGGTATGATTTGAGGCAGCCGTAGTGTACGCATAATCTGTGTGATTAAAATGAGTAAGGTAAGTGTGGTGTACAAGATTAGCGTAGCGACACTATTTTAGGTAGGCAATAATATTTAAAAGTACAGATATGATTCTGAACTCGCAATCTGAAGACTCAAAAACGTCTTAATTAGGAGGTTTTTCTGTTAATCTGCGTCAAGTAAGGCGCCGAACGTGACCGGTGTAAAAAAAAAACTAAAATGCCGTTGTGTGTGTACAGAAAGTATTCCAATTATGACACGAATGTAACTTTCAACTTACTTACTTTGTACTATTTTATTTATTTTTTCGTTCATTTTGTTAGGATATAACATATCCATACTTTTAAAATATCATTGTAACTACCTAGGTAGGTATAATTAATTTAAGTTAATAAACAAATAAATGACATACAATGTTGCGTATTGTTTGATATCGTTGTCGGCGATCCAGTCCTGAAAAAAAATCAAGGTTTACTTTCTTTATGTCTTTCTTTCCAGCAAAACTGTGGAACCAACTTCCGTCAGCGGTTTTCCCGAACAAATTCGACATGGGAGCCTTCAAGAAAAGAGCATAGGTACGTCTTTTTAAAAAGTCGGCGACGCATCAGCGACTCCCCTGGTGTTGCGGATGTCCATGGGCGGCGGAGATTGCTTACCATCAGGTGACCCGCATGCACGTTTGTCCTCCTAAGTTATAAAAAAAAACAGGCTTGGAGGTCCATTAAAATGCTATATTCAATACAATATAAAACTTATACCTACGACTAACATAAACTACAGTATCTGAAGTCACAAAGTTTTAAGAACTAAATTGACGTTTAAAATTCACATACTTTTTTTTTTGACGTGGGGAAATCCTCATTGGTGCACTCCGCCCGGGGTAGGTGGAGCCAGTGTCGGACTCTTACCGACTAAAACCATCACGGTGTTCCTTCAACTACCTTAGCCGGGGGCGTGGAAACCCGTGAGTATTCACACAACCACCCACGACAGGTCCTGGCCCGCCACAAGCAGGCGAGCCCCTGCTCCTCGTGCGGCCTAACGTTGGCCGCACCCTCCTAGGCGGCGCACACGGAACACTGCACGCCATCTCACCTCACGGGTCTTTACCAGCTATGCCAGCTGCGTTAACTACGCCAGCTGTGCCAGCTACGCCAGCTGCGTCAGCTACGCCAACTGCGCCAGCTACACCAGCATGCTGCCAAGTCAGCATGCCAGCTACGCCAACTGTGTCAATGGTATTTGTTTTACGTGATTTTACGAAATAAGGCCTTTGGGGTAGCTTTCCACCAGAGTTGAGCGACGAAAAATATCCACCAATAGGATTGTTTTATTTGCTAGCCACACTCTCCTATTAGTGAGTTTTTTTCCTCGCTTGCTCGCACAGCTTTGGTGGAAAACCACCCTCATTGTATTACAGAACGTTCCTCAAGCGTTGATCACTGTTTAATACTAGTTTTTAGTTAGGTCAATGATTTTTTAGAATTTAATTTTAGAACATTCCTCAAGCATTGATTCATTGATCACAGTTCAGCTTTATTTTACACTGTCACCTGTTTCGGTATTTGAGCAGATTTGATCTGCCTCCCTAGCCAAGTACTTGGCTAGGGGGGCTGTAATCACTAATAATCACTCAAGTGTGGTCGAGACCACGCTTGAGTAGAGATTTATTTCCTATTTCCGGTTAAATTCGTGTGCTATGTTGTGGAATTGAAGTTTATTATTACCGTATTGGAATAATACCGATAATAACTTCTTACGTTTTCGCGATCACTACACATTATAATAAAACAAAGTTTAACCGGATTAAATCGCGTATATTATTTAAATTTGTTTTCCTGACGTTTCGAAAGCTTTGCAGCATTTCGTGGTCGCAGGTAGACTAAGATGACAAGCGTCTTTACAAATATTTCTAAAAAAATATTTTAATCTACCGTACAATATTATTAATTAAAATCGTTTCGATGCACGCAATACGCTACGACACGGACTGCGTATGCGAGCGGATATGCGTAGCATCCTAGCATCTCTACTTGGTCTGTGGAGCGGGTGTCGTTCACCCCTAGCGCCAGCTGATGTTTTATTTGAATTTCATTGCGAACTTTAGAACAAAGAGAATATAATTATATAACCACTACGTTTACTTTAGAAAATTAAGAAAATAAATGGGGTTTTTATGGAAATCAGTTTTATTTAACTGCCCAAAGCTGGTAATGTATGAAAAAAAAAAAAAAAAAAAAATGAAAATATCTAAAACAAGAATCGCATTTTATTTTGTGGTTTCGTATCAGTAATCACCAGCATCTTCCTTTCCGGAAGCGTTTCCCTGACACCCAGTATGTTATCTTACCTCAAGAACACCCACTCCCCGCTCCTCCAATAAGGCTCGTACATACTTTCCTGTCTTGGACGGTTCCTCTCCATCACGGCATTCATTATATCGATTTGTTTCTGTTCTTTATTAGACATCTGGCGGCGGCTTTTGAAGTAAAATAAATTAAATAATGAATATTAGTATGCAGTAGTTACGCCACGGACTGCCCCCATTATCGAGATCTTACGTCTCCTTTGTCCATCCAAAGGTTGTCTGGAAGATGTCGCTTTTAGCGATAAAACCGCCCATGTACCCATAATTTATACGTTGTTCCTGTTTACTACTATTTTCATGGTGTACACACAGACATAGTAAAAAATATAGACTAAGTGCTGAGAATAACCATAGTGAAGCCAACAAAAACCGTGTTCCTTTATGTACAACCAGTGCTCACGCACACACATGCACCTTAAACCGTGCTCACCCCTCTCAGTTCACATAGCACGGCATCTTCCAGTAAGCATCGCGAAAACAAATATCCTTCAGGTGCATGGTGTGTACGTGAGCACTGGTTGTACATGAAGGAGCACGGTTTTTGTTGACTTCACTATGGTTGTTCGCAGCACTTAGTCTATATTTTTTACTATGTCTGTTGGTGTACAATAATAGTGCATTACTGTCGAGGCCTGAAATGAAGCAATTTACGGACGAGTAATATTGGAAGTGCCTACTTCCTAAGTGATTTTAAAAAGACGAGGCGCTAGCCGTGTTCTTTTTAACTAAACGAGGCCGTTAATTTCTATTTCGACTTGTATAGTACTTTTCTCTCATTTGCGAGGAAACAATACACAAATTAATATAACAGTATCTAATTTTCATTTGCGCCAATTCACCCGCGCGCTGTTCTTGTTCTATTTTCAAAGTATAAAAAAAAACCGGCCAAGAGCATGTCGGGCCATGCTCAGTATTATAGGGTTCCTTAAGTAGGTGTACAAACGAATCAAATCGAATATTAATCATGGCTATTTTAGTTTTTGCAATAATCGGCAGCATTCGCGACTCAGAGCGTGTTGTTAGTAGCGCCATCTAGCGATAAATTCAAGAAGCCAAATTTAAGAAGTCTGATTGATGTCAAAGTTACTTTTTGTGATTTTTTCAAATAGAAAGTAGCTAAAGGAGCATTATTTGCCAGGATAATTTTTCTCTAAGGTCAATGACCTTTGAACTAGGACGTTTTAAGTATTTTTCAGTTTTCTGTCTATAACTCAAAAAATTATAATCACATTATACTCGAAATAATTTTAAAAGAGAGTTTTCACAAAGGTCTATCAATATGGAAGATTATAAGTTTCTACGTTGCATAGTTTAGAAATGGCAGGGGGGGGGACACATTGCAAGCCACTTTGGCGGGCTATATTTCACAGATGGTACACCTGATAAAAAAGTGGTGTATGAAACATTACCTTCATTTTAGCGAAAAAATATATTTTTTCCCCATTTCACATGTATGGGCGCCACCCCTAAAGAACGTAAAAACTATTTTTTTATTCTTTTAAAATTGAGATCTATATGCAGACTATTTTTTAACAAAATTTCATTTACTTATGTTTATAACTGTAGAAGTTATTAAGCTGTAAAGGATTAGGACAGACGGACAGACGGACAGACGGACGGACATGACGAAACTATAAGGGTTCCTTGTAGGACTTCGGAACCCTAAAAAATGCGCATTCAGCCTGTATAGTGATAAATATTTTGTACCTAAAAACACCTAATTTATGTAAGTGTGTACTTAAAAACCTCGGTAGCATCATTTAAAAAATAAAAAGTGTCCAGCAATTTCTATTATTGTCCTGTTGGATATTATCGGCCTGTTATTTCGTTGCGTACGGAAAAGAGCCGATTATATTTTTTTTTTTTATATAAAGAACCAATTCCCGAGCAAATGGGAGAAAAGTATAATATTCTATCTATCTATCTAATATTGGCGGATCGATTGCAAAAGCGCTTGCTGGGGTTGCTGCATAGAAATCTAAATAAAGGTAGGTACTAGAAGTGGCAAAGACGCGTGAACTTGTCGCCACGTTCAGGTGTCTTTTAGGACACCAGTTCGCGAACCGTTTCTTGAGATGATCATCAGTGCCGTTTTGGACGCAGAGACACTAAAATTGTATTTTGTAGCGTAAACCAGACGGAGCCACTATCTTTTAAGTTAAGGGCACAGAGTACTGTAATAAATGTTAAGGGGCCGAAAGCCGTAAGTCAAAAAACTAATGTGATTCCCGGTCAAAAACTACTCGCTCTATGGTACTGAAATTAAAATACATGTTACTCAAGGATAGACGTAACAATACTTATATTGAGTTCAAAATACAAATGCGCTTATTTGGCTCAGTGGCGGTTCTAGGGGGGGGGGGGGGTCGTAGGGGCCATGACCCCCCCAAAATCGTACACATTAAATTGACAAATCTCCTAAAATAGACAATTTTTAATTATAAACTATTAACTTCCTGCTTAAACGTCCAAAAGTAAACAATAAAATCAAAACTACGTAAGTACCTACTACCTAGGTACTTACTCAAACACGACATCACACGACATCTATTCGTACGTAAAAAAAATCCTAACATTATTTTAGAGTTTTGTTTGTGTATTGAAGTTCAACGGAGAATCTACACTCGAAGTTGTTGACGATTATGTATACCTAGGACAAACTGTCCAGCTAGGTAAGTCCAACTTCGAGAAAGAGGTCAATCGTCGAATCCGACTCGGTTGGGCAGCGTTCGGGAAGCTACGCAATATCTGAAATGAAAGTCTTTGACCAGTGTGTGTTGCCAGTAATTACTTACGGTACTGAAACGTGGTCGCTCACAATGGGCCTGATAAGAAGACTCAAAGTCACTCAAAGGGCAATGGAGAGGGCTATGCTCGGAGTGTCCCTGCGTGATCGAATCAGAAATGAGGAGATTCGCAGGAGAACGAAAGTAACCGACATAGCCCGAAGAATTGCCAAACTTAAGTGGCAGTGGGCGGGGCACATTGCTCGCAGAACGGATGGCCGATGGGGCAGTAAAGTTCTGGAGTGGCGACCGCGTACTGGAAGGCGCAGCGTGGGTAGGCCCCCCACAAGGTGGACCGACGACCTGGTGAAGGTCGCGGGAATCCGCTGGATGCGGAAGGCACAGGACCGGTCGTTGTGGCGATGCTTGGGGGAGGCCTATGTCCAGCAGTGGACGTCTTTCGGCTGAAATGATGATGATGATTGAAGTTCAATAGGTATTATTTTACTCAAAATAAAGTATGAATGATATTTCCAGTTTAATGAAAAATAATATCACATACGACGGCAGTACCTAGATCATTTTGTTGAACGGTTTACATGAGCCTGCTGTTGCGATCGGACACTATATCAAGGGCGCAAGCGATTGAAGCTTTGGCGGTGAAAAAAAATTCACGCTCGCTCTTCTTCATTAACGTACATTACCTACAACTCCAAAAAATCCACTTAAATTGAAGTCAACTTTTCGCATAAATATGAAAAATTCGCTCGCGTGTCCAACGTTCGTTTCCTCTTTCCTGACGTTCATTTTGTAAGTAACTATTCTGTTACATAATTAACTAACTCCAAACTTTACCTTGTCTTACCATAAATAAAAAAATTTGGTAAATTATTTGGACCTTGAAACTGTACGTAAGCCAAGTTGACCCCCCCCAAAATCTTGGCCTGGAACCGCGCCTGATTTGGCTCGATCATAAAAAAATCCAAACATACCTCGGAAACTGTTAATTTTCAAACAGTTTCCTAAATAGGTATATCCTATATTTATTGGTATTTTGGTGTAATATTTTACCTAAATATTGGTTTATTATATTGAAATAATTTTACTGAGCCATTTTATCTAAAATACACATATTTTCTTAATTATTTAATTTTTTTCGCTTATATGCACTTTCATTCGGAGTGGCGTCAACTTCATGCCGCACTACTCTTTCCCGGCAAGCCTCGTATTTTGCTTCGCGCTCACTCTCATTCCGCGGCGTTCTGGGCCTTAAAAACAAGCCACTAGGCCAGTGTCCACCACAGAGTACATTTATACATACGGAAATAGAGACCAATCTCTGCCCCCAATAGAGGTTCACACCAAGTGGCGCCTCTATATTTTAACCCTGAAATCACTCTTGAATCAGGTTTTGATAACTATGTACCAGGATCACTAGGTGGCTCTGTATTCATCCTTTTTATAAATCGAAAAAATAAAGACAAAAAGTTCAGCTATAAGTAGGATTCGACCTCGCAACTCCAAGTTCATAAGTCAACAACAGTAACCGGCAAACTACCAAACTCTTACGACCCATATCGAATTTAACTTTCACTTACGTCTTTTGGTGACGTCAGAACTTTTTTTTCCAATTTATGTCTATAGATATCACTTCAGTTGCGTAAATGCGTAAAAAAGATTAGTATAGTTATAAAAAGCAACTGATAAGTTTAAATGTTGGTGTTATCTTCAAAATTACGTTTTCCAACATAATTATACTTTAATAATTAAAGAATAGAAATAGAATCGTTTTATTTTTATTTTGGTGTAAATTTTAAATTTAACTGGAAAAAATATTTATTTATTTACCAATGTAAATAATTGTCTACAACTTATAATTTTAAATTCACGCCATCTATACGCTTTTCTAGACAACAGCGCATGAGTTTTACCTTGCTAGTCAGTTCATTAGCCTCGGTAGCTTAATACGTAGATACTGGCGACATCTGTGCGTTTGCCCTGGCATATGTCAAATATAATACTGATAAATTCAAAATACGTAGTGGCCAAACGACGTTTGAGCATTTTCAGTACTCGTCAATTTGGTCGGATAAGTATTGATGGTGTTGCAGGCATGTTGTTCTAAGATTGTATGGCATGGTGTCCACTAACTTCCTGACTCCGGGCTGCTACTGTTAAAACAAATATAGGTACTTACGTGTCATTATTACTGCTATTTCCGCTGGTACCGTTCCTCTGTGATAATAGTTTCCAAATCACCCCTACTTCATTGTAACTGTTATTTTTTAATGAATTATAAAACACAGACACTTTTCCCATGAAAGTGCTATTTTCTTTTATGGTAATGTTTATTTTTGGCAATTCCGTAGTAATATTCATGTTCAAAAATACGTGTTTGACTGTGAAAATAAAATTTATTAGTGATTTTCTTCAGCGTCCTTTCATGCATGATGCATGTTGGGAAACGACAGTGTGTACGTGGGACACTCAGAAAGTTTTGCGAAACTAAAAAAAATTGTTCTATACGTACATATATTTTTATCAAATCTTTTCAAAGTACTTTCCACCAGCCTCTATACAAAGATTCATGCGCCTAAACCAGTTTTCAAAACACTTTTTCCAGTCCGCCGCAGACACCTCGTTTACAGCCTGCTCGAACGCAGCCAGCGCATCTTCCGGCGACGAAAATTGTATCCCTTTGAGCTGATTTTTTATTTTTGGGAATAAAAAGAAGTCACACGGTGCTAGATCAGGGCTGTAAGGAGGGTGACCCAGGAGTTTGACTGGCGTGCTGTCCAGGAAGTCCCTCGTTTTGAGTGCGGTGTGCGCAGGTGCATTGTCGTGGTGGAGCAGTAGCCCGCGGAGCCCTGTGTTTGGTCGCTTGTTGCTTATAACAGAGAAAACTTCTGGCAAACATTTGGTAGTATACCATTCGGCATTAATGCTTCTTTGATCCCGTAAGGGAATTGATACCAAGTGGCCAGTCAAATTAAAAAAGCTAGCGATCAAAATCTTACCCCCACTTCTAGATCGCTTCACTTTGGTAGGCGTTGGCTCATTTTGAAACACCCAAACAGTCGACTGGCGCTTGGTTTCTGGGTCGTATTGATAAATCCAGGACTCATCACCTGTAACGATGTCGTAAACACGCCGAGACGAGCCTGCTTCAAATTTGTTAAGCATATCACGGCACCATTCCACCCGGGCCTGCTTCTGAGCATCGGTGAGGTTGTGCGGCACCCAGCGTGATACTATCCTCCTCACGCGAAGATGGCTGTGTAGAATCTCGTGAACGCTTCCCGATCCAATCTTCAATATGTGTTGAATCTCCTGATATGTAATTCGCCTATTGTCTTGGATTAAATTTTTCACTGCTAGCACGTTTTCTTCGGTAACAGCCGTCAAAGGGCGACCGCTTCTTTCGTCATCCCCCAAAGTTGGTCGACCGCGCTTGAATTCGTTATACCAACGATACACGGTTGCCTTGGAAGGGCCTTCATCCATGAATGCCATTTGAAGTCTATCGTACGATTCATCCGGTTTCAGGCGACACTTGAAATCGTATAAAATCATAGCTCTAAAATGTTCCCGGCGCAGATCCATATTTCAGTGAGACACAATACTTTGAATTAACTCGCAAAAAATGTGGAGGGAAATTTTGAAATTGGAACATACTTATTTTTACTTATAAATAATCATATTTTCGAAAAACATTATAACTGGCCAGTCTCCCATATATAAAAACTTTTTTTCGCAATACTTTCTGAGGGGCCTGGTATGTATATGTCGTAGGATAGTCGGAAAAATCGTATCTTTGTGAAAATCCTAGGACGGTTGCAAAGAACCTGATAATAGTGAAGGTAACATTTTTTTTATCCGTTTTTAGGGTTCCGTAGTCCTACAAGGAACCCTTATAGTTTCGTCATGTCCGTCCGTCTGTCCTAATCCTTTACAGCTTAATAACTTCTACAGTTATAAACATAAGTAAATGAAATTTTGTTAAAAATGGTTTAGATATAGATCTCAATTTTAAAAGGATAAAAAAATCTTGATAACGTATTTTAGGGGTGGCGCCCATACATGTGAATTGGGGATGAAATTATTATTTTCGCTGCACCCCCTCGTGTGGGGTATCATTGAATAGGTCTACTAAAAAAGCAAAATTAAAAATTTTGAAATAAACCCACGACGTATGTAAACTTAGTCGAAAAAGGAATAAATAAAATTTTCGAGTAACCCCCGACTAAAATAAAGTAAGTAACGGAAGATACGTGGGACACTCAGAAAGTTTTGCGAAACTAAAAAAAATTGTTCTATACGTACATATATTTTTATCAAATCTTTTCAAAGTACTTTCCACCAGCCTCTATACAAAGATTCATGCGCCTAAACCAGTTTTCAAAACACTTTTTCCAGTCCGCCGCAGACACCTCGTTTACAGCCTGCTCGAACGCAGCCAGCGCATCTTCCGGCGACGAAAATTGTATCCCTTTGAGCTGATTTTTTATTTTTGGGAATAAAAAGAAGTCACACGGTGCTAGATCAGGGCTGTAAGGAGGGTGACCCAGGAGTTTGACTGGCGTGCTGTCCAGGAAGTCCCTCGTTTTGAGTGCGGTGTGCGCAGGTGCATTGTCGTGGTGGAGCAGTAGCCCGCGGAGCCCTGTGTTTGGTCGCTTGTTGCTTATAACAGAGAAAACTTCTGGCAAACTTTTGGTAGTATACCATTCGGCATTAATGCTTCTTTGATCTCGTAAGGGAATTGATACCAAGTGGCCAGTCAAATTAAAAAAGCTAGCGATCAAAATCTTACCCCCGCTTCTAGATCGCTTCACTTTGGTAGGCGTTGGCTCATTTTGAAACACCCAAACAGTCGACTGGCGCTTGGTTTCTGGGTCGTATTGATAAATCCAGGACTCATCACCTGTAACGATGTCGTAAACACGCCGAGACGAGCCTGCTTCAAATTTGTTAAGCATATCACGGCACCATTCCACCCGGGCCTGCTTCTGAGCATCGGTGAGGTTGTGCGGCACCCAGCGTGATACTATCCTCCTCACGCGAAGATGGCTATGTAGAATCTCGTGAACGCTTCCCGATCCAATCTTCAATATGTGTTGAATCTCCTGATATGTAATTCGCCTATTGTCTTGGATTAAATTTTTCACTGCTAGCACGTTTTCTTCGGTAACAGCCGTCAAAGGGCGACCGCTTCTTTCGTCATCCCCCAAAGTTGGTCGACCGCGCTTGAATTCGTTATACCAACGATACACGGTTGCCTTGGAAGGGCCTTCATCCATGAATGCCATTTGAAGTCTATCGTACGATTCATCCGGTTTCAGGCGACACTTGAAATCGTATAAAATCATAGCTCTAAAATGTTCCCGGCGCAGATCCATATTTCAGTGAGACACAATACTTTGAATTAACTCGCAAAAAATGTGGAGGGAAATTTTGAAATTGGAACTTACTTATTTTTACTTATAAATAATCATATTTTCGAAAAACATTATAACTGGCCAGTCTCCCATATATAAAAACTTTTTTTCGCAATACTTTCTGAGGGGCCTGGTATAATTACAAACCTAAGAAAATCCGTCGGGGGCTGCCATTGCACATCTGTTCGCGATTACAATTAAAATGTAGTAGCTATTATGTATCTCGTAGAGATGCAGCAATATCAATTAAAGATACAATTATTTACGTACCCAACGTAATTTTATTTAGTCACAAATTCTTAAATTGCAGCATTTATTTCATTTTAAGGCAGAGAATGGCAGCCCCCGACTGATTTTCTTAGGTTTGTAATTATATCTTCCGTTACTTACTTTATTTTAGTCGGGGGTTACTCGAAAATTTTATTTATTCCTTTTTCGACTAAGTTTACATACGTCGTGGGTTTTTTTCAAAATTTTTAATTTTGCTTTTTATTTTAAACTTTTTAGAGAATTCCTATGTTTCTAACTAAACATTAAAAACCTGCCAAGAGCGAGTGATTACTGTTAAATATAAAATATATATATATAATAATAATATATGATTACTGTTATCAGTCAATACAAAGTAATTATTGTATTTCCTGGGATAAAAAAAAAGTTCGAAAAATATTGATTGCGGCGCCCCCTGGCGAATTAACACGATATTACTTATCTAAGAACCATACCCGTTGAATCACAAACCCTTTACAGAAAACCGTATCCAAATCAGTCAAACCTCATTTTAACGTACGAAAAATATTGATTGCAGCGCCCCCTGAAGAGTTAACATGATAACACATATCTAAAAACCATCGCCGATGAATCACAAACCCTTTACAGGAAACCGTATCCAAATCGGACAAACCGTTTTGGAGATAAATGGGAACATTCGTTTGCACACACAAACAAACAAACAAACAAACTAACAAACAAACAAATAACCTCTCACCCTAAACGCATATACCTTCTCCGTTCCGTCGTGGGTAAAAATAAAGGTAATGTTTCATACATAACTTTTTTATCAGGTATACCTACCATCTGCGAAATACAGTTCACCAAAGTGGCTTGCAATGTGTCCCCCCCCCCCTGCCATTTCTAAAATATGCAACGTAGAAACTTATAATACCTTATACAAATTTGCTAATCCTATAATTGATGTCTTATGTTGTAGCTGTTTATCATCCCTCAATAAATAAAATAAAATACATTGATAGACCTTTATAAAAACTCTCTTTTAAAATTATTTCAAGTATAATGTGATTATAATTTTTTGAGTTATAGTGAGAAAACTGAAAACTAATTTAGACGTCCTAGTTCATAGGTCATTGACCTTAGAGACAATGATCTTAGCAAATAATAATCCTTTAGTTACTTTCTATTTAAAAAAATCACAAAAATAAACTTTGTGTTATATTGATGTGTGTCATACACTTCTTAAATTTAGCGCTAGGTGGCGCTGTTTGCAAAAACTAAAATAGCAATGATTAATATTCGATTTGATTCGTTTGTAATTATACCTACTTCAGGAACCCTATAATACTGAGCATGGCCCGACATGCTCTTGTTATTTAATAAACTCGAAAAGGTTTCAAGAAAAATAAGCAACAGTGAAAAAACAAATAAAATGTCCAAGTTATTATTATTATTATTGTTTGTTGCAATTTAAAGGACAATGTGCAAAATGTATGGACCCCGTCCCCAGAGCTGTAGCATGTTCTCACATACTGGATGTCAGGGAAACGCTTCCGAAAACAAAGATAGGTTACTGATATGAAACCACAAAAAAATGCTATTCCTTTTTTAGATTTTTTCATATTTTTTGCATTTTTCATACATAACCAGCTTTGGGCAGTTAAATAAAACTGATTTGCAAAAAAACCCCATTTATTTACTTAATTTTTCAAAGTTCGCAATGTTATTCAAATAAAATATCAGCTGGCGCTAGGGGTGAACGACATCCGCTCGCATACGCAGTCCGTGTCGTAGCGAGCGTAGGTAGGTTAGGTACGCGCGGCATTGATCCCGAGTTTTGAACGTTTTACATTGCGGGTTTGCAAAATACCATATCACTAAAGCAATGAGATAAGGCTAATGGTCATTGATATTCGATTGTGTTGAGGTAGTATAATAATAGCCTTTCAGTTTCGGAAGCGTTTCCCTGACCAGGCGCGGTTCCAGCCCAAGATTTTGAGGGGGGTCAACTTGGCTTACGTAGAGTTTCAAGGTCCAAATTTACCTTTTTTTATTTATTTATGCTAAGACAAGGTAAAGTTTGGAGTTAGTTTATTATGTAATAGAATAGTTACTTACAAAATGAACGTCAACAAAGAGGAAACTATCGTCGGGTACGTTCGCGAGCGAAGCGAGCCCGAATTTTTCATATTTATGCGAAAAGTTGACTTCAATTTAAGTGTATACTTTGGAGCCTCAGGCCATGCACGTTAATGAAGAAGCGCGAGCGAAGCGAGCGCGAATTTATTTTTTCACCTTCAATGCTTGCGCCTTTGATATAGTGTCCGATCGCAACGGCAGGCTCATGTAAAGTACCGCAAACCGTTCAACAAAATGAACTACCGCCGTCGTATGTGATATTATTTGTCATTAAACTGGAAATATCATTCATATTTTATTTTGAGCAAAATAATACCTATGCTGTAAATTGTACTTCAGTACATAAACAAAACTCTAACATAATGTTAGGTATTTTTTGACGTACGAGTAGATGTCGTGTGTGGTCGTGTTTGAATAAGTACGTAGTACTTACCTAGTTTTGATTTCATTGTTTACTTTTGGACGTTTAAGCAGGAAGTTAATAATTTATTTAATTTATTTTTGTAAATTGTTTATTTTTAGGAGATTTGTCAATTTGACGTGTACGATTTTGGGGGGGGTCATGACCCCTACGACCCCCCCCCCCCCCCTAGAACCGCCACTGTCCCTGACACCCAGTATATTAAACGAAAGGTCTTAACAATTGTATTATTTTATTCTAGGGCACCAAATCTCTAACCACTGGGAGAAAAATGTTATAGCCATTTAAAAATATTAACAAATGAGCAAGTCATCTAGGTAGATCCCAGTGTTTAGAGATTTGCTGCCCTAGAATAAAATAATACCATTGTTAAGGCCTTTCGTTTAAGGTATGTGAGATCATGCTACACCTTTGGGGACGTTTTGCCCATTCTCCTTTGTTCAGTAGACAGAGACAACACTATCAAAGTATGACGTCATTGTTCAAAACCTTCATAAAAACTTGATATCTCTCTGTACAATTCACAATGTCCGTTTAAAACGACAAGGACAGAAAATGCCCCCTCCAACAACTGAAAAAGCGTGTATCTCTATCATTTTTAATGGTTTGTAATATTATTTCCACAAATGTTGTCGTTTCTGTATTTTCTTTAAATCAACTCAGCCTATCGCAGTCCACTGCTGGACATAGGCCTCTCCCAAGTTGCGCCACAACGCTCGGTCCTCTGCATTCCGCATCCAGTCCCCCCCAGCCACGTTCTTTAGGTCGTCGGTCCACCTGGCAGGGGGGCGCCCTACGCTGCGTTTGCCGATTCGCGGTCTCCACTCAAGGACTCGTCTGCTCCAACGGCCATCGGTTCTTCGACAGACATGGCCAGCCCACTGCCACTTCAGCTTACTGATCCTACAAGCTATGTCGGTCACTCCGGTTCTTCTCCGGATAATCTCGTTACGGATTTTATCCTTCAAAGAAACTCCAAGCATAGCTCGCTCCATAGCTCGCTGAGCGACTTTAAATTTGTGGACTAGCCCAACTGTCAGTGTCCACGTCTCGGTAGTCGGTACCGTAAGTCATGACTGGCAGGACGCACTGGTTTTCTTTAAAGCTTCAAGTCAAATCAAGTCTCTATCTCATCGGTAAGTTCGTTTAAAATCGATTGCAAAATTTGTACTGAACTGACCTTTGAGAATATACAAAAATTCTCTAAGGAACAGACAGACAGGAACAAAGCGAGATAATAAAAACGTGACTCACAGAATATAGTAAAAAATACACAATGTACAATAAAAAAATGCATGTTAAGTAACATCACTGCACTTTTAACATTTTGCCTCGTGTGAATGCCATGTTGAATTACACGCACAATTAAAATTGAAAGTTAATTGAATTATAGTACATTATGATACAAGAGAGCTAAGTTGACTATTATACTCGAGGCTGGATTGCAGCCCGAGCCGAAGGCGAGGGCGTAATGGAGCCGAGAGTATAATAGGCAATGCTCACGCGTGTCGTACGACGTTTTTCAACACACTTGCGAGGAAAAAAAACATAAATTACACATTTTAGACAAATATTGAATTTGTGAAAAATTATAAAAATGGCAGCCTAAAAGCGATGCAATAAGAGCCACTTTACGAGCAAGTGTGTTGAAAAATAATTTTATTATTTAATTGCGAATTAGAAATGAGGAGATTCGCAGGAGATCGAAAGTAACCGACATCATCATGCATCATCATTTCAGCCGAAAGACGTCCACTGCTGGACATAGGCCACCCCCAAGCATCGCCACAACGACCGATCCTGCGCCTTCCGCATCCAGCGGATTCCCGCGACCTTCACCAGGTCGTCAGTCCACCTTGTGGGGTAACCGACATAGCCCGAAGAATTGAATTCAATTCATTTATTTGCCAAACTTAAGTGAGTGGGCGGGGCACATTGCTTACAGAACGGATGGCCGATGGGGCAGTAAACCAGTAAAGTTCTGGAGTGGCAACCACGTACTGGAAGGCGCAGCGTGGGTAGGCCCCCCACAAGGTGGACCGACGACCTGGTGAAGGTCGCGGGAATCCGCTGGATGCGGAAAGCGCAGGACCGGTCGTTGTAGTGATGCTTGGGGGAGGCCTATGTCCAGCAGTGGACGTCTTTCGGCTGAAATTATGATGACGATATTTTATTAGTTATGCTCATGCAAATACGACGATTTTTTTGTTAGTGCATAAAAATCACTGATTTTGATTTTATTAACGAATTTTCTTTTGTTTTTTCAACATTTTTGGAATGTGAAAATAACATAGAATTTTTATGTCTATAATTTATTGCTTTTGTTTTCTGATTGATTTTTTTTATCAATTCAAATCAAAACATTTATTCGCGAAATAATTTTTTTGTTTTTACATTTCGTTAATATGAAGCGACCCTATATTTTATTTATTTATTTGTTCAGTGGTATACATAACAAAAACTTTCTAAAGATGTAAACATAAACTCATTAGAGTTTTACCGTACATCAGTATCATCGACTATGCAAACAGGTCAACAAAAATATAGTTAACAAGGTAGGATATTAAATAAGTACAATGAGGGTAGATACCAGATAACATGGTATAATAAGATGTTTCACCAGGTATTCTCTTCCCGCCACAGACTACTTAGAAGATACTACGTATCAGACGGACGACTGCCTTGAAATTTTTTCATCGATTAAGTAATCTGTAGCAGGGGGAAAATAGAATTTGACATTTGCAAGTAGGTAGGTTTTCAGTATCTATATATCTATAGGTAGATAGGTATAAATGATACTAGTGTATAGATAGGTAGGTACTAAATGTTTTATTATATTTACGTGGGCTTATAGGTAAAATTCACTAAGTGACATTTTTAGCAAAATATACATCACTTTCGGCTGATAGGGAATTGGATGGAAAAAAAAACTGATTTTTGCCAAAAATGTCACCTAATGAATTTCACCTTTATACCCATACTGTTAGGTACGTACAGTACTGGACTGTGTCTGGGATATTAAAATTTAAACAACAGAACATTTTTTAGTTGATTTATTTTTCAGTTTTTTTATATATTTTTCATACGCCATTTTTTGAATTTGCGGCAGTACCCCCACTCGTTTTTCGAGCCGCACAATATCGGTTCCCCCTAAAATTTTATTAATTGTGTTACACCAGTTATGGATGGCAAATTTCACAACAATTAATGCAAATTGATTGTTTCGGTGTTTCGGGCAGTTTATTTCGTACGTCATTTTTGATTTAATTTCTTTTAAAATAGTTTTGGAGATATAATTTATGTGAGGGCTATTTTCCAGAAAATTATTTGTCGTTTCCATAACTGTGCCGAAACACCGAACTGCTTTCTCAGATGGGTAGCTTAGTCGCTTTTTACATTGGTTGTACTCCCTGTGACTCACCCATTCATGAATTTGAAGAGGTGATTCAGATGTCAATAAATTTTTACATTCGTCACAGGGAGTTCTTTCTAACACTTTTCTCACTACCCATCCGGCAGTGTACGCCCGAGAATGGACTTCCAGGCGTTGTTGTCTTGCCCGATTGACAACTTCATTCACATTGTCAGGATGATCAGGCAAATTTGACTTTGACCGAGTTGGTGAAGTTGGTGAGGTTGTTTCAGTCTCACATTCGGCTTCAAAAGTGGAACTTGTTTTCAGTTTTAAAATTTGAGACATGCTCAAAAGTTGGTCTGCCCGATCATCCTCACAGTTAAATGTATCATTGTGAAATTTGATCATCCGTGTTATCAGAAGTGATCTGAATGTGCAAATGAAGCTGTAGCAGTCTGGGTCATTGTGTCTGAAGTTATACGCCCTCACTTGCCCAAAAAAGTTTTCAACTGGATCAGAGTTGAAATAGCGAGGACGCATAACTTTTAGACCCTGCTCTTGAAAGAACTGCCACAGCCTCATTAAACTTTTCAAGGTAGTAACACAGCTTTTTAATGTGGGCACTGATATTGTGTTGCCTTTTTCATCCAGAAATTGAATTTTTTCTAAAATGTTAATGGCGTCCTTCCAGAATGAATGGTGCTTAGTTGTGGAAGTAACTGCCCTCCGCAGGTCCTTTCCTTTTGTATGCTTATGGTGGAGGGCAGCACCATTGATGCTGTCAAATAGGTTGTCGAAAAACTTCACTGTTTTTGCTGTGTTTGGCATGGTGTCACTCACTGGTCTTCCATCGGCATAGTGAGCTGGAAATAGAAAATGATTATATTTAAGGTTTGTAGTATATCATAGAATCATAGTCAAAATAAAGAAAAGAAGAATAGGAGCCCACCTAACCAATTACAAAATTAATATGACTTTTTACCATCTGAAAAAAAAAACAGGGTCTGTCATGTAATAATAGATTTATGAAAAAAATAAAGTGAAAACAAAAAATCTGCTGTTTTGACATGTTGTCGAGCAACATTGATGACTGTTGTAGGAAACAGTAGCCCTAGCACAAACCATAGAAAAAGTTGTTCTTTATGATAAGTACATTCACCCCTTCAAAGGTCCCCAGGCCCCAGCTTATGTTACATCTTATCAGTTTTTCAAATATATCTTTAACAAGATATGGCTCAGATAGTTTTTTAATAGTATAGAAAAAAAAACTTACAAAACTGTGAAGTATACGAAAGGGCAGCAGATACGGTGGAACTGAACACACGCGCGGCAGTTTTGACCTGCAAATTTTTCATTTCAATTAATGCTTACAAATCTGAAAAGCAATGCAGTAAACAATAAACTGGGTGTTTATTAGTAATACCGTGCACTACATCATTTTACTGTGCAGTATAAATTGGCCGTTTTTATTAGCATGGCATATACTTAATTATTGACCAAGCAACTAGGTTTCCAAATCAACAGTAGCATCACAGGAACATACTACCATTCCAAAATGAGACAGTTAGGTCAAGTGAGAAGTTCATTTATAAATAGTATTAAAGTTGTTTTGGAATGCAAAGAAAATACAAACCTTCATTTTATTTCTATTGCTCATTTTCTCAGGAATGACATGATGATCATTGAGTTTGTGAAGAAGTCTTGAGTCAGCATGGTTACAGTCTGTCAAATACACGTCTACAATATCCTGCCATTTGGAAATTTTTCCATCCAATTTAATACATTTGTTAAGGAAGTTATTTCTGAAACCCTTAATTATGTGTGAGGGGTCGTAGATAATGTTTAATTTTAGTCCGCATAACTCCACAGTGTCATCTGAAAGACAATAATTATAAATTAGATTGGAATTTAAAATTCAACAAAAAATGTTTAATGTTATGATATCCTGATGTATGGTCTATGTATGTGCTATTGGCACAGATAAAGAATGGGACTGAAAATAGTAGCATTTGTATTCGCCTCTCGCTCACACATATAGTATTGTGAGAGTGAGAGGCACATAGAACAGTAAAAGTGCCGCCATTTCCAATCCCATTCTTTATTTGCATGAGTAGTATGTGTATTCTTTACCAACCTGTTGGCAGATCTGCAATGAGTTGTGCTCGCCTTGTCTCTTGTTGAAGCTCCCCAAGAGCTCTGCGAAATGTCGATCCCTGATCGCAGATTGTAGCAATGGGCCTAAGCCCAATCTCTATGGATGCAGTGACAACTTTTTTTATTATGCGTTTCAGCTCAGCTGGATTAGTTGCACCTTTACAAAAGTAAAAGGCAAATGGTTGCTGCCATTTATATACAGCTCCTCTTAACATAAAGACAAGAGCTTGGTCTGCAAACTCTTTATGTTTTTGATCGAAGTGCACAAATCCATTAATATTATCTTTGTTTTGATTGAAACTTAGCCGTTCATCAAGGTGCATCTCATCAAAAATTATGGAGCAAAATTTTTTGTTAGTGTTCCATGTGGCAACCTGAAAACAAAATAAATGTTACTTTTTCATTGTGCACTACACACATGTGGGATATATCACACTATACACATAAGTTTGAAAATGACATACCTCTTTCTTCATTACTTCAATAAGCACAGAATTTATCCCAACTTCAATATTCAGCTGTGATATTAGCTTATTCAATGTGGATTTTGAAGGTAAGATGAATATTTTCCGTAGAAATCTGTAACACTTTGGGCTCTGTTTCATAATAGATAGTGCAATTAGTTTTTCAGAGTCTGTAAATCTGTGGGCCTGTTTCTTTTTCATACAAAGGTTTATTTGCATCTGCATTATTTGCTTAGCATATGGGTTCATCTTACAAGTAAGCTCTTCAAAAGAGTTCTCCTTAGAAAATTTCAGTGCCCTTTTTGCCCTCTTCAGATAATCAATTTGGTGCTTAGATTTATTGTATATCTTATACAGCTTTGCACAATTGGGTGTTAATTGGTTTATTTTACTTATTAGTCTTTTTCTTGATGCCTTTGGTGTTTTTAGGAGAATCAAACCTGGGCCTGCAAAAAAACTTCATCTCATTATCAATATTCATTTGAGATTATAATTTGGAGTCAGTGTTTCATAAACAGCTACCAGTTGCTGACTGCCTTGTTGGTCTAGTGGTCGCAAGCCCAACTGACGAGCGTGGGGTCCTGGGTTCGATTCCCGGGTTGGGCAGTGTTATTGGGTTTTTTCATTAGGAAATTCTCAGTAGCAGCCCGGAGTCTGGATTTGTGCCCGGTCAATGGCAATAGGCTCGCCCCCTATTACTTGGGACTATAACATAACTGGCGAAATGTGGGTGTACTATTACACCTCTGCCTACCCCTTCGGGGAAATACAGGCGTGATATTATGTGTTATGTGTGTGTGTTTCATAAACCAAGGAGTCTTCAAGTTTCAATTGATTAGGTTAAAGTAGCATTCAATAGCTAGGTAAGCATGCACTATTGTCAACCATTTCATTGCTTAATACTTTGTGAGATAGTGGTCCAACACAAGCCTATTTATACTAATATTATTAAGAAGAAAGATTTGTTTGTTTGTTTGTAATCGATAAACTCTAAAACTACTGATTTTAATAATTCTTTCACTATTAGAAAGCTACTTTATCCAGTATAACAATTATACAATATAACATAACATAACATCACGCCTGTATTTCCCCGAGGGGGTAGGCAGAGGTGTATAGTACATCCACATTTCGCCAGTTATGTTATAGTCCCATGTAATAGGAGGCGAGCCTATTGCCGTTAACCGGGCACAAATCCATACTCCGGGCTGCTACTGAGAATTTCCTAATGAAAAAACCCAATAACACTAACAAACACACACTAACACACTTTTATACAATATAAAATGTCGAAAACTTAGTACAATAATAATAAAAACTTATTTCAAGAAACCAACCTTTTGCTTGAGAACTGGTTGATGGATGAGCAATTAAAATTGATTCTGTTGGTGAATAATGACCAGAGTCCTTGCATATGGAAGCTACAGCTGTAACAATATATACATACCATACATTAAGACCACATTTACTATGTACTCAAGTGCAAAAAAATTACACATGGCAAAAATTGAAATTTACAAGTAACCAACCTTTTGCTTGAGAGCTGGTAGATGGATGAGCAATATAAGGTGATTCTTCTGCCGAGTGATGACCAGAGTCCTTGTATATGGAGGCTGAATCTGTAAAAACATAAATACCATACATTAAGACCACATTTACTACATACTCCTGTGCAAAAAATGACACATGGCAAATTGACATTTACAAGTAACCAACCTTTTGCTTGAGAGCTGGTAGATGGATGAGCACTATAAGGTGATTCTTCTGCAGAGTGATGACCAGAGTCCTTGTATATGGAGGCTGAAGCTGTAAAAACATATAAATACCATACATTAAGACCACATTTACTACATACTTCTGTGCAAAAAATGACACATGGCAAAATTGACATTTACAAGTAACCAACCTTTTGCTTGAGAGCTGGTCAATGGATGAGTAATGTAAGGTGATTCTTCTACAAAGTGATGACCAGAGTCCTTGCATGTGGAGGCTGAAGCTGTAACAACATATACATACATCATTGCCATAATTATTATACTAGTATAAGTCATAAGTATTAGTGTTTTTTTTATATTTAATCTGTATTTCTTGGTGGCTTACCACTGAATCTCGCAACCTTTGGAATTGGTTCTTCATCTTTGAAATAGGAATGGTCTGAATGTCTTTTCTTGGTTATTTCTTCACATTTGTTGGCTGAAATGGGATTAAAGACAGTTGACTTATACATTTTATATTGAATTAGCATGAACAATATTTAAAAAAAAACAGTTAATATCGTTTTAGGCTACTTACAAATATCATCAATGTGTAGTGCGGGAACCCCATTGGTAATTTCCTCAGGTGTAAACAATGATGGGTAGGCACCATACCTCAGTCGGGAATTCGGCCTGGTAAACCTTTTCTCAAAATGTATGTGACAAACCGAGAGTTTAGCAAGTTTTACTTTCGGTACATTTTTGAGATTTTCAGAGTTTATACAGTCCAACCACTTATTAAGTCTAATATCATCACTCACGGGGAAATAATGTAAAAATGCGTCCTCTCGCTTATTACTACAACCAACAACACAGCACTTTGGTGTCCGCATAATTGTTGCTCTCCGTTTATAGTTTTGCACCAAAAATAAACGACTTTAATTAAATCCTCGGAAAATCAATTACAAAAACTCGACGAAAACAACAGAATTTACGGAATTTATTTACTCACAGGAGAAAAAATAACTAACTGACGCTACTACTGACAGCTAACTACAACCAGTCAAAGATGGCGGCGACCCAGGCCACCGCGGGGGAGGAATGCGGTGCGCGGAGGACGCGGTTCTATTTTCCCCCTTCGCTCTACAGCAAAAATATTTTCTATGGAAGTGAACCGGCGGAATGACAGCGCGATGCCTCCAAGCTACGTCACGATCAGTGCTGCCATTGATTGATATCTTCAATATACTTAAGGAGATTTTTGTTCATAATGAATATAAAATAAATTCCTAACTAGCCTATTTGTTACCTCGTGTTATTCATCTAATTAGTTAATAAAGGAAACTATATATTAAATTACTAGTTAAAAAGTGATTCTTTATTTTTTTTTTTATTTTTTTTTTTTTATGATTTATAGATCTGCTCTTGACCACAATCTAGACAGCTTTGTCAGGATGTGGTCGACGATGGAGCGAGCAAACCTATTAGGTGCCGATTCACTCCAGCTTTATAGAAGAAAGTAAATGAAAAAATGCATTTTGCTCGGGTAATTTATTTTCACAAAGTGGCAGCACATCAAACTGACAAGTGTCACGCTACAGCCCGCTATTGGCTCCACGGCCGATGACGTAGTACGGAGGCAATCACGTGACCTAGCTTTCACGGGAAGAGACTACCTGGTGTTATTATACCATGCCAGATAATATTTAGCTACATTATGAAGGAGCGAACACCGGTGACTGCGCGAGCCAAAACAACATTCGTCCAAAACTGTGTTTCAAAATAGTTACGAAATCCGGGCTTCTAAGAGTTGTCGAGTACCTACACACTTTGTTGGACCTGGGATTCGAACCCAGCATCACGTGCTCAGCAGCCTCGCTTGAAACTACTATGCCAATGAGTAGGAGAATCAAAATAAACAATGAAAATAAAAAATCGATACTCAGTGCTAAAATAATATTTTTTAAATTTCTTACAAAACTAATTTACAATAATTAAATAAATAAGCGTGATTTAAATATTGAAATAAATAGGATTCCTTACAAAAATATTTTACTTACAGTAGCTTACATTTATGTACACACGGCTACACATCAAGCTGTACATTTCCAGTATAAGCTGAACTCGCATTGTACGGAAAGCCTGTACAATGCGAGGTCAGCGTATACTGGAGATGTACAGTTTGATGTGTAGCCGACATTTATACGTCTTTTATTTAAATTACAATTTTATAACCTTTTTAGGGTTCCGAAGTCCTACAAGGAACCCTTATAGTTTCGTCATGTCCGTCCGTCTGTCCTAATCCTTTACCGCTTAATAACTTCTACAGTTATAAACATAAGTAAATGAAATTTTGACAAAAAATGGAATAGATATAGATCTCAATTTTAAAAGAATAAAAAAATCTTGATTACGTATTTTAGGGGTGGCGCCCATACATGTGAAATGGCGATGAAAATATTTTTTTAGCTGCACCCCCTAGTGTGGGGTATCGTTGAATAGGTCTACTAAAATGAAGGTAATGTTTCATACACAACTTTTTTATCAGGTATACCCTCTGCGAAATACAGTTCGCCAAAGTGGCTTGCAATGTGTCCCCCCCCTGCCATTTCTAAACTATGCAACGTAGAAACTTATAGTCTTTAACATTGATAGACCTTTATAAAAACTCTCTTTTAAAATTATTTCGAGTATAATGTGATTATAAATTTTTGAGTTATAGTGAGAAAACTGAAAAATACTTAAGACGTCCTAGTTCATAGGTCATTGACCTTAGAGAAAAATGATTATAGCAAATAATGCTCCTTTAGTTACTTTCTATTTAAAAAAATCACAAAAAGAAACACACCTCTTAAATTTAGCTTCATAAATTTAGCACTAGGTGGCGCTGTTTACAAAAACTAAAATAGCAATGATTAATATTCGATTTGATTCGTTTGTAGACCTACTTAAGGAACCCTATAATACTGAGCATGGCCCGACATGCTCCTGGCCGGTTTTTTTTTTTATAACGGCAATATTTCCTGATTTGGAAGAAAGATATACACTGTACTACCGAGGGCTTACCGTTTGCCATTTATCGGATATATCTGAGCCGCTATAAAGAATTACATAACACAAACACCCACTGCCGAACTTGGGAATCGACCCAATATCGGCCAAATTCTCAAACGCATCTCAATTATCAGTCATGTCGTTTGAAAATTCTGAGGGTGGGCAGTTACCATGTTGTATCATGAAAAAAGCCGCAAAAAAAAAAACCATATTTAGGCACATAAGCCATCGCTTTTCCCAACATGAGTGCACCTATGCCTTTTTAGCCCACTGCTCTGAGTAAATTGGCTATTACAAATCTCACACGCAAACGGCTTTTCACCAGTGTGAGTTCTCATATGCAACTTTAAATTACCATTAATAGAAAATTGTTTATTACACACATTACAACTGTATGGTCTTTCTTCGGAATGTACCCGCATATGCTTCGAAAGATTCCCAATTTGTTTATTACAAATTTTGCACGTGTAAGGCTTAATTCCCGTGTGAACTCGCATATGCCTTTTCAATTGCCCAGTTTCTCTAAAACAACGCTTACAGATCTCGCACGAATACGGCTTTTCGCCAGAATGGACTCGCATATGAATTTTAAGATAGCCGTTATCAGAAAACGGTTTCTTACAAATCTTGCAGCAAAACGGCTTTTCGCCGGTATGGGTGCGTTGGTGAAGTTTAAAACTAGCCATTTGAGCGAATTGTCTACTACAAAAACTACATGTGTACGGCTTAAACCCGGTGTGAACACGCATATGAACTTTCAAAGTCGTGTAAGCCGTAAAGTCTTTTTTGCAGACTTCGCAGGAATACGGTTTTTCTCCAGTATGTTGTCTTTCGTGTATAGCTAAGTAGCTTTTGCTTGAAAACTGTTTGCTACATACATTGCAAGAGTGGGGTTTAACTCCTGCGTGTATAATAAAAATATGTCGTTTTAAATGAGTTCGTTGGGGAAATCGACGCCCGCAAACATCACAGACATAAGGTTTTTCGCCTGTATGCGTATACATATGTGATTTTAGAGTTTGGTTATGACCGAAGGCCTTATTACAAACCGTGCAACTATATTTCCGTTCCCCGGTATGTATTTTCATATGTTCTTTTAACCCTTTTTTTCTTTGAAATTCTTTACTACACTCTGTACATTTGAATTTTTCTTCGAAATGTGATTTGATGTGTTTTTTTAAAAGCCGTGCTTTTTCGAATATCTTTTCACAGATTGTGCAAGGGTATTTATTGTTTACTATATGTGATATTGTGATGTGTTTTGTTAATTCTTTATTGTTTGTGTGTGTGGAGCTACATAGATGGCAGGTAAATGATTTCTCGCCGTTGTGCGCTTTCATATGAACTTCTAGAGAGCCGTTGTACGAAAATTTCTTTTGGCAAATATCGCAGGAGTATTTTTTTGTTTTTTGGTTTTTCGGTTTTGTGTCTTCATCTGAAAAGAAAAAAATATAAATAAATTCTTAGAACAATAGTTAATTTTGAGTAATAGAGAAATGTTTGGCTTATCACAGAAATACGTATCGTGCATCCCTCAGGAACTATAATTTTTTTGAGAATTTGGCAATTATTTACGAATGTGAAGAAAGAGGCGTAACTTTGGAGCAAAGCCTATTGCTATTTATCAGGCACGATACTACTGAGCCGGCTATAGAGAATTTCCTAACACAAAAAACAAAACACTGCCGAACTTGAGAGTCGACCCAATAACGGCCAAATCCCCGCTGAGGCCGCTTTTGCCACACGGTACTGTTGTTGTATTTTTTTTTGGTGATTTTATTTTAATGTACATTGTAGCGACAAAACGACTTTTAACAACATTTGGGAATTCGGGGTGAGGGGGGGGGATAGATAATGATGTTTAGTCTCCATCATCAGGTGACTCGCATGCTCTTTTGCACTCATAGGTTAAAAAAACTCACCATCACTCAAATTCGGTTCCGCAGCCCAGTCAGCGTCGGGCTCCGCTTCGTGTGGGGGCTCCGCCCTGGAGCGACAGCTTCTTAACACCGACAGCGGCTGATCATCGTCTTCCACCGGTTGGGTGAATATCTCCATCGGCGGGAGACTGCTTTCTGTCAAATGTGGAAATTTATTTGTTAGAGTTCTATTCTGATCATCGTCATTATCATCATCATCATTTCAGCCGAACGACCTCCACTGCTGGACATAGGCGTCCCCCAAGCATCGCTACAACAACCGGTCCTGCGCTTTCCGCATCCAACGGATTACCGCAACCTTCTCCAGGTCGTCGGTCCACCTTGCCTTGGCTTTGACGACTTCTGTGGTCTGGTGGTTCGAGTGTCAGACTGCTGATCACGAGGTCCTGGGTTCGATTTCCACAGGACACAAATATTTGTGTGATGAACATAAGTATTTTTGTTGGTCTGGGTGTTTCTTATGTATTACAAAAGATGAAGATTATAAGTACATATGTATTTACAAAAAAAAAGTATGTAAGTATTATATCCATTGTCTAGTACCCATAGTACAAGCTCTGCTTAGTTTGGGACTAGATGGTGCTGTGTAAAAATGTCCAAAAAAATATTTATTTATTTATTTTTATTTACCATCATATTTAAGGTCCAGTCTGTCATCGTCCATCTGACCAGATTCTTCTTTGAAACCTGAAAATAATACAATATTATAGGCATTTTGTTTCTAATCAAAACTATACTTAAAGTGGTGATCGACGTACGAGCCGTATACCGCGGCATTAAAAAGTTAAAAACGACGGTTTTACTTGCGGCTTGTTGGCGCTGATCGATTAAGGACCAAAAAGTCGTGCTTTTATAAAAACATCGCTGACAAGCCGCGAGCCAGGCTCGTCGGTATATAAAACCACGGTACCTACGTATCGCAGTGATACACAAGCCATAAAACCTCGTTTTTGTTTGTACATCGATCAGGCACTTATGACCTCTCAAATGACAATAAAATATGGACCCCTAAATAGGGTACCTATCTGATTATAATAAAATAAAGTTCAACCGGATTATATCGCGTATATTATTTAAATTGGTTTTATTTATTTATTTATTTTATTTAAATTTATTTATTCGAGTAACATAGACTCATAGTGTTAGTAACAGATTGCTTAGAAACTATGTTAGTATGTACATTTTTGTTACCGTTCTTGAGAACACTACCGCAAGGTCACAGGTCCAGCTGAAACCTTGCAGCAGTGGTTCAGAAACACACAGTCTAGCCTGCTAGCTAGCGTCATTAGGATGCTGTTGATGCTGGCCCGAACCCTACGGACCAGGGATGCACATCGCTTCCGCATGCCTGCATAGAAGCAGTCTGTGCGAGCAACCGCGAACATCCCTGATGCGCTGCAGTATCGAGGCAACCCCAGCAGCACCCTGAAGGCATTATTGTACTGTACACGAAGGGCGCTGTATGTTTTCCTGGCGTTTCGAAAGCTTTGCAGCATTTCGTGATCGCAGGTGGTGGTGGTTTGCATCTTAGTCTTCCTGCGACCACGAAATGCTGCAAAGCTTTCGAAACGTCAGGAAAACTTTGTTTTATTTTAATGTGTAGTGATCGCGAAAACCTAAGAAATTATTAGGGTATTATTACTCAAAATTTACAATTTTTCTATTTTATTTTGAATAAAGATTAAAAATAACATAATTTGTTAAAAATTAAATAAAATCAATGACAAAATGGAGGAGATACCGTCAGTTATACAAAGTCTTTGGGAGATACACGACTTTGAAGTTTTTGTACGGGGCATTTTCTGTCCTTGTCGTGCTAAACGGACATTGTACTGGATATCGTTGATGAGTTATGACGTCAGACGGTAGTAGTGCCGTCTCTGTCTAGAAGACAACTATGTTATACGTTAACTACGTTAGTAAAAAAAATCACATCAGTATAAATTCTATTTGAAAATTGAAACTGAATAATCAAATTAATTAAATTAAATTAAATCGCCATTTTGATTACGGTTAAAGACATTTATTTTCTCAAAAGATTACAATAATCACTTATAGAGAAAATACAATTATAAATAATATTTTTTTTTTTTTTATTCCGTGCTTACCATCATGCTCTAGTTCGTTTTTCACCTCTTTCCCCAGAACATCTGAAAGAAACCATATTTTTGTAGAAACTGATAAAATATTCAAATTTCAGCTTATTTTTTTTCCCTTCAGATTATTTATTATTGGCGGGAAATCGTGTCTACAGATGCCCTGCCATATGTCGTTGTACTGATAAGGAATCCAACTGTTCTATCAACAGATTAAAAACCTGCAATGTGCGGGGGGGGGGGGGGGGGGGGTAAGCCAAGTTTCGACCTGCAAGAAAACTTGCGAGATACGTCTGACAATGTCCAATGATGGAGTGGTCACGAAGCGGCTTATTTAGTATGAAATTCAACCTTATTTGCTTCTTTTGTAGAACGACTAAAAGAATCGTGGCGAATTTTTTACAAAAAAATCAAAACTTTTTAAGAAAAAATAAAAACGACTTCAAAAACCTTAACTAAAAAGTAAAAAATAATCATTGTATGTATTTTAAAATCTTAACATAAACAACATTTTTAAGGCGGCGCGTGGTTGACCCTTTGCGTCATGTAATGTACAGTCGAGCGCAATATCTATAGTAAAAACAGTTTATGTGAACGTACATGAAAATCACGCGCCGCCTTCAAAATGTTGTTTATGTTAAGATTTTAAAATACATACAATGATTATTTTTTACTTTTTAGTTAAGGTTTTTGAAGTCGGTTTTATTTTTTCTTAAAAAGTTTTTATTTCACACTTTTTAGTCGAGGGTTGATTCATAAATGTTTATATAACCAATTTGAGAATATATTTTTTATTAACCTTTGCTATCCCACTGCTGGGCAAAGGTCTCGCTCATGTTCTTCCAAACGTTCAATCACTATCGTGATAAAAAAACACGCATATCGGCCAAGAATTCTCAGAAAAACGAACCAATGAGCAGATCATCTAGATAGGCGAAGCTAAAATAAACTGATTTATAGAAGCTAGTTAAAAAACTACTCAACCTAAGTCAATAAAATTTATATGGGACCACCGCGCGGACTTTCTCTACCAAATAAAAAAAACAACCACGTAAATCGGCCCACAAATCTCGGAGTAATCGGTGTACATAAATGAAAAAAAAAAAAACGCGGAATACATAACCTCCTCCTTTTTTTGAAGTCGGTTAGTAACGATTTTTAGTGAAGTTGAAATAGTTTTAATACCCTGGTCCCTAATCAAAGAAAAGCTTTAATCGCATTTATAATATTTACAACGTAACTAAATGTAATTTTTCAAAGTAAACCATTTCAAATTGAGCCAATTTCTGAACGCGTCGTACGCCCAGCGCAGAAGAATATATGGGCGCGCTAGTGTTGCCATCAATTTGTTTACACTTTTTTGACAGAACTTATATTAATCTTTACTGGTCAGTATTGAATGTTTCTTCCTGGCGTTGGTTGAACATTGCGTCCTCTAGTGTAATTTTAGAGTAATATAGCGTTCCATAGCTTATAGCATTAAAATATTAATTTATACTCGGACTCAGACCAATTAATGTCTATGCTATATCGAATATCGATGCTTACAACGCAATCTATTGCCATTTTGAGGTAACTAGTTTATACAATGAACTACTTTTAAATTACGAAATAAAGTTTTCTTATTAAAAAGGCAAATTAAACATACAGAAAACAAAAGTAAATAAACTGGAAAACGTAATTTGGTAAATAATTGACTGCAAGTTCGAATTTTAAATTTACGCCATCTATTACCCTTTTTTAGGCAACAGCGCATGGATTGTACCTTGTTACACAGATCATTAGCCTAGCGACATCTGTTTTTACCCGATGGCATATAGTCGAATATAATACTGTTAAATTCAAAATATGTAGTGGTCAAACGACGTTTAAGCATTTTCAGGACTCGTCAATTTGGTCGGATAACGATTGATGTTATTTCAAGAATTTTGTACTAAGATTCCATACACTGGTTGACATCACTGCATCATCAGTCATGTTCAGAAATTGGCTCAATCATCATCCTACTGCCCTTGTCCCAATTTATTTGGGGTCCGCGCAGCATGTATTTTTCTTCCATACATCTCTATCAGCCGTCATCTCCGTGTTCACTTCCTTTCTATTCATATCATCTTTCACACAATCCATCCATATTTTCTTCGGTTTCCCTCTTTTCTTATAGCCATCCACATTCATACTTAAAACTTTCCTCGTAACATGCTCCTCATTCCTCCTCAAATATTATAAATGCCGGTTTTTTTTTGCAGCCCGGAGTTTGGATTTGTGCCCGGTCAATGGCAATAGGCTCGCCCCCTATTACATGGGACTATAACATAACTGGCGAAATGTGGGTGTACTATTACACCTCTGCCAACCCCTTCGGGGAAATACAGGCGTGATGTTATGTTATGAAAATTTTCTTTTATAGAGAGCAAAACTTTAATATTCCAACATCTCTAAAAATCTCTATTTAGGGGTCGGTACCCAAAGGGTGCCAAACGGGACCCTATTACTCTCGCTACGCTGTCCGCCCGTCCGTCTGTCTGTCACAGGGCTGTATCTTTGTAACGGTAATAGATAACCAGTTGAATTTTTTACAGAATATGTTGCTATGAGGGGTATCACGACAAATACTAAAAACAAAAAAAAGTCTAAAACCAAAGGGGGACCCCATACAAGAAACCTCGAAAAACATGAATTTTTTTCAAAGTATTTGTTCCTGTTTTATCTTCAAAACGGTAATACATTCCAGCGTCAAACTTGGTCTGATTATAGTGCATACTATGTAGTTTAGCAAAAAATACTAAAAACAGAACAAATATATATATATATGTGGTGGTATTTACGGAAGAAAGAGATGCAAAAAATCACATTTTGCGTACGTCGTTGATGTATTTTGATAAACTCTCGTAAATTAAATCAGTTCCTATAGGGTATCAGGTCGATGGGTGGTACGGAACCCTTACTGCGTGAGTCCGACTCACATTTGGCCGGTTTTTTTAATAAAAATCAAGAATTTACTGAGAATTTCCTAATGAAAAAACCCAATAACACTTTGCCCAAACTGCATATCATCATTTCAGCCGAAAGATATCCAATGCTGGACATAGGCCTCCCCCAAGCATATGTATGTTAGGGGGAACTGCATATCAATCACCTTAAATTACCTTTGTATCCACAGCTATACATATACTGCTTCAATTTATCTTCACATAGCAACACTTGTTTCTTAAACAGCGCAGCCTCTCTGAGCCGAGGTCCACATATGTTGCACACATTATAAGTTCCATTGTCAGTCCGTAGCGGATTTAGCTGCAAAAGAATTTATAAATTCAAAACATCAACATTTATTGTTTTATAATTAATTTAATTATGGATGGAAGAATTTGTGGTACATAATTTATTATTTGTATTATTTACGACCTTATTTTTAGTTTATACTAAATCTCTTAAGGGTTCATTATACTCATCATAATGAACAACATTTATTATGGGACCAAGCCTGAAATCGCGAAAAAAAATAAGCTGATACCTACATTTTTGTTCACATAGGGAACGCGCTGTCATCGCGGAAAGAGAATACCTGGTGGGTGACACATCTTATTATACCATGCTACCAACATCTGCTGACAGTTTGGTCTGTAGTCTGCGGGGGTTCTAAAATCGACTTTAATGAGGTTTATAATCTAAAGGTAAGGTTTAGGTTTAAATTTTTTTATTTTTTTTTTATCGGGTTTTTGTTTGTTTTTGTTTTATGCAAATAAATATATTCTTTTCTAAGACTTTAATGGACTTTACCACAAAACATGTACACAGAGAAAATAATCACTATGAACATGTATTTGACACAGTGGCGTGCATTGCATATAGGCAATTAGGCAATACCTACTGCTTTCCTCATTCAAATTCAATAGTGGTGTAAGTTATTATCTTTTTTTCAGAGTACGATGATTATTTATCTTAAAATAGACCTATTCATGCTAAATTAATCTTCCTACATCAAAAAATCAATAACTTACATCACAATTAAATTCAAGTGAAGTAGGCCAATGCACGCCACTGATTTGACACCTGTCATGCTACCCATGCTATGCGAAAAAGACCATAACAATAACATTCTATTAGACAGATCACTGTCAAAGAATTTTTATAGTGCATAAATCTTATCTACACTTAAATGCAACATGATCCCAGATGCAGTTGGCTGTCTTATGAGAGGGCATGCAATATTCGCTCGATTTTACTATTCGAGTTTTTCGAATAGTGTTAATCAACTATTCGAATATATTCGAGTTTTTCGAGTTTTACGAATACTTGTTAGATTTTTTAAGAAAAATTAATAAATGATCATTAAAAACTAGTGATGGAGGATGTGGCTGACGTTGGGTAGGCCGCACGGGGAATCCCATCTCCCGGGTGAGCCCTGCTTGCTTACTAATGGTGAATCGCGACCTGTCAAGGGTGGTTGGCGAATCCACACTATCCCACGCCCCGGCCAAAGGTCGTTAGAGGAACACTGTGGTTGTCGGTAAGACTCAGACTCAGCTTTCCCCATGTGTCCATGAGGATTTCCCCCAAGTGAGAACAACGTTCAACACCGGAAGAGATCACCGGCTTATCCGAGGCACTCTAAATAACAATATTAGAGCTGAAAGGACGCGCTTAAAAAAGCGTACTCTTCGACCTTCATCACTCCAAACTGGTTTTGGGCTCTAAAAAATTTCAATCGGAACTTCAAAATTGACTCGACTCACTGAAAACCACTGGCAATGGTGTTGATTCTCTTGTTCACGAAATAAACTTATTTTAAACTATCGCTCTCTTTTACTAATAGTAAATATAATAAAGGGATGGCAACAATTTTAGAATTGTCAAATTAGTCGGAATTTAGATTTCCATACAAGTTTTGTCGTGATCTCGGAACATGCTCACTAAAATACAAAGAAATGTAACACATAAACTAATTTGACAGTTCTAAAATTGTTGCCATCCCTTTCTTGAATCTACTATTAGTAAAAGAGAGTGATAGTTCAAAATCGCCCTAAATTTAAGTAGCTTGTAGAAGTATATAAAAATAATAATTGTGTTTTTGGTTTTTTAGGAGTATTAATTTTTAATTTACTTTAAGTCGTCTTGCTTAGCCAATGTTGTGTTTACCCGTAATTGGCATACGTATAAGGACAATACTGTACTGTATTATTTGGTAATAGTGTTAATATGTATGCTGTGGGCGAACCTTATGCAATAAATAAAATAAATAAATAAATAGGTTTAAAGATTTAAATTGTGGAAAGAAAAAATCGCTCACAAGCAGGATTCGAACCTGCGACTCCTGGCTCAGTACGCCAGTGCTTTAGCCACTAAGCTACCGTGAACACTGCTCGTGGTATCGAAATTATCCTCCACTATACGTCTTTGGGTGACGTCAGCGATATCTTATTAAGAAACATTGTTTCTTAACCGACTCGACTAACTTTGCAGTTAAATCAAAGTAAAAACAAAAAAAAATAGGTTAAATAGGTTTAGTTCGTGAACAAGAGAATCAACATCAATATTAACGAGAAAACCAATACAATATACAATAAATTATGACAGAGACTGTCGATCTTATAAGGAAGAGACGGGAGATGTCACCAGCACTGGGTTCTTCATCAGATAAAAAGGTATTTAAACATAATGATTAGGAAGCTAATGCGATGCGACCTCCGTCGCAAATTTTCAGCACTGTGTAAAATAGACATATCAGCAAAAATGCTGCTCGTCTATAATCAATAAAATAAATAAATATCCATGGACTTGTATTCATAACAAAAAAAAATATAAATTATGAATGATCAATTTTTTTTACGCCTTATTCAATTATCTGAATAATTAAGTATTAGATAACTATAGTGAAAATTACTCACCATAATACTGAATGTATCTTTCAGCAAAACATAATAGTCTAGTACATTTCCTTCGTTTGAATACACGTCTACACTCTTGAAATTCCCTTCAGCATGGCAGCAACGGCATAAGCCGCTCGTATTCCACAGACCAGACATTTTATAAATAATATTTAATTCATCTTCTTATAGTTTATCGCTACAAAAATGATTCTAATAAGCTCCCAGGATAACCGTAATAAATAACAATAGATGACAAACCACTACTATAATTTTACTATTACACGTATCTCGATTAGATTGTCGCATCTGTGATTTAATTTGTACAAGAAAATGAGAATTTAATACGAAAATCGAATTTTTTGAGAGTTTGATTACAATGGTTAGAGATTTACATGGTGACGTTTATAGTGATGCTATCATAACGTTCACATCACTCAAAAGACATTTAGCCGATTTTACCTTTAACTTGTGTTGTGACAAGCGTTTTCGTATAGTTTTATTAAACTATTTTTAGTGTAAATCGTTAAATAGAAAAACAAAATAAATGTTCAAAATTGTTGTTTTCACATTGATTGATATTTATAAGACACTGTGAATAGCTATGAATTCGGGGTTAGCGAAAACTCAACTTTTAGGCAATTTTGGGTGCGACACTACTTTTGACGTATCTTCGAATTAATTATTCAAATCATATTAAGTTCCTTGATTCAAATTAGCGGTGGGCAATAAAGAGATATACTAATGAAATCATTCGATTATGAAGATGTCTCGAGATATTTCGATTATAGAAGTTAGTAGTTACTAATTTAGTTAGTAATCGTGGTCGCGAGTCAAGGCAGAGCAGAACGAGTGGGGGTGCTGGCCAGAAAACCTCCACGTGTGTCTGACGGCTGCTTGTCCTTCTGGACACGTCTAGAGGGAACGGCAGTTGTTGGGCCGGTGCACCCTGGGCACGGGCAATAAGTCTCCTTTGGACCAGGGGACCTTATTGCCTGTGGCGAATATTCTGGCACGGGAGGGGCCCGATGTGGGCCAATGGGAAGTTGCTCCGCGTGTCCCTCTGAGAAAGCAGAGGGCACTGTGGAGGAGCAGGGGCGGGCCCAGTGTGCACTCACCCTGCCACTGGGCAGGCAGCGGGGGGAATGTCCTTCCCTGCCCCCGTCCGTCTCGTAATCCCAGGAGTGCCTGCTGTGTAGTGTTCTTGTGCCTCTTGGGACCGAGGGTCTTGGCTTTACCGCCCGGACCGCGAGGAAGAACACCTCTATAAAAATTACAGGAGGATGGGCCTGCGAGCAGCAGACTCGGGGTAGTCTGCTGCCCGACCAGCAGCTGGCGTAGTTGGCGCAGCTGGTAAAGGCCCGTGAGGTGAGGTGGCGTGCAGTGTTCCGTGTGCGCCACAGAGGAGGGTGCGGCCGTCGTTAGGCCGCACGGGGAGAAGGGGCTCGCCTGCTTGTGGTGAGCCTGGACCTGTCGGGGGTGGTTGTGTAAATACTTACGGGTTCCCACGCCCCCGGCTAAGGTAGTTGAAGGAACACCGTGGTGGTTTTAGTCGGTAAGAGTCCAACACTGGCTCCGCCTACCCCGGGCGGAGTGCGTCCATGTGGATTTCCCCACGGAAAAAAAAAGAGCAGAACGAGCGAAACACGATGGTCGGTCGAGTATACTAAATTAAAATTTAGTTGAGGTTGATTACCATTGACTTGTTTTGTTGATTTGATTTTTAGAAATCTATCAATGACAAAATGAGTAAACTTACTGTTTTTAATGACTCCACCAAAATAGCCACTTTTTACAACAGGATTAGTAGTTCAAGTTAGTAGTACAACAAACTCGAGTGACCCTACTTTTTAGTAAAAAAGTCAATTACTAATTTGTACTACTAATCCTGATATAAAAAGTTTTTACAACAGGATTAGTAGTACAAATTAGTAACGTCATTCGTTTATGAAAGTAAATTAGTTACTAATTTCATAATCGATTATCAACATTAGTATTACAAAGTAATTCGATTATGCCAATCATTCATAATCGCCAATCACTAATTCAAATGGTCAAATGGCAACCAAATGGCAACAATATAGTGATGCGACTCGAGTCCGATTTTGCCAATCGAGTCATTCGAGTTATTTTACAATTTTACTCGAATACCACTCGAGTGGTCGAGTCACTCGAGGGGTTCACGAATCACTCAATCACTCGAGTGGTCGGGTCACTCGAGTGGTTCACGAGTCACTCGGTCACTCACCTCACTCACTTATAAACGTCGATAACTCATTCAACACAACAGTTCACTTGAGTTCACTACACGAAACAAGTGTGACAACAACGCACTTTAACTTATCTCTTTTAAAAAGCAGGTTTAAACTTTTTTGTCTGGGAGAATGGTTGGCGAGTGACTCGAGTGGTGGGCGAGTGACTCGAGTCCGAGTGAACTCGAGTCGATATTTTTTTCACTCGAGTACGTTTTTTTACGATGTCCCTCGAGTCACTCGAGTAAAATTGGACTCGAGTCGCATCACTACAACAATACAAAATATGGCACCCTCGAAGTTTCAGCGCGCAGCTGCCAAAAATCAATATTTGCTCGAAAAATAATTATAGTTTTATGTTTTAACAACAAAATGCCAGAAACAATAATAGAAAGTGTTCTTACGGGAAAATTAGATGCTACATTAGTACTAAAGTGGCTAAATAATGAGTCTTTGGAGGTGAAATCATAACCTAAAATGGAATGTAAAGTTAAGCATATTTTTGCAGTTTCTACATGTTATTTATGTTTTTAGGACACGCCTGAGGATTGTATATTGAATTGCTGCAACAGGAGCGAGTTTGTGACGTGTTTTTTGTCGTATTTAAGGAACCAGACTGATAGGTAGGTCACTTTGAAAATTTGTAAACATTGGGATTTTGACCCACTATTTTATCATAAGTATTTCCTGTCCTAGGGCAATAGGTCGTTTAAATTGTGATTATTGGTTTTAGAGAGGTTCGATTAAAGACTGTCTGAACATTTCATGGAATTAGATCCATTTAGAAATCCACATTTGTAACAATCTGTTGGCCTTAAAATTGTAAAAGATAATTCATTCTGAGAATGTAACAACCCACTAAATTATAAATAAACATGTAATAGAAATATATTTCAAATCAAATTTATATAAAAATATTTTGATATTTTGTAATTTACAACTTTCAAGAAAATTACTGAACAATATAGAATTTACATACATACATATTATCACGCCTGTTTCCTATTGGGGTAGGCAGAGACTATGGATTTCCACCTGCTACGATCCTGAAACACCTCTTTCACTTCATCTACGTCCATTAACCTCGTCATGCTTGCTCGTCGGTTTAGAGTACTCTGAACCTGGCATTTTTTGAGAATATTCGCGATTTGATCGCTATACGTTCACCGAGGTCTATAGATATAGAATTTAGTAAAAAAATATATTTATGTACACACTCAACACTTGAGATACCTATAATACAACAAAAAAATTAAGCACAAGCAATGTACATACCATCAAAATAAATTTCCTACAGCAGACCTGTGACAGGAGACGAAAAAAAACGTAGACACAGTATGTGACAGAAAAAAAATGCATTTAAAGTTAAAATAAATTTAAAATTTGCTTCTGAAATCAATTAAGTATACAGGAAAAAAAATTAACTAGTGTGCAATTTTTTTTTTTGGTGGTCCCTATGAGTAATAGAACACATTTCCATTAATTGTTCAATACTTTTTTTTTTATCCTACTTAAAATCAGCAAAATATGGACACAATTTGCTCACGCGGCCGTCCGGGAGGGGATTGTACCCCCGATGCAAACCAAACCCGCAGCCGCATGAGCCAGCCGTCGCTCACTTTCATTGATGTTAGATTGATGTAGATTAAAGTTTCATCCATCATATCTCATTAATAGTAATAGTAACAAGCGAATGTTGAGGCACTTGCGCGGGTTATACGCATTGTGTAAACAACCGTGTTAATAAATGCGCAGGACCAGTGCCTTATGAATGTACCACATTAGCCTGTGAATGTAGCCTGCACCAGTTACATAATCCATGCTCCAGTTGGATGTGGAAAAGCATTTTTTTAATGAGATATAGACCTGCTCTTGACCGCAATCTAGACAGCTTTGTCATGATGTGGTCGACGATGGAGTGAGCAAACCTATTAGGTGCCGATTTACTCCAGCTATAAAGGCGTGAGGGTTGTTAGTGCCCGGAACTACAGATGAATGCAGTGAATTCCACAAATTGGCTGTGCACATTATGAAAGAGTTCTCAAAGCGCTTGGTCCTGATACTCGCACTGATATTTGCACCTAAAAGTTCTATACATTTCTAACCTGAGACTGTTTTTCTTTACAGCATACTACAAACGAACAGCAATGCAGTACAAATACTCCAACACAGTACTCCTGAAAAGCTGCTCAGCACTCGTAGAAAACACCGGAGATCAATCAGTGATCCAACCAGCGAAGAACGTACTATGGACAGCCTTAATGTCAAAACAGAACGAGAGAGAAGCCATGAATCCCCAAGCAAGGACCGTAAACGTACTGGCAGGAGAGTTAAAACTAAACTATTTACCGAAGAGAAGAGTGTCAACCAATCAGTCTCATCTGATGAGTCTCGGTTAAGCACCGGTGTAGATAGACTTGCGGTATCAAGCACACCTATAAAAAATGGCTTGAAACCATCCGAGTATCCGAATTTATCCTTCACCAGTCCAGTAACGCCAAGGAGTTTTGTTAAAGAAAATTACGAAAGATGTGATACTCCACGGCTAAGTCATAGACATTCAAGGTCACAAGAAAAAAGCTGTTTGGGAGACTACATGGTGAATGTACAAAAGAGCTCTAAAAAGAAAAAGGGGAGGAGCTCTACTGATAACGATGATAGCAAAGTGGAATTGGATTTAACAAGTTCCGATATGTTCCCAGAAATTGGTGCAAGGAAATCAAGTTCGTTACGGTCAGAGAAACGGAGAATAAAACCGACAAACATTGGCAAATCACAGAAAAGTATCTCTTTGAATAGTTTTAATGTTGAATCTATACAAACTTCGCCATTACAAGTTGAAGAGAACTCTGCTTTTAAACAGCAACGCATACAAGTTAAAGAAACAAACAATTATGAAACGGAACGCAACATTTTGAAACAAGAACGACATAAATTGATGGAAAAATTCAACATTCTCAACACATCTATGCCTCAAAAATCTATGGCGACACCGCAAATAAAAATTACTCAGAAAAATTCTATGGAAAAATCTCAAAGTTACATAAAAAGTGATGTTTCAAAAGTCGTTTTGAAAGAAAAACTAGACTTACTAGTCGAAATCTATGAAGTGTTATTGAAAAACAATCTAATAATGAGTGTGAATACAGAAATATATTTCCTAATTTCAATTCTTATATCGAAACAGCATGAAGACGATTATGTTTCAGCGGCATCTAAGCTGAGTGAAAGTGATATGGGATACTTGATGAAAACCATTCATAACAGTACGTATTTCGCTGTGAAATCGTTGTGGCATCAACGGGTGATATTGGAAGTGATTTTGGACAAGAGCTCGTTGAAAACCCTAGGTATGTACGTTACGTGTTTCACTACGTATGGAGTGTGCAATGACCTGTACAGCCTATAGACGTCTCATAACAGGCGACCAATGTCTGCAACACATCTATGAAATTTTACGAATGTAGGTCGCCACTATTCGCCACTTGAAATCTTCAAATCAGTTTCGACCACTTATATGAGCCGTCAAAACTGCTGCGTTAGTGATTAGCCAATAGCCGCCTTGGTAGGGCCAATCGGATTGCAGTACTCCGCCTCAGCTAGTGGCAGAATTTATTGTACGCATTATATTCAACATTAGGCGTCTATTGAGCTGTATGGTCGTTGGGAGTGTGTATGTCTTGATATCAGCTGTGCTATTCTGAAAAATCTCACTCGCAAACTCACTTCTGAATCCGCAGTGCAGTGGTTAAGCGATTGGTTTAAACCTCTGTGGGTCACTGCAATAAACAAATATACTGTTTTTTGTGTAGAAGGTGTGTGTGTGTGAAGGCCTATGTCCAGCAGTGGACGTCTTTCGGCTGGAATGATGATGATGGTAATTATACATATATTGCCTTTTGCATTAAAAAGCACTTACTTTTTAAAATGTGTCCAAATTGGAAAGAGCTTGTTATTAAGAAATAATAAATAACCATTTTTTTAGTTTTCTTTTCAAACAGAGTGCCTAAGATTTTTAATGCTTTGACGACCTCTGTAGTCTAGTGGTTTGAGTGTCGGACTGCTGATAACGAGGTCGTGGGTTCCCACAGGACACAAATATTTGTGTGATGAACATAAGTGTTTGTGTTGGTCTGGGTGTTGCTTATGTATTATAAGTATGTATTTACAAAAAAAAAAGTATTTAAGTATTATATCCATTGTCTAGTACCCATAGCACAAGCTCTACTTAGTTTGAGACTAGATGGTGCTGTGTAAAAATGTTCCAAAGATATTTATTTAATTTTGTAGGAGAAAACAAAAAAGTCCGAAGTTTCTATCCCGACCTAGCTAAATTCTTACTAAACTGCTACGGTCTCCGGTGCGAGGCTGAGACAAACACGGACCGGACTAGACAGACCGAGGCTCAGTCTAACGGTGTGGTCTGCTTTAATTCGGAGACAGATAACGCTGAGAACTTCCCTTCGATGCTCAGCTTTCAGAACTTTAAGAAGCAGCGGGACATGTTCTATGAGATTTGGAGGTTAGTACATACATACATACATATTATCACGCCTGTTTCCCATTGGGGTAGGCAGATACTATGGATTTCCACCTGCTACGATCCTGACACCTCTTTCGCTTCATCTACATCCATTAACCTCGTCATGCATGCTCGTCGGTTTAGAGAACTCTTAACCTGGCCTTTTTTGTGAACGTCCGCGATTTGATCGCGATACGTTCGCCGAGGTTGTCCCCTTCCAACTCTTCCATCCACACTCGCTTCGTATACTTGTTTCGTCAATCTCCTCTCGTCCATCTTCTCTATATGTCCAAACCATCTTAACATACCTTTCTCAATCAAATTATAAATAAATACCATACCTTTCTCAAATTATATTTTTCCTGTGTTTTCCCGTAAATAACTGGGTAATTCACACACTGGGTAATTCACACACTGGGTAATTCACACACTGGGTAATTCACACAATGGGTAATTCACACACAGCCACTGCCTGGCGACATATATTTATTTAATTCTTTATGCACAACTGGGTACAAAGGCGGTCTTAACGCCATAGGCGTTCTCTACCAGACAACCTTAGGGTAATGCAGAGACAAAGAATAGGGTAGATGCACCAGTAAAGTAGTAAAATATGTTTAGTACTATGGACTTATAATTACATATAATAAAAATAAATAAATATGTGTGTTTTTTTTAATGTGTTAATTTGTTATTTTATTTTTTTTAACGCATTTTACGCATGCCAAGCGAAATCTAAAGATTTCAATTGTGGAAAGAAAAAATCGCTCACGAGCAGGACTCGAACTTGCGACTCCTGGCTAAGTGTTTTTTTGTTTTTTTTTTTTTTTTCTCTTTCTTCAATTTAAATCTTGTGTTAATTTGTGTAAATAAATATATGTCGGAGAATAGACACTTATCGAGTCAGGATTGAATAAGAGTTACTTTACCATTGCAAATCATAGCCAGTGTCTGCATATCAGAGGGGCAAAGCGGGTATGTTAAATTATAGTCACATGAAGGCTCTCACTAACTCGAGAGTACTATAATTTTAAGGTTAAGATTAGTAAGTTACAAGTTATTTCGACAAAATTACACAATACAAAGTCATGTCAAGTTATAGGACGTCCTACTTCTTCAAGCGCTCCAGCAGACAGCTGCATTTATACTTCGGGATGTTGATTCGCCTTTCTCTTCATTCGACGTTCGTTCGTATGACGTTTAGGAGTCGTTCAACGTCCGTGCTCATTGACCACGCGCCGACATATACACGCTGAAGTTCGAATCGCTTATTTCCCGAAAGGGGGTCATTGTACTCATCATTATTAACAGCTTTTACTATGGGACCAACTCTGAAATCGCGAAAAAAAAAATCAGGTGGTCGCTACATTTTATTGATTTAAGTGAACACAAAAGTAGGGACCAACTTATATTTTTTCGCGATTTCACGGTTGGTCCCATAGTAAAAGTTGTTCATAATGATGAGTACAATGACCCCTTTTCGGGAATTAAGCGCCTCAAATTTCAGCGTGTATATGTTGTTGAATAAACCCTGACATATTGCCACATACGATTTTCTTTCAGATGGTACCAAGACACTCAGTCGTCTTCCCGATCGTCTTTCCGTGCGCGAGTTAAGGCGCTGGTCTGTAGCGGAGCCTGTCCCTCCAACCATGCTCACCTGGCGGCTCTGTTCACGTCACATATGCACCAACACTGCCTACCCAACACAAAGCAGGTAAGCCCCCCTATTGCCATTAAATTCAAATTTTAATTCGTAATCAAATTCGCGCAGAGATTAAGGCCTTAGTATTCAAAATCGTGCTTAGATTAAGACCTTAGTCGAATACGCGCTAAGTTTGAAACACCAATCAAATTTGCGTTGACACCAAGGACCCTTTTGATCTAATTTGTACAGAGATTAAGAACCCACGCAATCAAATTCGTGCTTAGATTTTGGTTTTAATTTAAAATCAAAACGTGCAGAGTTCAAGATCCACATAATCAAATTCGTGCAGAGTTTAAGACCCACCGTAATCAAATTCGTGGAGAGTTTAAGACCCTCCGTAATCAAACTCGTGCAGAGTTAAAGACCCCCGTAATCAATTTCGTGCAAAGTTCAAGACGCCTTAATCGAATTCGTGCAGAGTTAGAGATCCACGTAATCAAATTCGTGCAGAGTTTAAAACCCACCGTAATCAAATTCTTGGAGAATTTAAGACCCACCGTAATCAAATTCGTGGAGAGTTTAAGACCCCCGTAATCAATTTCGTGCAAAGTTCAAGACGCCCCCTTAATCGAATTCGTGCAGAGTTTAAGATCCACGTAATCAAATTCGTGCTGAGTTTAAGACCACGTAATCAAATTCGTGGACCGTTTAAGACCCCCGTAATCAAACTCGTGCAGAGTTTAAGTAAGACCTCCGTAATTAAAATAACGAAACCGTTAAAAATCTAGTTTTTTTGAGACCTCTTTGATCAATTTTAGATTGCAGCCATACATTCCTAACTCAGTAAATCATCTTGTATTGATTAAATAACAAATTTTCTTTGATTTTGGTTTCAGGAATCGAAGCTAAGCAAGCTACAGCGACGTCTGACATGCCCCAATGCGCCTGAGTCGCATCGACTGCCACAATTTACGAGCCAAGAAATGTTCTACAAGTTAGTCACTATGTTTCAATATTATTTACACATTTGTCCAATAGAGAATGAGATTTTGATCCCCGAGTTTGTTTCGGCATTTCTGCTCAGAGGTAGTCGTATAGGAAATGCCGATGCCATGTAGATTTTCTCCCACTTGCTCTGAAATTGGTTCATTATTCAAAAAAAAGAATACAACAATCGGCTCTTTTCCGTACGCAACGAAATAACAGGCCGGTAATATCCAACAGGACAATAATAGAAATTGCTGGACACTTTTTATTTTTTAAATTATGCTACCGAGGTTTTTAAGTACACACTTACATAAATTAGGTGTTTTTAGGTACAAAATATTTATCATTATACAGGCTGAATGCGCATATTTTATTTCAAAACTTTGAAAATAGAACAAGAATCGCGCGCTGGCGAACTGGCATGAATGAAAATGAGATACTGTTGAGTTAATTTGTGTTGTGTTTCCTCGCAAATGAGAGAAAAGTACTATACAAGTCTCAGCCGAAATAGCAATTAACGGCCTCGTTTAGTTAAAAAGGAATCAGCTTGCGCCTCGTCCTTTCAAAATCACATAGGAAGTACTCGGCTTCGCCTCGTACTTCCAATATTACTCGGCCGTAAATTGCTTCATTTCAGGCCTCGACAGTAATGTACTATTTAAATTAACCGACTTGTAAAAGTGATTTTTCTCAAACATGCTTGGAAATTCTAACATTATTTTGACAACTGTAGCGTAATGAAATACCGTAGTCTGGTTAACAACTGATTTATTACTTTTGTAGGTGATCGTACATTAATATATTATGAACTACCCACAACATCTCCCCCACAAACAATAACAATAAAGAGAATGAACTAAACATTAGGTGCTAATTAACAGTGATACAATTAATACAAAACCAGGGACCACGAGGACTATGTTATTTACTTGTATGATTGTAGATATCTAAAACCATATAAGGATTACTGCTTTCTAGCCTTACTACGAGTGTGCGGCGGTGAATAAGATCTTCGACAGCTATCATCTACACTTGGTTCATAGTCCTCACTGTCCTCTCCCGAAACGTAGACATCCTCATTCTCATCGGATACAACAATGTAATCATTTTTTACGTTTTCTACATGATCATTTACAGGCATACTTCTGATCAAATGTCGTCGATTACGACGGTATATACCTTTTTTATTTTTGACAATGTACGAACGCGGAGTTGTCGCCTTTGCTACGACTTTACCACGAATTCGTTCATTTTTATTTTCTAACATTATAACATCATCGCCCACCTTTAACTCTGGAAGGGGCTTACAATGCTGATCATAATATATTTTATTTTTAATTTGTTTATTTATTATATTTTTATATTGTAATTCATCATTACAATTTTTTCGCATAAGTAGATCGGGATGAACTGGTAGTCTACAATTTAATCGCCGTCCCATCATTAGTTGTGCAGGCGAATCCAAATTTTCCCGTGGTGTATTTCTGTAGCTTAATAAATTTAAATAAAAGTCTGAGTTACTATCTATTGACTTCATTAACAGTTTTTTAATAGTTTGTACTGCTCTTTCGCTTTTTCCATTAGATTGAGCGTAATACGGAGACGAAGTGACGTGATTAAAACCCCATTCTGTAGCAAATTTTATAAAATTGCGACACGAATATTGTGGACCATTGTCACTAATAACTGTATCTGGTATTCCGTATCGTGCGAAATTTTCTTTCATAATCATTATTACCGAGTTGGAAGAGGTGTCTCTTATGTATGCAACTTCTATGAAACCCGAAAAATAATCAACTAAAATTAAATAACTTTTTTTTCTGTACTCAAATATATCTGTTCCAATTTTATTCCACGGTAACTTTGGTATGGACACCGGTATCATAGGTTCTTTACTTGGTTGATTTGAATTCTCCTGACATGCTTTACATCTCTTTACATAGCTTTCGATATCTTTCGTTATACCAGGCCAAAATAACACTTCACGAGCGCGTCTTTTACAGCGATCAATGCCTAAATGACCTTCATGAATAATCTTTAACATTTCATTTTGCAGTGATAGTGGTATCAAAACCTGTTTGTTTTTAAATATTACTCCATCTACACAATATAACTCTTCTCTTATTGACCAATAGTATTTTAAATCGTAATTTATATTAAACTTGTCAGGCCAGCCCTGATTAATATATTTTAATAGTAACATTAGAATTGTATCCTTACTTGTTTCCTGTTTTACAAGAGTAAACTTATTCTGTGACATAGGAACATTATTGACAACCATTTTAATTTGACTCAGTATGGCCCTGCTTATATTATCGTTATACAAATCTGGAAGAGGCGCGCGTGACAGTGTATCAGGTATGTACATAAACTTTCCAGGCTTATATATGACTAACAAATCGTATCCTTGTACTTTTAACATCATACGTTGTAAACGTGCTGGGACAGAATCAAGCGATTTTTTAAAAATACTTTCGAGTGGTTTGTGATCTGATTCTACAACTACACTATTTTTACCATAAATGTATTGGTGAAATTTCTCACATGCGAACACGATGGCCAACATTTCCTTTTCGATTTGTGCGTACTTTTGTTGCGTATCAGTGAGCGTGCGTGAAGCATACTCGACTGGACGCCCCTCCTGCATGATCACGGCGCCTAGCGCGGTACTACTCGCATCCACAGACAATAATACCGGACAACGAACATTATACAATGACAATACAGGTGCATTAGAAATCAATTCTTTTAATTTGTCGAATGCATTTGTATGTCCAACTTCCCAACTCCATAACGTATCTTTTTTTAATAATCGCGTCAGGGGAAAAATATGTTCAGAGTAATTTGGTATAAATTTGGAAAGATAATTTACTGCCCCTAAAAATCTTTCCAAGCCTTTTCGATCGGCCGGTTCTGGCATAGCATTTATTGCTCTTACTTTCTCTGAATCCACTTTCATCCCATCTTTGTTAAAAATATGCCCCAAATAAGTTACCTCCTCCATACAAATTCGACATTTATCTTTGTTGAATTTTAAATTAATTTCCCGTGCCCTATTTAGCAACGCCTTTAACCGCATATCGTGTTCATCCTTATTTCTTCCCCAACAAATAATATCATCAATAAATGAATCTACCCCCTCTAAGCCTTCAAGAAGTTGCTTTATTTTTGCATGAAATACTTCAGGTGCACAATTTAATCCGAACGGCAATCGCAAATACTGATATCGCCCAAACGGTGTATTGAATGTACATAGGTTTGCACTTGCATTATCCAATTTTACCGACCAAAACCCTGAGTTTGCGTCCAAAACTGAAAAATACTTGGCACCGTGTAGCTTTGTTGCCAATTCATTTAATGTTGGTAATTGAAAATGAGCACGCTGTATAGCCTTATTAAGTGGCCTGGGGTCTAAACATATACGCAATTGACCATTTTTTTTAGCTACAACTACTAATGAATTTACCCAAGGAGTTGGATGAGTCACCTTTCTAATAACTCCCAGCTCAATCATTCTATTCAACTCGTCTTGCAACTTATCGCGTATTCCTAACGGTACCTTACGAGTAGCGCAAACTACAGGCATGACAGTTTCATCAACTACAATACGGTATTCTCCCGGCAAACAGCCTAAGCCCTGAAATAAGTCATCATATTCATTGACATTAATATTATGAATTCTTTTTACTAATCCCAAAGTTAAACAAGCTTGCAATCCCAGCACACTTTGACAATCAATAATAGCAATTGCAAATTTTAATTCATACAAAACATTTTTAAACCACCACTTCAAATTACAAATACCTTTAATAGGAATAAAATCTCCACTATAAGATTGCAATTTTACATGTTGACTAATATTAATCAACTTACTGTCATATCCTAGTGATAAAAATCGTTTATACGATAAGACATTTATGTCTGCCCCCGTATCCAACTTGAATTTTTCAAAACCGCACTCCCCTCGAAGTGTTTCAAACCAGTTCTCGGACGAGGAATTAATCTCAGATACATTATACAAGACTGATACAAAAAATGACTCACAGTCGTCTTCTTCGTCGAAGTTATCTCTTGTAGTACCTATCTCGTACATTTGTTTTACATTTTTCTTTAACTTGCACATTCTAGCAAAATGACCATAATTTTCGCAAACATAACACTGCACAGAAATAGCCGGACACGAGCTAGGCTCGGAACAATGGCCACCGCACCTATGACATTGTCCCGTTGCACCTGAATCGGCGAGTCGGCGCACGGCGCTGGAGCCGGCAGCAGCACCGGGCGCGCCCCGGCCGCGGCGCCGCGCGCGCCCGCGCCAGCCCCCGCGGCCGCCTCCACCGCGAACGCCAACCGTGTCGACCTGCACAGGCAGCGATGCTGCAGTGCCGGCTGCACTACGCGTCTCCAACAAACGATTGCTGTCATGAGAAATCTCATTGACTTGACCGATTTTAATAGCTTTGTCTAAAGTCAAATCTTCGGTTCTCAGCATGCGATCTCGTACAACGGTACTTTTTATGCCACAAACGATTCGGTCACGAATTAGCTCTTCCTCCAAACTTTTGAAATCACAAATTTTGCTTAATAATTTTAACGCTGTAACATATTGATCAATAGACTCGCCGGTTTCTTGATTCCTCGTGAAAAAGTTGTATCTCGCCAAAGTAATATTCTGCTTCACGCCAAAATATTCATCAAACTTTTTCAGTAACAAAGTGACGTCATCCTTATCACTGTCACGTTCAAATGCGAAAGTCTCGTACACATCGAACCCTTCTGGTCCAATTAAATTGATCAATAAACTGGCCTGTACGCCACCTTCTTCTTTATGCACCCCAGATGCTTTTAAAAATAACATGAATTGCGCCTTCCATCGCTTCCATGCGTCGGCCCGGCCGACGGAGCTGCCTTCCAAACTCAATTCAGGTGGTGGTCGCGCGTGTTCCATACTGAACCACAACTTTAAAACACTATTCACAGCACACAACAGCACGAATGTTAGATTTAAACCGTTTAAATCAATTAAAACACCGCTGTCACCATGTAGCGTAATGAAATACCGTAGTCTGGTTAACAACTGATTTATTACTTTTGTAGGTGATCGTACATTAATATATTATGAACTACCCACAACAACAACCTTCTTCGAGATTAATAGAAATCGCTGTACTGGTTGTCTACTCCACCGCTTGACCAATCAAGGCTCACTACGTATCGCCACACGCCACACACAGCCAATGACGGAGCGGGAATATCACGTGACGCGCAGCCAGCCAATGAAAGAGCGGGAATATCGTGCGACGCGGCGGCTAACTAACAACTTCCGTTATTCATTCAATGTTGAACACAAAAAATAACACGAATTAAAGCTTCATCTAGTCAATATCAAAAAATCTAGTTTTCTTTTGTTCCCATCGCGAACACTGGTCAAATACATCCGAGGAGCGGCCGACAATGTTAGTATGAAAATCCATATTATCTGTCCTTTTTAGCGGCCAAACACAATTACTATGAAAACTTATATCCGTCGTGTAATTTAAAAATGGAACGATCTTTTTACTCCGAAAAATAGCAACCAAGGAGGTTACTTAAAAAAGATTTTATTTAAATTTCGAACTGGCTTGCAAATTGAGTTGTTTAAATTAAAAATAGTACATTATTGTCGAGGCCTGAAATTAAGCAATTTACGTCCGAGTAATATTGGAAGTACGAGGCGAAGCCGAGTACTTCCTAAGTGATTTTGAAAGGACGAGGCGCAAGCCGAGTCCTTTTCAACTAAACGAGGCCGTTAATTGCTATTTCGGCCGAGACTTGTATAGTACTTTTCTCTCATTTGCGAGGAAACACAACACAAATTAATTGAACAGTATCTTATTTTCATTCACGCCAATTCGCCCGCGCGCGGTTCTAATTCTATTTTCAACGTTTTGAAAAAAAAAATGCACATTCAGCCTGTATAATGATAAATATTTTGTACCTATAAACACCTAATTTATGTAAGTGTGTACTTAAAAACCTCGGTAGCAAAATTTAAAAAAAAAAAGTGTGCAGCAATTTATATTATTGTCGTGTTGGATATTACTGGCGTGTTATTTCGTTGCGTACGGAAAAGAGCCGATTGATGTATTTTTTTTAAAATAATGAACCAATTTCCGAGCAAGTGGGAGAAAAATTTCTTATTTCAATGCACAGACATAGTGAAAAATATAGACTAAGTGCTGCGAACAACCATAGTTAAGCCAACAAAAAACGTGCTCCTTCATGTACAACCAGTGCTCACGTACACACCATGCACCTGAAGGATATTAGTTTTCGCGATGCTTACTGGACGATGCCGCGACATGTGAACTGAGAGGGGCGAGCACGGTTTAAGGTGCATGTGTGTGCGTGAGCACTGGTTGTACATGAAGGAGCACGGTTTTTCTTGGCTTCACTTTGGTCATCTTAGTCTACCTGCGACCACGAAATGCTGCAAAGCTTTCGAAACGTCAGGGAAACCAATTTAAATAATATACGCGATTTAATCCGGTTAAACTTTGTTTTATTATAATAAATTATGTTGTTTTGTTACAGAGAATTCATAACAAACGCGGAGAATGAATCGTTTCGAGTACACTTAAGGGACGCCATCGCTTCTGAGCTCATTGCGCTCGACGCGACGCATATAGCTCACGATGACGTCGGGAAATGTAAGTCATTTTGGCGGTCGTTGTGGCGATGCTTGGGGGAGGCCTATGTCCAGCAGTGGACGTCTTTCGGCTGAAATAAATAATAAATAAATAAATATCTTCGGGACATTTTTACACAGCACCATCTAGTCCCAAACTAAGCAGAGCTTGTGATATGGGTACTAGACAATGGATATAATACTTATATACTATTTTTTTTTGTAAATACATACTTATAATACATAAGAAACACCCAGACCAACACAAACACTTATCACAAATATTTGTGTCCTGTGGGAATCGAACCCACGACCTCGTGATCAGAAGTCCGACACTCGAACCACTAGACCACAGAGGTCGTCGATGATGACGTAATGATGATGATGATGATGATGATATCATTTTGGAAGTGCTGTGTTAATTAAATACAATCTAAATTGCAAAATATGTGACGTCACGCCAGGGGGGGGGGGTCACACTAATGTGACCACTTGTGGCAACGCCGAGGGGTCACACAAATTTGACCACTTGTGGCAAGGCCGGGGGTCACAAATGTGATCGCCTGTGACAAGGACGGGGGTCACACCAATGTGATCATCTGTGATAAGGCGGGGGGGGGGGGTCACACAAATGTGATCATCTGTGATAAGGCGGGGGGGGGGTCACACAAATGTGATCACCTGTGACAAGGGGGGTCACACAAATGAGACCACCTCTGACAAGGACGGGGGGTCACACAAATGTGACCACCTGTGACAAAGGCCCGTCCTTTGGGGACTCCAAAAATCATGAAATTCGTGTGACGTAATTTATGGACGGCCCCCCTGATAAGTGGAACTGGCTAACGGCCAAAGTTAATTTGCAATCTATCCACGATTTGCCCTACTAGAGATAGAATTTTGACATAAGCTCCATACATTTTATGTCAAAATTCTATCTCTAGTAGGGCAAATCGTGGATGGATAGGGTATTAATTTTAGCTGTTAGTATGTAAGTTTCATAAAAGTAAACTCTGCTTATACTGGTTTTGTTACTATTGATACGCTCATACGCGGTTGACTGTACGATTTATTTATTTATTTTGGAAAAAGAGGTAAGGTCTTTGCAAGCCCCTTATGTCATTGCGACCTAAAAGATCTATTGTAACGCCTCTAATAGTAGACTACAGCACCTCCCCAAGCCGCAGGCCAACCATAAAGTCGACTATTGGCTTGAGGAAGGAGGATTTGATCTCCTGTGTTGAGATGACGTGGCCTCCAAGATGCTGGCTTCTGATATGGACGGGCGTCTCATGCTTTTCGCGACAAAACCTGCAAACTGTGGTATCACTGAGGCCCATGCTGTGGGGTTTGTTTAGCTTGCAGTGCCCAGTAAGGATTCTTGTCAGGATTCGCATCTGATTCCTGTTCATAGAAAGCGCTTCTTTCATAAACCTTTTCTTGAAGCCTTTTCTTTTCTTTTCTTTTTTTTTTTGAACTAGTAGCGCTTTCGAGTGTTCTTGGCCTGAGGATTTTTCCCAAAGACACTTTGGTCAGCTCCCCCCAGTTTTAAGATGTGCTATAGTAGTGCATTTAGGAATGCCACAGATTGACTCCGGGCCCACTGACTGTACGATATTCATAAGCCATAAGCCATTCATTAAGCCATTTCCGATGTACATAAGCTTTCCTACTGTAATAATAATGTGTATGTGTGTACAACAAAGTATAATAATATAGTCCAAACTGATTATGAACATCGACATGATCAAGTAGCAGCAATAATCCACCAAAACCTTGCATTCAAATACAAACTCATACCAGAAAAGACGGCATACTACAAATACACCCCACAGACCGTGCTAGACACAACAGACTACAAACTTTATTGGGACAGAACCATACTTACAGACAAAACAGTGCACTATAACCGACCAGATATCACCCTTCATGACAAGAAACACCAAACAGTATATTTGATAGATATAGCCATCCCTAACACACATAACCTTTCATCCACTCACACTGAGAAACTCAGCAAATACTAATCTAATCTATAATATAATAAATATATAATATAATTTAATCTAGCCACCGCACTAAGAACCCAATAGAAGGTAAAAACAGTCAAAATCGTTCCTATTCTTATATCATCTTCTGGAATCATACCTCACACGCTACACACAAGCCTCAAACTCTTAGACGTTCATTCACTCACATACAAAATTATACAAAAAGCAGTCATACTAAACACATGCAGAATCGTCAGGAAATTTTTATCAACAGATCCAACTACCCCAGCTCTCGTGCTTGGCTAAGGCCCGCACGATAGTGTAGAATTGAACCCAATTTGGAGAAACGCAAGTTTTTAAAAAGAAATAATAATAATAATCATTTTAATAGTTCTAAAATCTATCTTGTTTCTCTTCCAGCTAACCCAGACATAACCAAAGAATACCTCTCGCTATCAAAAAAGCTGGCTCTCCTAGGCAAATTCCTGGGTTTCCTAGCGTCTCTGCCGTACACCCAGCCCGTGTCAGAGTTTAGCAGTAAGACCGCCATCACTAAGGTGGTGCCTCGGGAGGTGAGCCTAGTGACTCCCAAAGAGAAGGTCAGAGAAAACGATCTAGCTGTCAGGAATTATGTGAGTATTGAGTATTTCTATCTTTTTAGGGTCCTGTACCCAAAAGATGCCAACTTGACTTGATGCCAAATGGAGGATCCTCCGACCAGGCTGGATCTGTGCCTGGCGGGCTACTGCCCAATGGTTGATGTTGGGCGGTTGTATTTATGCTAACTTGCGTGTAAACTCTGCTTGCGCGATGTAGGATAGTTCTCATGTCACCAGATAGATGTCGCTACAACCCTATTACCACAGTCTAGCTCACAGAAATAGATAGAATTGCCAAGTGGGCAGGGCGCGCGTGCCAACACTCTGCACCAAATTGCAGGGCATTTCAAAGCCTTTCTCAGTACGCCTTATGACTTGTTTCTATAAATACTGTAACAAAAACCTGCAATAATGCCTTATTGTGCTGTTTCTAACTGCAGAAACAAAAGCTGTAAAGTACATTTGATTAAAGTTAATTAAAAAAATTAATGACGTCAATATGGGAGGCGTGGTTTGTTCGGAAAGTTGCCACGCATGAAGCGCAAGTAAAATTGTGATAACAACCATTCTATCTATTTCTGTGGTCTAGCCACTCCAGTCTTCCAACGCGGGAGTTAAGAGGCCCCTTCCCGGTCCGCCTAAGTACAACGGAGGCGTGGTCACAGAATATCTAATAGTACTAACGTACAGAACGGCCACTCACCGCCCCCCGCCAATCTAAGATTCCTCGCCCGCGCCCCGCACGCACCCGCGGTTTGCCGGCAATTGGACTGCAATATTGCAATGGATACCAATCCCCAGTTGCAATACAAGCACGCCATCTCTGAGAACTACTGAGAAGCGCTTGGAACCCAGTCGGCATTACGAGCGGCGAGCATCCCTAACCTACACGTGTGTGTGCGTTCATATACAGACGTAATCTTGTGTATGTAGGTGGTGCTAGCATTCATATTGTATTGAGTGTCCGAGGTGTGGCGTGGTCTAAAAGCTTGTTGTTTCGTCGAACGCAATGCCCGTTGACTAGTGAGCAAATGAGATCGCGATAACATCGAACAAAATTAGTGCGCGAAAATTTCATAAAATTTGATCCAGGGAATACGTGTTTTTGAAAAAGCCTTACAAATATGTGTAAAATTTTTTTGTTATTTAGAATTTCCGTTACATGTATCTATTTAGATGTTTCTTTACTTTTGCAATTTATGAGTACATACATTAAGAAAGACCAAAGTTCGGGAATCTCAGTAGCAGCCCGGAGTCTGGATTTGTGCCCGGTCAATGGCAATAGGCTTGCCCTTACATGGGACTATAACATAACTGGCGAAATGTGGGTGTACTATTACACCTCTGCCTACCCCTTCGGGGAAATACAGGCGTGATGTTATGTTATGTTAAAATTCGGGAAAATTTGTGCAAAAAAGCTGATTTTGGAGGCTTGTACAGAATTTGATTCCTTTTTTAATTTTTGTTTCAATAGAAACCTAGATATAGTGCACAAGATACCTATTTGATAAAAACATCATCAAATCGTTCAAAACCCCATACAAAACCTAAATTTTTTTTTACGGTTTTTGTTCCTGATGTATCTTAAAAACGGTGAAACATACAAGCTTCAAACCTGATCTGATTGTAGTGCATACTCTATAGTTAAACAACACATAATATGTGTGGTGGTGGTACATAACCCGAGTACGCGAGTCTGACTCGCTCTTGGCTGGTTATTTACTTTCAGAATGCACACAAGTAATCTTTTCTTTCTTTACAGAGTCAGCCAACAACAGATCTTAAAAGCATACTCACAAACGCTTACGAAAACGGACGGTTAACCATAACTATCCCATGGTTGGTCCACTATCTCTCAATGCTGGACTACACATCGCTCCGAATAAACTACTACCAAAATCTACTAAAAATACTATTCGACATCTACACGAATCGACTAAAACTCGACAGCACTAGCTTAAAAAAGAACACTGTAATCTATCTAAAATCGATTCTCGGCTGGTTATTCGATTTGCCGCATTTCCCACAAGAATTGTTCTACGAAAATCGACTAAACAATAGTGTTGGAAACGATGTGAATATCGATAGTTGTGATTTAGTCGACGAGTCGGTTATTACAGACCTGTGCCCGCATTTGAAGGATCTGAATGTGTTGTTATCGACGTGTAGGGTTTCTCAGGATCAGAAGGATATCGGTAGCTATCGGCATATTACTCCAGTCAGTCTGACTTTGAACTCTGAAGATCGGATTAGGAATAAGGAAAAGGAATTACAGGTAAATTACTGTAATTATTTTATTTAATTATAGGGACCAGCAGATTGGATTTGGATTTCTTTTGGATTTTTGCATGCTTCATCATCATCATCATTTCAGCCGAAAGACGTCTACTGCTGGACATAGGCCTCCCCCAAGTATCGCCACAACGACCGGTCCTGCGCCTTCCGCATCCAGTGGATTCCCGCGACCTTCACCTTGCATGCTTAATACAAGCAGAATATTGCACTGTTCCTAAACCACCAATTTTATATCTGGTACCACCTGTATTCTACGCACATAAATGATTCTTTCTTTCTTTCTTTTACTATTCACAAACGTTCGAAAAGTTTCCGTTTTCGAAGTAAAATTTGAACGAAAATTCAACAAAACGACCACTTCCTGCGACCACGAATGCTGCAAAGTATTCGAAAATTCAGGAAAAGCAGTTTTAATAATAATACGCGATGTAATCCGGTTAAACTTGTTTTATTATGAAACAAAACGATTTGAGAATCGAACGGATTCGGAAACGCTATTCATAGTTCTTTAATTTTTATATTCATTTATTCATAGTTTAACAAATAAATAACTATAACTATTTACATCGAGTGCTTTCCTATAACAACTGGCTCTCGGAAGAGTTTCCGTAAATTTCGCTTTGCGTTTCCGAATCCGTTCTGTTTCTTAATAAAACAAGTTTAATCGGATTACATCGCGTATTGTTATTAAAATTGGTTTTCCTGAGGTTTCGAATACTTTGCAGCTTTCGTGGTCGCAGGAAGTGGTCATTTTGTTTCATTTGCTGGTCAAATTTTACTTCGGAAACGGAAACTTCCGAACGTTTGTGAATAATACCGCAAGGGCCTTACTCCCGACTGGTTTGAGCTCTGAACCAAATCGAGCTAATATCAATTCCTAGAGAAATGCAGTACGGATTGACACTAACTCGAATTCAAATTCGATTGATACAGACTCGATCCAGTGCGAGTAAGGCCCACCTTATTGTTGGAAACCATTCATTTTGGACTAAGAACTAAAAGTACCGAATGACAAGAAAAAAATACTGAAAATAATATGTTCTACCACAATATGTAACTTTTTTCGTTGGCATTTGAAGTTTTTGGTCCAAAATTTTATGAAAAGCGAATGATGAACTTCTTCATTCTAATTTCTTAAATGTGTAAAATAACTATTAATTGGTTGGCCTTTAGCATCGAGTCCAATCAGAGTATTTCTTCAGGTTATAAGTGGCTTCGAAAGGCTAGCCCTTTAAGCTGCAAATTAATCCTAGTTTTGGTCTTTATTTTTTAAACAAAGGACATTGCCCATTCTCTTAGGAGCTTTAGACCCCTCAAAAAAAATTGCTATGTCACAGTGGTTTTAGTCTTATTTTGTAGACCAAGAATTATCTTTTATTATTCTGCAAACGATTTAAATTTTGTGACCTTGGTTTAAGAGAAATCTATTTTTTTCGATAAGATAAGTACGCTCCGTGCATCGTTGGGCGATATAACTGAACGCACCCATAAGGACATCCGGATACACCATGTATGGTGTTGCAAGATATAATTATTTTGTTAATCGATTTTGGCAAGCTTTTAAGTTTTTGGATGTAATAATTAATATCAATTTTATAAGTAATATTTCAGTTAATTTAAAATTATTCTAACAATATTTACAATAAATGCATAGGTATTTTAAAGCAAAGAATCATCTTATTTTTCTGTACAAAAAGATTTCAAAAATATGTTTTGCAATTTCTTTTGTTTTGACGTCATATGAGTGATTTTTTATAATTTTTAACGGATTTACGCATGCGAACCGAAATCTAAAGATATAAATTGTGGAAAGAAAAAATAATAAATCAATCAATCAAGATAAGTCTAGTATAATAGCATCTGAAACACAGTAAAAGTGAATTCATAGAAGTATCGCTATTTAGAATCGATTCCGATTATTTGTTGAAATAGTCTGATATCTGGCAACATTTTCGTTCGGTTTGAATGGAGGATATACTTACGTTTCAGTTTATTACATATTTATTATGTTTTTTAATGCTAGGGTGGAAGAAATGTTGTTAAAGAACAATTAAACATGAAAAAATAAGACATAATTTTTGAATAACATACAGTTTTGACATGGCGCCGAAAATGGGCCCATCCGTAGGCATTGTCCTTTGCATGCACATATTCCGATGTCGAAACAAATAATAAGCTTTTTAAAAAAATATTTTTGCTTTATTTTTTATTATTACCGTGTTTTCATTTCCAGGCTCGTCTCGAAGAAGAACTCCTGAAAAGCCAGCCATCCTCCACCCGTCGTGTGCTAGAGCTGGTGATAGAGCGCGTGACGTCAGCGTGCGTGCGCGAGCTGAGCGGAGCGACGCTCAGCGACGTGCGACAGAAAGCTTCGCGACGCGCCGCCAGAGTTGTAGCCAGCACGCAGCTAGATCAGGTAACGTTAAAAAAAAACCTAAATTACCCTGTGGTGACCTCCACAAATATCTATAATAACCCCCTGAAAATGACTAGTTATCTCATAGTGTCACCCACAAATACCTATAATGTCCCCTCTAAACGACGTTCTGACCTCTATAGTGACACCTACCAAGATCTATAATGACCCCCCTGAAAATGTCTGTATTGGCCCCATAGCGACCACCACATATATTTATAATGACTCCATAGTGCCCCCCCCCCTCCCAGATCTATATTGATCTCTCTGAAAATTACAGTTCTGACGCCAGGTTTGCTCTTTTTAATAGTATATGTAACAAAATTTGTCAAAATTGACACTTAACGGCCTTTTAGTAATTAATCGGACGGCAAAATTAGACACAATACAACAGATAAACCATTGCCCGTTGTATGTACTTACATTATCTTTCTAATTAACTACTCTCTTTTTAGGGTCCCGTACCCAAAGGGTGCCAAACGGGACACTAATACTCTTGCTACGCTGTCCATCTGTCTGTCACAGGGCTGTATCTTTGTAACAGTAAAATTGTCATATGTGTAACTATGGTGCCTGTCACGACAAATACTAAAAATAAAAAGTCTTAAATCAAAAGGGATCCCCATACAAGTATCGATGGGTGGTACGGAATCCTTACTGCGTGAGTTTGATCGCACTTGGCCGGATTGATTTTGTTTGGTTTATGTACGATATTAATATTATGCTGAGCTGTTACATGTTATTTATTTTAATGCTCTTTTTCTTTGTTGTTGATTTTATTATAATAAAACAAAGTTTAACCGGATTAAATCGCGTATATTATTTAAATTGGTTTCCCTGACGTTTCGAAAGCTTTGCAGCATTTCGTGGTCGCAGGTAGACTAAGATGACAAGCGTCGTTACAAATATTTCTAAAAAATTATTTTAATTAATTATTATTTTAATTATTTTATTTTAGTTAATTTTATTGTTTGTGTCAATAAATAAATTTTCTTTCTTTCTTTCATTGAATAAATAAATTGATCAAACTTCAGAAACTGGGGTCAAACTCGTGCTCGTCCATGGAACTTAACATTACCAATATTATTGTTTGAATGCCAAGCTCCAGGATCTTGACTGGACAAATTAAACTACAAAACGTTGTTATTATAACTATATTCCATAAGATCGCTGGTTTAAGAAAGCCACAATGCGTGCCCAAAATATCATATGTACGAGAGAAAGTGTGATGGCCGATAGCCCGAAGTGTACGGTGGGCGATGGCCTGAGGTGGACGATGGCCGATGAACTGAAGAGGGGGCCAAAGTGGCGAGGGACCGGTTTGGTACGACCAGCCGGCACAAAGATTGACATCAACGCTATTTAACTGTCTTTCTCATGAACCTCAAATCTTAGTAACTTCTTTCATTGCAGACGGCTCTCTTGCCAGTGGTCCAACAAGTATACGCCGACCACCTACAAATACTACGGACCGTAGCCCTAGAGACAGGCAGGGCTTCTATACAGACTCGTGCAGAAGCGGCCGTGTCGTCGCTTCTAGCGTCGGCCCCGCCTCCACTTGTAACGTTGGTGGTTAAAGCAGCGGTTACCAGGTTGAAGAAGTGGGTTAATGATAACTGGAGTAGTACGGGTGAGTTTCTTGATATTTGATTGTGTTGTTTTTTTGTGGCTAAAAGCCCACCTTCGTCGAATCTGACTTGGTTGGGAAGCGTTCGGGAAGCTACGCAATATCTTCTCGTCCAAAATACCGCAGTGTCTCAAGACGAAAGTCTGACCAGTGTGTGTTGCCAGTAATTACTCACGGCACTGAAACGTGGTCGCTTACAATGGCCCTGATAAGAAGGCTCAAAGTCACTCAAAGGGCAATGGAGAGGGCTATGCTCGGAGTGTCCCTGCGTGATCGAATCAGAAATGAGGATATTCGCAGGAGAACGAAAGTAACCGACATAGCCCGAAGAATTGCCAAACTGAAGTGGCAGTGGGCGGGGCACATTGCTCACAGAACGGATGGCCGATGGGGCAGTAAAGTTCTGGAGTGGCGACCGCGTACTGGAAGGCGCAGCGTGGGTAGGCCCCCCACAAGGTGGACCGACGACCTGGTGAAGGTCGCGGGAATCCGCTGGATGCGGAAGGCACAGGACCGGTCGTTGTGGCGATGCTTGGGGGAGGCCTATGTCCAGCAGTGGACGCCTTTCGGCGGAAATGATGATGATGAAGCCCACCTGATTTTCAGTGGTTACCTTTGCCCATAACAACTGCGACACCTAGGCTTTTTCTTAAATGGTATTGCAAGTCGCGTTCAACAGTTTTTTAATGAGATATAGATCTGCTCTTGACCGCAATCTAGACAGCTTTGTCAAGATTTGGCGACGATGGTGCGAGCAAACCTATTAGGTGCCGATTCACTCCAGCTTTAAAGGCGTTAGGGTTGTAAGTGGCCGGCAAAACAGATGCCGGCAGTGAATTCCACGACTTGACTGTGTGCATTATGAAAGAGTTCTCAAAGAACTTGGTCCTGATACTAGGGTTTTCTACCAAATGTGCATGATATCCTGCAGTCATGAATATGAAAAGTCACATTTGATTGTAATTTCCACAGAAATGGATAGAGTTAGAATGGCTTTTACGATTACTTAATACGAAAACTAGTGTCGCCAAACTCAAACATTTACAACTGAAATAGTACATTACAATACACAAAAAACCGCGACGTGATTGAGTCCCAATTTAAAATTCAAATTAGGCCTTAAACTCGTACAGTGTTTATTTAATTCAATCTTAATGCGAGTTTTTAAAATTTGTTTTTAACGATCATGTCAAAAACACTTAAGACGTTTTTCCATTCTAATTGTTGTACGCAACAACTAGTGAGTTCAACTACTCGAAGCCAGGGGGCGCTTCATTTAAATGACGCTATTTTGGCCTCAATTGCATTGGAAATAGATATTTTATTCGCATGCATGCTGGGTAGCATAGCAGATAACTATTCCTGGCAATAGCCACCGAGTTCAACTACTCGACGCTAGAGGGAAAAAGGGAAAAAAAAAAAAAAAAAAAAAAAAAAAAAACACTTTATATCTTTATATTTAAATAAAACAAAGTTGCACGCTCGCATAATAAATGTATAAAATTTAAGGGAACTCGCTGCCGACAAACTGCTGTGCAGTTTGGCAATGACTATTGTAAATGTATGCTGTGTAACATTTATGTATAATAAAATAAATTAAAAAAAAAAAAAAAAAAAAAGGGCGCTTGAATTATAGTACGCTATTTGCACTCAATTACATTAGAAACAGATGTTATATTCGCATGCATGCTGAGTAGCCTGTCTACTACGGGAATGTCATTCAGCGAACCAACGACAGTCATTCGCGTAACAATACATTGCTTCCTTAAAATTATCGCAGCTTCGACCGCAAGGAACATCATACGTAATGAATATTTTTTAAATTGTATTTTGCTAAGGAATCGTTTTCAGCGACTATTACATATTTTTTCAAAATTTTGCAAGATTTCTTAATTATTAAGGTATTTAATACTCGTTGGTGAAAATAAATCCTCCTTTTTGATATACTGAGTATTTGGATTCTTGCTTTGCAACTTATAACAGCACAGGACGGCATTTTAAACTAATAATAGCCCCAGCTTTGCACAGCGATATGTTCCACGAGCAACTAAATGCGTCGTTTGATCATATTAGGTTATGAGCTTCATGTTTAAAGTTGTGGCGCGCCCACCCCGCCCACATAGCTATTCTAACTCCTCTATTTCTGTGGTAACTTCACTGACACCCGTATCCTGAGCACTGAAACATATCAAATAAACAGTAAGAAATAGGTACGGTAAAAATACTTCTCCGGATAATCTCTTTTGCAATGAGCTGCTGTTCTACTGCCTAAGTACAGTTGAAAACCAGCGTCAGGGCGCAAGTTGCCTGGCGTTTATGCTGGCAGCGGGCATACATCATCAATGGTCTATTTTTTTCTCTATTAAATTGTGTTGTATGTATTTTGTGCCAAATAAAACATTATTTCTACTTAAAAAATAAATTATTTCTATCATACAGCGGTCCTCTGCAAAGACATAGAAAGTGAAATGAAAACCCTGGTATCCCTGGGCGCGCTCGCCACGGCATCATCGCACAAGGCGAATGTCGACGTCACCGCGATGACGTCACCCGCGCCCGTGTTCACAGCGCACCACGTTAGCGCGGCCGCCAGCGTTATTAACTTAAAAGTAAGTGTTCTTTTTAAATTTTTGTGGCCCCGGAAAATTACTGTAGTGACCCTATGAAATTAATGTAGTGACCCCCTCAAATATCTAGAATGACCTCCCCACAACCAGTGAACCCCTGAAAGTTACTGTAGTGACCCTCTGAAATTATTTTATTGACCCCCTCAAATATCTAGAATGACCCCCCAACCAGAGAAACCCTGAAAGTTACTAGTGACTTTCCTTTGATGACACAGAGTGACCCTCCACAAAGATCTACAATCGTGTTATTGAAATAACTGAAACATCTTAAGGGGTCATTGCACTCATCAGTATCAACAACTTTTACTATGGGACCAACCCAGAAATCGTGAAAAAAATCAATTGGTCCCTACATTTTGTCGATTTATGTGAACACAAATGTAGATAAAGATAAAGATTTTTATTTGCAAGAAACATGGTTTTTTACAAAGATGTTAGTGGTTTTTGGCAGGGAACAGTTGATTTTCTTTCGCGATTTTAGGGTTGGTCCCATAGTAAAAGATGTTCATAATATAAAAATATTATTATTTTTATTTGTTTAAAATATTTGCACGACTGAAATGTCGAATGTAGTGACACCTAATATTAACCTTAGACGAACTCAAAGTTACCTATGTTCTTGCAAATAAATATATCATTCATTCATACTGATGAGTTCAATGAGCCCTTATGAGTTTTTCAGTGATTTAAATAACACGTTTTATGACGACCCCCCTCCAAAACAAAATGACCCCCCCCCCCCAAATATTTTTTGTTTGTTGCAGGAACAAGTCTGCATCCTCTTAGACGGCGAAGACTTAGACCCTCAAGAGTTGACCCGCGTGCTGGCCACGTGTGCAATAGCATGCTCGCCCAGCAACATGTTCGCTCGGCCGCCCACACAGCGAGCTATATTACAGCTCAGCGTCGATCTTTGTGTAGTGTTCAGTAAGTAAATCTTAAGTATTTTATTATGTAAATTTATATATATTTATGTAAATTTTAAGTAATCATACATACACGAGCTGTAGCGTACTCACCTAGCGTTCAACATTAAATAAAATGATATTCAGCTGCATCGGCCGATCTTGAAAATCATTCTGATTGCAATTGAATCCCGATCTCATAATATAATTAGTATTTTTTTAAAGTAGGTAAGATGTTGAAAGAAAACAGTAATGCTGATAATACCTTTTTTCTTAGCGTCTTCTTCTGCGATCAGAATCCAGTAGTAGGCCATTTTTAGGTTAAGCTTCGAAAATATCTTCATGTTGTGCAGCTGGTCCGTAAAGTCTTGTAAACAAGGCAAGGGGTATCGGTCTGGCTGAGTTACTGCATTTAATCTTCGGTAGTCACCGCATACTCGAAGTCCACCATCCTTCATTTTAACAACGTGCAGCGGACTCGCCCATGGGCTCTTTGAAGGCCTACATTTTCATGAGTAATCTTACTGGAATCCAACAAAAAAAGTCTAAAACATAAACTAACCAGCACTTTTTGTCCACAGCAAGCAGAAAACCGAAAGAAGTGAATGAAACATTCCTAATTAAACTTCATGCTATATGGAATGTTTGCTGCCCCGACAGAAAACGGACCCCACCCCAAGAACTAACCCTCCCTGAACGCAGATCAGAACTGTCACCAGAATTCCGTAACTTCGAAGACGATGAACGGAATCCTACTCCTGTAAGCGACGATGAAATCATAGACGTAAAGAAAATAATAATACTACAACCTAAAGAACCAGAAAACAGTGTTTTACCAACGGAAAAAAGTGCTCAAATAACAGAAAAAAGTGTTTTAGGGTTAGACAAAAGTGCTCAAACAGCGGAAAGTGAGGATAGTGATGTGAATTTAGAGTTTTTTGACCGTATTCTGTGTCCGAGGAACATAATGTTGTTGAGTGATAATAAGTGTGTCGATGTGTGGGAAGCAATGGCTACCGTTTTAGTATTTTTGTTGAAACATGACTATTTGAGTGAGGATTCGCTGACGGAGCAGTGTTTGGCTGTTTATAGACAAGATTGGTCACAGGTCTGTATCTTTTCTATTACATTGACCCACCCTCCTCTGGAATGGCGCTCGCGGAACAAAACGCGCCCCCGTCACGGGCCTAGGCAGGCCCACACCTAGGGTGGCTGGAGGTCGGCATACTAGTCAGTGGACTGTGGTAGGCTGAGTTGATTGAAATGATCATAATAACGGTCTTCAAGGCACAAGTGAATAGGTTTTTGCTGGGCAAGCGTGAACCATCGTCGACTGCACCATCGCTTAATCGCTTAACAACAAGTGAGGTAGCGGTCAAACGCAAGCCCATTCATGATAAAAAAATATTTCTTTCTTTCACAGAATGTCCTAGAAAGTCTGTCAACCTGCATGAAGTCGGTCTCAGCCCGATGGTCCAGATCTTCAACGAGTAAGTTCACTTTATTCCTAGACTTCTTATCCGAATACTGTGGCGATATGGACTATGAACCTATGGAATGAAAATCACACAATATCACGATGGGAAATACTGTGGTGATGTGGACTATAAATCTTTGGAATGAATATCACATGACATCAGGACGGGAAATACTGGGGCACAATATGCACTATGAACCTATGAAATGAAAATCACATGATATCACAACGGGAAATACTGTAGCAGTATGTACAGTCGACTGCATGACAGTGGTAACACGTCAATTCGAAAACCTCCCTTACTGCTTACTAAATATAGATGCTGCTAATGTCTGTTACCACCGACGTGCGGTCGACCGTACTAAAAATCCATTATATGAAAATCACATGATATCAAGATGGAAAATACTGTAGCAATATGGACTATAAACTATTGCTGTTCCATAGTAGCTTAAAACAAAATGTGACTAAAAATAACCACATGTATACTAAATCCAACAAGACGAGATAAATAAAATACCTTTATTCCTTAGATTAGATACCTTAATTCCATTAAACATGATCAATTTTCATTGGAACTAAAAACAAATATAACCTTTTTGATCGTTTCTGTCATTCGAAAATCAACTTGAACGACATGGTCTTAGAGTTCATATGTATTTGTGTTATTTGTAATGACATGTATTTATTTCACCTCGTTGTATTTAGTATAGGAATGTGGATTGTTGAATAAAATGCATCGATCATACAGCCCAATAGACGCCTAATGTTGAATGTAATGTATACAATACATTCTGCCACTAGCTGAGGCGGGGTACTGCAATCCGATTGGCCCTACCAAGGCGGCTATTGGCTAATCACTAACGCGGCAGTTTTGACGGCTCATGTAAGTGGTCGAAACTGATTTGAAGATTTCAAGTGGCGAATAGTGGCGACCTACATTAGTGAAATTTCATAGATGTGTTGCAGACATCGGTCGCCTGTTAGAGACGTCTATGGGGAGTTTTGTCGATGATATAGTGTAATTGTATAGAAAAAAAGACTGTCGGCTGTGATTGTGAAGAGAGGACTGATATCATCATCAGAGGTATTATATCCATATATATGTATATCCATATATAGTATTTAGAGCTTCCATAGATCGTTTTACCGAACAGCTTATATTTTACCCCTATTTTAGGCGGATTGGTGATTATTGAGAAAACTCAATATTATGAACGAGACTTACGGCTGAAATTAATTACGTATTCCGAAAAAAAAAATTGTCGTAAGGAAGTCTCTACTTTTTTTGTCTCTGTTCTTTGAACTTAGGCACATTAGCTCTACCTGTTCCGATCACTGGTGATTACCATTCTGCCAAACGGAAAAGTCCAATATTAAAACCATAGTCTCCCTTACAGCTCTATTACAGTATCTCCTCGTAAGGCCCAATGACCTACTTTAAGTGGGTTCGATTCCCACAGGACACAAATATTTGTGTGATGAACATGAGTGTTTGTGTTGGTCTGGTTGTTTCTTATGTATTATAAGTATTTATTTACAAAAAAAAGTATAATAAGTGTTATATCCATTGTCTAGTACCCATAGCACAAGCTCTGCTTAGTTTGGGACTAGATGGTGATGTGTAAAATGTCCCAATTTTTTTATTTTTTATTTTTTTATTATCGACTTAAATTTAGTTTGGGCCTTACGAGGTTTTAGTTGTAGTATTAAGTAGTATAGCTATAATCACCACGAATTGTAGGACGGTGATCGTCACCCAAATAAGGTGATTTATGAAGAAATAATGACAAATAATATCGTATTGTATGAGTGTAAGTAGTTAATATTATACATATGTGTCTACGTTTTATTAGATGAAAAAGTAACACTGTCTACGATGATACAGTCACCTACAAAAAAGTTTACACTTGAAATAATAATAAATGATCTGTTTAAATGAAAAACTTTTCAGAAACCAGGATCCATGCATTTTTGTATAGTACAGGAAATATTATTTGCATCGATCTATCGGCTTGTTATTGAAAAATGAGAGCATAAAAGAGTGAGAATGGCATTAGGCTCGCCCCCTTTTACATGGGACTATAACATAACTGGCGAAATGTGGGTGTACTATACACCTCTGCCTACCCCTTCGGGGAAATACAGGCGTGATGTTATGTTATGTTTAAAGAGTGAGCACTATTGTGTGATAAACCGATCTATGTGATACATTTATCAGTATAAATGATATTTAGAAAATAAATAAACATAGGTAACTTTTTACCCGACTGCTGCAGAAGGAGAGTTACTTAATTCATCTTTTGCTGAAACATTCTTTTTGTAGCTGACTGTACACACTAGATCTAAGGGAGGTCATCAAAATTTTAAATGTCATTTACATGATACTTGTGTATAAATAAAATTACATCTTTGTCCCAACGAATCTCAAAAATGACTGTAGCTATATCGATGATATTTTAAAGAAGTCTGCACAACGATGCTACATATGCGCTTTCAGGACTGAATTAAAAAACAATGCTCAAGCATTAATCTACAGGATGATTCATTGAAATAGGTCAGTGGGGAGAAATCTTAAACTATTAGAGTTAGAGAATTTCTAAAGAACTACGATGTCAGACATGAGATTGCTTAGTAAGATTCAATCCAGAGAATTTTGTTCTAAAGAACTACGACGTCAGACATGGGATTCCTTAGTAAGATTCACTCCAGAGAATTTTGTTCTAAAGAACTACGACGTCAGATATGGGATTCCTTAGTACGATTCACTCCAGAGAATTTTGTTCTAAAGAACTACGACGTCAGACATGGGATTCTTTAGTAGGATTCACGAGGTCGTGGGTTCGATTCCCACAGGACACAAATATTTGTGTGATGAACATAAGTGTTTGTGTTGGTCTGGGTGTTGCTTATGTATTATAAGTATTTATTTAAAAAAAAAAGTATTTAAGTATTATATCCATTATCTAGTACCCATAGTACAAGCTCTGCTTAGTTTGGGATTAGATGGTGCTGTGTAAAAATGTCCCAAAAATATTTATTATATTATTTATTCACTCCAGAGGATTTTGTTCTAAAGAACTACGACGTCAGACATGGGATTCCTTAGTAAGATTCACTCCAGAGAATTTAGTTCTAAAGAACTACGACATCAGAAATGGGATTCCTTAGTAAGATTCACTCCAGAGAATTTTGTTCTAAAGAACTACGACGTCAGAAATGGGATTCCTTAGTAGGATTCACTCCAGAGAATTTTGTTCTAAAGAACTACGACGTCAGACATGGGATTTCTTAGTAAGATTCACTCCAGAGGATTTTGTTCTAAAGAACTACGACGTCAGAAATGGGATTCCTTAGTAGGATTCACTCCAGAGAATTTTGTTCTAAAGAACTACGACGTCAGACATGGGATTCCTTAGTAAGATTCACTCCAGAGAATTTTGTTCTAAAGAACTACGACATCAGAAATGGGATTCCTTAGTAAGATTCACTCCAGAGAATTTTGTTCTAAAGAACTACGACGTCAGAAATGGGATTCCTTAGTAGGATTCACTCCAGAGAATTTTGTTCTAAAGAACTACGACGTCAGACATGGGATTCCTTAGTAAGATTCACTCCAGAGAATTTTGTTCTAAAGAACTACGACATCAGAAATTGGATTCCTTAGTAAGATTCACTCCAGAGAATTTTGTTCTAAAGAACTACGACGTCAGAAATGGGATTCCTTAGTAGGATTCACTCCAGAGAATTTTGTTCTAAAGAACTACGACGTCAGACATGGGATTTCTTAGTAAGAATCACTCCTTACAACTTTAACTACCAATTACCATGATAAAGTGACTTGATATTTTTTCTAGGAAAATGACTGTATTTGATTCACGCGCCGTGTATCAGTTATTGGAAAATCTTTGAATGCAATTTTTCATATATCTAAAATCAGCAACACGGTTCCTAAGAACTAAATTCTCTAGCTGTCATTGGTTAAGATTTTTCCCCACCAACCTGTATATTTGTTTTACGTCAATTTAAAAAATTACTATTCTTAAATCTAGATTATACTTGTGCATAGTTTCGGAATACAGCCCTGAAAGCAAACAGAATAATGATTTCTGATATTTAGGCGATTATTTTTGTACTTTAATAAACCCCTAAATTGGGAAGGACGATTAAACTTATTGGAAGTAGCGACCCGTCCCGGCTTCGCACGGGTGCAATGCTGCTATATTATGCATGTATTATACATATAAACCTTTCTCTTGAATCACTATCTATTAAAAAAAACCGCATCAAAATCCGTTGCGTAGTTTTAAAGATCTAAGCATACATAGGGACAGACAGCGGGAAACGACTTTGTTTTATACTATGTAGTGAAGATGTTATCGCGCATGCCTGGGTAACTGTTTATCTTACCGGGATAAAAATAAGTCATGTCCTTCTCGCATGTCCCAGGCTACCACTCTGTCTTTCATTACGATCGGTTCAGTGGTTTAGTCTTGGAAAGGTAACAAACAAACAAACAGACAGACAGTTTGTCTCGCATTTATAATATTAATTGTGGATAGTGTGGATTCTCAAGCTAAAAAACTAAAAGCTATAAAGTACTGTCAGCATCAAAAGTAAATGATATTTGTATAGTTTCAAAATCTATATACTATAATAAAACTGTAAAGGTCGAAAAGTCTGTACATTGAGTTTTTTTTCGCGAAAACCGGCTTGGAGGACTAGAAATAAGCTATAGCACACGAATCAATCGTTTAAAAAATTTATGTCTGTCTGTCTGTCTGTCTGTCTGTCTGTCTGTTTGTTACCTCATCACGTGAAAACGGCTGAACGGATCGAAATGAAACTTAGCATTTGTATTGGTATTAGTCTAACTTAAAATATAGGGTATGTTTTATCTGAATCGGTTGAGTAGATCCAGCGATACAGCTTGACCCCTCTATTGTATTAAGTTGCATACAAAGTAGAGGTCATGATTGTTGGTTGGATGCAGGTTGCAGGTTCCTAAAAATACAACTGGATTCTATTAGTATTATAGAAAATATAGAATAACATAACATAGCTCATCATTGTCCCGCTGCTGGGCATGGCTCTCTTCTTGGAATGAGAAGAGTTAAGGAATTGGATATTGTTAGTGTAATAGATTATCATAACATAATCAGCTCATTACCTACTGCCCCACTGCTGGGCACGGACCTCTTCTCGGAACGAGAAGAGTTAAGAAACTAGAAAATATAGAATAACATAACGTAGTCAACCCATTACTGTCCCACTACTGGGTATGGCCCTCTTCTCAAAATAAGAAGAGTTAATGAACTGGATATTATTAGTATTCTAGAATAACATAACATTACCAGCCCATTACAGTCCCACTGCTGGACACGGGCCTCTTCTCAGCATAAGAAGAGATGTGGTTAGTGTTATAGAATAACATAATCAGTCCAATTACTTCCCACTGCTGGGCACGAGCGTCTTCTCAGGATGAGGGAGTTTAGGGCTAATTCCATGAAATTCCATCACCTTAGCCGGTTGGTTGTAAAAACAAAATATAGTATGGTCGGTAAATAGTGTAATCGTCTGTGTAGGCGCTTATATGTATATATTTGAAGATATTGTGTTCATAATTATGACACGATGTTATTTTCCGACATCCACGCGGACGGAGTCGCGGGCACAGCTAGTCGTTTAATAAATACAAACTTACTTATTTTATGTTTTGCAATAAAATATGGTGAGATAAAATTAATTTAAAAAGTTCCAAATATTCATTGAAATTTCGTCTAAATATCTGAAATCGTTTAGCAAAAAAAAAACGAGTTGCATATTGCATCGATACATCATACATCTCTTATTTGAGATTAAAGCCAAAACTGTGTACCTATTGCTAATATCGTACAGTAAATGTCTTATGATTCTTTCAATATTAAAATTCTTCTATACAATTAAATAAAACACCAATATATTAGTAGTTCGAAAGTAGATAGAAGCGATGTGTAGATGCCTTATATGTATAGTTGTTTGTAAGCCCACAGTTATGTCGATTGCTGGATATGGGTTTCCAAAAAAACATGATGTTAGGGGATTATGCAATTTTTAAGTATTTAGACTGGCAATTTAAGCTGCCATTAAAATAAAATGTCGATGTCTATTTAATTATGTGTACAGACAGCTACACAAAGATGTATCATCATCATCATCATCATCATTTCAGCCGAAAGACGTCCACTGCTGGACATAGATAAAGATGTATACACTTCACGAAATTAAAATACAAATTTAATATGATCAAATATGTACATTTCACAAACCAGGTATTCGTATGTATTAGCAGATGCTATGTGTACAATATTAAAATATTTCAATTTCTAGTTTTTCTTAAATTTACGTTTTAATTTTGCCATTTTTGTGCAGCTGACTGTACATATATTGTGTTTTGTAATACATGTAATTCTCGGTTGTTTGCTTGGCTTACGTTCTAGAAAGCAAAAAAAATGGTTTTTTTTTAATGTGAAGGTGAGAAAAATCACTTATAATAAAGTCAAAATGTACTGATACAATATTCGCTCTCTTTCGCTCATAATGTCAGTCAGTAAATGTCAAACAGCTGATTATGAAAACAAATCAGATCAATACAAAATACAATACAAATTACTAGTCCACTACAATACTCGATTGTCTATGTACAGTCAGCATTAAAACTATTCAAAGTAAGATGATCGAGTGTACAAAATTTTAATAGTGGATATTATTGTATTAAAGATCAATTATTGTAAGAATGCTTCAAAGAAAAAAAAAATTGCATAGCTCTTTGATAAAAAAATAATTTAGCAATTAAAAAATAATTAATTATAATGCTGGCTGTACAGCATTGTCAAGCTAATTAGTTGAATAAAGTGTAATGTTTTAGGCAACTTTCCAAGTTGTAAGCTTCATGTCCAAGAATACAATATAAAAATAATAATTGTATTGTGTTTTAAAAATTTGTGTAAGTTACTGCCAAAATATATTATTTAAATAATGTGTATAATATGTTAATATTATTTTACAACAAAATTATATTTTAAAGACTAAGTAAGTACAATAAATAAATAAAATTATCGAGTGTGTTGACGATTTTAATAATTAATTCATACATTTTTAATTTATTTGATTAATTAATTAATTATCTAGAACTATAAACAGCGCAATTAATGTATATTTTGAAATTCCGAAGTTTTAATAAATTATGAAGCTGACTGTTCATCTTTTTTAAATCATAAGGCGCCATCTTTATTGACAAAATGGCCAGCATTCTCCAAAATGCCTTTATTTATCATAAAAATAAATATACATTAGAAATATGTCATTTATATATAGAAAATAAGATAGCAACTGGATTTAATAGCAATATTTAGCATTTGCGCTGCAAATCATCTGACCTGTGCTTAGAGAATACACCAATCTCTAAGGACGGTGCTTAGTGGTATAACTGGTATAGCAGAGGTCTTTTCTCGATTGATTTAAAAAAATATTTGTACAACATATTTAATGTAAATGTATTAAAATGATTGATTGGAAATATATCTATAGCTTGAGCCTATAGCTTTTTGTGAATATAAATATAATGCTGTAAATATTTTTATTTTATTTTATTTTGAAAATTGACTAGACATTCACATTTCCCACAGCTAGTTTACTATATGTTTGTCAAATGATTTTATTAGAATCAACCCATTAGATGCAGCGGACGCTGATCGGCGTTTTTTAATTTCTCATCCAGCCTGGATGATCCAGGTGCTGAAAACTCCAGCAGGCGTCTATGGTCCGTATTACAGAACGTTCCTCAAGTACAATTTGATGTTCAATCACCTGATCACTACTTAAGGATAGAATCGTTACTTGAGTATCGGTCTTATTCCAATACGATAATTATAAACTTCAATTAAACAACATAACACACGAATATAATCTGAAATATCAAAGAAATCTGTGTTTAAAGCGTAGTCTTCGACCACATTTAGTGCTTACAGATCAAATCTCTGCTCAAACACCGAAACAGGTGACAGTGTAAAATAAAGCTAAACTCAGCTGAACTGTGATCAATGAATCTATGCTTGAGGAATCTTCAAAAATTAAATCCCAACTCAAAACTAGTTTTAAACAGTGGTCAAAGCTTGAGGAACGTTCTGTAATACGGGCCCTAGTGCCCAAACACACACAAAGCGGGTGCGGGCGCGTGTAGTTTAAACATGTGAGTGAACACACACACTTAACTTCTTTATCTCTGCATTACCCTAAGGTTGTCTGGTAGAGAACGCCTATGGCGTTGAGACCGTCTTTGTACCCAGTTGTGCATAAAGAATTAAATAAATAAATAAACACATCATCATGAAGCGCAACTCAGTATGTTGAAACTGGATCCGCAGCATCCGCGCCCTCTTTGTGTGTGTTTGGGCCCTTATTTTATCGTTACGAGAGGTGCGGGTGACGCCGATCGGGATTCACGCTCAAAACGCGCTGACTGGGCTAATAAAAATAATTCAAGTCGCCGCAGCGAATGGATTAATTTTTTTATATAATAACTATCGTGAGTTAAATTCATAATTATTAATATAAACGGTTTCACTCACGTTATTTCATCGGGTGTGCCCGACCAGTTGTGTGTGTACCGGTGATAATCCACCTGAAGACTCGGACACGACGAGCGACGAAGATGCACGACCACCACCGAAACCAGGCGCTCCGTCACCGTCGTCGCGAGCGCAGCGCTACGCGGCGCGCTGTGGCCTCTAAGTCCACAGTATGGTGCGCGACGCCGCCGCGTGACCAGCTCATGATTAAGGGCTCCGTTCGAGCTCGAAACTCGTCGGGCACACCCGATGAAATAACGTGAGTGAAACCGTTTATATTAATAATTATGGATTAAAATTCCCCTTGATAAATTATTATAGACTAACGGACCCGGCAGACGACGTCCTGCCCGGACACAGTGACACACCGACTGCAGCGCCACCTACCGGGTCCAATTGTGAATCTAAACCATTCTCGAATCCACTGGAACACACAAACAATTTCATCAAAATCGGTCGAGCCGTTTAGGAGTATACACGCACAGAAGAATTATACATGTTGCTCTGCATTCGTGCCATATTTAAGGAGGTGACTATACCACTGATACTGAACACGAATCAGTTAAAAAATCAATACCATTTTTTATTTATTTTGTTAAATACCTATTTAATTTTGTAAACAAACAAAGGACAATGCCCACGGATGGGCCCATTTTTGGCGCCATGTCAAAACTATGTGTTATTCAAAAATTATGTCTTATTTTTTCATGTTTATTAGTTCTTTATCAACATTTCTGTCACCATAGCATTAAAAAACATAATAAATATGTACTAAACTGAATCGTAAGTATATCCTCCATTCAAACCGAACGTAAATGTTGCCAGATTTCAGACTATTTCAACAAATAATTAGAATCGATTCTAAATATCGATACTTCTATAAATTCACTTTTACCACAGAATATGTAATAGTACGTGCTTTTACTGTGTTTGAGATGCTATTATACTAGACTTATCTTAATTGATTGATTTCTTATTTTTTCTTTGCACAATTTATATCATTAGATTTCGGTTCGTATGCGTAAATCCGTTAAATAAAATAAAAAAATCACTAATATGACTTCAAAAAAAAAAAAAAATGCAACACATATTTTTGAAACCTTTTTTGTGTAAGATGATTCTTTGCTTTAAAATTCCTATGCATTTATTGTAAATATTGTATTAATATAAATATTGTATTGTAAATATTGTAATCATTTTAAATTAACTGAAATATTACTTATAAAATCGATATTAATGAATACACCCAAAAACTTGAAAAGCTTATCCAATGTTATTTAAAAAATACGTATAAAATCGATTTTGAATATCGATTAACTAAATAATTATATCTTGCAACACCATACATGATGTCTGGATGTCCTTATGGGTGTATTCAGTTATATCGCCCAACGATGCACGGAGCGTACCTATCAATCAGTTATGGAGTTGGAAAAAATTAGTTTTCTCTTAAACCAGGGTGAAAAAATTTAAATCGTTTGCAGAATAATAAAAGATAATTCTTGGTCTACAAAATAAGACTAAAACCGCCGTGACATAGCATATTTTTTTGAGGGGCCTAAAGCTCCTAAGAGAATGGGCAATGTCCTTTGGCATACGGATAGAACGTACTTTTTATCCCGGGAAGATGAACAGTCCCGAAAGATGCGTGATAAGCGACATCCACACGGGCGAATCCGGGGGCATTGGCTAGTTTTAAAATAAATGGACTTAGAATGACCATACATAGAAACCAAATCCGCGCACATAATTTGAAGCAACTAAATTGTAGCCAGAAATGGCTCTTTTCAGTACAGCTTACGCACGCCTATGTGTGGTTTGGTGAACATTTTACGTGTCGCTTGCACATCGCTAGAATATTTAGTGGTCTGTCCTTCACATCCAGCATTTTCCACCACCACCTACCTAAGATACCTTTTCTTAGGTCGTCGCGTCGGTCCATCTGGCTGAGTGGCTACTATGTTGCGTTTAAGATTACTACAGAAATCTTAAAACTTGTTGTAATACACATCTCACGAAATACCAGAAGAGTAAGAAGCGTTGCTGTTTCACATAGCGTCACCTCAACATCCTAGGATTTAATTAGAAAAAACATGCTGCGATAACCAATCTTTACATTATACAAGGTTTCGATCTGTTATCGTGCCATATTTCTAGATCTGATGATAAATAATGTGCTTAGTCACCTAAAAATACTTAAAAAATTCTATGATTATTTAATAGGTACCTAAATTTTCACTTAGAAACATACGACTCGGAAAATAAGTAATCGGCGGCATTGTCAAAGGGTGGAAATACCTGCAAATTGTTTTGGTGGTGTCGCAGGCATCGTGTGTGTCGCACGTGACACACGTGGGAAATGTACCCGTATTCGAACTGCCCCGTAAATCCGATACACAAATACCTCCGGTGATTTAACTATTACCGTGAATGACCAAATGATGAACTATTAGTCATGTTGCATTTTTTCCCTTTAGTACGCGAGGTGGTTAGTCAATTCGGACGCGTAGTACACATACATACAAGAAACTTCGAGAAACATGGATTTTTTTCAACGTTTTTGTTCCTGCTTTATCTTCAAAACTAATATATACCAGCGTCAAACTTGGTCTGATTATAGTGCATACTATGTAGTTTAGCAACAAATACTAAAAACAGGGCAAAAATAGACATATGTGGTGGTACCTACATAAGAAAGAGATGCAAAAATTCACATTTCGCGTACGCTCGTTGATGTCTTTTGATAAACTCGCGTAAATTAAATCAGTTTCTATGGGGTATCAGGTCGATGGGTGGTACGGAACCTACTGCGTGAGTCCGATTCACACTTGACCGTTTTTTTTACATACTTTAATTGTTTCATTTTATTATTTACACGTGTTACATGTCTATATATATGCGTAAAAATACAATAGATTTAACATGCTATAAAAAATTCAAATAAGTTTCGGTTTCGGTTTCGGCCGAAACTGGGACCAAGACCGAAGGTTCGGTTACGGTTTCGGTTTCGGCTGAAAATCCTGTTTTGGTCGGACACTAATAGTAAGTAAAATTATTTTCAATTTCCGCTGGGACCACGCGCTTTTGCGGCACAGACTCCGTGGGGCCCAGGCGTCACGCATGCGGCATGCGTCACGCACTCGCCTTCGCCACGCCTCATAAAAAATATATTTTTGTTTTTTTTACTAATTTTTTAGTGGGTCACTCTCAAATTTCGTGTAATCGAATTGGAACCTTAAATATATTATAAGTTAGAGTTTATTTTCTTCTTAGAGGTGCTCAAAGGAGGTCGCATTTATGGACACCACTGGGTACGCGGGAAATCTAGCGGTAAACCGTTTCCAACGTACTGCAGGGTCACACTTTTTAAAGTTTTGCTAAAATAAGCAATAACCCTCCTTCTGGCGCAGTTGGGTAAATATTCAGTAAAAAGAATCAATTCCATATATAGTCGATTCCGCTTGTCATCACTAGTCCCTGTTCACGGCTCGTCACATCACTGCGACCGTCATTAGCTTTCTACGGCAGCAAATGGTCAATCTGTGATAGTAGTAAGTAGTAGCTGTCTTAAAATTCCTATTTCTAATCGTGGATAGAAAGGATATTAATTTTGGCCGAAAGAGAATATAATCACTTCGATTAGTAGCTCTCATCATCATCATCATTTCAGCCGAAAGACGTCCACTGCTGGACATAGGCCTCCCCCAAGCATCGCCACAACGAACGGTCCGGGAGGAGCCAGACTCTTACCGACTAAAACCACCACGGTGTTCCTTTCAAGCCCTTAGCTGGGGGAGTGGGAATCCGTCAGTATTCACATAACCACCCCCGACAGATCCCGGCCCGCCACAAGCAGGCGAGCCCCTTCTCTCCGTGCGGCCTAACGACGGCCGCACCCTCCTCTGTGGCGCACACGGAACACTGCACGCCACCTCACCTCACGGGCCTTTACCAGCTGCGCCAACTACGCCAGCTGCTGGTCGGGCAGCAGACTACCCCGAGTCTGCTGCTCGCAGGCCCATCCTCCTGTAATTTTTATAGAGGTTTTCTTCCTCGCGGTCTGGGTGGTGAAGCCAAGACCCTCGGTCCCAAGAGGCGCGAGAACACTACTTAGCAGGCACTCCTGGGATTACGAGACTGACGACGGGGGCAGGGAAGGACAGTCCCCCCGCTGCCTGTCCAGTGGCAGGGTGAGTACACACCGGGCCCGCCCCTGCTCCTCCACAGTGCCCTCTGCTTTCTCAGAGGGACACGCAGAGCAACTTCCCATTGGCCCACATCGGGCCCCTCCCGTGCCAGAATATTCGCCACAGGCAATAAGGTCCCCCGGTCCAAAGGAGACTTATTGCCTGTGCCCAGGGTGCACCGGCCCAACAACTGCCGTTCCCTCTAGACGTGTCCAGAAGGACAAGCAGCCGTCAGACACACGTTGAGGTTTTCTGGCCAGCACCCCTGGATAATTTACTTACAGTCACTGAACACGTACAATAGACTACCCATCTATCTATGCATGATTTGCCTTACAGCCCTACTAGACTTATGTGAACAAATTGAAAATGAGCCCTATTTTAATGTACTAATTTCCATAATCGACTAATTGCTCACGTTTTAACTATGCACATCCCTAATTCTAATTTTGGTTTATGGCTCCATCGTGTCAACGATGATTCTGCCAATGTCAAGGTTGAATAAAACACGTATAAATTTACTATGATTGACCGGTGAAATAACAAAAGGTTCGGTCATAATATTATAATACACTCTGTGGGTATGGTTTTCGCTGGATGTCACAGATGTGGTTGGGTTACCAAAAAAAATACAACAGATAAGTTAGTAAGATAAGTATATTTTATTTTAGAAAAGACGTACACAATGGACACGATAAAATTTAGTAGATAGGTTAGTGGTTAATAACATATAATTAATACGTATAGTAGGTATAACTTCAGATTCTAATATTATTCACAGTAAGAAATTTACATAAGACTTTAATAAAGGGAGATCCCACAAGAGTTAGTAGGAAAGAAATATTAATAGGTCTTGGGATATTGGAAGGAAGGATATCATAGAGTGGAACAATAATATTGGGACAGAAGAAAAATAAGTGTTCCAAGGAGCCCTCGTCCATGCCACATTCACAGATAGAACTGTCACGAATGTGAAGTTTGGCTAAAAAGACAGGGGTACAAACAAAACCTAACCTCAGACGAATAATGACAGATGATGCACATCCCTATCTGTCACTACATTAAACTTTATTAAAGTGACAGTGACAGATATCATAGTTGACTTTGACAGATTGATAGACTGTTTACACAAAAAAAGTGTGATTATCGTATTGAAAAACATTGTTTTTATAAAAAAATATGTCAGAAATATGGAATTTAAGTACATTATGTCGTTGTTGTCACGCCGATGGTTACTTCAAGAGTCTCAATTTGTCGTACCAGGTGGAAAACACCGTAGCAATATATGAAGTTATGTTACGAGATACTTTGGGTATCTCTGTGAGTCATGTTGTTTATTTATTTCCTTGTGTATGTGTGTAATTAATACGTAATTTGGGAGAGGTGCTATGTTCATATATATTACAGTACTCTGTGGTGTTATGCCCAGTAGTGGACTGCGAATACTGCGATAGACTGAGTCGCGACAGGTTTGATGTCGTCAACCCATCTATCTACCCACTATCAGGGCCGGATCTAGGGAGGGCGAGAGGCAGGCGCTCCGGGCTGCGAAGACTGGTGGGCGGCAAGCCACCAGCCAGTCTCTCTGTCCGTACTATGCTGGACCCGGTTGACAAAAATGTAGCCTAAAGGGCTGCAAATTGACACTGTGCACCCTCCTTCTACAAATGTAGATCTGGGGCTGCCCATTACTAGGTACTTCTAGCAATGAGTCCTGCCCACTTCCACTATAGGACAGTCACCTGTTATATAAGGTTCGTGGACCTTTGTTATTAAACTTGGATAGGTTAATAACAAAGGCCCAGTAGTGAAATAATGATTTTTTTATACAAATGTTGCAGATATCCACTCCAGCACTAGGATTGAGCTACACAATATGTGAGAGGTGTATCCACAAACTGAGGGATGCTTCTAACTTCAAGAATCAAGTGCTGATGTGTGAGCAGAAGTTCAAAGTTTATTGCCGAAGTAAGTTATTTAATAATAATTTCATCATCATTTCAGCCGAAAGTCGTCCACTGCTGGACATAGGTATCCCCAAGCATCGCCACAACTACAAGTCCTGCGCCTTCCGCATCCAGCGGATTCCCGCGACCTTCACCAGCTTGTCAGTCCACCTTGTGGGGAGCCTACCCACGCTGCACCTTCCAGTACGCGGTCGCCACTCCAGAACTTTACTGGCCCATCGGCCATCCATTCTGCGAGCAATGTGCCCCGCCCACGGCCACTTAAGTTTGGGTTTGTTTTCTTCGGGCTATGTCGGTTACTTTCGTTCTCCTGCGAATCTCCTCATTTCTGATTCGATCACGTGTAACATACGTTTTTTTACGTCGTCACATGTTGAATAAAATTTTAAATTTCTGTGGTTTTTAGTGTAATTTTGAATTATCGTAGTGGCAACATTGGAGCGATATGTCACTTTGCGACAAAACCTTTTTACAAGATGGATTGATTTTTCTCGTCTTATTTCAATTTAATTTTTAATCCAGTCCCATACCACGTTTTTATCGTCGGAATGGGCTAGAATATTGTTATTCAAGGGGATGAACCCTTTTGTTAATGTGGATTGCTGAATTTTAGTTCTGACTAATATCCACCTAATCACATCGATCTTGTCATCAACAGGCATCGATGTCTAATATTTTTTTATGAAATAAGCGCCCATGGTTGGCGCTTATTTCGTGGGTCTTATTTCGTGGGTCTTATTTCGTGTTTTTTTATTTCGGTATGTTAATTTTGGAGTATAATGCGGTTCTCTCAATACCATGAAGTATCGTACCTAATAATAAATTTAAATTAACCTTAAAGGATGCAATAATAATGATAATGATAGTAAATTAGATTAATACAATTCCATGATGGGATTTATTTGCTCATATTAAAAGCCTACAGAAAAGAAAACTAGTGTCTTGAAATCTGGTCTTTATTGAAGTTCTCCCGCTGAAAGATTAAAAGTTTCAACTCTACTCGTTCAGCCATTCCAGGTATTTATTTTATTAAGTGTGGCTCCTGGCGCCCGAATTCCATTTTTTTTATATATATTTTGGAGCTCACACACCTTTTATGTATGCTATTAAGCAACACACTATAAATAAATCATTTTCAATATTTTTTTTATTATTACACACGATAATAATAATTTACATGTTATTAAATTATTTTGATGGTCAGCAGGTGTCACTGCTAGATATGTAACATCCACATCAGAGGAAGCTGCAAAGTTGTACATTGTACGAGCAGCCCTTGACCTACAGACGGCGACGCGACGCCATGGAAGATCACCTGCCACCTGGCCGTCGACAGTCCAGAGGGACTTGAAAGAGAGTGAGATCGAAGCTGCGACCACGCAGGAATCGCAGGATATAAATAAATGGAGAAGGCAGACAAGGATACCCAGCATTCTTTTGCTCTTGTCTGTGGCCATGGAAGCTGTAGCGATGTGTGTGCTCCTTCTTCATTTTAATAATTCAATTCAAGTGATACATATTTTATTTCTAAAAAATTATAATTATAATCTACCATACAAATTTTTAAGCTCATGAGGCTATTGAAATTAAAAAAACCGGCCAAGTGCGAGTGGGACTCGCGCAGTAAGGGTTCCGTACCTCTCAACGACCTGATACCCCATACAAACTGATTTAATTTACGAGAGTTTATCCAAGACATCAACGCACAGTGCGCGAAATATGGAATATAGAATTTATTATAATTTTAATATAGTTACCCATTGAATTTATTATTGTGTTGAAGTATTGAATTATTTAAATTGTTTTGATTTTTTCTTTCCACAATTTAAATCTTTAGAATTCGCTTAGCATGCGTAAAATGCGTTAAAATAATAAAATAATTATTGAATTATTGTTATGAATTGAAATGTTTAATACGGCGCCCTTTATGAATTTTTATATTAATTCATTATTATTATCTGAGATTTGGATTTTATGTATAATGACATAAATTTTAATTGTATTGAATTTTGCTGTGCCCTAAAGGGTCCATAATTGTGACAAGCTATTAAGCCATTATGTTTACCACCTAATGTACATTGTGGAATGCAAATAAATAATATGACTATGAATATAAATTTTTGCATGTCTGTCTTACGCAGGTACCACCAATGACCAAATATGTCTATGTTTGTCTTATTTTTAGTATTTGTTGCTAAATTACATAATATGCTCTATAATCTGACCAAGTTTGACGCCGGTATATATTACCGTTTTGAAGATAGAGCAGGAACAAAAACGTTGAAAAAAATGCATGTTTTTTGAGGTTTCTTGTATGGGGACCCCCTTTGGTTTAAGTTTAGTTAAGTTTTTGTTTTTAGTATTTGTCGTGATACATCTCATAGCAACACATGTTCTGAGAAAATTTCAACCAGTTACCTATTACCGTTCAAAAGATACAGCCCTGTGAAAGACAGACGGACGGACAGCGTAGCGAGAGTAATAGTAGTACTATTAGATATTCTGTGGTAATAGGGTCCCGTTTGGCACCCTTCGGGTACGTAACTACTACCTAAAAATGAAAGGCGTATTTAAAAATCAAGTATTATGTACAATGATTATCTAAACTTAGTTTTTCGTTCCCTATCGTTGTCGTCAGTGTCGAATGTCGGGCGTCGGAGTTAATCGGTTATAGGATATGTATATATTTTTTCCGGACGGACGGACAGCGTAGCGAGAGTAATAGGGTCCCGTTTGGGACCCTTCAGGTACGGAACCCTATAAACATCCTAATTTTAACAGAGAAGATGGTTGGGAGCTACCACCTGTTTGGAACCCAGTGCTAAAAATAATCAAGTCCCAAACAGCATGCAACACTGTAAAAGATAATGATATTGTGAGTAATTAGGCTCAAAGTCACTCAAAGGTCAATGGAGAGGGTTATGCTTGGAGTGTCCCTGTGTGATCGAATCAGAAATGAGGAAATTCGCAGGAGAACGAAAGTGACCGACATAGCCCGAAGAATTGCCAAGCTTAAGTGGCAGTGGGCGGGGCACATTGCTCGCAGAAATGATGGCCTATGGGGCAGTAAAGTTCTGGAGTAGCGACCGCGTACTGGAAGGCGCAGCGTGGGTAGGCCCCCCACAAGGTGGACCGACGACCTGGTGAAGGTCGCGGGAATCCGCTGGATGCGGAAGGCGCAGGACCGGTCGTTGTGGCGATGCTTGGGGGAGGCCTATGTCCGGCAGTGGACGTCTTTCGGCTGAAATGATGATGATGATGTTCTTGACATCTTAGTTTAGGAAAACCAAATCAAATAATAACCTAAGAAAGAAAGAAAGAAAAAGATTATATTCTTGCGCTCCATTTGACGCACACACTACAATACTTATACATAATACTTTACCATTCCATGACAAATTAGTATACCTAACCTCGAAAATAATAATCTAATTAGTAACCTCGATGTAATTTGGTTAAAAATAATGTAAAAAAATTGGGTTTTCCAGATGAACAGTTCCTTACAACTCTGGACGTAGTGAAGTTAGAAGTGGAGCCTGACATTGAAGATTACACGAATGACCCTGCTTCGGATAAAGGTAAAACTTTACTTATACTGGGTTTCAGGGAAACGCTTCCGAAAACGAAGATAGGTGATAGTGCTGGTGATTTCTGATACGAAACCTTAAGCGTTCCTTTTTTTAGATTTTTTCATATTTTTTTGCATTTTTTATACATAACCAGCTTTGGGCAGTTACATTTATTTACTTAATTTTTTAAAGTTCGCAATGTAATTCAAATAAAATATCAGCTGGCGCTAGGGGTGAACGACATCCGCTCGCATACGCAGTCCGTGTCATAGCGAGCGTAGGTAGTTTAGGTACGCGCGGCATTGATCCCGAGTCTTTCGGCTGAAATGATGATGATGATGATATAATAAACAATAACCTATTTTAAAAAGAGTATATCCATGGAGTTTCTTGCCGGTTCTTTCTTCCATAGGACCCACAATTTGGCACCGTGCAACTAGAGCCTGACGTTTCAAAAGTGCCTGTAATTAATCTAAGCTGTAATTAGGTTTTCTCCCACTTGCTCGGAAATTGGTTCATTATTCAAAAAAAAGAATACAACAATCGGCTCTTTTCCGTACGCAACGAAATAACAGGCCGGTAATATCCAACAGGACAATAATAGAAATTGCTGGACACTTTTTATTTTTAAAATTATACTACCGAGGTTTTTAAGTACACACTTACATACGTTTGGTATTTTTGGGTAGAAAATATTTATATGTATAATGATACAGGCTGAATGCGCATTTTTTTTTTCAAAACTTTGAATATAGAACAAGAACCGCGCGCGGGCGAATTGGCGTGAATAAAAATGAGATACAGTTGAATTAATTTGTGTTGTGTTTCCTCGCAAATGAGAGAAAAGTACTATACAAGTCTCGGCCGAAATAGCAATTAACGGCCTCGTTTAGTTAAAATCACTTGGGAAGTACTTGGCTTCGCCTCGTACTTCCAATATTACTCGACCGTAAATAGCATCATTTCAGGCCTCGACAGTAATGTACTATAATTTGGCGTCAGTTAGTCAGTGTTCGTTTTATTAAGAAAATCTAATTTATTTTGCAGATGGTAATTTACTACCAGATAAAAAATTAACACCGGAAACCAAAGAAGGTAAATAATTATTTTATTATTTTTAAAATAATTAGTAAGGGTATCTATACTACTTTGATTTAACTGCAAAGTTAGTCGAGTCGGTTAATAAAAATAATAATAATAAATAACGTTTATTCCACCAAAAATGTATACAACCACTTATAGGCTAATATTTACGTATACAACATGGGAGCATCTGTATCCGAAGTAGGACAGGTCCTGTATCTCGGTATACAACGCCATACCCCTCAAACATTAGGCAAAAATAACAATAATAATAGCCAAAACAGACATGTAAAGATGCATTAATATTCTAGACTGTAGGTGTAGGTGTGTAGTGTGTGTGTGTTTTGAAACACTGTTTCTTAATAAGATATTGTTGACGTCACCCAAAGACGTACAAAAAGTGGAGGTTAATTTCGATACCACGAGCAGTGTTCACGGTAGTTTAGTGCCTAAAGCACTGGCGTACTGAGCCAGGAGTCGCAGGTTCGAATTCTGCTAGAGAGATATTTAGGTAAATAATTATCATTTATTTGATTGACATAACTTTTTATCTCCTCATATGGTATGAAAATTAACAAAAAAGTTGTTAAAAATGATTAGATCGAATTAAAACATTCATTAGAAAATATCAAATCGCGGACGTTCTCAAAAAATGCCAGGTTGACTCTAAACCGACGAGCATGCATGACGAGGTTAATGGACGTAGATGAAGCGAAAGAGGTGTGTCAGGATCGTAGCAGGTGGAAATCCATAGTCTCTGCCTACCCCAATGGGAAACAGGCGTGATAATATGTATGTATGTATTAGAAAAGAGTTTCTATAATTGTTTTTCTAACCATTTTATTAGTTGATGCCACCTTTTTTAAAACCATTATTTAATATTATTGCTACATTTATTTATTTCGTGAAATCATGAAATGTGACAAAACAAGTGTCATGTCCTAATATTATTTATACCTACATACTTAGGGGCTCGTAGCGAAGCAACGACTGCGCGGATTGTACGATCTGCAAGGTTAAGCTGCACTTGCCGCGGCCAGTCTGTGGATGGGTGACCGTTTCGTTACACATCGAGACCCCTCCGTGCCTCGGAGAGCACGTTAAGCTGTCGGTCCCGGTTGTCATACGAATATCTATGGCAGTCGTTACGGGAAGTCAGAAGCCTGAAAGTCTGACAACTGGTCTAACCTCCGAATGTCAGTATTACCCAGTAACTGGGTTGCGGGGGTCTGATGGCAGTCGCTCCGTGTAAAATACTGATGTTCAGCCGCATCTGGCTAGACTGGAAGCCGACCCCAATATAATTGGGAAAAGGCTCGGAGGATGATGATGACTTTGTTGGAGCAGACGTGTAAATAGCCGTACTCCGGTGGCGGGGATGAGAACATATACGACCAACACGTGGATGCGTGTCAGTCCAATTTCGTCTATCCTATCTAGCCTGTGTGAAAGAATTTGAGGGGTCAACCAACAACAAGGCAAACTGGCAAATCTGTATTTCGCTTACCGATATACTTCGGGCTGTGGCTTGCGATGTTCCAGCAGGATCCGTTGATTCTTTCTTAGGGTGGCCACCAGTTTTCAGTCACGATGCACTGACGTACGTGGGACACTCAGAAAGTTTTGCGAAACTAAAAAAAATTGTTCTATACGTACATATATTTTTATCAAATCTTTTCAAAGTACTTTCCACCAGCCTCTATACAAAGATTCATGCGCCTAAACCAGTTTTCAAAACACTTTTTCCAGTCCGCCGCAGACACCTCGTTTACAGCCTGCTCGAACGCAGCCAGCGCATCTTCCGGCGACGAAAATTGTATCCCTTTGAGCTGATTTTTTATTTTTGGGAATAAAAAGAAGTCACACGGTGCTAGATCAGGGCTGTAAGGAGGGTGACCCAGGAGTTTGACTGGCGTGCTGTCCAGGAAGTCCCTCGTTTTGAGTGCGGTGTGCGCAGGTGCATTGTCGTGGTGGAGCAGTAGCCCGCGGAGCCCTGTGTTTGGTCGCTTGTTGCTTATAACAGAGAAAACTTCTGGCAAACATTTGGTAGTATACCATTCGGCATTAATGCTTCTTTGATCCCGTAAGGGAATTGATACCAAGTGGCCAGTCAAATTAAAAAAGCTAGCGATCAAAATCTTACCCCCGCTTCTAGATCGCTTCACTTTGGTAGGCGTTGGCTCATTTTGAAACACCCAAACAGTCGACTGGCGCTTGGTTTCTGGGTCGTATTGATAAATCCAGGACTCATCACCTGTAACGATGTCGTAAACACGCCGAGACGAGCCTGCTTCAAATTTGTTAAGCATATCACGGCACCATTCCACCCGGGCCTGCTTCTGAGCATCGGTGAGGTTGTGCGGCACCCAGCGTGATACTATCCTCCTCACGCGAAGATGGCTGTGTAGAATCTCGTGAACGCTTCCCGATCCAATCTTCAATATGTGTTGAATCTCCTGATATGTAATTCGCCTATTGTCTTGGATTAAATTTTTCACTGCTAGCACGTTTTCTTCGGTAACAGCCGTCAAAGGGCGACCGCTTCTTTCGTCATCCCCCAAAGTTGGTCGACCGCGCTTGAATTCGTTATACCAACGATACACGGTTGCCTTGGAAGGGCCTTCATCCATGAATGCCATTTGAAGTCTATCGTACGATTCATCCGGTTTCAGGCGACACTTGAAATCGTATAAAATCATAGCTCTAAAATGTTCCCGGCGCAGATCCATATTTCAGTGAGACACAATACTTTGAATTAACTCGCAAAAAATGTGGAGGGAAATTTTGAAATTGGAACATACTTATTTTTACTTATAAATAATCATATTTTCGAAAAACATTATAACTGGCCAGTCTCCCATATATAAAAACTTTTTTTCGCAATACTTTCTGAGGGGCCTGGTATCTAGGCTAGATTTGTAGTTGTGTATGCGGGAATATTGCGCTCCAGAGTGGACATGGTTCTCAATAGTAGAAAAACCAAGTATTTCGACGCAGCAGTATTTTGCGTACGCGGCGGTGTGCGCGATCAGTTAGCGACTATAAAAAATACCTTTTTTTTTAAAGTTATCCATGATATATGTCCTTCAATTAGGAGTGGGCGTTATTTAACGTAATCGGTTTCAGTAACTACTTACGAGGCTGATAATCGTATACGTAGTTTCGTGGACCAGAATGTAACGATTATATTACGTACCCAGTTTTATCACACTAACGCGACGGCCGGCGCGGCGCGTAAGCGTTTCTTTCTCTAAAACAGTAACACATGTGCGTAACAGATTATTTTATGTAGTTACGCAGTTTTATGATACTGGCTCGGCGCGAAAGCGTTTCTCTAACATGTGCGTTTTTTTTTTTTTTTTTTTTTTTTTTTTATGATTTATAGATCTGCTCTTGACCACAATCTAGACAGCTTTGTCAGGATGTGGTCGACGATGGAGCGAGCAAACCTATTAGGTGCCGATTCACTCCAGCCCCATGTCCATGTGTGCATTGTGTGCGTACCTATACTATCAACCCACACTAGTACACAGCTCATCGTTCCTTCGGGATATGGCTTATCCGCAAGATAAAAAGAGACGGAATTACGTTGGTTTTTTTTGCGCACTTTTAACTTTTTTTCTTATTTTTGGAATAAATTGTGACCTTGGCCAGATTTCAAATAGGGCTTTCTATTTTTAGATATTTTGTACTTTTTAAACAGTTTGCGAGATATGATTGATGAATGTTATTGTCTTGTGTTGAAATAAATAAATAAATAAGTAATTTTTTTTTCTATGAATTAGTATAAAATTAGCAAAAAAATTAGCATTAAGTTATGTAATACGGAACATGTAACCTTAGATTTTATAACAAATAATCGAAGTATGTAACACTTTCATTCGAACCTAATAATCATAATCACATCATAACACGAAAATAGATACATAAACTAACCAACACTGTATGTATACAGAAATAACTAGTTACAAAAATAATCGGTTGTGAAAGAGGTTACGCGTACTCACGAAACTACGTACAACTGGTTACGTGCAAAAGACGTTACGACCCACTACTACCTTCAATAAGAAATTGCTCGCGAGCAGTGTTGCTAAAACGTCACCCTCAAGTTGACTCATAGACTAGCGAGATTGCGCTGGTGGGACGTTCGCTACACCATACTTACTTTTTTGTTTTACAGATAATAAACAAACAGATAAAACGACTTCACTGGATGTCAAAAAAGGTAAAAAATATTTTAAAATAAATATTTTTTGGACATTTTACACATCACGATCATTCATTATTTTTCCTAACAAATAATTGCGTTGTCCATGTTTAGTTTCAATATTTTTTTAGTTTTATTAATAGGTGTGCTGTTTGTTTCAGAATATAACATAGAAGTGGATAGTAAGCATCCTATTAAAGAAGTTAAAAAAGGTTTGTACTGATTTCTCTTTCTTTTAGTATTTTCCCTTACCATGTTGTAGTGAGGTTCCAGTTTAAGCACAATAACAACAATTACTTTATGCAATATTTCGATAATTTTCCATTTTGATCTATGGCACTTCGCATCCCGTGCAGCGCCCCTGGTCGTCCCTGGGCAAGTTATTGTTCAGTACCCTAAAATAGCTCGTCACACACGAAAACACTGTAATTTTTCGCTTATTTCGTAGTAACGCTTAGGCGCCCCTTGAATAACGCCTAGGCGCCCCTTAAATAATGCTTAAGCGCCCCTTGAATAACGCTTAGGCGCCCATTGAATAATGCATAGGCGCCTCCCTGACCCTGGCGTCCTGGCTGGCCGGTCTGCAGCCATTAGTAGTATCAATACAATACAATACAAATACTCTTTCATCATTCATTCATCATTTCAGCCGAAAGACGTCCACTGCTGGACAAAGGCCTCCCCCAAGGGGGGGGATATGCCATAATCGCCACGCTTGGCAGGCGGGTTGGCGATCGCAGTTGGTTGTTTAAATACTCAGAGAACGCTGCTGCCCATCCTCTGGTGAATCCCTTAGTCGCCTTTTACGACACCCATGAGAAGAGAGAGGGTGGTGAAATTCTTTACGTCCGGCACCACACGGAACACGGAACGGAAATACTCTTTATTGTACACAAAAGAAGATAGCAACATATATGACTTATATAGAACACATGTACAATGGGCGGTCTTATCGCTCAAGGCAATTTTTTCCAGACAACCTTAGGATGGACAATATGGGCAAGTAAAGAGAGGGGTAGTACGCAGTGTAACAACATAATAGAATACATATACTACATAACATAAATACTATACATATATCTATAACAAAACTACATTAATAGAGTATCCATCGATATTTCGATCATCACCATGCTTGGCAGACGTGTTGGGGATCATAGTGTGTTGTTATCATTAGGCAGGAGAACGCTGCTGCACATCTGCACGTGACGTCATACCCTTTTACCATCTTTTTAAAGTAAAGCGGGCTCTCAACGTGAAACTACTACAACATACAACGATCAAATATATTATAGACGCACGAACACCGCTCGAAAAATGGCGCCATGAAAACTGTGCAATAATCTGGGGGGTGATTCTCGCGTCGTAGACATTATCTCGAACTCTACATAATGTCGAAAAAATTGCAAATGCGGATAGAAAATCAATTTTCGTATTCTCGGAATGTCGCTTTAGAGATATGTCTACGCCTAGCGCTCTAAATACAGTTCAGTTCATAGCAGTTGACATTGCCGGCGACATTTTTGTAGAGGTTTAAAATTGGAGATTATCTCGACAACGCGAGAATTGGGGCCCTGTCGCGTGCACAGTTTCGCTCTCAGTCGCTTCAGGACCATGCTATACAATCTTAGAACAACATGCCTGCAACATCATCAATACTTATCCGACCAAATTGACGAGTACTGAAAATTCTCAAACGTCGTTTGGCCACTACGTATTTTGAATTTATCAGTATTATATTTGACTATATGCCAGGGCAAACGCACAGATGTCGCCAGTATCTACGTATTAAGCTACCGAGGCTATTGATCTGACTAGCAAGGTAAAACTCATGCGCTGTTGTCTAGAAAAGCGTATAGATGGCGTGAATTTAAAATTATAAGTTGTAGACAATTATTTACATCGGTAAATAAATAAATATTTTTTCCAGTTTATTAACATTTTTTTTTGTATGTTAAATTTGCCTATCTGATAGGCAAATAAAAAAAAACTATTCTATTTCTATTCTTTAATTATTAAAGTATAATTATGTTGCAAAACGTAATTTTGTAAATAACACCAATATTTAAACTTATCAGTTGCTTTTTCTAACTATACTAATCTTTTTTACGCATTTACGCAATTGAAGTGATATCTATAGACATAAATTGGAAACAAAAGTTCTGACGTCACCAAAAGACGTAAGTGAAAGTTAAATTCGATATGCGGCGTAAGAGTTTGGTAGCTTGCCGGTTACTGTTGTGGACTTTTGAACTTGGAGTTGTAAGTTCGAATCCTACTTATAGCTGAACTTTTTGTCTTTATTTTTTCGATTTATAAAAAGGATGAATACAGAGCCACCTAGTGATCCCGGTACATAGTTATCAAAACCTGATTCAAGAGTGATTTCAGGGTTAAAATATAGAGGCGCCAATTGGTGTGAACCTCTATTGGGGGCAGAGATTGGTCTCTATTTCCGTATGTATAAATGTACTCTGTGTTCACGACCGCGCTAGCGGTGAGGCGTGTCACGATGCTTAAATTTGTAGAAAAAAATATAAAAACTATACTCCAAATGTGCAAACAAAGGATTGAGTGTCGTTTTCGTAAATATAATAAAATTACTAGTACATTTTATCGCGGAGACGTTTTTTAGGTTTGATTTTGTACAAGACCATGAATCTATGGTATAATTGATCGGAGACAACATAACATGTTTGTGCTCAAGTGTTTGTTCTGTATGTTATCTATTATAAAATGTGTTGTGTGTACATAAATAAATAAATAAATAAAAAATAAATAAACATGCAATAAGCAGGCGAAATATGGAGAACTGTAAATCTATTTCTAATATCTTAAAAAAACCATATCTCAGGCAAATGAAGAATTCTATTCTATTTTAATAATATTTGTCTTCTAATAATTGCCGCTTGAGCGTGAAAACTTTTTTCTTCTATAGAAGTCCAGGGCGACCAAAAGGTTTATTATTTACAATATTTTCAGAAGAACCGCAAAGTGGGAAGAGTACCGATGATGTTAAGAAAACTGTAAAACCTATAAGAAAGCAGATAAGAACTAAAAATATTAAGAGAGGTAAGTGTTGCAATATTTTTAGATTTTTTTACACGACAAAATCTAGATTGCGACACACTGTGCTGTGAGTCGTAGGTTCGATTCCTGCTAAAATATGTATTAGTAAGTAAGTAAGTAAGTAAACTTTATTGTTTCTGATTATTTTTAGGATAGGTAATATTATTATTTAAATAAATATCTTTGGGACATTTTTACACAGCACCATCTAGTCCCAAACTAAGCAGAGCTTGTGCTATGGGTACTATAAATAAGTATATAATACTTATATACTTATTTTTTTTGTAAATACATACTTATAATACACTAGCTTTTACCCGCGGCTCCGCTCGCGTTAAATTCTGCTAACCCACGTCAGTCCAGTCCATTCCAGTCCAGTCCACTGTCCCACTGTCCCGCTGTCCCGTTGCCCCGCTGCCCCACTGCCCCACTGCCCCGCTGCCCCACTGCCCCACTGCCCCGCTACACCGCTGACCCACTGCCCCGCTGCCCCACTATCCCTCTGCCCCGCTGCCCCACAGCCCCGCAGCCCCACAGCCCCGCTGCCCAGCTGCCCCACTGCCCCGCTACCCCACTGCCCCACTGCCCCGCTGCCCCACTACCCCGCTGCCCTGCTGCCCAGCTGCCCCGCTGCCCCACTACCCCACTGTCCCACTATCCCACTGCCCCACTACCCCGCTGCCCCACTGCCCAGCTGTCCCACTGCCCAGCTGCCCCGCTACCCCACTGCCCCACTGCCCCGCTGCTCCACTGCCCCGCTGCTCCACTATCCCACTCCCCACTGCCTGCCCCTCTGCCCCACGCTGCCCCGCTACCCCACTGCCCAACTGCCCCGCTGCCCCACTGCCCCGCTGCCCCACTGCCCCGCTACCCTTCTGCCCCACTGCCCCGCTGCCCCACAGTCCCGCTGCCCCGCTGCCCCACAGCCCCGCTGCCCCACTACACCGCTTCCCCGCTGCCCCACTGCCCCGCTGCCCTGCTGCCCCGCTGCCCCGCTTCCCCACTGCCCCGCTAACCCGCTGCCCCACTGCCCCGCTGCCCCGCTACCCCACTGCCCCGCTGTCCCACTATCCCACTGGCCCACTGCCTGCCCCGCTGCCCTACACTGCCCCGCTGCCCCTCTACCCCACTGCCCAACTGCCCCGCTACCCCACTGCCCCACTGCCACGCTGCCCCACTATCCCACTGCCCCGCTTCCCCACTGCCCCACTGCCCCGCTGTCCCACTATCCCACTGCCCCACAGGCAGCCCCGCTTCCCCACTGCCCCGCTTCCCCACTGCCCCGCAGCCCCACTGTCCCGCTGCCCCACTGCCCCGCTGCCCCACAGCCCCTCTGCCTCGCTGCCCCGCTGCCCCACTATACCACTGCCCCACTGCCTCGTTGCCCCGGTAACCCACTGCCCCACTGCCCAGCTGCCCCGCTACCCCACTGCCCCGCTGGCCCACTGCCCCACTATCCCACTGCCCCGCTGCCCCGCTACCCCACTGCCCCACTGCCCCGCTGCCCCACTATCCCACAGACTGCCCCGCTTCCCCATTGCCCCGCTGCCCCACTGTCCCACTGCCCCGCTGCCCCACTGCCCCGCTGCCCCATGCCCCACTGCCCCACTGCGCCGCTGCCCCACTATCCCACTGCCCCAATGCCCCGCTGCGCCGGTAAGCCACTGCCACGCTGCCCCGCAGCCCCGCTACCCCACTGCCCCGCTGCCCCGGTAAGCCACTGCCTCGCAGCCCAGCTGCCCCGCTGCCCCGCAACCCCACTGCCCCACTATCCCACAGCCCCGCTGCCCCGGTACCCCACTGCCCCGCTGGCACGCTGCCCCGCTGCCCCTCTGCCTCGCTTCCCCACCCCGCTGCCCCACTGTACCGCTGCCTCGCTGCCCCGCTGCCCCACAACACTACTGCCCCACTGCCCCTCTACCCCGCTACCCCACTACCCCACTGCCCCACTGCCCCACTGTCCCACCGTCCCACCGTCCCACTGCCACTGTCCTACTGTCCCACTGTCCCACTATCCCACTGACCCACTATCTCACTATATCACTATCGTCCCGTCCCATGTCCCATGTCCTGTCCCATGTCCCATCCTATGTCCAGTCCCATGAGCCGTCCCACTGTCCTGTCCCATGTCCCGTCTCATGTCCCGTCCCATTTCCCGTCCCATGTTCCGTCCCCTGTCCCGTCCACTGTCCCGTCCCCAGTCCCGTCCCCTGTCTCGTCCCCAGTCCCATCCCCAGTCCCATCCCCTGTCCACTCCACTCCATCGTACTACTATCTACTATCCGCTCGTGCAAATGCATAGAAGCTTCGATCTGTCGGGTGAGTACGCAACCCACGAATTAATTTTTTTCTTTTTTTCTTTCTTTCTTCCTTTCTTTCTTTCTCAAAACCCATACCAGTTTTTAAGTCAGATCATCAGCTTTCAAACAAAAAAAAAAACATCAAAATCGGTCCAGTAGTTTTAGCGTGATGCAGGAGTCGCAGGTTCGAATCCTGCTCGTGAGCGATTTTTTCTTTCCACAATTTAAATCGTTAGATTTCGTTTCGCATGCGTAAAATGCGTTAAAAATAATAAATAATTAGTTATGTTATGTCAAATCTAAGAAAGCATTATAATAAAAATCTCTAATTACGTGAGCGCAGCAACCCTACGTTTATTTCTATTCTTTTACAGTATAGCATGGTGAAACGAGCTAAAGGCCCACCTGATGTTAAGCGGTTACCTTTGCCCATAACAACTTCAATACCACCTAGGCTGTTGCCTAAATGGTACCGCAAGTCGGTTTGCCAAACTGAGACATGAAGATGGAAAGTCTCATGTGATTGTAATTTCACCGGCACCCGTATCCTTCAGACCGAAACACAGCAATGCAAGCATCAGTTTGGCGGAGAAGTAGGTACGGTGGTAGTACTTCCCCGGACTAGCTCTTTCGCAAAGGAGCTCTACTACTACTATGTAAGTTTACCATTTAGGCAAACGACCATGATTGGTCTATTAAGTGTGGAGGGTAGGGAACAAATAGAATGGTGAGATTACAGTATTTTAATATCAAAACTCGAAACATTTATTGCGAACTAACTCAATGAATGATTATTATGGCATCTTTATAGGCTGTCTATACATCTATGTAGATTTGGGTTCGTGGCACAATAAAAAAACCTTGTAGAAATGACTTGGTTTTATTTCTACTAAGTATTTTCAATTTTAAACGTCCTAAAAATTCATAAAATTTGGATTTGCACAAATTACAATACATATTAATTTTTATTGTTTTTATTTTTCAGAGAAATCCCAACATAGAGTGGACACGAGTTTAATAATCGAAGTGAATACAGAAAAAGTTGTGAAATACTCTTGCAAAAGCTGTGGCGAGTGTTACCAGACTAAAAAAAATATATACAACCATATATACAGGCAACATTCGGTTCCTTTTGAATGCATACATTGTTCTATCAAACTAACAACTTATGCAAGCTATAAGAACCATTTGAAATTACATACAGACAAATTTCAGTGCCCGAATTGTCCAAAAAAATTTACTTCAAATAATGGTTTAAAGGATCACTTAAATTCTCATACTCGAGAAAAAATATACAAATGCGATCTGTGTCAAAAAGAATTTAAATACAGGCAAACTTTAATAAACCATTTAAAACTACATGCGGGGACGAGCAGAAAATTACTATGTGATTTGTGTGGTCATTCCTTCAACGACAAAACTAATTTAGAAATTCATGTAAGGGGCGTTCATGAAAAATTAAAACCATTCAATTGCACTTTTTGTCCATTAAAATTTTCAACTAAAACACACTTAAAAAGACATCTAAGGCTACACGAAGGCGGGAAAAAGTATCAGTGTGACGTTTGCGACCATAGACTAACCTGTCAAAAGACAATGAGGGTCCATAGACTAAAACACGACAATAAATTCATGTGTAAACATTGTTTAGCCATTTTCGACGATCCGAAGTTGCGGAAATATCATATTAGAAGGATGCATTATCAAACGCATTCTTGTAAACTTTGCGGTAAATTTTTCACGTCAAAACATTCTCTTAACCGCCATATTGATGAACATAATGGCATAAAAAAGTTTCCTTGTGAGTTATGTGGGTTCAAATTCTCTCAAAAAGCAATGTTAAACCGACATGTTTATAGGAAACATAACCCAGAAATAAATTTTGAGGCTAATAAAACCAAATGTGAGATTTGTAAGCGAAGTTTTAAGAATATTATAGCACATATGGATAAGCATACAAATAGAAAATGCTCCTGCGAAATCTGTGGAAAATCTTACTCAGACAATAGTGCGTTAAACAGACATAAATCACAAAAACATTTTGGTGTAACTTTTGACTGCGAAGTCTGTGGTAAAAAATATCAACAGAAATCCAAGTTGAATACACATAAAATGAAAGTTCATAAGATTAAAATTGAGAAAGTTAGCTTGGACGGTAGTTAGAAGAAAAAAACCGCCCAAGTACGAGTTACTCTTACCCAGGGTTCCGTACCTTCCTTGGATTTATAAAAAGATATTTAGTTATTCATCTTCCACTTTAAAAATATAACTTGTTTGTTTGTGAGAGAATATTGATGATTAAAAGAAATTTTGCTAGTTAGAAACAACGTTCTTTTTTTCCTTTAAGGTGAATGCTACAGGGTAGCCCGCGAAATTCAAATTTTTTGGCGTTTTTTGCTAATTGTAGCTTTATTTCGCATTGTATATCGGTCAAAATATGATTGGCGGAAATAATAACAATATATCTACTGAATAATACTCATGAAAAATATTAACCTAGCTCGATAATATTAATTTACGATCAAATTATCGATTTTCGAGCTTGTAGAGCTTATAGAGCTAGGATAAAAATTTTCATGAGTATTATTCCTAAGGTATATTGTTATTATTTCCGCCAATCATATTTTGACCGATATACAACGCAAAATAAAGCTACAATTTCCAAAAAAACGCCAAAAAAAATGAATTTCGCGGGTTACCTTGTAGCATTCACCTTAATATTCACATAAATTTTATTATTTGTAATTATTTCAGTTTTTTTTAAATCATAAGTAGAAAAGTACGCAGCATAAAAAAAAACCGGCCAAGTGTGAGTTGGACTCACGCAGTAAGGGTTCCGTACCACCCATCGACCTGATACCCCATAGAAACTGGTTTAATTTACGAGAGTTTATCAAAAGACATCAACGAACATACGCGAAATGTGAATTTTTACATCTCTTTCTTCCGTAGGTACCACCACATATGTCTATGTTTGTCCTGTTTTTAGTATTTGTTGCTAAACTACATAGTATGCACTATAATCAGACCAAGTTTGACGCTGGTATGTATTACCGTTTTGAAGATAGAACACGAACAAAAACGTTGAAAAAAAATGCATGTTTTTCGAGGTTTCTTGTATGGGGGGACCCCCTTTGCTTTTAGACTTTTCTTGTTTTTAGTATTTGTCGTGATACACCTCATAGCAACACATATTCTGGGAAAATTTCAACTGGTTATCTATTACCGTTACAAAGATACAGCCCTGTGACAGACAGACAGACGGACGGACGGACACCGTAGCGAAGGTAATAGGGTTCCGTTTGCACCCTTTGAGTACGGAACCCTAAAAACAATAATAAAATGGTTTTGGAATGTGCAAATAAAGTCCTTTCATATGATACCCCATTTGAACTAGTCGCTCCATTTCGAAATTTCGACTTCCCACTTCGGCCCCTTTAGCAACGAATAAATAAAAAAATGAGTCCGAAACTAGCTAGATTTTTGTCTAAAAACTAAATATTATTGTATAAAAATGTTGTTCAAAGTTCATATTATTGTATTGTCATTGGAACTACATGTGTATGCAAATTTTCAGCTTGCATTTTTTATCAGGAAATGGCTTTAATTTGACTTGCAAGATTTGTAGCATATAGAAAATGTTTTTTTTTAAATAATAGTACATTACAAAAAAGGCAAAATAGGCAAAAAAGGCATTGATGGACGAACGTGAAAAGAATGCACAAAATGAAAAATGCACACATACGTGAGTCCATCATGCCTGGTTGCGGCCAAAGCTTGTATAGTACTTTTCTCAAATCATTTCAGCCGAAAGACGTCCACTACTGGACATAGGCCTCCCCCAATTAAGGGGGGGATATGCCATAATCGCCACGCTTGGCAGGCGGGTTGGCGATCGCAGTTGGTTGGTTAAATACTCAGAGAACGCTGCTGCCCATCCGCTGGTGAATCCCTTAGTCGCCTTTTACGACACCCATGAGAAGAGATAAGGGTGGTGCTATTCTTTAAGTCCGGCACCACACGGACTCCGCTTTACTTTACTTTACTACACTTTTCTCAAATAATGCGCGGAAATTCAAACTAAGTAGTAGCTTTGTAAATTCTAGAATAAATGGCGAACAACAACAATTTTTCACGCGTCCATACACGTCCATACGTTCATTTGTTTCTTTTTTACAATAAACAATTATAATAAAAACAAAGTTTAACCGGATTAAATCGCGTATATTATTTAAATTGGTTTCTCTGACGTTTCGAAAGCTTTGCAGCATTTCGTGGTCGCAGGTAGACTAAGATGACAAGCGTCTTTACAAATATTTCTAAAAAATTAAATTAATAAATATTAAATATAATATATAATATATTTATTATTAATTAATTTTAAGCTTTCGTAACGTCAGGGAAACCAATTTAAATAATATACGCGATTTAATCCGGTTAAACTTTGTTTTTATTATAATGTGTAGTGATCGCGAAAACCTAAGAAGTTATTATAAACAGTTATATTTGTTATATTTGCGTGGGTAGGCCCCCCACAAGGTGGACCGACGACCTGGTGAAGGTCGCGGGAATCCGCTGGATGCGGAAGGCGCAGGACCGGTCGTTGTGTCGATGCTTGGGGGAGGCCTATGTCCAGCAGTGGACGTCTTTCGGCTGAAATGATGATGATGATGATATTTGCAAGCCAATTAAAAATTTAAATAAATTCTTTGATAAGTTACACACAATAGATCTTATCAGGTCGCAATGACCTACCACAGGTGCACTCTCTATTCCCTCACTCTCATAATCCGATGGGACGGCAATCCGACACGAGCGGAGAGAGATCAGGCGCAGCACCGACGGCTTTACGTGCTCTCCGAGGCACGGGGGGGTAGCACCACCCACTTCCTAAAACTAACAAAAAAAAACCTAAACTAACTGAAGAACTACGGGACGAGGGCATAGTCTAGTAATATCTATAAATAAAATGCTTTGTGATTAAAGAACCATAATTCAATAAAACAGTTTTTTCTACTGCAACCAAAAATTCTCATCTAGACTGTTTTTGTTATTCTGAAAATTTAAAAATGTAACTCTTAAAGTTATAACAGAATTTTGTTTTGTTTATAGTACCTACCTATATATTTTATGTTGTTATTAAACAATAAATTGTGTGTTTCAATACCTACCCTTGAAGTTTTATTTTTCATCAACATAGAAATATTGTTTTTCCCGATAAAAGGCTCGTTTTTTAGGGTTCCGTAGTTAAATCCAAACCGGGTTTCGCCGTGTCCGTCCGTCCGAGCATCAACTAGTATGTTTCAACTTGTAAGTATTTATTATATTGTTACTCCGTTACGCATCATAAAAAACTGAACAGATTTGGATGCAATTTGGCACAGAGATAGACTATGGGCTTATCACATACGATACTTTTGAGCTATGTACGATACGGTGAAACGCATGTCAGTGGAGGTAACCAAAGAAATAGATAGATAGAATGGAAAAGAGGGCGGGGCCCACGTGCCAACACTGCACCATAGTGCATGGCATTTCAACATTTCTCACTGTGGGTTTGCACCAAAAAACATTTAACATGTAATGTCTCGAAACTTGTCATATGAAACTAATGTCACAACTTGTTTTGTTGATTGTTACGTTCGCACTGCAGAAAACTGGGTAAATTCTTTGACAGATTTCAAGATTTGTTGTTGGCTGTGTTTGCACTGACTAAACACTTATACATTGACATGTTTGTCTATAGATTTGTCACGGCTGACGTTTGCACTGATGCTTAATCGTGTCTCATAACTTGTATAAATCTCGTTTTTTGTGTTTTCCAATGAGGTCGGTAAACATGTGTGGCCGAAAGCAGACACATTATATTATGTGTGCTTTGAAGTTTATCGAACTATGACAATGATTTCCACAGATCTATTAATGATTTCCATGTTTGTGAAATACGACTTAAATTACATCTTTCGATGAGTTGCAAGATTTGTCTCGAGACATTTTGATTCGAAATTTATTGTGAAACATGTCAATAGACTATGAAATGTCATACATGTTTCGTTCCAACAAGTTGTGTGATAATGCGAATGCGATTCGATACATTGACAGAAAATTGACTTATCAACATGTTTTTATGTGAATGTTTCGTCAGTGCAAACTCACAGTTAGTATGCCTTGACTTGTTTGTGTAAATACTGTAACACAAACCCGCAAAAATGCCTTATTGCGCTGTTTCTAACTGCAGAAACGAAAGCTGTAAAGTAAATTTGATTAAAGTTATTTTTTTTTTAATTAATGACGTCAACATGGAAGGCGTGGTTTGTCCGAAAGTTGTCACGCGTGAATCGCAAGTAAAATTGTGATTACAACCATTCTATCTATCTATTTCTGTGGTGGTAACACTTGAATTACCGCCTTAACTGGTTATGAAATAAAGACGCTGTCAAGGTCAAACTGCTACCACTGACGTGCGGTTGACTGTACGTGGTCGTCAGATAGTGTCAAAATAATTACTTGCCGGGAACCAGAATAAAAATAAAGTACCTGGTAAAACGGGGTGAATAGGAATGCAGGAACAAAAACGGGCAAGAATTTTAACATTGAAATAAGATAGTTTGTTGCCCACTTACATAGACAGAATGTTTACCAAATTATGGCAGAACATTTTTAAAGTCTACGGGCAACAAAGTATCTTATTTCAATATTTATTTCGACGTCTGTGGTCTAGTGGTTCGTGAATCGGACTGCTGATCACGAGGTCGTGGGTTCAATTCCCACAGGTCATATATTTATGTGTTTAACATAAGTTTTTATTTATTTATTATTCTAAGTACGTATTTCCAAAAAAGGAAGTATTATATCCATTGTCTAGTACCCATAGTACAAGCTCTGCTTAGTTTGGGACTAGATGATGCTGTGTAAAAATGTCCCAAAAATATGTATTATTATTATTTTGTCCCCTGCATTCCGTTTTACGGTACAGTCTAACAAAGCAATTAGTATCCAGGGTCGCCAGATATAGTATACATGAAGATTTCTCAGGAAATTATTATAGAAAGGTTTGATTATGGTTTTATATATATACAGTTTAACTTTGTCCGTTATTAAAATTATATTTCACTCGAAAATATCCATAATCTATTAAGAAAACTTCATTTAGGTATACCTATCTGGCGATTCTCGATTTAATTGCTTGTTAGACAGTGTAATTAGGTATTATAACAAATAAGTACCTAATCAAGTTGGCTGTAATAGCTTGCATTGTCCTTGAGCTCTGGGTCATCGGGCCTCGCAGCATGTTGCAAGCGCAATCAATGCGTGTGCCAATAAATTCTAACGTCTATACGTTAGGTACATTCATGGATAAAATAAATAAATATCTTTGGGACATTACACAGCACCATCTAGTCCCAAACTAAGCAGAGCTTGTGGTATGGGTACTAGACAATGGATATAATACGTATATACTTTTTTTTTTTTTTTTTTTGTAAATACATACTTATAATACATAAGCAACACACCCAGACCAACACAAACACTTATGTTCATCACACAAATATTTGTGTCCTGTGGGAATCGAACCCACGACCTCGTTATAAGCAGTCCGACACTCGAACCACTAGACCACAGAGGTCGAAATAAATATTGAAATAAGATACTTTGTTGCCCATAGACTTTAAAAATGTTCTGCCATAATTTGGTAAACATTCTGTCTATGTATGTGGGCAACAAACTATCTTATTTCAATGTTAAAATTCTTGCCCGTTTTTGTTCCTGCATTCCTAAAATCACGCTTATTTTGACAGAAGGCTTATGCAATGTGTAACTGAAAGGTTATTTATATGTATATAAGATACATATCAAGGACACGGCTTCTCTGGAGGTAAATCCAACTTCGAGAAAGAGGTCAATCGTCGAATCCGACTCGGTTGGGCAGCGTTCGGGAAGCTACGCAATAATATCTTCTCGTCCAAAATACCGCAGTGTCTCAAGACGAAAGTCTTTGACCAGTGTGTGTTGCCAGTAATTACTTACGGTACTGAAACGTGGTCGCTCACAATGGGCCTGATAAGAAGGCTCAAAGTCACTCAAAGGGCAACGGAGAGGGCTATGCTCGGAGTGTCCCTGCGTGATCGAATCAGAAATGAGGAGATTCGCAGGAGAACGAAAGTAACCGACATAGCCCGAAGAATTGCCAAACTTAAGTGGCAGTGGGCGGGGCTCATTGCTCGCAGAACGGATGGCCGATGGGGCAGTAAAGTTCTAGAGTGGCGACCGCGTACTGGAAGGCGCAGCGTGGGTAGGCCCCCACAAGGTGGACCGACTCCCTGATGAAGGTCGCGGGAATCCGCTGGATGCGGAAGGCACAGGATCGGTCGTTGTGGCGATGCTTGGGGGAGGCCTATGTCCAGCAGTGGACGTCTTTCGGCTGAAATGATGAATGATGATGAAACATTTCAAATTGAAATTTACCCGTCACTAGCACCTTCATCAAGTGACGTGAAAAGATAACCCTCGTAGTGCAGTGACAAGTCTTTTATATGATTTGAATTCAACAAACTTCACTATGAAATGAAAAATTTGGTGCCTTCACGGTATGCTTAATTTTTTCGAGTAATTTATTTTGAGCTGTATCATGCATAGAGATTCTATACCATATTATTATGTATTCTTCACCTCTTTTGAATAGATGTAACTTTTCCGTAACGCGTTGTAGAATCAGGCAGAAAGATAAATACATGCTGAAATTTTAATGGCTTCTTTCCGGAAAATGTGTCATGGTACTCATCATTATGAACAATTTTTACTATGGGACCAACCCTGAAATCGCTAAAAAAATCAGGTGGTCCTTACATTTTATTTAAGTGAACACAAATGTACCTGCGTGTCCAATATAATAATGCACTGAGAGTACTGCTGAGGCTGCCGTGGCGGTGCAGTGCATCGGGGATGTTCGCTGATAATAATATTGATGGTTTCGCCGCCATTATCAGAAAAAGGTGTGCCTCCCTGATGACACGTACCCGCGGCAGTTCCAACACTATTCTGAGAGTGTTCGCAGATCGGTGGGATTCACCAATGCTGCAGAGGTGGATGCAGCTCCACACCATTAAATTGTACTGTTTACTAACACTAGATAATAAGCAAATTGTTACTAACACTATGGACTTTGTCTGAGAATAAACGTATTTTAATTTAATTTAATGTAGGGACCAACTGATTTTATTATTATTACCCGACTGCGCCAGAAGGAGGGTTATGTTTTTCGAGTGTATGTATGTATGTATGTATATTTCTTTGGCACGCTCTGTAGCCTAAACGGCTTGATGGATTTTAGCTTGAGAGGTGTCGTTAGATTCGTCTTAACCGTGAGAGTGACACTGGGTATATTAAAATTACAAAAATCAAAATGGCCGCTTTTTGGCGCCATATTAAATGGCTTCAAAAATTTTTTTTCCTTCGTAACCTATCGAGTGTGGTATCAAAATAAAGGGTTTAATAAATGCTTTACAAAAATATATACAACTTACATGTTTAAATGTAATTTGGAATGAGAAATGCTAAAAAACAACAAAATATTTAACGTTAAAAATGGATCAGCGCGATAAAACATGACATAACTAAAAAGTTTAAAATAAAAAAGTTAATTAATAAAACCAAAAAACCCGACTGCGTGTAAAAATAACTGAAAAGATGTAAACAAGACTTGTGTAGGTAAGTCCATGTGAAAGTATCAAATCGACAGGCAGGCGGAGGCTACTTAGGCTATGAACTATGAACTACTTTGACCAAAAACATACGTAGCCTCCGACTGCCTGTCGATTTGATACTTTCACATGGACTTACCTACACAAGTCTTGTTTACATCTTTTCAGTTATTTTTACACGCAGTCGGGTTTTTTGGTTTTGTTAGTTAACTTTTTTATTTTTCGGGACATTTCAGCGTCTATAACTGATGTTGTAGACCCGTATTTCAACTTTTTTTACGTCAAAATCTTGAATTTCCTGCGCCTGGGGAAGGTGGAGGAGAGTGGCAGACTGAAACCACCGCGGTATCCTTCCGTCTACCTACTTAATATTGATCGGAGGTTACAGGTGCGGAATACGCCTCATAACCGGACCATTACTACAAACACACTATAACTCAAGAATCCCCCAACCTTTCCCCACTCTTCACTACACATAACACACACACACATCTTCTGTTTTGGACAAGCATTTTAAGTCTAGAATATTAATGCGTATTTACATGTCTGTTTTTGGCTATTATTATTGTTTTTTTTGCCTAATGTTTGAGGGGTATGGCGCTGTATACCGAGATATAGGACCTGTCCTACTTCGGATACAGATGCTCCCATGTTGTGTACGTAAATATTAGCCCATAAGTTTTGCTATAAGTGGTTGTATAAATTGTTGGTGAAATAAAGGTTATTAATTAAAAAAAAAAAAAAAAAAACTCCCAATGTTGGGCGCGGGCCTCTTCTCAGAATGAGAAGAATTCAATCCTCATTCCACTACGCTGGCCTACTGCGAGTTGTCGCACTACACACATCATCGAGAACTGTATGGAGCACTCTCAGGTGTACAGGTTTCCTCACCATGTTTTCCATCACCGTTAAAGAAAGTGATAATCAAATAATGATCCGCACATGAATCCAAAACATCAGAGGTACGAGCCGAGTTCGAACTCAGACCCTCCTGCATGAAAGGCATTCAACCGCTAGGCTAACACTACCACATGGGACAAATATAAAAAATACATATCTTTTGTCCTGCCCTTTCAATATCTTCGGAAACCTATGCTGACCTAACCTAACCTGTAAAATCTAAGCTACAAAGCTTAGACCATAGACGCATAGTTGCTTGTTTGTCGGTGTTCTACAGGCTGTACTTTGGAGTGTGCGCAAGAGCTCCATGAGCTTATTCCGCCATCTCCTTTCTTTCATCGGACTTCACGATACTCTGCAGGATACACATTTGGTAGAAATCCCTACTATCAGAACCAAGCGCTTTGAGAACTCTTTCATAATGCGCACAGCCAAGTTGTGGAATTCACCGTCGGCATCTGTATTTCCTGGCACTTACAACCCTAACGCCTTTAAAGCTGGAGCATAGAATATATACTAACGGCTGGAGTGAATCGGCACTCGGCACCTAATAGGTTTGCTCGCTCCATCGTCTACCACATCTTGACAAAGCAATATTAGATATTCTGTGACAAAGCTGTCTAGATTGCAGTCAAGAGAAGATCTATAAAAAAACTATTATTTTAGTTCTTTCCTTTCTGCTTATCTCTACGTTTCTTTTTTTTATAACAAAGGAGGGTAAACGAGCAAGTGGGTCACCTGATGGTAAGCAATCTCCGCTGCCCATGGACAACCGCAACACCAGGGGATTCGCCGATGCGTTGCCGAACTTTCAAAAAGACGTACGCTCTTTTCTTGAAGGTTCCCATGTCGAATTTGTTCGGGATAAAACTTTTTAACAAAAAATTGAACTGACGAAAACAGAAAGAGAAAAATAAAATGAAGCTTTCAGTCTTTTCCTAACTAAACTAATGTAAATAACTACATATTAGTCGGCGCCAAACAAGCAAGCAAAGTGCAAGTGGTCGAGCGGAGAACGCATTTTTGGAAAGTTATTGTTTATCGTTGAAAATTTCACGTTGTATTTGATGTTATGTTGTTTTTATAATTTATTTAAAGTAATTTAATGATCTTCGTGTGTGATGTCAATGATCTTCGTTGATTGATTGTTTGGCGCCGACTCATAATAAAATATTTTTTTGTGGCTAAAATCTAACTCCAGGTCTCCATTATGTTGTAGTGTCTAGAACTACATTTATGTGTGCCAAGTTTCAACAGAATCGATTTACAGGTAAGAATTCAGTGGGTGAACAAGCACTCACTGTTTTCCTACCCTTAAGGGTGGATTTTGATTTTGAAATTTCATCATCATCATCATCATCATCATATCAGCCGAAAGACGTCCACTGCTGGACATAGGCCTCCCCCAAGCATCGCCACAACGACCGGTCCTGTGCCTTCCGCATCCAGCGGATTCCCGCGACCTTCACCAGGTCGTCGGTCCACCTTGTGGGGGGCCTACCCACGCTGCGCCTTCCAGTACGCGGTCGCCACTCCAGAACTTTACTGACCCATCGGCCATCCGTTCTGCGAGCAATGTGCCCCGCCCACTGCCACTTAAGTTTGGCAATTCTTCGGGCTATGTCGGTTACTTTCGTTCTCCTGCGAATCTCCTCATTTCTGATTCGATCACGCAGGGACACTCCGAGCATAGCCCTCTCCATTGCCCTTTGAGTGACTTTGAGCCTTCTTATCAGGCCCATGAAAATTTAAATGGAACCAACTTCGAGGTATTCATCCATCTATCTATCCTCAGAATCATCAAAATCGGACTGCTCTGTAAAAAGTTGTGCGTGGTCACACATAAAAAAAAAGTACTGTAGTTGACTACCAACCATCAAGATGGTGAGGATGGAATTTAGATTTATGGCGGGTGGTAAGATGTTGGAAGTCAGCGGCTGGATGGTCGAACAATTTCTCAGAGCACTCCCCATAGTACATGCGATATAGGATTCTTCACAACATTTAGCTACCTACTAGACTGCTCTTTCTGTGATCTTTATGGCACTACCAATCGGATACCGTTAGTTAGTTTGACCATAACTTGGTAGGTCCCTATCTGTCATGGTATTTCCTTTATTACAAAGATCTTATTGTTCAATAATGATACCATGGTAGGTAATCATGATATGTTTGTTGATAATAAGACCTTTTTTCTTTACCTCCCTGTAGACTCAAAATCTTAAGGGAAGCTTTACTCTTGTATAATAGTTAGTACACATATTTAACATTAAAAAAAACTATGTTAACGATACCACCACAAACCTTCACGGATGTACTGCCTACATAAGAGTTTAAACGAATATTACTCTTAATAAAACGAAAACAGAGTCCTTTTTGTGATGTGGAATGGAAGTTGTTATTAAAACCATACAATTTTAATTTTGCTGTCAGAAAACAGACTAAGCTTACAATTATAGGCTTTGATGCCTGACAGTAAGGTAGGGAAAGTATTTTTTTTTTATAGAAACACAACTTTGTAAGCACAGTGCAGCGCAAGATTGGAAAGTGGACAAGTCTTTTAGTCCGGCGACTTGGCCGAACCGAACGCACGTGTCACAGCCTCGATAATCGAAAAAAAAACTTAGTGGTGCATTTGACAGACGTCAAAATTTCCTTGTGTATGTCTCCAGTGAAATTTGTGTATAAAAAATTGTAACAATAACAAAAATAAGTGTGAACGATTGCTGTTTGGATTTTAAATGCTTGTTTTTTAAATACAGTTGGACGTGGAGGTAAGTCGATCTTCTATGCCTAAGAATTTGCGTATGTACTTATAGTGTGACAAGAATATGTTTGACCGTTTTATTATTAACTATGTATTCTACCGGTTTTGCTTGCGTTTCGTAAGAATTCTTGCGTTTTAATTACCTATAACTACTTACTTTAGTAACTTAAGTTTCATTTTATCCGTTGTAACGACAGTGTGGGATAATATTTGTTTAGCCTGTTCAAAGAAATACTGTTTGCATAAAAAAACATTGATGCATGTTTAGGTAAGTTTACGTTTTTTTTTACCTACCTCGCTTATCTTAAACTTAATTAGGTACCTATATAAAATTCCATTATAAATATTTTTAGCTAGAAACATTAAAATACAAAGTATAGGAATTATAGTGCATGCCATTACTACTAGTATAGTATTATATTATCTGTGCCATTACAAACTTACAATAAGCACCTATGAGATGAAAAGGCTAAGCTCGCACAGCGATTTTTATTTGCACGATTTTTATTCGCACGATTTATATTCGCGATTATTATTTTTATGTTTTTTTAAATCGCCAGTGCGGGCACCTGCACCTGATTCCATTTAGCGATAAAAAATCGCGCGAATAAAAATCGCAGTGCGGTGTAGGCCTAAGAGAATTTAATTTTGTTCCGGCGCGGGAATCGAACACATAACTTCCAACACAGACAGTGGATGTTTTTCCACTGTGTCATTGAGTAAACTGAGACCATAGCAACTACTGAAGCTGAACCACATACGTGTATGTAATGACATACCAGTACATCCCCTCTTTTTATTATATTGAATGAATTCCGTCACTAAACTTTCATAACTTGTGTGAATTGAAAATTGTGTAATCGACGAAAATTGTACTCCAAAATTACTTAGGAAAAATGCTTGAATGATTTATAATGGAGAATAAAAATAAGGCTTTTATTTTTCACACAACTGGGGAATAAACAGAGTTAATATTTTTCAAGGCGATATTGCTACCTCGTAGCCCGCGAATCATTTTTTTTTGAGTTCCGTACCCAAAGTGTGCCAAACGGGACCCTATTCGTTAGTACTATTAGATATTCTGTGCTATTACTCTCGCTACGCTGTTCGTCCATCCGTCTGTCTGTCACAGGGCTATATCTTTTGAACGGTAACAGGTAGCTAGTTGAAATTTTCTCAGAATATGTGTTGCTATGACCCCTATCACAACAAGTACTAAAAATAAAAAAATCCAAAATCAAAGGGGGTCCCCCCCATACAAGAAACCTCGAAAAACATGCCATTTTTTCAACGTTTTTGTTTCTGCTCAATCTTCAAAACGGTAATACATACCAGCGTCAAACTTGGCCTGATTATAGTGCATACTATTTAGTTTAGCAACAAATACTAAAAATAGGGCAAGCATAGACATATATGGTGGTACCTGCGTAAGAAAGAGATGCAAAAATTCATATTTCGCGCACTGTACGTTGAAGTCTTTTGTTGAACTCTCGTAAACAAATCAGTATCTATGGGGTATCAGGTCGATGGGTGCCCTTACTGCGTGAGTCCGACTCGCACTTGGCCTGTTTTTCCAAATTGTAGCTCTATTTCTTGTTGATCGAAGTCTATTTCACGTTGTTCATCAATCAAAATATGATTCGGGCCAAAAATAGTATAGCTTGATAGTAACATTGCAGCATTGCGCGTTGATGTCTTTCATATACGACGACCTCTGTGGTCTAGTGGTTCGAGTGTCGGACTGCTGATCGTGAGGTCGTGGGTTCGATTCCCACAGGACACAAATATTTGTGTATTTATATCCATTGTCTAGTACCCATACCACAAGCTCTGCTTAGTTTGGGACTAGATGGTGCTGTGTAAAAATGTCCCGAAAGATATTTATTTATTTTTATTTTATATAAACATTAACAGCCAAAATTAATATCCAATCTATCCATGATTTGCCCTACTAGAGATAGTAATTTGACATAAGCTCCATACAAAATATGTCAAATTTCTATCTCTAGTAGGGTAAATCGTGGATAGATTGGATATTAATTTTGGCCGTTAGACATGGGCTAATTAGCTCCGGTAAAAGATTGCTTATTTAAATATCATTCCAAGTAAAGATATGTGTAGGATTAGCATATCCATAACCGCTTAATATATCCGGGACTGAAGCAAATTTACGTTGCATGCTATGTCCGAGGTTGATAACTCCGGTTTCTAAATAAATCCACCGGTGTGAGGCTGGGTATATTGTAGCCGATTGAATAGATCCGCGGAACGATTAAGTGATACAGTAACATAATAATTGATTTCCTTTCATATTTTACAGGCTTTTAGGACTGTCTATCAAATGAATGAAAAAAACCGGCCAAGAGCATGTCGGTCCATGCTCAGTATTATAGGGTTCCTTAAGTAGGTCTAATTACAAACGAATCAAATCGAATATTAATCATTGCTATTTTAGTTTTTGCAAACAGCGCCACCTAGTGCTAAGTTTATGAAGCTAAATTTAAGAAGTGTGTTTCTTTTTGTGATTTTTTTAAATAGAAAGTAACTAAAGGAGCATTATTTGCTACGATCATTTTTCTCTAAGGTCAATGACCTATGAACTAGGACGTCTTAAGTATTTTTCAGTTTTCTCACTATAACTCAAAAATTTATAATCACATTATACTCGAAATAATTTTAAAAGAGAGTTTTTATAAAGTTCTATCAATGTTGAAGACTATAAGTTTCTACGTTGCATAGTTTGGAAATGGCAGGGGGGGGGACACATTGCAAGCCACTTTGGCGAACTGTATTTCGCAGAGGGTATACCTGATAAAAAAGTTGTGTATGAAACATTACCTTCATTTTAGTAGACCTATTCAACGATACCCCACACGAGGGGGTGCAGCGAAAAAAATATTTTCATCGCCATTTCATATGTATGGGTGCCACCCCTAAAATACGTAATCAAGATTTTTTTATTCTTTTAAAATTGAGATCTATATCTATTCCATTTTTTGTCAAAATTTCATTTACTTATGTTTATAACTGTAGAAGTTATTAAGCGGTAAAGGATTAGGACAGACGGACAGACGGACAGACGGACAGACGGACGGACATGACGAAACTATAAGGGTTCCTTGTAGGATTTCGGAACCCTAAAAATGAAAAGCGTATTTAAAAATCAAGTATTATACAATGTACAATGATTATCTAAACTTAGTTTTTCCTTCCATATCGTTGTCGTCAGTGTCGAATGTCGGGCGTCGGTGTTACTCGGATATAGGATGTGTTTATTTTTTTTGAAAGTGATGGAGTGATACATATCCCCTTTGGGATATATATCCGAAGATATAGATGTGTCCAGAGTTACCCATGCCTACTTTCAAGACATATAAATCAACGTGGTATGACAGTAAAAAGAACTATTGCCCAATAGTTTTATCCAAAACTCGGTCTAGATCTTAACTCCGTTCATTCGTATGTCCTTTGAATTCTCGTGAACAATACCGCGAAAAACATTGAAACTTTTACCAAAATGTAGTTCACAGCTTTTGTTTTAAGAACAGCCTTGACTGGTAGCCTGTCACTCGTTGTATGCCGTTTTTAAAATGTAAAACTACTGTTTTCGTTGTTTTTGGGTTGCATTTTTCCGCAATTATGAAACAGTTGCTTAGAAGGATAATACTTGTGATAATTCTTTTAATGCTTAAAATATAATTCTAGATCGGAAACGAATACAACAGAAAAATAAGAAGCAAAGTGGCGCCCCCATCTTTAAAAAAAATATTACTTGCTGAATACATCATTTATCGAAAATTCGTTTTTAACGATTGAAGTACAGGTACTGTAGTTTAATCAGAAACTATTAACTCTAAATTATAGTTCGCTGTAGTTGTAGATAGAAAAAGCATTTTTTCTATCTACAACTACAGCGAACTATATTTTTACCGATGGGGGCGCCACTTGAGGAATGTGTGGTGTAACGAGAATGGATAGGATAAGGAATGAATATGTAAGTAAGAGGGAGTCTGAAAATAGCGCCAGTGACAGAGAAGTTAAGTAGCAATAAACTGTCATGGTATGGACATGTGATGAGGAGGAATGAGGAGCATGTTACGAGGAAAGTTTTAAGTATGAATGTTGATGGCTATATGAAAAGAGGGAGACCGAAGAAAATATGGATGGATTGTGTGAAAGATGATATGAATAGAAATAAAGTAAACACGGAGATGACGGCTGATAGAGATGTATGGAAGAAAAAGTTGAGAGGTGTCAAGGGACACCCGGATTGAACGAAGTTCCTTTCGATTCGGTATTGCAGTTGTTATGGGCAAAGGTAGCCACTTAACATCAGGTGGGCCTTTAGCTCGTTTCGCCATCCTATACTAAAAAAAAAAAAAGTGTCGCTACAACTTTTCGTGAGAATTGTTTCCGTCTAGCCCCCTTTCACAACGCGCGATAAGGAACTTCGTTCCAAAAAAACATGCTGCGCCGACCCCAAATAAATTGGGATAAGGGCAGGAGGATGATGATGATGGGGGCGCCACTTGGCTGCTACATTAAGAAGCTACTTTCCACATTATTGAGAATCTCCACCTTTTTTTGAATTGAAGTTACAACAAAGTTTAGGCACAGATAATATAATACTATACTCACAAGAGTCCGATTCTATTAATTATCCTACAAATAAAAACTGTTATTATTATTATACAATTAATTCCCACAAATCTGTAACATAATATAACATAGCATAACATAGTGTAATAGTACACCCACATTTCGCCAGTTATGTTAAAGTCCCATGTAATAGGGGGCGAGCCTATTGCCATTGACCGGGCACAAATCCAGTCTCCGAGCTGCTACTGAGAATTTCCTAATGAAAAAACCCAATAACACTTTGCCCGACCCGGGAATCGAACCCAGGACCCCACGCTCAGCAGTCGCGCTTGCAACCACTAGACCAACGAGGCAGTCAAATCTGTAATAATAACTTTATGTTTGTACGCCTATCAAGGCAAAGCATAGTGATACTGGAATATTTATAAATTAATACCATGTCTGTACGGAAAGCCTACACAATGTGAGGTCAGCTTTTACTGGAAATGTACAGCTTGATGTGTAGCCGTGTGTACATCATACGTCAGTGTGACAAATAAATAAATTTGAATTTGAATTAATCCATACATTATTTTATTTCATTATTATTAAATCAAATAACACTGTAAAAAGAGTACAACAACTTATCATCTATTTTTCTTCATAAAAACGTTATAATCAACACGTCTTCACACTGACTCTACGACCAGAACCACTATTCAATGTACTATGTGACCACAACTTCTAAAGTCATATAAAGTCGTTAGTAAAGGCTATTGCAAGGACTTGTAAGCTAAAAATAGTAGCATGAGGGCAGCAACCTGAGGTCCTTAGCGCCATGGCCCATGAGCTTAGCTTGTTATACCTGATGGGAATTTAAACATGTTGCAATAACAGTCTGGTATGAGAAAAAATATACAAGCTATAGGTGCAGCACGCTGCGATTGCGTTCTTGACGTTTGCCTGCTCATGAAGATCCGTAAATATTGCCAGCTACGTATGAAGGAACAATTGCCGTACTTTATTGTGTTTTTTATTTCTAATAAACCTAATTACAGACAATTTTGAAACTTCAGGCTCTAGTTGCACGGTTCCAAATTGTGGATCAAATGGAGAAGAACCGGCAAGAAACTCAAAAAATCTAAATCAAAATTCATTTGTATAATGTGATTACCTATAATGTAGGTTAATGTCAGAAATAAACAAGAGTTTATAAGTGAGTGAGTGCCTTTAGCAACAAACCTAAAAAGAGTTGCCATAGTATGTAGGAGCTGAGCTGTCCCGACAGACGGCACCCGTTCACGAGCATGACGCGAGCATCAGCCATCAAGACGCTGACAACAGCCAAATACCCCAAATAGGCTTCTTTTAAAAACATTTTTAGCTGTATCTATTCAGTTTGTGGCAGTGAAAAAAAAATATGTTAATCTTGATCGTATTTTCTGAAACTGTATTGTGCCCAAAACACGTTTTCTTGAAGTTTTCTCTATAGAAAAGAATTGTAAACTAACCTCTTAAAACATGCTTTAAAGCAAACAATCTCTATTGTTTACTAAATACACGCTGAAATTTGAGTCGCTTAGTTCCCGAAAAGGGGTCATTGTACTCATAATTATGAACAACTTTTTCTATGGGACCAACCCTGAATTAACGAAAAAAAAATCAGGTGGTCCCTACATTTTATTGATTTAAGATAACACAAATGTAGGGACCAACAGATTTTTTTTTCGCGATTACAGGCTTGGTCCCATAGTAAAAGTTGTTCATAATGATAAGTATAATGACCCCCTTTCGGGAATTAAGCGACTCAAATTTCAGCATGTATATAAATAAAATTAAGAAAACATTTGAGAAAGACAATAATCTAAACATTTGTTGTTTCTGTTTTTCAAATAAGCTTTTAGTTTTTTATTAAAAAAATAAATTGTTAATATTTATTCAAGTTGAGCGGCGTATCCGACGTCCCTCGGCTCGTTGCCTCTCTTTCAGTTCTGTTCGAAACGACAGTGACCGCAGAGGTCTGATTTTTTAGGTGTTGTCAGCCTCTCATATTGAAGGGAACTTAACGACCCAATACTAACGCCACCATCAGCATGCCATTTAAGTGAGCATTATTGCTAGACTATAAATAGGCAGGAATATACATGCTAAAATTTTAGTCGCTTAAATCCCGAAATCGTCATTGTACTTTTTATCGCGATTTCAGGGTTGGTCCTATAGTAAAAGTTGTTCATAATGATGAGTACAATGACCCCTTTTCGGGAAATAAGCGATTCAAATTTCAGCGTGTATAGAATTACTGTACAAACACTCCATACTTACATTTTTATTTTACATAGGTACTTAGGATTCCGTTGCAGCTGCCTCAAAGTTGATGTATCAGTGAAGCTGACATCTTTATCAATCTCAAAACATGTAGGTATGTCTAGTCACTAGGTATAATTATATTCCTACGGTAATAAAATGTGGTCAACAGTGACGCACGTCGAAGGAACTAGTCCAACCAGATATTTGCTTGTAGGCTCGCGCGGCGGCTGAGGCCTGTGCTGTGTCGCCTGTGTCCTTATATCGAGATTATTATGTTGCATATTCAAGATTATTCTCAAATAAAATAAAACTGGCTAGGTGCGAGTTGGACTCTCGCATTAAGGGTTCCGTACCTTCCATTGACCCGATAAAGTGCAATCGCGCAGTGCCGCACCAAATGTCACTTAGCTCATTAGCTGTCAACTTAGTTCACTTGTATCATAATGTACTATTATAATTAGAAGTGGGCGTTTAAACAAAAAGCGCTTAAAAAAGTCTAATTAAAAAAAAAGCGTATAAGCACGCTTTGTGATTAAAGCAGATTTCGTTTAGACTTTTTCGTAAACCAAACTTATGCTTTCAATAGTACGATTGAAATGTAACCTTATTTCTATGTACATAAGACTCAATTTCAAAGTTGACTGGTGGTGGTTTGAAACCGGCAGAATTAAATTTTATTCGTTTACGTAAAATTTGTTTAGAGAAAGCACTTTTTTATTTTGTTGATTATTTTCGTATTTTTCTTTCCACAATTTATATCTTTAGAATTCGCTTCGCATGCGTAAAATGCGTTAAAATAATAAAATAATTAGTAAGGGTAGGCATATCTATACGACTTTGATTTAACTGTAAAGTTAGTCGAGTCGGTTAAGGAACAATGTTTCTTAATAAGATATCGCTGACGTCACCCAAAGACGTATAGTGGAGGATGATTTCGATACCACGAGCAGTGTTCACGGTAGCTTAGTGGCAAAAGCACTGGCGTACTGAGCCAGGAGTCGCAGGTTCGAATCCTGTTCGTGAGCGATTTTTTCTTTCCACAATTTATATCTTTAGTTTCGTATCGTTTAAACATTTTAAACGTTTTTGACCTTGATTGATTTGCTTTTGCTTTGGCGCTTAGTTTATTTTTCGTCGTCAACGAGTGAATACGTTTTTGAATGTTCTCCTTGGTAATTACGCGACGGTTGTAGTTTGTTTGTATAGTTTTTAGTGAACTTTGTAAATAGTTTAAATGTAAATAGAATAGTGTAATGTAGACAAATAAAAGTCAATTTTTTTAGAAGTGAAAAACGAAAAGCGGCAAAAGCGTAAAAAAATTCGTTGGCAGAAAAAAGCACAACGTTTAAACACGCTTACGATTTTAAGTCGTTTTTCCCAACTTTAATTATAATATAAGCCAATTACGTGGGACACTCGGAAAGTTTTGCGAAACTAAAAAAAATTGTTCTATACGTACATATATTTTTATCAAATCTTTTCAAAGTACTTTCCACCAGCCTCTATACAAAGATTCATGCGCCTAAACCAGTTTTCAAAACACTTCTTCCAGTCCGCCGCAGACACCTCGTTTACAGCCTGCTCGAACGCAGCCAGCGCATCTTCCGGCGACGAAAATTGTATCCCTTTGAGCTGATTTTTTATTTTTGGGAATAAAAAGATGTCACACGGTGCTAGATCAGGGCTGTAAGGAGGGTGACCCAGGAGTTTGACTGGCGTGCTGTCCAGGAAGTCCCTCGTTTTGAGTGCGGTGTGCGCAGGTGCATTGTCGTGGTGGAGCAGTAGCCCGCGGAGCCCTGTGTTTGGTCGCTTGTTGCTTATAACAGAGAAAACTTCTGGCAAACATTTGGTAGTATACCATTCGGCATTAATGCTTCTTTGATCCCGTAAGGGAATTGATACCAAGTGGCCAGTCAAATTAAAAAAGCTAGCGATCAAAATCTTACCCCCGCTTCTAGATCGCTTCACTTTGGTAGGCGTTGGCTCATTTTGAAACACCCAAACAGTCGACTGGCGCTTGGTTTCTGGGTCGTATTGATAAATCCAGGACTCATCACCTGTAACGATGTCGTAAACACGCCGAGACGAGCCTGCTTCAAATTTGTTAAGCATATCACGGCACCATTCCACCCGGGCCTGCTTCTGAGCATCGGTGAGGTTGTGCGGCACCCAGCGTGATACTATCCTCCTCACGCGAAGATGGCTGTGTAGAATCTCGTGAACGCTTCCCGATCCAATCTTCAATATGTGTTGAATCTCCTGATATGTAATTCGCCTATTGTCTTGGATTAAATTTTTCACTGCTAGCACGTTTTCTTCGGTAACAGCAGTCAAAGGGCGACCGCTTCTTTCGTCATCCCCCAAGTTGGTCGACCGCGCTTGAATTCGTTATACCAACGATACACGGTTGCCTTGGAAGGGCCTTTATCCATGAATGCCATTTGAAGTCTATCGTACGATTCATCCGGTTTCAGGCGACACTTGAAATCGTATAAAATCATAGCTCTAAAATGTTCCCGGCGCAGATCCATATTTCAGTGAGACACAATACTTTGAATTAACTCGCAAAAAATGTGGAGGGAAATTTTGAAATTGGAACTTACTTATTTTTACTTATAAATAATCATATTTTCGAAAAACATTATAACTGGCCAGTCTCCCATATATAAAAACTTTTTTTCGCAATACTTTCTGAGGGGCCTGGTACTGTGGCACATGCACGGAGCAGAGCGCTGATGCACGGCGCCAGCGCACAGTTGTTTGGTTATGATTTTACCAACGACCATACAGCCTAATAGACGTCTACATAACATAACATCACGCCTGTATTTCCCCGAAGGGGTAGGCAAAGGTGTAATAGTACACCCACATTTCGCCAGTTCTGTTATAGTCCCATGTAATAGGGGGCGAACCTATTGCCATTGACCGGGCACAAATCCAGACTCCAGGCTGCTACTGAGAATTTCCTAATGAAAAAACCCAATAACAATTTGCCCGACCCGGGAATCGAACCCAGGACCCCACGCTCAGCAGTCGCGCTTGCAACCACTAGACCAGCGGTACTCTAAGTGTGTTCCGCGGAACCCTAGGGTTCCGCGATACCCCTGTAGGGGTTCCGCAAGAATTTAGAAAAAAAAAACAAAACACCTCTCTCTGGTCACTGGTCGAACGTTTTGAATCCGCCCGCCGCGCGTATACTTGTGAGCGCGCAGTCCCTTTGATAAAAGCCGCCTCTGAATTAGACGCTATAGTTGTGAACAAGCGACTTTCGGCTCTATCTTCAAAAGCATAAAGTCGAGATTGTTTACAACGCATTTTTTTGTATTTATATTTTTATTTCCGCTTTTTGTTTATCAAAGGCGCCGACTCGAGTATTTTTGAGAATGTTCGAGTTCGAGTCTAGGACTAAGTATAAAAGCGCTATTATATAAAAAAAGTCGCGCCTCGTCAGTCAGTTGACGATTAGCGTTCGGAGCGATAAGTTCGTACCTACCTACTTACAAGCTGGCTAGCCTGCTGCCTTCTTGTAAGTTCTACTGCCCGCTGTATTCTGATTGTATCAGTTTTGTACATTTCTTCTTTGGACTAAACTTTGTCTCATAAACGCAGTAACAATTGTGCATTATTTTGACCCTACCATCCTGACGTGTAACATTATTAATAAAGAAGAATGGAACGTTGTCTTAAAGGTGTTAAACGTGTTGCAACGACATCTTCTAATGACGCTGAATGTTCAAAAGCAGTACGCGCGGAGAATACAGCAATTACCGATCCAGACGATGATGCCACGACGTCAAGCTCCACGGTTTCAAAGTCGAAAAAAAGGAAGTATGATGAATCATATATCAGTTTCGGATTTGTTGATTCCAACGGCTCACCTCTCTGCATGTTATGTAGTAAACTGCTTCCTAATAGTTCCATGGCACCTGCCAAATTACGCAGACATTTAGAAACTGTACACCCCGAGTCTAAAGACAAGAATAAAGAATTTTTTGTTCGTAAAAAAGAACAGTTATTGGAAAGTCAAAAAAATATGATGCATGTAACACAAACTATCAATGAAAAGGCCACGGAGGCATCATATTTAGTTAGCTATCGCATTGCACAAGCAGGTGAAGCGCACACTATCGCTGAGAATTTAATAAAGCCATGTGTGTTAGACATAACAAAATGTATGCTCGATGAAAAATCTGCAAAGCATCTTTCTATTGTACCGCTATCAAACGATACTGTTTCACGGCGAATCCATGATCTGGCAAGCTACGTCAAACAAGAACTAGTTGCACGTCTACAAAAAACACGATTCGCCTTGCAAATGGATGAGTCAACTGATGTCACTGGTCTGGCTATCTTGCTGGTTATCGTGAGATATCCATATGAACGTTCTTTTGAAGAAGACATGCTTATGTGTTCACCGCTGCCCACAAACACTACCGGGGAAGAAATTTTTAATAAAATAAACATATTTTTTAAAGAAAATAATCTTAGTTGGAACGATTGCATTGACATTTGTACAGATGGGGCCAAGGCGATGACAGGTAAAACAGCAGGAGCAGTATCACGAATAAAAAGTAAAGCGCCTAATTGTAGTTACAGCCATTGTATTCTGCATAGACAAGCACTTGCGATGAAGCAAATGCCGTCAAATCTAAAATTAGTTATGGATGAAGCGGTAAAAATAATTAATTTTATCAAATCACGACCACTACAATCCCGATTGTTCTCATTATTGTGTGAAGATTATGGCAGCAAACATAAAACACTGCTGCTCCATACAGAAGTGCGATGGCTGTCTCGGGGTAAAACTTTAACAAGGCTATTTGAACTTAGAGCCGAGTTACAAATGTTTCTTTCAGCAGATACAGTTTCTTTTAATTTGAAAGACCGTTTGTATGATAAAACTTGGTTGTTCCGATTGTCTTTTATGGCGGATATATTTCAAAAACTGAACGAATTGAATTTATCATTGCAAGGTAAACAGACAACAGTGTTCCAGGCCTATAACAAAATAACTGCCTTCAAAAGAAAATTAGATTTTTGGATTATTTGCGTTGGTAAGAGAGAAATAGAAAGCTTTACGTCACTCAGTGAGTTTGTTAGCGATAACGACTCGGAAATGTTTCAAGATGATGTGTTTGAAGAATTGGTCCAATATCTCACTTCGATGCGCGCATCTTTTGTAAAGTATTTTCCCGAAGAACATAATACAAAAATGAAGCTGAATTCATGGATTCATAATCCTTTTTTACCCAACTTGCAAAAGCCCGAAAGTATGTCAAACGAGATATATGAATCTCTTTTAGAAATGTCATCAGACACAAGTATGGAGTCACTGTTCAAAACGACGCCTCTCAACGATTTTTGGTGCAGAATCCGTGATGAATATCCAATGCTTGGCAGAATGGCTCTGAATATTCTTCTCCCGTTCCCAACAACATATTTGTGCGAAACAGGATTCTCAACCTATGCAGCCACGAAAACAAAATATCGCAATAGACTGGACGCCGAACCTGATATGAGACTTCAAATGTCTTCTATCAAACCTGATATCAACCAATTGATGAAAAATAAAAAACAGTTTCATACCTCCCATTAGTTAAGATTTTTTCATTTTTAATATCTTCTATTATTGTACTTGGCATGTGGTTAAAGTAAGTAATAATTAGTAACTGTTACATTGTACTTTTATTATGCTTATATAATAAAGAATACACTTTTAAAAACTATTGTTTTATTGTAGGGTTCCGTCAAGTATTTTGCTTGTCAAAAGGATTCCGTGACCAAAAAAGTTTGAGAACCGCTGCACTAGACCGACGAGGCAATAGACGTCTAATCTTGAATATAATGCGTTCAATAAATTCTGCCACTATAGCTGAGGCGGGGTACTACAATCCGATTAGCCCTACCAAGACGGCTATTGGCTAATCACTAACGCGGCAGTTTTGACGACTCACATAAGTGGTCGAAACTGGTTTGAAGATTTCAAGTGGCGAATAGTGGCGACCTACATTAGTGAATTTTCATAGATGTGTTGCAGACTTCGGTTGCCTGATATGAGGCGCCTATGGGCTGTATGGTCGTTGGATTTTAACGATAATCCAAGGTGCCTCGATATGTGACATTGAACAAGCAAACGTAAGGTCCTTGACACCACGTTATCATACATATTAATGACTAACTTAAAGGGCTATTAACATTGCTGATAATGTACCAGTTTAAGAAAAAAAAAATACCGCAGCTTGTGGTAATTTATTTAATTTTTTTCTATATTTTAGTGATTGTCGTCCCATATCGAATTAGTTCGCGTAAAATTGGAACCTATTACATCCTTTCAGGGTTTTGTAAAACCCTATATTTTATTTACAGAGCCCGTTTTACATAAGCACTGATAGCCTAGTGGTTGAACGCTTGCCTTCCATGCAGGAGGGTGTGAGTTCGATCCCGGCCCGCACCTCTGACTTTTCCAATTCATGTGTGGATTTATATTCGATTATCACTTGCTTTAACGATGAAGGAAAACATCGTGAGGAAATCTGCACACCAGAGAGTGCTCCATACTGTTCTCGATGGTGTGTGTAGTCCGCACTAGGCCAGCGTGGTGGACCTTAGCCTTCTCGTACTGAGAACAGGCCCGTGCCCAGCAGTGGGACGGTAATGGGCTGGTTATGTATATATGTTATGTTGTACATAGAGTTTTTTTTGTGTGTACAAATATTGGTGGTATTTAACTCGCTTGCGGGTTTGATGGCAGTTATTCAGTCTGATATCCAGCCACAGACATAGTAAAAAATATAGACCGACATGTGTGGTTGCTAAAGCAACCAACTCCAACTTATGATTATAACATAACATAACACAACACATTTCCCCGAAGGGGTAGGCAGAGGTGTAATAGTACACCCACATTTCGCCAGTTATGTTATAGTCCCATGTAATAGGGGGCGAGCCTATTGCCATTGACCGGGCACACATCCAGACTCCGGGCTGCTACTGAGAATTTCCTAATGAAAAACCCAATAACACTTTGCCCGACCCGGGATTCGAACCCAGGACCCCACGCTCAGCAGTCGCGCACGAGGCAGTTAAGTTAAATTATGATTATGAGTTTCTTAAAAGGCGGGGTGCCCCAAGTTTGCACATTAAAATTTCAATTCACTCGTGTATAAGTATTTTGGGTAATAGAGGTTATGGCCACAAAATTCTTTTTGGTGGTCATTATAATTATCCGAGGGGCTCGTAGCGAAGCAACGACTGCGCGGATTGTACGATCTGCAAGGTTAAGCTGCACTGGCCGCGGTCAGTCTGTGGATGGGTGACCGTTTCGATACACATCGAGACCCCTCCGTGCCTCGGAGAGCACGTTAAGCTGTCCGTCCCGGTTGTCATACGAATATCTATGGCAGTCGTTACGGGTAGTCAGAAGCCCGAAAGTCTGACAACTGGTCTAACCTCCGAATGTCAGTATTACCCAGTAACTGGGTTGCGGGGGTCTGATGGCAGTCGCTCCGTGTAAAATACTGATGTTCAGCCGCATCTGGCTAGACTGGAAGCCGACCACAATATAATTGGGAAAAAGGCTCGGAGGATGATGATGGTCAATTTAATTATCCCCATTGAAAATATCTATTGCGTCCAAATCTTTTGCAAATATTTCGAACTCCGATAAGGCCTATCAGTCAAGCTCTTTAACTAAAACTATTAAAAATTACGCTTATATCCATAACATCCATAAAACAGGAAACAGAAGGAGGACAGCATCGTTTTAAATGTTATTACGTGACGCTTACGAGTGCGTTTCGTTACGTGTAGTGTGGCGAAACGCTATAGTATCTGGGGCTCGTTTACATCACTAGTGGGGGACGGTTACTTGTGAAGCATCTTGGGATGTACGCTTGATTGGATGCTGAGAATTTAGGGACGGTTGTGTTCGGATACATACCGTTCCGTGTAGTGCCGGACGTAAAGAATTGCACCACCCTATCTCTTCTCATGGGTGTCGTAAAAGGCGATTAAGGGATTCACCAGAGGATGGGCAGCAGCGTTCTCTGAGTATTTAACCAACCAACCGCGATCGCCAACCCACCTGCCAAGCATGGCGATTATGGCATATCCCCTCCTTTTGGTGGAGGCCTATGTCCAGCAGTGGACGTCATTCGACTAAAATGATGATGATGATGAACTATATTGTGAAAAGAAAAAACACTTTTCCTCCCCCTTACTTTTGCTGTGCCCGACATGGTCCATAACGATCTCATTAGGTCTACATTGTGGAATTGAAGGCAAATAAATGATTTAATAATATTTAATTGATCGTCCTGCGCATCCTGGGCAGTCAGCCCCGCTACCAACCTGCTGACTGGCTAGTATTTTTCCCACGGCATGAGCTATTATCATTATGTAGCTCATGTCGACACGATAGAAGATTGAGTAATAAGTATTGAAAAGAAAAATGAGTACTTATTCTAAGAATACTTAGGTACCTAATTATTTTAAGGGTATTTGTGTCAAGTGTCACCCCAGAAAGATTTTTCGTAGACACCTTAACACCTCTTTTTTACCCCTGTTGGGTTTAATTTTCGAAAACGAATTAAAAAACGTGTAATTCATTCATTGCTACATAATTGAATTTGTACAACGATCCGATCAATCGAATTTATTTCAGTTCGTATTCAGTTGTATTATAATTAGTGACCAAGAATAACATAACATAACATCACGCCTGTATTTCCCCGAAGGGGTAGGCAGAGGTGTATAGTACACCCATATTTCGCCAGTTATGTTATAGTCCCAAGTAATAGGGGGCGAGCTTATTGACATTGACCGGGCACAAATCCAGACTCCGGGCTGCTACTGAGAATTTCCTAATGAAAAAACCCAATAACACTTTGCCCGACCCGGGAATCGAACCCAGGACCCCACGCTCAGCAGTCGCGCTTGCAACCACTAGACCAACGAGGCAAGTCAAGTCAGTCGAGACCAAGAATATTATTTGACATTTTTTATTTCATAACATCATCATTCATCATTTCATCATTTCAGCCGAAAGACGTCCACTACTGGACATAGGCCTCCCCCAATTAAGGGGGGATATGCCATAATCACCACACTTGGCAGGCGAGTTGGCGATTGCAGTTGGTTGGTTAAATACTCAGAGAACGCTGCTGCCCATCCTCTGGTGAATCCCTTAGTCGCCTTTTACGACACCCATGAGAAGAACATCATCATTACATTTTATTACTTTGCGACATTAGGAGTTGTATACATAACATAACCAGCCCATTACTGTCCCACTGCTGGGCACGGGCCTCTTCTCTGTACGAGAAGGCTAAGGCCTTAGTCCACCACGCTGGCCTAGTGCGGGTTGGCGGACTACACACAGCATCGAGAACTGTATGGAGCACTCTCTGGTGTGCAGGTTTCCTTACGATGTTTTCCTCCACCGTTAAAGCAAGTGATAATCGAATATACTCGGATTTGTACGCCTTCTGGCATAACATAGCGGACTCTTTATTGTATTGTAGAACTTTATAATATTTTTTGTACCTATGTTACACAAATGAATAAATGACTTATGACCAAAATAGCAGATATGCCATTTTGAGTTTTTAACGAATGACGACCAAAACAGAATCGAAAGTGAATCGAAACGTGACTTTAAAAATAATTTAATAACAATACCATGACCCTGAGTTTGTTTCGGTGTTTCTTCTCATGGTCAGTTATGGAAAAGCCGGCGCCGCCGGAGCCATGATCTATCGTAGCGACTTGTTAAAGTCTTGAAAAAAACTTAGGTACTTACAGAATGCATACACATGTCTGTATGATTTCTATAGTTAGACATGTTTTGTGTACCCAACCTAAGGCCCAGCAAGTTCTTTTTTTTGTATAATAAATTGAAGATGGCTTTTGGACCTAAGTTTATTTGTGAATGTTATTTTTTTTTCACTTTTTTAGGGTTCCGAACCCGAAGGGTGCCAAATGGGACCCTATTACTCTCGCTACGCTGTCCGTCCGTCCGTCCGTCCGTCTGTCTGTCTGTCTGTCATAGAGCTGTATCTTTTGAACGGTAATAGGTAACCGGTTGAAATTTTCTCAGAATATGTGTTGATATAAGGTGTATCACGACAAATACTAAAAACAAAAAAAGAGTCTAAAACCAAAGGGGTCCCCATACAAGAAACCTCAAAAAACATGCATTTTTTTCAAAGTTTTTGTTCCTGCTCTATCTTCAAAACGGTAATATATACCAGCGTCAAACTTGGTCAGATTATAATGCATATTATGTAGTTTAGCAACAAATACTAAAAATAAGACAAACATAGACATATGTGGAAGACATGCAAAAATTCATATTTCGCGCACTGTACGTTGATGTCTTTTGATAAACTCTCGTAAATTAAATCAGTTTTATGGGGTATAAGGTCGTTGAGAGGTACGGAACTCTTACTGCGCGAGTCCGACTCGCACTTGGCCGGTTTTTTTATAATAAATACTGGGTGTCAGGGAAACGCTTCCCAAAACGAAGACAGGTGATAGTGCTGGCGATTACTGATACTAAACCACGAAAAAAAATGCAATTCTTTTTATAGATTTTTCATATTTTTTTTGTATTTTTCATTATGTATGAGTTTAACTGCCCAAAGCTGGTTACGTATGAAAAATGCAAAAAAATATTTATCAAAAAATCTAAAAAAAGAATCGCATTTTTTTTTCGTGGTTTCGTATCAGTAATCACCAGCACCCATCTTCGTTTTCGGAAGCGTTCCCCTTACACCCAGTATAATTTGACCTGTCCCAGGGCTGTCCCTGCCCTTTAATAAAAATATTATACCTAACATCACACAGTCAAATTATATTTAATCGCGCCTCTTCCACTGTCCATCTTCCATTGCAGCATCGTAATTTACTCAATAACAATAATAACTAAATTGTTTTTCCTTGAATACCCCGCTGCGTGCGCATAATTGTCCCGCATTATACTATGTTGCGATATAAGTATACATTTTTATAACGTACCTATGTTTAGGTGATCTTTTGACCGGGTGAAATAAAGTCTCATCATCATCATTTCAGCCGAAAGATGTCCACTGCTGGACATAGGCCTAATTAAGGTGGGACAATGCCATAATCGCCAGGCGGGTTGGCGTTCGCAGTTGGTTGGTTAAATACTCAGAGAACGCTGCTGCCCATACTCTGGTAAATCCCTTAGTCGTCTTTTACGACACCCATGAGAAGAGATAAGGGTGGTGCAATTCTTTATGTCCAGCACCACACGGATCAAAGTCAATTTACCACAAGAATAAACATTTAATAAACATTTTGATTGATTGATTGATTGAATATAAAACAAGAGGTGAAAACTGCTGGACACAATACTCTTCTCCGAATGAGAAGGTTAAGGCCTTAGTCCGCCACGCTGGCCTATTGAGGGTTGGCAGACTACACACACCATCGAGAACTGTATGGAGCACTCTCAGATGTGCAGGTTTCCTCACGACGTTTTCCTTCACCGTTTTATTATTTTGAGGAAAGAGGTAGGGGTCTTGAACGCCCCTAAGTCACTGCGACCTGATAAGATCTATTGTGACGCCTTTTGCAGCATTACAGCACTTCCCCAAGCTGCAAGTCAATCATGAAGTCGACTATGACCTTGGGGGAGGAGGATTTGATCTCCTGCGTTGAGGTGACGTGGCCTCCAAGATGCTGGCTTCTGATGTGGTGCACTGCATCACATTCGCATAGGATGGGCATCTCATCCTTTTCGCGACAAAACCTGCAAACTGTGTTGCAGTGCCCAGTAAGGGTTCTTGTCAGGATTCTTATCTGATTCCTGTTCAAAGAAACCGCTTCTTTCGTAAACCTTACACACACCATCGAGAACTGTATGGAGCACTCTCAGGTGTGCAGGTTTCCTCACGATGTTTTCCTTCACCGTTGAAGCAAGTGATAATCAAATTCTGATTTGCACTAAGTCAGAGGTGCGGGCCGGGCTCAAACTCAGACCCTCTTACCCTGACTCAGGCCTCTCCCTATTCAGTTCTTTCCCTGATATTAAACTATAAAATTAACAAAAAAAAAAAAGTTAAAACCAACTTCAAAATTAATAAAATAATTTGTGTGAAACAGTTTAGGAAGTACATAGATGCTTTTGATTCAGTTTGATATAAGTAAAAAATGGCACCGGCTTCCTAAACCGTTTCACACAAATAATTTTATTCTTTTTCAACTTTTTTCAAGATTATTTTATTTTTCTATTTTGAGTGGCATAAACAAGCCATTGCTGCAATCGCGGGTGATTTGCTGACATCTATTGATGAGTTCTCTTTGTCTCCAAAGATCTTCATCAAATCAAGATGACTTAAAAATTGCATGCGTTTCATAAAAAAATAAGGAAGGACTTTTTATGTAACCTAACATCTATTATGTACACATATTTGCAAATAAAGTGGTTTGATTTGAAAAAAAATCTTTGCCGTATTTAAATGGGACTATCTCGGGACAAAAAAATAAAAATAAAATCAAAAACAAAAATCATCCATATTGAACACTGCTCGTAGTATCGAAATTAACCTCCACTTGGATACGTCACGGTAGCTTAGTGGCTAAAGCACTGGCGTACTGAGCCAGGAGCCGCAGGTTCGAATCCTGCTCGTGAGCGATTTTACTTTCCACAATTTAAATCGTTTCCATAAATCTGTTTAAGTCATCGTTTTCAACAACCTTGAAACCGATCTGTATTGTTACAATAAAGAATTTGTGCACAAAAACTTTCCGCACAAAAAATATTGAAGCCTATGTTATCCAAAGAAATGTTACTTCATCTTTCTATTGAAGAAACATGGTCTAAGATCTGTGAAGGTTGACTCAGTTACAAATTAGGGGCAAAGAAGCTTGCTAACTTTGCGGTTGATTGAATAGCGATTTTGGAGTCTCGCAAACGAATAGTTATACAGGTCAGTAGTCCCATCGCTATGCAACGTGGAGGAAATAAGGAGATTTTACTTTAAGAAGACTTCATTTTATTTTAAAAAGCAAGTAATGCTGCATTAAGGTGCATGTAGGTAGTAGCCAAGTGGCCCCCATCAGTAAAAAAAATATTACTCGCTGAATACTTAATTTATCGAAAATTATTTTTTAACAATTGAAGTATGTACAGGTACTGTAGTTTAATCAAAAAACATGGTTCACTGTAGTTGTAGATAGAAAAATTACAAATGTGGACGTTTTTCACACTACAACTTTTCTGTCTACAACAACTACAGCGAAGTATAATTTACAGACTAAACTACAGTTTCAGACAGTTTCAGATTAAACTACAGGGGGTCTACTCCCGTAAGGTCATTGGGCTTAATCTGACCCGCTTCCCGATTCAGAACCACATGATAACCAGTTGTCGATTGATTTGGTTTGTTATTTCTTTTTTCTCGTTGCGTGAATCATAAGACGAAACGAGATAACAAACCGAACCAGGGGGTCTACTCCCGTTCGACGATATTCGATAAATCGTACGATTCATCGCACAATTTGCTACTCCAGTCAACCATCGTTCCCTTATCGCATGCGATGATCGTGTTTTGACGTTTGTTTGTCTCATCTCCGGTAAATTGTATACGACTATGAACCGTAGTCTATCTTAATTGTGCCTTTTTTATGTGTCTATCTTTATTATGTAAGTATCATTCGGAACGAAAGTTCGTACTTCGTTTGTCGTTCGTAAAACGCGAGTAGACCTACTGTACCCGTACTTCCATCGTTTAAAACGAATTTTCGATTATAAATGATGTACCTATTCAGCAAGTAATAATTTTTTTAATGATGGGGGCGTTGCATTGAGGATTTTTCAAGTGTCTTCTCTTGAGCCGGGAATCGAACCTTCAATAATGCTTATAAATATCAAAAATACGTATTTTACTTCTTCCTTCTTTTAATTTTAGACGCTATGTTTGATGGACAGATTTGGTCCTTATTATTGATATTATCCAGATCTATCAACAGAAGCCATAAAATACTGGATGACACTACTTCTTCGCGATTTTTTTTTTATAACATAGGAGGGCAAACGGGCCAACTCCCATTTTCCCAATCCACACGTTGGCGAATAGCGTTGGCGCCAACGTTCGGGCCAACGTGTGGAGCCGGGGTAACCATACAGGCCAACCAGAGTTCCAGGTAACGTTAGAGAGATAGCGTGCTCCCGCGCACGCAACACCCTCATTTCCACGATTAACAGAGCGGAACCGGGCGCATTTCCACTTGTATACCTTGTATCGGGTTTCTTTACGACTGTTTGTTAGTGGGTATAGTTAGAATGAGAAGGTAAGAAGCATAGACTCTTCATAATTGTTGGGGCCAATAAATGTAGCACGTGGACTTTTTGTATTTGTACCATGTGTAGTTCCCCGGGATGAAAGTAGCCGATATGTTAATCCAGGTTGTGGTCTATCTGTAGGTATGCCAATTTCCATCTAAATCCATTCAGCCGTTTCAATGTGATTGAGGGACAAACAAATAAACAAACATCCATACTTTCACATTTATAATGTTAGCAGGATTTCGCATTTATTATAATATAAGTAGGATACAACGAGATTATCCGGAGAGCAACCGGAGTGACCGACATAGCTTGTAGGATCAGTAAGCTGAAGTGGCAGTGAGCTGGCCATGTCTGTCGAAGGACAGATGGCCGCTGGAGCAGACGAGTCCTTGAGTGGAGACCGCGAATCGGTACACGCAGTGTAGGGTGGGGCCCCCGCCAGGTGGACCGATGACCTGAAGAACATGGCTGGAGGGGACTGGATGCGGAAGCCAGAGGAGCGAGTGTTGTGGCGCAACTTGGGAGAGACCTATGTCCAGCATTGGACTGCGATAGGCTGAGTTGATTGAGGATACAACAAGCGCGAATTGATGGGAGCTGTCTTTTGCAATCTTGACGTTAAAAGCTTCTAGATAGATCTTCAATCTATTTCCAAAACACAAATAAAGTTAAAAATGAACTTCTACTGCTGCCTTCCGAAAACTACCAAATTATCCTTCCAACCACGTACCACAATCTTTCCTAGCATTTTCCCGTTGCGTACGCATCGCTTCACATTCCCGTCACGTAGCCGTGTCGCGGAGGTTAGCTGACGCAACGACGACCTCTGCAGTCCTTATGTTAGTGTTGCAACATGCTTGAAGAGTTTCCAAGGTTGGTTGGTGATCCGGGAGGCAAGGAGGGCAGGCCATTAGCTGGTTGAGGTTGCAAGAGTTTTGTGAGGTTTTTTTCATGGGGTTTTTAAATCTCTTTTTAGGGTACCCACGGGAAGATATGGTGGCATATTCTTTGCCAGGAATGGACTTTGTTAAACGAGCTGTTGCCCTTGGGCCCTAATTAACGTAATTTCTTGACGCGCCGATCAAGTTGCAGTGACGCTGCAGATAAGTTAAAGTTATAGTCATCATCATCATCATTTCAGCCGAAAGACGTCCATTGCTGGACATAGGCCTCCCCCAAGCATCGCCACAACGACCGGTCCTGCGCTATCTGCATCCAGCGGATTCCCGCGACCTTCACCAGGTCGTCGGTCCACCTTGAGCACCACACCTCTGCTCCATGCCCGTGGCGTTTGACGGAATCAAACAACTTCTGAAGGGCCTTAAGGATCGGTTTTCCACCCGCCTTCAGGAGTTCGGCCGTAATTCCGTCATCACCCGGCGCCTTGTTATTTTTGAGCTGCTTCAGAGTCATCCTAATCTCGTACAGGCTGACGTCCGGTATGTCTTCGGTATAGTGTCGGGTCAATTGGGCTCTTGGGTCGTTTTCCCGATTTGCAGCGGGTTTCCGGGTGGACGTGTATTACCGGTATGTATAGGTTATTAATTATCAAAAATGTCTGCTTTGATAAAGTTAGTGCTAAAAGGTTTCGGGCATTTTTTCAATTACCCTGTATATTTCATGAAGGACGAAAGTAATTTCGTAAATTGGTTGAAAAATCGAGACGATAAAAATAATGGTGTTTATCAATCCATAAAAAATAAATAGTAAACTTTCCTGTTTTTGTTCCTTGACATTTAGTTAAGTTTTATAGGTGTAAATAAAATCTCGTTTTTTTTTAAATAAAAGCTTTTAATGTTCATATTATTGTATTGTCATCAGAACTGCATGGTAGGTATGCGCAATTGTAGCTAAGGCCCCGACTGGATCGAGTTTTGAATTCGAGTGTCAATTCGTACTGCATAAACTGCATTCCTCTAGGAATTGACATTTGCTCGATTTGGTTCAGAGCTCGAACCAGTCGGAAGTGAGGCCCCTGGCTTAAAATTAAATGCAAGATTTTTTTGCAGATAGACAATGAAGTAAGCTAAATAAAACAGCCAAGTACATTACTGTCGAGGCCTGAAATAAAGCAATTGTCGACCGACTTCAAGGAGACTCACTCTATTTATTCCTCCTAGTCATCCGAGCATTATTGTGATTTTAAAAACGAGGACGACGGAAACCTTTTTAACTAAACGAAGCTATTAATTGCTATTTCAGCCGAGCCTTGTATAGTACTTTTCTCTCATTTGCGAGGAAACAATACACAAATTAATTCAACAGTATCCAATTTCCATTCGCGCCAACTCGTCCGCGCGCGGTTCTTGTTCTATTTTCAAACATTTGAAAAAAAAAATGCGCCTCCAGCCTAAAAAAACATCTAATTTATGTAAGTGTGTACTTAAAAACCTTGGTAACATAATTTAGAAAATAAAAACTGTCCAGCAGTTTCTATTATTGTCGTGTTGGATATTGCTGGCGTGTTAATTCGTTGCGTACGGAAAAGAGCCGATTGATGTATTCTTTTTTTTAAATAATGAACCAATTTCTGAGCAAGTGGTAGAAAACGTTTTTAATACTTAAAACCCTAGGACACCACTGCAGGACACAACTTTTGTGGAACAGATAACTGGGCACGTAAAAGGTAGGCTTGGCTTAGTAGGGTTGGCTTGTTATTGGGTCGAGTCGTGATAACTAGCAGCCTAATGGCCAAGGGCCTCGACCAATTAGAGGCCTAGTTAGGATGGGTCAAGGGTTCGATACAGAAGGCAGTAGTACGGTCGACCGCACGTCATTGGTAACTGTTTGTCATTGACAGCGCGTTTATTTCGTAAGCTGTAAGGGCGGTTTCTGATTCAAGTGTTACCACTGCCATGCATTCGACTGTACTCTTCAGTATAGGCATCTTTATTGAGGAGGATCTTATTTTTCATGGGTATAAGATGGTTGAACCTGGTGTGCAAGTCTAACTTGCGCTTGGCCGGTTTTTTTATTAAGTAAGTAGGTACAATTGGTCCACATTTTTACCAACATTGTCAGGCCACCGCTATGCAAAAAGAAACAAAGATAACTACTTCATCATTATCCTCATTCCTCATACCTATTTCAATAATTATCATATAGGTACCTACCTACACATTTATTATTAAGAAAATGATTCACTCTGTTTAATAATGCAAGAAGCGTCTAAAAATATGGACGCGACAGACGAAAAGAATAATAAAAATATTACTTATGCTTAGAAGATATTTTTGACATGAATCACTTCTTCTTCTATCGTGTCGACATGAGCTACATAATGATGTAGCTCATATCGTGGGGAAAAGATCAGCCAGTCAGCAGGTTGGTAGCGGGGCTGACTGCCCAGGGTGCGCCGGACGATCAATTAAATATCGTCACTCGTGGAGGCTCTTTTAATGAATCACTATAGCTTGTCTATGCATTGACCATACAGCCAATACAAATTCTGTCACTAGCTGAGGCGGGGTAGTGCAATCCGATTGGCCCTACCAAGGCGGCTATTGGATAATCACTAACGCGACAGTTTTGACGGCTCACATAAGTGGTCGAAACTGATTTGAACATTTCAAGTAGCGAATAGTGGTGACCTACATTAGTGAATATTCATAGATGTGTGACAGACATCGGTCGCCTGTTATGAGGCGTCTATGGGGTGTAAAGTCGATGACTAATGCGGTTCTTTTTTAGCCTATAATTATTCTAAGGTTCTTTCTTTATACTTAATTTCCTTAAAATCGTTTCAATCTAGACCAGCGCTCACAAACTGAATGCGTTAGACTCGCCATGATTACTAAATATTTATCGGAAAGTGATGCGCTGGACAAATATGCCGCCGGCTATCGGTGAAAGCTGCCATCTTAGGTGTGGTCCAAGTTATAGGCGATTAGGTAACATACAATAGTTAACATGTATTTATTTAACACTAGACTTTTCCCACGACTTCGCCCGCGTACTGAAATAAAATGTAGCCTATGTTATTTCAGGATAAAGTACCTTTCTAATGGTGAAAGAATTATTAAAATCGGTTCTGTTGGTTTCAGAGTTTATCGATTACAAACTAACGAATAAATCTTTCCTCCAAATTTGGTCCTATGGAAGACAGCCGGCAAAAAACTCCATGGAAATACTAGAAGAAAGAAGAAGAAAGAAAAAGATTTTATTCTTGCGCTCCATTTGACGCACTCACTACAAAACTTATACATAATACTTAATAATAAATACATAATACTTTACAATTTCATGACAAATTAGTATAGTTACAGTTAAATTGACAACTGACAACACTGGACATAAACAATACATGATCTGTGGTTATAACGGTAATGATCGGATTTTTGTTCTACATTATTGTACTCTTTTCAAGTAATAAAAAGAGTTTTTTGGCTTTGGCGGGCTTGTCTCAAAAACAGTTGTGAAAATGATTCAGGAATTTAGCTTAATTCTACAGATTCGTGCATCAAGAATAAATAAAATAAAAAGTGTTCTATCAGAAGGCCTTCGTCTTCTCTAAGGCCCGTATTACAGAAAGTTCCTCAAGTACAGTTTAAACTTCAATCACCTGATCACTACTTAAGGATACGATCGTTACTTGAGTACAGTGGCGGCTGCTGGGTCAGAGAACCGGCGGTGCACTGTCCTATTGTTTTATTTAAAATACAAAATACAATAATGATACAATAAATATGATTTAAAATACAATAAACATCTTTAATACCAGTTTCCGTCCATATGGACTCTAAAAAACGTAATAAGAAAACAAAAGAAATCCACACAACCATTGCTTTTTATTATTTAATTCGCTTTTAGATTAAGAAAAGTTGTTTTGAAAAGTTGCTTTAATAAATACTACTACTATAGTAGTCAACATTGAAGTCAATGCTAATTTTTACACCATTAAAAAGTCACAGTAACGTAAAAACACTAAATAATAACAAAACAAGGAGAAATTTAAACAAGCGCGGGAACTATGACAAGGAGAGGGCAACGCCCCTACCGCCCTTCGGCCGGCTCGCATCGAGTGCATTTCGTCAAGGATCGGTCAATCTCGGTAATATTCGGGGCGTGCGGCGCACGAATTTAGGCTAGTTACTTCATAGTAAATGTACTAATTATCTTCCGTCTCACGCGCCAGGTGATGTAGCTCGTATTTCATAGAAGTTGTATGAGCACTCTGCGTGCACTCCGCGAAGCGCACGGGGCTTTTTTGTTCGAGCGAAAATAAGTCTTAACTTCTCCAGTTTAGAGATTAAATTGATTTGTCGTTACTTCATAACTAATCGTAAGTATAAAGTAGGTGCGTAATATTGATGTTTTAGATATTTTGTGATTCTTTTTAAAGTTGTTATGAATTTAAACTGGTAGTGCAGCGCACGAGTGCACTTAAGGTATAGCCGCCACTGCTTGAGTATCAGTCTTATTCTAATACGGTAATTATAAACTTTAATTCAACGACATAACACACGAATTTGACCTGAAATAGAATAGAAATCTCTACTTAAGCGTAGTCTGGAGTCTGGACCACACTAAAGTGATTACAGATCAAATTTCTGCTCAAATACCGAAACAGGTGACAGTATAAAATAAAGCTAAACTCAGCTGAACAGTGGTCAGTAAATCTCTGCTTGCGGCAATTTTTTAAAATTAAAACCCAACTCAAAACTAGTTTTAAACAGTGATCAACGCTTGAGGGATTTTCTGTAATACGGGGCCTTACACTTCATAATTACGCGGCTTGTTCAATGTCCCATAAATCTGTTATAAATCACGACGGCGGAAGGTGAATCTACTGACGTGTAAATTAACTTTATAAATAAATGAATATGAATATATGAATATGATAAAAAATGTGTTTGGTTAAATATAACATATGCATATTTAGCTGCTCTGATGGACACTTCGTAAATATTTCAAGTGTGAAATGTTGTAATAATTATGTAGATTACGAATTTTTATACCGCACATGTATCTGTTTATTAAAAAAACTGTTAAAAATACATAATATAATATTTTATTATATTTTTAATTGATGTCCCTGACTTGTTTTCTTTCGATTTTTTATTTATTCTTAACGGGCTTGCGTTTGACCGCCACCTCACCTGATGTTAAGCGATGGTGCGGTCGAAGATGGTACACGCTTGCCCAGCAAAAACCTATTCACTCGATCTGTTTTTTTTTTGCGGTTTTGGTCTAGTTTTGTGAATAATTTTATCATGAAACATCCATTATTCTGTATAAAACCGGCCAATTGTGAGTCGGACTCACGCAGTAAGGGTTCCGTACCACCCATCGACCTGATACCCCATAGAAACTGATTTAATTTACGAGATTTTATCAAAAGACATCAACGAACATACGCGAAATGTGAATTTTTACATCTCTTTCTTCCGTAGGTCACACATATGTCTATGTTTGTTTTATATTTTGGATTTGCTGCTAAACTACATAATATGCACTATAATCTGACCCAGTTTGACGCTGGTATATATTACCGTTTTGATGATAGAGCAGGAACAAAAACGTTGAAAAAAGTGCATGTTTTTTGAGGTTTCTTGTATGGGGATATTGGTTTTAGACTTTTTTTTGTTTTTAGTATTTGTCGTGATACACCTCATAGCAACACATATTCTGCGAAAATTTCAACCTGTTACCTATTACCGTTCAAAAGATACAGGCCTGTGACAGACGGACGGACGGACGGATGGACGAACGGACGGACAGCGTAGCCAGGGCAATAGGACCATATTTGGCACCCTTCGGGTACGGAACCCTAAAAACGACGATTCGTTTACTATTTCTTGGTCTGTGATTCTGTCACACATTGCGTTGTATAATTTAATTTCCGCTATCGCTTATACCTCGCACCACACTGCACGGTCTCACTAACTATTTTGTTATTCTAACCGCGTTTGACTTGAACTTAAACTACTTGTTTGCATTGAACTAGATACCGTATTTATTCTAAAACACTTGTTACTAAGTTGGAGCAAAAACTTTTTGTAGGTTGTAAGTTTTTTGTACTGTGTGTAGAATTATTGTTTATTTATTTATTTATATATGCTTTATTGTACACCATAAAAGACATTACATTGAATATGCATTTAAACTATTGTACAAATGGCGGTCTTATCGCGATCAGCGATTTCTTCCAGGCAACCTTAGGATGGACAAGAATGAACTGGACAGAAAATGGGGTTGTCAGATGTGCAATTTCGATACATAATTTAGTAATAAAATAAAATACTATACTACTACTATAAAATAACAACAAAGCCTGACAAGCCTAACAAGCCTGAACCGTAAAGGATTTGTCAAAAAATGTTGTGGAATGCATTGGCATTTTCAGTCTTAAATTATTTGATGACCTAAGGAATAGCGTGTGAGTGTTGCAGAGGAATTCCAAACGTTTCTTCAGGTAAAGGGGAGTAGAAGGAGAGAAAAGCACGTGTTAGCTCGATTGTGATGAATGAAAAGATTGTAGATTAAATTAAATCGTGTTGTGCCCCTATTACCTATTTTATTACTTTTAGATTTTTGTTGTTTGTATTTCTTATTAATTTAACACTAGATTAGTCTTCATTACTTTCACCAATAACTATTATTCTACCAGCTGTTGCCCGCAGTATATACATGCTGACATTTTAATAGCTTTTTTCCCTAAAAGGGGTCGTTGTATTGTTCTGAAATCGCGAAAAAAATCAGTCCGACATTTGATGGATTTAAGTGAACACAAGTGAACCTAGTAAAAGTTGTTCATAATGACATGAGGGGCTCGTAGCGATGCAACGACTGCGCGGATTGTACGATCTGCAAGGTTAAGCTGCACTTGCCGCGGTTAGTCTGTGGATGGGTGACCGTTTCGTTACACATCGAGACCCCTCCGTGCCTCGGAGAGCACGTTAAGCTGTCGGTCCCGGTTGTCATACGAATATCTATGGCAGTCGTTACGGGTAGTCAGAAGCCTGAAAGTCTGACAACTGGTCTAACCTCCGAATGTCAGTATTACCCAGTAACTGGGTTGCGGGGGTCTGATGGCAGACGCTCCGTGTAAAATACTGATGTTCAGCCGCATCTGGCTAGACTGGAAGCCGACCCCAATATAATTGGGAAAAGGCTCGGAGGATGATGATGAATGACTCCTTTTCGGGAAAGAAGCCATCAAAATTTCATCATGTATTCTATGCCGCGGCTTTGCTCCCATGGTATATCGATAAGAAACGTGTGGTCAGGGGACCCCCGTCAGGAACGAAGTTATCCTTAAAATTCCTATTTTTTGACCGGTTCTTTATAATGCAAAATTTCGAAACTATAATAAAAACATAGATGGCAGGAAACATCCTGCTTACCTGACCGAAACCTGACTGAAATACCACAGGGCCAAGGTTCGGTCCCCAGTAAAACAAGTCTTTTTGAATGTTTTATTTAGTAGTTAGCTGTAACTTTGACGTTATCCACCAGATGGCGCTTGAAGTCAGCTGTCAAATCTGTCCGTAATTCAGTATATTCAATGTACTTTATGGGTATAACGCGTATCTTAGCGTGACGTGCGCTATATTTTCTCCCGGATCACACCTACCACAAGCCCCCATAAGGAACTTCGTTCCCAAAAAAGTATCCTATGTTTTAATCCATGAATAAACCATATAAATAATAGAAATATACCATATATCTGTGTGCCAAATTTCATCCAACTCCGTTTAGCCGTTTTAGCATGATATAACGACAAACAAACAAAAAATTTCTATACTTTCGCATTTTAAAATGTTAATTAAATAGGATTCTGCGGTTGGTAAAGAGATAAAGATTTAAAAAAAGATAAATATTAGTGGTAGGTACAGTCGGCTACACATCAACCTAGACTGTTTGGACTTTGTACTATTAGAAGTTGAACGCTGCGAATCGTGCGAGAGGGCACGATATATTTTTGTTATGTCGTTCCACTCACGGCACCGGTGGCGGTGGCGGCGGCGGTATGCGCAAGCGGTGCGCCATTCATGCAGCGCTCTATTCATACTATGCCATACCTATAGATATGTATTATGCATGAATATTATTTTTAAGCAAGTTGAGCTCGTAATAATATGGGTTACAGTTGCACTAAACTTACAAGTTTGTTTTTCGATATTATGCGGTTGCGCTGCGCCTTTGCACCATATTACCTACTATTGTTTGTTTTGTGCCAATATATATTATTAGCGGCAAACTGCAATGAAGAAGGGAGCGATGGGCGTGGCTAGCCGACGCATTGCAGACATCATGGCGAGCTATGGTGGGAGGCGCGCGTACGACGGAGAGCTCACTTTCGATCCGGCACGCGCAGCGTTCACTAGTTAGCTAGAATCCTTGTCGACTTATTTAAATTCATACTTACCTTATATTTTGTTTTGATCTGAGATTAAAAATAATCTTTTGTCGTTTCGTTTGTTTTTTTAATAAAATATTAAAGCTGTCGCTAAGATCAGAAGTGGGATAGGACTCTAGTCCTATCCATTCTCTATTAATATTTTTGGTTATCCTGAAACTTTTTGAAAATAATTGAAAAATAAAAAAAAGTGTAACTAGGAGTAATGTCGGTAGAAACGAAACAGTGATGCGCCAGATCCCAAAGATCAACTTCAGATAATTCTGGCTCGTTTAACTGCCCAAGAGAGCAACTCTGATGTGAACGCTGCACGTGGTAAGGAACCACCATTTGCTGGCACTGGGGCCGGGCATGAGGTGAGCGCTGGTGCTGTGGTGGCCACGAGCACAGCCGTGTGTGCCGCCTCGACACCGTCACCATCGCCGCCTCTGCCGCCAGAGTCCCATGCGAGTACGAGTGGCAGTGGAGCTACGGCGTCGACTCTCGACGCTACAGGCAGGATCATCGGAGCGTTAAGTGCACTATCCCAAGTAAGATCTAACCATTTCTATATCTCGAACTTTGACCAGAGTGTGAATTATATCAATTCCTGATGCGATCAAGTTGATAGGGCTCGTGATATAAACGTTATGGGACGACAACGAGTGCTTGTCTAGAATTTCAAACTGTCTTAAGGTCTGTCCGACGAGTTAATAGTTTCAATTGTTATACGTGGCGTAACGGACCCTCAGATTCGTGCAGCTGCGACTAATTCCAAATTACTGCCATAAGATTTAGAATTCTTTTCAATTTATTTAAAACCAAGTACCTCCCATGATTCTGTGCGTAACGTTCGTGTTGATCGAAATCTGCGGAAACGACCATTTGATAACGGTTCAAGAAGCATAAAATGTTTTTCTTGCGGTGAAGTAGGTCATGTTCAAAGATCATGTTCTAAGCGTCCCAAAGACAATAATTCATCAAAAACCGATAACATAAACAGTGACAATACTAGCTCCAGTGCGAAAACGGTTAAAACATGTTCTTTTTGCAAAAATTCTAGTCGTGACGTAAGCGTAGGTATGTTTTGCTAAGCAACGTTTGGAAGTGCGTAAATAACAAGTAAACTTTTATCGCGAGTTAGGGGGTAGTTCTTAACGTTGTTGTAACTGCAGTAATATAGTGTGCCTACTGATGTGTTGATAGATAGCGGGTCTCAAGTTTCTTTAATATCTGCGGAAATACTTGAACATTATAACTGTCACCAAATACCGACTTTTCCTTTTTTCGAGGCATAGGTAGTCAAAACCTAGAATCGACTAGTCACGTTACGTTAATAATCGAATTTGATGATATTTCTTGGGAATTTGATTTTTTTATTGTACCTGCAACCTGTTTGAATGTGCCTGTGATCATAGGAACGGATGTTTTAAATCGAGAAGGCGTTTGCGTATACAAAAATCAATAAACGACGTCTGATTCATTTTGATATTAAGTCCACTTATGCGAACAGTGTTTTATGTGCAGTTCAGTGAGCAACCGTCTATTAGCACACCACTTAGGGTGCTCAACGTGAAAAGCTGTTGTCAGTCCTTACTGAATTTAAAAATAATTTGATAATTGGCACTGCCTTGTCAACTGTTGGTACGGGTAGCGTGAACATTGAACTGACAAACAATACGCCGGTTTACTATAGACCATACGAGCTTTCTCTTGACGAGAAGATTAGATTAGCAGGTACGTGAAATTATTAAATATCATCAAAGATAGTCAAATTCAGTAGATGAAGCTTTGTTAGATCTACGCGAAGTCATGTTAACAGCTTCAGGGTTTTCGGTTAATTTAAAGAAAAGTTCATTTGTGGCTACATAGGTCGAGTACCTGGACCGTAAAATTAACCAAGGTCAGGTGAGGCCGAGTGACAGAAAGGTGTATGCCTTGGTCTACTCATCTGTACCCACAAATGTTAAGCAGGTCAGATAGTTATTAGGATGGGCTGACTACTCCCGCCGTTATATTAAGCCAAAAAGTTGGGCACAGATAGCACAGTCCACCGATGACGACACTTGTCTGTAATGGATAGGCTCCATAACAATGAACCAGATCAGCCACATTATGAAGTCCATGATTTATTGTTTTACAATACTCCCGTTGGTCAAGAGTCCAGGTTACTTCGTTTCGTACGTAAAGGACACAGATTCTGTTTATTCCGTAATTTTCACGATCAACTTGATCACATTGGCATTAACAAAATAATAGATCTAATACTACGGCACTTCTGGTTTCCCGGGTTACGGACTTCTGCAAAATAAATAAATATTGGGCATTGTTTGATTTGTCTCACCCAAAAGGTTTCAACCGATATCTTCATGGGTTAAACCTGATTCCCCGTTTAACAGTATCATGTTGATGTTTTAGGTATACTTTCAGAGTCAAATAGCTTCAAGTTTGTTTTCATTAGTTTCGATGCCCACTTAAGATGTTGTTTACTGTAGTATGCAATAAAACGACAAGACTTTTAACTGACTCGAGTAATGGCGAACGCTCTCTCCCCTGTTCGGGACACCTAAACTGATTATTTGCGATCACGGTCGTATGTTCGAATGCACTCACTTTCGCAATTGAGCAACTGATATGTGTTGTCAAATCTACCACATTACTCTCGAGGTGCACTGTGAAAATGACCATACCGTGTAATAAAAGTATTGCCCCTTAATCGCTACGAGTTAGGCTGCTTGCAGGCCCCTGTGGCAAAACCACTAGTGCTGCTGCCGAATATATGGTGGCGTGGCGCGGAGAATGGTCTCCCGAGTCTCATACAGCATTCTTTAAAAGTTAATTTCATTGTTTTTATTTGCTACTTGCGGGGACATTCTTTGTTAACTTGTGTTGTGTAATGTCATGCGTCATAACATGTATGAGAAGTCGCGTCAAGGATTTTTGTTTAGGCCGACATGTTAACAGTGTCATGTTGTGCCTATCTGCAGATGTGTTAACTGTGTCACATCGTGCTTGTGTTTATGTGTTAACTGCGTCACATAAACTGGCGTTGCCGACATGTTAACTGAGTCATGTTGTGCCTATCTGCAGATGTGTTAACTGTGTCACATCGTGCTTGTGTTTATGTGTTAACTGTGTCACATAAACTGGCGTTGCCGACATGTTAACTGAGTCATGTTGTGCGTATAGCAGATGTGTTAACTGTGTCACATCATGCTTGTGTTTATGTGTTAACTGTGTCACATAAACTGACGTTGCCGACATGTTAACTGAGTCATGTTGTGCCTGTAACGGATATGCTAACTGGGTCATATCGTACTTGTGTTTACATGTTAACTGTGCCATGTAAACTTACGTTTCCGACATGCTAACTGGGTCATGTCGTGGCTATGTTTGGCATGATAACTTGGCCATGTCAACTCTACTATACTCTCACACCATACACATCGACATGTTAACTTGGTCATGTCGTTCGAACGCAATAACTTAGCTCAACAACTGAAACTGCGCACTTATACATTGGAATGCTACACCAATACAGTATTTTGTGAATTAACCGCCTGTATGTATACTTGTGCTGTTCTAACTGCTTTTATATGATTGTACTTTTCAAATTTAAAGGTTTACTCTTCCTAAACCAATAATTACAAATTGCTTTTGTTTTCAATCTCAGCTGAAGTCTGACTACGGAGTGTCTAATGAAGATAGTCCTAGCGAAGACCCTCGGGCTGGAACCTCTGCGGTGGTTGATGCTGTACATGCTGCCAACAACCAGGTGAACGTGGACGTTCACTTGTCAGGAGAGGCCGTATTAGCGGCAAACTGCAATGAAGAAGGGAGCGATGGGCGTGGCTAGCCGACGCATTGCAGACATCATGGCGAGCTATGGTGGGAGGCGCGCGTACGACGGAGAGCTCACTTTCGATCCGGCACGCGCAGCGTTCACTAGTTAGCTAGAATCCTTGTCGACTTATTTAAATTCATACTTACCTTATATTTTGTTTTGATCTGAGATTAAAAATAATCTTTTGTCGTTTCGTTTGTTTTTTTAATAAAATATTAAAGCTGTCGCTAAGAATATATTATTTATCATCAATCATTATTTTATTAGTGTTAGCAAAAACGATGACTAATTAGAAAATTACTCCCTTAAGTTCACTCAACACAAACTGACTCAATTACCTACTTTTCTCTTTTATTATTATTCTTATTAAGAGTGTAAAAGTAATAAGGGTTTTTTGTTTAATTTTACTCATAAAAGTAAACAAATAACTTGAAGCCTTACTAGGTTAGCTGGTAAAGTCCCGTGAGGTGAGGTGGCGTGCAGTGTGTTCGCTTGCTTGTGGTAGGCCGGGACCTGACCCGTGAATACTCACGGGTTCCCACGCCCCCGTCTAAGGTAGTTGAAGAAACACCGTGATGGTTTTAGTCGGTAAGAGTCCGACACTGGCTTCGCCTACCCCGGGCGGAGTGCGTCCGTGAGGACTTCCCCACGGCAAGAAAAGGTAGGTATATATATAATATTATAAATGCGAGTGTTTCTGTCTTTCTGTTTGTTACGTTTTCACGGCTAAACCCCCGAACTGATTTTGATGCCATTTGTATAGAAATAGGATGAACCCTAGGCAAGAACCTAAAATGAAAAAATAAACCACCTTCTCTTCCGTGCGCACTGGCAGAAGTGTCCATTGCTAAGTTTTATCATATTAAGTAGGTATGTTTTTTCCGTGGTTGTTGGTTCCGTGTGGTGCCGGACGTAAAGAATTGCACCACCCTATATCTTCTCATGGGTGTCGTAAAAGGCGACTAAGGGATTCACCAGAGGATGGGCAGCAGCGTTCTCTGAGTATTTAACCAACCAACTGCGATCGCCAACCCGCCTGCCAAGCGTGGCGATTATGGCATATCCCCCCAATATATGCTTGGGGGAGGCCTGTGTCCAGCAGTGGACGTCTTACGGCTGAAATGATGAAAAAAATGATGAGGTATGTTTTTTGATAAAACAGGTCCTAGTCGTTTAATTAACAAATGCAGTAAAGGCATTTTAGTTTTCCAATGCTAAACAAAATAAATAGCTAAATAACTTGATAAAGTGTTATGGGCATCATATACGGGAAAACTACACTTTTACGAAGTTTTGTGTGTTGTGTTTATGTGAGTGTAAGACCTGCATTGCGCAATTATTTTATTCCTAAATGCTAAACTGTGTTCGTTTGCACTTTCTTTACGTCACAACTTCACAACAGAGCATTCGACGTGATTTTGCACAAACGTAGTTTGAAGCCTGGGAAAATCTTAGACCAACAGATCCTGTTGGTCTAAGGGAAAATATATCATTTCATAGGGACAAACGATTTGTCTGCCTGTAAGTAGATAAATATATCTGTTTGATACACTTTACAACAAAATTACTGAACCGATTAGGGGTAACTTGAAACTATAAGATCGTGTCCAGTAAAGTGGAGGAATGTTGATTACTTGCTTTATTTTTCATAGGTTAAATACAAAAACAACGTTGAACTATTAAAAATCAACTCTTTATTTCAATGTAATAACAACATTAGTTACCTCTTTCTTTTAAGGCAAATAAAACTTTATGACTTAAAAGTTTAGCTAAGGGCCTACTCAGATATACCGCTGTGGGTATTAGCGAAAAATTGCGAGTGGTATTCCGCCGGGTATTTATATTCTAGTTTCGCGATAGCCGCGGAAGTTCATACAAATACCTACCTACCAGGCGGAATAATACGACTCGCTATTTTTCGCTAACCACAGCGGTAGCGAATTTTGCTTTTGTTTATCTAAATCGGCCTAAATAGAGTCATTGCATGGGTCATCAATGTGTCTCCGAAATTACACGACAGTAAATAAAATCAGTCTAAAAGTCTAAAAATAATTAACAATCCAATGTATAGTTTAATATCAGATGTCACAGCCCTTTATATGGTGAATATTTTTGTATTCTTATTTTTATTATATAAAATAACTAATAAATTATGTCAAAATCTAAATGTAACTTCAAATTGCCTTAGGAGCCAGCAATAGTTAAAAATATTAATACAACACAGTTGAAATGAGAGATTTTAATCAACACAAAAATAAATCGTATTCAGTCAGTTACAACCCTCTCTACCAATGGGTATGAGAAACATCCTCAAGCTACAGTAATTTTGTGTAAACAGTTAAATAGTGTTATATTTACGACTTGAAAAATAACAGACAGTAGCAGAGTCAACTATTTTTTTTATATATTTACAATCAAATATAGAACAGACTGTCCATATTAACATAGGTAGCTATGACTTACCTCGGGAGCCGAACAATAGTAACAATATAAAAATTGACAATAAAAATAGTTACAACAGTTTAATACATAGGAGTAACATAAATCAAAACTTGAAAAAAAAAATGGTAATGAGATCACTATAATCATGAATTAACAAAGTTATTGATATTTAGAAATTAACACATAGTCAACTGAATCAGAACAATAATCAAACATAAGTAAGGAGCTCTCCACATATCGAACGCGGTGCGGGGCGGCACAACCGCGGCTGCCAAATGTTTATGTAACATGAGACAATCCACACCAAATGCGTCACGTGGCCAATGCACACCAGAGGGCCTAGTGCGAGTTTAACACTTACCACATACTTCTATCGTGATTTATAAATGACAACCTGTCTTTCATTCCAGTAACCAATAGCACACGTCACGAGGATCCCCCTCATCATATCCCACGTTTGGATAGCCGCTTGCCGCAAGTTATCTACATTGCGCACTTCTGATACATCCTAATTGAGAACCATCTGCCCCCATAGGTTCTGGTTTGAGGTCGGGCTCTTTGCACGCCATGGTATAACGTGAATATCCGGCTGAGCCTGGAGCCACGCCTGAACAATTCTGGCACTATGAACGGAACTGTTGTCCTGGCAAAGATGAATAGCTCTTGTCGGATGGTGCAGTCGCACAGTCGGCACCATCACATCTCGTAAAATGTCCACATACTGTTCAGAGTTCATGTGGCCTGATATTTCCACGAGTTCGCCAGGACCAACAGAGTTCATCCATCCCCAGAATCCCAAGCTCAGCCGACCACTCGACCTATTAGGTATTACGTTTTTTCGTCAACAATAAATATGATGACATTATTTTACCAATCGAAATCATAATACTGCAAACAAAAATTTACTCTAGTCTGAGCACGGGCAGGAGAAAATACAATTTTTTGGCCGGGATCCTAGTCTTTAGCCCAACGGCCTGTAATCTTCGTCGAATTGTTTGAGTTGATACCTGAAACAATAGTAAAAAATATATTTTCTGAAAAAAGAATTACAACTAATATAGTTAAGAGCCCTTTAACATTTTTTTGACAATAAAAGTAACTAAAAGTGGATTTTTGGCGTTCTCATACTATTAGATAGAAAGATCTATAGGAATTTCCATTACTGAATTGGATGACGCGATACTGAGCTCACCAGCCCGCTGAGGCGGAGCCAGTGTCGGACTCTTACCGACTAAAACCACCACGGTGTTCCTTCAACTACCTTACCAACTACCAAGGGCGTGGGAACCCGTGAGTATTCACACAACCACCCCCGACAGGTCCCGGCCCGCCACAAGCAGGCGAGCCCCTTCTCCACATGCGGCCTAACGTTGGCCGCACCCTCCTAGGTGGCGCAAACGGAACACTGCACGCCACTGCGAAGCTCTCAAGGGAATATTTTTTCCCGTTTTTGCACCATTTTTCATTTACGCTCTGCTCATATTGGTTGTAGCGTAATGTTATATAGCTTAAAGCATTTCTCGATAAATGGATTATCCAACACAAAAATAATTTTTCAATTCCAACCAGAAGTTCCTGAGATTAGTGCGTTCAACCAAACAAACAAACTCGTCAGTTTCATAATATAATATATAAAATATAAATATACATAAATATAATATATTTAATGTATATAATAATATTTTAAATTAATATAAAAATAAATAGTATATTTTCCCGTTTTTGCAACATTTTTCATTTATGCTCCGCTGTTATTGGTCATAGCGTGATGCTGTATAACCTAAAACCTTCCTCGATAAATGGACTGTCCAACACAAAAAGAATTTATCAATTCCAACCAGTAGTTCCTGAGATTAGTGCGTTCAACCAAACAAACAAACTCTATATGCTATACATAATACATATATATTATGTAAAATTTTTTTTTTTTTTTTTTAAATTATAAATATTATTATATAAAATATATATAATATATTAATTATATATATGTATATATATTTTATTATATGTATTATATTATGACGCTAAAGAGTTTGTTTGTTTGGTTGAACGCGCTATTCTCAGGAACTGCTGGTTGGAATTGAAAAAATATTTTTGTAGGTAATTAGAAAAAGTAGTCAACTTACGCTATATTATGTGGCAGTAACCTGCGTGTTCAAAAATGGCTGATTATTATGTTCCGCTACAATAGCAACACCTTGCTCAGCGGTGGTGGCGCGTTGGTAGAGCTGCCGGTGGTGAGCTGATAGGTCACCCCCAGTCTCCTCATTGCGTCGCAACCAAAAGTTTATTGTTGTCCTCTAAAACAAAATTATATTTAACTTAAATTTTATATCAACAGATACCTACTTAAATACTGTTGCAAAAAACATAGGTATACCTAAGTTTGTCTAATTTGTTATATAAATAATAAATAAATAGATAGCTCATTCATATAACTTGGGCCTCTTAAGGACGCGTTTGCAAAATTAATAGGTATCGAATCGCATCAATTGCACCTCTTTATTGACACGTCTCAAACACACACGCATAAATAGATAGCTTCAGGAATAACAAGTAGGTATTTTTGATACCTTGAAAAATATACATATTTGGTTTCTCTTATATTTTTGTGTTACGTAGATTTTTTTGTGCTATAAATCAAGACAGTGAAATTAAGGGAAGATAACCCTTACTGCAAAAAATTCATGCGTAAAAATAAAATATGTGAAAAAATTTACGTGATTTAATTATTTTTTCGGAAACTATTTGTAACATTTTCATAGTTTAATCACCTTTTTGAGTTGAACATGTCTGCTTACCGGCTGTATTTTTAAACAACTATAACTACATATGTTACTATTAGAAGAAAAATGTTCCTAAACTCAACCCGATATCATTAATTTGTAAGAAGAGGTAACCAACGGAAAATCGTTTTTACAATGTTAAAAACAAACAAAAACAAAAATTTCAAGAAAGAAAAAAACACATATTTAAGATAAAGAAATAATCTATCCGTAGTAATCATTAGTTACATATGATTTAGCTTTATTTTGTCACAAAATCTACCGAAAAATAGCTTATTTCTGTCAGATTTGCAAACGCGTCCTTAAGGCAAGAGTGAATACCTAGGCTAGGCTATTGCTGAGCCAGCGAAATACATCCTTGACCTCATCGTCACTAGTCAGTGTCGTCGGGGCTATCTATCGCCGTATGGCACGTTGTCACTAATGTATTAAAAGTAACACTCACCGTTATTCCGGTCCTTCTTTTAATCTCTTTAATAGTATATCCACCTTCCCGCAACACAACTATCAGCTGCCGCTGTTGTGGGGTTAATTGTGGCGCCATTAATATTTGCGCAACACTCACTAGCACAAAAACAATTTGAGAACGGAATAACTACGTAAGAATTTTTGCTCTGTAGGAACAATAACCCCAGCCGCGTTAATCCCAGTCGAGCGATAGTTGGGAACTAACTGACGTCACTGAAATGAGCAATATTTTTTTTACAAAAAAAGTGCGTCTGTGTGTGTAGGCGCAACGCTACAAACGCTGTGATTGGCCGACGCCACGATACTTAGTCCCTTTCCGACGATTCTCTGTATTGCATGTAGCGCAGTTATGGGTATATAGGGTGTCTAGCTTGATGTGTAGCCGAGTGTACCTACAATGATATTTAATAGTTCAGAGTACAGATATGTTACTGCGCTCGCAATCTGAAGACTAAAATGCCGTCGTGTGTGTACAGAAAGTATTCCAATTATGACGCGAATGTAACTCGCTAACTGTTTTAGTAGTAGTAGAGCTCCTTTGTGAAAGAGCTCATCCGGGGAAGTACTACCACCGTGCCTACTTCTCTGCCAAATAGTGATGCTTGCATTGCTGTTTCGGTCTGAAGGGTACGGGTGTCGGTGAAATTACAATCACATGAGACTTTCCACCTTCATGTCTCAGTTTGGCGAACCGACTTGCGGTACCATTTAGGTAACAGCCTAGGTGGTATTGCAGTTGTTATGAGCAAAGGTACCCACTTAACATCAGGTGGGCCTTTAGCTCGTTCCGCCATCCTATACCATAAAAAAAAAAACTTTATACTAGTTTTTGTGTATTGTGCTGCCGTTTCATACGGAACATTTTTTTGGCTTGTTTTGTTAGGGTTTGCCATATCTATACTTTTAAATATCATCGGGTAGGTACTAATGTAGCCCACAGAATACAAACTTTTATAACGACAGTTTATTTGGGTTCAAAAGTATTTATACACGCTGAAATTTGAATCTGAAAAGCGGGATTTCCGGGTTGGTCCCATACTAAAAGTTGTTCATAATGATGAGTACAATGACCCCTTTTCGGGAAATAAGCGATTCAAATTTCAGCATGTATATGAATTGGAGTGGGCACAAAACAGGACTATAGTTCGTAAAATACAACATAAGTCTCGTGACAGATGTCAAATACGTACACACGGCTACACATCAAGCTGTACAAAACCAGTAAAGGCTGCGTTGGAAGGAAAACCTATACAATGCGAGGTCAGCTTATACTGGAAATGTACAGCTTGATGTGTGTACAAATAATGTCAAAATACGGTAAAAATGTATGTATTTGACATCTGTCAGAGGACTGAAGCTATTTTGAACGAACTATAAAGCATTCCCTTTACTTGCAAATTTTATTTTAGTATTATTGACCCTATTGGCCTTTGCCCTGCAGTGGGACTGTACAGGCTCTTAATAATAATTATTATTATTGACCCACTACTGAATACAGACCTCGTACCTCTTATTCCCTACTCCGTCCAGTATCTATTAGCCCAATTTCCGCCATACAAAAACAATATCTATAATTAAATAACTATCTATTTGAATATTTAAGATTAGCAAAATGACCCGGTTATTTGGCTTCTTGCTCTATTACAAAACTTTAATTTCTACATAATTTAAGTTTCATTAGTTACCGGTCGTTATTAAAATGTTATGTATTTATGCTCTTGCGGCTTTGCTCGCGTATAAAGTTTTGCCATGCCCCGTATAATGACTATCTTCGTAGTTTTAGGGAAAGAAAAATACATATTTCTTTATTACGATTTAATTTGAAGAGTATTTGTGTTAAGTGTGACCCCGGGAAGATTTTTCATAGAAATTTTAACACCTTATTGTGCAGTTTCTAACTGCAGAAACAAAAGCTGTGAAGTACATTTGGTTAAAGTTATTTTTTTAAATTAATGACGTCGATATGGGAGGCGTAGTTTGTTCGAAAAGTTGCCACGCATGAATCGCAAGTAAAATTGTGGTAACAACCATTCTATCTATTTCTGTGGTTTTTTCTCTCTTGCCTTATTTAGTAAAAAAAATTGGCATGTCTCTTTATTCAAATAACTACATATTAAATATAATTACTAGTTCTGCACAAGTAATTCGGTTAAAAAAGTTATTTAGTGTGTGAAATTGTTAACATGATGTCTTTATTGACGAATTGCAAAAGACGTGCCAAGATTGTTTACTAAATAAGACAAATAAGAAAAAAAACCGGCCAAGCGCGAGTCGGACTCGCGCAGTAAGGGTACCACCCGTCGACCTGATACCCCATAGTATAGTATAACGGGCTGGTTTCCGCAACTCCACGTCCAAGCGTGTATTTTGCGTACGGCTGATACCCCATAGAAACCGATTTAATTTACGAGAGTTTATCAAAAGACATCAACGCACAGTAACGAAATATGAATTTTTGCATCTCTTTCTTACGCAGGTAGCACCACATATGTCTATATTTGTCTTATTTTTAGTATTTGTTGCTAAACTACATAATATGCACTATAATCTGACCAAGTTTGACGCTGGTATGTATTACCGTTTTGAAGATAGAGCAGGAACAAAAACGTTGAAAAAAAATACCTACTTTGGTTTAAGACTTTTTTTGTTTTTAGTATTTGTCGTGATACACCTCATAGTAACACATATTCTGTGAAAATTTCAACTAGTTATCTATTACTGTCACAAAGATATAGCCCTGTGACAGACAGACGGATGGACGGACGGACGGACAGCGTAGCGAGAGTAATAGGGTCCCGTTTGTCACCCTTCGGGTACGGAACCCTAAAAAGAGTAATTTGAATTGAGCCGAGTATTGTAGCGTTGTGGATCTCAATAGTTTACCTAAGTCTGAGCAAAAAGGTAGTTTAAATTATTAGTATTACAATGTTTGGTAGATAGCAGAAGGCTTAACATATTAATTTATTATGTATAAAACTATTAAGTTTTTAACTATTAATTTATTTAGAATTATAGTTAACACAATAATTCTAAATAAATTAATATATCCTATCTACCAAACATTGTAATACTAATAATTTTATCTACCTGTTTGCTCAGACTTAGGTAAACTATTGAGATCCACAACGCTACAGTGTGTCTATATTGGTGCAGACAAAAATGATTTTTCACAGTTTTTTTCATTAAGAATAGAAAGTAAAACTATTTTGGCCCTCTGTCCGCACCCGACACGGAAAGCAAGCGTGAATATAATTTAACTAAACGGATTAGCAACGAGTTTCATAATAGTTTGAATATTTACTAATTCCGCGGGATGACCCCGTTCGGTTGCAGGTATGTTGTGAAACAAGACGTTTCTTGTTTTGACCGCTTCATTGGTTTAGTTGATGTTAGTCAGGATGTGAGTATTGATGTCTTAGGTCTGTATTACAGAACGTTCCTCAAGTACAGTTTAAACTTCAATCATCTGATCACTACTTAAGGATAGAATCGTTATTTGAGTATCGGTCTTATTCCATTATAAACTCACAACAACATTGCACACGAATATAACCTGAAATAGGAAAGAAATCTATACTCAAGCGTAGTCTCGACCACACTTGAGTGATTACAGATCAAATCTCTGCTCAAACACCTAAACAGGCGACAGAAGAAAATAAAAATAAACTCAGCTGAACTGTGATAAATTAATCTATGCTTGAGGAATATTCTAAAATCAAAGCTCAACGCAAAACTAGTTTTAAACAGTGATCAAAGCTTGAGTTTCGTTCCGTAATACGGGCCTTAGATTCAGTGCTTAAGACGTAAAAACGTGTTCCATTAATTTTTGTCATAGACCAAAATCAATTTGATCAAAATGTTTATTTGTGTTGACAGGTTTTTATTTTAATTTTTTATTCTTACACAACATAACATCACGCCTGTATTTCCCCGAAGGGGTAGGCAGAGGTGTAATAGTACACCCACATTTCGCCAGTTATGTTATAGTCCCATGTAATAGGGGGCGAGCCTATTGCCATTGACCGGGCACAAATCCAGACTCCGGGCTGCTACTGAGAATTTCCTAATGAAAAAACCCAATAACACTTTGCCTGACCCGGGAATTGAACCAAGGAGCAACAGCAGTCAGTTGCTCAGCAGTCGCGCTTGCAACCACTAGACCAACGAGGCAGTCATTTTTTATTTTTATACTTATTATACATTGTTGGAACGCCTGACGATTTAATGAAAGCAACGAGCGGCGATCTACTGTCCACGACTCGATGCTATATGCACCTACATGTATTCTCATATTTTTTATTCATTATAAGCCTGTCACCGAACCGATAGGAGCATTTATTTTTTACCGTTCCCAATTTCGTTTTTCCTGGATTATTCCCGCACATGGTCCATTATCGAGCTGGATGATGATGAATATAATTGGAGGATCAGCTAAAAGATTGAAGATTGATAAATAATCAGTGGAATTCGGAATTAGCTACACGACGATTAACCAACTTGGAGGTATTTTGTGGTTAGCGTGGAACGTGCTTCCTATTTTGTGTAATATCATTACCCAACACTGATTCAGGTAGTATATAGGTTTAATAAAACCATTATAAAAGGTTAGTGTACTTTTTATTATGTTACTACCAATTATTGTATAATGTTTGACCAAATTCATTAGGTTCCGTTTTGCATTGTGAATAATTAAATGGTGTCTTTGTGATAGTTAATTAGCAGCAATTAAGTTAAGATCATACTTAAAAGTTATTAGGTATAGTATGCAATTTGTGCTACATTATTTTAACTTAATTGAAATCGCAAGCGATGACTAAGTATTCACGTTAAGTTGTTTATGCACGGATTTTGTAGGTAACATTATAAATGTTAGTGTTAGATATTACTACAAGTTATTAACGGTGTTTTATACGGTAATTAGTGACTGTTATTTTCCATAACATTATTGTGTTATATTGTGCCCAGTTTGACAAAAACTTTTGATTAGAACATACAACTTTGTAACAAAATAGTTCATTATTGGTTGTAATTAGCAAATTAAATTACTGGTTGTTTATAGATCTGTTAGGTTATTTATGTACACTTGCATCTGCTTTTCTTCAACGTAGGTACTTTAACCATTAGTTTATTTTGACTTTTGTTAATATATACATTTCAGGTTGACGACAACCGACTCCCAAAATGTCTGCAGAAAAGGAATTAGTAAAGAAACGAGGCAGTTTCAAAGGACGTTTGACTATGTTCATCAACCATTTAGACGCGCTGAATGACACAGCATTAAGTCAGTGTGACGTCACTGAATTGCAGCTGCGTGTGGCGAAGATCGAGTCGTTGTACGACCAATATGATGAGGTACAGTTGCGTCTTGAATGTATTGTGGATGACGTCAAGACACAGCTTTCTGAACGTTCTGATTTTGAGTCGCAATATTATAAATCGTTGTCAAGGGCTCAAAATTTATTGGGTAATGTTAATAAAGATAATAAGTCGATATGTAGTGATAAAAGTACTCGCACTAGTGTACATAAGCCAGTTAAGTTGCCCACTATACAGCTACCTAAGTTTAGCGGATGTTATAACAATTGGTTGGAGTTTCACGACACCTTTACTAGCCTCATTCATTGTAATGATGAAATAGATGACGTAAATAAATTTCATTATTTACGAGCGTCTCTGGAAGGATCCGCTGCTGTTGTTATTAAATCGTTCGAGTTTTCAGCCAGCAACTATACTGTGGCGTGGAAATTATTATGCGACCGGTTTGATAATAAAAAGTTATTAGTACAAAATCATGTGTCAGCATTATTTAATATTGATCCTATTACCAAAGAATCTTCTGTTACTTTGAAAGGCTTAATTGACCAATTAAATAAAAACCTGCGAGCGTTAGAATCGTTGGGCGAGCCAGTTAAACAATGGGACACTCTTTTGATCTATATTGTTACTCGCAAGCTAGATCAGAAGACGTTCCGTGAGTGGGAGGAGTTTAAAGGTCGATTAGACAAGGATAGCATAATAATAACATTTGATTCATTCATTCAGTTTCTACGTAACCGTGCTGATTTAATCGAAACTTTAGAGTTGTCACGTAACCAGCCCCATACGGTAATCAAGTCGGGTCCCAAGCTGAAGTCTATGGTATTAACTGAAAATTCTAACGATTCTAGCACAGATTTAAAAGCATGTACTAACTGTCAAGGTGACCATAATTTAAATAACTGTCCACAATTCCTCGCATTAAGTAATGACGCCCGTCTTAAATTATTGCCAAGTTATAAGGTATGCTATAATTGTTTTAGAACAAGTCATTTTGCTAACAATTGTAAAAAACCAGGTTGCAAATTATGTAAACGAAGGCATAATACACTTGTTCATGTATCGGATTCTAAAGGTGTTGTTGCGAATAATCAATCAAACAACAATTTATCTAATAACTTGTCTCCAACAACATCTTCTGCATCTGGTAACACTGATACAAATAATGTATCTTTGTCGGCAAGTGTTACATCTTGTTATGGTAGTAGTCATAAGCAACACGATGTGTTGTTGTCAACCGCTTTAATTAAATTATACGATCATAATGGTTGTGAGCATGTAGTTCGTGCAGTACTTGATAGCGGTAGTACATCATCTTTTATAACCGAAAGATTGTGCAGTCAGTTAAAGTTGACAACCAATCAGGTAGACAAGTCGATTCTTGGCATAAATAACGTGACGTCTCACGTAGGCAAAACATGTCGTGTAAACATGAGGTCATTAAATAACCTTTTTACTGCCGAATTATTTTGTTTTGTTTTGCCATTTATTACTAGTAATGTGCCGTATCGCGAAGTCAACATATCTGAATTTAAAATCCCTTCAAATATCTGTTTAGCCGACCCTACTTTTTACAAGCCCTCTGATGTAGACATTTTGATTGGCGCTGACCTGTTTTGGGACGTGCTAGGGTCACAAAGAATAAAGTTGGGTACCGGAAAGCCAGTTCTATGTGAAACCAGGTTAGGTTGGATTGTCTCCGGCCCTATCACTCATAATTATGTTGAGTTGGTAATGTTGGTATCAAATGACATTAGATGTAATTTTGCTAAAATCAATACCTCTTCTGACAGTGACTGGGTGAAACTTAGAACCGATTTAACGCGGTTTTGGCAGCTAGAGGAGGTCGGTTCGAAGTCGTCTAATTATTTGCCAGAGGAGAAATCATCTGAGGATCATTTTATTAAGAATACGACGTGTTTGGACGATGGTCGTTTTTGTGTTCGTATCCCTCTCAGACAGAACCCTTCTGTTTTAGGCGATTCACTTAAAAGGGCTACTCAATGTTTTTATTCTAAAAATAGAACAAAACGTGATTTACTATCTGTTATTGCACGAATCTTTGACCCCTTAGGGCTTATATCTCCTTGTATAATCAGCATGAAAATGTTGTTGCAGCAAATGTGGTTGGATAAATTTTCATGGGATGAACCACTGACTGAAGAGATCAGCTTACGTTGGAATACAATAGTTAAAGCTTTGCCTTTTTTAAATAATGTCCGTATTCCACGTGTTGTAGTCTGTGATTCATACAAGGAGCTAGAACTCCATATATTCACGGATGCATCTGAACGAGCGTATGGCGCATGCATCTATGTTCGTAGCATTAATGATGAGGGTGAGTGCATGGTTCGTTTGTTGATAGCAAAAAGTCGAGTAGCACCAATCAAGCCCACAACCATACCAAGGTTGGAGTTGTGTGGCGCAGTGGTTGGAGCTCGTCTTTATGAGAAGGTTTTAACCTCACTTCGAGCAACGATCAGTCGTGCTTATTGCTGGACTGACTCGACCATAGTGTTGGGATGGTTACAGATGTTGCCTTCTAAACTTCAGCCGTTTGTACGCAATCGCGTACAAACGCGTTGCTAAGATTTTGGATAGGGCGGGTAACTGTACCTGGAGACACGTCCCAACCGACAAAAACCCAGCAGATCTAATATCTCGTGGTGTGGATATTAGTACCCTGCAGACTTTAGACTTATGGTGGTCGGGTCCTGATTTCTTACCACTAGACCAGACAAGTTGGCCTTCTCAGTTAAAATGTTTAAGATTAGAGACACTGCCAGAAACTCGAACCAATGTTTCATTAAGCGCTGTTGTTACCAACCCTATTTATAGTAATGATACTTTTATAGATTTTAAACGCTTTTCAAACTATTTACGGCTTGTGCGTTCCGCAGCTTATGTGTTGCGATTTATTAAATCTTGTAGAAAACATACTTTTGATAATGTATTCTTATCACAAGAAGAGTTACAGGACTCATTAAATTTATTAATTTTTAAATGCCAAAGCGAATCATTTCCCGAGCATAATTTACTGATTAATAAACAAGATTTGCCTAAAAAGAGCGTCCTCCTAAAATTTAACGTTTATTTAGATAGTAACAATATAATGCGCGTCGGGGGACGTCTCGATAATTCAAATTTTAATTATGATAAAAAGCATCCTATTATTTTACAGTCCACTCATGAATTTACTAAATTATTATTTAATTTTGAACATAAGAGATTGATGCATGCAGGTCCACAGTTATTGCTAGCTTCTATTAGGGAATCGTATTGGCCTATAGGAGGTCGAAATTTAGCAAAAGCCTGCTATCATAAATGCGTCCGTTGTCAACGGATGAAAGGTAAGATCGTTACTCCCTTGATGGGGAACTTACCTCAGCATCGCCTTCTTCCAGGTTATCCCTTTGAAAGCGTTGGCGTTGATTATGCCGGTCCCATTATGTGCGCTAGTCGGCAAGGTCGCGGATGTAGGCTAGTAAAGGTTTATATTGCCATTTTCATTTGCTTTACCACCAAGGCCATTCATTTGGAGCTGGTGGGTGATTTAACCAGCAATAACTTTTTACTGGCGTTATACAGGTTCATTTCGCGAAGAGGGAAACCCGGTAATATGTATTCCGACAACGGTACCTCAATTGTTGGTGCGTACAACGATTTATCGAAATTTTTGAAATCTAGCTACTCTTCCTTAAGTGAAACTATGGCCAATGATGGAATACGGTTCCATTTTATTCCCGCATATACTCCTCATTTTGGCGGTCTTTGGGAGGCGGGTGTCAAGTCAACAAAACACCATCTTCAACGAGTGTTGGGAAATTGTAATCTGACGTTTGAGGAACTTAACACCACGCTAACCCAAATAGAAGCCGTCTTGAACTCTCGTCCACTAACACCGCTGTCTTCGGATCCTGCTGATTGCATGCCATTAACGCCGGGACACTTTGTCATTGGTCGACCTCTTACTTCTCTACCACAGCCAGATTACCAACATTCTTCCGCAAACCATCTCACTAGATTCCAGAGGATAGAACAACTTCGTCAACATTTCTGGAACAGATGGAGTAAAGAGTACGTTACGGAGTTGCAACAAAGAACCAAGTGGCGTTCTTGCAAGGATGGTTTGAAGCTGGATTCCTTAGTTGTAGTCAAGGAAGATATTCTTCCGCCTCTGAAGTGGAGATTAGGAAGAGTTGTGGCAGTTCACCCGGGGTCTGATGGAGTTGTTCGTGTGGCTGATATTCGGACGTCTACTGGAATCATAAGGAGGGCCTTCAACAGGATCTGTCCATTACCTGTATCTTCGGATTCTTGTTGAAAGTGAAGCTTTCAACGTCCGGGGGCATGTTGGAACGCCTGACGATTTAATGAAAGCAACGAGCGGCGATCTACTGTCCACGACTCGATGCTATATGCACCTACATGTATTCTCATATTTTTTATTCATTATAAGCCTGTCACCGAACCGATAGGAGCATTTATTTTTTACCGTTCCCAATTTCGTTTTTCCTGGATTATTCCCGCACATACATAAGAAACGAAAAACAAACACAAACACTTATATACATTACAAATATTTGTGTCCTGTGGGAATCGAACCCCCGTGATCGACTCGCGTTTCACGAACGACAAACGAAGTACGAACTTTCGTTTCGACTGATTTCTATATAATAAAGATAGGCGCATAAAAAAGGCTCAACAAAGATAGACTACGGTTCATAGTCGTATGAAATTGACCGGAGATCAGAGAAACAAACGGCAAAACATGATCATCGCATGCGATACAGAAACGATCCGAATACCAAGTAGCAAATTGTGCGAGACCCCCTGGGGGTCTACTCCCGTTCGACGATATTCGATAAATCGTACGATTCATCGCACAATTTCCTACCGGTCAACCATCGTTGCCTTATCACATGCGATGATCGTGTTTTGACGTTTGTTTTTCTCATCTCCGGTAAATTGTATACGACTATGAACCGTAGTCTATCTTAATTGTGCCTTTTTTATGTGCCTATCTTTATTATGTAAGTATCAGTCGGAACGAAAGTTCGTACTTCGTTTGTCGTTCGTAAAACGCGAGTAGACCTACTGGTCGTTATTCGGTATCGATTATCGAGTTTATTTTCGATAAGTTGTAACACTTTCGATTTTATTTCCGGATATTCGGATATATTCAGATCGGAAAGGTTGCGACAAGTTGCTGATTCATCTTGTGGCTTGCGAGACTAATTTTGACATGTTTTCCTTATAATATTCTTTATAGTAGTTCTTTTATAACTTTGCGGAAATCTTAAAACTTGCTTATTGTTTAAATACTTGTAGTTTTTTTTATAAATTCACTTTTTTTAGGTAGGTATTAAAAAATTAATAAATACATTCAATTTTAAAATGTAAAATAAATATCATATGGTATATGTAGGTATAGATTTAATAATGTGAAAACAACAATGATAATAACATGACTACAGTTGATTGAGTAAATAAAAAAAACTGAAGAATGATATAATGTATACACATAACACAGACATATACAAACTACAAAGGTATTTCAAATAATTAATTTATTTAATATAATCGTATCGTAAACGTCTCCTAAATGTGCTTATCGTGCTGATTGACCTAATAGGTGGTGGCAGGTTATTCCACACTTTAGACGCTGCGTAACGGACCGTGCGTCTAAAGCAGCCTTTCCCAAAGTGGGTGATAACACCCCCTTGTGGCCGCTGCAGGCCTAAAGAGACCCAGAAAAAAATGGGGGCGTTGTGTAAATACTTGGGGGGTGATTTGTAATTTCATCTAGCTGGGAGGACTTTTAGACACCGACTGAACTCTCGACTTTCGAGTAGACAAAATAAGTTTGGGAACCACTGCTTAGACGCTGCGTAACGGACCGTGTCTCTAAAGGCTGCTGTACGATGAGACTGAGTCGAGAGTTGCCGAGAACATTGCCTACTCGCGCATTCTCGTCTACTTTTTATACAGCTAAGCTTATTGCATACTATTGAATAGGTAGTCTGGTTTCTGTTTTATAACCCCGAACAGTAGGCAGGCCAGAGGGTCTACTCGCGTTTTACGAACGACAAACGAAGTACGAACTTTCGTTCCGATTAATACCTACACAATAAAGAACCGCACATAAAAAAGGCACAATAAATATAAACTAAGGTTTATAGTCGCATACAATTGATCGGAGATCAGAGAAACAAACGTCAAAAGACGATCATCGCATGCGATATGGGAACGATGGTTGACCGGAGTAGCAAATTGTGCGATGATTCGTACGATTTATCGAATATCGTCAAACGGGAGTAGACCCCCAGGTGTAGTTTGCGTCTTGACTTCATTTTGAGCGTAAAATGTTTGTCGAGGAATGGTGTTCTCTAGGCATGGCTTCTGCGAGGAATATCATAACAGTAACGGCCACAAGGATTCTGTATTCTTTGGATAAGTCGATCTGTGTTAGCTAACAGACGCGAGACATACACTGTATCTGCGTAGTCAAATCAAATCTAATTTATTTATTTCACAAATTATTAAAATTTCGTAAATTTCAAACAGTCCATCATATATAAAACTTTTTAACAAAAAATTGAACCGACGAAAACAGAAACTGAAAAGCGAAAAATAACTAATTATTATGAGTCGGCGCCAAACAAACTTTTAACAAGCAACGTGCATGCATGCAAGTTGCAAGTGGCCGAGCGGAGAACGAATTTTTGGAAAGTTATTGTTTATTGTTTATCGTTGAAAATTTCACGTTGTATTTGATGTTACGTTGTTTTTATTATTTATTTAAAGTAATTGAATGACCTTCGTTGATTGTTTGTTTGGCGCCGACTCATAATTAGTTATTTTTCGCTTTTCAGTTTCTGTTTTCGTCGGTTCAATTTTTTGTTAAAAAGTTTTATTTTAAAGTTTTTGTGTTTTAATCTAACTCCAGGTCTCCATTATGTCGTAGTGTCTAGAACTATATTTGTGTGCCAAGTTTCAACAGAATCGATTAACAGGTAAGAATTCAGTGGGTGAACAAGCACTCATCTCCTGTTTTCCCACCCTTAGGGGTGGATTTTGATTTTGAAATTTAAATGGGACCAACTTCGAGATATACCCTATCCATTAAAAAAAGAATCATCAAAATCGGGCCACTCTGTAAAAAGTTATGCGTGGTCATACATAAAAAAAAAAATATGTACGCGTCGAATTGAGAACCTCCTCTTTTTTTCGTCGGTTAAACTGACGCCCAAACTGAGACATGCTCGTATTTCGGGAGTCGGCGGCTCTCCGCTCTACACTTTTTATATACAATCACCCTAGTTTGTGGACCCTAAATTGAACATAGCGATGATAAAGGAATGATTTCTTACTTGACACTTGTTGTAGAATGTTAATTAGTTTTTTTTTTAAAGTTTGTAATTTAAAAGAAAAAAACTATAATTAACTCCATTGTAATTTAAAAGTATTGTTTAATATATATTTATTTATTTAACATGCATTATGAAAAAATTTGTATGCCAGTACCTGGTGGAACATGTATTAGTTCAAAATAATGTTTTCTAACACCTTATTGTACCATGTTTGATGCAAATAAATACTATTCTATTCTATTCTATTCTATTCTATTCTATTCTACTAATACTTAAGTACTAAATTAATACAATGCAATTCAGTCCAATGCTAGAATTTTGGTTTTGATTACTGCTAAACACAACAATATAACATCACGCCTGTATTTTCCCGAAGGGGTAGGCAGAGGTGTAATAGTACACCCACATTTCGCCAGTTATGTTATAGTCCCATGTAATAGGGGGCGAGCCTATTGCCATTAACCGGTCACAAATCCAAACTCCGGGCCGCTACTGAGAATTTCTTAAAAAAAAAACCCAATAACACTTTGCCCGACCCGGGAATCGAACCCAGGACCCCACGATCAGCAGTCGCGCTTGCGACCACTAGACCAATGAGGCAGTCACTATTACTGCTAAAATATATATTAATTTTGTATATTATTATCTATTAACAATTTAACATCCATTAGCTTTTATTATACAATTTTAATAAGTTCTTCTGTTTCGTCATAATTTAATGACTTCAACCAATAACCTAAATCTTTTTTAATGTTGTACTTATTTAGTTTATATAGTGAGATCTTTTTGTTTATTTTGTTATAAAGCCTGGAGCTCAATGCATTGAACTGTCGTGATGCGAAAGCTGTCCTACACTGAACGGGGGGCAAACGAGTGCATCTAGATAAGACCAGAGTTTTGACCAGCTGCTCCCGAAGCGTTTCAGATAGGAAGGGCCTCATCTTTACCTAACCTTCAAACGATAAAAACAGTTTCGTGCCGATCAGGGTGCTCAATCTTAGAAAAAATAATCGGGTACGGCTTTTACAACGCTGCAAAAAAACGTAGTACTTCGAATGCTTGTAGATAATAGGTAAGATGGTGGTTTTTAATTTAGTAGCATTATATTTGTTACTGTTACGGACTAAAAGTAATAGATGGCAGGTTTTACGAATTTAAGAAACGAGATATTGTAATAGTTTATTCAATATTTGATAGATGTCGCTACATGACCCCATATTGGATAATTGTTCCAAAGAGATTAAGATTTCATTTTACGAGATAATTGTACTGATTTTTCACGAAATATTACATTATTAAATAAGTATCTATTTCAGAGCCATTTTTGTTGTTTTTTGAATAAAGTATTTAACTTTTATTGATTTTGACTGGTTGATTATAGTGCTAAAATTCGCAGGTAAGTAATTAGTATTCGTAACGGTACGATCCTGTGGTCTGATTTATAAATGCAGGACTTGCATTCGATCCTCACGAAGCGTTTCTCTTTTTGCATTCTTTATTTTTAGATTAGGTGATAGTTTCACACTGAAAGTATCAGGTGGCGCTAGTAAGCGGTTACCTGTTTTGTGGTTGAAGATTGGTCTCTATTTTAGTATATTACAATGTACTCTGTGGTGCCGATTCAGCTACTTGTTTCTTGAAACGAAGATTACTGTTCATAGTGAGTCCAAGATTCCGCGCTTCACTCTGTCTATTGGTTCCCCCATGAGTTTCAAATTGAATGTTGTAGCTGCTGCCATTTTTGCGGTATTTCCCAGGAACTAGATTGTAATAATAATGTCCTCCCGGCCGAATTTCGGTCACGGCGGCCAATCTCAATGGAGACTAGCCATCTGCGCGGGACATATTATAGTGCACAAGTGTGTGCGCAAACACAGGTGCACTCTCTATTCCATCACTCTCATAATCCGATGGGACGGCAATTCGACATGACAAGAGATAGATCAGGCACAGGACCTACATATACCTATCCTACTAGATTGTAGGGTTCTGATGGCAGTCGCTCCATGCAATATATTGATACCGTACAACCGCATCTGGTCAGATTGGAAGCCAACCCAAAAATAATTGGGAAAGGGATAGGCAGAAGATACTGATGTTCAAATGTTAAATGCATAAAAAACCTCAGTACTGCCATGCCATGGCAGAAGCGATTACTGCTGATCCTCGTAAGAAAACAGCGCTATATTACTTTTATTACAATGGGCGGTCACAATAGGCAGGCATTATGTTAGAGTTGGCTCTAACAATCCTATTGTCTGAGATTCAAGGCAATAGCTGTTATTAAATTTACATATTACTTGCAGTTCATCTTGGTAGGTATCTTTCAAAATAGTTGTGCTTAAATTTGTCATCATCTTTTTTAGGGTTCCGAAGTCCTACAAGGAACCCTTATAGTTTCGTCATGTCCGTCCGTCTGTCCGTCTGTCCTAATCCTTTACAGCTTAATAACTTCTACAGTTAAAAACATAAGTAAATGAAATTTTGTTAAAAAATAGTTTACATATAGATCTCAATTTTAAAAGAATAAAAAAATAGTTTTTCCGTATTTTAGGGGTGGCGTCCATACATGTGAAATGGGGAAAAAAAATTTTTTTTCGCTGCACCCCCTCGTGTGGGATATCATTGAATAGGTCTTCTAAAATGAAGGTAATGTTTCATACACCACTTTTTTATCAGGTGTACCATCTACGAAATATAGCCCGCCAAAGTGGCTTGCAATGTGTCCCCCCCCCTGCCATTTCTAAACTATGCAATGTAGAAACTTATAATCTTCAACATTGATAGACCTTTATAAAAACTCTCTTTTAAAATTATTTCGAGTATAATGTAATTATAATTTTTTGAGTTATAGAGAGAAAACTGAAAAATACTTAAAACGTCCTAGTTCAAAGGTCATTGACCTTAGAGAAAAATTATCATAGCAAATAATGCTCCTTTAGCTACTTTCTATTTGAAAAAATCACAAAAAGTTACTTTATCGCTAGATGGCGCAGTAGCGCCATAGCGTTAGTAAACAACACGCTCTGAGTCGCGAATGCTGCCGATTATTGCAAAAACTAAAATAGCCATGATTAATATTCGATTTGATTCGTTTGTAATTACACCTACTTAAGGAACCCTATAATACTGAGCATGGCCCGACATGCTCTTGGCCGGTTTTTATTTTAAATGCTCTCAACAACGGTTTTAAATCATCTTTAGACCAGCGATTCTTAAACTTTTTGTTGTGTGGGACCATTTGCCCAAACATTTATGTCGTCACAGACCACCAAATGCTTGCCGGTGAAGTTAAGTTAATTAATTTACTACAAATTACTCAAAACATGAAAATAGGTAAGAAGCATGACGCACGTAAGAAGACGGTAATAGCCAACGTATCATATTAGATTAACAAAGAAAAAAAACTGCGTCCAGAACAAAACTGCCAATAGTTTTTAACCGACGAAAAAAAAGGACGAGGTTCTCAATTCGACGCGTATCTTTTTTTTATGTATGACCACGCATAATTTTTTACAGAATAGTCCGATATTGATGATTCTTTTTTTAATGAATAGGGTATATCTCAAAGTTGGTCTTATTTAAATTTCAAAATCAAAATTCACCCCTAAGGGTAGGAAACCAGGGGATGAGTGCTTGTTCACCCACTGAATTCTTACCTGTTAACCGATTCTATTGAAACTTGGCACACATAAATGTAGTTCTAGACACTATAACATAATGGAGACATTGAGTTAGATTATAACCACAAAAAAAAAAACTTTTTAACAAAAAAATTAACCGATGTAAACAGAAACTGAAAAGCAAAATATTAAATTAAGATTTTAGTCTTTTCCTAATTATACTAATGCAAATAACTAATTATGAGTCGGCGCCAAACAAACAATCAACGAAGATCATTAAATTACTTTAAATAAATAATAAAAACAACATAACATCAAATACAACGTGAAATTTTCGACGATAAACAATAACTTTCCAAAAATGCATTCTCCGCTCGATCACTTGCAACTTGCACGCACTTTGCTTGTTTGTTTGGCGCCGACTCTTAATTAGTTATTTACATTAGTTTAGTTAGGAAAAGACTAAAAGCTTCATTTTATTTTTCGCTTTTCAGTTTCTGTTTCCGTCGGTTCAATTTTTTGTTAAAAAGTTTTATAAGTAATATATGAAACAAAACGAATTAGAAATCAGGAAAACCAAACATACAAATTAGGTCTAGAAGCGAGTGCGTAATTTTTAGGGTGTTCGAAAACATGACAGCATTTTATATGCATTTGGGAAGCTGTACAAAAAATAACATCCCTATTACATGGGACTTATAACATAACTGGCGAAATGTGGGTGTACAATACACCTCTGCCTACCCTTTCGGGGAAATACAGGCGTGATGTTATGTTATGTTTATGTTACAAAAATAATTGAAAAAATAGTTATAAGGTTAAAAAGAACAAGTTAGACAACTAAAATTATCCAAATATTATATAAAATCGAGCCCCGATTCGAATGAACTCGCGCGCAGAATCAATACTATTTTAAATAACTCGTTTGACTCCTATTACCGTCCGCGACCTAATAATTTCCACTCCAAAAGTCAAAACATGGTCGTACAAACCTAATACCGTCCACTCCAAAACATGGTCGCACAAAAACACCTTTTTCTTTCAATGAGAATATAGGCATGACCACAGAAATATATCTATAGATAGAATGGAAAAGTGGCCGGGGCGCGCGTGCCAACACTCTGCACCAGAGTGCAAACATTTGAAACCTTTCTCAGTACACCTTATGACTAGTTTCTGTAAATACTGTAACAAAAACCCGCAAAAATGCCTTATTGCGCTGTAGGAATTGCAGGAAAAAAAGCTGTAAAGAATAGAATAGAATAGAAATCATTTATTTGCATATGATTTTGGGTAAAGTACATAAGTAGGATTATTATTTTAAAGTTCCTTACAAAATCTGCTTACAGCTAAGCGTACAAATATTAAAGTAAATTTGTTTAAAGTTTAAAAATTAATGAGGTCAACATGGGAGGCGTGGTTTGTCCGAAAGTTGCCACGCATGAATCGCAAGTAAAATTGTTATTACAACCATTCTATCCATCTATTTCTGTGGGCATGACTTTTTTTTTTTAATAACATAGGAGGGCAAACGAGCATGCGGGTCACCTGATGGTAAGCAATCTCCGCCACCCATGGACATCCGCAACACCAGGGGAGTCGCTGATGCGTCGCCGACCTTTTAAAAAGACGTACCTATGCTCTTTTCTTGAAGGCTCCCATGTCGAATTTGTTCGGGAAAACCGCTGACGGAAGTTGGTTCCACAGTTTTGCTGTACGAGGCAAAAAGTGGCGTGTGAAACGTACTGTAGTTCACCACCAATCATCAAGATGGTGAGGATGGAATTTAGATTCATAGCGGGTAGTATATTCATTTCGATGCACAAAACTAAATAAATAAACGAGTTATTTAAAAAAAAATCTTCCTGTAACTCGAGTATGGTAATAACTTATTACCATACTCGAGTTACAGGAAGATTTTATTTGAAGACAACGCTGTGAGAATCTACCGACAGACGAAAATGTTTGAACAATGGCTGCCAATAATTAAGAACTAAAACAAAACAATAAGAATCACACGGTCGTTGTAATCAATTTTAGAAGTCTGTTGAAGTTATCTGTTTGTTATGTTAAGCAATCTTTGGTAAGGCTGCAAGTTTTGCATGTTAGGGGAAAGTAGTGTATGTTTGTTTGCAAGGTCAAATAAAACTTTTTAACAAAAAATTGAACCGACGAAAACAGAAACTGAAAAGCGAAAAATAACTAATTATGAGTCGGCGCCAAACGAACTTTTAACAAGCATAGTGCGTGTAAGTTGGAAGTGGCCGAGCGGAGAACGCATTTTTGGAAAGTTATTGTTTATCGTTGAAAATCTCACGTTGTATTTGATGTGACGTTGTTTTTATTATTTATTTAAAGTAATTTAATGATCTTCGTTGATTGGTTGTTTGGCGCCGACTCATAATTAGTTATTTTTCGCTTTTCAGTTTCTGTTTTCGTCGGTTCAATTTTTTGTTAAAAAGTTTTATTTTTCATTTTTTTGTGGTTAAACTCTAAATCCAGGTCTCCATTATGTCGTAGTGTCTAGAACTATATTTATGTATGTCAAGTTTCAACAGAATCGGTTAACAGGTAAGAATTCAGTGGGTGAACAAACACTCATCCCCTGTTTTACTACCCTTAGGGGTGGATTTTGATTTTGAAATTCAAATGGGACCAACTTCAAGATATACCCTATCCAATAAAAAAAGAATCATCAAAATCGGACCACTCTGTAAAAAGTTATGCGTGGTCATACATAAAAAAAAAAAAAAAAAAAAAAAAAAAAAAAAAAAAAAAAAATATACGCGTCGAATTGAGAACCTCCTCCTTTTTTTCGTCGGTTAAAAAGTGAACAGAGTGCATACGCGATTTCCCACGCCCCCGGCCAATGGTTGGAAGAGGAACACCGTGGTGGTTTTAGTCGGTAAGAGTCCGACATCCTTCCCCGGGCGGAGTGCGTCCATGAGGATTTCCCCACGTAAAAAAAAGAAAAAAAAAATAATAGGAGTAGGAGATGTAGCAGAGTAGTTGTAGCCGGGAGACAGCGGAGGCACAGAATATCTAATAGTACTACGTACAGAACGGCCACTCACCGCCCCCCGCCAATTTAAGTTCCTCACCCGCGCCCTGCACGTGCCCTCAGTTTAGCGGCAAGTTGGGCTGCAATATTCAATGGATATCAATCGCCAGTCGAGTGCGTTACGCAATATATTTTTTGGTGTTTGTAGTTATATTTTAATTGAAAATGGTAGTGTATTGTGCTTTATACGGATGTGTGTCTACATCTAGACAAGGAAACAGAAGATTTTATCGATTTCCGAAGGATGAAATAAGGTAAGCCACAATAAAACCTTTATAGGTAGAACTACAGAACAGCGAGCATTTAATTTTACAATTAAACGATTTTTTTTGTACTTTGCCAGTTATGACAAAAAGGAAAAAATTATTTGCTTGTAATAATAATAATATAATCTTTATTTTGGATCAAATTAGGTATCCATATTTTGTTAGTAACATAAAAGCTGCTTGAAAGCAGATTCCTTTGGGTACCTATTTATTGTATTTTATTAAAGGTAGGTATCTACTTACCGCGAGAGTTTAATTTTACAACTATAGTGAGAGATTGTTTACTGTAAAATTACGTACTTATGATAAGAGAAATATAAATTATTATAAATTGTAATGCTTGCAGATTTAATTTTATTACCAAGCTTCGTTAATATATCATATTCATCATACAATACATCGATAATTCGATAGGTATCATTACCAACCGCTCGTGCTATCAAGTGCCTCGGCTCGGGTCCGGGACGTAGGGCCCAAATGTCGGCCCCTTAAAGTAAAACCCAACTTCCAGACCTTACCACACCTACACCTTGAACATAAACACAGTTTTTTGACCGAAATGTACAGACTCAGTGGTCAAAATACATACTCATACGCAATTACACTAAATTACGTTGGTATTGGCATCATAAACGTGAACCTACATGGAATTTAAACCTAGCTATCAGCATAAACGCTAACGCCATCTCTGAGAACTACTGAGAAGCGTTTGGAACGCAGTCGGCATTTCGAGCGGCAAGCAACCCTATTCATTCACGTGGGTGCGTGTTTGTATAAGACGCAAAGAGATTTAATATAGGGCATAGAGAGGCTATCAGACGAAAACTCAAAGAAAAACTGTGATCCCAAGTTACAATGACGACATCTAACGTGAAATAGCAGAAACACGTATTAAATTATTCAAGTCTGTGTTTTCTTTCTTGTCTTATTTAGTAAACAATCTTGGCATATCTCTTTATTGAAATAACTTCTGATAAAATATAATTACTAGTTCTGCACATGTAATTTGGTTAAAGAATGTTATTAAGTGTGTGGAATTGTTTTTTTTTTTTTTTTTTTCTCTTTATTTAGAGGGCTTTGTGCGGAATTGTTAAAATAATGTCTTTTAATAATTATTATTGACAACTTGAATTAAAAAAGACATGCCAAGATTGTTTACTAAATAAGACAAATAAAAAAAACAGACTGTAAAATATAATTCAGCTATCGCCCGGTAGGTGACCAGTGTTGCCAGATCCGATTTTCAATCCGTGAGTTAAGCTTGAAAAATCTAGAAATCCGTAGATTCCCCTTTATGAAAACCGTAGATCCAGAGACCTTTTTAAAGCTTTGTCTGACTATTCAGACTGGCCTTTACTCCTAATATAGTTTAAATCTGGTAAATAAATATTGGAAACTAAACAAACATAAGCAAAACGTGTCTATGACAGAAAAACAATTTTATTAAGTCTAAAAATTTTTCTCTCTGCCCGTGTCAGTGTCATTATCATTTAAAGTGTGTTTTTATGTACATTAAATAGAGAGAATAACTTATTACGGTCAAAAATCCATAGATTTTCTATCGATATCCGTATAACCGTAGGCGACCTCAAAAATCCATAGATCTACAGAAAAATCTATAGGTCTGGCAACTCTGGGTGACGCAAAGTAGAAACTAGAAACTTGTGGTAGGGGTGTTACCATTTATCAGAGTATCGATAATATCGATAAATGTTTTTTTTTTGACACCATAAAACAGACCGTTATTACCCGAATGCGCCAGAAGGAGGGTTATTTTTTTCAAGTGTATGTGTATATGTTTCTTTGCGCGCGTCACGCTCTGTAGCCTACACGGCTTGATGGATTTTAGCTTGAGAGGTGTCGTTGGATTCGTCTTTTTACGGCGTCCGTGGTCTAGTGGTTCGAGTGTCGGACTGCTGATCACGAGGTTGTGGGTTCGACTCCCACAGGACACAAATATGTGTGTGATGAACATAAGTTTGTGTTGGTCTGGGTGTTTCTTTTGTATATTATAAATATGTATTTACAAAAAATAGAGTATATAAGTATTATATCCATTGTCTAGTACCCATAGTACAGTCGACTGAATGACAGTGGTAACACTTCAGTTCGAAAACCTCCCTTACTGCTGTCATGAAATCTAAAAACGTTTTTATTTTTACTTTAACATTATATTGAATATTAAGCTCAAACCTATTAGAACTGTCAGGGACCAAGGGGTATGGTAAATAATAGTCACATTAAGACTCTCAACCCTAGAGAGCACTGTATTTAAGGTTAGTCAGTCACTTTAACAGTTTTACAATAACAATTACAATTATTCGTAAGGATATTTTACAAGATTCCTGAATACTATTTCACAAGATTATTACAAAATGAGGACAAGCAGTGTCAGGTAATAGATAGGTCATACTACGTCAAGAACTTAAAGTAAAGCAAACTGTCCCCCCTCCCAGAATACATTTTAACAGTTTTTATAAACTCAGGACGTCGCGCTTGCGCCTTAACGATAAAATACCGCGCGAAACTACGCCATGTGTTTACAAAATACTAAAACGATCCAAATCTAATAAGATTGCTTATAAATAAATCATCAAATAATATAACAATAATTATCGTTAACTATTAATATGAATTTAACAGCTATAATCTGACTTACTAACAAAATAAAACATCAGCAATGTCATAAACTGAACCAATAGAACTACTTTTATCGAATTAGTTTATCAAAAATACGTAACAAATTCTAATAATTTCGGAAATCGTGAAATTCGGCCATCCGGCAACATGTTGCCTCCCGGCGCACATAATCTCACGACCATGTTCATACAAAAATTATGACATTCAGAATTGATAGGCTACTACGCAGCCCACTCAAACGCAGCCACATCGTGTTGTGAGCGCAGGCAATGGCGCAGACATCAGTGCAGACGGCAGCACAGGCATCAGCACCCACCAGCTTGGACATCAGTGCTGACCCATGGATGGCTCAAGTTTCATGACCTTAAACAAAGCAAAATAAAGCAGCACAAATGACACTGTACGACTCCATCGAAATAAAAAAAATTATAAAAAAAATACATGACCTTCAGAATTGATCGGCTATAGTACACAGCCAACGCCAACTCAAGTGCAGTTCAGCGCATGCATTTGCGCCTGCCGGCTCAGTCATCGGCGCTCACGGGCGCGTGCATTCAGCGCAGGCATCTGCGCCCACTGGCGCAATCAGCGCAGGCAACGGCGCCTACTGGCACAATCAGCGTAGTCATCAGCACCCATGTAACCACCATATAACAGCTGCTAATGTCAAAGTTTTACCACCGACGTGCGGTCGACCGTACAAGCTCTGCTTAGTTTGGGACTAGATAGATGGTGCTGTCAGGCGCGTGCATTGCATATAGGCAATTAGGCAATACCTAGTGCCTTCCTCATTCAAATTCAATAGTGGTGTAAATTATTATCCTTTTTTCAGAGTACGATGATTATTTATCTTAAAATAGACCTATTAATGCTAAATTAATCTTCATACATAAAAAAAATCAATAACTTATACCACAATTAAATTCAAGTGAAATAGGCCAATGCACGCCACTGGGTGCTGTGTAAAAATGTCCTAAAATATTTATTTTATTTATTTATTATCCATTTAATTGTGAGAGTGACACTGGGTATATCAAAATTATAAAAATTAAAATGGCCGCTTTTGGCGCCATATTAAACGTCTTCAAAAATTTGTTTTCCCTCAAAAACTATCGAGTGGGGTATCAAAAGAAAGGGTTTTATAAAAGGTTTACAAAAATATCGACCTTTCTTTCCGAAGTAGACGTCTTCTCTTCTAAAATGCTTCGAGCATAATTTTGACGCAGCAGATGGAAGCCAATTTTCTTCTCTGCGATCTATTTGAACAACCAACCGTTCACTTCTCACGTGCTACATTATTTACTGGCGGAAACCTACAATAGCAGCAACATACTTGAACGAATAGCACTTGTTATATTTAAATGACATGATTATGTTTGCATTCAATACTTAAACAGTATTATATTTTTAATGTTATATATTTATTATTTACTATCGATAAAAAAATCGATAAACATCACATCTCTAACAAGGCAGTAGTAAAGCTACTCAACAATAGATGGCGCTTATTACAATATTAGCACATGTTCTAGAATCATTTACGATTTTTTTTTATTATATTCGATTTACTAGATAAATGTAAAAAATACTAACGAAAATAAACTGAAGTCAGATCCAGTAATTTTGCCATAACGTGATTTGCAATATCGCAATGCGCAACACGGCATATTTTCTCCGATATTTTTTGTTGTTGTAGCTATACTGTCAACACACAAACGCGACCTAACAGGCAGGGGTATGACATTAGACTAAGAGACTTGTTACCAATTAGTAACAAGTATTGGATTACGATTTTGGTCGTTTTGTCCTGTCTATCACTAGTAAATATTTAATGTCTTTGATAAGACGTAAGCTTGCGTATGTAGGCGGTGCTAGCATTCTTAATGTATTGAGTGGCCAGGGTGTGGCGGAGGTATGCAGACACGAGGGCTCGGAGGCTCCAAGACACGGTGACACACGGAGAGTCGTACCTCAGAGTTCTGTACCTCGTACCTCTGAGTTCCGTACCTCCGACTCTCCGTGTGTCACCATGTCTTCGAGCCTCCGAGCCCTCGTGTCTCCGGGCTACTCTACACTACACTCTGCTACATCTCCTACTCCTGCCTGAGCTACTTTCACCCTGAGAAGACCATAACGTGACGCAATATCAAATATTATAGTAATGTAATCTTGAGACTTGGCACGTTTTTCCAGCATGTTTTGCTGGGATAACACATTGTATGTGACTGTATGATAAAATGGTTAGGCTGTGCCTTAGTTTGCCTTCAAACTCTAATAATAAATAACTAATTTATTACGTCAACACAACTGTTCTATCATTTGCCATTTGTTTGGACAAGATCGCGGTTTCATAACTTGCTCACGGTACTCTGAAACAAGTGGACCAATGGCGCGTACGTTCTAAATTGGAACGCGAGCGGTCGAGCGCCGCACGCGCATGTATGTATACGTACTTGTTTATTATGTAGTCGCTAGAGGTACTGTATGTTCAAGGCTGCTCAGAAGTTGAAGGACTGAATTTCTAATTTTTTTTAGAAATTAAGAAAGGCTATGGTATTCATTCTCTTGTTCACAAACTAAACGTATTTTAAACTATCGCTCTCTTTTAGTAGATGAGAAAGGCATGCCAACCGTGGTTCGTTGTCACTTCCGTAGCCTGAATCTGGTCCTCCTGGGATTAGACGATGCACAGCGGGCAAGCAAGTAGGTGAGACATGCTTTGCGTGGAAGCTTCGCAATCGCACTCAATGTTACTGGCATTGATGAAGCCCCACCTGGCTAGATACTTGCAGCGACCAACTTGTGTCCGTAAGCGATTAAGCGACTTCCATATTAGCCACTGCAACTCGCTCCCGGAAGGTAAATGCTCAGTTGGCTCTACAAAGTCGGTGGTTCAGGGAGTTTGGCGTCTTGTTTCCTCCGGGCTTTGTTCTGAGGAGGTCATCAGTCTCAAGAAGCTTTTTCGGCTTTTTAGGCAAGCTGAAGGTTGAAGAAGATTGGTGACGATGAAGGGCTGCCGACAGTCTGATTCTTGCATACCTTTCATACAGAGCAGGCAACCTCGCGATGGGAAAACGGTGGTGCACCAGCGGTATACCATGTTGAGCTGTGTCAAGAGTGCCACTGACGATGCATCGATGCAATATTTGTGTGTTTGTGTTGGTCTGGGTGTTTCGTATGTATTATAAGAATGTATTTACCAAAAAAAGTATATATGTATCATATATTATCCATTGTCTAGTACCCATAGTACAAGCTCTGCTTAGTTTGAGACTAGATGGTGCTATGTAAAAATAAATAAATAAATATTTTTGGGACATTTTTACACAGCACCATCTAGGCCCAAACTAAGCAGAGCTTGTGCTATGGGTACTAGACAATGGATATAATACTTATATACTTTTTTTTTTTTTGTAAATACATACTTATAATATACAACGTGTATCAGAAATGCGTGGTCATATTTTAAGAGCTCATTCAGGGCATAGCATACAACTACTTTTATTATGGGACCAACCCTGAAAACGCGAAAAAAATATCAGCTGTTCCCTGCTAAATCATCGATGTCGCTCGACAAAATGTGAGGATCAGCTGATATTTTTTTCGCGATTTCAGGGTTGGTCCCATAGTAAAAGTTGCTCGATAGCATCCCCTGAATAAGCTCTTCAAATATGACCACGCATTTCTGATACACGTTGTATAAGGAACACCCAGACCAACACAAACGCTTATGTTCATTCCACAAATCTTTGTGTCCTGTGGGAATCGAACCCACGACCTCATGATCAGCAGTCCGTCACTCGAACCACTAGACCACAGACGTCGTCAAAATGTCCCAAAAATCTTTATTTATTTATTTTATTTATTTATCCAACAGTTCGAATGGCGTGGCCGCATTCCAAAATCTATCCGTGAATGTTGAAAACGTACCCATGTTATTTTAAGAACAAATAAAGTTTTTTTGGAAGTAGTTATTAAAATGACGTCCGAATGGATACATCGTCAGTTTTAGAGCATCCAGTAACAGTGTATCAGGTTTCATTCAAAGCAATTTTCTCTTTAAAATGTTTTAATACAGGGTTTTCCCAGTCACTGTCATCTTTTGTTTGAGCAATACAAACAGACTGTCGTGTTTTGATTGTTATGAGTCATTCTTGAAGGCCGCAGGGTCAAAGTGTGAGCCTTGACGCACGACCAAGTAGAATGTAAGACGGCTAATTCAGAAACATTTTGCAGGTAATTTTGCTTATCGGTGAAGGAAAACATCGTGAGGAAACTTGCACACCTGAGAGTGCTGCATACAGTTTTATGTTTAAGTTTATTTGTTTTCAAGAAAAAAGGTTACACTTTTTAAATGTGACACTGGATCCCACACGAGGATACCCTGTGTTGCAGGATCTAGTCTCTTACATTAATTATAAGGTAACTGTTTGTGTGTCGGGTTGTGTACTTTTATGAGTAATGTGTGTGTGTGGTGGGGGTTAATATGGGTATGGTTAAACTTTGTTTTATTATAATGTGTAGTGATCGCGAAAACCTAAGAAGTTAAACTAATGTAAATAACTAATTATGAGTCTAAGTAGTAAGACTAAAAAAGCTTCATTTTATTTTTCGCTTTTCAATTTCTGTTTTCGTCGGTTAAATATTTTGTTAAAAAGTTTAATTTTTAATTTTTTTGTGGCTTAAACCTAACTCCAGGTCTCCATTATGTTGTAGTGTCTAGAACTACATTTACGTGTGCCAAGTTTCTCGGACTACTCTGCAAAAAGTCATGCGTGGTCATACATAAAAAAAAAAAAGATACGCTTCGAATTGAGAACCTCCTCCTTTTTTTCGTCGGTTAAAAAGTGCGAAAAACGGCCACTTTTGGCATTGTTTCTATCTACAACTACAGTGAACTCTATTTTACAGAGTTAATAGTTTCTGATTAAACTACAGTACCTGTACTTTAATAGTTAAAAACGAATTTTCGATAAATTATGTATTCAGCGAGTAATAATATTTTTACTGATGGAGGCGCCACTTGCCTGCTACATTTCCCTTAAGGGTGTATCTTTGCCGGGAACGGGAACAAAACAACAATATTTATATTGCCTCAGGTATTATTGTTCAAATAAAGAAGAATTATCTTCATTCATTTCATGAGAATGGTCTGGTCATTGGTCATATACCAGGTAAAACAGACGAGATATTATGGTTTTATGATACTGAATAGATAATTGACAAGTTCACAGGCCATTGGAGGCCATAATAACTTATTGTCAATGAGTATAATGACTTGAATGATGGTCAACATGACATGGCATGTTGACTTAAGAACTGGTATAATAAAAAACAAATGCTGGATGCGGCAGGCAGAGGACCTAGCGTTGTGGCGCAACTTGGGAGAGGCCTATGTCCAGCAGTGGACTGCGATAGGCTGAGTTGATTGTTGATTGATAATAAAAAAACCGGCCAAGTGTGAGTCGGACTCAAGCAGTAAGGGTTCCGTCCCAACCATCGGCCTGATATCCCATAGAAACTGATTTCATTTACGAGAGTTTATCAAAAGACATCAACGAACGTACGCGAAATGTGAATTTTTGCATCTCTTTCTTACGTAGGTACCACCACATATATCTATGTTTGTCCTGTTTTTAGTATTTGTTGCTAAACGACATAGTATGCACTATAATCAGACCAAGTTTGACGCTAGTATGTATTACCGTTTTGAAGATAGAACAGGAACAAAAACGTTGAAAAAAATCATGTTTTTCGAGGTTTCTTGTATGTTTCTTTCTTGATCCGTCTGGGCTGGGCAGCATTTGGCAAACTTCGCCGAGTCTTCTCGTCGCCTATACCGCAAAGTTTGAAGACAAAGGTCTTCAACCAGTGCGTCATGCCAGTCATGACTTACGGTGCCGAGACGTGGACACTGACAGTTGGGCTAGTCCACAAATTCAAAGTCGCTCAGCGAGTTATGGAGCGAGCTATGCTTGGAGTTTCTTTGAAAGATAAAATCCGTAACGAGATTATCCGGAGAAGAACCGGAGTGACCGACATAGCCTGTAGGATCAGTAAGCTGAAGTGGCAGTGGGCTGGCCATGTCTGTCGAAGGACCGATGACTGCTGGAGCAGACGAGTTCTTGACTGAAGACCGCGTATCGGCAAACGCAGCGTAGGGCGCCCCCCTGCTAGGTGGACCGACGACCTAAAGAACGTGGCTAGGGGGGACTGGATGCGGAAGGCAGAGGACCGAGCGTTGTGGCGCAACTTGGGAGAGGCCTATGTCCAGCAGTGGACTGCGATATGCTGAGTTGATGATTGTATGGACCCCCTTTGGTTTTAGACTTTTTAATTTTTAGTATTTGTCGTGATAGGCACCATAGTAACACATATTATGTAAAAAATTCAACTGGTTATCTATTACCGTTACAAAGATACAGCCCTGTGACAGACAGACGGACGGACAGCGTAGCGAGAGTAATAGGGTCCCGTTACACCCTTTGGGTACGGAACCCTAAAATCTGTCAATTGTAGTCAATTTGAATCTATAGTATACTAGCCTGAGCCCGCGGCTTCCCGTGTGAGTATCGTTTATCGCGTATCCCTCGGGAACTGTGCATCTTCCCGGGATAAAAAGTAGCCTATATGTTAATACGGATTATGTTCTATCTGGATGCCAAATTTCATTAAAATCCATACAGGTGGTCCCTTATGTTATAAAAAAATAAAACTGGCCAAGAGCATGTCGGGCCATGCTCATTATTATAGGCTTCCTTAAGTAGGTCTAATTACAAACGAATCAAATCGAATAATCATTGCTATTTTAGTTTTATGCAAACAGCGCCACCTAGCGCTAAATTTAAGTAGTGTGTCATATCAATATAACACAGTTTCTTTTTGTGATTTTTTTAAATAGAAAGTATCTAAAGGAGCATTATTTGCTAAGATCATTTTTCTCTAAGGTCAATGACGTCTACGACGACTAGGACGTCTTAAGTATTCAGTTTTCTCACTATAACTCAAAAACTTATAATCACATTATACTCGAAATAATTTTACCCGCTATAACTTTTTATAAAGGTCTATCAATGTGAAAGACTATAAGTTTCTACGTTACATAGTTTAGAAATGGCAGGGGGGGGGGGACACATTGCAAGCCACTTTGGCCAACTGTATTTCGCAGATGGTACACCTGATAAAAAAGTTATGTATGAAACATTACCTTTATTTTAGTAGTCCTATTCAATGATACCCCAAACGAGGGGGTGCAGCGAAAAAAAAAATTTCATCCCCATTTCACATGTAATGTAATGTATTGGGCGCCACCCCTAAAATACGTTATCAAGATTTTTTTATTCTTTTAAAATTGAGATCTATATCTAAACCATTTTTTAACAAAATTTCATTTACTTATATTTATAACTGTAGAAGTTATTAAGCTGTAAAGGATTAGGACAGACGGACAGACGGACGGACATGACGAAACTATAAGGGTTCCTTGTAGGACTACGGAACCCTAAAAATGAAGGGCAATTTTTTAATTCAGATAGCTATGTCTGATTTCAATTAATGAATTTTAGCTTTGGCATACGGTATGCCGTTAAAATGAAGTCATATAACTCCATGATATTATCTACTGAGCCCCCAAAAAAACTAAAAAGCGTGAAGATAATGAGTCTTACATCCATATACTCACTTCAACCTGTCCTAAGATCCCTATGCTTATAGAAATAAAGGTCAAAATCGCTTATTAAGTTTGAGAACCGGTACTACAAACTTTCACATCGGTTTCGTAATGTGACATAAGACATAACTCAAGTTATATGTCTTTATATCACTGTGTTATTAAAGTAGGACATTATGTAGAATTTGACTTACATTTCTGGGCTTACGAGGTTGACAATATTCAAACCACTTCGGTAATATTTCTTTCCAACTTATGTATGGTAGTGAAAGTTGGGTATGGCAGAAGAAACATGAAAGCAGAATAAATGCAGTAGAAATGAGAGCTTTGAGAAGTATGTGTGGTGTAACTTTGAGAGATAAAGTAAGGAATAACGTGATAAAGGAGCGTTGTGGAGTGAAAGAAGATGTAGTGACAAAGATTGAGAAAGGTATGTTAAGATGGTTTGGACATATAGAGAGGATGGACGAGAGGAGATTGACGAAACAAGTAAACGAAGCGAGTGTGGATGGAAGAGTTGGAAGGGGACGACCTCGGCGAACGTATCGCGATCAAATCGCGGATGTTCTCGAAAAATGCCAGGTTAAGAGTTCTCTAAGCCGACGAGCATGCATGACGAGGACGTAGATGAAGCGAAAGAGGTGTGTCAGGATCGTAGCAGTTGGAAATCCATAGTCTCTGCCTACCCCAATGGGAAACAGGCGTGATAATATGTATGTATGTATGTAACTTCATGTCTCAGTTCGGCGAACCCGACTTAGGATACAGTCTAGGTGGTATTGCAGTTGTTATGGACAAAAAACCGCTTAGAGCTCAGTGGCGCCCCCATCAATAAAAAAAATATTACTCACTGAGTACATAATTTATCGAAAATTTGTTTCTAACCGACTTCAAAAAAGGGGGAGGTTATTAAAAATTGAAGTACAGGTACTGTAGTTTAATCAGAAACTATTAACTCAGTACATTATAGTTCGCTGTAGCTGTAGATAGCTCTATATCCCTATATCTTTTCATGGGTGTCGTAAAAGGCGACTGCGACTATGACTGACCCGGGAATCGAACCCAGGACTTCATGCTTAGAAGTCCCACTTGCGACCACTAGATCAACGAAGCAATATTATTAGTATTTACAAAGACACTATACTTAGAGTATTTACATGATATTATCAGTGTAATTATCTGTTCCATACAGTGGTTCAACGAAAATTAACATTGATAGTTTTTAAAGGTAACTCGGGACATTGTTCGACAGTTTTGAAGGTAGCTTGGGACACAACTCTCGTATTGGACGACTGGAGTGGCTAGACTGTGGTATTATATTACTGATATGAATTTAACCTACTTGTATTTTATTGTCATTAAACTTGATAAAAAATATGACAACTTCATAGAATTTAAAGGTAAAGTCGTTTACCTATTAAGTAATTAATTCCTTAATTACTTTAAAAATTTAACACTAACTCATTATTGTTATCACTAAATACGTCATTAACAATGACGTAATAACAATGAATAATGGCTAAGGTATATAGAAAGTTTTGCATACAAAGCAAATAGATTTGAGAATATTAATGTTGTAGAAAGTCAAAATGTATGACTTCTTTATGTTATGAGGTATATTAGTCCAGTGCAATTAGGGTTGCCAGACGTCAGGATTTGTCCCTATATGTCAGGATTTTTTAGTATTCCAATTTATTAAGATTGCTTCTTTGGTATAGTGGTTGCAAGCGCGACTGCTGAGCGTGGGGTCCTGGGTTAGATTCCCGGGTCGGGCAAAGTGTTATTGCGTTTTTTCATTAGGAAATTCTCAGTAGCAGCCTGGAGTCTGGATTTGTACCCGGTAATTGGCAATAGGCTCGCCCCCTATTACATGGGACTGTAACATAACTGGCGAAATGTGGGTGTACTATTACACCTCTGCCTACGCCTTCGGGGAAATACAGGCGTGATGTTATGTTATGTGTTATGTAAAATGTATTGAATTAATTAATCATTATTTCGGTAATAACTTCTTAGGTTTTCGCGATCACTACACATTAAAATAAAACAAAGTTTAACCGGATTAAATCGCGTATATTATTTAAATTGGTTTCCCTGACGTTTCGAAAGCTTTGCAGCATTTCGTGGTCGCAGGTAGACTAAGATGACAAGCGTCTTTACAAATATTTCTAAAAAATTATTTTAATCTACCGTACAATATTATTAATTAAAAATAATAATATATATATATTAATTTATTATATTTGTAAAGCCGCTTGTCATCTTAGTCTACCTGCGACCACGAAATGCTGCAAAGCTTTCGAAACGTCAGGGAAACCAATTTAAATAATATACGCGATTTAATCCGGTTAAACTTTATTTTATTAATTAATCATTATTTCGGTATTTCTTATTAATATAAATGTTTGTCTCATTAAAGCAATAGTAACAACATAACATAACATCACGCCTGTAAGCAATAGTAATCCAACCAAATTAGCACATAGGTCATAACATCAAAAGCACTAAAAACGGTTACCCTTTTATTACGACCCCTCGCCATCTCTTCGAGAAAAAAAATATATGTTAGGATTTTTTTTTAGAAATCGAGCTTTTTATCAGGATTTTTCAATTTCACATCTGGTAAGGGCAATTTGATTTTCACTTTTTTTTTTGTTTCTCTTAGTGTCTTTTACGCATAAAGTTTTAGGTCTTTTTTGGAGGAAATAACCCTCTGATCTTAGCAGAGGACACAGTGGGGGAGCAGGGGCGAGCCGGGTGTGCACTCACTCCCCAGCGGGGGCATTGTCTTTCCCTGCCCCCGTTGATCTGGTAGCCCCAATAGGAACTGTGCTGTGGTTATGTTCTCGCGACTCTTATTGAGACAAAATACAAAAACGGTTTGACGTAATTTATACATTGTTTTTATCTACTCAAGTCAAATAAATCGCATGTAATTGTCATTATTTTCGTATCTCCCCTCTATCTACTAAAGATTTATACGGAAATACAAACAAATAGTTTTTTTATACAATTACGTTATTATTTGATTACGTATTAACATATTGTTCGAGGGCCAACAACAACTTGAGATATTTTAATTTATCGCTATCCTATTTTGACAGATTTTATCTCGCTTCAAGGATATAGGAAATTAAATCTTAATTAATTGCTTTAAAGGATTTTTTTAATAATTAATCTTTATTATTTTAACTTTATATTATTAAAATTGTTGGGTTGATTTTAATTTATTTAAAATATTTATAAGCCTTGGTAGGAACAGGAACTTCACAATCCCACATAGTTTTTTTTTATTTCGAACTTTTTTAGCATGGTATAATAAGATGTTTCACCAGGTATTCTCTTCGCGCGATGCCTCCAAGCTACGTCACGATCAGTGTTGCCATTGATTGATATCTTCAATATATTTAAGGAGATTTTTGTTCCTAATGAATATAAAATAAATTCTTAACTAGTCTATTTGTTATCTCGTGTAATCATCTTCATCTAATTAGTTATTAAAGGAAACTGTATAAAATTACTAGTTCAAAAGTGATTATTTATAGAAGCAAGTAAATGAAAAAATGCATTTTGTTCGGGTAATTTATTTACACAAAGTGGCAGCACATCAAACTGACAAGTGTCACGCTAACAGCCCGCTATTGGCTCCACAGCCGATGACGTAGTACGGAGGCAATCACGTGACCTAGCTGTCACGGGAAGAGAGTACCTGGTGAAACATCTTATTGTACCATGTTTTTTTGAGAACTCAGTCTCGCTGCCTTTTGTGATGTTGCTTAGCAGAGGCTTTTTCTCAGAATCAGAAGGTTAAGGTCTTAGTCCACCACGCTGGCCCACTGTAGGTTAGCGGATTACACACATCATCGAGAACTGTATGAAGCACTCTCAGTTTTCTTGCGATGTTTGCGAGTGAAAATCAAATTTTCTAAAAAAAAATTGAACTCATTACTACTTTATCAAACCTTGTAAAATAATAAGACCATCAAAAATTGACCACAATATCTAGACACTTCAAATCGGTGCATAAACAAATATGTCAACGATTTTTTATAGTAAAAGATGGCAAAACGAGCTAAAGGCCCACCTGATGTTAAGCGGTTACCTTTGCCCTTTAACAACTGCAATACCACCTAGGCTGTTGCCTTTTAAATGAAATTGCAAGTCGTGTTCGCCAAACTGAGACATGAAGATGGGAAGTCTCATGTGATTGCAATGTCCCCGGCACCCGTACCCTTTAACAACTGCAATACCACCTAGGCTGTTGCCTTTTAAATGAAATTGCAAGTCGTGTTCGCCAAACTGAGACATGAAGATGGGAAGTCTCATGTGATTGCAATGTCCCCGGCACCCGTACCCTTTAACAACTGCAATACCACCTAGGCTGTTGCCTTTTAAATGAAATTGCAAGTCGTGTTCGCCAAACTGAGACATGAAGATGGGAAGTCTCATGTGATTGCAATGTCCCCGGCACCCGTACCCTTTAACAACTGCAATATCACCTAGGCTGTTGCCTTTTAAATGAAATTGCAAGTCGTGTTCGCCAAACTGAGACATGAAGATGGGAAGTCTCATGTGATTGCAATGTCCCCGGCACCCGTACCCTTTAACAACTGCAATACCACCTAGGCTGTTGCCTTTTAAATGAAATTGCAAGTCGTGTTCGCCAAACTGAGACATGAAGATGGGAAGTCTCATGTGATTGCAATGTCCCCGGCACCCGTACCCTTTAACAACTGCAATACCACCTAGGCTGTTGCCTTTTAAATGAAATTGCAAGTCGCATTCGCCAAACTGAGACATGAAGATGGGAAGTCTCATGTGATTGCAATGTCCCCGGCACCCGTACCCTTTAACAACTGCAATACCACCTAGGCTGTTGCCTTTTAAATGAAATCGCAAGTCGTGTTCGCCAAACTGAGACATGAAGATGGGAAGTCTCATGTGATTGCAATGTCCCCGGCACCCGTACCCTTTAACAACTGCAATACCACCTAGGCTGTTGCCTTTTAAATGAAATTGCAAGTCGTGTTTGCCAAACTGAGACATGAAGATGGGAAGTCTCATGTGATTGCAATGTCCCCGGCACCCGTACCCTTTAACAACTGCAATACCACCTAGGCTGTTGCCTTTTAAATGAAATTGCAAGTCGCATTCGCCAAACTGAGACATGAAGATGGGAAGTCTCATGTGATTGCAATGTCCCCGGCACCCGTACCCTTTAACAACTGCAATACCACCTAGGCTGTTGCCTTTTAAATGAAATTGCAAGTCGCATTCGCCAAACTGAGACATGAAGATGGGAAGTCTCATGTGATTGCAATGTCCCCGGCACCCGTACCCTTTAACAACTGCAATACCACCTAGGCTGTTGCCTTTTAAATGAAATCGCAAGTCGTGTTCGCCAAACTGAGACATGAAGATGGGAAGTCTCATGTGATTGCAATGTCCCCGGCACCCGTACCCTTTAACAACTGCAATACCACCTAGGCTGTTGCCTTTTAAATGAAATCGCAAGTCGTGTTGCATGTCCCCGGCACCCGTACCACGATCATCGGAATAGCAATGCAAGTATTTTAATGATGAATGTCAAATACAGTACATTTAAATTTAGTTCTCTTGTTTTGCCGTGTCTCAAATTATTCTACAAACTTTTTATTATTATCTCTTCACAGAGATACAAATAACCAGTTCTTGAAAAACTTGTGTAGTCAAGTTGCAAGTATTATAGTATCATTAAAATAAGAACTGGTATTTAAAAGTAACTAGATTATTCCTTCAGTTTTGCTTGCGGTGAAGGAAAACATCTTGAGGAAACCTGAACTTAGGCGCGTTTTGACTAAAAACGTTGGACTTAAAATACAACTTGTTGATCTGCATTCGTGCCATATTTAAGGAGGTGACTGTACCACTGATACTGAACACGAATCAATAAAAATATCAATACCAATTTTTTTTTTTTGATTTAAATACCTATTTCTAAACTAACAAATTACCTCCGTGCGACACAAAAATGATGCGTCCGAAACCACCAAGACAATTTGCAGGTATTTCCACCCTTTGACAATGCCGCCGATGACTTATTTTCGGAGTCGTTCGGGATTTATTCTCAAACCCTCGCCTCGCTATGTTTCTAAGTGAAAATTTGGGTATTAAATAATCGTAGAATTTTCAAAGTATTTTTAGATGACTAAGCACATTATTTATCATTTGTTCTAGAAATATGGCACGCTTACAGATCAACATCTTTTATAATATCAGAGTGATCTATAAAAAACCGGCCAAGTGCGAGTCGGACTCGCGCAGTACGGGTTCCGTACCTCTCAACTACCTGATACCCCATAAAAACGGATTTAATTTATGAGAGTTTATCAAAAGACATCAACGCACAGTGCGTGAAATATGAATTTTTGCATGTTTTTCTTACGCAGTTACCACCACATATGTCTATGTTTGTCTTATTTTTAGTAAATTTTGCTAAACTACATAATATGCACTATAATTTGACCTAGTTTGACGCCGGTATATGTTACCGTTTTGAAGAAAGAGCAGGAACAAAAACGTTGAAAAAAATGCATGTTTTTTGAGGTTTCTTGTTTGGGGACCCCCTTTGGTTTTAGACTTTTTTTTGTTTTTAGTATTTGTCGTGGTACACCTCTTAGCAACACATATTCTGAGAAAATTTCAACCGGTTACCTATTACCGTTCAAAAGATACAGCCCTGTGACAGTCGGACGTACGGACAGCGTAGCTAGAGTAATAGGGTCCCGTTAGCACCCGTTGGGTACGGAACCCTAAAAAGTAATTAAATAGTCATTGAATATCAATTAAAAGTTACACATTAGTTTTAGGAAATATATTCAATGAATACAATTAACCTTTAAAAGGTAAAAAAATTCGTTCCGCCATCTTGAATTTGAAAAATACAACTTGTTCTAAGGCTCGCTTCACCTTGATCGTGTTAATAGTTAATCAATGATCTATAAATAGCATATATAGAGTATATTTTATGTTAGTCTGTCTTTACGTACACCTTTTGTAAAGGCCTATAGGCCTGAATCCCTGTCATCCTTCTCCTTCAGCGGGTTGACAGACTTGACACACATCATCGAGACAACCACTCACACACACCACTCATCACTCACCACTCTCATCACTCTCAGGTGTGCAGGTTTCCTCACCATGTTTTCCTTCACCGTTAAAGCAAGTGATAATCAAATTCCGATTCCGAAAATTTAGAGGCACGGGCCGCGGCCGCGCGGGCACGGTTATCACCTTAGATCCTCCTGTATGGAAGACAAGCGTGACCACTGAGGGATGCACAGACCACTGCCCGCGGGCCGCACGCGGGCCTCCTACAATGTAGGTGCGGCCTGCCATGGTAGCTGATAAACGACGACGTCTGTGGTCTAGTGGTTCGAGTGTCGGACTGCTGATCACGAGGTCGTGGGTTCGATTCTCACAAGACACAAATATTTGTGTGTATTATAAGTATGTATTTACAAAACAAAAGTATATAAGTATTATATCCATTGTCTAGTACCCATAGCACAATCTCTGCTTAGTTTGAAACTTGATGGTGATGTGTAAAAATGTCCTAAAAATATTAATTATTTATAAAAAATATTTATTTATTTGCTTAGAGTAATAAATAAGACATAAGTGATAGTTTCATTCAGTTGAAGCAAAAAAAATCGATGTGTGCTCGAAAGCGACACGTAAAATGCTCGCCCGACATAGGCGCGCGTAAGCTCTACTGAACGGAGCCATTTCTGGCTCAGCAGAGGCGTTCTCCGAGTATTTAACCAACCAACTGCGATCGCCAACCCACCTGCCAAGCGTAGCGATTATGGCCTCCCCCCCCTTTTGGGGGAGGCCTATATCCAGCAGTGGACATCTTTCGGCTGAAATGATGATGATGATGACTGCCATATTTATAACAATAACCAAAAAGATTTAAATCTCTGAATAAATGCTTAAGAATTTATTTATTTATTTATTTATTTATTTATCCCAATCACCACTACCATTACAGGACACTCCCAATGCGGTAGTGTGGTCCTTAATTATGCATAACATAACACGTACAATGTAATTTTTGTGAATTCATTCAGAGTGCAGGAAAATAAATCTATTCTCTCAGCTACATCATTAAGTGTAGACAAGGCGCGCGTCATAGGCGCTTTGCCGAGCAAGTTAGTTCGTCCGCGCGGTACTGCGAATAATTGCGGCTTCCGCCGCCGCCCCACGTAATTGTCCGGCACATATAGGCACACCTCCTTCAATACACCCGGGTTACACGTCTGGCCCCTTAGCAAACTAAACATATACGTGACAAGAGCCAAGTCCCTCCTTGTTTTCAACTTATTGTACCCAACCATGCCTAGGACAAACAAGGTTGGGTACATCAGTGGATAAAAAGGATATACTCCATAAAGTTTTAAATACAAATATCTTGTGAATTTATTTTGTATGCGCTCCAACATGAGACTGTACTTATCTTCATGTGGAGCCCATATAACCGCATTGAATTCAAGTTGACTTCTCACGAGAGCATTATACAGTGCTGTTATAGCTTTTATGCCTGTGAAACCCACTGCGCGACGAAGTATGAAACCTAAACTTCTGTACGACTTCTTACAAACATTTGTTATGTGCTCCCGAAATGTCAGCTCAGTGTTAAGGCGTACCCCAAGGTCACGCACTACTTCAGTCCGCTCCATTGCTGCACCGTCCAGCTCGTAAGTATAGCGAAGCGGATCCCTCATTCTACCAAAAGTTATGATTGAGCATTTATTGCCATTGAACTTGAGTTTATTTTTGTTACTCCACTCGACTACCCTGTTTATATCCTGCTGTAGCCGCATGCAATCCCGTTCATTTTCAACGGCCATCAGTAGCTTAAGGTCGTCTGCAAACAATAGACAGGTGGCATCTCTGACGACACCAGGCAGGTCATTTATCATGATGATAAACTGTAAAGGACCCAAATTACTGCCCTGACTGACTCCTGATTTAGTAAAATAAGGCTCAGATTTATAACCAGCATAATCTACAAACTGCTGTCGATCTCCCAAATAGCTAGCAAAAAACTCAAGTAATTTAGGAGTACATCCGACTGTTGCCAGCTTTGTTAATAAGATGTCATTATCAACCAAATCAAATGCTTTTTTGTAATCAAAATAGGCGGCGTCGACTTGTACTCCAGCATCAACATTTGGAACCACATATGTCATTAAATTTAGTAAATTACTGGTTGTGCTGCGACCCGGTCGAAAACCGTGCTGAGCGTCCGACAAATTACTGGATACTTGTTCATATACGCATTTATGTATAGCTGACTCAAAAACCTTTGCTGGTGTCGAGAGGATAGCCACCGGTCTATAGCCACTCACTTCCGACCCCCCCTCACCTTTAGGTACTGGGATAACCCGTGTGATTTTCCAACGTTCAGGAAAATATGACTTTTCAAGGCACTGGTTATATAGGTGTAATAGCGGCTTCACTAATACAGCCCTGCAGTCCCTAAACACAAAAGCGGGAATACCGTCCGGACCCGCGGAGCGTTTTGGTTTAAGTCGAGCTAGTGCATCACGAACCTGGTCCACTGTGAGGCAACCGATATGAACACGCGAGCTGCTGGCCCCACTCACCGCTACTGCTTTGTTTACGTCCAGTCGTGCCTCTTGGCTATTGTAAACAGAATAAAAATATTTCGCGAACTCATTTGCCAATTCCGATTCTGATAAAACATTTCCATTTTTGGTAATTTTTTTGTGGTTTCTTGTCCCTTTTTTAGCCCTCACATAATCCCAAAATGATTTTGGATCTTTTGCAAAACGTTGCTGAATTCTCTCTTGATGCTGATCATGAGCGCGAACTATCATCTCCTTAACCATTGTCCTACACTGAGCAAACATTTCGTAATCACTACTATTACCACTTCTTTTATATTGTTTATGAAGTTTTGCTTTTCTTATAATTTTACTAATTATTTCCCCTGTGTACCACTCAGGGTACTTTTCCCTTGAGTTAACCCGCATTTGTCTTTTTTTAGGAGCGCAACTACTAAAGATGTTACAAACCGTATCGTAAAAATAATTCACCACCTCTTCTGGGTCATATAAGTCATATATCGGACTCCAATCATTTGATATTAGCAACGAGTATAACAAGTTGTAATTTGCTTTGGCGAAATTCCACTGCGGCCACAATTCGCTTGTGGTTGCGCTAGCGGGTTGTGGTGGGGCGGTGGAGCCGATCGAGTCAGCGCGTACGCACTTACCTACCGGGATGCATATTGCGAGTGGCGGATGGTGTGGGTCGACTTGCACCAGAGATTCGTCCGCCTCGCTCACGTGCACCTCGCCTTCACCCAACGAACACAAAACTAAATCTAACTGTCGACTATTACAATTAGGAACCCTATTTCTCTGACTGAATTCACAAAAAGATATAAAATATTCATAATAATTCATCACATTTATATTACAAGAGTACAAATTAAAATCTCCTACAACAATTATATTTTTATATCCGACACACAACTGTTCTATAATTCTAAATAAAATCATATAATCATTTTCGGCACTACTCGGTGGAATATAGACGACACAACATAAAAACAAATATTTATTAAGCGAATGTACGGTAGCACAAATAATTTCAAAGGCACAGCTATCGACGCTGACGCCGCCAGGTACCGTTACCTCACGTAACTCAAACCGGTGCGTGGCCACTAGAAACGCGCCTCCTTGCTTTCGCCCATCTACTCGGTCACTTCTTAATATTTGAAAACCGTTTGGCACTAGTTCTGCATCATGTATAGATTGATTACACCCCGTTTCTGTAATAGCAAATAAATCGGCACCCGAACCCTCAATATTGTTATAAAACTGGCTCAATTTCGTACGCAAACCCCTTGCATTTTGATAAAAAAAATCCACAGTTTTACGTTCTATTGTTTCGGTTATTGGTTGATCTCCGAAACCAAATCCACTCCGCAAACTCCGCATTTAGAGGCCACACTTCAGGTCGGCATAATTCAGCATAAACTCCTTCCGTTACACCAATAATAAAAGAAGCGTAATCTCGCTCAGTTTTATGCTGTATCTTCTCAATTTTCACATTAACATCCGTGCCACAAAACTTTTTTACGTGACTTGTTAACACTTCAACTGTTGTTTCTGGATGCAATCGCCAAACGTGAAGATGCTTTTTCCGCTCCGTCGCTTGTAATTCCGTCAAATTCGAATTTTGGCCCCTCTTTACCTCCTTCTTTTGAATTTTCCCTTTCTTCTTACTGACAATAGTCCACTCCCCCTTTTCTTCTACTTTGTCGTCTAATTCTAAATCCGGTAGGCTAGGTAGCATAGGTGGCTGCGACACTTCCTCCGTCACTGATATTTCCACCGTTTTCGTGGCCACACTCTCTTTAACTAGTGTGGCGCAGGCGGCGGATCTGTTATTTATGTTATCAGTGCGTTGTTTACATGCAGCTTCGGCAAAATTGGTTGGCTTCTGTGAAGTTTTTCCTATCTCACTCTGGGTCTGAGACTCCAAATACTGATTGCGCTTTGTCAGATTTTTGAGTTGTTTCTCTAGTGGAACGACCTGAGAAACTTTTTCTTCAAGTACCTTCACATATTTATGTAATTCTTGCAATTCATTTTTCATGCAATCGCAAATGTGTTGTATATTACTCATTGCATTTGCCTGACTATCAAAGCGCCCCAGTACGTCGGATCGAAATTCCTTCAGCTCTTCTAACAAGTTGCCTTGGTTTACTGTCATCGGCGATTCCACATTCTTGGTGCGGCTGCCGCGCTGAGTATTGACATTACTGCTAATCGTATAGGTGTTTGCCTGTCCAGACATCCTACTAACAGGTGTTTCCGCGTTGCGATTCGGTTTACGTTGTGTACAAACACACTCAGGACATACCCATTGATTCTTATACTCCTGAGTGAAGTCTTCGAACTCATCCATCAGTATTCCCAGGCACTTTAACTCAAACACTTTGTTGCAGCTACTTTTAGAACACTCCATAAATGGCATGTTAGATATATCCACACCACAACCACTGCAGCTCCGAGACATTTTAAATTAATTTAATTGTCGGTAACGAACCGAAAACACGTCTGCTCGGTTCGCACGCGCGCGTTTTGTAGAAAGATTCAATTGCCCAAACTACCTTGTATTTTTTCAGTAAACCTTACAGTAACCATCCTAGTTTAGGAGACAGGGTTTCACAGGAACTTTAACTAATTGCTCTTACCTTTTGACTGTTGTATCCTGGTTATAAAAATATTTATTGTTTGTATTGCAACCAATTCTATGTGTACCATAATAACTCAGTGTTCTACAAAAGGTTTTTGAATGAATAAACAATTAATTAATTTAAATATTTTTTTTTTTAAATATTTTTGGGACATTTTTACACATCACCATCTAGTCCCAAACTAAGCAGAGCTTGTGCTATGGGTACTAGACAATGGATATAATACTTATATACTTTTTTTTCTTTTTTTGTAAATACATACTTAAAATACATAAGAAACAACCAGACCAACACAAACACTCATGTTCATCACACAAATATTTGTGTCCTGTGGGAATCGAACCCACAACCGCGTGATCAGCAGTCCAATACTCGAACCACTAGACCACAGAGGTCGTCAAATTGATTAACTTCAACTTTTTTTGTTGTTTATTTGGTGGCCCGTCTTTAATTCTTAATGTGTCCGAGTGGCCTCTATTTATTTAGAAATGAATAGTACAATGCACTGCTTATTTCTATAAGAAATTTCTTCCAGCAGACCTGCGAGAGGAAAATTTGAAGCAAAGAGATGTAGACACAGTGTGTCAAGTAATACTTATAAATATACCTACATATATATATATATATACTCATACATAAACTAATATATAACGTAAAATAAATATAGTATAAAAATAATAAACGTAGTCTAGGTATACTAGTCCTAATAAGTCTGTGCATTTCTGCTTTTTTGCTGCGGTGATTATAAAAATCCCTTTTACCGAGAACATCACTAGGTGATCACCAAACGATCATGGTGATCAAGAAAAAAAGCTGATTGATTTGCAAAATATGAAATAACTGTTGTTTTAGCGTGATCTAACAACTGTACAGTATTGATTAACACTATTATAACTTAAATTATTACCTCGCCTCCTACGTGACTGTGTATAAAGTCGATGAACTTTAGAACTGACCTTATTGGCTTAAGAGGAGATACAACAGCGATATTTCCTCTAATGATATATTTTCTGTGATCGAATCAGAAATGAGAGATTCGCAGGAGAACGAAGGTAACCGACATAGCCCGAAGAATTGCCAAACTGAAGTGGCAGTGGGCGAGGCACATTGCCCACAGAACGGATGGCCGATGAGGCAGTAAAGTTCTGGAGTGGCGACCGCGTACTGGAAGGCGCAGCGTGGGTAGGCCCCACAAGGTGGACCGACGACCTGGTGAAGGTCGCGGGAATCGTCTGGATGCAGAAGGCGCAGGACCATCCGTTGTGGCGATGCTTAGGGGAGGCCTATGTCCAGCAGTGGACGTCTTTTTCGGCTGAAATGATGATGATGACAACAGCAATAAAAATTAAAGTTTCGAATCGGGAACGATTGGGAAAGTTATCTGTTTTTGAAAACTCTGACCCAAGAGATAAATATATAAATTTATTCTTAGTTTATACTAAACCACTTAAGGGGTCATTGTACTCATCTTTATGAACAACATTTAGTATGGGACCAACCCTGAAATCGTGAAAGAAATATCAGTTGGTCCCTACATTTGTATTCACTTAAATCGATAAAATGTAGGGACCACCTGATTTTTTTTCGTGATTTCCGGGTTGGTCCCATAAGAAAAGTTGTTCATAATGATGAGTACAATGACACCTTAAGAGCTTTAGTATAAGCTAATAATAATCTTGTGTACTTCGGGATTGGAACGGGACATGCCCCCAATCTTGTAAAAACTAATCTTATCGAATCTGAAATGTTCTATTTGTACATGATAAAAATGCATAATCATATGAGATAAGATTTTTGCTGTAAACAAATAATGCAGTGTTAGTAAAAAAGTTATAGGTAGGTATATAGTTTTAAGTCATTTCAATAACTCGTTGAATAATAACTATCCCATCCCACTAAAACGATCCCTACTATAAAATATTGAAAATTATAAAGATGTTTTGTCATTACCAACTGTTCGCCAACTATATATAATTACTTCGGTCCTCAAACAATATTCCCTCCACCCCTACATACCAACTAATCTGCTGAAACGTCGCTGCAATGCCGTAGTCCCCATGCCACATAAATTTAAACGTTCTTTTGTCAACAGGTTCTTCTGTTTTATCGGACCTTTTCTATATAATAAACTAAATACCACTCTCAACTTTTATTCATTTAGTAAAAAAGAATGCAAAAACAAAGTATCCAGTTTCTTGCTTACTTGTGACTACCAAGCTACTGAAGATCTCTTGCAAATTTTAACACAATAAAGGATAATGAATAATTTCAGTATCTTAACTCGAATTTTCGCGTGACATATGTATACATTCATGTAATTGGAGATATCTACTCAACAAACCCACACTCACACATATACATACCTCACAACACACACCACATACACACACTTTCCTTCACATACACACACACCCCCTACACATACACACATCCTCAAATCATTTGAATGTTAAAATAGCCCCACTTATTGTAATTTAATGCTCATTGATTAGGAAAGAGGACTGTGACCTGAAATACAAGTTTTTACCTAGCTCAGGCACAGCGGCCCATACTTTTGTTACTGTCTAAAATATATGGAAACACATTCAATGTATACTGTAAAAAACTAAGGAAATAAAAATTATTATTTATTTATTTATTTATGTTCGAATACCTATTTGTTATTCTCAATCATAAACGGATAAACGGATTTGGAAAAAAAGTTGGCACGCAGACCAATCCTGGACTAATACAGGAATTATAGTTGTAATTAAGATATTTCAGAATTAATTAAGATTGCCATCAGCATCCATTTTTGCAATTTTATATCGTCACCAATCGTATGACAAGCAAGGCTAGTTTTTTTTCCCCAATACCGTCCTTCGTAGCGGTTTGACTCTGAACCTATCAACCTATACCCAGTGTAGACCTCTACGAGTCTACCTCTACGCAAGCAAACCCGCGTCACACACTACTACATATTTTTCTCAATAACATTTATCTTGTTCACAGGTTGCGTATACGCACGAATCGCGACGCTCTTTACACGACTGAGCGTCAGTCGAAATCGGGCCACCACGCGAATCGGACGCGCCATCGCCAATACATAAAAAAACAATAAATGGATAAAAACACAGTGCAGTGAAGTGGAGCAATGCTAAAGTGTTGAGTGGCAGTGAAATTATTGTTTTGTAAAAAATTTTTTTTTCAAAGTTATTTTTGTAAAATATAAAAATGCAAGGGCGTGATAAGTTATGTGCTAAGCTCACCAGCGCGTTTTTGAGGAAGTGGTGTAAGTATTCATTAAGCTTTTTTTTATTTTACAAGATTTAATTTTCTTATTTTAATATTATCTTTTATATTGAAGGTTTTTATTCAATAGGTTGCTTTTTCGTACCTGTTTGCTTTCCAGAATAATTTTTATGGCTACCGGTTTTCAATATCACCTAAGACTGTTTAAAAAAACTGTAATTATCCATATTATTATCGTGTTAAACTTTTTACGACCTCCATGGTCTAGTGGTTCGAGTGTCGGACTGCTGATAACAAGGTCGTGGGTTCGATTCCCACAGGACACAAATATTTGTGTGATGAACATCAGTGTTTGTGGGTGTTGCTTATTTATAATAAAAACTAAAATAAAAAAAAATTATTGACTCGGCCACACAACATTTTTTACAAACTTAATTAAATTATACATTTAAGGCAATTTTTAAAAATCGCTAACAAGGATCTGCTGACCCCCAAACTAGTAAGTACCTGTATATGTCAGTAGGTAATAAGTATGTATTTACAAAAAAAAAGTATATAAGTATTATATCCATTGTCTAGTACCCATATCACAAGCTCTGCTTAGTTTGGGACTAGATAGTGCTGTGTAAAAAATGTCACAAAGATATTTATTTTATTTTTACACAAAATTGTTCTGAAATCCAATTTTTTTATGATTTACGTTTTCTAGGTTTCTTTACATATTTTCTAGCGAAATTTCACCAATAACGTTTCAGCCGTTTCTGCGTGTGGCAAATATACACACGTACGTGGGACACTCAGACGGTCTTACCACAAAAGATTTAACCACGTCTTAGTTATGTGTCCGACAGATGTTTCAGAAAATTGTGACTACAAATCCACGTCTTGCACTCGCCTTGAGTTAAATACGCTGCCGGTGCGTGCTTATATTAAACAGCCAAGAACCTATGTTTTAAAGTGTCTCGCCCTTGTCTAACCCCTAAAATTCGCTTGTGGTCATTTCATAATTTTGTGATAATAATGTATTAGTTATGATTTGAATGTTATTAGTGGCTGTAGTTTTATCAAACGTTAATTTGCACAAAAAAAAAATTATTTTGTGCTCCAAGGTCTTTTTATTAATAGAAACAACTTTATAAGCCTACAAAAGTATTTAATTTACATTGTTATTAATAATTTTTTTACTAAAATGAAACATTTCACGCCAAAATATATTTGTTTAATCAAATCAGATCTACCTGCAACTGGCTGCATTGAAACCTTTCCTGGGGTTTACCGTATTGCATAAAAAAAGGTAGCGCCTAAGACCATGGAAACAAAGCTCGCACGCAGTAGGGGTGCGTGTGTCCTTTGTTTCCGTGCTCTGAGAGCAGCGCCTAAGCAAACAGATGTTAGACATCGTTTTGTGGTAAAAGAAATGAAACACTCGGTCACTGCGCATTTAACTTTTAAACGCTGTCTCGCCAAACACGCATCGAAAGCTTGTTTTAAATTATTTTTGTGGTAAGACCCAGAAAGTTTTGCGAAACTAAAAAAAATTGTTCTATACGTACATATATTTTTATCAAATCTTTTCAAAGTACTTTCCACCAGCCTCTATACAAAGATTCATGCGCCTAAACCAGTTTTCAAAACACTTTTTCCAGTCCGCCGCAGACACCTCGTTTACAGCGTGCTCGAACGCAGCCAGCGCATCTTCCGGCGACGAAAATTGTATCCCTTTGAGCTGATTTTTTATTTTTGGGAATAAAAAGAAGTCACACGGTGCTAGATCAGGGCTGTAAGGAGGGTGACCCAGGAGTTTGACTGGCGTGCTGTCCAGGAAGTCCCTCGTTTTGAGTGCGGTGTGCGCAGGTGCATTGTCGTGGTGGAGCAGTAGCCCGCGGAGCCCTGTGTTTGGTCGCTTGTTGCTTATAACAGAGAAAACTTCTGGCAAACATTTGGTAGTATACCATTCGGCATTAATGCTTCTTTGATCCCGTAAGGGAATTGATACCAAGTGGCCAGTCAAATTAAAAAAGCTAGCGATCAAAATCTTACCCCCGCTTCTAGATCGCTTCACTTTGGTAGGCGTTGGCTCATTTTGAAACACCCAAACAGTCGACTGGCGCTTGGTTTCTGGGTCGTATTGATAAATCCAGGACTCATCACCTGTAACGATGTCGTAAACACGCCGAGACGAGCCTGCTTCAAATTTGTTAAGCATATCACGGCACCATTCCACCCGGGCCTGCTTCTGAGCATCGGTGAGGTTGTGCGGCACCCAGCGTGATACTATCCTCCTCACGCGAAGATGGCTGTGTAGAATCTCGTGAACGCTTCCCGATCCAATCTTCAATATGTGTTGAATCTCCTGATATGTAATTCGCCTATTGTCTTGGATTAAATTTTTCACTGCTAGCACGTTTTCTTCGGTAACAGCCGTCAAAGGGCGACCGCTTCTTTCGTCATCCCCCAAAGTTGGTCGACCGCGCTTGAATTCGTTATACCAACGATACACGGTTGCCTTGGAAGGGCCTTCATCCATGAATGCCATTTGAAGTCTATCGTACGATTCATCCGGTTTCAGGCGACACTTGAAATCGTATAAAATCATAGCTCTAAAATGTTCCCGGCGCAGATCCATATTTCAGTGAGACACAATACTTTGAATTAACTCGCAAAAAATGTGGAGGGAAATTTTGAAATTGGAACTTACTTATTTTTACTTATAAATAATCATATTTTCGAAAAACATTATAACTGGCCAGTCTCCCATATATAAAAACTTTTTTTCGCAATACTTTCTGAGGGGCCTGGTATGTACATTGCGATTCCCCAGTTAGTACATGTACTTACGATTGTGTAGGTACATAACTTAGTAAATACTTGGAATGCTTAGCATTTATATAAGTTCCGAATGGAGTCCATGTCTTGGGAATAATTTACTTCAGTTCACATACCTACCTAGGTCTTGAAACAAATATTTACATCGACACGAAGAAGGCCTGCGTTGACTTAAAAAATATTTGAAAATAACGTTTAAAAGATTAACTATTGAGTTTTTGGTTTTGTTTTTCATTATTGCATGCATTCTTATTTATTTACTGGAGGTACCTAATAATTCATCTAAGCCAATGATTTAATATAAGGGGTAAAAGGTAATAAGGGTTGCTGTCAAGTCAAAAATGTAATCGTCAATTTAACACGTCATGTTCACTTTTTGCGAAGTAGACAGTAGATACAATTTAGATATATTTTTCAAAAGTTTTATTTGTACAGTCGAGGAAAGAAAAGGTTATTCACATTAAGGTCTATTGTTGCTTGTACTGGCAGATAACAATAATGAAAGTTGTACGTACACCCGCCTAATATTATCTCTCGTTCGCAGTTTGAAAAGGTAACATGTACTCGCGACACGTTGAATCAATTTGAAAATTGACGAACCTTTTCGTTGCTCGACTGTACATTTTTGTAACACACGCTTTTTTAAAACTCTTCGACATTGATAGAATTGTCGACATTGTGACATTGCGTGCCATAAGTTTTTTTTTATTGAATTGAATAGATAAACAACCGCTATGCACCATACACATACCTATATGGTGATTCAATGGTCAGGTAATAGGTGAATTGCATAAATCGCAAATCAAAATCTAGTCTGTTTTTTTTCTCTCTTGTCTTATTTAGTAAACAATATTGGCATGTCTCTTTATTAAAATAACTACTGATAAAATATAATGACTAGTTCTGCACATGTAATTAAGTTAAAAAATTGTATTTAGTGTGTGAAATTGTTATCATAATTTCTCTTAATAATTATTATTGACGAATTGCAAAAAAGACATGACAAGATTGTTTACTAAATAAGACAAGTATTAAAAAAGTAAATTACAAACCAAAACACCCGACTGTGTGTAAAAATAACTGAAAAGATGTAAACAAGACTTGTGTAGCCGCACGGGGAGAAGGGGCTCGCCTGCTTGTGGCGGGCCGGGACCTGTCGGGGGTGGTTGTGTGAATACTCACGGGTTCCCACGCCCCCGGCTAAGGTAGTTGAAGGAACACTGTGGTGGTTTTAGTCGGTAAGAGTCCGACACTGGCTCCGCCTACCCCGGGCAGAGTGCGTCCAAGAGGATTTCCCCACGGAGCAAACAATGAAAAAAAACCGGCCAAGAGCATGTCGGGCCATGCTCAGTATTATAGGGTTTCTAATTACAAACGAATCAAATCGAATATTAATCATTGCTATTTTAGTTTTTGCAAACAGCGCCACCTAGCGCTGAATGTTAAAAGCTAAATTTTAAAAGTATATCAAATCAATGTAACACAAAGTTACTTTTTGTGATTTTTTTAAATAGGTAGTAACTAAAGAAGTATTATTTGCTATGATAATTTTTCTCTAAGGTCAATGACCTATGAACTAGGACGTCGACTATAACTCAAAATATTATAATCACATTATACTCGAAATAATTTTAAAAGAGAGTTTTTATATAGGTCTATCAATGTAGAAGATTATAAGTTTCTACGTTGCATAGCTTAGAAATGGCAGGGGGGGGACACATTGCAAGCCACTTTGGAGGGCTGTATTTTGCAGATGGTATACCTGATAAAAAAGTTGTGTATGAAACATTACCTTCATTTTAGTAGACCTATTGCATGATATCCCACACGAGGGGGTGCAGCGAAAATTTTTTTTTCATCCCCATTTCTCATGTATGGGCGCCACCCCTAAAATACGTTATCAAGATTTTTTTATTCTTTTAAAATTGAGATCTATATCTAAACCATTTTTTAACAAAATTTCATTTACTTATGTTTATAACTGTAGAAGTTATTAAGCTGTAAAGGATTAGGACAGACGGACAGACGGACGGACATGACGAAACTATAAGGGTTCCTTGTAGGACTACGGAACCCTAAAAAGGTAAGTATATGTGAATGTATCAAATCAACACGCAGGCGGAGGCTACCTATGTTTTTGGTCACAAATTACATAAGTAGTTCATACGCGGTATACTAAGCGAGCAACCCTAAAATCGCGAAAAAAATATCAGCTGCCCCTACATTTTTGTTCACATGAATCGACAAAATGTAGGGATCAGCTTTTTTCGCGTTTTCAGGGTGGTTGCCATAGTAAAAGTTGTTCATAATGATAGCCTTAGCCACAGATAATATAATAGCCTTAGCCTTAAGAGGTTTTCAGTTATTTCAATAACACGTTTTTAAGTACTACGTATCTACTTAACTTAACTTTAATAAAAGTCTAACGATTTAAATTGTGGAAAGAAAAAATCGCCCACGTGCAGGATTCGAACCTGCGATTAATTGAAGTCGTTGAAAATACTAAAACTTTTCTTACTAACTGTACTCTGTAACAATACAATACAAATCCACTTTATTGCACAACAAGATTACATAAATTTCACTTATGCGCTAGTGTACAACTGGCGGTCTTATCGCTCCACGGCGATCTCTTCCAGACAACCATTGAATGGACTGGAATGTCATGGAAGAGACAAACATGTATCAAGAAATTTTAAAAGGGTGACGAACTTTTGATCGAAGGTGACGAATCGGGATTTCAGGATACAAATATTAAATTAAAATTAATTTATTTTTAGAGGGTGACGAATCGGGGTTTGTTGTATGGACTAAAATTTTTGTTGACGAATCGGAATCGTGACGATGGTGACGAGTCAGGATAACAGATATTGTCGAATGACGTCGATGATTTTAGGGAACAGCTATTTCTGTTTTCACGGTTTCAGGGTTGGTCCTATAGTAAAAAATCAGGTGGTCCCTACATTTTATCGATTTAAGTGAACACAAATGTAGGGACCAACAGATAATTTTTTCGTGATTTCAGGGTTGGTCCCATAGTAAAAGTTGTTCATAATTATGAGTACAATGACCCTTTTTCGGGAAAGAAGCGATTACAATTTCAGCATGTATGTATGAATGAATGGGAGTAAATGGTAGAAAGAAGCGAGTTATTTGCCCTATAGTGGGACAACACAGGTAAAAAAAATATGACGTCATTACTCGTTATTACAATCAAGTAAGGAATGAATCAGTAATAAGAAGTAAAAACTCGGCTTACTAATGCTTCTCTGAACCTTGTTTTTGTTTCCCATTGTTTTTCCTATACTTCAATTCGATTCATTTTAAACGTTGGTACATAACACACACACACAAACACGCACGCACACACACTGAATGTCTTTTTATATTTAAAATTTTCTTTTTAATTCTTTTGGCGTGGTTTTCTCAAAACTTAACGCTGCTGATTTATGTTAGTATCTGTGTAGGTATATAAAAATGTTGTTTTTGTCGTACTCATAACCAGAATTGTGTACTTAAAGGTCTTGATGTAGGAAGCAATTCTTAAAATAAAACGTAATCTTGCATATTAAATTTTCTGCTGAAGTTCACAAGTTCAATAATTTCTTAGGTTTTCGCGATCACTACACGTTTTAATAAAACAAGTTTAACCGGATTATATGGCGTATATTATTATATGGCGTATATTATTTAAATTGGTTTTCCTGACGTTTCGAATGCTTTGCTTCGTTCGTGGTCGCAGGAAGACTAAGATGACAAGAAAACAAACAAATAAATATTTTTGGAACAAAGTTCCTTATGGCCTGGGCTTGCGGTAGGTGTGATTCGGGAGAAAATGTAGTGTCACGTCACGATAAGATTTGCGTTATACCCATAAAGTACCTACATTGAATATACGGACATCGAGTTGTCAACTTGTCAGCTGACCTCACCTTTAGGCGCCACCTGGTGGGTAACGTCAAAGTTACAGAAAACATACAAAACGACATGATATACAGGGGATCGAACCTGGGCCCTGTGGTATCTCAGTCCGACGCATGATGCTTGCATGCATGTCCTACCATTATGCTTGTATTATACTAGCGAGGTTTTTTTTTATTTTTTTTATTTCTTTTCTTTCTTTCTAATTCGATGGCAGTATACGTAAGTATCAAGCCCGCTTTATAGGCCCTTCAACGGTACTATTAACATGCGTTCGAAAAGTTTCCGTTTCGGTTTTTTTATTTTTTTTTATTATGTATGATCACTCATAACTTTTTACAGAGTAGTCCGATTTTGATGATTCTTTTTTTAATAGATAGGGTATATCTTGAAGTTGGTCCCATTTAAATTTCAAAATCAAAATCCACCCCTAAGGGTAGTAAAACAGGGGATGAGTGCTTGTTCACCCACTGAATTCTTACCTGTTAACCGATTCTGTTGAAACTTGGCACACATAAATGTAGTTCTAGACACTTCAACATAATGGAGACCTGGAGTTAGATTAGCGCCACAAAAAAATTAAAATAGAACTTTTTAACAAAAAATTGAACCGACGAAAACAAAACTGGAAAGCGAAAAATAACTAATTATGAGTCGGCGCCAAACAAACAATCAACGAAGATCATTAAATTACTTTAAATAAATAATAAAAACAACGTAACATCGGCCACTTGCAACTTGCACGCACTTTGCTTGTTAAAAGTTTGTTTGGCGCCAACTCATGATTAGTTATTTTTCGCTTTCCAGTTTCTGTTTTCGTCGGTTCAATTTTTTGTTAAAAAGTTTTATTAAGATACAAAACGATTTGAGAATCGAACGGATTCGGAAACGCTATTCATAGTTCTTTAATTTTACATCGAGTGCTTTCCTACAACAAATGCCTCTCGGAAGAGTTTCCGTAAATATCACTTTGCATTTCCGAATCCATTCGGTTCTCAAATCGTTTTGTTTCTTAATAAAACTAGTTTAACCGGATTACATCGTGTATTATTATTAAAATTGGTTTTCCTGACCTTTCGAATGCTTTGCAGCGTTTGTGGTCGCAGGAAGTGGTCGTTTTGTATCAAATGTCGGTCAAATTTTACTTCGGAAACGGAAACTTTTCGAACGTTTGTGAATCAGGCCCCAGAAGTGTGCAGGTTTCCCCACATTTGGGACATTTTTACAGTCCCAAACTAAGCAGAGCTTGTAATATGGATACTAGACAATGGATATGATACTTATATACTTTTTTTTGTAAATACATATTTATAATAAATAAGAAACACCCAGACCAACACAAACACTCATGTCACATCACACAAATATTTGTGTCCTGTGGGAATCGAACCCACGACCTCGGGATCAGCAGTCCGACACTCGAACCACCAGACCACAGAGGTCGTCAAACAATGTTTAATGGTTGTCAATATTTTCCTTTGTTTATAATAAATGCTTCAATAAATCTATAGGTACATATATACATAGTTATGTCCTGACTGACTTACTGATTCGTCATCGCAGAGCCTAAACCGCTGGGCCTCCAAACATGAAATGTTGACAGTAGGTACCTTTTATAACGTAGGCATCCAGTAAGGAAGGATTTTTAAAAATTCTACTCCTAAGGAGGTAAAATAGGGGGTGGAAGTTTGTGTGAAATATCCAAAAAAAAAATGACATTGCAACGCGTGCCGCACAGTCATATACCACATAGTCACTGCCGCCGGATTTAGAGGTCTGGAGGCCTCGGGACAACAAAGGAGTGGAGGCCGGCTGGCCCCAAATTATTTTCCAAATAAAATGGTCAATCAATTTTTTTAGACGGTTTTGTCCCATCGTTATTCGATGCCAATTTTTTCCAATTTTCATTTTTGAAAATGAGCGCTCTCCAGTTCAATTCGATACCATCAAAACCAATTACATTCTCAATGCAATTTCAGGGTTTGGGAATGTAGCTCTGAAATCTTGATCTTCGAGAATTTGGTAGTAAAATAGTTATTTTTTTTCCGAAGTGTCTATTGTAGGGGCCCCTCTTTTGTTAAGGCCCCGGTTGCTCTCCCCTGAATCCGGCCCTGCAGCTAGTGTTTACTTATATACCTTTTACAAGGAGCGAAAGATGATAAAACTATTAGTGAGTAAATTGACACAGTGTACTCATCGATTTACTAATTACAAGATACATAATATTTAACTTTTCCGCCATCAATTTTAACGACTTGTGCATGACAAACAGTTGTGGATGGCTCAGTAAGTACTGTGTTTTTTTTTTCCTTATTCCAATTGTGTCATGCTGTTTAGTTTAAGACAACGATACAATACAAAAACTGACATAAAAAATACAACAATTAAAAATTTAAAGGCGGTTACTGGGCTAAAGTACTTTAAATACTATTAAATGATAGTGAATTTTACTCAAAGGAAACATTTGTAAATATTTAAATTAAATACACTTACCTTTTATCTACATTTAAACATTTTTGGAAACTTGGTTACTTGAACCAGGAGTCGAACTAACACCAACATAAATACAAATTCTTATGTTTTTTTAGGGTTCCGTACCCGAAGGGTGCCAAACGGGACCCTATTACTCTCGCTACGCCGTCCGTCCGTCCGTCCGTCCGTCTGTCTGTCACAGGGCTGTATCTTTTGAACGGTAATAGGTAACCGGTTCAAAATTTCTCAGAATATGTGTTGCTGTGAGGTGTATCACGACAAATACTAAAATTAAAAAAAGTCTAAAAACAAAGGGGGTCCCCATACAAGAAACCTCAAAAAACATGCATTTTTTTCATTTTTTTTGTTCCTGCTCTATCTTCAAAACGGTTATATATACCAGCGAAACTTGGTCAGGTTATAGTGCATATTATGTAGTTTAGCAACAAATACTAAAAATAAGACAAACAATGACATATGTGGTGGTACCTGCGTAAGAAAGACATGCAAAAATTCATATTTCGCGCACTGTACGTTGAAGTCTTTTGATAAACTCTCGTAAATTAAATCAGTTTTTATGGGGTATCAGGTTGTTGAGAGGTACGGAACCCTTACTGCGCGAGTCCGACTCGCACTTGGCCGGTTTTTTATATTTAAAATATATCTACCTAATTACAGGCACTTTTGAAAAGTCGGGCTCTAGTTGCACGGTTCCAAATTGTGGGTCCTATGGAGAAGACCCGGCAAGAAACTCCATGGAAAATGGATATACTCTTTTTTAGGGTTTCGTAGTCTACAAGGAACCCTTATAGTTTCGTCATGTCCGTCCGTCTGTCCGTCTGTCCTAATTCTTTACAGCTTAATAACTAAATAGCTTAATAATTTATGCAGGGTGTTATCACCCTGCATAAACCAACAACCAACCAACCGACAACAACAATAGTAATAACAAAAATTGGGATAGGGTAACCAAGAGTCGCTGTGAAAATGTCATCTGAATATAATATTAATATAAGTAGGTATCTACTTGTAAATTGAAAGCGTTTGTTACTCAATCAGGCTTCAACGCAGCTGATCATATTAACATATAGCATGTAGTTATTGAACACATACACAACATTCAAATGAAATATACAGTGTGTTCACTAAAGAACACTTATTTCTTTTAATATTTTGTCACGTGCGATTAATTTTAAAATGCGAGTCGGACTCGCGCACTAGGGTTCCGTACCTCGATTTCCCTTGGACTTACACTTTTTATTATTTTTAGTAATAGCCATGATAGAGACTAGAGTAACACATTCTGTGAAATGTTCTGGTAATACAGTCCCACTGTTGGGTACGGGCCTCTTCTCAGAATGAGAAGGTTAAGGCCTTACTCCACTACTCTGGCCTAGTGTGGGTTGGCGGACCACGCACACGTATGGAGCACTCTCAGATGTGCAGACTTGGTTATATCTGATTGATCTATCTATTAAGTTCTTAATCTTTTTGTATGGCGCGGAAATTGGTGCATTAAAAGTCGTGATAGCAGCAAGATTGATACCTTCGAGACGCAGAAATAGAAATGGAAAAGTGGGCAGGGCGCGCGTGCCAACACTGCATCATAGTACAGTGCATTTCAAAGCCTTTCTCAGTACGCCTTATGACTTGTTTCTGTAAATACTGTACCAAAAATCCGTAGAAATGCCTTATTGTGCTGTTTCTAACTGCAGAAATAAAAGCTGTAAAGTACATTTGATTAAAGTTTATTTTTTAAAATTAATGACGTTAATATGTAAGGCGTAGTTTGTTCGAAAGTCGCCACGCATGAATCGCAAGTAAAATTGTTGTTACCACCATTCTATCTCTATCTATTCCTGTGCTTCGAGGTGTGGTGTTGGCGAAGACTACTTCGTATACCATGGAATGCCATGAGAACTAATGTGTCTATACTGGAGGAGCTCAACTTCACCAAACGACTATCTACAATATGCCCTCAACCTTTTCGGTCATATTATGCGATCAACTAGGCATTGTCTGGAAAGGCTCGTGATAAGGCCAGACAGAAGGAAAGCGGGATCAAGGCAGAGCACCGGCAAGATGGTCAGACGCGATTAAGAGGGCTGTCGGAGGCAGCATGTACCGAGCGGTCTACACAGCGGAAGACCGCATAGCTTGGAAATGCGTCGTATGTGGTCGCTATCCTCAGCAGTGAGGGAATTACGAAGAAGAAGATTGATCTATGGTGCAGACCCCACGCTGTTTTCCTTGCCAATATTATCTGATAATAATAATTTACATACGGAATGTTAAAATTCTCAGAAGGATGATACCTCGTATTTTAGACACTTATCGCCACAGTGTTTATTTTTTGTCCACACAAAACACGTCAGGCTTGCGATTTTTTTTTTTTTTTTTTTTGTAACAAACAATCGATTAGTCTTTGTGTTTTTGTTACATGATTTATATTTAGAAAACTTGATTTTATTTGTTAGATTATTATTCATGACCTAGCGATTTGCTTAACGACTTAAAACAATACGCGCTTAATTCGTTAAACTCATTTTCAAAAGTCACTTTTATTAATTTCAATTTCTTTATTTGCTTAAATGTGGTAGATACAGGTGTCAGGTACAATTAAGTTCGCCACATTTACCATAATTGGCATGCAATGATAATTTGAATTTAAAATCACAATACTAGAACAATCACAACAAAATTACTAATAAGAGTTACATTACATTAAACATTATTAAACACATTATTCTAATTGCTTAACTTCTTATCTAAAATAAATAAATAAATATTTTGGGACATTTTACACAGCACCATCTAGTCCCAAACTAGTACTAGACAATGGATATAATACTTATGTACTTTTTTTTTGTAATTAGTAATTACATACTCATTATAAATAAATAAATATCTTCGGGACATTTTTACACAGCACCATCTAGTCCCAAACTAAGCAGAGCTTGTGCTTATGGGTACTAGTAGACAATGGATATAATAGGTACTTAATCTGTGTGATCAGCAGTCTGACACTCGAACCACTAGATCACAGACGTCGTCAAACATCTTATCTGCTTATTTACTTTTTACTTGTGATGCCCAGTTTAGCCACTTGAGTGGATGGGTCGAAATATTTCACTGCCATCCTCTCACCTTTGCTGGGCAAGCGTGAACCATCGTCGACCGCACCATCGCTTAACGTCAGCTGAGGTGGCGGTCATACGCAAGCCCGTTAAATATATTTAAAAAAAGTGTCAGAATACATTCAAAATAGGCTTGCTTTAATTGGCTTGGAAAGTGTAATGGAATACGTCTACTTAGGGCAGGTAATTCAGCTTGGTATAGACACAACTTCGAGAAAGAAGCCGACAGAAGGATCCGTTTGGGCTGGGCAGCATTTGGCAAACTTCGCCGAGTCTTCTCGTCATCTATACCGCAAAATTTGACAAAGGTCTTCAACCAGTGCGTCCTGCCTGTGATGTCTTACGGTGCCGAGACGTGGACACTGACAGTTGGGCTAGTCCACAAATTCAAAGTCGCTCAGCGAGCTATGAAGCGAGCTATGCTTGCAGTTATTTTGAAGGATACAATCCGTAACGAGATTATCTGGAGAAGAACTGGAGTGACCGACATGGCTTGTAGGATCAGTAAGCTAACGTGGCAGTGGGCTGGCCATGTCTGTCGAAGGACCGATGGCCGCTGGAGCAGACAAGTCCTTGAGTGGAGACCGCGAATCGGCAAACGCAGCGTAGGGCGAGGGACTTGGGAGAGGCCTATGTCCAGCAGTGGCTGCAGCGATAGGCTGAGTTGACGAGGTGACTTGCCCGATCTCTTTATATTCTGTTATCTGTGAGGCAAACACTTGTATCATACTTACTCGCACAAAACATTTTATACAACGCCATTGTTTGAATTCAGTTATGGGAAAGGCACTGTGGTGTGTGACTATTACATGTTAATAACTAGGTACCAGGAAGTTACGAAACAGAGAAAAATGTCGCGTGCCTGGAAAACCGGCGACGGATGTAAAAAAACATGCACCAGTATTATTCTATCTGTGCATGCACACAGTGATTCCCGTATCTTGGGTGCTTAGTACACAATAGATTTCATAAATGCTTATAATAATAATAATAAAACATTTATTTCGAACCATACAGTCAGTCGCGGATGTTCTCAAAAAATGCCAGGTTAAGAGTTCTCTAAGCCGACGAGCATGCATGACGAGGTTAATGGACGTAGATGAAGCGAAAGAGGTGTGTCAGGATCGTAGCAGGTGGAAATCCATAGTCTCTGCCTACCCCAATGGGAAACAAAACAGGCGTGATAATATGTATGTATGTATGTACAGTCCATAAAATATTGTAAAACTAAACCATAATTTTTCAAGATTTAGATAATTTAATTAACGGCCGAAATTAATATCCAATCTATCCACGATTTGCCCTACTAGAGAATGGAATTTGACATAAGCTCCATACAAAATAAGTCAAATTTCTATCTCTAGTAGGGTAAATCGTGGATAGATTGGATATTAATTTTGGCCGTAAGTCTATTGTCTCTCAATCTGTACCATATAACCGAGAGGCCTGGCCCCTGTCATACAGGTTATCCTAGTTCGGGGTCCAGGGTTACACTGTTGTTATGTTCTTCTGAAGTCGCAATAAACATAATTATTATTATTATTATTTCCTTTATTCATAAAATACCATATAAATTTACATTTTTAAATATTTTTGTATAAAAAGGAAAAACATTTAAAAATATAAAAAAAATATTATGATTGTTATTATAATAGGTTACACAAGACATTACTAAAAAGAAAAACATTATTTAATAGAGACCAACTTGGCTGCTGGCTTTTGCACAGTCAACCAGTGTCTCGGATGGCTCCCTAAACAGTCTTGGGCTCAACAGCCAGTCAGCCAGGCTCGTCAGTCTTGACGGCAAGCAGACTGTTGGAACTGCCCCTCACCCGACGCAACAAGGATGCTATTATTTTTCGCATGATTGCATAAAAGTCATCTATGCGGGCTTCAGCGAACATCCCAGACGCGCTGCAGAAGCGAGGGAGACCCATCAGTCCCCTATATCCGTTATTGTATTGGACCCGTAAGGCACCATAAGCTCTCTGCGTATACCGGACCCACAGGCTGCACGTGTAGAAAGACTGACAGTACACTCTAAATAAGGTATCTTTGACTTGATTTGAACATTGTGCAAACCTGCGAGCCAGCATATTGCATTTAACTGATAGTGCCCTACGTTCCCTCTCAATATCCATATCATTATCATCACATTGGTTATCTACAACCCAGTGTCCTTATATGTCCCTTGAAGATGTTTGTGTCATCTCATAACCAATAAACACGCTTGGAATATAGATTGGTGATTCTATGTCGTGAGTGCTATAGCATACACATTGATTCTCATAAAATGTTAATGTCCCTTGAAAGTGTTTGTGTCATCATCACCAATCGTCACACTTGGCAGAGAGATTGGTGATCCCATGATTCCCGTGTTGTGGGTGCATACACAATCGTTTTCATAAATGCTTATGTCCCTTGAAAGTGTTTGTGTCATCATCTCATAACCATACCATTTAACTGATAGTGCCCTACGTTCCCTCTCAATATCCATATCATTATCATCACATTGGTTATCTACAACCCAGTGTCCTTATATGTCCCTTGAAAGTGTTTGTGTCATCATCTCATAACCAATCAACACGCTTGGAATATACAGGGCATCCCACGGATATGCCACATGGATGGAAAGTACCTTGAATATTGTAGATGGAACATTTTACTGAAAGAAGACATTATTTAATTTAAAAAAAAATTAAACTGCATTCATAGATATTTAAATAATTACATGGTTGAACCGGAAATCGAACCCGTTACATGAGAAACATAATCAACCTGTAGCTTTATCATACCGATCGAAAGGGGGTTATTTTTTGCTAAATAACATAGTGTCATAAATAAAAGGAAGACCATAAATTTTAACATTTGATGTGAAATTTTGTTCAGAAATGAAAAGCTGACATTGCTGTAAGGACATACAACTGACATTATCATAAGTACCTATTAATAATAAATGTACCCACTTGAGAAGTACGCACAAGAACCAGTATGAAAGTGTCCACGAGCTACAAGCAGAACTTAGACGTATTATTCTAAATATCCACCACAACAAGATCAAAAAATCGACAGGAAGCGAAATAATCAAAAGAGTGCGACTTTGTACTAACACCAAAATTACCTGTGTACACAAATAAACATTTTGATTTGATTTGATTTGATTTGTATTCAACAGGAAGGGACTCAGTTTGAGCATTTGATAAATTGTTTAATTTTGTATTGTTTTTTTTTAGTTATAAGTTAACAGACTACTGAAATACTGGCCCTTTATTCATTTTATTTTATTATTGCGAGATAATAAACATACCTAATGAAATATCTAGTTTAGCCTATAACACATAAATAAGTTTTTACTTTTTATTATTTTACGCCAATTAAAAATGACGCGACGGAAACATTATTTAATTATTATTTAACGAGTAAGTAAATTGTTCCAATTCAGCTGTGCCCAATTTTAAAGCAATTAGCTAATCGATCGATTTACAATTTTATAGATTCAAAACTATTAGTTAATTACTTAAATTCCTGTTTTTTTTTGTGTTAAAGCTATCGGCGTATTTTAGGTACCTATTCAATTTAGTGACTAATTCTTGAAAAGTATTCTTAGAAAAACTATAGAATTTAGACAAAACGATATACAACGTGGTATTGGAATAACTCAAAACCTCAGACACCCCAACTAGTTTTTATAATATTAAATTGATATGGAAAGTAATTATTAATTTTCATTTATTGTTGTAGAAGATATTTGTAATTTTTGGTATCATGGTTACTCTAATCGACTCATAGCGCTAGATTCATTCACGAACGCGCCGCGACCCTACTGTGTCGGGAGATGAATAACCTCTTAAAATTAAGTTAGATTTTAATAGTTTTAGGAAACAAATGTTACCCAAAAGTTTCCATCACACTTTGCTCGCCTTTGCGCTCAGCGCCGCGTCGTCCTATGAAACTTTTAGACTCGGCATGGTATAAAAATATTTTTTTGGTAAATATTAACCATGTTAAAAAGTAGTGTAATGGATTCGACTCTCGATTCTGAACAAACCAGTTTCAGGTTTTGAGTTAATTCAATAACGCGTTGTAGAATTTAAATAAGAACTTTGGACCGTGTGTTTGTATTCTACAGGTGAGTCAGTGATAGCCAAGCGGTTGATCGCTTGCCTTCCATGCAGGGGGGTCTGAGTTCGAACCCAGCCCGCACCTCTGACTTTTCGAAATCATTAGTGGATTCTAATTTGATTATCACTTGCTTTAACGGTGAAGAAAAACATCGTGAGGAAACCTGCACACCTGAGAGTGCTGCATACAGTTCTCGATGCTGTGTGTAGTCTGCTAACTCGTAGTAGGCCAGCGTGATAGACTAAGGGCTTGACCTTTGACGACCTCTGTGGTCTAGTGGTTCGAGTGTCGGACTGCTGATCACGAGGTCGTGGGTTCGATTCCCACAGGACACAAATATTTGTGTGATGAACATAAGTGTTTGTAATAACTTTTTAGGTTTTCGCGATCACTACACATTATAATAAAACAAAGTTTAACCGGATTACATCGCGTATTTATTTAAATTGGTTTCCCTGACGTTTCGAAAGCTTTGCTTTTTACACTGTAAAAAATAATGATATTGTGAGTGATTACTGCGTGCATCGAAACGATTTTAATTAATAAATATTGTACGGTAGATTAAAATATTTTTTTAGAAATATCTGTAAAGACGATTGTCATCTTAGTCTACCTGCGACCACGAAATGCTGCAAAGCTTTCGAAACGTCAGGGAAACCAATTTAAATAATATACGCGATTTAATCCGGTTAAACTTTGTTTTATTATAATAAGTGTTTGTTAGTGGTGTGAACCGGTTCTCGGGTTTTTTTTTTAGCCGGTTTTTTCTTCACATATGTATAGATTTAGAGTATTTTTAATAACCGGAGAATATCCGGATAATCTCCGGTGATTCAATAAAATCTCCGCATAATCTCCGGAGGCTGAAAATGCCTCCGGTTCACACCACTAGTGTTTGTGTTGGTCTGGGTGTTTCTTATGTATTATAAGTAGGTATGTATTTACAACAAAAAAAAGTATATAAGTATTATATCCATTGTCTAGTACCCATAGTACAAGCTCTGCTTAGTTTGGGAATCTAGTCCCAGTCTGGTGTTGTGTAAAAGTGTCCCAAAAGTATTTATTTATTTATTTAACCTTCTCATTCTGAGAAGAGGCCCATGCTCAGCAGTGGGTCAGTAATGGGCTGGTTATGCTAGTTCTGCAAGTGTTTTTTATTTTTTATTTTTTTTGTCCCATAGTAAAAGTTATTCATAATGAGTACCTATAATGACCCCTTTTTTTCCAAAACCAACGAAAATTCACCGTAATTACCTCTAATTTAAATACTACTTTGGCTTTGGTTAAACTCGCCAAATTATTATAACAAAACATAAAAAGTCTGTCAAAAACATAACAACATAACATAACATAACATAACATCACGCCTGTATTTCCCCGAAGGGGTAGGCAGAGGTGTATAGTACACCCACATTTCGCCAGTTATGTTATAGTCCCATGTAATAGGGGGCGAGCCTATTGCCATTAAACGGGCACAAATCCAGACTCCGGGCTGCTACTGAGAATTACCTAATGGAAAAACCCAGTAACACTTTGCCCGACCCGGGAATCGAACCCAGGACCCCATGATCAGCAGTCGCGCTTGCAACCACTAAACCAACAAGGCAGTCAAAAACATACTAATATAATATTATAGTACTTATTCGAATACATGTTTAACAGGTTTTTCTCTAAGACACGTTAGTAGGAAGTCTTACTGGGCAAAGTTCAATCACGCTACGATTGGGCAAACATTTTTAAGTCACCTTTTTTAAGAGGTTGAGAATATTTTTATATTTTGGGAAAAAATGTTTCTTCACTGTAGGATGCTTTGAGTACGTGAACAGATAGGCCATACCTACATATAACCTATTTCTTGTAGGAATCGTGTAAAGAAACCGGTACGGTGGCTCGGGCGCCAGCAGAGTTAAGGAGGCGCCTAATATGTTATCAAGAGGCAGGCGCCGTTCCAGCCCAAGATTTTGGGGGGGTCAACTTGGCTTACGTAAAGTTTCAAGGTCCAAATTTACCAAAAAATTTTTTTTTATGCAAAGACAAGGTAAAGTTTGGAGTTAGTTTATTATGTAACAGAATAGTTACTTACAAAATGAACGTCAACAAAGAGGAAACGAACGTTGGGTACTTTTTGGCGAATTTTTAATAATTATACGAAAAGTTGACTTCAATTTAAGTGTATTTTTTGGAGTTGTAGGCTATGTACGGTCGATCGCACGTCGGTGATAACACTTGACATTAGCAGCATCTTTATTTCTTAAGCAATAAGGGCGGTTTTTGAACTGAAGCGTTACCACTGTCATGCAGTTGACTGTACGTTAGTGAAGAAGCGCGAGCAAAGCGAGAGTGAACTTTTATTTCACCGCCAAAGCTTCAATCGCTTGCGCCTTTATTTAGTGTCCGATCGCAACGGCGGCAGGCTCATGTACAGTAGCGCAAACCGTTCAACAAAATGAACTACCGCCGTTGTATGTGATATTATTTGTTATTAAACTGGAAATATCATTCATAATGCAGTTCGAAAATCACCCTTACTGCTTACGAAATAAATATGCTGTCAATATCAAAGTGTTACCACCGAATTGCGGTCGACCGTACGTGGGTAGTACTTACCTAGTTTTGATTTCACTGTTTACTTTTGGCCGTTTAAGCAGGAAGTTAATAATTTATTTTTGTAAATTGTCTATTTTTAGGAGATTTGTCATTTTGACTTATACGATTTTGGGGGGGTCATGACCCCTACGACCCCCCCGCCCCTAGAACCGCCACTGTCAAGAGGGCGCCTAAGCGTTACCACACAAAATAACCGAAACATTGGTTACGTTATAGACAGTTTTTGTGTTCGCGGATCTTTTTTAGAGCGCTGTAAATGGTATAGTAATCGTATCTTAAAGACATAGATATCTGCCTCATGTAAAAGCATTACAATGCTTCCGTCTTTTGTTTATGTATGGCCACTTTGTATTTGACAAAACGGGGTTTTAAAAGTCTGCCTTCGGTTATTAGTATGAAAACACGGACAGACCATTAATTTCCTCGTAAGTTAAATAAGTATAAACAACACTAAGCATACATTCTTTTATACACATTTTTTTTTACGGTAACACATCGGTGTCTCCCTTGCCGAGCGCCGCATTTCTGTAAATAAATGATTAAAGCAATTTATTTTATTAACGTATATGTTTGCTGAAATATTTTGTGTAGGCGTTTCATTTTCTTATAAAGATGTTAGTTTTTTAGTGTCCTTAGTTATAACGAAATTTATTATTTTGGTAGGCGTTTGCTTTAATATAATTGTTGAAAATCTTAATTTAAAGAATAGAACATAAGATATTTTTTAAAGACGTCCACTGCTGGACATAGGCAGGATTATATCGCGGTGCCGCGCGGTAGAACTAAATTGTTGGACAACACACGCGAACAATGCACACACTAAATTTATTCAGCGAGAAAGTCATCAGATCAGTGTCTGCACTATCGATTTGGGAATTCCTGTAATGGTAGCTGTATGTAAGTTAATAAATAAATAAAATAAATAAATATTATTTAAATTGGTTTTCCTGACTTTTCGAAAGCTTTGCAGCGTTCGTGGTCGCAGGAAGACTAAGATGACAAGTGTCTTTACAGATATTTCAAAAAATATTATTTAAGATATTTCAAAAAATGTTTTTATCTACTGTACAATTTTCATTTTATTAAAATCGTTTCGATGCACGCAGTAGTCACTCACACACAGTATCATTATCTTTTACAGTGTAGCGTGCTCTTTAGGACTTGATTATTTTTAGAACTGGGTTCCAGAAAGTTGTTAGCTTGTTTTATTCAATGTGTGGTGATCGGGAACACCTAAGAAATTATTTAAGTTTAATGATATTTATAATTTTATTATCTTTCATTCTTATTAAAAGACCCAAAGAACTAGGGAAATTATGCTAGGAGAAATCGTAAAATGTAGGTGAATATTTTTTCTCCCACTTGCTCGGAAATTGGTTCATTATTCAAAAAAAAATACATCAATCGGCGCTTTTCCGTGCGCACCGAAATAACAGGCCAGTAATATCCAACACGACAATAATACTGGGTGTAAGGGGAACGCTTCCGAAAACGAAGATAGGTGCTGGTGATTACTGATACGAAACCACGAAAAAAAAATGCGATTCGTTTTTTAGATTTTTTCATATATATTTTTTTGCATTTTTCATACATAACCAGCTTTGGGTAGTTAAATAAAACTAATACATAATGAAAAATGCAAAAAAAAAAAATGAAAAAATCTATAAAAAGAATCGCATTTTTTTTTATCAGTAATCACCAGCACTATCACCTGTCTTCGTTTTCGGAAGCGTTTGCCTGACACCCTGTATTAAATTGCTTCACAGTTTTAATTTTTTTAATGATGTCACCGAGGTTTTTAAGTGTACACTTACTTATATTAGGTGTTATTAGGTACAAAATATTTATCATTGTAAAGGCTGAAAGTGCATTTTTTTTTCAAAACTTTGAAAATAGAACGAACCGCGCGCGAATTAATTGTCGTGAATGAGAATTAATTGTCGTGAATGAGAATTTATTGTCGTGAATGAGAATTAATTGTCGTGAATGAGAATTAGATAGGTAGGTACAACTAATTTGTGTATTGTTTCCTCGTAAATGAGAGAAAAGTACTGGACTCGGCTAGCGCCTCGTCCTTTTAAAATCACTTGGGAAGTAGGTACCTACTCGGCTTCGCTTCGTACCAACATTACTCGACGGGTGCTCGACGGTAAATTGCTTCATTTCAGGCCTCGACAGTAATGTACGGTCGGCCGCACGTCGGTGGTAACACTTTGACATTAGCAGCATCTTTATTTCGTAAGCAGTAAGGGCGGTTTTCGAATTGAAGTGTTACCACTGTCATGCAGTCGACTGTACTATTATAGTCACCTTTTTACCCAATTTTTTCAGCCAATGCATGGCGTCATGGCGACAATTTGGTATTTGATAAGAACTTGTCACTTAACTTAGGTAGGTACCTATTCTATTTAGTAATTTATCGAAAAAAGCTTGAATTTTTTAAATTATTGTGCTATTACTTAGGTATGAAGGTATAAATATAAGTTTTTGTTATGTATAATATATTATTATTTATAAGTATTATTGCATATTTAAAGCCTGATAAATTGCTTACAAGACAATATTCTGGTTAGGTACATATCACATACCGATGGTGATATAACCAGTATAAGTAGACCCTGTCTTGGATGAAACTTACATACTAAGACAGTTGTAATGGTTAGGGACCATTATCATGCGGTTGGTACCTACTTATAATAAGGCATTAATCTACCCTTGCCCACGTAAAAAGGTATGAAAGACTATGAGAAATCGTCACAAGCAGTGAGCATAGTGATCAATCAATGCTTGTTGCTTCTCATTATGAGAAGAAGCTACTATACCACCTAGACTACATACAATCTGTTATTGAAATAACTAAAAACCTCTTAAGGGATCGTTGTACTCATCAGTATAAACAACTTTTACTATGGGACCAACCCTAAAATCGCGAAAAAATAATCGGCTGATCCCTACATTTTGATTATCACTTGCTTTAACGGTGAAGGAAAACATCGTGAGGAAACCTGCACACCTGAGAGTGCTCCATACAGTTCTCGATGGTATGTGTAGTGCGACAACCCGCACTAGGCCAGCGGCCTGAAACCTTCTCATTCTGAGAAGAGGCCCGTGCCCAGCAGTGGGACAGTAATGGACTGATTATGATTTTTTTAATATTAGTCATATTGGACTTGCGTTTAACTGAGAGGCTCGTGCTTAAATAGCACCCACGCGGATTGTACGATCTGCGAGGTTAAGCTACACTTGCCGCGGTCAGTCCGTGGATGGGTGACCATTTCGTTGCACATCGAGACCCCTCCGTGCCTCGGAGAGCACGTTAAGCTGTCGGTCCCGGTTGCCATACGAACATCTATGGCAGTCGTTACGGGTAGTCAGAAGCCCGAAAGTCTGGCAAGTGGTCTAGCGTCCGAATGTCGGTATTACTCAGTAACTGTAGGCTACTCGCGTTTTACGAACGACAAACGAAGTACGAACTTTCGTTCCGACTGATACTTACATAATAAAGACAGGCACATAAAAAAGGCACAATTAAAATAGACTACGGTTCATAGTCGTATACAATTTACCAGAGATGAGAAAAACAAACGTCAAAACACGATCATCGCATGCGATAAGGGAACGATGGTTGACCGGAGTAGCAAATTGTGCGATGAATCGTACGATTTATCGAATATCGTCGAACGGGAGTAGACCCCCTGGGTTGCGGGGCTCTGATGGCAGTCGCTCCGTGTACAGTACTGATGTTTAGCCGCATCTGGTTAGACTGAAAGCAGACCCCAACATATTGGGAAAAGGCTCGGAGGATGATGACTTGCGTTTGATCGCCACCTCGATTGACGATGGTTCACGCTTGCCCAGCAAAAACCTTCCCACTGGAGCCTTGAAGACCACTTATAATCATCAAATAGTAGGTAATCAATTGACCTCGAATCCGAAATGAGTGTCAGATGTTAAACTATTTCATATTTAGCAAGCGAAATATTTATGTTAATGAGTGTTTCAACAATTTAGCCAACCTTGGTAGTAACAGCGATGTTGAAAGCTTGAAAGCATTAAATAGGTAGGTAGGCTCTTCTATGTAAAATTGGTTCACAAGATATTGGCGCTGATTCTGTTACACATAGGACTCTAATGGGAGTAGGAGTTCAGTGATGATGGTTTTTCTCGGTTTACTCCCGTTTAGCCGAGCGCAGAACAACGCAATCGCGCGACGCAGTGACGCTATACGTGTTATTGAAATAACTGAATACCTCTTAAGGGGTCATTGTACGCATCATCATGAACAACTTTTACTATAGGACCTTCCCTGAAATCGCGAAAAAAATCAGTTGGTCCCTACATTTGTGTCCACTTAAATCGATAAAATAAATAAATATAAATAAATAAATAAATATCTTCGGGACATTTTTACACAGCACCATCTAGTCCCAAACTAAGCAGAGCTTGTACTATGGGTACTAGACAATGGATACAATACTTATATACTTTTTTTTTTTTGTAAATACATACTTATAATACATAAGAAACACCCAGACCAACACAAACACTTATGTTCATTACACAAATATTTGTGTCCTGTGGGAATCGAACCCACGACCTCGTGATCAGCAGTCCGACACTCGAACCACTAGACCACAGAGGTCGTCGTAATTGTGCTGTTTCTAACTGCAGAAACAAATGTTGTAAATTATATTTGATGAAATTTTTTTTTTTTAAATGAATGACGTCAATATGGGAGGCGTAGTTTGTTCGGAAAGTTGCCACGCATGAATCTCAAGTAAAATTGTGATTACAACCATTCTATCTATTTCTGTGGTTGGTCCCATAGTAAAAGTTGTTCATAATGATGAGTACAATGACCCCTTTTCGGAAATTAAGCGATTAAAATTTCAGCATGTATAGCTGACGTCAAGAACAGACGCGCCACAAAATCTGCAGTGTGTGAACATGCCCTAGATAAACCCAAAGACATTAAATATTTACTAGTGATAGACAGGACAAGACGACCAAAATCGTAATCCAATACTTGTTACTAATTGGTAACAAGTCTCTCAGTCTAATGTCATACCCCTGCATGTTAGGTCGCATCCGTGTGTTGACAGTATAGCTACAACAACAAAAAAAAACCGAGAAAATATGCCGTGTTGCGCATTGCGATATTGCAAATCACGTTATGGGAAAATTACTGCATCTGACTTCAGTTTATTTTCGTTAGTATTTTTTACATTTAACTAGTAAATAAATATTATAAATAATTTTCGTAAATCATTCTAGAACATGTGCTAATATTGTAATAAGCGCCATCTATTGTTGAGTAGCTTTACTACTGCCTTGTTAGAGATGTGATGTTTATCGATTTTGTTATCGATAGTAAATAATAAATATAATACTGTTTAAGTATTGAATGCAAACATAATCATGTCATTTAAATATAAGTATATAAACAAGTGCTATTCGTTCAAGTATGTTGCTGGTATTGTAGGTTTCCGCCAGTAAATAATGTAGCACGTGAGAAGTGGATACGGTTTGTTCAAATAGATCGCAGAGAAGAAAATTGGCTTCCAGCTGCTGCATCAAAATTATGCTATAAGCATTTTAGAAGAGAAGACGTCTACTTCGGGATATTTTTCATTTTGAAAAATATTGATAATTTCTTGAATTATGAGCGTTTGCATGAGAAAAGCCGGCAAAAAAAGACCACATTTTTCAGCATTTTTCGATTTAAAAGAAAAGGTTTTGTTTTTTACAAAAAAAAAAAAAAGTTGTGTATTGTAGCCCTTTTTAAAATGCGCATTTTGACACCCTAATTATTTAGATACACTTAAAACTTCCGTAGATAAAGCGAATTAGCACTATTTCCGTAAACTGGCCCCTACTGGACCGATCGAAAAAACATTTTCAATGTTAAAATTAGTTTTCTTACAGCAAACCTTAGAGCGATAGAGAGATGTTGTTGTATGTTACTATATGTTATGTTTTATGGTAAAAAAAGTTAACGTACCTATATTTACTTAAATGAGTTTGCTATAATTTAAACATAATTTTATGAATAAATAAGTTGTAAACACTGAAACTACTGGAATAATTTTATTGCTTTCCTAATTATTGTCACTTATTTTTAGGTTTCCGAAGTCCTACAAGGAACCCTTATAGTTTCGTCATGTCCGTCCGTCTGTCCGTCTGTCCCTAATCCTTTACAGCTTAATAACTTCTACAGTTATAAACATAAGTAAATGAAATTTTGTTAAAAAATAGTCTACATATAGATCTCAATTTTAAAAGAATAAAAAAATCATTTTTACGTATTTTAGGGGTGGCGTCCATACATGTGAAATGGGGATGAAAATTTTTTTTTCGCTGCACCCCCTCGTGTGGGGTGTCATTGAATGGGTCTACTAAAATGAAGGTAATGTTTCATACTCCACATTTTTATCAAGTGTACCATCTGCGAAATATAGCCCGCCAAAGTGGCTTGCAATGTGTCCCCCCCCCTGCCATTTCTAAACTATGCAATGTAGAAACTTGTAATATTCCACATTGATAGACCTTTGTGAAAACTCTCTTTTAAAATTATTTCGAGTGTAATGTGATTATAATTTTTTGAGTTATAGAGAGAAAACTGAAAAATACTTAAAACGTCCTAGTTCAAAGGTCATTGGTCATTGACCTTAGATAAAAATGATCTTAGCAAATAATGCTCCTTTAGCTACTTTCTATTTGAAAAAATCACAAAAAGTAACTTTGAAATGACACACTTCTTAAATTTGGCTTCTTGAATTTATCGCTAGATGGCGCTACTAACAACACGCTCTGAGTCGCGAATGCTGCCGATTATTGCAAAAACTAAAATAGCCATGATTAATATTCGATTTGATTCGTTTGTAATTACACCTACTTAAGGAACCCTATAATACTGAGCATGGCCCGACATGCTCTTGGCCGGTTTTTATCTTTTCAAATGTGAAAAAAAAAATACATTTATCGATATTATCGATACACTGATAAATGGTAACACCCCTACCACAAGTTTCTACTTAGCTTCACCCAGAGTTGCCAGACCTATAGATTTTTCTGTAGATCTATGGATTTTTGACGTCGCCTACGGTTATACGGATATCGATAGCAAATCTATGGATTTTTGAACGTAATAAGTTATTCTCTCTATTTAATGTACATAAAAACACACTTAGGCAATAGGCTCGCCCCCTATTACATGGGACTATAACATAACTGGCGAAATGTGGGTGTACTATTACACCTCTGCCTACCCCTTCGGGGAAATACAGGCGTGATGTTATGTTAAAAACACACTTTAAATGATAATGACACTGACACGGGCAGAGAGAATAAACTTTTAGACTTAATAAAATTGTTTTTCTGTCATAGACACGTTTTGCTTATGTTTGTTTAGTTTCCAATATTTATTTACCAGATTTTAACTATATTAGGAGTAAAGGCAAGTCTAAATAGTCAGACAAAGCTTTAAAAAAGTCTCTAGATATACGGTTTTCATAAAGGGGAATCTACGGATTTCTAGATTTTTCAAGCTTAATTCACGGATTGAAAATCGGATCTGGCAGCACTGGTCACCTACCGGGCGATAGCTGAATTATATTTTACACTCTGTTTTTTTTATTTGTCTTATTTAGTAAACAATCTTGGCATGTCTTTTTTAATTCAATCTGTCAATAATAATTATTAAAAGACATTATGTTAACAACTCCACACACTTAATAACATTCTTTAACCTAATTACATGTGCAGGACTAGTAATTATATTTTATTAGTAGTTTTTTCAATAAAGAGACATGCCAAGATTGTTTACTAAATAAGACAAGAAAGAAAACACAGACTTGAATAATTTAATACGTGTTTCTGCTATTACACGTTAGATGTCGTCATTGTGACCTGGGATCACAGTTTTTGTTTGAGTTTTCGTCTGATAGCCTCTCTATGCCCTATATTAAATCTCTTTGGATAAACCCAACCATTTTCTACGGTTTGACGGCCCTTTTAACGCATGTGCGTTTCCGATGAAGGAAAACATAGTGATGAAACCTGCACAGTACTGCACACCTCAGAATATTCTGGTGTGGTCCGCCAGCCCGCCAGGCCAGCTTGTTAGACCAAGTATTCATGTTCTTCTCATTTTGAGGAAAGGCTCAATAGTGGGACAACAATGGGTTGATTATCTTATCTAGGGTTCATTTTGCACGTTATACACGAGGGAACTGAGCGCCCAGTTTCGTCATCACGTGGATCAACATCAAGTCACTTAAATTTATCGACCTTTGTCAACTTTACCACAACTTTACAGAAAAAAATGTTTGAAACAATGTCAGAGAAACGTGGTATTTGAGTCATGAACAACAAAAATTTAGAGGTCATAGGCTGTCATGCCAATCAAAATATTGACGAGTGGCTGTATTTAATAGCTGTGAATTCACGCTTGGCAACACCAAAGATTTTTAGGTAGTTGCTTACCAAGTAGATATTGACACAGAAGGTCTATTATTTTCTTAGTCATCGACCATACGACCATATTTTTTTTGTTTTGTTGAAACAGCAACAATTAGTTTCAACTTCAATTAGTTGTAGTGAACCATAGAAATCTTAATAAGGTAATAGAAGTGGAAAAGGTGCGTGAACTTGTCGCCGGGTACAGGTGTCTCGTAGGAAACCAGTGCGCGAACCGTATGCTTGATCAACAGTGCTGTTTTGGACGCAGAGTCACTAAAAGTAAGCAGTAAGGGCGGTTTTCTGACTCGGGTGTTGCCACTGTCAAGCGGTCAACTATATGTTAGACAACACTTTTTACAATAAACTAATGTCTGCATATCATTTATATATTATCATTTACCGAAGGTAAATAAGTCATATTCACTTTCCACCACGAGAGAACTCTGTATTTTTCATGTTAGTCACTTTAACACATGGCATTAATATATAACAATTTAAACTCAATTCACAACTATTGGAAATCAAGGATTTCTACAATCACAGAAAATACTACAAAGGTTACATCAACACTGACCGTTGCAACAATCTGAATGCCCCCACTAATCAAAACCACAGATCTTTTATAGATCAGCAAAATCGAGTCAATACACGTTCCTTAATTCATTTTTAAGAATATTCCTTTTTAATTAAAAATCTTGGAAAGATATTATAAAAATTAAGTAGGTATCAAAAACAAATAAATATCATTATTATTCATTATAACATTTGGAAATAATTAATTTGACTCGGATATTGCAAATAAAGACTTATCTTATCTTATCTTATCTTATCTTATTATTGGAAATAGAAATGAATATAAAACAAATTAATACAGCACAAAAACGTTAAATTAAATCATAAAATAATTCAAAACAAATTGAATAACATAGGCATTCTAACAGCTCGTCCATCCTGATAATAAGTACACGTCCTCGTGTACAGTGCGCGGCATACCCCACATTGACATGCGCAGTGACGCCACGCCAGTGGTACCATCATTGTTCAAGCTATTTGCCGGCTACTATACCTATTATAAGAATGAACTACTTATTTTAGTAATTACTTTTTATTTTCTATATGAATATTATCTTAACAATTTTATTGTTACGTTGGTAAATAATTATTCAATTAGCTTTTCAATAACACATTGCCTTGTGCATAATAAAATTATAAAAAATCAATTACATAATTTTATAGCATCTAATGGGAGAGGCCTATGTCCAGCAGTGGACTGCGATAGGCTGAGTTGATGATGATGATGATGACAGCATGTAATGTATCACAACCTATTCCACATTTATAACAGATTTCAGATACTATGACAAATTACACATTGCTCATTTTATACACACTTTGTGCATTAAACTTTGCACACTTTGTGCATTAACCTCGCACTCGCTAAACAACAATCAATTACGTAATTTCACACCATGTATCACATCTTACAAAATACACTTTTGAACACATTTCACCACACTTTACACTTTGCGCGCATTGCGCATTTCATTGACTAATCTTCGCACACTTTGCATGGACCTCGCACATCTTGTGCATTAGACCTCGCACACCTTGTGCATTAGGACTCCCACACATTGTGCATTTAGACACGCACACCTTGTACAGTAAGATTCACACACCTTGTGCATTAAGGCTTGCACACCTAGTGCATTAAGGCTTGCACACCTAGTGCATTAGGACTCGGACTCGCACACCTTGTGCATTAGGACTAGGACTCGCACACCTTGTGCATTAGGACTAGGACTCGCACACCTTGTGCATTAGGACTAGGACTCGCACACCTTGTGCATTAGGACTAGGATTCGCACACCTTGTGCATTAGACTAGGATTCGCACACCTTGTGCATTAGGATTCTTACACCTTGTGGATTTCATACTTTATACATACATATACAAGCAAACCTTGCGCTTTGCTTTTATTTGTGTATCGCACACTTTTACAACCTAGCACACCTAGTGCAACTCATACATAGCACACCTTGTGCATAGCATATTTATATATAGCACACTTTGTGCATACAACATTGCAAACCCTTTGCATCATATTAATTATACATCACAATTTGTGCATCTAATACTTTTTCACACCTTGTGGATTTCATACTTTATACATACATATACAAGCAAACCTTGCGCTTTGCTTTTATTTGTGTATCGCACACTTTTACAACCTAGCACACCTAGTGCAACTCATACATAGCACACCTTGTGCATAGCATATTTTTATATAGCACACTTTGTGCATACAACATTGCAAACCCTTTGCATCATATTAATTATACATCACAATTTGTGCATCTAATACTTTTTCCATAGCAAACCTTACGCATTGAACATTTTTCTATCGATTACTTTGTACATACAACATCGGACACCTTGTGTGTCACACACAATTTACATAGCACACTTTGTGCATCTTATACTTTTTGCATAGCACGCCTTGCGCATTGCACATTTTATATCGCACACTATGTCTATTCATCCACACCACATCTTGTGAATCTGATACATCATACATTGCTCACATTGTGAGTCGTATATATTATACATAGCACACCTTGTGAACAGTCTCACCACCATATATATTTTTACGCACGCAGCAAGCCTTTTTCGGTCTTGCGTTGCCTTAGTCATAATTATATACAATAATTTTAATAATTAGATACCAATCATACGTCGATACTCGTCTAACTGACACTTAGAGAAAGAATCGTCACCCCTTTTTATTGTGTGTACCTTTTAACTATTAACTTACTGTGAAATGAACATACTACTAACTTTGGTAATATATTTCTACTCTGTGTACTCAACTAACTACTATAAGATTTAAAACTCCAATTAACACATCAACAACATATACTTAGGTACTTTTGCAAATGTACGAAGCTAACTGGCCCGTACCTACACCTTGTGCGTCTTATACTGCATAACACACTTTGTGTATTGCATATTTGTATATAGCACACTTTTTGCCTACAACCTGATATATCTTGTGCATCTCACACATTATACCTTGTGTAACGTATACATTATACATAGCACACCTTATGCATCATTTATATTATACATAGCATACCTTGTGCATTAGTATTTGATAATACATGTGAATGTAAGCAATAATAATCATACGGAATACCATGTTTCTGCATCTTACACTGGCAACATAATAAAAGAAAAGCACAAACATATGTTTACTGTTCGTTACGATTTGTTTAAGTACTTCATGTAACTTAACATAACACACACATAACATCACGCCTGTACCTCCCCGAAGGGGCAGGCAGAGGCGTAATAGTACAACCCACATTTCGCCAGTTATGTCATAGTCCCATGCAATAGGGGGCGAGTCTATTGCCATTGACCGGGTACAAATCCCGACTCCGGGCCGCTACTGAGAATTTCCAAATGATAAAAACCAAATAACACTTTGCCCGACCCGGGAATCGAACCCAGGACCCCACGCTCAGCAGTCGCGCCTGCAACCACTAGACCAACGAGGCAGTCAACTTAATTCATTCATTCTTCAGTCATGTAACTTAATTTTCACTTATTTCTTTCTCTGATGAATCGGCAGTCCCATTCCCGCCAAAATATAACCACATGTATATTTTGACCACTGCATACATACATCCCTTTGTATACAGACGTACCTTTCATAATGAGTCCATTACACACACAATCGATAATACGATATCTTAAGAATTCTTGTCTATCTTGCGGTTCGTCAACATATTTTGCAACCTCATTATCTTATTTTAGTAACATTATTCGATTGACCGCTCGCATCCTGTTCTAATAAATGTCGACGGACCAAGCGGTGTACAGAAAAACCTCAAGAAAAACCTAAACTGGTTTATGTTCTACATTGTATCGGCCAAATGCATGTATTTTTTTTTTTTTATGGAAATCAAAATATATAAATAATTAAATAATCTGTACTTTCCTCAATATCCATCCCATGTATAAGATGGGGGTCTTTCTAGTGAGTTTACGGCCAAATAGATCCGAAACGGTCTGATGGTGACCCTCTTGTTCCTTAATATTACTTAACATGGCATTGAATCTGAACCAACCTGTCATCACACAAACGCTCGTCATCACCCCAATTTTGAGGAGCAAGCGAATACAAAACTAACCCGTCTCGCCTCTACCCGGCCACCCGCCCGTGGTAAGGTAAATTTCCATTCTTCTAACCCATTCCAATGTCATATATCAATTTCAGTCATTTAAATTTTATGCCTGTATAAGATTTTGTACATATCCTGATCACATGTAACGTGTCGGCACACCCGTACCAAAATAATCCTTCAAAACTCCGACAGAAATATTTGATTTTGTATTTTAAATATCTTTTTAAAACGATAAATTTTGAGTGAGAGAGCATCCATAAATTTAAATTGTTCCCACTCCAAACTGACCCAATCACTGGAGCCCATGATTGCTCGACTCCAGTTGCTCGGACAACAGCAAGAACAAATCATACGGGTTCTTTCATTAGTTGTGAAAATCAGACTCCAATGGTCGATATGGAAAGTACGAAAGGGCATAGCAATCTTTGGAATGAGATGTAAACAGCCTCGCTTCCTTTCCCATAGAACCCAATCATGAGCACACTCCAAGAGTTCTCTAAACATATTTCTTATCATTAGCTTCTCATTTGTAACATATGGAAAGTATGAAAGGGCATAGCAATCTTTGGAATGAGATGTAAACAACCTCGCTTCCTTTCCCATAGAACCCAATCATGAGCACACTCCAAGAGTTCTCTAAACATATTTCTTATCATTAGCTTCTCATTTGTAACAAGTTCTTGTTATAATAATGTTTGTCCTTTTCATTTCTTTCACTCTCAATGCTTTTGTCTATGCCTATGCGTTCAAACGCACACCATCCACACCCAACATCAAACATAACCTCATACGCCAACCCGGCACATAACCACCACACAACATTGAACAAGTATTATCGTAGTGAACTAAGTTAACAAGTAATATGGATGACGTACTACGTACCTCATACTCATAAGCCGTAGAAAATTCTGTGCACACTGCACAACCCATTAACGTCACTGACCCAAAATACATCATCATCCTCAGAGCCTTTTCCCAATTATATTGGGGTCGGCTTCCAGTCTAGCCAGATGCGGCTGAACATCAGTATTTTACACGGAGCGACTGCCATCAGACCCCCGCAACCCAATTACTGGGTAATACTGACATTCGGAGGTTAGACCAGTTGTCAGACTTTCAGGCTTCTGACTACCCGTAACGACTGCCATAGATATTCGTATGACAACCGGGACCGACAGCTTAACGTGCTCTCCGAGGCACGGAGGGGTCTCGATGTGTAACGAAACGGTCACCCATCTACAGACTGACCGCGGCAAGTGCAGCTTAACCTTGCAGATCGTACAATCCGCGCAGTCGTTGCATCGCTACGAGCCCCTTGACCCAAAATACATATAAATTAAAAATACATAAATATTTTTGGGACATCTTACGCATCACCATTCTATCACAAGCCAAGTAGAACCTGTACTATGGGTACCTACTAGACAATACAGTAGGTATATAAGAAGTATTTTGATAATCCACAAGTTTTACTAAATTGTTTGAATATTCAGTCTGACCTCATCATATTGTTCAAATGCTGGCTACAAACCACCAAACTTTCCGTAATTATATTAAAATATAAAGAAAATTTAAAACAGACGAATAACCAATGGAGCATATCAACGAATTAAGCTATTCAGCGCAGCCCACCAAAAAATAAAAATATACTATGCTAAAATCACTCCGATTCGTCAACTAGTTTTCGAAACATTGTTCCTCTCAAATGTGGGTCGCGGGGCCAGCGCTGGCCGCTATGACGCCACTATACATCTCCAGGCTCACTCCGTTGCATGCCTGCGTTCTACAGGCTAGTGCTACATTTTAAAACTCTCATAATGTGTAAATCACATTGCAAAAATATTTTGTTGTGCTAAAATGCCCGAACTAGGTAGGCAGGTACATAATAAACTAAAAGGACAGCGAGCGCGTCGTGGCTGTGGAGTGGCGTGCCACGAGCCACGACAAACGCGTGCGTGCGGGAGAAACCTCACAGCATCATAACTTCTAAACCACTTGATTAATTTGAACAAAACAGATAGTTATGCATTTTTAGACATTTAGACTCCATTGTGAAAAAGGTTCAAGCGATTCTCTGAACCCACTGATATTATCTATTGAACCTCAGATCTTCTAAATTCTATGCATTGAACATACAGGTGAGAATGATCAAAAAAAATGTCCCTTCTGTGAGAAGTGACCTGGCAAATATATCAACATACAAAATTCCTGGATTCCATAATTTAAATATTAAAACTGTTTTTGATATTGTCCTGGTTATGGTAAAACACATAGAAATTTCATTCTTTCAGCTCACTAGGTATTTGAACTTTTTGCTTTAATCGGAATACCTACTCGCTTCGCGTACTCTTTCAACAAGAGAGAACAACTACTTTGATTATTGTTTTATCATAAGTTTTTCATCCACAAATTTATGTATGACTGATACCGATCACGTGTATTAAGATTTCTTTATGTAAATTTTAATTCCAAACTCACCTGGTTCCTTGTACTTCCTTCGCTCTCCTCGAGAAAACGATTCCATTCGTAATACGGACCTGTGCCGCGTCTTTGATCTTCTGATTCATAATACTCGACCGAGAACGGCGCGTAGTGATCCTGCTTCTGATTTGTTAGACAACACTTTTTACAATAAACTAATGTCTGCATATCATTTATATATTATCATTTACCGAAGGTAAATAAGTCATATTCACTTTCCACCACGAGAGAACTCTGTATTTTTCATGTTAGTCACTTTAACACATGGCATTAATATATAACAATTTAAACTCAATTCACAACTATTGGAAATCAAGGATTTCTACAATCACAGAAAATACTACAAAGGTTACATCAACACTGACCGTTGCAACAATCTGAATGCCCCCACTAATCAAAACCACAGATCTTTTATAGATCAGCAAAATCGAGTCAATACACGTTCCTTAATTCATTTTTAAGAATATTCCTTTTTAATTAAAAATCTTGGAAAGATATTATAAAAATTAAGTAGGTATCAAAAACAAATAAATATCATTATTATTCATTATAACATTTGGAAATAATTAATTTGACTCGGATATTGCAAATAAAGACTTATCTTATCTTATCTTATCTTATCTTATCTTATTATTGGAAATAGAAATGAATATAAAACAAATTAATACAGCACAAAAACGTTAAATTAAATCATAAAATAATTCAAAACAAATTGAATAACATAGGCATTCTAACATATACTTTTCTTATATTTTATATCGACTGTCCTTTCTTTATTTTTTACCTATGTGTTTTTTGTTTTACTTTCTTTGTAACCCCACCTGTTGGTTACCTGCTTGTGTTTATCACTGTTGTTTAAATGTTGCGCGAATACACTAATAATCGAACAAAATAAACTATCTACTATTTAGACGATAACATTTACAAAAATTATTAGTAATTGATATGTTCGTAAGATAAGTGGTTGATGAATAATCAGATTTGAAAAGTTACGTTTTTGAGCAAAACAACCCACGGACCGAGCATACGCTCTTAAGGTGAATGCTACAGGGTAGCCCGCGAAATTCAATTTTTTTGGTGTTTTTTGCAAATTGTAGCTTTATTTCGCGTTGTATATCGGTCAAAATATGATTGGCGGTAATAATAACAATATATCTATTAAATAATACTCATAACAAATATTAATCTAGCTCTATTAGCTGTACTAGCTTGATAATATTAATTTACGATCATATTATCGATTTTCGAGCTTGTAGAGCTTATAGAGCTAGGTTAATATTTTTTATGAGTATTATTCCTTAGATATATTGTTACTTTTTCCGCCAATCCTATTTTGACCGATATACAACGCGAAATAAAGCTACAATTTGCAAAAAACGCCCAAAAATTTGAATTTCGCGGGCTACCCTGTAGCATTCACCTTAACTGTGACAATAAACAATTTTTCTTTCTTTTCTTTCTTTCTTAAATAGAATTTTGCAGCATATCTAACAGCGGTTTGTTTTGCAGGCCTAATTTATTTTGCATTGAATACTAGAAACTAGAAACATGGTGGGCGTGATTGCGTATTTTTGTTGGTAGCGTCAAACCGGCGACACGCGTTCCGGTATTAAAATAAATAGATAACATTTCTATTACTTTAATAACTTCTTAGGTTTTCGCGATCACTATACATTATAATAAAACAAAGTTTAACCGGATTAAATCGCGTATATTATTTAAATTGGATTCCCTGACGTTTCGAAAGCTTTGCAGCATTTCGTGGTCGCAGGTAGACTAAGATGACAAGCGTCTTTACAAATATTTCTAAAAAAATATTTTAATCTACCGTACAATATTATTAATTAAAATCGTTTCGATGCACGCAGTAATCACTCACAATATCATTATCTTTTACAGTGTTGCGTGCTGTTTGGGACTTGATTATTTTTAGGACTGGGTTCCAAACAGGTGGTAGCTGCCAACCATCTTCTCTATTAAAATTAGGATGTTTTTTAATTTCAATAGCCTCACGGAGCATTCTAGGTACATATCGGTTTTCCTTCGCCAGAACTTGTGGTTTATCAAATCGAAGAAAATGGTTGGGTTTGTCTAGGGCATGTTCACACACTGCAGACTTTGTGGAGCGTCTGTTCTTGACTTCAGCTATATGTTCTTTAATTCTAGTGGCTATACTACGCTTTGTTTGCCCTATGTATGATAACCCACAATCACAATCAATCTTGTAGACCCCTGCATCATGTAAGGGAATGTGACACTTCACCGGTCTGAGGAGTTGGCTGATCTTTCTTTGGGGGCTTGAAATAGGTTTTGATAGAAGCACGCTTCAAGATATGACCAATTCTGTCGGTGACCCCTTTGATGAATGGTAGAAAAGCAGGTCGACGATCAACTGTGCTGGGTTTCAGGCGGCGTTTGAGATGGGGATGTGGAGCTTGCAAGTTATTATGCTTGAGAACATGCTTCACATGGTAAAGTTCCCCTGCCAGGTGGTCGGCATCGCAGATGCGGTGTGCTCTCTGTAACAAAGATTTGGCCACGGTAGCTAACTGACAAGGATGGTGGTGAGATTCACCGTTCAAGTACCTGTCTGTATGGGTAGGCTTTCTATACACTGTATGACTAACAGAATGATCAGGATTATGGATAAGTTGTATATCAAGAAAAGCTAAGGATTTGTTTGTCTCCAATTCCATAGTAAATTGAATTTTACTGTGTATAGAATTTAGATGTTCTAAGAAAGCAGAGACACTACTGTGAGGCAAGATGGTGAAAGTGTCGTCAACGTACCTCTTGAAGATCTTCGGCATAGCCGGGGCGGTCAGGAGAGCTCTCCCTTCAAAATCCTCCACGAAGATATCCGCTACCACCGGGGATACCGGTGAACCCATGGCCACACCGTCGACTTGAAGGTAAAAATCATTATCCCACAGTAGGTAGCCGCTGGTAAGGCAGTGTTCAAGTAGCTCTGCATATGCTAGAGGCATGTCATTATCACTTAACCGCTTCTTTACAACTTCCAGGCAGTCCTTTACTGGTAGGTTGGTGAATAAGGACTGTACATCAAAACTGACCATCACTTCATTTTCAGTGAGTTTGAGGTCCTTGATTTGGCTGACAAAATGATAAGAATCCTTCACATATGTGTTAGACTACCACGAAGCTGTGAGAGTATCTTCGCTAGGTGTTGTGCCAGTTTGTATGTTAGTGTGTCAATCTGGCTGACTATTGGTCGCAGAGGAACATTATCTTTGTGTATTTTCGGCAGCCCATACAGTTTTGGTGGTTTGGCGCAAGACGGAGTGAGAATGTTTACGTCTAATTCTAAAGTATCGGAGTATTTTGATATTAATTCTTTAGTTTTTTTTTTTTTTTTTTTTTTTTTTTTTCTATTACTTTATTATTAAGATTTCTATGGAGTGAACCCACGAATTGAATCCACTTCAAAGAATACTGTCCCATTGGTTGGTCAAAATGAGTGGGTCCATGAGTCAGTCATTATTCCAACTGATTTTTATGACTCGTGGACCCACCGACCACTGGCTTCCGGCCGTGGTTCTGTCTATGGTCGGGAGCGAGAGCGCTTGGGAAGGCGTCGTCTCCTTCTGCGAGGAGATGATGCTCGCCAAAGAGGCGGCGGAGAGGGTTCGAGAGGCGGTGGCCTCAGACTTTCAGGCTTCTGACTACCCTTAACGACTGCCATAGATATTCGTATGACAACCGGGACCGACAGCATAACGTGCTCTCCGAGGCACGGAGGGGTCTCGATGTGTCAACGAAATGGTAACCGATCCACAAACTGACCGCGGCAAGCACAGCTTAACCTAGCATATCAATGTGATTCAGTATATAAAGGATATATAAATATAAACTACAGAAAAGCATTACACATAATTCAAAGACATTAAATATTAATCTCTTTGACATAATTACAATTTTATACGTATACACGCACCCCCATACATACTCTCACACAAACACGCACTCACTCCTTCATTTCACTCACTCTCACAAACTCACACACTTACACTCATATATTTGTTTTTTACTGTTTTCTTTTATTTAAATGTAGTTATTAAAGCACACTCGGTAAATTTATTGGCATTATAATATTGTAGGCTGATAAAATGGAAGAAGGCGCTGAATCCTGATATACAGGTTTTTACCTAGTTTGGGATTCAGAGGCTTCAATAAGTTATTGTAAAATATATTTTGGTCAATAAAGATTTTTTTATTATTATCTCACAATCCACCGAGCTCCTCGCCTCGTTCTATAAAAAAAAAACCGGCCAAGAGCATGTCGGGCCATGCTCAGTATTATAGGGTTCCTTAAGTAGGTGTAATTACAAACGAATCAAATCGAATATTAATCATGGCTATTTTAGTTTTTGCAATAATCGGCAGCATTCGCGACTCAGAGCGTGTTGTTAGTAGCGCCATCTAGCGATAAATTCAAGAAGCCAAATTTAAGATATCATGTCAAAGTTACTTTTTTGTGATTTTTTGAGCATTATTTGCTATGATAATTTTTCTCTAATATCAATGACCTTTGAACTAGGACGTTTTAAGTATTTTTCAGTTTTCTCTCTATAACTCAAAAAATTATAATCACATTATGCTCGAAATAATTTTAAAAGAGAGTTTTCACAAAGGTCTATCAATGTGAAAGATTATAACTTTCTACGTTGCATAGTTTAGAAATGGCAGGGGGGGGGGACACATTGCAAGCCACTTTGGCGGGCTATATTTCGCAGATGGTACACTTGATAAAAAAGTGGTGTATGAAACATTACCTTCATTTTAGTAGACTTATTCAATGATATCCCACACGAGGGTGTGCAGCGAAAAAAATTTTGTCATCCCCATTTCACATGTATGGACGCCACCCCTAAAATACGTAAAAACTATTTTTTTATTATTTTATAATTGAGATCTATATGTAGACTATTTTTTAACAAAATTTCATTTACTTATGTTTATAACTGTAGAAGTTATTAAGCTGTAAAGGATTAGGACAGACGGACAGACGGACGGACATGACGAAACTATAAGGGTTCCTTGTAGGACTTCGGAACCCTAAAAAATAGTCAACAATTTCAAATAAAGACTTTCGGTTTCTATGATAGAGTTGGATATGAACTGACGATATCAATTGCCAACCCAAACCTTAGTCATTGCGCTACCTCCGCTCAAATTCAGAGAATCGATCGCCCCTACGTTTTTAACACAATACTTTTTGTTTCCGGTATAATCTCATCTGTTATGATTACAAGAATCAACACAAACAATAGGGACCGGGTCGATATTGATACGCAATTGTTTGCTACACCTATCATCATCATCATCATTTCAGCCGAAAGACGTCCACTGCAGATATGGACATAGGCCTCCCCCAAGCATCGCCACAACGACCGGTCCTGCGCCTTCCGCGTCCAGCGGATTCCCACAACCTTCACCAGATCGTCGGTCCACCTTGTGGGGGGCCTACCCACGCTACGCCTTCCAGTTCGCGGTCGCCAATCCAGAACTTTGATGATGATGTCCTCCTTGACGTGTCCGTCAACGGCGAACCTTGTTAGCTCCGGACATGAGAGCGGAGGTGGCTAGCGAAACCAAATTTGGTTTTAAAGGTCCTGTTGCAAGGCGCACAGTGCAACTGACCTGAAGAATTATAAGTGTAGGTATAGGAAGGCTTTGGTCGGTTCTTTTTACTAAGGCGTTTTTCATCGAGGTCTTGCAAACGGCGTTCTTCAAAAGCCTCAACAGCCTTGTTTACGGAGTTGCGCCATTGACCTCTCTGTTGCGCGAGCCGTTCCCAACCCTCCGAAGGTATGTCACACGCAGTTAGATGGCGTTTAAGGCGATCCAGAACTTTACTGCCCCATCGGCCATTCGTTCTGCGAGCAATGTGCCTCGCCCACTGCCACTTAAGTTTAACAATTCTTCGGGCTGTGTCGGTTACTTTCGTACACGTTTCTTTTGGCTACACCCATGGCTTATATTAAATCCACTGTTTCTTCTATCGTGTCTGTATGAACTACACAACGACAGCTCATATTGGTATTAGTCAGTCAGCACGGCAGGTTCATTGCGGGATTGACTGCCTGGAGTACGTTGAAGGATCGTTTATATTGTAACTCCCCCACAAGTGTCTTTGTTTGCACTTTTGTTTTCACTGCAGGCTGCAGTGAATTAAAAAGAGGAAGATAATTTTCGCATTTTCAACACAAGGCAATCGGGTTGGTGAGTAAAGAATCCTTTCTTTGCAACATATAACAGTGCAGCATCAAATCATGTGTGGATCAGAATTTGATCATCACTTGCTTTAGCGGTGAAGGAAAACATGGTGAGGAAACCTGTACACCTGAGAGTGCTCCATGCAGTTCTCGATGGTGTGTATAGTCCAACAACCAGGTCCCGGGGAGACAACAAGGTTACCCCAATAGCAGCACGCGACCAACACTTGCTGTTGTCCTCCCCAGGGTTGCTTAATGGATGCCTCGAGTCCACTTACTCCTGGTACTCACGATCCCGAAGGTCCCCCACCATCATTTGGTGGTGGGGAATACAGCGATTCGCCCTATCTGGGGCCTTGCGCCGGGTGGTTGCCTCTTCGGCGCCTTCGTCTCCGAGCGAGATGAGCCCTCTCTTGATCCCGCTCTGCGGCCTCCTTCTGGGTCATGACAGTCTCGCAGAAGGTAGCCACGACCCCCCAAGCCAACACAGCTAAATACCTACTTACCAGCATATTTCTCGAATATATTCACGCCAATTCGTCAAGGGGGCTAAGCAGCTTGTGCAACGCCTTGCCCAATTGTCCAGTACTGTGCACTGCACACCATAATTTTGCACAGACCAACGATTCGTGTAAACTGTTTATAGACAGTTGCTCAGTCGAATATTGGTCGTATTTAGAATAGAGTGTGATTTGTCGTGAAGGTAGCGGGTTCAGTAGCACTTTTTCTTCAGAGTCATTTTTATCAGGGGCTGGAGTCTAATCTTTTCTACTTTTGGGAGACCAAAATTTGAGGTTGATGGTGTGCTCACAGCAATCATGATACAGTATAATTGTAAGGTGAAGTTCTTGTAGAGTTTATTTGGTAAAGGTTTATTCGAAGGACGAGATTTGTGTAAAAAAAAATCAGTTTCCGTAGATCTGCAATTGTGGTTTGATCTAACTCGTTTCCTTATTCATGGTTTGGCTGTTTTCTTACATGGTATTCATCATCATCATCATTACAGCCGAAAGACGTCTACTGCTAGACATCCTCCCCCAAGCATCGTCACAACTACCGGTCCTGCGCTTTCCGCATCCAACGAATTTTCGCGACCTTCACCAGGTCGTCGGTCCACCTTGCGGGGGCCTACTAATGCTGCGCCACTCCAGAACTTTACTGCCCCATCGGCTATCTGTTCTGCAAGCAATATGCTCCGCCCACTGCCACTTATGTTTGGCAATGCTTCGAGCTGTGTCGGTCACTTTTGTTCTCCTGCGAATCTCCTCATTTCTGATTCGATCACGCATGATACTCCGAGCGTAGCCCTCTTCATTACCGTTCAAGCGGTACCCTTCTTATCAGGCCCATACATTGTGAGCGACCACGCTTTAGTGCCGTAAGTAATTACTGGCAACACACACTGGTCAAAGACTTTCGTCTTGAGACACTGCGGTGTTTTGGGCGAGAAGATATTGCGTAGCTTCTTGTAAGATATGGTATTATTGTGTAGAAATCAGGACAACAGTCAGTCAGTTCCTGTAGCAAGGAAAAATTTATGTTTGAATTACATTGTTCAAGTTCGTTGGATGGTCTACATCTTCAGTCCTATTTAAATCATAATGATGATGAGTTAGTGCCAATGCCATTTGTTTTTAACTGCAAGTAATTTAACACTAATTACAAGTCTACGTAGGCCGTTTGCGATCATAATTAAGATGTTCCCTACGTAGGTAATGTTAGTAAGTACTGACCTTCACATCTACCTTACTTGATCAGCGAATATATCCACATTTTTGCGCGTCCAAAACGTAAACACGAGTTTCCGCATAGAAGCGAACGGAACTCTAAAAAAAAAACAACAGAATAACGTAAAATGTAACGATTCGAGTCGCGGCAGCCAGTCACTCCCGCGCATTCAGGCTGCGAGATGCCGCGCTAAACCAATCGTGTATAATTCCAAATTTGAAATTTTTTGTGAAGTTTTCGCTCATTTTCACAATGGCAATCAGATCAGTCGGACGTATGATCGATTATGTGAAATCTAATAGAAGGATAAGTGAGTGTTTTTTTGTACTGTGATTATAGTTTTCCGATTTTTCTTTGTTTTAAATTTCAGTGTTGCGTGCATTGTTTGGTATTTCATAATCGTATGACCTTTGGTAATAGTATAATGTGTGGTTTACGTTCTAACGGAGTTTTGAGTGAAATTTCACTATTTTGTGTTCAGCCTTCAGATGTAATCGCTGCGGATTAAGAAATCAATTGGTTTTTTCGCTTACCGATTTGATTTGCAATTAACTCTCAATGCTTTGCTAACTTTAACTTCGGAGTTTTTTTCCACATTTAGTGACCTAGTTTCTCTTGAAGTTTTCTGGAGTGAATCAGCCTTCTAATAAAACGTTTCCAGCTTATATTTTTCTTCATGAAGTACCTGCTTTTAACAGTAAAATCATTTTCAAAATCTGTCCAGTTGTTTTCGAGAAATCTCTTAACTTAATCATATATCATCTCTCGTGTTCTCTCTTTTTATTAGTAAAGACTTTCATAGTAATATAAGCAGTTTTGAAATTAGTCTCTGTAACGGTTTCAACAGTAAATTGCGAATTTCTCTCTTCGGATGCATCCACTCGATTATCATCAAGGATATAAAAAGAATGTACCGTTAATTTTATTTTAAACCTGTCTTAGGACAAGATAAACAGTAAACATTTTAAATGTTTACCCTTCTTTTAAATTTTCACCGTCATATGTTTTATTGTATATACGTAGGTACAAGTATATTCTGTTTTTTCTCTCTTGTCTTATTTAGTAAACAATCTTGGCACGTCTCTTTATTCAAATAACTAGGTACTGATAAAATATAATTACTAGTTCTACACATGTAATTAGCTTAAAAAATGTTATCTAGTGTGTGAAATTGTTAACATAATGTCATTTAATAATTATTATTGAAAAAGACATGCCAAATTTTTTTACTAATTGAACAACATAACATAACATCACGCCTGTATTTCCCCGAAGGGGTAGGCAGAGATGTAATAGTACACCCACATTTCGCCAGTTATGTTATAGTCCCATGTAATAGGGGGTGAGCCTATTGCCATTGACCGGGCACAAATCCATCAAATTCATCAAAAATTACTAATTAAAATAAGTAAGAAAAAACAGAGATTAAGAAAAGAAAGAAAAAGATTATATTCTTGCGCTCCATTTGACGCACACAACAACCTAATACCTACTTCAATACTTATACATAATACTTTACAACTTTTTTCATTTTCTTTTTTTTATTACTTTAGCAACTCTTTTTATCTTTGAAAATAATGGGTTCAATTAGCGCTTGAACAACTTTTGTAAACCACAATAAACTAACATTTTTTTTAATTATTTGTACCATATCCCACGCCCAGCATCGGGACCCATGCCCACTGTAAATACCAATGACCCAGTTCTTGATAATTTCCGCTTAAACTCGCACTGGAAAGTAAAAGGCGGTCAAACACACTACACGTAAAACTGGTTCAGCCAACCATGAATCCTACGCTATATAACAAAAAAAAAACAAAAAAAAAACTGAAGAAATTATTGCTGAAATATTTATCCGAGATTGCCAATCTTGGTTATAACACTGTATTAAATATGTATGTAATTGTACATGGATATAAACGCACGTTTTCGCGATGCAATCTTGCGGGTTTTGCTAGGCTGTAGTCATAACTCGGCAAATGTCACGTAAATACTGTTTGTTTGACATTTGTGTTAAGATCCTGTTAATATATGCCTATGTTTTGTCAATATTAACCATGAACTACTGCAGAAGTAATTATAGAAGCAGTCTATTATGTTTTTTTTACATCTGCGCATACTATATATGTTTATTTTTATTGCGACTTCAAAAGAACATAACAGCAGTGTAGCCCTCGACCCTGAACTAGGACAACCTGTATGACAGGGTCCAGGCCTCTCGGTTACCATGGCACAGATTGAGAGACAATAGACTTTTTACAATATTCTATTGGCAGATATTAGGAGGGTAAGTCTTAGGCCCGTATTCCAGAAGGATACTCAAGCGTTGATCTCTGTTTAAAACTAGTTTTAAGTTGAGCTTTGATTTTAGAACGTCCCTCAAGCAGAGATTTGTTGATCACAGTTCAGCTGAGTTTAGTTTCGTTTTATATTGTCACCTGTTTCGGTATTTGGGCAGATATTTGATCTGTAATCACTCAAGCGTGGTCCAGACTACGCTTGAGTAGAGATTTCTATTATATTTCAGGTCAAATTCGTGTGTTTTGTTGTTGAATTAAAGTTTATAATTACCGTTCTGGAATAAGACCGATACTCAAGTAACGATTCTATCCTTAAGTAGTGATCAGGTGATTGGAGTTTAAACTGTACTTGAGGAAGCTTCTGTAATACGAGCCTTAGTGAGGGGATGGTTGGTGAGTTTGTGTGTGTGTGGGGATAGTGTTTGTGTTGGGGGAGTGTATTTGTATGTAGGGGACGGTGTGAGTGTGTGTGGTGGTGTGAGAGAGTGCAAACGAAAAAGATGCTGATATAACTAGATTAATAAGGTAAGTCTTTTAACCAAACGATTCAGATAAAACATGCCTTGGAATCTATCCCGCCGTTCACACATGATTTACAAACAAATGAACAAACAGACAAAACTATCTATTTAGCTTCTACACGATGAGTAAATAGTAAATAATGATTCAGTGTATAAACAATGACTCTCTAATATCTTGAAATAACATTTAGGAGTATAGATTGTGTTTGTGCAGGGAACAGACAAGAAATTAATATATTTTGGCAGTTTTTTTTTAAAATTATTATGGCCTGGTTGCTAATACCTTTAAGCCAAGTCTTTTTTATTGGGCACAACATTTTAACACAATATGAATAAAGTATGTACACTATTTGTTCAATTTTTTGGATAGTATTTTTAACATATTTGTAAAGCGGTTTAAAACAGTTCAAATATTTTAATAAATGTATTTTGGCAGAGTTGTGCACTGCACAGACAACAAAACAACAGTAAACTTGTGCCTTAGAAAATTCAGGGTGGAGTATTATTTATTAGCCAATAGCTACTAATCCAAATCAGCATTTAACTGAATATAAAACTGAGTCAAGATGATAAAATTCGTTTGCCAAGGAAAATAAATGTAATTTTAATGTATTACGTGACGTTTAACTTATGTCAATAACGTACATTCTATTATGAAACCTTTTTGTTTGATGGAAGTGTTTGTTCAGCACACAGCTGCTTTATTTTTCCGTTTAATTTAGTCCTTTAAAGCAGATCTTGTGAAAAAAATCTAAGGCCGTGATGAATAAACATTACCTACTTAGCACGTGCTTTTTCAAAGACCTATTCTCGTCTATGTCTTGCACTCCTAGTTTGACAGTTACGCAACTGTAACAGGAATACTGGTTATCGAAAGCACGTGCTATATATGCTTGGTACAGTCAGAAGCAATAACATCTGCCTACCGGCGGATCCAAAACCGCTGATAATATTTATCTGACCCAAGTCACGAGAATACATTTCTGACTGTGGGTTGAAGAGCCATCTCCCTACACATAGACGCTTATTTCTTAGTCCTATCCATAGGCAGATAGCTATTGTTTGCGATTTTAAAATCGTCGATGGGCAGATATTATTGCTTCTGACTGTACCATCAATTGATCTCGGACTAGATCTTCGAAGGATTTTTTGTTTCGACTTTTGACACGTGCTTATTTCAAAAATCGATCAAAGTTATAGTGCCATGTTTAAACGTTTTAACTGACAGTTTTTCAGAAATGATCATTGCACAATTCAAAAGCTACTTATCAAATATTTTTAAATAATTCTGTTCTACCCGCAAAGTAAATACCGCGAATATATTAAAAGCAACTCATTCGTGATCAATTGATGAGGTATGTCAATATTGCATAAGTTAATACAAACATGTGGACGGTAATAAACAACACTGTCAAGCCACGCTGTCATTTTGAGAAAATGATTGTTATTTCCTCACGATGTTTTCCTTCACCGTTCAAGCAAGCGATGATCACATTTTTTTTTTTACTAAAGTATACACGATTGATACTTTATTTGTATTACAATCTAGCCTTGAGGCTAATGAGTAATTTAATTATATCCTAAATTGCTATGTAATCTATAATCTAAGAATGCATCCAATAACTTTTCTTAGGTTCTATTAAGGGCAAGACACTTTGTTTGTGTGTTCTTTATAAGCAGCACTTATCACTACATTTTATCTGTCAATATTCACTAATCGCTACACTAATTCATATGGTTTTGTCCGCTTTAGTCTTCGAACTGTTTCCGGGTTATCGTTCAAGCAAGCGATAATCAAATCTATTGGTATTAAATTTTCATAAAGACATCAAAATGCTTGGTTACAAAAAAACGATAATTAAATCAATCAATAAATCAATATTTTTGGGACATTTTTACACAGCACCATCTAGTCCCAAACTAAGCAGAGCTTGTAAAGTCGACAGCATGACAGTGGTAACACGTCAGTTCGAAAACCGCCCTTACTGCTTACGAAATAAAGATGCTGCTAATGTTAAAGTGTTACCACCGACGTGCGGTTGACCGTACTATGGGTACTAGACAATGGATATAATACTTATATACTTTTTTTTTTGTAAATACATACTTATAATACATAAGAAACACCCAGACCAACACAAACACTTATGTTCATCACACAAATATTTATGTCCTGTGGGAATCGAACTCGAGATCAGCAGTCCGACACCGAACCACTAGACCACAGACGTCATCAAAATTTGGATGAATTTGTCAATTGAACCCTTTTTCCACTTACCCCTTCAACTAATTATTTGTATGTTTTGTGCATTGACTGACACTATGTTGTTTAATACCATTATAACTGAGACTGAGATTTTCTTAGAAGCAACCACACAATAGTGACATGTCGTAAGGTCGTAACTACTAAAGTTAAGTTGACGTGATGTGTATGTTAAATTAAGTTTCTATGGGTTTAAAGTCTTCGTGAAGTAAGTAGAAATAAATAAATTAAAATTCTACATGAAATTATAGCCTTATTTAAATGTTTTTAGGGTTTCGTACCCAAAGGGTGCCAAACTGGACCCTATTACTCTCGCTACGCTGTCCATCCGTCCGTCCGTCTGTCTGTCACAGGGCTGTATCTTTGTAACGGTAATAAATAACCAATTAAGTAACTAAGTAACTTTACCAATATTTTTTTAATTTATAGTATTATGTTTTTCGTAGGATGAATGAAGTTACCTGTTTTTATTTGGATGATAAGATAAATCTCTTGTTAACTAAATGTTATTGGTTGAAACAAAGCACTAACAACGAATCAATCAGTCGTCAAATTGACAGCTGCTTAATTAATGCAATGTTCGCTTTCAACAAGCTTTTAGAAAACGAGGGATAAAGCATTTCAAAATTAGATAGTTAAAGTAAAAACTTATTACAGTTTCGTAACTATGAAATTACACAATAAAACAATTACACTAATTGTATATATAATTAGTTAAAATACTCTAAACACAGTAATTATACGTTGCGTAAAGAGCAAGTGAAAATGGCAAAAGATTTGAACGGTATGAATTAAAATATTATAATAATACTAACTGCCAGTTATTGTCACATAGCAGAGCAAATGCCAATATCGTGATTATGAACAAACTGAGAATCGATTGGGATGTTTTTTTTTTTCTAAATCACAAAATTAGATACATGCTTTTATAGCCACTGTAAGTAAGTTCCCCAGCTGGTAGCGGAAAAAGTGGAGAATGTCATGCAGGGGGTACCTGATGCACGGAAACTAATCGAGACTAACTCCCTTTTTTTTTTATAATTTTTTTTTTTTTACGTGGCGAAAACCTCATGGACGCACTCTGCCCGGGGAAGGCGGAGCCAGTGTCGGACTCTTACCGACTAAAACCACCACGGTGTTCCTCTTCCAACCATTGGCCGGGGGCGTGGGAAACTTATAGTCATCCAACCATCCCCGGCAGGTCCCGGCTCGCCACTAGTAGGCGAGTCCCTGGATGTTAACACTTATATTATCACTATATTTATATTAATTATATTATAATTGCGACACACTTTATTTTTTATTTTTTATCTATGTTTAGTTTACTCACTGTAAAACTGATTTTCGTCCGTGACACTTCAAACGAGGTCCAGTTGAAAAACAGCGCCAGACACTAGTTGTCCTGAACCGTTTTTTTTTACTGTACAAGAACAGTAAAAAGTCTCGTTTTATTTTTTTCAATGTGCCCCATCGGCATGTTAAAAATTTATGTGGTTATAAATCTCAGGGATACAGATTTATTTAAAAGGCCATGGTGCACAAACGGCCAAAATTAATATCCAATCTATCCACGGTATGCCCTACTAGAGATAGAAATGCGGCTGAAATGATTATGATGACCATGATGGTTTAAAAACTCATGTTCACAGCTGATGATATTAAGGCAGTTCTACTTCTCACAGTTCTCACCAAGGTTACGTCCAAAACAGTGTCATGTTTACGTCCAGTGTCCCCAAATAGAGGTGTCCGTGATATAATTAGATCTATCGATAAAAACTATTGTTAGTTCAAATTGATGTTAATGTGACGGTCACATTCACGCCTCGATAAGTTTCTAGAATTCCCTAATAAAGTTAAGGAAAAAAATCACCATGGAAAAAAATTAATCATTTTACTGACACATTTAAAATAATCTCACGTATTCTTTAACATGATGTGAATATCAGTACTTTAAAAAAGTTAAAATTATAATACAAAACCGGCCAAGAGCATGTCGGGCCATGCTCAGTATTATAGGGTTCCTTAAGTAGGTGTTACAAACAAATCAAATCGAATATTAATCACGGCTATTTTAGTTTTTGCAATAGACGGCAGCATTGAGACTCGACTCAGAGAGTGATGTCAGTAGCCGCTAGATGGCGCTATACAGTGCCAAATGTAATAGACGGCACTTGACGGCAGCATTGGCGACCCAGAGAGTGTTGTTAGACGCCGCTAGATGGCGCCAAATTTACGAAGTGTGTCGTCAACATAACACAAAGTTACTTTTTGTGATTTTTTCAAATAGAAAGTAGCTAAAGGAAGCATTATTTGCTATGATAATTTTTCTCTAAGGTCAATGACCTTTGAACTACGGACGGACGTTTTAAGTATTTTTCAGTTTTCTCTCTATAACTCAAAAAATTATTATCACATTATACTCGAAATAATTTTAAAAGAGAGTTTTCACAAAGGTCAATCAATGTGAAAGATTATAAGTTTCTACGTTGCATAGTTTAGAAATGGCAGGGGGGAGGGACACATTGCAAGCCACTTTGGCGGGCTATATTTCGCAGATGGTACACCTGATAAAAAAGTGTTGTATGAAACATTACGTTTATTTTAGTAGACCTATTCAATGATACCCCACACGACGGGGTGCAGCGAAAAACATTTTTTCATCCCCATTTCACATGTATGGACGCCACCCCTAAAATACGTAAAAACGATTTTTTTATTCTTTTAAAATTGAGATCTATATGCTATATTTTTAACAAAATTTCATTTACTTATGTTTATAACTGTAGAAGTTATTAAGCTGTAAAGGATTAGGACAGACGGATAGACGGACGGACATGACGAAACTATAAGGGTTCCTTGTAGGACTACGGAACCCTAAAAAACGCCCGCTCTTTTCTGCTTCATAGTGTTCCTAAGGCGGGAAGTATAAACGACCGGCGCGGGCGCAACAACCTCGACTAGCGCGTCACACACACCCGATATACCGAAAGTCCGCCACTTTCAAGAAAATTCATTCCTGACGCAGCAACGGCTGCTAGGGGGAGATAGGAACGGCGGGGTCCCCCCTGCAATGCCCCAGCGAGGTCCGAGCCCCCCCCTTGGGGGACGCCCGTTTTGCGGTATTGAAACCGCGATTTTAGTTTTAAGTGTAGGATTAAGGAAAAAACCTTCGGCGAATGGAGTCCCACATGGGACTCTCCGCCAGCTAGCCCGGTTAAGCAGAGATGGTACCTCGGTACCAGCTGCGAGAAACAATTAGGAAAAAAAAAAGCAACAACCTCCCCAGTAATTTTTTATAAAATGTCTCCTCTGATTTCTGCTAAATAATAATTAATGCCTTATTAATAATTTCTTATGTATTCGCGATCACTACACATTATAATAAAAATTGGATTTCCTGACGTTTCGAAAGCTTTGCAGCGTTCGTGGTCGCAGGAAGACTAACGGCCAAAATTAATATCCAATCTATCCACGATTTACCCTACTAGAGATAGAAATGTGACACATTTTGTATGGAGCTTATGTCAACTTCCTATCTCTAGTAGGGCAAACCGTTGATAGATTGGATATTAATTTTGGCCGTAAGATGACAAGCGTCTTTACAGATATTTCTTAAAAATATACACAATTTTTAAGCAGTAATCACTCACAATGATTCGCACTTAATCCGGTTAAACTTGTTTTATTATAATGCCTTATTATTTCCCTACCCTTTATGTGGGTGTCATCCCATCCACAAACCCCCCCCCCCAATCCCGTAACTAACAGTTTACATATGTAGGATAAATCTTACCCAGAAGGTACAATAGATTCTTGTTGATTCCGGCTACAAGGAATAGACAAATTTTTATGAGCCTTGGATACATAGCAACTTCTGTTTTCATGTCACATCTTTACAGCTATCATCACCATACAATGTGTTGTTGAAATAACCGACAACCCCTTAAGGGGTCGTAGTACTCATCAGTATGAACAACTTTTACTATTAAAAAAACAGCCAAAGCAAAGACCACTTTATTTTATTTTATAAAAAAAGGCATTTTTTTTTTATGTAAACGTGTTTTCTGTTCCAATGAAATTATTATTTAGTAGCTGTGCCCGCGACTCCGTCCGCGTGGATGTCGGAAAATATCATCGTGTCATAATTATGAACACAATATCTTCAAATATATACATATAAGCGCCTACACAGACGATTACACTATTTACCGACCATACTATATTTTGTTTTTACAGCCAACCGGCTAAGGTGATGGAATTTCATGGAATTAACCCTAAACTCCCTCATTCTGAGAAGACGCTCGTACTCAGCAGTGGGAAGTAATTGGGCTGATTATGTTATTCTATAACAATAACCACATCTCTTCTTATGCTGACAAGAGGCCCGTGTCCAGCAGTGGGACTGTAATGGGCTGGTAATGTTATGTTATTCTAGAATACTAATAATATCCAGTTCATTAACTCTTCTCATTTTGAGAAGACGGCCATACCCAGTAGTGGGACAGTAATGGGTTGACTACGTTATGTTATTCTATATTTTCTAATTTCTTAACTCTTCTCGTTCCGAGAAGAGGTCCGTGCCCAGCAGTGGGGCAGTAGGTAATGAGCTGATTATGTTATGATAATCTATTACACTAACAATATCCAGTTCCTTAACTCTTCTCATTCCAAGAAGAGGGCCATGCCCAGCAGCGGGACAGTGATGGGCTATGTTATGTTATTCTATATTTTCTATAATACTAATAGAATCCAGTTGTATTTTTAGGAACCTGCAACCTGCATCCAACCAACAATCATGACCTCTACTTTGTATGCAACTTAATACAATACAGGGGTCAAGCTGTATCACTGGATCTACTCAACCGATTCAGATAAAACATACCCTATATTTTAAGTTAGACTAATACCAATACAAATACTAAGTTTCATTACGATCCGTTCAGCCGTTTTCACGTGATGAGGTAACAAACAGACAGACAGACATACATTTTTTAAACGATTGATTCGTGTTCTATAGCTTATTTGTAGTCCCCCTAGCCGGTTTTCGCGAAAAAAAACTCAATGTGCAGACTTTTCGACCTTTACAGTTTTATTATAGTATAGATTTATTTACTTTAGCATTAAAACATAACCTCCTCCTTTTTTTGAAGTCGGTTAAAGACAACTTAGGATATAAAGTCTTCTAAAAAAAAAAAGTTAAAGTTCTTTAAAGTTTAATAGGTATTTAAATAGTATTTCGTAGAAAGTCTTAAAGAAGGACAGACAGACAGCGGGACGGTATCGATATAAGGAAAAAAAATGTTTAGTAAGACATCACGACAGTCACGACTCGAACTTGACCATCCACTTCAATTATGACTATATGACGTAACCAAGTAGTTGAACTCAAATGATAATGTTGCCATTATTAAAAAGAAATTTGTCAATTTCACTTTTTTCGTCATTACAACATTAGTATGGTTTGGGTTGTTATGCATAATGGCGTGTCATGGTTTGCTTCGGAAGTCCTGATGGTATCAACAGCTATGACAGATAACATCTTAATCTATTTTGTTTCCTATCCATAGTCAGCCCATTATTGTCCCTCTGATGGACATGGGCATCTATTTAGAACTAGCCTATACCTTGACATGGAAAGTAATTATTAATTTTCATTTATTTTATTTTATTATTTTAACGCATTTTACGCATGCGAAGCGAATTCTAATTAAATGAAAAAAAAAAACATTTATTTTTGTAGAAGATATTTGTAATTTTTGGTATCATGGTTACTCTAATCGATTCATAGCGCTAGATTCATTCACGAACGTGTGACGCTCTCGTCGCTACTGTGTCGGGAGGTGAATAACCTCTTAAAATCAAGTTAAGTTTTAATAGTTTTAAGAAACAAATGTTACCCAAAAGTTTCTATCACACTTTTTTACTGGGTCTCGCTCGCCTTTGCGCTCAGCGCCACATTGTTGTATGAAACTTTTAGACTCGGCATAGTATGAAAATATTTTTTTGGTAAAAATTAACCTAATTATGTTAAAAAGTAGTGTAATGGATTCTACTCTCGATTCTGATCAAACTAGCAACTAGCTTCAGGTTTTGAGTTAATTCAATAACACGTTGTATGTTAATCCGGATTTTGTTCTATCTGTACGCCAAATTTCATTAAAATCCATACAGTAGTTTTTTCGTCAAAGAGTAACAAACAACCACACATCCATACATCCTCACAAACTTTCATGTTTATAATATTAGTAGGATAGGATAGGATGAGAAGGTTAATACCTTACCCCACCACGCTGGCCTATTACGATAATACCTCTGAGAAGATATACCCAAATAAACTCAAGGGTCACTCTTATAAAGTCCAGATATGTTGTATTAAGTATTTCATCATCATCATCAAAATCTTTTCAGCCGAAAGACGTCCACTTACACATTAACATCAATTTGAACTAACATTAGTTTTTATCGATAGATCTAATTATATCACGGACACCTCTATTTGGGGACACTGGACGTAAACAGGACACTGTTTTGGACGTAACCTTGGTGAGAAGTAGAGCTGCCTTAATATCATCAGCCGTGAACATGAGTTTTTAAACTAACATGGTCATCATCGTCATTTCAGCCGAAAGACGTCCACTGCTAGACATACATCCCCAAACATCGCCACAACGACCGGTCCTGCGTTTTCCACATCCAGCGGATTCCCGCGACCTTCACCAGGTCGTCGGTCCACCTTGTGGGGGGCCTACCCACGCTGCGCCTTCCAGTACGCGGTCGCCACTCCAGAACTTTACTGCCCCATCGGCCATCCGTTCTGCGAGCAATATGGAGCCCACTGCCACTTGATAAATACTCAGAGAACGCTGCTGCCGCCATTAGGTATTGTGTAAGGACAATGCAGTGCTACGCCTTTTGATTTGGGAAAAGTAATAATCAATTTTCCATAAGGCGGCCCATACACCTACCTACAGTATGATTGTGCAATATTCATCAACTCGGCCTATCGCAGTCCGCTGCTGGACATAGGCCTCTCCCAAGTTGCGCCACAACATTCGCTCCTCTGCCTTCCGCATCCAATCCCCCCCAGCCACGTTCTTCAGGTCGGTTGGTGGCGGGGGGACGCCCTACGCTGCGTTTGCCGATTCGTGGTAACTTGGTCTGCTCCAGCGGTCATCGGTTTTCGACATTCCTTGGACTGGCCATGTCTGTTGTAAAATTATTATTGTATCATCCCTAACTTCAATACTATTTCAATCTCACCCCTTATAAACGGTCAAGGATTGCAACACAGGGCTTAAAGCTGTGAATGAGGACGATGCATTCTTGGTAACATAATAATATTGTGGAACAGCCTAACCCCCTTAAGTATTACCGTGAATATATTCTAATAAACCGGTCTAGGCACAAACCAGTCATAAAGTAGTCGGACTTACTTCGCTGCTTGTAAATCTAGGGCACTCATTAAGACCCATTCACCGGTAATCATACTAGGAGTTAGGGGTGTCACGTCCAACTATGTTATGTTTAGAGGGGAATTATTATGGCAATGGAGTAGAAAAATGGGGAAATAAACGCCACCGTTACTAAATCAATTTCATTAGTTAATAAAATGTCTAAAAAAACAGATAAGACTTTCAAGCCTAGGTCTAAAAATCTGGATTAGATTGATTATATTATTTCGACCGTAAATCTGTTAATTATTATATATTGTTGTTCCCATTGTTTGTTCATTTATAGCATATATTTAGTGTAGTAAGTTGTCTGCTGAATAACGGCATTCCAGACAAACCCCCGTGGTTTTTGGTTTGCTTTTGTAATAATAATGTATGTTTAAATAAAAATAAAGGAAAAAAAAAAAAAAATTGTATATTATCGTATTTATTGAATCCTTAACATTTAAAAAATCTTTATAACGTTTTTGAAGTAAAACTTCTATAGGCCCGCTTGACTTGGGGGTAAGCTGCTGAATGCGTTACGAGTCTTGAGGCGAACGGAGGGGGTAGTGCGGGACGCGGGGAGCAAGGTGCGGTAGGCCGGCCACGACACGGCAGATGTACGCGCGCCGCGCCGCCATTCCATTGCACAGTCTGTTATTTTGCCTTAGTTGCGGCCATGTCCATTTTATGTTTTTATTCGATAGCTATAGTAACGATAAAGGTTTGGCAGAAAGACCTATGGTATTTTTTTTGTATAATTATAAAGTTATTAAGGTTTCATTGAAAAGTGAGAAAAACAAAATTAATTTTTATTTTCGAAAATTGTTGTAATACATATCTAGTTAGTCCTTTAAATAAAGTAACAGCATAATATATATTTAGATAAAAAAATGGGGCATCGTACCTTTGATATATTAGGAGATTTTTTACTTTTACCGATTAACACAAAACATTTTTTTTTCATGTTTTCTTATCACGGTCGCATCTTATTTTCATTTAAATATATGCGTAATGTTATTGTCAATAATACACTAAAATATGACATGCGTCAATAGCAGGAATACGAAGATAGAGAGTTTCTAAATATTTTTGAAATTTCTATGGAAATAGGGTTGTCGCAATTGAATAAATAAAAAAATTTAATAAAAGTGCCAGATATTTACCAAGTATTTAACTAACTTTGAGTAAACTCTTTCTGGTGTCTTTCTGTGTCTCTTTCTGGGTTTCTGTTGTCTGAAAACAATTACTATAATGTTCTCAATGCTCTAAGACTACAACGATACGTGACGCTAACCTAGCAGTCATCATCGGAGTTTGTCAAAACTTCTTCTGATGATAATACGAGTATATTATCATCAGAAGCGTCTGTTACCAATTCAGTATTAGGAATATCAGCAAAACTTTGCGGTAGTGGATCATGGGTAATAATATTCTCCATTGTCGGTTTTAAGAGTGACAGAACCTTGCCGGGAAGAACGGAACGTTTATTCTTTTTATGTCGGTTGCCAATGGACATCAGCGATAGGAATGGGTCGGAAGACTCTAGCGCGCGGTGAAACAAGTCGAACACTGTTGTTTTGCGATCTAATTTTCGGGTATGATGCTCACGGTCGTAACGCCAAAACTTGTTCCTTGATTCACCGGCTTGTTCTGACAGCATTCCAATGGGTAAGGAAATAGATTCTATTATTTTTGCTCCATGCATCAGTATCTTGTGCAGAGTAACTGACATATAACACCAGTTGTACTTTTGCACGTATTTAACAGCGAGATTTTCACAAAAATATTGAAACTTTTGAGAATCGATTTCCAACTCGCTTGATAATGTCACAAGAATGGTGTGTAAATCCTCAACAAGCCATTCCTCAATTCCAAGAATATCTGCAAATGTTTTCCGGTTTGAATCTGACAATGCAGTACGGGCAGTGTTGCCATCATTGGTTGTTCCTGCATTAGGCCTTACTACATCTACCAGCAAACCCATTTTGTTTCTAATGTCCGTTTGAATTTGTTTTTTTCTTCTTTCCACAATACGACCTTCGGGAGAGTTTTTTGTAACTCTCCATTTTTGCACGTCTGGATCATTTTTATAGCCTAAATGCAACAAAAATTCGAATATTCTGATCCAGGCATGCAGTGGACTTATTCCGTGAAGTAAAGCTTCCTGATTTAATGGTTTTTTTGCCACTTCGTCAAGTTTATTAAACTCGGTGCAAGTAGCTCCACAACACGCACACCGTAATTGTGAGCTGGTATTTGTGATGACATTAAAGACTTTTCCGTCAATTATGGTGAGGTATAATTTTGGATCTCCGACAACGACATATCCAGCAGAAATTTCCGAATAAATTTGTGAAAGATTTTTAATTTCTTCTTCTACCCGGTTCCTTTCTTCCAGAATCAGATCTTTTGATTCTGATCTGTATTGTATTTTTATTGGTCGGCAAAATCTAAAAGATTGTGGATTTGGGTTTGACCATAACACAAAACCATCAAGACTTTTTATGCGCAACGGAATGTAGGTAGTAGCAAAGAGGCAGTGTTCGTCATCAATTTTATCAGAAAACGTTTGCTTATATGTTGACTGTCCTGTGCTACCATCAAAACCCCATGAACCCTCAAAAACGCAGTGAAGTGTATCTAACTGTTTTTGATTGCAATATTCCGAAACCCTTTGGTCGCAAGAGTCAATGATTCGTCGAAACGTGTGCATAAGTAAATCATTTAAAGGTACTTTGGCTTCTCGTTCTGATATTTCAATTTCAACATCAGGATAACAATGTTTTTTAGCTTTTTGTATCTTATAATAGGGAGGGTAAATATTAAATCCTCGAGATTTGGCACCTTGTTGCATGTAGATATAGTCTTCCACTGATAGTTTTATATCAATCATTAAACAAAGAGCTTCATCAGGAGAATAGGGTTTGGGTTCCGATTTTGACTTTATGGTTCCCGCGATTTTTTTAGGCCGAGTTGGACTTTTCAAGCATTCCTTTATTATAAACTCAAACTCCTGAGCAGAACTTTTATTTAGTTTTTCGCCGGTTTCGTCTGTTACTATTCTCGACATAACTTTAATTAGTTTTGAATGAGGTTCTCCGTCAAGCGATTCCTCAAGATCTTTCCGTGCACGGCGCTTTTGGCGATCACTTAAATTTTCATAAAATGTAGATGTGGAACTGGATGAAGCATCAAAAGAAGTTTCAGGTTTCGGATCTATTGAAGGTTCAAGTTCTTGGGGTCTTAAAGTTTTTTGTAAGTCAAAGCTACTAGTTCCCGAAGTCGAAGGATTATTTTGTAATAAATGTGTATTTGATGTGAAACTGGAATGAGCGCCAAAAGAAGTTTCAGGTATCGGGTCTTCAGGTTCTTGGTGTCTTGAAGTTTTTTGTAAGGCATAGCTACTACTTCTCGAAGTTGAAGGATTATTTGGTAATAAAAAATGTGCCTCATCCAATTCTATAATACTTTGTTGTGGTAAAGGACTTTCCTCGATATTCACTTTTGGTATTTCAATATCAAAAATAGTGGAAAGCCAGTGTTTGTTTTTATTACAAAATCGTTTGAAATTCCGTTTACTACTGCGATATAAAGTTTCACATTTACTTAAAAATTTTGAAAGATTGTATTTAAATTCATTGTTTTGGCTATCGATATTGTTCGGAATTCCATTTGGATATAAAGTGTTTAATACGATTAGGCATCGTTCCTCTGAATCGAGATCCAAAGGTCTTTTATGAACCCCGTGCAAATGTGCCTTATCTACCAAAATTTTATAAATTTCCAATTTCGTGAGTGATTTCTTCAGATCCGTGTTCGTGCTTTCGTTGTTAGTCGTTGGAGTTGCCACTCGCTGACCAGCATGAGGGTTGGCGCCCTCATGCCCCCCTTGCATTAAGTCCTCTGGTCGGGGCCCAGAAGGACATCCCCCAGCAGGACGGGTCAGTACCTGCTGAGGCAAAGCAGTGCCATGGGTCTTTGACGGCTCCATGACACCTCACCCCCGCTTCTCCAGATATTATGTATGGAAATTGGGTTTTGACATTCTATCTAACGAGGGCGGACCCCTTCCCAATTCCACATAATATCCTTCATCGAAGATTCATTTTGATGTAAGTGCATGCACTTACAAAACAAAAAAGAATAATAAACAAGATTTGTTTCATGATTTGTTAGTTACAGGTGAATCTAATAAAAGCGTGTTAGTTAAGACATGATTAGACCAAGGATAATGCTTCAGAAATAGTAATAGGAAATTATAATAATTGAAGAAGCAAATTTATTCCGAGCGAAATTGGTCGTTTGTTAGAGGCGCCTACATTAGTTGACAACCCTAAATTAAAACTTTAAAATTGAATATCTCCGAGTTCTTGTGTTCGTTGCTTCTTATTTTTTTTGTGGTAATACTTAGTATTGTACTAAACATTGACACACAAAAATAAAATGCGACCATGTTAAGAATGACCATAAAAAAAATTATTATGAAATCATAGAAAAAATAAAATTGACGCCTAGTAGAACGCATTTTTTTAAGATAAAATAGATGTAATGATGCATTAAGTTAATGGCTAGCGTGCCATGAAACATTTATTGTAAAATGTTCATTATGAGAGCCTAAAACACGTTTCTATTGTTTCTATGGATTTTTCTCGATTTTCGAAATATGTTGAAAACTATGACACATAAAACCACGGGGGTTTTAATAGAAGTTTTGTTTGGTTATTATCTTTCTAAAAGCCTCAAAAAATAAGGATGGCCGCAACTAAGGCAAAATAACAGACTGTGCATTGTTCTCATTGAAATAGTATTGAGGCAGATATAAGTTAGTGAAGTTTCACTTCAGTCGTGTGCTCTAAAGCACACTCGTTTTTTTTCTAACGGCCTCTGTGTCAGCCCTAGCTGTAGGCTACATACCTTTTAAGGTGTTTGCGTAAACGCTGGCTTGCCTTCGCGCTTATCACTCAGTGGGTCAGCAGAGCACTTGATTGTTATTATATCGTACAGAGTACAGAGGTTACTTTGTTAGTGAATCTCAAGAAGTAACAACGCTTTATTCAACTTAGAATTGAAATAACTGAAAACCTCTAAAGGGTTCATTGTACTCATCATTTTGAACAACTTTTACTATGGGACCAATAACGAAATCGCAAAAAAAACAGCTGCTCACTCAATACATTTATTTTGACAAAATTTAGGCAACAGCTGTTTTTTTATCGATTTCTTTATTGGTCCCATAGTTAAAGTTGTTCTTAATGATGAGTACAATGAAGCCTTAAGATGTTTTCAGTTGAGTTATTTCAATTACAGTCTGTAGAATGCACTGAAGCGCTATTAATCATTCTTTTCATAGTGCTGGTAGTCTTATCGCCCCACTGTTGGGCACAGATCTTTAGGGTTTAGGGCACCACTGTTATGTGGTTGCAATAATCCCTATTTATGAGTGCTGCTCCTGCTGGTCAAGAAGGCTCAGGGTTCAAGGAAAGTCGGACGAGAGTTTACCGAATATATTTCGCGTTAAAAACCCCTTCAAAGAACCGTTCACTTGGACCAGTGCGCAGCAACTCATAAATAGGGATTATTGCAACCACATAACAGCGGTGCCCTAAACCCTAAAGTGGTGACCCCGAACGCGAATATACACGTTATACGTTTTTTGACGCGACACGGCGAACTTGCCACGTAGTGTAAACTTAGAGTAACTCTATCCGCGTGTGCAAGTGTGAACTTTTAAAATGCAGGCGCCAGTACCCATGAAGGCACCAGTGCCAGTTCCAGTTCCAGTTTCAGCGAAGGCGGAAGAAAGTGAACTAGCTCAGATCACGATCAAGATCACGATCACCACTAACATCTTTGTAAAAACCATGTTTCTTGCAAATAAAAATCTTTATCTTTAAGACCCAGTAGGTCTACTCGCGTTTTACGAACGACAAACGAAGTACGAACTTTCGTTCCGACTGATACTTACATAATAAAGATAGGCACATAAAAAAGGCACAATTAAGATAGACTACGGTTCATAGTCGTATACAATTTACCGGAGATGAGAAAAACAAACGTCAAAACACGATCATCGCATGCGATAAGGGAACGATGGTTGACCGGAGTAGCAAATTGTGTGATGAATCGTACGATTTATCGAATATCGTCGAACGGGAGTAGACCCCCTGATTCCGGAATAAACAAGGTCTAGGCCTTACATAGGGTTGCCATGGCCTAAATTGCTGGCACCGGACAAACACTTCCAAAACTCCGGACATTCGGGCGAAAGAAGAATTTTCCCCCGGACACACTTAAAAATAAAAATACTTACATTCAAAAAATTTACGTTAATGGCAGTTGCTTTCCCGAACACAAGGATTGAAAAAGGCCTAATAATCAATGATATTTAAAAGTACAGGTATGTAACTAGCTCCCGCAGGCTAGTCTCGAAAATGTCGTAATTGTGACGTTTTGCTATTTGCAAGCAAGGCGCCGAGCGTGACCGGTGACAAAAAAAACAAAATTCCGTCGTGTGTTTACTGAAAGTGTACTGATTGACGCGAAAGTAACTTGTAACTAACTTACATTGTACTACTTAGTTTATGTGTATGTAGGTATGCCGCTGCGTACGGAGACGGACCATTTTTAGGGTTCCGAAGTCCTACAAGGAACCCTTATAGTTTCGTCATGTCCGTCCGTCTGTCCTAATCCTTTACAGCTTAATAACTTCTACAGTTATAAACATAAGTAAATGAAATTTTGTTAAAAAATAGTCTACATATAGATCTCAATTTTAAAAGAATAAAAAAATCGTTTTTACGTATTTTAGGGGTGGCGTCCATACATGTGAAATAGGGATGAAACATTTTTTTTCGCTGCACCCCCTCGTGTGGGGTATCATTGAATAGGTCTACTTAAATGAAGGTAATGTTTCATACACCACTTTTTTATCAGGTGTACCATCTGCGAAATATAGCCCGCCAAAGTGGCTTGCAATGTGTCCCCCCCCTGCCATTTCTAAGCTATGCAACGTAGAAACTTATAATCTTCCACGATAGCACGATAGACCTTTATAAAAACTCTCTTTTAAAATTATGTCGAGTATAATGTGATTATAAATTTTTGAGTTATAGTGAGAAAACTGCAAAATACTTAAGACGTCCTAGATCATAGGTCATTGACCTTAGAGAAAAATTATGGTAGCAAATAATGCTCCTTTAGTGACTTCCTATTTAAAAAAATCACAAAAAGTTACTTTGTGTAATATAAATATGACACACTTCTTAAATTTAGCTTCTTAAATTCAGCGCTAGGTGGCGCTGTTTGCAAAAACTAAAATAGCAATGATTAATAGAAAGAAAGAAAGAATCATTTATTTGCGTAGAATACAGGTGGTACCAGATATAAAAATTGGTGGTTTAGGAACATTGCTATATTCTGCTAATATTCGATTTGATTCGTTTGTAATTAGGAACCCTATAATACTGGCAGGTTTTTTTCGTTTGTTTTGTTAGGGTATAATAACATATATACTTTTAAATATCATTGCCTAATAATAATGAGCCTTTTATAGCAATTATACCAACAATTTGGCATTACCATAAACTACCTACCGTTAGTATCAAAACGATCAGTAGGTATTTCAATCCTCTACATTCGGTTCATGATTGTTATGAACGATAGCAACGTTACATAGAAACCTGTATGAATAGGAAGCGACGTTGAAACTTGACAGTATTTTGAAAACAACCTCCATCTTGTTTGAAGAAGTGTCTGTTGTGAATAAATGTTGTTGTTACTTGTTATTGGATACTTTGAATGTCCTGTTAGCGGGAAAGTAGGTAGTGTGTTTTACGTCAATCAATCAATCGACTCAGCCTATCGCAGTCCACTGCTGGACATAGGCCTCTCCCAAGTTGCGCCACAACTCTCGGTCCTGCGGCCTTCCGCATCCAGTCCCCCCAGCCACGTTCTTTATGTCGTCGGTCCACCTGGCAGGGGGGCGCCCTACGCTGCGTTTGCCGATTCGCTGTCTCCACTCAAGGACTAGTCTACTCCAGCGGCCATCGGTCCTTCGACAGACATGGCCAGCCCACTGCCACTTCAGCTAACTGATCCTACAAGCTATGTCGGTCACTCCGGTTCTTCCCAGTCCCCCCAGCCACGTTCTTTATGTCGTCGGTCCACCTGGCAGGGGGGCGCCTTACGCTGCGTTTGCCGATTCGCGGTCTCCACTCAAGGACTAGTCTACTCCAGCGGCCATCGGTCCTTCGACAGACATGGCCAGCTCACTGCCACTTCAGCTTACTGATCCTACAAGCTATGTCGGTCACTCCGGTTCTTCTCTGGATAATCTCGTTTCGGATTTTATCCTTCAAAGAAACTCCAAGCATAGCTCGCTCCATAGCTCGCTGAGCGACTTTTAACTTGTGGACTAGCCCAACTGTACTGTACTGTGTGTGTTTTACGTGTGAATCAGATTAAAATCTTCCTTTAACAATTCTTTTCTTATTTAATGCTCATCTTTACAAAACATATACATAACCAGCCCATTACTGTCCCACTGCTGGGCACGGGCCTCTTCTCGGTACGAGAAGGCTAAGGCCCTAGTCCACCACGCTGGCCTAGTGCGGGTTGGCGGACTACACACACCATTGAGAACTGTATGGAGCACTCTCCTGTGTGCAGGTTTCCTCACGATGTTTTCCTTCACCGTTAAAGCAAGTGATAATCGAATATAAATCCTCGAAAAGTCAGAGGTGCGGGCCGGGATCGAACTCACTCCCTCCTGCATGGAAGGCAAGCGTTCAACCACTCAGGCTATCAGTGCTGACTGCTACAAAACATGAATACGCATAATGCAAGTAATAATCTTAACTGCTTGCCATCTTATACAATATGACATTTAAGCATTATGAAATGTTAAAAGCGGGTCACTTTCGAATCTCGACTAGCCGTTTTCGAGATAAGATGTGATAGACACGCTGACACGCATATTGTGACGTGCAAAAACTTTGTAAAATGCAAATTATGTTACGCACTTACGCGTTTTCAGTTTCACAGCCGACTCGCACAAATTTTATGCCTTTAATTTTTTTTTTAAGAGTTTTTAAGCGATATTGAATTTTTTTATCAATAAAGTGCATCCTTACCCGTTAGAGTGGCAACACAAATAAATATTTAAATAATGGTGGATTATTAAATGTTAAGTGCTCGTTAACGTGTACAAGTGTGGATAAATGGTACAAAGTTGAAAAACATGACTTTCGTATTATCTCATCATCCCTTCAGAAACCTAGTAAAGTTTCCATCACTTTACTAGGATATAAGTATAATATGTTCAATGATTACGACTGAAGGACATGTATCCATGGTCATGAATAAATTTAAAAAAAATAAAAAAAAAATTTAAACAATAGTTTTCGACGACTTCTGTGGTCTAGTGGTTCGAGTACCGGACTGCTGATCGCGAGGTCATGGATTCGATTCTCACAGGATACAAATATTTGTGTGATGAACATGAGTGTTTGTGTTGGTCTGGTTGTTTGTGATGTATTATAAGTATGTATTTACAAAAAAAAATAGGGAATAGCTGATATTTCTTTCGCGATTTCAGTGTTGGTTCCTTCGATCAATAATAGTATTGGTCCCATAGTAAAAGTTATTCATACTGATGACTACAATGACCCCTTAAAAGGTTTTCAGTTATTTCAATAACACGTTGTGTTGTTTATTTTTTTATGTGCAATAAAGAGTATTTGTAATGTATTGGAATTGTCAAACTCGCACTAGGCACTCATGTGGGCTTTTACCTCGTTTTGGTATAGGATTATATGCCATACTGGTTAAGTATATTGTGTTATTTTAAGAACTATTTTACTAACAAAAATCTATTTTAAAATAAACGTTTCACAGCACAATAAATATATTTTTTATTCGTTTTTAAAGAAAGAAAGAAAGAAAGAAAAATGATTTATTGCCACAACAAGACGACATGCGGTAGGTACACATAAAAAATAATTAAACTTAAACTTAATTATATGGTGCATGTCGTAGCTGCGGCAATGAGGTTGACACTCAGCATGATGCTGTGTTGTAACGTAAGTCACAACACAGCGCTGATTTTCAGTGTCAACCCCAAGTGACGAGCGGGTGCCAAGCCAGCAAAAGCATTCAATGACTACATACCCAAAACAAATAAAGCAGAATAATATACGAGAGTGGGTGTGTTGTGTGTGGGGGGGGGGTGTTTGTGTGTGCGTGGTGGGGGAGGGGTGTTTGTGTGTGCGTGATGTTGTGATGTTTTTGACATATCTACTTAGGTATTATTCTTAGCAATAACTTATGTGCTCTCAAGGTCAATGTTATGTAATAACTTACGTCTGTAGTTTTAAATTGCTTTAAGTACCATTCGCTTGGCAACAAGTTTTCTTTAATTTGTTTTGGCCTTGGAGGAGATATTTGGCAATTAAAGCATATATCACATTAAAAGAAGGTTGGTAGCGCCAGGTAGCGCAAATTTTTTGTTCTACGTCGGGGGAATCTTACCGATATCCTTCGCCGGGGAAGTTGAACTCTTACCGAATAAATCGAACACGGTTTTCCTACTACATAGTACCTTTGACAGGGGCGGGGAGGGGGGGCACAGAACACAATAGTACCGGGGGCACTAAATTCACTCTGCGTCCTGCTTGAAATCACCCTTATACTATACCATAATAGGTACATCTAATAAATAATTATTTAATGCAGATCCAAGATCCATACAAGTAGGTAATACACAAAACAAAAAAGAAACAAGAAACGAACAAAAAAACCCAATATAGTGCCTTATGTTAATGGTCATTGAGCGGAAAACGTCACCATACTAAATTACAAATAATGGTTTTAAGTTAGTTATTTAATCCGGTTAAACTTTGTTTTATTATAATGTGTAGTGATCGCGAAAACCTAAGAAGTTATTAGTTATTACCTATTTTTTAAGTTAGTTATTATTATTACCTATTATTTACAGTCACAAAGCACTGTGCGTCAAATCACTACATATAATATAGCAACCAGCGTTGCCAGGAGGGCTCGAAGAGTTAGAAAAGTTAAGTTAAGTTAAGTTTAAGTTTAGAAATTCGAACTTTGTCGGTCTTCTTCGTACCTTTTCCAAAGAGTCTTTGTTAGAACTGTTTTATCGTTTGTGAAATCTTTTACATCTCCAAAAAATCTACATTATACGATAAAACAAGTTTAACCGGATTATATCGTGTACATTATTTAAATTGGTTTTCCTGACCTTTCGAACGCTTTGCAGCGTTCGTGGTCGCAGGAAGACTAAGGCCCGTATTCCAGAACGATACACAAGCGTTGATCTCTGTTTAAAACTAGTTTTGAGTTGAGCTTTGATTTTAGAACGTTCCTCAAGCAGAGATTTATTGATCACAGTTCAGCTGAGTTTAGTTTTATTTTATACTGTCACCTGTTTCGGAATTTCAGCTGAGATTTGATCTGTAATCATTCTAGTGCGGTTCAGATTACGCTTGAGTAGAGATTTCTATTCAATTTCAGGTCAAATTCGTGTGTTATGTTGTTGAATTTAAGTTTATAATTACCGTTCTGGAATAAGACCGATACTCAAGTAACGATTCTATGGTTTCGTACCCGTGGTCCACCTACGTAGTTCACCTAGGTGTTCCACGGTTAACTTTTTGTACCCGTAGTTCACCCAGCAGGTGAACCACGGGTAATGATTTAAAAATTAGTACCCGTGGTTCACCTGATAGGTGAACTACGGGTAATGACTCAAAAAGTACTACCCGTGGTATACTTAAGTAGTAATCACGTGATTGGAGTTTAAACTGTACTTGAGGAAGCTTCTGTAATACGGGCCTTAGATGACAAGAGTCTTTACAGATTAAATATTAATATTATTATTATTTTATATTCATCATTTCAGCCGAAAGACGTCCATTACTGGACATAGGCCTCCCCCAATTAAGGGGGGGGATATGCCATAATCGCCACGCTTGGCAGGCGGGTTGGCGATCGCAGTTGGTTGGTTAAATACTCGGAGAACGCTGCTGCCCATCCTCTGGTGAATCCCTTAGTCGCCTTTTACGACACCCATGAGAAGAGATAAGGGTGGTGCTATTCTTTAAGTCCGGCACTACACGGACTTTATATTATTAATTATTTTATATTATTTTTGCGAAATCCTAAGAAATTATTATTATACGAAAATTTCCTGAACGTTTGTTAATTTCATACGAGATAAAATAAGCGTTTAAGTAGTAGGGATTCGCCGATACTGGATCAAGTCTGGGGGCCGACGCTGCCGACTAGTCTCACATGGCACATACGACCGCGAAATGATTAAGTTAGTCTTATAAAACCGCGAATTAATTTGATTACACGTATCAAACCGCGAATTAATTTGATATCAAACCGCGAATTACTTTATCGAACCGCGAATAAATTTGATATCAAAACGCGAATTAATCAGACTACACGTATCAAACCGCGAATTATGTTGATTGATCGATCTGATCGCGGGTTTGGTCTTTGCTGGTAGTAGTAGGGATTCGACGATACTGGATAAAGTTACTCTTGTCAAAGATTCACCGGCTAAGATAATGCCATAATCAGGTACTTCTTTTTTTGTTTTGGGGGCATTGTTAAGCGTTTATGAGTTGTATTTTTAATAATTCTATTGTAAGGATTTGCCTTATTCTTCTCAGAAACTGGCTATTGTGTTTTATTTTAATTACCTTTTGAAGCATTTTTTAATCCAATAGAGAGTTGTTCTAACGATCCGAGTAAATCATCAACTACTAATATTCAAAAACATGAAATGTATAGTTTTGGGTATTGTATAAAGCGTTCATATGACGACATATTATCAAAATGAGATATATAGTGCCCAAAAATTGTGTACAAGTATTCATGAAACATTTATGTAAAGACCTAAAAACAATATGTGAAAAAATTGCTTCAATCATGTCCTGTTTCATTAAAAAACGAAGATAAAAATATTATTTCAAACAAAAAAATCTGTCGTATTTGTGAAACTTAATTAACAGATGAACATTTTTATGATTTCGATTGGCATACTTGTATATTTAGAGGTGTTGCACATGAAATATGTAATTCTAAGTTTAGAACACCCCGTCATATTCCTGTTTTTTTTTTTTACGTAACTTAAGTTATTACGACGCTCATTTTATTGTTCACGGATTAAATTTTGATAACGGTGAAGTTGAAATTATTCTTCAAAATAAATAAAAATACATAACATTTTATAAAAAGTTAAAAATAAATAATCAACAAGTTAGCTAAAGGTTCGTAGACTCTTTAAATTTTTTATCATGTAGTTTAGATCAGTTGGCTAAAATTCTATAAAAGTGTTTTTATTTTTATATTATCAGACTCTAAGAAAATGTAATGGACATTATTCTTAGTTAACAAACATACACGTAACATAGAAAAATAATATAAATTTTGATGACAGTGATGTTGAAATTATTCTTCAAACTAAAGAAAAATAAATTTCCTTTTCTAAAAAGTTAAAAATAAATAATCAAGAAGTTAGCTTATGATTCGTAGATTCCTTAATTTTTTTTATCATTTAGTTTTTTTATCAATTGGTTAAAAATTAAAATTCTGTAAAAGTGTTTTTAATTTTATATTATCAGACTCTAAGAAAATGTAATGGATATTATTCTTAGTTAATAAACATACACGTAACATAGAAAAATTATTTAAATTTTGATGACAGTGATGTTGAAATTATTCTTCAAACTAAATAAAAATACATATCATTTTATAAAAAGTTAAAAATAAATAATCAACAAGTTAGCTAAAGGTTCGTAGACCCTTAAATTTTTTTATCATGTAGTTTAGATCAGTTGGCTAAAATTCTATAAAAGTGTTTTTATTTTTATATTATCAGACTCTAAGAAAATGTAATGGACATTATTCTTAGTTAATAAACATACACGTAACATAGAAAAATAATTTAAATTTTGATGACAGTGATGTTGAAATTATTCTTCAAACTAAAGAAAAATAAATTTCCTTTTCTAAAAAGTTAAAAATAAATAATCAACAAGTTAGCTTATGATTCGTAGATTCCTTAATTTTTTTTTATCATTTAGTTTTTTTATCAATTGGTTAAAAATTAAAATTCTGTAAAAGTGTTTTTAATTTTATATTATCAGACTCTAAGAAAATGTAATGGACATTATTCTTAGTTAATAAACATATTCCTTAATTATTTTTATCATTTAGTTTTTTTATGAATTGGTTAAAAATTCTGTAAAAGTGTTTTTAATTTTATATTATCAGACTCTAAGAAAATGTAATGGACATTATTCTTAGTTAATAAACATACAGGTAACATAGAAAAATAATATAAATTTTGATGACAGTGATTTTGAAATTATTCTTCAAACTAAAGAAAAATAAATTTCCTTTTATAAAAAGTTAAAAATAAATAATCAATAAGTTAGCTTATGATTCGTAGATTCCTTAATTTTTTTATCAGTTAGTTTTTTTATCAAATTGGTTAAAATTCTGTAAAAGTGTTTTTAATTTTATATTATCAGACTCTAAGAAAATGTAATGGACATTATTCTTAGTTAATAAACATACACGTAACGTAGAAAAATAAGTTAGATGAAAATTATTTTGTAGGCTAGATTGTAATGCATTATTAGAATAGTGTTTTTTTTTATAATAAGGAAAAAAAAATTGTTTAGATCAGTTTGCTAAAAATCTTCATGACGATCAATTTGGAGAATTAAAAAGAAACTTCCCTAATAATCAAGATGTAATTGCTTAAAACTAACGTCACTACGTAACCAAGTCCATTTTATAGCTCACTTACAGATTCTCATATTCATATTAATTTATTTGTAAAGTCAATTTACACGTCATTAGTTTTATAAATCGTTACATATTATCATAGAATAGAATCTTATTAAGTAGGTGTTAAGGTAAAAATATAAAATTGTGCAAAAATAAAATAAAGTTACAATAGAAAATACATGTCTAAAGAGTCAAATTCAAATGTCACAAAATAATAAAAAGTCAAAAAACTAAGCATGTCACAACTTTAAATTTAAATGATATTAATTACATTCAAAAACAGATGTCATAATTAAAATAATTAAATAATATTAACAAACATATCCAAACGATGATTACAATCATGCAAATTATATTTGACAACACTTTCATTGTCGTTAGTATGTTTGATTATTCGGACTTATATTTGAAAACGGATGTTTTACTTTTACTCGTGTATTTTTTAGAAGTTTGTTTGGAGTACCCTGATGTCCATGATTTACATTCGAACTATCCTTTATGTCCAGACAATATTTGTTTACTAAAGAAACTAAGTTCGTTAGATAAATTCATTACAGAAATCTAAAACAATGTATTGAAATGAGGATAAAGTTAGTTAAAATTCATAGAGTTTTAAGATTTAAACAGAGCCCTTGGTTAAAAAGATATATAGATTCAAATTTAAATTTCAGAACATTAGCTAAATCAGATTTTGAAAAAGACTTTTACAAGTTAATGAACAATTCTGTCTTTGGTAAGACGATGGAAAATATTTTGATAAAATGGTAAATGTAAAATTGGTAACTCACTGGGAAAACCACGGTAAAATTTTCGGTGCTCAAGATTTAATTGCGAAACCGAGTTCCATAGTTTACCAATATTTTCAGAAAATTTAGTTGCGGTTCAAACGCGGAAAACCAAATTAACACATAACAACCCAATTCTTTTAGGATTTTAGATATTTCAAAAACTTTTATGTATGATTTTTATACATTTTTATAACTACATGTGTAAAAAATTTAACAACAAAATTATGTTATTATATACAAATACTGATAGTTTGATATTATCAAATTTTTACAAATGATTTTTATGATGATATAAAACCAGACCTCGATGTCCCTACATACTTTGATACATCAGACTATGACTCAAATATTGTTTTCGGATACCCAAAAAGAAATAAAAAGAAATTAGGTTATTTTAAAGACGAAAATAATAGAAAAAAAAAATGTAGGGTATAAGATAAAAACTTTATGCTTTTGATGTTGGGGATAAATTCATAGCAAAAGCGAAAGGTGTAAGCAAAAGTATTACCAAAAAGATAAATATGGTGAAGTCATGTCTATTTAATAAAAAATTTCAATATTGTAGTATGCTTACATTTACATTGCATTATATGATAAAGATATTTTGTTAAGTTTCTGAGTAAAAATTGTATGTTTTTAATTTTGATGACGGAAAGTTAAAAATAAATAATCAATAAGTTGAACTCGAGGAAGAATTGAGCAAGTTACGATAGGATATCATAGTCTGCTGCCCGACCAGTAGCTGGCGTAGCTTGGCGTGGCTGGCACAGCTGGCGTAGCTGACACAGTTGGCGTAGGTGGCGCGGCTGACGTAGCTGACACAGCTGGCGTAGCTGGCCCAGCTGGCGTAGTTGGCGCAGGTAGCGTAGCGTCGAGGGTGGTTGTGTGAATACTCACGGGTTCCTACGCCCCCGGCTAAGGTAGTTGAAGGAACACCGTGGTGGTTTTAGTCGGTAAGAGTCCGACACTGGCTCCACCTACCCCGGGCGGAGTGCGTTCATGAGGATTTCCCCACGGCAAAAAAAGGGTTATCTGAAGTCCGAAGACAGCGGGAGGGCGATCAACTTTCCCAGTGCGGTGTCGGGTTCATCGTCCACAAGTCTCTGGTGAACAACGTAGTGAAGATAGAGAGTGTGCGTCGACTAGGGTGGCGTACCTTCCCAGCCCAGGTGGCCCCGGTCGGGGTTGGTCCGCGTTGGGCTCTTGCCAAATTGAACCGGGAGGCCCTCCTGGAGGCCTCGATCGTACAGACCTGGGTGACAGCACCGGACAGGCCTGTCGACATCAATGTGGAGGCTGGGTGGTTCCAGGAGGCGATGACGCATGTTTGCGATGTGGGGATGCCTAGGGCTAAGCCCGGTCCTGTAAGGCGCCAGATGTACTGGTGGTCCTCGGACATAGCGCGATTGCGAGTCGCGTGTGTGTTCGTGCGACGCCGGTACACGAGGTTCAGGAGGCGGTTCAGGAGGCGTCCCCGCACCCCGGAGGAGGCAGTCATAGAGGAGGAGCTGTACGAGGGGTACAGAGCAGCGAAGGTGGCCCTTCAGGCAGCCATCGCGGAAGCCAAGGTGGCAGGCTTCGACGCCATGCGGGCGACTCTGGATGCAAATCCGTGGGGGCGTCCATACCGTATGGTACGGGGCAAACTTCGCCCGTGGGCCCCCCCACTAACCCAGAGTCTCCGGCCTGAGCTGCTGGAGGGTGTGGTGAGCGCTCTGTTCCCTTCAAGGGCACCGTTGAAGAGACTGTTGTACAGCCCAAGTCTCGATCGAATGGAAGGCTTTCTCGTAGTCCACAAACGCTAAACAAAGAGGCAAGTTATATCAAAAAACTTCTGAAGGGCCTTAAGGATCGGTTTTCCACCAACCTTCAGGAGTTCGGCCGTAATTCCGTCATCACCCGGCGCCTTGTTTTTGAGCGGCTTCAGAGCTATCCTAATCTCGTACAGGCTGATGTCTGGAATATATTTGGTATAGTGTCGGGTCACTCGAGCTCTTTGGTTGTTCGCCCGATTTGCAGCGGGTTTCCGCGTGGACGTTTATAACTGTCCATTCTCGACCTCTTTCAAGAGCTCTGGCTTGGAGGATACGACTCTGCCATCGTCGTTCCTCAGTTTTGCAACCTGGGTCTGTCCAATAGACAGGTCCCTTGTGAAGACTTTGGAACCCTTGTCCTTTTCTATCGCGTCTTCAATACGTTCAGTATTAAATCGGCGTAGGTCACTTTTCAAGGACTTTGAGATCTGTCTATTGAGCCGCCATTTCTACCCTTTTTTTGCCGTGGGGAAATCCTCATGAACGCACTCCGCCCGGGGTAGGTGGAGCCAGTGTCGGACTCTTACCGACTAAAACCACCACGGTGTTCCTTCAACTACCTTAGCCGGGGGCGTAGGAACCCGTGAGTATTCACACAACCACCCTCGACGCTACGCTACCTGCGCCAACTACGCCAGCTGGGCCAGCTACGCCAGCTGTGTCAGCTACGTCAGCCGCGCCACCTACGCCAACTGTGTCAGCTACGCCAGCTGTGCCAGCCACGCCAAGCTACGCCAGCTACTGGTCGGGCAGCAGACTATGATATCCTATCGTAACTTGCTCAATTCTTCCTCGAGTTCAACTTATTGATTATTTATTTTTAACTTTCCGTCATCAAAATTAAAAACATACAATTTTTACTCAGAAACTTAACAAAATATCTTTATCATATAATGCAATGTAAATGTAAGCATACTACAATATTGAAATTTTTTATTAAATAGACATGACTTCACCATATTTATCTTTTTGGTAATACTTTTGCTTACACCTTTCGCTTTTGCTATGAATTTATCCCCAACATCAAAAGCATAAAGTTTTTATCTTATACCCTACATTTTTTTTTTCTATTATTTTCGTCTTTAAAATAACCTAATTTCTTTTTATTTCTTTTTGGGTATCCGAAAACAATATTTGAGTCATAGTCTGATGTATCAAAGTATGTAGGGACATCGAGGTCTGGTTTTATATCATCATAAAAATCATTTGTAAAAATTTGATAATATCAAACTATCAGTATTTGTATATAATAACATAATTTTGTTGTTAAATTTTTTACACATGTAGTTATAAAAATGTATAAAAATCATACATAAAAGTTTTTGAAATATCTAAAATCCTAAAAGAATTGGGTTGTTATGTGTTAATTTGGTTTTCCGCGTTTGAACCGCAACTAAATTTTCTGAAAATATTGGTAAACTATGGAACTCGGTTTCGCAATTAAATCTTGAGCACCGAAAATTTTACCGTGGTTTTCCCAGTGAGTTACCAATTTTACATTTACCATTTTATCAAAATATTTTCCATCGTCTTACCAAAGACAGAATTGTTCATTAACTTGTAAAAGTCTTTTTCAAAATCTGATTTAGCTAATGTTCTGAAATTTAAATTTGAATCTATATATCTTTTTAACCAAGGGCTCTGTTTAAATCTTAAAACTCTATGAATTTTAACTAACTTTATCCTCATTTCAATACATTGTTTTAGATTTCTGTAATGAATTTATCTAACGAACTTAGTTTCTTTAGTAAACAAATATTGTCTGGACATAAAGGATAGTTCGAATGTAAATCATGGACATCAGGGTACTCCAAACAAACTTCTAAAAAATACACGAGTAAAAGTAAAACATCCGTTTTCAAATATAAGTCCGAATAATCAAACATACTAACGACAATGAAAGTGTTGTCAAATATAATTTGCATGATTGTAATCATCGTTTGGATATGTTTGTTAATATTATTTAATTATTTTAATTATGACATCTGTTTTTGAATGTAATTAATATCATTTAAATTTAAAGTTGTGACATGCTTAGTTTTTTGACTTTTTATTATTTTGTGACATTTGAATTTGACTCTTTAGACATGTATTTTCTATTGTAACTTTATTTTATTTTTGCACAATTTTATATTTTTACCTTAACACCTACTTAATAAGATTCTATTCTATGATAATATGTAACGATTTATAAAACTAATGACGTGTAAATTGACTTTACAAATAAATTAATATGAATATGAGAATCTGTAAGTGAGCTATAAAATGGACTTGGTTACGTAGTGACGTTAGTTTTAAGCAATTACATCTTGATTATTAGGGAAGTTTCTTTTTAATTCTCCAAATTGATCGTCATGAAGATTTTTAGCAAACTGATCTAAACAATTTTTTTTTCCTTATTATAAAAAAAAACACTATTCTAATAATGCATTACAATCTAGCCTACAAAATAATTTTCATCTAACTTATTTTTCTACGTTACGTGTATGTTTATTAACTAAGAATAATGTCCATTACATTTTCTTAGAGTCTGATAATATAAAATTAAAAACACTTTTACAGAATTTTAACCAATTTGATAAAAAAACTAACTGATAAAAAAATTAAGGAATCTACGAATCATAAGCTAACTTATTGATTATTTATTTTTAACTTTTTATAAAAGGAAATTTATTTTTCTTTAGTTTGAAGAATAATTTCAAAATCACTGTCATCAAAATTTATATTATTTTTCTATGTTACCTGTATGTTTATTAACTAAGAATAATGTCCATTACATTTTCTTAGAGTCTGATAATATAAAATTAAAAACACTTTTACAGAATTTTAATTTTTAACCAATTGATAAAAAAACTAAATGATAAAAAAAAATTAAGGAATCTACGAATCATAAGCTAACTTGTTGATTATTTATTTTTAACTTTTTAGAAAAGGAAATTTATTTTTCTTTAGTTTGAAGAATAATTTCAACATCACTGTCATCAAAATTTAAATTATTTTTCTATGTTACGTGTATGTTTATTAACTAAGAATAATGTCCATTACATTTTCTTAGAGTCTGATAATATAAAAATAAAAACACTTTTATAGAATTTTAGCCAACTGATCTAAACTACATGATAAAAAAATTTAAGGGTCTACGAACCTTTAGCTAACTTGTTGATTATTTATTTTTAACTTTTTATAAAATGATATGTATTTTTATTTAGTTTGAAGAATAATTTCAACATCACTGTCATCAAAATTTAAATAATTTTTCTATGTTACGTGTATGTTTATTAACTAAGAATAATATCCATTACATTTTCTTAGAGTCTGATAATATAAAATTAAAAACACTTTTACAGAATTTTAATTTTTAACCAATTGATAAAAAAACTAAATGATAAAAAAAATTAAGGAATCTACGAATCATAAGCTAACTTCTTGATTATTTATTTTTAACTTTTTAGAAAAGGAAATTTATTTTTCTTTAGTTTGAAGAATAATTTCAACATCACTGTCATCAAAATTTATATTATTTTTCTATGTTACGTGTATGTTTATTAACTAAGAATAATGTCCATTACATTTTCTTAGAGTCTGATAATATAAAAATAAAAACACTTTTATAGAATTTTAGCCAACTGATCTAAACTACATGATAAAAAATTTAAAGAGTCTACGAACCTTTAGCTAACTTGTTGATTATTTATTTTTAACTTTTTATAAAATGATATGTATTTTTATTTATTTTGAAGAATAATTTCAACTTCACCGTTATCAAAATTTAATCCGTGAACAATAAAATGAGCGTCGTAATAACTTAAGTTACGTAAAAAAAAAAACAGGAATATGACGGGGTGTTCTAAACTTAGAATTACATATTTCATGTGCAACACCTCTAAATATACAAGTATGCCAATCGTAATCATAAAAATGTTCATCTGTTAATTAAGTTTCACAAATACGACAGATTTTTTTGTTTGAAATAATATTTTTATCTTCGTTTTTTAATGAAACAGGACATGATTGAAGCAATTTTTTCACATATTGTTTTTAGGTCTTTACATAAATGTTTCATGAATACTTGTACACAATTTTTGGGCACTATATATCTCATTTTGATAATATGTCGTCATATGAACGCTTTATACAATACCCAAAACTATACATTTCATGTTTTTGAATATTAGTAGTTGATGATTTACTCGGATCGTTAGAACAACTCTCTATTGGATTAAAAAATGCTTCAAAAGGTAATTAAAATAAAACACAATAGCCAGTTTCTGAGAAGAATAAGGCAAATCCTTACAATAGAATTATTAAAAATACAACTCATAAACGCTTAACAATGCCCCCAAAACAAAAAAAGAAGTACCTGATTATGGCATTATCTTAGCCGGTGAATCTTTGACAAGAGTAACTTTATCCAGTATCGTCGAATCCCTACTACTACCAGCAAAGACCAAACCCGCGATCAGATCGATCAATCAACATAATTCGCGGTTTGATACGTGTAGTCTGATTAATTCGCGTTTTGATATCAAATTTATTCGCGGTTCGATAAAGTAATTCGCGGTTTGATACGTGTAATCAAATTAATTCGCGGTTTTATAAGACTAACTTAATCATTTCGCGGTCGTATGTGCCATGTGAGACTAGTCGGCAGCGTCGGCCCCCAGACTTGATCCAGTATCGGCGAATCCCTACTACTACCAGCAAAGACCAAACCCGCGATCAGATCGATCAATCAACATAATTCGCGGTTTGATACGTGTAGTCTGATTAATTCGCGTTTTGATATCAAATTTATTCGCGGATCGATAAAGTAATTCGCGGTTTGATATCAAATTAATTCGCGGTTTGATACGTGTAATCAAATTAATTCGCGGTTTGATACGTGTAATCAAATTAATTCGCGGTTTTATAAGACTAACTTAATCATTTCGCGGTCATATGTGCCATGTGAGACTAGTCGGCAGCGTCGGCCCCCAGACTTGATCCAGTATCGGCGAATCCCTACTACTACCAGCAAAGACCAAACCCGCGATCAGATCGATCAATCAACATAATTCGCGGTTTGATACGTGTAGTCTGATTAATTCGCGTTTTGATATCAAATTTATTCGCGGATCGATAAAGTAATTCGCGGTTTGATATCAAATTAATTCGCGGTTTGATACGTGTAATCAAATTAATTCGCGGTTTTATAAGACTAACTTAATCATTTCGCGGTCATATGTGCCATGTGAGACTAGTCGGCAGCGTCGGCCCCCAGACTTGATCCAGTATCGGCGAATCCCTACTACTACCAGCAAAGACCAAACCCGCGATCAGATCGATCAATCAACATAATTCGCGGTTTGATACGTGTAGTCTGATTAATTCGCGTTTTGATATCAAATTTATTCGCGGATCGATAAAGTAATTCGCGGTTTGATACGTGTAATCAAATTAATTCGCGGTTTTATAAGACTAACTTAATCATTTCGCGGTCATATGTGCCATGTGAGACTAGTCGGCAGCGTCGGCCCCCAGACTTGATCCAGTATCGGCGAATCCCTACTACTACCAGCAAAGACCAAACCCGCGATCAGATCGATCAATCAACATAATTCGCGGTTTGATATCAAATTAATTCGCGGTTTGATACGTGTAATCAAATTAATTCGCGGTTTTATAAGACTAACTTAATCATTTCGCGGTCATATGTGCCATGTGAGACTAGTCGGCAGCGTCGGCCCCCAGACTTGATCCAGTATCGGCGAATCCCTACTACTCGTTTATTTTCTCGCACCGCTTCCTATGTAGCTTAAGTTTTTTTTATAACCAAGTGTTGTCATATTCACTCTTTGACCCGGAAATTTGGTGTAAAAAACCTGCTAATAATGATAAATTGAATTGAAATATCTATCAATAAAATAATTATAATTTGACACAAGGTCGTAAGCAAGATACTTGATATTAATAGTCGATGTTTTAGACTTTGTACTTCGGTGAGGACAACCATTGGTGGAACTTGAATGATAATTTATTTTATATAAAAAGTTTTTAATAACATTTCATCGTATTGACAACCTCTTTCTCTGAGCCTTTTTCCAATTATGTTGGGGTCAGCTCCAAGTTTAACCAGCTCCTCGATTCAAATCCACACTTGAAACTTTTTAATCAATCCTATAATGGAATAATCATGGAAAAACATAATACTGAGTGTCAGGGAAACGTTTCCGAAACTGAAAGGCTATTACTATACTACCTAAACACAATCGAATACCAATAACCATTAGCCTTATACTCATTGTTTTAGTGATTTAGTATTTTGCAAACCCGCAATGTAAAGCGTACAAAACTCGGGATCAATGCCGCGCGTATCTAACCTACCTACGCTCGTAACGACACGGACTGCGTATGTGAGCGGATGTCGTTCACCCCTAGCGCCAGGTGATATTTTATTTGAATTACATTGCGAACTTTAAAAAATTAAGTAAATAAATGGGGTTTTTTTGCAAATCAGTTTTTAATAACTGCCCAAAGCTAGTTAATGAAAAATGCAAAAAAAAAATATGAAAAAATCTAAAAAAAGAATAGCATTTTTTGTGGTTTCGTATCAGTAATCACCAGCACTATCACCTACCTTCGTTTACGGAAGCGTTTCCCTGACACCCAGTATAGATAAGCAAAGTAAAACAAAAGTAAAACATTACTTTTCAATTTCACGCCAAAGAGCCCACGTCAATTTGAGTCAATTTTATCAAGGCAATCGGTGAAACCACCAATAAAGTCACTAAATTAAAGTGCCTACTTTAAAAAAAATTACATATTAGGGCAAACGAGCATGCGGGTTACCTGATGGTAAGCAATCTCCGCCGCCCATGGACATTCGCAACACCAGGGGCATCGTCGATACGTTGCTGACCTTTTAAAAAGACTTATTCTCTTTTCTGTTATTATCATTCACATTTTTTTTACTTTCTAAAAGGGCCCCAAACTCTGTTATGCCCAAGGGCCCCTGGATGGCCTAAGACGGCCCTGTTTAGACCAGTTCTTAGACTTTCGGGAGCTGACCAAAGTGTTAGCCTTTGGGAAAAATCCCCATGCCAAAAACACTCAAAAGCGCTACTAGTGGGCTTCAAGAAAAGCTTTATGAAACGAAGCGCTTTCTTTGAACAGGAACCAGATAAGAATCCTGACAAGAACCCTTACTGGGCACTGCAAGCTGAATAAACACCTTCACAGGATGGGTCTCAGTGATACCACAGTTTGCAGGTTTTGTCGCAAAAAGGATGAGATGCCCATCCATATACTATGCGAGTGTGATGCAGTGCACCACATCAGAAGCTAGCATCTTGGAGGCCACGTAATCTCAACGCAGGAGATCAGGTCCTCCTCCCTCAAAGTCATAGTCGACTTCATGATTGACTTGCAGCTTGGGGAAGTGCTGTAATGCTGCAAGAGGCGTCACAATAGATCTTATCAGTTCGCAGTGGCTTAGGGGGCGTTCAAGACCCCTACCTCTTTCGTCAAATAATAATAATAGACTTTCGGGAAAACTGCAATGGAAATGAAAATGAAATGTCTTCTTTTTCTTGTTCCCAGGGTTTGTGTTGGCATCAGCGGTGGTGCTACTGCTGCTTGGCATCATCTGTGCCATATTCTTCGGGTCATGGGTTCGGATGTTCATAGACCATGTGAGTATTATTTTTTATACAGGATGTTTTTTTTTCCTCCGTGTGGGGAGATTCTTAGCTATATCTGAATCAGAGAAAAACCGAAAGAAAGAAATTGAGAGAAAAAGGAACCATGGACTAAATTTTAAAGAAAATAAGTGACAATAAAGGACATCGCTAAATATAGCCCGAATAGCAGTGGGCGGAGCACATTGCTCGCAGAATGGATGGCCGATGGGGCAGTAAAGTTCTGGAGTGGCGACCGCGTACTGGAAGGCGCAGCGTGGGTAGGCCCCCCACAAGGTGGACCGACGACCTGGTGAAGGTCGCGGGAATCCGCTGCATGCGGAAAGCGCAGGACCGGTCGTTGTGGCGATGCTTGTGGGAGGCCTATGTCCAGCAGTGGACGTCTTTCGGCTGAAATAATGATGATGATGACCTTACGTGGTAGATAGCTATTTATTAATCCTTTTGCTGGCTTCAGTCACTAATTCCACGTCCTCCGTCTATCTTATTCTTTTGTCTGAGCGCCCAGTATATCTGCCACAGAGATAATTAAGATTTCCTATGTTTCTACCAATACACTTACAAACATTTATACGAGTATCTATATCCTAGTGAATCTATCAGCTTGTCATCCGACTATATCCACTATGGAAAGCGCTGCGGTACCCACTCGTGCGCATCCAGCCTTGGACACTGACACACATACAATAATATGTAATATGTATAGGTAGTTAGTTGTGTGCGTGATAATGTCTTCCGTTATAGCAGAAAGTGTAATTGATGCTGTGAAATCATCATTATCATTATTTTAGAGTTTACCAAAAATACATTTATATTTTCAACCGTAAACCGAAAAGAGAAATGTCAATGAATGTGTGGTGTAACGAGAATGGATAGGATAAGGAATGAGTATGTAAGAGGGAGTCTGAAAGTAGCGCCAGTGACAGATAAGTTAAGTAGCAACAGACTATCATGGTATGGACATGTGATGAGGAGGAATGAGGAGCATGTTACGAGGAAAGTTTAAAGTATGAATGTTGATGGCTATAAGAAAAGAGGCAGATCGAAGAAAACATGGATGGATTGTGTGAAAGATGATATGAATAGAAAGAAAGTGAACACGGAGATGACGGCTGATAGTGATGTACACAACTGAGTATCTTGGCATCTCTGGTCCGGCCCGTCGATTTTTTGTCAACGAGCGTCTGACCAGATTAAACCAGCAGTTGTTTCGCAAAACGCGGGCAGCAGCTGGACTCCATGGCTGGCGTTTCGTCTGGACGAAACGAGGACGCATTCTGGTTCGCAACAAGCCTGGAGATCCAACTCGCAGAATCACGTCCGAAGAAGATATCCAGCAGGTTATTGGACCGTACACAGACACGGAGTAAATTTTTGTTTATACAGCAAATTTTTCATGTTTTAGTAATTAGTTTTCTACTATATTTTTGTACTTCCGTGGGAATTGTGCGTCGTATCAACCGGAAAATACAAGGGCCTTGTGGAGATGAGAGTGAGTATTATTGTTTAGGGAACACAGCTAAATACGCATTTACAGACTATACATTTACTACACAAATAATATTAAAAACAATTTATATATACAAAATATATCTACCCATGCCATACAGATCACAGTATTTATATAAACAGAGTAGATCAATGTATCTCATTTATCCAAACTATAATAATTCATTACACAAAATAAAAATTATAAATAAATGATTCGTCCTAAATATTTAAAGTTAGGTTTATTCAATCCGGGATCATTAGGAACCAAACAGGACGAATTCTTGATAGCCATGTCACACCATACAGTGGATATAATGGCAATTAACGAGACGTGGCTGAAACCCGGTGAGGAGGGACGTGCGCCGAGTGTACCGGGATATAGGTTAAAGCATATACCGCGCCCGAGAAACATTAAAGACGGAAAAGGTGGAGGAGTAGCCTTTTATGTCAAACAGGGAGTTAGGGCGCGTGTAATTCCTCACCCTGAACAACCAGATGTTGAACAGATGTGGTTAAATATAAAAATCAATGGGAAAAAGTTGCTAGTTGGTACTGCATATAGACCGCCTTGGTTTAACTTGTCCAGGTTTTTAGAGGGAATAACTGACAGTATTAGTGCTTTGGCTCCGTATGATCACATAGTGTTACTGGGGGATTTTAATGTTAATGTTTTGGACCCAAATCACGAAAAAACTAAAAAGCTTTTTGAATTTCTAAATTACACGAACCTAAATCAGATGGTTCGGACACCAACGCACTTTAAAGGAGATGCTAGCACACTTATAGATATTATCTGTACTGATGTTAGAATCCGGAATGTAATAGTGACCCATGTTGTTGAGCTTGGACATCACTCATTTATTACATGTGATACTGTGATCAAGAAGGAGAGGCCCAAGCCAAGACTTGTTGTGTATCGGCCTTTAAAGGACATACTTGTGGACTATTTTTCAGTAGATCTCGCATCGGTGTCATGGATGGAAATTAGCTGTTTAACAGACGTAAACAGCATGACTGATTATTTTAACTTGTTCTCCACTCAATTATTTGACCTACATGCTCCCATAAAAAGTTATGTTTTCAGAGACCATCCCACGCCTTGGATAACAGAAAATGTACGGCTAATGTTCAAATTGCGCGATGAAGCAAGAGACAAATATCATAAGCTGAAATCAAATATAAATGAACAGACTAGATTAGACATTGCAAAAAGATATTATCTAGATCTGAAGAACCAAGCTATCATTGCATTATCACAAGAAAAAAAAGCCTACTTCACCAGACATATAAATAATAATATAAAAAACCCAAAAGTACTGTGGAAAAATTTAAAAGCAGATGTGTTACCCACTCATAGTGATGGCTTGCTTCCTGAACATTTTGATGATCCTGATGAGATCAATAAAGCTTTTCTCAACGTACCGGGGGAGTCCAGATTGACCATATCGCAGTTGACATTCCTTGAGTTTAATAGAACTAGTGACTCTCAGTTTGTACTCAATAATGTTAGCCAGGAGGAAATTCTGAAGATAATAAAAAGTCTAGGTTCGAATGCAAAGGGTGTCGACGGAATAGGTTTAGATATGCTCATGCTCACGTTGCCGTCTTCCCTGCAAACTATCACATCAATAGTGAATCAGTCGATAGACACCCATACTTTTCCTGAAGCATGGAAGTGTGCTATTGTGCGCCCCATCCCTAAAACCAACAATCCAAGTAATGTTAAAGAGCTTCGGCCAATAAGCATACTGCCCTGCCTTTCAAAGGTCCTGGAGAGAGTAGTACACACTCAAATGTCGGAATACTTGGAAAAGAATAATATTCTTCCCGACCTTCAGTCAGGCTTTAGGAAGGGCCGTGGGACGGCAACTGCTCTGTCAGATGTGATAGGTAACATACTTGAAGCACGTGACCAGGGGGAGGGCTCATTGCTTGTTCTTCTGGATTTCTCCCGGGCGTTCGACGCAATAAACACCTCTCTGTTGCTTTCTAAATTATCATACTATGGGTTTGCAGCGGGGACAGTTGAGTGGTTTGCAAGTTACTTAACGGGGAGGACACAATATGTCGAGATCCGGAAGGAGGATGGATTGACCTTATCATCACCTCCACGTCAGGTATTACGTGGTGTGCCCCAGGGATCCATTTTAGGACCTCTTCTTTACATTCTATATAGTGCTGACATAACAAGCTCATTTCATTTTTGCAAGTATCACATGTATGCGGATGATATTCAACTATACATAAGTTGTAAACCTATTGACACTTTAGAAGCAGTACAAAAAATTAATGCAGATTTACAGAGAGTGGTTGCATGGTCTGAGCAAAATTCATTAGTTTTAAATCCAACTAAGTCGAAATTTATGGTGCTGGGCAGTAGGCAAATGATTGGCTCAATGCTGTCGGTTAAACCAGAAATTACAATTTTGGGCAAAGAAATTGAAAGAGTAGAAACAGCATGCAATTTAGGTCTAACAATCGATCCTGAGCTACGCTTTGAAAAGCACATAAATATTTCCCTAAGGAATTGCTTTTACAGATTAAAAATTTTATATTCCATCAGAAACCACATAAGTGTGCAATTGCGGAAACAACTAGTAGATAGCCTGGTTTTGTCAAAACTAAATTACTGTGACACCGTGTACGGTCCATGTCTGTTAGCAAGAACGGATAAGTTGATCCAACGTATTCAGAATGCATGTACCCGGTTTTGTGTAAGCATACCTCGAAGAAGCCATGTCACTCCTTTCGCAAACGCTAACAATATCCTTAAGATGGCCGCAAGGAGGAAGCTACATATGGCTAGTTTACTCTTTGGTGTCATTACTACACAAAAACCACATTATCTGTATACGAAACTGAGTTGGAGACGAAATCAATATAGAAGCTACATACGGTATGTAACAGATCCCCTTTCAATCCCAAAACACAGATCCATGGCTTTCAGAGGGAGTTTTAAGTGGGCTGCCACTCGCTGCTGGAATGACCTTCCTCCTCCGGTAAGAGACCTGAAAACAAAGCATACTTTCCTATCACATCTAAAAAAACATTATATGCAGATACAGCAGGCCTTATAACCTGTGCAAACTAATGTCATTGATGGTCTTACCGCAAGGGTCATGGCCTCCTAGCAATGGTATCAGGTCTTCAGCGGTGAGTTGGAGCTCTTTCTGACTGCCTTCTCTGCCTTGGTCTATGTGAACATAGAACACAAATATACCCTGTTGTGTAGGTACGTCAATCTAAGGTGACTGGAAAAAAAAAAAAAACTAATAATATGAAACACAGTATAATAATATAATGCATAGGTATACTAAGTAGTTTATTTGCAATGTATTGATTTGTCTACATTATATTATTTCTATTAAAGTATGTAGGTACAAGAATTTAATTGCAGTTTCTTCCTTAGTTGTTTAAATAAGTACTTTATAAAATGCAGTTAAGTACCTAATAGATATTTGGATGTGTAGTTTGAATCACAACATACGCCTTAGTTGTTGCTGGGATATGAGTTGAGCAGATAAATCGTAAATCATATTATTATCCGTTGGAACTAAAAAATATTGCGTCTTTGATGGTATTTTACGAGCGCGGAGCGCAGTCTGTCTGTAACGTAGTATAGGTATTAGGTAGGTAGGTACCGATAGGCGTCTACGCAATTATGGCCGCCGCCCGCTTGGTTACTGGTTACATACTTACATAGCTATTTTGATGTAACTGTGTTTTCTTTGTACCATAATAAGACTAGGTTTATTTATTGCACTGTATTTATGTATACACTATTTATATGACATTCACTCATTATCATAGACATATAACACACTCATTATAATAAGTAGTACTTACTTGGTTTGAGTTTCTCTGTAGTGGGATTTCATTAAGTCACTCATAAGGTTTTTGCTGAAAATCAGCGCTGCTGGCACTAGGTCCGTCCTAAGCCACAGCATTACGCTGAGCAATGACCTACATTTTTGCGCACATGCGACGCACAAAGATCACAGCAGTATTTATAATACTTAACATTTTTTATTATTGTTTTTGTTTTGATTTGACTAACTGTAAATCACAGACAATAATGTAGAACAAAAATCCGATCATTACCGTTATAACCACAGATCATGTATTGTTTATGTCCAGTGTTGTCAGTTGTCAATTTAACTGTAACTATACTAATTTGTCATGAAATTGTAAAGTATTATGTATTTATTATTAAGTATTATGTATAAGTTTTGTAGTGAGTGCGTCAAATGGAGCGCAAGAATAAAATCTTTCTTTCTTTCTTTCTTTCATGTATGGAAGCAAAATGCACCAAACAAACAAACAAATGCAAATATAATGTACATGCTGCACCGACCACAAATAAATTGGGATAAGGGCAGGAGGATGATGACGATCTAGACTCGGAAGTAAAAAAGTCAAATTTTATTTGGAATTGAAAGCAATTAAGTCAAATCTTACTCGGAACTGAAAGCAATTAAGTCAAATCTTACTCGGAACTGAAAGCAATTAAGTCAAATCTTACTCGGAACTAAAAGCAATTAAGTCAAATCTTACTCGGAACTGAAAGCAATTAAGTCAAAGCTTGAGATTTGACTTAAGTGCTTTTCACTTAATATTACTACAGGATTTGATTTGACACTGACCTCTACAATTTTAATTAAAAGCTTTTATTAACTTACTTTGTTATCACGCTTTTATTAGGTCGACCTGTATGTAACTAACTATGTAATGGAATCTAAGGTAACTAATTTAACCATCTTCCAAGGGTTGTAGCGTAATGAAAATTGGCAGCTGTAGGTAGTTCTGATGACAATACAATAATATGGTACTGTCAAACTGATCTGATGATGGAGCCGGAAGATATGAACTGGAACTTCATGATAGAAAATCGTATCATAGCTGTTTTGGATTTCTTAGAAAAGTATTGTAATGAACTTTGACCACGATTAGGTTTCAAGGTCTGATGATGAAGCCAGAAGATATTCACTGGCATTCCATGATGGAATATCGCATCATAATCGTGTTTGCACTTGTGAGAAAGGCCACGTAATGGACTTTGAACACGATCAGGTTTCAAGGTTATAACAAACCTATTATACCAGGCCCCTCAGAAAGTATTGCGAAAAAAAGTTTTTATATATGGGAGACTGGCCAGTTATAATGTTTTTCGAAAATATGATTATTTATAAGTAAAAATAAGTAAGTTCCAATTTCAAAATTTCCCTCCACATTTTTTGCGAGTTAATTCAAAGTATTGTGTCTCACTGAAATATGGATCTGCGCCGGGAACATTTTAGAGCTATGATTTTATACGATTTCAAGTGTCGCCTGAAACCGGATGAATCGTACGATAGACTTCAAATGGCATTCATGGATGAAGGCCCTTCCAAGGCAACCGTGTATCGTTGGTATAACGAATTCAAGCGCGGTCGACCAACTTTGGGGGATGACGAAAGAAGCGGTCGCCCTTTGACGGCTGTTACCGAAGAAAACGTGCTAGCAGTGAAAAATTTAATCCAAGACAATAGGCGAATTACATATCAGGAGATTCAACACATATTGAAGATTGGATCGGGAAGCGTTCACGAGATTCTACACAGCCATCTTCGCGTGAGGAGGATAGTATCACGCTGGGTGCCGCACAACCTCACCGATGCTCAGAAGCAGGCCCGGGTGGAATGGTGCCGTGATATGCTTAACAAATTTGAAGCAGGCTCGTCTCGGCGTGTTTACGACATCTTTACAGGTGATGAGTCCTGGATTTATCAATACGACCCAGAAACCAAGCGCCAGTCGACTGTTTGGGTGTTTCAAAATGAGCCAACGCCTACCAAAGTGAAGCGATCTAGAAGCGGGGGTAAGATTTTGATCGCTAGCTTTTTTAATTTGACTGGCCACTTGGTATCAATTCCCTTACGGGATCAAAGAAGCATTAATGCCGAATGGTATACTACCAAATGTTTGCCAGAAGTTTTCTCTGTTATAAGCAACAAGCGACCAAACACAGGGCTCCGCGGGCTACTGCTCCACCACGACAATGCACCTGCGCACACCGCACTTAAAACGAGGGACTTCCTGGACAGCACGCCAGTCAAACTCCTGGGTCATCCTCCTTACAGCCCTGATCTAGCACCGTGTGACTTCTTTTTATTCCCAAAAATAAAAAATCAGCTCAAAGGGATACAATTTTCGTCGCCGGAAGATGCGCTGGCTGCGTTCGAGCAGGCTGTAAACGAGGTGTCTGCGGCGGACTGGAAAAAGTGTTTTGAAAACTGGTTTAGGCGCATGAATCTTTGTATAGAGGCTGGTGGAAAGTACTTTGAAAAGATTTGATAAAAATATATGTACGTATAGAACATTTTTTTTTAGTTTCGCAAAACTTTCTGAGTGTCCCACGTATATTGAATAGTGTAAATATTGACATAGGTGCCTGTATATTTTTAGTTTTTACGTGCATTTATAAAAGCGTGTTTTTCTAGTGTTTTTTAAACTATTTATTTATTTTTTGTCAGCAGTCACCCAAGATTATCATGCAACTTTTCTGATTAGCTAATAGCTTTTCACGTGACAAACATGACATTTCTGTGACATTTTGGACGAAACCACACCTCATTGCGCGGTTCCACTTTACGCGGTCGATGACAATTTGTGGCCAATCCTTTAAGTAGGACAGTCCAGTTCATCCTGCCACCTCCTTCTCAGCCTACCGCGTTTTCGTTTTCGGCTGTATTGGATCCACTTTGTTGCGAGTTTCGCGCATAGCCCCTCCGGCATACGGCTGATGTGACTAACCCAGTTCTATTTTAACTTGGCAGCCGTATGACCTACGTCTGCAATTTTAGTTTGGGACCAAAGTATAGAGTTTCTTACACGATCAGTAAGTTTGATCCCTAACATACTGCGTTCCATTGATCGCTGACAGACCTCGAGTGCGGACTTTTGACGAAGTTTTAACGACTACGTCTCTTTTTTATTTTGATGCCTGATGCTGTATCGTCTGTTGATAAATCAACCGTACACACAAGAGCCTCTAATATCTCAGTACCCAGCATTGTCTCACCACGGCACAGAACTGAGCTGTTGCAACGGCGTGAGAGTCGATCGTAGCCTTGACCGAAATGCCGCCTTTGTGAGTTGTTCAACAGTAATTAGGTAACCTAGGTATGCAGGTTTCATTTTGACAGCAGGGTTTAAAGAAAATAAAATCTTAATTAATGTAAAAATAAATGGTTTAAACAAAAGCTTTTCAAGTTCATATTGCGTTGTCATCGAAACTACATGGTGTATGCAAAATTTTAGCCTGTTCTGTTTAGATAAAAGAAGGCCAGTAAAATAAATAATAAATACATTTTATGGGACATTTTACACAGCACCTTCTAGTCCCAAACTAAGTAGAGCTTGTACCATGGGTACTAGACAATTGATATAATACTTAATAATTTCTTAGATTTTCGCGATCACTACACATAATAATAAAACAAGTTTAACCGGATTACATCGCGTATTTAAATAATAAACGTTCCGTGTGGTGCCGGAAGTAAATAATTGACTTTATTTTGCTAAAATATTCAATGACATTATCAAGGTTAGTCGCACTTGGCTCATTGCAGATCTTAAAATCTTAAGTATGATTCTATTAACTTTAATTTTGAAAAGCTTTTTCTGGACTGACTGGAATGTGACCACCATTTTACAGAATAATCTCAGAAGCTCCAAGGTAGTCCGCTGGATCGCCACTTGGGAAGAAATACCTAGGCTTCCAAAAGGCGCGGGCGCCGCACTCACTTGTCACCCCTTGGTGCTTGGCACACCGCCCCTCCTCCCCCTATGCCGCTACTGCATAGGATATGCGCTTTATCGATATAAGTACCAAGCAGAGATGTTATGGAGCTCCGTAACTGTAACTGAAACTATCGGAGATCCGAAATAAAAATCTATCCGTAACCGTAACCGAATCCGATACAAAAGTTTCGAATAATTTTGATAGGAGAGGAGTCTAAAGAGAGCGAAGCCGCGGGGCATCAGCTAGTAACTATTACACGTTATATACATGCCTTTTAAGTTACAACACACGGAAAAACGAATACTTATGAAATGGCAAAAGGAAGCTTACGTCAAAGGATGTATGTATAGATGTACACACGATATTTACACATAATAGACACGCTGTTGAGAGTGTCTAACCTTGAATGGAGGAGACATATCGACAATCTCCACGATGTCTTGACAAATAAAGACCGCCTGGATAAAGTTTAACCAGGCGGTCTTCATTTAATTTTGTCATCATTATAAATCAATGACTGAAAATTGACAATCGACTGAAATGTCGAATGTAGGTACCCTATTTTAACCTTTTTTTTTTTTTTTTTTTTCTTGGGGAAATCCTCAGGCGAGCCCCTTCTCCCCGTGTGGCCTAACGTCGGCCGCACCCTCCTAGACGGCGCACACGGAACACTGCACGCCACCTCACCTCATGGGCCTTTACCAGCTGCGCCAACTACACCAGCTGCTGGTCGGGTAGCAGACTACCCCGAGTCTGCTGCTCGCAGGCCCTACCTCCCGAAATTTTTTATAGACGAACTCAATGTTACCTAACGTAACATCCCCAACTATCGACACTTTAAGGGACGATCACAAGTTATTTTTAGGGTTCCGTACCCGAAGGGTGCCAAACGGGACCCTATTACTCTCGCTACGCTGTCCGTCCGTCCGTCCGTCCGTCTGTCTGCCACAGGGCTGTATCTTTTGAACGGTAATAGGTAACTGGTTGAAATTTTCTCAGAAAATGTGTTGCTATGAGGTGTATCACGACAAATAATAAAAACAAAACAAAAACAGATTATATTGCATACTATGTAGTTTAGCAACAAATATTAAAAATAGGGCAAACATAGACATATGTGGTGGTACCTACGTAAGAAAGAGATGCAAAAATTCACATATCGCGTACGTCGTTGATGTCTTTTGATAAACTCTCGTAAATTTAATCAGTTTATATGGGGTATCAGGTCGATGGGTGGTACGCGGGACCCTTACTGCGTGAGTCCGACTCATACTTGGCCGGTTTTATTTTAAATACATATTTGGTTTCGTGATGATTTTTTACGTACTTGTGATGCACTATGTAACAGTTCGATGTTTATTAGATCCAAATTATAATTTTGCTCTTATTTTCTGAAGTTGGTTTTTTTGTCGTACAATGGGGCACTGTCGGTAACTAGGGCTTTTACTATACAACAACATAACATAACATCACGCCTGTATTTCCCCAAAGGGGTAGGCAGAGTTGTATAGTACACCCACATTTCGCTAGTTATGTTATAGTCCCATGTAATAGGTGGCGAGCCTATTGCCATTGACCGGGCACAAATCCAGACTCCGGGCTGCTACTGAGAATTTCTTAATGAAAAAACCCAATAACATTTTCCCGACCCGGGAATCGAACCCAGGACCACGCTCAGCAGTCGCGTTTGCAACCACTAGACCAACGAGGCAGTCGAGGCTTTTACTATATGTTCTTGCAAATAAATATATCATTCATTCATTCATTCAATGAATAACAGTGAAAGCCCAGCGGTTAAAGCTTGCATTCCATGCAGGATAGGCCGGGTTCTGAGTTGAGTTCGCACCACTGACTTTTCGGATTCGTGTTTTTTTATAGTATAGATTGGCAAAACGAGCTAAAGGCCCACCTGATGTTAAGCGGTTACCTTTGCCCATAACAACTGCAATACCACCTAGACTGTTACCTAAATGGTACCGCAAGTCAGTTCGCCAAACTGAGACATGAAGATGGAAAGCCTCATGTCATTGTAATTTCACCGGCACCCGTACCCTTCAGACCGAGGGGTTTAAACATGACGTTCAAATAACTGGTACCATCTGTGAGGTTAAGCTACGCTTGCCGCTGTCAGTTTGTGGATCGGTTACCATTTCTTTGACACATCGAGACCCCTCCGTGCCTCGGAGAGCACGTTAAGCTGTCGATCCCAGTTGTCTTACGGGTAGTCAGAAGCCCGCTGGTCTAGCCTCAGGATATCGGTATTACCCAGTCACTGGGTTGCGGGGGTCTGATGGCAGTCGCTCCGTGTAAAATACTGATGGTTAGCCGCATCTGGTTAGATTGCCGTATCCAGCATTATCAGACGTGTTGGTGATCACAGTATACATATTATCACGCCTGTTTCCAATTGGGGTAGGCAGAGACTATGGATTTCCACCTGCTACGATCCTGACACACCTCTTTCGCTTCATCTACGTCCATTAACCTCGTCATGTATGCTCGTCGGTTTAGAGAACTCTTAACCTTTTTTTAGAACGTCCGCGATTTGATCGCGATACGTTCGCCGAGGTCGTCCCCTTCCAACTCTTCCATCCACACTCGCTTCGTATACTTGTTTCGTCAATCTCCTCTCGTCCATCCTCTCTATATGTCCAAACCATCTTAACATACCTTTCTCAATCTTTGTCACTACATCTTCTTTCACTCCACAACGCTCCCTTATCACTTTATTCCTTACTTTATCTCTCAAAGTTACACCACCCATACTTCTCAAAGCTCTCATTTCTACTGCAGCACAGTATGTTGTTGTTATCAGACCTGCGGTGCTATTCTCAAACGTTCGAAAAGTTTCCGTTTCCGAAACGAAACAAAACGACCACTTCCTGCGACCACGAACGCTGCAAAGCATTCGAAACATTAGGTAAACCAATTTTAATAATAATACGTGATTTAATCCGGTTAAACTTGTTTTATTGTTTAACAAAACGATTTGAGAATCGAACGGAATCGGAAACGCTATTGATAGTTTTTTCATTTTACATCGAGTACTTTCCGAAAATAGTTTTTTCATTTTACATCGAGTATTTTCCGACAACAAATGACTCTCAGAAGAGTTTCCGTAAAAGTTAATTTACGGAAACTAGGATCAATGAAAATTATAGAACTATGTATAGCGTTTCCGAATCCCTTCGGTTCTCAAATCGTTTAAAACAAGTTTGACCGGATAACGTCGCGTATTATTATTAAAATTGGTTTTCCTGTCGTTTCGAATGCTTTGTATTTCTCGTGGTTGCAGGAAGTGGTCGAGTAGTTTCGTTTGCTGATCAAATATCACTTCGGAAACGGAAACTTTTCGAACGTTTCAGAATAGCACCGCAAGAGGACGCTGACTGCACACCCTCGTGATCGTGACGTCATCACTGAGCAGTACGTCACCCACAGATGTAGACATAGCTGTTTAATTTCGTTTCTTGTGGTGTAAATAAAGAATAATTTCATGCAAATTGTATGAATTAAATTATGATACATGCGCATCGATTCCCACGCAAATATTATTGTAATTTAGCGTATGATGTATGTGTATTGTACAGTAAGCTTAAGGTTCGGTTCAGATGGGGAAACACGCGATTTTGATTCGCGTGTTTCTTTGTTATCGTCATTAGCTTTGTTTCAATCAATCAACTCAGCCTATCGCAGTCCACTGCTGGACATAGGCCTCTCCCAAGTTGCGCCACAACGCTCGATCCTCTGCCTTCCGCATCCAGTCCCCCCCAGCCACGCTCTTTAGGTCGTCGGTCCACCTGGCAGGGGGGCGCCCTACGCTGCGTTTGCCGATTCGCGGTCTCCACTCAAGGACTCGTCTGCTCCAGCGGCCATCGGTCCTTCGACAGACATGGCCAGCCCACTGCCACTTCAGCTTACTGATTCTACAAGCTATGTCGGTCACTCCTGTTCTTCTCCGGATAATCTCGTTTCGGATTTTATCCTTCAAAGAAACTCCAAGCATAGCTCGCTCCATAGCTCGCTGAGCGACTTTAAACTTGTGGACTAGCCCAACTGTCAGTGTCCACGTAAAACCAAACCGCAAAGTTGGAAGACAAAAGTCTTCAACCAGTGCGTCCTGCCTGTCATGACTTACGGTGCCGAGACGTGGACACTGACAGTTGGGCTAGCTTTGTTTATTGCAACTCAAATATAAAAATAAAACATTTAATTTCATAAACATAAACCTTATTTAACCACAGTTATAGCTAGATGAACAACTAAATAACTTCTTATACGTCCAAGGAAGGTACGGAACCCTCGGTGCGCGAGTCCGACTCGCACTTGGCCGGTTTTAAGCGAATATGTCACTCCATAACATAGAAAAAACAAAAACTTGAAGTAAATCATAATATAAATTGTCCATTATAGGCATAAACTGGGATTGAAATACATTACCTATGTTTCCATCTCAGTTCAACCATATTAATCAATCTATAATTTTATCACTGCGTTGATTACAATAGGATGTTTTAAAATTAATAAGAGCTAATTGGCACTATCAGGTTCAACGTTTACGAAACATGGCCCGCCAAAAGGGCTTGCAATGTCTCTCCCCCCTGCCATTTCTGAACTGTACAAAGTAGAAACTTATAATCTTCTACGTTGGTGAAAATTAGTTAAAACTTGCTCTTAAAATTATTTCAAGCGTAATGTGATTATAATAAATGGGTTGGTTGGAAATAGTTTTCCTGTGTTGGTTTTCTTTTTGGTTTTGTTATCATTCATCATTTCAGCCGAAGAACATCCACAGCTGGACAAAGGCCTCCCCATATGCCATAATCGCCACGCTTGGCAGGCGGGTTTGTGATCGCAGTGGGTTGTTTAAATACTCAGAGAACGCTGCTGCCCATCCTCTGGTGAATCCCTTAGTCGCCTTTTACGACACCCATGAGAAGAGAGAGTGCGGTGCAATTCTTTACGTCCGGCACCACACGGAACAAGAAATTATCATAAATATCATATTAATTTTTGAGTAATTTTTTCGTGTGTATGTAACCATTCTTTTACATATCTTAAACGCACGTTGTACAAACGTGTGTCTCATCATCTGGAAACGCCCTTAGTAAAGGCAATCGACAGCCATTCACCTCAACACGCAATCAATGCCGTCGAGTTTTACATAAGTTTAACCTCGGACGAATAAAAATGGCGGACGGAATCTCGCTGAAAGAAAATATTGAAGCACTTTAACATAACATCACGCCTGAAGCACTTTATTTTCTCCTAAACCCACTATAATTTCGACAGCATTTTAAGACACCAGCCCTCCTAGCCAAGTTGACAATCTATTAGGCTAGGGGGGCAGATATATAATATATAATTTAATATAATTTATATATATATTGGTGACACTACGACAGTGACTACCGTCACACGAGATTTGTTGCGTAATCACGGCTTTTTGTCTTACTACTAGTATAGTATTATATTATCTGTGCTATGGGTGTGAATGTGTGCGTGTCAGCCCGTACTTTAAAGCGAGCTGTCTTACTATGGGTGCTTCACTTACTGTTTAGCGAGATTCCGTCCGCCTTTTTTTATTCGTCCAAGAGCTTAACTGTAAATAATATTAAAAGGTAGACGGTGTTTTTAACGTAATATTAATACTGTAAAAAGTATGAATGATGTTGGCATAAGTTTTAGTAAACATTCTTTACCTACGAGTTTTTACATAACTTTTTTAGCTTCAATCGAAATCTTTGTAGGTACTCACTAGGTTGTTTTTCAAGGTTGGGAATATTTGCAGACCTCTGTTTTACAGAGATTGATTTTCTACCTACAGGCTCGACCCTCTAAAGTTATATTTATTCATTTATTTATTTAATTCTTTATGCACAACAGGGTACAAAGGCGGTCTTAACGCCATAGGCGTTCTCTACCAGACAACCTTAGGGTAATGCAGAGACAAAGAATAGGGTAGATGCACCAGTAAAGTAGTAAAATATGTTTCGTACTACGGACTTATAATTACAAATAATAAAAAATAGATAAATACATATAACTAACTTATATCTAACTTGAAGTCTTTTTTAGGGTTCCGAAGTCCTACAAGGAACCCTTATAGTTTCGTCATGTCCGTCCGTCTGTCCGTCTGTCCGTCTGTCCGTCTGTCCGTCTGTCCGTCTGTCCGTCTATCCGTCTGTCCGTCTGTCCGTCTGTCCGTCTGTCCTAATCCTTTACAGCTTAATAACTTCTACAGTTATAAACATAAGTAAATAAAATTTTGTTAAAAAATAGTCTGCATATAGATCTCAATTTTAAAAGAATAAAAAAATAGTTTTTACGTTCTTTAGGGGTGGCACCCATACATGTGAAATGGGGAAAAAAAAATTTTTTTCGCTGCACCCCCTCGTGTGGGGTATCATTGAATAGGTCTACTAAAATGAAGGTAATGTTTCATACACCACTTTTTTATCAGGTGTACCAACTGCGAAATATAGCCCGCCAAAGTGGCTTGCAATGTGTCCCCCCCCCTGCCATTTCTAAACTATGCAACGTAGAAACTTATAATCTTCCACATTGATAGACCTTTGTGAAAACTCTCTTTTAAAATTATTTCGAGTATAATGTGATTATAATTTTTTGAGTTATAGAGAGAAAACTGAAAAATACTTAAAACGTCCTAGTTCAAAGGTCATTGACCTTAGAGAAAAATGATCATAGCAAATAATGCTCCTTTAGCTACTTTCTATTTTAAAAAATCACAAAAAGTAACTTTGTGTTATGTTGACGACACACTTCTTAAATTTGGCGCCATCTAGCGGCGTCGTACAACACTCTCTGGGTCGCCAATGCTGGCGTCAAGTGCCGTGTATTACATTTGGCACTGTATAGCGCCATCTAGCGGCTACGGACATCACTCTCTGAGTCACCAATGCTGCCGTCTATTGCAAAAACTAAAATAGCCGTGATTAATATTCGATTTGATTTGTTTGTAACACCTACTTAAGGAACCCTATAATACTGAGCATGGCCCGACATGCTCTTGGCCGGTTTTCTCTCTTGTCTTATTTAGTAAACAATCTTAGCATGTCTCTTTATTCAAATTACTACTGATAAATTGTAATTACTAGTTCTGAACATGTACTTAGGTAAAAAAAAAAAAATGTGTGTGAAATTGTTAACATAATATATTTTAATCATTATTATTGACGCATTGCATTAAAAAGACATGCCTAGATTGTTTACTAAATAAGACAAGTAAGAAAAACAGAGTGGAGTTCTTTGTTGTGTAAATAACGAAATGCTAGCCTACATTATTTCAGGGGCTCCCCACCCCACAGCAAAGTGCCGTGGCGACCCCATCAATAAAAAAATTATTACTCGCTGTCCTAACCAACCAACATCATTTATCGAAAATCTGGTAACAGAATTTTTAAAATGTCACTTTTTGTACCTTTAACGACAGCGAATATGTTGATCTGTATTAGTGCTATATTTAAGGAGGTGACTACACCACTGATATTGAACACGAATCAATAAAAAAATCAATACCAAAAAATAATAATTTTATTTAAATACGTATTTGTAAGCAAACAAATTAACCCCGTGTGTCACATGAGCACGACACAAAAACGATGCGTGCGAGACCACCAAAAAATGGGCAGAATTTTCTGCTCTTTGACAATGCCGCCGGCGACTTATTCTCAGAGTCGTTCGGTATTTATTCTCAAACCCTCGCTGTTTCTATGTAAAAATTTGGTTATTAAATAACCGTATAATGGGTTAAGTGTTTTTAGGTGACTATTATTTATAATTTGCTCTAGAAATATGGCACGATTACAGATGAACAACTTGTATTTTACAGAGTTAATAGTTTTTGATTAAACTACAGCATCTTTACTTCAATTCTGGGATCAACCAGATTTTTGATTATGATGTGCTCAGCGAGTAATATTTTTTTTAATGATGGGGGGGGGACTGAGGCTCCACTGCGCCGTAGGAAGGCCCAAAACGATCATGCGTTTAAGATATTCATCGATTTTAATTAATCAAAAATAATAAAAATCTGTAATTGAGGTGAATGCTTTCGAGGTCCGATTTGTTTCTATAAATTTTATAAGAGTTGACATAATTTTTGACGTACCTAAAATAATAATAATATTATATTCATCCATAATCATTACATTTTGTCTACTTCTACTATAATATAATTTTTGTGGAACCATAGAGGAAATAAATATAAATCAAGTATTCCGTGGGTGGAACATAGTGAACTGCACATTCACTCAACATCTTGCAATGTATATTTATGTACCTACTTTGTTCAGCAATAAAGTTTGAATTGAATTGAGTTGATTTGTGCTGTGCCTTGTCAGTCAATTAGTCGTTCCAAATTAGAAACACATCAGTTTTATTGCCAAAATGCTTAAGCAGAAGTATTACTTATAAGATACATTCCTAACTCAGAGGTCAAAAATTCTTAGACCTGGGAATTAAACCGACAATCTCACGTGTTTGAAATCGGAAGAGTTATAGAAAAATCCAAACAAATAAAAATGCTATAAAAATCATAATTATACTTCAGAACTTAGCAATTATATAACAATTAATGTTTTACGACAAACTTGTAGGTACTTTTATCACAATATAATACTTGTTTATGGCTTTTTATACCTTTATAATCGCCATATAACATGAGAAGTACCTAGGTACTCAAGTAAAGTACTATATAGGTACATAAGTTTTTTTTTTTTGCCGGATATGTAGCATAATTTACCTACAGGTAAATGTATCATCATTACCAGTAGGTAAATACTGTACTTTCATCAGCCAGTTAAAGAAATGACAGTTATAATAAACCGTCAAAGTAAAATTGTCATAATCACTTCATCCTCGCTTCTCAGACGTATTGGTGTTATTATTAAAAAGAAAATTGACGGAGGACGCTGTGCACATCCTTTTGACGGTATACTTGTGTTTGCGACTTTGTTCTGTATTGCCTTTTGCGATAGCCACAGGATGACAAATCGTAGTTTATTCTATATTTTTTCCACCTATTTCTTCTTTCTCTGAGCCTTTTCCTAATTATATTGGGATCGGCTTCCAGTCTCACCAGATACGGCTAAACATCAGTATTTTACTCGAAGCGACTGCCATCAGACCTCCAAATCCCAATTTCTGGGTAATACAGAGATCCTAAGATTAGACTAGTTGTCAGACTTTCGGGCTTCTGACTACCCATAACGACTGCCTCAGATATTCGTATGGTGACCGGGACCGACAGCTTAACGTGCTCTCCGAGGGACGGAGGGGTTTGGATGTCCAACCGTAGCCTGCTCAGTTTAACTGCGCAGATCTTCAAAATAATAAAATATTATTCATATATAATAAAATAAAACGTAGTTATTATTTAGCCACGAGCACCTATCTATTTTTTCCATCTCATCTTCATCATTTAAGCCGGAATACCTCCACTCTTGACATAGGCCTCCCCCAAGCATCGCCACAACGATCAATCCAATGTTTTTTCCGTGTACTAATTTTTTTTTTCCCATTCACAGGAACTGGTCCTGCGCCCCGGCTCGATGACTTTCGAGTGGTGGGCGCGCCCTCCAGTCAGACCCTTCGTCCAGGTCTACGTCTACAATGTTACGAACGCAGATGAATTCTTAAATAACGGCTCCAAACCTATTCTGGACGAGTTGGGGCCTTACGTATACTCGTGAGTATGATTTTGAGTACTTTTTTGTGTTTTCTCGGTAATGGGAATGCGTTCCCATGAATAGTAGGTAATTTAATCCTACTTTTTCGGAATCTGTTCTTATTGCAGGGAGTTCTTAGTTTTTTCTTGTTGATGGGAATTTAGTTCCTATTGATGGAAATGTATTTTTACCGTCAGAAAATCCTGAGAAGAGCTTAGAAACATGTAGTATTATCAAGCTACTAAGATTGCAATTCATGTTGTTGAGGAATTATCAAATATTCTTTCCTATCATGTTGTATTTAATCTCTTCCGTAGATTACAAATTACGAATGGAATAATCGTCTAACTTACTCTTACTTTGAAACTAATCAATGGGAACTGTAATCTCAACATTGGGAAAATAATTAAATACTTGTTTTGAGTCTGGCCTCCTGCCGGAAAGCAGTAATGGCTGCTATTACGCTATATAAATAAATTAAATGAGTTGATAACATTAAAGGCAAGCAAGATAAAAACTGGATTCCTTTATAACCGGTTCTTTACGCTAATACTAAATGTTTATTAAAACTCCATTTTTAGGGTTCCGAAGTCCTACAAGGAACCGTCTGTCCGTCTGTCCTAATCCTTTACAGCTTAATAACTTCTACAGTTATAAACATAAGTAAATGAAATTTTGTTAAAAAATAGTCTACATATAGATCTCAAATTTAAAAGAATAAATGAATCGTTTTTCCGTATTTTAGGGGTGGCGTCCATACATGTGAAATGGAGAAAAAAAATTTTTTTTCGCTGCACCCCCTTGTGTGGGATATCATTGAATAGGTCTACTAAAATGAAGGTAATGTTTCATACACCACTTTTTTATCAGGTGTACCATCTGCGAAATATAGCCCGCCAAAGTGGCTTGCAATGTGTCCCCCCCCCTGCCATTTCTAAACTATGCAATGTAGAAACTTATAATCTTCCACATTGATAGACCTTTGTGAAAACTCTCTTTTAAAATTATTTCGAGTATAATGTGATTATAATTTTTTGAGTTATAGAGAGAAAACTGAAAAATACTTAAAACGTCTTAGTTCAAAGGTCATTGACCTTAGAGAAAAATGATCATAGCAAATAATGCTCCTTTAGCTACTTTCTATTTGAAAAAATCACAAAAAGTAACTTTGAAATGACAAACGTCTTCAATTTGGCTTCTTGAATTTAACCGTAGATGGCGCTACTAACAACACGCTCTGAGTCGCGAATGCTGCCGATTATTGCAAAAACTAAAATAGCCATGATTAATATTCGATTTGATTCGTTTGTAATTACACCTACTTAAGGAACCCTATAATACTGAGCATGGCCCGACATGCTCTTGGCCGGTTTTTGCATGATTTTATTGTGAATTAATTTTGAGAATAAATACCTGCTTACTTACAATATTGAAGTAAAACTTTTTTAGGCACGCTTGACTTGGGGAGTAAGCTGGTGAATGCGTTACGGAGTTACCAAAAGTGAGGCGAACGGAGGGGGTAGTGCGGGAAGCGGGGAACGAGGCGCGCGCTAGGCCAGCCACGACACAGCGCCGGCACGAGCACGTAAAGCCGTCGGTCCTGCGCCTGATCTCTCTCCGCTCGTGTCGGATTGCCGTCCCTTCGGATTATGAGAGTGAGGGAATAGAGAGTGCTCCTGGGTTTGCGCACACACTTGTGCACTATAATATGTCTCGATCAGATGGGGCTATGTCTCCGTTGAGATTGGCCGTCGTGAGTTCGTGACTGAAATTCGGCCAAGAGGACATTATTAATATCAAATAATTATTTCTCCTTCACAGTGAAGAATGGGAGAAAGTGAACATAACGGACAACGAGAATGGAACTCTCTCGTTCCACTACAAGAGGACGTACACCTTCCAGCCGGAACTCAGCTCGGGATTGGACGACGATGCTGTGGTGGTGCCCAATATACCCATGTTGGTGAGTACTCTGTTTTATTTATACAAGTTGTTGATCTGTAACCGTGCCATATTTCTAGAGCAAATGATAAATAATGTGCTTAGTCATCTAAATATACTTGAAAAATGTTACGATTATTTAATACCCAAATTTTCACTTAAAAACATAGCTAGGGTTTGAGGACAAATCCCGAACGACTCCTGAAAATAAGTCACCGGCGGCGTTGTCAAACGGTGGAAATACCTCCAAATTGTTTTGGTGGTTTCGCATCCATCGTTTTTGTGTCGCACGCGACACACTGAGGGAATTTGTTTGTTAAAAAGAGGTATTTAAACAACAAAAAAAAAGTATTGATTTTTTTATTGATTCGTGTTCAGCATCAGTGGTATAGATAGTCACCTCCTTAAATATGGCACGAATTTTTTATTTTTTATTATGTATAGATCTGCTCTTGACCGCAATCTAGACAGCTTTGTCAGGATGTGGTCGACGATGGAGCGAGCAAACCTATTAGGTGCCGATTCACTCCAGCTTTAAATACAGATCAACACGTTGTATTCACGCCATCTCACCGATAAATATAATAAATAAATAAATAAAATTAATTCCAATAAATACATATTAATAAATGTATGTAATGTAACTATTACACTCGACGTGGTATGAAAATATTTTTTTGGTAAAAATTAACGCATGTTAAAAAGTACCTAGTGTAATTGTACTCTCGATTCTTAGCAAACTAGTTTCAGGTTTTGAGTTAATTCAATAACATTTTAGTATACGACATTATTGTATTTATCAGACAAAAGTAATTTATATTTAAAAGACAAAAAAGAATCATCAAAATCGGACTACTCAGTAAAAAGTTATGCGTGGTCATACATAAAAAAATATAGAAAGAAAAGAAAGAAAGAAGAAAGAAAAATATTTATTTGCTTCAAAAGTGACGCACAAAATTACCAAAAAAATTCAAGAACACAGAATAAATACAGGTACAGAGTCAACGCAATATACGCGTCGAATTGAGAACCTCCTCCTTTTTTACATCGGTTAAAAAGCCCTTTCAACGACATTTTATTCCCTTCCTCCATGCCATATAAAATCACTACCTACATGTTTTTTTTTGTATTTTCCAAAATGTCGACAAAGGTCACAAGGAAGTTACAATAACAACATTCAACGAAATGATCTGCTTTATTCTTATTTAATGGATGCTGTTAAAAATAATTGGTTGTATTGTGTTCTTCTTGTCTTCCTTAAAATGAAGTCATTTTCAGTGTTGTATTAGGATGAGGTGGAAACGGGTTATTTTTTTTCTAAACGCTGACGGGTTTTTTAAAGGAAAATCTTATGATTTCTATCAACGTGTTTACTAGTTTTTAGGGTTCCGTACCCAAAGGGTGCAAACGGGACCCTATTACTCTCGCTACGCTGTCCGTCCGTCCGTCCGTCTGTCCGTCACAAAGCTGTATCTTTGTAACAGTAATAGATAACCAGTTGAAATTTTCACAGAATGTGTTGCTATGAGGTGTACCACGACAAATACTAAAAACAAAAAAAAAACAAAAACCAAAATACAAGAAACCTCGAAAAACATGCATTTTTTTAACGTTTTTGTTCCTGTTCTATCTTCAAAACGGTAATACATACCAGCGTCAAACTTGGGCTGATTGTAGTGCATACTATGTAGTTTAGTAACAAATACTAAAAACAGGACAAACATAGACATATGTGGTGGTACCTACGGAAGAAAGAGATGCAAAAATTCACATTTCGCGTACGTTCGTTGATGTCTTTTGATAAAATCTCGTAATTTAAATCAGTTTCTATGGGGTATCAGGTCGATATGTGATACGGAACCCTTACTGCGTGAGTTCAACTCACACTTGGCTGGTTTTTATTTCTATAAAATAGTCAGATATATGAACGCATTTTGTTTTTTTGTAAAGTTGTCACCATTGCTATAAGTGCATTTCAATATGTTGGCAAAAAAGAGTAGAAAGTGGATTGCTTTCAACTTCCTGACTCCGGGCTGCTACTGAGAAATTTTCTTGACAGAAAAATTCCAATGACTATTTTGCGCGACCTGGTAATCGACCTGACAATCTGCGGTTGAACATTACCGCTAGACTACCTCACCGAGGAGGTCAAATCAGGATAACATGATACCTATAGAACAACAAAATTATGTGAAAGAAAGAAAGATAAAGATTTTATTCTTGCGCTCCATTTGACGCACACACTACATTACTTATACATAATACTTTACAATTCCATGACAAATTAGTACAGTTAGAGTTAAATTGACAACTGACAACACTGGACATAAACAACATGTGTATTTCTCTTTCTCTCGCATTATATTATACCTGTGTCGAAAGATGTATAAAGATTTTAATAAATTATCCCAAACAACAACTGGTGCTAGGTTTTTAAATACGGTAGCTGAAGAAAAACTAATCACCCTTGTTAATTGCCTTAAAACGGCGACAATTTACCAAGTAATTATGATAATATAAAGGTTAAAACATATTCAGTATACGTTACGTCTTGCATAATAATAATATTTATTTCGGAAATACAGAGACAAAAAACTAAAATAAATATCAAAATAATAATAAAAAAAGTACACAAATACTGGTTTTGTGTGACATGGAGCTTGACCTAATGACACACAAACGGACTAAATCTTTCCGCTATCACTTTCAGAATTCTGTTGGTGCTTGCTCGGACACGGTGCAATACGGTACATAAGAGCGAGAACTATTATTTATTTATTTATTTGCCTTTATGTACAAAGTATATATTATATGCATTACATTTTCATGGCACAATTAAATACTATTGGTACATGAACCCTGCAAGGGAACTGCAAATTTAAGTAGGTATACTAATGAGTCTAAAAATAGGTTTGTCATTAATTCATTATACATAATTATTATCTCAAATTATCATGTATTAAAATCATCATAAATAAAAAAATTACAAGTATATTAATTGAATTATTGATCGTGCAAGTCATAATTTTTTTATTAATATTTATTTAGTTTTGTGCCCCTCCGTGCCTCGGAGAGCACGTTAAGCTGTCGGTCCCGGTTGTCATACGAATATCTATGGCAGTCGTTACGGGTAGTCAGAAGCCTGAAAGTCTGACAACTGGTCTAACCTCCGAATGTCAGTATTACCCAGTAACTGGGTTGCGGGGGTCTGATGGCAGTCGCTTCGTGTAAAATACTGATGTTCAGCCGCATCTGGCTAGACTGGAAGCCGACCCCAATATAATTGGGAAAAGGCTCGGAGGATGATGATTTATTTAGTTTTGTACATCCATATAGCGTCATTATAAATAACAGGGCCGATCGATTTATAGTTTATCAGATTTAAATTCTTCAATTGTGTAGTAGCTTTTCTTTAATAAAAAAGATTTTAACTGTCTGCAGAACATTGACTCTTTTGGTTCGGATTTTAAACGTTCTGGTAGTTTGTTATAAATTTGGATGAGTCTGAAAAATGGACTTTTGCCGAAATTTTTTAAAGTAGTGAGAGGTAGTATTAATGTGTTCTTGTTTCGTCTATTGTAGTTTTCATGAAGTTCACTGTTAGATGTGAAGAGGTGTCTGTTCTTCCTAACAAATAAAATCAAAATGAAGATTCTTCATAGGTGCATAATATCGATCTATTACATAAAACTGTTACGTGATTGTTACAAGATAACACACCTCCCAAAAAACTGAACATGAACTCGTAATTTTGCACAGACGTTTCTTACATAAGGTGTAACATTCAAGTGTAAAAACAGCAGTTCAGTATGCTTTGTCGAGCGACATTGATGAGCTGGTATAAAACAGCAGTTTTTTTTCGCAATTTCATGGTTGCTCCCATATTAAAAGTTGTTCGCTATGATAATTACATTCATCCCTCAGCTAATAATATGGAAAAAAATATTTGGTCAGCACTAAAGAGTGTTTTTTTCCAGAAAAGGATGTAGGTAGGTGAATGGGGGTACCTCGCTTAAGTATTTTATTTTTAAATAATGATTTACCTTTTTTTTCTAAATACTTACCTACGAAATATTATTGCAATGTTATCGAAACTACATGGGTATGCAAAATTTCAGCCTGTTTGGATAACGGTAATTGATTTGCAAGATTTGTAGCAGAAGGACAAATGGACAGACAACGAAGCAAGTTTAGTAAAAGCTTCTAAAATAAACTTTATCCGGAAATAATCTGAGACAAAAATAAATATTTTTACAATAATTATTATGCTTGTTATGGCGTGGCGTACAACCAGGATACTACAAAAAAACGAATAGACAATAATGAAGAAATGTTAAAAATAATTATCTATTAACATTTAATTTTGCAAAGTCAGTGAATTTAATTGATACATTTAAATGAATGTGGCGTCATTACACTACTCTGGTAATATTATAATATTTATTATTTGCATCCAACACTCTGAAGTGGCGACCGCGTACTGGAAGGCGCAGCCTGGGTAGGCCCCCCACAAGGTGGACCGACGACCTGGTGAAGGTCGCGGGAATCCGCTGGATGCGGAAGGCACAGGACCGGTCGTTGTGGCGATGCTTGGGGGAGGCCTATGTCCAGCAGTGGACGTCTTTCGGCTGAAATGATGATGATGATGCAATACTCTGGAATTAAGCAAATTATATTCAGCCGCATCAGATAAAACATAGACCATAGTGGGTCTACGTTTTTTGTATTCCTATTGGGTTTGCGTTTGACTGCTACCTCACCTGATGTTAAGCGATGGTGCGGTCGACGATGGTTCACGCTTGCCCAGCAAAAACCTATCCACTCAAGCCTTGAAGACCACCATATTATACTTTTGGGAAACACAGACGTCGGCAAGGAATGCCACTCCTTAACAGTACGCATGATAAAGCTGTTAGCAAATCGCTTCGTGTGTAAGTGTGTAATATCTGCCATGTAAGGGTGGCGCATCGCCGTGCGTCTGGTTGTCTGATGATAGAAAGGGCTTGGGGGATAAGATTGTGCAATTCCAATACACACTCGCTGAAACGCATCCGATAAGAAACTAATAGGCTATTAACCACAGAAATATATATAATGGTTATAATCACAATTTTACTTGAGATTCATGCGTGGCAACTTTCGAACAAATTACGCCTTCCATATTGACGTCATTAATATAAAAATAACTTTGATCAAATGTACTTTACAGCTTTTGTTTCTGCAATTAGAAACAGCACAATAAGGCATTTTTGCGGGATTTTGTTATAGTATATATTTTACAGAAACAAGTCATAAGGCGTGCTGAGAAAGGCTTTGAAATTCCCTGCACAGAGTGCTGCCACGCGCGCCCTGCTGACTTTTCCATTCTATCTATTTCTGTTCTAGCAACTCTGCGCCGATGCTCGAACCTTTAATTATGTCTTAGTGTACGCCTGGCAGTGCAGTAGTCGTGTGAATGGTCTCGCTACAGCTGCCTGAAGTTTTGCGTTGGTACAGCCACAAATTACGTGTGGTTGCGTTGTCGCAGCTACAAATTACGTGTGATTGCGTTGTCGCAGACACAAATTACGTGTGGTTGCTATGTAGTTGCGTTGTCGTAGCCACATATTACGTGTGATTGCGTTGTCGCAGACACAAATTACGTGTGGTTGCTATGTAGTTGCGTTGTCGTAGCCACATATTACGAGTGGTTGCAATGTAGTTGCGTTGTGGCCGGACGGTGCAGCGATGGCCAACCGCTTACGCGCGATTTATTTGTGGTTAAACAATACAAATGTGATACAAACACGGTAGGCCTACGTTTTGATACTAATCACAAAAACATTAAAATGAATTTAGCTAGCAATACATTAATTTATTCAATACTGCAGGTCGCCGCAGCAATTACCCGCGGTCATCTTCTAATTCGCGGCCGTGGTGAGCGTTGCTTAACTCTGATGACCTAATCATTAGCCTCAGTAAACAGCGGAGTGATTACGAAAAGTATGCAAAGGGGGCCTTGAAAGAGTATAAGATAGCAATAAATAGCACTGTGTAAATAGGGAACTGGTAGGAGGACCCAATTTTTGACGTCCGTCCGACGTAGAGGTGGCTCTATTAATCTTACGGCCAAAATTAATAACCAATCTATCCACGTTTTGCCCTACTAGAGATAGGAATTTGACATAAGCTCCATACAAAATATGTCAAATATTAATTTTGGCCGTTAGGCATTATGTATTATATCCGATAAAATTTATTGAGATTGGAGGTACACCAAAATCTTCAGAATTTAAAAAATATCTTATTAGATAGATAGATAGAATATTCTTTATTGTACACCAATAACATTATTAATCTTGTATACCATTTATTTATTATTATTGTTTATAAAATACAGCCTTAATTATTACTGTAGAAGGCATCATACAAACAAATGTATATCTACGTAACCACGTTTAGGCGCGGACGGAGAAAACTTCACGCTCTGATTATGTTATAGAAGTGTAATATTATGATAGATAACAAAAAGAGATAGGCTGTAGTATAAAATACATGCTTACCAAAATGGTCATCATCAGGAGTCCAAAATATTATCGATGGAGTGTACCTGGGGCCTTACTCCCGTCTAAAGGTGGGAAAAACGGCTTAAAATCGTAAGCGTGTTTAAACGTTGTGCTTTTTTCTGCCAACGAATTTTTTTACGCTTAAGACTCTTTTCGTTTTTCACTTCTAAAAAAATCTACTTTTCTTCGTCTACATTCTACATTACACTATTCTATTTACAGTTAAACCATTTACAAAGTTCACTAAAAACTATACGAACAAACTAAAATCATCGCATAATTACCGAGAACATTAAACGCATTCTAGTTGACAACGAAAGATAAACTAAGCGCCAAAGCAAATCAATCAAGGTCAAAAACGTTTAAACGATACGAAAATAATCAATAAAACAAAAAAGTGCTTTCTCTAAGCAAATTTTACGTAAACGAATAAAATTTAATTCTGCCGGTTATCAAACCACCCGTCAACTTTGAAATTGGGTCTTACTTTCATAGAAATAAGGTAACATTTCAATCGTACTTTTTTTTTTTGTCTCTGGCAACACTTGCGACTAGACGTCAACAAGACTCCCGATTATTTAATTCATAATTAATTAACTTTCATCGTTTTCTTCAACTAAATTACCAATTTTATCGACAATAATTACTGTGTAGTTATAAGTTCGGTGAAATCTAATGATTTTTTAGTGTTTTAATACGTAAAAGTTGTTTTCAAAGTGTTAAAAAGTTACTCTGTAGGTAAAGTTCAACGAACTTCAACAATTTAAAATTCAAAATAGTGCATTGTCATTTTGAACTCTTAGTGTCTCTTAGTGGATAGAATGATGACCAGGAAGGCTACTGCACGCCAGGAGGAACTTAAACTCCAATTAACATTGCAGGAATTAAAAAAATACAAGGATTTGTGTGGGGAATTGCAAAGAGAACAGGATGACAATGAGAAGGAAGTACTTAAGATATTAAATAACAATACTAAACTCAAGAATGAGATGGCAGAATTACATAATCAACTAATTAACATCACTGAGGAACGGGACAAGCTTCAGCTAATAGTAGACAGATTTGACCAGTGTGGTGATGAGTTTGACACCACCCTTAGACGCAACACTGAGCTGGAGTCTAGGCTGAGTGAAGCCCAAGAGACAATAGACAGAATGGAGAGTACAAGTCAGAGAATACAGACTGCGCAAACACATGCGCTGTTTGATGAACTGGTTTGTACATCTCCCTTGATTTCTGCCAACTCAATCTTGAATCAAAACTCAATAATTAACCTATCAAGTGACAATAGTGGCATTTCAATCCCACAGGTTACACAAATTAAATGTAGCAGAAACAAATTTAAAAAGTATGTAAAAATTAATAAATTAATTAAAAAATCCCAAAAGTTAATTAAAAAGAACAAATATTTTTCTAAAAACTATAATACTTTAAGAAATTGTAGACAATTAAAGGAACAGTTTAGTAACTATAAAATCAGTGTAAGAAGCAACAACAATAAATATGAGGCTGACATTCAGCTGTTACAGTGGGAGATTTCCCGCTTACAGGATTCCTTTAACAATATTACATCCAAATATGAATCCGCACAAAAGGAAATGGGAGAATATATCTTGGCAATGAACAGCTTGGTAGATTTATGTAGTGAAAATGAGAAAATGTATCGTTCTTTGACAAACAATCGAACATCTGATTGTACACTATCGGGTTGTTCACAGTCAATCATATCCCCTGAGTCTTCACTTTCAGTGACTCATACTGTTCAGTCGTGTGACAGTCTTGTAAGTACTTCCTTCGCCACACAGAATACACATCAAATAATAAAAAATGATATTGTAAACAATAACAAGATAATCATGTACAGCGATGAAATTGGTAAAAATATAGGTCACTTGCTCCATCAATGTTTGGATGATCTGGTGACCAATTATTGTGTGCCTGGTGCCAGTTACACGCAGATATTGGATGAAGTTATAAGTAGTAGCTACCATCAATCCACAAGTTTAATTATTTTTATTGGGAGAAGGGGAAATGCAAACATAGGCAAAATTAAAAAGTATTTTGATTGTTTATCAGAGTTAAGTGTAAATAAAATCGTCCTGTTTGCATTTCCTTACAGCAAAAGTTTGTCACAGGCAGAAAATGACCTTAGATATAAGTGTAACATGAAGCTACATACCATGTCTTTATATAGCTCAAACATAGATTTTATTGACACTAATTTAATAATTAGGAAAACATTTTTTTTGCATGAAGATAACTATTATCTTTCTACATTTTATAGACGACAGATAGCAAAGTCACTGTCTTATTGTATTTTTGACACAGCCAAGCAGTTGGCTAAAAATACTGCTTCTATTGAGCAGTTGAACTGCAGTAGTTTAAATAAATCTGTTCCAACTAATTTAAACTGCAACTTGAGACAATAGAATCAACCTCTAGCAATAATGTAACAAATGATTTAAAACCACACCCATCAAATTCCAGCTGTAAAATTATTAATAATAAGAAAAATAGATTAAACATTGTTCATCAAAATATTGAAGGTTTGATGGGTAAAGAATTGGAATTGGAGTTGTTCATGAACTGTAATTTCATTGATATTGTATGTGTGACTGAACACTGGTTAAAAAACCACCAGCTTATGTTCAGCTTCAATAACCACCAGCTTGCTAGCTCCTTCAGCAGAGTGAATATGATTCGTGGTGGCTCTCTAATAATAGTTCATAATACTTTGAAATTTAAGGAACGCAAAGATATAGTGAGCCTCTCTGTTGAGCGAGTAATTGAGTTTGCTTGTGTCGAGCTTGAGCGGTTCATTGTAATGAGTGTGTACAGCCCCCCATGTGCATCATATGAGGTTTTTGGAAAACATATGGAGGAAGCTTTATTTAAGAGTTCAAACACTAATAAAATAGTTGTTGTCTGTGGAGACTTTAATGTAAATTTATTAGAAAAATCAAGTGATACAAATAAGTTTATAACCTTATTTAAATCATATAATTTGTACAACAATTTCTTTGAACCAACTAGAATAACAGCTACTAGTGGTACTTGTATTGATAATATTTTTACAAACATGAAACCTTTGCACAAGTTGATTTTAAATGAGTTTGACTCTGATCACTGTGGCCAGTTAGTATCTTTTCCAAAAAAAACAATTAGAGCTCAAAGAAAACTTTTAACTTTTGTTCCTATACATGAATACCGCTTAGAACTATTTAAAAATAATTTGATAGAGAAACTGCCTGAATTGCCCTATCATGAAAACCCTGACCAAGCTTATACTTTGTTATTTAATCTAATAAATAGTCAATTTAGTAAGGTTTTTACCCCGAAAACTGTATCGGTTTGTGATCGCGTTACTTTTAGTGACTGGGCAACGCCAGGTATCTATAAAAGTAGGAAAAGGTTGTACGAATTATATTCTGAAAAGACATATAATCATGATGCAATCTTTCATGAATATGTTAAAAAATATTCAAAATATTTCAAACGGGCCTGTTCCTCTGCAAAATCCATACATTTAAAAAATAAAATGAAGTTATCTGGTAATAAAATTAAAACAACTTGGAATATTATTAATTCAGAAACTGGAAGATCCGCAGTACGTAGCCGGGACTTCCATTTGAAAATAAATAATGTAGACATTAAGACAGACATGGAGGTAGCAACTGAGTTTGAATCATTTTTCACAAATATTCCTGTTTTAACAACCAAAACCCTGTTGTCGTCTTCCACTTCTGCTTACTCCATACTCAAAGAATGTGTACCTGAATGTGACAGATATTTTGAATTTTCAGTTGTTAATGCAAAAGACATTGAAGAATCTTTCAAAAGTCTTGATGTGAAGAAAACTGCAGACCTATGGGGTTTGTCTGTAAAGATCATCACATCAATAATTAATATAATCTCACCTTATTTGGCAACTGTGTTCAATTCTTGCGTCGCTTCTGGTGTTTTCCCTGACTTGATGAAACTAAGCAAAGTGATTCCACTGTTTAAGTCTGGTAGCACATCTGATCCCACAAATTTTCGACCTATTTCAATACTGCCTACACTGAGTAAAATTTTTGAAAAAATTATTTTGACCCAAATGTTGAGACACTTTAACAAGCACGATCTTCTTCACAAAAAACAGTTCGGTTTTACTAAGGGTCGTTCAACTACAGATGCGGGCGTGGAATTGCTGAAAAACATATTCGAGGCCTGGGAGAACTCTCAGGATGCTATCGGTATATTCTGTGACTTGTCTAAGGCCTTCGATTGCGTACATCACGATACACTCATAAGGAAATTGCACCACTATGGAATAAGGGACAAGGCTCTCGACCTTCTGACTTCTTACTTAAATAACAGAATTCAGAGGGTTGATGTTAATGGTAAGAGATCTCCAGGTTCTGCGGTCACCATGGGTGTTCCGCAGGGTTCAATTCTCGGTCCTTTTTTGTTCCTTATTTATATTAATGACTTGCCTTATTACGAAAGAGATAATCATGAAATTGTGTTGTTCGCGGATGATACGTCACTTATTTTTAAAATCAAGCGACAATTACTTAATTTCGACGAAGTAAACAATACACTCTCCAAACTTGTCCATTGGTTCACTGTAAATAATCTTCTCCTTAATGAGAAGAAAACTAAATTTATAAAATTTTCAACGCCTAATGTCATTCAGGTACAGACCAATGTACAAGTGAATGGGATAGAGCTGGACCCTGTTGAGTCAACTATTTTCCTTGGCATAACTATAGACGCCAAGTTGCAGTGGGGCCCACATATCGACAAGTTGTCAAGTAGACTTAGTTCTGCAGCCTATGCTGTTAAGAAAATTCGGAACATTACTGATGTGGATACAGCCAGAATAGTCTATTTTAGTTATTTTCATAGTGTAATGACTTATGGGATTCTCCTCTGGGGTAACTGTGCAGACATTAACACCATCTTTGTTTTACAGAAAAGGGCTGTTCGAGCCATTTACAAATTGGGTCCAAGGGTTTCTCTCAGAGAAAAATTCAGAGAGTATGGTATTCTGACTGTAGCTTCTCAATATATTTATGAAAATTTATTGTATGTGCAGAAAAATATTTCAGATTTTGTTAAAATGTCCGATGTTCACAGTTTTAACACAAGGTACAAACACAACCTTGCTGTACATCCTACTCGTCTCCACAGAGTAAGCAACTCGTTCATGGGTCAATGTATACGTTTTTACAACAAACTTCCCATTGAGGTCCGTAATTTATCCCTTAAGAGATTTAAAGCTTTTATTAAAATTAAACTTTGCAATAAAGGATACTATAAAATTTCTGATTATCTTGATGATAAAAAAGCTTGGGACTGATCTGCTCGCTAGATACAGGCAATATTGTCTTTTTTTATATCTAGGTTTACGTTTATGTCATCTTTTATTTTGTACAGTTTTTATTGACATTGGATTATACCGTTTTTTTTTGACATGATTTATACACCGTTGTGACATTTTATTTATATACTTTAATTTGACAATTTGGTTTATATACATTTAACCATGCATATTTATTATATAACACAACAAACTTGTCTTGTCTTGTTGTCTGGACTTTAAAAGAGACTATGATCCCTGAGTTTGTTTCGGTATTTCTTCTCAGAGGTAGTCATATAGGAAATGCCGATGTCATCTAGTTTTTATAATTAACCGACTTGTAAAAGTGATTTTTAACATCCAATTTGCAGAATAAATGATTTGTATTTGTATTTGTATTTGTACTATTGAAAGCATAAGTTTGGTTTACGAAAAAGCGAGTTTATACGCTTTTTTTTTAATCAAACTTTTTTAAGCGCTTTTCGTTTAAACGCCCAATTCTACTCCTGTCTGAATCGAGTGCTGTATCAATCGAATTTGAATTCGAGTTAGTGTCAAATCGTACTGTATTTTTCTAGGAATTGACATTAGGTCGATTTGGTTCAGAGCTCGAACTAGTCGGGAGAAAGACCCCTGGCCAGAGTCATGTACACACGGCTACACATCAAGCTTTACATTTCCAGTATAAGCTGACCTCGCATTGTATAGGTTTTCCTTACAACGCGAGGTCAGCGTATACTGGTTTTTTACAGCTTGATGTGTAGCCGTGTGTACTAACACCAGGGCCCTATAGGTGCGGCACGCTATGATGGCGTTTTTGCCATTTTCCAATAGTGTTCTGACACATTACAAATGATTAGCGATTGGGACGAGCTTTGACCAACTCCAACTAGCTATTATGAATAATATCTACATAAAGTAATTTATCAAATTATTCAATAATACATAAAATATAACATTTAGCCATTTCGCTATATAATCAAATTTTCTGTGACATACATAAAAAACAGTAGAAATAAATAGAATTTGTATAATAGATTCGAAATTCAAAAATAGTACATTACTGTTCGCCTCGTACTTCCCAAGTGATTTTGAAAGACGAGGCGCAAGCCGATTCCTTTTTAACTAAACGAGGCCGTTAATTGCTATTTCGGCCGAGACTTGTATAGTACTTTTCTCTCATTTGCGAGGAAACACAAATTAATTCAACAGTATCTCATTTTCATTCACACCAATTCGCCCGCGCGCGGTTCTTGTTCTATTTTGAAAGTTTTGAAAAAAAAAAATGCCCATTCAGCCTGTATAATGATAAATATTTTGTACCTAAAAACACCTAATTTATGTAAGTGTGTAGGTACTTAAAAACCTCGGTAGCATAATTTAAAAAATAATAAGTGTCCAGCAATTTCTATTATTGTCCTGTTGGACATTGCCGGCCTGTTATTTCGTTGCGTACGGAAAAGAGCCGATTGTTGTATTCTTTTTTTTGAATAATGAACCAATTTCCGAGCAAGTGGGAGAAAATTATATTGCTGTAGCAGTGCATCACTATTGAAAATAAAGTACGGCAATTGTTCTTTCATACGTAGCTGTCAATATTTACGGATCTTCATGAGCAGGCAAACGTCAAAAACGCCATCATAGCGTGCCGTACCTATAATTCACGTAATTTTATGACGCACCGATCAAGTTACAGTGACGCTGCAGTTCGTTTCTGACAGCTATCGCCGTAGGTAAGAGAATACTAAAAGCATAGTTTTGATCGAAACTTAACTACAACTATACTGCAACTGCACTTCTTTGGTTACGTGAATTGACCCTTACGATTCTGAGAAAAGGCCCATGTCTAGCAGTGGGACAGTAATGGAAGCCTCTTTTAATGCCTTAAAAAATCATACAATTGAAATCGCTCAATAACGATGCGCTCGGTCTCATCTCCACGCTCTGTTTCCTGTTATAGAATAGAATTTAGTAATAAATCACGTGTTAGTGCATTTTTGTGTTAACGCTACGTTAAAGAACGGTAATTAGACGAGCGATGTGGATAAATGACGTACATAACTGCAGTAGGGATGTCGAAAAACATCGATATTTTTGTTCGATATATCGATATGTTTTCACTATGTTTTATTTTCTATATGAAAGGACAATGCGTCAGATTATCCCCCCAATCCTAACACCAACCAATAGATCTGAAATGCATCTCAGTTTAAGCATACACGGTGATTACTTTTTAATATGGAGACGTCCCTTAAATATTCGAGATATTCCGAGAAAATCCTGTATTTTAAAAGTATTGTTTTGCTCCGATATTTGTGAAATTCATAAAACAACTTACTTTTGGTGTTACTTATGGTCAACTTTTATAAGGAAAAGTAGTACAATAAATCTTGCTAACCATTTTTGTAACAAATTTTTATACAAATGTACCGAATTTGGCGAAACATTCGTTTTAAATAGGTATTTGATTTCCACACCCCATGAATTTTGAAGCCTCTTTATCGATCCTTGAGTAACAATTGATACATACAAAATGTCTGTTGGATAAGGAAGATGTGTCGTCTCATGTACTGAACATTGTCCTTTAAAGTTTGGAAATCAATCTTAATCGTTTTTATTTTTAATCTACAAAAATGTTTTTTTTCTGTCTGTACATACCAGGATTAAAGATAAAAATATTCACACGTATAATTTTTGATTCTTTCAATTCTCGGCTAATATCCGCAATATATCAGTAGATGTATCGATATTTTTTAGCTGATATTTTTTAACATCCCTACGCTTCGGTAATGTTTGAGAGAAAGACTGAAGTAAAATTCGTTGAAGAGTAAAAGTTGATGGAAATCTATTCTTTGTTGAGATACGTAATGAATAGGCAACCGCCCCTCTTCCTGAGGGTTTTTTTTTACATTTTTCCCAACAGAAAGATTAAGTATTTTTCGTCATATTAACACGGGCCAGTGGCGGCTTAAGGGAAGGGCGATGGGGGCGGTCCACCCCGGGTGCCGAGCACCAAGTGGTGAAAAGTGGGTGCGGCCTCTTGGAAGCCGCCAGATTTCTTCTTAATTGGCGGTCTTGCGGACTGCCTCGGAGCCATATTCCGAGTCTGTTCCGAGTCTAATGATGTGTCTAAGATTTGTCGTTTCGGTAGCTTCATGTGCAAACAGCTTTTCAAAATTAGCTTTTTTGACGTCTGTGGTCTGGTGGTTCGAGTGTCGGACTGCTGAGCACGAGGTCGTGGGTTCGATTCCCACAGGACACAAATATTTGTGTGATGAACATAAGTGTTTGTGTTGGTCTGGGTGTTGCTTATGTATTATAAGTATGTAATTACAAAATAAAATAGTATATAAATATTATATCCATTTTCTAGTACCCATAGTACAAAAAATATTTATTTATATTTATATATTTTTATATGCTAATTTATTGTTCTAAAGTACAAAAAAATTATGTGAAATTTAATTAAAAGTTGTTAAATTGTTCTTTTATTTTATTAAAGTGCGATTTTAGCTATTTTAGGACTTTTATGTACCTACGGCATAGAATAGGTAATTATACGAGTCTTTTCTTATGCCTACGGCTTCCCTTCTGAAAATATTCACCCTTTGCCACTGGTAGGTACGTCAATGTACTTAGACGTACACCGATTTACTTATTTTTTTCTTGTTTTTCTTTTTCTTTTAATTGTCTATATTTCTGTGTAACTCACACAAGCTGTATACACACAAGTCATCGCCATTGGCTTACTAGTGAAAGTGGGCCACTCTCCGAGTCATTTGTTGACTGGCCACCGTGGTTTGTTATTATGTGTACAACTGACTTTGAATGAGAAGAAACTTCCGTGAGTGTTGGTTGCCATTACTATGGCAATTGGGCAAATATCACTAAGGCCCGTAATACAGAACGTTCCTCGAGCGTTGATCACTGTTTAAAACTAGTTTTGAGTTGGGATTCAATTTTAGAACATTCCTCAAGCATAGATTCATTGATCACAGTTCAGCTGAGTTTAGCTTTATTCTACACTGTTACCCTTTTCGGTGTTTGAGCAGAGATTTGATCTGTAATCACTCAAGTGTGGTCGAGACCACGTTATATTCGTGTGTTATGTTGTTGAATTTAAGTTTATAATTACTGTATTGGAATAAAACCGATGCTCAAGAAGTAACGATTCCATCCTCAAGTAATGATCAGGTGATTGAAGATCAAACCGTAATTGAGGAACGTTCTGATAGATAATAATAGAAAACATTTTTCAATTTCGCATAAAATCTCTTGAAATCTTTAAAAAGTGCTGAAATTAGAGCGAGACGGCTGTAAAACTTGAAAGGCCTCAATCACTCATTATAAACGACTTTGCCTAAGCCCTAATCTATGCAGCTCACATAAAATGACAAGCCACGTCTTCATTCCTTACTCTTCCATCACGATTTAATAGCACACGTAATGAAATATGCAAACACAATATACATACACATACCATGACCGGACATTCAACTCTATAAGAAACGCCATGGTAAGCATAAATATACCTTAAATCTTCTTTTGTAAAGTCTATATTCCCAACACTTACATTCGCAAACGTGTCGAGTTCTATCAGTTATTGGAAAATGAAACATTAGTTTTCTAGAAATAGAATCGCTTTTCAATTGTTAGGTGTTAAATTCTATCGGTTCTTAGTACAAGGCATTTTGATCCTTATTTGTAAGAAGATAAAGTTGGGTTTATGTTTTTTATTGTTAAATAAGGTGTAATGTTCACTGTTAATTGATTAAGCGCTCATAATATCGTTCTTGGGTGTCCCCGATTATATTTCAATGGAAAATGAGCAGAGAATTAAGCTGTAATAATATTAATAAGATGGTTTGGACATATAGAGAGGATGGACGAGAGGAGATTGACGAAACAAGTATACGAAGCGAGTGTGGATGGAAGAGTAGGAAGGGGACAACCTCGGCCAACGTATCGCGATCAAATCGCGGACGTTCTCAAAAAATGCCAGGTTAAGAGTTCTCTCAACCGACGAGCATGCATGACGAGGTTAATGGACGTAGATGAAGCGAAAGAGGTGTGTCAGGGTCGTAGCAGGTGTAAATCTATAGTCTCTGCCTACCCCAATGGGAAAACGGCGTGATAATATGTATGTATGTACGTATGTAATATTTACTTCAAATCGTTGGCGTTGGTATAATTCCTAAAGTCCTAAGAGGCTTTTTAGGTTTAAAGTCGTATCGCTCTAATTTTTTCAAGCCTTTTTAAAGGTTTAAAGAGATTTTAGACAAAATAGAAAAATATATTCTATAAACATTCTTCAGAGTGGCAATCACTACGAATATTTAAACAATGGTTTTATTTCCATACATGGTAAATAGAAAGAAAAACAGAGAAACAATTTTTTTCTCTTGCCTCCTACGTCTAAGCAATAAATCAAAAATCAGGCCGAAAATATGTTTCAAATATTCGTAATTTTATCCTGTAGGATGTTAATAGAATATATTTTTCAATTAAGTGTTTAAGTCATTTAATTTTATTTATTTTCAAGAAAACATGGTTTTACATTATAAATGTGACACTAGATCCCACACTAGGATACCTTGTGTTGCAGGATCCAGTCTCTTTCGACACGTCGGAAATGACATAAATCAATCATCAATCAATCAAACAATCATCAATTTCGCCTAAAAAATCTCTTGAAATCTTTAAAAAACAGCTGTGTAACGTGAAAGACCTCCTTAGGTAATATTGCTATAACGCTTGGCAAAACGAGTTACAATTTTTTTGGCTTCAAAATACAGCTTGCGAATTTATCTTAATTCATTTCGTAATAATTACGTAAATACTTAAGTACTTAAGTACCTAGGTACATGACATACGTTTTCGTAACTTGAATCGTGTATTTTGCAATGTTGCTATGTCATAATTTTGTTAGTTTAATATAAATATCTATGACAGCTGTCAAAATGACAAATAACATTACATTAGAGAAAACAAAACAAGCTATTCTTTTGTTATTTAAGAGCATTGCGAAAAAGGTGTTATTCATTTGATACTAGCGAATAAAATTAAATTAAATGCTTTTGTTGTTGCAATGTTAATTTTTCAGTATTTTATTATGACAGATGGCAGTGTGGTTCCGGAACCATAACTCGTTGTTCTTCTAAACAGCGCATCTAGTACGTAGTACATATATTATATTGATGCAACCACTGAGGTAGTATGTAGATGCAACAGATACATATTGTTATTTTATCTGTGACACTACGACAATGATTACCGCCACACGAGATTTGTTGCGTAATCGCGGCTTTTTGTCTTACTATGAGTGTGAATGTGTGCCCGTACTTCTAAGCGAGCCATCTTACTATGGGTGCTTCACTTATTGTTTAGCGAGAACCCATCCGCTTTTATTTATTCGCCCATGCCCTCACATTCTAATTTTCATTGTTCAATAAAAAGAACTGTTGCATTAAAACCTTGGTTTAACAAATAGTTAACCATGCACTAACAGTTAAAGTTAACTGTTATGTTCCATTACAATGATTTCTTTCCATTTGACTGCGCAATGCATATTGTGATACGTTCACGGCTTTTAAGTTTATGGGACTGGCAGACTATATATGATATGATAATCCTACAAATGCGAAAGTGTGTTTGTTAGTTTGTCCTTCTTTCACGTAGCAATGGGGCAACGTGATTTTTTGAAATACATTATCGCATATCCCTCGCTAACTGTTCATGTTCCCTGAATCAAAAGCAGCCTATATGATAATCCGGGTTACGGTCTATCTGTGTGCCAAATTTTATCCAAATCCATTCAGCCGTTTCAGCGTGATTGAAGGACAAACAAACGATCACAAACGTGCATACATTCGCATTTATAATATTAGTAATATTTGAATTAATCTATCATTACTTATACGTTTTAATGTTTTTTGCCAGAGAGGTAGACCAAACAAAATTTGAATGGATTGTGTGAAAGATGATATGGATAAAAAGAAAGTGAACACGGAGATGACGGTTGATAGAGATGTATGGAAGAAAAATACATGCTGCGCCGACCCCAAATAAATTGGGTTAAGGGCAGGAGGATGATGAGGTAACATGGTATCTGAAGGACATAAGGTTATTTTTTTTCAGGAAAATAATTAAAAACTTGACACGTTAATGCGGCGGTTATTGCTTTTCTTCCACTAGCTCGGAAATTGGTACATTATTTGAAAAAAAGAATAGGTACATCAATCGGCTCTTTTTCGTACTCAACGAAATAACACGCCAGCAATATCCAACACGAAAATAATATAAATTGCTGGAGAGTTTTTACTTTTTAAATTATGCTAGCGAGGTTTTTAAATACACACTTACATAAATTTGGTATTTTTGTGAGGGTACAAAATATTTATCATTATAAAGGATGAATACGCATTTTATTTTTCAAAACTTTGAAAATAGAACAAGAACCGCGCGCGGATGTATTTGGCGCGAATCATGGTATAATAAGATGTTTCACCAGGTATTCTCTTCCCGCAATGACAGCGCGATGCCTCCAAGCTACGTCACGATCAGTGCTGCCATTGATTGATATCTTCAATATACTTAAGGAGATTTTTGTTCATAATGAATATAAAATAAATTCCTAACTAGACTAACTATTTGTTATCTCGTGTTATTCAGCTAATTAGAAACTATATTAAATTACTAGTTAAAAAGTGATTCTTTATAGAAGAAAGTAAATGAAAAAATGCATTTTGCTCGGGTAATTTATTTTCACAAAGTGGCAGCACATCAAACTGACAAGTGTAACGCTAACAGCCCGCTATTGGCTCCACGGCCGATGACGTAGTACGGAGGCAATCACGTGACCTAGCTGTCACGGGAAGAGACTACCTGGTGTTATTATACCATGGCGCGAATGAAAATTAGATAGGTACTGGTGCCGATTCTCTTGTCACAAAATTCTCTAAACTAGACTAAAAATCACCTAAATTTAGTTTAGTCCTGTCAAACGACGTTTTCTATTCTGAAATTCACTTTAAAACTAATTTTTGGTTTGACAGGACCAAAATTAGTTTAGTTATCCAACTTAGTAAAAATTGACATTTTGCTATTCTGTAATTGACGTTTTTCACCTAATATTAGAAATGTCAACCTAAATCTGACTATTTTTAGAAGGCATCAAAATACATGTCGACTATAATTAGTTATCAACAACTAAAATTGCAAAGCTTATTTTATTCATTTTTATAGTTTTTAGGTAGTTTAAAATAAATAATGGATGCCTACTATGTGGTTGCAGCTGTTGTAGATTCAGCAGAAAGGTAAATTTTTCATAGAAATATAAAATGAAATTTATAATTTCGATAAGAAGAGGATAAGAAGTACATAAATCCATACAATGGGAAAAAAAAATCTATGTGACATTCAATTCTATCCTTTTATGCTAATATGTGTCCCTAAAAAGCCTGAATAAAAAAAGTCTCCAAGTTTGTAATCCTGCGTGGTACTTTTTAGCTTATATTCTAACCATTGACTTGTACCTATGGACCAGTAATACCTACGAAATAAGCGTGGTATGCCTACAATATCCGGGCCACCGTTATGGTGGCCATAGCTAGGGAAGTAAGTAATCAAAACTAAAAAGTATCGATATCGATGCTCGTGTTTCGTACCAGAGATGTGTGCTGATGAAAATCATTTTCAAGTAGTAATAAATAATGCAATTATATCAAATACTAAGTTCGGCTGTCCCTAGGACATAAAAAATCAAGCTTCTAGGTCAAGGCAATCATACGGCTATGTCACATTTTGATACTCGCAAAATCACATAAAAAACCTAGAGGGTACTTCGCATTGACCTAGAATCATGAAATTTGGCCAATATATCGAAATATCTTTTTTTTTTTCAATATATCGAACTCCGATTGTATATTTAAAAATATCTATAGATCGAAAATCTGATATTTAAAAAATATCAACAGCCCTAGTTTGTTTACTTGACAGCTCATGTACTATGGGCCACATTGCGGGGTAAGCGGGGTTGCCACGCGGCGTAGGTATTTTGACATCCCGTAAAGATGTTGCCAAACAGAGAATATACAAATAACATGCGATCTCTTTCACCAGACGACATAACACGTTGGTTAACAAGAGACAAAGAATAGTTCAATAACGATTTAATAGATATTTGTATAAACTAGGTGGATATAGAAGAATGTGCCACTTCTATAGGTTTCTTAATTCAATGATTCTAACTTATTCAACTTTTTTTTAAATTTCGTGGCCTGGGTGCTAGAACTTTTTAACCACGTCTTTAAAAAGGGAAATTCCAGCTTTTTAAATTAAAGAAATAGTTTATTATTGTGATTGCCCATGGAATTCAAAGGACCTTGCATTTTTTGCAAATAGCTCTGTTTCTCGTTGTTTAAGATATACATATGATACGCTGCAATAATAACAATATATCTCCTTTGATAGGTACTCTTAGGCCCGTATTACAGAAGGTTCCTCAAGTACAGTTTATACTCCAATCACCTGATCACTACTTAAGGATAGAATCGTTACATGAGTATCGGTCTTATTCCAGAACGGTGATTATTATAAACTTTAATTCAACAACATAACACACGAATTTGACCTGAATTAAAATAGAAATCTCTACTCAAGCGTAGTCTGGACCACACCAGAGTGATTTATTATTACAGATCAAATCTGTGATCAATAAATCTCTGCTTGAGGAACGTTCTAAAATCAAAGCTCAACTCAAAACTAGTTTTAAACAGTGATCAACGCTTGAGTATCGTTCTGTAATACGGGCCGTAGAAAATAATAACCTAGCTCTTTAATCTGATCACATTATTCCAATTTATATATTTTATTGAAAATATAAAACAAAAATGTACTTTATTTCGTGACATGATTTTTTCTTCTTAATTTTAATGATAAACTAATAATTCCAAATATTCCAAATTTAATTTCCTTCTGTTTTTGTGAACTTTCGGTCATTCCATTCACTCTTTAATAATTTTTTCAAGATGTACTGGTAACACCGCCAATTCAACTTAGATGCGTCAAACTCAATTATTAGAGCTGTCAACAAGTTTTCTAAAATAAGAAAAAGATAAACACAGAATAAGTTTTATGATTTTCTAAACTAAAATTTGTAAATTTTAGTTATAGTTAGGTTTAGGTGGGTGTACAAGAGAATCGGCACCACTGTCAAACTTTTAGTTTCCTTTAGTTAGTTTGTAGTTTCCTCGCAAATGAGAGAAAAGTACCATACAAGTCTCGGTCGAAATTGCAATTAACGGCCTCGTTTAGTTAAAAAGGAGGTTTTTAAAACACTTTATTGCTTCATTTCAGGAATTCATTTCAATCTTCAAGAATTATTTCATTGTTGAGTTTACTAGTAGCAATAAAGATGATTCAAAATAAATGATTGATGAGAAATCATCTGATCTTCCAAATTAGTCAGAAGTAAGGCAATATAACTAATAAGGCATGGTCATTAACCCAATGGTCAAAATTGTCACCCACGTGATTTTACTTAACGGTAAAAATTTGCATAATTTACCGTTATCAAATACTACACTTGATTTGATTGTTCGTAGATTAAGATGGTTTTCGATCATGTTAAGGTAAAGATTGTAGGAAGAGGAAGGAATCTAATCAGCTCATCAGCTCAATGGCAAGGAAACCCACTTCGTAAAAACATATAACTCATATTTCAGAATAGTTTAATTATGTACACATCCGTGACACCGAGATTTTTATGAATAATGCTGAAATGTTAAAATAATATATTGACTTTTGTTTACTATGTCCGTGTAGTTGGGAGTCCTGGAGACAGCAGACTCGGGGTAGTCTGCTGCCCGACCAGCAGCTGGCGTAGCTGGCACAGCCGGCGTAGTTGGCGCAGCTGGTAAAGGCCCATGAGGTGAGGTGGCGTGCAGTGTTCCGTGTGCGCCACCGAGGAGGGTGCGGCCGACGTTAGGCCGCACGGGGAGAAGGGGCTCGCCTGCTTGTGGCGGGCCAGGGACCTGTCGGGGGTGGTTGTGTGAATACTCACGGGTTTCCACGCCCCCGGCTAAGGTAGTTGAAGGAACACCGTGGTGGTTTTAGTCGGTAAGAGTCCGACACTGGCTCCGCCTACCCCGGGCGGAGTGCGTCTATGAGGATTTCCCCACGGAAAAAAAAAAAAAGGCTCCAGTCTCCACAACATAATGTTAAGCAAATATTTGTTTTAATGGTTTACACTGTAAGAACTCTTTATGTGGTGGAGAATTAAATGAATGATTTATTTTATTAGTTTTAATAAACGTAGCTAAACACGTTTTTGATAGAAAGGGCTCAAAATATGGAAGTTTTAAACATTTTTGTGAAGTATGGTAGAAAATGATAAAAAAAAAAAAAATGAAGGATGGCCGATGGGGCAGTAAAGTTCTGGAGTGGCGACCGCGTACTGGAAGGCGCAGCGTGGGTAGGCCCCCCACAAGGTGGACCGATGACCTGGTGAAGGTCGCGGGAATCCGCTGGATGCGGAAGGCACAGGACCGGTCGTTGTGGCGATGTTTGGGGGAGGCCTATGTCCAGCAGTGGACGTCTTTCGGCTGAAATGATGATGATGATGATGGTAGAAAATGTATTGTTTGCGGCCCCCGGGGGCCTAACTTTTTTTTGTTTGTTTATAATGTCTTAATAGATAATTATTAGTACCTTAATATAATTACGATCTAGTCTAGAAGACTAATAATTATACTGCTAGCTAAAAATATTAATTCTAAGAATGTGTCCACTGGCACTATCTTAGCGTCTCTTAAGGCGAAGTCACTTTTTTCATGTGTCTTTAATTAATATTTACTACCACTATTAATATTTTAAAACTACACTAACTCAAAAGGCTTTGTCCTTTTCAGTCTTCTCACTAAGTCTGTTTTCGAGGAGCTGGATAGCCTCAACGTTCACATTATGATGTAGTCTATATTCATGAGCTTCGGCATACTTTTTGATGATGTTCTTAACGAAGTCCATTTTGAGGTCCCGTTGGAGATCGTCATTTCTAATGTACTAGGGGGCCTAACAGCGCCTAATGAATTAATACTTAATTCCATAATGATATGAAAAGCTTAGCAAAATTGTACGTAAAAAATCGGCTTCCCCATGCTTCTTGAGGAGATCAGCCGATTCAGAACATTTTCAATTAGCAGTTGTCGACTGATTCGGTTTGTTATCTCTTTTTCTCTCGTTCTGTGAATCGTAAACGAAACGAGATAAAAAACCGAATCAGTTGATAGCAGCTTTTCTAAAATGTTCCGAATCAGCGCGCAGATTAAGGCAGTCGTTTCGTGAGAAAATATTACATTTACCAGCATCTGGTTAAACTGGAACATAACCATTCCATTACTGTCCCACTGCTGGGCACGGGCCTCTTCTCAGTATGAGAAGGCTAAGGCCTTAGTCCACCACGCTGGCCTAGTGCAGGTTGGCGGACTACACACACCGTTGAGAACTGTATGGAGCACTCCCAGGTGTGCAGGTTTCCTCACGATGTTTTCCTTCACCGTTAAAGCAAGTGATAATCGAATATAAATCCGCACATGAATTCGAAAAGTCTGAGGTTCGAGCCGGGATCGAACTCATACCCTCCTGCATGCAAGGCAAGCGTTCAACCACTAGGCTATCACTGCTTAAATTGGAAGCTGACGACATTATATTTTACAGAAGATATGAATTTCTCGTCTGGATTTATACACCGAAAAGATGGCAGCGAAGTTTTTTCCTACTGCCATTATTCCTTGGGTTTTCCACTTTTAAGTGGGATATATAGAAAGGTGAAAGTCTTATGATGGCGGCCTTCACGTTTAATAGACCATGGTTGACCGAGTACCATAAATTGACACCTTTCTACCTAACACCATGTACGTCACGCTTTTAACACATGTGGGGTAGATAGAGTGACTTTGAAGAGCCTTTCTTAATATTAACTATTATAAAATATAATTGATGGTTCCACAGTGTAGACTGGGTGGCGATATTTAATTGATCGTCCGGCGCACCCTGGGCAGTCAGCCCTGCTACCAACCTGCTGACTGGCTAATTTATTTCCCACGGCATGAGCCACAGGCGGGGCGCGCGTGCCAACACTTTGCACCATAGTATAGAGCAGCGGTACTCTAAGTGTGTTCCGCGGAACCCTAGGGTTCCGCGATACCCCTGTAGGGGTTCCGCAAGAATTTAGAAAAAAAAAACAAAACACCTCTCTCTGGTCACTGGTCGAACGTTTTGAATCCGCCCGCCGCGCGTATACTTGTGAGCGCGCAGTCCCTTTGATAAAAGCCGCCTCTGAATTAGACGCTATAGTTGTGAACAAGCGACTTTCGGCTCTATCTTCAAAAGCATAAAGTCGAGATTGTTTACAACGCATTTTTTTGTATTTATATTTTTATTTCCGCTTTTTGTTTATCAAAGGCGCCGACTCGAGTATTTTTGAGAATGTTCGAGTTCGAGTCTAGGACTAAGTATAAAAGCGCTATTATATAAAAAAAGTCGCGCCTCGTCAGTCAGTTGACGATTAGTGTTCGGAGCGATAAGTTCGTACCTACCTACTTACAAGCTGGCTAGCCTGCTGCCTTCTTGTAAGTTCTACTGCCCGCTGTATTCTGATTGTATCAGTTTTGTACATTTCTTCTTTGGACTAAACTTTGTCTCATAAACGCAGTAACGATTGTGCATTATTTTGACCCTACCATCCTGACGTGTAACATTATTAATAAAGAAGAATGGAACGTTGGCTTAAAGGTGTTAAACGTGTTGCAACGACATCTTCTAATGACGCTGAATGTTCAAAAGCAGTACGCGCGGAGAATGCAGCAATTACCGATCCAGACGATGATGCCACGACGTCAAGCTCCACGGTTTCAAAGACGAAAAAAAGGAAGTATGATGAATCATATATCAGTTTCGGATTTGTTGATTCCAACGGCTCACCTCTCTGCATGTTATGTAGTAAACTGCTTCCTAATAGTTCCATGGCACCTGGCAAATTACGCAGACATTTAGAAACTGTACACCCCGAGTCTAAAGACAAGAATAAAGAATTTTTTGTTCGTAAAAAAGAACAGTTATTGGAAAGTCAAAAAAATATGATGCATGTAACACAAACTATCAATGAAAAGGCCACGGAGGCATCATATTTAGTTAGCTATCGCATTGCACAAGCAGGTGAAGCGCACACTATCGCTGAGAATTTAATAAAGCCATGTGTGTTAGACATAACAAAATGTATGCTCGATGAAAAATCTGCAAAGCATCTTTCTACTGTACCGCTATCAAACGATACTGTTTCACGGCGAATCCATGATCTGGCAAGCTACGTCAAACAAGAACTAGTTGCACGTCTACAAAAAACACGATTCGCCTTGCAAATGGATGAGTCAACTGATGTCACTGGTCTGGCTATCTTGCTGGTTATCGTGAGATATCCATATGAACGTTCTTTTGAAGAAGACATGCTTATGTGTTCACCGCTGCCCACAAACACTACCGGGGAAGAAATTTTTAATAAAATAAACATATTTTTTAAAGAAAATAATCTTAGTTGGAACGATTGCATTGACATTTGTACAGATGGGGCCAAGGCGATGACAGGTAAAACAGCAGGAGCAGTATCACGAATAAAAAGTAAAGCGCCTAATTGTAGTTCCAGCCATTGTATTCTGCATAGACAAGCACTTGCAATGAAGCAAATGCCGTCAAATCTAAAATTAGTTATGGATGAAGCGGTAAAAATAATTAATTTTATCTAATCACGACCACTACAATCCCGATTGTTCTCATTATTGTGTGAAGATTATGGCAGCAAACATAAAACACTGCTGCTCCATACAGAAGTGCGATGGCTGTCTCGGGGTAAAACTTTAACAAGGCTATTTGAACTTAGAGCCGAGTTACAAATGTTTCTTTCAGCAGATACAGTTTCTTTTAATTTGAAAGACCGTTTGTATGATAAAACTTGGTTGTTCCGATTGTCTTTTATGGCGGATATCTTTCAAAAACTGAACGAATTGAATTTATCATTGCAAGGTAAACAGACAACAGTGTTCCAGGCCTATAACAAAATAACTGCCTTCAAAAGAAAATTAGATTTTTGGATTATTTGCGTTGGTAAGAGAGAAATAGAAAGCTTTACGTCACTCAGTGAGTTTGTTAGCGATAACGACTCGGAAATGTTTCAAGATGATGTGTTTGAAGAATTGGTCCAATATCTCACTTCGATGCGCGCATCTTTTGTAAAGTATTTTCCCGAAGAACATAATACAAAAATGAAGCTGAATTCATGGATTCATAATCCTTTTTTACCCAACTTGCAAAAGCCCGAAAGTATGTCAAACGAGATATATGAATCTCTTTTAGAAATGTCATCAGACACAAGTATGGAGTCACTGTTCAAAACGACGCCTCTCAACGATTTTTGGTGCAGAATCCGTGATGAATATCCAATGCTTGGCAGAATGGCTCTGAATATTCTTCTCCCGTTCCCAACAACATATTTGTGCGAAACAGGATTCTCAACCTATGCAGCCACGAAAACAAAATATCGCAATAGACTGGACGCCGAACCTGATATGAGACTTCAAATGTCTTCTATCAAACCTGATATCAACCAATTGATGAAAAATAAAAAACAGTTTCATACCTCCCATTAGTTAAGATTTTTTCATTTTTAATATCTTCTATTATTGTACTTGGCATGTGGTTAAAGTAAGTAATAATTAGTAACTGTTACATTGTACTTTTATTATGCTTATATAATAAAGAATACACTTTTAAAAACTATTGTTTTATTGTAGGGTTCCGTCAAGTATTTTGCTTGTCAAAAGGGTTCCGTGACCAAAAAAGTTTGAGAACCGCTGGTATAGAGCATTTCAAAACCATTCTCAGTATGCCTTATGACTTGTTTCTGTAAATACTGTAACAAAACCCGCAAAAATGCCTCATTGCGCTGTTTTTAACTGCAGAAACAAAAGCTGTAAACTAAATTTGATTGACGTTGTTTTTTAGGGTTCCGAAGTCCTACAAGGAACCCTTATAGTTTCGTCATGTCCGTCCGTCTGTCCGTCTGTCCTAATCCTTTACAGCTTAATAACTTCTACAGTTATAAACATAAGTAAATGAAATTTTGTTAAAAAATAGTTTACATATCGATCTCAATTTTAAAAGAATAAAAAAATTGTTTTTCAGTATTTTAGGGGTGGCGTCCATACATGTGAAATGGGGAAAAAACATTTTTTTTCGCTGCACCCCCTCGTGTGGGATATCATTGAATAGGTCTACTAAAATTAAGGTAATGTTTGGTACACCACTTTTTTATCAGGTGTACCATCTGCGAAATATAGCCCGCCAAAGTGGCTTGCAATGTGCCCCCCCCCCCCCTGCCATTTCTAAACTATGCAATGTAGAAACTTATAATCTTCCACATTGATAGACCTTTATAAAAACTCTCTTTTAAAATTATTTCGAGTATAATGTAATTATAATTTTTTGAGTTATAGAGAGAAAACTGAAAAATACTTAAAACGTCCTAGTTCAAAGGTCATTGACCTTAGAGAAAAATTATCATAGCAAATAATGCTCCTTTAGCTACTTTCTATTTGAAAAAATCACAAAAAGTAACTTTATCGCTAGATGGCGCTACTAACAACACGCTCTGAGTCGCGAATACTGCCGATTATTGCAAAAACTAAAATAGCCATGATTAATATTCGATTTGATTCGTTTGTAATTACACCTACTTAAGGAACCCTATAATACTGAGCATGGCCCGACATGCTCTTGGCCGGCTTTTTTTTAATTATTATTGACGTCAACATGGGAGGCGTGGTTTGTCCGAAAGTTGCCACGCATGAATCGCAAGTAAAATTGTGATTACAACCATATTATCTATCTATTTCTGTGGCATGAGCTATTATCATTATGTAGTTCTGTGGACATGATATTAGAAGAAGTTTGAACTCCAATGTAATGACGTAAATAACACTCATATCTTAAGACTTTTTCTGATTTAGTGGTCAGCTTCCTAAATTATCCTAACCAGCTGTGAATCAGCCTTTAAACGCCGATATCCGCTACGATATTATTTTATGAGCTTAAACTGATTAGGTGTCAGGTGATCTCAGGTTTCTAAGAAAATCGCGGAAAGATAGGTTATTTAAAACGGGATCAAAAGATCAATCCAATCTGTTGTCAAGTGCATTTCAATTTTGTTTTAATTTTGTCTTGTAGGTAATCTTATTAAAGAATATTTGTAGCGTTATATGTTACTATATGTATAGTACCTATGTCCCATTTTAATAAGATTTATTTTGCTCGTTTCGTATTTGTTGGTGTGATAATATAATTACTGTCTTTTTTCAGGGTTCCGTACCCAAAGGGTGTCAAACGGGACTCTATTACTCTCGCTATAATGTCCGTCCGTCCGTCTGTCTGTCACAAGGCTGTATCTTTTGAACGGTAATAGGTAGCCGGTTGAAATTTTCTCAGAATATGTGTTGCTATGACCACTATCACGGCGAACACTAAAAATTAAAAAGTCTAAAACCAGAAGGGGTCCCCTTTACAAGAAATCTCGAAATACATGCATATTTTTCAACGTTTTTGTTTCTGATCTATCTTCAAAACGGTAATACATACTAGCATCAAACTTGGTCTGATTCTAGTGCATACTATTTAGTTTAGCAACAAATACTAAAAATAGGTCAAACATAGACATATGTCCGACCGAAAGTATAAGACCGAAGAGTATAACTTGCCTCTTTGTTTAGCGTTTGTGGACTACGAGAAAGCCTTCGATTCGATCGAGACTTGGGCGGTACTACAATCTCTTCAACGGTGCCAGATTGACTATCGGTACATCGAAGTGTTAAAGTCTTTGTATGGAAACGCCACTATGTCAGTCCGATTACAGGACCAAGCCTCGAAACCTATCCTTCTGCAGCGAGGTGTGAGACAGGGAGATGTGATCTCTCCGAAACTGTTCACTGCTGCATTGGAGGATGTCTTCAAGGTTCTGGACTGGAAGGGGCTAGGCATTAACATAAACGGCGAGTACATCACTCACCTTCGGTTTGCCGACGACATAGTAGTCATGGCTGAGACCATGGAGGACCTCGGTACAATGCTCGATGACCTCAGTAGAGCTTCTGATAGAGTGGGTCTTAAAATGAATATGGACAAGACAAAGGTTATGTCGAATTCCCATATAGCACCCATTCCCGTATACACCGGAGAATCTACACTCGAAGTTGTTGACGATTATGTATATCTAGGACAAACTGTCCAGCTAGGTAAGTCCAACTTCGAGAAAGAGATCAATCGTCGAATCCGACTCGGTTGGGCAGCGTTCGGGAAGCTACGCAATATCTTCTCGTCCAAAATACCGCAGTGTCTCAAGAAGAAAGTCTTTGACCAGTGTGTGTTGCCAGAAATTACTTACGGTACTGAAACGTGGTCGCTCACAACACAATGGGCCTGATAAGAAGGCTCAAAGTCACTCAAAGGGCAATGGAGAGGGCTATGCTCGGAGTGTCCCTGCGTGATCGAATCAGAAATGAGGAGATTCGCAGGAGAACGAAAGTAACCGACATAGCCCGAAGAATTGCCAAACTTAAGTGGCAGTGGGCGGGGCACATTGCTCGCAGAACGGATGGCCGATGGGGCAGTAAAGTTCTGGAGTGGCGACCGCGTACTGGAAGGCGCAGCGTGGGTAGGCCCCCCACAAGGTCGACCGACGACCTGGTGAAGGTCGCGGGAATCCGCTGGATGCTGAAGGCACAGGACCGGTCGTTGTGGCGATGCTTGGGGGAGGCCTATGTCCAGCAGTGGACGTCTTTCGGCTGAAATGATGATAGACATATGTGGTGGTACCTGCGTAAGAAAGAGATGCAAAAATTCATATTTCGCTCATGGTGCGTTGATGTCTTTTGATGAACTCTCGTAAATTAAATCTGTTTCTACGGGGTATCAGGTCGATGGGTGGTACGGAACCCTTACTGCGTGAGTCCGACTCGCACTTGGCCGGTTTTTTCTTTTCATGTCAAGTGGTGTTAAGTGAAAGTTGATTAGTTAATTTTTGCCTATATTAGTCTTTTTGAGACGAGGTATCAGTCCTTCAAAAGGTTGCTTCCACTTTTAACCCACGCCTCTTCAACCCAAATTTTTTTCCACTTTGAACCCATTTCTATGCCACGTTCAACAATCATTTGACAAGTGCACATTCAAACCAAAATGTATGCCACGTTCAACCCACGTCAGCAAACATCTGACTACATGACGAAGAGTTCAAAACTGTCATAGGTTTTCGCATGACTGACACTTACATACGTAGGTATAACCAATAAGTATGTATAACACGTATTTGATATTGCCTCACACATACAAACAAGGTACTAGACCGTAATATTACGTCATTTGTAGAGGACATAGATCTAAAAATAGTAGGTATCTATGGTATGTGTAATTTGACAACTGGTCTAACCTCCGAATGTCGGTATTACCCAGTAACTGGGTTGCGGGGTGTGATGACAGTCGCTCCGTGTAAAATACTGATGTTCAGCCGCATCTGCGGTATTATTCAAATATTCACAAACGTTCGAAAAGTTTCAGTTTCCCAAGTATTTTACCGGCAAATTAAACAAAACTACCACTTCCGGCGACCACGAACGCTGGAAAGCATTCAAAACGTCAGGAAAACCAATTTTAATAATAATACAAGATGTAATCTTATTACGAAATAAAACGATTTGAGAATCGAACAGATTCGGAAACGCTATTCACAGTTCTTTAATTTTACATCGAGTGCTTTGCGACAACAAATGACTCTCGGAAGAGTTTCCGTAAACGCGTTGCGTTTCCGAATCCGTTCGGTTCTCAAATCGTTTTGTTTTTTAATAAAACAAGTTTAACCGAATCACATCGTATATTATTATTAAAATTAGTTTTCCTGGCGTTTCGAATGCTTTCCAGCGTTCGTGGTCGCAGGAAGTGGTCGTTTTGTTTCGTATGCCGGTCAAATGTTACTTCGGAAACGGAAACTTTTCGGACGTTTGTGAATAATACCGCTGGTTAGACTCGAAGCGGACTCCATTGGAAAAAGGAAAAAGTGCAAAAAGTGGCCGTTTTTCGCATAATTTGTATCTACAACTACAGCGAACTATAATTTACAGAGTTAATAATAGTTTCTAATTAAACTACAGTACCAGTACTTCAATTGTTAAAAAAGGCTTTATGATAAATGATGTATTCAGCGAGTAATTAACTTTTTTACTGATGGGGGCGCCATTTGGCTGCTAAATTCCCCTTAAACAACTTATCAAAAAAGAGCGTTAGATGATAATGTATTCTTGTACGTGTATGTCAATCTAAAGACGTGATTTACATGTTAAGAAGCTATAATAATGTAGATATGGATTTCATTTACGTCATCAGAGTAATGTGCAAATAGAGTGGTTTTGTCGTCATCTAAATAATCATACAATTTCAAACAGCCTTATTCACTATACTGGAAAATTCAATTGAAATCAATAGATATATCTTTTTCTCTAAACTAACGGCCAAAATTAATATTATTATTTGGCACTACTCATTTAGTTTAGAGAACATGATATATCTATTGATTCAATCGAATTTTCCAGTATTGTGAATAAGGCAATATTGTTTGAAATTGTATGATTACTTAGATGGCGACAAAACCACTCTATTTGCACATTACTCCGATGACGTATGCGTTAAGACTGTTTGGAAAAATGATCACGGAATTGCGTAACTCTTCTCATTCTGAGAAGAGGCACGTGCCCAGCAGTAGGACTGTAATGGGCTGATTATATTAATATACTTATCTGGCCTGCCTCGTTGGTCTAGTGGTTGCAAGCGCGACTGCTGAGCGTGGGGTCCTGGGTTCGATTCCCGGGTCGGGCAAAGTGTAATTGGGTTTTTTCATTAGGAAATTCTCAGTAGCAGCCCGGAGTCTGGATTTGTGCCCGGTCAATGGCAATAGGCTCGCCCCCTTTTACATGGAACTATAACATAACTGGCGAAATGTGGGTGTACTATACACCTCTGCCTACCCCTTCGGGGAAATACAGGCGTTATGTTGTGGCAGCGCAACAACTGATGAAATGTTACGTTATGTTACTTATCTGGCTAGCTGACGCCCAGGGCTTCGCGCCCTTGGTATGTCGATAAAAAGTATCCTATGTGTTAATCCAGGACATGGTCTATCTACATGCCAAATTTCATCCAAATCCGTTCAGCCGTTTTAGCGTGATTGAAGGACAAACAAACAAACGGTCATACTTTCGCATTTATAATATTAGTAGGATTTGACCCGGACCCGACCTCTTATTTTTGGTCTGCGTCTGTCGAATTATAATTTAATGGTACAATTACATAAGTATAACCTTCAATCTTTTGTTAATAAGTGTACCTACACATGACATAGTCAAGGTTCCGTATTCAGGAAGATCGTAAACCTGACGACCTTATTTAGTTTACAGTTTAGGGTTCCGCTGCGAGAGTGGAATAATAATATTAAAACGGTTGGGGAATTTTGTTGCAACATTTTTTATTTAAAGCCACGTATTCATTTAATGGTGTCGATTTTCTTGTTCACCAACTAAACTTATTTCAAACTGTAGCTTTCTTTTACTAATAGTAGATGCAAGAAAGGGATGGCAACAATTTTAGTGCTGTCAAATTAGTTCACGTGTTCCCCTTATTCGTATTTTTTGTAGGCACGTTCAGAGGTCATGTATGGAAATAATAAAACAAGTTTAACCGGATTATAATAATAAGTTAGTTATTTTAATTATAAGTTAGCTCAGTCATTAAATTTGTGCATGCTGTGGCCTCCTGTAAGTGAAGGAGTACACCAGATAGAATCTTGTATCTGTCACTTGTGATTTTTTGTGTACATCTTTTGTTGGAGGTCCTCAATAATATAAATAAATAAAATAAAATAATAAGAAATTCTTTATTGACATAAAACTGGTACAAACATAGTATGACCCTGACTCCAGAGCTAGGCATTATACCTGTATTTCAGGAGTCAGTGACTTCATCCTGCTAAGTTATAATTTACAAGGTTTTAGGCAACAAATATTTATGATTAAATTAAAGTTAAAATGTAGAAGAATCACATTTCAGAAAACCTAAATTCTAAGTAGTTGTTGTAAAGTGCCTTGTGAGAGTGTGTTATGTTTGTGTGGAGTGTGTGAGAGTGTGTAATGTTTGTGTGGGGAGTGTGTGGGGTATGTTTGTACGTGAGTGAATACCAAGAATGTTTCATTGTACCTATTTCTATTGCTATTGATAAGTCATCTCATTTATTCATTTGTGTAACATAGGTACAAAAATAATATAAAGTTCTTAAATACAATAAAGAGTCCGCTATGTTATGCCAGAAGGCGAACAAATGTATAATTTAAAATCTAGATGAGAAATTTGAATCAATATGCTAGTAAAATTATTTAATTATTAACATACAACTCTAAATGTCACAAAATAATAAAATGTAGTAATGATGTTATAAAATAAAAAAAATATAAATGAGAGCGGTTGTTTTTCTACCGGTATCTAAAAATTAAATTTCGATAAAAACGTCCACATGTATCTTTACGTAACAATAACTAAACAAAAAACTGTTGACGTCTATCAAACTCTTGCTTAACCAGTTTTTTTCTCAATATAATAACTAATTATAATACTTCACCCATTTATGCAGACTAAAATTAGCGTGTTGCATCAAAGCAATGAGTTCCTTCTTAAGTTGAAGGCCCTCTTTAATTGTTGCACTTCCTATCTGTATATCATCTACATAAGAATTGTTTATAATTGCTGTGCTTGCTAATGGATACTCTTTTGCATATTTTTTTGCCAATTGTATGAGACACCTAATGGCTAGGTACGCAGAACTAGTAAAACTATAAGTCACTGTCTGTAACTGTAAACCATTCATAATTATGCCCTTCAAAAAGAAATAAAATTTCATTTTATTCCAACATACAGCCCCAATCATGGTGGTCTCTGGGAAGCGGCTGTTAAATCAACAAAATTTCATCTGAAAAGAATTTCAGTACAATCATGGCTGATATTGAAAACATTTTGAATTCACGTCCATTACTATCAATTACTTCACAAGACTCTTCCGACTTTTCGTTTTTAACTCCAGGGGGCCTAGTACGAGTTTGACACTTACGAATACTTTAATAGTTTTCGTCGACTTTCATTCATAAATCAGTAGCGCCCCTGGCGGATACAAGGAGGAACTACTGATTTATGAATGAAAGTCGACGAAAACTATGAAAGTATTCGTAAGTGTCAAACTCGTACTAGGCCCCCAGGCCATTTCATTATTGGTAGTCCTTTAACAGCTATTCCTCAAGCAGATATAACCAATATACCATCAAATAGACTTCGATTCTGGAGGTGTTGCGAACAAGTCAGGCAACACTTTTGGAAAGCTTGGTCTAGAGATTATTTGTCATCGTTAAATGAAAGAACCAAATGGATGAAAGAGTTACCTAATCTTAAAGAAGGAACTATAGTTTTATTATTGAACCCCAATACTCCACCCCTACACTGGCCCCTAGGCAGGGTCACCAAGACTTTTTGTGGCAATGATAAAAAAGTCAGAGATTGGTGCCGAAACCAGGGAACGAACCAGGGACCTTTAGATGTTCAAAGTAAAAATCATGTAAATCTTCAATAAAACTTGTGAATGTATTTGAAAATAATATTTATTGAAAAATAACGTACGTCACCTTGAACAGACTAATGTAGCCTTACTATTACTATATTATTATATTATTGTTACTAATGTAGACTAGCGTAGACCTTTTTTATTAGTAACAAAAAGTGTTGCCAGCTATGTATAAGAATCTGTCTTATACACGTATAGCCATACATAACTTATTATATGTAATAAGATGATTCATTATTTAAAAAAAAATACCGGCAACCGTTTACTTAATAATGATAGGACTATTAAATTGATGTTTCTTTGTAATATCTAATAAGTCACGGTATTATTTTGAAGTTGCAGAAACTATAAGCGTCAAAGCGTGTCGCCTATTTTAAACAAAGAGGTGGGCACAGTTCTAGTTATAGGTCTATACTAATTTGGACTTGGATCGTAGCGGGTGGAAATCCAGTGTCTGCCTTCCACAATGAGGAACATGCTATAGCCTATAATACATATATTATAAGATCTAATTTACATTGCAGGATTTGTTTTTTGGCGATTCTTTCTCCGCATTTACCAGGGAATTCCAAACCCTGTCCAATAATCCTCGGGTTCAGAAAGGCTGAGCAATGGAAAAATTTACTAAAATCATCTGTGTCTGTGTATGACAGTTATATCAAGCAATGTTTCAGAAGCCGGGAGTAGCTTTCCAAACAGATTTTTTTTAAGTGCTTTGTCGTTATTAAATTTCACTCCACTAAAGTGCATTAGTTTGTGCGTCTTTAATACCTTATCTCAGAAACTGCTGGTAGCATTTTAAAATATACATTTCACGAGAAACGTTAAGAAAATAAATGACTACCCACTGGGTACTTATTTCGTAGCATTTCGAATTTAAAATACCAACACTTTTATAAAGTTGTTTAAAAAAAATGCTTTTTACGATGTGTTAAACAATTAATTAAATGATCAATAAACCTTGCACTTCAAAGAAAAAGTTCAAAAAGACAGCTGTGGTCTTTCAATCTTTTGACAGTTCAAGGTTTAATTAGTAATTTTGACATTTCCTTGCATTCTTCACAACATATCTTTTACCTGTTTTGGTAAAAACACTGTAAATGCCATATAATTTGACTGCGACTTTGCACCTTATGTTATTGATTTTAAGGTATTTTTTATGATAGTCGCATATTCTTACTGAAGAGTCGAATAGTTTAATTCAATGAATGTATCTTTCACCATGTCAGGCCTTTATGGTATGAACGCCGTAAATGCGAAATTATCTTGCGCGTGACTTTGAACTTTGTGCACTAAAATTCAGGTTGTTTTTCGTGAACTACAGATTAAATATTTTAATACGTATGTAAGTAACATAAGGCTCCATTAATTCAAGTTCAGCTTTCTTCCTCAACAACTTAACATTTTAACACCTTCAATTTTTGAGTAGCAGTGATTTCATTTTAATTATTTCTTCATACAGGTATCATGGTCGTACTGCTTCCTTATTAGGATTTTTGCATTAAAATTGACCTTACATAGACAGTTCAAGTTAATCTCTTTAGTATTTTAAATGGGGTACAAAGAACGAGGTTTATGTAATTATTTTAAGTTCAATGTTAACTGATGGTCTAACTTAAGGTTACCATCTGTCAGTTGGATTGTGGAGGTCAAAATCAAAATCAAATTAAATTACAGGCACTTTTGAAACTTCAGGCTCTAGTTGCACGGTTTCAATTGTGGATCCTATTGAGAAGAACCGGCAAGAAACTCCATGGTCAGGTGGTTAGCTCCCTGTAGCCTGTAGTAATACATACAATAAATTAATAAATATATTGAAATAACTCAAAACCAGTTTGTCAGTGGCGAATTTACCAGCAAGCTGAGTAGTCTCAAGATTTCTGCTGAAACTTAAATCTAATTTTTAATCTTATCAACTTTATATAACTAATAATAGTGGGATTACAATAATTAAATAACCTATCTACAAATGTGCAATATTTACAACACAAATATAAAATAAAAGTACAAAATAAAATTATATAAAAAGTGCCCAGAAGACTGGCATTTTTAATATTTATCTTTTCTTAGATTATTGCTGAGTAGGCAGATTTTATGGCCGGCAAATTTGGTAGCCGAATTTTTTTAAGTCGTCGAAGTATTATTTGTGATTTCTGTAAGACGGTTTTCTGATGTCTTGCAGAAAGAAGTCTAGGTACAAGACTCATTGATTATTTCAGAAATATACCCAAAAATTATTTTTTGTGTTATTTTTAACCAAATTGCTGAATTGTAAAAATAATCTAGAGGTAAGGGCGGCAAAATTTTTACAGTCTATCCTTGGGAAATTTGTAAATCCGCCACTGTTCTTTGTTTACAATCAAGAGTAGAATGGCTTACATAATTTTCAACGTAATTGCTTGTAAGTGGCTCCTACTGCACCGCTTTTATGTTCATAATACAGGATATAAAAAACTTTTTAACAAAAAATAAAACCGACTTCAAAAACCTTAACTAAAAAGTAAAAAATAATCATTGTATGTATTTTAAAATCTTAACATAAATCAAAATTTTGAAGGCGGCGCGTGATTGAACCTTTGCGTCATGTAAATATAATGTACAGTCGAGCGCATATCTATAGTAAAAAAACCAGTTTATGTGAACGTACATGAAAAAAACGCGCCGCCTTCAAAATGTTGGTTTATGTTAAGATTTTAAAATACATACAATGATTATTTTTTACTTTTTAGTTGAGGTTTTTGAAGTCAGTTTTTTTTTTTTTTTTAAATTTTTATTTCATACTTTTTAGTTGATCCCACTGCTGGGCAAAGGTCTCGCTCATGTTCTTCCAAACGTCCAATCACTATCGTGAAAAAAAAAACACGCAAATCGGCTAAGAATTCTCAGAAAAACGAACCTATGAGCATATATGAAATCTGTTTGTTTGTTAAAAAACATCCACACATGTTTATTTTACACGACGAAGCCCTAAAAAAAGAACATAGCAGAGACCCACTTAAACTGTTGGTCCCAGGTCAAAGGTTGCATTTATATGGTTGAAATGCCTACTGCATAGCAATAAAAATATACAATAAACTACCACTGAAAGTTAGAACTTTAACATTAAATAAATTCAAGCGTGAAATTTTTAACTGGCTCTTGGACAAATGTTTTTATTCTTTGGATGAATTCTTAGATTATAGATTCTGACAAGATCAATGACGTTGACATAAATTACTTTAATAAAATTATACATTTATCACAAATTTATTATATTTTATTATGTTTCAAGTTAGGAATTTTGCCATGCATGTGTCAATAAACTCATTAGTTTTAAATGGTTAGGGTTAAATATTTCCACGCCTATTGTCGGTAGAATATGTGTGACTATTATAATTTATAACTTTAAGACCTCGATGTACCATGTTCTTGGAAATAAATATATAAATAAATATATATGTGTGACTATTATAATTTATAACTTTAAGACCTCGATGTACCATGTTCTTGGAAATAAATATATAAATAAATAAATATCATCTAGATAGGCGAAGCTAAAATAAACTGATATATTGAAGCTAGTTAAAAAACTGCTCAACCAAAGTCAATAAAATTTATATGGGACCACCACGAACGCGAGCTTCCTCTACCAAATAAAAAAACAACCACGTAAATCGGCCCACAAATCTCGGAGTAATCGGTGTACAAACATGAAAAAAAAAAAAAAAAAACCCGCCGAATACATAACCTCCTCCTTTTTTTGAAGTTGGTTAAAAACACGCGTGCTTTTGACTTTACATTACCGCACTAGTGCTTTTTACTTTACAGTTAATTTTTAAATCTTAGCAAAGAGTTTTTATGTCTAAAAAATAGTTAACATTTTTGTGAATTTATTAACTGTGTTAAATAAAATATGATAAAGAAACTTTTCATTTCATCAAATTGCCTACCTATTTATTTTTGTCAACAAATTAACATTAATTTATGTTAAAATACAAAAATATTCACTTTATTATATTTTTAATATTATGCTCTGTGGCAGCTTCCTGGTGGATGGAGTGGAAAGCTAGCTGTATCTCAACTACAGAATAATAAAGAAACCCGCGCGTCATTTTTCACAAATATAAATTGTTTTTTTACATCGCAAGAAACCTTTTTTGTGGCTGATTATGCTTTCAATTTAATCTGTCTGCTAGAAAATTAATCAGTAATTAATATTAATGTTATTAATTTAGACATTTCAAGGTTTTTGTAGAAGGACTTACTTTTTGCAACTTTTTTTAAATTATAATGATTTATTCGTGTTTCAACTGACCTTGCATAAAGTCGGCTATCTAATTATTAGGTCTAAAGTTCGCTGTTTACGTCACAAAATAGTACATCTTAGATCACTTATATCATAATGTACTATTAGACGAATAATAAATTTGTGAACAATGACGCGCGGATTTCTTTATTTGCGCGAGTTACGTATAGATATGCGCGCGCAGGTCGGAGGAAGCCGCCAAACAGCTGTCTATAAAAAAATTAATAACTAATTTTATTTACTTAGAAAACAAATTAATGATAATTTATTAACAAAAAACTTATTATCAAATAATACATAATTTGATGTAATTATATGTTTATTTATAATTTTTTAAATAACACAGTTTATGCATTCATAAAATGTTCACTATTTTTTAGACAAAACTCTATGCTGAGAATTAAAAAAAAACTGTAAAGTAAAAAGCACTAGTGCGATTCAAGTAAAAAGCTCTCTCAGGTGTGCAGGTTTCCTCACGATGTTTTTTCTTCTCGGCTCCATTACGCCCTCGCTATCGGCTCGGGCTGCAATCCAGCCTCGAGTATAATGTAGGTTAATGTCAGAAATAAACAAAAGTTTAAAAAGTGAGAATATTGCCTTTAGAATAAACGTAAAAAGAGTTGCCATAGTATGTAGGAGCTGACCTGTCCCGACAGACGGCACCCTTTCACGAGCATGACGCGAGCATCAGCCATCGCTTAACTCAACCGTATTGAAGGGAACTTAACGACCCGATACTAACGCCACCATCAGCATGACAGACTCATACTGCTAGACAATAAATAAGCAGGAATATATAGAATTACTGTAAAAACATTAATGGCCACATCCACATGATACTTACATTTTAATCACCTATTAAATTTTTTAAGCAGTGCTGTGACATAAAATATGTTGCAGTTCTACGACAGAAAATAATGCAGTTTTCGAAAATAAAAGTGTAAATAAATCAATCCACTCATTAGAATGGTTTGGCCATTCTAATTCTCTCTCCATCTCTTTCAGAGCGCGACCTCTCAATCGAAGCACGCGGCGCGATTCCTCCGACTCGCCATGGCTTCCATCATGGACATCCTCAAGATCAAGCCCTTCGTCGAAGTGTCAGTGGGACAGCTCCTCTGGGGGTATGAAGATCCTCTCCTCAAGTTGGCAAAGGATGTGGTGCCAAAGGAGCAGAAGCTGCCTTATGAGGAGTTTGGACTATTTTATGGGGTGAGTGGTTTAAATTTTAAATGTATTTATTAATTTGGTAGTAGTAGAGCTCCTTTGTGAAAGAGCTCGTCCGGGGAAGTACTACCACCTACCACCGTACCTACTTCTCCGCCAAATAGTGATGCTTGCATTGCTGTGTTTCGGTCTGAAGGGTACGGGTGCCGGTGAAATTACAATCACATGAGACTTTCCATTTTCATGTCTCAGTTTGGCGAACTGACTTGCGGTACCATTTAGGCAACAGCCTAGGTTGTATTGAAGTTCCTATGATCAAAGGTAACCGCTTAAAGCTAAAGGACCGTTTGGGAGAAGGAAAAGTTAATTTGGTAGACGATGCCACGACATGTGTACTGAGAGCGGTGAGCACGGTTTGATGTGCATGTGTGTGCGTGAGAGCTGGTTTGTACGCGGAGGAGCACGGTTTTTTTGGCTTCACTATGATTGTTTGCAGCACTTCGTCTATATTTTTACTGTCTGTGGTTATACCCTAACAAAATAAACGAAAAAAAATGTTGCTTCCTTCCGCAGTGGCAACACATATACACATAAACTAGTAAAAAGAATGTAAGTCTCGCTCGGCGGCTTGCATGACGCGGGCTAATAGCAAAACGTCACAATTAGGACGTTTTCGAGTCTTCAGATTGCACGCGCTAGTAATACTGGGTATCAGGGAAACGCTTCCGAAAACGAAGATAGGTGATAAGTGCTGATGATTACTGATACGAAACCACAAAAAAAAATGCGATAATTTATTTAGATTTTTTCATATTTTTTTTTTGCGTTTTTCATACATAATCAGCATTGGGCAGTTAAATAAAACTGATTTACAAAAAAACCCCATTTATTTACTTAATTTTTTAAAGTTCGCAATGTTTTTTAAATAAAATATCAGCTGGCGCTAGGGTTGAATGACATCCGCCCGCATACGCAGTCCGTGTCGTAGCGAGCGTAGGTAGGTTAGGTACGCGCGGCATTGATCCCGAGTTTTGTACGCTTTACATTGCGGGTTTGCAAAATACTAAATCATTAAACAATGAGTATAAGGCTAATGGTTATTGGTATTCGATTGTGTTTAGGTAGTATAATAATAGCCTTTCAGTTTCGGGAGTGTTTCCCTGACACCCAGTATATCTGTACTTTGTAATATCAATGGGTCACAGTCATCGATCCTACTGAAATCCAACAACATCTGTTGACACGTGTCTTAGGCCCGTATTACAGAACGTTCCTCAAGTACAGTTTAAACTTCAATCACCTGATCACTACTTAAGGATAAAATCGTTACTTGAGTCGGTCTTATTCCAATACGGTAATTATAAACTTTAATTCTACAACATAACACACGAATTTGACCTGAAATAGAATAGAAATCTCTACTCAAGCGTAGTCTGGACTCTGGACCACACTAGTGATTACAGATCAAATGTCTGCTCAAACGCCGAAACAGGTAACAGTATAATATAAAGCTAAACTCAGCTGTATCAATAAATCTCTGCTTGAGGCATGTACTAGAATTAAATCCCAACTCAAAACTAGTTTTAAACAGTGATCAACGCTTGGAGAACTTGCTGTAATACGGGCCTTAGTTTCTGTAATACATCTGAAACTTGCAACTGTTTTTCCATCTTAAGTGATTTCTTAACTGACCTTGTTTCCTTCCAGAAAAACGGCACCAGTCCTGACGTAGTAACAATGTTTACTGGAGCAAACGATATGTCGAACTACGGCATCATCAGCAGATACAACATGAGAGAGAAGCTGCAGCACTGGACCACTGATCAGTGCAACAGCATCGCTGGCTCAGACGGGTCTATCTTCCCTCCGCACATCTCTAAGAATGACACTCTAGCTGTCTATGATAAGGATCTGTGCCGATTACTGCCTTTGAGGTAAGAAAAATCCACAAAAACATAGTTTTGGTGCTAACGCACTTAATTTTGTAGCAACGCACTTAAAACTGGCACTTCCGCACTTGATTTTGTAGAAACGCACTTAAAACCGGCACTACCGCACTTAATTTTGTAGCAACGTACTTAAAACTGGCACTTCCGCACTTGATTTTGTAGAAACGCACTTAAAACCGGCACTACCACACTTAATTTTGTAGCAACGTACTTAAAACTGGCACTTCCGCTCTTGATTTTGTAGAAACGCACTTAAAACCGGCACTACCGCACTTAATTTTGTAGCAACGTACCTAAAACTGACATTTCCGCACTTAATTTTGTAGGAACGCACTTAAAACCGGCACTACCGCACTTAATTTTGTAGCAACGTATTTAAAACCGGCACTACCGCACTTAATTTTGTAGCAACGCACTTAAAACTGGCATTTCCGCACTTAATTTTGTAGCAACGCACTTAAAACTGGCACTTCCGTCAGCGGTTTTCTCCAACATATTCATCATAGGAGCCTTCAAGAAAAGAGCTTAGGTATATATTTTTAAAATGTCGGCAACGCATCGGCGACTGCTGGTGTTGCGGATGTCCATGGGGGGTGGTTTTGCGTACCATCAGGTGACACGCTTGCTTGTTTGCACCTCTCAATTATAAAAAAATATGTATTCTACGCGCTTTTTTAGGGAACTGACAAACTTAATTTTATTATGAAGAACTTAATTCTGATACTGACGCTGTAGTATCTTCAAATTCAAGATTCATATTTATTCTGTTAAAGCAGGTTGTTTTCAACACTTTTACAAGTCATTATTCTAGATGGCGCCGGTGTATTTCATTCTGCTCTGTACACCGCTCCGGAAAATCTGGTCAAACCTGTCATTAACCCGTATTTTCGAACCGTTTCCAAGGCCTGTTTAGGGTTTTGTTGTTAAAATACTTTTTAAAGTCCAAACAAAAGGCACCACTTTGCACTTTTTCCTAGTCTTTCTTTTTTCTTTTTCTTGGTGTTTTTTTCTTTCGTTCTTTTTTTTGGGTGACAAACGGGACCCTATTACTCTCGCTACGCTGTCCGTCCGTCCGTCTGTCTGTCACAGGGCTTTATCTTTTGAACGGTAATAGGTAACCGGTTGAAATTTTCTCAGAATATGTGTTGCTATGAGGTTTATCACGACAAATACTAAAAACAAAAAAAAGTCTAAAACCAAAGGGGGTCCCCATACAAGAAACCTCAAAAAACATTCATTTTTTTCAACGTTTTTGTTTTTGCTCTATCTTCAAAACCGTAATACATACCAGCGTCAAACTTGGTCAGATTATAGTGCATACTATGTAGTTTAGCAACAAATACTAAAAATAAGACAAACATAGATATATGTGGTGGTACCTTCGTAAGAAAGACATGGAAAAAATCATATTTCCCGCACTGTGCGTTGATGTCTTTTGATAAACTCTCGTAAATTAAATCAGTTTTAATGGGGTATCAGGTGGTTGAGAGGTACGGAGCCCTTACTGCGCGAGTCCGACTCGCACTTGGCCGGTTTTTTTTCTGTTCTTGTTGTTGTTTACTTCCTAGCATTTGTATTTACTACAGGAATATTACGCTGTGCTGTGCAAAATGTCGTTGTTTACAATATTAGGCTGAGTGTACACTATATTTACACTATTACGGGGCATTGTTTGGACTTGCGTAATTCACCGTAATATCAACAATCTGACGTGCGTATTGTCAGATTGTGACGGTGGTTATGTAGCTATGTATCGATACATCGTTTCATTGTGAATCGGAACACATTTATTGCTATCGGAAAATTTCCATCTTTTCATTATTGTGGTTCAGCTAAAAATAAAATCACTCTCTTACATACCTAGGCCTACAACATCATCATGCTCCGACCCTTTTCCCAATTATATTGGGGTCGGCTTCCAGTCTAACCAGATGTGGCTGAACATCAGTATTTTACACGGAGCGACTGCCATCAGACCCCCGCGACCCGGTTACTGGGTAATACTGACATTCGGAGGTTAGACCAGTTGTCATTTCAGGCTCTGACTACCCGTAACGACTGCTACAGATATTCGTATGACAACCGGGACCGACAGCTTAACGTGCTCTCCGAGGCACGGAGGGGTCTCGATGTGTAACGAAACGGTCACCCATCCACAGACTGACCGCGACAAGTGCAGCTTAACCTCGCAGATTGTACAATCCTTGCGGTTATTACTTTGCCACGAGCCCCTCTTACATACCTACATAACATAATAAATTAAATAAATATTTGGGACATTTACACAGCACCATCTAGTCCCAAACTAAGCAGAGCTTGTACTATGGATACTAGACAATGGATAGAGAATACTTTACACATCGTGTTATTGAAATAATTGAAAACCTCTTAAGGGGTCATTATACTCATCAGTATGAGCAACTTTTACTATGGGACCAGGGACCAAAAATGAAATCGCAAAAAAAAAACGGTTGTCCTCTACATTTTTGTTCAGATGAATCCAAATTCCAACACCAGAAAAAAAGGTATTTCAATAATACATTGTATAACCAGGTTTCTGAGCCCTGACACCAATTGTAATGTATTTCCCTCATGTATTCCAGGTTCCTAGAAGAGGTGACATCCGTGGGCATCCAGGGCTACCGGTTCACGCCCCCGGAGGACGTGTTCGCGAATGACGAGCACAACAGATGTTTCTGTCCCGCCGGACCGCCGTGCTCACCCAATGGACTGTTTAATGTATCTCTGTGCCAATACGGTTAGTAATCACTTATTTATTTAACACGCCTGTATTTCCCCAAAAAGAGAGGAGAGAGGTGTAAAGTACACCAACATTTCACCAGTTATAACGATTTAAATTGTGGGAAGAGAAAATCGCTTACGAGGTCTCTTAGATCATCAGAGAACTTAAGGTTGAAAATGCCAACTCATTCCACAAACTTCCTCGATAAGTCCTTTACTGTGCAGGCTATTCGTTTGTGGAATGAGTTACCTGTAGGGATTAGACGTGCACAATCACTACCTATTTTTAAGCGGTTATTTAAGGAGCATTATCTGTCGCAGTAATGACATGAGTATGTTGTTGTCCTATATTCATTTGGTATATATATATATATAGCTATATTTATTTATTGTAATCGTATGTAAGTTTATGATGTTATAGAGGATAATACCAGGCCCCTCAGAAAGTATTGCGAAAAAAAGTTTTTATATATGGGAGACTGGCCAGTTATAATGTTTTTCGAAAATATGATTATTTATAAGTAAAAATAAGTAAGTTCCAATTTCAAAATTTCCCTCCACATTTTTTGCGAGTTAATTCAAAGTATTGTGTCTCACTGAAATATGGATCTGCGCCGGGAACATTTTAGAGCTATGATTTTATACGATTTCAAGTGTCGCCTGAAACTGGATGAATCGTACGATAGACTTCAAATGGCATTCATGGATGAAGGCCCTTCCAAGGCAACCGTGTATCGTTGGTATAACGAATTCAAGCGCGGTCGACCAACTTTGGGGGATGACGAAAGAAGCGGTCGCCCTTTGACGGCTGTTACCGAAGAAAACGTGCTAGCAGTGAAAAATTTAATCCAAGACAATAGGCGAATTACATATCAGGAGATTCAACACATATTGAAGATTGGATCGGGAAGCGTTCACGAGATTCTACACAGCCATCTTCGCGTGAGGAGGATAGTATCACGCTGGGTGCCGCACAACCTCACCGATGCTCAGAAGCAGGCCCGGGTGGAATGGTGCCGTGATATGCTTAACAAATTTGAAGCAGGCTCGTCTCGGCGTGTTTACGACATCGTTACAGGTGATGAGTCCTGGATTTATCAATACGACCCAGAAACCAACCGCCAGTCGACTGTTTGGGTGTTTCAAAATGAGCCAACGCCTACCAAAGTGAAGCGATCTAGAAGCGGGGGTAAGATTTTGATCGCTAGCTTTTTTAATTTGACTGGCCACTTGGTATCAATTCCCTTACGGGATCAAAGAAGCATTAATGCCGAATGGTATACTACCAAATGTTTGCCAGAAGTTTTCTCTGTTATAAGCAACAAGCGACCAAACACAGGGCTCCGCGGGCTACTGCTCCACCACGACAATGCACCTGCGCACACCGCACTCAAAACGAGGGACTTCCTGGACAGCACGCCAGTCAAACTCCTGGGTCACCCTCCTTACAGCCCTGATCTAGCACCGTGTGACTTCTTTTTATTCCCAAAAATAAAAAATCAGCTCAAAGGGATACAATTTTCGTCGCCGGAAGATGCGCTGGCTGCGTTCGAGCAGGCTGTAAACGAGGTGTCTGCGGCGGACTGGAAAAAGTGTTTTGAAAACTGGTTTAGGCGCATGAATCTTTGTATAGAGGCTGGTGGAAAGTACTTTGAAAAGATTTGATAAAAATATATGTACGTATAGAACAATTTTTTTTAGTTTCGCAAAACTTTCTGAGTGTCCCACGTACATGTATGTATATTTTGGGATATTTTTTTACTAGTTAAGTTAGTTTAGTTTAAATTTCCGATATAATTTAAGTGCACCGGTAACTACCCTTTGTCTCTTCCATGACATTCCAGTCCATTCAATGGTTGTCTGGAAGAGATCGCCGTGGAGCGATAAGACCGCCAGTTGTACACTAGCGCATAAGTAGTTATTTAAGAAATTAATATAATTTTGTTGTGCAATAAAGAGGATTTGTATTGTATTGTATTGTATCGCTCACGAGCAGGATTCGAACCTGCGCCTCCTGGCTCAGTACGCCAGTGCTTTAGCCACTAAGCTACCGTGAACACTGCTCGTGGTATCGAAATTATCCTCCACTTTTTGTACGTTTTTGGTTGACGTCAGTGATATCTTATTAAGGTTTATTGTTCCTTAACCGACTCGACTAACTTTGCAGTTAATTCAAAGTCGTATAGATATGCCTACCCTTACTAATTATTTTATTATTTTTAACGCATTTACGCATGCAAAGCGAAATCTAAAGATTTAAACTGCCTCGTTGGTCTAGTGGTCGCAAACGCGACTGCTGAGCGTGGGGTCCTGGGTTCGATTCCCGGGTCGGGCAAAGTGTTATTGGGTTTTTTCATTAGGAAATTCTCAGTAGCAGCCCGGAGTCTGGATTTGTGCCCGGTTAATGGCAATAGGCTCGCCCCCTATTACACGTGACTTATAACATAACTGGCGAAATGTGGGTATTGTACTATACACCTCTGCCTACCCCTTGGGGGAAATACAGGCGTAATTTTATGTGTTATGTTAAATTGTGGAAAGAAAAAATCGCTCACGAGCAGGATACGAACCTGCGACTCCTGGGAGTTAGATTTCGCTTCGCATGCGTAAAAAATGCGTTAAAAATAATACAATAATTAAGAAAGTACTTAACTTTTTTTTTCTTTCTTCACAGATTCCCCCATAATGCTATCATTCCCTCACTTCTATTTAGCGGACCCGAGCCTCAGAGAACAGGTCGAGGGAATCTCGCCACCCATTCCGGAGAAACACAGACTCTTCATTGACGTACAGCCGGTAATCACACATTTTTTTAGCCTATATCATCATAAGAACAGGCTGATTGATGCCTTATCTGGTAATTTCAGTTTAAAAATAAAAACCAAACTTTAGTAATAAACTGTGAGGTTTTATTAACATTTTGCTATAAAAACCACGTTTTTTTTTTGTTTCAATAATAAATGACGACCTCTGTGGTCTAGTGGTTCGAGTGGGTTCGATTCCCACAGGACACAAATATTTGTGTGATGAACATGTGTTGGTCTGGGTGTTCTTGTGTATTATAAGTATAAATTTCCAAAAAAAAAAAAAATAAGTATTATATCCATTGTCTAGTACCCATAGTACAAGCTCTGCTTAGTTTGGGACTAGATGGTTACACAGTGCCATCATGGTGCTGTGTAAAAATGTCCCAAATATTTAGTTATTTATTTATTAAATACCCCTGAGTTTTGACACTTTAATACTCCGCTATTCAACATTTGAACAATAAAATATAAATATCCTAACATTATTATTTTATCATACCCAATCATTTTTACATTTTAACATTAAATACCCCAAAAAATCAACTCAGCCTATCGCAGTCCACTGCTGGACATAGGCCTCTCCCAAGTTGCGCCAGAACGCTCGGTCCTCTGCCTTACGCATCCAGTCCCCCCCAGCCACGTTCTTTAGGTCGTCGGTCCACCTGGCAGGGGGGCGCCCTACGCTGCGTTTGCCGATTCGCGGTCTCCACTCAAGGACTCGTCTGCTCCAACGGCCATCGGTCCTTCGACAGACATGGCCAGCCCACTGCCACTTCAGCTTACTGATCCTACAAGCTATGTCGGTCACTCCGGTTCTTCTCCGGATAATCTCGTTACGGATTTTATCCTTCAAAGAAACTCCAAGCATAGCTCGCTCCATAGCCCAAAATACCCCATTATTTTTGCATTTTATCATAAAATACTCCAATATTTTTAAATTTTTCGTATAAAAGCCCCGGTATTTTCATATTTCAATAACAAATAGTAAGCAACACATTTGACTCTTCGTTTCCAGGAGATGGGTATAGCCATGCGAGCCCGCGCCCGCATCCAGATCAACCTGGCCGTGTCGCAGGTGGTGGACATCAAGCAGGTCGCCAACTTCCCCGACATCGTGTTCCCTATTCTGTGGTTTGAGGAGGTAAGCAATTATATTATACTTATGTTGTAAGCTTCAATATTTTTCAAGTTTTTCGTATAATTTTGAGCAGTCTGTATACCCCGATATTTTTGTAGGTACATTACTTGGACGAATGAAAAATGGCGGACAGAATCTCTCTAAAAAAAAAACAAAAAAAAACGACAAATCCTAATATTACGACATTTCTGTTTCTGTTCATTAGGGATTGTTTGCTTTTATTATATAACAATGGTAATATTGTATTATTAATACTATGATGATTATTATGATGATTATTAATACTATGATGTGTTTGTTATGTTCAATTTTATTCAATTCCATCTGACATGTAATTTACTTTAAGAGGTACCTACTCTCTAAAAAAAAAATTGTACGCCGTAACTTACAGCAAAACATGCAGGTCATAATTATTTTATTAATAACACCGTACATTACAATATATATTTTGTTCTGTATACTCATGTTTTACAAATAAATTATCTTTATCTTTAAAAAAAGATTGAAGCATTTAGTTTTTTCCTAAACCCACTATAATTTCGATAGAATTTTAACGCACCAGATATACATATATTGTTTTTATTTGTGACACTACGACACTGACTCCCGTCACATGAGATGTGTTACGTAATCGCGGCTTTTTGCTTACTATGGGTGTGAATGTGTGCGTGCCAGCCCGTACTTTTAAGCGAGCCGTCTTACCATGAGTGCTTCACTTTTTGTTTAGCGAGATTCCGTCCGCCTTTTTTATTGGTCCAAGGTACATTAAATAAAATATCTAATAGTTATTATGATACACAGACCAGTAAGCTTCAAGACTCCGCATAAACAAAGTTTTGTATTCGAACGCAGTCGTAAAACGTTGGTGGGGCAGGGGGGCGGACGGCGCGTTATGATTGGCCGGCTCAAAAATGCGGTGGTATGATTCCTTATGATTGGTGCCGCTCGCTGACTGAGTGACGTTCCAATTGGCGGAGGGACGTATGATATGCAGTGGTAGAGCATATGCGTTGTGACCGGGGGTGTCCAGCTAAGCGGCGTCTAGAGGCTTACTGGTCTATGTTATGATACAATACTATACCTATTTGATTGCAAACATGAGTCAAAAGCTGTGTTCAAGAATCATAGATTACATTAACAAAATATCCGATAGTATCGTTCAATACGTAGCTAAAGGGAACGATTGCATACCTAATAGGCATCTATCGATAGTCGATAGTATCGATATTTAATGACGGTACTATCGATAGCGTTTCCACTATTGATGTGCGATACTATCGATAGTATTGCAAATTATCAATAGTATTACCTCATTCTGCGCTATCAATACTATCGATTATATCGATAGTTATAACGATATTCGCACCATTGCTGGACTATCGATAAACAATTTTTATTATTATTTTTAACGCATTTACGCATGCAAAGAACAGTATAGTTTATCGATATTCTATCAATAGTCGCCTATCTATTTTTCACGTCTTCCTTGTCCATCCAAAGGTTGTCTGGAAGATATTGCTATTAGCGATAAGACCGCCAATGTACCCTTAATTTACATATTAGTCCTAAGTTTTAATATTATTAATGCAGTACAATAATAATAGTACATTACTGTCGAGGCCTGAAATGAAGCAATTGACGGCCGAGCAATATTGGAAGTACTCGGCGCGAGCAGAGTCCTTTTTAACTAAACGAGACCGTTAATTGCTATTTCGGCCGAGACTTGTTTGGGAGTGGGGTCGGGGTCGTTGAAATGATGCACTAATTGATATATATATACTTTACTTCTGGTACCAGCAGACATGCTCAACAATTAAATATACTACATTATAACTACGAATAATTACGACCTTACTATATGGCTGCGGGGAGACGACTGCTGCGCTGCGCTAATACAATTAAGCGCCTTGTACTAAACCCATGCGTCAGCAGTGTCCTTATACTTGTATAGTACTTTTCTCTCATTTGCGAGGAAACAATACACAAATTAATTCAATAGTATCGAATTTTCATTCGCTCCAATTCGTCCGCGCGCGTTTGTTGTTCTATTTTCAAAGTTTTGAAAAATAAAATGTGTATTCAGCCTTTACAATGATATATATTTTATACCTAAAAACACCTAATTTATGTAAGTGTTTAGTGTGTGCTTAAAAACCTCGGTAGCATAATTTAAAAAATAAGAAGTGTCCAGCAATTTCTATTATCGTCGTGTTGGATATTACTGACCTGTCGTTGCGTACGGAAAAGAGCCGATTGATGTATTCTTTTTTTTGAATAATGAACTAATTTCCGAGCAAATGGGAGAAAAGAATATTCTATCCATGGTATAATAAGATGTTTCACCAGGTATTCTCTTCCCCCAATGACAGCGCGATGCCTCCAAGCTACGTCACGATCAGTGCTGCCATTGATTGATATCTTCAATATACTTAAGGAGATTTTTGTTCATAATGAATATAAAATAAATACCTAACTCGCCTAACTATTTGTTATCTCGTGTTATTCATCTAATTAGTTAATAAAGGAAACTATATTATATTACTAGTTAAAAAGTGATTCTTTATAGAAGAAAGTAAATGAAAAAATGCATTTTGCTCGGGTAATTTATTTTCTCAAAGTGGCAGCACATCAAACTGACAGGTGTCACGCTAACAGCCCGCTATTGGCTCCACGGCCGATGACGTAGTACGGAGGCAATCACGTGACCTAGGTGTCACGGGAAGAGACTACCTGGTGTTATCATACCATGATTCTATCTATCTATCTATCGAGCGGCATCACTAGTTCAAGCTCAGCATAGACAGGCCTACATTCCTTGTCTGTCCGCAGGGCATCGACGAGCTGCCGGAGCAGGTGACGTCACTGCTGCGGCTGGCCACCAAGGTGCCGCCCATCGCTCGCACTGCGCTGGGCTGGGGGCTGTCCGCGCTGGGCGTGCTGCTCATACTGCTGGCCGTTACGTGCCTCATCAGGTAAGCAAATATGTAATAAGGCACATGACACTTTCCAACTTTGTCTTCAGGGTTGACAACATCCTCAATCCTTTAGGTGTGTAACCTAGTAATTTTGTTGTAGGTAATTAGTTAATTTAAACAGCTAGTGGGTTCATTAATCTTGTTTCTTTACTTGGGTAATAAATACAGGAGTAAAGTAGGTACACTGGCCTGACGTAACGAGATAACGGTTCGTTGGTCTAAACTGCCGGCAACTCTTCGGTCAACTCCTGGCGTCGGTAGTCAACGGCCTAGTAGTGTGGTCCTTTAGCAGCAGTAGCAACAGCGAAGCCGAACTGAAGCTGTGCGTAAGCAGAGATCCTGGAACCCCGAAAGATGGGCATTAGCGGCTTGGCATTAGACACTCCGAATCCCGTCGGGTCAAGGTCCAGTTACAAAGTTATATTATTATAACGCTAAGCAAAAGGAAGAAAAAAGAACAGTTACAGATTGGGCACTATACGGTAAACAATATGAGAACTCACCCCAGCGGGATCACTAGCACAACACTCTTTAAATAATAAACAGTCGTTATATTTGAAAAATTGAGATCGAGTGACACAGGCGCACGTTCAAGCGATAACAGTCGTATGTTCTCAGCTATATAATGTACTCTGTGCGTATGAGCAGGTAATTAATCATCGTTCATTCTCGAACGGACCGAACTAGCCGCGTTCGGAAGCTAGTCGTTTTTTAGAGATAAGCGCTAACGATTGCGTGCGATAGAAAACCCTAACGAGTTATATTAAAATTGCAAGGTTCCGTAGGTTTTATTTATTATTTGTAAAGGTGTGTCTTGACGCAACGTTACAGGTGTATTTACATTTGGTGTTTTGCTTATAACAATTTATAAGGGAGTTTGCATTTTTATCTACAACAGGGGCGGATTTGGTGTTTTGCTGCCACTGTAGCGGTTAGAGTCTACGCAGCCACGCTGCGCAGTCCGTTAACAAGATTGGTGACTACTTGTAACGGTAGGGACTGGCAGGTAGGCTGCGCAGACCGTTACAAAAGAATAGGTGTCACTACGGTGTTAGGCACCGCAGTGACATAAGGAAGTGTGTTGAGAGATAAAAGACAACACTGAGATTTAATACATATATTAATAAGACACTCGGCTAGGTCGCGGGTAAGGCTATTGTTCACGGGCACTGAGCGTTCGCACACTTTGGAGGGAAGATGGAAAGGGTACCGTCCCTCGTCTCCGCCACGTGGATGGTACGGCAGGCCGGCGGGCAGCAGGACCGCAGGTAGACGCTGCCTCGTGGTTGTAACGGGTACAAGTCTTGCCGGAACGTAGAATTCCAGCCAGAAGGTAGAATTGCAGCCGGAAGGTAGAATTACAGCCGGAAGGTTGAAGTCTAGCCGGAAGGTTGAAGTCCAGCCGGAAGGTTGAAGTCCAGCCGGAAGGTTGAAGTCCAGCCGGAAGGTTGAATCACAGCCGGAAGGTTGAAGTCCAGCCGGAAAGTTGAATCACAGCCGGAAGGTTGAAGTCCAGCCGGAAGGTTGAATCACAGCCGGAAGGTTGAAGTCCAGCCGGAAAGTTGAATCACAGCCGGAAGGTTGAAGTCTAGCCAGAAGGTTTTACTTACTCATCATGTAATAGATGGTTTTCCGCTTCTGATTCTTTGGCTTCGGCCCACTGATTTGGTTAGATAATACTTAACACGATAATTAACATAATTTTGAGAGATACAAAATTGTAACACAAATGAAAAGTCAAAATTACTTATGGTGCCGGCTTTCGAGAATTCTACCCTACTTTTAAGCATCGAGCGGAAAAAATCGATACCTTATCTCTTCCCGGGTTCAAAGTGATAGCGCTATCCCTTTCTAGACTCCGCCCGCTGGAAAGCCGAAACATTTTAACAATATGACGACGTCTGTGGTCTAGTGGTTCGAGGGTCGGACTGCTGATCACAAGGTCGTGGGTTCGATTCCCACAGGGCACAAATATTTGTGTGATGAACACAAATATTTGTGTTTGTGTTTGGCTGGGTGTTTCTTATGTATTATATGTATTTACAAAAAAGTATATAATTATTCTGGAGTGGCGACTGCGTACTGGAAGGCGCAGCGTGGGTAGACCCCCCACAAGGTGGACCGACGACCTGGTGAAGGTCGCGGGAATCCGCTGGGTGCGCACCGCAGACCGCAGGACCGGTCGTTGTGGCGATGCTTGGGGGAGGCCTATGTCCAGCAGTGGACGTCTTTCAGCTGAAATGATGATGATGATGATGATATAATTATTGTATCCATAGTACAAGCTATGCTTAGTTTAAATTAATTAATAAATATTTTTGGGACATTTTTACACAGCACCGTCTAGCCTTGGGACTAAGCAGAGCTTGTACTATGGGTACTAGACAATGGATATAATTTTTTTTTTTTTTTTTGTAGATATTGAGGTACATACATAAGAAACACCCAGCCAAACACAAACACTTATGTTCATCACACAAATATTTGTGTCGTGTGGGAATCGAACCCACGACCTCGTGATCACACACTCGAAACACTAGACCACAGAAGTCGTCGAAATTTGGGACTAGATGGTGCTGTGTAAGCTACCTATCCCAAAATATTCATTTATATATTTATTTAATATTTATCTTGTTCCAGATCATCCCACCGTCAGAGCACACTTCGGCTGGAAGGTCACGTGGTAGCCAAGCCGCCTCCAGCGAAAACACCGAGCAAAGAGGGCAACGGTTACGAACTGAACAGCCGGAGATAACTGGCTCAGTTAACTGTAACTAATGTAATGTACTGCAATTTCTGATCAGCTCGAGATAGGGTCAAGGGCCTAATTTGTTTGTTGGTGGGTCGAAAGTCCTGGTTATTCTCTGTCAAAATATATTGGTTTAGGTCGAAAAGTTTTTTTGTAAGTTGTTGACAGTTTGGTTAGGTTTTTAATTTTATTTAATGTTTTATTAATGATTATTACAATAAGTGTTACATGGGGTTAAAAAGAGATTTTCCATCCCTTGTTTATTCGAAACATAATTTGCAGTAAAAATTTACAATTTGAATAACTACCCCCTGAAACCTATTCCGATATCTAATCTTGATTTTAGTACGTTTTTTGACAACAGCATTTTTGACATTAAAAAACGGTTGATAGGACACAATCGACCGCTTTTCGACCTAGTTTGAGTGGTTTATGAGCTCTTCAGAAATTCATTTTAAAAGAAAACTGTCTTAAGACTAAAATATTTTATATTCGTATTCAAGGAAATCACAGGAATTGAATCTCAAATTGACCATCAAGGTGATTAAAAAAAATTGATCCTTGTAAAGTGTACTTTATAAAAAAGTGGTTATAGCAGAAAAGTGATCTTTTGATACGAGTATAAAAAACTAGCTAAAATACTTGCTTTCTTACTTAGTTTTACTTTAGACTTATAATCTGTAGTCACAAAGTATTTTTAATCTATATTACCTACAGTTTTGTTGCCAGACCAAAAAATATTTCAATATGGTGACTAAAGTCTTAAGGCAGTGATTCTTTTACAATTAACATTGCTTGATATTTTTATAATCTAAGTTTGACATTTATCGATGGTGCGAATAATAATTGATCTATAAAAAAAGTAAGTTAAGGCCTAAAATTCCTAGTCTTTTCCTAACAGTTCTGTTTCTAAGGCTTCTAATACCCAACCATTTTTATAAAAGGGCCACAAAGACATTTTAGTTAAGGTGTCGCGGGCCACAACATAAGTGAATTTTTTCATTTAAATTTATCTAAAAAAAACTACCTAGTGATGCCGCTCGATATGTGACTATCGATTGTCATCGATAGCTCACGAAAATAGTATCGATAGTCTATCGATATTTCGATAGTATCAATACTAAGGATATTATTGGACACCGATAGTGACTGTACTATCGATTGTATTATCACTATTAGAGTCCGATAGTATTAGCACGTACCACGCTATCGATACTATCGATATCCCTATTGATATCCTAACAGATTTTCAAGGTCAACTATCGATAGCAGGGCTATCGATATTTCGGCATCACTACTTGTAGGTGGGAATGTGAAATAGGAGGAGCACGAAATTTAAAGTGGTTAATAACTTGACTGCTATGCCTTCGGCGGGCTGCAGGTTGAGTATGGCTGTTGTAAGTTCTGGCCCTTGTGCCCAGAAATGAATTCTGGATTCGCTACTACAAACCGACAATTTTACAACAATTCTGAAGTAGAAATAGACCATTAGGTAACGACTGTCAAAGATACATTTATTATTCGCAATACCAAAGAAAATGCAATATCCTAAAGAAAATATCAGTAATGAATAACAGGACATCGAATGGTAAGATCATTTTTAATTTAATTTTATGATACGTTTTTTCAGTTTGTAACACTGATAAAGCTGTTTATGCATTTGCGATTCAGTCGTACGATTTGTGACTTATTTAATTTTTAAGAAGTATTATTGTATTCGCTGTAAATAGTTTTTATACTAACACGGCAACGAACGTTTAACCGATTTTTTTAAACATTTTTAATATAATTTTTCTAATTCATATAAACAGAAATTGCCAGTTTCTCCAAAATATTGGCATGATATTGAAATGATTTATTATGTATCACAGTTTTGCTCTTTTTAAAGAGATATACGTATACGGTATACGTCTTCCAACGCGACTAATCGTGTCTTTTAATCGCAAGTGTGTAAACGGCACTAAAGAGAATATTTCATAGTTTGACATAATTTTTATGAACGTATTGAGCATTTGCGATTATTATTGTACCACCTTACTTTTTAGTTGGAGAATTTATGGACTGAAAACGGTTACCTACACTTTATTAATAATACTCTCGGGTTGCCAGCCTAAATCGTTCCTCTTAAAAATATCAGTTCACGCAGCTTTTTTTTTAGTCTCTTTTATAAGAGACTAAAAAAATGATATTTTTAGATGAAAACATTTAAATCTCTTGTAACATCTAACATATCAAATTTGTGTGTCAGCGTATTTATAAAATGCTAGAACTATAATTGAAAAAGATGGTTCATTTTTCAAAATGTAAACTCATTATTAGGTACACTGTTTTTAGTCCAAAATGTTCTGAAACTTTTTTATCTAGGTGTCTACGAATGTGATAGAGAAATATTCCAGTTTTGTATTAGTAAAATATTGAACAAAATATTTGTATAACGTCATTTTACAATAAGACATTTATTGAGAAAATTTCATTTTATTTTTGTAAACACATTTTGACATATCACTTGACTGTATTTTTAAATCTGTAAATATTAATCGTGGGGGCTCGCTGTGGCTATGATTAAGGCTATAAATCAATGATAGACTGCTAAAATGGCTAAAGTACAAACAAAACCTTTCGGAAAAAATATGAACGAACATTTTGTCATTAAAATGGAACTGTCGGCTTTTAAAATAAAGCTGGAAAATACTATAAAAAAATAAAGGTATCTACCTCATTTTAGATTGCAAGTTTTAAAGAAGAAGAACTTACCTACTAATCAATAATAAATATTGTACTATATTTACGGGACCTTACGCGCACTAGTAAATCAAAACAAAACAAACATTTTGACTAACCTCGACGTTTCGGCCAAGTTGCATTGGCCGTGGTCACGAGCAGGTCAGCGGGTGATGGTTGGTGGTGGTCTGCTCGTGACCACGGCCAATGCAACTTGGCCGAAACGTCGAGATTACTCAAAATGTTTGTTTGTTGAAAAGTCCCGTAAATATAGTTTAATATGAGTGAAATTCGCGAAAGTTGAAAAACTGTTATTTACTAATAAAATTCTATTGATGAGCAGTTTTTGGCTATACATTTATAGACAAAATCATAGCCGGCAGTGGGCAACATTAATTTTATTTTTAATTCTCTGGGCTTCGGGTTGCCATTAAAATCTTATTGTATCGGTTATAAAAATAAGACAGGTGTTAATGTTGGGACTGCTATAGTATCGATATTTAATCGACTAAATTCGTTAGTCTATCGTTGCCTACAACAAATAGTTATATTTAAAAAAAAAACCGTGGACTTAAATCTTGGCGACTATTAACCGACTAAAAAATTTAGTCGAAATATCGATTAAGTTGTAACGGTTAGAAAAAATATTTTTTAAATAAAAAAACTAATTTACCGATAGTTGCTAGTCTATTACTCGTGGGTCCGTCCATTAGGTTCTTAGCTTATTATTAATATATTTTTTACCAATATCAAAGTAATTTAAAGGAGTGGTTACTACGTATTTTTCTAAGAGTAGTCTGGGTGTGCAAGCGTTAGTTTTAGTATTTTTTTAACAACTTGGCCGCGAGAATTTCGCCAAGTTATGTTATGAAAATTCTTGACCAAGTCTAAAAGACTCAAATATAAGTCATCATCATCATCATCATTTCAGCCGAAAGACGTCCACTGCTGGACATAGGCCTCCCCCAAACATCGCCACAACGACCGGTCCTGTGCCTTCCGCATCCAGCGGATTCCCGCGACCTTCACCAGGTCGTCGGTCCACCTTGTGGGGGGCCTACCCACGCTGCGTCTTCCAGTACGCGGTCGCCACTCCAGAACTTTACAAATATAAGTGGCCAAGCTAAATATCTTGAAATTGCTTGGCAGCACATTGCATTGTGAAAACAAATATAATTCTGTAATGCACCTACTTGGCCAAGAATTATCTGGGTAAATGAGAATTATATTTGCACACTCAGACTTCAAATATTTTTTTAATTAGAAAATAGCAAAAACTATTTCGAAATACGTACTTAGATATATCAAAATGGCAATCATATGACAATATTGCCATACTGAACTTGACTTACTAAAAAAACTTTTTATTTAGTTTTCAAGGCCAAGTTAGAAATGGTGCAAAATGGTCACTAATATAAACTGGCACTACTAAACATGGACGTACTATCAATTTTACAGTTTTGGTTGAGAGATTTTCTGTGATTGATCCTCATTTGAAGCTGTTTCATCTCGTTGCCAAGTTTGATGTAAAATCGGTGCTATGATAAGGCAGGATAGAGAGAACAATGCCTTAACATTGATTTACGATAAAAATAGGATTTGACGTATAGCAAATACTTGATACTAACATTGTAAGCAGAGGTTTCCAGCGTTTGAAACCACTTTTAAAATCAAAGTGGATATCTTTATTTGGTTCTACTTGCTTCGTTGAAACAAGAATTATGATATCCAAATGCGAATTAAGACATTGAAAAAATAAATTCAATTAACTATCTTTTTGAAAGGAATCGAATCTTTGCCTATTTTTCCCTGACATAAATGCAAGGCCGGCTTTTAGATTTCATGAACCCTTGGCCTTCTAAGTGGCAATGTAACTTTAAAAAATATCTCGCCATGACATTGCATCAAAATTATAATATGAAATCTCTAAGGTCGATGTTATTTTTATAACATTTAATGCAGCTTAGTTAATAATTTTTACCACCTATAACTTAAGATATTTCAGTAATTGTGATGCAATTTTATTGCAAATTTCTACGACAATGATGTGCAATTGAATGTCGTACACACGGCTACACATCAAGCTGTAATTTCCAGTATAAGCTGACCTCGCATTGTATAGGTTTTCCTTACAACGCGAGGTCAGCCTTTACTGGTTTTGTGCAGCTTGATGTGTAGCCGTGTGTACACACTATTTTGGAAAATGAAAAATAATGTATTTTTTAAGATTATTGACATTTTAAAAGATAACATATAATTAGTACACTAATTTGTAGTGACTTTGAAGTGTCAAAAGACTGTCCTTACTAAAAAACTTGACCAATTGTAAAAAGGATGCCATCATTTCGAAAGACTTTATTTATTACAGACTTGGCCAAGTATATCTTGTGTAAACTTGCCCAAGTCCGTTTAAAATCTCATTAACGTTGATAAACCAATAAATCTACTAACTACTAAACATTGCTCACAAATGTTTTGATCAATTATTGGCCAAGTTTTTTTTGTAACTTAAACTTGGCTTGGGATATTCATAATTATAATCTTGGTCACATGATTTGGCCAAGTGTGAACATTGTAAACTTAAACGACTATGTGCGACTTGGCCAAGTTCCTAAAACTGGCCAAGTCGCCACAACTACATGATTGTTGCTCAAATTCAGTAATTTAGAACATCACTTAACTATATTTTTTATGTTAAAAAATTATCGTAATTTGTAAATAAAATGAAGGTGTAAGATATAATAATTATGTGTTTCATTTTTTATTTTATAAAAATAGTTCTGCTCGTTCAAGAATGTTACTGACCCAGGAATTGAACTAGTTATCACCCTGTCTGCAATCGTCCTTGCGACCTATATATAAACCTCTTCTGCCTTCGAGTCTTTTCTCAATATGTTGGGGGTCGGCTTCCAGTCTAAACTAGTGATGGACATTGAAAAAAAGACATCAATGTTTTTTTCGAAGTAATGCATCGCATAGTGGCATCGACGTGATATCGATATATCAAAAATTACATCGATGTGTTCCATACATCGATTGTTTTTTATCTAGCAACTATCTGAAACTTATTTTAAATTTATTGATTATCTACCGTAAATAGTAAATAATTAGGTATCTGGATTGCAAATGATTACTTATAATGAAAAACAATATTTTACATTCACATTCCTAACATAAAAGACTAAAACGCGATGTAATGTTAAAAATGCTTAAAGAGTATACATAAGTCAGCTAAAGTTTTCGTTTCGGCATTCTTATTTAATACCTATCTACCTACAATCGTGATTCTACAGAAAACTCGAAATTTGTTATTTTTCTTATCGTATTTTAGTAGGTTTGGCTCTTCGATGCATCAAATAAAAAACATCGATGTAGTCGTTGCTCAAGAATTAGCAATACTTACATTATTTTATTATTTTTAATGCATTTACGAGTGCGAAGCGAAATCTACCTCAAGATTTAAATTGTGGAAAGAAAATATCGCTCATTAGCAAGATTCGAACCTGCGACTCCTGGCTCAGTACGCCAGTGCTTTAGCCACTAAGCTACCGTGAACACTGCTCGTGGTATCGAAATTATCCTCCACTATGGTAGATACGTCTTTGGGTGACGTCAGCGACATCTTATTAAGAAACAGTGCTCGTGAGCGATTTTTTCTTTCCACAATTTAGTTTTTACCGACTTCAAAAAGAAGAAGGTTATCAATTCGACTCGTATGTATGTAATATTATTGGAACTGCAAAATATTAACAAAGGATGATCTATTAGGGCTTCCAAGCAAATGTACAAAATTTCATAAGTGTATGTATGTATGTTTGTATATTTGTATGTTTGTATATATACAAACAAACATACGTTTGTCCACGCATTTCTCCGAAACTGTTAATCGGATTGTGGCCGTTGTTTTTAAGCTATTGCATAGCTTCTATCGCAGGCCTTGAGCGTGGAGACCGAATCCAGAAATTACGTAACAAAAATAACCTAACACCCCCCACTCCGACCAGCACAGTGGTGATACTTTTTAGTTTTGCCATCTATCGATGAATAGCAGAACTTTTAATGACTTTTTGAAATATCACGCTTGTCTCTTTAGTTCTGCAAATCGCCTCTAGGTGGCATTGGTTGTATCGGCATTACTGCGCATGCGTAATCCCCCTCTTCGCCCCGCAATCTGGTGACTCATGCCTGCTTAGAGTTTCGGCGTTAGGGCACCTCCTCTTTGTATTTACATAAAAAATGCTATGCAATAGCTTTACCGCGGCAGTCTCCGAGTGCCACAAGTCTTTTTTTTTATTGGCTTACATTTACTTCAACTTAGGTTACAGTGCAAGTTTCATCAAAATTGATTCAGTTGTTTTCAAGATATGGACTAATATGTGTAAGTGTGACGGCCTGGATTATTGACACGAGCTACGGGTTTGGTGTGAGAGGGAAATCATCTCAAAACCTTGGTCAAATTATAATACATGTAAGAAAAAGCCGGCCAAGTGTGAGTCGGACTTACGCAGTTAGGGTTCTGTACCACCTATCGACCTGATACTTCATAGAAACAGATTTAATTAACGAGAGTTCATCAAAACAGATCAACGCACTGTGAGCGAAATATGAATTGTTGCATCTCTTTCTTACGCATGTACCAACACATATGTCTATGTTTGCCCTATGCCGCCAGGCGTAGCTGGCGTGTCGGTGTTGTAGGCGTGGCTGGCGAGGCTGGCGTGGCTGGCGTGGCCCCCGTGGCCGGCAAGGCAGGCGTGGCTAGCTTGGCTGGCGTGGCCGTGACATTGACGTGTTAGTTGCGTCATGGCGGGGCCCGTGAGGTGGCGCGCAGCGTTCCGTGTGCACCGCCGCCCGGGGAGGGTGCGGCCGACGAGACTGCACGGGTAGAACTGCTTTTGTGTGCGTCCATAAGGATTAGCCCACGGCAAAAACAAAAGTATGAGCGGTAACATATATGCGTCGTTCCACGTCACCGTAACTACCATTAAAATAAAAATTAAAAATAAATATCTTTGGGACATTTTTACACAGCACCATCTAGTCCCAAACTAAGCAGAGCTTGTGGTACGGGTACTAGACAATGGATATAATACTTATATACTTTTTTTTTTGTTTGTTTGTAAGTATGTAACTTATAATACATAAGAAACAACAAGACCAACACAAACACTCATGTTCATCACACAAATATTTGTGTCCTGTGGGAATCGAACCCACGACCTCGTGATCAGCAGTTCGACACTCGAACCACTAGACCACAGAGGTCGTCAAAAGCCATTAGCTTAAAACATTACCGTGATTGAAGATATTGGCACATAACCATCTGCATCTTTTGATTTCATACCGATTGAAGCGTCATCAAATAGAATCAATTGCACAAAAAAAAATAGATTAGTTTTAACAAAAATATCTATAGGTAACTGCTTACAAAGAAATCTTTAAATATTTACAACAAAACTATGAACTACTTATTACAAACGAATATCCCAGTTTTACTTAAAACTAAAAATTACGAAATAAAAAATTTATTTAAAAAATTAAATCGACTTCAAAAGGAAATTAACTGAAAAGTATGAAATAATATTTTTATTTATACAAGACATTTACACGTCGTTGCTAGTGGACGTTCCTATTTCTGAGTTTCGCTGCGATTTGAATGCGCCTAAGTTTAGACGTACCTACTTGTATCACATTATTATTATGCGCCTTCCTACCTAACTGTGTGTGGTAGGTATTTGTACTAGAATTTTTCTATAACATAGTTTTACTTTTATTTTTGTTAATATTGTGGATTTTATTTTGTTATATTTGATAGGTATTTGGTATTTGCTGGCACCGACCTTAAAAAAATTGTAGGCTCCTAATTTGTTTCCTACCTATATTGATTTCGTTTTGTTGGTGAATTTCTTGTATAAATAAAAATATTATTTCATACTTTTCAGTTGATTTCCTTTTGAAGTCGATATTTTTTTTTATTTTTTTTTAATACTTTCATTAGTTTGATTCGATGCATCGATAACATACATCGATGTATATCGTCCACCCCTATCTAAACAGATGCGGCTGAACATCAGTATTTTACATGGATCGACTGCCATCAGACCCCCGCAACGCAGTTACCTACTGTGTAATACCGACATTCTAAGGTTTAGACCACAGAAATAGATAGAATGGTTGTAATCACAATTTTACTTGCGATTCATGCGTGGCAACTTTCCGAACAAACTACGCCTTACATTTTGACGTCATTATTTTTAAAAGATTTTTTTTAATCAAATGTACATTACAGCCTTTGTTTCTGCCTTATTGTGATGTTTCTAGAAACAGCACAATAAGGCATTTTTGCCGGTTTTTGTTACAGTATTTATAGAAACAAGTCATAAGGCGTGCTGAGAAAGGCTTGAAATATCCTGCACTATGGTGATGGTGCTGCCACGCGCGCCCTGCCCACATGGCCATTCTATCTAAGTATTTCTGTGGTTTAGACCATGGTATAATCCATGGTTTAGACTAGTTTTCAGGGTTCCGGGCTTCTGACTACCCCCGTAATGACTGTCATAGATATTCATAACATAACCTCACGCCTGTATTTCCCCGAAGGGGTAGGCAGAGGTGTATAGTAGGTACACCCACATTTCGCCAGTTATGTTATAGTCCCATGTAATAGGGCGAGCCTATTACCATTGACCGGGCACAAATCCAGACTCCGGGCTGCTACTGAGAATTTCCTAATGAAAAAACCCAATAACACTTTGCCCGACCCGGGAATCGAACCCAGGACCTCACGCTCAGCTGTCGCGCTTGCAACCACTAGACCAACGAGGCAAGGTTTAGATCATGGTATAATCCATAATTTGGACTAGTTGTCAGAGTTTCAGGCTTCTGACTAACCCCGTAACGACTGCCATAGATATTCGTATCCCAATAAACCTGTGAGGCAATATATTATTATCATAAGCGTCTTTGCACTCTTTAACACCACCTCGGACACTCGATACAATATTAATGCTAGCACCACCTACATACACAAGATTACATCTGTATACGAACGCGCACCACGTGTGGGTTAGGGATGTTCGCCGCTCGTAGTGCCGACTGGGTTCCAAGCGCTTCTCAGTAGTTCTCAGAGATGGCGTGCTTGTATAGCGACTGGCCATTGACATCCATTGCAATCTTGCAGTCCAACTGCCGTCAAACTGCGGCCGCGGACGAGGAATCTTGAATTGGCGGGGGGCGGTGAGTGGCCGTTCTGTACGTTAGTACTATTAGATATTGTCTTTAGTCTTTACCTAGGCTAATACGCGCAATCTAACTTAGACTGAAGTTAGGCACTGCACGTTTTTCCGCCCCTTGCCACCAACCTCCGTAAGCCTCCGATGTCCAATGAAAATAGTTGTCGGACACATACCCCCAGTTTCCAAAAGGCTGGTCAACTCAAAAATTAACTGATCAGCTGTCAAGTCTCCGGTCAAGCGTTGTGATTGGTTGTTAAGATTTTTGCCGGCCAATCACAGGAGCTGACATGAGATTTGACAACAGATCAAATTGATCAGCCTTCCAGAAACTGGGGGATAGTCTGCTAACACTCGATGAAAGGCGTAACGATTACTGCGAAGGTCTTGTAACAACTTCAGGCCGGCCAACTTATATTGAGCGTGCAATATATTCGGGTTGACAGAAAAAGTGATAGAGAAAAATAAAAAATAGAAATACTTTAAAACATTTTATTAAAACTAGTTATTAATTAATACACAAGTATAATTATGTATACTTATTAAAGTATAAGGCGTCATCCTAATACAACGCGAATGCACGACCATTGCAAGTTCACGCGAATTTCGTTCGTGCGAACTTGCGTTCAAACGTTGAGGTCAATTCTTGCTACGTAAACAACACGTGAAACAAAATGGCGAATGACGATTCAAAACTAATTTATTCTATGAATGTCAAATCTTCGCCCAGCGCTCGACATACGAGTGGTTCAAAGCAATAGACATTATCGTCGACATTTTTGGTACAGATATAAAATTAGAGATTAACTGGAATCGGACTATAACGCGAAAATCGGAGCCCAGGCGTCGAATCGTCCTAATTAACAGTGCATTATTCCGCGAATGGCAATTATAGGACACCTATTCGACGTTTGACCGCGGGTTCGCGCGAACTTGCGTTGCTCGCGTGTTATAGTTGTATTAGGAAGACGCCTAAGGCTCTGGCATTATCTATTACCATACAATATTATTTTTTTAATTATTAACAATAACTGGTTGTGCATACTTAATGAAAAATTAATGACAAAAGTCCTCTTCACACTATGCAAATTACGACCGACAAACGTCAAACGCAACACAATTTTAAGTAGACGTTAAGTCAGCTGTCATTATCAGTTTAACGTCACAATACGACTTAAGACAGTGTTACAGTGCCGTTTGAGAAATTGATCACATCTTTTGTATAATGCCGGGTACAGATAAACGGAACGAAGGCAAGCGAACGCGAACGAATCAACGTAACGGATAACTTAGGGTAATAGACATAAACGAGCGAGAGCCAGCGAAGGCCTTCGTTCACGTTCGGCCGTGCTCTTAGCTGGCGAGCACTTTATGTGAACCACGTGATTCTCGCGTCGTAGACATTATCTCGAACTCGACATAATGTCGAAACAAGATGGCGAATGTCGATTGAAAATACATTTTCGTATTCTCAGAATGTCGCATAAGATATATGTCTACGCCTAACTGTGGGTTTGCACCAAAAAACATTTAAATGTAATGTCTCGAAACTTGTCATATGAAACTAATGTCACAACTTGTTGATTGTTACGTTCGCACTGCAGAAAACTGGGTAAATTCTTTGACAGATTTCAAGATTTGTTGTTGGCTGTGTTTGCACTGACTAAAAACTTATACATTGACATGTTTGTCTATAGATTTGTCACGGCTGACGTTCGCACTGATGCTTAATCATGTGTCAAAACTTGTATAAATCTCGTTTTTTGTGTTATCCAATGAGGTCGGTAAACATGTATGGCCGAAAGCAGATACTTTGACGTGTATCGAAATTGATTGTGAAACATGTCAATAGACTATGAAATGTCAAACAAGTTTCGTTTCAACAAGTTGTGTGATAATGCGAACGCGATTCGATACATTGACAGAAAACTGACTTTTCAACATGTTTTTATGTGAATGTTTCGTCAGTGCAAACTCACAGTAACGCTCTAAATACAAGGAATGGTTTATAGCAGTTGACATTGCCGGCGACATTTTTCGTAGAGATTAAATATTAGAGATTATCTCGAATTAGACATTTATCTCTATAACGCGAGAATTAGCTAGCTACTAATATAAGTATTCTGTGATGTGAACTGAACACAACAATGAAGGCGGGCGGACGGGCGGTGTCCTTCGGCGAAAATCACTCGTACGCCTTAGCTGCCGTCGTTCGGTAGGTCTGTACGCGGCATAATCTGAAGAGCGCTATACAAGCAACTAAGCTTGCATAAGTTGCATATTGCGTCAAAATTGTGAAAGAAAACATATAGGAAACACAATTTTAACTTTGAAAACTTAAACCCACAATATAGCAAATTACTTAAACACAAACAAAAATTGGCATTTAAAAATACATATAGCCATCAGATTGCGCTTATCGAATTGAATTATATTTTTACAATTTCGATAAAATGCTGATTAACCACGTTATAAGTGTTTTAATTAAATAATGATAAGTATTATAAGTATATTATTATAATAACTTTAGCTGCTTTAAGACGCATTAAAAAACTATTCACGACAAACCAAAAAGTTAAGTGAGTAACATGAAAAAAACAACAAAGAATCTTATTTACCAAAAAACTTTTAAGGGCAAGCGCTGCTTTCATTTGGATAACTTTTATTATGGGACTTACACTAAAGCTGGCGCAAGACAAGATAAAAACAAAGATATTTGCGTTGTTTGGCCGTTACAAAATTTACTATATTTCTACTATAATAAACTTATTTTTGTATCGGCGAGATGGCACGATTATTTGCGCAAATACGCTAAGTCTGGCGCCGGCTTAAAATCGTGACAAAAAAAAACTATTCTTCCATACATAAGAACATGGATACCTAATCGATCTTTTTTCCACGATTTCAGAGTTATTGTGTTTTTATTATTTTATTTTTAAACTTTTGTGTAAAAGTTTTGTCGCATGCTGGTTTTTTGTGACCGACATAGCTTGTAGGATCAGTAAGCTGAAGTGGCAGTGGGCTGGCCATGTCTGTCGAAGGACCGATGGCCGTTGGAGCAGACGAGTCCTTGAGTGGAGACCGCGTATCGGCAAACGCAGCGTAGGGCGCCCCCCTGCCAGGTGGACCGACGACCTAAAGAACGTGGCTGGGGGGGACTGGATGCGGAAGGCAGAGGACCGAGCGTTGTGGCGCAATTTGGGAGAGGCCTATGTCCAGCAGTGGACTGCGATAGGCTGAGTTGATTGGTTTTTTGTGGCAATAAATGATTTTTCTTTACAAGCAAAGTTGTGCAATATGTCCTTTGTTTTTTTATAAACAAAACTTTGTTGTATACAATGTGTAATTGAAATAAGTGAAAACCTGTTAAGGGGTCATTGGGCTCATCAGTATGAATAACTTTAACAATCGCGAAAAATAATCTGCTGTTCCCTACATTTTGTGGAGTTATGCGAACATAGATAGATAGATAGATAGAATATTCTTTATGGTACACCAATAACATTATTAAACTTAGGACTAACATGTAAAATGAGGGTACATTAGCGGTCTTATCGCTAATAGCGATATCTTCCAGACAACCTTTGGATGGACAAGGAAGACGTGAAAAATAGATGGGGGCAGTATGTGGTGCACTTTCATAAAATTTACTAATATTTAATATAATAAATAAATAAATATTTACCTACCATAGAAAATATTACATGTATAAATATATAAAATAAATTCTAATATATATAAATGTATGGAGCAGCTGATTCCTTCTTCGCGATTTCGGGATTGGTCCAATAGTAAAAGTTGTTCATACTGATGAGTACAATGACCCCTTAATAGGTTTTCAGTTATTTCAATAACACCTTGTATACCTAAGTCAACACTAAAAAAAAACTAAAGTTACGACACTCAAAACTATATAAGAGTAACACAAAAAATAAAAGATAATATGCTTGGCTCCTATCAAGATTACCGTTCAATTATATCGGTTTAACTGACTAACTGGTTAATATTTAACTTCATAATAACGTCTCTACTCCGACATTTTAAGAGTTACACTACCTACATACAGAGTAAAATATAATTAATCCAAAATTAATCAATATCCTGTGACACTGACGTCAAATAAAAATATCAGTACAAACAAACTGACTTCAAAATTATCTGAACATTTAAGAAAATTTAACTTTATGGCAATGACAAAAGGGTTATCTCAGAATGAACACAGTACAAAACTGTAATTCTGACAATAATTTTATCCCATTGAGATAAAGTTTAATTTTCTTTTAATTTTCTCCCAATATTTGTGACACTGACTGTACGCAGTTAGTTAAAAATCGACTAATTAATGGATAAAATCAATGTTTAGCAAAAAGTATTTTTTGATTAAAAAAAGCCACAACCTACTTTTAGGTTCCTGATACATTTTGTTATGGTCATCACTCATTATAACCGCAGTGCTCCAGCATAGCTACGACACAGTATCACTCCGCCAGGGAGGTGACAGATCGCTGTCCACGCGCCTGCCGTCAGTCAGACAGTCTCTTGCAATCGGCGCGCTGTAAGTGGATGGATCGCGAGATTGAATTGAAACGCGCGGTCTGCTCGCTATAAGCAGCGGTCTGCTCGATCGATGTACGCGGTCTGCTCGATCGAAGCGCGAGGTCTGCTCGATCGAAGCGCGAGGTCTGCTCGATCGAAGCGCGAGGTCTGCTCGATCGAAGCGCGAGGTCTGCTCGATTAAAGCACGCGGTTTGATCTATCAAAGCACGCGGTCTGCTCGATCGAAGCGCGCCGTCTGCTCGATCGAAGCACGCGGTCTGCTTGCTAGAAGCGCGCGGTCAGCGGGACGAGAGAATGGCAGCGGCACGCTTGCAACGAGCCGTTAACTAATTTATCTTGATATGTATTATAAAATGTACTGTACCACACACGATTTAAAGCTCTAATTAAAATGACAAGTTGTTTGCTGTGACAAAGCAGTGCGCTTATAATGAGTGGATGACCTTTTGTCTCCGTATATAGGGTACATAGTTGAACAAAAATATTGACAAAATATGATACTTCTAAATCATAATATAAATATCAAATTATTATAACTGCATCTATAACTAGGGTATTTCCTAATATTTAATATTATAATAATTTTGACCTAATTGCATAATTTACATATAAGAATTATAAATAAAGAACATAATGAAAAAAATAAGTAGATGTAGAACAAAAATCAAAGAATTAAAAAAATATTATGGTTTTTAGAGATGCATTGTTGTCTATTCCGTAAAAATATATTTACTCCGTAATTATTATTAATAATCCATAGGTGTACTATTAGCATACTTATTTTAAAAGTACAACATAATTGGGAAAAAAATTATAAAGATACTTAGTGACTTTTTTACCGTATGGAAAAAACAGGGTGTGACAAGTTCCTGTAAAAGAATAGATGAATAAAACAAAAAAAAAAATTTAAAAAAAAACCTGCTGTAGGTATACCTACCATACATTATGTCTACGTAAATTGATTTAAATGTAACGGCAGATTTTTTCACAGATTTTTAATTTTTTTCATAAACGAATGACTTCCAGTCAGAAGCCTGAAAGTCTGATAACTGGTCTAACCTCCGAATGTCAGTATTATCCAGTAACTGGGTTGCGGGGGTCTGATGGCAGTCGCTCCGTGTAAAATACTGATGTTCAGCCGCATCTGGCTAGACTGGAAGCCGACCCCAATATTATTGGGAAAAGGCTCGGAGGATGATGAATGACTTCCAGACAGCAAAAAAAGTCACCGGTATATAAGTTATACCGATAGGTAATATTATATTGAAAAAAAAAAAACTACGTGTGACAGAAAGGGTATATACCATACATATCAAGTGCATGGCTTCTTTGAATGATTGCAAATCATACGGCAAGGGTTTTAAATCCTTTATCTACATATTAGGAACATAGGAGAAATTCCAATATAAGAAACCAAACACTTCAAACTGAAATTTACACATCACTAGCACCTACATCTTAATAATTATTAGCAAGTGACGTGAAAAGATAATGAATGACCTTCGTAGTGTAGTGACACGTTTTTTTATGATTTTAATTCAATAAACTTATGAAATCAAAAAATTGGGATGATTTTGTTGAGTAACTAATTTTGAGCTGTCATTTTGCATAGAGGTTCTATACCAGATATAGTCTTCACCCCTTTCGGATAGATATACCCTTTCGGTTACACGTTGTATACAGGAGTTTTTTTAACCAGTGCACAAATTTTTTTTGGTGGTTCAGTATGAGTAATAGAACACATTTCCATTAAAATACTTTATTTTTTATTTTTATCCGACTTAAAATCAGCAAAATATGGACACAATCTGTTCGTAATAACATCAATGAAAGCGCGCGACGGCTGGCTGATTTTAAGTCGGATAAAAAAAAAGTATTGAAAAATTAATGGAAATGTGTTCTATTACTCATACCGAACCACCAAAAAGAATTTGCGCACTAGTTAATTTTTTTTTCCTGTATAAACACCACTTCATACCATTTCATATTTTCAATTGATAGGTAGAGTAGAATTACCGGTGAATATATAAAAATGTATTCAAAGATACTTGAGTAAAACAACACAATATATTTTTACGGTGAATAATTCCAATAAATGTGTAAAGGTCAAATATCAAGCATAAACTGTAATTTATCGGTAAAATATTTAAATATTGGTTCGGAAAAACACGTACATATTCCATCTGTATCTTTTCCATTGCATGTCATCCATAATAAATAAAAATCTATTTTATTTTTTACTTTTACAAGTCAAACAAATTCAAACGTAAAAGATCTTTTAAGGCGAAAGGTGGACAAATGACATAATAATTTAATGTATATTATGCTATAATTATAGCTAGCCAATCCTATAATAACTTAAGTTAATTAAAAACCGAAAAATACAAATACCGTTAAACATTCCTAACTTAATTTTAATCTTAATATTTCTCATAATACCCGTTTTGTTAATTCTCCAGTCAATACGCGCAATTGAAGTTTAGTGGTCAATTCGCATAATAAAATTGTTTTAATAAATTCCTTCTTAATACTAAATTTCGGCTAATTGTTAAATTAAAAACTTGAAATAAGTTATTCGGTGTTACCTCAAGCCTTTAAGGTGCACTATTAAGTTAAATCGATTATAAAAATCGACTATTTCGATCAAGTCCGGGAGGTTTACTCGCATAATCGACTATTTCGATCGAGTCTGGGTGTCTACTCGAGACTATTTCGATCGAGTCTGGTTATCTACTCTCAAAATAGCCTATTTCGATCGAGTCTTGGTGTTTACTCGCAAAATCGATTGCGACATAATCGAAACGATACGATAGTGCTCCGAATATATCGGTCGTACCGTACTCTAATAAAAGTTCGGATTCTATGTCGTTTATCGAATTCACAGACAAAATATTGTGAATTTTTACGACGGCATAGACAATGTTCAGATCGATATATCGATTTTGCGAATACACCCCCTGGAAGCACCTGTAGCTATCTAGTTTAAATTTTAGCAATTTCAAATTAATAATTGAACCTTACTACCGTCAACCACGCTGGTTTATCGCGGGTTGGCGGACTACACATACAATCGAGAGCTTTATGAAGCCCTCGCGTGTGTAGGTTTTTACAGTAGGTACTACCTACCACTTTTAGCACCCTTCATATAACTGTGCCGCTGTTAAGTGAGAAACATATATATATATATTTATATTTTCTTTCTTTTTTTCTTTTAAACAGGTGGCTGCGCAGTAATCAATTTTGCAACGAAATCAGTAGCGCGCATGCGCGGTCATGGCGACAATACTCTGATAGGTTGTTCATCTGAATGGCAAGATGGCGGGGGACCGCATGTTCTCGCTGTCTCAGTCGTTCCTTAATGTTCGATGCATCTTTATGTTCAGCTCACATTTTTTTTATTTTTCATTATTACGCGGCCGTACCTGCGCGGCTCTTCGCAAAGCCTGGTTTCAGAGCGGCACAGTTATAATACGCGTACTGTAAGTTACAACGATGTATCTGTTAGGCGTGTGTATATAACTCTTTACTGATACGACTCACTGATCCGAAATGTTAAGTGTTCCAGAAGATTGGAAATTCAAAGTTGTTTCAAATGCATTATTTGGACCTGGAACATTACTTTGCTCTTTTTATTCCGCGCGATCATTTCGCTTGCGAGTGAGAAAGATCGAGTAAGTTATTTCAATAACACATTGTATACTGCAAGTATATTGCAGTCAAACTCGAGTTGGAATTTATGTAAAAAAAGTATCTGTACATATATGTATTTTGGATGGTAACACAAATATTAGAGCTTCGCGTTTTATTTAATAATAATATTTTGGTATTATCATTATCTAGTATTGGCAGTATTTATTTCTGTAGAGGTATCTGTATTTCGACTTCTCCAGCGCAGGTACGAAAATGGTCTGAAGAGCAATTGTATGTATGTACAATTTATTCATCTTGTTTGGCGACTTTTTAGTCCGTTTTCTAAATGATAAGATGTTATTTTTCTCCGTTTAATATAATTTACCAAGTTTCTAAATAACCAGACCGATTTTAAATGGTCTTTTCTTGGTATTCAGGAGTTTTTTCAATTTGAGTAGATTTTTCGAGTAAGCATCTTTCTTTTATTTATTTTGACGCTTAAACTGCCGAATCCACTAGCAAGTTTAATTGCTCAAATTTACTTCTGCAAGCTATTTGCACTGTTAAGAGTTTAATTGACTTACTGCAAGTTGCGTAGTATAGTAAAAAATAAGCCAGAGTGTCCACGGATTGAACTGTGTACGCGCATTGCCGTAACTTGTTTTCAGGGTAGGTACACTAAAAAACAAGTACTTGCTTCAATAACTTTTGCAAGTACTTGCTTCAATAACTTCTTCAAGTACTTGCTTCAATAACTTCTGCAAGTACTTGTTTCAATAACTTCTGAAGTACTTGTTTCAATAACTTCTGCAAGTACTTGTTTCATGCCATGGGTTAAAAGAATAAATCAAGAGTTTGTTAACTCGGTGCTAAATTTTTAAAACGTTAACTCGACATTTGTTTTGCACCAACCAAAAATAGCTTTGGGCTAGGTAACCCTGCAGTATTACCAACACAACGAATAGAAATATACGTCAATCTCACTTACACTCTGGCAGTTTGTATATAGTTGTCTCATGTTCACTGGCTTCGTTTACAGATAATTGAAAACAAAAGATCGATGAAGCGAGACTAATAAAAAAAGGTTATTTTTTTTCTCAAGACCTTTTTTATTGGTTTGAGCCTGCAAGACAAGCAGAATGCGTATTTGAATGTCATTAGTGGTTATAATTCCACAACTCCTACATACTCCCGTACTCTGGAACAACAGTATCATAAAAATATGAAGAAAATCTAAAGTATTTGATACGCTCACCGAAATACATTTTATTCTCGCCGTGTGTTTGAAAGTCTGTATTTGGAATTTTCTATCAAAAAATCTATGCTTAAATATTTAACAATTTCTTCCTCATCGACAAAAAATAATTACATAATCAAATACATATTTTCATAACTTCAATGTAAATTTACCACGTCTTATGATACAAATAACCTCAAACGGAACAATAACAGCCAGAGTTAACGATTTAACCCTCCATAATGGGTGGGTTATTTTTTTACCGTCTTAATCCAGTGTTAACAACTAACTCCACACACTACACACTACACTACACTTCCAGTACACTCTTTCATACGCACCCAAACATTCAAATTCGACACATTCGCACAACTTCAGTATTTTTATTTATTATACTTTTTTTATTATTACGTTTTGCTATTTGGTCAGATCATAATGATATCATAAAATACAGTACCGACCCCGGGAATGCACTTTGTTAAACTGTGAATAGTATCGTAGGATTCCACGAGACAGGCTTGTCCTAGTGTGGAATCCACAAGTTAATTGTTTCCTTATGTAATACCTACTACTTATACCTGTAATGTACCTCTTAAGGAAATGTAAAAATACAGTTATTTTTGGCAAATAAATGATTATCTTATCTTATCTTAACTCGCGATGGCGCAACACAAGTTAACGATTTAACCTAGAGTTGCTGCATAACTCTGAGTTAAGCACGCTAACACTGTTTGACGCAAGTGGCCCTAAGTCAATACAATTTATATGGGACCACCGCGCGGGCTTCATCTACCAACTAAAAAAACAAAATAACTTCTGAAGTACTTGCTTCAATAATTTCGGCAAGTATTTCCTTCAATAACTTCTGAAGTACTTGCTTCAATAACTTCTGCAAGTACTTGCTTCAATAATTTTTACAAGTTATTTGCTATACCGTATTTAAAAAAGCTACAAACAAAAGGCAAACAATCTACTACCCATTTTGTAATAATCCCATTGTTAAGAGATGTTAATTACGCGAAACACGAAGTAATAATTGTAAAGTGGGTAGTACGGTTCACCGCATGTCATTGGTAACAAAACTATTATTATTAGAGCTGCCATGGTATGTAAGTTTCATACGAGATTGGCTCTGCTTTTATACTGGTTTTGTCAACATAGGTATGCGATTGACTGCGATTTGTTTTCCATTTGATGTTTACTTCTTTAATTACGGTATAGTGGATTCGGCGATTAATGTTTACGTAAACTCCATTTTTCTCTTATAAGTCTCTAGAAATCTCTTATTTCTCTTGTCATTTCCCTTTTTATGTCAATTTCGAGACATGTCTTTCTTTGAGTTAGTAATTTTTATTAGCTTTCTTATTGTTACTTGGTTCAATAATAATTTCTAATTTCCTTTTATTGTTAGTCACTTTGGATTTGATTAATACAGGCTTGTTTAGTTTGAAATTTTTAACCATTGGTTTATAAATTTTACTGGCGTTACCGTTTTCTTGTTTTATTTTAACTGTGTTACCGAGGTCAGTTGTAGTTGCAACTGCAGTTGTAGTAACATTGCGTTTAATAAGTGAAGCAGGATTTGGTTTATCTGGCGGTTTATACGCAACATTTTCTAATATAACTGGGGAACTTTTTGTTTTAGTAACTGTGGCAGTCTTTAAAGGCGGCGTTTTAGGTACAATAACTTTAAATTTTTTATCTTTATCTTTTGCTTCTTTTGAACTAGCTTTGTTTCTTTCTTTCACGTCTTTGATATCTGTTAAATTGACTTTGCCTGTATCGTCTTTGAAAAGCATAAAATCTCCGCTTTTTATGCCATTTGGTAGCTGTCCATCGAAATATCTTATTGAAGTAAGTTTGTTAGCTATCAACATAGAAAGTTCGCCTATGTTAAATTCTGTGAGTAAATCGTTTACGCTAGAACCGGCGAAATTGTCTATGTTAGGGTTGGCGCCATTTTCAACTAAGCATTCGATCGTTCTACGAAAATGGTCGACAACCTTTGCCTTGTTGCCTCTTTCTGGAAAGAAAAAAAAACGAAACTTGAAAAACTAATGATTCCGTCTTCGTGTGTCAACTGTAAAAAGCTTGTACAAACTTAGGTCCGTATTACAGAAAGCTCCTCAAGTACAGTTTGATCTTCAATCATCTGATCACTACTTAAGGATAGAATCGTTACTTGAGTATCGGTCTTATTCCAATACGGTAATTATAAACTTAAATTCAACAACATAGCACACGAATATAACCTGAAAGAGGAAAGAAATCTCTACTCAAACGTAGTGTTGTCCACACTTGAGTGATAACAGATCAAATCTTTGCTCAAATACCGAAACAGGTGACAGTATAAAATAAAACTAAACTCAGCTGAACTGTGATCAATGAATCTATGCTTGAGGAATGTTCTAAAATTAAATCTCAACTCAAAACTAGTTTCAAACAGTGATCAAATTGAGGAATATTCTGTAATACGGCCCTTACACTAGCGATGATACATGGTGAGTTTTTGAAGTAGCACTGGAGGGCAATATTATACAGTATGTTTCTTTTTAAATCCTTGCTATCAATTTCCGGCTAAAACTCTTGCTTTCAATGACTTACGGCGAAAATTAATATCCAATCTATCCACGATTTACCCTACTAGAGATATAAATTTGACATATTTTGTATGGAGCTTATGTCAAATTCTTATCTCTATTAGGGCAAATCGTGGATAGATTGGATATTAATTTTGGCCGTAAATCCTTCTTTTTGATTTATTGAGATTCTTGCTTTACAATTTATTACAGCATAGGAATGCAATTTAAACTAATAATAGCCCCAGCTTTGCACAGCGATGTTCCGCGAGCAACTAAATGCGTCGTTTGATCATATTAGGTTATGAGCGTCATGTTCAAAGTTGCGGCGCGCCGACCCCACCCACTTAGCCTTTCTAACCTTTAATTAAATTTTCTGTGGGCTCACCAGTCCTTTCTCATAAACTCACCTAACACGTCTGACAAGTGTGGCGATTAATGCAATTTTAAAGATATAGTTATAACGATTTAAATTGTGGAAAGAAAAAATCGCTCACGAGCAGGATTCGAACCTGCAACTCCTGGCTCAGTACGCCAGTGCTTTAGCCACTAAGTTACCGTGAACACTGCTGAGCGATTTTTTCTTTCCACAATTTAAATCGTTAGATTTCGCTTCGCATGCGTATATGCGTTAAAAATAATAAAATGATATAGTTATAATTAAAATATATTTACCAACTGAATCCATGCAAGCGGCCCCCACGGCTAGATACAACGCTGTATTCCCACTGTTGGGCATCCGAAGATTGATGGTTTGCCTACAACTTTCCACTAACGTCATGACGTTGTTGTATTTGCCCACCTTACTGGCTACCATGAGTGGGGTATATCCTGCAATGAGAAATGTAATTATACAACGCGTAATTTAAATAACTGAAAACCTTTTAAGGGGTCATTAAATAAATATAAATAAATATTTTTGGGACATTTTTACACAGCACCATCTACTCCTAAATATACTTTTTATTTTTATAAATACATACTTATAATACATAAGAAACACCCAGACCAACACAAACACTTATGTTCATCACACAAATATTTGTGTCCTGTGGGAATTGAACCCACGACCTCGTGATCAGCAGTCCGAACCTCGACCACATTGTACTCATCGTTACATTTATGTGCGCATAACAGGACAAAATGTAGGCAACAGCAGATTTTATTCGCGATATCTGTATTGGTCCCATAGAAAAAGTTATTCATACTGATGAGTACAATGACCTCTTAATAGGTTCTTAGTTCTTTCAATTACACATTGTATATCTACCGAATAATAATCACAGAAAACATTAACCTAGCTCTATAAGTTGTAATAGCTTGATAAGAGATAAAACGATAGTTATATCAGAATTATAATTAAATAACTCCTTTTACATAACCAAACACGAACATACACACACTATCGCACGCACCAACATCCCACCACACGTACCCCCACACACACCTCTAAATCCCCTACACGCACACCTTCACCCACCTACACATACCACCAACCCTCACACCTACACGACCCCTACAAGTACACACTCCACTCCTCATCGCGTACATACATGACACCCATAATTGCATTGCATCCTTTCATTACTGTTCATAATTTTTCAACACACTTGTTCGTAAAGTGGCTCTTATTGCACCGCTTTTAGGTTCATAATGTATAACGCACACGTGCTTTTTAGGGTTCCGTACCCGAAGGGTGCCAAACGGGACCTTATTACTCTCGCTACGCTGTCCGTCCGTCTGTCTGTCACAGGACTGTATCTTTGTAATAGTAATAGATAACTAGTTGAAATTTTCACAGAATATGTGTTGCTATGAGGGGTATCACGACAAATAATAAAAACAAAAAAAAAGTCTTAAACCAAAGGGGGTCCCCATACAAGAAACTTTTCTACGTTTTTTTCCTGCTCTATCTTCAAAACGGTAATACATACCATCGTCAAACTTGGTCAGATTATAGTGCATATTATGTAGTTTAGCAACAAATACTAAAAATAAGACAAATATAGACATATGTGGAAGTACCTGCGTAAGAAAGAGATGGAAAAATACATTGAGCGTTGATGTCTTTTGATAAACTCTCGTAAATTAAATCAGTTTCTATGGGGTATCAGGTCAAAGGGTGGTACGGAACCCTTACTGCGCGAGTCCGACTCGCACTTGGCCGGTTTTACATTATAATATCGCACTAGTGCTTTTTACTTTACAGTTTATTTTTAAATCGCAGCAAAGAGTTTTTATACCTAAACAAAATTTTAAAAAAATCTGAATAAATCAACTGTATTAATTAAAACATAATAAACAAACATTTAATTTTATCAAATTATTTAAAATTCAACAAATAAACATTAATTTGTGTCATAAATAAAAAAAAACTATTTTTAATATTAGGCTGTTTGGCGGTTTCCTTCGACCACCTGCGAGCGCATAGCTGTATTATTTGTCTACAATGTATGTTTTTTACTCGCAAGTGTGTTGAAAAACGTCGTATGACACGCGTGAGCATTGACTATTATACTCTCGGCTCCATTACGCCCTCGCTTTCGGCTCGGGCTGCAATCCAACCTCGAGTGTAATAGTCAACTTAGCTCACTTGAATCATAATGTATTCTATTCCAAAATCAAATTAATGTCAAACTATGTATTTATTATGTTTTAATGTAAACTATGCCTATTTTATATTTTTTTTTTTAAACCAACCTTGGCTATCACAGAACTTGTTGATATACAAAAACATTATCGGGGCTAATTCTTCATCAGATTTATGCTCAAACCCTGGTTTCCATAACTCTTCGTTTTGTTGCAGAATTAACCTGGAAAATATATATTAATAATAGAAAGAAAAAAAATATTACAAGATAACGCTGACGTCACCCAAAGACGTACCAAAAAATGGAGGTTAATTTCGATACCACGAGCAGTGTTCACGGTAGCTTAGTGGCTAAAGCACTGGCGTACTGAGCCAGGAGTCGCAGGTTCGAATCCTGCTCGTGAGCGATTTTGTCCATCCACAATTTAAATCGTTAGATTTCGCATCGCATGCGTAAATGCGTAAAAATAATAAAATAAAAGTTATATGTTTTTTTTAACAGCAGTGATAGCCTAGTGGTTGAACACTTGCCTTCCATGCAGGAGGGTGCGAGTTCGATCCCGGCCCGCACCTCTGACTTTTCGAATTCATGTGCGGATCAGAATTTGATTATCACTTGCTTTAACGGTGAAGGAAAACATCGTGAGGAAACCTGCACACTTGAGAGTGCTCCATACAGTTCTCGATGGTGTGTGTAGGGCGACAACCCGCACTAGGCCAGCGTGGACTAAAGCCTTAACCTTCTCATACTGAGAAGGGGCCCGTGGCCAACAGTGGGACAGTAATGGGCTGATTATGTTATGTTAAATGTTTTAATAAACCTAATTACAGGCACTTTTGAAACGTCAGGCTCTAGGTGCACGGTCTACGATCGGTCACGGGAATAAAGAGACATGCCAAGATTGTTTACTAAATAAGACAAGTGAGAAAAAACAGACTTTACCTAGCATTATGTTGACAATAATGCACTAAGATCTGCAGGTGGTCCGTGCCCATCTCCGCCGCTATATGGAAGGCGGTCCGGTCCTCGTCATCTGTGTCCAGGGGGTCGGCACCGAACTGGAGGAGTACTGATGAGATCTCCGTGTTATCTTGGAAGAGGGACATCCTCAGAGGAGTCTGTGAACAAAATAATATTTATTTTAAAAACAACCTGTACGGTCAAGGACAGGGTAATACATAGAATGGTTGTAATCACAATTTTACTTGAGATTGATTCATGCGTGGCAACTTTCCAAACAAACTACGCCTTACATTTTGACGTCATTATTTAAATTTAATCACATACTCTGACGACCTCTGTGGTCTAGTGGTCCGAGTGTCGAACTGCTGATAACGAGGTCGTGGGTTCGATTCCCATAGGACACAAATATTTGTGTGATGAACATAAGTGTTTGTGTTGGGCTGGGTGTTGCTTATGTATTAATAAGTATGTATTTACAAAAAAAACAGTATATAAGTATTATATCCATTGTCTAGTACCCATACCACAAGCTCTGCTTAGTTTGGGACTAGATGGTGCTGTGTAAAAATGTCCCAAAGATATTTTTTTATTTATTTACAGCGTGCAGACAAACAACATAACATAACATCACGCCTGTATTTCCCCGAAGGGGTAGGCAGAGGTGTAATAGTACACCCACATTTCGCCAGTTATGTTATAGTCCCATGTAATAGCGTGCAGAGAAAGGCTTTGAAATATCCTGCACTATGGTAAAAATATCCCCCCAAAGTGCTTGGGGGAGGCCTATGTCCAGCAGTGGACGTCTTTCGGCTATAATGTTGATGGTGCAGAGTGCTGTCACGTGCGCCCTGCCCACATGGCCATTCTTTCTATTTCTGTGGTCAGGTAGCAGTAGTAGAGCTCCTTTGTGAAAGAGCTCGTCCGGAGAAGTACTACCACCGTACCTACTTCTCCGCCAAATAGTGATGCTGTGTTTCGGTCTGAAGGGTACGGGTGTGAAATTACAATCACATGAGACTTTCCTTCTTCATGTCTCAGTTTGGCGAACCGACTTGCGGTATCATTTAGGCAACAGCCTAGGTGGTATTGCAGTTGTTATGGGCAAAGGTAACCACTTAACATCAGGTGGGCCTTTAGCTCGTTTCGCCATACTTTACTATTAAAAAAGTTATTAGTATTTATTGCATACAACGTGTGATTGAAATAACTCAAAACCTCTTAATAGGTCATTGTACTCAACAGTATGAACAACTTTTAATATAGGACCAAAACTGAAATCGCGAAAACAAAACTGCTGTTCCTTATATAACACAAATGTAGCACGGCAGTGGTAACACTTCAATTCGAAATCCGCCCTTCATCATTTCATAATTTCAGCCGAAAGACGTCCACTACTGGACATAGGCCTCCCCCAATTAAGGCGGGATAAGCCATAATCGCCACGCTTGGCAGGCGGGTTGGCGATCGCAGTTGGTTGGTTAAATACTCAGAGAACGCTGCTGCCCATCCTCTGGTGAATCCCTTAGTCGCCTTTTACGACACCCATGAGAAGAGATAAGGGTGGTGCTATTCTTTAAGTCCGGCACCACACGGACTAATCCGCCCTTACTGCTTACAAAATAAAGATGCTGCTAATGTCTGCTGTGTAGTTTGGGACTAGATGGTGCTGTGTAAAAATGACAAAAAAAAAGTATGAGACCGTTTCTTCTTCTTAAAGACATTGCGCTCAAACACTACGTCAGCCGTATCATCAATCTCTGCCGGCCCCTTCGCCGAATTCAATCATGACGTAACTACTTAGATGGCAACAATATTTCAACGAACTCACTGTGGGTTTGCACCAAAAAACATTTAACATGTAATGTCTCGAAACTTGTCATATGAAACTAATGTCACAACTTGTTTTGTTGATTGTTACGTTCGCACTGCAGAAAACTGGGTAAATTCTTTAACAGATTTCAAGATTTGTTGTTGGCTGTGTTTGCACTGACTAAAAACTTATACATTGACATGTTTGTCTGTAGAGTTGTCACGGCTGACGTTCGCACTGATGCTTAATCATGTCTCGCAACTTGCATAAATCTCGTTTTTTGTGTTTTCCAATGAGGTCGGTAAACATGTATGGCCGAAAGCAGACACTTTATATTATGCTTTGAAGTTTATCGAACTATGACAATGATTTCCACAGATCTATTAATGATTTCCATGTTTGTGAAATACGTCCTAAATGACATCTTTCGATGAGTTGCAAGATTTGTCTCGAGACATTTTGATTCGAAATTAATTGTGAAACATGTCAATAGACTATGAAATGTCATACATGTTTCGTTTCAACAAGTTGTGTGATAATGCAAACGCGATTCGATACATTGACAGAAAATTGACTTTTCAACATGTTTTTATGTGAATGTTTCGTCAGTGCAAACTCACAGTTAGGTCGGTCGGACAATAGTCGGCAAAAATAGAATATCCTATATAGTATACAAGGTCTTGATCTGCAATCGTGCCATATTTCCAGATCTGATGATAAATAATTTGCTTAGTCACCTAAAAATACTTGAAAAATTCTACGATTATTTAATACCTAAATTTTCACTTAGAAACATAGCGAGGGTTCAAGAATAAATCCCGAACGACTCGGAAAATAAGTCATTGGCGCCATTGTCAAAGGGTGGAAATACCTGCAAATTGTTTTGGTGGTGTCGCACGCACCGTTTTTGTGTCGCATGCGACACACGGGGGGAATGTGTTTGTTTACAAATAGGAATATATCAAAAAAAAAAAAAAAAAATTGATTTTTTTCTTGATTCGTATTCAGTATCAGTGGTATAGTCACCTCCTTAAATATGGCACGAATACAGATGAACACGTTGTATAGGATATTCTATATAGGATATACCTATATAGAATATACTAATATTATAAATATGAAAGTTTGTGAAGATGCCTTATGAAATTATAAAACCGGAAAGTATACGTTTATGCATACTTGTAAAGTAAAGTCACACACAACGTTATGAAATAGCAGATTGTGACCGTGTCATAAGAGTTATATTGAAATCTGATGAGCGGTTTCCGAAGAATACGTTTTTATCGTATAAGTCAGGGGTTTCCAAACTTTTTCAATTCGCGGCGCAATTACAGGTTTAGTATTTTGTTTCGGCACCTTAGCTAGTAGAATTATTCATTTTGTAACGTAACCGTGAATGCCTAAGTTTATTTTCCGGAGAATGGTAGACAGGAGTTCCTCATGGCGCCCTTCTTTGCCACCAGGGCGCCGCGGCGCACACTTTGGGAACCACTGGTATATGGTGAATTCGAGCGAACTGTGTTATGTGAGATTGGGTGTACGATTCCTGGATTGTACACAATGCATAATACCTAAATAGTACGGTGGTTATTTTACCACATTTTTGTTTACTCGTTTATAAACTAACTTCCCTCTGAGCTAGAAACTTGAAACTTAAAATATAGCTTAGAACTAGATAACAATACAATTTAACTCGCTATAGTTTTAAAAACGCGGTATGTACTATCAGCAAACCTTCCGGTGAACAACCACTAAGGCTAAAATCGCTTGCGCTCAGTGTCCGACGGTAGCTGTAGGCATCCTTACTCTTTGCTCTGTGTTTTAATTTCGCATTTCTCAATATTCCGGTAAGACTAGATATATATGACTTTTACTTTATAGCTAAGAATACCATTATAATCTAGAATATAAGAGCTACAAAACGACATGCCTTTTGATAGTAAACGGCCCAGTTTATGTTAGGCCTATTCCCAAAGGAAAAATAATCATCAACTCAGCCTATCGCGGTCCACTGCTGGACATAGGCCTCTCCCAAGTTGCGCCACAACACTCGGTCCTCTGCCTTCCGCATCCAGTCCCCCCCAGCCACGTTCTTCAGGTCGTTGGTCCACCTGACGGAGGGCGCCCTACGCTGCGTTTGCCGATTCACGGTCTCCACTCAAGGACTCGTCTGCTCCAGCTGCCATCGGTCCTTCGACAGACATGGCCAGCCCACTGCCACTTCAGCTTACTGATCCTACAAGCTATGTCGGTCACTCCGGTCACAGAAAAATAATGGTCTTCTTTAAAATTAAGAATGTAAGGCAGCTTTCGCAGACCTATTTTATTTACTAACGGAATGTGGTATTTTCTTAATTATATGTGTAACTAGTAATTAAAACGTCATTTAGACAAACCGGCGACATAAAACAGAAAAGTTAATGACAATAATTAGTTATCGAACTATTTCATAATATTAATAAGCTATTTCGACAAAACTATTTGTCATAATCAGCCTAGACTTCTCCCCCAAGTACTTTGGGGTCGGCTTCCAGGCTAACCAGATGCGGCTGAACATCCGTATTTTACACGGAAAGACGCCATCAGACTCCCGCAACAAAATTACTAGGAAACCGATATCCTTCAGACTACCCATAAGAGCAGCATGGAAAATACTCTATCGACAAGAGCCTTGTACGTGGACACTGACAATTGTCCAGTCCACAAATTCAAAGTCGCTCAGCGAGCTATGGAACGAGCTATGCTTGGAGTTTCTTTAAAGGATAAAATCCGTAACGAGATTATCCGGAGAAGAACCGGAGTGACCAACATAGCTTGTAGGATCAGTAAGCTGAAGTAGCAGTGGGCTGGCCATGTCTGTCGAAGGACTGATGGCCGCTGGAGCAGACGAGTCCTTGAGTGGAGACCGCGAATAAACGCAGCGTAGGGCGCCCCCCCGCCATGTGGACCGACGACCTGAAGAACGTGGCGGGGGGGTCTGTATGCGGAAGGCAGAGGACCGAATGTTCAACTTGGGAGAGGCCTATGCCCAGCAGTGGACTGCGATAGGCTGAGTTGATGAATAGCCTTATTGTTTTGAGGAAAGAGATAGGGGTCTTGGACGCCCTTAAGACACCACGACCTTAAAAGATTGGAAACAAAAGGATTTTTGCGTAGATAAATATGGGTAGACATAAAATGCAGCCTTAATAATTGCCCCAATATACCTATACGTATTGACGTACAACAGAGGACGCTCCCAAAACGTAATTCCCACCCTCGCACTCCCCTTACACACCGCAACTGCGGGTCGCGCTCGTCAATTTTATGTGAGTTGCAATAGAACTCATTTTCGAGAAAATCATTCTCGCGTGTTTTACCACGGAAGTAAATGTCGTAAATCTCAAAACAGTTTTCTTTTTGTTACAAGAATACTAAACAATCTATACAAATTTCCTCTAGCTAGTATTTAATAAACTTTAATATCTTCCTATTTGCATATATTTTATATAGTTAAGTTAAATAATAAAGGATAAATATTCGAAAAATCTCTAAAAACGCATGATTTTCAAAAAATAAAAGTATCGAACAAAAATCAACTAATTATGTAACTGTCTAATCAAACGATGGACAAAGGTTCAAAAAAACATATATCTAAATTTGACATTCATCAAGCATGTGTTCCACTCAGCATATGTTTTCAAAAAGTCAACTCATTTTGGGAGCCTAGCCTTAAGGGACATGGCCAAATACTTATCTGAAAAACATCACGTCCCGTATGTGCCGTAAAACACGGGACTTCAGCTAGCTTATTCACAACCGTCCGAAAGTGACTTTTCCGAATCCGTGAGCAAAGTTTTCGAACGTTTCCGCTAACTGAATGCTATTCACAAATCCGAGACTCGGAAGAGTTTCTGTGAATCGACGTCATTAATTAAACACAGTAAGTAGTATGTAACAAAAACCCTGTTGTTCCTGTGAGCTACGTAAGCTACGTTATCAGAATCTATATTTATACGTAAGGACACAACTCATTTGGAAAGACTCTTCAATAAAAATAATTAAATTAAATATTAAATCAGTATTAAAAGTGATTAAATCACTTTCAATTTACTATTAATAATGATTTAATATTCAATTTGACTATTTTACTTTTTATGTTACATACTGTATATTTCTATATTCGTTCGATAACTTTCCTAATGGATTCGGAAACCTGACTTTCGGACGGTTGTGAATAACCTAACCGGTGACAGCTGTCACCATACTTTCGACTAACATTCTAGCGAATTACCCACTGATAACAAACTTCCAAGTACAAATCCAGTATAGGCTGATCTCGCGTTGTAAGGAAAACCTATACAATGCGAGGTCAGCTTATACTGGAACGTTACAGCTTGATGTGTAGCCGTGTGTACATACATTGAAGAACTAAATTGTTGTACGTATAACTTGTATAGGTACCTAATATACTCATGCTAGGGAGTTCCCTCGTAACCCTGACCAATTCTAACTGTGACGATAACATTTTCCTCCTTTTAAATGAACAGGGAATTAAAGTTATTTATAAATAATACAGGTATAATAATAATTGTATCCTACTTATACAAGGTGGTTTATTCCCGGGTCGGGCAAAGTGTTATTGGGTTTTTTTCAGTAGGAAATTCTCAGTAGCAGCCCGGAGTCTGGATTTGTGCCCGGTTGATGGCAATAGGCTCGCCCCCTATTACATGGGACTTACAACATAACTGGCGAAATGTGGGTGTACTATACACCTCTGCCTACCCCTTTAGGGAAATACAGGCGTGATGTTATGTTATGTTATACAAGGTAATTGAAAAAATAAGGTAATTGGTGTAATTAAAATAACTGAAAACCTCTTATATTAAAATAACTGAAAACTTGTAAGTGTGTAGGGGGTAGGGGGTGAAGGTGTGCGTCTAGGGGATTTGGAGGCGTGTGTGGGGGTGCATGTGGCGGGATGTTGGTGCTTGCTGTAGTGTGTTCGTGTTTGGTTATGTAAGAGGAGTTATTTATTGATAAGTATGATATAACTATCGTTTTATTACTGATAGTCAAGTAAATTTAAATAATTTTAATATGCTAAAACTTAAGTAAATTAAATTGTAATTGATATCCGAGGGGAAAGCACTGAATGCTGAAATACAGGCTATGCCTAGTTTGGCTTCAGAAGCTCATATCTGTAGTACATGTACCTACAATTTTATAGGATAGCATTTAAACTGTAAAATACTGTACTATTTCTTTTGGCAAATAAAAATGTATTTATTTATTGTTTATCAAGCTATTACAGCTTATGAAGCTAGGTTTACGTTTTCCGTGTGTGTTTTTTCAGTAGATATACAATGTGTAATTGAAAGAATTAAAAACCCCTTATGGAGTCATTGTACTCATCAGTATGATCTACTTATACTATGGGACCAATAGTATATTCGGTGCCAATAGAGAAAACGCAAAAAAAAACCGACCAATTGCGAGTCGGACTCACGCAGTAAGGGTTCCGTATCACCCATCGACCTGATACCCCATAGTAACTGATTTAATTTACGAGAATTCATCAAAAGACGACCGAGCGCGAAATATGAATTTTTGCATCTCTTTCTTACGCAGGTATGTACCCCAACATATGTCTATGTTTGCCCTATTTTTATTTTATTATTTATTTATTATAATCAAACCAAGTTTGACGCTGGTATGTATTACCGTTTCGAAGATAGAGCAGGAAAAAAATGTTGAACAAAATGCATGTTTTTCGAGGTTTCTTGTATGGGGGTCTACATTTTTAGTATTTGTCGTGATTAGTGTCATCATAATAGTAACACATATTCTGAGAAAATTTCAACCGGCTAACTATTACCGTTCAAAAGATACAGCCCTGCCACAGACAGACGGACGGACGGACGGACAGTGTAGCGAGAGTAATACTTAATTTGGGTTCAGAACCCTAAAAACAGGTGTTGCCTACATTCTGTGGAGTTATGCGAACATAAATTTATGGAGCAGCTGATTTATTTTTTCGCGATTTCTCCATTGGTCCCATAGTACACACGGCTATACATCAAGCTGTACAAAACCAGTAAAGGCTGACCTCGCGTTGTAAGGAAAACCTATACAATGCGAGGTCAGCTTATACTGGAAATGTACAGCTTGATATGTAGCCGTGTGTACAAGTAGATCATACTGATAAGTACAATGACCCCTTAAGAGGTTTTCAGTTATTTCAATAACACGTTAATAAATGCGAAATAATGGATGTGTTTGTTTGTCATTCAATCTAAAATTTGAATATGGAACCCTAAAATCCCAGATCTTTCTCCGGGCTTTAGGCTATCCCTGTGCCAAGTTTCATCAAAATTGGCTCAGTCGTTTAGGCGTGATAGAGCAGCAAACATACAATGCTACAACTCGTGTGAACTAACTAGGCACCTCGTTGGAATGCGGCCCCACCTCTCGCTAAAAACCCGCGCGTACCCCCCGTTCGCCTTGTGCAGTACTGTTTGCAACGAGTGACGTCACAGGTGCCTATTTTAATTAAGGTGCTGCATTGAATTTGCAACCGTGCCTTTCTAACATACGGCAAATTGCGCGTGTGAGAACAGAGCGGAATCGCGCTGTTTTGTTTTTTTTTTTACATTTTTGCAAATATTTCGGCGAATAAACATTTAAATAAAAATCTGTTACACCAGAATTTAGGTATGTACAAGATATATCTTATTCACAAAAAACAATGGTAAAAACTATTGTAATTTCATTATGCAATGCGAAATAGTGCAAAAACAGTACTTACTTTGGAAAAACACGACGACGACGACGACGACACAACACACGACACGACACGACGTCTTTTCGAGTGACGCTATTTTATTGATCGTCCGGTGCACCCTGGGCAGTCAGCCCCGCTACCAACCTGCTGACTGGCTAATCTTTTCCCCACCGCATGAGCTATTATCATTATGTAGCTCATGTCGACACGATAGAAGAGAAGAAGAAGACTTTGGAAAATAAACGTATCCAGCTAATTACATTAAAACGTGTTACGTGTATACCAAAATCTAGTAAATATAATCAAAAATCTTAAATATGAAAATTAGATCAACGTCGTATCCACAAATGAAAATATTTCGGAAATCCCTATTTTTCCCAATTCCCCTTCCTTCCCCTTAACTCACACGTGTTTTCCAAACTTTAAAATTTACAAAAAAAAATACAGTTACAACAATACGTCGTCACATAGGTCAACCAAAAATTTCAGCAAATTTTGGAAATCAACTTACAAGTTAAATGTTAGGCCGAGTCGCCCTGTGAGTGTTGGGGAGTGTAGATCGCCAAAAGAGATAGCCGACCTGTTCAAAGAGCAATTTAAAGTATCGTCACCACTGGGTCCGGGTAGAGGTGAGGTCGATGTTGAGAACTGTCATGATCAGGAACCAATGCGATTTTCGGCAAAAGAAGTTAAGGAAATTATAATAAAAATGGCCGGAGGCAAGTCTCCTGGTCATGACGGTCTTAGTGTTGAACATCTACGCTATGCCGGTGTACATCTACCTAGGGTACTAGCTTTATTTTACTCACTATGTCTTAGCCACTCATATCTCCCTTTAGATATGCTGAAGACAATAGTGGTGCCGATACTAAAAAACAAAACTGGCGATATATCGGATAAGGCAAACTACAGGCCCATTTCTTTGGCCACCGTTATTGCGAAGGTGTTGGACGGTCTGCTTGACAAACAGCTGGACAAGTGGCTGCATATTCATGACGCACAGTTTGGGTTTAAGCCCAAACTATCTACTGAAAGCGCTATACTCTGTCTAAAGCAGACCGTCCAATACTATATAGATAGACGTACTCCAGTGTATGCCTGCTTCCTTGATCTCTCAAAGGCTTTTGACCTAGTGTCTTATGATGTCCTTTGGGAGAAGCTTAGGGAAGCGGGTGTACCTCAGCAGTTGCTGTGCCTGTTCCAATACTGGTACCTAAATCAGGTGAACAATGTTCGTTGGGGTGATATCCTTTCTGACACGTACAGGTTGGAGTGCGGGGTAAGGCAGGGGGGGCTAAGCTCACCCAAGCTCTTCAACCTGTACTTAAACGATCTTATTGATGGACTCAGCAGCAAACCTGTCGGATGCAAAATCGACAATGTCAGTATTAAAAACATTAGCTATGCAGATGATATGGTGCTGCTGGGTCCAACGGCCGGCTCAGTTAGGGATATGCTAATAACATGCGAAGAATATACAGCCAGACACGGCCTAACATATAATGTAAAAAAGAGTGAATACCTGATTTTTAAGGTTCCTGGTAAACAGATTTCTTACGACCCTGTACTGACACTCAACGGGGAGCCGATGAGAAGAGTTACTCAGTTTAAATACCTTGGTCATTATGTCACTGAGGACCTTAGGGATCAGGTAGACATGGAACGTGAGCGCAGGACGCTAGCAGCAAAGTGTAATATGTTGGCGCACAGGTTCGCTCGCTGTAGTAGGGAAACAAAAATAACGTTGTTTACTGCATACTGCCAGAACTTCTACACGGGCAGCCTGTGGGTCAACTATACTCGTAAAGCTCTAGACGTCCTGCGTGTTCAATATAATAATGGTTTCAGGATGCTGTTGGGGCTGCCACGATACTGTAGTGCGTCCGACATGTTCGCAGAAGCGGGAACAAATGATTTTTATGCTGTATTAAGGAAAAAGACCGTATCCTTACTAACCAGAATGCGTAGCAGTTCCAATAGCGTTCTGAAAGCTTTATCTGAGCAACATGATGCTCCTATATTGAAGCATTTTGTTAATGTGTTGGTGCGACAAGGGCAACCTTGTCGTTCATAAAATTAAATGTTTGTGTATTGTTCAATTTATTTTAAATACTAACCCGTAGTTTGTTAAGTTTTTACTAACATGTGGGCCTCTGTAGTCACAATTAATAAATGAATTTAATTTAATTTAATTTAATACTCAGAAATTAAACCAGGAAGGAAAAACTAATTTCATGAAGCTATTTTACTATAGTATTAAATGGGAATCCCTAAAACAGGAATATCCGTATACCTTATGTAGTCAAAAGCATGTCGATGAAACCAGAACAAACCATGAAACCAGTTGTTAGAATACACAGACCAGTAAGCCTCTAGACGCCTATTAGTCGGATACTCCCGGTCACAAAGCATATGCAGTAGCACTGCATACCTTACGCTCAGCCACCAATCGAGACGTCACTCCCGCAAGCGGCACCAATCATATCACCGAACATTTGAGTCGACCAATCAACGCGCCGTCCGCCCCCCGGTCCCCGCCAACATTTTACGACTGTGTTCTCATGCAAAACTTTGTTAATGTGGCGTCTTGAGGCTTACTGGTCTGTGCTAGAATAGAATTATTTGCTTAAAAACATGGTATAAAAAGGTCTTATCTATACTAATATTATAAAGAGTAAATATTTGTATTTTTGTGTGTATGTTTGTAATGAATAAACTCAAAAACTACTGTGCCCATTTCAAAAATGTTTTCACCATTAGAAAGCTACATTCACCCTGAGTAACATAGGCTATATTTTCATGTCCACCCGTGCGAAGCCGGGACGGGCCGCTAAGAGCAAACATATTTTGCTAAGAATATATATGTATAAGAATAGCATGCTATATGGCATACAGCAAAATTTTAGTAGAAACCAGAAACATTATTTCTTTTCAAGGAATTCTGTTACACTACAGAAGTTATTTCCATTTAACCATTCTTGTAATTAAGTCTTAGAAGAATATCTTGTATTTAACATTTTAAGGTGATTAGGATATACGCACACCCATAGCCAAGCAGCTGTTATGTGCAAAAAAAAAAAGTCCTCCCAGCCGAATTTCGGTCACGGCGACCAATCTCAATGGAGACTAGCCATCTGCGCAGATCATATTATATGCACAAGTGTGTGCGCAAACACAAGTGCACTCTCTATTCCCTCACTCTCATAATCCGATGGGACGGCAATCCGACACGAGCGGAGAGAGATCCGGCGCAGGACCGACGGCTTTACGTGCTCTCCGAGGCACGGGGGGGTAGCACCACCCACTTCCTGACTCCGGGCTGCTACTGAGAAATTTTCTTGACAGAAAAATCCCAATAACGCTTTTTACCCGACCCGGGAATCGAACCCCTTAGCAGTCATGCTTGCGACCACTAGACCAACGAGGCAGTCAATGTGAAAAATGCAAAATATAGAAATAAAATGCATTTATTTCAGGTAACTGGCACCCATAAATAAATAAATAAAATAATACGACGACCTCTGTGGTCTAGTGGTTCGAGTGTCGGACTTCTGATCACGAGGTCGTGGGTTCGATTCCCACAGGACACAAATATTTGTGTGATGAACATAAGTGTTTGTGTTGGTCTGGGTGTTTCTTATGTATTATAAGTATGTATTTACAAAAAAAAAGTATATAAGTATTATATCCATTGTCTAGTACCCATATCACAAGCTCTGCTTAGTTTGGGACTAGATGGTGCTGTGTAAAAATGTCCCGAAGATATTTATTTATTTATATAAAATGGGTTTTTATTGTCTCTCATCCATTTTCATACAATACAGAATTGAGGCAGTCCCAGTAAGTTATAAGAATACTTGTGTTAGGGTTGCCTCGCAACTTCCCATAAGACAGAAATAAAAGATACAAACAAAACGCACACAAGATATACATAAATACATTATAATTATGAAATTAAGGCGCACCCAGTAACATGTCTGTTACAGCAGTGCCTGATGTAAGGGCAGCCCAGCAATCATCGCCAGGACAGTATTGGAGCTCACGTTGAGAATCACGTGGGCCTTTAGCTATCCTATACCGTAAAAAATACCGGCCAAGTGTGAGTCGGACTCACGCAGTGAGGGTTCCGTACCACCCATCGAAGTGATACCCCATAGAAACTGATTTAATTTACGAGAGTTTATCAAAAGACATCAACGAACGTACGCGAAATGTGAATTTTTGCATATCTTTCTTACGTAAGTACCACCACATATGTCTATGTTTGTCCTGTTTTTAGTATTTGTTGCTAAACTACATAGTATGCACTACAATCAGACCAATTTTGACGCTCGTATGTATAACCGTTTTGAAGATGACCAAAAACGTAAACAAAAATGCATGTTTTTCGAGGTTTCTTGTATGGGGGGACCCCCATTTGGTTGTAGACTTTTTCATATTTTTAGTATTTGTCGCAATAGACACCATAGTAACACATATTTTGTGAAAATTTCAACTGGTTATCTATTACCGTTACAAAGATACAGCCCTGTGACAGACAGACAGACGAACGTACGGACAGACAGCGTAGCGAGAGTAATAGGGTCCCGTTTGGCACCCTTTGGTTACGGAAGTCTAAAAACTAGATATACGTCATCAACATCATCATCAGTCTATATTAGTCCACTGCTGGACATAGGCCTCTCCAATGGCACGCCACTGACATCGATCCTCGGCCACTCGCATCCAGTTGCTACCAGCCACCTTACCAATGTCATAGCTCCACCAAGCCTGAGGGCGTCCTACCCAACATTTACCGATTCGCGGTCTCCACTCAAGAACTCGTCTACCCAACGGCCATCAGTTCTTCGGCTAATATGGCCGGCTCACTGCCACTTCAGCTTGCTAATCCTGTAGGCTATGTCGACAACTCTGGTTCTCTGTCGGCTCACCTAATTCCAGATTCGATCCTTCAGAGACACTCCGAGCATACGCGTTCAACATAATCAAGCACTAAGAATAAAATCAAAAAGGTCATGAAACTCACCAGTCCGTCAGCTGGTATATCTACTGAGGTGTCTCTCATCTTCAGGACCAGGCACTGTCTTCTTAGGAGATCTACGTCGTTTGTCAGAACTGCTAGATGGATGGGCCTGCAAAAAAGAAAAATATTATGGTTAGTGGCTGCCTCAGTGGTATACCGGTAATAAGTTCAACTGCAGATCGTTAGGTCCTGAAAGAAAGAAAGAATGAATCATTTATTTGCGTAGAATACAAGTGGTATCAGATATACAATTGGTAGTTTAGGAACAGAGCTATATTCTGCTTGTATTAAGCATGCAAAAAATGCATAAATAAACCAGCCCATTACTGTCCCACTGCTGGGCACGGGCCTCTTCTCAGTACGAGAAGGCTAAGGCCTTAATCTACCACACTGGCCTAGTGCGGGTTGGCGGACTACACACATCATTGAGAACTGTATGGAGCACTCTCTAGTGGGCAGGTTTCCTCACGATGTTTCCCTTCACCGTTAAAGCAAGTGATAATCGAATATAAATCCACACATGAATTCGAAAAGTCAGAGGTGCGGGCCGGGATCGAACTCACACCCTCCTGAAGGCAAGCGTTCAACCACCAGGCTATCGCTGCTTAAAAAATGCATGCTGTAGTGTTATTTGGGATTTTTCTGTCAAGAAAATTTCTCAGCAGCAGCCCGGAGTCAGGAAGCTGGCGGTGCTACCCCCCCGTGCCTCGGAGAGCACGTAAAGCCGTCGGTCCTGCGCCTGATCTCTCTCCGCTCGTGTCGGATTGCCGTCCCATCGGATTATGGAGAGTGAGGGAATGGAAAGTGCACCTGTGTTTGCGCACACACTTGTGCACTCTAATATGTCTCGCGAAGATGGCTAGTCTCCGTTGTGATTGGCCGCCGTGACCGAAAGGCCGGGAGGACTAAAAGTAGTTTCCTGCAGTGTTACTTGGTTAGATGTACAGTACCTAGCCTAGAACCCAGCATGATGATAAGTTTTTTACACCCGAAATATCCAACTTCACTTTTTCCCACGAAAGTTTATTATGGACATGCCTTTCTGAATAAATTTATGTTTCTATGTGAAAAACGTCGACTGCCTCGTTGGTCTAGTGGTCGCAAGGGCGACTGCTGAGCGTGTGGTCCTGGGTTCGATTCCCGGGTCGGGCAAAGTGTTATTGGGTTTTTTCATTAGGAAATTCTCAGTAGCAACCTGGAGTCTGGATTTGTGCCCGGTCAGTGGCAATAGGCTCACCCCCTATTACATGGGACTACCTATAACATAACTGGCGAAATGTGGGTGTACTATTATTACACCCACATTTTTTATTTGTATTACACCCCTGCCTACCCCTTCGGGGAAATACAGGCGTGATGTTATGTTATGTTGTTCTATTTGAAAAAATCTTGGGATTACAAAACAGAATTATTTGATACAAAAATGTATTTATGTTCTTTTAATTAATAAATGTGATTTAATTCAATGAGCGGTTTTCTGTGACGTCACTGTGAGTTAAACAAATAAACCGCAAAGCCACAAAACCGCTGTAGAACAAATAGACCGCGCTATCACTGAGTAGATAACGCTAGCATCGTTTGGAAATTATTTGTAAATCTGTGGTTCTAGTTGACAACGATAATTAGCTAGACAGCCATTTCACAGACTTATTTTAAAAATAGGTAATTGTTTATCTTACTGGAGGGGGAGCAATTTTAAATTATAGCATCCGATTTACTCGATCCCGGAATCCCGGGGTTTTTTTTGATAAATTAATTCAAGAAGGCAGGTCCATGTTATGCTTACGGAGCGACTTTTGGTAAATAAGCATCCTTTCTAATCACTAATGATTATGATGCAGAAATTATTTGAAGCTTACGAAAACAAACTATTATAAAAAAACCGGCCAAGTGCGAGTCGGACTCACGCAGTAAGGGTTCCGTACCACCCATCGACCTGATACCCCATAGAAACTGATTTAATTTACGAGAGTTCAACAAAAGACATCAACGATCGTGCGTGAAATGTGAATTTTTTCATCTTTTTCTTACGTAGGTACCACCACATATGTCTATGATTGCCCTATTTTTAATATTTGTTGCTAAACTACATAGTATGCACTATAATCTGACCAAGTTTGAGCCTGGTATGTATTACCGTATTGAAGATAGAGCTGGAACAAAAACGTTGAAAAAAATGCATGTTATTTGAGGTTTCTTGTATGGGGATCCCCTTTGGTTTTAGACTTTATTTTATTTTTAGTATTTGTCGTAATAGTAGTCATAGCAACACATATTTTCAGAAAATTTCAACCAGTTGCCTATTACCGTTACAAAGATACAGCCCTGTGACAGACAGACAGACAGACAGACAGACAGACAGACAGACAGACGGACGGACGGACGGACGGACGGACAGCGTAGCGAGAGTATTAGGGTCCCGTTTGCACCCTTTGGGTACAGAACCCTAAAAAAGTAGTTCATAATTTAATACACATTTCTATGAATAAAATCGATCATCATTAGACCAGTCATCTCGCAACTAAGTTGGGGTCGGCTTCCAGCTTCCAGTCTAGCCAGATGCGGCTGAACATGAGTATTTTACACGAAGCTACTGCCATCAGACCGTCGCCGCGTCGCAACCCAGTCACTGGGTAATACCAACATCATATAAGGTTAGCGTTTCCGAATCCGTTCGATTCTCAAATCGTTTTGTTTTGTAATAAAACAAGTTTAACCGGATTACATCGCGTATTATTATTAAAATTGGTTTTCCTGATGTTTCAAATTAGTGGTGTGAACCGGTTCTCAAAAAACCGGATAATCACCGGTTTGAGTACCGGAGACTAATCGGTGATTTCATTAAACTACCGGTTATTTGATTTGTTGCAGAACGCACCCAAATGTGGCTTATTTTTCTTTTTTTTTAGCGTGTTTTTTTCATCTCATATATATAGATTAAGGCCCGTATTACAGAAGGTTTCTCAAGTACAGTTTAAACTCCAATCACCTGATCACTACTTAAGGATAGAATCGTTACTTGAGTATCGGTCTTATTCCAGAACGGTAATTATAAACTTTAATTCAACAACATAACACACGAATTTGACCTGAAATAGAATAGAAATCTCTACTCAAGTGTAGTCTGGACCACATTAGAGTGATTACAGATCAAATTTCTGCTCAAATACCAAAACAGGTGACAGTATAAATTAAAACTAAACTCAGCTGAACTGTGATCAATAAATCTCTGCTTGAGGAACGTTCTAAAATCAAAGCTCAACTCAAAACTAGTTTTAAACAACGATCAACGCTTGAGTATTGTTCATAACCGGAGATTATCCGGATAAACTCCGGTGATTCAATAAAATCTCCGCATAATCTCCGGAGGCTGAAATTGCCTCCAGTTCACACCACTATTTCGAATGCCTTGCAGCGTTCGTGGACGCAGGACGTGGTCTTTTTGTTTCGTTTGGCGGTCAAACACTTCGGAAACGGAAACTGTTCGAATGTTTGTGAATAGCACCTCTGAATCGAGGAGCAGAGCAGGAAGGTGACGGTGATTTAACGATAAACGATTACGATCGATCGTTCCTTCGATCGTTTTGATTTTATTACGTTTATATTTGTTTATCGTTAAAACAATTCCAGATTATTTATTTTGCGTATTTGTATTCCCGGAATATTAGTACTTTTATGGCATGTCCACATTAAGATATCGTCACGAAGTCCCGTGGAGTTTTTGCACTACCTATCCGACCGTTTCCGTTTCCGTGTGGTGCCGGACATAAAGAATTGCACCACCCTATTTATTCTCATGGGTGTCGTAAAAGGCGACTAAGGGATTCACCAGAGGATGAGCAGCAGCTTTCTCTGAGTATTTAAACAACCAACTACGATCGCCAACCCGCCTGCCAAGCGTGGCGATTATGGCATATCTCCCCCTTAAACTCAACTCTCCTTGTATAACTCAGTTATTATTATTTTTCTCTTGTAATAATCATTTGTATAACAGAGTTCCTATTAGTTATTTAAAATAAGAATTAAATGCTCGTCATAATGTATATTTGCACGGGGTCGATTTCACATAAAATTGGGTACCACGAATGATTTTACACTAATGAGATCATGACACAAATGAAATCTAAATCACGCTAATGGCATGCATATTTTTTATCGGTTTACAAAGTAAGTTTAGTTAATTTAGTTTAGTTTAGTTTATTGATGAAGATTACTGTTAACAAATTGTAAAAAAGTTTATCAATTGTTGTTTCGATGTCAAAGGTTTTAATATTGATCATAAGAAGACTTAATTTACATTTTTAAACCAATAAAAATATGCACATCATTAGTGTGATTTGGATATCATTTGTGTCACGATCTCATTAGTGTAACTTCATTCGTAGGCTGTGAAATCGACCCACACCATATGTAATGGTAGAATGTAAATGGGCCATTTAAATTTAAGATCATACTTGTACACCTACATTCTAGCAAATAAATGAATTGAATTGAATTAATGGGAGAGGCCTATGTCAAGCAGTGGACGTCTTTCGGCTGAAATGATGATGATGATGATCCGACCAGTAAAGTTCTGGAGTGGCGACCACGTACTAGAAGGCGCAGCGTGGGTAGGCACCCCACAAGGTGGACCGACGACCTGGTGAAGGTCGCGGGAATCCGCTGGATGCGGAAGGAGCAGGACCGGTCGTTGTGGCGATGCTTGGGGGAGGCCTATGTCCGGCAGTGGACGTCTTTCGGCTGAAATGACGATGATAATCCGACCAATGTTGATAATAAGTATAATAAAGGTTTCCAGGTATACTAAGGGTGGTATGCCACAATATGACCAATCCGATTTATTTGATGATCAGTGTTTTTTTACCCGACTGCGCCAGAAGGAGGGTTATGTTTTTCGAGTGTATGTATGTATGTATATTTCTTTGGCACGCTCTGTGGCCTAAACGGCTTGATGGATTTGAGATTGAGAGGTGTCGTTAGATTCGTCTTAATTCTGAGAGTGACACTGGGTACATCTCAAATTTAAAAAATTAAAATGGCCGCTTTTTGGCGCCATATTACCTCCTCAAAAATTTTTTTTTCCTTCACAAACTATCGAGTGGGGTATCAAAATAAAGGGTTTTATAAATGCTTTACAAAAATATATACAACTTATATGTTTAAACGTAATTTGGAATAAAAAATGCTAAAAAACAACAAAATATTCAATGTTAAAAATGAATTTGACTTTTCAAAAAAAACATTAATAGTATGATAAATAAAACATGACAAAACTAAAAAAGTTAAAATAAAAAAATTTATTAACAAAAACAAAAAACCCGACTGCGTGTAAAAATAACAGAAAAGATATAAACAAGACTTATCAACACGCAGGCGGAGGCTAACTATGAACTATTATGTAATTCATGACCAAAAACATACGTAGCCTCCGACTGCGTGTTGATAAGTCTTGTTTATATCTTTTCTGTTATTTTTACACACAGTCGGGTTTTTTGTTTTTGTTGATTAATTTTTTTATTACATACAACATTTGATGAAAATCATCCAATTTCTTTGATCAAAGTCACATTGGACCAGAGTTGATAAAAATCATGATTTTTTTGTTTATGACAGATTGATTTATTTGATTTTTTTCACTTTTTATTTGACTTTGAAGGATTTAAACTTGATTTTTATGGTTCCGTACCCAAAGGGTGCAAACGGGACCCTATTACTCTTGCTACGCTGTCCGTCCGTCTGTCTGTCACAGTGCTGTATCTTTGTAACGGAAATAGATAACCAGTTGAAATTTTCACAGAATATGTGTTGCTATGGTGCCTGTCATGACAAATACTAAAAAGTCTAAAACCAAAAAGCGTCCCCATACAAAAAACCTCGAATAACATGCATTTTTTTCAACGTTTTTGTTCCTGTTCTATCTTCAAAACTGTAATATATACCAGCGTCAAACTTAGTCAGATTATAGTGCATATTATGAAGTTTAGCAAGAAATACTAAAAATAGGACAAACATAGACACATGTGGTGGTACCTGCGTAAGAAAGAGATGCAAAAAATCATATTTCGCGCTCTGTGCGTAGATGTCTTTTGATGAACTCTCGTAATTTAAATCAGTTTATATGGGGTATCGGGTCGATGGGTTGTACGGAACCCTTACTGCGCGAGTTCGACTCGCACTTGGCCGGTTTTTTACATACAACATTTGATGAAAATCATCCAATCTTGGACAAAGAAATTTGACGAGTGGTATACCACCCTCTTGTGTCAAAAGTCGAAATAGGTGTGTCAGGATCGTAGCAGGTGAAAATCCAGTTTCTGGTTCTACCTACCTCAATGGGAAAATAGCGTTATAGTACGTATGTGTCATGCACCTAGCAATTTTCATAAAAAAGAACCTGTAGAATTGAAGATAATATCATATTACGCGTAATTTTCCATGATAAAAATGTTTGTTATCAGCATAACAGCTGATACAGAAAACCATATGGCGCGAATTGCAATAACAACAAAATACTTAGTTTATTATACATTTTGGGTTATTTATACATTGAAGGTAGTTACCGCCTACAATACAAAGACGATTGACAGGTTGCCAACTTTTAAGACAAAGTTGGGAAAGTCTCACGTGCCTAGGGCATAAGTACCTATAGTAAATAACTACTAAAAGTATTAATTATTATTCTTATGCCTAGGGTAACTATGACAAGCATTTACCGCATTTGACAGATATAACTTATAGGCTCAGCCAGCACGCACTGCGATTTTTCCCACCCACCACAACCGCGATTTTTCCCACCCACCACAACCGCGGGCGGGAAATGTACGCGAACTCTTTACACTAGATCTGTCTTCTATTCCGCCTCCGACTCCGACTTCGGTAAATCAGATTTAAAACCTCCGGCTGTGACTCCGGTTCCGGTATACCCACCTCCGTAACATCCCTAGTACATATAGTGCACAAGCTTATCAAATCAGCTGGGCTGCTTAGGTTGCAGGACCGATTCCCACACAAAACAAGTACAGTATAATCTCACTAATCCGGTATTCAATAGACCGATGCGTCCAATAATCCGGCACCCTCCACCCGCGCCTCCCTCGTCCCTCTACGCCTATGCGCTCCATCGCTGAATCGTCGTCTAACAGTCTTAACCTCAAAATGTATGATTTTTTCTCTATAATCCAGTCTTCTTCTTCTTCGTGTCGACATGAGCTACATAATCATAATAGCTCATGTCGTGGGGAAAATATTAGCCAGTCAGCAGGTTGATAGCGGGGCTGACTGCCCAGGGTGCGCCGGACGATCAATTAAATATCGTCACTCGTGGAGGCTCTTTTAATGCACCCCAATAATCCAGTAATCTGAACATTCCAATAATCCGGTATCCTCCGGTTTTTAAGAGTGCCCGATTAGTGAGATTGTACTGTATTTGTATGGCCTACAGAGTAGTTCCAAGTATGAGCATTTAGGCATGTGATGTTTGTGTCTGTAAACACATACATGTTGCAGGTATACTAAGTTGGAGCAACTATTTGTTCATGAAAAACAAAATGCAAGCAGATCTAAAATTATAACGAGTGTGCTTTAGACCACACAACTGAAATAAAACTTCACTAACTTCAATACTATTTCACCTATGTAACGTAAAGCTTACTCCCCAAGTCAACCAGCTTACTCCCCAAGTCACCCAGCTTACTCCCCAAGTCAAAGTCAAAGTATTTATTGCTTTCATTCATGTGTACTTATGATCTAAACAATACAATGAAAGAAACAACATGAAAACCCGTCAGGGCACAAGCGTGTGTAAAGAAGTTTTACTTCAAAAAAATGCAAGCAGATCTAAAATTATAAGAAATTTGTTTAATACTCACAAGTGGCCTTCATTGTCTGGAGTCAAGCAATATTTCAAATCGTTGAGGCCTTGTTGTATAAGCAGCTTTATCCGCTGCTGTGGGGGTATATTCCGTAACATTTCCTTCATACCAAATGGTAACTTCTCATTTGTAGGGCTCATGTCTTGAGGAGAATCCAAATTGTGAAGTGCATACTGTTCCGTTGCCTTGATTTCCCGTTGATTCACTTCGTTACTCATATCTTTAGTATGTTTATCAACAAGAATATTAAGAGGATTAGACATCAGATCTGGTATTGTTGTAACCGATAGCGAGGAATATCTGCCAAGGCTGCTATTGGAATCATCGTTGAATACAGATCCAAGTTCCGGTAATGAGGCTTCCGAAGCCAATGATTCATTTTTTATGTTGTCTTCTTTCATAAATAACATTTCGAAGTTATCTGGTGATATTACTACCTTTTTTGGGTGTTTTTCTTCAGGTACGTCCCTAACAACATATGGTGCCAAATGCTGCCTTTTGTTCCGCCTCCTCGGTTTAAATTTCTTGATATCCTCTGAACAGGTTTCATGCGTTTGACACGATGTATCTACCACACTTTTTTTTCTACTATAAGTTTTTAGACCTGGGTCTGTTTGGCAAGAAACACTTTTAGTTTTTGTAGGAATTGTTAAAAGAGAATTAATGCTCCTTATTTTTAATTCTTGGCTTATAATGGAGCATAGAGAACTGAAGAGTATGTTGTAGTTATTCTGGCCTATTAGTTTCGTAATTTCATCTGAGGTCTTTTCAAAAACCTCGCCAGTGTGGCTCTGACATTTTGCGACAGTCTGACTCGACCTAGTCAAAACATTAAGTCGATTCACTATAGTCATGTTACGGACTTCCCCTGACGTAAAATCACCAGTATTCGAAGTATACAACACGTCTTCTTGAAACATATTTTGCAAAGGTTTCAATACTGATAAATTCCTGTTAATCGCTTTCTTCAATATTATGTTCCTTACCATTGGTAGTTTTTTAACCGTAATTGGTTTCACTTCTTCTGTAGACATTTTAGACACTTTTCTCACTGTTTTGTACTTAATTGATGTCGTCACAACGTTTATTATCTAAATCAGCGCGTAATAGTGAACAACACGGGCGGAATTCATGGTTTTTTAATAAATAAAATGTTTGTTCTTTGGGGTAACCCCCTGAAATATTTAAGACATTATGACTGACTGACATGGGGGTGACAGTGCCGTACTTGCTATTGAATTTTTTTTTTGTATGGAAACTAGCGTCATCTAGCGTAGAGGACGTGTGAAAAAACTTGCACAGATACATTAAAACTGTACTAGATGTCGCTACTGAACCTAATGGTCATATTTTCTAAAATTTTCTTTTTATAATAAATAGAAAAGAAGATCAATCAACATAAAAATAATTGTACAATATATAGGTATATTTTTTTAAATGAAACCAAAATACAATTTTATTAAAGATCACAATTTTTCAATCTATACTATATGTATTATCTTTGCAATTTTGCAATGGCAGCACTGATGGCAAATATTTGCAAACTGTGGTTGGCGGGAAAATTCGGAAAGATCGTGTTGTGGATTTTGTATTATTTTCCTAAATTTGTGTTTCTTCGAGTGTTAATGTGTAATAATGGTGGATTATTAAATGTTAAGTGCTCGTTAACGTGTACAAGTGTGGGTAAATGGTACAAAGTTGAAAAACGTGACTTTCGTATTTTCTCATCATCCACTCAAAAACCTGGTAAAGTTTCCATCACTTTACTGGGGTGAGTAAACTAAAGACTTGGCTGGAGGGTCTAAGCAACCAGGCCATAAAACTACTCACATATAACAAATAAATGACTTGGCTTAAAGGTCTTAGCAACCAGGCCATAATAATTTAAAAAAAAAAATTTGCAAACTGTCAAAAGTTTTAAATTTTTGTTTTCGAGTTCGTTGTGTTTTCAAGGTTTTCTCTGATTCTCTGATTTTCTACTTTTCTACTGACCTTAGCGTGTTTTCCGGACTGATAGTGCTGTTTTTATTGTGATTTGGCTATTTCATACGGACATTGGCTCATACTCCTCACCTGATCAACCCCTGCATCGTTTTATGGACTTTACGTACACGTGTTATTTTGAAGACTTGGCTACGTTTTTTGGCTGTACCGATGGCGAAGATACCGAAAAACCCACGCTTTAACTGTTATTTCGGGTGTGAAGAAGCGGGTAAGTAATACAATTTAATTAAAAATTATAACTCTTTCTTCATTATTTGATATTATATTTTATTACTGAACTGCCAGCTGACTTAAAACTTGGCTAAGCTTTGGATTAGTTGGAAGTTCATATTTTTTTACAGAATGGTTACATTATATTAAGACTTCTTGTAAAATCTCAAGTTGCGGAAATTAATAGTTTACGAGAAATGAAAAATTCAAATTCACCAATAATTACAGATAATTTCCAATATTTTATCAATTTCTACCTAACTTAATTCATTCTTCTATTATTTGAACTCAATAACACATGTGTTGCAGAATTCAAAGATATAAATTTGCAGGTTCAAATCCTGGTTGTGAGCGAATTTTTCTTCCCACAATTTACTATGTCAACATAACTATCTTTGTAATTAAGTAAAAAGAATAGTAGTACAAACTCCATAGTAGATTAGATAATAGTTTCTTAGGTTTTTGCGATCACTTCAAATTATAATAAAACTAGTTTTATTATAATGAAACTAGTTTTATTATAATGAAACTAGTTTTATTATAATCCATAGTAGACCTTCATATTGCAATTTAAGTTGTAAAGATAATGGATATCAAAACAATATATTTTGTTATGAAGTTTTAATTTTTGTATTTTTTATTCTTGTAAAATAACTTTCAATTCGGAATTTTCACTAAAATTGATGTAAATCCAGCATACTATTGGTATGTTAAATAAAATTTAGTATCATCTCCAGCACAACTTTACTAGAAATAAGCTTTTAATACAAACTAAATTTCAGGTCCGCTGCATCACTTCCCTAAGCCTGATAGTGATATGGAAAGATTTGATGTCTGGAAAGCAGTACTAGACCATGAAATAAAAGAAAAAGGAAATATGTACATATTCAACCAATTAAGATTGTGCAATAAACATTTTGAAAATTACTACAAATCGCCAAGCAACCGGTTAACAAGAAATGCAGTCCCAACTCTGTATATTAAAGGTGAGAATTTATTAAAAATTAAAAATATCTCATAAGTATCATTTTATCAATTCACTCTCTGCCATGATATTCAGAGAACGACATTATAGTCAATCTCTACATGATAAATGCAAGCATCAATTATTTATTTATTTATTTGTTTCCAAGAACATGGTCACATCAAGGTCTTAAAGTTATAAATTATAATAGATCAATTTAAGACTCATTCATGCAAGGTGAGACGAAAGTACCTAATTGTTCTTACATTAATGGCTCCTAATGGTTCTTCTCCATAGGACCCACAATTTGGAACCATGCAACTAGAGCCTGACGTTTTAAAGTGCCTGTGATTAGGTTTATTTGAAATAAAAAACATTTGAATTTTGAATTTTTTAAATTAATGTACTCAACTTGTATATCAATAAAATTGTTAGGGTATAGCTGTTGATGGTAATGTCTGGGAGGACATCGTCATCAGCACAATGATTAAAAAAATATTACTGATTCTTATATTTACTATAGTTAATAAGGTTTACCGATAATGTATCAGTCAATTAGTCGGCACATTTGTTATTATTTTATATGCATACATGATTATACTTGCATATGGCCTGAAGACAGCCTTGGGTGATGATATCTGTGCCCTGCTTAATTTAACACTCCTGGAAAAAATGAGATATAGTAGAAGTTTTATAGTTATCACTATCACGTGACACGTCTATAGGCAGCTGTGTCCCACAAAGTGTTTAATAGGATTGTAATAATGTATGTTTAGAGGTCGGGCTTAGATGATCAACTTGTGGAAATAAATTTTAATGAAAAACTTGTTTCAACAGATATGTCAATTAGTCCATCAACACCCACAGACATAAGTATCGAGTCGGCCCCAGTTTTGATGGTTCAGGACACGAAAAGCAGCATAAAACGAAAATTTGTGAAAGGTTGGTAGCAGTGATTATAAATTTGTTCTTCTTAATATCCCTTTTTAGTGATCCGTACCCGAAGGGTGACAAACGGGGCCCTATTACTCTCGCTACGCTGTGCGTCCGTTCGTCCGTCCGTCCGTCTGTCTGTCACAGGGCTGTATCTTTTGAACAGTAATAGGTAACAGGTTGAAATTTTCTCAGAATATGTGTTACTATGAGGTGTATCACGACAAATACTAAAAACAAAAAAAGTCTAAAACCAAAGGGGGTCCCCATACAAGAAACCTCAAAAAACATGCATTTTTTTCAACGTTTTTGTTCCTGCTCTATCTTCAAAACGGTAATATATACCAGCGTCAAACTTGGTCAGATTATAGTGTATATTATGTAGTTTAGCAAAAAATACTAAAAATAAGACAAACATAGACATACGTGGGACACTCAGAAAGTTTTGCGAAACTAAAAAAAATTGTTCTATACGTACATATATTTTTATCAAATCTTTTCAAAGTACTTTCCACCAGCCTCTATACAAAGATTCATGCGCCTAAACCAGTTTTCAAAACACTTTTTCCAGTCCGCCGCAGACACCTCGTTTACAGCCTGCTCGAACGCAGCCAGCGCATCTTCCGGCGACGAAAATTGTATCCCTTTGAGCTGATTTTTTATTTTTGGGAATAAAAAGAAGTCACACGGTGCTAGATCAGGGCTGTAAGGAGGGTGACCCAGGAGTTTGACTGGCGTGCTGTCCAGGAAGTCCCTCGTTTTGAGTGCGGTGTGCGCAGGTGCATTGTCGTGGTGGAGCAGTAGCCCGCGGAGCCCTGTGTTTGGTCGCTTGTTGCTTATAACAGAGAAAACTTCTGGCAAACATTTGGTAGTATACCATTCGGCATTAATGCTTCTTTGATCCCGTAAGGGAATTGATACCAAGTGGCCAGTCAAATTAAAAAAGCTAGCGATCAAAATCTTACCCCCGCTTCTAGATCGCTTCACTTTGGTAGGCGTTGGCTCATTTTGAAACACCCAAACAGTCGACTGGCGCTTGGTTTCTGGGTCGTATTGATAAATCCAGGACTCATCACCTGTAACGATGTCGTAAACACGCCGAGACGAGCCTGCTTCAAATTTGTTAAGCATATCACGGCACCATTCCACCCGGGCCTGCTTCTGAGCATCGGTGAGGTTGTGCGGCACCCAGCGTGATACTATCCTCCTCACGCGAAGATGGCTGTGTAGAATCTCGTGAACGCTTCCCGATCCAATCTTCAATATGTGTTGAATCTCCTGATATGTAATTCGCCTATTGTCTTGGATTAAATTTTTCACTGCTAGCACGTTTTCTTCGGTAACAGCCGTCAAAGGGCGACCGCTTCTTTCGTCATCCCCCAAAGTTGGTCGACCGCGCTTGAATTCGTTATACCAACGATACACGGTTGCCTTGGAAGGGCCTTCATCCATGAATGCCATTTGAAGTCTATCGTACAATTCATCCGGTTTCAGGCGACACTTGAAATCGTATAAAATCATAGCTCTAAAATGTTCCCGGCGCAGATCCATATTTCAGTGAGACGCAATACTTTGAATTAACTCGCAAAAAATGTGGAGGGAAATTTTGAAATTGGAACTTACTTATTTTTACTTATAAATAATCATATTTTCGAAAAACATTATAACTGGCCAGTCTCCCATATATAAAAACTTTTTTTCGCAATACTTTCTGAGGGGCCTGGTATGTGGTGGTACCTGCGTAAGAAAGACGTGCAAAAGTGCATATTTCGCGCACTGCGAGTTGATGTCTTTTTGTAAACTCTCGTATATTAAATCAGTTTTTATTGGGTATCAGGTCGTTGAGAGGTACGGAACCCTTACTGTGCGAGTCCGACTCGCACAAGGCCGGTTTTTTTTATAATTCTTGATATCCCTTTTATAAAAACCTACTTAATAATAATTGTATTAATATACCTTTTTTGTTTTTGTTTTCGGGTGGAAATCCTCATGGATATCCTCCGTCTGGGTATGTCGGACTCTTACCGACTAAAACCACACGGTGGCCATCCTCTGCATAAAATAGAGGAGCTCCGGGAACTCCAGTGGACCGCGCCGGTGCCCCTCTAGTGAAAGCCTCTATGCCTTTGGCACGTCCCGGGAAAACAATATTATTTCCCCCAATTAATATACCTACTACAATTTAGTTAATATTACTAATACAGAGTATCACTTTGTTTTGTCACCGCTTTACTTTGAAAGTACTACTTGTATTAATAAATAACAGGGCAAAAGCATATTTGAACTTTAGTATAGCAGTCTTCCATAAAGCACTGGGACCATAAAGTCGGAATGAAATTAGAACTCATTGTTAAAACATAAAGTAACAACCTTTTGCTTGGTGGTAGGGCCTAGTAGTTCACCACAGAGTACATTATATAGTTCACCTGGCTAGCTCCTACCCTCACATCTTAGTCTGACACCAAAATATTTTTTATGCAGCATTTTCTGTTTATATTCCTGCATTTATATGTTCCTGTCTTCAGATTAAATAAGATACATAATTTTTCACTCCTATCTATTACAGAGATCTATTCAGGAGTAGATGTGCAACCATCTACATCAAAAGAATCAAGTTTTGTGTCAGCCCCTTTAGTTTTGAAACATGCAAAAAATACATTGGAGCGAAAATCAAGGACAGGTAAAGTTAAATAAAATAATCATCATCATTTCAGCCGAAAGACGTCCACTGCTGGACATAGGCCTCCCCCAATAAAATAATACTTTCATTTAAATAAAAGTTGGACAGTTTTAAATTCATCATGTGATCTAAGCTTCTGATGTGGTAACTAAGTGCAACCAATATACCACAATCAATCAATCAATCAACTCAGCCTATCGCAGTCCACTGCTGGACTGGATGCGGAAGACAGAGGACCGAGCGTTGTGGCGCAACTTGGGAGAGGCCTATACCACAAACACTGATATAATTATTATGTGATCACAATCTATGTTAGTCGCGGTTTGGTTTAATAAATAAATAATAAATATCTTTGGGACATTTTTTACACAGCACCATCTAGTCCCAAACTAAGCAGAGCTTGTGGTATGAGTACTAGACAATGGATATAATACTTATATACTTTTTTTTTTGTAAATACATACTTATAATACATAAGCAACACACCCAGACCAACACAAACACTTATGTTCATCACACAAATATTTGTGTCCTGTGGGAATCGAACCCACAACCTCGCTATCAGCAGTCTGACACTCGAACCACTAGACCACAGAGGTCGTTTGGCGGTTGATTGAATAGTTGAATACATCTATTTACCAAATTTAAACTGTGTACTCTCAACAGTCTCTAAGTAAAATTACAGGGGTGGATAGACGTCTAAACAGACATGATGAACTAATAGGGGTTCCGTTTTTGCTATTTGGCAATGGAACCCCACAAAGTCCCCTGCCACATTTGAAAAACAAATTGATACTGGGCGAAGCCCAGTCGAGCCACTTGACTTTTGTTATAGATTTGAAGATTATTAGTTACATAATAATTTATTTTGATTTCAGGTCCTACAAAACAAAACAATAGAGTGATTGAAAGGCTGAGCCAGAGGGTATTAAAACTAACCCAAAAATGTAAAACCCAAACAAAAAGAATTCAAGCCGCTAAGAAATTAGCGGAAGCTAAACCATTTATGAAAATCATCGAAGGAATTATTAAAAATATTCATGACTATGCAATTGAAATCAAAACATAAAGCAAAGGGAAGAAAATTTACTCTTGAAGAGAAAATAATGGCAGCTTCCATTTTAAAACAAAGCCAGAAGGGCTACAATTTTTTAAGAAAATTAATAGTGCTTCCTTCGAAACGAACACTTCAACGCCTTTTAAGTGCTTTTAAAATAAAACCAGGTGTGAACAAAAGAATTATTAAACATTTGAAAAAAACTGTCAGAAAACTTCCTATTGAAAAAAGGCTGTATACTCTTTTATTTGATGAGGTAGCGTTATCGCCTGGACTTTACTTCGACAAAAATGAAATCATTGGTTTCGAAAATTTTGGGGACAAAGAAACCGGAAACATTGCCGACCATGCACTAGTTCTGATGATTAAAGGTGTAAAATCTAAAACAAAACAGCCAATATTGTTTACTTTTTGCAAAAGTACTACAAAAAAGTATGATTTGAAAAAATTGCTAATAGACACCATATGCCAATTAAGAAAAGCTAATATCATTATATTAGCTACGATTTGTGACCAAGCAACATCAAATGTTAGCACTGTTAAAATGCTGCAAAAAGAAACAAGGGAGAAGTATTTGAGAGAAAATAAAGAATACACTTCTAATGCTTTCGAGATTGATGATTTGAAAATCTTTCCATTATTCGATACACCTCATTTGTTGAAAGGTGTTCGGAATAACTTCATGACAAAAAATATAAAATTTAAACAAGAAAACAAAGTAAAATTTGCGAAATGGGAACATTTAAGAATGCTGTTAAATGAAGACAAAGGAGAAGACGAAATAAGAATTTTAAATAAATTGACTGAGTATCACGTTGATCCAGAAAAGCTACCGAAAATGAAGGTTAAATATGCAGCCCAAGTTTTTAGTCAACGAGTGTCTGCAGTAATGCGATTTCTAGCAAGTGAGTTGTACAATATTTCACCCAGAATAGTACAATTTTATCCAGAATTATTAAATTAAATAAGGAATTTATAGAATTAGCTTAATGTTAACAAAAACAGAACTTTTTGTTTATTAAGCTAATAATGAAGAACTAAAAATAATAATGCAAGTTTTTAAAGTGTTGTTATTAATATTCTTATATAATTGTTAAAGCTATAATTATCAGTACACTTTCAATTTTAATTTTAATTTCAAGAATTATTTATTTTAAAGAGATACAATGCTGTATCTGAGAACCTATTTTTCTTTTTAGTAATTTTTTTTAAGCATAAAAAGTTAACTTCAAAATCAAATACTTCAGTGAGTTGACTACATAAATTTATGTCGCCTTAAATCTGTAAAGGAATAATGTCTTAAAACTATTAATAGTCATAATTGTTGTATTTAAATATAAGAATTTAGAAGTATTCTTTCCTTGTTTCAGATCGCAAGATCCTACCAATGGAGTGTGAAGACACTGCTGATCTACTGATTATCATTGATAAATTATTCGACTCTTTTAATGGCCACTCATACCGTGATACAGCAAAAGTTCTCAAGGGGTGTCTCAAGAATAACTCGCAACACTTCCAGTTCTGGAATGAAATATTACCAATTTTAAAATCAGTTGAATTTGAAAAGGTTGTTAAAAATCGAGATGGCACAGAAACTACGAAATATGAAAAAGTGCCATCTGTCCAGAACTGGATTGTCCAGAACTGGATACACAATATAAATACGTTCAAAGAAATGTGGAAATATATAAATGAACAATTTAACGTCAACAACATTTTGACTAGAAATTTTAATCAAGATCCTCTTGAGAATTTCTTTTGTTGTATCAGAAGTAATGGAATTAGAAACGTTAATCCTACATGCATGCAATTTATGAATGCTTATAAAACATTGTTGATTAATAATATGAATTCGTCTCATTCGATTAGCGCTAATTGTGAAAAAGATGATTATCAACCATTACAATCAATGAAATTTTTACTATCAAAAAAATGTGATTCTGTAGATCCTACTGATTTTGCATGTGAAGTTGATTCTTTAATTACAACAATGAATGAAATTATATCTAGTGACTCGATTTTGCATGAGGAAGCCAAAAAATATGTAGCAGGATATGTGATAAAAAAATGTAAATCTAAAATATTTAAGAATTGTAAAAATTGTACAAATGATTTGCTGAAAAAAGAAATTGATCCTGATTCTTTTAATTATATGATTGATTATACGAAGAAATCTTTGTTTAATGCATGTGATGATTTTGTTAAATTGCTTAATGACATTTATTTTATGATTGTTACTTGTCTCACAGATTCACCTGAAATCACAAATTTAAAAGATAAAATTGTATTCTTTATCAATTGTAGGTGTAATTTCTCTTTAATTACTTGTAACAAACATAAATTGGTATTAGTTGATTATCTGATTAATTTATCAATTAATTTAATAGTCAATAGTTGGTGTACGGGTGTTAATAGAATTTTAATAGGAAAAATTGTTGATTTTGACAATAATGATAAAATTAAATTACAGGCTTTCAATTACTATAAAAGTCATAGAAAACGAAAATAATACATTACTTTTTTAGTTTTTTTATGACTGTATTAGAATCTTATAATAATATGATGCTTTCAATTATTGCATGTTTCTATAATAGTAGGTACTTTCTTTTTGCATAATTCATAATCAAGGGTTCAGATTTTGAGTAGGAACATAATCTTTAATCTTTTTATGATTTTTATTGTATTAGATGATGAAATCAATTACTGCATGGTTCTGTAATGGTAATTTATTTTGCATGACTTACTTGATTGAAAATTGAGGCATATAAAATCAAAAACAGCTAAGTGCTTTCATATCAAATTAGCAGGAAACGAATAAAACTTTTTCTAGTCTCAGAGGTAGGGGTTTTCATATGTTCTGAGTCCTGTTAGTGTGTGATATGTTATTGGTTTTTCTGCCTTTATATATACTAGTTCTAAATAATAAGCTAAAAAATTGAAAAATGCAAATCCCTTAGCTGTCTTGAATGTGACTTGGTTGCACTTAGATGTATTTGATCCCAAAATCAATTTTTAAACGAAATTTTAAGGGCCTTGTCTGTATTTGTTCCATATAAGAATAAAATGCTGAGTTGCAACCGAAAATTCTTTACATGTGTCCATACTCAGCTCATTTTTTGAATGTGTGACACTTTGCTGCCTTTGATTCTATAACGTGTGTCAGAAATGCGTGGTCATATTTGAAGAGCTTATTCAGGGGATACTATCGAACAACTTTTACTATGGGATATACCCAAAAATCACGAAAAAAAAAATCTGCTGATCCTTACATTTTGTCGAGCGACATCGATGATTTAGTAGGGAACAGCTGATATTTTTTTTCGCGATTTTAGGGTTGGTGCCATAGTAAAAGTTGTTCTATGTGATGCCCTGAATGAGCTCTTAAAATATGACCACGCATTTCTGATACACGTTGTATATGCCTCAATTACGGGTTCAGGGAAACTAATCTGAAATATTGTTGACTCGACTCTAATGATGAAATAATAATGTAAAAGGTATTGAGTGGCCGATTCATAAAATGTATTTTCTTTTTGTTCTGTATGCAAACATTTCTGAAGATTGCATATTATGTCTGGAAAAAGTAGATAACCCACTGATTTTGATATTTGATGAATAAATAGAATAAACAATATTGACTTTCTTTGTTTTTAGCTTTTATGGACTCTGTAATAAATCCACTAAGCCAGAAAACCAGAATGTGATACCAAAATTACTTTTTAACATGTGGTTTTCTGTTTTAGTAAATTTTTTATACATTTTAAACCCTCTGAACAATTATTTATCGTTATAACTATAGATATATGTAGGTATGTACGTACGTATTAATAGCTATAACTATATATGTATGTACGTATATACATGCCCACAAAGAAACTAGCGCCATCTAGCGGAGAGGGCGGCTAAATAAAAACTGCTGATTTGCCAGTGACGCATCTATTCCAGTTTATATGTATTATCTATGGACTGACTATACAAACAAGTGTTGCTAGGTCTTATTTTAACTTTACCCCAACCTTGGTCTCATTTTACCCTAGAAATTACAATAAAAAAAATAAAAAAAAATTGATATAAGTAAAACTAAGTACTTCTTACTTTTGTTAACCGACGAAAAAAGGAGGAGGTTCTCAATTCGACGCGTACCTATATTTTATTTTATTTTTATGTATGACCACGCATTACTTTTTACAGGGTGGTCCGATTTTGATGATTATTTTTTTAGTGGATAGAATATATCTCGAAATTGGTCTCATTTAAATTTCAAAATCAAAATCCACCCTTAAGGGTAGGAAAACAGGGGATGAATGCTTGTTCACCCACTGAATTCTTACCTGTTAACCAATTCTGTTGAAACTTGGCACACATAAATGTGGTTCACCACCACACACACACAACATAATACACCACAGCATAATGGAGACCTGGAGTTAGATTTGAGCCACAAAAACATTGAAAATAAAACTTGTTAACAAAAAAAATTACCGACGAAAACAGAAAATGAAAAGCGAAAAATAAAATGAAGCTTTTAGTCTTAATTACTATTTTCCTAACTAAACTAATGTAAATAACTAATTATGAATCGGCGCCAAACAAACAATCAACGAAGATCATTAAATTACTTTAAATAAATACTCATCATCTCATCATCTCAGCCGAAAGACGTCCACTGCTGGACAAGGGCCTCCCCAAAGGGGGGGATATGCCATAATCGCCACGCTTTGCAAGCGGGTTGGCGATCGCAGTTGGTTGTTTAAATACTCAGAGAACGCTGCTGCCCATCCTCTGGTGAATCCCTTAGTCGCCTTTTACGACACCCATGAGAAGAAAGAGGGTGGTGCAATTCTTTACGTCCGGCACCACACGGACGGACAAATAAATACTAATTACATCAAATACAACGTAAAATTTTTAACGATACACAATAAATTTCCAAAAATGCGTTCTCCGCTCGACCACTTGCAACATGCACGCACTTGCTTGTTTGTTTGGTGCCGACTCATAATTAGTTATTTACATTAGTTTAGTTAGGAAAAGACTAAAACTTCATTTTATTTTTCGCTTTTCAGTTTCTGTTTTCGTCGGTTTTTTTTTTTGGTTTTTTTTTTATGTATTTATTAACTATATCTTTATCATAATATAATACAAAGTTTAACCGGATTAAATCGCGTATATTATTTAAATTGGATTTCCTGATGTGCATCGAAACGATTTTAATTAATCATATTGTACGGTAGATTAAAAGTCTGTAAAGACGCTTGTCATCTTAGTCTACCTGCGACCACGAAATGCTGCAAAACTTTCGAAACGTCAGGAAAACCAATTTAAATAATATACGCGATTTAATCCGGTTAAACTTTATTTTATTATATCGTGTAGTAATCGCGAAAACCTAAGAAATTATTATATCTTTATCTTTTACTATTTATATTAAAATTCCTATTGGTAACATAATAATGAAGGCGTCTTTCAAAAAATCATTTTAGTTTTTACTTTGTTTATGTAGTTCTACCCCTTATTTTGAAGGACTTCTGTAAAATACTTACCTACCCTAAAAATACCCTGAGTGAACATACCCTAAACATTACCCTGCTGTCTAATTTTTACTCTAAATCTAGGGTAAATGACCCTAAGTTGACAACACTGATACAAACCTATGAAATGTAAGTACACACGGCTACACATCAAGCTGTACATTTCCAGTATAAGCTGACCTCGCATTGTGTAAGTTTTCCTTACAACGCGAGGTCAGCCTTTACTGGTTTTGTACAGCTTGATGTGTAGCCGTGTGTACTTGAGAAAAGCCGTTTTACACTGTACGTTACGTTGTATACGACGGCGACACGACTTCACAACACGACTAAACTATATAATTATGAATTTAGAAGCAGTACTACTTTAAGAGATGATTGTACTCATCAATTTGAACAACATTTACTCTCGGAAAAACAATGAAATCGTGAAAAAAAATCTGCTGTTCCTACATTTTGTCGATTTATGTGAACACAAATGTTGGGATCAGCAGTTTTGTTTTCACAATTTTAGAGTTAGTCCCATAGTATAAGTTGTTCAAATTGATGAGTCATCTCTTAAACCAGCCTTTCCCAAAGTGGGCGATTACGCCCCCTTGTGGGCGCTGCAGGCCTAAAAGGGGGCGGTAAGAGACCCAGAAAAAAATGGGGGCGTTGTGTAAAGGCTTGGGGGGTGATTTGTAATTTCATCTAGCTAGGAGGACTCTTAGACACCGACTGTAGTCTCGACTTTCGATTACAACTTGTGAACATCAACTGATATTAATTAAGAGATTGCTCAAACTTGGTTCGATATTTCTCTCCGCGTAGTTCATGTATCTGTTCTGTTTTATTGAATAAATCAAATAAAATCATGTCAATCGGTCGCTCCGTTTCGAAATGAAAGTGGACACAAATAAAAAAGCAACAGCCACACTTTCGCATTTTAATAGTTATTAGTATTCCTAGATAGGTTATTGGATTATGTTTGTTTTATTTTGAATAAAAGATACTCTGTCTGAATACTATAAAGTTGCGTTTCAATAATTATTCTCATTGGCAGGTGTAGCCCGTGAGAGTTAACTTGAGACCTGAGCGCCGTTGTGTACTACCTACTGCGCTTAGGTCTCAAGTTAACTCTTGCGGGTTATAGTAAAAGTCTCGTTTAGAATGAATGTTTAATCTCCGCGAATATAGCTCACAATAATTAATTTATTTATTTTGAAGTTATAGTGGTTTTTAGGGTTCCGAAGTCCTACAAGGAACCCTTATAGTTTCATCATGTCCGTCCGTCTGTCCGTCTGTCCTAATCCTTTACAGCTTAATAACTTCTACAGTTATAATCATAAGTAAATGAAATTTTGTTAAAAAATAGTCTGCATATAGATCTCAATTTTAAAAGAATAAAAAAATAGTTTTGACGTTCTGTAGGGGTGGCGCCCATACATGTGAAATGGGGAAAAAAATTTTTTTTTCGCTGCACCCTCTCGTGTGGGGTATCATTGAATAGGTCTACTAAAATGAAGGTAATGTTTCATACATCACTTTTTTATCAGGTGTACCATCTGCGAAATATAGCCCGTCAAAGTGGCTTGCAATGTGTCCCCCCCCCTGCCATTTCTAAACTATGCAACGTAGAAACTTATAATCTTCCACATTGATAGACCTTTGTGAAAACTCTCTTTTAAAATTATTTCGAGTATAATGTGATTATAATTTTTCGAGTTATAGACAGAAAACTGAAATATACTTAAAACGTCCTAGTTCAAAGGTCATTGACCTTAGAGAAAAATAACCATAGCAAATAATGCTCCTTTAGCTACTTTCTATTTGAAAAAATCACAAAAAGTAACTTTGTGTTATGTTGACGACAGACTTCTTAAATTTGGCGCCATCTAGCGGCGTCGTACAACACTCTCTGGGTCGCCAATGCTGCCGTCAAGTGCCGTGTATTACATTTGGCACTGTATAGCGCCATCTAGCGGCTACTGACATTACTCTCTGAGTCGCCAATGCTGCCGTCTATTGCAAAAACTAAAATAGCCGTGATTAATATTCGATTTGTTTGTAACACCTACTTAAGGAACCCTATAATACTGAGCATGGCCCCACATGCTCTTGGCTGGTTTTAAGTAGGTGAAAAAATGGGGGCGCTAAAAAAGAATTTATTCTCAAAGTGGGCAGTAGAAAAAATAAGTTTGGGAACCACTGTCTTAAAGGATTGCCAATGAATTCAAAATTCCGTCTTGTATGTAGCATAGTATGTACACAGATAATAAATTACTATAGTAGTAGGGACCAACTGATTTTTTTTCACGATTTCAGGGTTGGTCCCATAGTAAATTCATGCGAGGTTTATCCGTGCGAGGCCGCACCGAATAGGTGTCCTAATTAGCATTCGTGCGATATTCGCGCGATAGTGTCATATAACGTACAAAATGCTTGAACGAAAAGAACACGAACTTTCCTAGGTACTGTAGTATAAATGTGTATTATATGTGTACGATAAAGAATAAGAACAAGAATTTCTGGATTATTAGTTTTTCTGTGTAATTTTATGTGTGCATAAATTGTTAAATAAATAAGTAATAATGCGATGGTCACGTGGTCACTTTCCTATTATGTAAGACAACGCCTCATAGAACCATGTAACTATGTATGAAAACTGATGTTTTGAATCAAGTAATGAAAATCGTTTAAGACTAGGTACGTTATTTTATGTGTTCTGTGCTTTAGGGCTGATAATGTCCCTGCTAAATAACTCGTCCTACTGTATACCTAATTATTCGCATTCGGATGAAAAAAAAAAAAATACTATTGAAACATGTAGGAAATGCAAATCTTGGCCCATTGGATAATTCGGATAATTCAGATTTCTTACAGTCGTTCAAACATCATGAGGTGTAAATAACTTTATTAACTTTCCAGGAGCATAGAATATATTACCACGAGGCCACAAGGCATTCCCCTAACATTCCGTTCCGTTACACTGAATCCTTGACCTAATTAATACAAATTATCTTCCAAAAATATAAAAAATACATCCATATTTTACTATTAAAATGAAATCTAATATTTTTCATAAAAAAATAGTTTTGTCTTTCTTTTCTATGATGAAGTTAATCGTAAAATAAATGACAACGATCTCGAATGTTATGTGTAAAGGAACGTCTGAGAACAATGACCTTGGCCGATTGGCCGGCGTTGCTTGTACGTTCGGAATACCAATTCAGAAAAAAATAAGAACATAGTAGTTCTAGTTTCACAGGATTTTCCTTTATTTAAAATTTACATTTGGATGCTGATAAGCAATAATGTGTCAACCCACAAAAAATCGAAAATTGAGTTAATGATGCAGTACGCTTCTTTGGCTGACAAAGAACGTTTTTCAATAGGGTTTTAACCTGATTGAATGGTTTTTATACCAAAAATGAGTATAAAAAGGTTGACACGAAATCAGTTCGAAGGGTAAGACATTTTGCAATAAGATGTTTAGGCACTTGAAACATTGTTTGATGACCCTAAGCGCCTTCTGTTTAAAGTCAAAAGAAGTTATGGGACATGATCGGTTATTGCGTAATTAGTATTATCCTTTTTCGGATGTGTAAACAACATTGGCCCATATTTAATTAAAATTATACGTATAAAGTGGGCCTCACAAGACTACTAGCCACGAATACTACATGGAAAACGCACTAGAAGACTTGGGGAACATAAGATCATCAAAGGTAAGTCAAAATATTACATAAATATAAGGATTTTAGCTATACAAGTTTAGAGGTCATTTTACCGGTAAAATTATTAAAACAACGCTTTTTTATGACAGAATACTGTTTAAAATTACATTTAAATACGTTTTACATACTAACCATGGTAATATTACTTATCTTAACTACCTAATTTCAGCAAAATGTAATATTTTTGATTAACAGGTTATTGCTTAACAAACATTCTACTATTGACTAGCGCTTGTAAAAGTTTTATAAAGCTTGACACGTTATTGCTACAAAAAAATCTCGTTCACTTGTTCGTTCGTTTATTTCAATAGTATGTTAAATGACTTGAAAAGTTTTTGAAAAACGTGGAATGAGGGAATTAATAAAACAAACAGGTTCACGACTGTAAGTATCCGCAAACAGGGTAGACAGACATTGTCTCAAATCTTCAGGTTCTCGAAATTATTACATTTTGGCACATACCCTCATTTTGCAAGTTGTGTCTTATTTTTATAATTATTTTCAGAATGCCACCGCCAAGATCAAGAAGCCATGTTTGCGGATCAGGTACCTAATACCTCACGAGGAAAGCCATGCGTCGCGTCCTACTTCTGACGAGGAGTTTCAGTGTGAGGTTATTAGCCACGATGTTGAAGAAAAGAGGCGTATGGTTCCGTCAAATAGCAGTCTCAATGAGGGGTTACCAGAAGTTCGGCCAGCAGAAATGTTTCTGCTGGCCGAATGTATGAACCTTCCGAATATTTATATTTCTGATCAAGATCTGGACTTTGAGAATACTCTGGATTTATTGGAGTTTCTAGCTGCTGTTGATTGCTGTTTATGGCTGATAATACAACACTAGCTCATTCGTCGATTATTGAGCTTATTCATCTTACAGCAACTATTCAGTCCGAGCCCAATGAGTTGTCTGATTCATCATCAACTCAGCCTATCGCAGTCCATTGCTGGACATAGGCCTCTCCCAAGTTGCGCCACAAGTCACGTTCAGCCACGTTCTTCAGGTCGTTGGTCCACCTGGTGGGGGTCGCCCTACGCTGCGTTTGCCGATTCGCGGTCCCCACTCAAGGGCTAGTCTGCTCCAGCGGCCATCAGCCCTTCGACAGACATGGCCAGCCCACTGCCACTTCAGCTTACTGATCCTACAAGATATGTCGGTCAATCCGGTTCTCCTCCGGATAATCTCGTTACGGATTTTATCCTTCAAAGAAACTCCAAGCATAGCTCGCTCCATTGCTCACCGAGCGACTTTGAATTTGTGAACCAGCCCAACTGTCAGTGTCCACGTCTCGGCACCGTAAGTCATGACAGGCTGGACGTACTGGTTTAAGACCTTTGTCTTCAAACTTTGCGGTATATGCGACGAGAAGACTCGGCGAAGTTTGCCAAATACTATCCAGCCTAACTAAAAACTTCTGTAGGCTTCTTTCTTGAAGTTTGTCTACCAAGCCGAATTATCTGCCCTAGGTAGACGTATTCCGTTACGACTTCGAGTGCCGACCCTTCAACGAATATTGGCCTCGGCATGACATGCATATTGAACATGACTTTAGTCTTGTCCAGATTCATGCCAAGACCGACACGCCGAGATGCTCCGTTTAAGCTGTGCAGCATTTCGCCCAGGTGTTCCAACGACTCAGCCATACAACGATGTCATCGGAAAAACGGAGATGTGAGATGTTCTCGCCGTTAACGTTGATACCCTAACCAGTCGAACGAAACGAGATTATTTTGTTGTGGGTAGTTTGATTTTGATTTTAAAATACTGTTTTAATTTAGATAATGTTGATTATGATGTAGGTAGGTAAGTATTCAAAGTAAATCTTGAAGATTGAATAGCCAATAACGCTCGATGGTCCCTAATTTGTTCCGTTTTTAAGAGGTAAATAAATATTTTAATATTGTAAGAAATCATGGCTTTTATTGATAACACCTTAACATTACAATTTTTATCTTAATAATACGTTTATCAATATAGGGTTAAGGTACTTGACATTAATCAAATTGAATTTAAATTAATTGTTTTCAGTTTATCAATAATGTGTTATAAGACTTGAAATGTTTATTCAGATAAAATGTTTGCTGGCGCATTTTGTAATATCAAATTTAACGGTTTTTGTAATGAATATAACAGATTTTACAAGTTTAATGGGAGAAATTTGATCTAAACTTATATTATGATATAATGACTGCATATCATCAATATTTGCAGCAAATTCTTGAACAAACTAATTAAATTGGCGCCGTAATTTTGAAACACGATTTACTCGAAATGGCTTCCGTGTAGGTTGACATACTATTGCTTATCAGCATCCATTTAATATTTTATGGAAACATCACTGCGGAAGTTTTACTCATTGAACTAAATATTTAGTGTAAAAAATAAATTGTAAAATAATCAAAAGACAAAACAATTGAAAACAATCAATACATATTTATAGGAAATTATAATATATACGATATATTATAGAAAATTAAAATAATTACGACGTCATAGAAAAATCTCTATCATGCATTTAATTTCAGTTAAGTTTAAAAATATTCTGCTAATAACAATTTGAAGAATTTTTATTTGGTTTTTGTTTTTTGTTTAGAATTTGTTTTAAATTTCATTAGGTATGGTTTTGGAACTTGTATAACCTAAAAAAAAACAAACTCGATGTGATGACTGACTGATAAAATGTGTTTTTGTGTGAAAACAAAATTTTATGTATGAATGTTTAACAAATAATGACTGTAAAGCTGTATAATAAGTTCTTCTATTTATTTTAAGTTTAAAAAATCCGAAATTATTAGAGTTACCTCACGTTTATCAAAGAAAACAGTGGTCCCAAACTTATATGTTATAAGACAGAATTGACAGATGCACGACAGATGTTTTTCTTTTGATAAATTAAAGGCTTCATTCTTTGATATAATGCTTGTAATTATTTAATTTAATAACATAAATAGACACTGCTTTTTATATTTAGTATATCAATAATAATTTGATTACAAGAAGTAAGTTAGATGCAATGCATTATTGAATGTTGTTAAAAGTTATAAAAATCTGGAATAATATGCTACTCTGTAACGGTCCATGAGGTCAGAGTGTTGCCTTTGGCTAAAATAACTGGTAGTCTTTTAAATAACATTTGTGTCATAATTATGAAAAAAAAACATGAAAAATTTATGTTAATTTATAGGTACTAAATATAAAACAACAAAGTTTCATGATATATTTCTGATAGAATCAACAATTTATTTTCTTTAATGCATTAGATAACAATAAAATATATGAATAAAATACATACTAAACTAACTAATAAGCATATCTAAATTTCTGGTATCCAAATGTTACTGATGTTAAACCATCAAGCGTTTCTGTAGCTGGGGAACTACCTCCATAGACTATATTATTTTTTATCTGACAAAGATTAAGCAGGTAACTATTATTATGAAGGTTTTATCACAAGTAAGCAAAATAATATTGTCAAGTTTGCAGAAAAATTGTTTTATTAAAGTTTCTAATCATGAATCTGGTAAATTAATTAGGATGCTGGCTGAGCTGCCTATTACAACAAAGCGTAGCATAGCCACTAGAATTAAAGAACATATAGCTGACGTCAAGAACAGATGCTCCACAAAGTCTGCAGTGTGTGAACATGCCCTAGACAAACCCAACCATTTTCATTGATTTGATAAACCACAAGTTCTGGCGAAGGAAAACCTATATGTACCTAGAATGCTCCGTGAGGCTGTTGAAATTAAAAAACATCCTAATTTTAATAGAGAAGATGGTTGGCAACTACACAAGATCCGCAGAGGAAACACTGAAGCTTTTAGCTAAAGTGCACTTTCCGGACTCTGTGCCAATAAATGGTAACGGAAGCCATACCAATCAAAACCCTCGGAGCAACCGACCAAGGATAGAAGACTGGAGGATGGCTTCTCTTATATTTAGACCCGATCGGATCGAATGGGCCATTAACAGCTTCAAGCCCTTTAAGACCGGAGGGGAGGATAATATCTTCCCTGCCTTACTACAAAAGGGGTTGGATATTATCTTACCAACGCTGTTGAAGGTTTTTCGAACCAGCTTCGCCTGGGGCTACATACCCACAGCGTGGACTAGGGTGTCCGTCACCTTTATCCCCAAAGGGGGAGTCAGGGACAAATCGATGCCCAAGTCCTATAGACCAATTAGTCTTACCTCCTTCATGCTCAAAACCATGGAGAAGGTACTCAACCAGCACATCAGGGCTACCTACTTAGTAGACAAACCCCTGCACGTGAGACAACATGCCTATCAGAAAGGCAAGTCCACTGAGTCCGCATTGATGGACTTAGTGGATAACATAGAAAAAGCTGTTGAGGACAAAGAAATTGCTCTGTGCGCCTTCTTAGATATAGAGGGGGCATTTGACAACACCTCAACAAATGTCATACTAAAAAGTATGGAGCAACGCAACATTGACCGAACGACCATCTACTGGATCGAAGCAATGTTGCGTAACAGAGTAGCGTCAACATCTCTCTTAGACACAACCATAAGGATGAGACTAAACAGGGGTTGCCCACAAGGGGGCGTCCTGTCTCCCCTAGAATGGTCTTTAGTTGTTGACAGCTTACTGAGCGAGCTCAATAGGGCTGGCTATTACACGCAAGGTTACGCGGACGATCTGGTAGTGATTACCGTTGGCAAATGCCAATCAGTCATCTCCGATCTGATGCAAACGGCCTGTAGAATAATCGAAAGATGGTGCAAAGACTCCCAACTTTCGGTCAATGCAGACAAAACTGTCATTGTACCTTTTACAAAGAAAAGGAAGTTGGATGGCTTAAAACCACCAACCCTCTTCGGTAAAACGGTCAACTTTTCGGATGAGGTCAAATATCTAGGCATTATCCTAGACAAAAAACTCACGTGGAATGCACACATTAAACATGTGACAAGGAAAGCAAAAATTGCTTTGGGAACTTCCTGCCGACTGGTCAACTCGAAATGGGGCCTTAGACCATGGGCAACGCTGTGGCTGTACACTGCTATAGCAAGGCCCATGATAACCTATGGCTGTGTCGTATGGCATGGAAAAACCCATCAGACTACCTGCAGGGATGCTCTCTCAAGCCTCCAGAGACTCGCGTGTCTCATAACAACAGGAGCAATTGCATCGACTCCGACCGCTGCACTTGAGGCTCTGCTTAATCTCGTTCCTTTGCATGTGCAGGTGCAAATGGACGCTAGGGCAGCAATGATAAGGGCCAGAATAGCGGGAAGGACAAGATGGAAGTCGACTGCCATGAGGGCACTGCAAGAGAACCTTATGAAGAAAGACATCATTGCCATGCCCACTGATGCAATGTTAAAAGAATACAGCTTTGATAGGCTGTTTAGGGTATTCATACCTCAGAGGACTGAGTGGAAGGACGACACGCCAGGCCAGCCTCAGTCCACTGATGTTGTTTGGTTCACCGACGGATCAAAAAAAGAGGGTCTAGCAGGAGCCGGATTCCACGGTGGGCGGCCAAAGGTAAAAAAATTCGCCAACCTAGGCCAGCACACCACTGTGTTTCAAGCGGAATTATTTGCCATTATTGGATGTGTCCGTTTAAGTCTGCAGAGGACCTATATTAATAGGCGAATCTTCATCTTCTCTGACAGCCAGGCTGCTTTAAAAGCCTTAAATTCAGAGGAAATTGACTCCAAACTTGTAAAGGAGTGTGTCCAGCTATTAAACTCACTAGGAGCGGCAAACTCAGTGGCACTAGGATGGGTACCTGGACACTGTGGCATTAGGGGCAACGAAGCCGCTGATGAACTGGCTAGAGCTGGTGCTGAAAGCCCCAATGTGGGCCCGGAGCCAATCTGTGGCATTCCTAAATGCACCACTACAGCCTACCTTAAAAACTGGGGAACTGACCAAAGTATTAGCCTTTGGGAAAAATCCCCAGGCCAAGAACACTCGAAAGCGCTACTTGTGGGCTTCAAAAAAAGGTTTACGAAAGAAGCGCTTTCGTTGAACAAAAATCAGATAAGAATCCTGACAAGAACCCTTACTGGGCACTGCAAGCTGAACAAACACCTTCACAGGATGGGCCTCAGTGATACCACAGTTTGCAGGTTTTGTCGCGAAAAGGATGAGACGCCCATCCATATCCTATGCGAATGTGATGCAGTGCACCACATCAGAAGCCAGCATCTTGGAGGCCACGTCATCTCAATGCAGGAGATCAAATCCTCCTCCCCCAAGGTCATAGTCGACTTTATGATTGACTTGCAGCTTGGGGAAGTGCTGTAATGCTGCAAGAGGCGTCACAATAGATCTTTTAGGTCGCAGTGGCTTAGGGGCGTTCAAGACCCTACCTCTTTCCTCAAATAAAATAAAAAAAACCTGTTTGGAACCCAGTCCTAAAAATAATCAAGTCCCAAACAGCATGCAACACTGTAAAAGTACGTTAGTACTATTAGATATTCTGTGGTAAAAGATAATGATATTGTGAGTGATTACTGCGTGCATCGAAGCAATTTTGATTAATAATATTGTGTTATTTATTTAACCGACGAGCATGCATGACGAGGTTAATGGACGTAGATGAAGCGAAAGAGGTGTGTCAGGAACGTAGCAGGTGGAAATCCATAGTCTCTGCCTACCCCAATGGGAAACAGGCGTGATAATATATATGTATGTATGTAATATTGTGCGGTAGATTAAAATATTTTTTTAGAAATATCTGTAAAGACGATTGTCATCTCAGTCTACCTGCGACCACGAAATGCTGCAAAGCTTTCGAAACATCAGGAAAACCAATTTAAATAATATACGCGATTTAATCCGGTTAAACTTTGTCTTATTATAAAATATTATTATTTATTTGTTTATTTGTAATTCTAATTTTCTTATTAGATTTTTCGAGCCGCGCCGCGCGCCGTGCTTCCCTTTGGGTCACTCTACGCCCCCAAACGAGTTATTTTTCGTGCCACAGCGCCCCCTTTGAGTCTACGCCCCCCAAGCCAGGCGCGCTCTACTGGTTGGGAATCACTGGCTTATACAGTTAGACGAAAAAAATAGTCTTGTAAAATGACCTTTTACTGGTTAAAAATTGTTCTACGATTGGGCTGCGGGGCGACGCCGACGCATGCGCTTGGGGCAGGGCTGCATCACGCGCTCAAGGTCGTGTTATATGCCTGCCGGCTAGCGTTCTCCCGAAATTACAAGTACCTATCAGTGGGGCGTCCCGTGGCTTATAACCAAGGGCCCCGGGGCAAAAAGTTAAAAGTCGAACATTATTTTATTCAACTAGGATATTATCAACAACAACTGTCGCTGGATATTATATAACTTTTTCGTACGTCGTTTAAGGGGCTGAGGGGCTCCTTGAGCTTGGGGGCCCCGGGGCACTGCCCCGCCTAGCCCTACGGTAGCTACGCCACTGGGGCGTCCTCAACTCTCGTTACGTGTGCAGAAGGTATATTTCTGCTTGCAGCTGACACCTGTTAAATTCTATACACCTGGGATTATTATTACAATGTAAGCTATTAAAGCGTAGGTATTTTCGGAGTCATGTATCCATAGAAATAAATGGCATTTTTGTGGATATGTATGTGTTACGTAGTAATAGAACTATTATCTAATCTGTGCTTGGGGGCCCCATGGACCACGGTGCCTGCGTAAAGATGGGCCTGGACCCCGTGGATCAAAGGACACAGCAGTTCCCGAGGCAATGATGCAGCGGATGAACTGGCCAGAAGGGGATCGAGTATGGTAGTCGTGGGACCTGAACCCATAGTGCCACTCCCCTTTGGATACTTACGCAACTTGTTAAGGAAACGCACCAAGGACAAACACTACAAACTATGGAAAGACCATGGTGAGTGCAGGCAGGCCAAGGAGGCACTTCCCACAATCGACGGCCGGTTCACGAAACAGGCCCTCCGATTGTCAAAACAACAGCTGCGTACAGTCACAGCTGCTATAACTGGCCACGGGTCCTTTAACAAACATCTTTTTGTCATAGGTGTTACGGACAGCCCACTGTGCAGAGCCTGCATGGTGGAAGACGAGACAGCAGCCCATGTGCTTCTAGACTGCCCTGAGGTCGCCACATACAGGGCCAAGTACTTCGGTAACCCAGGTACCCTCAGAGAGATCACTAGCAACACCAAGGCGTTGCTGGCCTTTTTCGAGGAGTTAGGGTGGATCGAGTAAGTTCCCACCCGTACGCAAAATACACGCTTGGACGTGGAGTTGCGGAAACCAGCCCGTTATACTATACTATACTATACTATACCTAAAGATGGGCCTGGGAAGACACTGTAAGCAGCGACTATAGATTTCCACCCGCCAGGATTCTGACACACCTCTTTCGCTTCGTCTACGTTCATTAACCTCGTCATGCGTGGTGAAGGAAAACATCGCGAGGAAACCTGCACACCTGAGAGTGCTCCATACAGTTCTCGATGGTGTGTAGTGCGACAACCCGCAGTGCTGGACTATAAGGCCTAATCCCTGAGAAAAGGTCCTAGGTCCTAAACCAGCAGTGGGACAGTAATCGGCTGATTATGATCCTACTAATATTATAAAACGAAAGTATGCATGTTTGTTTGTTTGTCCTTCAATCACGCTTCTTCTTATCGTGTCAATGGTTCAAATATGTTGTTGGAAAGTGGCCACTTCAATGGCGTTTTCAGTGGCGGCGAATAGATCATCTCTTGTGCAGGTGTTCGGGCACAAGGGACACGTTAGCAAGTGCGACATGGATTGCTCTGGGTCACCGCAGTCACAGTGTGCAAGGCTAGAGTCCCTAAACCCCCATTCACACATATTAAGTCTACAGCGACCAACCTGGGTGCGAAGGCGATTAAGTGACTTCCACACTGGCCACTGTAGATCGTGTCCTGGTGGTAACTTCTCCTGTGGACTCCACAAATAAAGCCAGGAGGTGGAGGGTGCTTTTCAGTCCACAATTTTCATCTGGCGGCAGCTGGGTGGTCTTTGATAGCTCGTGTGCTGCGCAAAAAGCTTTTGCGACTCTTGAGACGGCCTGCTGCCGAATTGCGTAACTCGCTCGCCATCGCAATCAATAGGATTTCAATGTTCATTGCTCCGTGTGTTTTGACAATTCGTCTTATCGGCAACCATGGTATAATAAGATGTTTCACCTATACCATGTCGGCAACCATCATCATCCTCCTGCCCTTATCCCAATTTATTTGGGGTCGGCGCAGCATGTTTTTTTTCTTCCATACATCTCTATCAGCCGTCATTTTTGTGTTTACTTTCTTTCTATTCATATCATCTTTCACACAATCCATCCATATTTTCTTCGGTCTCCCTCTTTTCTTATAGCCATCAACATTCATACTTAAAACTTTCCTCGTAACATGCTCTCCATTCCTCCTCATCACGTGTCCATACCATGATAGTCTGTTGCTACTTAACTTCTCTGTCACTGGCGCTACTTTCAGACTCCCTCTTACATATTCATTCCTTATCCTATCCATTCTCGTTATACCACACATTCCTCTTAACATTCTCATCTCAGCTGCATGCACTTGCCTTTCATTAATTCCTTTCGTAGCCCAACATTCCGATCCATACAGGACAGCAGGACTTATCATGGTCTTATAGATTTTCCCCTTCAGTTTAAGAGGAATTCGGGAGTCACATGTAGTTCCCGTGACCTGCCGCCATTTCAACCATCCTGTGTTAATTCGGTGCTTGACTGTCCGGTCAATTTCACCATCGCTTTGCACAAGTAGGCAACCATGGTATAATAAGATGTTTCACCAGGTAGTCTCTTCCCGCAATGACAGCGCGATGCCTCCAAGCTACGTCACGATCAGTGCTGCCATTGATTGATATCTTCAATATACTAAAGGAGATTTTTGTTCATAATGAATATAAAATAAATTCCTAACTAGCCTAACTATTTGTTATCTTGTGTTATTCATCTAATTAGTTAATTAAGGAAACTATATTAAATTACTAGTTAAAAAGTGATTCTTTATAGAAAAAAGTAAATGAAAAAATGCATTTTGCTAGGGTAATTTATTTTCACAAAGTGGCAGCACATCAAACTGACAAGTGTCACGCTAACAGCCCGCTATTGGCTCCACGGCCGATGACGTAGTACGGAGGCAATCACGTGACCTAGCTGTCACGGGAAGAGACTACCTGGTGAAACATCTTATTATACCATGGAGCAGGCTACATCACGCTGAAACGGCTGAAAGGATTTTGACGAAATTTGGCACACAGATAGACCATAACCCGGATTGACGGTTCTAAAATAGTTGCCATCCCTTTCTTGTATGCAATATTTGTTGTAGTGAAGCTTGGGAGAGGCTTATGTCCAGCAGGAGTCGTGTTTTGGCTGTAATGATAATGATGATATTTGATTCTGTGTATCTTATCTAGGTCCAACATTCAGGCAACATAAAAAAAAGCATTTTTTAGGACTGTTTTTTTTTTGCCTGAGTAACTTTTGAATTTTAACATAACATCAACAACAGCATGCATGTTGTATCGCTTTACTTATTATTGCAAATGAATTCCTGATACTAGCATATAAATTACTTATTTTTTTAAACTTAGTGTCTCAACATCCAGACAAACCTGGTAAGGTTTTTGTGATAACATAACATAACATAACGCCTGTATTTCCCCGAAGGGGTAGGCAGAGGTGTAATAGTACACCCACATTTCGCCAGATATGTTATAGTCCCATGTTATAGGGGGCGAGCCTATTGCCATTGAACGGGCACAAATCCAGACTCCGGGCTGCTACTGAGAATTTCCTAATGAAAAAACCCAATAACACTTTGCCCGACCCGGGAATCGAACCCAGGACCCCACGCTCAGCAGTCGCGCTTGCAACCACTAGACCAACGAGGCAGGCAACTTTTGAATTTTGCGCCCCCTAAAACTTATTTTGTAGGAAAAGAAAAGCAGAAACTCGTGTTTTAATTTTAGGTAAGTTCCAGCGGCCTGCAGGCTGCGGGTTTGTGAGTGGTGGACCGTTTAAGATTTGCGCCCCTGGCAGCCGCTTCCCACTGCTAGACTAGCATCGCTGATAGGTAATACGTTCTACCAACGGTAAATGTCATGTCTCTGGGTAATACACCTACAGTACCAACTTGATAAAAAAAGGGTGCCAAAATATTGCTCATAGCTCTATGGCAGAACTTTGGATAATCGCTTCGCATGCGTAAATGCGTTAAACTTTAAAATAATAAAACAATACTCAAGCAATGATTTCAACGATATAAGTCTATGTACTTAAGTATTTAATTAGACACACTTATTATCACGAGAGGTCGCCCAATGGTCGAAATTTGATCGTAATTCATTATTTTTTATGAAAAACCTATGCAGAAAAAAAAGCTATTTTCAATTTTTTTATTGATGACATTAGGGCTCGTCAATATGTAAACAAAAAAAAATCTGTTGACAAACAGAGGAGAAAATGTAGGTACTTCTTCTACCGTGTCGACATGAGCTAAATAATGATAATAGCTCATGCCGTGGGGAAATGGTTAGCCAGTCAGCAGGTTGGTAGCGGGGCTGACCGCCCAGTGTGCGCCGGACGGTCAATTAAATATCGTCACTCGTGGAGGCTCTTTTAATGCACCCAAAAAAAATGGTACTGGACTGTTTTTCTATGCCTATTTATTAAGATTAATATAAATAATCAGGCAGGCAGTTGATTGTTGGGACAATTGATAAGTAACCCTACATTTAGGTATTTTTTAGGGTTCCGTAGTCCTACAAGGAACCCTTATAGTTTCGTCATGTCCGTCCGTCTGTCCGTCTGTCCGTCAGTCCTAATCCTTTACAGCTTAATAACTTCTACAGTTATAAACATAAGTAAATGAAATTTTGTTAAAAAATAGTATAGATATAGATCTCAATTTTCAAAGAATAAAAAAATCATGATTACGTATTTTAGGGGTGGCGCCCATACATGTGAAATGGGGATGAAAAATTTTTTTTCGCTGCATCCCCTCGTGTGGGGTATCATTGAATAGGTCTACTGAAATAAAGGTAATGTTTCATAAATCACTTTTTTATCAGGTTTACCATCTGCGAAATATAGCCTGCCAAAGTGGCTTGCAATGTGTCCCCCCCCTGCCATTTCTAAACTATGCAACGTAGAAACTTATAATCTTCCACATTGATAGACCTTTGTACAAACTCTCTTTTAAAATTATTTCGAGCATATTGTGATTATAATTTTTTGAGTTATGGAGAGAAAACTGAAAAATACTTAAAACGTCCTAGTTCAAAGGTCATTGACCTTAGAGAAAAATGGTCATAGCAAATAATGCTCCTTTAGCTACTTTCTATTTGAAAAAATCACAAAAAGTAACTTTGGGTTATGTTGACGACACACTTCTTAAATTTGGCGCCATCTAGCGGCGTCTATCAACACTCTCTGGGTCGCCAATGCTGCCGTCAAGTGCCGTCTATTACATTTGGCACTGTATAGCGCCATCTAGCGGCTACTGACAACACTCTCTGAGTCGCCAATGCTGCCGTCTATTGCAAAAACTAAAATAGCCATGATTAGGTAATATTCGATTTGATTTGTTTGTAACACCTACTTAAGGAACCCTATAATACTGAGCATGGCCCGACATGCTCTTGGCCGGTTTTTATTTTTGAGAAGATGTTTGTCAAGTCTCTTTAAACTTTTCAAATTGAATTAGATGGGCTTCGATCGAACAAACTTCATCATATTGCCATCATCAACTCAGCCTGCTGGACATAGGCCTCTCCCAAGTTGCGCCACAGCACTCGGTCCTCTGCCTTCCGCATCCTGTCGCCCCCAGCCACGTTTTTTCAGGTCGTCGGTCCACTTGGCGGGGGGGCGCCCTACGCTGCGTTTGCCGATTCGCGGTCTCCACTCAAGGACTCGTCTGCTCCAGCGGCCATCGGTCCTTCGACAGACATGGCCAGCCCACTGCCACTTCAGCTTACTGATCCTACAAGCTATGTCGGTCACTCCGGTTCTTCTCCGGATAATCTCGTTACGGATTTTATCCTTCAAAGAAACTCCAAGCATAGCTCGCTCCATAGCTCGCTGAGCGACTTTGAATTTGTGGACTAGCCCAACTGTCAGTGTCCACGTCTCGGCACCGTAAATCATGACTATATACAATACAGCTCCTCGACAACACGGATTTAACAAGAAGACTCAAAAGAATAAAACCCTTCGAGCTAGTTTATAAGTAGTTAGTGAGAGTGCAATACAATAAGTGCTATAAAAAACACATGAACAAAGTGTCTTCACCTAAGTAAAGTGTTACAGGACGCATTCTTAGAATTTTAATTGCTTAGAAGTTTAAGTTAAAATTAAATTACTTAATAGTCTTAAGGCTAGATTGTAATATAAATAAAGCAGACGCTTTACCAATAAAAAATAAAAATAAAGTTTCTATGGGGTAACTGCGTGAGTCCAATTCGCACTTGACGGTTTTTTTTAGTTTTCGCATGCTTGCTAAAGGCGAGAGATGTACTATTTATTGAACACATATTATATTTTTAAGAACTTATGTAGGTACCATATCTTCTGCGAATAAATTAATTACTTACTTAAAAATAGAGTTACGTTTTTAAAAGTTTTACTACGTACCTATCAATTTCAACAACATTCTGATATTTTCTAGGACTCAAACACAACAAGAATTTTCACAGTAGGTACCTACCTATATCAAACATACAAAACTTAGTCTTTCCATTATTATTTTATCTTGTGCTAAATAAAACGCTGTTTCTACTCAATGCTTCGGGGAATTCCCTTGCGATAATTTGGGAACAACAAGGACAGGTAGATACATATTTTACAAAAGTCTAAAAGAGACAACGCTATCCCTGTTTTCCACGCTACAGATAAAAAGCTTTGCTACGTCTTATTGACTTGACGCCTTGTTTGTTTGTAAATAGATTGCAAAACAGCTAAATCTATTTTTAAATCTGAAATTATTGTAGAAGGAAATGCATAGCGATATTATTATCATGTTGTAAACGTATATATGTATGACGATTATGTATACCTAGGACAAACTGTCCAGCTAGGTAAGTCCAACTTCGAGAAAGAGGTCAATCGTCGAATCCGACTCGGTTGGGCAGCGTTCGGGAAGCTACGCAATATCTTCTCGTCCAAAATACCGCAGTGTCTCAAGACGAAAGTCTTTGACCAGTGTGTGTTGCCAGTAATTACTTACGGTACTGAAACGTGGTCGCTCACAATGGGCCTGATAAGAAGGCTCAAAGTCACTCAAAGGGCAATGGAGAGGGCTATGCTCGGAGTGTCCCTGCGTGATCGAATCAGAAATGAGGAGATTCGCAGGAGAACGAAAGTAACCGACATAGCCCGAAGAATTGCCAAACTTAAGTGGCAGTGGGCGGGGCACATTGCTCGCAGAACGGATGGCCGATGGGGCAGTAAAGTTCTGGAGTGGCGACCGCTTACTGGAAGGCGCAGCGTGGGTAGGCCCCCCACAAGGTGGACCGACGACCTGGTGAAGGTCACGGGAATCCGCTGGATGCGGAAGGCACAGGACCGGTCGTTGTGGCGATGCTTGGGGGAGGCCTATGTCCAGCAGTGGACGTCTTTCGGCTGAAATGATGAAAAATGAATGAAACGTATATAACTTCTAATAACCTAATAATGGCGCGGCCATCTTGCGCGATCTGTAGGTAATAACTGGAAAGCCCCCAAGGTCACGTCAAGGTCACTCAAGGTCACGTATGAATTTGTTGAGACCCTAGCAACTTAAGCAACATTTAGAATGGCGGGAATAACGAAATTTCAAAATAAATACCGAATAATTTTGCATTATCAAATATTTATCAAATAATTTAAAAATGCCTTAAAATGGCGCGAACCACAAAAATTGGGCAACCAAGCCGTATCCAGCCGTATTCCGGCCGTCGCCATTTTCGTACTACGTCATCGAAGCCGGAATACGTGACCTTGCCGGTTATAATTAAGGAGCTGCGCGCTGGCGAACACAAGCGCCACCAGAGGTAAAAAAACCTGAATCAGCCAAACGGAGAATAGCTCAGATTATAAGGTTAGGTTAGGTTAGGTTAGGTTTTTAGGTTTTTTAGGTTAGGTTAGGTTTTAAGTAAAAATAATCAACGTGTAGGTAACCGAAAGTAGGTAATAGATCTGTGACCGAAAGGGTACCTATATCTATTTTTTGGCACCTGATGAAAAACGTTTTCCCTCAGATTTCCCTTCTCTGGGCTAGTCCGCCACTGGGTAGTCTATTATTGGACAGGAACTAAATTAACATTTAATTCCAAGCTGTCGAGCAAAGGGCGCTATAAGACAATCTCGCTCTACCGTGGTAAAGGGCTAAGGCCACCACTGCAAAGTAGAAACTTATAATCTTCCACGTTGATATTTAGCACAGAATATCTAATAGTACTAACGTACAGGACGGCCACTCACCGCCCCCCGCCAATGTAAGATTCTTCGCCCGCGCCCCTCACGCTCCCCCAGTTTGACGGCAATTAGACTGCAAGACTGCAATGGATGTCAATCGCCAGTCGCTATACAAGCACGCCATCTCTGAGAACTACTGAGAAGCGCTTGGAAACCAGTCGGCATTACGAGCGGCGAGCATCCCTAACCTACACGTGTGTGTGCGTTCGTATACAGACGTATACGTACGTAATATGTAGGTGGTGCTAGCATTTACATTGTATTGAGTGTCCGAGCACAGAATATCTATTAGTACGTTTGCTCCGAGTGTGGTGTGACTTAAAGAATTGCACCACCCTATCTCTTCTCATGGGTGTCAGGGATTCACCAGAGGATGGGTAGCAGCGTACTCTGAGTATTTAACCAACCAACTGCGATCGCCAACCCGCCTGCCAAGCGTGGCGATTATGGCATATTCCCCCAACATGCTTGGGGGAGGCCTATGTCCAGCAGTGGACGTCTTTCGGCTCAAATAATGATGATGATGATGATGATGAGTGTCCGAGGTGTACCATTAGTAAAACTCTGCATCTCCGTACTCCGGCAGTCAGAAGAGAATTGCCTGCTCTATTAAAAAATTCAAACAGGAGACTGACAACAGACATCCTCTCTATGGCATCAGGAAGGCAAGATGTCGACTAAAAAGTCGCTAAAGCTTTCTGGTAATACAACTAGCAGCCCTAATAAGGCACGAGAGGAACTGTGGCTACAAAAACACATTCCTCCTGCTGAGATATGAAGATGGAAAGTAAGTATGGGTTCACCAGAGGATGGGCAGCAGCGTTCTCTGAGAATTTATTCAACCAACTGCGATCGTCAATCAACCCGCCTGCCAAGCGTAGCGATTCGTTTAGATCGATTCGTGCGCAGGGTTTGCGGACAGATTTGACTGACAGTCCTACATGAATCATGCAGCATTGGTTCATGTAGGTACTGACTAATAAAAGCTATTGATTGTAGTTATTTTATATTTGATTATTTTTATTAAACTATGTTTACGGGACTTGTCGCGCACAATTAAATCAAAATGTAACAAACATTTTGACTAACCTCGACGTTTTTCGGTCAAGTTGCATTGGCCGTGGTCACGAGAAAAGTACTCTGTGGTCACGAGCAGACTGAAGTATGTTGGCAATGATTTTACATAAGTATGTGGGCGTCATCGTCTTGAGCGGCGGGTGTTTTCTCGAACTACCCGCGGTTGGTTTTTCGTAACGTCGCTGTCCGTAACAAGATATGCTGAATCACGACACACAATGCGTGCGACACAGTTTCGGCGGACATACATGTAGACAGACCACGACGCGAACACTTCTCAATTACCGGATTCCACGAGGAGGACAACCTATATCCAACTTCCCGATTGATATTTTTATATTTCTTTATCTCAATCGCTTCTCGTACAATTCTGGTTTAGTAATGACGATCAGTGGAGAGGCTTTTCGGGTCGTGTAGCTCAATCCAATGGTTTGGTCCTGAATCGAGCAAAATCTGCCATAGCCGAACATTACTATTCAATATGAGTGAAATTCGCGAAAGTTTAAGAACTTTGTTTTTAATTTAATTTATTTCCATGTCCGACTCTCTGACATGAAATAAATAATTTGATTTAGTTTTACTTTTATTAAAAGTGATTATTTTATTTATGAAAATGATCGAATAATAATAATATGACAATTTAAATCCTTGATTACAATTTATTTTATTTTATTTTTTGCAATTTTTATGTACCTACCTACCATTTCTACGATCCAATGTTGATTGAAATAAATAAATAAATATTGTTGATACATTTTACACATCACCATCTAATCCCAAACTAAGCAGAGCTTGTACTATGGGTACTAGACAATGGATATAATACTTAGATACTTATTTTTTTGTAAATACATACTTATAATACATAAGAAACACCCAGACCAACACAAACACTTATGTTCATTACACAAATATTTGTGTCCTGTGGGAATCGAACCCACGACCTCGTGATCAGCAGTCCGACACTCGAACCACTAGACCACAGAGGTCGTCATAAATAAATGAATTTTAATTTAATTTAATTATGGCACTTTTGAAGCAAATAAATATTTTTTCTTTCTTTCTTCTTTCTAACTACTTTGCGTTTTCGCAAGCATGGAGAAAAGAGAATTTCGTGTGTTGATTAAACATAATTTTTTGGGTAAAATGACTATTACGGAAAAAAAACAAAAGCTTGAAAAATATTAATGGGACTCCGCTCCGTCGATTAAAATGATTCATGAGTGGTTTACCGATGATACCGTGATGCTGAACGTCCAGGACGCCCTGTTGAGGTCTCAACACTAGAGATGATCGCCAAAATCCATGACATCGTATTAAATGACCAAAAAACGAAAGTTCATGTGATAGTTGTGATCAAAAACTCATGCGTGTGACCACTTCTGAGGCACGTTTGGCGCTGTTTCAACTCGATAAAAACGAATTTATGCATCGTTTCATATCTGTAGACAAAACTTGGATCCACTTCTATATTCAGAAGCCAAGGAACAATCGAAACAGTGGAGTGGATTGCTTCTGGCAAACCTGCGCCGCAGAAGGCCAAAGCAGTTTTATCGGCTAACAAAGTGAAGGCCGTAGTTTTTGGGGATTCACGCAGTATATTCCACATTTGGAAAATAAAACGATCACCGGCAAATATTATGCCATTTATTGGACCAACAAAGTTTTATAATAAAACAAAGTTTAACCGGATTAAATCGCGTAGATATTGTTACGAGGGAGGGTTAAGCAGAGTGGACTGAAATACTTCAACCTCGATTTTCCTGGACTTAGAGACGTTTTCAGCAGGCTGAAATGCATTTTCAGTCCGTATCAGAGAAGGCTCTATCACATACCAAAGAATCGAAATTTTGAGTAAGTTGCCGTTGTTTTCAGGCGCCTGAAACATGTTTTCAGGCCGTTTCAGGAGCCAACAAATCCAATGCCGACATTTCCTGAAAACCCATTTTCAGGCGTTTTCAGGACCCCTTATGGCCATTTGACACCCACATGTAAAATCGTTGATGAGTGAGCGAGATAGAGCTAAATATCAGACAAGGATAGACGAAGAACCTTCTGGAAGAGAGTGAGCAGGATAGAGCTAATATAAGACAAGGATAGACGAGATTCGACAAGCTTCGAGAACATTCCATTCTAGAAGTGAGTGAGTGAGATAGAGGATAAATGAGGTTCGACGAGGTTCGAGAACTTTCTATTTCGAGAATGTGCAAGTGAGAAAGAGTTATCTTATGACAAGGATAGATGACGTTCGAGGACTTTCCAGTACCACGACTCGCGGCCTATATAAACGGCGCAGCTGAGCGCCAGTGGTAGTCCGGTTAAGCAGAAATGGGACTTCGGTCCCACCTGCGAGAGCCATTCGAAAAAAAAAAAAAAAAAAAAAAGCGCCAGTGGAGTTCAGTTGGAGTTCAGTTTGGATCAAGCGATAACATCGAAGCGATATTCGGAGCGATTTAACTAGTAACTTTGTGTGTTAATAAGCGATTCAGTGTAATTGTTCAGTAATAAAGTGTTCTCTACGCATTTAATCGGCTTTCTATCCATATACGAACCCCCAGCTCGTAACAATATATTATTTAAATTGGTTTTCCTGACGTTTTGAAAGTTTTGCAGCATTTCGTGGCCGCAGGTAGACTAACCCCTCAAGCGTTTGATAAAAAAAAAAACAAAATGGCGTTCGCGTCCTTGAACTTTACTTGGCCCCGCCCATTTTGTACCTACTTGCATTTCTTACAAGATATTTCAATATTTTAATAAGAAACCCATACAAAAAAATTACGGTAATCACTCCCAATATCATTGTCTAAAAATAATTTTAAACTAAAATTATAATATTTTTTTAGAAATATCTGTAAAGACGATTGTCATCTTAGTCTACCTGATGCAACCACGAAATGCTGCAAAGCTTTCGAAACGTCAGGAAAACCAATTTAAATAATATACGCGATTTAATCAGGTTAAACTTTACCGAAGATATCCCGGACGTCAGCCTGTACGAGATTAGGATGGCTCTGAAGCAGCTCAAAAACAACAAGGCACCGGGTGATGACGGAATTACGGCCGAACTCCTGAAGGCGGGTGGAAAACCGATCCTTAAGGCCCTTCAGAAGCTGTTTGATTCCGTCATTCTCGAGGGAAGAACGCCACAGGCATGGAGCAGAGGTGTGGTGGTACTCTTCTTCAAAAAGGGCGATAATGCTCTACTGAAGAATTATAGGCCCATCTCACTTCTGAGCCATGTCTACAAGCTGTTTTCGAGAGTCATTACGAACCGTCTTTCGCGCAGGTTTGACGACTTCCAGCCTCCCGAACAAGCCGGTTTCCGAAAAGGCTTTAGCACCGTAGACCACATACATACGCTGCGGCAGGTTATACAGAAGACCGAAGAGTATAACTTGCCTCTTTGTTTAGCGTTTGTGGACTACGAGAAAGCCTTCGATTCGATCGAGACTTGGGCGGTACTACAGTCTCTTCAACGGTGCCAGATTGACTATCGGTACATCGAAGTGTTAAAGTCTTTGTATGAAAACGCCACTATGTCAGTCCGATTACAGGACCAAGCCTCGAAACCTATCCTTCTGCAGCGAGGTGTGAGACAGGGAGATGTGATCTCTCCGAAACTGTTCACTGCTGCATTGGAGGATGTCTTCAAGGTTCTGGACTGGAAGGGGCTAGGCATTAACATAAACGGCGAGTACATCACTCACCTTCGGTTTGCCGACGACATAGTAGTCATGGCTGAGACCATGGAGGACCTCGGTACAATGCTCGATGACCTCAGTAGAGCTTCTGATAGAGTGGGTCTTAAGATGAATATGGACAAGACAAAGGTTATGTCGAATTCCCATATAGCACCCATTCCCGTAAACATCGGAGATTCTACACTCGAAGTTGTTGACGATTATGTATACCTAGGACAAACTGTCCAGCTAGGTAAGTCCAACTTCGAGAAAGAGGTCAATCGTCGAATCCGACTCGGTTGGGCAGCGTTCGGGAAGCTACGCAATATCTTCTCGTCCAAAATACCGCAGTGTCTCAAGACGAAAGTCTTTGACCAGTGTGTGTTGCCAGTAATTACTTACGGTACTGAAACGTGGTCGCTCACAATGGGCCTCATAAGAAGGCTCAAAGTCACTCAAAGGGCAATGGAGAGGGCTATGCTCGGAGTGTCCCTGCGTGATCGAATCAGAAATGAGGAGATTCGCAGGAGAACGAAAGTAACCGACATAGCCCGAAGAATTGCCAAACTTAAGTGGCAGTGGGCGGGGCACATTGCTCGCAGAACGGATGGCCGATGGGGCAGTAAAGTTCTGGAGTGGCGACCGCGTACTGGAAGGCGCAGCGTGGGTAGGCCCCCCACAAGGTGGACCGACGACCTGGTGAAGGTCGCGGGAATCCGCTGGATGCGGAAGGCACAGGACCGGTCGTTGTGGCGATGCTTGGGGGAGGCCTATGTCCAGCAGTGGACGTCTTTCAGCTGAAATGATGAATGATGATGATGAAACTTTGTTTTATTATAATGTGTAGTGATCGCGAAAACCTAAGAAGTTATTACAACAAAGTTTTAATGGAAAATGCCGCATTTGACTGAGAAGAAAATCCATTTCCAACAAGACAATGCATGAGTGCACACTTCCGCGATTGCCATGGCCAAATTCCATGAGTTAAATACACTATGAGTTACTTTACCACCCACCATATTCTCCGGATTTAGCCCTTTGCGACTATTTCTTGTTCCCAAATTTAAAAAAACCGGCCAAGAGCATGTCGGGCCATGCTCAGTATTATAGGGTTCCTTAAGTAGGTCTAATATATCTATATAAACGAATCAAATAAAAAAAAAAAAAAAAAAATCGAATATTAATCATTGCTATTTTAGTTTTTGCAAACAGCGCCACCTAGCGCTAAATTTAAGAAGTGTGTCATATCAATATAACACAAAGTTTCTTTTTGTGATTTTTTTAAATAGAAAGTAACTAAAGGAGCATTATTTGCTAAGATCATTTTTCTCTAAGGTCTATGACCTATGAACTTAAGTATTTTTCAGTTTTCTCACTATAACTCAAAAATTTATAATCACATTATACTCGAAATAATTTTAAAAGAGAGTTTTTATAAAGGTCTATCAATGTGGAAGACTACAAGTTTCTACGTTGCATAATTTAGAAATGGCAGGGGGGGGGGGGACACATTGCAAGCCACTTTGGCGGACTGTATTTCGCAGATGGTATACCTGATAAAAAAGTTATGTATGAAACATTACCTTCATTTTAGTAGACCTATTCAATGATACCCAAAAGGAGGGGTTGCAGCGAAAAAAAAATTTTCATCCCCAATTCACATGTAGGTATGGGTGCCACCCCTAAAATACGTTATCAAGATTTTTTTATTCTTTTAAAATTGAGATCTATATATATCTAAACCATTTTTTAACAAAATTTCATTTACTTATGTTTATAACTGTAGAAGTTATTAAGCTGTAAAGGATTAGGACAGACGGACATGACGAAACTATAAGGGTTCCTTGTAGGACTACGGAACCCTAAAAATGGCTGTTTTGGGAAAGATGTAGCTCCAATGAAGAGATCATGCACGAAACCAATGGCTATTTTGAAGGGTTGTCAAAATCTCATTATATTGAAGGGATCGAAAAGTTGGAGAAACGTTGGATGGTGTGTATTGAGCTAAGGGGAGATCCTGTTGAAAAGTAAATTACCTATAACTTTTACAAATTATAGATTCCTTGTAATTTTTTTACCAGACTTATCTCGTAGTTGGGAAATGGCGAGGAGGATGATGATTCAATTGTTTTCTTTACTCTTTTATTATGCTTTTAGGTATAATTTTTGTACGCCATAATTAGCAAAACATGTAGGTGTCGACCATACAGCCCAATAGACGCCTATTTTTAAATATCTAGCAGAAAATAAATTCTGTCAACTAGCTGAGGCAGGGTACTGCAATCCGATTGGCCCTACCACAGAAATAGATAGAATGGCCATGTCCGCAGGGCGCGCGTGGCAGCACCATGTAGGTACCGTAGTGCAGGATATTTTAAAGCCTTTCTCAGCACGCTTTATGACTTGTTTCTGTAAATACTGTAACAAAAACCCGCAAAAATGCCTTATTGTGCTGTTTCTAACTGCAGAAACAAAAGCTGTAAAGTACATTTGATCAAAATATTTTTTTTTAAAGTAATTTCGTCAAAATGTAAGGCGTAGTTTGTTCGGAAAGTTGCCACGCATGAATCGCAAGTAAAGTGATGACAACCATTCTATCTATTTCTGTGGGCCCTACCAAGGCATTGGCTAATCACTGATACGGAAGTTTTGAGGACTCACATCCCCTAGCCAAGTCGACAATCTACAATCGTCAACGATAATAGAAAACTTTCTACCGGCGGTAAATGTCATGTCTCTGTAGAAAACAATCAAAATGTATGGGAATGCCATACCTATCTTAACGAAAAAGTCATTCGTTGAGTTGAAGTTTTCAAGTGGCGAATGTGGCAAGCGACCTACATCAGACCTATTATACTGATGTATTGATATACCTACATCGGTCGCTTGTTATGAGGCGTCTATTGGGTTATTGGGTATAGGTTGTCAGCCACACGTCATTAGTAACAGAATTACGAAAAGCGCCCTTACTGCTTACGATATAGACGCTGTCAATGTCAAACTGTTATGCGTAGCATCTCTACTTGGTCTTAAACGTAATGGTTATATACTCTTTGCTTGGTCTGTGCTGTTACCACTGACGTGTGCTCGCCTGTACCTACAATTGAATTGCCCACTCGTTTAAAAAAAAAATAGGTAATGCGCTTAAGTAAGAGGAAAACTTTCTTTCCTCATTATTTTGAAACGGCATAATTAAATAATACCTAAGAAGGTACATTAGGTAAAAGTTTCGTCATCACATCACATTTACCAATTTCGTCATCTGAAGTCACCTCGTCACATTGTTTTTGAGTTAGGCATTATTTATGTAATAATATGATAATACTTGCACTAGACGCGGGGACGGCCACCCAAGCGTTGGGTGGACGACATCCGACAACACACAGGCCTGGATTGGATGTCAAGGGCTCAAGACCGCCAGGAGTGGAGGAATTTGGAGGAGGCCTACACCCAAAAATGGGTATTATAAGGCCGCATCAGATGATGATGATGATTAGGTATACCATGGCTAATGTGTACCTTGTGATTGTTACACGATCCCAGCCACACAACTAACTCTCCTATTTCTGTGATCCCAGCCAAACCTTTGGCTTGTAAGGAAGCATCGGTGCCAATTCATTCTTTTTCCTCCCCTATTGTTGTGAAGATGGTCTCCCTGGCTCACGGTAGAGAAAATGCAAAACAAATTTTCTCGGTAGGTACTTGTATTTAGAACAATACGGAACCTATCCATTTTATCCACTTATGTATCCAACTCTTTTTGTAATAGGAATAAATAAAATAAATAAATATCTTTGCGAAATTTTTACACAGCACCATCTAGTCCCAAACTAAGCAGATTCTATCTACGGCCAAAATTAATATCAAATCTATCTACGATTTACCCTACTAGAGATAGAAATTTGACATATTTTGTATGGAGCTTACGTCAAATTCCTATCTCTAGTAGGGCAAATCGTGGATAGATTGGATATTAATTTCGGCTGTAAGAGAGGATGACACTTAATTATTTGTCTTCTGTGTAACTACTTTGTTGAATTGGGTATAGTATAAACCTGTAAGGGGGAGGGGCTCGTAGCGAAGCAACGACTGCGCGGATTGTACGATCTGCAAGGTTAAGCTGCACTTGCCGCGGTCAGTCTGTGGATGGGTGACCGTTTCGTTACACATCGAGACCCCTCCGTGCCTCGGAGAGCACGTTAAGCAGTCGGTCCCGGTTGTCATACGAATACCTATGGCAGTCGTTACGGGTAGTCAGAAGCCTGAAAGTCTGACAACTGGTCTAACCTCCGAATGTCAGTATTACCCAGTAACTGGGTTGCGGGGGTCTGATGGCAGTCACTCCGTGTAAAATACTGATGTTCAGCCGCATCTGGCTAGACTGGAAGCCGACCCCAATATAATTGGGAAAAGGCTCGGAGGATGATGATGATAAACCTGTAATGACAATTTGTATGTTGTATAATAAATAAAAGATTGCCACATGGGAGGGGGTAGTAATAACCCAACACACAAGCATTTTGTAGTAGTAGAGCTCCTTTGTGAAAGAGCTCGTCCGGGGAAGTACTCCCACCGTACCTACTTCTCCGCCAAACAGTGATGCTTGCATTGCTGTGTTTCGGTCTGAAGAGTACGGGTGCCGTGAAGTTACAATCACATGAGACTTTCCATCTTCATGTCTCAGTTTGGAACCGTCTTGCGGTACCATTTAGGCAACAGCCTAGGTGGTATTGAAGTTGTCATGGGCAAAGGTAACCGCTTAATCAGGTGGGCCTTTTGCTCGTTTCGCCATCATATACTAAAAAAAAAAAGTTTTTCTAACACAGAACATAATTACTCTAGGAGTTTTTGAACCCCCTTTTTAACGTCTATGGCAGTCGCTCCGTGTAAAATACTGATGTTCACCCTAAGGAAGAGAGTACCCCTAACCTCCCCCCTTATATTCGACCACGGTTACTCCCATAGAATTCTAAATATATTATTTTGATTTCTATGATAACCCCCCACATTACTGTAAATAAAACAAAATATAAGGTATTAATAATACTTTTTATTTAATACAAACATAATTTTATCAGTTTTTATTTAAAATAGAGATCAAAAGAGTACAAAAATTCAACAGTCTTCTTTACAATACTGAAATGTAATATCAGTCGTTTTCATAATATACAATTGGAGTAAGCGAAGTTCAAACGAATTTAATAAGACCACTCTCAATAGCTGTCAAAATTAAACTTCATCTGAATAAAAAAAAACCTAATCAAAATCTCTAATCATTTTAAAACAACACCTGAGAAGCTCTCAAGTAAGATGTCAAACTTGAGTGCTACTTAGATACTGTTTTAATAAATAATCTTATAAAGTTGTTTCTGAATACTTAAGATGACGTTTACAATAAAAAAATCGCTCTCAAGAACAATGATGAGAGTGGTTTCCTAATTTGAGCCTAAGTGCATTGGTACCGCTTGTCAAACATATTACTAGGTTGCCAGTGTTAAAAAATTATCCAAGCAGTCTGAATTTTAAGTATCTATACATAATAGTAATATATATAACATAACATAACATCACGCCAGTATTTCCCCGAAGGGGTAGGCAGAGGTGTATAGTACACCCACATTTCGCCAGTTATGTTATAGTCCCATGTAATAGGGGGCGAGCCTATTGCCATTGACCGGGCACAAATCCAGACTCCGGGCTGCTACTGAGAATTTCCTAATGAAAAAACCCAATAACACTTTGCCCGACCCGGGAATCGAACCCAGGACCCCACGCTCAGCAGTCGCGCTTGCAACCACTAGACCAACGAGGTAGTAATATATATATATATAGGTTAATGGACGTAGATGAAGCGAAAGAGGTGTGTCAGGATCGTAGCAGGTGGAAATCCATAGTCTCTGCCTACCCCAATGGGAAACAGGCGTGATAATATGTATGTATGTATGTATAAAATTCAAAAGTCAAAAGATATTGTACTAAATATAAATTGCAGTTATAAAATAGATTTTTTTATTTTTTATCTGGCAACTCCTTACAAGTATTTTAATTGGTTGTAAAATACTCACAGGTGTCTTACCTGTGAGTATTTTACAACACTCTGAATTTTTAACATAAAAAAACATTACACTCCTTTTTTGGGCAGTCGTGTAAATCTAATACATATAAATTTCAAAAAGTAAATAGATATTGTACAGTCGACCGCATGACAGTGGTAAAACGTCAATACGGAAACCGCCCTTACTTCTTACGAAATAAAGATGCCGCTAATGTCAAATGCACAGACCAGTAAGCCTCTAGACGCCGATTATCTGGACACCCCCGGTCACAACGCATATGCTCTACCACTGCATATCATACGCCCCTCCGCCAATCGGAACATCACTCAGTCAGCGAGCGGCACCAATCATAACACCGAACTTTTGAGCCGGCCAATCATAACGCGCCGTCCGCCCTCCTAACCCCGCCAACGTTTTACGACTGCGTTCGAATGCAAAACTTTGTTTATGCGGAGTCTTGAAGCTTACTAGTCTGTGGTCAAATGTTACCACAGACATACGGTCGACCCGTCGACCGTACTAAATATAAATTGCAGTTATAAAATCGATTTTTGATATTTTATCTGGCAACTCCTTACAAGCATTTTAATTGGTATCAAAAATACTCAAGTTAAATGCTTACGGACATCCTAATTAAATACCTTAAACTTGAATGTCCAACATATTTATAATTTAACCCATTACTATCCCACAGTTGGGCGTCTCAGAATGAGAAGGGATGTAAATAGGGTTTAAAATTAGGATTTCTGGAGGCCTTTATTTATTTTACAGGAATAAAAATGGTACAAAATAATTGATGTTAAACAATTAAAAACAAAATCAAATATACTTGGATATTTTTATATTATTGTATAATGGAGTGATCAGAGCTTCAAGTAATAACAGTTTTGAATAAATTATAATTTGTTATGTAAACAAAAAACTATAAGTATTATAAGATTTGAGTTTTTAAACTAACATTTTTTTATTATTACTTACGGCACTGAAACGTGGTCGCTCACATTGGGCCTGATATGTATACCTAGGACAAACTGTCCAGCTCGGTAAGTCCAACTTCGAGAAAGAGGTCAATCGTCGAATCCGACTCGGTTGGGCAGCGTTCGGGAAGCTACGCAATATCTTCTCGTCCAAAATACTGCAGTGTCTCAAGACGAGCCTTTGACCAGTGTGTGTTGCCAGTAATTACTTACGGCACTGAATCATGGTCACTCACAATGGGCCCGATAAAAAGGCTCAAAGACACTCAAAGGGCAATGGAGAGGGCTATGCTCGGAGTTTCCCTGCGTGATCGAATCAGAAATGAGATTTGCAGGAGAAAGAATTGCCAAACTTAAGAGGCAGTGGGCGGAGCACATTGCTCGCAGAACGAATGGCCGATGGGGCAGTAAAGTTCTGGAGTGGCAACCGCGTACTGGAAGGCGCAGCGTGGATAGGCCCGTGGTGAACCGACGACCTGGTGAAGGTCGCGAAAATCCGCTGGATGCGGAAAGCGCAGGACCGGTCGTTGTGGCGATGCTTGGGGAAGGCCTATGACCTATGGCTGTCTTTGGGCTGAAATGATGATGCTGAGTAATTCGTTGCGATATCATCATCGTCCACCACAGGTTCATTATAATGCTAAATTTCGCAACTATAACACAAGCATAGATGGCGGGAAATGTCTTGCTTCGGACTGAGATACCAAAGAGCCTAGGTTCGATCTTCAGTAAAACAAGTCTTTTGTATGTTTTTTTAATACGTGTTGATCTGTATTCGTGCCATATTTAAGGAGGTGACTATAACATTGATACTGAACACGAATCAATAAAAATATCAATACCAAATTTTTGTTTTTGTTTAAATACCTATTTGTAAACAAATTCCCTCCGTGTGTCGCGTGCGACACAAAAACGATGCGTGCGAAACCGCCAAAAAAATTTGCAGGTAATTCCACCCTTTGACAATGCCACCGATGACTTATTTTCAGAGTTGTACGGGATTTATTCTCAAACCCTCGCTATGTTTCTAAGTGAAAATTTGGGTATTAAATAATCGTATAATTTTCAAAGTAAATTTAGATGACTAAGCACATTATTTATCATTTGTTCTAGAAATATGGCACGGTTACAGATCAACAACTTGTAGTTAGCTGTAATTTTGACGTTACCCGCCATAACATAACATCACGCCTGTATTTCCCCGAAGGGGTAGGTATAGTACACCCACATTTCGCCAGTTATGTTATCAATCAATCAACTCAGCCTATCGCAGTCCACTGCTGGACATAGGCCTCTCCCAAGTTGCGCCACAACGCTCGGTCCTCTGCCTTCCGCATCCAGTCCCCCCCAGCCACGTTCTTTAGGTCGTCGGTCCACCTGGCAGGGGGGCGCCCTACGCTGCGTTTGCCGATACGCGGTCTCCACTCAAGGACTCGTCTGCTCCAACGGCCATCGGTCCTTCGACAGACATGGCCAGCCCACTGCCACTTCAGCTTACTGATCCTACAAGCTATGTCGGTCACTCCGGTTCTTCTCCGGATAATCTCGTTACGAATTTTATCCTTCAAAGAAACTCCAAGCATAGCTCGCTCCATAGCTCGCTGAGCAACTTTGAATTTGTGGACTAGCCCAACTGTCAGTGTCCACGTCTCGGCACCGTAAGTCATGACTGGCAGGACGCACTGGTTAAAGACCTTTGTCTTCAAACTTTGCGGTATAGGCGACAATGTATAGTTAGGTATAGTCAGTGTTTATGTTATAGTCCCATGTAATAGGGGGCGAGCCTATTGCCATTGACCGGGCACAAAGCCAGACTCCGGGCTGCTACTGAGAATTTCCTAATTAAAAAACCCAAAAACACTTTTTCCGACCCCACGCTCAGAAGTCGCGCTTGCAATCACCACCACCAGATGGCGCTTAAAGGTGAGGTCAGCTAACAACTCTATTTACGTATATTCGATGTACTCTATGGGTATAACTCAAATCTTAGCATGACGTGATGGTACATTCCCTCCCGAATCACACTTAACGCAAGCCACCATAAGGAATTTCATTAAAAACAGCTGTTTTATACATTTTGTTGAGCAAAATCGATTACTGTTCGAACAGCTGGTTTTTATTTCGATGAATTATTATGAGAAACGTTTTTATCAAAAAAACCGAGATGAAATTCCATTAACGTATTTCACATATTAATTTTGTAATCATAAAGAGTTCTTTCATAAAAATATTTTTCAGTAAAGTCCCTTAAAATATTAAGTGCACTGTGAGACCTTTGTTGATTGGTTTTACGTAAGCAGTGATACCAGACGTACGATAATTTCGCCTCTGGTACGATGTACGATATAAAATGTAGTCATCATCCTCCTGCCCTAATCCCAATTTATTTGGGGTCGGCGCAGCATGTTTTTTTCTTCCATACATCTCTATCAGCCGTCAACTCCGTGTTCACTTTCTTTCTATTCATATCATCTTTCACACAATCCATCCATATTTCTCTCTCCCTCTTTTCTTATAGCCATCAACATTCATACTTAAAACTTTCCTCGTAACATGCTCCTCATTCCTCCTCATCACATGTCCATACCATGACAGTCTATTGCTACTTAACTTCTCTGTCACTGGCGCTACTTTCAGACTCCCTCTTACATATTCATTCCTTATCCTATCCATTCTCGTTACACCACACATTCCTCTTAACATTCTCATCTCAGCTGCATGCACTTGCCTTTCATTAATTCCTTTCGTAGCCCAACATTCCGATCCATACAGGACAGTAGGTCTTATCATGGTCTGATATAAAATGTAGTATCGTACGTAAAAGCATATATATATCTTAATATAATTATTTTACTTGTAAATATTTTGTTAGATAAGATAAATGGAGTCAAAATTTTCGTTATTCTGTTGTACACTTGTTTTTATCCTCTATTAATATATCAACATCTCTCTATCGCTCTAAGGTTTGCTGTAAGAAAACTCATTTTTGAGTTAAGCTCGCCGATGTACATAAGGTTTCCTACTGTTAAAAAAATATGTATATGTGTGTACAATAAAGTATAATAAAAGTACGATAATTTTGAACTGCGCGTTACATAACATTGTTTTAACCCTGAAGGGTTAAATCTGAAGATTGAAATTTATTAGGACAAAAAAATTAAAAAACATGTAAATCTCTTGCTTTTAAAAACAAGGCATTTCAAATGTTAATAAATAATATTGACGCGATTAAAACAATAACATAGGTATATTAGCGACTTTCCGGTACTTTACGCCACATAATTGTGACTTTCAGGTAAAAATGGTCACTTGGTGGTGGTTACGTAACGTTTTACTAGGGGGTAAAGAAAAACGTTACGGCACGTTACATGGGGGTGGAGGGGGGGGGGGGGTTATAAATCTCCGAAAATAGCGTTATGTAATACTTGAACGCTCCCTAAAGTGGGTCGACTGTACTCATCTGAAAACCCTGAAAAAACTATGTATTTCATACTTGTACGATAATTTTTTGTCTAGTACGATGATTTTTAAACGTCAGTACGATAATTCACTTCAACGCGTCTGGCAACCCTGACGTAATGGGGAGTACCCATAATTTAAGTGGTAAAATTTACTATATAATTAACCTTGATACAGGAAATAAGTTTGGTATGTGACATACTTTAACAGGAAACGTGTTTGTTGTTCCAAGAATCAAATTCTAATTAAATATTTATCAATATTGTATAGTATATTGTGTATTGTATTGTGTATTTATCAGTATTTAAGTATTGCGCATGCACAAATGCTTCGCATGCGTAAATGCGTTAAAAATAATAAAATATTTAAGTATTTTTAACCGACTTCAAAAAAAGACTGACTGCCTCGTTGGTTTAGTGGTCGCAAGCGCGACTGCTGAGCGTGGGGTCCTGGGTTCGATTCCTGGGTCGGGCAGTGTTATTGGGTTTTTCATTAGGAAATTCTGAGTAGCAGCCCGGAGTCGAAACGGTCGAACGGTCGAAACGGCCGGTTGTGAAAATTTTGTGTAAATGGTACCGCAGGTCGGTTCGCCAAACTGAGACATGAAGATGGAAAGTCTCATGTGATTGTAATTTCACCGGCACCCGTACGTCTTTTCTATTTAGAGTTACACTTTTATCCGCAACGCGGTGATATGACAGAGAACCAAAGTTGTCCACATAGCCTACAGGATTAGCAAGCTGAAGTGGCAGTGGGCCGGTCACTAACCGAAGAATCGATGGCCTTTGGGGCAGACGTGTTCTTGAGTAGAGACCGCAAATCGGTAAACGTAGGGTAGGACGCCCTCAGCCCTCAGGCTCGGTGGAGCGATGATATTGGCAAGGTGGCTGCTAGCAACTGGATGCGAATGGCCGAGGATCGATGTCAGTAGCGTGCCATAGGAGAGGCCTATGTCCAGCAGTGGACTAATATAGGCTGATCGTGATGATTATTTTTATACTTATATTTTTTTATAGAATTTACTTGAAGCTCTGTTTACCCTTTTAAATATGATAGTGTACTGGGTGTCAGGGAAACGCTCCCGAAACTGAAAGGCTATTATTATACTACCTAAACACAATCGAACACCAATAACCATTAGCCTTATACTCGTTGTTTTAGTGATTTAGTATTTTGCAAACCCGCAATGTAAAGCGTACAAAACTCGGGATCAATGCCGCGCGTACCTAACCTACCTACGCTCGCTACGACACCGACTGCGTATGCGAGCGGATGTCGTGCACCCCTAGCGCCAGCTGATATTTTATTTGAATTACATTGCGAACTTTTAAAAAAAATGTAAATAAATAGGGTTTTTTTTGCAAATCAGTTTTATTTAACTGCCCAAAGCTGGTTATGTACGAAAAATGCAAAAAAATATATTAAAAAATCTAAAAAAGAATCGCATTTTTTTGAGGTTTCGTATCAGTAATCACCAGCACCTTATCACCTATCTTCGTTTTCGGAAGCGTTTCCCTGACACCTAGTATAGACACAAAATCTTTCTAAAAAAATATTTTCGCTTAAAAATATTACGGAAAAACTATTTAAACATTTTCCAAAACTCTAAATACGTCTCATCTAGAAACTAAATTTTGCAAAAAATTTATACAAAATCAAAAAAAATTTTTAGTTTATAATATTAACAGCTAAAATCTAAGGCACTAAATTAGAAACTAAATCTAAAATCTAGGTTAAGTATAAATTATTCGAGATATACCAAAAACGGTATAACTCTTCGCATAAATCGGTGGAATACAGTCTTTATTCAAAATTAGCTTTATTTTTATTTGGTGGTTTTTTTTTCAGTGACGTTAGATTTTTCGTTGACATTTAAAATTAGATTATCTCGAATCCGGTAGTTGACTACAATCAATTAAAATTACCTAAAATGTTATATTATTTAAAAGAAGGTACAGAATGGACAACATTGTAGAAAGAATAAACAAAATCCATAAAAAAATGGGAAAGATACACGCTTTTTAAGTTTTTGGAGTGGGCATTTTCCGTCCTTGTCGTGCGAAACGGACATTGTTCAGAGAGCTGTCAAGTTACTATGAAGGTTTTGAACAATGATGTAATTCTTCCTTCAATAGTGCTGTCTCTGTCTAGTGAACAAATTTAAATCGCTTGTAACTTGGACATTTTATTATTTATTTTATTGGTTTTTCCACTGTTGCTTATTTTTCTTGAAAAAGTTTCGAGATTGGGGCCCAGGTTGAAACGTCGAGCTTAAATAGATATGTGCGCGTTAATTCTCGTTTCATTATAACGATGACACGAAATGAGTCTAAAAAACCGGCCAAGAGCATGTCGGGCCATGCTCAGTATTATAGGGTTCCTTAAGTAGGTGTTACAAACAAATCAAATCGAATATTAATCACGGCTATTTTAGTTTTTGCAATAGACGGCAGCATTGGCGACTCAGAGAGTGATGTCAGTAGCCGCTAGATGGCGCTATACAGTGCCAAATGTAATACACGGCACTTGACGGCAGCATTGGCGACCCAGAGAGTGTTGTACGACGCCGCTAGATGGCGCCAAATTTAAGAAGTGTGTCGTGAACATAACACAAAGTCACTTTTTGTGATTTTTTCAAATAGAAAGTAGCTAAAGGAGCATTATTTGCTATGATCATTTTTCTCTAAGGTCAATGACCTTTGAACTAGGACGTTTTAAGTATTTTTCAGTTTTCTGTCTATAACTCAAAAAATTATAATCACATTATACTCGAAATAATTTTAAAAGAGAGTTTTCACAAAGGTCTATCAATGTGGAAGATTATAAGTTTCTACGTTGCATAGTTTAGAAATGGCAGGGGGGGGGGGACACATTGCAAGCCACTTTGGCGGGCTATATTTCGCAGATGGTACACCTGATAAAAAAGTGATGTATGAAACATTACCTTTATTTTAGTAGACCTATTCAATGATACCCCACACGAGGGGGTGAAGCGAAATTTTTTTTTTTTTCCCCATTTCACATGTATCGGCGCCACCCCTAAAGAACGTAAAAACTATTTTTTTATTCTTTTAAAATTGAGATCTATATGCAGACTATTTTTTAACAAAATTTCATTTACTTATGATTATAACTGTAGAAGTTATTAAGCTGTAAAGGATTAGGACAGACGGACAGACGGACAGACGGACGGACATGACGAAACTATAAGGGTTCCTTGTAGGACTTCGGAACCCTAAAAATTGCAGTTTTATGGAAACAATCCAATCTAGGAATAAAAATCTAACCTCCACCAATAATTAGGACAAACATTTTGAGATCTTTATAAAAAATCTTGCAGTGATTTCCTTTATACATGTTTTATATGGGATTGAACTATACACACCGGCACAATTAGCGGAACACAAAAAAAGCAGGATTTTAAAATCTTTTACTTGTGAAACTGGCCAGTTATGATATTTTTTTAATTTATTGTCAAATTTGAAAATAGAAAATTAGATGACATACTTTTTTCATTCATTTGTTTTATTTTCCCGAACAATACGTTTTGTCAACTTGTTAGAGTAATAACTACGTAATTGAAATTTTTTTGAAAAATTGCACTTAATGGTTTTTTATAAATTTGTTATTCTATAGGCAATTTTGTTTATTAAAAGCTCTTTATTATGCCTGACTTAACATCACTGGAAATCATTAGGGCTGATGAAATGAGAAGAAATGGCCATACCTACAGATCGATTGCCTCAAGGCTTCGTCGACCAGTATCAACGATTCATCGCAGCATCCAGCGGTACAGATCGTCTAATTCTCTTGTGAGGAGGAGGGGTCAAGGTAGAAAAAGATGCGAGATGACAGTTTTTTACAACTTGGAGTACGTAGGAATACGCGATTAACGGCTGTACAAGCTCGAAATGAACTGGAAGACGTTCGAGGAGTACGAGTAAGTGAGCGTACAGTTCGCAGGAGATTTGAAGAAGTTGGTTTAGGGTCGTATATACCTGCCAAAGGCCCAAAACTTGAGAGACGTCACCGCGTAAACCGATTAAGCTATGCGCGAGAACATCGTCATTGGGATTTGAACGAATGGCAGCAGGTTCTCTTTACTGATGAGTGCAGAGTTCTTTTAAAACAGATCGATGGGAGACAGCGAATATGGAGACGCAAAGGAGAACGCCACATACAGTCTAATTTTGAACACACAGTGGCTTATGGTGGCGGCTCGATTATGGTTTGGGGAGGGATATGTTTGGGAGCTCGCACGGAGTTAGTGATAGTCACAGGAGGGACCATGACAGCAGATCGATACATCAGAGACATTTTAGAAGAACATGTTGTACCATTTGCCCCATTTATTGGTGACGACTTTATTCTAATGCAAGATAATGCTCGTGCTCATAGTGCACAATCGGTACAGGCATATCTGAGCCACGTAGGTATACCGGTGATGCAGTGACCAGCAAATTCCCCCGATATGAATCCGATAGAGCATGTCTGGGACTTGCTAAAAAGAAGGGTTAAATCCAGAATGCCACCCCCCAACAATCTGAATGAACATGGAAACACATTACTTGAGGAGTGGGAGCGGTTGCCTCAGGAAATCATCGATAACATAATCTGTAGCATGCCCAGACGAATGGAAACCGTAATCAGAGCAAGAGGGGGAAACACTCGTTATTAATTTTGCTTTAATTTTATTGTTAAATCATTTAATGCTTACTTTTTTTTATTTTTTGTGATGGTTCATAATCATCTAAAAATTTCACTTATTTCAAATTTCTTTATTTTTCATTAAAAAATAACGAAGACTTTTCAAAGTCGTTGTTAAAAGATGTTAATCAATTTGTTATTTTGTGTCTAATTACATTTTCGTCAAATATATGCGTTATTATCTCAAAGTCTCACTTTTTTTTCTGTTCCGCTAATTGTGCCGGTGTGTATATTTACTGCGCTATCGATTTGACATTTCACGAGTAAAAAAAGATTCGTTGGTATTTATTTTTCGACCTGATTAATATAGATCCAAAATTTCGAGATCCACACGAAAATTGTATCTAATAATGATTTTTATTTAAACATGTTTGATACGGGATTCCGGGCGGACGGACAGCGTAGCGAGAGCAATAGGGTCAAATAAAAATTGTAGTTGTTTTTATTTATAACTGTTTGATACGGGATTCAACATTTTGAGATCTATAATGGGTGTCAGGGAAACACTCCCGAAACTGAAAGGCTATTATTATACTACCTAATCACAATCGAATACCAATAACCATTAGCCTTATACCTACTCATTGTTTTAGTGATTTGGTATTTTGCTAACCCGCAATGTAAAGAGCACAAAACTCGGGATCAATGCCGCGCGTACCTAACCTACCTACACTCGCTACGCCACGGACTGCGTATGCGAGCGGATTTCGTTCCTGAGCGTGTTCGATTCCCGGGTCGGGCAGTGTTATTGGGTTTTTTCATTAGGAAATTCTCAGTAGCAGCCCGGAGTATGGATTTGTGCCCGGTTAGTGGCAATAGGCTCGCCACCTATTACATGGGACTATAACATAACTGGCGAAATGTGGGTGTACTATTACACTTCTGCCTACCCCTTCGGGGAAATACAGGCGTGATGTTATGTTACATTGCGAACTATTTTTTTTTTTTAAATAAATGGGGTTTCTTTGCAAATCAGTTTTATTTAACTGCCCAAAGCTGTTTATGTACGAAAAATGCAAAAAAAAATGAAAAAATTAAACACATTTTTTTGTGGTTTTGTATCAGTAATCACCAGCACTATCACCCATCTTCGTTTTCGGAAGCGTTTCCCTGACACCCAGTATAAAAAATATATTTAGCAGTGATTTCTATTTAAACATGTTTGATAAGGGATCCAACGTTTTTAAGATCCATATAAAAATGTATTTAGCAGTGATTTATATTTATACCTGTTTTATACGGGATCTAACTTCTTAAGATCCAAATATAACTTTTTTTTTTTCGAATGGACTCTCACAGAATTAGTACCCAAAATAGATACCCTTACTGCTTACCGGGCAGGTGGCGGCGAATCCAGTTAGGGACTCCATCCGCCGAAAAATCCAAACATAAATTGTAGTTATTTTATTTATACCTATTTGATACGGGATCCATCGTTTTTGAGATCCATATAAAAATGTATTTAGCAGTGATTTCTATTCATACCTGTTTTATACGGGATCCGATGATGTTGTGGCGATGCTTGGGGGAGGCCTATGACCAGAAGTGGACGTCTTTCGGTTGAAATGATGATACGGGATCCAACATTTTTAGATCCATATGAAAATTGTATTTAGCAATGATTTCTATTTATACCTGTTTGATACGGGATCCAACATTTTTAGATCTATATGAAAATTGTATTTAGCAATTATTTCTATTTATACCTGTTTGATACGGGATCCAACATTTTTAGATCCATATGAAAATTGTATTTAGCAATGATTTCTATTTATACCTGTTTGATACGGGATCCAACATTTTTAGATCTATATGAAAATTGTATTTAGCAATTATTTCTATTTATACCTGTTTGATACGGGATCCAACATTTTTAGATCCATATGAAAATTGTATTTAGCAATGATTTCTATTTATACCTGTTTGATACGGGATCCGATGATGTTGTGGCGATGCTTGGGGGAGGCCTATGACCAGAAGTGGACGTCTTTCGGTTGAAGTGATGATACGGGATCCAACATTTTTAGATCCATATGAAAATTGTATTTAGCAATGATTTCTATTTATACCTGTTTGATACGGGATCCAACATTTTTAGATCTATATGAAAATTGTATTTAGCAATGATTTCTATTTATACCTGTTTGATACGGGATCCAACATTTTTAGATCTATATGAAAATTGTATTTAGCAATGATTTCTATTTATACCTGTTTGATACGGGATCCAACATTTTTAGATCCATATGAAAATTGTATTTAGCAATGATTTCTATTTATACCTGTTTGATACGGGATCCAACATTTTTAGATCTATATGAAAATTGTATTTAGCAATTATTTCTATTTATACCTGTTTGATACGGGATCCAACATTTTTAGATCCATATGAAAATTGTATTTAGCAATGATTTCTATTTATACCTGTTTGATACGGGATCCAACATTTTTAGATCCATATGAAAATTGTATTTAGCAATGATTTCTATTTATACCTGTTTGATACGGGATCCAACATTTTTAGATCCATATGAAAATTGTATTTAGCAATGATTTATATTTATACCCGTTGGATATGGGATCCAACATTTTGAGAACCATATAAAAATTGCATTTAACAGTGGTTTCTACCTCTATACCTACTTGTGAGAAAAAGTTTATAAAATATACATCATCTTATAAACTAGAGGTGGGGTATCTACAATTTAAATGACAGACTTAGGCCGAGATACAATAGACATTACTTACAATAATCTTAATCGGGGCTATTATTTTGTGCCAGGTATAGCACGTGCGTCGCTAAGACATACTCCCGTCTCTGTTTTGCACATGTAATTTGATAGTTGCGCGAGAGGGACAGGTGTACTGCTTAAGCACGTGTTAAGTATCGTCTATTCTCGGTCTTAGTTTTAGTGAGTTTTAAGTAATGTGGTAACATTAATGATAATGTTTTTTAGCGTTTTTAGTTAGGAATTGTTTTTGTCTTTAACAGTTGCTGAGATTTTTTCTCTTTGTATATTCTATTAACCCTAATAAATAAGCAAAATATGCATAATAATTAGGAAAAAGTATGCCTTAGGCCCGTATTCCGGAACGATACTCAAGCGTTGATCAGTTTAAAACTAGTTTTGAATTGAGCTTTGATTGTAGAACGTCCCTCAAGCAGAGATTTGTTGATCACAGTTCAGCTGAGTTTAGTTTCGTTTTATATTGTCACCTGTTTCGATATTTGGGCAGAGTTTTGATCTGTAATCACTCTAGTGTGGTCCAGACTACGCTTGAGTAGAGATTTCTATTATATTTCAGGTCAAATTCGTGTGTTATGTTGTTGAATTAAAGTTTATTATTACCGTTCTGGAATAAGACCGGACACTCAAGTAACGATTCTATCCTTAAGTAGTGATTAGGTGATTGGAGTTTAAACTGTACTTGAGGAAGCTTCTGTAATACGGGCCTTAGAAGTTTTCAAAATTAAAGCTTTTTCTTCCTTTAAAATGCCAGCAGCCATCTTATATTTCTTACATGATACACTTTATTCTAACCCTGATTTGGTAATTTTACATAATATTTTGCTTTTTTTTTCATTACATCTAGATTTTCTTGAACTAATTGATTGACTGACTTTTAGAATTGGTTCAAATGTTAACTAACACTATAATTTATAAAGGTTAGGTTAGTTATTAATTACAAAGCGATGAAATATCACATTAAATTGCAACCATTTATAAAAAAAGGCATAATAATAGCATTGTTGGTAGATGTTTTCTGTTGGTTTAAGACAGTGTCTTTGCTAAGAGTCATAATTAAAAACAATACAAAAAATGCTACCAATTTCAATAAGATTATAAGTCTGTCATTTAAAAAGTGTATTAATAGTAAAAATACAGTCTTATTATTATTATTATACATTATGCTGAAAAAGTTCACTTTATTTCTTAGCAAATGATTAAATAAAACCAAAATATAGTGTATGTATGTGTCTATAAAATTATTACTGAAATAATTTTGGTAATATTTAGTCAAATGCTAGTGTTTATTTTTATTTTTGAGACGAGTTCAGCTCTGGAGTTAGACTGATCTCAAAAACAGATCTTAATTTTTTATTTTCAGCACAATTTTTAGATCTAAAAAAAATCTAAGCTACATTCTCATCTATAACTAAAGTATTATCATCTAAATTATCACTTAAATCACTATTATCACAATCATCATCATCAAAATTAGTAACGCTTTGCAAAAAACTTACCATTATCTGTTTCTCAAATAGATTCGTTTGAAAAATATTTCTTTCCATCGTGTTTTTGAGAAGATTTGCTAATATAGGATTCGATTTGAGTGTGTTTAGATCATAATTTTCTTTTCCGTTCACATCGGAATCACTGTTATGCATCCTTTTGTGTAAGATTAAGACGTCAGGGTCTTTAAAACATTTGGAACATTCATCACATTGGAAAGACGTTTTATTTTCAAAATAGTTGCTGTCATGGTCCGTTCTGTGTTGTTCTTGGTTGCTGTCTGGTTGTTCGTGGTTTTCTTCTGGTTGTATGTCAATTTCTGGTACGGTTGAAGTGTTGGCGAGGGCTGTTTCTGGTTCTTCGGTTGTTTGAGGTTGCGGTAAGTCTGTAAATAGAATGTTGTGTTATAAAAGCACAAATGAATTTAAATTGATTAATGTGTCAGCGACACATGTGTACCAGGCCCCTCAGAAAGTATTGCGAAAAAAAGTTTTTATATATGGGAGACTGGCCAGTTATAATGTTTTTCGAAAATATGATTATTTATAAGTAAAAATAAATAAGTTCCAATTTCAAAATTTCCCTCCACATTTTTTGCGAGTTAATTCAAAGTATTGTGTCTCACTGAAATATGGATCTGCGCCGGGAACATTTTAGAGCTATGATTTTATACGATTTCAAGTGTCGCCTGAAACCGGATGAATCGTACGATAGACTTCAAATGGCATTCATGGATGAAGGCCCTTCCAAGGCAACCGTGTATCGTTGGTATAACGAATTCAAGCGCGGTCGACCAACTTTGGGGGATGACGAAAGAAGCGGTCGCCCTTTGACGGCTGTTACCGAAGAAAACGTGCTAGCAGTGAAAAATTTAATCCAAGACAATAGGCGAATTACATATCAGGAGATTCAACACATATTGAAGATTGGATCGGGAAGCGTTCACGAGATTCTACACAGCCATCTTCGCGTGAGGAGGATAGTATCACGCTGGGTGCCGCACAACCTCACCGATGCTCAGAAGCAGGCCCGGGTGGAATGGTGCCGTGATATGCTTAACAAATTTGAAGCAGGCTCGTCTCGGCGTGTTTACGACATCGTTACAGGTGATGAGTCCTGGATTTATCAATACGACCCAGAAACTAAGCGCCAGTCGACTGTTTGGGTGTTTCAAAATGAGCCAACGCCTACCAAAGTGAAGCGATCTAGAAGCGGGGGTAAGATTTTGATCGCTAGCTTTTTTAATTTGACTGGCCACTTGGTATCAATTCCCTTACGGGATCAAAGAAGCATTAATGCCGAATGGTATACTACCAAATGTTTGCCAGAAGTTTTCTCTGTTATAAGCAACAAGCGACCAAACACAGGGCTCCGCGGGCTACTGCTCCACCACGACAATGCACCTGCGCACACCGCACTCAAAACGAGGGACTTCCTGGACAGCACGCCAGTCAAACTCCTGGGTCACCCTCCTTACAGCCCTGATCTAGCACCGTGTGACTTCTTTTTATTCCCAAAAATAAAAAATCAGCTCAAAGGGATACAATTTTCGTCGCCGGAAGATGCGCTGGCTGCGTTCGAGCAGGCTGTAAACGAGGTGTCTGCGGCGGACTGGAAAAAGTGTTTTGAAAACTGGTTTAGGCGCATGAATCTTTGTATAGAGGCTGGTGGAAAGTACTTTGAAAAGATTTGATAAAAATATATGTACGTATAGAACATTTTTTTTTAGTTTCGCAAAACTTTCTGAGTGTCCCACGTATGTGTGTGATTGTTGTGTGTGTGTGTTTATATTCGATTATCACTTGCTTTATCGGTGGAGGAAAACATCGTAAGGAAACCTGCACACCTGAGAGTGCTCCATACAGTTCTCATTGATGTGTGTAGTCCGCCAACCCGCACTAGGCCAGCGTGGTGGACTAGGGCCTTAGCCTTCTCGTACTGAGAAGAGGCCCGTGCCCAGCAGTGGGCCAGTAATGGGCTGGTTATGTTAATGTGTCAGCAGGCCACGACAGAGATGGCGGGACGAAATGGAAACATTCCTTAAAAACTGGAAGAGGCGCGGGATCGGAAGTGGAAGGAGGGAGGCTTTTACCCAGGAGTGTGCATATGCTCAATTTTGACTGCTGATCAAGAGGTCGTTCGAGTTCGATTCCCACAGGACACAAATATGTGTGTGATGAACATTAGTGTTTGTGTTGGTCTGGGTGTTTGTTTTTAATCAATAAACTCTAAAACTACTGAACCGATTTTAATAATTCTTTCACCAGATTAGAAAGCTATTTTATCTAGAAACGACATTTATAATATAGCCTATATTTTAGTTCAGTACCCGGGCGAAGCCGAGGGCACAGCTAGTAAATTATTTTATTTTTGGGTCATTTTTACACAGCATTATCTAGTCCCAAACTAAGCAGAGCTTGTGATATGATATACAATGGATCATCATCATCCTCCGGCAATTTTTTTATGTAAATATATACCTACTAGCTTTTACCCGCGGCTCCGCTCGCGTAAAATTCTGCTAACCCACGTCAGTCCAGTCCAGTCCACTGTCCCGCTGTCCCACTGTATCACTATCGTCCCATGTCCCACTGTACCACTGTCCCACTGTCCTGCTGTCCCACTGTACCACTGTCCCACTATATCACTATCGTCCCATGTCCTGTCCCACTGTCTCACTATATCACTATCATCCCGTCCCATGTCCCATCCTATGTCTCGTCCCATGTCCCGTCCCCAGTTCCATCCCCTGTCCACTCCATTCCACTCCATCGTACATTACTATCCGCTCGTGCAAATGCATAGAAGCTTCGATCTGTCTGTCTGAGTACGAAACCCACGAATTAATTTTTTTCTTTCTTTCTTTCTTTATCAAAACCCATACCAGTTTTTAAGTTAAATCATCAGCTTTCAAACAAAAAAAAAAACATCAAAATCGGTCCAGTAGTTTTAGCCTGATGCTGGAACAAACAAACAGACGTTTACAATTTTATAATAGTTAAGATAATACATAAGTAGAAGTAATATTATAAAAAGGATTTTTTTTTTAAATCGATTAACTCTAAAACTACTGAACCGATTTTAATCATTCTTTCACCAGATTAGAAGCAACATAAGCACAGTACATAGTATTTTATGTAGAAGCAACATAGGCTATATTTTGTTTTAGTACGCGGGCGGAGCCACTGGCAATGTCTATTTTATAATAATAATAAGAAGCTGCTAGGACACCCATACCAGCCCTGGGGTACAGCGAGAGGAGTCTCCGGCTTAGTCCCCCAATGTTGTGACTTGTCAGTGTGTGTCTGAACGTTAGCAGCGTGGAACCTCACTTCACTGCCATCCCCTCACCTTCCTTCACTCGACAAAAATAATGATAAAGAGAAGCAAGAGAAAAATGGTTTCACAGCGGCTGCACTCCCTCTCTCTCAAAGTGCACCTCCACAACATCCGAGGTCTGCACTCAAATCTCGTTGCAGTCCACCACCACCTCGAGACTGATAAACCATCACTCCTGTTTCTCTCGGAGACGCAGATCGGATGTCCGTCTGACGTGTCGTACCTTTCCTACCCAGGGTTTACCCTGGAGCACAACTTCAAACCACGTGCGGGCGTATGCCTGTACGCCCGGGACGACATCTGCTATCGGCGTCTCCGAAACCTTGAAGATCCCAGTTTCTCCATACTTTGGGTTTTGGTCGACGCAGGCATGGAGAAAATTCTGTATGCCTGCGTCTACCGTTCACATAGCGGAGATCAGGAGACAACCAGGCTCACACAGTACCTTAGTGAGGCGGCGGATGCGGCCCAGCAACGGTACCCTTCGGCCCAGTTAGTGATTCTGGGGGATTTCAATGCCCACCACCAGGAGTGGCTTTTCCCATACCAGATAACTGACCACGCAGGGAGAGAGACGCGAAAGCTGGCTTTAGCGTTAAATCTCACCCAGCTGGTCCAAGGGGCAACGAGGGTGCCTGATGTTGAGTCGCACACAGCCAACTGTTTGGACCTTCTGCTGACAACTGATCCAGACCGGTATTCCTTGTCGGTATCATCACCCTTAGGTAGTTCTGACCACTGTCTGGTGAAATCTGTATCCGTCTACTCTCCGCCCGATCCCAGCCCTAGAGGCATCCGGCGAGTGTGGCGGTACAAAGCAGCAGATTGGGATGAGATGCGGTCGTTTTTTGCATCTTATCCTTGGCAGCCGACTTGCTTCTCTTCTGATGATCCTACAGTTTGTGCAAGCGCCGTAACGGACGTGTTGCGTCAGGGGATGGAGTATTACATTCCATTTTCTGATGTAACAATGTCTGGCGAAGCTCGTCCATGGTTTGGGGCCGAGTGTAGAAGCGCTGAGGCGCTGAAACACACGGCATACCTGGAGTGGGTCGACGCTCGAAACCGCAAAACTAAGGACTTAAGCGAAAAGAAGAGAGCTTTCAACAAGGCTGCCAAGTCCTGTAAGAAGGCTTTGCGCAGAGCTCGATTTGACCACATAGGCCGAATAGGTAACAAACTTGCTTCTTACCCGTCGGGTAGTAAGGCGTTTTGGTCCCTGGCGAAGTCGGTCGAATCGAACTTCTGTCGCCCCTCACTACCTCCACTGCTGAAGCCTGATGGGTCACTGGCCCACACTGCTGAGGAGAAGGCAAACTTGTTTGCCTCTCTCTTCGCGGATTCTTCACGTCTCGATGCTGGTGGCGCTACACCCCCTTCTCCACAAAATGGATGTGAGACTTGTATGTCGGATATTCGCATCCACCAGAAGGAGGTCCGTAAAACGCTACGCAATCTTGACGTGAACAAAGCCAGTGGCCCCGACGGTATACCAGCCATAGTCCTTAAAACCTGTGCGCCTGAATTGTCTCCGATCCTGACACGCCTATTTCGTCTCTCGATGGTGACTGGTAAAGTGCCGAAATCCTGGAAGCAGGCTAATGTGCAACCAGTGCCCAAAAAGGGCAGTCGTGCTGACCCTGCTAATTACAGGCCCATCTCAGTAACGTCCATACTCTGTAAGAGTATGGAACGAGTACTTAATAACAAGCTCCTAGGATACCTTGAAGCTAATGACCTTCTGAGTGACCGACAATACGGTTTCCGCCGAAACCGGTCTACCGGAGATCTTCTTGCGTATGCCTCCCACATTTGGAGCGAGGCCATCGAGAAACACGGAGAAGCGATTGCCGTTTCTCTTGACATCTCGAAGGCCTTCGACAGGGTCTGGCACGATAGCCTTATAAACAAGCTTCCTTCATTCGGCCTGCCTACTGATCTGTGTAATTGGATCTCAGACTTCCTGAGGGATCGGTCGATCCGAGTTGTCATTGACGGCTGCACGTCCGACCAATTGGCTATAAATGCCGGGGTCCCTCAGGGCTCAGTACTCTCCGCAACTTTGTTTTTGCTCCACATAAATGATCTGCTAAGACCCGGCACCTTTGGGTACGCAGACGACAGCACCGTTGTTGAGAGTTACACATCCAATGCACGAGCGAGTCGGACGCAAATCCAGTCTCTTAGAGAGGCCATGGTTGAACGCTTGAACTTGACCCTGAAAGTTGTCTCCGAATGGGGTGATGCTAACTTGGTCAAGTTCAATGCTGCTAAGACCCAGGCGTGCCTGTTTTCTGCTAAACGGAGTCAATTTGAACTTACTCCAACTTTCTGTGATGCATCCGTGCCGATAACTGACCACCTTGAGCTTCTTGGCGTGTCACTAACATCCACCCTAAACTTCGGCTCATACATAGAGTCCAAGGCTCAACTTGCTGCCAAAAAGCTGGGCATCCTCTCTAAGGTGAGGCGGTACTTCACACCTGAACAGCTGCTCAATTTGTACCAAGCACAAGTTCGGTCCTGTATGGAGTACTGCTCTCATCTCTGTGATGGTTCGGCTAAATATCAACTGGCGGCTCTCGAGTCGATTGAGAGGCGCGCCAAGAGGCTCGTTGGCAACGATGCGCTGGTCGACGCCAAACTACAAAGTCTCGAGCATCGGCGCAGAGTTGCTAGCCTATCGGTTTTTTATCGAGTGCATTTCGGCGAGTGTGCGTTGGAATTGCACAATTTAATTCCCCCAAGCCCTTTCCATTATCGGACGACCAGACGCACGGCGATGCGCCACCGTTATATGGTAGATATTCCACCCTTACGCACGAACCGGTTTGCTAATAGCTTTATCATGCGTACCGCCAAAGAGTGGAATTCCTTGCCGGCGTCAGTGTTTCCCGAGAAATATAATCTGGTGGTCTTCAAGACTCGAGTGAATAGGTTTTTGCTGGGCAAGCGTGTACCATCGTCGACCGCACCATCGCTTAACATCAGGTGAGGTGGCGGTCAAACGCAAGCCCGTTAAGAATAAAAAAAAAAAAAAAAAAAAAAAAAAAAGGAGCTACCATACCATAGGCATCAGGTGGAGAGTTATTATATATTATTATTATTTATTTAATTATTTCATAAAAAGTGGTACAGTCTGTTACAAAAATATAGTATAATCTAGGGATCGAACTTAAATAGTAGTAAAAAATACAATAATAGAACTGGCGTCCTAGCTAGGTTACAAAGTAGCCTGTGTTAAGGTCCGCCAGTCCTTGATTCCCTTAAAAGAAGAACAAAAAGAATGGAGACTGCTATGGACAGTGATGTGCAATCTAAGTTTACCGTCTTATACTAAGTGTGTGTAGTATAATGCGTAAGTATAGTGTGTGTGTGTAGAGAAGAGTGTAGAGTCAGAGCCTCACAGACAGCAGGATATTTTATTGGAAACCTGGATTAAAGTGGGTGGTGTTCTTACCATTACTCATGCTGTTAAGTACCATTGGGTCTGGTACTCCTGCTGCCTGCATCGCCAACATGGTCTGCATGTAGAAAGCTTGGGCCAGCTGCTGAGCTTGTTGATGAAGCTGAAACAGAGAAAGGTTAATAATTTATTACATCTCTATTAAAATAAAACAAGTTTAACCGGAAGGCTGCTACTCTGAAGTGGGACTGGGCTGGACATGTCTGCCGCATGTCAGACGACCACTGGGCCAAACTGATAGTAGGGGAGCCCTAGAAGGGATTTCGGGATTTACTCAAGCGCGGCAGATAACATAAGGGGGGATACCTTGGACCCTGTTGAGTACCTCCACCATATATATAGGGACGCGCATCTAGGGCAGCGCTGGATGTTCCACGCCAGCACATGCTGAGTTGGTGACCCTTTTGGCATGGGCATGCCCGGCAGCAACTTCATATTTTATTTACCTATAATTAACTTTAGTGTTTTTATTAATGTTATTGTTGTGCTGTCCTGTGTTCTGTGCCAAATAAAAGTTTTTCTTTCATTCTTTCTTTTCTTTCAGGGTAGCCCATCAGAATAGTAGAAAAAAACCGATAGTTGGATTTACTCGAGCGCGTCAGATTAAGTTATGGTGGATTAATTACATGCTGAAAAGTGTGCATTTCACTAATCTGACGATTTGAGCGTGACGTAAGGGAGTGGGAGGTTCACAAACTTGCAAAAAGAAAACGCCACCTCGACATTCTCGAGCGCGGTCAATTTTTTTTTTATTTGACATATATAATTCAAGGATAACGGGAAAAATATAATCTGCCGAATTTCACAAGCCGAAGCAACGAAAAAAAAATATCAGCCTTACGCAATTCCCATAAAATGGTAGGGTTAAAATTGATTGCTGTGCCCTCTTTTAAGGGTTCTGTACCCAAAGGGTGCCAACGGGACATTCTCTAGCTACGCTGTCCTTTCGTCCGTCCGTTCGTCCGTCTATGCGTCCGTCCGTCACAAAAATCTAAAACCAACCGACCAAAAACCATACAAGAAACCTCGAAAACATGCATTTTCTTCAACGTTTTGTTCCTGCTCTATCTTCAATGGTAATACATACCAGCATTAAACATGGTGTGATGTGAACAATTATAGTGTATACTGTATAGTTTACCAACAAATACTAAAAATAAGACAAACATAGACATATGTGGTGGTACCTGCGTAAGAAAGAGATGTAAAAATTCATATTTCTCTCACGGTGCGTTTGTCTTTTGATGAGCTCTATTTTTTTTGTTTTTGTTTCTATAATGGCACTGAACCGTTTTTTCTTTGCCTTTTTATATGTATATAGATAATAGCTGTGCGCGCGACTTCATTCGCGGGATATTTATGATAATTAAAAAACCGGCCAAGTAAGAGTCGGTCTCGCGCATTAAGAGTTCCGGTCCACCGAAACGATTATATCCACAATAATAATAAATAAATAATAATAATGAAAAAATATATTTTTAAACCGTCAGAATAAGAAAACCCCTCCAAATAATTGTCAGATTATGGGTCAGCACGACTAGGCCATCGAGCTGAACCGTCTGTATAATAATCTGACGCGCTCGAGTATTTCAAAATGGCGATTTTTTTTTGCATTTTCAAGAAGCCGCCACGGGCTTGCGTCACGTCCGAATCGCCAGTCTTTGGTATGACAGCTTCTTTAGGGTTCACTTAACATCCCCCCTGAAAATCTGACGCGCTCGATTTTTTTTTTTTTCCCCTTTTTTACCCTTCCGTACGGCCACCCCCACCATGGAAACCGTCAGATTAACACACCTCCGGAATCAGAGATACGTACGACTTCTACACTATCAATATCTGACGCGCTCGAGTATTGCCATGTGGCTGTTTTTTTTTACATTTTTGAAAGCCTGTAGGCGCTACCCCCACCGGTGAAGGGGGGGTCATCATATAATATTTTTTTCTTTCTACAATCTAATCTTCAAAATCCAATAGGTCCCCACGACGCTCGAGTAAATCCCCATTTAGCATCGTGGGCATTACTATGACCACTCAACGGGTCCCCTTACATGGCAGACGTCAACGTGGCAGGACCAGACGGAGAAGGTGTGATGAGAAAAAAACCGGCCAAGAGCATGTCGGGCCGTGCTCAGTATTATAGGGTTCCTTAAGTAGGTCTAATACAAACGAATCAAATCGAATATTAATCATTGCTATTTTAGTTTTTGCAAACAGCGCCACCTAGCGCCAAATTTAAGAAGTGTGTCATATATTGATATGACACACTTCATAAATTTAGCGCTAGGTGGCGCTGTTACTTTGTGTTATCAATATAACACAAAGTTTCTTTTTGTGATTTTTTTAAATAGAAAGTAACTAAAGAAGCATTATTTGTTAAGATTATTTTTATCTAAGGTCAATGAACTATGAACTAGGACGTCTTAAGAGGCTGACAACACCTAAAAAATCAGACCTCTGCGGTCACTGTCGTTTCGTACAGAAGTGAAAGAGAGGCAACGAGCCGAGGGACGTCGGATACGCCGCTCAACTTGAATGAAAATTAACAATATTTTTTTAAATAAATAACTAAAAGCTTATTTGAAAAACAGAAACAACAAATGTTTAGATTATTGTCTTTCTCAAATGTTTTCTTAATTTTATTTATAATATTTAGTAAACAATAGAGATTGTTTGCTTTAAAGCATGTTTTAAGAGGTTAGTTTACAATTATTTTCTATAGAGAAAACTTCACGAAAACGTGTTTTGGGCACAATACAGTTTCAGAAAATACGATCAAGATTAACATATATTTTTTTCACTGCCACAAACTGAATAGATACAGCTAAAAATGTTTTTAAAAGAAGCCTATTTGGGGTATTTGGCTGTTGTCAGCGTCTTAAGTATTTTCAGTTTTCTCACTACAACTCAAAAATTTATAATCACATTATACTTGAAATAATTTTAAAAGAGAGTTTTTATAAAAGTCTATCAACGTGGAAGATTACAAGTTTCTACGTTGCATAGTTTGTAAATGCCAGGGGGACACACACATTGTAAGCCACTTTGGTGGGCTATATTTCGCAGATGGTACACCTGATAAAAAAGTGATGTATGAAACATTACCTTCATTTTAGTAGACCTATTCAATGATAGCCCACACGAGGGGGTGCAGCGAAAATAATTTTTCATCCCCATTTCACATGTATGGGCGCCACCCCTAAAATACGTAATCACGATTTTTTTATTCATTTAAAATTGAGATCTATATCTAGACTATTTTTTTGCAAATTTTCATTTACTTATGTTTATAACTGTAGAAGTTATTAAGCTGTAAAGGATTAGGACAGACGGATAGACGGACAGACGGACGGACATGACGAAACTATAAGGGTTCCTTGTAGGACTAACTAGTACTTGCGCAGATGAACAATTTATATAAGAGTGTCAAAGCTGCTATAACTGGCCACGGATCCTTTAACAAACATCTCTTTGTCATAGGTGTTACGGACAGCCCATTGTGCAGAACCTGCATGGTGGAAGACGAGACAGCAGCCTATGTGCTTCTAGACTGCCCTGAGGTCGCTACATCCAGGGCCAAGTACTTCGATAGCCCAGGTACCCTCAGAGAGATCACCAGCAACACCAAGGCGTTGCTGGACTTTTTCGAGGAGTTGGGGTGGATCGAGTAAGTTCCCACCCGTACGCAATATACACGCTTGGACGTGGAGTTGCGGAAACCAGCCCGTTATACTATACTATATGCGTGAAATTGGTTAACCAATCAGAAAGCACCATCGCTGCGCGCCAAGTCTCAGCCTCTGCCGCTACAATGACTTGCGGTGTAGGGAAGCGTGTGAGCGAAATAGAAAAAGACGGCACGGCAATCAATTTTAATACCCTATTAGCATTGCATAAGGTTGATTTTATTGGTGTTTTCGTCGATCGTCTTTTCGTACCTGCGCGTACACACGGCTACACATCAAGCTGTACTTTTCCAGTATAAGCTGACCTCGCATTGTATAGGCTTTCCGTACAGTGCGAGATCAGTTTATACTGGAATTGAACAGCCTGATGTGTAGCCGTGCGTACGAAGTTTGACGGCGTGCATTATCTTTTGTGTCATACTGTACCCCACAATAAAAATACTCTGTTACAGGGAGTTCCCGATATTTTGAGTGCGGAATAGAATATTAGTAGTTCCGTGTGGTGCCGGACGTAAATAATTGCACCACCCTATATCTTCTCATGGGTGTCGTAAAAAGCGACTAAGGGATTCACCAGAGGATGGGCAGCAGCATTCTCTGAATATTTAACCAACCAACTGCGATCGCCAACCCGCCTGCCAAGCATGGTGATTGGCATTTCCCCCTCATTGGGGGAGGCCTATGTCCAGCAGTGAACGTCTTTCAGCTGAAATTATGAAGCAAACTTAATCATTTAAATACCTGTGGGTCTACCGCAGGTACACTATTAGGCACCCAGGCCCCGGACTGCCTCCTTGTGTATGGAGCTGGAGTGTCTGATGGTAGGTTCTGAGACGGTATTGCATCTTTACGGAGAGTTCTCCACTGACCTGTAAGTTAGATAACATCATGTTAAGAAATATTATTGAGCAATCTGTGTAGAAGTTTCAAGAAAAATACATAAGCAGCTCATTATTGTCCCACTACTGGGTATGGGCCTCTTCTCAGCATATGAAAGTTAAGGCCTTATTATTATTATAAAATTTATTTATTCGAGTAACATAGACTCATAGTGTTAGTAACAGATTGCTAACTATGCTAATATGTAAAAAAAATTGTTACCGTTCCCGAGAACACTACCGTAAGGTCACAGGTCCAGCTGAAACCTTGCAGCAGTGGTTCAAAAACACATAGTCTAGCCTGCTAGCTAACGTCATTAGGATGCTGTTGTTGCTGGCCCGAACCCTACGGACCAGGGATGCACATCGCTTCCGCATGATTGCATAGAAGCAGTCAGGGTGCTCAATCTTAGAACAAATAATCGAGTACAACAGCTTTTACAACGCTGCAAAAAAACGTAGTACTTCGAATGCTTGTAGATAACAGGTAAGATGGTGGTTTTTAATTTAGTAGCATTATATTTGTTATTGTTACGGACTAAAAGTAATAGATGGCAGGTTTTACAAATTTAAGAAACAAGATATTGTAATAGTTTATTCAATATTCGATAGATGTCGCTACATGACCCCATATTGGATAATTGCTCCAAAGAGATTAAGATTTCATTTCACGAGATAATTGTACTGATTTTTCACCAAATATTACATAATTAAATTAGTATCTATTTCAGAGCCATTTTTGTTGTTTTTTGAATAATAAAGTATTCTACTTTTATTGATTTTGACTGGTTGATTATAGTGCTAAAATTCGCAAGGCAGAAGTAAGTGTTGGTAGCAGTACGATCATGCGGTCAGGTTTATAAACGCAGGACGTAGGTTCGATACTCAAGAAATGCTTCTCTATTTGCATTTTTTATTTTAGTTCAGATGATGTACTTACTGTAGCATCGCACTAAAAGTATCAGATGGCGCTAGTAATCGGTTACCAGTTTTGAGGTTGAAGATTGGTCTCTATTTCAGTATATTACAATGTACTCTGTGGAAGCAGTCTGCGCGTGCATCCGCGAACATCCATGATACGCTGCACACTACCGGGGAAGCAGTGTGGTTATGTGGGGCTCGCACCCACTAAAAACTCCGCTGTGTGACTACTTTCGCCTTGGGTGGATGGGCCACGAGAACTGCTACGCATGACTTTCGCGACCCATTTTACACACTCTTTTGGCGATGACCGGGCACACCTGAGACATCACCACAACTCAAAGGCCGTGCAATGCGGACGACAGACTCCCCAATCTATCGCCCACTGGCTTTATTTAGGGTGGCATAACATCGCCATAAAGACGCCTGCGCCGACCTGTCCGTCTGCGGCTGATCGGATCAGCGAGAGTTCCTCCCTGACCCGCTCTGCCGCTTCCTTCTACGAGATAATCTCCTCGCAAAAGGACGCGACCGCCTCCCACGCCTCTTCACTGTCGGCCATGGCCTTGACCACGGCCGGCTGCGAGAGGTCTCCCCCGATTGCTGCCGTGAGTGCATCGCACGGCGCTGCATCACGCCGACTCTGCGCCAGAGTATGAAGGGCCGTGTTCTCACTACAGCCGCACTGGTGGCACACGGGAGTAGCCTCCCGTCTCGACACTTGCGGTATCGAGGCCAGTCTAGCCCTGCTGGCCTTGTCAATAACAAAAACTGTATGGAGCACAGGTGTGTAGGTTTCCTCACGATGTTTTCCTTCACCGTTAAAAGCAAGTGATAATCATGATCTAAACATGAATTCAAAGTCAGAGGGGCAGGCCGGCCTCAAACTCAGACCCTCCAGCATGGAAGGCAAGCATTCAACTGCTGCTTTTTCGCTACTAGGATATCACTGCCTTTCCGAAAAGCAGTGTGGCTCACGCTAGCATAGTCACCAAGGATTTAAATTATTTTGATAATACCAATCTTTGTGACCGATTTGTGACTATTTGTGAGTCACAAATTGTGGCCAAAGTAGAATTCGTGACAACAATTTATCATTTTTTTTATGATGTATAGATCTGCTCTTGACCACAATCTAGACAGCTTTGTCAGGGTTTACCAATTACCAGGGTTGTTAAAAATCATGATATATATATATTTTTTTTTTTTTTTGGGATGCATTAAAAGAGCCTCCACGAGTGACGATATTTAATTGATCGTCCGGCGCACCCTGGGCAGTCAGGCCCGCTACCACCCTGCTGACTGGCTAATCTTTTCCCCACGGCATGAGCTGTTATTATTATGTAGCTCATGTCGACACGATAGAAGAAGAAGATGATATTTTTGTTCATGACAGTTTTTTTTTTCTATAATACAGATAACATTTTTTACATGGTTTTCATAAATGTTAATCTACTGACAAAATCTTCCATATTTTTGACAAAAATTATTATATCTAGATAAAAAAACAATACTTGAAGAAGACCTTACTACTTATTTAATTGAAGACTCCTACTTAAAACTCTTACTTTTTCACTTATTATGAATATTTTAACGAAAAGTTTTACTAGTATGCAACTATGTCAGAATTAAAAAAAAACCGTAAGTAAATCTTAGTATGACAGTGGGGGGTGACAGTTGGGGTGCATTAAAAGAGCCTCCATGAGTGACGTTATTTAATTAATCGTCCGGCGCACCTTGGGCAGTCAGCCCTGCTACCAACCTGCTGACTGGCTAATCTTATCCCCACGGCATGAGCTATTATCATTATGTAGCACATGTCGAAACGATAGAAGAAGGAGAAGAGTACGACAGCAGTAATTATGTACAGAAATGTAGAAAACAGTTCATTCAAACTTTCAAGACTTTTTACTGGTCTGTAATCAGTTTCGAAAAATAAATTCAACATCTAATTCAAGCATCTTCCAGCTCGATTTTCTACTTCCATAACATTATGATTTCAATAAATCAATGAAATTTTATGGAATAAAACTCAAGATTCATAATAGCATTAGCCATTTTGGGTTAATATGAAGATATGTGAAATGCTCACACTACTCACCAAGCACCCCTTTTGTTTCTTTGAGGCTCTATTATTGAGATCTAGCACATCAATGTCACAAATTTGTCACAAAACCAGGCCAAATAAACCATGTTTGTAGCTTAAACGCTTTTTCCATATGGGAGGTGAGGATGTTAGCGTGAACATCACACCATCATACTCACCAATATGGAGCTATAACTTCCAAACTATGCAGTCACAAATTCTGTTCTTTGGTCACAAATTGTCATTAATAGGCCCACAAAAGATTGGTATTATCAAATAACTTAATTCCATGGTGTGTACACTAGCATGAGCCACACGAAAAATAGTGATAGCCACATAAATAGATAGAGATAGAATGGTTGTAATCACAATTTTACTTGCGATTCAGAAAACTACGCCTTCCTTACATACTGACATCATTAATTTAAAAAAAAACACTTTAATCAAATGTACTTTACAGCTTTTGTTTCTGCAGTTAGAAACAGGGTTTTTGTTACAGTATTTTACAGAAACAAGTCATAAGGAGTACTGAGAAAGGCAGTTTTCCATTCTATCTATTTCTGTGGTGAAAGCCAAGAAAAATAAAGAATGAAAAAAATAAATGAAAATCGCCATCGCTGTGGAGCGATAAGACCGCCAGTTGTACACTAGCACATAAGTAGTTATTTAAGAAATTAATATAATCTTGTTGTGCAATAAAGAGGATTTGTATTGTATTGTATTGTATGAAAATGAATAATGATCTTGAATGATTGAGGGTTTATACACCCTGAAATTTGAAATAGCTTATTTCCCGAAAAGGGGTCATTGTACTCATCATTATGAACTACTTTTACTATGGGACCAAACCTGAAATCGCAACCCCTTTTCGAGAATTAAGCGACTCAAATTATCAGCATGTATAATCTTTAAAAATTAAGAATCAAAAAATATTCAAGAGAAGTGTCCTAGTAGGTACATTATTACAGTTTATTTCTAGACTAACCCTATGCTCACGGCTTCGCCCATGTTGATGTTGTTTATCACTCATCCCTCGGGAACTATTCATCTTCCCGGGATAAAAAGTAGTCTATATTTTAATCCGGGTTATGTTCTATTTGTATGCCAAATTTCATTAAAATCCATACAGAAGTTTTTGCGTGAAAGAGTACCAAATATACATCCTCACAAACTTTTTCTTCATCATCATCATTTCAGCCGAAAGACGTCCACTGCCGGACATAGGCCTCCCCCAAGTATCGCCACAACGTCCGGTCCTGCACCTTCCGCATCCAGCGGATACCCACAACCTTCACCAGGTTGTCGGTCCACCTTATGTGGGGCCTACCCACGCTGCGCCTTCCAGTACAAACTTACACATTTATAATATTAGTAGGAAGTAGGATTTCACAGATAGAAAGGAAGCCTAAAACTATGTCAAAGCTTGCTTACGAACTAGAAAATGCTATAAATTTCATTTTATTAAAAATAACACAAACACATGACCTCAAAGTAAGGAATAAAACAATAACAATTATTACACGAAATAGGTTTCGCAATAAATAGTAACTATGCCCACCGTCTTAAAGATGCGGTTTACAAAATAGGTTTAGTCTTAAAACCTATATTTATGAGTATGACAAGAAAATCAAACGTGCAGTTAGGTACCTACCCTTATTTTTTCCGGCACTCGTTATTGTGTAATCCTCAGGTCTGAAGTGAAGGCTGCATACTTTAGAGTACTTTGTGTACGGTTTCCCACGTTTAAGGATATTATTCCAGAGTTTAGCAAGCTCCTCATCCCTCGGAAATTGATGAAAAGATACGTTCTTTGCTTTCCCAGCCATTGAGGTGCATCGAGGCACGGTGCAGTAATAAGGCATCTTGTTAACTTGAAACAAGTTCAAACACACAAAATAACATAACTAAGCAATTTTACTGTTATTAACAGTTGTATTTTTTTTATAGAAAAACAAACAAAACTTCGCGCACAATAAACACCAAGCTTCGACATTTATCAAAATTGGAAAAAAAAAATGGACAGAGTTGCCAGCTTTGAATATGTTTTGAATTTCTATGATCGACTAAATGGAAAAATAAATCGATATTTTGTTTGCTATACTGAAGTATATTAAAATCTTAGATTAATAACACAAAAGACACCTAATCTGCGCGCACAATTTGATACAATAAAAGGGTGCCCAGCCGGGAACACTGCACCCGGCCGCCCGGCCGCTCCGTACCCGTAGTGTTCAAGGTTAACGCGGTCCGAACGCATCTCCCGGAAAATAATTAAAACATGACGATTTGTGCGATTAAATGGTGTCACAACACATCGGAAATACATAAAAAGTGTATTAACATCACATTTCACAATCAAGCTTTGATTATTTTTTAGTATTTTGACCTTTTAAGCAAATAAAAACAATAGTTTTATTTCGTACTTAGTAAAAGCTCAGTGTTGTAAAGAAATGATTTTCCCATTTTAACTGTCTTAATTGCTCCGATTGATGAATTTCGAAGTAGTAATTGATATTTACATATGTAATACGCACACGTATATATACGTACAGTCGACCGCATTTCAATGGTAAATAAAAAAAATAAAAATAAAATATCTTCGGGACATTTTTACACAGCACCATCTAGTCCCAAACTAAGGCGAGCTTGTGATATGGGTTCTAGACAATGGATATAATACTTATATACTTTTTTTTTTTGTAAATATATACTTATATATAATACATAAGAAACACCCACAATGGTAACACTTGAATTTCGAAAAACGGCCTTACTGCTTAAGCAATAAGCCATCAAGGTGAAAATGCTACCACTGACGTGCGGTCGCCTGTACGTGAGTAAGTTAAAACATTTATATACCTAAAATGTGTTTTTTCAAAGTTGAACTATAAAAGAACTGTATCAATTTAATAAAACAAAGTTTAACCGGATTAAATCGCGTATATTATTTAAATTGGTTTCCCTGACATTTCGAAAGCTTTGCAGCATTTCGTGGTCGCAGGTAGACTAAGATGACAATATCAATCAATAATAATATGTATCAATTTATTTTAATCATAACGTTTATTACGTGTTCTTGGTTAAAGAAGTCCTACTGACCCAATTATTGCTGAAAAATAGTTTATAAATAATAAGTCTCATCCGTAGGGAAGAATGTCAGGAACCATCCAAAAATGGTGTGCGTGTGTAAACATATCAGCGCTAGCACACATAATGATTTTTTTGCATCAGTATTGCTAGCGCGTAATGTATAAAACTATCCTTCTATGAGTAGTAATTCTATGATTAAAATATAATTTTTTTGTTTAAGGGTGGTATGCCACTCGTCAAATTTCTTGTCCAATGTGACTTTGATCAAAGAAATTGGATGATTTTCATCAAATGTTGTATTTAAAAAAACTGGTCATCAAAGAAATTGGATTGCACAAAGAAATTGGACAAAGAAATTTGACCAGTGGCATACCACCCTTATACATATATGGTGATGCGATGTAATAACATAACATAACATAACATCACGCCTGTATTTCCCCGAAGGGGTAGGCAGAGGTGTATTAGTACACCCACATTTCGCCAGTTATGTTATAGTCCCATGTAATAGGGGGCGAGCCTATTGCCATTGACCGGGCACAAATCCAGACTCCGTGCTGCTACTGAGAATTTCCTAATGAAAAAACTCAATAACACTTTGCCCGACCCGGGAATCGAACCCAGGACCCCACGCTCAGCAGTCGCGCTTGCAACCACTAGACCAACGAGGCAGTCGGCAGTGCGATGTAATGGCCAGTGAAATTCAATTTTTTTTCGTGTTTTGCAAATTGTAGCTCTATTTCACGTTGAATATTGATCGGAATATGATTCGCGATGATAATCACAACATATGGTCTACCAAATTCTCATAAAAACATTTAATAAACAAGTTATATTAAATATTATTATTGTATACAAGTAATGCAAGTACTTATCATTTGTGTTGAACCTTATTTATTGTTTATAAATTGTTGTTATCATCATCATCATCATCATTTCAGCCGAAAGACGTCCACTGCTGGACATAGGCCTCCCCCAAACATCGCCACAACGACCGGTCCTGTGCCTTCCGCATCCAGCGGATTCCCGCGACCTTCACCAGGTCGTCGGTCCACCTTGTGGGGGGCCTACCCACGCTGCGCCTTCCAGTACGCGGTCGCCACTCCAGAACTTTACTGCCCCATCGGCCATCCGTTCTGCGAGCAATGTGCCCCGCCCACTGCCACTTAAGTTTGGCAATTCTTCGGGCTATGTCGGTTACTTTCGTTCTCCTGCGAATCTCCTCATTTCTGATTCGATCACGCAGGGACACTCCGAGCATAGCCCTCTCCATTGCCCTTTGAGTGACTTTGAGCCTTCTTATCAGGCCCATTGTGAGCGACCACGTTTCAGTACCGTAAGTAATTACTGGCAACACACACTGGTCAAAGACTTTCGTCTTGAGACACTGCGGTATTTTGGACGAGAAGATATTGCGTAGCTTCCCGAACGCTGCCCAACCGAGTCGGATTCGACGATTGACCTCTTTCTCGAAGTTGGACTTACCTAGCTGGACAGTTTGTCCTAGGTATACATAATCGTCAACAACTTCGAGTGTAGATTCTCCGATGTTTACGGGATGGGTACTATATGGGAATTCGACATAACCTTTGTCTTGTCCATATTCATTTTAAGACCCACTCTATCAGAAGCTCTACTGAGGTCATCGAGCATTGTACCGAGGTCCTCCATGGTCTCAGCCATGACTACTATGTCGTCGGCAAACCGAAGGTGAGTGATGTACTCGCCGTTTATGTTAATGCCTAGCCCCTTCCAGTCCAGAACCTTGAAGACATCCTCCAATGCAGCAGTGAACAGTTTCGGAGAGATCACATCTCCCTGTCTCACACCTCGCTGCAGAAGGATAGGTTTCGAGGCTTGGTCCTGTAATCGGACTGACATAGTGGCGTTTTCATACAAAGACTTTAACACTTCGATGTACCGATAGTCAATCTGGCACCGTTGAAGAGACTGTAGTACCGCCCAAGTCTCGATCGAATCGAAGGCTTTCTCGTAGTCCACAAACGCTAAACAAAGAGGTAAGTTATACTCTTCGGTCTTCTGTATAACCTGCCGCAGCGTATGTATGTGGTCTACGGTGCTAAAGCCTTTTCGGAAACCGGCTTGTTCGGGAGGCTGGAAGTCGTCAAACCTGCGCGAAAGACGGTTCGTAATGACTCGTATGTTCGTAATGTTCGTAATTGTTGTTATGAATTGAGTATAATGCATTTATTTTAATTTATTCGTCGTGACTCGTGTATGTGTTGGTTTTCGTCTGTTTCTCACTTGGGTGCCTACTGAAAATCAGCGCTGTGTTGTGGCTTGCTCTGTAACCACTGTCATGCAGTTGACTGTACTATATGCTTCTCACTGTCGTGATTGCATTCTTCTTCATAATATAGAGACCGTTTGTTCGCATGTGCTCATGACAGTACGATCGAGCGATCCTTAAATGATACGTCCCCAAAGTAGAATAAATAAATAATAAATAAAACATTTAAAAATGTAAATTTATATGGTATTTTATGAATACAGGAAATAATAAAATAATAATGACAGTGAGACACAAATCATCACATCAAAGTCACAAACAGCAATCACGACACAAACACAACCATACGATCACACACACACACCCATATCACAGAGTCACAAAGTCTCATCTCGTCATATCACCAATCGCTAAGGGTAGCAATTATTGGCTTCGGCCTGTGCTACCCTAAGAACCGGTAAAAAAAGGTATTAACAGAATGCCGTAATAATTATTATTTATTTATTTCATAATTGAGGGTATTGTCTAAGGATATCTCGCATAAATATCGATTTTTTATTGACTTGTTAATTTTTACTCCCGTTGTTAAAAAAAGTACATGAATATAAAAGTGGGGTATAACTTAACAGTATAATCTAGTTTGGTTTTAGTACGCAATTTTTACAAACCGGGTACGCGATTCAAAACCACACGATAGCCAGTTGTCGACTGGTTTGGTTTGTTATCTCGTTTCGTCTTATGATTCACGCAACGAGAAAAAAGAGATAACAAACCAAATCAATCGACAACTGGTTATCATGTGGTTCTGAATAGGGAAGCTGGTCAGATTAAGCCCAATGACCTTATCGATTATTGAGCAAATGTAGCAAGAGCTGGGGTGCTTGGCCACCCCCTCGTGTGCCTGATGGCTGCTGGTCCTTCTCAAAACGTCTGAAGGGAACATCAGTTGTTGGGCCGGTGCACCCTGGGCATGGGCAATAACTCTCCTTTGGACCTTATTGCCTGTGACGAATATTCTGGTACGGGAGGGGCCTGACGTGGGCCAATGGGGAGTTGCTTCACGTGTCCCTCTGATGTCAGTAGAAGGGGCATAGTGGAGGAGCAGGAGCGGGTACGGTGTGCACTCATCCTGCCACTGGGCAGGCAGCGGGGGGATTGTCCTTCCCTGTCCCCGTCGATCTCGTAACCCAGGAGTGCCCACTGAGTAGTGTTCTCGCACCGCTTGGGACCGAGGCTCTTGGCTTCACCGCCCGAGCCACGAGGAAAAAAACCTCTATGAAAAATTACAGGAGGATGGGATCTGCGAGTAGCAGACTCGGGGTAGTCTGCTAGCTGGCGTAGCTGACACAGTTGGCGTAGCTGGCATGCTGGCCTGGAGGCATGCTGGCGTAACTGGCACAGTTGCGTAGCTGGCGCAGCTAGTGTAGTGTAGCTGACGCAGCTGGCACAGCTGGCGTAGCTGGTAAAGGCCACGGGTAAAAAAAAATGGAGCAAGAGCTAGGTTAATGTTTTCTGTGAGATAAACTCGAATATATAAAGATTAAAGATATTGTGATTAAGATTATTGTCGTGACTCGTGAATCATGTTCCTATCAATATAGAACGTGAAATCGAGTTACGGTTTGTGAAGCACGCAAGAAAGTTTAAATTTCGCGGGCTACTGCGTCACTACACTTTATTTTTTTTTGTTGAAAGCGATTTATCGCTTACAAAATAGTACAATTTTAGTCGATTTTTCGTAGGCACAACGAATACAATACTTCAGCTTGCACATCAATACAAACGACAAACGACGTCAAACAAGTGTCGATGGTCCAGAGAAGTGGCCATTTTTTTTACGAAAAAAAAGTGGGAAGGGAAAAATAGATGTCAAATATTTCAAGGCTACAGTGTGATGATTCCATTTTTTTCCAAACCAACGTGATAACGTTTTCAACAAATAAAATAAATAACATATTTGTGTCCGGGACTAGAGGTTACAATCATATTAGATGTGTTGTGTTCGTTTCGCAGACTGTAAACACAGTTAAGTTTCGGAGACCTAGTAGGTACGAAAAGAAGATGGGATATTATTGCACGGTTCCACAATGCACGTCGCTCGCCGGCAAGACGAAAAACGTGAAATTTCATCGGTTTCCTCGTGACGTGACTATGGCAGACAAGTGGAACCTGATTTTGAAGCGAGGAAAGCCATACACGAAGTATTCAAAAGTTTGCAGTTTACATTTCACTCAATCAGATTATAACGTCACAACTATGGGTAAGAATAAAGGTATTTCGGGTTTTTCCACCTCTGGTAACAACATTAATAATATTTCCTTTGGCGATGACTCATCTGAGTTTCATAAGTTTATTTGTTTTGCCTCTCAGAAGGGTCTGAACCTGAATGCATTTTCATTTTGCGATTTAACCATACTTTTTGCTTTCGAACTCTTGCATGATCATTAACACTATTGTTTTTTTTTTGCATAATTTTGGCAGCCAGTGATAAATGATGAAGTCATATGAAAAAGAATACTTTGTCTTTGATTAGATGTAAAAAGTTGCAGGAAATGCAGTGCTTGTTATAAAATAATTGTATTTCTAGTTTAATTCCTATTAACAAAACTATTAATTTAACCTTAAAATCTCTGTAAAGACATAAGATATTCAAGATATAGATGCACATAATTTATGACTGCACATTTGCATTTTTATTAAACATTTTAGAGACAAAGATTTTGATAAAATGATTCGTCATTGCATCATTGTCTGGGCTATCAAACACGCTTGACACTGTTGATTGTTGCAACTAACATTAGATTAAGTTTTTTTTTTCAGCGGATGATGTTGATTCATCCTTTAACATAACCTATTTTTAATTTTATACAATAACATTTACATGTAAGACTCTTGTTGGATTTTTATTGATATTCTGTCGCCACCTGGTGAGATAGAAAGCTGATTCCAATTTGTTTGAAAAAAATATGTAAAATTCCAATAAGATAAATTATGCATGAAAATTATTGTGCAATCTCAATTGAAATTTTTGCATTTATCTGTTTAGATAAATGCAGAAACAATCATACTTGTATGTGTATGACATTTATTATAAATTATACACATAACTTTTGTTCTACAACTTGTAAATAAGTTAAATATTCCTTTTTAAATTATTAGTTAATTCCTCAACATTATCAGTTTAATATACAAAAAAACAGCTTTCGAAAATCTTGAGTGACCAATTGTCTAAATGACAGCTTAAAAAACAACATATCTAGGACTCCTATGCCACCATCGGATAGTATTAAACATAAAGGCGATTCAACATGGTTGGGTTTGCGTAACACACAATATTCTATCAAAAAATCTACTTATGATCAACAGACTGACCAAATTATATGCACCAAAAAATACTTCTTCTCTCATATCAATATGAGTTATATAGGAGTAGTTCTATAACATTAGCTAGTCAGTGCTGGCAGCGGGACTGACTGCACAACAAAGTGCACCAGACTTCTACTTATGTAAAACAAGTTTAACTGGATTACATCGCTTATATTATTTGTATTGGTTTTGCTGACCTTTTGAAAGCTTTACAGCGTTTGTGGTTGCAGGAAGACTAAGATGACAAGTGCTTTACAGATATTAAAAAAAAAATATTCGCTACTGTCACCTAATAGGATGTTTTCTTGACAACCGTGATTTTGCTAGTTTGTTAGGGTGTTTGAGGGGCTTGTAGCTAAGTAGCAACCACATAGATTGTATGATCTGCAAGGTTAAGCTATACTTGCCGCGGTCCGTCCGTGGATGGGTGACCATTTCGTTGTGCATCGAGACCCATCCGTGCCTCGGAGAGCACGTTAAGCTGTTGGTCCCGGTTGCCATATTGCAGTTGTTAAGGGTAGTCAGAAGCCCGAAAGTCTGACAACTGGTCTAACCTCTCTCTCTCTCTCTCTCTCTCTCTTGGGGATCGAGTCGCCTATGTCCATAGGAGAGTACCCCTTTTCCGAATACCTACATGTGATCCCTGGGTGGTGCAAATCAGGTGACATACTGGTGGTAGGCCACGGCCGACGGCTTGCAACCACCCACCGGGTAAGGACATGCCGCCATGCAATCTAGTCGTGTTCTGGTATGATGCCCGGTGTAGCCACTTGAGAGGATGGGTTGAAATATTTCACTGCCATCCTCTCACCTTTGCTGGGCAAGCGTGAACCATTGTCGACCGCCTTAAGACTGGACTGAAATATTTCTAAGTTTGATTTTGCGGCTGTCCCCCTGCCCAGAGCTGTATACCATAATGTCCACACAGGTACCTTCCTCACTACAATCTATCATGTCGTTTTGAAGTATCAAGCAAACATACCAGACACAGAATTGGCGATCCCTGTTTGGGCAAAAAGCTATTTAAAAACAGTTTTGACCAATAATAATAATAAATCTTTATTTCAGATCACAAGTTGATCCATATAGTGTTAGTAACAAACAAAAGAAAACCTAAAAACCTAATGTTAGTAACTTAAAATTAATACATTTTTCTAAAAGTTAAAACAGGTAGTTCGCACTAGACTTGTGAAGTTCTATCCAGTGTCTCAACATTGGACAATCCCACTTGTCGCACAATGCGCTTAGGATGCTGTGGGAGCTGGAACGCATTCTGCAGAGGGTCGAGGCACACCGTTTCCGGATGATGGCATGATAACCATCAATCCTCGCCTCAGCGAACATGCCGGAAGCGCTACAAAAACGCGACAGCCCCGCCAGCATCCTAAACGCATTGTTATACTGCACACGTAGGGCGTTGTATGCCCTCTGCGTATACCTGATCCACAGACTACAGGTGTAAAATGACTGGCAGTAAGCTCTAAAGAGTGTCATTTTTACCTGCTTGTTACACCGCGCAAATCTGCGGATCAGCATATTACATCGGACAGCCAGCGCCCTACGTTCTCTCTCAATGTCCATATTATCATTAAGGTCATCGGTGACCCAGTGGCCCAGGTACTTAAATTGCTTGACTCTTTTAAGAGGAGAATTGCACATAGTTACTTGTGGCACGGTACATAGTATTTATTAATTAATTCATATTTCCTGCTATATTAAATGCAAAGCTGGGTATTTCCCTAAACTAAATGCAATATAATGTGAACAATGGATAAATTATGTAAAATAATATTGTGCATTACCTTACATTGTATTTTAACGTTTTTAATAAATCAAAAGCTATTATAATATATTAAAAAAACCGGCCAAGAGCATGTCGGGCCATGTTCAGTATTATAGGGTTCCTTAAGTAGGTGTAATTACAAACGAATCAAATCGAATATTAATCATGGCTATTTTAGTTTTTGCAATAATCGGCAGCAGTCACGACTCAGAGCGTTTTGTTAGTAGCGCCATCTAGCGATAAATTCAAGAAGCCAAATTTAAGAAGTCTGTCATGTCAAAGTTACTTTTTGTGATTTTTTCAAATAGAAAGTAGCTAAAGGAGCATTATTTGCTATGATAATTTTTCTGTCAGGTCAATGACCTTTGAACTAGGACGTTTTAAGTATTTTTCAGTTTTCTGTCTATAACTCAAAAATTATAATCACATTATACTCGAAATAATTTTAAAAGAGAGTTTTCACAAAGGTCTATCAATGTGGAAGATTATGAGTTTCTACGTTGCATAGTTTAGAAATGGCAGGGGGGGACACATTGCAAGCCACTTTGGCGGGCTATATTTCGCAGATGGTACACCTGATAAAAAAGTGATGTATGAAACATTACCTTCATTTTAGTACACCTATTCAATGATACCCCACACGAGGGGGTGCAGCGAAAACATTTTTTTCATCCCCATTTCACATGTATGGACGCCACCCCTAAAATACGTAAAAATGATTTTTTTATTCTATTAAAACTGAGATCTATATACAGACTATTTTTTACCAAAATTTCATTTACTTATGTTTATAACTGTGGATGTTATTAAGCTGTAAAGGATTAGGACAGACGGACAGACGGACAGACGGATAGACGGACAGACGGACGGACATGACGAAACTATAAGGGTTCCTTGTAGGACTACGGAACCCTAAAAAGGAAATAGTTATTTTTAATAGTGGTATTATTTATTTAACACGCTCAAAAACATAATTGGTTACACAAGTATAGGTCAGCTATTTTTAAATATACTGCACTAATAATACAGCTAATCTCACTTATATTATAAATGCATAAGTATGGATGTTTGTTTGTTTGTCCTTCATCAATTAAGAACTTTAGCACACAGATAATTACAATCACATGAGTCTTTCCATCTTCATGTCTCAGTTTGGCGAACCGACTTGCGGTACCATTTAGATAACAGCCTAGGTGGTATTGTAGTTGTTATGGGCAAAGGTAACCGCTTAACATCAGGTGAACCTTTAGCTCGTTTCGCCATCCTATACTATAATTAAAAAAAAAAAAAACAGACTATTTCCTGGATTTCATCCAAACCTGTTGTTGTTGTTCTGTGTGGTGCCGTAAAAGGCGACTAAGGGATTCACCAGAGGATGGGCAGCAGCGTTCTCTGAGTATTTAATCAACCAACTGCGATCGCCAACCCGCCTGCTAAGGGTGGCGAATATGACATATCCCCCCAACATGCTTGGTTGAGGCCTATGTCCAGCAGTGGACGTCTTTCGACTGAAATGATGATGCCATAATCGTCACGCTTGGCAGGCGGGTTGGCGATTGTAGGTGGTTGATTAAATCGTTTAAATACTAAGAGAACGCTGCTGCCCATCCTGTAGTGAACCCCTTAGTCGCTTTGTACGACATGTACGGGAAGCACAGACCAGTGACTCCAGTGAGCCTCTAGACGCTTATTAGCCAGATACCCCCCGTCACAAAGCATATGCAGTAGCACTGCTTACGCCCAGCCACCAATCGGGTCGTCACTCCGTCAGCGATTGGCACCAATCATATCACCGAACATTTGAGCCGACCAATCATAACACGCCGTCCGCCCCCCGGTCCCCGCTGACATTTTACGACTGTGTTCTCATGCAAAACTTTGTTTATGTGGCGTCTTGAGGCTTACTGGTCTGTGACGGGAAGAGATGGGGTGGTGGTATTCATAAGACCGTCACCACACGAAACAATACATAAATTATAATAAAACAAGTTTCACATCCCGTATATAATTTAAATTGGTTTTCCTGACGTTAGTTTGGGTTAAATTGTATGGAAGATTAAAATATTTTTTTATAAATATCTGTAAAGACGCTTGTCATCTTAGTCTTCCTGCGACCACAAATGCTGCAAAGCTTTCGAAACGTCAGGAAAACCAATTTAAATAATATACGCGATGTAATCCGGTTAAACTTGTTTTATTATAATTTGTAGTGAACGCGAAAACCTAAGAAATTAATGCTTAAATTATTAAAGGAACTATTTTAATATACAATAATTTAATTACGTATTCAGTCACAATTGATTATGTAATAATAATTATTATTATGTATTAGTTCTGACATTTCAGGAAAAATCCATGTGTAGGAAAAAGTTATAATAAAACAAAGTAAAATAAAACCTAAGAAATTATTATAGGAAAAAGTTTTAAAGAAATGGATCAGGAAAATAATGGCTACTATATAGTAGGTAATTTATCCACAGATGACTTAATAATCCTCATAATATTTTAAATGAAAAAGTAGATGTTTGTTTGTCCCTCCATCACGCTGAATTGGCTAAATGGATTTTGATGAAATTTGGTACCAGGGTTGATAAAAATCATGATTTTTAGGGTTCCGTACCTCAATAGGAAAAAATGGAACCCTTATAGGATCGTAGTGGATCAGAAGTGGGATCACTTTGTTGTCCGTCTGTCTGGCTGGCTGGCTGTCTTTCTGCCTGTCCGTCTGTCAAGAATTTTTATCTCGGGAACGGGTAAAGCTATCAAATTGAAATTAATACCATATACTAAAATCAATGATCCCTTGATGTAAAAAAAAAATTCAAGCGTCTAATATTGTATGTCATAAATGATACTCGCAAACTCACTCATCAAAACCTATAGGGTACTTCCCGTTGATCAAGAATCATGAAATTTTGTAGAAAGCAAGGGCTCACTGTACAATTAAAGGAAAATATCCGAAAATTATGAATTTGTTGTTATTACACAGGAAAAAAATATTTTTTGTGATTGCAAACTTACATTTGCAGTTCAGAATCGACCGTGATGTAGACCGATGCATGGTAGAAATTTTTTTGAAGGAGAAAAAGAAATAAACATTTATTTTGGCTTGCACACATCATTTACAGCATAGAAAAAACACAATTCACAGATAATACAATAAAAAAAATAAAAAAACCATACAACCAGATGCTACTATCTATTTTTTTCCTTTGCAAAGCTAAGTTTGTCCTTCAATCCGACTTACGTTTTCGTTAGAGTAATAATATTCACTGCTTATCTGTAATTTATGAATTTCAGTAGGCTAATTATTAATAAAAATAAGGCAAATACAGACATGCGTGGTGGTATGTACCTGGTTAAGAAAAGATATGCATCAATGGAAAATGTCTCATATATTAATAATACATATACACGCTGAAATTTGAGTCGCTTATTTCCCGAAAAGGGGTCATTGTACTCATCATTATGAACAACTTTTACTATGGGACCAACCCAAAAATCGCGAAAAAAAATCAGTTGGTCCCTACATTTGTGTTCACTTAAATCAATATAAATGTAGGGACTACCTGTTTTTTTTTTTGCGATTTCAGTGTTGGTGGTCCCATAGTAAAATGACCCCTTTTCGGGAAATAAGCGATTCAAATTTCAGCGTGTATATCGGTTTAGTCCCAAAAAAAAAATCAAAATCTGGGCCCGATTGGTGGCGCTGTGAGCGAAGCCGCTGTCATCAACTAGAACATTATACGATATATTTGTTTATATACATTTATACTACCATTTTCCTTCAGATTTGTCTCCCAAATTTGGATGAATTATTTAATTAAACAGGATTTTTTTCCTTGTGACATATTGCATTCCAATATATATATATTTCTAATAATTTGGGGCTTACCAATGAGATCATGATAGTTGTTTTTCTAAATAATTTACCCATATTCTGATGTCATAGGTGAAAGTCGGAAAATAAATGCACATTTCGTAGGTATTAATATTATAAATTGCAATAATATTTTAAATATAATAATATACAATGCAAATGTACTTACATTAAATATTTGAATATAATATTTCATGTATATTATTACCTTTGTAATAAAAGCAGTGATATCCAGCGGTTGGATGCTTGCCTTTGCCTTCTATGTAGGAGGGTCTGAGCTCGAATCCGGTCCCAATGCTGCCAGGTCCGACTTTCAAAATCCGGGAGGCTTATTATGAAAGCTAATATATATATAATAATGAAAGCTAATATATATAAAATATATATAATAAAAGAAAGATAATGATTTTTAACAAAAATCAAAGTTTTTGAAGTAATCACGGTATTACATTTTGCCACCATTCCAGCTGTAATATTAAAATCCAAGCAGTTTGATTTTAGTAAATTTTACTGCCGTGTAATAAAAAAAAAATGAATTTTGAACTTCATTATTTTGTGGTTTAGTCTGTTTTACGCTAAGTGTTTAGTGAATATACGATATAATGGGAGTGACGGAAATATTCAGGGCTGCAACTGTTTAATTTTATTCAGTTTTTTTGGCGGGTTTTGATCTTATTCCTATTATTAGGCTTTATACAGGGATTGTAAAAAATCGGGAGACATTTGTCGAAAATCGGGAGATTGGGAGATTTTTAATGAAAATCTGTGATTTTTCTGAAAAATCAAGAGGGAGCGTTCAAGTATTACGTAACGAATTTTGGGGAGGGACCCCCCCCTCCCCCAATTTCATTACGTATTACTTTAAAAATGTTAAAATTCATGGTCTTCATTTTATTTGTGACACTATGTTATTTAGCAAAAAATAATCCTTAGGATTCCTTTCGATCGGTATGATAAAGCTACAGGATGATTATTTTTCTCACGTAACGGGTTCGATTTCCGGTTCAACCTTGTTATCATTTTAATATCTATGAATGCAGTTTAAATTGTTTTTTAAATTCAAATAATGTCTTCTTTCAGTAAAATGTTCCATCTACAATATTCAAGGTACTTTCCCTCCATGTGGCATATCCGTGGGACGCCCTGTATATGCTAACTTGCGTGTAAACTCTGCTTGCGCGATGCAGGATAGTTCTCATGTCACCGGATAGATGTCGCTACACACCCAAGGCGAGTGTAGGCACGGTCACAGATTAGATAATAGTTCTACGTAACAGATACATCACTCCGATACAAAAGCGAAACCTCTCAGGCGCGCTCTCAAGTTTTCGCGGTAAAACTACCTCAGGCACCGCTGCGTATGCGCCGTTCAATAGAATTTGAACCTTCACCGATCAAAAATAGAGTCTAAAGACTTGGTTTCACGTTCATAACCATGCTTCCTCCCCGTGTAGCGTAACATGCGAGAGTCATTTTCTCCGTCTCAAAAAAAAGTACACACCATCAAAATATTCCTCAGGTGTGCGGTTTCCTCATGATGTTTTCCTTTAATTAACAAAGTAACTGCAATACCACGTAAGTCGCATCCTCAGAGACTCTAGACCCTGTGTCAGCATTGCGTTTGTCATGCAGATACAAAGAAAGTCTCGCGTGTCAGTAATTTCACCGGGAGCCGTACCCTTTAAGGGTCACGACTCATTGATCGACGCCGATCGTCGGTTTGTTCATACAAAAAGCAGGATTATGTAGGAAGCTGTACACATCCTTCTGTATCGTCGCGTCGGATGCGTACGGCGGCGTCCCATACTAATCGTGCTTTTTAACCGATCGATTCGAGCCGTCGATCAATGTGTCGTGACCACAGAAATAGATAGAATGGCCAAGTAGGCAGGGCGCGCGTGCCAACACTGCACCATAGTGCAGGGCATTTCAAAGCCTTTCTCAGTACGCCTTATGACTTGTTCTATAAACACTGTAACAGAAACTCGCAAAAATGCCTTATTGTGCTGTTTCTAACTGCAGAAACAAAAGCTGTAAAGTACATTTGATTAAAGTTAATTTTTAAAAATTAATGACGTCAATAAGGGAGGCGTAGTTTGTTAGTTTGTTCGAAAGTTGCCACGCATGAATCACAAGTAAATTTGTGATTACAACCATTCAATCTATTTCTATGGTCGTTACCCTTAACCAGAACACGCAGCAATGCTTGGCGGTAGAAATAGGTATGGAGGTAGTACTTTCCTGGTCAAATTATTTAACAAGTTTCTCTTGATTATAGTCTAGACATAGATTTTAAGGTTTTCCTTATTTCAAAGGTTGTTGATGAAAACATAATTATTTATCTGACAGACTACCTATAGATACATAGATATAATATAAAATATATAGAATTATACATTCTGAAATTTGAATCGCTTTTTTCCCGAAAAGGGGTAATTGTACTCTTTATTATGAACAAGTTTTACTATGGGACAAACCCTGAAATCGCGAAAAAAAATCAGTTCTCTATATTTTGTGTTCACTTAAATCGATAAAATGTAGGGACCAACAGTGGGACCAACTGATTTTTTTTCGCGATTTCAGGGTTGGTCCAACTGATTTTTTTTCGCGATTTCAGGGTTGGTCCCATAGTAAAAGATGTTCATAATAATGAGTACAATTACCCCTTTTCGGGAAACAAGCTATTCAAATTTCAGCATGTATAAATGAGTTGTTTACCATACCGTTTTATTTTTACGTCAAAATTGGCTGACTCACAATCACAAGTTAATCTTTTCAAAACTTTATAATTATGTAATATCAGGTTTAGTCACCTAGTTTTTCGTTTTATCGAAGTTGCATATACAATGGCTCAGCAGTTTTCGTGTTGGAAACAGAGACATACAGACTGACATAATAATATTGTGTAATTTATTTTTTTCGTATAAACCTTATCGTGTGCCCTCGTTTTATATAGAAAACAATTGTAACTGATAACATTAAGTGCAAAATATAAAATGTTTTAGTTGTAAATCGTAAAGTAATCGATATGCACAAGAGGCTCGTGGCTACATTGCTACCGTGTAGATAAATCTTCGCAGTTAGGTTCCATTCCTGATAATACTTAAGGGGCATCAGCCAAGTGGCGCCCCCATCAGTAAAAAAAAATATTCCACGCTAAATACATCGTTTATCGAAAATTAGTTTTTAACGATTGAAGTACAGGTACTGTAGTTTAATCAGAAACTATTAACTCTGTAAATTATAGTTCGCTGTAGGTAGATATATAAAATGCGAAAAACGGCCACTTTTTTACCGACTTCAAAAAAAGGAGGAGGTTATGTATTCGGCGGGTTTTTTTTTTTTTTTCATGTATGTACACCGATTACTCCGAGATTTGTGGGCCAATTTACGTGGTTGTTTTTTTATTTGGTAGAGGAATCCCGCGCGGTGGTCCCATATAAATTTTATTGACCTAGGTTGAGTAGTTTTTTAACCAGCTTCAATAAATCAGTTTATTTTAGCTTCGCCTATCTAGATGATCTGCTCATTGGTTCGTTTTTCTGAAAATTCTTGGCCGATATGCGTGTTTTTTTTTCACGATAGTGATTGGACGTTTGGAAGAACATGAGCGAGACTTTGCCCAGCAGTGGGATAGCAAAGGTTAATAAAAAATATATTCTCAAATTGGTTATATAAACATTTATGAATCAACCCTCGCAATTATCAACGAAAAAGTATGAAATAAAAACTTTTTAACAAAAAATAAAACCGACTTCAAAAACCTTAACTAAAAAGGAAAAAATAATCATTGTATGTATATTAAAATCTTAACATAAACCAAAATTTTGAAGGCGGCGCGTGATTTTCATGTACGTTCACATAAACTGTTCTTTACTATAGATATGCGCTCGACAGTACATTATATTTACACGACGCAAAGGGTCAATCACGCGCCGCCTTCAAAATGTTGGTTTATGTTAAGATTTTAAAATACATACAATGATTATTTTTAACTTTTTAGTTAAGGTTTTTGAAGTCGGTTTTATTTTTTGTTAAAAAGTTTTTATTTCATGGCATTTTTAAATGAATACTTTCGAAAATTAGATTAGAGTATATACTAAATATATATATCAGCATTGCATTTGCATTTTGTATTTGGGGTGCATTAAAAGAGCCTCCACGAGTGACGATATTTAATTGATCGTCCGGCGCACCCTGGGCAGTCAGCCCCGCTACCAACCTGCTGACTGGCTAATCTTTTGCCCACGGCATGAGCTATTATCATTATGTAGCTCATGTCGACACCAAAGAAGATCAGCATTGCACCCGTGCGAAGCCGGGGCGGGTCGTAATATTATAAACTTTAAGAGAGGGTCTGAGGGGCAGGGGCTTATTAGCAACAAAATAGCTATCTCCCACAGGTTCCATATCAACTGTCTTCTGATAGCATGCGCATAAAATATTAACAATTAATAACAAATTAAGAAAAATTACGTCACTAATACGTAATGTGAAAGATAACGGGTCAACAGTAATTCGGAGTAATATTATTTTGTTGTTATCCGCATCTGCCGAGCCAGAAACTGATATTTCCGATCCAAACATAAGCTGAAAAAAATATGGAGGAATCTAAACATCACCAAAGCCACTAATTCCCGGCTCGTACAAACACTAATATTCCCCATATTTCTATACGCGGCTGAGACGTGGACGCTTCAGGAAATTGAGACGAAGAAGATAGATGCTATGAAGATGTGGTGCTGGAGGAAAATGCTTGGGATATCGTGGACTGAGCATCGAACAAATGTCTCCATACTCCAAGAACTCGGCATCAAGCAGCGTCTATCGACTTTGGTGCGATCCCGCATTCTCAATTTTTTCGGCCATGTATCGCGGCGTGGTCACGACTCTATAGAGCGACTTGTCGTACAGGGCAGAATAGAGGGCTCAAGAGTGCGTGGAAGGCCTCCCATGCGATGGACTGATTTAATGAAGTCTGCCGTGGGCCGGCCATTACATGAATGCACCAGACTAACCGAAAGCAGGGAAAGGTGGCGAGGCATCGTGAAGTGAGCTACAGCAGCCCCCGGCAATAGTACATGATGGCCACGACTGCTCTGTCAAGAGCGAAACGACGAAGAAGAAGAAACAGTGATTCGGAGTAATATTATTTTGTTGTTATCCGCATCTGCCGAGCCAGAAACTGATATTTCCGATTCAAACATTCGGCGGAATATCAGCGTTTTACACGGCGCGACTGGCGGCGCTACCGATTCTACAGATTCTTTTGTCTATAGCGCTTTAAAGTATTTATTGCTTTCATGTGTACATAAGATCTTAATAATATAATGTTTATTGCGACTTTAAAAGAACATAACAGCAGGGTAGTCCTGAACCCTTTTTTTTTGCCGTGAGGAAATCCTCATGGACGCACTCCGCCCGGGGTAGGCGGAGCCAGTGTCGGACTCGTACCGACTAAAACCACTACGGTGTTCCTTCAACTACCTTAGCCGGGGGCGTGGGAACCCGTGAGTATTCACACAACCACCCCCGATAGGTCCCGGCCCGCCACAAGCAGTCGGTCCCTTCTCTCCGTGTGGCCTAACGTTGGCCGGAACTAGGACAACCTGTATGACAGGGGCCAGGCCTCTCACTTACATGCTACAGATTGAGAGGTTATAACTAAATTAAAATTAATGAATAAAAAAATAAAAATTATTAATTAATTATTTTTAAATTTATTAATTAAAATTAATTATTATTATTGAGGTGACTTAATTAAATTACGTAAATCATGAAAAATTATGGTTAAGTTACAATACCCCGTCAAGGCACAGCACTTTTGCATAATTGTATAATGAATTAATTTTAATGTGGTACATTCGATTCTGTTTCTAATTTTGGTTATTATTCGTTAAGAATCCAAAAAGGTATTCTGCTGTACTGTTCTACAGCTGGACCAAGGTCTCCTCCATGGGATTGATATCAATCGTTGGTTGAACGTTGGGTCTATGTTCATTTGTAGAATACGTAAATTGCCAAGGCTGTGGTTTGTTCGACCGTTATCAATTGTTAGAAGCATCAGCCCTTTGGCTTCCGCAACCGCTTCTAATTACTGGGGAATACCGATAACCTAAGTTTATACCTGTTTCTGAGAGCTCGTCCGGGGAACTACAGTTGTCCTCAAGTCAGTGGTGACACTTTAATTTCGAAAACCTTCGACCGTCAAGGTCAAACTGTTACCATTTAAAAAACCATTTAAACCATTTATTTTGCCACACATACACATACATACATACATACATATTATCACGCCTGTTTCCCATTGGGGTAGGCAGAGACTATGGATTTACACCTGCTACGATCCTGACACACCTCTTTCGCTTCATCTACGTCAATTAACCTCGTCATGCATGCTCGTCGGCTTAGAGAACTCTTACACATACACAAAATATACATATTAAATGCAAAGGTAACAGGACAAATTAATGAGAACACAACATGCATACAACATAATATGTGTGGCAAGGGATCCAGCTCCGTATTTGCTGTGCATGTAGGTATGCACAGCTCTGATTTTCAGCTGGTCCCTCCCATCTGTATATCTTAAAAGTGAAATTTAATTTAACCAAATTATGTGTATTTTACAACATCGTATATTAGTATTCATAGACTTCTTCTTATTGTGTCAATGGTTCAAATATGGCTGGAATAAAAAGTGGCCACTTCAATGGCGTTTTCAGTGGCGGCGAATAGATCATCTCTTGTGCAGGTGTTCGGGCACAAGGGACACGTTAGCAAGTGCGACATGGATTGCTCTGGGTCACCGCAGTCACAGTGTGCAAGGCTAGAGTCCCTAAACCCCCATTCACACATATTAAGTCTACAGCGACCAACCAAAGACTAATAAGTCACAATAATTATGTTCATTTGGTACATACAAGTTGTATTTTATATAAATAAACAAAAAAGCCTTGAAAAAAAATATTTCCACCGACTTGTGGTCGACTGTACTACCACCGTACCTGCTTCTGCCACCAAACAGTGATGCTTGCATTGCTGTGTTCCGGTGCTCGTGGTACGGGTGCCGGGGACATTACAATCACATGAGACTGCATCTTTAGGTCAGTTAAGTGAAGGCGTTTTGCAATACCATTCAGGCAACAGACTTGGTGGTATTGCAGTTGTTATGGGCAAATGTAACCGCTTAACATCAGGTGGGCCTTTAGCTTGTTTCGCCATCCTAAGAAATAAAAAGAAATCTCGTCACTTATGGTTCAAATTACGGCTGGCTGGACAGCTCAGTCGGTGCATAACATGCACACTTATTAATAATTTCTCCGCTTCACATTCGGTTTTCCTTATCCAGTCTCGCTTATGGTGAAAACCCGTGCAAATATTATTCAATCATCTCTGATTTGTTGTTGGAACAGTCATTTGCTATATTCGGGGTGATTCAGTGAAATGGGTCAGCGGGGAGAAATTTGTTCTCAGGACCATTTGACCATTTTTCCGGTCATGACAGGAGTAGGAGTAATGTTTTCTCATGTGATTTGGTGTCAAATTTATTTAGAGAAATGAGAAACAGGTCCATCTGTTTCTTTTGCAGTAGTAGTCAAGCAAGGAGACCCGCTGACCTCCAACCTTTTTATTGCTACTCTTTAGGATGTTTTTAAAAAACTATCCGACAACTGGGCAGATAAGGGCGTAATCGTCAGCGAAAAATGGGTTGACAAACCTGCGTTTCGCCGCTGATTTCGTACTCTTCTCATCCTCGGCAACTTAATTGGGTGAAATGCTTAAAGACTGAAATCAGGCAAGCCTTGTGATCGGACTTAGGATGAAGATGTAGAAGACCAAACGTATAACTAATAGCACCACAAGAAAACAAAAATGTTTTTAGGCATCAGTTCACAAGTTCCCGAGTTCGGTGTGGTGCTGGACATAAAGAATAGCACCACCCTATCTCTTCGCATGGGTGTCGTACAAGGCGACTAAGGGATTCACCAGAGGATGGGCAGCAGCTTTCTCTGAGTATTTAACCAACCAACTGCGATTGCCAACCCGCCTGCCAAGCGTGGCGATTATGGCATGTCCTCGCGTTTGGGGGAGGCCTAAGTCTGGCAGTGGACGTCTTTCGGCTGAAATGATGATGATGAATGAAGTACTTTAACTTAGGTTCATTTTAAAAACACCCAGAGTCCGTAGCAAGTCGGTAAAGTAAAAAAAACTTAAAACGGTCTGAAAATGGTCATCATGTAACCTGAAACTTTTTGTCGCCTTTTTTCCACAAAGACCAAAAAGACATGTCGACTTTTTTCCATAATAGTACATTACTGTCGAGGCCTGAAATGAAGCAATTGACGGCCGAGCAATATTGGAAGTACTTCCCAAGTGAATTTAAAACTAAATGAGGCCGTTAATTGCTATTTCGGCCGAGGCTTGTATAGTACTTTTCTCTCATTTGCGAGGAAACTATACACAAATTATTTCAACAGTATCTAATTTTAATTCATGCCAATTCGTACGCGCGCGTTTCTTGTTCTATTTTCAATGTTTTGAAAAAAAAAATGCGCATTCAGCCTTTATAATAATAAATATTTTGTACCTAAAAACACCTAATTTATGTAAGTGTGTACTTAAAAACCTCGGTAGCATAATTTAATAAATAAAAAATTGTACAGCAATTTCTATTATTGTCATGTTGGATATTACTGGCCTGTTATTTCGCTGCGTACGGAAAAGGGCCGATTGTTGTATTTTTTTTTTGAATAATTAACCAATTTCCGAGCAAGTGGGAGAAAAGAATGTTATTGAAAATTGCTGCACTCCTACATTTGTATTCGCCTATTTTCCACACAATACTGTACGTGTGTGCGAGAAGCAAATAGAAGTGCCACCATTTTTAATCCTATTATTTAATTGACTGAGTTAAGTACATGAAAAAAAGTTTGCTTTAGGTTAATTTTAGCATACTTATCACTAAATTTTCCATTTGGTCCCCTGAAATATTTTAGCTGTGCGCGCTCTATGGCTTAACCGTTAAGCAAGTGGGAGAAAAATACTATATTTTCTTTCCATATAGTAAATTTTCCATGTTTTGTCCGTCCTCCGCAAGACTTCATCGATGATGACATTGTTATCCTTTCACCCTCACTTCAAACTGAAGTTATTTTAAATGAGGTAATGCGTATATTATGATTCATTCAATTCTGCACGTGTGATTGTATGTATTTGTATTCGATTCTCGTATTATAGTTTAAGCGTACTGGGAAAGGTTGAAGTGGTGGGATTCCGTAAAGAATTTACATCAATCTCGACAGAAATTCCGCATCGATAATGTCACAGTGTTCCGTGTGGTGCCGGACATAAATAATAGCACCACCTCATCTCTTCTCGCGGGTGTCGTAAAGGGGAACGTCTAGCGACCAAACACCCCATAAACGCCGCATAACAGGCGACTGATGTCTGCAACACATCTATGAAATTTCACTAATGTAGGTCGCCATTATTCGCTACATGAAATCTTCAAAATCAGTTTCGACCACTTACATGTGCCATCAGAACGGACGCGTTAGTGATTAGCCACTAGCCGCCTCGGTATGGCCAATCGGATTGCAGTGAAAACGTGACGAAACCTTCAGACCAGTAGGCGAATTCACGTAACTAAAGAAATAAAGTTGCAGTTAAGTTTAGATCAAAACAATGCTTTTCGCATTCTCTTATCTACGGCGATTGCTGTCAGCGAAATGCAGCGTCAAGTTGATCGACGCGTCATGAATTTACGCGAATTAGGGCCCTGTAGCGCCATCTATCGCGCTACTTGCGAACTACCACTGACGTAACTAATCCTGAATCGCGCTATCAAAGTTGACGCGCTGTTAGTAGCATATATATAACGAACGATCTACATTAATTAACCTTTGGGCCGAAGCTCGCCAGGCAGTACCCAGTTCTCCATACAAACGCTCTCGACTGTTTTCTTTCTGGTTTATAACACTAGAGCAATGATTTTTTAGTAAAATAAAGTTGCCGGCACGAGTCGTGAGCACAGATTCCACTGCTTAAGTGGTCGAATTTCTGTTCACAGTACAACAGACCAGAAACGGGCACTTACATTGGCTTAATAATATGATCATGCATAATTGAATATACGTAGAAAACGGAATACTAGAATACGGTGAAGACAGAGACTACCAAGCAGGTACAATTTGTGCTCACGTCTCGTGCCGGGAACTATATCATCTTTTTCTATGCCCCCTACCTGTTTGGTTTTTGTTGATAAATTATTTCTGGAAGCCCTAAACAATCTTTAAATTTCCTATTTATTTAGACCGCTTTCTACAGAGGCTTAGTGTATAGATTTCACGACTTTTAATGAAAAAGGAAAAACAGCGGCACAGTACACATTCTCTTATTCAGTTTTTGAAATATCTTTCAAATTGGTTCAGTTTCGGAAGAGAAAATAGTTGAGAGTCATACCTCGAATTATGACTTTTACTAAGGCTATTCAGTCGGAACTGCAATTGTCCTTATCACACTTACTTGAGGCAAAGCGACAGGGATATTGTCTTCAAATACCCAATCTTCAAAAGTCTCTCTGCCCGCATTTTCTCTTAAAAGCATAATCAATAGTGCGTATAGTCTGTCGATTTAATGTGGTACAATGGAAGTCGTACAGGGAAAGGTTATGATCGCATTCTGGCGACACGGTTGTTTTTCAATTAAAACAGGCATTTAATATTTAACAATATTATTTTATGATGGTTTATTCCACTTTGTTCACCTGGGTGAACATGTTCTATGGTATAATGTTATGTGCTTTACTTCAATAAACACTGAGAAATAGTTTTTAGGTTTTATAATACGTAAAAAGAACCTTTTCGACACCATGCTACGCCAGAAATTGATGTAAGACTCGTGGTCCCACTGTCTTTGTCCCACCATTACTCGTGGTCCCACCAGCTCGAAATCTTTGGACTTGTGGTTCCACTGCTTGGTGGCCCAACAGTCATAGTTTTACCGTATGACATAAACTCAACTCAATTTTAAGTCAACGTTGTGTTCTATAAAGTTCTTAAGTTATTTGAAGTCCTCCAACCCGCGGGAGTCTTGAGTAGAGAATTTAGGAATCCTCATTCTGAGAAGAGGCCCAGCAGTAGGACAGTAATGGCACAGAATATCTAATAGTACTAACGTACAGAACGGCCACTCACCGCCCCCCGCCAATTTAGGATTGGTCGCCCGCGCCCCGCACGCACCCGCAGTCTGACGGCAATTGGCCTGCAATATTGCAATGGATGTCAATCGCCTGTTGCTATACAAGCACGCCATCTCTGAGAACTACTGAGAAGCGCTTGGAACCCAGTCGGCATTACGAGCGGCGAGCATCCCTAACCTACACGTATGTGTGCGTTCGTATACAGACGTAATCTTGTGTATGTAGGTGGTGTTAGCGTTTATATTGTATTGAGTGTCCGAGGTGTGGTAATGGACGGGTTATGTGTTGTCTCATGCTGCCACGGTGCAGTGTAGCGACAGAACAACTTTAAAGAACGTCTCAAAGTGTTACGTCCATAGATATCTTAATAATAAGGTAATAGAAGTGACAAAGGCGCCTGAACTTGTCGCCCCGTGCAGGTGTCACGTAAAACACCAGTGCGCGAACCTATTGCTTGATCTTCAGTGCTGTTTTGGACGCAGTCACTAAAATTCAACTCTGCAGCATTGTTGTTTAGACTTAATTTATTTTGCATTGAATGCTAGAAACATGGTGGGCGTGATTGCGTATTTATGGGTTGGTAGCGGGAAACCGGCGACACGCGTTCCGATATTAAAAGACAGATAACATTTCTATTACCTTATTACTATGATATTGAATGCTAGAAACATGGTGGGCGTGATTGCGTATTTATGGGTTGGTAGCGGGAAACCGGCGACACGCGTTCCGATATTAAAAGACAGATAACATTTCTATTACCTTATTACTAAGATTTCTATGGTTACGACCAATTAATGGTAAAGGTATTACGCTAACCATCACGTGCATTTCTTCAAAAGTTGCTTTAGGAAAAAAACATTGCTTATAATGACTAATACCACGCCCTGTAGCTATTAATATACATTTTATTCATAATAATGATTATAAAAACCCAAACAGTCATGAGGATGTGACAAGAAACGAAATCATGGAAGCAAGCGAATTAAAAAGTAGTATTCCTTCCCCAGGTTCCTGCTGAAGGCGAATTCTCGTAAATTAAAAACGTCCAAATATAGTTCCACACTAATATCAATGCTTAAAACCTCAATCTCCAGAAAGTAGATGTTTCTGATTGCCGTTTATTGGTGACATTAATGAAGTACACTACATACTTTCTTTGTACACTCTTTTGGCGGGGCACACTTGGGCCATCACCACACCTCGGCCACTCGATACAATATAAATGCTTGCACCACCTACATACATAAGATCACGTCTGTATACGAACGCACACACACGTGTAGGTTAGGAATGCTCGCCGCTCGTAATGCCAACTGGGTTCCAAGCGCTTCTCAGTAATTCTCAGAGATGGCGTGCTTGTATAGCGACTAGCTATTGACATCCGTTGTAATCTTGCAGTTCAATTGCCGTCAAGCTGCGGGTGCGTGCAGGGTGCGGGCGAGGAATCTTAAATTGGCGGGGGGCGGCGAGTGGCAGTTCTTTACGTTAGTACTATTAGATATTCTGTGCCATCACCACAACTCAAGGGCCGTGCAATGCGGGCGATAGACTCCCCATTCTATCGCCCACTGGCTTTATTTAGGGTAGCATCAGATCGCCGTATAGACTCCTGCGCCGACCTGTCCGCCTGCGGCGGGTTAGATCAGCGAGAGAGTCTTCCTCCCTGACCCGCTCCGCCGCTTCTTTTTGTGAGATCATCTCCTCGCTAATGGACGCGACCGCCTCCCACGCCTCCTCACTCGTCGGCCATGGCCTTGACCACGGCCTGCAGCGAGAGGTCTCCCCCGAAGCGTGGTGGACTAGCCTAGCCAAGCATTTCCTTCTCATTTAGAGAAGTGGGCCATACCCAGTATTCTGATTATGCTATTGTTTTCCCAACTACGTTGCGGTCGGCTTCCGGTCTAATCAAATTCAGCTGGTATCAGTATTAATTTACCAAACATAGTAAATTGTATTGTCCTCCTTATATTGCTTATCTATAGGGGACCAAGATTACCACAGAAAGACAATGAAATTTTGATAAATACCATATAGATTTTATCAAATTATCCAATAACATGCATTATTAAAATAGCCTCCACGAGTACATACATACTATCACCCTTATTTTCTATTGGAGTAGGCAGAGACTATCCATTTTCACCAGCTACGATCTTAGAACCCCTATTCCGCTTCATATACATAAATTAACTTCCTCATGCTTTCTCTTCGGTTCAGGGAGCTCTTAGGTGCTTTTTTTTTTTTTTTTTTACGAGCCGGTTTTGTCCCACTGCAGGGCAAAGGCCTCCCTTTCTTTCTTCCACTTTTCGCGGTCTATGGCAATTTGTGGCCAATCCTTTAAGTAGGAGTCCAGCTCATCCCGCCATCTCCTGGGCCTACCGCGTTTTCGTTTCCGGCTGTCTGGGATCCACTCTGTTGTGAGTTTCGCCCATAGCCCCTCCGGCAGATGTGGCCAGCCCAGTTCCATTTTAACTTGGCAGCCGTATGACCTATGTCTGCAATTTTAGTTTGGGAACGCAGTATCGAGTTTCTTACACGATCAGTAAGTAAGTAGGTACTCTTAAGAAAATAATATTGTAACTTTATTTTAATATAGTCCAAACTCCTAATTGGTGATAATGAATTCTCAGTAATATTCAAAATGTGAAAGTGAGTTCGTCTCTTACTTCTTCACAACTAAACAGTTCAGTAGAACCAATTTTGCTGAAATTTGGCACAGAGATGACCTAAAACCGGGATCCCGAGTATCGCGAAACCGGGCTACCGTTGGAAAATAGAAAGTCAATAATATCGGGATTGAAATCGACGAAAACCGGCATTTCCGGTATTTTTGGTAATATACTTATTTGTTACTCGTTGTTACACTAGTGACTGTTGTTGTGTTTAAGTGTTTGTTGTTGTTGTGTTTAATTTTGAAAGGGCTAGAGAAAGTACCGCGTACGTGCTTATAATAATTTGCTATCCAGACTTATAATACATGTTTATAATCTGAGGGGATGTGGCTTCAAATGCTAGCATCTTTAAAATAACGTTGGATTTATAAAAATCCCGAAATACCGGTGCTGAATCAACCTCGAAACCGAAAATCCCGGTATTGAAAAAAGAAGCCGGTTTTGCAACCCCTAGTCGGTAGTACAAAATATTTCCTGGCCACTCACGATATTATTTGCATTAATAAAACTATTGTTTTTAAAATCAAATGTACTGATATCCCAGACGACGCGGGAATTGCGCGTACGCACATGATAAAACACGTGATCATAATAATGACGTCACGACAGTTACAGTCAGTGTAAGAAACTATCGAGTTGGGGGGGAAGTCTAGACTTGTAATGTAATTATTTGGTAATTATGAAAGCGTGGATTATTGGATGATATTTGTTACCCTGCCACTTCGTTATATCTCCTTCGTACTCTTCCTAATTTCTTTTTTGATTAATTTCGTTGCGGGTTTCAAGACGGTTCAATCATTTCCCCGGGACGCGCTGAACTTCATTGTTTTGGCGTTTTTCTGGATGGTCGCTATTGTTGATCCTGGCTTACAGGAATTGCAGTGGAGCGCAGGTGGTGGTTGTAATTTGTCATAAAATTGTAAAGTATTATGTACAAGTATTGTAGTCTTAGGTTGTTGTGTACGTCAAATCGAGCGCAGAAATAAAATCTTCTTCTTTCTTTCTTTAGTTGGGAAAGTGGGGCGGGCATGCCACTCCGTTATGGCTAAATAGAATTGGTGGAATTAATGAGCAGAATTCATGATTCAATGAAATTGACGATTAGTCTCTGATCCACAGTCGAAAAGGTTCTTCAAGCGTCGAGCTCATGTAATGTCGGATAACTACAGACCAACAGAACGAAGGCAAACGAAGGCTACCAAGCGAACGCGAACGGATCAACGTGGACGTATTAACGAAGCGAAGTCTTTCAGCCGCGTTTGGCCTTGAGCTGGCTTTCACTGTCAGGATCGTAATGGGTGAAATCCATAGTCTCTGCCTACCCCAATGGAAAACAGGCGTGATGCTATGTATGTATATCAACTCAGCCTATCGCAGTCCACTGCTGGACATATGCCTAAAAGTTGCAAGTCCAAAGTTGGTCCCAAGTTGCGCCACAATACTTGGTCGTCTGCCTTCCGCATCCAGTCCCCAGCTACGTTCTTCAGGCCGTCGTGCCACCTGGCGGGGGGGTGCTCTACGCTGCGTTTGCCGATTCGCGGTCTCCACTCAAAGACTCGTCTGCTCCAGCGACCATCGGACCTTCGACAGACATGGCCAGTCCACTGCCACTTCAGCTTACTGATCCTACAAGCTGTATCGGTCACTCCGGTTCTTCTCCGGATAATCTCGTTGCCGACAATGAACAATTGCCTATCGGTTTTTTATCGGATGAATGTCGGCGAGTGTGCGTTGGAAATGCACAATTTAATTCCCCCAAGCCCTTTCCATCATCGGACGACCAGACGCACGGCGATGCGCCACCGTTATATGGTAGATATTCCACCCTTACGCACGAACCGTTTTGCTAACAGCTTTATCATGCGTACCGCTAAAGAGTGGAATTCCTTGCCGGCGTCAGTGTTTCCCGAGAAGTATAATCTGGTGGTATTCAAGGCTCGAGTGAATAGGTTTTTGCTGGGCAAGCCTGAACCATCGCCGACCGCACCATCGCTTAACATCAGGTGAGGTGGCGGTCAAACGCAAGCCGGTTAAGAATAAAAAAAATAGTTTTTATGGAATTTTACACCAAAATTTTAATGATTTTTTTTTCGAGTTATTCCTCCAAGTCATATTGAGGACAACAATACGTGATCTATATATGGTAGCTCTGTGGTTACATTGGCATGTGGTCGTTACGGGAAAGGCCCGTGACGCCACAGATAGTAGAGTTACAGTTCTTTGTTTGTATGACCTTGGAGGCCAATTATTTTATCGTTATTATGTAATATATTAAATATATTATTTGATATTATCGGGATTGTAAGCATTAAGAGGTCACATCAGGTGATTTGTGAAACTCGTGGCCTGTATCTGCGTAGATTAATAATATTAAAAAAAAACGTTTATTTGGACTAAATCAGATAACGCCATTACATGATGATGGGGCTGCCTCGCTTCTGTAGCTCATCAGGGATGTTTGCCGAAATGCATGTAGATTTCTTTTTTGCTACAATGGGATAAATATGTGCATCCTTGGTGCGTCGGGTGCGGGCCAGCTCCAGTAGCATCCTGGGCATGATTGCAGGCAGGTTAGATTGCCGTCTTTTGAATCGCTGCTCCAGAATTTCTGCTGGAATTCTGAAGCTGTGATTCAAAAATCTTTATTATATTTATTTATATATGCTTTATTGTACACCATAAAAAACATTACATTGAATATGCATTTAAACTATTATTATTATTTTATTGTTAATTTTAAATTGTAGTATAATTGAATTGTATTTTAATATTGCTAACATGGTTTTTAAGTAAATAATGTTACTAACCCTTAGTCCTGGTTACTCGAATTAAATAAATAATAATATGTCATAAAATGTCTGCTAAAAACTGAGGAAGCCCTGACTTCCAAATTAGATAAGAATACTTGTATCTTTGAAAACAGTGTCTTTCCGTGGACACAGTTAACTGGAGGAGCAAACAAAGCAAAAATAGATTACAATCAGCGTTACCAGATTTTTTTTTGCCAAGTCGGGATTTTGAAACTTATTGATTGAAAAAAGCGGGATTTTTTCGTCGAAAGCGGGACATAGTAAAAAAACGTATATAATCAGAAGTTTTTAAAACAAATGCAATAGGTATTCGTTATTCTTTCGCAAAATAGAAATTTATTAACAAATGGGACTAAGAAAAGAGTGAAAGAGATCATGTCGCGGCTACAGGCACCGATTGCGTGACGCACCCCTCTTTCTCCCGCGCGCTTATTTTCATTACGCACCGGGTGGGCGGCCACAAGTGGTTATATTCTCTTTGGTCGGCCTGTCCACACTTGTCTGTGCCACCCGGCCGCGATTCCTCAGCATACTGCACGCACGGTCGAGTCATTCCCGAAAAAAGGGACAGAGCCTGTCCCGCGCGGGGGGCATTTAATTTTGATTAAAAAATCGGGACGTTCCGCCAAAATCGGGACGTCTGGCAACGCTGATTGCAATACGCGTAATACGGGATTTTGATCTGTAACCATGCCATATTTCTAAAATGATAAATAATGTACTTCATCATCATCATCATTTCAGCCGAAAGACATCCACTGCTAGACATAGGCCTCCCCAAGCAGTTTGGGGGGGATGCCGTAATCGCCACGCTTGGCAGGCGGGTCGGCGATCGCAGTTGGTTGGTTTTTCAATACTCAGAGAACGCTGCTGCCCATCCTCTGGTGAATCCCTTAGTCGCCTTTTACGACACCCTATCTGTATTCGTGCCATATCTAAGGTGACTATACCACTGATACTGAACACGAATCAATAAGAAAATCAATACCAAAAATAAATTGTTTAAATACTTAACTACTTGTAAACAAACAAATTCTCTTCGTGTGTTGCGTGCGACACAAAAACGATGCGTGCGAAACCACCCTTTGACAATGCCACCGATGACTTATTTTCAGAGTCGTTCGACTTCGGGATTTATTCTCAAAACCTCGCTATGTTTCCAAGTGAAAATTTGGGTATTAAGACGCTGACAACAGCCAAATACCCCAAATAGGCTTCTTTTAAAAACATTTTTAGCTGTATCTATTCAGTTTGTGGCAGTGAAAAAAAAAATGTTAATCTTGATCGTATTTTCTGAAACTGTATTGTGCCCAAAACACGTTTTCTTGAAGTTTTCTCGATAGAAAAGAATTGTAAACTAACCTCTTAAAACATGCTTTAAAGCAAACAATCTCTATTATTTACTAAATATTATAAATAAAATTAAGAAAACATTTGAGAAAGACAATAATCTAAACATTTGTTGTTTCTGTTTTTCAAATAAGCTTTTAGTTTTTTATTAAACAAAAAAATTGTTAATTTTCATTCAAGTTTACCGGCGTATCTGACGTCCCTCGGCTCGTTGCCTCTCTTTCAGTTCTGTACGAAACGACAGTGACCGCAGAGGTCTGATTTTTTAGGTGTTGTCATCCTCTTAAATAATCGTAGAATTTTCAAAGTATTTTTAGATGACTTATCATTTGATTATTTATCATTCGCTCTAGAAATATGGCACGGTTACAGAACAACAACTTGTATTTCGAAAGACAGCCCTCAAAAAAGCACATCTTTCCATCTTAAAATATAACTAAAAGCACCAAATATTGCAAAGTGACCAAATACTTTTCAACAAAGTAAGTTTTAAAATAGTAAATAAAGTTTCCTGTCAACACTTTAAACAAAATTAGTGTTCAATTCATATTAAAAAATTATCCTTAAAATGCTATCTACAAGGTAAAACCTATGTGAATTCGCGAAGCGGTTTCCTATATCGCGCACACTCACATACAAACATATTGAACTTCGCTCAATGAATCATAGAGTATAAGGTAAAAAAGTAAAAAAGTAAAAATTTATTAATAATACTAGCTGTGCCCGCGACTCCGTCCGCGTGGATGTCGGAAAATAACATCGTGTCATAATTATGAACACAATATCTTCAAATATATACATATAAGCGCCTACACAGACGATTACACTATTTACCGACCATACTATATTTTGTTTTTACAACCAACCGGCTAAGATGATGGAATTTCATGGAATTAGCCCTAAACTCCCTCATTCTGAGAAGATGCTCGTGCCCAGCAGTGGGAAGTAATTGGGCTGATTATGTTATTTTATAGCACTAACCACATCTCTTCTTATGCTGAGAAGAGGCCCGTGTCCAGCAGTGGGACTGTAATGGGCTGGTAATGTTATGTTATTCTAGAATACTAATAATATCCAGTTCATTAACTCTTCTTATTTTGAGAAGAGGGCCATACCCAGTAGTGGGACAGTAATGGGTTAACTACGTTATGTTATTCTATATTTTCTAGTTTCTTAACTCTTCTCGTTCCGAGAAGAGGTCCATGCCCAGCAGTGGGGCAGTAGGTAATGAGCTGATTATGTTATGATAATCAATTACACTAACAATATCCAGTTCCTTAACTCTTCTCATTCCAAGAAGAGGGCCATGCCCAGCAGCGGGACAGTGATGGGCTATGTTATGTTATTCTATATTTTCTATAATACTAATAGAATCCAGTTGTATTTTTAGGAACCTGCAACCTGCATAAACCAACAATCATGACCTCTACTTTGTATGCAACTTAATACAATAGAGGGGTCAAGCTGTATCGCTGGATCTACTCAACCGATTCAGATAAAACATACCCTATATTTTAAGTTAGACTAATACCAATACAAATGCTAAGTTTCATTACGATTCGTTCAGCCGTTTTCACGTGATGAGGTAACAAACAGACAGACAGACAGACAGACATAAATTTTTTAAACGATTGATTCGTGTTCTATAGCTTATTTCTAGTCCCCCTAGCCGATTTTCGCGAAAAAAAACTCAATGTACAGACTTTTCGACCTTTACAGTTTTATTATAGTATATAGATTTTGTCTTTCAGTAATTCAAACTTTTGAGATTAAAAGTTTATAGTATAAAGATTAAAAGAGATACTTGTATAGATTAGTTAAATTCGTTATCTTTTGAAAAAGATTTTTGCAGTAAAATCTAAGGGTGTTAGGATTAGGAGGCCGCGTCCTCACCTGTGTCGTGACGTATTTGAAGTAAAACCTCTTTACGCACGCTTGCCTTGGGGAGTAAGCTGGTGAATGCGTTACGAAAAGTGAGGCGAACGGAGGGGTAGTTCGGGACGCGGGGAACAAGGCGCGGTACGGCCGGCCACGACACAGCGCCGGTAGATGTACGCACGCCGCGCCGCCATACCTTTGTTCTCATTGAAATAGAATAATTGTTGGACGACTGCCGTCTCTGTTTTCACCTCAACAATCTGTCATCCACTGCTGGACATAGGTCTCTCCCAAGCATCGCCACAATGACCGGTCCTGTGCTTTCCGCATCCAGCAGATTCTCGCGACCTTCACCAGGTCGTCGGTCCAACCTGCATGTATACCCTTTTAAATCCAAAACGCAAGTCCGATCCTCAAGAACAGTTAATACGATTGTACTTATATTTAATGAATATTTCTTCCAGGTCAATGGAAGACCCTGAGTAAAGACGCAGTTCCCTCACAGAACCTGCCCAAGCTGAACCCTGATGGTACCGTCATGGTCATCAGGAAGAGTCGCACCGTCAAGTACAGGGAAGGCAAGAAAGAGGAGATCCATGGGTGAGTTACAGCATATGATAGTCTGCTGGATAAACTCCTTTAACATTTTTCTTTCTAACAAAAAGTGGGCGTGGCTTTAGCTGTTTGGCAATATCAACATGTTTTGTTAGATTATTGTCACAGTAGACCCGTCTTCAGCTGTCACTCTCCAAAGTTACGCCACAACACTCGGTCTTCTGCCTTCCGCATCCAGTCCTCCCCAGCCACGTTGTTCAGGTTGTCGGTCCACCTGGCGGGGGGGCGCCCTACGCTGCATTTGCCTATTCGCGGTCTCCACTCAAGGACTCTTCTGCTCCAGCGGCCGTCGGTCCTTCGACAGACATGGCCAGCCCACTGCCACTTCAACTTACTGATCCTACAAGCTAGGTCGGTCACTCCGGTTCTTCTCCGGATAATCTCGTTACGGATTATATCCTTCAAAGAAACTTCAGACATAGCTCGCTGAGCGACTTTGAATTTGTGGACTAGCCCAACTGTCAGTGTCCACGTCTCGGCACCGTAAGTCATGACAGGCAGGACGCACTGGTTGAAGACCTTTGTCTTCAAACTTTGCGGTATAGGCGACGAGAAGACTCTCCGAAGTTTGCCAAATGCTGGCTTCAGCGTTGCTTCATATAAAAAGAGGCCTATACTTTAGTCAAATTTCGAGTGCCATGTGAATGACAATCAGAAGTCGCTTGCACTTCGGCATGTAATGAAATAACCATTTTTTTTGTTTTGTATTGTTGGGTATAGGCATTGCTACATAATATTTTATTGTAAGATTTCTTTGACTACAAATCCTGGCTAAACCAGCTGCTTCATCATCATCATCATCATCATCATCATCATTTCAGCCGAAAGACGTCCACTGCTGGACATAGACCTGCCCCAAGCATCGCCACAGCGACCGGTCCTGCGCCTTCCGCATCCAGCGGATTCCCGCGACCTTCACCAGGTCGTCGGTCCACCTTGGTGGGGGGCCTACCCACGCTGCTTATACAACCTTATTCTTAGTCTATACTAAACCTCTTAAGGGGTCATTGTACTCATCATTATGAACACCTTTTACTATGGGATCAACATGAAATCGCGAAAAAAAAAACAGCTGATCCCTACATTTCGTCGATTTATATGAACATAAATATAGGGATAAGCTGATTTTTTTTTGTGAGATCTGAGCTGTTCCTATAGTAAAAGTTGTCCATAATGATGAGTACAATGACCCTTAAAGAGGTTTAGTGTAAACTAAAAATTAGGTCGTATAAACAATGCCGTTTTCGTTTTCTCTGAAATCGAGCTCGCTACTCTTTTGACGAGTTTTCTCTATTCCCTATAGTTTCTGGTTTGGCTCTCCAGTCCTATCTCAAATACTCGCCCTGCATCTCTCTCGGACTACGTGTCTTATAATTATACACCTTGACATTTACATAACACCGATGTAAGATAAAAATGTCACAGTGTATATGTATTTCCGCCATTGATTTATGAATGGCCGCGAAAAAATAAAAAACACCACAGCTCAAGTTCATGTTACCAAGTCTTTTGTCTATCCGTTCGATTTTCAAATCGTTTTGTTTTTTAATAAAACAAGTTTAACCGGAATTACATCGTGTATTATAATTAAAATTGGTTTTCCTGACGTTTCGAATGCTTTGCAGCGTTCATGGTCGCACGCATGGTATAATAAGATGTTTCACCAGGTACTCTCTTCCCGTGACAGCTAGGTCACGTGATTGCCTCCGTACTATGTCATCGGCTGTGGAGCCAATAGCGGGCTGTTATCGTGACACTTGTCAGTGTGATGTGCTGCCACTTTGTGTAAATAAATTACCCGAGCAAAATGCATTTTTTCATTTACTTGCTTCGAGGTCGTGGGTTCGATTCCCACAGGACACAAATATTTGTGTGATGAACATGAGTGTTTGTGTTTCTCTGGTTGTTTCTTATGTATTATAAGTATGTATTTACAAAAAAACAAGTATATAAGTATTATATCCATTGTCTAGTACCCATAGCACAAGCTCTGCTTAGTTTGGGACTAGATGGTGATGTGTAAAATGTCCCAAAAACATTTATTTATTAATTCTATAAAGAATCACTTTTGAACTAGTAATTTTATACAGTTTTCTTTAATAACTAATTAGATGGATAACACGAGATAACAAATAATTAGGCTAGTTAGGAATTTATTTTATATTCATTACAAAACAAGTAAGAACAAAAATCTCCTTAAATATATTGAAGATATCAATAAATGGCAGCACTGATCGTGACGTAACTTGGAGGCATCGCGCTGTCATCGCGGGAAGAGAATACCTGGTGAAACATGTTATTATACCATGGTCGCACGAAGTGGTCGTTTTGTTTTATTTGCCGGTCAAATTTCTCATAGGAAACGGAAACTTTTCGAACGTTTGTGAATCAGGCTTCGGGTCTGCCGCTTCTGAAAGTTGTCAGCCCTATCTGTGTGACTCACGCTGAGATAAGACCACCTGTGTTGCTCAAGTGATTGTCGTAGAAGCAGATAAAGGGATTAAATGCTAACAATAAACTGCGATTTCCGTCTGCCAATCTTGGTGATAATGACAATTTGTCATTTGATCTACCTCGTTGATCTAGTTCTCGCAAGCGCGACTGCCAAGCGTGGGGTCCTGGCTCCGAACTCTGGGTCGGGACAAGTGTTATTGGGTTTTTTCACTAGGAAATTTTCAGCAGCAGCCCGGAGTCTGGATTTGTGTCCGGTTAGTAGTAATATCAATCAATCAACTCGGCCTATCGCAGTCAACTGCTGGACATATGCCTCTCCCAAGTTGCGCCACAACGCTCGGTCCTCTGCCTTCCGCATCCAGTCCCCCCCAGCCACGTTCTTTAGGTCGTCGGTCCACCTGGCAGGGGGGCGCCCTACGCTGCGTTTGCCGATACGCGGTCTCCACTCAGGGACTCGTCTGCTCCAACGGCCATCGGTCCTTCGACAGACATGGCCAGCCCACTGCCACTTCAGCTTACTGATCCTACAAGCTATGTCGGTCACTCTGGTTCTTCTCCGGATAATCTCGTTACGGATTTTATCCTTCAAAGAAACTCCAAGCATAGCTCGCTCCATAGCTCGCTGAGCGACTTTAAATTTGTGGACTAGCCCAACTGTCAGTGTCCACGTCTCGGCACCGTAGGTCATGACTGGCAGGACGCACTGGTTGAAGACCTTTGTCTTCAAACTTTGCGGTATAGGCGACGAGAAGACTCTGCGAAGTTTGCCAAATGCTGCCCAGCCCAGACGGATCCTTCTGTTGGCTTCTTTCTTGAAGTTGTGTCTACCAAGTTGAATTGCCTGCCCTAAGTAGACGTATTCCGTTACAACTTCGAGTGCCGACCCTTCGACTCCTTCGAATCCTTCGAATAGTAATATGCTCGCCCCCTATTACATGTGACTTATAACATAACTGGTGAAATGGGGGTGCACTATACATCTCTGCTTACTGTTTTTATGTAATCAACTCGGCCTATCGCAGTTCAGTGTCTTCTGGACATAGGCTTCTCCCAAGTTGCGCTACAATCTCGGTCCTCTGCCTTCTGCATCCAGTCCCCCCAGCCACGTTCTTCAGGTCGTCGGTCCACCTGGCGGGGGGGCGCCCTACGCTGCGTTTGCCGATTCGCGGTCTCCACTCAAGGACTCGTCTGCTTCAGCGAACCTTTATCTTTTATCTTTATCTCCTTTGGTTCGATTACTATTTTTTTTGGATCTATAGATTAAACAGTTGACTTTTTAGGGTTCCGTAGTCCTACAAGGAACCCTTATAGTTTCGTCATGTCCGTATGTCCTAATCCTTTACAGCTTAATAACTTCTACAGTTATAAACATAAGTAAATGAAATTTTGTTAAAAAATAGAATAGATATAGATCTCAATTTGAAAAGAATAAAAATATCATGATTACGTATTTTAGGGGTGGCGCCCATACATGTGAAATGGGGATGAAAAATTTTTTTTCGCTGCACCCCCTCGTGTGGGGTATAATTGAATAGGTCTACTAAAATGAAGGTAATGTTTCATACATCACTTTTTTATCAGGTGTACCATCTGCGAAATATAGCCTGCCAATGTGGCTTGCAATGTGTCCCCCCCCTGCCATTTCTTAACTATGCAATGTAGAAACTTATAATCTTCCACATTGATAGACCTTTGTAAAAACTCTCTTTTAAAATTATTTCGAGCATATTGTGATTATAATTTTTTGAGTTATAGAGAGAAAACTGAAAAATACTTAAAACGTCCTAGTTCAAAGGTCATTGACCTAAGAGAAAAATGATAATAGCAAATAATGCTCCTTTAGCTACTTTCTATTTGAAAAAATCACAAAAAGTAACTTTGTGTTATGTTGACATGACACACTTCTTAAATTTGGCACTATACAGCGCCATCTAGCGGCTACTGACAACACTCTCTAAGTCGCCAATGCTGCCGTCTATTGCAAAAACTAAAATAGACATGATTAATATTCGATTTGATTTGTTTGTAACACCTACTTAAGGAACCCTATAATACTGAGCATGGCCCGACATGCTCTTGACCGGTTTTTTTTTTGTTTGATGAGAATTTAAATAACACTTGTATTAACGGTGAAGGAAAACATCGCGGTGAAACCTGCAGGATTTAAAAAGTTCTCAATGGTGTGTAGTCCGCCATCCCGCAGTAGGCCAACGTGCCATGAGTAGGAATGAGCGTCTACCGCCTTACTCAGGGACTCACCGGACACGGTTCAATCAATCAACTCAGCCTATCGCAGTCCACTGCTGGACAAAGGCCTCTCCCAAGTTGCGCCACAACGCTCGGTCCTCTGCCTTCCGCATCCAGTCCCCCACAGTCACGTTCTTTAGGTCGTCGGTCCACCTGGCAGAGGGGCGCCCTACGCTGCGTTTGCCGATTCACACCGATTCACCGTTTGGACACGGTTGTTTCGGTGAATATCTGAATAAGATCGGACGCGAGGCTACGGTAAATCGTCACCATTGTGGAACACACTCGCGGAGTGTCCTGCTTGGACCTCTGAGCGGCGAGTCCTAGTTGAAATAATCGGGCAAGATCTCTCTCTGCCAACAGTAGTGTCGGCTATGCTGGCAGACGACAAATTGGAGGAAAGTAGCCTCTTTCTGTGAAACCGTCATGGTTCAGTAAGAGGTCGTGAACCGGGATTGAGAGAGGGCCGATCCTGCTCGGAGAAAGTGGCGCCGGAGAGGCAACCGCTCCCCCTTATTGTGCTGTAGACGGCCACTGGGGGGGTTTAGTGAGTATGAATCCCACACACCCAGGCCGTGTCAACTGAGGCCTGAATCCTTCTCATTCCGAGAAGAGGCCCGAGCAGTTAGGCAGTAATGAAAATTTTCTCATTATCATCATCATCATTTCAGCCGAAAGACTACTGCTGGACATAGGCCTCCCCAAAAAAGGGGGATATGCCATTATCGCCACGCTTGGCAGGCGGTTTGGCGATCGCAGTTGGTCAGTTGGTTGGAAAATCTCATGATTATTACTAATTAATTAAATCAATTGTTTTATTGCATTTCAGTGAGAAGGCAGACAATAAATGGTCTTTGAACTTAGCTACCCACAGTGCCCTGCCAGCCACTGACGCACACATGAACTGTGACGCTCCGGACAATAACGTGAGTTATAATAAACATTACACAGTCATACTTGTTGATAGAATATGCTTTATTGTTTGTTTAGTCACCAGTAAGGTCCGTTTACAGAAAGCTCCTCAAGTACAGTTTGATCTACAATCAACTGATCACTACTTAAGGGAAACGTAGCAGCCAAGTGGCGCCCCCATCAGTAAAACAATTATTACTCGCTGAACATTATTTATCGAAAATTCGTTTTTAACGATTGAAGTACAGTGGGCCTAGTACGAGTTTGACACTTACCGATACTTCCATCGAATTCGACGACTTTCATTCATAAATCAGTAGCGCCCCTGGCGGATACGAGGAGGAACTACTAATTTATGAATGAAAATCGACGAAAACTATGAAAGTATTATAAAGTGTCAAACTCGTACTAGGCCCCCAGGTACTGTAGTTTAATCAGAAACTATTGACTCTGTAATAGTACATTATGATACAAGTGAGCCAAGTTGACTATTATACTCAAGGCTGGATTGCAGCCCGAGCCGAAGGCGAGGGCGTAATGGAGCCGAGAGTATAATAATCAATGCTCACGCGTGTCATTGTGTCTGTGTATCCATGTGCTTTGTGTCAAATAAATGTTTCTTTCTTTCTTTCTTTTCTTTCTTTCATACGACGTTTTTCAACACACTTGCGAGGAAAAAAACATAAATTACACATTTTAGACAAATATTGAATTTGTGAAAAATGCGCCCGCAGGTGGTCGAAGGTAACCGCCATACAGCCTAATATAACAATATTATAAATTGTTTTTTTTTTATAACACAAATTAATATTAATTTGTTGACAAAAATTAATAATTTGATGAAATGAAATGTTTATATAGCATATTTTAATTAAATACAGTTGATTTATTCCCAAAAATGTTTAATTTAGTTCAGGCATAAAAACTTTTTGCTGCGATTTAAAAATAAACTGTAAAGTAAAAAGCACTAGTGCGATAATATAACGTAAAAAAGCACGCGTGCGTTATAAGCCACATTAAGAACCAAAAAGCGATGCAATAAGAGCCACTTTACGAGCAAGTGTGTTGAAAAATATAGTATGCTTTAGTTGTAGATAGAAAAAATGCCAAAAGTGGCCGTTTTTCGCACTTTTTCCATCAAAAACTACAGCGAAGTAAAATTTACAGAGTTAATAGTTTCTGATTAAAGTACAGTACCTGTACTTCAATTGTTCAAAACGAATTTTCGATAAATAATGTATTCAGTGAGTAATAATTGTTTTACTGATGGGGGCGCCATTTGGCTGCTACATTTCCCTTAAGGATAGAATCGTTACTTGGGAATCAGTCTTATTCCAATACGGTTATTATAACAACATAACACACGAATATAACCTGAAACAGGAAAGAAATCTCTACTCAAGCATGGTCTCGACCACATTTTAGTGATTACAGATCAAATCTCTGCTCAAGTACCGAAACAGGTGACAGTATAAAATAAAGCTAAACTCAGCTGAACTGTGATCAATGAATCTGTGCTTGAGGAATGTTCTAAAATTAAATCCCAACTCAAAACTAGTTTTAAACAGTGATCAACGCTTGAGGAACGTTCTGTAATACGGGCTTAAAAGTCGATAAATATTTTGGAATTTCAAAATTAATATCCTGAAGCTTAAGGAATAAAATCCTACGAATACTATAAACGCGAAAGTCTGTTCGTTGGTTTGTCCTTCCTTCACGCAGCAACGGACAACCGTGATTTTTTGCATAGAGATAGTTTATGGGGTGACATAGACTACTTTATTCAGAAAAAATTAACGTTTTCTGTGAGATAAAGAACGGCAGCGAAGCGTGTAAAAGCTAGTAAAGAATAATTGTTAAAGCTGAAAAGGATTTCAAAATATTGTTCTGAAGCTTTTTTTTTAACTTTCGTCATTGTCAGTTTGTCTGTCCGTCTTCTGCAAGTCTTGCAAGTCACTTTTGTACAAGTTATATATATATAGGGTTATTTGTAAAACACCGTTAACCTCTCAGGACTATGTTACTAACATAATAAACAACAACTTTTGTTCTATGACTTTTTACAAAACATAATACATTTACCGAAAACAAACCTTCAGGATTTTGTTGTCCTATCTAACACATTTCAACTCTGTATTTTGTTGTACCTACCTACGTCTGCCGCGACGCAAGCGCATCAAAGCGACCGACCGACTAACTGAGGGTACGAGCGGTCGTAAATAGGTCAAGTTCAAGCGCCCCCGCCGCCCTAACCCCGCTCCCCTCGCTATTTAACTATCGCGCTTTCTTTTGCTTCGCATGGACTTCGTAACATTTAGAGCGTTCAATTTAAATATTTTTATTTTTTTATGAAAATCTGATGAATTTTTAAAAGTCATTGAACAAAAGTTGTTGATTATGATGTTAGTAACATAGTCCTGAGAGGTTAACGGTGTTTTACAAATAACCCTGTATATATTTTTTATGGTATAGGATGGCGAAACGAGCCAAAGACCCACCTGATGTTAAGCGGTTACCTTTGCCCATAACAACTCCAATACCACCTAGGCTGTTGCCTAAATGGTACCGCAAGTCGGTTAGCCAAACTAAGACATGAAGATGGAAAGTCTCATGTGATTGTAATTTCACCGGCACCACCCTTCAGACCGAAACGCAGCAATGCAAGCATCACTGTTTGGCGGAGAAGTAGGTACGGTGGTAGTACTTCCCCGGACGAGCTCATTCATAAAGGAGCTCTGCTACTACTGATGATTGGTATTCGATTTAAGGAAGACAGGATTTTTTTATATATTTTTGTAAGTATTTTTTTATTCCATCCCCAGCTAGCCTACCGCTACCCAGCACTCAACAGCATGAATCTATCACCACAAATACCAACCAACCACATGCCTCTCAAGCCCAAAAAGCAGGATGCTTTCATGCAAACTGACCCCGTTCAGTCCGAGGAAGATGATTCACAACCGAACAACAGCTACAGCGAAGTCTCAGATAAATACCCAGAAAACTTAGAATACAACCAGAGCCCGTACCAAAAAGAACAAGAATTTGACAAGAAATATGAAGCGAAAGATTACACGAATAAACCTGAGGATTATCTCCCACAAACAAACGAAGAATATAATAAAGAAGCTGAGAAATATGCTCTAGAACGAAAAGCTTTGAACGGTTATGAGAAACCGTTAATAGAAAATTTTAATAAACCCATTGAAACATACCAGAAAATCAATGATTTGTATACAGGGTTTGATAAACCATTCCGGTCAGACTACGGATTCCAGAATTACCCGGATAGTGTGGAGCTGTTACGGAATCAACAACATAATCTACAAATGTTGCAAGAACAACATAGGATTACGGAGAATCAGAATTTTTTCAATGAAAATCATATAAAGCAAGAAATTGATATTAATGTCGACGATGATAAGTTTATGTATGAACGCAATAAGGAGCAGTTGGGTATGTACTTAATTTGTTTATTTACTTGCCAAACGCAACTCAAATTTTAAGTCACCGTTGTTAAGTCTCATGGTCACTCTAAGGTGCATTAAAGCGACGGAACGTCTTTTAAGACGCTGACAACAGCCAAATGCCCCAAATAGGCTTCTTTTAAAAACATTTTTAGATGTATCTATTCAGTTTGTGGCAGTGAAAAAAAAAAATGTTAATCTTGATCGTATTTTCTGAAACTGTATTGTGCCCAAAACACGTTTTCTTGAAGTTTTCTCGATAGAAAAGAAGTGTAAACTAACCTCTTAAAAAATGCTTTAAAGCAAACAGTCTCTATTATTTACTAAATATTATAAATAAAATTAAGAAAACAATTGAGAAAGACAATAATCTAAACATTTGTTGTTTCCGTTTTTCAAATAAGCTTTTAGTTTTTTATTTAAAAATGTTTTTGTTAATTTTCATTCAAGTTGAGCGGCGTATCCGACGTCCCTCGGCTCGTTGCCTCTCTTTCAGTTCTGTACGAAACGACAGTTACCGCAGAGGTCTGATTTTTTGGGTGTTGTCAGCCTCTTAAGAACGTAACCTCTCAGCACAGACCAGTAAGCCTCAAGACGTCACATAAACAAAGTTTTGCATGAGAACATAGTCGTAAAATGTTGGCGGCGACCGGGGAGCGGACGGCGCGTTATGATTGGTCGGCTCAAATGTACGGTGATATGATTGGTGCCGCTCGCTGACGGAGTGACGTCCCGATTGGTGGCTGGGCGTAAGATATGCAGTGCTACTGCATATGCTTTGTGACCGGGGGTATCCGGCTAATAGGCGTCTAGAGGCTTACTGGTCTGTGCCTCTCAGGCACCCTTGGACCGTTTTCACCCACCCAATCCCACCAAATCCCAATCCAACCGTCTCAGCAAAACCAAGTCAATTTATACTCTATTTTTGATGGATTAAAGTTCAAATTCTATTGAATGGCGCATGCGCAGTGGTGCCTGAAGGAAACTTATTGGGTTAAACTTGCCAGGGGTGCCTGAGAGGTAGGGTCAATTTTTTTTTAATTTTTTTTTATATTATAGGATGGCGAAACTAGCTAAAGGCCCACCTGATGTTAAGCGGTTACCTTTGCCCATAACAACTGCAATACCACCTAGACTGTTACCTAAATGGTATCGCAAGTCTGTTCGCCAAACTGAGACATGAAGATGAAAAGTCTCATGTGATTGTAATTTCACCGGGACCCGTACCCTTCAGACCGTAATCTACGAGACCGCGCGACGCTTCGCAAAGATTTGCTTCACCATTCGCGTCGCGCATTCCTGCGATATAATTATGAACTTTGGCCAGCAAGACGGCCTTGCCGCACGAAATCGCATCGTAGCAATTCGCGTCGCAGTTTACGTTGAAAATCACATCGTGTCGATTTGCGGTTTTGTGTTTCGCTCCTATAGTTAAGTGTCGTTTGAGTCGTCTCAAGGGGTCATTCTACTCATCAGTATCAATCAACTCAGCCTATCGCAGTCCACTGCTGGACATAGGCCTCTCCCAAGTTGCGCCACAACGCTCGGTCCTCTGCCTTCCGCATCTAGTCCCCCCCAGCCACGTTCTTTAGGTCGTCGGTCCACCTACGCTGCGTTTGCCGATTCGCGGTCTCCACTCAAGGACTCGTCTGCTCCAGCGGCCATCGGTTCTTCGACAGACATGGCCAACCAACTGCTACTTCAGCTTAATGATCCTACAAGTTACGGATTTTATCCTTCAAAGAAACTCCAAGCATAGCTCGCTCCATAGCTCGCTGAGCGACTTTGAATTTGTGGACTAGCCCAACTGTCACAACTGTCACTTACTCATCAGTATGAACAACTTTTATTATGGGACCAACGCTGTCATTTGAGTGTTGGTCCCATAATAAAAGTTGTTCATACTGATGAGTACAATAACCCCTTAAGAGGTTTTCAGTTATTTTAATAACACGTTGTATACTGGGTGTCAGGGAAACGCTCCCGAAACTGAAACGCTATTAATATACTACCTAAACACAATCGAATACCAATAACCATTAGTCTTATACTCATTGTTTTAGTGATTTGATATTTTTCAAACCGGCAATGTAAAGCGTACAAAACTCGGGATCAATGCCGCGCGTACCTAACCTACCTACGCTCGCTACAACACGGACTGCGTATGCGAGCGGATGTCGTTCACCCCCAGCGCTGGCTGATTAGTGTTATCTGTCTGCAACAAAATCCTCCTTTAAAAAAATATGTCATAAATATGAAGATTTTGATGCCCTAAATCTGTTCCTGATGGCCAATTTTTCTATCACGTCTAGATTTTTCGATATGATTTTTTTTCCAAAATATCATAAATTTAGGTTTTTTTTAATCGTTTTATGCGTTAACATTATAAACGATGTATATACATACGAAATAGGTTTTTGCTAGTCGTAAGAGAAAGAAGGAAAGTGCCGAAAGTGATTTCTATGGTAGTACTTATGCGCCTGCGCAGTGAATACTGCGTAGGCGTTGTGATTTTACAACAGTTAGTTGAAAACTTGTCTTTTAATTGTTTACGTTCTATATCAAATACTTTAGTAAGTTTTGCACAAAATTCATAATATGTAATTATATATTTTAAGTATTTTTCCATTTTATTTATCCATTTTTTTATGGACAGAGATAAAAAATATAAAATTGAGCGATTCGCCGAAACTTCGATGGAAATTATAAAAAGAAAAAAAAAACTACAAAATAACTTGAATTATATTACCATAATGAGATAAATATACTGGTATTTCTATAACTTGTGACTGTAAAATTAGCATTTTTCGCTATAAAACTTAGACTGAAGTCTTTTTTCACATTTTTGTAATTGTTGTTACTTTCATAATATCGTTTTTTAATTATATGGATTGTATTTAAAATCTACGTGCTGTATTCAGATGCATGTTAAATTCCGTGTTTAGAGCACCAAATATGATGTTATAATGCATGAAAACAATGAGGAGAAAATTAAAATGAAAGACGTATTGTAGGTAAAAGTACGTTATATTGTCTTAACATCCAACTTAAGACTAAGCGCGCTAACAACTTGAAAGTACATAATTCTTACTTACTTATAATTAGCTTACGTTTAGGTAATATGATTAACCTACACACTACACCAGTTTATTTTATTTGAATTACATTGCGAACTTTATAAATTCAAGTAAATAAATGGGTTTTTTGTTGCAAATCAGTTTTATTTAACCGACCAAAGCTGGTTATGTGAGAAAATGCAAAAAATAAATGAAAAAATTAAAAAAAGAATCCCTTTTTTTTTCGTGGTTTCGTATCAGTAATCACCAGTACTATCACCTACCTTCGTTTTCGGAAGCGTTTCCCTGACACCACCCAGTATTTATAGATGAGCCCTTCTTTTGCAAATTCAAGATAATACATTTTTATACCTTTCACTTGTTTCTCGTCATGCAGGGCAGTGATATCAACAATCATTGTTTTTAGTAGTTTAAACGTAATTTTTAATAATATTATATTACTGTAGAGTTATATTTTACCATAATATTATGATTTACCTACTATGCTGAGTATAATATTGGCTTTTACTTTACTATCAACTTACTATTACCGCAATAGTATAGTGGTTGTAAGACTTGTTAGTGCAGCTGATAATGTCAGGGCTTGGTTCAGTTCTCGGGTCGGTACTCAAATTGTTATTGAAGTGTTAATTCCATTACTGCCAATTCGGGAATCGCATTTCGCTTGGTGGTAGCTTTTTTTTGTACACACGGCTACACATCAAGCTGTACTATTCCAGTATAAACTGACCTCGCATCGTGTAGGTTTTCTGGGGGCCTAGTACGAGTTTGACACTTTATAATACTTTCATAGTTTTCGTCGATTTTCATTCATAAACTACTAGTTCCTCCTCGTATCCGCCAGGGGCGCTACTGATTAATGAATGAAAGTCGTCCAATTCGATGGAAGTATCGGTAAGTGTCAAACTCGTACTAGGCCTACTGTACAACGCGAGGTCAGCCTTTACTGGTTTTGTACAGCTTGATGTGTAGCTGTGTGTACTATACATGCTGACATTTTTATTGCTTCTCTCCCGAAAAAGGGGTCATTGTTCTCATCAGTATGAATAACTTTTACTATGGGACCAACCCTGAAATCACAAGAAAAAAAACAATTGTTCCCTAAATTTGTGTTCACATCATCATCATCATCATTTCAGCCGAAAGACGTCCACTGCTGGATATAGGGCTCCCCCAAGCATCGCCACAACGACCTTCTGTGCCTTCCGTATCCAGCGGATTCCCGCGACCTTCACCAGGTCGTCGGTCCACCTTGTGGGGGGCCTACCCACGCTGCGCCTTCCAGTACGCGGTCGCCACTCCAGAACTTTACTGCCCCATCGGCCATCCGTTCTGCGAGCAATGTGCCCCGCCCACTGCCACTTAAGTTTGGCAATTCTTCAGGCTATGTCGGTTACCTTCGTTCTCCTGCGAATCTCCTCATTTCTGATTCGATCACGCAGGGACACTCTGAGCATAGCCCTCTCCATTGCTCTTTGAGTGATTTTGAGCCTTCTTATCAGGCCCATTGTGAGCGACCACGTTTCAGTGCCGTAAGTACTGGCAACACACACTGGTCAAAGACTTTCGTCTTGAGACACTGCGGTATTTTCGACGAGAAGATATTGCGTAGCTTTCCGAACGATGCCCAACCGAGTCGGATTCGACGATTGACCTCTTTCTCGAAGTTGGACTTACCTAGCTGGATGGTTGTTAACGATTATGTACACCTAGGACAAAAGCTACTTATAGCTGGTCCAAAATGCCTTGATTTTTCATTTGTCTAAACCAAACTGATATAACTTTCAGATGCAGACATGTACAACGGCAGGAGACTAATCGAGCAGCAACGCTTGTTGGAACAAATACAGCATCAGGTCAAACAGGAGCCGGATGCTGCCAACGGTGAGTGTTTGTCTTTCTCTTGTTTTCATGCCGTTGTGAAAAGTATAGACATTCATCAAGGTTGTTAGCTAGACTGACAGCCCAAGGAGCCAGCGATCAATGCACCTCAGTCCTCATATTAGTCTAATTTTAGAAGTCCTCATAATAATTATGCTAATTTTTTAATCCTCCCATTTTATTAATTAATTAAGTCCTCATTTTACACAAATTTTAGGAGTCCTCATAATGAACTTATTTTAAAAGTTCTCATGTTTTTATAACTAAATACGTCCTCGTATTTTTCTAAGTAAGTTCTCATATTAAATAAATTTTGTGTCCTCATATTGTACTAATTAATCAAGTCCTCATATTATTACTTTAATTTTACACCATTATGGCACACCTCGGCCATTCAATACAATATAAATGCTAGCACACCTACATATGCATTATGGCATATCCCCTCAACATTTGCTTGGGGGAGGCCATGTCCAGCAGTGGACGTCTTAAGGCTGAAATGATGATGATGATGATGACACCTACATACACAAGATTACGTCTGTATACGAACGCACACACACGTGTAGGTTAGGGATGTTCGCCGCTCGTAATGCCGACTGGGTTCCAAGCGCTTCTCAGTAGTTCTCAGAGATGGCGTGAGTGTATAGCGACTGGCGATTGACATCCATCGCAATCTTGCAGTCCAATTGTCAGCAAACCGTGGGTGGGTGCGGGGTGCGGGTGAGAAATCTTAAATTGGCGGGGGGCGATGAGCAGCCGTTCTGTACGATAGTACTATTAGGTATTCTGTGATTATGGCATGTTTAAAGCAAGTAAACCTTTTTAACGTGACGGATTTCTTTAGAAGACAGTTTTTTTCGTGATTATCTGACAGACAGACGTGACAAAGCTATATTAGCCTAAATAGACCCCAGATTACTCTGCGGCGCATTGGAAAAACTTAAAAATCTAATAAATAGCTTTATATTTGTTTCAGGATGCGAGAATGTGATGCAGCCACAAGGCAGCCCTTACTATCAGTCCAACACCCATAATAATGTGCCAGGTATGTTTATTAAGGCTAGGCTCCCAAAATGATGTGACTTTTTGAAAACATATGCTGAATCGAACACATGCTTGACGAATGTCAAATTTAGATACATGTTTTATTGAACCTTTATCTATCGTTTGACTAGACGGTTACATAATAAGTTTATTTTTGTTCGATACTTTTATTTTTTGAAAATCACGCGTTTTTAGAGATTTTGTGAATATTTCTCCTTTATTATTCAAGTGAGTTATATAAAATATATGCAGATAGAAAGATAATAAAGTTTATTAAATACTGGCTAGAGGATTTTTTTATAGATTGGTTAGTATTCTTGTAATAAAACGAAAACTGTTTTGAGACTTACGTTATTTACTTCCGTGGTAAAACGCGCGAGAATGATTTTCTCGAAAAGGAGTTCTATTGCAATTGCATACAATTGACGAGAGCGGCCCGCAGTTGCGTGTGTAAGGGGAGTGCGAGGGTGGGAATTACGTTTTGGGAGCGTCCTCTTAATGTGTATTAATTTTTATTAAATTTAGTTATGGTCATTAATTCATAACAATAAGAAAGCTTATTTTAACTAAACGTGTATTAGAAAATTGGTAGTTCCCTATTACAGTACACGGTTAGTTACAGTAGACAGTGTTACCAGCATGCAATATAAAAGATAACATCACACCTGTATTCCCCGACTAGCTCACATTTTGCACACATTTTGCCTGTTAAAAGTCCCATGTAATAGGGGGTGAGCCTATTGCCACTAACTGGGCACAAATCCAGGCTCCGGGCTGCTAAACACAATAACACTTTGCCCAACCCGGGAATTGAACCCAAAACCCCCATGCTTAGCAGTCACGCTTGCGACCACTAGGCTTAACAACTAGAGCATACTACAAAATTAATGATTTTTTGAACGAAAAAGACTGTAAACTACTAAAATGAAATTATAAATTTATTTATTTGACTTCTGATTTATTGATTTTAATTTAATTTACTGACTTGGCATTTTTTGTTTTGCTTTTTATTACACCATAATGTCTTTTAATAATGATTTATATAGTATACCTAATAATATTTGAAATGAATGTTCATGTCGTGCTCACATATAACTTGTTTTTTTTTTTTGCATGCCAACTGGTAAAATATGGTTGAACTTTGTTTATTATGTTTACCACCATGTTATGTACCATGTACCCATATTTGCAAAATAAAATATCTTTATCTTTAATCGATATGGAATTGTAATCATTGGCTCATCGTCATTAGAAGATATCTTTTGTTCATTCATTCATTCATTCATTTATTTAATAACAATCTTAAATTGTGTCTGAATTTTTACATAAAGAAAAGATTCCTAATTTATATTATTATAAATTAGGAAAAAAAAAAAAAAAAAAAAAAAAAAAAGTTTGTTGGACAAACCTGTCAGTTTTCCACAACGTGATTTCCCTTGTAAACTTAATTTCATCTAAAATGTTGATAAAAAAGCCGACGTATGGAAGAATGTAGCTAAACCTCGAGGCAGGACGTTCCTCTTGATGTATAATTTATTGTACTTTGTGTAGCGAGCGGCTACTACGAGCAGCTGTCGCGGCCCGGCCCGGAGCTACTCATAGCCAAGCAGAATGCACTGGCGGCGCACACGCAGCTATGTAAGTGGCATTTACTATCATCATTTCAGCCGCAAGACGTCCACTGCTGGACATAGGCCTCCCCCAAGCATCGACCTTCACCAGGTCGTCGGTCCACCTTGTGGGGGGCCTACCCACGCTGCGCCTTCCAGTACGCGGTCGCCACTCCAGAACTTTACTGCCCCATCGGCCATCCGTTCTGCGAGCAATGTGCCCCGCCCACTGCCACTTCAGTTTGGCAATTCTTCGGGCTATGTCGGTTACTTTCGTTCTCCTGCGAATTTCCTCATTTCTGATTCGATCACGCAGGGACACTCCGAGCATAGCCCTCTCCATTGCCCTTTGAGTGACCTTGAGTCTTCTTATCAGGCCCATTGTGAGCGACCACGTTTCAGTGCCGTAAGTAATTACTGGCAACACTCACTGGTCAAAGACTTTCGTCTTGAGACACTGCGGTATTTTGGACGAGAAGATATTGCGTAGCTTCATTTACTATACAGAGTGTATATACAAAAACTGAAAACCTCTTAAGGGGTCATTTTAATTATCATTATGAACAATTTATACTGTGAGATCAACCCCATAATCGCGATAAAAAATCAGCTGCTCCATACATTTATGTTCGCTAGGAACTCGACAAAATAAATAAATAAATATTTTTTGGACACTTTTACACAAAACCATCTAATGTAGACAACAGGTGTTTTTTTTCCCGATTTCAGGGTTGATCCCATAGTAAAAGTTTTTCATAATGATAAGTACAACGAGCCCTTAAAAGATTTTGAGGTTTTTGTATATACAGCTTGTATTATTTAGTACATTACTAGTTAACGCCCGCGTCTTCGCTCCCGTGATATGGTGACAAAGATATCCTATGTCAATCCAGGACATGGCCTATCTGGGGGCCAAATTTCATCCAAATCCGTTCATCAGTTTCAGCGTGATTGAAGGACAAACAAAGAAATGAATAAAAGATGCATATTTTTCGCATTTATAATATTAGCAGGCAGGGCTCGGATACCGGTTAAATTTTGAAACCGTTATTATGTACTTGAAGCAAAACCTTTAAATTTCGGTTTCGTTCGAATAAACCGGTTTTTTAAACCGGTATTTTGAGGGAACTTTATGTAAAGGTTTTTTTTCAGATTTACCGGTTTAGAGCTATAAAAACCAGTTAATACAAACAAACGCCGTTTATTTTTTATTTTTCTTTAGTAGAAAGAGAATTTCTGTTTCGCGACGAACGTTTATTTCACTGTTTCAATCAGATCCGCTGCAAAAAATCCAAAAATGGGTAAGTATCTACTTTTCTTGTCATTCTTACTTGGCGCTCGTCGATTTAACCGGTAAATTTAGGTTAAATAAAATTCTTTAAACGTTCACGTTTGTTCAAGAAAAGTTCGGAGCTAAACCGCAATAAACCGGTACTAACCGGTATTTCTCAAACCGGTTCCGAGCCTTGTTAGCAGGATATACAGCTGTTCGGTGTAGTGCCAGACGCACGCACTTATAAATAAAGATGTTCGTTATATTAGGTAGCAGAAAACATAACCTATTATATACAAAAAGCAGGCGCATACTATTATTTACCTGCTATCTGCTATAAATTTTTTCGTCGTCTTGTTTACGAGATTGAGTCGAGATGTAGGTTGTTAGGTTGTGCCACAAGATCAATTATAGAATATAAATCCATTGTAATAAGTTCTATTTTCTAACGCACGTTGCAATTCGAGACTCGGCGGTGTAACTTTTGCTGATTTCGTTCATTATCATATCAATAACAGGCGGCTTACATTAAACTACTCACATTGACTGCCTCGATGGTCTAGTGGTCGCAAGCGCGACTACTGAGCGTGGGGTCCTGGGTTCGATTCCCGGGTCGAGCAAAGTGTTATTGGGTTCTTTCATTAGGAAATTCTCAGTAGCAGCCCGGAGTATGGATTTGTGCCCGGTTAATGGCAATAGGCTCGCCCCCTATTACATGGGACTATAACATAACTGGCGAAATGTGGGTGTACTATACACCTCTGCCTACCCCTTCGGGGAAATACAGGCGTGATGTTATGTTATATTAAACTAACGCAGCCTGCTATATAGCAAGTCAAGGAGCTACATCGCAGACTGTGGTTCACCTATGCGCTCGTGTTCGCACTCGCACATTGCTGATAATGAATATAATAACGCGCACTTACTCGTAGCGTTTCGAACACCGCACCGAAGCCCGAAAGCGGACTGTGATTTCTAACGATTGCTGTATGCTATATTATAACACAATAGTAGTTTATGAAACTGTTGCATAACAGGGGTTATTAAAACACGAGTGTGAGTTTAAAAACCGAGCCTTAGACGAGGTTTTTAATAGTATCACACGAGTGTTTTAATACCTAGTTATGTCAGTTTCATACACTATTTTATCTAAACTCATACAATTTTAAATAAAATACCATAGTCAAAATCTTGGTAACATTGTTATAGTTTTTCTTGATTTTTCTGGTAAAAGATTGTTCGTCATTTACGTTGCTGCATCCAGAAATTCAGGCCATTCAGGCGGGGTCATATTCTCCTCAGTTCAGTATCACTGCTGTAGTCAGATATTTTTGCCCAGAATAAAACTTTAGACATACAAAACCATAATAATAACGTAAACAATTACAATAAATTTACAAGTAACGATGACCAAATCTAGTAGGTCATGGCGCGCGCGCCTACACAGATAATAAAATATAGTCTGGCGAAAACATTATAATCGGAACTAATTTTCAATCCTTGTCAGGATTCCGTCAGTCTCTGTTTTATCATATAAAAATATATATTATATGCCTGTCAACACTTAAATATAATTAAAATCAATATGACAATCCAAATTCCTGACAAAAACGCAATTTTAAACGATAAAAAGGTGTGTTCACTTAAGGCGTAAATTCTAAATAAACCTGGCCAAGTGCGAGTTGGACTTATGCAGTAAGGGTTCCGTACCACCAATCGACCTGATACCCCATAGAAACTGACTTAATTTACGAGAGTTCATCAAAAGATATTAACGCACCGTACGCGAAATATGATTTTTGCATCTCTTTCTTACCACCATATATGTGTATGTTTGTCCTATTTGTAGTATTTGTTGTTAAACAACATAATATGCACTATAAATAGACCAAGTTTGACGCTGGTATGTATTACCGTTTTGAAGATAGAGCAGGAACAAAACGTTGAAAATAATGCATGTTTTTCGAGGTTTCTTGTATCTTTGTTTTTAGACTTTTTTATTTTTAGTATTTGTCGTGATAGTCTAATATATTCTGAGAAAATTTTAACAAAAAAAAAACGTGTGGCACTCTGAGACTGCCGCGGTAAAGCTATTTGCATAGCATTTTTTATGTAAATACAAAGAGGAGGTGCCCTAACGCCGAAACTCTAAGCAGGCATGAGTCACCAGATTGCGGGGCGAAGAGGGGGATTACGCATGCGCAGTAACGCCGATACAACCAATGCCACCTAGAGGCGATTTGCAGAACTAAAGAGACAAGCGTGATATTTCAAAAAGTCATTAAAAGTTCTGCTATTCATCGATAGATGGCAAAACTAAAAAGTATCACCGCTGTGCCGGTCGGAGTGAGGGGTGTTAGGTTATTTTCGTTACGGAATTTCTGGATTCGGTCTCCACGCTCAAGGCCCGCGATAGAAGCTATGCAATAGATTAAAAATGAAAATTCCGCTGTTAGATATGCTGCAAAATACAATTTTAGTGACTGCGTCCTAAACAGCACTGATGATCAAGCAAACGGTTCGCGCACTGGCGTCCTACGAGACACCTGAACGCGGTGACAAGTTCACGCGTCTTTTCCACTTCTATTAACTTTATTTAGATTTCTATGATTGTTATCTTAGGGAGCGTTCAAGTATTAAGTAACACAATTTTTGGTGATTTTTGACCCCCCCCCCATGTAACGCGCCGTAACGTTTTTCTTTACCCCCCCCACCCTAGTAAAACGTTACGTAACCACCACCAAGTGATCATTTTTACCTGAAAGTCACAATTATGTGGCGTAAAGTACCGGAAATTCGCTAATATACCTATGCTATTGTTTTAATCGCGTTAATATTATTTATTAACATTTGAAATTAAAAAAAAAATTGCGTGAGAAAAAAAAAATCTCTACGCGACCGTTCTGAAGGGTTAAAACAATGTTACGTAACGCGTAGTTCAAAACCCTCCCGCCCCTGTAACGCGTCGTAACGTTTCAGAAGACCCCCCCCCCCACACCCCCCATATTTGTTACGTAATACTTGAACGCTCCCTTATGTGCTTCGATGTTTGTTGTGCAGGGCAAAACACAATGAAGCGGCCTTTCTTCTACAGCGAAAGCCCGCACTACAACAGTGCCCAGTTACTGCATAGATATGAGGTGAGCAAAATCATTATCCGTTTCATTGATTAAGGGCTTCTTTCACCATCCCAAAGTAAAGTGTTGATTAGTTACTTTCCGATTAGTGCTAACTGGCGAGTAAAAGTCCCAAGTAACTTTTGTCCGTTTCACAAATGAAGACGAAGCTCCGAGTAATAACTCTACGGTTAACTGAATGAATGTATAACGAGGTCGTGGGTTCGATTCCCACAGGACACAAATATTTGTGTGATGAACATAAGTGTTTGTGTTGGTCTGGGTGTTGCTTATGTATTATAAGTACGTATTTACAAAAAAAAAAGTATATAAGTATTATATCCATTGTCTAGTACCCATAGCACAAGCTCTGCTTAGTTTGGGACTAGATGGTGCTGTGTAAAAATGTCCCAGAGATATTTATTTATTTATTTAATGTATGAAACCATTCAATGTTCATTCCAACTTCGCTTTCACTACAGTCACAGATGTGAATCGTCAAAAAGGTTTTCTATTGTTTGTTACAAGAAGATGCGCCGAAGCGTGTGATTTTAAAGTTTGTTGTGTTTTGATAATTTTAATATTATTAATTAGCCTACAATAAACATGAATAAGATAAAAGGGGTAGGTACCTAAGAAGTGTTAACTTTAATTTGGAAGAACGGGATATTTTGGTATCCCTGGTGTTAAAATATAAAGATATTACAAACAATAAAAAAATTTGTTAAACATGCTTATTAAATTATGATTTTTTCTCTCGCTGGTCTGCTGGAAGAAATTGGCTCAAATACACAATAAGCCTCGGATTAAACCATTTTAGAGTAAAATTCTAACGAAAAAGTCTTGTTCATTATGATGGAACGTTTAAAAGACGAATTCTCGGAATTCTTCGTGATTAAAAATGTTTTAATTATTCTATTTGATCTTCAATCAATTAATACAAATCCATTTTTATTGATTATTGGAAAATTAGTAAACACGATACAAGTTCATGATGCCTACTCGTCAATTAACTCCACTAGTCGACAGATGAAGTAACAAGTAAGTTACATGCCAGTTTATGTAACGGTTAGCGCTACTCGGACATTGTGAAACTAGTAAGGGCCGAGTTCGCGGACAATTAAATAACCACTGTTTCCAAAATCAACCTGTTATTCAACAACAGATTCTTAATATTAATATTTTATGCAGCATAGACTCTTCTAATTACGAAAAACAATCAAATACAGAATATCGATGAATAACCTCAACAATTTCATCCATCAAACGTCAAAAATGTCTTGTTTAAATACCTGGTTAGTACTTAAACGACGTCCTCGACTTCGGTTAGAAAAATCGATTGATTACTGTGATATAACGGTTGGTTATCGGTGGTGAACACCAAAGTTCGGGTTAAACATCTGGTTTTTACATAAACATCTGTTATCTTCTGGGTGAACTTGCCCCTAATATAGTTACTTGCCACTTTAACCGGCGAGTAGCTTACTTGGGACTTTACTTTGAGATGGTGAAAGTAGCCCTTAATGCTACAGGGTAGCCCGTGAAATTCAAAATTTCTTGCGTTTCTTGCAAATTGTAGCTCTATTTCGCGTTGAATATCAATCAAAATATGATTCGCGGCGGTAATAACAATATATCTATTGAATAATGCTCATAATATAAATATACAAGTTGTTGATCTGTAAGCGTGCCATATTTCTAGAGCAAATGATAAATAATGTGCTTAGTCATCTAAAAATACTTGAAAAAAATCTTCGATTTTTTAATACCCAAACTTTCACTAAGAAACATAGCGAGAGGATTTGAGAATAAATCCCGACTTTGAAAATAAGTCATCGGTGGCATTGTCAAAGGGTGGAAAATACCTGCAAATTGTTTTGGTGGTTTCGCACGCATCGTTTTTGTGTCGCACGCGACACACGGAGGGAATTTCTTTATTTACAAATAGGTATTTAAATAAAATGAAAAAATGGTATACATTTTTTTATTGATTCGTGTTCAGTATCAGTGGTATAGTCACCTCCTTAATATAATATGGCACGAATATAGATCAACATGTTGTATACAAAGTGTTATTGAAATAACTGAAAACCTCTTAAGGGGTCATTGTACTCATCACTATAAACAACTTTTACTATGGGACCAACCCTGAAATCGCGAAAAAAAACAGCTGTTCCTTACATTTGTGTTCACATAAATCTATGAAATGTAGGGAACACCTATTTTTGTTTTCGCGATTTGAGTGTTGGTCCCACAGTAAAAGTTGTTCATACTGATGAGTACAATAACCCCTTATGAGGTTTTCAGTTATTTCAATAACATGTACGACAAAAAAACTGTTTTTTTTTTTGCATTATAACTATTATGAAACCGGTTAGTTACAACTGCATCAGGTAGTATCTTCTCTTATCTTATCTTTTCTTAATTACAGGATATGACAAGAATTCTTCAGTGATGAGAGAGACATTCCAAAGTTTCCCGAAAGATAATTTAAAAAAAAACAAGTTGTATGTAAAAAATAATTCTCTTGACGACGATAATCTCTCGACGGTTATTTTTATTTTTTTTATAATTATAATTAATAATTATAGTAACGATAATAATATATTTTTTATTATTAATTTTATTAATAATGAGAAGCGCGAGGTCCCTTGTTGAAGAGTAAAGCTATTTTTATGTTTTTTTTTTTGTATTTATTTAATATTATTATTTTACTTTTTAGTTTTTCCGAGGGACTGAGTGTTGAATTACTATGATGACCTTTGTGATATATGTTTGTGTTTAGTATAAGATTGGTTTTTAGGATTTTTTATCTTTTTTTTTTGAAAATTTGAGTCCTTTTTACCCTGTGTAGGAATATTTTAGTAATATTGTAATACTTAACGCCGCGTATATATCAAACTATCCTACAACGCGTTATTGAAATAACTGAAAAGCTCTTAAGGGGTCATTGTACTCATCAATATGATTATGTGAACACAAATGTAGGGAACAACTGAGTTTATACTATGAGTACAATAACCCCTTCAGAGATTTTCAGTTATATCAATGACACGTTGTATAATGATTTTCCGGGTTTCGAGCTATCTTCTGTGTCAAGTTTCATAAAAGTTGGTGCAGTAGTTTAGTCGTGAAGAATGAATAAACATACAGACATACAAACTAAAAAAATATTAAAAATATCTTAAACATAGTATTCCTTGACGGAGTAAAGTAGGGGGCAAAATTAATTATCAATCTTATTTTATACTAAACACAAAAAACATAGTAATATTAATATCTTATATAATAAATATAAATAAATTAAATAAAACATGAAACTGTACAAATCATCAAAAATTATTATAAAATGTCGCTTTTTATATTATGTACGTTTTTTTTGTATGTTATACTTTGTGTGATTTTTGTAAAAGGTGAAAAAAGCTGTAAGTCCACTGCTGGTCATAGGCCTATTTGATATGCCTATATCATAAAAGTAAGTAGTTACCAATGTAAAAAAAACTTATTTTCTAAAAATTATTATTTTTACAGAAATGTTGCACAAACTATAATATACAACGTTTCATTGAAATAACTGAAAACCTCTTAAGGGGTCATTGTACTCATCAATATCATCATCATCATCATCATTTCAGTCGAAAGACGTCCACTGCTGGACATAGGCCTCCCCCAAGCATCGCCACAACGACCGGTCCTGTGCCTTCCGCATCCAGCGGATTCCCGCGACCTTCACCAGGTCGTCGGTCCACCTTGTGGGGGGCCTACCCACGCTGCGCCTTCCAGTACGCGGTCGCCACTCCAGAACTTTACTGCCCCATCGGCCATCCGTTCTGCGAGCAATGTGCCCCGCCCACTGCCACTTAAGTTTGGCAATTCTTCGGGCTATGTCGGTTACTTTCGTTCTCCTGCGAATCTCCTCATTTCTGATTCGATCTCATCAATATGAACAGCTTTTATTATGGGACCAACACTGAAATCGCGAAAAAAATATCAGCGGATCCTTACATCTGTGTTCACATAGGTAAGTCGACAAAATGTAGGGAACACCTGTTTTTTTTTCGCAATATCAGGTTTGGTCCCATAGTAAAAGTTGTTCATAGTGATGAGTACAATGACCTCTTAAGAGGTTTTCAGTTATTTTAATAACACGTTGTATAAGAGTCCACGACTCGCCCTTGGCATTTTTACTTTATGTATAAGGTCTTAAAATGACATACAATATCTACGATGTATGTTATCATGAATGTCATTCTAACCGAATGACATGGTGACGATTGTATGTCATTTAAAAGGGTGTTTGTGGATCAAAATTTTTGCATTGTTGCCATTTTCTTTTTTAAAGATATTTCTCGTAAGTCTAAAAAATTGTTTTTATTTTATTTACATTTTCTTTAAAACCCTCTAAATCTCTGATTATTTTGACGTTGTTTTTAGTATTTTAGTTTTGTTTGTTATACTATATCAAAAGATATATATGGATATGATATAATCATGTTTAAAATTGCTTAGAACGGTCAAAATAGGATAAAAAAATTATATAATCCAATGCAGAAAATTAGGCTTTCTTTAATAAACTCAAAATGTGTTTGTTACGGCCGAAATAATTCATATTTTTTTTTCTCTAAAATCTTTAGATTTAAGTTTAAAAATTTGTGAACGGGATTTGATGAAAATATGAAAATACAGCAATCTCAATCTGCGGATAGCTTAATAGCCTGCTTCGAACCAAACAGTCAGATTTTCAATATAAATATATTCGATTTAAAAAAAATCCATCTAAAGATTATCGACCTAAATATTTTTAATCTAAAGATGTTCTAGTCTAGAGATTTTCGATCTAAAGATTAGATCGATTATTAATATCAGCCGTGATTATTCGGCCGTTAGTCACCAGACATGGCCAACGGATTATAAGATTGCAGTATTATATTATAAATATACTTGAACATCATTATACTTTTACCTATACTGGGTGTCAGGGAAACGCTTCCGAAAACGAAGATAGGTTGGGTAGGTAGGTGCTGTAGGTCTACTCGCGTTTTACGAACGACAAACGAAGTACGAACTTTCGTTCCGACTGATACTTACATAATAAAGATAGGCACATAAAAAAGGCACAATAAAGATAGACTACGGTTCATAGTCGTATACAATTTACCGGAGATGAGAAAAACAAAAGTCAAAACACGATCATCGCATGCGATAAGGGAACGATGGTTGACCGGAGTAGCAAATTGTGCGATGAATCGTACGATTTATCGAATATCGTCGAACGGGAGTAGACCCCCTGGTTATTACTGACACTAAATCACAAAAAAGTGCGATTCTTTTTTTAAATTTTTTCGTATATTTTTTTTTGCATTTTTCATACATAACCAGCGTTGGGCAGTTAAATAAAACTGATTTGCAAAAAACCCCATTTATTTACTTAATTTTTTAAAGTTCGCAATGTAATTCAAATAAAATATCGGCTGGCGCTAGGGGTGAACGACATCCGCTCACATACGCAGTCCGTGTGGTAGCGAGCGTAGGTAGGTTAGGTACGCGCGGCATTGATCCCGAGTTTTGTACGCTTTACATTGCGGGTTTGCAAAATACCAAATCACTAAAACAATGAGTATAAGGCTAATGGTTATTAGTATTCGATTGTGTTTAGATAGTATAATAACAGCCTTTCAGTTTCGGGAGCGTTTCCCTGACACCCAGTATAAGTGCAAAGTGTCATTGAAAATAATAATAAATAATAATATCTCGTCGCCTTTTACGATGTGAAAAGACTGGGAGCCTATTTTCGGCATATAGGGTTATTAGTAAGATATAGGCTGGTCCTATTATTAACTGTAATATCCTTTTGAACAGTTCTAGCAATTTTACTGAATTATGTGTGAGACCGTTTGCGTGAAAGTGATCTAAATAAGAGTAGTTTTTTTTTAAATATTAAAATGATAATAAGTTTGTAACTAATATATCTTTTAAAAGAGAAATGTTCCATCCTGTAAATCTCACTAAAAGTGTATAAAATAAATTCTATCTACGCGGTGAATTTTCGTTGGTTTTGGAAACGAAAAGGGGTCATTGTACTCATCATTACGAACAACTTTTACTATGGGACCAACCCTGATATCGTGAAAAAAATATCAGCTGATCCCTACATTTGTGTTCACATACATCGACAAAATATAGGGAACAGCTGATTTTTTTTTCACGTTTTCGGGATTCGTCCCATAGCTATAGTTGTTCTTAATGGTGAGTACAATGACCCCTTTTTGTTTCTAAAAACAACGAAAATTCACCGTGTATACAGGGTGTGACAACATTTTAATTATACAAAAAAATATTAAATTAATAATTCAGTATTTATTTTCAATTTAAATTAGCCGAGAAATAAGTACAAGTATAACAAAAAAAGTCGTAAGTATGTACGTTTACAACATTTTTAATATTTTGAAGAAATTATGTATTCTTTTTAAAATTGTTATAGGTGTCAAAAAGTCCTAGGTTCAAGTTAGATCACTTTCACCCAAATGTTATTCTTTGATATTATTTTGTAAAAAAAAATGATAGTTTTTAATTAATGACACATAGTTACCACGACCGTACATGTCTATTTGCCATTTTAATGCTCTTTTTATATTTTTTATTGTTCATACAACAGGTGATGTTTTGACGGTATCGTAGTTCAAAAAAATTAAGGTATTGGGTAAAAAAAAACCTGTATAGGAGAAAAGAAGTTAGAACTGACTGTAGGGTAGTAAGTATTGATCTGAGTGGACCAATCAGCAGTTCTTTAGATAATGTCAGGAATAATATTGGTACTTGCACTACTAAATTCATCTTGATGTGTTAAATAAGGCCAAAATAAATTACTTTGAGTGGCATTACTATACTCATGTTGTAACTACTAAAAGTAGAATAACTTTAAAATTATCAACATTATACGCATAAAAATAGTAAATAAAATAAGTGTTTTATTCAGTTTCGTTACCGACGACTATTTGATTAGTCAACTAATCGATTAGTTAACGTACAAAATTAGTATAGTCAGTTTCGTTTTCGAATACTATTCGATTAGTCAACTAATCGATTAGTTAACGTACAAAATTAGTATAGTCAGTTTCGTTTTCGAATACTATTCGATTAGTCAACTAATCGATTAGTTAACGTACAAAATTAGTATAGTCAGTTTCGTTTTCGAATACTATTCGATTAGTCAACTAATCGATTAGTTAACGTACAAAATTAGTATAGTCAGTTTCGTTTTCGAATACTATTCGATTAGTCAACTAATCGATTAGTTAACGTACAAAATTAGTATAGTCAGTTTCGTTTTCGAATACTATTCGATTAGTCAACTAATCGATTAGTATAGTCAGTTTCGTTACCAATAAAATTGTCAACTAAACCGACTATAGTTCAGTTTTTTTGCCGTCTTAGAAAACCGTGGGTTAGTCTATATCTTATCAGTTTCGTTACCAACTAAATATTGAGTAGTCAACTAATAACAAGACTTACTATAGTTTATTCATTTAATCAGCCGCCTTTAAAAACCGGGGGTTATTCTCTATCTTGTCAGTTTCGTTACCAACTAAATAGTCAACTAAAACGACTATAAATTTAGTCAATTAGTCAAAACATCGCCTGTGTCTGACTTAAGTTACAGCTTTGGGTTGAGTCGGACGACTGTTAAGCGACTGTGGGGCAACTTGAATTCCATTTAGTTCCGTCTTTTTTAGTTCTGTGACCTATACGAATGATATTTGCGTAAACAGATAAATTATTTTGAATAGGAAAACTTTTAAGGGTGAAAAAGTAATGAAAAAAATACATATGACCTCGTCAGGGGAAGTACTACCACCGTAACTACTTCTGCCGCCAAACAGTGATGCTTGCATTGCTGTTTCGGTCTGAAGGGTACGGGTGCCGGTGAAATTACAATCACATGAGACTTTACATCTTCATGTCTCAGTTTGGCGAACCGACTCGCAATTCCATTTAGTCAACAGCCTAGGTGGTATTGCAGTTTTTATGGGCAAAGGTAACCGCTTAAAATCAGGTGGACGTTTAACTCGTTTCGCCATCCTATAAAAAAAAAAACAATAGATGAAAATTTCATGTTCCTGCGCAAAGTCGACATGGGATCCCGCTTGCATTATACGTTAAAATAATAAAATAATTAATAGATTAAATAATATAATCAATAACAAGAGAAGATTAACAGTTTTTGCTATTTTTATTATATGTACAGTACTTAACAGTACGCGTAAAACATATTTGCCCCTGTGAAAACAGCAACAGTTGGCTGCGCAGTAGTCAATTTTGCAACCAAGTCAGTAGTGCGCATGCGCGGTAATGGCGGCAAGACTGATAGTTAGTTCATCTGAGCGGCAAGATGGCGGGGGACCGCATGTTCTCACATTGATACTTGACAACTCGTTGACACTCACCAATCACACACAATCTCACTCAATCTGACATAATTTTACGTTTTTTGTGTTGCCATCCGCTAATAAAATATATTTACTACATTAAAACCTTTAAATACTACATCCACTAATAAATAAATCACAGACTTTTGTAGCGTAGAAAAGTACAAAGTTATACTTTGATATTTTTTACTTGCCCCCCTTTCTTCGCATAAACTAACAAATAAATCAAATCAAATAATTTATTTGTGATGCACAGGTAACAAATAGGTCTTAATCAAATACAATACAATTCCATATGAGATCAGCCTCATGGCTTACAAATCAACAAATAACATATTGTTTTTTTTTAAATATAATTCTAAAAATGCTGTATTAGAAACACCGCTTGCTAGGAAAAAAAAAATATGGGGGAAAGAAAATATGTTAAAAGCAATTTTTTGCATTCATCGAGTTCTCCATTTGTTAATAAATCTGACATACAATAAACATAATTTTTATTATATCTAATATCCGATTAAACTTTGTTTTATTATAATTTTCATTATTCCTGGAGTACGTCATTTGAAATGAAACTATCTTAAGTTTATTTTTTTAAGAATGTTGTTTATAAGACTTTCAGTTGTATCAAGTTACCAGTTTAATCAAACCTAGTGTTTAATAATGTATGAAAAAAAAAATGAGAAGGAGAATCGAATAGTGAATGTCATTCGTAAAAGGTACAGTTTTCTTATATTTTAAAACTATTGGTCAACAATAAAATTATGCTTGCAAAAATAAACTTTCTAAAAGAAATTATATTGTGAAGAAAATAGAATATTTTTTTAAAAGTGATAATTTATCGAATTTACGTGGCAATTAATAAGATGAAAGTAAAAAAAAATGTAAAAAATGTAGGTTTTAAGAAAAGAAAATTTTTTTTGGTCACAACAAATTTGAATTTCGTTGAGAAAGAAATCTTGCCAAAGTTTTGTTTAATTTTTTGTGTATTTTTTCGTTTTTTGATTGTTAAAAATATAGGTGATCAATAGTCATTTTTTTAAGAAATTACATAGTTTTTAAGTCAAGTCATGGGGGGTGGGCGCGTAAAATCATGACTTCAACATTATTTTTGGTGCTCGTATCATATTTCCGAATTGTTTGCATTTTTTTTCTAAGAATTTTCATTAAGAGTACAATACCTATATTGAATTTTCGAACGCACAGTAGACGGATCGCTAGATTTTTTATTATTTTTTTAGATTACATGTTGAGAATAAAAAAAAATCTTTTATTTACTGTAGAAACTAAGGTAAGGAATGTGGGCAGGTAGATGTAAGAACGAAAAGAGCGCGAAAAATGTTTTTTTGTGTGTTTTTTTTAATACTTTTTTTTTCGGTCGGATATTTATGCCAGAGTTGAGAAAAGTTATATTTTTGAAAATACGCGCTCTACATAGACCAAAGCTGTGAAAATAATGTAAAGAACGTTGAGTAAGAATAAGAATAAAGTATGCTTTTACACAAAACGTGATTATTTATTTTTTATTTTACACCCTGTATTAGTCAACCCTAAAATAACTATTTTGGTAACAATCACAGAAATAGATAGAATGGTTGTTATCACAATTTTACTTGCGATTCATGCGTGGCATCTTTCGAACAAACTACGCCTCCCATATTGACGTCATTAATTTATAAAAATAAACTTTAATCAAATGTACTTTACAGCTTTTGTTTCTGCAGTTAGAAACAGCAAAATAAGGCATTTTTGCGGGTTTTTGTCACAGTATTTACAGAAACAAGTCATAAGGCGTACTGAGAAAGGCTTTGAAATGCCCTGCACTATGGTGCAGTGTTGGCTCGCGCGCCCTGCCCACTTGGCCATTCTATCGATTTCTGTGGTAACAATGATATTTTTAAATATCATTGTTTGGTAAGTACATACATAAGTACACACACTATATTTTTCTAACTTGTTTTATTTAGTAAAGATTCTTGGCATGTCTTTATAATTCAATTTGTCATTAATAATTATTAAAATACATTATAATAAAACAAGTTTAACCGGATTACATCGCGTATATTATTTAAATTGGTTTTCCTAAAGTTTCGAAAGCTTTGCATCGTTCGTGGTTGCAGAAAGACTAAGATGACAAGCGTCTTTATAAATATTAAAAAAAAAAAAAAACTCGTACAATTTTTAATATATTATAAATATTATGATATTATTTTATTTTATCATTATTATATAATTATTTTCCAATATAATAAAACAAAGTTTAACCGGATTAAATCGCGTATATTATTTAAATTGGTTTCCCTGACGTTTCGAAAGCTTTGCAGCATTTCGTGGTCGCAGGTAGACTAAGATGACAAGCGTCGTTACAAATATAAAAAATATAAAAAATTAAATAATATACGCGATTTAATCCGGTTAAACTTTGTTTTATTATAATGTGTAGTGATCGCGAAAACCTAAGAAGTTATTATTTTCCAATATTTGTGTGATGAACATAAGTGTTTGTGTTGGTCTGAGTGTTTCTTATGTATATTATAAGTATGTATTTACATATAAGTATTATGTCCATTGTCTAGTACCCATAGTACAAGCTCTGCTTAGTTTGGGACCAGATGGTGCTGTGTAAAAATTTCCTAATATTATTTATATTTTATTATAATTTTTATTAATTAAAATTCGATGTATAAATCCGGTTAAACTTATTTTATAATGTGTAGCAGTAGTATAAAACCTAAGAAATTGATAATTATAATGTGTAGTGATCGCGATTTCATCGTTTATTCATTAGGAAATTCTCAGTAGCAGCCCGGAGTCTGGATTTGTGCCCGGTCAATGGCAATAGGCTCGCCCCCTATTACATGGGACTATAACATAACTGGCGAAATGTGGGTGTACTATGCACCTCTGCCTACCCCTTCGGGGAAAAACAGGCGTGATGATATGTTATGTGTTACCTATGTTTATTTATTTATTTATAAAAGTACAGCCACATCACATACCTACATTAAAATAATCACTATACTCTTAACTAATCTGTAACTGGTCTGATGTACATGACAATAACGGCGTACATAACACTTATAATTATTTGGCTATAAAGAGCTACATAATTCGCCAAAGAGAAGTAAAAATTTGAATTACACGTTACACAATTACATAATATAGGCAAGTGCATACATTAAAACTAAAACAAATATAAACTGATTTTGATATTTTGATTCAGCCCGTTAATTTGTTATTTTGTTAATTTATATATTTGTTAATTTCACTTAATGTGCATAACTAGTTATTATATTTTATCAGTAGTTATTTGAATGAAGAGACATGCCAAGATTGTTTACTAAATAAGACTAGAGAGAGAAAACAGACTGGTAAGTACATACATACATATTATCACGCCTGTTTCCCATTGGTGTAGGCAAAGATTGAATTTCTACCCGCTACGATTCTGACACGCCTTTTCTTCATCTTCAACGAGTAACAGAAACGCGTGGTCATATTTTAAAGGCGCATGTAGCAGCTGAATACCTACATCATTGATCGAAAACTAGTTTTTAACAGTTCAATTAAAAATACGTTTTTATAAGTTTCAATTATAAATAAAATACCTGCCTGCCTGGTTGCCTGGAAGAAATCGCTGATCGCGATAAGGCCGCCATTTGTACAATAGTTTAAATGCATTTCAATGTAATGTTTTTTATGGTGTACAATAAAGCATATATAAATAAATATAAATAAATAAATAAAATAAATAATAAATATTTTTGGGACATTTTACACAGCACCATCTAGGCCCAAACTAAGCAGAGCTTGTACTATGGGTACTAGACGATGGATATAATACTTATATACTTCTTTTTTTTTTTTTGTAAATACATACTTATAATGCATAAGAAACACCCAGACCAACACAAACACTCTTGCTCATCACACAAATATTTGTGTCCTGTGGGAATCGAACCCACGACCTCGTGATCAGCAGTCCGACACTCGAACCACTAGACCACAGAGGTCGTCAATTACCTAAAAAAACGAATTTTCGATAAATGATGTAATCAGCGAGTAATTTTTTTTTTACTGCTGGGGGCGCCACATGTCTGCTACATGCGCCTTAAGAGCTTGTAAAGTCTAAGTACGCTTTATAGATCTCAGCCCAAAAGTCTCAGCACCGTAGGTAAGTCATACAAACAAGACGCATTGCCGCACTGGTTGAAGATCTTGCGTCTTCAAACTTGGCGATACTCTCAGGATACCTGATACCTATAGGCAACAAGAAGGCTCGTTGAAGTTTGCCAAACATTTTTTACGTTTTTTGCTGTGTTATTTTGACATTATTTGTAGGTGCGTATTTGACATGCGCTCGTTTGGTAGAACAGACTTATCTGCAATTCATTGACGACGTATATGAAATTCGCGTGAATTGTAGATACGTCGTTCTTTTACGACTATGAATTGCCGATCAAATTAGCGATGTGTTGGACTCGAGGTGTGATGCTTCCTAGCACGACCACATAGGATTTTTTATTCTCTTTTCCGGTACAAATTCTTTGCTTTTAATGTACTTTATTGTACCGTGCCTTTGGATAATTGTACTCTTATAGTTTTTGAGTAATAATGTATTTAAAATGGTCGTGCCAGGAGGATGCTTCCTAGCACGACCACATTGCCATCAGATTTTTCAGAACAACTGAACGACTTTATAGTATCTAATAATATGTACTCTTTTTGTACTCTCACAGGTATTTCTAAATCTATAGATTTCAATGTTTTTATTAAAAAATATTTTTTGCTGAAAAAAATTATGTCGTCTAGATAAATACTAATTTAGTGAGGTAACAACGATGCCGATTGTAGCAAAGTTTATATACAAGTACGTTATCATAGGAGTTATTAGAGTTCCGTACAAAGGTAAAAAAGGAACCCTGATGGTGTGACTTCGTCTGTCTAATCGACGAATCGTATTTTAGCGATAAGAGCCGAAATTTCAAAGTGAGAGGGTGGATACTAGTTCAAGTGGGGTATCACATGAAAGGGCCTCATTTGCACATTCCAAAACAGGTTTTATTTTTTTAATACCGCGCAGTTTTCGACTTATGCTGAAGACTAGCCAAGTGCATATCGGGCTAAGGGTTCCGTAGGTAGGTATAATTACAAAAGAAGCAAATAGATTATTAATCATAGCTATTTTAGTTTTTAGGGTTCCGTACCCGAAGTGTGTACTCTATTACTCTCGCTACGCTGTCCGTCCGTCCGTCGGTCTGTCTGTCACAGGGCTGTATCTTTGTAACGGTAATAGATAACCAGTTGAAATTATAACAGAATATGTGTTACTAGTTGTTGTTAGTCCGTGTGGTGCCGGACTTAAAGAATAGCACCACCCTTATCTCTTCTCATGGGTGGCGTAAAAGGCGACTAAGGGATTCACCAGAGGATGGGCAGCAGCGTTCTCTGAGTATTTAACCAACCAACTGGGATCGCCAACCCGCCTGCCAAGCGTGGCGATTATGGCATATCCCCCCTTAATTGGGGGAGGCCTATGTCCAGTAGTGGACGTCTTTCGGCTGAAATGATGATGATGATCATGTGTTACTATGGTGCCTATCACGACAAATACTAAAAATAAAAAAATTCTAAAAATATAGGGATCCCCATACAAGAAACCTCAAAAAACATGCATTTTTTCAACGTTTTTGTTCCTACTCTATCTTCAAAATGGTCATAAATACCAGCGTCAAACTTGGTCTGATTATAGTACATAGTATGCATTGTATACACTGCATACTATGTAATTTAGCAACAAATACTAAAAATAGGACAAACATAGACATGTGGTGGTGCCTGCGTAAGAAAGATATGCAAAAATTCATATTTCGCGCACGCTGCGTTGATGTCTTTTGTTGAACTCTCGTAAATTCAATCAGTTTCTATGGGGTATCAGGTTGATGGGTGGTACGGAACCCTTACTGCGCGAGTCTGACTCGCACTTGGCCGGTTTTTCTTTATTTGCAATAGACGGCAGCATAAACGGAGCTTGTTTTTTTATATCGCCATCTAGCGGACCAAATTGAAGAGGTGTGTCATGTGACACGTCAACATAACACAAAGGTACTTTTTGTAATTTATTCAAATAGAAGGTAACTAAACGAGCATTTTTTGCCGAGATAATTTTTCTCTAAGGCAGCGGTACTCTAAGTGTGTTCCGCGGAACCCTAGGGTTCCGCGATACCCCTGTAGGGGTTCCGCAAGAATTTAGAAAAAAAAAACAAAACACCTCTCTCTGGTCACTGGTCGAACGTTTTGAATCCGCCCGCCGCGCGTATACTTGTGAGCGCGCAGTCCCTTTGATAAAAGCCGCCTCTGAATTAGACGCTATAGTTGTGAACAAGCGACTTTCGGCTCTATCTTCAAAAGCATAAAGTCGAGATTGTTTACAACGCATTTTTTTGTATTTATATTTTTATTTCCGCTTTTTGTTTATCAAAGGCGCCGACTCGAGTATTTTTGAGAATGTTCGAGTTCGAGTCTAGGACTAAGTATAAAAGCGCTATTATATAAAAAAAGTCGCGCCTCGTCAGTCAGTTGACGATTAGCGTTCGGAGCGATAAGTTCGTACCTACCTACTTACAAGCTGGCTAGCCTGCTGCCTTCTTGTAAGTTCTACTGCCCGCTGTATTCTGATTGTATCAGTTTTGTACATTTCTTCTTTGGACTAAACTTTGTCTCATAAACGCAGTAACGATTGTGCATTATTTTGACCCTACCATCCTGACGTGTAACATTATTAATAAAGAAGAATGGAACGTTGGCTTAAAGGTGTTAAACGTGTTGCAACGACATCTTCTAATGACGCTGAATGTTCAAAAGCAGTACGCGCGGAGAATACAGCAATTACCGATCCAGACGATGATGCCACGACGTCAAGCTCCACGGTTTCAAAGACGAAAAAAAGGAAGTATGATGAATCATATATCAGTTTCGGATTTGTTGATTCCAACGGCTCACCTCTCTGCATGTTATGTAGTAAACTGCTTCCTAATAGTTCCATGGCACCTGCCAAATTACGCAGACATTTAAAAACTGTACACCCCGAGTCTAAAGACAAGAATAAAGAATTTTTTGTTCGTAAAAAAGAACAGTTATTGGAAAGTCAAAAAAATATGATGCATGTAACACAAACTATCAATGAAAAGGCCACGGAGGCATCATATTTAGTTAGCTATCGCATTGCACAAGCAGGTGAAGCGCACACTATCGCTGAGAATTTAATAAAGCCATGTGTGTTAGATATAACAAAATGTATGCTCGATGAAAAATCTGCAAAGCATCTTTCTACTGTACCGCTATCAAACGATACTGTTTCACGGCGAATCCATGATCTGGCAAGCTACGTCAAACAAGAACTAGTTGCACGTCTACAAAAAACACGATTCGCCTTGCAAATGGATGAGTCAACTGATGTCACTGGTCTGGCTATCTTGCTGGTTATCGTGAGATATCCATATGAACGTTCTTTTAAAGAAGACATGCTTATGTGTTCACCGCTGCCCACAAACACTACCGGGGAAGAAATTTTTAATAAAATAAACATATTTTTTAAAGAAAATAATCTTAGTTGGAACGATTGCATTGACATTTGTACAGATGGGGCCAAGGCGATGACAGGTAAAACAGCAGGAGCAGTATCACGAATAAAAAGTAAAGCGCCTAATTGTAGTTCCAGCCATTGTATTCTGCATAGACAAGCACTTGCGATGAAGCAAATGCCGTCAAATCTAAAATTAGTTATGGATGAAGCGGTAAAAATAATTAATTTTATCAAATCACGACCACTACAATCCCGATTGTTCTCATTATTGTGTGAAGATTATGGCAGCAAACATAAAACACTGCTGCTCCATACAGAAGTGCGATGGCTGTCTCGGGGTAAAACTTTAACAAGGCTATTTGAACTTAGAGCCGAGTTACAAATGTTTCTTTCAGCAGATACAGTTTCTTTTAATTTGAAAGACCGTTTGTATGATAAAACTTGGTTGTTCCGATTGTCTTTTATGGCGGATATCTTTCAAAAACTGAACGAATTGAATTTATCATTGCAAGGTAAACAGACAACAGTGTTCCAGGCCTATAACAAAATAACTGCCTTCAAAAGAAAATTAGATTTTTGGATTATTTGCGTTGGTAAGAGAGAAATAGAAAGCTTTACGTCACTCAGTGAGTTTGTTAGCGATAACGACTCGGAAATGTTTCAAGATGATGTGTTTGAAGAATTGGTCCAATATCTCACTTCGATGCGCGCATCTTTTGTAAAGTATTTTCCCGAAGAACATAATACAAAAATGAAGCTGAATTCATGGATTCATAATCCTTTTTTACCCAACTTGCAAAAGCCCGAAAGTATGTCAAACGAGATATATGAATCTCTTTTAGAAATGTCATCAGACACAAGTATGGAGTCACTGTTCAAAACGACGCCTCTCAACGATTTTTGGTGCAGAATCCGTGATGAATATCCAATGCTTGGCAGAATGGCTCTGAATATTCTTCTCCCGTTCCCAACAACATATTTGTGCGAAACAGGATTCTCAACCTATGCAGCCACGAAAACAAAATATCGCAATAGACTGGACGCCGAACCTGATATGAGACTTCAAATGTCTTCTATCAAACCTGATATCAACCAATTGATGAAAAATAAAAAACAGTTTCATACCTCCCATTAGTTAAGATTTTTTCATTTTTAATAATTATCTTCTATTATTGTACTTGGCATGTGGTTAAAGTAAGTAATAATTAGTAACTGTTACATTGTACTTTTATTATGCTTATATAATAAAGAATACACTTTTAAAAACTATTGTTTTATTGTAGGGTTCCGTCAAGTATTTTGCTTGTCAAAAGGGTTCCGTGACCAAAAAAGTTTGAGAACCGCTGCTCTAAGGTAATGAATGAACTTTGAACATGGACGTCATAAGTATTATGCAGTTTTCTATCTATTAGGTACTAAAAATTGATAATCACATTATGCTCGAAATAACCAGGCATTGGTCATATTTCGCAGATGGTATACCAGATCAAAAAGTGTTGTATCAAACATTGCCTTCATTTCAGTAGACATACTTCAGACGAGGGGGTGCAGTGAAAAAACATATTCATCCCCATTTCACATGCAAAAATCGCTATCCTTAAAATACATAATTACGATTTTTTTATTCTTTTAAAATTGAGATGTATATGTAAACTATTTTTGAGCAACATTATTTGGACTAACGTTTATAACTATACAAGTTATTAAGCTGTAAAGGATTAGGACAGACGAATGGACTTGAAGAAACTATAAGGGTTCCTTGTAGGAACTGCGGAACCCTATAAATTATAGCAAAAATATCGTTCCCCCTTATCTCCAAAGTTTGTAAAGTGAAAAATCTGAAATAATTACAGTTAATAAAGGTTTATTTTATTATTTTAACGCATTTACGCATGCGAAACGAAATCTAAAGATTTAAATTGTGAAAAGCAAAAATCGCTCACGAGCAGGATTCGAACCTGCCTGCTGACTCCTGGCTCAGTACTGCAAAAGTAAAGTAAAAGTGAAGTAAGTAAGCACTGGCGTACTGAGCTAGGAGTCGCAGTTTTGAATCCTGCTCGTGAGCGATTTATTCTTTCCACAATTTAAATCTTATGATAAAGATTTATGTAAATACTAGCCTATGCCCGCGGCTTCGCCCGCGTGGATGTCGTTTGTCGCGCATCCCTCGGGAACTGTTCATCTTCTCGGCATAAAAAGTAGCCTATATGTCAATCCGAGTTATGTTCTATCTGTATGACAAATTTCATCCAAATCCGTTAAGCCCTTACAGCGTGACTGAGTAACAATTAACATCCAAACATCTTCACAAACTTTCACATTTATAATATTGGTAGTATAGTAGGATGACAGAAAAAATAAAACGTTGTTTCTAACTAGAACAGTTTTTCAGAAACCCTCAAAAATCTTTTACAAACAAACTTAGTTATGCGGTCCGCTTTTTTAAACACAGTTGTGGCCCAAAGTCAGGAAATACCAATCAATAACTTTTTATACGTCCAAGGCAAGGAACCCACGGTGCATGAGTCTGACTCGCACTTAACCGTTTTTTACAGGGTTTAATATAACTCCACTTGTTTTATTAACCGACTTCAAAAAAAGGAGGAGGTTATGTATTCGGCGGGTTTTTTTTTTTTTTTTTTTCATTTATGTACTCCGATTACTCCGAGATTTGTGGGCCGATTTACGTGGTTATTTTTACCCGACTGCGCCAGAAGGAGGGTTATTTTATTTGGTAGAGGAAGTCCGCGCGGTGGTCCCATATAAATTTTATTGACTTAGGTTGAGCAGTTTTTTAACCAGCTTCAATAAATCAGTTTATTTTAGCTTCGCCTATCTAGATGATCTGCTCAATGGTTCGTTTTTCTGAGAATTCTTGGCCGATATGCGTGTTTTTTTTCACGATAGTGATTGGACGTTTGGAAGAACATGAGCGTGACCTTTGCCCAGCAGTGGGATAGCAAAGGTTAATAAAAAATATATTCTCAAATTGGTTCTATAAACATTTATGAATCAAACCTCGCAATTGTCAACTAAAAAGAATGAAATAAAAACTTAAAAAAAAAAAACCGAATTCAAAAACCTTAACTAAAAAGTTAAAAATAATTCTTGTAAAACCTTTTTCAAAATCTTTTTATAAACCAAAATTTTGAAGGCGGCGCGTGATTGACCCTTTCTTTACGTATGTTACGTAACACGCGCCGCCTTCAAAATGTTGGTTTATAAAAAGATTTTGAAAAAGGTTTTACAAGAATTATTTTTTACTTTTTAGTTAAGGTTTTTGAAATCGGTTTTTTTTTTTTTTTAATTTTTATGTTAGTATGTTTGCGGTTAAAAGCCAATGACCAATATTGGTGCCTTTTTTTGGTGGCGGCCATTGATTAAATAAATAAAAATATGTCTAAATTAATAAAACAAATGAAAAATTGTATAGCGTATACTGTTAAATTCAGTCTGAACTGATCTATATTGGTTTATACAGGTGAGTTAAAATAAGATTGGGTGGCCAAATCGTAAACTATTAGGAATAGTGTACGGTTAGAGACCGATTCACCTTTAAACTTGATATTTGATGTGATTATCTGATTAGGGAATGTGAGTACCGCGAACCGGGAGAGATGATTAAAACGATGTTTCTGTTTGGCGAATTTATTGGTACTGAATGGTTCAACAAGTAAACGCGTCGCACCGCACTGCATTTGGTGCATAGCGTCTCCATAAAATTAATACTATTCATATTGTACGGGTCTGCTCGTACAAATAGAGAAAAGTTTTCAAAGAAAACGTGAGCAAAAGTGATCAAAGAAAGAAAGAAAGATCAGCCAACTCCTCCGACCGGTGAAGTGTCACATTCCCTTACAAGATGCAGGGGTCTACAAGATTGATTGTGATTGTGGGTTATCATACATAGGGCAAACAAAGCGTAGTATAGCCACTAGAATTAAAGAACATATAGCTGACGTCAAGAACAGACGCTCCACAAAGTCTGCAGTGTGTGAACATGCCCTAGACAAACCCAACCATTTTCTTCGATTTGATAAACCACAAGTTCTGGCGAAGGAAAACTGATATGTACCTAGAATGCTCCGTGAGGCTATTGAAATTTAAAAACATCCTAATTTTAATAGAGAAGATGGTTGGCAGCTACCACCTGTTTGGAACCCAGTCCTAAAAATAATCAAGTCCCAAACAGCACGCAACACTGTAAAAGATAATGATATTGTGAGTGATTACTGCGTGCATCGAAACGATTTTAATTAATAATATTGTACGGTAGATTAAAATAATTTTTTAGAAATATTTGTAAAGACGCTTGTCATCTTAGTCTACCTGCGACCACGAAATGCTGCAAAGCTTTCGAAACGTCAGGGAAACCAATTTAAATAATATACGCGATTTAATCCGGTTAAACTTTGTTTTATTATAAAAGTGATCAAATTATGGATTTTTATCAAATTTTGGAGAAAAGTAAAACTGCATTTTTAGATTTCTTTAAAAGTAACTCGTTTAGCCGGGAATCGAATACTATTTCTCAAAAAAAAATGAAAAAAAAAACATGAGCGCCGCTGCCAATTGACCGCGGCGCGACCCACACGATGTGTGCATGTGTGCCTAGGACGGTGTCGTGCTCGCTCGTTGTAATACCAGTTGTAGCCACGCTACAACTGGTAGTTTTTAAGGGCTTCTGAAAAACTGTGCTAGTTAGAAACAACGTTTTATTTTTTCTGTCATCCTACTATCCTACCAATATGATAAATGTGAAAGTTTGTGAAGATGTTCGGATGTTTGTTACTCCGTCACGCTGTTAGGGCTTAACGGATTTGGATGTTTGTCACACAGATAGAACATAACTCGGGTTGAAATACAGGTTACTTTTTATCCCGGGAAGATGAACAGTTCCCGAGGGATGCGCGATAAACGACATTCAAGCGGGCGAAGCCGCGGGCATAGGCTAGTATTTACATAAACCTTTATCAACTGTAAGTTTAGCGACACACCTGCCGAGAGTAGCGTCGCGGAACATTCTGCTCAATACGCTCGCAGTATAAACAATGCTCCTTTAGGTACCTTCTATTTGAATAAATCACAAAAAGTACATGTGTTATGTTGACGTGTCACGTGACACCTCTTCAATTTGTTCCGCTAGATGGCGCTGTAAAACAACACGCTCCGAGTCACCAATGCTGCCGTCTATTGCAAAAAAGGAAAAACGAAATAATACTTAATATAATTAATATTTTTGATTCGTTTGTAATTATACCTAGTTACCTACGGAACCCTATATGGCCCGACACGCTCTTTGCCAGTTTTCATCATAAGTCGAAAACTGCGCGGTATTAAAAAAATAAAAACCTGTTTTGGAATGTGCAAATGAAGCCCTTTCATGTGATACCCCACTTGAACTAGTATCCACCCTCTCACTTTGAAATTTCGGCTCTTATCGCTAAAATACAATTCGTCGATTAGACAGACGAAGTCACACCATCAGGGTTCCTTTTTAGGGTTCCGAAGTCCTACAAGGAACCCTTATAGTTTCGTCATGTCCGTATGTCCTAATCCTTTACAGCTTAATAACTTCTACAGTTATAAACATAAGTAAATGAAATTTTGTTAAAAAATAGAATAGATATAGATCTCAATTTTAAAAGAATAAAAATATCATGATTACGTATTTTAGGGGTGGCGCCCATACATGTGAAATGGGGATGAAAAATTTTTTTTCGCTGCACCCCCTCGTGTGGGGTATAATTGAATAGGTCTACTAAAATGAAGGTAATGTTTCATACATCACTTTTTTATCAGGTGTACCATCTGCGAAATATAGCCTGCCAATGTGGCTTGCAATGTGTCCCCCCCCCTGCCATCTCTAAACTATGCAATGTAGAAACTTATAATCTTCCACATTGATAGACCTTTGTGAAAACTCTCTTTTAAAATTATTTCGAGTATAATGTGATTATAATTTTTTGAGTTATAGAGAGAAAACTGAAAAATACTTAAAACGTCCTAGTTCAAAGGTCATTGACCTTAGAGAAAAATTATCATAGCAAATAATGCTCCTTTCGCTACATTCTATTTGAAAAAATCACAAAAAGTAACTTTGAAATGACAAACGTCTTAAATTTGGCTTCTTGAATTTATCGCTAGATGGCGCTACTAACAACACGCTCTGAGTCGCGAATGCTGCCGATTATTGCAAAAACTAAAATAGCCATGATTAATATTCGATTTGATTCGTTTGTAATTACACCTACTTAAGAAACCCTATAATACTGAGCATGGCCCGACATGCTCTTGGCCGGTTTTTACCTTTGTACGGAACTCTAATAACTCCTATGATAACGTACTTGTATATAAACTTTGCTACAATCGGCATCGTTGTTACCTCACTAAATTAGTATTTATCTAGACGACATAATTTTTTTCAGCAAAAAATATTTTTTTATTAAAACATTGAAATATATAGATTTAGAAATACCTGTGAGAGTACAAAAAGAGTACATATTTTTTAGATACTATAAAGTCGTTCATTGTTCTGAAAAATCTGATGGCAATGTGGTCGTGCTAGGAAGCATCCTACTGGCACGACCATTTTAAATACATTATTACTCGAAAATTATAAGAGTACAATTATCCAAAAGCACAGTACAATAAAGTACATTAAAAGCAAAGAATTTGTACCGGAAAAGAAAAGAAAAAATCCTATGTGGTTGTGCTAGGAAGCATCACACGGACTCGAGCTATATTTTACGAACTTATAGTCTTTAAACTTTTAAAGCCAGGGGATCATCTTTGTACTAAGTCCGCATTAAAAGACGAAACTCAAGCTAGATCATTGTTTAAAACTAGTTCTAAAATCAAGTCCCAAACAACACGCAACACTGTAAAAGTCAATGACATTGTGAGTGATTACTGCGTGCATCTAAACGATTTTAATTAATAAAAATTGTACGGTAGATAATTGTCACAGAACAGTAAGCCTCAAGACGCCGCCGCTTAAACAAAGTACCTATTGCATGAGAACGCAGTCGTAAAATGTTGGCCGGGGACCGGGGACCGGGGGGCGGACGGCGCGTTATGATTGGTCGGCTCAAAAGTCCGGTGGTATGATTCCGTATGATTGGTGCCGCTCGCTGACGGACTGACGTTCTGATTGGTGGCGGGGCGTATGATATGCGGTGCTACTGCATATGCGTTGTGACCGGGGGTGTCCGGCTAATCGGCGTCTAGAGGCTTTCAGGTCTGTGATAATTGTACGGCAGCGTGGGTAGGCCCCCCACAAGGTGGACCGACGACCTGATGAAGGTCGCGGGAATCCGCTGGATGCGGAAGGCGCAGGACCGGTCGTTGTGGCGATGCTTGGGGGAGGCCTATCCAGCAGTGGACGTCTTTGGGCTGAAATGATGATGATGATGTACGGTAGATTAAAATATTTTTTTAGAAATATCAGTAAAGACGCTTGTCATCTTAGTCTTCACGCGACCACGAAAACCAATTTAAATAATATACGCGATATAATCCGGTTCATCATCATCATTTCAGCCGAAAGACGACTACTGCTGGACCTAGGCCTCCCCCAAAAGGGGGGATATGGCATAATCGCCACGCTTGGCAAGCGGGTTGGCGATCGCAATTAGTTGGTCACCTACTCAGAGAATGCTGCTGCCCATCCTCTGGTGAATCCCTTAGTCGCCTTTTACGACACCCATGAGAATAAATAGGGTGGTGCAATTCTTTATGTCCGGCACCACACGGAACACACTGGTATTCAGACGCATCTATTTAGACTGGAAGGCGACTAGTTACAACAATATTTAACAATTGGTTAGCCTCCGTCTCTTTTAAAGTAATCAAATAATACTTCTGAACACAGCCAAGCCCACTAGCAACCATGTAATTATTAGGGAGGGGCCTGTATCGGCCCTCCTTTACAAGTAATTTGGTCACAAAAAACAATATTTCGGGCATGCCTCTCGTACAACATATCTTCGTCCTCACCAAACGTTGTACACAACCTTGTGTCTTTGAAATAAGGTTGTAAATTCTATGGTATTTTGAGACGTAAGCTTAACATTATTTTGGTCGGTTCTCGAGCAATTGGCAATGTAATTATGGAAGATTTTCTTGTTCTGTGTAACGTTTAACAGTTTTTCTTTGGATTATTTCGTGCAGCTCCCTTTTTGTACAAATATTTTTGGGTGCGCGAGCTACTAAGATTTTGGAGTGAGTTTTGGGAATTTTTTGACGGAATAAAAACAAAATTAAACATCAAAATCTAGCTTGACCAGATTTCCTCGTTAGAGTAGGACTCTAGGCTCCATCAGTGGTTGGTGTCAAGTTTGATTCCTCGCACCGTCTACTTCAGCGATTTCGCGGTCAAATTTGACAAGGTATGTTGAACCGCCAGTCGGCGACGACTTCGCACCGCCAAATTCGACGTCGTCACACCATTGAGGTAATATGTACAGATGTACTAGTACGTAGTACCTTCATATTACCTCAGTGCGTCACACTTCGGTGACGTCATACCATTACTTCAGTGACGTCACGCTCAAAAACTATGCTGCACCGCCAAAATAGGTGACGTTGCACTGCCAAATTCGGCAACGTCGCACCGTAAAATTCAGCGACGCTGACGTCGCACCGTGAAAGTCGTCGACGTCGTGGTTAAGTTCGACTATGTTGCACCCAGTTGCACCACTTAAGGTGCTGCATTGAATTTGCAACCGTCCCTTTCTAACATACGGCAAATTGCGCGTGTGAGAACAGATCGGAATCGCGCTGTTTTGATGTTTTTTTACATTTTTGCAAATATCTCAGCGAATAAACATTTAAATAAAAATCTGTTACACCAGAATTTAGATATGTACAAGATATATCTTATTCACAAAAAACAATAGTAAAAACCATTGGAATTTCTAAATGCAATGTGAAATAGTGCAAAAACAGACCTTACTTTGGAAAATAAACCTATCCAGCTAATTTCATTAAGTCGTGTTTTCCTTACACCAAAGTCTAGTAAATATAATGAAAAATCTTAAATATGAAAATTAGATCAACGTCGTATCCACAAATGAAAATATTTTGATTCTAAAATCCCTATTTTTCCCAATGCCGCTCCTTAAATAGCACAGACCAGAAAGCCTCTAGATGCCGATTAGCCGGACACCCCCGGTCACAACGAATATGCAGTAGCACTGCATATCATACGCCCCGCCACCAATCAGAACGTCAGTCCGTCAGCGAGCGGCACCAATCATACGGAATCATACCACCGAACTTTTGAACCGACCAATCATAACGCGCTGTCCGCCCCCCGGTCCCCGGCCAACATTTTACGACTGCGTTCTCATGCAATACTTTGTTTAAGCGGCGTCTTGAGGCTTACTGGTCTGTGTTAAATAGGCAACGTCGCGCGTCGCACCGCCAAATTTGGCGACGTCACACCGACAAATTTGGCGACACCGCCTAATCAATTTCACCGCTTTTATGTGTGTCGGACCGAACTGTCAGCCCTTATGTCGCTGGAGAGAGACATGTTCTCACAAATCATCTTGCTCACTCCAAACTTTCGTAGCTTCCAGTCAAAAACTCACTTAACTGTCATTTTAAACTTGTTTGTTAAATTTTCTTGTTAAAAGCAAGAACGTGGCATTTTTTGGGGCATACTACTTTCAGTACCACCATACTGCGATCACCGGTCTGGTGATTATAGCATATCAGGACATGACGGATTTTAGGATATGCGGAGAACTTTTTTATTATGGGGGAAATGGGAGCTCCAAAATTATTTGGGTGGTGGTGTCTGTAAGTCTGCCAACCCGCACAGGCCAGCGTGCGGTGGACTTTAGGCCTAAACACTTCTCATTCTGAAAAATCCGTGCCCAGCAGTGGGACTGTAGGTAATGGCATATAATAGGTAATAATACTAGTATAGAAACGAACAGACGCTCCACAAAGTCTGCATTGTGTGAATGTGAACATGCCCTAGACAAACCCAACCATTTTCTTCGATTTGATAACCTCGTCATGCATGCTCGTCGGATTAGAGTGCGCTTAACCTGGCGTTTTTGAGGATGATAACCAAGCGATGTTGAATTTTGGGAATTACAAAGCCCGGCACGGGGACAGGTCACAGGACTGGCTTGCACCTACTAAAAAAATTCCGCCGTGTGCCTCATTATCATCATCATTTCAGCCGAAAGACGTCCACTGCTGGACATAGGCCTCCCCCAAGCATAGCCACAACGACCGGTCCTGCGCCTTCCGCATCCAGCGGATTCCCGCGACCGATTGCCCCATCGGCTATCTGTTCTGCGAGCAATGTGCCCCGCCACTTAAGCTTGGCAATTCTTCGGGCTATGTCGGTCACTTTCGTTCTCCTGCGATTCTCCTCAGATCTGATTCGATCACGCAGGGACACTCCGAGCATAGCCCTCTCCATTGACCTTTGAGTGATTTTGAGCCTTCTTATCAGGCCCATTGTGAGCGACCACGTTTCAGTACCGTAAGTAATTACTGACAACACCAGTGACCAGTGTGTCAAAGACTTTCGTATTGAGACTGCGGTATTTTGGACGAGAAGATATTGCGTAGCTTCCCGAACGCTGCCCAACCAAGTCGGATTCGACGATTGACCTCTTTCTCGAAGTTGGACTTACCTAGCTGGACAGTTTGTCCTAGATATACATAATCGTCAACAACTTCGAGTGTAGATTCTCCGATGTTTACGGGAATGGGTGCTATATGGTTTATGGGTATTGGGTTTTATTTTAACACGTGTTTAATGTGCATTGTCATCCAGTTCCGAGCTATATTTAAAGTTTCAAGTCTCTAGCTCATCGGGATGTTAGTTTAAAATCGATTGCAAAGTTTGTACCGAACAGACAGATGGGCTTGAAAGCGAGATCATAAAAACGTGGAAAAATAAGCAACAAAAACATAGTACAAGGTAATCTATGTTTTTTCTTACTTGTCTTATTTAATAAACAATCTTGCCATTTATTTTGAATGTAATTCGTCAATAATAATTATTGAAATTTAAAAGACATTAGGTATTGTACATGTGAATAAGGTGCACTTTTGTTTGCAGGTAATTAGCGAGAGAAAAAACACTACGTACACTTTGACAACTTTATTTGCACTGAACCACAGATTAACAAAACTAATACACTATAGACTAAACATACCGGCCTCCAAAAACAACAGTTTTTTACTAAATTCTTAAGCGACAGTATGGTTATGGTTTCTTATTGTTTACACAATCAAATCAATCAAATAGATATACCTTAACACTTAATAAGCAGTGCAAGGTAATCCCTATGCCTACTTAAAACAAATAAAATAAGAGTTACATAATTGGTACCTATGTAGGTAGATACAGATTAATAGGCTACCAAATATTTTTAATCAAAGTGATAAACATAACAATAGCCTACCTTACTCACAACATTTTTGAACAATCCAGGTTGCTTTATGTTAACCAAAGGGGTTTATCAATTATTCATGGAATCATGAATTCATGTCAGTAATCTGTCATATACCTAAATACAACAAATTAAAAGAATAATTTCATAAACTAGTATTTGTTTAGCTATCAAATAGAGTGGACTGTATAGTATAACAATATTAAACTATGTATTTATCATCTCATGGGAATAGTAACAAGCAAAACAAAGTAACTAATTACTAAAGAATTAGAGTTAACTCTTTCAAATTTAATACAAAGTTGAAAATAATTTTATAATTATCAGTAACTAAACAATATTTTATGAAGCTTAATCTACATACACCTTAGTTTGTTTAGATCTGAAATATACATCAGAACATCACGCCTGCATTCCCTTAAGGAGCATGCAGAGGCATTTATTACCTACAAATTTTTCACTTATATTGGAACAAAACATTGAAATAATGTACTAGAAAAAGAATTGCAGGTCTACCTATACATTTATCAATATACCCAAATTAGAAATATGAAATCAGCTGATCACTATATTAATGATTTACTCACTATAATGATTTACTCACTATCTTTGGATTGGCAGTAAGATTAACTTGGACAATGGTCTCTTAAGAATATTATCGCCCTTGCATTGTACTGTTACCACGCGAACTAGTTGGTCAGTACCAGGATGTAAAGTAATGATTTTTCCTAACAACCATTTTGCAGGAGGGAGGTCATCTTCTTTTATAATAACTATGTCGCCAACACTTGGGGAAGGCACACTGTTTTGCCACTTATGACGTTGCTGCAAGGTGTTAAGATACTCAGATTTCCATCTTCGCCAAAATTCTTGTGTCCTGTTTTGTAGAAATTGCCATCTGGACAATATACTTATATTCTTATACTCATAGTTAATTTCAGGTACATTGATCAATGGTTCACCAATTAGGAAATGACCCGGGGTAAGCGGGTCCAATGTTTCTTTTGTATTGTCCGAATGACAGATAGGTCTCGAATTAAGACAGGCCTCTATCTGTGCTAGTAGTGTAGCCATCTCCTCATAAGTCAACTTAATGGAACCATTGACCCTCATCAAATGTTTCTTTACTGACCGGACGCCAGCCTCCCATATACCACCGAAATTTGGGGCTTTCGGCGGGATAAAGTGCCATGTTGTGCCATCATTTGCTAGGAGTTCAGCTACCTCTGCCGCCAGATTAGTCTTGCCCTTCTCAAACATACTTCTTAATTCCTTGGCCGCTCCAACAAAGTTCGTACCGTTGTCACTCCACAAGTGACAACAGTGACCTCTTCTTGCAACAAATCGCCTGAATGCTGCAATGAAGGCTTGTGATGTTAAATCAGTAACCGCTTCAAGGTGCATGGCTCTGGTGGACATACAGACGAAGACACAAATGTACCCCTTAGTAGATCCATGTCCACGCCCTTTGGTCGTTCGCAGCTGTACGGGTCCGGCGTAATCCACTCCACTATTGAAGAATGGACGATTAGGAGTCACCCTTGGTGCTGGCAACTCACCCATTAGCTGCTGTTTTATTTTTGATCTATATAATATGCAGGTTTTACAATTCCGAATAAATTTCCTTACAGCTGATTTGAGCCCAATTACCCAGTATTTGCCACGTATGTAAGTCAGCATCTGAAGGGAACCTCCATGCAAAGTTCTTGTGTGGGCTTCATTTATAACAAGTCGAGTAATGTGTTGTTTACAAGGAACAATGACTGGGTGTTTTGCATCTTCTGATATACTGGCTTTACTCAGTCGCCCTCCAACTCTTAGCAACTCGTTCTTGTCTAAGAAAGGTGTAAGGCTAATTAAAGAACTTCTGTTCTTAACCCTTCCAATCTTCTTCAGATCTTCAATTTCAGTTTCATATATTAAGTGTTGGTAATATTTTAAACATCTTTCTTCAACTTTATTCATTTCTTGAACTGTTAAATATTTCTCTCTTTCTTCCTTAGGTTTCGAAAATCTTAAACATTGTGCTAAAACTCTCTTCATTCTGGACATGGATGAAAATCTTTCCCAAACAGGTTTTTCTTCTAAGGTGACATGACATGATTTCTTTATCTCTAAATCTGTTTGAGGAATAGAACTCTTAGTAAAGTCTATTTGTTTATTTTTCAGCCAGTCGGGTCCAGTCCACCAATTATTATTATTTACTAATTCATTTGGAGCTATACCTCTTGACGCAAGATCAGCAGGATTGTCGGCTGATCGGACATGATTCCACCTGTCATTGTCAATCAATTGAATTATGTCAGACACTCGGTTGCCAACAAACACTTGCCATCGATTTGGTTGACCCTGTAACCATGACAGGACCACCATCGAGTCTGTCCAGGCATATATTTGATGCATACTTATATTCCATAAGTTAGATACTTCGTGCAACAGCTTTGCCAATAACACTGCAGCGCAGAGCTCCAATCTTGGGATGGTCAGCTGTTTCAGTGGCGCAACCTTGGTCTTTGATGCCACCATAGTGACATGAACAGTATCGTTTTCATCTAAAACCCTTACATAAACTACTGCTCCATATGCAACAGATGAGGCATCTGCAAAGCCGTGTAACTGAATTTCTTTACTGGTCGACGTCTTCTTTATCCAGCGCGGTATTTCTATGGTTTGCAACCCTTTGAGTGCCTCTCTGTAGCTCAGCCATTCAGTCACTAGATCCGATGGCAATTCATCATCCCAGTTGAGATTGTTAAGCCACAATCTTTGTATCATAATTTTAGCTGTGATAATGACTGGTGACAGCCAACCAAACGGATCAAAGAGGCTGGCCACCTCTGATAATATTAATCTTTTTGTCATACCAGAAACCATCCTTGTATCTGGTAGGTCGACGGTAATTCGGAAAGTATCATTTTTCCTATCCCAGGTAAGTCCAAGTATCTTTATTACCTTATCTAATTTAATTTCTATTTTGTGCACAGGTTCCGATGCTTCCTTGCCACCCTGCAAGAACTTCAAGACTTCATCAGAGTTGCTGGACCACTTCTGCATTTGAAACCCACCAGCTTTCAACAGGTTGTTAACCTCCTCACAAATTTGTTTTATTTCAGACAAATCTTCATGTCCAGTCATCAGATCATCCATGTAGAATGAATTCTTAATGACAGCTGCTCCCCGAGGATATCTTTCCATTTCATCATCAGCTAGTTGATTCAAAGTCCGTACAGCAAGGTATGGTGCCGCTGCGGTCCCAAACGTCACGGTAAGTAATTGATAACTTTCTATATTTTCACATATATCATCTCGCCAAACTATTCGTTGTAAATCTGTGTGTTTGTTTGTCATTCTTACTTGACGGTACATTTTCACTATATCGCCAACAACACAGATTTTGTGAGCCCTCCAGCGAATGATAAGAACACGAAGATCAGGTTGTAGCGTAGGGCCGATCATCATGGTGCCATTTAAGGATTCTCCATTAGATCCCTTAGCAGAAGCGTCAAAAACAACTCTTACCTTGGTTGTGTCCTTATCCTCTCTGACGATCGCATGATGTGCTAAATAAATTGCTTCATTATGATCCTCCTTTTCAACCCCTTTCATATGACCCATCTTTAAATATTCTTGTATTACCTTCTTATACTCTGACTTCAAACCTTCATGTTTTTCAAACTTCCTTTCCAGTTGCTTAAATCTTATTAAAGCTTGCTGTTTAGTCTCACCACAAGTCTTCACTGTCTCTTTAATACTTTGTTTCAAAGGTAAGTGTACTACATACCTTCCTGATGCTTCTCTTGTTGTTGTCTGTATGTAGTGTTCTTCACATTTTTCTTCTTCCTTTGTCCACACTTTCTTAGGATTGTAGTCATCGGTTTCAATTTCCCAGAATTTTCTTAAAAGGTTGTTGTCTTCTTCAACGAGCCTGGTAACATGTAAACTTATAATATTCTGTGCACAAGTAGGATTAGAGTACATATCCCCTGATAATATCCAACCCAAGTGTGTATGTTGAGCAATAACATTGCCGGGTCCTCTTAATAAACCTGAGTCTATTATTGTGCCAAACACATCAGCCCCAAGAAGGATGTCAATCCGACCTGGTACATTAAAAGAAGGATCAGCTAACTTCATATCCCTAAGTTGAGGCCAGTCATAACCTCTTAACTCCCTAGAAGGTAGCCTACGAGTCAATGATTTTAATACATAAGCCTCAACATCAAAAGAGAAATTACTTTCATACCTCGACTTAATATGTAATCTCGCTGAATGATGAATAGAAAGTTTGTTACCTTCACCAACACCAGAGACCTCACCGCTGATTTGATTCCTTTTCAGACCCAATAACTCGACCACTCGCGCAGTCACAAACGAAGCCTCTGAACCCTGGTCAATCAGAGCACGGAAGATGTGTGATTGTCCAGTTCTTGATGTCATATCTACCAATGCTGTTGCTAACAAAATCTGTTGACCAGGTTGTTCTTCACTTGACACATGTGCTGTTACCTTGCTAACCTCTTCTTTATTTGTTGTATTTTCTTCTTTAGTTTGTATCACTTCACCTGCTTGTTTCTGAAAATCTCGATGTAATAAGGAGTGATGTCGTCTTCTGCATATTTTACATGTATTTGATTGTTTACATTTGAATACGGAATGATTTGGAATTAAACAGTTGAAACATAAGTTGTTTTTCTTCACTAAGCTATATCTTTCTTCTATTGGTTTTGAAGTGAATTCTTTGCAGTTAAAAATATAATGGTTCTCCTTGCATAAGATACATTGTTTCTCTCCACTGGTGGCTGCTGCATGAAATGTCTTGGGCTTAACTGGTTTGTAGGTTTTATTTTCAGGTTCTACCATTTCTAGCGTACGAAACCGAGTCTCCAAGAAAGTCTTAAGCCTTTCAAAATCAGGTAAGTCATCAGAACTGTCTTCACTAATCATAATCTCCCATTGTTTATGTGTTTCAGGGTTTAGTTTTGAAACAACTACATAGTTCAACAATGCATCCCATTTTGTAAGTATGCCAAGGTTTTTCATTGAGTTTACACACTCAACTGACGTATCTAATAATGTTTTTAAGGAGGAAGCCGACTCTTGCGTTATTGCTTTTTGACTGAAAAACTTTTTAAAAATGCAATTAGCAATAAATCTTTTGTTGTTATAACGTTTTTTCAATATCGACCACGCCTCAGCATAATTTTCACCGGTGACTGGAACCTGACGTAATAGGATCTCGGCATCACCCTTCAAGCTGCTTTTCAGATAATGAAGTTTTTGAACATCTTCTAATGACTCATTCTTATGTATCAATGCCATGAAGAGGTCGTGAAAAGATTGCCATTGTACGTAATTTCCTTCAAAAATAGGGATGGAAATTCGTGGTAATTTAATGTCACTACTGTAAGCTATTGGTCTATTTTCGTCTAATTTTTCCAATCTATCAGGTTTTTTCATGACCGGTATCAACTTGTTTAATGCAGTTTTCATTTCACCTTTGTATGTAAAATACAACTCTTCAAAGTTATCGAACATGTCTTCTACAAAATACGGTAACTTTTGTTTGTTTTCCTTGTCAACAGTCGTTACTAATTTCTCGTGAATACACTTAAATTCTTTCCAATATGTTTCTAAAGTATCCATCCTAGTTTGTAGATAACATTCGGTTATTCTGTCCTTGGACGATTTTTTGTAATTCGAACAGGCTTTTTGCACTTTTCCAAACACATCGGCTTGAAGTAACATTAGCTTGTCGATGTTCTCCATCCTTTATACTTGTGATTTTCCAATAAATATACAAAGGATGTAAAATCGCGAAACAAAATGCCGAATTGATGAACTTCACTTTTCTTCCAAGAAGTTTTTGTTCGTAATAGGTATAACCTATAAACACGTGCATGAAATGTTCCCGAGTTTTTGCAGAATTACTTTTACACTCGTAATTATTGTTGTTTGTCACAATCACTAAGAGTTATTTCACTGCACTGACTTAGTAAACACTGTTGTTCTCCTTAGTTTATTATTTCCGTATTTTTCGATCGTAAATCCAATATTACAACTTTTTGCAAAATATTCACGTAATTTTTGTAGGTCACGGCTACAACATCCGTCTCGATAGGACCATATGTACATGTGAATAAGGTGCACTTTTGTTTGCAGGTAATTAGCGAGAGAAAAAACACTACGTACACTTTGACAACTTTATTTGCACTGAACCACAGATTAACAAAACTAATACACTATAGACTAAACAGGTATGTTAACAATTTCACACACTAACGGCCAAAATTAATATCTAATCTATCCACGATTTACCCTACTAGCGATAGGAATTTGACATATTTTGTATGGAGCTTATGTCAAATTTCTATCTCTAGTAGGGCAAATCGTGGATAGATTGGATATTAATTTCGGCCGTAAATAACATTTAACGATTTAAATTCTGGAAAGAAAAAATCACTCACGAGCAGGATTCGAACATGCGACTCCTGGCTCAGTACGCCAGTGCTTTAGCCACTAAGCTACCGTGAATACTGCTCGTAGTAACGAAATTCTCATCCACTTGGTACATCTTTGGGTGACGTCAGCGATATCTTATTAAGAAACAGTGTTTCTTAACAAAAAAAGAAAGATGTACCAAGTGGATGAGAATTTCGTTACCACGAGCAGTGTTCACGGTAGCTTAGTGGCTAAAGCACTGGCGTACTGAGCCAGGAGTCGCAGGTTCGAATCCTGCTCGTGAGCGATTTTTTCTTTCCACAATTTAAATCGTTAGATTTCGTTTCGCATGCGTAAAATGCGTTAAAAAAAAAAAAAAATACATATCATTTTTTTACCTAATTTTTATTTATTTATTTTATTTAATAAAAAAATTATTGGTACCTTCACAGCTTACAATATTATAATCAATTCATTCATCTAGACATTACGCCAATTACGAAGCACATAACTAATTTAAATCACAAACCTATGTAGAGACCCTCTTGGACATTTATACCATGTGCAAAACTAGTAATTATATATTATCAGTAGTTATTTGATTAAAGAGTCGTGCCAAGATTGTTTAATAAATAAGACGAGAGAGAAAAAACAGATCGTAGCTATTAGTTCTATTTTATTATAAGGGGAATTTAGCAGCCAAGTGCGCCCCCATCAGTAAAAAATTATTACTCGCTGAATATATCATTTATCGAAATTTCGTTTTTAACAATTGAAGTACAGGTACTGTAGTTTAATCAGAAACTATTAACTCTGTAAAATATAGTTCGCTGTAGTTGTAGATAGAAAAAGTGCCAAAAGTGGCCGTTTTTAGCACATTTTCTACCTTCAACTACAGCGAGGAAGCTCCTAAAACGTAATTCCCACCCTCGCACTCCCCTTACACAAACTCTGAAATCGCTATAAAAAAAACAGCTGATCCTTACAATTTGTCGAGCGACATCGATGATTTAGTAGGGAACAGCTGATATTTTTTCGTGATTTCAGGGTTGCTCCCATATTAAAAGTTGTTCTATTCTATGCCCTGAATGAGCTCTTAAAATATGACCACGCATTTCTGATACACGTTGTATGTATATGTACCTACAAGGTTAAATTACTACTAGGTATATTTTTTTATAGAAATGAAACAAAGTTTGTTGGTTGGTCAAGATATCTAATTCATCTAGATTTAACATAACATAACATAACATCACGCCTGTATTTCCCCGAAGGCGTAGGCAGAGGTGTATAGTACACCCACATTTCGCCAGTTATGTTATAGTCCCATGTAATAGGTGGCGAGCCTATTGCCATCTAGATTTAATTCTTATTAAAAAAACCCATACAAATAACTTGCGCAATAATACATAATACAGGCAAAAAAAAAGAATATCGCACATAAGTTAGGTAATCTAATCACATAACCAGCACCGTTCTCCACAAAATAATACACAATTTTTAAACTAATAGCAATATATATATGCAGACAGAATTATTCTATTGTTATGAGCGAAAATCATTGTACCTACTTAGATAAAAAAAAACTTGTGGTGAGACAAACATAATGGGTCATTTGAAAAAGTATCTTACATTAGGAAATATTAAACCTTATTCTTAGTTTACACTAAACCTCTTAAGGGGTCATTGTACTCATGTTTATGAACAACTTTTACTGTAGGACAAAATCAGAAATCGCGAAAAAATAACATCTTGACGACATTTGACGACCTCTGTGGTCTAGTGGTTCGAGTGTCGGACTGCTGATAACGAGGTCGTGGGTTCGATTCCCACAGGACACAAATATTTGTGTGATGAACATAAGTGTTTGTGTTGGTCTGGGTGTGTTGCTTATGTATTATAAGTATGTATTTACAAAAAAAAAAAAAAAAAAGTATATACGTATTATATCCATTGTCTAGTACCCATACCACAAGCTCTGCTTAGTTTGGGACTAGATGGTGCTGTGTAAAAATGTCCCAAAGATATTTATTTATTTATCTGATTCTTACATTTACCTATTTTGTGTTTATAAGGGAACAACTTATTTTTTTTTCGCAATTCCAGGGTTGGTCCCATAGTAAAAGTTGTTCATAATGATGAGTACAATGACCCCTTAAGAGATTTAGCATAACTAAGAATAAGGTTGTATATGAATACATTTTTTGTGACATTATTTTTATAATAATATTATTCGTTTATTAAAGACAACAAAGGGTCCAGTATGTTAGTAACAATTTAACTTAGCCTATGTTAGAACCTAATAACTATAACAGATTTGGTCCGATCGACCAGTGCCCACACGAGCCGGCTATCAGTCCGTACTGCTTTCATGCGCAGGATGGTGTTGGGCACAGAAATAGATAGAATCGAAAAGTGGGCAGGCCGCGTGAGCCAACACTACTATAAATGTAGGGCATTTCAAAGCCTTTCTCAGTACGCCTTATGACTTGTTTCTGTAAATACTGTAACAAAAACCCGCAAAAATGCCTTACTGTGCTGTTTCTAACTGCAGAAACAAAAGCTGTAAAATACATTTGATTAAAGTTATTTTTTTAAAATTAATGACGTCAATATGGAATGCGTAGTTTGTCCGAAAGTTGCCACGCATGAATCGCAAGTAAAATTGTGAGTACAACCATTCTATCTATCTATTTATGTGGTTTTGTGGCTGCCGCGCACCCTGTGCAGAGTGAGGCGGACTTGCGCCTTGCAATGTTTTTATTGAGGGCTGATGTGTCTTAAATATCTTTCGACAGCATCTGCTATCCGCCCGAGTTGTTGTCCTATTAGCCCGAGTTTCTCTACTATATTCCTGAGAGCACGAGCATATGGAGCGTCAGTGGCAGCCTGCTGCATCAGAATCCTCAGAGCCTCGGCTAATGGAGTCATTGGGCGACCTAGAACAATCAATTTAGAAAAGAAAGAAAGAAAAATGGTTTATTGACTACAGTCAGAGGCACACAATAACATTAATAAACAATTTTACATACATACATACATATTATCACGCCTGTTTCCCATTGGGGTAGGCAGAGACTATGGATTTCCACCGGCTACGATCCTGACACACCTTTTTCGCTTCATCTACGTCCATTAACCTCGTCATGCATGCTCGTCGGTTTAGAGAACTCTTAACCTGGCATTTTTTGAGAACATCCGCGATTTGATCGCGATACGTTCGCCGAGGTCGTCCCCTTCCAACTCTTCCATCCACACTCGCTTCGTATACTTGTTTCGTCAATCTCCTCTCGTCCATCCTCTCTATATGTCCAAACAATCTTAACATACCTTTCTCAATCTTTGTCACTACATCTTCTTTCACTCCACAACGCTCCCTTATCACGTTATTCCTTACTTTATCTCTCAAAGTTACACCACACATACTTCTCAAAGCTTTCATTTCTACTGCATTTATTCTGCTTTCATGTTTTTTCTACCATACCCAACTTTCACTACCATACATAAGTGTAGGCACTAACACTCCCCCATGAACAGCCAGCCGTGCCTTTTCCGATTACCAGCACTCACTCTCCTTTCAATGTCCTTCACATGCTTGCCATCTCTCGTAAACATGGAACAAACAATTTTATTATATACAATATGTCACAAAAACCCTGTTGTTCCTGTAAGGTACGTTATCAGAATCGATATTCATACGTAAGGACACAACTCATTTGGAAAAACTCTTCAAAAAAATCTTTTTTTTTTACCGACAAAAAAAAGGCAGTTCTCAATTCGACGCGATTTTTTTTTATTTTTTTAGTATGACCACGCATAACTTTTTACAGAGTAGTCCGATTTGAATGATTATTTTTTTAATACAGGCGTGATGTTATGTTACGTTTGCCAAGGTAGTTCCCTTCCAACTCTTCCATCCACTCTCGCTTCGTATACTGGTTTTGTCAATCGTCTGTCGTCCATCCTCGCCAGGTAAAGTCACTTACTGCGATATCGTCTTCGGCGAATTCCTCGACGCAAAGGCGATGCTGCACCGGCTGGAGTGGGACTTGCTGCAGCCTCAACAGTGGGTTGTTCAACACTGATAGAATGGAATAGAATAGGAGCTTAATTTGTGAATCGTGATTTTTAACCGACGAAAAAAAGGAGGAGGTTCTCTTTTTTTTTTTTTTTTTTTTTTTTTTTTTTTTTTTTTTTTTATGTATGACCACGCATAACTTTTTACAGAGTGGCCCGATTTTGATAATTCTTTTTTTAATGGATAGGGTATATCTCGAAGTTGGTCCCATTTAAATTTCAAAATCAAAATCCACGTGGGAAAACAGGGGATGAGTGCTTGTTCACCCACTGAATTCTTACCTGTCAACCGATTCTGTTGAAACTTGGCACACAAATATAGTTCTAGACACTACGACATAATGGAGATCTGGAGTTAGAATAAACCACAAAAAAATTGAAAATAAAACTTTTTAACAAAAAATTGAACCGACGAAAACAAAAACTGAAAAGCGAAAAATAACTAATTATGAGTCGGCGCCAAACAAACAATCAACGAAGATCATTGAATTACTTTAAATAAATAATAAAAACAACGTAACATCAAATACAACGTGAAATTTTCAACGATAAACATTGTTTATCTCTCTTATCAACTTTCCAAAAATGCGTTCTCCGCTCGGCCACTTGCAACTTACATGCACGTTGCTTGTTAAAAGTTTGTTCGGCGCCGACTCATAATTAGTTATTTTTCGCTTTTCAGTTTTTGTTTTCATCGGTTCAATTTTTTGTTAAAAAGTTTTATTGGTACAAAAGATCTTAATTCTAATGTAGTTAGGTACACAGTGGCGTAGCTAGGGGGTGGGTGCGGAACTCTTTGTTCTTCATAATTGCCTTAAATATTGATATGTAAAAAACCGGTGGATCGTGATTATTAGGGTTCCGTACCCAAAGGGTGCTAACGGGACCCTATTACTCTCACTACGCTGTCCGTCCGTCCGTCCGTCTGTCTGTCTGTCACAGGGCTGTATCTTTGTAACGGCAATAGGTAACCAGTTAAGATTTTCACAGAATATGTGTTACTATGGTGTATATCACGACAAATACTAAAAACAAAAACAAATTTAAAATCAAAGGGGGTCCCCATACAAGAAACCTCGAAAAACATGCATTAATTTAAACGTTTTTGTTCGTGCTCTATCTTCAAAACGGTAATACATACCAGCGTCAAACTTGGTCTGATTATAGTGAATACATACTAAGTATGTAGTTTAGCAACAAATACTAAAATAGGGCAAACATTAACATAATTATGTGGTGGTACCAACGACCATGCAGCCCAATAGACGCCTAATGTTGAATATTATGCGTACGGTAAATTCTGCCACTAGCTGAGGCGGGGTACTGCAATCCGATTGGCCCTACCAAGGCGGCTATTGGCTAATCACTAACGCGGCAGTTTTGACGGCTCATGTAAGTGGTCGAAACTGATTTGAAGATTTCAAGTGGCGAATAGTGTTGACCTACATTAGTGAAATTTCATAGATGTGTTGCAGACATCGGTCGCCTGTTATGAGGCGTCTATGGGCTGTATGGTCGTTGGGTGGTACCTACGTAAGAAAGAGATGCAAAAATTAACATTTCGCGTACGATCGTTGATGTCTTTTGATAAACTCTAATACTTAAACTTAAACTTTGATAAACTTTCGTAAATTAAATCAGTTTCTATGGGGGTTTAACCCTTACTGCGTGAGTCCGACTGAAACTTGACTGGTTTTATTTTCCTAGGGCTCTATGGAAACATTACATAAAACATTCGTTTGTAATATATTGCTTTTTACCCGACTGCGCCAGAAGGAGGGTTATTTTAAAGTTTTATTTTTATTTTGGCATTTGTTTTTTTATAAAAAGATAGGTCAAAATCAAATTATCCAAGGAGTATTAAATGGCAATGGCAATTAATTAAAGAGAAAGCCTAAAATAAACAGGTTTTTTTTTTCATGCAGTCAACGTAAGGTTCATTCGAAATAATATAATGTTGGTGCTTCCAAAATGGTTTTTTTTTCTTTACATGCAACAACTTTGTAGTTACATATATCTTTGGATAAGTATAACTCACTTTTGGAAAGTACAGTCGTTTAGCTTATAAAAAATACTTACTGTACATTTTCTACGGTTGCAACATGTGGCGTCTGAGGCATTGCCGGATTCGCCGGAGTGGATGGCTGTTGTATGTCCTAGAAAACTGAAAAGTACTTAAAACGTCCTAGTTCAAAGGTCATTGACATTAGAGAAAAATGATCTCAACAAATAATACTCCTTTAGCTACTTTCTATTTAAAAAAATCACAAAAAGTAACTTTGTGTTATATTGAAATGATATACTTCTTAAATTTGGCGCTGTATAGCGCCATCTAGCGGCGGCTACTAACAACACTCTCTGAGTCGCCAATGCTGCCGTTTATTGCAAAAACTAAAATAGCCATGATTAATATTCGATTTGATTTGTTTGTAACACCTACTTAAGGAACCCTATAATACTGAGCATGGTCATTGTCATCACTCGCGCTCTGACACTCGCCCCGAGAGGTCGTGTTGCTCTCGATCCGTCCTTTCGTGTCGAGTTACGTGCCCGACATTTTCGCTACGGCTCACCGTAGCGCCCCCCGCAGGCGCCCCGCCGGCTGCAACCCGATACGTTCATTCGCTGTCTTTTTCAAGACAGCGGACGCGCTTTTGTCTCTGTCCGAGAGAGTCAGTCAAAACGTAGTGTCCCTTCAGGAATAAATCCACTTATTTACTGTGGTCCTCGGTGGATACCTAACGGTGCTAACGAACCGAGGGGCGTTGACCCGACACGCCAGCTGCGCTCCTTCAGGGCAAAGCAAAAATCGGAAGGAGCTAGGATCAGAAGGCCTTGGGGGATCTCCTAGTCTTCCCTAGCTTTAACCCCGTTTCGTCCTATCTAGCACTCTCTAGGGGTTTACACCCATTGCACACTAGAGACTCAGGGACCTGTTTGCACATTAAGACTGGCAAACAGGAGAACAAGCTTAGGGCTCACCAGTAGGCACACAACCTCCCCGTCTATACCCGACGGGGAGGGTTTGAACACACTCCCGGGAACACCCACCCGAGGATCAAACCCCCATGGTAGGTCGCCACTAATTTTTCTCCCCTCTCATTGTTGCTAGGCTTTGCTTAGTCATCATCTGTACGATGGTGTCTGATGCCAAGTTCCTGAGCATTCTAAAAAACGCCCTCCTCAAGGACCCCAAATTCCTAGCCAACTATGGCGACCTCTTTTATGACGATGAGGTGGCCAAACCACAACCATCCGAAGTCCCCGACTCTCCAGAGTCGCCCGATACCCCCCCCACCCATAAGGGTGAATTCCTTAAGGAGGAATAGGCGCCCCGCCCGTTCCGACAGCGATGAGGAGAGGCCGAGGTCTCCGCGTGGTCCGCCTAGGCGTTCAGCCAGCCTGGACCGCAAGGACCGCACCCCCTCACCTCTCCCCACCCCAGCCCCCACTCAAAACCCTGATCACTCCCCGATCCCATCAGACCAAGAAATGTCTTCGGACAGTGAGGTCAACTCTGACGAGGCCGGTGCCTTTACCACGGTAGTGGGTAAAGGTAAGAAACGCGGCCGTAAAACAAACAAGGCCGAGGCTCTCGCCTCAAAGTCATTGAAACTCTCCGAGGCTAACTCTGCCCCGGCCCCTACCCCCCGTCCCGCCTCTTACTCCTCCTCGCAGGATAACAGGCCTTCCTCCCCTCATGTCCATACCTCATCTTCCCAGATGAAGGTACCCATCCCGCCTCCCTTATTCATTCAGGATAAGGCTTATTGGACCAGAATCTCTGACTGGTGCAATCAATTAAAAATCAACTTCACCAGTGCCCGCCCCACACAGCAGGGCATTAAAGTCGTTGTCCCCACCCCCGGAGATTACCGCAACCTTACCAGGTTGTTACGCGAGCGTGGTGTGTCTTTTCACACCTACGCCCTCCCGGAGGACCGACTCCTCAGAGTCGTAATCCGAGGGGTCCCTACCGAAGTTAGATGCGAGGAAGTGCACGACGACCTCGATCGTCAAGGGATCCCTCTAAAGGAAACCCACCGCATGTACCGTGGTAAACACGGTGACCCGTTCAATATGATCCTTGTCATATGCAACCCTAGCGAAAACGCTAAGGACATTTATAAGATCAAGACCGTATGCCAACTATCAGGCATCACGGTCGAGCGCCCCCACAAATCCAACCAGCCTGGACAATGTCACCGTTGCCAGTTGTATGATCATTACCAGCGTAACTGCTACGCAAAGCCCAGGTGCGTTAAGTGCCTAGGCGATCATGGGACTAGCGAGTGCGAGCGTCCCAAGGAGAGGGACCAGTGCACTGAGCCCCCTAGTTGTGTCCTTTGCGGCCAAGCTGGGCATCCAGCGAACTATCGCGGATGCCCCAAAGCCCCCAAACTGCGCAACACCAAATCGGCGAAACGCGCTTCCGATCGTGTTGCGAGGGAAGCCCCCTCCCACGCAGCTCCTTACCCCTACCAACCACCAAACCCTAGAGGCCCACTCGGGCCCTCCCCTAATTTCCGCGGCCCACTCGGGCCCAACCCTTGGTTTAAGGGAAACCAAAAGCCCCAATTCCCGCCTCTTCCGCCCTCTCATCTCGCGCCCCCGGCCTCAGAGCCCCCCGCGCTGATGAACTTACCCATTCCCGCACCTTCTCACAGGTCCAAAACTGCACCAGCATCTAAAGCCCCCTCCATGAGAACCCCCCCTCAGGCTAGACCCTCTTCTGTAAACTCCCCCGAATCCCGATCCCTAAATTTAGGCTTTTTCAATGCCCGAGGCATTAGCGGTCAACGCGATGACATAGCTGTCTTCTTGCGTGAGCACCAACTTGATATATTACTCGTTCAAGAGTCTTTTCTCAAACCCCATTGTCGTAATCCCAACATAGCCAACTATAGGCTGATCAGAAACGATAGAACGTACGCCGCACTAGGCGGAACGCTCATCTATTACCGCAATTCGTTATATTGCATCCCCATAGATCCCCCAGAGCTAGAATGCTTGGAGGCTTCAATCTGTCGCCTAGGCATGACAGGGCTGGTGCCCATCACCATAGTCTCGGCTTATAGATCCTCAAATAAACCCGCGAGTCTGCTCGAGGACGACCTCAAATCCCTACTCGATCTTAGTAACTCTGTAATCATAGCAGGCGATCTAAACGCCAAACATCGTTCATGGAGCTGTGTCTCCAATAACGCCGCTGGTATTCAATTAGAAGCACTTAGCGACAAACTTTCCTTTGACGTCATCGCCCCGATGCGTCCCACTCACTATCCTGACACAGTAGGGCAACGGCCCGACATCCTAGATATAGCCCTCTTGAAGCGCGTAAACCTCGGTATTCGCTCTATCGAGGTAATCCAAGAATTAGACTCAGATCATCGCCCTGTAATCATTCAACTGGGTCCCCGGGGTGGTCCCTCGGATCCCGGTACTCCACCCGTAACTAAAACGATAACCGATTGGAGGAGACTAGAGGACCGCCTCAAATCTACCTCATCCCCTCTACTAGATTCAATCCCTGACTCCATCGAGACAGTCGCGGATACGGTGGCCGCGATCACCTCGCTCACCAACCATGTGCAGTCCGTAGTGGGCGAATGCTCACGGCAGGTTCCGATGCTGGATGACCAGCGTTTGAAACTGCCGGACGATGTTAATGGGTTGAGGACCGAGAGGAACGCGGCCATCCGTGCCTATGACGCTTTTCCCAACGAAGCCAACCATGCCCATATACTGTAAAGAGAATACTACTTACAGAATACTGTAAAGAGACGTGTAGCTCAGTTGCGGGTGGATCGTTGGGACAAGGAAGTCAGCGAAATCCAACCGTCTCATGTAGCCTTCTGGGTACTTCAACGCAGACTTAAATGCGAGACCACGGCAACTATGCCCCCCCTAAATCGACCCAATCAAAGGCCGGCTTTGAAGATGACGAAAAAGCCGAATGCTTAGCCGACAGCTTGGAGTCCCAATGCACTCTCAGTACGCTTCCCGTAAGCCAAACCCACCTTGACAAGGTAAACTCAGAAGTAGAGCGTAGGTCAGACCTCCCCCCCACCCCAATAGATGACCCTGATGACCCGCTCCCACCGATCACCCCTGACGAAGTTCTCTCTATAGTCAAGGATCTAAAGCCCAAAAAAGCCCCAGGCGCAGACGGCATCACCAATAAGGTGTTGAAACGTTTCCCTGCCACCCTAATCGCTCTAATGACCGTCATCTTTAAAGCGGCATTTAAAAACAACATCTTTCCCAAGGCTTGGAAACAAGCTACGGTAATCGGTATTCCCAAACCGGGCAAGCAAAAAGCCGAGCCGAGTAGTTACCGGCCGATTAGTCTCCTCAATGTCTTCGGAAAATTCTACGAGAAGCTTATTTATAAGCGACTCAAAGATTTCACCGACTCAAATAAACTCCTTCCCGACGAGCAGTTTGGCTTTCATACAAAGCACTGCTGCGTTAATCAACTGCACCGCATTGTAGAACACATAAGTGCAGGCTTCATACGCGGTCAAATGACCGGTACTCTCTTTTTCGACGTGGCAAAGGCTTTCGATAAAGTGTGGCACAACGGCTTATTATATAAGCTGTATACTATGAACGTGCCACATCGTCTCGTGCTCATCCTCCGAGACTACTTATCGAATCGTACCTTTCGCTATCGCATCGAAGGGGCTCTCTCCCCCCCTCATCCCATTCACGCCGGTGTGCCGCAAGGCTCCGTGCTCTCCCCCCTTCTGTTCACGCTGTACACCAGCGATATTCCAAAATGCGGTGCAGCCCGTATTGCCCTATTCGCCGATGACACGGCAATCTATTACTCCGGCATGACCCATGTCGCTATTTCTCGTACCCTCCAATCCGCGGCCAACACCCTAGGTGAATGGTTTCGGAAATGGAGAATCGAAGTAAATCCCGAAAAAAGTGCAGCGGTCCTCTTCGATAAGAGACCCCTGTCACAGTACCGCAAAGAAATGAGCGTACCAGTCTCAATGTTCGGAAAACAGATCCCATGGCAACGTGAAGCCAAATACCTTGGCGTGATCCTTGACCGTAGACTGACATTCAGACCGCATATCCGCAGGGTGAAAAACCGTGCCGCCTTCGTCCTCGGACGTCTCCACCCCCTACTCAATGCGCACAGTAAGCTGCCCACTCCTCTCAAAGTAAGGATATACACCACCTGTATCCGCCCCATACTCGCCTATGCTAGCGTTGTGTTCGCACACGTTAAGCCGGTGAGAATTCACATGCTCCAAACCATCCAAAACCGTTTTATGCGAAAGGCCGTAGGCGCCCCCTGGTACTTACGCAATGTCCAACTCCACCTAGACCTCAAACTGCCGACCATCAAGCAGTTTTTCAAGCTTGTCTCTAAACGCTATTTCGATTCCGCTCCCAAGCACCCCAATCCCTTGGTCGTGGCGGCCACCGTTTACCAGCCATCTGCTATTAGCAAAATCCGACGTCCCAGACACACACTCATCGAACCCGATGACGCTATAACACCTCCAGGAGTCAGATAAAAATACCAGCACACTCCGACGCCGTCGTCCAAAATATCGTCCCCGCCGGCGAGGACCGACGCGACACACACACAGAACCCGAGAGTCCGACTCTCGAGAAACAGAAACACATGCCGACGCAGTAGCGGCTGCTGGGGGGACCGGTGGCGGGGTCCCCCTGCTGCACCCTGAGTCGAGGTCCGAGCTCCCCCCTGGGGACGCCCTCGCGGTGTAGCAACCGGAGATAATCTCGTCACGCGAGACCGGCCCTATGCTCTAGAGTAGTTCCTAGGAGCAGGCTATTGCGTAACCACTGTTTAGGTTTTAGGTAGGTCTTAGCCTCGCCGGCGAGGCTTGCCGCTTAACGGCGTTTAGCACGTCACCCGATAGACCGAAAGTCCGCTACTTTCGAGGAAACCAATTCGATGCAGCAACGGCTGCTAGGGGGACATAGGAACGGCGGGGTCCCCCTGCAATGCCCCAGCGAGGTTCGAGCCCCCCCCTTGGGGGACGCCCGCTTGCGCGGTATTGATACCGCGTATTTAGTTTGTAAGTATTTAGGAGTAGGGAATAAACCTTCGGCGAATGGAGTCCCACATGGGACTCTCCGCCAACTAAGTCCGGTTAAGCAGAAATGGGACTTCGGTCCCACCTGCGAGAATCCATTCGAAAAAAAAAAAAAAAAAAAAAACTGAGCATGGCCCACATGCTCTTGGCCGGTTTTTTCAACGTGTTTGTTTGTTCCTACTCTATCTTTAAAACAGTAATACATACCAGCGTCAAACTTGGTCTGATTATACATGCATGCATGCAAGCATGTGCATACTATGTAGTTTAGTAACAAATACTAAAAATAGGGCAAACATAGACATATGTGTTGGTAAGGTAAGGTTTTCATACTGTATCTGAATTATTCAATAAGTAATGATGTAACATGCTGATGTCAAAGATAAACTAAATTATTTCATTTTAATATTTGCATGTCGTGAAATGACAAAATGTATCTGGCACTGAATGTTAAATTTTCCATCATCATGTAACCTACATTTTAAGCAAATAAATTTATTCTATTATATTCTATTCTAAGAAATAGATGCAAAAATTCATATTTCGCGCACGGTGCGTTTGTCTTTTTGATGAACTCTCGTAAATTAAATCAATGCAATGGATGTAAATCACCAGTCGCTATACAAGCACACCATCTCTGCGAATTCCTGAGTAGCGCTTGGAACTCAGTCGGCACTGCGAGCGGCGATCATCCCTAACCTACACGTGTGTGCGCGCTCGTATACAGACGTAATCTTGTGTATGTAGGTGGTGCAGTGGTGCTAGCGTTTATATTGTATTGAGTGTGAGGTGTGGTATTATGGAAAGTATTGACGCTTACCCGGGGAGCTGTCTGACCAGGTCCCGGTCTCATTATAGCCAGTAACCTATGGTCTTGATCGGACAGCGAGCTTCCTTCGGGAGGTCCTCCATCATCGGTTGGATTGGCTTCAGCGTTTATTTCAGCAACTACCCTTCTTAGCTTGCTTTTGTAGTTGCTGACATACTGCAAATAAAATAAATAAATATTTTTGGGACATTTTACATATCACCATATCTAGTCCCAAACTAAGCAGAGCTTGTGCTATGGGTACTAGACAATGGATATAATACTTATATACTTTTTTGTTGTCTTGTAAATAAATAAAACATAACCAGCCCATTACTGTCCCACTGCTGGGCACGGGCCTCTTCTCAGTACGAGAAGGCTAAGGCCTTAGTCCACCACGCTGGCCTAGTGCGGGTTGGTGGACTACACACACCATTGAGAACTGTATGGAGCACACTTAGGTTTCCTCACGATGTTTTCCTTCACCGTTAAAGCAAGTGATAATCGAATACAAATCCGCACATGAATTCGAAAAGTCAGAGGTGCGGGCCGGGATCGAACTCACACCAAATAAAGTTAAGTTAAGTTAAATAAATACTTAACTATAATACATAACAAACATCAAGACCAACACAAACACTCATGTTCATCATTCAAATATTTGTGTCCCGTGGGAATCGAACCCCCGAACTCGTGATCAGCAGTCCGACACTCGAACCGCTAGACCACACAGGTGTCAAAATAAATTTTATGAAATTAGAAAGAAACAAGGTATTTTATTTTGCAAATATATGGGTATAGTTATCGGCAAATAACTTGAACATGCGCAGTTATCGATTTAAACGATTCTAACATTTATGTCATTAGTTCATTACAGTAACATGCGCAGTGGCACCTTTTTTGTTCAAGTTATTTGCTGGCTACTGTATAAATAATAAATCATGTTGAGCCATATTTTACCAGTTAGTATGCAAACATTACGTTAAATGAGTCATTACGATTTAAATTGTGGAAAGAAAAATCGCTCACGAGCAGGATTCGAACCTGCGCCTCCGGGCTCACCCAAAGACGTGCCAAGTGGATGAGAATTTCGATACCACGAGCAGTGTTCACGGTAGCTTAGTGGCTAAAGCACTGGCGTACTGAGCCAATAGTCGCAGGTTCGAATCCTGCTCGTGAGCGATCTTTTCTTTCCACAATTTAAATCGTAAGATTTCGCTTCGCATGCGTAAAGGCGTTAAAATATTAAATGTGTCAGTCAGTATTATAAACATAGTACCAATATAGAAATAAATTATACCTTACCACAGATAATAACCTTACATAATACAGTATGCATAGACATATATCATATTTCTATGACAGTATGTAACAAAAACCCTGTTGTTCCTGTGAGCTACGTTATCAGAATCGATATTCATACGTAAGGACACAACTCATTTGGAAAAAACTCTTCAATAAAAATAATCAAATTAAATATTAAATCATTATTAATTGTAAATTGACAATGATTATTCACTTCAACACTCACTCACTCAGTGATTATATCAATAAAAATTATTAAATCAAATCATCATTAACTGTAAATTAAAAGTGGTTAACTACTTTCAATTTACAATTATTAATTAATGTGATTATTTTTATTAAAGAGTTTTTCCAAATGAGCTGTTTCCTCACGTATGTTTTTGCAAATAAATATATCTTTATCTTTATGAATATCGATTCTGATAACGCAGCTCACAGGAACAACAGGGTTTTTGTTACATCATCATTTCAGCCGAAAGACGTCCACTGCTGGACAAAGGCCTCCCCCAAAGGGGCGGGGGGGATATGCCATAGTCACCACGCTTGGCAGGCGGGTTACTACACTACACTGTATATTTAAACTGTTGAAATTAAAAAATAACGCAAACACAATACTTAAATAAAAATTTCATTTAATTAAAAGTCAATAAATAAATTCATATAATTATTTTAAAAGTTTACAAAATATTTTTCGTTTATGCTTTGAATGGTACCTAGTAATTATTTCTGTGGGTAATACTTACAATGGACCAATCTTTCGGAGTTTTGGTTGTGCCGCACCTCTCAGCATTGAGCACACGAGTCACCTCCTGCCAGAGTCGTGACGACTCTGCTCTACCCCGGGAACTGTTATTGTAACCACTTGCCAGGTTTGGGTTGCGCTCCAGGAACTCCAACAAAATATTCCACTGAGCCTCAGATACTCTTGCTACACGCCTTTCCATGGCTACAAAATATTATGTAAGTTATACTAAGTGGTAAGTGTTCCCCATAAGTGTGCCCCATCAGTTAAAAAATAATTACTCACTGAGTACATAGTACATACATAAAAAAAAATACATACATTAAAAATAATCTAGTCCCAAACAGCACGCCACATTATAAAACATAATGATACTGTGAGTGATAGCTGCGTGCATCGAAACGATTTTAATTAATAAAAATTGAAGTGAAAAATACGCTTGTCATCTTAGTCTTCCTGCGACCACGAACGCGGAAAACCAATTTAAATTATATACGCGATATAATCGTGTTAAACTTAGATGATGTTAAATAGTAACTATTTGTATTTTATCTAAATATTTATTTCACTGGTTTTATTTTTGATCATATTTTTCAAGCACAGTTATTGCATTATATTCCTGTAGAATCTGGAGGTGGGCGATGGCAGCTGCGACACAGTGCATACTACTGCAGCTACTATCGTACTCTTGTACCTTGTTATACTTGTAATCATAGACATGTGTTATATTTCTATGCTTGTAATAATGTTGCCCAATAAACTTTATCTTTATCTTTAAACTTGTTTTATTATTGCATACATCATTTATCGAAAATTCTGTTTTATCGATTGAAGTAGGTAAAGATACTGTAGTTTAATCAGAAACTATTAACTCTGTAAATTATACTTCGCTGTAGTTTTAGATAGAAAAAGTGCCAAAAGTGGCCGTTTTTCGCATTTTTTCTATCTACAACTACAGCTAACTATAATTTACAGAGTTAATAGTTTCTGATTAAACTACAGTACCTGTACTTCAATTGTTAAAAACGAATTTTCGATAAATGATGTATTCAGAGAGTAACAATTTTTTTACTGATGGGGGCGCCACATGGCTGCTACATTAAGCACATTTGCGTAAAGATTATAATTACCTACTAATTTCATAATAAGAAAGAAAATGTGTAAATAAAAGGCACTCACTTCGAATTAAAAAGTTGCAACTCGCACGGAATACACAAGCTAACTAACAAAATAGTCAAAAATTTGTTGAAATGCAGCCCTTCCTCAAAATCTATGAGTGTTTTGCTTTTTTCAGCGTTATTCACAAAACCGGCCATGTGCGAGTCGAACGCACTATGGGTTCCGTACCACCCACCGACCTGATACCCTGTAGAAACGGATTTAATTTATGAGAGTTAATAAAACAAACAAAAAATATTTTTATAAATTATCTTTACAGAAAAATAGGTAACGTTGGTACCTGTACTAAGTTAATGAAAAACTTTTTAACAAAAAATTTAACTGACGAAAACAGAAACTGAAAAGCGAAAAATAACTAATTATGAGTCGGCGCCAAACAAACAATCAACGAAGATCATTAAATTAGGTACTTTAAATAAATAATAAAAAAAACGTAACATCAAATACAACGTCAAATTTTTTTGTGGTTATATAACTCCAGGTCTCCATTGTGTCGTAGTGTCTAGAACTATATTTATGTGTGCCAAGTTTCAACAGAATCGGTTAACAGGTAAGAATTCAGTGGGTGAACAAGCACTCGTCCCCTGTTTTCCTACCCGTAGAGGTGGATTTTGATTTTGAAATTTAAATGGGACCAACTTCGAGATATACCCTATCCATTAAAAAAAGAATCATCAAAATCGGACCACTCTGTAAAAAGTTATGCGTCATACATTAAAAAAAAAATACGCGTCGTATTGAGAACCTCCTACTTTTTTTTCGTCGGTTATAAAACATTGTATCACAGTCACCAGCGCCTTCCATAAAGTTATACAGGAAAATTGTTACGATCGAATAATATAAATTACAACTAAAATAATTTAATTTAATTGTGAGAAAATTTAATTAAATAAAAAAATTAAGGTTGTATATAAAGTAAAACTGAATCTACATTACACAGTTGCTTAAGTAGGATGTGTGTGTATGTGGGCAGTGTGTAGTTGTATGTGTATTGTGTAGTGTAGTAGGTGGAAGCATGCGTAAGTCTTCTAATCCGGTAGTTGACTACAGTCAAAAATTACCATTTTTTTAATATTATTTAAAAGAAGGTACAGATAGAAGAAGATTGTAGAAAAAATAAACAAAAACCATGTAAAAATGGGAGAGATACACGCTTTTTAAGTTTTTTGAAGGGGCATTTTCTGTCCTAGTCGTGCGAAACGGACATTGTTCAGAGAGATGTCAAGTTAATAATTTCTTAGGTTTTCGCGATCACTACACATTATAATAAAACAAAGTTTAACCGGATTAAATCGGTTTTCCTGACGTTTCGAAAGCTTTGCAGCATTCTTGGTCGCAGTAAGACTAATATGGTAAGCGTCTTTACAGATAATAAAACAAAGTTTAACCGGATTAAATCGCGTATATTATTTATTATTATTCAAACAGCACGCAACACTGTAAAAGATAATGATATTGTGAGTGATTACTGCGTGCATTGAAACGATTTTAATTAATAATATTGTACGGTAGATTAAAATATTTTTTTAGAAATATTTGTAACGACGCTTGTCATCTTAGTCTACCTGCGACCACGAAATGCTGCAAAGCTTTCGAAACGTCAGGGAAACCAATTTAAATAATATACGCGATTTAATCCGGTTAAACTTTGTTATATTATAATGTGTAGTGATCGCGAAAACCTAAGAAGTTATTATGTCTTTACAGATATTTCTAAAAAAAAAAAAACTAGCCTGTGTGTCAGAAATCATTTCCTTCCCCATTTAAATGACGCAAAAAAATGATTGTACAAGTTTTGTGATTTATATATATTACTATTTTGTTAAGATGCATGTAAGTATACAAGAATAGCAAAAACGTGAGTGTGTATTATAGTATGTAATTTATTCTGTTGAAATTTCATCTGGCTAGCTATTACCGTTAAAAAGATACAGCCCTGTGATAGACAGACAGACGGACGGTCGGACGAACGAACGGATAGACGGCATGGAGCGCGTAGGCAATAATATAATAATATAATATAATAATATATATAATATATTGTATGGACATAGCAAGGATCTTAATTTTTTTGTAAATAACATCTGTATACCCTGTGTTCACAAAACGAAATAAATGAATTGAACTCTCTCTATCTCTTAGGCATTGTAATACGGAATCCTAAAAACGACAAATTTACAAGTGTCGAAAAAATCCACATGGAACGGTTATTTATTTCATACAACTGATATTTTATGTTGTAGTTATGAAAAATGTAAAGTGTTTAAGAAATGGCGGTGACTGACAGGTACAAGTTGTCATTGACATTTAACTTGTGACTAGCCTGAGTCAAAATTAATATTGTGTTATTCACCAACTTTTATGCGATAAATGAATTGAATTGAATTGAATATTGAAAAACATTCCTTTAATTTCCTTTTTGGACACTTAATTGCTATCATTGCAATGATTTTTGTGATGGTTTAATATAAAACATTGTAATGTTTTTATTACATCGATTGCATAAATAAACTTTTTTTAAATTATGAAAAATGCTCAATAGGAAAAAACGGAACCCTTATAAATAAATAAAATATTATAAATAAATATTTTGGGTCATTTTAAACAGCACCATCTAGTCCCAAACTAAGCAGAGCTTGTGCTATGGGTACTAGACAATAGATATAATACTTATATACTTTTTTTTTGTAAATACATACTTATAATACATAAGAAACATATAGGTTCATTTTGTTGTCCGTCTGGCTGGCTGGCTGGCTGGCTGGCTGGCTGGCTGTCTGTCTGTCTGTCTGTCTGTCTGCCTGTCTGTCTGTCTGACCGTCTGTCAATTTTTTTTATCTCGAGAACGGGTAAAGGTATCAAGTTGAAATTAATATCAAATACTAAAGTCGATGGTCCTTTAGAGTAAAAAAAAACAAGTTTCCAAGTCAACGCAATCAAAGAATACAAATAAAATAAATAAATAAATAATTTATTCAGGACCAAAACATTTTTACACATTGTATAAACCCGCCAAACTGTGTAACAGTTTGTCGGCGGGATTAGCGCTCGTTTTTAATTTGGTTCTTATTGCTAGTAAAACATCTAACTTAAATTAAAGTGACGTGATGATACAACCATTTATGTCACAAATTTTGATACTCGCAAACTCACTCATCAAAACCTATACTTCCTGTTGACCTAGAATCATGAAATTTGGCGAAAAGCAAGGTCTCACAGCACAAGTAAAGGAAAATATCTTAAAATCATGAATTTGTGGTTATATCACAGGAATAAAATATTTTTTGTGATTACAAACTTACATTTGTAGTTTGAGAATCGACCGTGATGTAGGCCGATGTACGCGAAATTTTTTTTTTGAAGAACAGAAAGAAAGAAACCTATTTATTTTAGCTTGCACATATCATTTGCAGCATAGAATAAACACAAAACACAGATAATACAATAAAATAATGTAAAAATCATACAACCAGATTCTAATATTTATTTTTTCCACTGCAAAGTTAAGTTTGTCCTTCAATCAGACTTACGTTTTCGTTAGAGTAATGTACGGTGCTTATTTATAATTTATGATTTTCATTAAGTTAGTTTTTGACAATACAGACATGCGTGGTTGTACCAGGTTAAGAAAAATGCAAATATGTAAGAAATCAACGGGCAGTGCTGCACTTTTGATGAACGCTCATAAATTAAATCAATTTCTACGGGGTATCAGGTCAATGGGTGGTGCGTAACCCTTACTGCGCGAGTTCGACTCGCACATGGCCGGTTTTTTTTTTAAATAATTCAGAATGACAGAACCTCAGATTAAGAGGCTGACAACACCTAAAAAATCAGACCTCTGCGGTCACTGTCGTTTCGTACAGAACTGAAAGAGAGGCAACGAGCCGAGGGACGTCGGATACGCCGCTCAACTTGAATGAAAATTAACAATATTTATTTTTAATAAAAAACTAAAAGCTTATTTGAAAAACAGAAACAACAAATGTTTAGATTATTGTCTTTCTCAAATGTTTTCTTAATTTTATTTTTAATATTTAGTAAATAATAGAAATTGTTTCCTTTAAAGCACGTTTTAAGAGGTTAGTTTACAATTCTTTTCTATCGAGAAAACTATAAGAAAACGTGTTTTGGGCACAATACAGTTTCAGAAAATACGATCAAGATTAACATATATTTCTTTCACTGCCACAAACTGAATAGATACAGCTAAAAATGTTTTTAAAAGAAGCCTATTTGGGGTATTTGGCTGTTGTCAGCGTCTTAAAAGGGCAGAACAACGTTTGCCGGGTCAGCTAGTATAATATAATAAACTAGTTTAAATTATTTAGGGAATACAAATTATTGTACCTACTAGTGTTATTAATTATAGCCCTCAAATTTGACATGGCACGCCTGTAGAAGGCCGATAAGCTGTAAGTGCCCTTTTTTGTACACTTCAAAAATTGCTAAGGGTCTGTTGGGAATTCGGGAAACGAAATTCCTTTCAGTCGAATTGCTCAATGTGGCTATTTTAAACCCCGCAGGATAAGCGTAATATATGGACGAATAAAAAAAGGCGGACGGAATCTCGCTAAACAATAAGTTCACTTATTCAGACGTTCACTTATGCACCCATAGTCAGACGGCTCGCTTAAAACTACGGACTGGCACGCACACATTCGCACCCATAGTAAGACAAACAACTGCGATTACGCAACAAATCTCGTGTGACGAGAAATAAAATAACAATATGCCGTTTGGTTAAAGATGTTCGTTATATTAGGTAGCAGATAACATAACCTATTATACACAAAAAGCAGGCGCATACTATTATTTACTTAACACTAGTACCTGCTATCTGCTATAAATTTTTTCGTCGTCTTGTTTACGAGATTGAGTCGAGATGTAGTTTTTTTGTTGCTAGGTTGTGCCATACGATCAAGTATAGAATATAAATCAATTGTAATAAGGTCTATTTTCTAACACACGTTGCAATTCGAGACTCGGCGGCGTAACTTTTGCTGACTTGACATTCATTATCATTTCAATAACATGCGGCTTACATTACATTAACTAACGCAACCTGCTATATAGCAAGTCAAGGAGCTACAGCAGACTGTGGTTCACCTATGCGCTCGTGCTCGCATTCGCACATTGCTGATAATGAATATAATAACGCGCACTTACTCGTAGCGTTTCGAGCGCCGCGCCGAACCCCGAAAGCGGACTGAGATTTCTAACGAGTGCTGAATGCTATATTATAGCATAAAAAATATTATGCGCTATACATATAGCATGTCGTTACAACGCGTCGTTTATATGTAGCCGTTGTGAAAACCTTTACGTTTGATGTGTTAAAATGCTGTCGTAATATGCTGTCGTAATTATAGTGGGTTTTACTTCAATCTTTTCTTAGGGTGGTCAAATTTCTTTCTCCAATGTGACTTTGATCAAAGAAATTGGATGATTTTCATCAAATGTTGTATGTATTTTATCAACTCAGTCTATCGCAGTCCACTGCTGGACATAGGCCTCTCTCAAATTGCGCCACAACACTCGGTCCTCTGCCTTCCGCATCCATTCCCCCCAGCTACTTTCATCAGGTCGTCGGTCCGCCTGGCGGGGGGCTCCCTACGCTGCGTTTGCCGATTCGCGGTCTTCACTCAAGGACTCGTCTGCTCCAGCGGCCATCGGTCCTTCGACAGACATGGCCCACTGCCACTTCAGCTTACGTCTTTTTAAAAGGTCGGCAACGCATCGGTGACTCCCCTGGTGTTGCGGATGTCCATGGGCGGCGGAGATTGCTTACCATCAGGGGACCCGCTTGCTCGTTTGCCCCCATATGTTATAAAAAAAAAAAAAAAAAGCTTACTGATCCTACAAGCTATGTCGGTCACTCCAGTTCTTCTCCGGGTATCTCGTTACGGATATGTATTTTATCACTGATCATCAAATAAATTGGATAAACAAAGTGATTGGACAAAGTTTGAAGAGTGGCATACCACCCTTAGCGAGATTCCGTCCGCCTTTTTTATTTGTCCGAGGTGTATTATTACAAAAACATATAGTGGCTGTTACAAAAGCATAAAGTTATAACCGCTTACCGTGTGTGCAAGATCTGCTAAGTTAAGCTGTGCTAGCCACGGTCATTCCTTGGATGGGTGACCGGTGACCATTTTGTTTTATACTGAGACTCCTCCGTGCCTCGGAGAGAAGGTCCCGGAGACCATACGAATATCTATGGCAGTCGTTACGGGTAGTCGGAAGCCCGAAAGTCTGACAACTGGTCTAATCTTAGGATGTCGGTATTACCCAGTAACTGGGTTGCGGGGGTCTGATGGCAGTCGCTCCGTGTGAAATACCGATGTTCAGCCGCATCCGGCTAGACTGGAAGCCGACCAGAACATAATTGGGAAAGGAGAAATAAGAATGAGGTTTAAGGTGAATGCTACAGGGTAGCCCGCGAAATTCAAAATTTCTTGTGTTTTTTGCAATTGTAGTTGTATTTCCCGTTGTGTATAAATCGAAATATGATTTGCGGTAGTAACAACAATATATCTAAAAAATATAAACCTAGCTATATAAACTCTACAAGCTCGAAAATCGATAAGTTGATCGTAAATTAATATTAACGAGCTCGTACAGCTTATAGAGCTTAGTTAATATTTTTCAAGAGTATTATTGAGTAGATATATTATTATTATTTCCGCCAATCATATTTCGACCGATATACAACAAGAAATAAAGCTACAATTCGCAAAAAACGCCAGAAATTTTGAATTTCGCGGGCTACCCTGCAGCATTACCATTAAAATAACTTTATTTCTCACAAGAATACAATCATTCACTTACATGAGAATTAAATAATACATAAGTAAAAAAAAATGTTGGGCACATTGCAATTAAACATTAGAAACAAAATATTTTGTAGGTAGCCCTAAAAAAATGCAATGTATGTTTGAACTGGCTCTAATTTAAAATATGTTAACGTTCACGATACACAAAAGCTGGAAGTGGCTCGAAGTTATTGTAGTAAGAGTGAATTTTTAATGATGTGTTGTTTGAGTAGTATTTTGAGAGTGGTAAGAGATTTAGATTATTTTAGGTCTCTAGGTAAATTGTTATATAGTTGGGACCACAGAAGTAGATAGAATGGCTGTAATCACAATTTTACTTGCGATTCATGCGTGGCAACTTTCCGAACAAACTACACCTTACATTTTGACGCCATTATGAAAAAAAAAAAATGTAAGCTTTATTTCTGCAGTTAGAAACAGCACAATAAGGCATTTTTGCGGGTTTTTTTTTTTCGACTTGAGTCTCGCAGGTGGTACCGAAGTACCATGTCTGCTTAACCAGGCTAGTTGGCGGAGAGTCCCATGTGGGACTCCATTCGCCGAAGGTTTTTCCCTAATCCTACACTTAAAACTAATGTCGCGGTTTCAATACCGCAAACGGGCGTCCCCCAAGGGGGGGGCTCGAACCTCGCTGGGGCATTGCAGGGGGGCCCCGCCGTTCCTATGTCTCCCTAGCAGCCGTTGCTGCATCAGGAATGAGTATTTTCTCGAAAGTGGCGGAATTTCGGTATATCGGGTTTGTGTGTAATCGGCAAGCCTCGCCGGCGAGGCCAAGACCTACCTAAACCTAATCAGTGGCTACGCAATAGCCTGCTCCTAGGAACGCATTTTTGCGGGTTTTTGTTACGGTATTTATAGAAAAAAGTCATAAGGCGTGCTGAGAAAGGCTTTGAAATATCCCGCACTATGGTGCATGGTGCTGCCACGTGCGCCCTGCCCACATGGCTATTCTATCTATTTCTGCGGTTTGGACCCTTCATATATAATACTTTTTTTTTCCGTATCTAGTTGAAGAACGTTACAAAAACATGAAAAATATTATGTGAACCCTTCAAAAAACCACGATATATTAACCCCAGAACCGATTTGAACAAGATTTAGATTCTTATCAACAAACAAACATACAGAAAAACAAACAAATGCATCACAAAGATTCAGTTTTTGAGATACAGGCTCACAAACGGCTAACATTGATAATAATACGTAGCTTCACTTTTTTTGTTGAGTCGGTTTAAATATTCCATGTATGCTGCCCTAGAGTCATCAATAATATGAAATGTTTGGGTTTGAGATGCTACGAGACGGATACGATACGATGTTAAAATTTAGTGTTATTGAAAAAAAACTCCATATCATTTGAATGACTGGTGTGAATTCTCTTAGGCCCGTATTCTTCGAATTGATCGAAGCCCGTATTACAGAAAGTTCCTCAAGCGTTGATCACTGTTTAAAACTAGATTTGAGATGGGATTTCATTTTAGAACATGCCTCAATCAGAGATTTATTGATCACAGTTCAGCTGAGTTTAGCTTTATTTTAAGCTGTCTCCTGTTTCGGTATTTGAGCAGAGATTTGGTCTGTAATCACTCTAGTGTGGTCCAAACTGAAGCTTGGGTAGAGATTTCTATTCTATTTCAGGTCAAATTCGTGTGTTATGTTGTTGAATTAAAGTTTATAATTACCGTATTGGAATAAGACCTATACTCAAATAACAATTCTATCTTTAAGTAGTGATCAGGTGATTGAAATTTAAACTGTACTTGAGGAACGTTCCTTAATACTCTCGCCTGTAACGAGACTAAAATATTTTTTTCTTTCTTCTTTTCTTTCTTTTACCTAGTTGCTCGCGAAACTCAAAATTTCTTACGTTTTTGCAAATTGTAGCTCTAATAACGTGAATTATAGTATTAGTAGTATTGACTGTACTGACTACGGAACCTTACCTAAGCACAAAGAAATCTAAATAATAAGGTGATAGAAGTGGTAAAGACGCGTGAACTTGTCGCCGCGTGCAGGTGTCTCGTAGGACACCAGTGCGCGAATTGTTTGCTTGACCACCAGTGCTCTTTTGGACGCAGAGTCACTATAAATATACTTACTTACTTACTCCTCTGGCTCAGCGACCCAAAGTGAGTCATGACCCTCGAAACGAGAACTCTCCACTTTCCTCGATCCTGCGCGATATCTCGCCAGTTGGTAGCTTGAAGCTCACGTAGATCAGTCTCCACAGCATCTCCCCAGCGATATCTGGGGCGACCTACTGGTCTACGTCCGGTTGGTTGACCCAGATACGCTTTCTTGGCTCTTCGATCCTCCCCCATGCGTTCGACGTGGCCGACGTGGTTTTGGGTAATAAAATTATATAATTATATTATAATAAAACAAAGTTTAACCGGATTAAATCGCGTATATTATTTAAATTGGTTTCCCTGACGTTTCGAAAGCTTTGCAGCATTTCGTGGTCGCAGGTAGACTAAAATGATAAGCGTCTTTACAAATATTTCAAAAAAAATATTTTAATCTACCGTACAATATTATTAATTAAAATCGTTTCGATGCACGCAGTAATCACTCACAATATCATTATCTTTTACAGTGTTGCGTGCTGTTTGGGACTTGATTATTTTTAGGACTGGGTTCCAAACAGGTGGTAGCTGCCAACCATCTAATAATAATACACGCAACCATCAACCATCAAACAACAACCATCAACCATCATGCAACCATCTAATATACGCGATTTAATCCGGTTAAACTTTGTTTTATTATAATGTGTAGTGATCGCGAAAATCTAAGAAGTTATTATAATTATATTATATAAAATAAACTGCCCCGTTGGTCTAGTGGTCGCAAGCGCGACTGCTGAGCGTGTGGTCCTGGGTTCGATTCCCGGGTCGGGCAAAGTGTTATTGGGTTTTTCCATTAGGAAATTCTCAGTAGCAGCCCGGAGTATGGATTTGTGCCCGGTTAATGGCAATAGGGTCGCCCCCTATTACATGGGTCTATAACATAACTGGCGAAATGTGGGTGTACTATACACCTCTGCCTACCCCTTCGGGGAAATACAGGCGTGATGTTATGTTATGTTGTGTTAAAATAAATAAAAATAAAATAAAATCAATTACAATTATTAAATTAAAATTACAGTCAGGTGGAGGGACTCAACTCCAACCTGAACTGATCACCTATCCATGTGCAGGCTTAGCCAGAGTGCCAACAGCGGAGAATCCCACCTGTCGGCCCACACATTCAGGATGCTGTTGGGGCTGCCACACACGCGACCCAGTATTGATGCACAACGCTTTCTAATAATAGCATGGAAGCATTTATGTATGGATAGCGAAAAACCGGTGACTTGCGATCCGGTAGTAAAAGACAATAGATTTATTTTATTTATTTATTTAATTCTTTATGCACAACAGGGTACAAAGGCGGTCTTAACGCCATAGGCGTTCTCTACCAGACAACCTTAGGTTAATGCAGAGACAAAGAATAAGGTAGATGCACCAGTAAAGTAGTAAAATATGTTTCGTACTACGGACTTATAATTACATATAATAAAAATAGATAAATACCTATGGACATTATACATATAATAAAATATACATATTATACATACCTACATATATAACTATAAATATATAACATCAAGATAAATCAAAGTTGAGCTGAATCTGCTAAAAAAAATTCACGGAAATATTTCCATAACGTGATTTTAAAGGCGAGCCGACTGTTAGCCATCCTGATTTCATGAGGAAGCGCATTCCATAATAGGATAGATTGCACGAAGAATGTAGAGTGAACGAAGTCAGAGCGGTGAGAAGGACATAGGAGAAGACGATTATTAGTGGAGCGGAGATATTTAGTATGACTTGTACATAGATACTGAAAATGAGAAGTTAAGTAAGAAGGAGAATTGGGAGAGAAAAGTAAAGAGAATAGAGTAGTTAATGCCCTCATATGCCTACGTTGGCGGATAGGCAACCATTTTAGAAGCAAACGATACTCAGACACATGGTCATATTTACGAAGATTAAAAACGAATCGAATGCAGTTGTTAAGAAGGCGGTCAAGTTTGTTGAGAAGAACTGCATTCAGGTCAAATAGATAACATTTGTATTACCTTATTATTTAGATTTCTTTGGAAACGTACTTGACCGGTTTTTGTTTCTTTCTTCGCTTTAATAACTTCGAGTTCCATCTATGCTATCAACAGTCGTTGCCCTGTCGTATCGTCACCTCTAATCGTCCTACAAAGCTCAACATTTCTTAAATACAAGCGCGGTTAAGCGGCACTTTTTATCACAGAGGGCTCACAAGCAGGGGTAGACAGACATGTATCTTTTTATCATTGTAAGAAGCTAAATATCTGAGTTATATGCAGTGTTTGAATGTCTTTAGTTACGATTCCGTACTCGCAAGAAGTATAACTATTTTTTTTACGTTGTGATTTCTGTTGGTTGTGTCGTGAGTCGTAACTATTTAAAAAAACAATACAATAAATAAATATATTCTATGCATGCGTAATGTTTTTTTTTTATAGTATAGGATGGCATATCGAGCTAAAGGCCCACCTGATGTTAAGCGGTTACCTTTGCCCATAACAACTGCAATACCACCTAGGCTGTTGCCTAAATGGTACCGCAAGTCGGTTCGCCAAACTGAGACATGAAGATGGAAAGTCTCATGTGATTGTAATTTCACCGGCACCAGTACCCTTCAGACCGAAACACAGCAATGCAAGCATCACTATTTGGCGGAGTCTGCCTCTTGTTTGTGTTTTTCCACTGCGCACGCAATTTCTCTTCGGACTTGTGGAAGCGCTATACCAGCTGTAGGATTGAGTACGCTGAGTGGAGGCATCCTGTGATGGTCCGGCAAGGTTCATTTAGTGAAACATCCATGCATGCAAACATCATCCTTGCGGGATCGCGGTAGTCCCGTCGACCTGCCCAACTAGTCAAGGTCCATGACGGTGGAACGCAAATAACGCAATGCTCGCGCGGCAGTCAGGAGGGTGCGGCCGATGTTAGGCTGCACGGGGAGGCCTGCCGGCGGTGGTAGAAGAATGCAAAGCCTAGAGCCTATCCCATGCCCTACGCCAAAAGTAGTTACAGGAATTTGCTCGATTCAGGACCAAACCATTGGATTGAGCTACACGACCCGAAAATCCTCTCCACTGATCGTCATTACTATCCCAGAATTGTACGAGAAGCGATTGAGATAAAGAAATATAAAAATTTCAATCGGGAAGATGGATATAGGTTGTCCTCCTCGTGGAATCCGGTAATCGAGAAGTGTTCGCGTCGTGGTATGTCTACATGTATGTCCGCCGAAACTGTCAGCATTGTGTGTCGTGATTCAGCATATCTTGTTACGGACAGCGACGTTACGAAAAACCAACCGCGGGTAGTTCGAGAAAACACCTGCCGCTCAAGACGATGACACCCACATACTTCAGTCTGCTCGTGACCACGGCCAATGCAACTTGACCGAAACGTCGAGGTTAGTCAAAATGCTTGTTATATTTTGATTTAATTGTGCGCGACAAGTCCCGTAAACTTAGTTCAATATGAGTGAAATTCGCGAAAGTTTAAAAACTTCTAGTTACAGGAATATCGTGGTTGTTTTAGTCGGCAAGAATCCGAGACTGGCTTCTTCGGCCGGAGTGCATCCTTGAGGATTTCTCCGAGCAAAAAAAAAGGTACTGGTTCGTTGCGTCAATACCTTTGATATACCTATCTAGGAATGCTGTTAAAAGTATTTTTCCTGATGAGGGAACAGAAGACAAACCACTTAGGAACTTCTTAGGTTTTCGCGATCACTACACATTATAATAAAACAAAGTTAACAACAGCACGCAACACTGTTAAAGATAATGATATTGTGAGTGATTACTGCGTGCATCGAAACTATTGTACGGTAGATTAAAATATTTTTTTAGAAATATTTGTAAAGACACTTGTCATCTTAGTCTACCTGCGACCACGAAATGCTGCAAAGCTTTCGAAACGTCAGGGAAACCAATTTAAATAATATACGCGATTTAATCCGGTTAACCTTTGTTTTATTACACTTAGGAACTACTGCGCTATTAGATCTTCATACATTACTTATTAATCAAGAAAGCAAAGCTACCTTCATTATAAATTCCTTACAAGACCTGCAAATACCATGTATGTCATTTAAAAGGAATCGCACGAGACGCCGCGGGGCACTAGAATGTCATTTGTAATATTATTTATCTCAATGTAGCCATACAAATATTGTTACATGCATTTTTTTGTATTGTTTTTTCTGTTTTGGGTGATAATTTATTTGGATAAGAGTTTAGGTGCAGTGGTTAAGTCTCTTTTGCTCAGTAGCGGGTTCAAATCGAAGCGAATCTTTAGTCTTTCCTTCTCCAACAATACAATACAATACAAATACTCTTTATTGTACACAAAAGAAAATAGCAACATATAAACGACGACCTCTGTGGTCTAGTGGTTCGAGTGTCAGACTGCTGTTAACGAGGTCGTGGGTTCGATCCCCACAGGACACAAATATTTGTGTGATGAACATAAGTGTTTGTGTTGGTCTGAGTGTTGCTTATGTATTATAAGTATGTATTTACAAAAAAAAAAAATAAGTATATAAGTATTATATCCATTGTCTAGTACCCATAGCACAAGCTCTGCTTAGTTTGGGACTAGATGGTGCTGTGTAAAAATGTCCCAAAGATATTTATTTCTTTATTTCTTTCTTTAAATATGACTTATATAGAAGACATGTACAATGGGCGGTCTTATCGCTCAAGGCGATTCCTTCCAGACGACCTTAGGATGGACAATGTGGGCAAGAATAAAAAAACAAATCAAACGAAAATAAAAAATAATTTTGATAAAAAAAACAACATTCCTTGTACATTTACGTCACCTCTTGCCGCCAATTTCATTTGCATAAATATGACAAAATGTCAAAAACAATGACTAAACGAGAAATACCAAAACTCGACTAAATTATTGATATGAAATCGAATAAAAAGAAGAAAAAGGTCTCAAAACAAGTTTCCTTTGAGAATTGAGAATTACGTTGTTAAATAAAACGGATAATGTATGAAATTATGTATGTATTATACTGGGTGTAAGGGGAACGCTTCCGAAAACGAAGATAGGTGCAGTAGGTCTACTCGCGTTTTACGAACGACAAACGAAGTACGAACTTTCGTTCTGACTGATACTTACATAATAAAGATAGGCACATAAAAAAGGCACAATTAAGATAGACTACGGTTCATAGTCGTATAAAATTTACCGGAGATGGGAAAAACAAACGTCAAAACACGATCATCGCATGCGATAAGGGAACGATGGTTGACGGGAGTAGCAAATTGTGCGATGAATCGTACGATTTATCGAATATCGTCGAACGGGAGTAGACCCCCTGGTGATTACTGATACGAAACCACGAAAAATAAATGCGATTCTTTTTTTTAGATTTTTTCATATATATTTTTTTGCGTTTTTCATACATAACCAGCTTTGGGCAGTTAAATAAAACTCATACATAATGAAAAATGCAAAAAAAATATGAAAAAATCTATAAAAAGAATCGCATTTTTTTTCATGGTTTCGTATCAGTAATCACCAGCACTATCACCTGTCTTCGTTTTCGGAAGCGTTTCCCTGACACCCTGTACTATATATTGGTTAAGTTAGTTTAGTTTAACTAGTTAAGTTTTAGTTAAGTTTCCGACTTTACTAATAACTGCATCGGTAACTACCCTGTGTTTCTTCCACCATCACATTCCAGTCCATTCAATGGTTGTCTGGAAGAGATCGCTGTGGAGCGATAACACCGCTAATCGTCCACTTATACCACAGAATACCTAATAGTACTATCGTACAGAACGGCTACTCACCGCCCCCCGCCAATTTAAGATTCCTCACCCACCCGCGGTTTGCCGGCAATTCGACTGCAAGATTGCAATGGATGTCAATCGCCAGTCGCTATACAAGCACGCCATCTCTGAAAACTACTGAGAACTTGAGAAGCGCTTGGATTGGAACCCAGTCGGCATCACAGAGTACATTTACGGCCAAAATTAATATCCAATCTATCCACGATTTGGCCTACTAGAGATAGAAATCTGACATATTTTGTATGGAGCTTATGTCAAATTCCTATCTCTAGCAGGCCAATTCGTGGATAGATTGGATATTAATTTTTGCCGTAAGTCGGCATTACGAGCGGCGAGCATCCCTAACCTACACGTGTGTGTGCGTTCGTGTACAGACGTAATCTTGTGTATGTAGGTGGTGCTAGCATTTATATTGTATTGGGTGGCCGAGGTGTGCTTATACTTAGTTTATATTTAACATGTTTTTTATGTTATAAAGAGGATTTGTATTTGTATCATATCAGCCGTAAACGTACACCAATGTGTGCTCAAACTCATCAAAACTTATGATGTGAATATTGCTATTGTTACGACGGAGGGTTAAGCAGAGTGGACTGAAATACTTCAACCTCGATTTTCCTGGACTTAGAGACGTTTTCAGCAGGCTGAAATGCATTTTCAGTCCGTATCAGAGGAGGCTCTATCACATACCAAAGAATCGAAATTTTGAGTAAGTTGCCGTTGTTTTCAGGCGCCTGAAACATGTTTTCAGGCCGTTTCAGGAGCCAACAAATCCGATGCCGACATTTCCTGAAAACCCATTTTCAGGCGTTTTCAGGACCCCTTATGGCCATTTGACACCCACATGTAAAATTGTTGATGAGTGAGCGAGATAGAGCTAAATATCAGACAAGGATAGACGAAGAACCTTCTGGAAGAGAGTGAGCAGGATAGAGCTAATATAAGACAAGGATAGACGAGATTCGACAAGCTTCGAGAACATTCCATTCTAGAAGTGAGTGAGTGAGATAGAGGATAGATGAGGTTCGACGAGGTTCGAGAACTTTCTATTTCGAGAATGTGCAAGTGAGAAAGAGTTATCTTATGACAAGGATAGATAACGTTCGAGGACTTTCCAGTACCACGACTCGCGGCCTATATAAACGGCGCAGCTGAGCGCCAGTGGAGTTCAGTTGGAGTTCAGTTTGGATCAAGCGATACAAGCGATAACATCGAAGCGATATTCGGAGCGATTTAACTAGTAACTTTGTGTGTTAATAAGCGATTCAGTGTAATTGTTGAGTAATAAAGTGTTCTCTACGCATTTAATCGGCTTTCTATCTATATACGAACCCCCAGCTCGTAACATTTGGTGTCAGAAAGCGGGATAGAAAATGCCGATTACGCCAAGAGAGGAGGAACCGACTGGTAATGAAACGCCGAGTCGGATGCAGACGAGACAGTTAACGGCAAGACAGACAGCTCAGGACGCAACAAGAACTATGAGTCAGGAGGAGGTCGTCCAACAGGGACCTCAGCCTCAAGGTGGAAATAACGATATTGCCAGCTTATTCAACTTGATGCAGCAAATGGCAAGAAGGCAGGAAGAGCAAGTACGCGAACTAGCCACAAGGCAGGAAGAGCAAGTACGCAGACAGGAAGAGCAAGACGCAAGGCAAGAAGAGCGGTTCCGTAGAATGGAGAAGATATTTGAGCGAGGAGCAATATTGGAGGAACTCTATCTTTCTTTAAAAAATAAACAAGATGAGGTAGAGATTAAGGTTGATCAAGCTGTCGTTAGTGAAGCAGACATATCCGAACAAGATGATGCCAATAAGAGCCAGAAATCGGACGATGACGAATATGAAGCAAATGAAGGTCAAGATGAAGTTAACATGTGTCAAGAAACTGAATATGACTCAGAAGATACAGATGGCACGTTCAACCCGAGCGGGTCGGAGGAGGATGATAGCGACTTCGACCCAGAGGTGGGCGAGGGAGTGGTGGGCGCCACACAGCGCCGCAAGTCGCTGAGCCGCTGCCGCTCCGATGGCGAGCCCGCCAAGCGCGGCCGCAAGGTCAAGGGCAAGAAGGGATGGCCAAGTAACCTGAGTCACGGTCGAAAAGCAGAGTCAGACAGCGAAGAAGAAAGTAAAAAGTCGGAGAATGAGAGTGAGAACGAGTCCGGAAGCGATACAAAGGAGTCCGAGCAGGAGCTCAAGTCGAAGCGTGGGCGGACAGCGGCAGCAGCACCGGCACACGTGGCGAGAGGCCGCAAGGGTGCCCTGGCTAAGAAAGTCAACGCTAAGGCCACGCCCGTCAAGCGGAAAGCACTCACACCACCTGCAGAGAAGAAGGCACCCACTGCCAAAGACGCGGGGCCACCAGCGAAGAAGAACAAGAAGGCTTCCTCAGACAAGAAGTACGGCGAGGGCAGCGTGAAACTCAAGGAAGAAGGTAGCGCCGAGGAGTCCAACACGCCCATCGACGAGAAGACCAAGTGGCCGTCCACTGACGAAGAGATCAAGACGTATGACCCTGGAGGGTGCAAACCTATTTGGGATGGGCCGTCACGAAGATCAACGACGTCGCTTACCGAATCCGAAAGGACGGACGCAATCAACCGAAGATTGTACACATTGATCGACTGGCCCGGTACTACGGAGATAATGATGCTCGGGACGAGCATGTCTTAGGAGGGGGTAGTGTTACGACGGAGGGTTAAGCAGAGTGGACTGAAATACTTCAACCTCGATTTTCCTGGACTTAGAGACGTTTTCAGCAGGCTGAAATGCATTTTCAGTCCGTATCAGAGGAGGCTCTATCACATACCAAAGAATCGAAATTTTGAGTAAGTTGCCGTTGTTTTCAGGCGCCTGAAACATGTTTTCAGGCCGTTTCAGGAGCCAACAAATCCGATGCCGACATTTCCTGAAAACCCATTTTCAGGCGTTTTCAGGACCCCTTATGGCCATTTGACACCCACATGTAAAATTGTTGATGAGTGAGCGAGATAGAGCTAAATATCAGACAAGGATAGACGAAGAACCTTCTGGAAGAGAGTGAGCAGGATAGAGCTAATATAAGACAAGGATAGACGAGATTCGACAAGCTTCGAGAACATTCCATTCTAGAAGTGAGTGAGTGAGATAGAGGATAGATGAGGTTCGACGAGGTTCGAGAACTTTCTATTTCGAGAATGTGCAAGTGAGAAAGAGTTATCTTATGACAAGGATAGATAACGTTCGAGGACTTTCCAGTACCACGACTCGCGGCCTATATAAACGGCGCAGCTGAGCGCCAGTGGAGTTCAGTTGGAGTTCAGTTTGGATCAAGCGATACAAGCGATAACATCGAAGCGATATTCGGAGCGATTTAACTAGTAACTTTGTGTGTTAATAAGCGATTCAGTGTAATTGTTGAGTAATAAAGTGTTCTCTACGCATTTAATCGGCTTTCTATCTATATACGAACCCCCAGCTCGTAACACTATGCAATCACCTCACTCACGAATTTTTATAATGTTAGATTTACAGAAGCCCAACATTGGACTCGATTTCTACATGGGATTTTAGACCTTAGACCTGCGGGATTGTGCTCAAATATTTATGAAAGACATGCCTAATATATCCATAATAATGATTCAGTGCTATTTTTTAATTATACCCAATTTTTATTTACAAACGCGAAACAAAAATAATTCAAAAAAATTGACAAAACAAGCACAGATCCATCTAGCAACGCGGATCACCGCGGAATGAGAGTGGGCGCGAGGCAAAATATGAGGATAGCTGGGAAGGAGTAAAGCGGCATGAAGTGAAGCTACTTCGAATGAAAATGTAATAAGCGACATATTAGAAAAACAATAATTACCCAGAAATTATGTACATTTAAAAAAAAATACTTTTGTAAAACATTTAATAATAATAAATCAATATTTAGGTGAAATATCATACCAAAATACTATTAAGTGTACGATATATGTACGAAACTGTTTATTTTCAGAGGTATTTTTGATAATTTTTATGGTCGAGTCAAATAAGTGCATTCGTGTTTTAAACTTGGTCATATTGTCACGTATATCCTTGAGTATCATGTATTTTAATTTCAGTACCATACAGTGATTAGTTTTATAAGCAGGTTTGAAATTATTTAGCAAGAATAACGGGTTTCGGGGCCTTAAGTCGTACGATGTAAGAAATAATTCTAGTCGCTTTTGTAGACAGCTCCAAGAAGAAAATAGTGGCAAAAATAACATCAATTGGCCCAGAAATGTCTGAGAAATCGCTGTAGGTACATACATGAAACCGTAATACGTAACCTCCTCCTTTTTTCCAGTCGGTTAAAAAAGTGAGAAAATATATAAATCATACTAGTCCATTTTGAGTCAAGCTTTAAAGATTTGGTATGTTAAAAAATAACCTCCACTGTTGCACGTACCTCTTCTCAAAATGAAAAGTATTTAGGCCTTCGTCCACCACGTTAGTCTGGTAATGAAAATTAAGTCATAATAATTTCAATTACGATATCTTATGTAAATTTGAGATTAAAATGACTGCGTTATTAATTTTGGAGCACGATTATGATTCTTAAGAATCGCGTGAAATTTTGATGTGTTGGAAAACACGTCCTTTTAGCTTTTAGTGTTTACAATTAAAATATGTGAAGATGATGTTATAATAATCATATTTATGACATCTTGAGACTAAAATAAGGCTAAAATATCTCCATTATTGATTTTGGAGCAAGATAATGATGATTTTTGATAACTAACTTGTAAACTTGAACTTTTTAGTACTAGTAGAGCTCCTTTGTGAACAAGGGCGGACCCAGGGGGGGGTCATGGGGGTCATGACCCCCCCCTGGGCCTAGGTCAACCATAGTTTTTTTTCCTGTTTACATAATTTACCAAATGTATATACAATGAATAAACGAATGTATGTACGTGTTACATACTAATGAAACAAGATACACACATGAAATTACTAAATTGAACTCGCACCCGAACCCGTTCTTTCATTGTAAATAATATTCGCGCGATTTAAAGTTCGATTTTGCAGCACCGCCTACGCCGCCGCGAGGTTCTTCTCCAATCTCCCCGTTGCGACACCGTCGATTGAATACTTAGCTAATCATCAACAACAGAAATAGCTACCTAATTAACTACCATGTTAGCCTTATAAAACCTAGGCCAAATAAAAATTATTCAAGAACCTTTAAACGTCGATATGAGATGATAAGTAATTAGTTTTTTGAAAATCGAAATGGAAAAATAACATATTGTTACGAGCTGGGGGTTCGTATATAGATAGAAAGCCGATTAAATGCGTAGAGAACACTTTATTACTGAACAATTACACTGAATCGCTTATTAACACACAAAGTTACTAGTTAAATCGCTCCGAATATCGCTTCGATGTTATCGCTTGTATCGCTTGATCCAAACTGAACTCCAACTGTCTCGTGATCTTCTCGGCGCCCCCGTCAGGGGGCGCGAGGAATCGGGCTCGGGGTTGAGACCCCCTTTCCCGAAGGATCTGTTCTCCGCCCGTGAAAAACGGGCGTGTCCTTTTGTTGGGACTTTTCCCTAAACCTAGCAGCTGTGAGCCGCCTACCGGCAGGTTGGCGGGCAACACAGCTGTGTGAGTGGTTGCTATGCGTGTTCCTGTAGGAGCGCCGCGCTCGCCGTTTTCACGGGAGCGCTTCTTCACGACGCCTAGGCGGTCAGACCCTACCGGGTGAGACCCCCGGTTGCCCGGGGGAGGCCCAGCAGAGGTCGACCAGCGACATAGGCGTCGACTTAAGCGCCCTCTACAGGAGAATGCTGGCCTCCGCTATAGCGCAATTGGACTGGCCAATCACGTTACAGCTAAGAGGCCGTGGTGTGTGTTTGGACGGTTTGTATTGTGAGTACACCGCCCAATGTTTACGTACGAATGCGCGCCCGCGCATTCTACGTGAGAGTAAAGATGCATGTACAGTTATGTGTGTCTGTATATAGTGCGCTCCGTGCCTATATTAACTTAGCACACGTCGCGCACTGGGGTGCAAGTTATGTGTGTGGAGTGCTCTGTGTTTGAATAAGTCAAGTGTAGGCCATGTTTTGACTTACTCAGGCGTCAATCCGGTAGGTGGAAGCGGAGGGGGGCGACCTTGCTGTGCCGCGGTTGCTGTGCTGTGCATTCTCGGCGGCTTAGCCGGCTGTGAACAGCGAGGCCATGCCGGCGAGAATGACAGGTACCGGGTCCTGTTCTGCCATCAGGGCGTTTAAAACGTCCTGTAGGACCCGGATAGCGGCCCCGAGGATGTGCTTCCTGTACTCCCCGGGTGTTGATGGTGCTCTTTGCCCTGCCGATGCTGCTCCACCACTGTGTTGCTGCTGGCGCGGCACGTAGGCTGCAGTCTGGGTGCGTGGCGCTTTGGGGGCGCTCGCGGTGGCTTTGGATGCCCTATCTGTCCTCGCGGCGCCCCCTTTCACGGTGGAGGCTGCGGTGAAGACAGTGGTGGTGGTGAACTTCTTGGTCGGCGGGGGAGGTGGGGCAAGGTCGGCCTGGGCCGGGTGCATTCCTTGCATACCAGCCTCGGAAGCTGCGGGGCGAGCGTTACGCTTCTTTCCTCCGCGCTTCCTTTTCCTCCGCTTCTGGGGGTCTGGGGTCGCTCCGCGCGCTGTCGGGGCATTCGCCGTCGCCATTAGCGACGCGCTCCGCGCCTCGTCTGCGCAGGGTTGGGCGAGAGACCTTTCGGTGACCTGCGCACGAGGTCGGTACTCTGCCGTTTTGGCGACGGTGCCCGCTCGCCTATTCCGTGCCTCTCTCTGATAGACGGGGCACTTGAAGTGGTTAGCTGGGTGTGGGCCCGCGCAATTTGCGCAGGTGGGCGGCTCAGAGAGAGGGCGTGGGCATTCTTTGGCGGAATGTTCCTCGCCGCACCGCACGCAAGCGAGCGGGCGATGGCACAGATGCGAGCTGTGTCTAAACAGCTGGCATCTGTGGCACTGTGCTGGCCCGCGTTTTCCACGCCATGACTCGATTTTGACACCACGCATGTTCATGAACATGGTGATGTCATAGATCTCCCGGAAGTTTGGAGTCTTCCGGATCATGGCGTGGAAAACGCAGCCGGGTCTTCCTTGGCGCGCCTTGATATGGCGCACGTACTCCGGCTCGAAGCCTAGCGCGCGGAGTTCCTCTTCTATGTCTTGCGGCGCCGTGTCCGCTGGCAGCCCCGTGATGGCCACCTTCAGGCTCAGCTCCGCTGGGAGCGAGTACGAGAACCACGCTATGTTCTCGCGTGTCTCTAGGTCGGTCAGGTACCGCTGCACCAGACGGAACTCTTCTTCGGATTCCGGGACGAAGCGTATACCTTTCTGGTATGGCCGCGCGCATGGTGGGCGGCCCAGCTTGTCCCGGATGGCCTTGAAATGCTGTGCCCAGTTTGGCAGGTGTTCTACTACCAGTGGCGGGTAGCGCAGCTTCTTGAAGGGCTTTCCCGCCGCTGCCTGTGCGCTACCACTGGGCACGGCAGTGGGCTGCACGGGGGCTGCGGCAGTAGGAGGTGGCGTCCGCATTGCCACTTCGGAGAAGGATGCGGTCGGCGTTGTTTGCGTGGTTGCTCGCTGCCTGCGCGGGTCACGCTGCGGCTGCGAGGATGAAGTGCAGGGCCGCTTTGCTTCTTCAGCGGCGTCCTCTTCAGGGCTTCTGGGTCTGCGCTGGGCTCTCTGTTCCGAGCCCAGCGTGTCGGTGGATGTTGTAAACGGCAGCGGCTCTTCCAAGCCCTGTCGTGGCAGCGGTAGCTCAGGCAGCGAGCTCGACGCAAACAGCAGTTCCCCTGTGGGATCCGCTGCTGCGCGTACGGGTGTGACGTATGGCACGGCGCATAGGCCGTACGATCCCGTCGACGAAAGTGATGCGTCCGATCCCACACGGGACGAACACGCCGACCGCATCGCCGGTGAATCACGGGCTGAACTGCGGGGTGGCGCGGGTGATGCGTACGCGGCTGGCATGGGTGTTTTCAGCCGCATGGTCTTCTCCGAAGTGGGCGTCTTGTTTGGTGGAGTCTTCGTCCTAGGCGTCGTCTTATCCGGGTTGCTCGACGCAGGTAGTCGTACCTGCGGAGTGTGGTCAGGTCCGGTAGGTCGCGTCGGTCTCGCAGAGCTCGACACCGGCGCGCGGGTCGTCGGTGGAGCTACGCGGGAGGGTGCGCGGGACGCGGGCGCGGGCGGGCAAGCGGTTGTAGCGCGGCGCGCGGCGGTCGCGGTGTGTGTTGGTGCCTGTGTTGGCACCGAACGAGAAGTAGATGGGTGTTGGGGCGCCGCGTGTTGACGCGGTGTCTTCGCCAGCGGCGCGGGCGCCGCTGGTGCTGGTGCAGCTGCCTGTACCCTCGGAGCATCATAGAGTGCCGGGTCAGGACCGGGTGGTCGATGGTACCGGATTTCCGGTTCCGTCGCCATCCGGTCCGTCCTCGGCATGTTCCTCGTGGGTTGAATGGGGGGGTCCGGGGGGTCCGGACTCCGTGGGGGGCTTCGCCCTCCCTTCTTAGGCATCTTGGATGCGTAGCCTCCGTCCGCGACCGCTTCGGTGTGACGACACACCGGGCAGATACGGTGGCGCTCGCGCGAGCGCCGACGATCCGGGCGGAATTATCGGAAAAATCGGGAGCGACACGCACAACACGACTGTCCGTGGCGGCCACGAGCAGTCCGAACTCCAACTGAACTTTTTTTTTTTTTTTTTTTTTTTTTTTTTCGAATGGGCTCTCGCAGGTGGGACCGAAGTCCCATTTCTGCTTAACCGGACTTAGTTGGCGGAGAGTCCCATGTGGGACTCCATTCGCCGAAGGTTTTTTCCCTACATACTTACAAACTAGATGCGCGCGGCATCAATACCGCGCTTAATCGGGCGGGCGCCCCCCAAGGGGGGGGCTCGAACCTCGCTAGGGCATTGCAGGGGGACCCCGCAGTTCCTATGTCCCCCTAGCAGCCGTTGCTGCATCGAATTGGTTACCTCGAAAGTAGCGGACTTTCGGTCCCTATCGGGTGACGTGCTAAACGCCGTGAAGCGGCAAGCCTCGCCGGCGAGGCTAAGACCTACCTAGAAAACCTAACCAGTGGCTACGCAATAGCCTGCTCCTAGGAACTACTCTAGAGCATAGGGCCGGTCTCGCGTGACGAGATTATCTCCGGTTGCTTACACCGTGAGGGCGTCCCCAGGGGGGAGCTCGGACCTCGACTCAGGGTGCAGCAGGGGGACCCCGCCACTGATCCCCCCAGCAGCCGGTGCTGCGTCGGCATGTGTTACTGTTTCTCGAGAGTCGGACTCTCGGATTCTGTGTGTGTGTCGCGTCGGTCCTCGCCGGCGGGGACGATATTTTGGACGACGGCGTCGGAGTGTGCTTGTACTTTTATCTGACTCCTGGAGGAGTGTGATATCGTCATCGGGCTCAATGAGTGTGTGTCTGGGACGTCGGGTTTTGCTGATAGCGGATGGCTGGTAGACGGTGGCCGCCACGACCAAGGGGTTGGGGTGCTTGGGAGCGGAATCGAAATAGCGTTTTGAGGCACGCTTGAAAAACTGCTTGATGGTCGGCAGTTTGAAGTCTAGGTGGAGGTCGACGTTGCGTACGTACCAGGGGGCGTCTACAGCCCTACGCATGAAACGGTTTTGGATGGTTTGGAGCATGTGAATTCTCACCGGCTTAACGTGTGCGAACACAACGCTAGCATAGGCGAGTATGGGGCGGATACAGGTGGTGAATATCCTTACTTTGAGATGAGTGGGCAGCTTACTGTGCGCATTGAGAAGGGGGTGGAGACGTGCGAGGACAAGGGCGGCACGGTTTTTCACCCTGCGGATATGCGGACGGAAAGTCAGTCTACGGTCAAGGATCACTCCGAGATATTTGGCTTCTCGTTGCCATGGGATCTGTTTTCCGAACATTGAGACTGGTACGCTCAGTTCTTTACGGTACTGTGACAGGGGTCTCTTATCGAAGAGGACCGCTGCACTTTTTTCGGGATTTACTTCGATTCTCCATTTCCGGAACCATTCACCTAGGGTGTTGGCCGCGGATTGGAGGGTACGAGAAATAGCGACATGGGTCATGCCGGAGTAATAGATTGCCGTGTCGTCGGCGAAAAGGGCCATACGGGCTGCACCGCATTTTGGAATATCGCTGGTGTACAGCGTGAACAGTAGGGGGGAGAGCACGGAGCCTTGAGGCACACCGGCGTGAATGGGATGGGGGGAGGAGAGAGCCCCTTCTATGCGATAGCAAAAGGTACGATTCGACAAGTAGTCTCGGATGATGAGCACGAGACGATGTGGCACATTCATAGTGTACAGCTTATATAATAAGCCGTTGTGCCACACTTTATCGAAAGCCTTTGCTACGTCGAAAAAGAGAGTGCCGGTCATTTGACCGCGTACGAAGCCTGCACTGATGTGTTCTACAATGCGGTGCAGTTGATTAACGCAGCAGTGCTTTGTACGAAAGCCAAACTGCTCGTCGGGAAGGAGTTTATTTGAGTCGGCGAAATCTTTGAGTCGCTTATAAATAAGCTTCTCGTAGATTTTACCGAAGACATTGAGGAGACTAATCGGCCGGTAACTACTCGGCTCGGCTTTTGGTTTGCCCGGTTTGGAAATACCGATTACCGTAGCCTGTTTCCAAGCCTGGGGAAAGATGTTGTTTTTAAATGCCGCATTGAAGATGACGGTCATTAGAGCGATTAGGGTGGCAGGGAAACGTTTCAGCACCTTATTGGTGATGCCGTCTGCGCCGGGGGCTTTTTTGGGCTTAAGATCCTTGACTATAGAGAGAACTTCGTCAGGGGTGATCGGTGGGAGCGGGTCATCAGGGTCATCTATTGGGGGGGGGGGGAGGGCTGACCTACGCTCTACTTCTGAATTGACCTTATCAAGGTGGGTTTGGCTTACGGGAAGCGTACTGAGAGTGCATTGAGACTCCAAGCTGTCGGCTAAGCATTCGGCTTTTTCGTCGTCGTCAAAGGCCGGCCTTTGATTGGGTCGATTTAGGGGGGAAACCCAACTGAACTCAGCTGCGCCGTTTATATAGGCCGCGAGTCGTGGTACTGGAAAGTCCTCGAACGTCATCTATCCTTGTCATAAGATAACTCTTTCTCACTTGCACATTCTCGAAATAGAAAGTTCTCGAACCTCGTCGAACCTCATCTATCCTCTATCTCACTCACTCACTTCTAGAATGGAATGTTCTCGAAGCTTGTCGAATCTCGTCTATCCTTGTCTTATATTAGCTCTATCCTGCTCACTCTCTTCCAGAAGGTTCTTCGTCTATCCTTGTCTGATATTTAGCTCTATCTCGCTCACTCATCAACAATTTTACATGTGGGTGTCAAATGGCCATAAGGGGTCCTGAAAACGCCTGAAAACTGGTTTTCAGGAAATGTCGGCATCAGATTTGTTGGCTCCTGAAACGGCCTGAAAACATGTTTCAGGCGCCTGAAAACAACGGCAACTTACTCAAAATTTCGATTCTTTGGTATGTGATAGAGCCTCCTCTGAAACGGACTGAAAATGCATTTCAGCCTTCTGAAAACGTCTCTAAGTCCAGGAAAATCGAGGTTGAAGTATTTCAGTCCACTCTGCTTAACCCTCCGTCGTAACACTACCCCCTCCTAAGACATGCTCGTCCCGAGCATCATTATCTCCGTAGTACCGGGCCAGTCGATCAATGTGCACAATCTTCGGTTGATTACGTCCGTCCTTTCAAATTCGGTAAGCGACGTCGTTGATCTTCGTGACGGCCCATCCCAATTAGGTTTGCACCCTCCAGGGTCATACGTCTTGATCTCTTCGTCAGTGGGCGGCCACTTGGTCTTCTCGTCGACGGGCGTGTTGGACTCCTCGGCGCTACCTTCTTCCTTGAGCTTCACGCTGCCCTCGCCGTACTTCTTGTCTGTGGAAGCCTTCTTGTTCTTCTTCGCTGGTGGCCCCGCGGCTTTGGCAGCGGGTGCCTTCTTCTCTGCGGATGGTGTGGGTGCTTTCCGCTTGACGGGCGTGGCCTTAGCTCTGACGTTCTTAGCTAGGGCACCCTTGCGGCCTTTCTCCACGGTCGGCGCTGCTGCCGCTGTCCGCCCACGCTTCGACTTGGTTTCCTGCTCAGATTCCTCTGTCTCGCTTCCGGACTCGTTCTCACTCTCATTCTCCGACTTTTTACTTTCTTCTTCGCTGTCTGACTCTGCTTTTCGACCGTGACTCAGGTTACTTGGCCATCCCTTCTTGCCCTTGACCTTGCGGCCGTGCGTGGCGGGCTCGCCAGCGGAGCGGCAGCGGCTCAACGACTTGCGGCGCTGTGTGGCGCCCACCACTCCCTCGCCCACCTCCGGGTCGAAGTCGCTATCGTCCTCCTCCGACCCGCTCGGGTTGAACGTGCCATCTGTATCTTCTGAGTCATCTTCAGTTTCATGACACATATTAACTTCATCTTCATCTTGATTTGCTTCATCTTCGACATCGTCCAATTCTTGGTTCTTAGTGGCATCATCTTGTTCGAATATGTGTGCTTCACTAGCGATAGCTTGATCAACCTTAATCTCTACCTCATCTTGTTTGTTTTTTAAAGAAAGATAGAGTTCCTCCAATATTGTTCCTCGCTCAAGTAACTTCTCCTCCAGTCTACGGAACTGCTCTTCTTGCCTTGCGGCTTGCTCGCGTGCATGCTCTTCCTGCCTTGCGGCTTGTTCGCGTGCTTCGCGCACTTGTTCGCGGGCTTGCTCTTCCTGCCTTCTGGCTAGTTCGTGTATTTGCTCTTCCTGCTTTCTTGCCATTTGCTGCATCAAATTGAATAAGCTGGCAATGTCGTTATTCCCACCTTGAGGCTGAGGTCCCTGTAGGACGACCTCCTCCTGACTCATAGTTCTTGATGCGTCTCGTCTGCATCCGACTCGGCGTTTCGTTACCAGCTGGTTCCTCCTCTCTTGGCGTAATCGGCATTTTCTATCCCGCTTTCTGACACCAAATGTTACGAGCTGGGGGTTCGTATATAGATAGAAAGCCGATTAAATGCGTAGAGAACACTTTATTACTGAACAATTACACTGAATCGCTTATTAACACACAAAGTTACTAGTTAAATCGCTCCGAATATCGCTTCGATGTTATCGCTTGTATCGCTTGATCCAAACTGAACTCCAACTGAACTTTTTTTTTTTTTTTTCGAATGGGCTCTCGCAGGTGGGACCGAAGTCCCATTTCTGCTTAACCGGGCTTAGTTGGCGGAGAGTCCCATGTGGGACTCCATTCGCCGAAAGTTTTTTCCCTAACTTATAAACTAAATACGCGCGGTATCAATACCGCGCGCAAGCGGGCGCCCCCCGAGGGGGGGGTCCAACTGAACTCAGCTGCGCCGTTTATATAGGCCGCGAGTCGTGGTACTGGAAAGTCCTCGAACGTCATCTATCCTTGTCATAAGATAACTCTTTCTCACTTGCACATTCTCGAAATAGAAAGTTCTCGAACCTCGTCGAACCTCATTTATCCTCTATCTCACTCACTCACTTCTAGAATGGAATGTTCTCGAAGCTTGTCGAATCTCGTCTATCCTTGTCTTATATTAGCTCTATCCTGCTCACTCTCTTCCAGAAGGTTCTTCGTCTATCCTTGTCTGATATTTAGCTCTATCTCGCTCACTCATCAACAATTTTACATGTGGGTGTCAAATGGCCATAAGGGGTCCTGAAAACGCCTGAAAACTGGTTTTCAGGAAATGTCGGCATCAGATTTGTTGGCTCCTGAAACGGCCTGAAAACATGTTTCAGGCGCCTGAAAACAACGGCAACTTACTCAAAATTTCGATTCTTTGGTATGTGATAGAGCCTCCTCTGAAACGGACTGAAAATGCATTTCAGCCTTCTGAAAACGTCTCTAAGTCCAGGAAAATCGAGGTTGAAGTATTTCAGTCCACTCTGCTTAACCCTCCGTCGTAACAATATCAATTAAAAAGTTCTTAAAACTCGACCAAGTAATATAATCTCGATTTGCAAAAAATAGCAAATAATTTCGCGCTCGCTGCGCTCGCGCTCTTGGTCAATTTCTTTGCCTATGCGAGTGTAGGTCTGCCATAACATAAATTTATATTTAGTTATTTACGCTACGAGGCCACAAGAACGGGTTGCGCTCAAATAAATGCGTACTCTTTTGTCATAGAATATCTATGCTTTGGTGAAGAGCTAATCAGTTTGTTCATGAACAGTCCAAAAAATTTCGCGCTCGCTTCGCTCGCGCTTTTTTTTCTTTCTTTCTTCTGCGTACTAGACGTATGTTGTAAGCAACTATTCTGTTAAGTACGTTAATAGAAACAAAGCCGAAACTGAGTAAAATTTCGCGCTCGCTTCGCTCGCACCGGTATAAATTGAAGTTTCTTCTTTTTTGGCGTAGGTGTGGGTAGTAAGGTATTGCAAGAAACTATTCCGTTAAATTAATATTCTACAAAGAGGAATTCTAAAGCTCTAGAATTCATGTTTTAGCAAAATACGAATTACGAAAATCCTAGAATTTTATTGGTTGAAAGTTTTTTTCTAGAGAGTTGGCAAATTGGACTCTGCACCCTCCTTTTAAAAATGTAGTTCCAGGGTTGAATATAAGTACGCGACCCCCCCCTGACACAAAGGCTGGATCCGCCCTTGTTTGTGAAAGAGCTCGTCCAGGGAAGTACTACCACTGTACCTACTTCGCCAAATAGTGATGCTTGCATGGCTGTGTGAAGAGTACGGGTGCCGGTGAAATTACAATCACATGAGACTTTCCATCTTCATGTCTCAGTTTGGCGAACCGACTTGCGGTACCATTTAGGCAACAGCCTAGGTGGTATTGAAGTTGTTATGGGCACAGGTAACCGCTTAACATCAGGTGGGCCTTTAGCTCGTTTCGCCATCCTACACTATAAAAAAAAACTTTGAAAAAAAAAACGTATTTTTATTGTTCTCGATTACAATTATTGTGTTTCCTTATGATATTGGTTTTATACGCAGTAGGCCAGCGTGGTGGACCAAGGCCTTAACCTTCTAATTTTGAGAAGAGGCCCGTACCCGGCAGTGGGACAGTAATGGGCTGGTTATGTGTATGTGCTTGTTATCATATTATCATTTTTCTGTATAGTGAGTTATTGGACAACTCGGCCAACAGAATCTCGGCCAAGTGGGCGAGTTGACACGATGTCATCATCCTCCGAGCTTTTTCCCAACTATATTGGGGTCGACTTCCAGTCTAGCCAGATGCGGCTGAACATCAGTATTTTACACGGAGCGACTGCCATCAGACCCCCGCAACCCAGTTACTGGGTAATACTGACATTCGGAGGTTAGACCAGTTGTCAGACTTTCAGGTTTCTGACTACCCGTAACGACTGCCATAGATATTCGTATGACACGATGAGATATTACTACGATCGAGTTGACACGATGTATCTTTGTTAAATTTTGTATTGGTCAACTTGATCGTTTGCGCGAGCATTTTTCTCCTGTACCTACGCGTGATCTATCTTGGATTTTTTTTTTCATTATTGTGTACGGACATGTTACCATATTCTTGAAAATATCCTTGCTCACCTAGTCTAGAAGTATTAGTAGTTGCGCTTGCGATCACTAGATAAACGAGGCAGACAACTATCTAAGCTTAAGTCATGGACGAATAAAAAAGGCGGACGGAATCCCGCCAAACAATGAGTAAAGAACACAATAGTAAGTCGGCTCGCTTGAAAGTACGGTTTTGGATGCACACATTCACAATCATAGTAAGTCTAAGAGCTGCGATTACCCCACAAATCTCGTGTGATGGAAGTTTTTGTCGTAGTGTCACAAATAATATAACAATATAACCGTGTGGTTTGTTATTAAATTCATCATCATCATCATCATCATCATCATTTCAGCCGAAAGACGTCTACTGCTGGACATAGGCCTCCCCCAAGCATCGCCACAACGACCGATCCTGCGCCTTCCGCATCCAGCGGATTCCCGCGACCTTCACTAGGTCGTCGGTCCACCTTGTGTGGGGCCTACCCACGCTGCCCTTCCAGTACGCGGTCGCCACTCCATCACTTTACTGCCCCATCGGCCAACCGTTCTTCGAGCAATGTGCCCCGCCCACTGCCACTTAAGTTTGGCAATTCTTCGTTATTAAATTATTATGTGTGTGTATTATGTGTTATTAAATTAAATTCATATTCATTGTGACTACAGAGGCCCACTTGTTAGTCAAATACTTAACAACTAAGGGTTAGTATTATAATAAATTGAATAACACAAACAATTAATATAATGAACGACAAGGTTGCCCTTGTCGCACCAACACATGCTCCAGTATTGGAGCATCATGTTGCTCAGATAAGGCTTTCAGAATGCTATTAGAACTGCCACGCACTCTTTTTAGTAAGGACGCTGTCTTTTTCCTTACTATAGCATATAAATCATTTGTTCGCGCTTCAGCGAATACGATAGTTACAATACTGTCGAAAATATAGTGGGTTTAAAAAAAAAAGTGTTTCAATCTATTTTTAGCGAGATTCTGTCTGCCTTTTTTAGTCGTCCGTGGCTTAAGCCATACAAATATGCGTGTGGGAATCGAACCTGGGACTGCCACAGCAGCTAACTGCTCAGCCACTACCACACCGCCCGCTCTGTCTCTTGGTTATTTTAATTTTATTTTAGCAAATCTTCCTCAACCATTTAGAACTCTACCCACTCCTTAAAACTTAAAAAGGTATAATATAAATAAGTGATAGGTACATACTGCAGTCCACAAACTAAGGGCGAGTGATATACTCGGAGACATTACTCTCCCAGTGGCGTTCCAACTTTATTTATACTGAAATGGGTACAAAAAATATGTAAGGGTATGTTAAATTTTTAGGATAAAATATTGGTTCCGTACAAATATTTAATTGTGTTATTTAACACGCATTGTTGGTGGAGGGGCTCGTGGTAAGTTATATCCGCGTCTTTGCAAGATCTGTGACGCTAAGCTGCACTAGCCGCGGTCAGTCTTTGGATGGGTCACCGTTTCGTTGCATATTGGCGATGAGCGATTCGAATCATTTAACTTGAATAACTCGAGTTATCCTTTGAACTCGCTTATTCGAATTGTGTTTCTCCAAAACCAAGTTGATTCGTTTTACGTAGCTATTCGCCGGCGCTCGGTGACTCACTCTCCCGGGCAAGTGGCAGTAAGCGAGCAAGTGAAGCAGCGAATAGCTGTGAAGTTCGCAGTGAGAACTACGAGTTCAAGTGAGAAAAAATTAAAAGGCGGTGCGAAATAGTCACCATTCGTGTATACGAATCAATTCGATTGGTCCTTACCAATCACATGACTCGCCCGATTCGACGCCACTCGCTTTCTTTCTATTCATATCATCTTTCACACAATCCATCCATTTTTTTTTTCGGTCTCCCTCTTTTCTTATAGCCATCAACATTCATACTTAAGACTTTCCTCATAACATGCTCCTCATTCCTCCTCATCACATGTCCATACCATGATAGTCTGTTGCTACTTAACTTCTCTGTCACTGGCGCTACTTTCAGACTCCCTCTTACATATTCATTCCTTATCCTATCCATTCTCGTTACATTACACCACACATTCCTCTTAACATTCTCATTTCAGCTGCATGCACTTGTCTTTCATTAATTCCTTTCGTAGCCCAACATTCCGATCCATACAGGACAGCAGGTCTTATCATGGTCTTATAGATTTTCCCCTTCAGTTTAAGCGGAATTCGGGAGTCATATGTAGTTCCCGTGGTTGGTTAGTTGGTGGTTGATGGTTCGCTGTTTGTTAACTTTAATATAACCGTGTCCTCGGTTGTAACTCGGTGGCTCGAATCGGCTCGATACATTTGAACATACCCGTTGCATTTGCACAACGCGATTTCTAATGTCGAGCGAGTCGAATCAACTCGAATCGTGATTCAAAACAACGATCAGTTCAACGCAAATGATTCGAGTTGAAAAAAATACGGTTCGTCCCATCGCTGATTGAAACCTTTATGTCTCGGAGCGTTAAGCTGTCATACGAATATCTATGGCAGTTGTCACGGGTAGTCAGAAGCCCGATAGTCTGACAACTGGTCTAACCCCAGGAATTTTAGGATTTCAGTATTACCCAGTAACTGGGTTGCAGTTTTCATATTGTTATTTCTATTTATGTTGATATTTTCATACTAGAAACCATAAGTTAAAAAAACCAAAAACAAAATATTATTAAACAAAAAACCAACTAACTTAACAAGACCAAACAGTTCAACCAACTTCCCACGGTACCCTAAGAAAAAAACAACCGCACACCGTTTTGTTTCTGTTCCATGCGCCTGCGTTTATTCTCCATCTTTTTTCTCCTCCAAAACAAGACAGGGACAGCGATATCTCTTTTTGAAACATGTCCTGACCATCGTAAAAATATAAAAATGAATATTACTTGAATATTTAGAATGTTTACTTTGAACCGTTTCGATAATAAGTTTTAGAGTTCCTTGGGAATTATAATAAAGAATTTGATGATGTTTTTTTATAAAATAAAAAAACCAATTATAGGAATTCAGGTTTTGTGTAGAATAGAATAGAATAGAAATCATTTATTTGCATATGATTTTGGGTAAAGTACATAAGTTGGATTATTATTTTAAAGTTCCTTACAAAATCTGCTTATAGCTAAGCGTACAAATATTAGTAGATTAGTCCTTACTTTAGAACATAAATTAGTACTTAATTAATTTTAAATGACGATGAAGATGATATTATACCAAGAATAGGTTATTAGCTTGTTATTAGGTATTGTTTTAATTTTGAAAGTATTCTTTAAGGGAATAGTGACATCTTTCAATTAACCATTTATGGAGTTTTGTTTTAAAAGACCCTCCAGATAAAGCTCGAATCTCGCCAGGAAAACTCTCTCTTTTTCGCGTTGAAAACTTTTATATTGTGGGGTAAAGAATACGTCACTTTGGCTCTATAGCGTCTTGAAAAACTGAGACATGGAGATGGCAAGTCTCATGTGATTGTAATGTCCCCGGCACCCGTACCACGAGCACCGGAACACAGCAATGCAAGCATCACTGTTTGGTGGCAGAAATAGGTACGGTGGTAGTACTTTTCCGGGCGAGCTCCGCCACAAAGGAGCTCTACTACTACTTTTCACGCCTGGAGGTTCTTACATTGGTTGAACTTGAAATAGCTTAATTACAATAGAAGTTTTTAAACTTTCGCAAATTTCACTCATATTGAAATATGTTTACGGAAAAAAAAAAATATACACGCTGAAATTTGAGTCGCTTAAATCCCGAAAAGGGGTCATTGTACTCATCATTATGAACAACTTTTAGTATGGAACCTACACTGAAATCGCGAAAAAAAAACAGGTGGTCCCTACATTTTATTGATTTAAGTGAACACAAATGTAGGGACCAAATGTATCGAGCTGCGGTGATGTCCCAAATGTGTCCGGACATCGCTGAAGAAGTTTAGAAAGAAGGTGGAAGACTCTGAAGGGGGCCGCGCTGGTTGGGTCGCGCATGCCATACATTGCAGTTCTCGTGGCCCATCCACCGAAGGCGAAAGTAGGCTCACGGCAGAGTTTTTAGTGGGTGCGAGTCTCACATAACCACACCGCCTAGCGCCTCCCCGGTGACTTACTGCGTGCGTTTTAGCGAGTGTACAAATATGTACAGTTTCTTTTTACGTTACAATCGCAGCATCGAATTCCCAAAAAGCGATCAAATCGCCTATTGCCGATGCAAAAAATATCAAGTTTTGCATTGCTTATATAAATATAATAACTCTGTCTGACACTATTAAAATACGTAAGGAACCCTTTTCAACTAACTATGCGTATAGCTCCAATAAAAACCCATTCATAGACATAGTTTAAAAAACGAATCCTTTTTGACATCTGTGTCCCTTAACCCAAAAAAAGTAACGATACTATCTGTGGTTTTTAAAATAAATATGGCGGGTGAAATAGTTTTAATATTATTTATTGATTGAATGCGACCCCCGGGAGTTTTGAGCTTGTCAAAATTAATTTTATCATGAGAACGGATTGGGAAATAAAGATACCTAACTAAAATGGTTTACCAGTAGACAGCGATACGAAGGAATATTTTGTTGCCTTCTTGTAGCTATTAGTTTTTTTTTATTTTAGGTTATTTTACTTATTTTATTTATAAGTTGTGTACGTAAGTTTGTGATAGTACAACTGCCGCGGCCAGCAACAGGGGTATTGATGGACGAACGTGAAAATGTGGGCCGAGGCGAAGCCGAGCCACACATACCTACGTGAGTCCATCAATGCCTGGTTGCGGCCAAGGTATGTATAGTACTTTTCTCAAATAATACGTGGAAATTCAAATTTAAACTAATTCTAGAATCAATGACGATCAACAACAATTTTCCTCGCGTCAATATGTTCATTTATTTCTTTTTTACTTTAAACAGTTCTATTTGCAAGCCTGTTCGTAATTTTTTATTTTTTTTTGATAAGTAACCTCCCTGGTTGCTATTTTTCGGAGTTAAAAGTTCCTTCCATTTTTTATTAACATGACAGATATGAGTTTACATCAGAGACATGACATTTACCGCTGCCTTTACCAGCGGTAAATGTCATGTCTCTGGTTTAATAGTAATTAACAGAGACATGACATTTACCGCCGGTAATTAATTTATTTGGCCGCTAAACAGGACAGATATATATAGATTTTCATACTAACATTGCCGGCCGCTGGTCGCATGTATTTGACCAGTACAGCATTTTCGATTTATCTCGAAGAAGGTTGTCACAATAATATTCGAATTTCCGAGCACGTTTGAAAAAATATTATTTATATTGAACTATGTTTACGGGACTTGTCGCGCACAATTAAATCAAAATGTACTTAATGAACATTTTACAAAAAAAATTTTTTTTTTTTACAAATCCCGAAACTTAGTTCAATATGAGTGAAATTCGCGAAAGTTTAAAAACTTCTAAAATATTATTTATAGATAAAATTATTAATTAAAAGCCCTAGTTGGTCGCTTATGGCCATGCGGTTCTTGACGACGAAAGGGATTTAATCAAAATATGAAGATGTGGGAAAACGAATTATAAAAAAACCCGCTCGTGAGTCAATTTTTCTTTCCACAATAAAATTCATCTATCTTTTCTTATGTCTGCCTTTTTCTTCTTCTATCGTGTCGACATGAGCTACATAATGATAATAGCTCATGCCGTGGGCAAAAGATTAGCCAGTCAGCAGGTTGGCAGCGGGGCTGACTGTCCGGGGTGCGCCGGACGATCAATTAAATATCGTCACTCGTGGAGGCTCTTTTAATGTGCCCCATGTCTGCCTTTATAGTCATTTACATTTTTCCAGTATTTTCTGGCAAAGTTTTCTAAATTCTCCACATTTGGTTAAAATATGTTGGTACAGTTTCTACCTACAATTCTTCCCCAGCTGTGAATCCCAAAATAAGTTTACTAATAAAACTACACTATTTATATGACAAACCGTTTAGGTTGCGCCGGCGCACATTGTTTCTGTGACCCCCGCTGATTGGGCGAGAAGCGTGCTAATATTATAAGATTGGCGCGTTTTTGTTTGTTTTGGCAATCAAGGTTATTTTCATAATGGGGTATACAGAGTAGTAGATAATAAGTAATCAGTTAAGTGAAGTGTTATTTCGGTCAAAATCAAAATAAAATGAATGAATGAATGAATGATATATTTATTTGCAAGAACATAGGTAACATTGAGTTAGTCTAAAGTTAAAATTCGACATTTCAGTCGTGCAAATATTTTGATTTCCAATTAATCGTACATAACTTTTAAAAACAAATCTAAATTTAAAGACGTCGGTTAATAAAAATTAACATGCAATAAAATAGTTTATATAATTTTATCAATTTAAAATTATGCGAATCAATAATAATAAAAAATATATACCTACCTATATGTATTGTAAAACTTAACCATAATTTTTCAAGATTTAGATAATTTAATTAAGTCTATTGTCTCTCAATCTGTACCATATAACCGAGAGGCCTGGCCCCTGTCATACAGGTTATCCTAGTTCAGGGTCCAGGGCTACACTGTTGTTATGTTCTTCTGAAGTCGCAATAAACATAGTTATTATTATTATATAAATTTCCATCAATTAAATTACAAAGTGAATAAATTAAACACATACACAATAAAATACACTCAGGAACGCAAAAAAATGCATAAAAACAGCTTTATTTTTTTTTATTTTTTTTTTATTCTTAACGGGCTTGCGTTTGACCTCCACCTCACCTGATGTTAAGCGATGGTGCGGTCGACGATGGTACACGCTTGCCCAGCAAAAACCTATTCACTCGAGTCTTGAAGACCACCAGATTATATTTCTCGGGAAACACTGACGCCGGCAGGGAATTCCACTCTTTGGCGGTACGCATGATAAAGCTATTAGCAAACCGGTTCGTGCGTAAGGGTGGAATATCTACCATATAACGGTGGCGCATCGCCGTGCGTCTGGTCGTCCGATAATGGAAAGGGCTTGGGGGAATTAAATTGTGCAATTCCAACGCACACTCGCCGAAATGCATTCGATAAAAAACCGATAGGCTAGCAACTCTGCGCCGATGCTCGAGACTTTGTAGCTTGGCATCGACCAGCGCATCGTTGCCAACGAGCCTCTTGGCGCACCTCTCAATCGACTCGAGAGCCGCCAGTTGATATTTAGCCGAGCCATCACAGAGATGAGAGCAGTACTCCATACAGGACCGAACTTGTGCTTGGTACAAATTAAGCAGCTGTTCAGGTGTGAAGTACCGTCTCACCTTAGAGAGGATGCCCAGCTTTTTGGCAGCAAGTTGAGCCTTGGACTCTATGTATGAGCCGAAGTTTAGGGTGGATGTTAGTGACACGCCAAGAAGCTCAAGGTGGTCAGTTATCGGCACGGATGCATCACAGAAAGTTGGAGTAAGTTCAAATTGACTCCGTTTAGCAGAAAACAGGCACGCCTGGGTCTTAGCAGCATTGAACTTGACCAAGTTAGCATCACCCCATTCGGAGACAGCTTTCAGGGTCAAGTTCAACCATGGCCTCTCTAAGAGACTGGATTTGCGTCCGACTCGCTCGTGCATTGGATGTGTAACTCTCAACAACGGTGCTGTCGTCTGCGTACCCAAAGGTGCCGGGTCTTAGCAGATCATTTATGTGGAGCAAAAACAAAGTTGCGGAGAGTACTGAGCCCTGAGGGACCCCGGCATTTATAGCCAATTGGTCGGACGTGCAGCCGTCAATGACAACTCGGATCGACCGATCCCTCAGGAAGTCTGAGATCCAATTACACAGATCAGTAGGCAGGCCGAATGAAGGAAGCTTGTTTATAAGGCTATCGTGCCAGACCCTGTCGAAGGCCTTCGAGATGTCAAGAGAAACGGCAATCGCTTCTCCGTGTTTCTCGATGGCCTCGCTCCATATGTGGGAGGCATACGCGAGAAGATCTCCGGTAGACCGGTTTCGGCGGAAACCGTATTGTCGGTCACTCAGAAGGTCATTAGCTTCAAGGTATCCTAGGAGCTTGTTATTAAGTACTCGTTCCATACTCTTACAGAGTATGGACGTTACTGAGATGGGCCTGTAATTAGCAGGGTCAGCACGACTGCCCTTTTTGGGCACTGGTTGCACATTAGCCTGCTTCCAGGATTTCGGCACTTTACCAGTCGCCATCGAGAGACGAAATAGGCGTGTCAGGATCGGAGACAATTCAGGCGCACAGGTTTTAAGGACTATGGCTGGTATACCGTCGGGGCCATTGGCTTTGTTCACGTCAAGATTGCGTAGCGTTTTACGGACCTCCTTCTGGTGGATGCGAATATCCGACATACAAGTCTCACATCCATTTTGTGGAGAAGGGGGTGTAGCGCCACCAGCATCGAGACGTGAAGAATCCGTGAAGAGAGAGGCAAACAAGTTTGCCTTCTCCTCAGCAGTGTGGGCCAGTGACCCATCAGGTTTCAGCAGTGGAGGTAGTGAGGGGCGACAGAAGTTGGATTCGACCGACTTCGCCAGGGACCAAAACGCCTTACTACCCGACGGGTAAGAAGCAAGTTTGTTACCTATTCGGCCTATGTGGTCAAATCGTGCTCTGCGCAAAGCCTTCTTACAGGACTTGGCAGCCTTGTTGAAAGCTCTCTTCTTCTCGCTTAAGTCCTTAGTTTTGCGGTTTCGAGCGTCGACCCACTCCAGGTATGCCGTGTGTTTCAGCGCCTCAGCGCTTCTACACTCGGCCCCAAACCATGGACGAGCTTCGCCGGGCATTGTTACATCAGAAAATGGAATGTAATACTCCATCCCCTGACGCAACACGTCCGTCACGGCGCTTGCACAAACTGAAGGATCATCAGAAGAGAAGCAAGTCGGCTGCCAAGGATAGGATGCAAAAAACGACCGCATCTCATCCCAATCTGCTGCTTTGCACCGCCACACTCGCCGGATGCCTCTAGGGCTGGGATCGGGCGGAGAGTAGACGGATACAGATTTCACCAGACAGTGGTCAGAACTACCTAAGGGTGATGATACCGACAAGGAATACCGGTCTGGATCAGTTGTCAGCAGAAGGTCCAAACAGTTGGCTGTGTGCGACTCAACATCAGGCACCCTCGTTGCCCCTTGGACCAGCTGGGTGAGATTTAACGCTAAAGCCAGCTTTCGCGTCTCTCTCCCTGCGTGGTCAGTGATCTGGTATGGGAAAAGCCACTCCTGGTGGTGGGCATTGAAATCCCCCAGAATCACTAACTGGGCCGAAGGGTACCGTTGCTGGGCCGCATCCGCCGCCTCACTAAGGTACTGTGTGAGCCTGGTTGTCTCCTGATCTCCGCTATGTGAACGGTAGACGCAGGCATACAGAATTTTCTCCATGCCTGTGTCAACCAAAACCCAAAGTATGGAGAAACTGGGATCTTCAAGGTTTCGGAGACGCCGATAGCAGATGTCGTCCCGGGCGTACAGGCATACGCCCGCACGTGGTTTGAAGTTGTGCTCCAGGGTAAACCCTGGGTAGGAAAGGTACGACACGTCAGACGGACATCCGATCTGCGTCTCCGAGAGAAACAGGAGTGATGGTTTATCAGTCTCGAGGTGGTGGTGGACTGCAACGAGATTTGAGTGCAGACCTCGGATGTTGTGGAGGTGCACTTTGAGAGAGAGGGAGTGCAGCCGCTGTGAAACCATTTTTCTCTTGCTTCTCTTTGTCATTATTTTGGTCGAGTGAAGGAAGGTGAGGGGATGGCAGTGAAATGAGGTTCCACGCTGCTAACGTTCAGACACACACTGACAAGTCACAACATTGGGGGACTAAGCCGGAGACTGCGGGGACGCCCGAGCCCCCCCAGGAGTGTCCATCGGGCCCTCTCAACCGGTCGCCGACCGGCACGATGGCGCATCCCGGGATTTTTCGCTAGTTGGCGGGGCAGCCTTTCATGTGTGGCTAGCACACTAATTGGGCCCCCTACTAACTGCGGTCGGCCAGCGGTGCACCGTGCCTCGGATCCCGCTACCCTCCGCGATTAGCTTCCCGATGTGACAGTATCAGCGCGCGTCAGATTGGTCTGCTTGCAGTGAAACAACTATTTCGACCCATCCTCTCGAATGGCTACACTGGGCATCGTACCGGAACACGACTGGGTCGCTTGGCGGCACGTCTTTGCCCGGTGGGTGGTCGCAAGCCGTCGGCTGAGGCCTACCACCAGTATGTCACCTGATTTGCACCACCCAGGGATCACGTGTAGGGATTCGGAAAAGGGGTACTCTCCTACGGACGTGGATGACTCGACCCCCAAAATTTCGCCAAAATTTCCCCAAATTATTCGTGTTTATTCGGTAAGGATTACATACATGCATCAGCACATTACTGTCCCACTCCTGGGCAGAAGCCTCTTCTCAGAATGAGAAGGTTAAAGTAAAGCCTTAGTCCACCACATTCACCTATGTAGTCAAGTTTAATTAGTTATTGTTCAAAAAATAATCGAACTCCCGTTTTATATGGAGCGCGCTCGCGGTTATTATATTATAAGGTGCATATAGCAGCCAAATGGCGCCCCCATCAGTAAAAAAATATTACTTGCTGAATACATCATTTATCGAAAATTCGTTTATATTTAATTAATTTTTTAATCAGAAACTAATAACTCTATAAATTATACAGAACGGATGGCCGATGGGGCAGTAAAGTTGTGGAGTGGCGACCGCGTAATGGAAGGCGCAGCGTGGGTAGGCCCCCCACAAGGTGGACCGACGACCTGGTGAAGGTCGCGGGAATCCGCTGGTGGATCCGATGATGATGATGATGAAGGGGAATGTAGCAGACAAGTGGCGCCCCCATCAGAAAAAATAAAAATATTACTAGCTGAATACATTGTTTATATTATTATAATTTTTTTTTTTTTTTTTCGTGCCCTGCAGTGGGACAGTTGTGGGCTGATTATGTTTTGTATGTTACATCATTTATCGAAAATTCGCTTGTAATGATTCAAGTACAGCCCCCCACGAATGACTTTTTCGTTGAGATATGTCATTCCCATACATTTTGATTGTTTACCAAGCGTTGACGATTGTAGATTGTTAACTTGGCTAGGGGGGCAGGTACTGTAGTTTAATCAGAAACATACTTCGCTGTAGTTGTAGATAGAAAAAGTGCGAAAAACGGCTACTTTTGGCATTTTTCAACTACAGCGAAGTATATTTTACAGAGTTAATAGTTTTTGACGTCTGTGGTCTGGTGGTTCGAGTGTCGGACTGCTGATCACGAGGTCGTGGGTTGGATTCCCACAAGACACAAATATTTGTGTGATGAACATAAGTGTTTATGTTAGTCTGGACTGGATGTTTCTTATGTATTATAAGTTATAAGTATGTATTTACAAAAAAATGTATATAAGTATTATATCCATTGTCTAGTACCCATAGCACAAGCTCTGCTTAGTTTGGGACTAGATAGTGCTGTGTAAAAATAACCCAATATTTATTTATTATTAAACTACAGTACCTGTACTTCAATTGTTAAAAACGAATTTTCGATAAATTATGTATTCAGGGAGTAATATATTTTTTAATATGGGGACGCCATTTGGCTGCTACATTCCCCTTAAATCCCGCCCGCGGGAAATGAATCCCGGTGGTCTATTCTTCGCCAAAAACCATACAACACACAAAAAGCAATACATTAAAAAATATTTCTTCTTTCTGCTTATTTTTACCTCTCCGTCACTGTCCACCCAAAACAAAGTTCATTTGAAGAAATGTACGCAAAATCTTGCCAAAGATTCCGAGAAAAAAGTCATAATTTGGGCGAAAACATTCAAAATATAATTTATTTATTCAAGAAATATATTCAATTATATCATTTTGACCCTTTATTTTAGTGTGTTGAAGATATCGAAAGAATTGTGTGGACTTTATTTTTGTTTTTTAACCGATTGGAGAATTGAAAAGAAGGGATTGCCTGTGTTTTTTTGGTTTATTGTGCAAATCTAGTTTGTTATTAGGTACTTCTTGCTGTATGATTCGCAAAAAATGACTTAGAACGAGACTTAAAAAAACGGACAAATGCGTGTCAGATTCCGTACTATCATAATTATATGCCTGTGTTAACCTTCTTTCCAACAATCAGACAAAAGGAGCTTGTATGTATGTACGTATTACCGTTTTAAAATAAAGCAAGAACAAAAAACATTTAAAAAAAAAAACAACCTTTTTTTTATTCTTGTAACCCACTTTGGATTCAGACTTTTTATTAATTGCCACGATAAAGGTCATAGCAATGAGGTCATAGTGATACATATTCTGTAAAAAAAACAACTGGCTTCCTATTACGATTAAAAAATACAGCCGTGACAGGCAGACGTCGTAAGCCACCATCACGCCAACATAAAAACTTCATGAAGACTTACTTCCATAGGTATGATGATGATTTTTAGGGTTTCATACCCTCCATAATTAAAAAAAAATCATTATACCATTTGGAACTGGGTAAAATGTGGCGGGATAATCATTCATGCAAATACTCAATCTGTGTTAACTGCCAGAAGAGTTATAATTGCAAGAAGGCTAGCCCTACTACAACCAACTACTTTGCAAGCATGCTAACTACCACATAAATAGATAGATAGAATGGTTGTAATCACAATTTTACTTGCGATTCATGCGTGGCAACTTTCGTACAAACCACGCCTCCCATGTTGAAGTCATAAATTTTTACAAATTAACTTTAATCAAATTTACTTTACAGCTTTTGTTTCTGCAGTTAGAAACAGTGCAATAAGGGATTTTTGCGGGTATTTGTTACAGTATTTACAGAAACAAGTCAAGGCGTACTACGAAATGTTTTGAAATGCCCTGCACTGTGGTGTGGGCAGAGTGTTGGCACGCGCGCCCCGCCAACTTTTACATTCTTTCTATCTATTTCTGTGCTAACTACACCAATTCACTCCCTTTTTAGAAAAAGCCAATGTCCCGCAATGGATCGCGATAGACCATTACCACACCAGTTTTTACTAGAATACCTAAAAACAACATTCTTCTATAATTAGTATGACTACATAAGCCTTTTAAGATTCGCGAAGGAAGAAAACGGTATGTTTGTAAGCATGTGTGTGTGTTAAAGAAGAAAAATGCGGACATAGGCCCAAGACTAATATAGTAATATGTATGTTCTAAGAGTCTTGAACAGGGGCGGAGTAGTATAACCTAATTTTTATGCTCCTCGCCTATTAGTGGGACGCCGAGACCTGCTGGAGATGGGAGATGGGAGTAATATGCACAGCGCAGCGGTCAAACCCCTAGCTAATGGTATTAAAATCTGTGAGGAACACCGTGGTTGTTTTACTCGGTAAGAGTCCGACACTGCCCTCCATCTTTCCCGGGGTTCCGGAAGGAATTCCCAACTGTATTTTTATTTTATATGGATATAGGATGGCGAATCAAGCTAAAGGTTCACCTGATGTTAAGCGATTACCTTTGCCCATAACACAGACCAGTAAGCCTCTAGACGCCTATTAGCCGGATACCCCCAGTCACAAAGCATATGCAGTAGCACTCCATATATTACGCCTAGCCACCAATTGGGACGTCACTCCGTCAGCGAGTGGCATCAATCATATCACCAAACATTTCAGCCGACCAATCATTACGCGCCGTCCGCCCCCTGGTTTACGACTGTGTTCTCATGCAAAACTTTGTTTATGTGGCGTCTTGAGGCTTACTGGTGTGTGGCCCATAACAACTGCAATTATAGAAATACAATCTAATAGGCTGTTGCTTTAATGTTATTGCGAGTCGGTTCGCCAAACTGAGACATGAAGATGGAAAGTCTCATGTGATTGTAATGTCACCGGCAAAGGTTCGAGACCTTTCGCACCGGAACGCAGTAATGGAAGCATTACTGTTTGGTGTTATGATTTTAATAATAAGAAATAAATAATAAATTAAGAGGTCATAACGATGAAAAATGTGGGGCTCATAGCGAAGCAACGACTGCGCGGATTGTATAATCTGCAAGGTTAAGCTGCCCTTGCTGCGGTCAATCTGTGGGTGACCGTTTCGTTACCATCGAGACCCCTCCGTGCCTCGGAGAGCACGTTAAGCTGTCGGTCCCGGTTGTCATACGAATATCTATGGCAGTCGTTACGGGTAGTCAGAAGCCTGAAAGTCTGACAACTGGTCTAACCTCTGAATGTCAGTATTACCCAGTAACTGGGTTGCGGGGGCCGGGCATCCCAAACCGTACTTTCAAGCGAGCCGACTTACTATTGTGTTCTTTACTCATTGTTTGGCGAGATTCCGTCCGCCTTTTTTATTCGTCCATGACTTAAGCTTAGATAGTTGTCTGCCTCGTTTATCTAGTGATCGCAAGCGCAACTACTAATACTTCTAGACTAGGTGAGCAAGGATATTTTCAAGAATATGGTAACATGTCCGTACACATAATGAAAAATAAAATCCAAGATAGATCACGCGTAGGTACAGGAGAAAAATGCTCGCGCAAACGATCAAGTTGACCAATACAAAATTTAACAAAGATACATCGTGTCAACTCGATCGTAGTAATATCTCATCGTGTCATACGAATATCTATGGCAGTCGTTACGGGTAGTCAGAAACCTGAAAGTCTGACAACTGGTCTAACCTCCGAATGTCAGTATTACCCAGTAACTGGGTTGCGGGGGTCTGATGGCAGTCGCTCCGTGTAAAATACTGATGTTCAGCCGCATCTGGCTAGACTGGAAGCCGACCCCAATATAATAGGGAAAAGGCTCGGAGGATGATGATAAAGATGAAAAATTAGAGAGTTAAGCTGACGAATATCGACTACACCATAAAATGAATACTCAATCTACTTTAATTCAACAACCTAGATAAAATATCAATCCAACTCCATCCCTGAACGATCTCTACAAAAACCAAACCGGACACTCCCGTACTAGGATATACGGGGAACCACGGACGCCTAACTAGCTACAATTATATTGTTTCTTCGGAAAAATGTTGCCAACACAAAAAACTTAAACTTACGTATGCTAAACGGGCATTTAAAAGGTATTAAGAAAAGCATTTTCTGGGGATTTCCGTAGTAGATACGAATGGAAAATAGTTTCTTGTCTTCGAAGGTATATACGTTGTGAGTCATCTAGGTGTGTTCATTGGCTTGTACAGAACATGCCTGTATTTATTCCTCGAGGATATAACTAAAGATTTTCTGATGTTCATACATTTCGAACGAGGACCTGAAGAACGTGGCTGAGGGGACTGGATGCGGAAGGCAGAGGACCGAGTGTTGTGGCACAACTTGGGAGAGGCCTATGTCCAGCAGTGGACTGCGATAGGCTGAGTTGATGATGATACATTTCGCCTTTAAGTTTAGCAGTAAAAAGTCCAATGAAAAAACGGTAAAAGGAATCCACCTTTTTGCCATTATATCTAGGCCGCTCACTTGTGAGTTTTTATACGCCATTCTTCTCTGTTTTGCGCTAATCTTGTCCAGGTTTTTCAGTCAAGTTTGACTAAGTCATTGACCCATCTTGCCATTGCAGTGGTCTGCCAACGCTATGTTTGTCTACTTTTTATTAAGAGGGGAAACCTTGCAGTGTAGTAACAGCAGCTGTGACTGATGATGATTGGGAAGTATTAAAGTTATTGAAACCAAATAATCCATAAAGGTATCTGCCCAGACCAGCCATACTTGTTATCACCGTGTTAGCTGTGTGTATCTATGATAGGGTCTGAAATATCCACTTCAAGCCTGTTGCTTGATAATTTGAAGTATTAATATGTCATCATCATTATCATTCATTCTAGCCCGGTATCACCCACTGCTGGGTATAGGCCTCCTTTCTTTTTTGCCAGCCTCTTCGATCTTGTGCGTCCCTCATCCAGGTGTTTCCTGCGGCTTTGGCGATATCATCAACCCAGCGCGCTTTCGGACGGCCCGGGTTTCTCCGACCTGACCTTGGCCACCATTAATATGTATCGCAATCAAATCGCAGACGTTCTCGAAAAATGGCAGGTTGAGAGTTTACCAACGAGCATTCATGACGAAGTTAATGGACGTAGATGAAACGAAAGAGGTGTGTCAGGATCGTAGCAGGTGGAAATCCATAGTCTCTGCCTACCCCAATGGGAAACGGGCGTGACAATATGTATGTATCATCATCATCATCATCATCATTTCAGCCAGAAAACGTCCTCTGCTGGACAAAGGATATGTATTGTATTTATTGGTAACAATTGTTACAAGTCATTTTTTTTAAATAACATCATTCTTCACTTACTACTATGACGACCTCTGTGGTCTAGTGGTTCGAGTGTCGGACTGCTGATCACGAGGTCGTGGGTTCGATTCCCACAGGACACAAATATTTGTGTAATGAACATAAGTGTTTGTGTTGGTCTGGGTGTTTCTTATGTATTATAAGTATGTATTTACAAAAAAAAAGTATATAAGTATTGTATCCATTGTCTAGTACCCATAGTACAAGCTCTGCTTAGTTTGGGACTAGATGGTGTAGTGTAAAATGTCCCAAAAGTATATATTTATGTATTTACTCAGACTTAACTTCATCAGAAGTAAACATAACATTTTTGTATGTATGTTAATATGTATTTCTTATGAGCCGGATGGCCGATGGGGTCGTAAAGTTCTGGAGTAGCAACCGTGTTCTGGAAGGCGTAGCGTGAGTAGGCCCCCCACAAGGTGGACCGTCGACCTGGGTGAATATCGTGGCTGTGGTTTTGCACGCATCGTTTTTGAGTATTTCGTGACACACGAGGGGAATTTGTTTCATTACAAATAGGTATTTAAATAAATAAAAGATTGGTTTAGATTTTTTTATTGATTCGTGTTCAGTATCAGTGGTATCCGTGGATCCATGTGGTGCCGAACGTAAAGAATTGCACCACCCTCTCTCTTCTCATGGGTATCGTAAAAGGCGACTAAGGGATTCACCAGAGGATGGGCAGCAGCGTTCTCTGAGTATTTAAGCAACTAACTGCGATCGCCAACCCGCCTGCCATATCCCCTCCCTTTGGGGGAGGCCTTTGTCCAGCAGTGGATGTCTTTCGGCTGAAATGATGATGAATGATGATCAGTGGTATGGTCCCGGAAACAAATCAACGTGTTGCAAAAGTAATAAGAACAATATCAATAAAATGGTCTAAACTGGAATCAAACTTAAATGTTTTTGGTAATAAAAACCCTTGAAAACCTTATCCACACAAATCCAACGTCCAGACAAACTTTTATATTTATGAAGCAAAAATTATCACGAAATACTCCAACCAATTGTAACTCTTTTTCCTTGTATATAAAGATTATTATCGAATACAATGTGAAACCTGAGAAAAATTGCATTAAGTTTGCATTTTTTTTTTCAAATCGTAAAGAAATATTTTTCAATGCGGGACCCATACGGCCGAGTTAAAATACTGTCAATGCAATGTGGTCAGTACTTTGCGGTTATGTTACTTACCAAAAAGGTACTATAGGTATGATGGAATATAAGACTATAGGACAAAATATCTGTACATTGCAAATTTTATTTACGAAAATCGGTTCTATTACAAAGGCCAGGGATTGAGGGTTTCGCAAACTATTTTGGGCAAGATACCCCTTTTCCAAAATGAACTGATACCTCAGACCCCCATAGCCAAAGTACTTTAAAAATCCTATCTCTAGTTTTTTTCCTATTGATACAAAATACTTACCAATTTAAAAACTTTGCGCTTGGTATTTCTATTTGAACTTGACATCATTTTCTCATCAAAATGTATCAAAATAAATAGACATAGAATTCAGTAAATATCAAGTGTAATTAATAATTATACAAATTACGTTAAACTACTTAAGTAGGTAATTATTTAAAAAAAAAAAAAAAAACATTAAAAACGCAAAGTTGGTACACGTAACACTACCTTGAAAGTTTCAAATAAGAACTTGTGTTAATTAATAGAGGTCGATTTTTAGACCTCTTCGACCCCCAAAATCAGTTTTCGTTTATGTCGGGCCCTAGGAAACTGATATCGACCCCAAGGTGTCGACCACTTTGGGAATCCTTGTGCTAAGCGGTCGGTCCCGGTTGCCATACGAATATCTATCGCAGTCGTTACGTGTAAGTGTAGTTAGAAGCAGGGTTGATTGATATTGATTTAAATCAATTATTTAAATCAATCAAAATCAAGTCTTTTTTTTTATAAAAATCAGTGATTTAAATCAAACTTGATTTTTTACCAAAAAGATTCATAGATTTTTTTTAAAAATCATAATGTTATGAGACTAAAAAAGAAAAAATAATATTAAAAATTATATGTAATCGTTTTTACTGAATATTGAATAAAATAGTATATCAAACTACAAATATTCAAGAAAATCAAGTTGGAGATGCTTCAATTAGATGTTGAATTTACTTTTCAGAACTGATAGTAAAAAGTCTTAGAAGTTTGAATGAACTGTTACATTTCTGTACTTAATTAATACTGTCATCTACTTATGGTTTTTTTTAGGGTTCCGAAGTCCTACAAGGAACCCTTATAGTTTCGTCATGTCCGTCCGTCTGTCCGTCTGTCCGTCTGTCCGTCTGTCCGTCTGTCCGTCTGTCCGTCTGTCCGTCTGTCCTAATCCTTTACCGCTTAATAACTTCTACAGTTATAAACATAAGTAAATGAAATTTTGACAAAAAATGGAATAGATGTAGATCTCAATTTTAAAAGAATAAAAAAATCATGATTACGTATTTTAGGGGTGGCGCCCATACATGTGAAATGGCGATGAAAATATTTTTTTCACTGCACCCCCTCGTGTGGGGTATCGTTGAATAGGTCTACTAAAATGAAGGTAATGTTTCATACACAACTTTTTTATCAGGTATACCCTCTGCGAAATACAGTTCGCCAAAGTGGCTTGCAATGTGTCCCCCCCCCTGCCATTTCTAAACTATGCAACGTAGAAACTTATAGTCTTCAACATTGATAGACCTTTATAAAAACTCTCTTTTAAAATTATTTCGAGTATAATGTGATTATAAATTTTTGAGTTATAGTGAGAAAACTGAAAAATACTTAAGACGTCCTAGTTCATAGGTCTTTGACCTTAGAGAAAAATGATCGTAGCAAATAATGCTCCTTTGGTTACTTTCTATTTAAAAAACCGGCCAAGAGCATGTCGGGCCATGCTCAGTATTATAGGGTTCCTTAAGTAGGTGTACAAACGAATCAAATCGAATATTACTCATGGCTATTTTAGTGTTTGCAATAATCGGCAGCATTCGCGACTCAGAGCGTGTTGTTAGTAGCGCCATCTAGCGATAAATTCAAGAAGCCAAATTTAAGAAGTCTGATTGATGTCAAAGTTACTTTTTGTGATTTTTTCAAATAGAAAGTAGCTAAAGGAGCATTATTTGCCATGATAATTTTTCTCTAAGGTCAATGACCTTTGAACTAGGACGTTTTAAGTATTTTTCGGTTTTCTGTCTATAACTCAAAAAATTATAATCACATTATACTCGAAATAATTTTAAAAGAGAGTTTTCATAAAGGTCTATCAATGTGGAAGATTATAAGTTTCTACGTTGCATAGTTTAGAAATGGCAGGGGGGGGGACACATTGCAAGCCACTTTGGCGGGCTATATTTCGCAGATGGTACACCTGATAAAAAAGTGATGTATGAAACATTACCTTCATTTTAGTAGACCTATTCAATGATACCCCACACGATGGGGTGCAGCGAAAAAAATTATTTTTTCCCCATTTCACATGTATGGGCGCCACCCCTAAAGAACGTAAAAACGATTTTTTTTATTCTTTTAAAATTGAGATCTATATGCAGACTATTTTTTAACAAAATTTCATTTACTTATGTTTATAACTGTAGAAGTTATTAAGCTGTAAAGGATTAGGACAGACGGACAGACGGACAGACGGACAGACGGACAGACGGACAGACGGACAGACGGACAGACGGACAGACGGACGGACATGACGAAACTATAAGGGTTCCTTGTAGGACTTCGGAACCCTAAAAAATCACAAAAAGAAACACACTTCTTAAATTTAGCTTCATAAATTTAGCACTAGGTGGCGCTTTTTGCAAAAACTACAATAGCAATGATTAATATTCGATTTGATTCGTTTGTAATTAAACCTACTTAAGGAACCCTATAATACTGAGCATGGCCCGACATGCTCTTGGCCGGTTTTTTTTTTAATTTTTACAAAGTTGCATAAGGTAAAACTTTTTGTAAGAAAAAAGGCGGGAAACCTTCGAATTAGGCGGGAGCGTTTTTCATATAACTTTTTGATAAAATTCATATTTTATTAGTAAAACGAGGCCAGTTGAGTAGATTTGTGTAAATATCATATATTTAGTTTATATTTCATATAGTTTGTAGTGTATTGTGAATATTTAGGTAAGTTTTAACAATTTTTTCGTTTCTGACCCATGGATAAGGAGCCGCCTGACCGGGGGGACCCAGTCCCCTCGGTAGGCGAAAATATCACCATTGTTTCCTCCGTATCCTTGGAAAATGAATCCAGCATGGATACGGATGGGTCCGTTACTCGAGAGAGGAAAAGGACGAGGGCTTCACGTAAAATGTGTAAACACTGTAACAAAAGACGGCGGCATGGTCAGGAAGGTAATAGTACAGCGAAAAGTAGTAAAGGGAGTCACTGTCATTGCGACAGTGATTCTCAAATAATTACAGAATCAATTGCCACCACCTCAAAAGAAATATGCCAGGAGGGTCCTTCACCTTTACAATCTGTAAATGGTTTACGGCCTGAACAAAACATTGATGATAATAGTTCAAATAATCCGCAGAAGGCGCCTCAGGTAACCAGGACATCGTACGAGCCCACAGATCTGGCACCTTATGTTGTGCATATCCAAAAAGAGGGGAATCCAGCTACCACACTTCACCCAGTTACGTTAGGACATTTTCTCAAGAAACGTTCATTCCAAAATATTATAAATGGGAGTTTAAAGCGTATAGGTAGGAACAGAGTTTCAATTTCTTTTTCCAAGTATGAGGATGCAAATTCTTTTGTGAATGATATTTGTCTTACTAAGGAGAACTTAAGGGCCTTCATTCCTTCTTTTAATGTTTGTAGGATGGGTATAGTTAAGGGTGTACCTACTGAATGGTCTCCTGAGGAGATCATTGAAAACATTTCTGTGCCCGTAGGGTGTGGTAAAATTTTAAAAGCGCGACGGTTGAACTATAAAGTTCAGGGGCCAACCCCTGTTTGGAAGCCTTCTCAGACAGTAGTAATAACTTTTGATGGGCAGGTGCTACCGAAGAGAATTTTTGTATGTTACAATTCTTTACCAGTAACTTTGTACACTTTTCCAACGATTCAATGTTTTTCATGTTGTCACTTTGGACACACAAAAGTGCAATGTAGGTCAACCCCTCGGTGTTACAAGTGCGGACAGGGTCATTCTGCCGACACTTGTGGTATAGAGGATGAGGTTGATGCTGCATGCTGCCTTTGCGGTGGCCTACATTATGCAATTGATAAAAAATGTCCCGAGTTTGAAAGACAGAAATCAATTAAACTTTATATGGCTCAAAATTGTGTCTCATATGCTGAGGCATCAAAGTTACACCCCCCAGTGTCGAAATCATATGCAGATATTTTATTGTCTGCCCCATCAGCTCATAATAAACCTTCTTCTTCAGTAGTTTCCCCTTTATCCTCATCTAGATCATATAAAAAAACAGTATTCATGAAACCTCGAACTCCTCCAAAAACATCAAAGGGTTATGATAAGGCAGCTCATCAAGCTCTGATTAAAAATGACGCTCCATCTCTTTCTAATGGGTGTGCATTACAAAATATAACAAACAATGAAAATCAAATTTTAGCTTTAATCATTACTTTAATTAATACACTTACACAAAATAATAATATTTCACCGTCCAACGTTGCCCCTTTGATTGAAAATTTATCTAACTTGTTCACCTATAATGGACCTACACCTGTCCAAGATTATACAGTGGAACAGTCGTAGCATTATCAATAAAAAAACGGAATTGTCACATATTTTAAATAAATTCGAACCATGTGCGGTTGCTATTTGTGAGACATGGCTTAAGCCACTGTTCACATTTAGAATTCCTGGATATGTTTGTCTGAGAACAGACAGAAGTGATGGGTTTGGCGGAGTTGCCTTACTCATAAAGAATTCTTTTCCTGTAAATAATTTTCCTCTTCCCCCTCTTAGCGACGATATATCGGCTGTCGCTGCTATTGTAAATAAGATTTGTTTAGTCTGTATATATTTTTCTCGTCCTACTGTAAATATTTTATCGGAAGTTAGTAATTTGTTATCGGTTTTACCTAAGCCATTCCTAATTATGGGAGACTTTAACTCCCATCATCAGTCTTGGGGTAGCTCTATTTCTAACTTTTATGGAGAGAAACTTTTGGACATCCTGGATTCTCATAATCTGTGTATCTTAAACACCGGCCTTCCAACTCGCCTCACAAGTCCAGATGAGGGGTTGAGTGCTCCTGATCTTTCAATTTGCACACCTGATATAGCATCTATTTTATCTTGGTCTCGTTTATCTTCTGTCCATAGTAGTGATCATTATCCGCTAGTTATTTCATTTCCATATAAGAAATCTGTAACTAATATTCCAAAACCACGTATAAAGTATAGATTAGATAATGCAGACTGGGATTCATATAGAAGTTCTGTAGAGCAAAAAATTCTTGAACTTGCTGATTCTTTTCCAGTACAGGATCCCCAATTATTATCTGAAAAATTTACAAGCATTTTAATAGAGGTCGCAGAGGTTACTTTCCCTATTAAAAATGGAGCATTGGGCAAGATTCCTTCCCCTCCCTGGTGGGATGCTGAATGTACTCAGGCTGTTAAAAACAGAAAAGCAGCAGAGGAAAATTATTCTTGTGGTATGACTACAGAAAATTTCGAGGTATATCTAGAAGTAGCTCGTACTTCTCGTAAACTGCTTAGACGAAAGAAATTCGAAGGCTGGCAGAAATTTTGTGCCTCTATCTGTCCAGATGTTAACTGTTCTATTGTGTGGCGTAATATTAGGCGCTTCAGGTCTGCATTTAGTGAATCTTCAACTTCGAAATTGCCACCAGTCTTGGCTAATCAATTTATGGATAACTTAGCCCCTCCTTCAGCTCCAGAACAGAGTTCTTTTCTTCATGCTCCTCCTTTACCTATGTGTGACTCTGAGCTTAACTGCCTGTTTTCACTAGGCGAGTTGAAGGGTGTTCTTTCACATGTCAAAGATTCAGCTCCTGGTGAAGATGGTATACCCTATTCTTTTATAGCTAATCTTTCAGACTCTGCCTTATCTGTTTATTTAAATCTTATTAATACTGTGATGATATCTGGCAATATTCCTCCAAGCTGGAAATCTCAAACCATTATCCCCATATTGAAACCAAACAAGCCTTCTTGTAATGCCACCTCTTATCGTCCTATTGCACTTTCATCAGTTCTTGCCAAAATTACTGAGCATCTTGTTAAGATTCGTTTGGAGTGGTTCGTAGAAAGCAGAAACTTACTAGCTTCATCTCAGTTTGGGTTTAGGAAGGGTAAGAGCACACTAGATAGCCTTAGTGTATTCACTTCAAATATTCGTTTAGCTTTCTCTTGTAATAAATCTGTAATCGCAGCATTCCTTGATATTAGCTCAGCTTATGATAATGTTTTAGTATCAGTTCTGAAACAAAAACTTCAATCATTGAAAGTTCCATCAATGATGACAAATTTTATTATTAATATGCTCTCTGAAAGGTCTATTAATCTGTACCTTGATGATGAGTCCAAGTTAACCCGATTAGTATGGAAAGGCCTTCCTCAAGGTTCTGTACTTAGTCCACTTCTTTATAATATTTACACCTATGATTTAGAATCTTCCCTTAATGAATCAGTACAAATTCTTCAATATGCAGATGATTTACTTTTTTATATTTCTGGAAATTCTGTTCAGGAAATGTGCACTTCTTTAACCTCCTCTTTGTGTTTGTTAAAATCTTGGCTAGGAAATAATGGTCTGGAACTTTCAGTTGATAAGAGCAGCATTGTATTGTTTACTAGAATGCGTAAACCTCCTTCAGTCAATGTCCAGTTTAACAACATCTCCATGCCTATTAAAAATCAAGTAAAATTTTTAGGTGTTATTTTGGATTCACATCTTACAGGGCTTCCACACTGTGAGTACATAGCAGCTAAATGTGAGCGCAATATAAACATCATCAGATGTCTATCTGGTGTTTGGTGGGGTGCTCATCCTTTTTCATTAAAATTAATGTACAATACTCTAATTCGAAGTGTATTAGATTATGGGACCTTTTTGCTGGAGCCTGGCAGTGCTGCTGGGTTGAAAAAATTGGATGGTGTACAGTCTAAGGCATTGAGAGTAATTTCAGGTGCAATGAGATCTAGCCCTATCAATTGTCTACAAGTGGAATGCGGAGACCCTCCCCTACATTTGCGAAGACAGTTTCTAGCAGACCGATTCTTATTCAGATGCTTACAATTAGCTAACCACCCTTTAAAATCTATAGTTTCCCGGCTGTCCTATGAAGTTGTTTCTTCAGTTTATTGGAGAAATAAAGCTACCCCTTGCTTGGTAAAAAGTTTAACAAAATTTACTTCAGTTGAAGCTCCCTGTCATAATTCTCAACTTCTTCCAATATTTCACTGTAAATACAATGCTTTAATTTTATCCCCAAACATTCACTTTAACCTAAATATCTACAAAAATGACACATGTCAAAATCAAAACTTCAATTACATTATGGATAGGGACTGGGGGGGATACCATCATATTTTTTCGGATTCATCCAAGCATGGGCACAATAGTTGTGTGGGGGTTGGTGTATACCACCCACGTTACAATGTGGTACAGAAGATTAAACTTCCTCCTGAAACATCAGTATTTACGGGGGAATGCTTTGGTTTATTTAAAGCAGTTGAATATATTTTAGTCATGGGGTTACAAAACGCAATTATTTTTACTGATGCAATGAGTGCCTTGCAAGCCTTAGCTAGATTTCCTTTTTATTCACAAAATCCATATATAGTTTTTGAAACTCGGTGTCTACTTTTACAGTGTTCTTTGAAGGGGTTTTCTGTGTATTTTGCTTGGATACCTTCTCATTGTGGTATTTTGGGTAATGTAAGAGCAGATCAATTGGCTAACGAGGCTGTGAGTTGTGGAGATGTATTCCCTTATAAAAACAGTTTTCAAGACCTGTCTGCGCTGCCCAGAATTCATTTACAGGAATCCTGGGGTGAGCTCTGGACAAAGCACTCAGAAAAGGGCCGATTTTACCGTTCAATTCAGCCTGATATCCCTACAAAACCATTGTTTTCTAAATTTAAATTCAGCAAAAAAATTACTTCTATCATTGTACGTATGCGCTTGGGCCATGTGTGCACTCCGGCTCATCTGGCTAGACTTGGCATCGTGCAGAGCCCTGTGTGTGCCTGTGGCGCTGATGTGGGTGATTTGAATCACCTAATTTTTGCTTGCTCCCTGTATGACCACACCTCTCTTATCCAAAGTCTTGTGTCCCTCCAAGTTCCTTTTCCTACCTCTATTTCTTGTATCTTAGGTAATTGTAATATAGATATATACAAATCCATTGCCCATTTTATTGTAAATAACGATATTAAAATATAATTCTTGTGTACATAATAATACATTAATTCACCATTATTTAGTTTTATTTAGTATAAAATGATATTTTTTATATATATATTTTCATGTATTTTTTTGTGTTTCCTATAATAACTGATCTCCTTTTCCTTTTCCAAATTCCGATCCTATTTGTTTTTTCGCGTTTCGTTTCCTGTTTTTTATAATTTGTCGGTGGCTAAAAGCACGAACAGTGCAAAGCCAGAAGAAAAAAAAAAAAAAAAAAAAAAAAAAAACTTTTTGTAAACATATTCATATTATGTTAATAAGTAAGAGTTTGTTTGAGTGAGAGTTTTTTGAGTTTTTTTAGAGTTTTTGGTTTAGAGTGTAAGGGCGTTGTGGCGTAACTTGGGAGAGGCCTATGTCCAGCAGTGGACTGCGATAGGCTGAGTTGATTGATTTGATTGAAGTAAGAGTTTTAAGTAACTAAGGAGTAGTAGGTAGGTCTTCTTCAAGTTTTGTTTTTTATCTTGACATAGTAATTGTTGTCATAAATATGGAAGATTCTATGTCAGTAGATTAACATTAATGAAAACCATTTATCAAAATGATAACTAGTTTTGGAGAAAAAAGATGTTTTTCACTTATTTCGTTTTTTCTTCGGAACTATTGGGATTTTTTAGACAATATTTGGATTAGTATCAGTTATGAGTATGAAAATAATAAAAATCAGGTTTAAATCCTTCAAAGTCAAATGAAAAGTGAAAAAAGCTAAAAAAAAACAAATAAATTATGTGTCGTTATTATATATTTATTGTACATACACCAAAAAAAAACAAAGACAGTAGTTTACAGATACATTATGTAAGTACAATGGGCGGTCTTATCGCACAAGGCAATCTCTTCCGGACAACCTTTGGATAGACTAGAAGAATGGGAACCGATCGTGGGTAGTTATGGTGTACAAGTAGGTACGTTTACCCAGTAACTGGACAGCGGGGGTCTGATGGCAGGTTCTCCGTGTAAAAAAGGTACTAATGTTCAGCCCCATCTGGGTAGATTAGAAGCCAACCCCAACATATGAAAAAACGAGGAAAAAGAAGAGGTACTGTCCCAGAATAATCAGCCCATTACTGTCCCACTACTGGGGGGTTTTAGACCTTAGTCCACCAGGGTGCCCTGGTGTATACTGGTGGACTACATAATTATCGCCTATTTTCATGTTAAGAAGTCAAATAAAAATTCTAAAGTCGTTCGAATGTTAGACGAATTATGGTATGTATAATACTATGTTTCAACCAAAAATTTAGACCAAGTGCTGCGAGCAATCATAGTGAAGCATAGTATTTATATTATCTGTGGTGAAGCCAAAAAAAACAATGCTCCTTCGTGTACAACCAGCGATCACGCACACACCACTTTCGCATTTATAATAGGTATCATAGGAAGGTTAATATAATTTTTAATTGATTTTAACTGTTTTATTTCATTTAATTTAGCAATAATGTGACATTTTGTGAACTGCCTCGTTGGTCTAGTGGTTGCAAGCGCGACTGTTGAGCGTGGGGTCCTGGGTTCGATTTCTGGGTCGGGCAAGGTGTTATTGGGTTTTTTCATTAGGATATTCTCAGTAGCAGTCCGGAGTCTGGATTTGTGCCCGGTTAATGGCAATAGGCTCGCCCTTATTACATGGGACTACTAACATAACTGGCGAAATGTGGGTGTACTATAAACCTCTGCCTATCCCTTCAGGGAAATACAGGCGTGATGTTATGTTATGTTTTGTGACATTTTGATTAGATTTAATTATTAGATTTGTTAATTTAAGTATTTATTAAGTAGGTACGATATTTTAATTTCGAATTGATTTTCAACATTTTAATTAATTTAAATTACTGTTAAATTGCGTGCATGATTTTGTTGTTTATTTTTATATGGGTGCGTCATGCGTGCCTGGAATAAAGAAATTATTTTATTATTCTCCGGCACAGACATAGTAAAAAATATAGACAAAGTGCTGCGAACAATCATAGTGAACCCAATAAAACCGTGCTCCTCCTTGTAAAAACCAGCGCTCACGCACACACTTGCACTTTAAACCGTGCTCAACCCTCTCAGTTCACATGTCGTGGCATCGTCCATAAGTGGGTCGATTTCACATAAATTTGGGTACCACGAATGATTTTACACTAATGAGATCATGACACAAATGAAATCTAAATCACGCTAATGGCATGCATATTTTTATATTGGTTTACAAAGTAAGTTTAGCCTTATTAATATTGATGAAGATTACTGTTAACAAATTGTAAAAAAGTTTATCAATTGTTGTTTCAATGTCAAAGGTTTTAATAATGATCATAAGAAGACTTAACTTACATTTTTAAACCAATAAAAATATGCGCATCATTAGTGTGATTTGGATATCATTTGTGTCACGATGTCATTAGTGTAACTTCATTCGTAGGCTGTGAAATCGACCCAAGTCCGTAAGCATCGCGAAAACAAATATCCTTCAGGTGCATGGTATGTACGTGAGCACTGGTTGTACATGAAGGAGCATGGCTTCACTATGGTTGTTCGCAGCACTTAGGCCCATATTACAGAAGCTTCCTCAAGTACAGTTTAAACTCCAATCACCTGATCACTACTTAAGTATAGAATCGTTACTTGAGTATCGGTCTTATTCCAGAACGGTAATTATAAACTTTAATTCAACAACAAAACACACGAATTTGACCTGAAATATAATAGAAATCTCTACTCAAGCGTAGTCTGGACCACGCTTGAGTGATTACAGATCAAATATCTGCCCAAATACCGAAACAGGTGACAATATAAAACGAAACTAAACTCAGCTGAACTGTGATCAACAAATCTCTGCTTGAGGGACGTTCTAAAATCAAAGCTCAACTTAAAACTAGTTTTAAACAGAGATCAACGCTTGAGTATCCTTCTGGAATACGGGCCTTAGTCTATATTTTTAACTATGTCTGTGTTCTCCGCATATCGCTCCGCTTTCCCACCATGCTCTTGCCCGAACAAGAAGTGTCCACTAAGGTTTGAAACATTTTTTCTTTCAATCGTTTATCATAAATAAGTAGTTATCTACTTGGAACCCCCCTGGTTCTGTGTGACTCATCTGTTTTAGGGTTCCATAACACACAATGCCCGTTCCGTTACAAAGGGATTTTATGAAATATTTTTCGTTTTGTTTTATGTACTACAGTATTATATTATTTGTCGTTTTAGTACATATTGATTCTTCGATTAGTTTGTCTAGTCCTAGGAGTCAAAAGTCAAAGTCAATTTTTTTATTTTGAATAAGCTTTAACATGCACTTGCAAAACATTAATTATGAATCTAGATGCACGGTTTCAAAAAGTTGGTCTATAGTATTATATTATCTGTGGTCCTATGGAGAAGAGCCGGCAAGAAAATATATACTCTTTACAAATAATCAACGGTATAATTATCTCGTTACATGATTTTGAAAGAATTGTGTGAAAACAATAACATAACATAACATTACGCCTGTATTTCCCGAAGGGGTAGGCAGAGGTGTATAGAACACCCACATTTCGTCAGTTATGTTGTAAGTCCCATGTAATAGGGGGCGAGCCTATTGCCATTGACCGGGCACAAATCCAGACTCCGGGCTGCTACTGAGAATTTCCTAATGAAAAAAACCCAATAATACAAAAACAATGTAAGTTAATAACTGAGAAAAATTCACTGAAGTGAATTAATTAATGATTAATCATCTTCATTCATCCATTCATATTTGGATTCTTGTCCATCCTAAGGTTGCCTGGAAGAAATCGCTGATCGTGATAAGGCCGCCATTTGTACAATAATTTTAATGTTTTTATGGTGTACAATAAAGCTTATATAAATAAATAAATAAATAAATAATAATGATTTTAAGTTTAGGCTCGACCACAGCAGGAGGGAACCCACCGATCCAATACTACTGGGTGTCAGGACTATGTATATTATATCCTAGTCACATTTTCACATTTATCTTCCATACTGTGCAATCTTTACTTTATTCTACGGAACCCAAACAACACGTCCATATCGTTCTTAAAAACAACTTTTTACATCAAAGATTAAGGCAGGTCAGTTTACGATAAAACTATTGTTAGGGGACAGCTCTTTTTTTCTTTTAGGTCATAATCTGTCCCTGTCATGGTTACATAGTCGGGGGCATGAAAGGCATATTGAGATCTTTATTATTAAGGGGTGAGCAGAGTTCTAAGTAGTGGACAATAGTTCAATAGGTAAGGATTGGTGGTCAAGATGTTGCGAGCTCGAATCTTATATTTGCCGACAAAACTTTGTTATAGTTTTTTTTGTAGTATGGGATGGCGAAAGGAGCTAAAGGCCCACCTGATGTTAAGCGGTTACCTTTGCCCATAACTACTTCAATACCACTTACATAACCTACCCATTACTGTCCCACTGCTGGGCACGGGCCTCTTCTCATTATGACAAGGCTAAGGCCTTAGTCCACCACGCTGGCCTAGTGCGGGTTGGCGGACTACACACACCATCGAGAACTGTATGGAGCACTCTCAGGTGTGCAGGTTTCCTCACGGTGTTTTCCTTTACCGTTCAAGCAAGTGATAATCGAATATAAATACCACCTAGGCTGTTGCCTAAATGGTGCAAGTCGGTTCGCCAAACTGAGACATGAAGATGAAAAGTCTCATGTGATTGTAATTTCAATCATAATCATCATCATCATTTCAGACGAAAGACGTCCACTGCTGGACATAGGCCTCCGCCAAGCATGGCCACAACGACCGGTCCTGCGCTTTCCGCAGCCAGCAGATTCCCGCGACCTTTACAAGGTCGTCGGTCCACCTTGTGGGGGCCTACCCACGCTGCGTCTTCCAGTACGCGGTCGCCACTCCGGAACTTTACTGCTCCATCGGCCATCCGTTCTGCAAGCAATGTGCCCCGCCCACTGCCACTTAAGCTTGGAAATTCTTCGGGCTATGTCGGTCACTTTCGTTCTCCTGCGAATCTCCTCATTTCTGATTCGATCACGCAGGGACACTCCGAGCATAGCCCTCTCCATTGCCCTTTGAGTGACTTTGAGCCTTGTTATCAGGATCATTGTGAGCGACCACGTTTCAGTACCGTAAGTAATTACTGGCAACACACGCTGCTCACAGTCACTTTCTGTCAAAATTAGCAGTCAGTCAGGCGTGTTTTAGGAGAGATTTTTTAAATCAAAATCGGTTTAAAAACTACAGTTTAAACACGCCGAAAACTAAGTTCCCACAAAATTACTCAAGTACAATAATAATTTACTTTAATAATGTCTATTGTCTATGTAATATAAATATTTTATTTACAAGCTACCCTCTAACAGTACTACATACCTATAAAGAATACCCGTTAGTTAGGGTTTTACGATTGTAACGGTGTGCATTCAATTCCTGAGTGGTGTAAAAAAGGTGAAATTACAAAGTTTTGTTATAAAATGAGTCATTTTGTGAATTTATGCTCCTTTTTTAATGTTTACAGTTAACAATATAAACAAGTAATAAACATTGAACAGCGACTGTTTACCCGATTTTTTTGTTTAAATTGAAGAAAGTATGAAACAATAACGGATAACATAAGGCCTTTAGCCCACAGACATATTAAAAAATATAGACAAAGTGCTGCGAACAATCTAGTGAAGCCAAAAAAAACTATGTTCCTTCGTATACAACCAGCGCTCACGCACACAAATGTACCTCAAACCGTGCTCACCCCTCTCAGTACACATGTCGCGGCATCGTCCAGCACGCGTAGCATGACCACTGTTTTAAGAGTTTTGTCTACGGAAGAATCGACAAAAATACATTGTATAGTACTTTAACTGTCATTTTGTCTATTCTCTCGTAGACATAGCCCTTGTCTTCAGTGGTCATGCTACGCGTGCAGAGCCCTAATTGTCGCGTTATAGAGATAAATGTCTAATTCGAGATAATCTCTTATTTTAAATCTCCACGAAAAATGTCGCCAGTAATGTCAACTGCTTTGAACCCAAAGACATTTTTATACTGTCAGTATAGTAACTTTATGTTTGAACCACTCTTTGTATTTAGAGCGCTAAGCGTAGACATATCTCTAACGTGACATTCTGAGAATACGATTTTTTTTCTTGCGCCATCTTGTTTCGACATTACGTCAAGTTCGAGATAATGTCTACGACGCGAGAATCACCCCCCAGTAAGCATCGCGAAAGCAAATATCCTTCAGGTGCATGGTGTGTGCGTGAGCGCTGGTTGTACACGAAGGAGCAAAGTTTTTCTTGGCTTCACTTTGATTGTTCGCAGCACTTCGTCTATATTTTTTACTACCTCTGAGGTTTAGTCCCAACAAAGTTTAGAAACACCCTTGTCTTTTTTTTAATAAATTTCCTCTCAGCCGAATTTCGCTCACGGCAGCTAATATCAACGGAGACTAGCCATCTACGCGGGACATATTATAGTGCACAAGTGTGTGCGCTAACACAGGTGCACCTATTCCCTCAGTCTCATAATCCGATGGGACGGCAATCCGACACGAGCGGAGAGAGATCAGGCGCAGGACCGACGGCTTTACGTGCTCTCCGAGGCACGGGGGGGGGTAGCACCGCCAACTTCCTGACTCTGGGCTGCTACTGAGAAATTTTCTTGACAGAAAAATCTCAATAACACTTTGTGCTCGACCTCGGAATCGAACCCAGGACCTCACTCTTAGCAGTCGCCCTTGCGACTACTAGATCAACGGGGCAGTCAAACTTCTGTGCTTGAGAGTTGTCTCTTTAAACTAATGATATTTAAAAATACAGATATGTCACTTGCGCTCGCAATCTGAACACTGGAAAACGTTATAATTAGGACGTTTTTCTATTAATCGGCATCAATTAAGGCGTCGAGCGTGACCGGTAACAAAAAAAAAACTAAAATGCCGTCGTTTCTGTACAGAAAGTGTTCCAATTATGACGCGAAAGTAACTTGAAGTAACAAATTTACTTAATTCGTATTAATTTCTGTGTACTGTGCTGCTGTTGCGTACAAAACATTTTTTTCCATCGTTTTGTTAGGGTATGACATATCTATACTTTTAAATATCATTGCTTGAAAAAGTAGATGACATATATTTTTTATTAGGGTTCCGCACTTACCCAAAGGGTGGCAACGCACGGGACCCTATTACCCTGCCTACACCTTCTGTCCGTCTGTCCGTCCGTCTGTCACACAGGACCGTATCTTTGTAACGGTAATAGGTACCCATTTCAAATTTTCACAGAATATGTGTTACTAATAGTCTCTGTAATAGCTACTGATGACATGGATCATTGGTCTATCTTCTTCTTCGTGTTGACATGAGCTACATAATGATAATAGCTCATGTCGTGGGGAAAAGATTAGCCAGTCAGCAGGTTGGTAGCGGGGCTGACTGCCCAGGGTGCGCCAGACGATCAATTAAATATCGTCACTCTTGGAGGCTCTTTTAATGCACCCCAATAATAATAATAATTGGTCTATGCTGATGGGTAATCTGCCCTGCGTTTTGGGCAATTTTGACAATGTGTCATATGTGTGGGCAAAGTTGCCTTTTCCGGTACATAGTGTCATAGTTACAATTTATATTATTTGTACAGTACTGGCATTCAAAAAGTCATCGACACACAAACTAAATAAAAATGTACTGTCGGTGACAAAAGTTGTTCTAATATAAAATATGTGACGGATTATATATTTGGATGTTTCGTCGTTCAATTGCGTACCTAAAGGTCCTGCTGCACATTTAACCCAGTCCAGCCCGGCACAGCCGAGTGCCAGACGCAGATGGCGCGTTTATGTCTTTTGTTCTCAAAAGCTTACCGCGTGGCCTGGGTAACGTGTGACGTGGGACTAATATCGCGGTGTAAGAGCCAGATGAATGTATACATGGTATAATAATATGCTTCACCAGGTAATCTCATACCGCGATGGCCACAAGGCTACGTCACGATCAGTGTTGCCATTGATTTGATTGATATCTTTTATATATTTAAGGAGATTTTTATTTATAATTATTATCAATCTATACTATAATAAAATTATAGATTCAATATAAATAAAAACCATTTACCGTTGGGTAGCCCATGACCCTCCATCCTCTTCCAACCTTAAATTCGTGCGGCCCATTTCTAAAGTATAGACCCTTTTTAATTCAAATTTTTGGTGAAAATAAGAGTAACGGCTAAAATTTTGATGTGCCCCTTTTGATGCAAGTTCCTCAATTTCTAATTTTTAGACCCAGCGCTTTGGGCTGTGCGTTGTACTATAGTATTATCACAGTCTAGCCACTTCAAACAGTTGTCCAACGCGAGAGTTAAGTGTCACAAGCTGCCTTCAAAACTGTCAAACAATGTCCCGAGTAGCCTTTAAAAACTGTCAATGTCAATTTTCGTTGAACCACTGTATGGAACAGATAATTACACTGTGGTATTACATTATCTATGCTTGTGACTTTAAATAAAACATGTTTTAACATGTCCCAATTTTACAACACAAAAATACGTCCATAGATAACATTTTGCGTAACAAAAGGAAGTAAAAACAAATGACAAATCGACTAAAAATTCAACAGCAAAAAGGAAAAAGTTTTACGATTCAAATATGTCCAACTCAGTCCAACTAATCAAGATAAAGATCACAGGCTACCTTTTATCTTTTTTTTTACTTAAAATGAGTAAGGGCACGCAGCTATAATGAAACATGGACAAGGAATGTCGGTAAAGACTAGACAGTTGTTTTCTAAAACTTTGTTACGTTTTCGGGTGCTCTGTAATGTTTATTTCAACACACTTGCTCGTAAAGTGGCTCTTATTGCACCGCTTTTAGGTTCATAATGTAGCTTATAACGCACGAGTGCTTTTTATATTATATTATCGCACTAGTGCTTTTTACTTTACAGTTTATTTTTAAATCGCAGCAAAGAGTTTTTATGCCTAAACAAAATAAAACATTTTTGTGAATAAATCAACTGTATTAATTAAAATATGATAAAATAAACATTTCATTTCATCAAATTATTTATTTTTGTTAACAATTTAACATTAATTTGTGTTATAAATAAAAAAAAACGAAATGTGTGCTGGGACACATAGTAGAAATGAAACTTCAACGGACAAGTGGAAAAACGAATCGCAACAAAATTTTAACTTGAAGTTTTACGGGCAGGTTTTCAAATTGGACAAGTACCTACATTAACAATCCGCGTCCGGACCTTGAACACTACGGAGCGGCCGGGCGTAGTGTGCCCACCTGGGCGCCCTATTTGTTGGATCAACTTGTGCGCGCGGATTAGGTATCTTTTGTGTTATTAATCTATGGTGGTATTGCAGTTGTTATGGGCAACGCGACTGCCCCTCGGCTCAACTAAATTGCTCTACTGAGTTGAGCAGTAGGTTTTATACATAAGAAGTGTTCAAGTAAGTCATGACAGGCAGGACGCACTGGGGTGCTGGCCAGAAAACCTCCACGTGTGGCTGACGGCTGCTTGTCCTTCTGGACACGTCTGGAGGAATCGGCAGTTGTTTGGCCGGTGCATCCTGGGCACGGGCAATAAAATTCTGCCGAGGGATTAACCTTCGGGGGATTTTATTGCCTGTGGCGAATATTCTGGCGCGGGAGGGCCCCGTTCTGGGCCAGTGGGGAGTTGCTCCACGTGTCCCTCTGATATCAGCAGAGGGCACAGTGGAGGAGCAGGGGCGGGCCCGGTGTGCACTCACCCTGCCACTGGGCAGGCAGCGGGGGGACTGTCTTTCCCTGCCCCCGTCGATCTCGTAACCCCAGGAGTGCCCGCTGAGTAGTGTTCTCGCGGCTCTTGGGCCCGAGGGTCTTGGTTTCACCGCCCGGACTGCGAAGAAGAAAACCTCTATAAAAAATTACGGGAGGTAGGGCCTGCGAGCAGCAGACTCGGGGTAGTCTGCTGCCCGACCAGCAGCTGGCGTAGCTGGCACAGCCGGCGTAGTTGGCGCAGCTGGTAAAGGCCCATGAGGTGAGGTGGCGTGCAGTGTTCCGTGTGCGCCTAGGAGGGTGCGGCCGACGTTAGGCCGCACGGGGAGAAAAGGCTCGCCTGCTTGTGGCGGGCCAGGACCTGTCGGGGGTGGTTGTGTGAATATTCTCGGGTTCCCGCCCCCGGCTAAGGTAGTTGAAGGAACACCGTGGTGGTTTTAGTCGGTAAGAGTCCGACACTGGCTCCGCCTACCCCGGGCGGAGTGCGTCCATGAGGATTTCCCCACGGCAAAAAAAAAAAAAAAAAAAAAAAGAACACAGACACAATATAACTGGCTGACACTGCAATATTAACTCGCTTTCGTTTCAAAAACGTGGTCTAAAAAAACTTATTCGTAAAATTATTCACATTTCATGCAAATATAATGATTTGATTTTGATTTTTGGGTAGTTTTTGTTCTTTGACGAGAACATTCATCACTTGGTCATCATTTTAGTCCTTCGGGAGTGCAAAGGCCTCAAATAAATCTTTTTGGGAGAAAAATTCATCTAAAAGTAATAAGTAATTAATATTGAAATCAGACTTCACTCCATTCTTCATAATTACCGTAAAGGCACCCAATATTGTACGGAAAGTAATTAATCTTGCAGTATTACCAATTGGACGCTTTTATGCAATATGGGGTTAGTCCACAAAAATTACGAAAATATTTAATTAAGTATGTGTAATCTGCCAACCCGTAATAGGATAGCATGATTGAATTACGGCCAAAATTAATATCCAATCTATCCACGATTTGCCCTACTAGAGATAGAATGTTGACATAAGCTCCATACGATCTCTAGTAGGGCAAATCGTGGATAGATCAAATCAAATCAAATCAAATCAAAATAGTTTATTTGTCAAACATAGGTAGGTTTAGATTATATTATAAGGTCTTAATTAGATTGAGTGCGCTATGTTTTGCCTCAAAGACATACAAATATAATTGTGTACAATGTGAACATCATGCTTAAAATAAAATAGAATTTAAGTGATATAATCAAAATTGTATACCTACTAATAAGTTGTTATTTTGAAATTAAAATTAAATTGATAATAATTAGTCAAACAGTGAATTATCATTAAGAAACTCATGAATCGTATAGTAACATTTCTGTAGTAGCAAATTATTTAGTGCCCTTTTAAATTTTAACATGGTCATATTTTTAATAACATTAGGTACTTTATTATAAATTAACGGGGCAATACCAAATAAACCGCCGTTAGACCTGAAACCTTCTGATTCTGAGAAGAAGCCCGTGCTTAGCTGTGGGATACTAATAGGCTAATTATGTCATGTTATGATTCATAATTTTTTGATGTTCCGTCGTTGTTGATTGCTTAAAGTATCAGATAATTTTATTATATGGCTTAAATCTTTAAAAATCCAAAATCTACAAAATTTCTATAAACTTTACTGATTAAAAAACAAGCCATGTGCAAGTTGGACTCGCGCACTAAGGATTCTGTACCACCACACATGCCTGTGTATGCTTTATTTTTTAATAAACCATAGAGTATGCACTACAATCATACCAAGTTTGACGCTTTCATATATAACCGTTTTTAAGATAGAACAGGAACAAAAAACATTACAAAATGAAACCTACTTGTATAACCCTTTGGATTTAGACTTTTTTTTGTATTTACCATGTTTGAAACCATAATAACACAAACATATCGTATAAAAATTTCAACTGGCTACATATTATGGTTAAAAAGATACAGCCCTGTGATAGACCGACGCGCGACGGACGGACGGGCGGACGGACAGACAGCGTAGGTATGTTAGTACTATTAGATATTCTGTGGCGTAGGCAAAGTAATAGGGTCCCACCCTTTGAGAATGGAACGCTAAAAAGGCTATGTATTTAGTTTTGTTTTTAAATATTGTAAAATAATATGATAATAACTTTAACCATTGCATTATTCAAATTAGTAAAAACTTCCATGTGGCTACAAATTTCGCAAAATCCTTTCCCCCAAAATGATAGTCCTGTAGCTTTACACAGTATTGCATGTAACCATCCGATTTTTATTAAAGTCCGTCAGAAATATCATTAATTTTGCTCAGAAAGTACAATGCGGTCCCCATACTATATTCTCTCGTTATTTTTATTTTCGCCAAATCTAATTATATCAATGAATCGGGGATTCTGGATAATGATTGATGAACTAGGGCGTGTGCACAGAGGACCAAACATTTTTGGGCAAACATTTTGGGCGAATGAAATTTTGCACCTGTATTTTCTCGTCCAAAATACCGCAGTGTCTAAAGAAGAAAGTCTTTGACCATTGTGTGTTGCCAGTAATTACTTACGGCACTGAAACGTGGTCGCTCACAATGGGCCTGATAAGAAGGCTCAAAGTCACTCAAAGGTCAATGGAGAGGGCTATGCCCGGAGTGTCCCTGCGTGATCGAATCAGAAATGAGGAGATTCGCAGGAGAACGAAAGTGACCGACATAGCCCGAAGAATTGCCAAGCTTAAGTGGCAGTGGGCGGGGCACATTGCTCGCAGAATTGATGGCCGATTGGGCAGTAAAGTTCTGGGGGTCTACTCTCGTTTGACGATATTAGATAAATCGTACGACTCATCGCACTATTTGCTACTCCGATCAACCATCGTTCCCTTATCGCATGCGATGATCGTGTTTTGATGTTTGTTTTTCTCATCGCCGGTAAATTGTATACAACTATGAACCGTAGTCTATCTTAATTTTGCCTTTTTTATGTGCCTCTTTTTATTATGTAAGTATCAGTCGGAACGAAAGTTCGTACTTCGTTTGTCGTTCGTAAAACGCGAGTAGAGCCCCTGGAGTGGCGACCGCGTACTGGAAGGCGCAGCGTGGGTAGGCCCCCTACAAGGTGGACCGACGACCTGGTGAAGGTCGCGGGAATCCGCTGGATGCGGAAGGCGCAGGACCGGTCGTTGTGGCGATACTTGGGGGAGGCCTATGTCCATCAGTGGACGTCTTTCGGCTGAAATGATGATGATGATGATTTTTATAAGGCAGTAGCGATTTTTTGTTGCAAATTATTTGTGATAAAATGTAGTGATAAGTGCTGTCTATAAAGAACACGTGTGGTGCCGGACGAAAAGAATTGCACCATCCTATATCTTCTCATGGGTGTCGTAAAAGGCGACTAAGGGATTCATCAGAGGATGGGCAGCTGGATTCTCTGAGTATTTAACCAACCAACTGCGATCGCCAATCCGCCTGCCAAGCGTGGCGATTATGGCATATGATGATGATAAAGAACACATGAACAAATGTCTTCCCCTAACACAATGTGTTATTGAAATAACTGAATACCTCTTAAGGGGTCATGGTCATAACTACTCATCAGTATGAACAACTTTTACTATGGGACCAACACTGAAATCGGAAAAAAACAACTGATCCCTACATTTATGTTCACATCTATTGACAAAATGTAGGGATCAGCTGATTTTTTTTCGCAGATTGGATTCTTCGCAAAGTGTAATTATGTAAAGTAAATAAAACCGGCCAAGTGCGAGTCGGACTCGCGCAGTAAGGGTTCCGTACCTCTCAACGACCTGATACCCCATAAAAACTGATTTAATTTACGAGAGTTTATCAAAAGATATCAACGCACAGTGCGCGAAATATGAATTTTTGCATGTCTTTCTTACGCAGGTACCGCCACATATGTCTATGTTTGTCTTATTTTTAGTATTTGTTGCTAAACTACATAATATGCACCATAATCTGACCAAGTTTGACGCTGGTATATATTACAGTTTTGAAGATAGAGCAGGAACACAAACGTTGAAAAGAATGCATGTTTTTTGAGGTTTCTTGTATGGGGACCCCCTTTGGTTTTAGACTTTTTTTTGTTTTTATTATTTGTCTTGATACTACTCACAGCAACACAATTTCTGAGAAAATTTCAACCGGTTACCTATTACCGTTCAAAAGATACAGCCCTGTGACAGACAGACGGACGGACGGACGGACGGACGGTCGGACAGCGTAGCGAGAGTAATAGGGTCTCGTTTGGCACCCTTCGGGTACGGAACCCTAAAAAGCACGAGTGCGTTATAGGCTGCATTATGAACCTACAAGCGGTGCAATAAGAGCCGGTTTACGAGCAAGTGTGTTGAAATAGTACATTATGAATATGATACAAGTGAGCTAAGTTGGCTATTATACTCGAGGCTGGATTGCAGCCCGAGCCGAAGGCGAGGCCGTAATGGAGCCGAGAGTATAATAGTTAATGCTCACGCGTGTCATACGACGTTTTTCAACACACTTGCGAAGAAAAAAACATGTACCTAAACATATTTTAGACTAATATTTAATTTGTGAAATATGGCGCCGGATTATTGTATGGTGACGTATGCGCGCGTTGGTGGAAGGAAACCACCAAACAGCCTAATATTACAAATATAATCAATATATTTTTTTATTTATAACACAAATTAATGTTAATTTGTTGACAAAAATAAATAGTTTTATGAAATGAATTGTATATGTATAGGCACTTTTGGCTTTTTTTTTCGGCTTTCGTTTGGCATTGGTCCTTGGATCAATATTAAAACTATTCCAACTGCTCTAAAAATCTTAATTTTTTTGTACAAAATTCGCCATAATTCTTTCCAAAATTGGACAAAAGGAGCAAAAAATATAAACATTGGTCCTTTCTCCCAGTCACATTATGCGCGCACCCTAACTCCCCCAGGTGCGAGATTCATCACGCAAGCTATGTTAATTTGACACCGACTGCCTCTCGACTCCCCAAGATTGGGAGGTAATGAGAACTGCGAAGTTAATGACATTTTCTGATGATAATGTAGGGTTAATTCTTTATTAAGAGAAATATTTTTGGCAATTCGTGTAGTACACACGGCTACACATCAAGCTGTACATTTCCAGTATAAGCCGATCTCGCACTGTACGGAAAGCCTCTAAAATGCGAGGTTAGCTTTTACTGGAAATGTACAGCTTGATGTGTAGCCGTGTGTACATTTATTTAGGAAGTCGGAACCAGTTTTTTATTAAATCCACCAAAACTAAATCAAAGGCACCTACCTACTTCCTAAATTGTTTTACAAATATATTTTTTTTATTTTTTTATTCTTAACTGGCTTGCGTTTGACCGCCACCTCACCTGATGTTAAGCGATGGTGCGGTCGACGATGGTTCACGCTTGCCCAGCAAAAACCTATTCACTCGAGTCTTGAAGACCACCAGATTATCATCATCATCATCATCATCATTTCAGCCGAAAGACGTCCACTGCTGGACATAGGTCTCTCCCAAGCATCGCCACAACGACCGGTCCTGTGCCTTCCGCATCCAGCGGATTCCCGCGACCTTCACCAGGTCGTCGGTCCACCTTGTGGGGGGCCTACCCACGCTGCGCCTTCCAGTACGCGGTCGCCACTCCAGAACTTTACTGCCCCATCGGCCATCCGTTCTGCGAGCAATGTGCCCCGCCCACTGCCACTTAAGTTTGGCAATTCTTTGGGCTATACCACCCAGATTATACTTCTCGGGAAACACTACTTTTATTCTTTTTGAAGTCGGTTTTTATTTTTTTGAAGTTTATTTTATAATTTTGTGATTTCTAATTACTGGTCTTCCTCCGTCTGTTTTATAAACTTCGTTTGCAATTTAGTTGTTAAATCATTGAATTGATATCAGTTTTCATAAAAAATATTGTTGTTTTATTTATTTATTTATTATATTCTGTATTGTACATTACACCAAACGAAAACAAAGACAATAGTTTACAGAAAGGTTAAATAAGTACAATGGGCGGTCTTATCGCACAAGGCAATTTCTTCCAGACAACCTTTGGATGGACTAGAAGAATGGGAACCGATCGTGGGTAGGTACGGTGTAAAAGTAGGTTCGTTTCGTACATAATATACCTACTTATATATAATAATATAAAGTACATGAAATTTACTTAAATAAGTAAAAGAAATATAACAAATTAAAAAAAAAGGTTTTTATGTCAAATTAAAAATAATCTTAACAATTTTGTTCCCATCTGTACACAGATACTCTCAGGTTTTATACATCGACGATAAAAATAACACTCATTGGACCGCAGGCTTTATTATTTATGTACCATACATTGATGTTTAAGTATTAGTAGAATCAATCCATTACAATTCCACTACTGGGCACGGACCTCTTCTCAGAAAGAGAAGAATTGAGCCCATAGTTAATTCAGCTTGGTAGGTACAACTTCGAGGAAGAAGCCGACAGAAGGATCCCTTTTGGCTGGGCAGCATTTGGCAAACTTCGCCGAGTCTTCTCGTCACTTATACCGCAAAGTTTGAAGACAAAGGTCTTCAACCAATGCGTCCTGCCTGTCATGACTTACGGCGCCGAGACGTGGAAACTGACAGTTGGGCTAGTCCATAAATTTAAAGTCGCTCAGCGAGCTACGGAGCGAGCTGTCTGGAGTTTCTTTGAAGGATAAAATCCGTAACGAGATTATCCGGAGAAGAACCGGAGTGACCGACATAGCTTGTAGGATCAGTAAGCTGAAGTGGCAGTGGGCTGGCCATGTCTGTCGAAGGACCGATGGCCGCTGGAGCAGACGAGTCCTTGAGTGGAGAACGCGAATCGGCAAAAGCAGCGTAGGGCGCCCGTCAGCCAGGTGGACCGACGACCTGAAGAACGTGGCTGGGGGGGACTGGATGCGGAAGGCAGAGGACCGAGTGTTGTGGCGCAACTAGAGAGAGGCCTATGTCCAGAAGTGGACTGCGATAGGCTGAGTTGATTGATTGATTGATAACCACGTTAACCAGTTAACCGATTCAGAATATTTTCAATATGCACGGCATGAGCTATTATCATTGTATAGCTCATGTCGACACAACAGAAGAAGATAATCTAAATCTAGGTCTACTAAGGTTTAAGATTCGCTATAAGGCTAAGAATTGCACCACCCTATATCTTCTCATTGGTGTCGTAAAAGGCGACTAAGGGATTCACCAGAGGATGTCACCAGCGTTCTCTGAGTATTTAACCAACCAACTGCGATCGCCAACCCGCCTGCCAAGCATGGCGATTATGGCATATCCCCCAACATATGCTTGGGGGAGGCCTTTGTTCAGCAATGGACGTCGTTCGGCTCACATGATGATGATGATAAGGCCAAGTCCGTACAGCGATATTTACCCGCGGATTTTTTATCGCAAAATCTGTAACATTGCTGTAACACATGAAATCATAAATACAAACCTGTAACCTGTAACACAGGTTTTTACGAACCCACAACAGGCACCAGCTCTCACAATGTGAACTATGTAGTCTTGTACCTATAATAAATGTGTATATAATCCATTGTGAGAGGAATAAATGAATAAATTATTGTTATTATTATTAATGCAGGTGCCCGCACTGACAAAAAAATATTTAAAATATTTTTAATATTCATAACATAACATAACATCACGCCTGTATTTCCCCTAAGGGGTAGGCAGAGGTGTATAGTACACCCACATTTCGCCAGTTATGTTATAGTCCCATGTAATAGGGGGCGAGCCTATTAATATTCAATAGTAAGTAATGTGTATTAATATAATTATATTGTAAATGTAATATAATTTTCGTATGCCTACAAAAAGGCAAGATATGACGGACTTGTAATAACTTTGTACACACGGCTACACATCAAGCTGTACATTTCCATTATAGAAAAAAAGAAAGAAAGAAAAAAATTTTATTTGCTTCAAAAGTGACGCACAAAATTACCAAAAAATTCAAGAACACAGAACAAATACAGGTACAGAGTCAAGAAGTGTGGTAAGATATGCGTCACATCCGCGCAAAACGGCCACCGCTCAGCATATTGCTGTGCCTCATGCACGGAGCAAAGACACAGCGCTGGTTTTCAGCGACAGCCGGCGTCGACACAAATTCACAATGCAATAACGTAGATCAGTGAGGCGTGATATTGGTAAATAACGATAAAAAATAAATAAGTAAGATTATAATTTTTTTTTTTTTTTTTTTTTTTTTAACTTTTGTATTTTATGAACAGTGTAGGTAGATGAGTGTTGTGTAGTGTTGATTTCCAGGAAGTCTTACACAGGCCAAAACAATACAACATAAGTTAAGATGATAACTAACGTGAAATACTATATAGGAAAATTATAGTAACCATCTCCGCGTAAGTGTTATAAAAATTGAATAATTGGTTTATATTTATTGGATAAATAAATTAAATTGGGTAATTGAATACATAATTATAAATTGATAAATTTGATAAATTGTTATTTTTGTGATAATTGAACTTGCATTAGAAACTTCTTGAGTTTGTATTTAAAACTTTGAATTGATTTCAGGTCTCGCATTGGTGGTGGAAGATCATTCCAACAGCGTGTGGCTGCATACTTGAAGCACCCCCTGAAAGCTGTGGTTCGGTATTTCGGCATATACAAAGGGTTCGCCGTGGAGCGAAGGCTGTACTTGTAATGGTTTTTTTTCCACGATAACTTTTCATACAGGTAGTGTGGTTTTTCTGTAGTGATTATGCCAAACAACAAATTAGCCAAATGAAGCTTCCGCCTGGCAGCCATTTTTAACAGTTCAATCTGGTTTATATATGGTGTAACATGACTCCTACGTGGAATATTAACACAAAACCGTGCACAGGCATTTTGGATACGCTGGATCACACTCTCTGTTCTCTTAAGCAGACATGGCCCATAAACAATGTCACAGTAATTAAGTCTTGACAGTATGAGACTGTCCACAAGTTGTTTGCGTAGTGGTATGCTTAGATAATTTCGTATCCCATACAAGACCTTTAACCGGTAAAAACAGTTTCTTGTAATATTACTTATATGGGTTGCAAAATGAAGCTCAGGATCGATAATCAGGCCCAAATTACGTGCCATTTCCACTCTCTCAATTTTCTCTCCCCTGATGACTATCTCAGGCTTAGCTAATAGGATTCCATTAATCTGTTGTCTAGTACCTAACACCATAAATTTAGATTTGAGCGGGTTCAGAACCAGTGAGTTGCTCTCGGACCAAGTGACCACTCTATCTAAATCCTCATTCATCTCCTGCACCGCGGATGCCGTGTCATTTGCTTTAAATGATATGTACAGCTGAATGTCATCAGCATACATATGGTACTTGCAGTTGATGAAGGACTTAGTGACATCCGCACTGTACAAGATGAACAACAATGGGCCTAAAATTGAACCCTGTGGGACTCCTCTCGGCACATGGAGGGGGGAGGATGATGACGATGACCCGTCCTCCCTTAGGATTTCCACATACTGTGACCTGTTACTAAGGTAGCTATTAAACCACTCCACCGCTTCACTGTCAAAGCCGTAGTAAGACAGCTTGGAAAGCAATAGAGTTGAATTAATAGCATCAAAAGCCCGGGAAAAATCCAGTAGGGCTAGGATCGATCCCTCCCCCCGATCACGCGCTTCAAGGATATTACCCACTACGTCAGCCAAAGCCGCTGCAGTACCTCTACCCTTCCTAAAACCCGACTGAAGATCAGGCAGAATATCATTATTCTCCAGATATTCAATAACCTGCATATAAACGACCCGTTCTAGGACCTTTGACAGGCAGGGCAGTATACTTATAGGTCGCAGATCCTTCATATTACTAGGGTTATTGTTTTTAGGGATAGGGCGTACGATAGCACATCGCCAGAGTTCAGGAAACGTATGTGTAACTATGGATTGGTTAATGATATCTGTTATTACAGGTAAGGTATGTGAGAGTGTGAGTGATATCATGTCAAGACTGATACAATCCACACCCCTTGCATTTGACCCTAGACTCCTGATTATCTTCAAAACAGACTCCTGATCGGTAGTTTTAAGAGTGAATTTGGCTGGACTATATCTGTGGAATTCGAAGTAGGATAGTTGTGTGATATTATGACTGCTATTTCCTGGGACGTCGAGAAAAGCCGCGTTGATAGCATCAGGGTTACTAAAATGACCTGGTAGCAATCTCTCACTATGGTCAGGAAGCACATCAGATTTTAGATTCCGCCATAATGTCTTAGGGTCCTTAATTTGGTTATTGATATTTCTTGTGAAATATGCGCTCTTTTCATTAGCCAGTGCAGTGGCAGCTTGATGCTTGAGATCCAGGTAATAATCTTTATGATGCAATAATTGTGTTTTGTGAGATCTGTTCCTGGCTTCGTCTCTTAACTTAAATATCAATCGTATATTTTCAGTAATCCATGGTGTGGGGCGCGTTTTAAATGTCTTTTTCTTAATAGGAGCATGGAGATCGAATAACTGGATAATATACGAATTGAATATTTGCACCATCATATTGACATCCCCTAAGTATCCTATAGCCGACCAAGGTAGCATATATAAATCTGTTGCAAAGTAGTCCTCTAATATGTCTGTGAGTGGCCGAAATATAACCAGTCTTGGCATTGCCTTGCTCTTCTTGTGAATAGTCTCACATGTGATGAACGAGTGATGGCCAAGATCACTATTGTGGTCTACTACAACATTGCGGATCGTGGCATCAGTACAGATGATGTCAATTAGTGTGCTACTGTCACCTACAAAGTGTGTTGGTGTTTGTACTAACTGATTAAGGTTAAAATAATCACAAAAATCTAAAACTCGTTTTGTTTTTGTACTGTTGACATCTAGCAGATGGACATTACATTATAAGCTGACCTCGCATTGTATAGGCTTTCCGTACAATGCAAGATCAACATAAACTGGAAATGTACAGCTTGATGTGTAGCCGTGCGTACACGATATCTTGAGGCGAATAAATGATTTGATTAATTGATTGATTGGCGCCATTTAGTTTAGTTCTCGGCCAAAAATAAAAATCCATTTTCGGTTGGTCTCTAAGAGAACCACTGGCACCAACGACCATATAGCCCATAGACGCCTCATAACAGGCGACCGATGTCTGCATCACATATATGAAATTTCACTAATGAAGGTCGCCACTATTCGCCACTTGAAATCTTCAAATCAGTATCGACCACTCACATGAGCCGTCAAAACTGCCGCGTTAGTGATTAGCCAATAGCCGTCTTGGTAGGGCCAATCGGATTGCAGTACTCAGCTTCAGCTAGTGGCAGAAATGAAAATCAAAATCCAATGTTTTCTATTTCAAATAAACCTAATTACAGGCACTTTTGAAACGTCAGGCTCTAGTTGCACGGTTCCAAATTGTGGGTCCTATGGAGAAGAACCGGCAAGAAACTCCATGGATAAACTCTTTTTAAAATAGGGTATTGTTTATTACATCAATTTTTTTCAAATAATGTGAGTATAATGGCAGAAATAAACAAGAGTTTAAAAGTGAGAATATTGCCTTTAGAAATAAACGTAATTAACAAAAACAAAAAACCCGACCTATGAACTATTATGTAATTCATGACCAAATAACATAGGTAGCCTCCGACTGCGTGTTGATAAGTCTTGTTTATATCTTTTCTGTTATTTTTACACGCAGTCGGGTTTTTTGTTTTTGTTAATAATTTTTTTTATTTTTTTTTTTTTAGTTTTGTCATGTTCTAGGTATTAATGTTTTTTTTAAGAATAAGAATAAGAATAATTTATTTAAAAAGTCAAATTCATTTTTAACGTTGAATATTTTGTTGTTTTTTAGCATTTCTCATTCCAAATTACATTTAAACATATAAGTTGTATATGTTTTCGCAAACCATTTATAAAACCCTTTATTTTGATACCCCACTCGATAGGTTTTGAGCAAAAAAAATATTTTGAAGTCACATAAAATGGCTCCAAAAAGCGGCCATTTAGATTTTTATAATTTTGATATACCCAGTGTCACTCTCACAATTAAGACGAATCCAACGACACCTCTCAAGCTAAGATCCATCAAGCCGTTTAGGCTACAGAGCGTGCCAAAGAAATATACATACATACATACATACTCTCGAAAAACATAACCCTCCTTCTGGCGCAGTCGGGTAAAAAGAGTTGCCATAGTATGTAGGAGCTGAGCTGTCTCAACAGACGGCACCCGTTCACAAGCATGACGCGAGCATCAGCCATCGCTTAACTCAACCATATTGAAGGGAACTTAATGATCCCGACACTAACGCCACCATCAGCATGACATTTAAGTGAGCATGACAGACTCATACTGCTAGACAACAAATCATAGAGTTATCAGTATAGAAATGTCTTTGCAACAAATAGGCAGGAATATATAGAATTACTGTAAAAACACAGTCAGAAGGGCGATTCGAGGTATGAAAAATGGGAAAGCAGTGGGACCAGATGGTATACCAGTAGAAGTATGGAAATTATTAGGAGAAGATGGATGTTACTGGCTGACTTTATTCTTCAATAAGTTGTTGCATGAAGAAACGATCCCACAAGAATGGTTTAATAGTACGCTAGTGCCCATCTTCAAAAATAAGGGTGATGTACAAGACTGCAACAACTATCGAGGAATAAAGCTCATGTCACACAGTATGAAAGTATGGGAGAAGGTGATAGAGAAAAGATTGCGAGAGGAGAGTGAGATCACCCAAAACCAGATGGGATTTATGCCAGGTCGTGGGACAACGGATGCCATATTTGCACTCCGCCAAATATGCGAAAAGTATAGACGTGCGCATAAGAACTTGCACATGGTGTTCGTTGACCTAGAGAAGGCGTACGACAGAGTACCCCGCGAGGTCTTGTGGTGGGCGCTGAAAGAGAAAGGTGTGCCTGCAAAGTATGTGGAGTTAATTCGTGCTATGTACAGCCAATCTAGTACCCACGTTCGGTCGGCCGCTGGCAACACCGACGAGTTCAGTGTGGCTGTAGGCTTGCACCAAGGGTCGGCTCTAAGTCCTTACCTCTTCTTGCTGATAATGGATGCTTTGACATCAGAAATCCAGGAAGAGGCACCCTGGTGCATGCTGTTTGCTGACGACATTGTCCTTGTTGGTGAAGATGGACTTGAGGTCCAGAGTAGATTGGCGAAATGGCAACAAAATCTGGAGAACGTTGGCTTGAAAATCAGCAGAACTAAAACGGAATACATGTTCTGCGATTTCGGCGGTCTTTCCGGTTTTGTTGCTATTGCGCTAGATGGCGTGCCCTTGCCAGTCTGCTCCGACTTTCGGTACCTCGGTTCACTTGTGCAAAGCGATGGCGAAATTGACCGGACAGTCAAGCACCGAATTAACACAGGATGGTTGAAATGGCGGCAGGTCACGGGAACTACATGTGACTCCCGAATTCCTCTTAAACTGAAGGGGAAAATCTATAAGACCATGATAAGACCTGCTGTCCTGTATGGATCGGAATGTTGGGCTACGAAAGGAATTAATGAAAGGCAAGTGCATGCAGCTGAGATGAGAATGTTAAGAGGAATGTGTGGTGTAACGAGAGTGGATAGGATAAGGAATGAATATGTAAGAGGGAGTCTGAAAGTAGCGCCAGTGACAGAGAAGTTAAGTAGCAACAGACTATCATGGTATGGACATGTGATGAGGAGGAATGGGGAACATGTTACGAGGAAAGTTTTAAGTATCATAACATAATGTTGATGGCTATAAGAAAAGAGGGAGACCGAAGAAAATATGGATGGATTGTGTGAAAGATGATATGAATAGAAAGAAAGTAAACACAGAGATGACGGCTGATAGAGATTTATGGAAGAAAAAAACATGCTGCGCCGACCCCAAATAAATTGGGATAAGGGCAGGAGGATGACTGTAAAAACACATCATACTTACATTTTAATCACATTTTAAAAATACAAATAAAAATTGTACGCATTATCAACATTCGGCGTCTATTGGGGGGTGTATGGTCGTAGATTGGCCCGTAAGAAGAAGATTAGCCTAGTATCTAATAGTCATTGATTTAAAGGTAACATACTACATAATAGTCCATTGTTCTTATTAATGACAGACGTATTGGTGGTCACAGTATGTTGTTGTTATTAGTCAGGAGAACGCTGCTGTACTGTACATCCACGTGACGTCATCACTTAGTCGTCCTTTATGTCACCCAGGAATGTTAAGGCTCGTACAGACCAAAAGCAATCAGTAGAAGCGCGGCCAGCACTACGTGGTGGTCACGTGCTACTGTGAGGGAAACAATATTGTTTTTCCCGGGACGTGCCAAAGGCATAGCACTGCGCGGTCCAAAGGAGTTCCCGGAGCTCCTCTATTTTGTGCAGAGGATGGCCACCGTGTGGTTTTAGTCGGTAAGAGTCCGACATACCCCTCCGCCGTCCCCAGACGGAGGGTATCCATGAGGATTTTTACCCGAAAACAAAAAAAAAGTTGAAGGGGGGCCCGCGCAAATTGTAATACAAGGAACAATATGAAATACGACACACTAGCCCCCTTATTACAAAAGCTTTGACCAGGTCAAATAGAGTACATTGAAATATACTGAAATAGAGACCAATCTTCAAACTAGAAACAGTAACCGTTTACTAACGGCCAAAATTAATATCCTATCTATCTATGATTTACCCTACTGGAGATAGGAATTTGACATATTTTGTATGGAGCTTATGTCTAATTCCTATCTCTAGTAGGGCAAATCGTGGATAGATTGGATATTAATTTTGGCCGTTAGTACTTCATCATTTCAGCCGAAAGACGTCCACTACTGGACATAGGCCTCCCCCAATTAAGGGGGGGATATGCCATAATCGGAACGCTTGGCAGGCGGGTTGGCGATCGCAGTTGATTGGTTAAATACTCAGAGAACGCTGCTACCCATCCTCTGGTGAATCCCTTAGTCGCCTTTTACGACACCCATGAGAAGAGATAAGGGTGGTGCTATTCTTTAAGTCCGGCACCACACGGACTTTAGTACCTACATCAATTCAATTCAATTCAATATTCTTTATTTGCGGAATATGATGATGATAGATAGATACACGGTGTTCCAATGGTTATTCAGCCAACGCGATCTTGACAGACTTTAGCTAGGTACGAGTATTTTTAAAATAATGAAATAAAATAAAATAAAATATTAGGCCATAAACATCTATTGCTAAACAGATTAAAACTCCTCAATGAATGGTCTACAAAATATATTGCTATAAACAAACATTAACTCTTAACAAGACAAACTAATTGTTATAACTACCAGTCTTTAATTAATTGGTTACCAACCCATCAGTTATGGCCCAAGACCATAACTCCAAGCCATAACTTTAAAACGCCCATACATTCAAAATCGGCGGTAAAACAAACATAAAATTAAAAAAAAACAATAATAATCTTTGATATGCTCTATACTCAATGGGTCTACAGCAGGGGCATAACTCACGCTGCTATAAAGATCTATAGATCATATAGATCTTTCAAAGAAATTACAAAAAAACGTCTACCATAATGCATGCCATTGTTGCTCTCTCTCTAACATGTACTTTAACGAAGGTTTGAAAGAGACGGGTATATGTCTTTATTCACACTGTAAAGTACCAGTGTTCTCAGTTTGAAATACGTTGCCGTAGGAAGCAGATGTGTGTTTGAATTTTTAATTTTTGTTTGAAAAATTAACTCGATTTTTTTTGGATTTTAATTTAGTACTTTTTAGTGGTTTAGGATAACTTATGTGCTAGTGATAGTGAGAAGTGACATTACGAAGAATTTTCGAGTTTTCTGGTGATATTTTGGAATTAAATTTCGATAAGGTTTGTTGATATTTTCTTATTTTATTAAATTTAAGATAGATATTTGCATATTTTCTTGAAAAATTGTTGGTCTCTGCGACAAAAAATTACTTCTTGGACATCCCTTAAAACTATTTATTTGTATTTGTAGGTATACATGTATTTGTTTTACATTTTTCAGCAATCTTCATAGTGATATTTAGGTAGGTACCTACATCCAAAACATAAAAAAAAGTTTAATACAAACAATTAACTACATTAATAATTTGACGCATTACCAGTAAAAACATTATACCAAACTCCATCTCATTCATTTAATTTTAACAAACTTTAATTAACTATACACGTAAAAATATTATATTAAAAAACTTAAAAGTGTCAACTTGTCTGTCCCATTGACCCCGGAAACAGCTTAACTACATTTCATAGAACTTTCCCTTTGTGACATCGAATATTTTTATAGTTATTTCAATAACAAACTGCTATCGTCGTTTTTTGCCAAGTATGGTGATATGATTAATGACGATATTTTCCCATGAACCATCTTGCTGTATAATTATGAAGGCTATATAATACGTGTTATTGAAATAACTAAAAACCTCTTGAGGGGTCATTATACTCATCAGTATGAACAACTTTTACTATGGGACAACACTGAAATTGTGAAAAAAAATCATCAGTTCCCTACATTTTGTCGATTTATGTGACCACAAATGTAGGAAACAGCTGTTTAATTTCGCGATTTTATGGTTGGTCCTATAGAAAAAGTTGTTCATACTGATGAGTACAATAACCCCTTAAGAGGTTTTCAGTTATTTCAATAACACGTTGTTTATTATACAAGATGGAAAAACACGGCGGAAAAGTTTAAAAAATAAATATTGAAGATAGCTAATTTTACTTAAAAGAAACATTCTTTTATACTTAAAAATAATTATAACTGCTTTTAAAGATACCTATTTGAAAACTTACTTGTCTCAGCTGGCAACCGAACCTTCAATAATGCAAAAAATATCATTCTGTATTTTTATGCTACCATGTGTTATAGAGTCGATAATAACAATTTTAATTAATAACTAATGATTAATTTTTAATTAATTGACTGCCTCGTTGGTCTAGTGGTCGCAAGCGCGACTGCTGAGCGTGGGGTCCTGGGTTCGATTCCCGGGTCGGGCAAAGTGTTATTGGGTTTTTCATTAGGAAATTCTTAGTAGCAGCCCGGAGTATGGATTTGTGCCCGGTTAATGGCAATAGGCTCGCCCCCTATTACTTGGGACTATAACATAACTGGCGAAATGTGGGTGTACTATACACCTCTGCCTACCCCTTCGGGGAAATACAGGCGTGATGTTATGTTATGTGTTATGTTATATTAATTAATAAAAACTTTTTAACAAAAAAATGAACCGACGAAAACAGAAAATGAAAAGCGAAAAATAAAATGAAGCTTTTAAGCTTTTCCTAACTAAACTAATGTAAATAACTAATTATGAGTCGGCGCCAAACCAACAAGCAAAGTGCGTGCAAGTTGCAAGTGGTCGAGCGGAGAACGCATTTTTGGAAAGTTATTGTTTATCGTTGAAAATTTCACGTTGTATTTGATGTTATGTTGTTTTAATTATATAATTAAAGTAATTTAATGATCTTCGTTGATTGTTTGTTTCCCTATCTATTCATTAAAAAAAGAATCATCAAAATCGGACTACTCTGTAAAAGTTACGCGTGGTCATACATAAAAAAAACCCGCCGAATACATAACCTCCTCCTTTTTTTGAAGACGGTTAAAAAAAGATACGCGTCGAATTGAGAACCTCCTCCTTTTTTTCTTCGGTTAAAAAAATGTATCATCATCAACTAACGACTGCGATAGGCTTACTGCCAAAATTAATATCCAATCTATCCACGATTTACCCTACTAGAGATAGAAATTTGACATATTTTGTATGGAGCTTATGTCAAATTCCTATCTCTAGTAGGGCAAATCGTGGATAGATTGGATATTAATTTTGGCAGTAAGCCTATCGCAGTCCACTGCTGGATATCAATTAAATCATTGAAAACTTCATACCTATGACTGAGCCCATTACTTTCCCACTGCTGGGCACGAAATTTTCACAATATTGAACAATTTTTCAACCCTCTCCGTGTCTGGTGCAGGCTGTATTGATGTATTTGATTTGTGAAAACTTAAATCTTTTCAGTAAGTATTTAAAAGAGCTATACCTACGTAGGTACTATTTCTGCCTCCAATCAGTGATGCTAGCATTGCAGTGTTCCGGTGCTCGTGGTACGGGTGCCGGGGACATTACAATCACATGAGACTTTACATCTTCATGTCTCAGTTTGGTGAACCGACTTGCAATACTTTAGGCAACAGCCTAGGGTGTATTGCAGTTGTTATGGGCAGAGGTAACCGCTTAACATCATGTAGACCTTTTGCTCGTTTCGCCATCTTATAAGTATGTACTATCAAAAAGAAAAGAAAAAGTGTGGTGTATAACAACATTTGTTCATTTGTGACCTATTTTAAACAAAGGTCCACACTTTTAACCAATCATCCTCCGAGCCTTTTCCCAATTATATTGGGGTCGGCTTCCAGTCTAGCCAGATGCGGCTAAACATCAGTATTTTACACGGAGCGACTGCTATCAGACCCCCGCAACCCAGTTACTGGGTAATACTGACATTCGGAGGTTAGACCAGTTGTCAGACTTTCAGGCTTCTGACTACCCGTAACGACTGCCATAGATATTCGTATGACAACCGGGACCGACAGCTTAACGTGCTCTCCGAGGCACTGAGGGGTCTCGATGTGTAACGAAAAGGTCACCCATCCACAGACTGACCGCGGCAAGTGCAGCTTAACCTTGCAGATCGTACAATCCGCGCAGTCTTTGCTTCGCTACGAGCCCCTCCACACTTTTAACCAATAACTTAGTATAATATAACTGCATCTAAGTTAACAGTACTTCTTGAAGATCAAAAGATACATTCATAACATTTAAAATTACCATTTCTATTGGTTTGAGTCCGGAAGCTCATATATTTAGTTGAAAAGTGGAAAAATATAAATTTCGAGTCAACATAGCTGCGGGAAATAGATATTTTAAATTATAAAAGTTCAAGTTAGATCTATGTATAAGTAGTGTTACTTTATTTTATCGAATTTTAAATAGTGTTATTTTAACTCTGATCTTCTGACTACCCATAACGACTGCCATAGGTATTCATATTGCATCAGAGACCGTAAGCTTAACGTGCTCTCCGAGGCACGGAGGCGTCTCGATGTTTAACGAAGCGGTCACCCATCCAAGAACTGACAGCGACTGGTGCAGCTTGACCTCACAGATCTTGTAATTCACGCGGACTTAGCTTACGAGCCCCTTAACATTTTTTTGAAGTTCATAATGTCCTCTCAAATATTGGTCACGGTGGCTTATCTCAACGGAGACTATAGCCATTCTGCGCGAGACATATTATAGTGCACATGGGACGGCAACTACCTGACTCCGAGCTGCTACTGAAAAATTTTCTTGACAGAAATATCCCAATAACAGTTTTTCGCCGACCCGGGAATTGAATTTAGGACGCTCAGCAGTCGCGCTTGTGACCACTGGACCAACGAGACTTTTTTGAAGGAATATGTTGATGGTTATTATAAGTGCATGCAGCTGAGATGAGAATAATGATTAATATAAACGGTTTCACTCACGTTATTTCATCGGGTGTGCCCGACCAGTTTCGAGCTCGAACGGAGCCCTTAATCATGAGCTGGTCACGCGGCGGCGTCGCGCACCAAACTGTGGATTTAGAGGCCACAGCGCGCCGCGTAGCGCTGCGCTCGCGACGACGGTGACGGAGCGCCTGGTTTCGGTGGTGGTCGTGCATCTTCGTCGCTCGTCGTGTCCGAGTCTTCAGGTGGATTATCACCGGTACACACACTGCTGACCGTGTCATACTCCAGGCTCAACGGGACATGGCTGTTTGATGAAGACCTGAGAGCTGGTTTCCAGGCAGGTGGCAGTTTCCAACCTCCGTCTCTATTGAAATTTGGGTGACGACTGATTAAGATGAGAATGTTAAGAGGAATGTGTGGTGTAACAAGAATGGATAGGATAAGGAATGAGTATGTAAGAGGGAGTCTGAAAGTAGCGCCAGTGACAGAGAAGTTAAGTAGCAACAGACTATCATGGTATGGACATGTGATGAGGAGGAATGAGGAGCATGTTATGAGGAAAGTTTTAAGTATGAATGTGGATGGCTATAAGAAAAGAGGCAGACCGAAGAAAACATGGATGGATTGTGTGAAAGATTATATGAATAGAAAGAAAGTGAACACGGAGATGACGGCTGATAGAGATGTATGGAAGAAAAATACATGCGCCGACCCCAAATAAATTGGGATAAGGGCAGGAGGATGATGATGATGTAGATGGCTCAATTCAATTCAATTCAATAATTTATTGCGAATATAGGTAAGGTAGGTGCTACATAAATACGAAAATACGATTGGTCTGAGCACTGGTGTTCTCAATCTTTTTGTATGGCGCGGAAACGTGGTGCATTAAAAGTCGCGATAGCAGCAAGATTGATGCCTTCGAGATGTGGTGTTGGCGAAGACTACTTCGTATACCATGGACTGCCATGAGAACTAATGTGTCTATACTGGAGGAGATCAACATCACCAAACGACTATCTACAATATGCCAGGAGAGTGCCCTCAGCCTTTTCGGGCATATTATGCGATCACCTAGGCATTGTCTGGAAAGGCTCTTGATACTGGGCCGGATAGAAGGAAAGCGCGCTCAAGGCAGAGCACCGGCAAGATGGTCAGACGCCATTAAGAGGGCTGTCGGAGGCAGCATGTACCGAGCGGTCCACACAGCGGAAGACCGCATAGCTTGGAAATGCGTCGTATGTGGTCGCGATCCTCAGCAGTGAGGGAACGACGAAGAAGAAGAAGAAGGTGCTACATTAATATTGTCATAAAAACGATCTTTGTGCAGCTATATTCTGCCATGCAACAAGAAATACACAATTCTACGCCATAAAGCATAATACCTACATTACATACGTCCAGAATAATACAATATCTTAATGATGAAAAAGACACTCCCCCCAAAAAGAATTGGTGATGTGTTTCCAATCTCATGTACCTTAATTTCAGAATAGGATCTAAACACCAATAAAATCAAAAGTTTAAAGGTAACCCAACACTCTTAATACCAAATAGGTACGTCGAGTCTGAACGAGTGAACACACTCATAATTTTACACAGGCAAACAATGAAACTTTCTGATAATAACTAGGTATTCCTTATAAGTTCGAGTTTGTTCAGAAGATACACAAGACTTTTGACGCCCCGGGACGGGTCTTGGTATGTTATGGGCATTGTCACTATCACGAAATAAATAAATAACGTCGAAGTGCCCTAACGATTACTTAGTACTAGAAAAAGTGTGCCAAAATCACACATTGACAATTGAAATTGTACCAACATTAACTGTGAGTTTGCACTGACGAAACATTCACATAAAAACATGTTGTAAAGTCAGTTTTCTGTCAATGTATCGAATCGCGTTCGCATTATCACACAACTTGTTGAAACGAAACTTGTTTGACATTTCATAGTCTATTGACATGTTTCACAATTAATTTTGATACACTTCAAAGTATCTGCTTTCGGCCATACATGTTTACCGACCTCATTGGAAAACACAAAAAACGAGATTTATACAAGTTGCGAGACATGATTAAGCATCAGTGCGAACGTCAGCCGTGACAAATCTACAGACAAACATGTCAATGTATAAGTTTTTAGTCAGTGCAAACACAGCAAACAACAAATCTTGAAATCTGTCAAAGAATTTACCCAGTTTTCTGCAGTGCGAACGTAACAATCAACAAAACAAGTTGTGACATTAGTTTCCAAGTTTCGAGACATTACAACATGTTAACTGTGACAATAAACTATTTTTCTTTCTTTCTTTCAAATGTTTTTTGGTGCAAACCCACAGTAAAATACACAAAAAACAATGATGTGATTGGGTCTATTAAAAATTCAAATGGGGCAATTATTCGTCTGATTTGAAGAATTGGTACCTTTTTTTTCGGTTGGAAATCCTCATGGATATTCTTCGTATGAGGAAGGTGTGGTGCCGGACGTAAATAATTGTACCACCCTATATCTTCTCATGGGTGTCATATAGGCGACTAAGGGATTCACCAGAGGATGGGCAGCAGCGTTCTCTGAGTATCTAACCAACCAACTGCGACCGCCAACCCGCCTGACAAGCGTGGCGATTATGGCATATACCCCCCTTTTGGGGGAGGCCTATGTCCAGTCTTTCGACTGAAATGATGATAATGATGATGGTTAGATAATATTTTATTTCAGACGTATTATCCATAAAATTAATAAATTAAAAAACACACAAATCAAATATTAGGTCCTTACATATGAAATCTGCGTTTTGTACGGGAGGAATAGATATAAAGTTTTTTTTTTTTTGTAAAATATATTTCTCATAGGTAGTTCATTGATCCCTTTACTAAAAAAACCATGGGGGCGAGAATCAATAAACTCTTTGAAAGCGGTTTGGACTGCCGCCTCAGAGTTGAATTTTTTTCCTTGTAAGAAGTTGTCCAAATTCCGGAAAAAATGGTAATCTGTTGGAGCAAGGTCCGGGGAGTACGGTGGATGTCGCAGACATTCCAATTGTAGCTCATCTAACTTAGTGGTTGTTTGTTGTGCAGTGTGTGGTCTTGCGTTGTCGTGAAGCAGCAGTGGCCTAGAGCGATTGACCAATCTCGGTTGTTTAGCAGCTAGTTCTTCCTTCATGGTTTGCTGACAATAGATATCTGCCGTAATCGTTTGGCCAGATTTTAGAAAGCTGTAGTGAACGACACCGGTGCTAGTTTACCAAACACTCACAAGTAACTTTTTCTGAGTAAATTTTCGTTTAGGGCAGGATTTGGCTGGGTCTCCAGGGTTCAGCCATTGCAACGAGCGCTTCCGATTATCGTACAGTATCCACTTTTCATCACAAGTAATGATTCGATTTAAAATCCCTTCATTATTGTGTCGATTGAGCAAAGTAACACAGCAGTCGACGCGTGTTTGCAAGTTCGATTCACTCAATTCATAAGGTACCCATCGTTCAAGTTTTTTTACTTTCCCGATTTGCTTCAAGTGGATTAATACAGTTTTATCACTTACCCCGAAGCCTGCAGCTATCTCTGAAGTGCTTTGTGATGGATCCGCTTCCACAATAGCCTTTAATTCTTCATTTTCCACTTTGGTCTCCGGCCGTCCACGGGGTTGGTTCTGAAGGTCGAAATTTCCAGAACGAAAACGTTGAAACCAAAAACGTACCGTGCTTTCTTTTGCGACACCAGCGCCGTATACATCATTAATCCTTCGAGCTGTTTCTGCAGCACTGGTGCCACGGTAGAACTCGTACTCGTAAATATACCGATATTTCATGTTTTCCATTGTGCGGTAATAAGCGACGCCAAAGAAAAAAATAATGAGGAAAAAACAAATGAATGACTGTTTGCAAAACTCAAATGTACCAGCTCAATTAATTTATAAATTTGAATTTGGAATTCTTAACCAAAGAGGAGATATTTCAGATCAAGTGGTCAGTACGACAAAACGCTAATTTCATATGTAAGGACCTAATATTATAAAATCAAATTGTATACAAAACCTCATAAAATCTATCTGATTTCACAATCTAGGGATATAATAATAGTTAGTTAGTCAAAACTATTGCATAACCATTGTTTAAAGTTATGACTCCATGAGTAACTCAATCGGAATCTAGGTTTATTGTTACCTAACAGTCTAGACTTTCAAAATATATCTAAGTTACGGTGTCGTAGGCGATCGAGACAACTTATAATAATTTCTTCCTGTCACATAGATAATATTACAGTGTTTATATTTCGTCACCTCCGTGCCTTACGGTTTCGGCTGCCATGCAACGTATGTAACAAAAACCCTGTTGTTCCTTTGAGGTACTTTATCAGAATCGGTATTCATACGAACACAACTCATTTGGAAAAACTCTTCAACAGAATCGATATTTACACGGACACAACTCATTTGGAAAAACTCTTCAATAAAAATAATATATATAGGTATGCCATAATCGCCACACTTTGCAGGTGGGTTGGCGATCGCAGTTGGTTGGTTAAATACTCAGAGAACGTTGCTGCCCATCCTCTGGTGAATCCCTTAGTCGCTTTTTACGACACCCATGAGAAGATATAGGGTGGTGCAATTCTATAGGTCCGGCACCACATGGAACGCCTGAATGAGGTCTCACGCATACCACGCATTTCTCATACAAGTTTTTTTATAGTCGAAAAACAAATAGAAGTAAAATATTTTTTTATTTTTTTTCATGGGGAAAATCCTCATGGATGCACTCCGCCCCGGGAAGGCGGAGCCAGTGTCGGACTCGGACCACGGCGTTCCTCTGATGCCTTATTCGCCTTTAAAAAGACGAAAACACAGCCTAATCTGGTTCTCATCTTAAAAAAATCTTAATTTCACTCAACTAAAATGTTGTAAATAAGTCGTTTTAATAAGAAACATAATAATTACGCCGTCATTTTATCTCGGCATCTGTGTTTGAATCAATTTGGTTGGCCACATTTTTATTAAGCTGTGGGTGTGTGTTAACATCGGTACTTATTACGTCCTTAATAAAGATATCATTATTTGTAATAAAGGGTCCCATCGCAATGCTTTGTGGTGGCAATGTACTTTAAATATTACAAACTAGCCTTTGCCTGCGACTTCGCTCGCATGAATGTAGTTTATCGCGCATCCCTCGGAAACCGTTCATCTTCCCGGGATAAAAAGTAGCCTATATGTTAATACGGGTTATGATGTATCTGTACACCAAATTTAATTAAAATCGGTCTTGCCGTTCTTGAGTTACTAACCCGACTTTGTTTTGTATATTTAGATATATATGAATTTGATTTTTGACCGACTTAATTTTCAATACACAATTTTTTCCACAACATGTAACAAAACATTGTACCATTTATTATTTGAAACAATATTTCCATGGAGTTTCTTGCCGGCTCTTCTCCATAGGACCAACTTCTTGGAACCGAGCAACTAGATTAATAATAAACGTTTTGAAAGTGCATGTACCTAAATGCTTATTCGAAACCAAAGGCTTTGTATAACTGACGTAATTCGAAACAAAAACTTTTGACTTGAATAACTCTATGTTCGAAACAAAAACTTTTCACTTGAATAAGGTACTCTGCATCACAGATTATTAAAAAATCTCTTGCCGGGAATCGACGTTCTTAACATAAACGCGAAAAAGTAATATCTTGTATTTTTTTGGCCTTTTTTGACAGATATCAATGGGGTCAGTCATCATCATAATTTCAGCCGAAAGACGTTCACTGCCGGACATAGGCCTCCCCTAAGCATCGCCACAACGTCCGGTCCTGCGCTTCCCACATACAGCGGATTTCCGCGACCTTAACCAGTTCGTCGGTCCACCTTCGGCCAATCCACGCTGCGCCTTCCAGTACGTGGTCGCCACTACAGAACTTTACTGCCCCATCGGCCATCCGTTCTGCGAGCAATGTGCCCCGCTCACTGCTACTTAAGTTTGACTATTCTTCGAGCTATGTCGGTTACCTTCGTTCTCCTGCGAATATCCAGAATAAGGTATATCCAAAGGTTGTCTGGAAGAGATTGCCTTGCGCGATAAGACCGCCCATTGTACTTATTTAATCTTTCTGTAAACTATTGTCTTTGTTTTCGTCTGGTGTAGTGTACAATAAATAATATAATAAATAAATATATCTAGTATGTATTTAATGAAAGCGTTGAGACATCGCAGGGTCGTCGTGTCGCGTTAAAAAAAACGCGGTTGAATGAGTGTTGCGGATCTCCGCCTAATTGTGCCACGCGTGCGCTAGCCGTGTGGCACTTCCACCTTGTTTAATATATTTCGTGGATAAATAGAATATTGATTTTGGCTGTAGGCTGGCTGTTTTTATAAACTGTGTATTGTAAGGACGGGGCTCGGTTGCGAATAAAAGAAGGCTGTTTGGGTTCAATTAGTTTATTATATATACTGAATCAATTACAAGTTAGGTTGCATTTATATGGGGGAAGGCGCGTCACACATTACAGTATATAAGATTTAATTATTTTAGTAGAAAACTTCAATCACAGGATTTAGAAATAAAGTCAAGGATATCAAAAGATAGATAGATAGATAGAGTATACTTTATTGTACCAAAAAAAAAAACAAAGTTATAACAAACATGAGCACAGTACTAACAATTGGCGGTCTTATCGCTTAAAGCAATTTCTTCCAGACAACCAAAAGTACCAATGAAAAAATCAAACGACCAATGATCTAAAAATGAACGAACCCAAAAAATTCAAAATATTCCATTCCAACCGCGCCCAGTCTTCTTCACATTTCTCCGAACTAGGTCAAATTTAAATCAATTATTTGAAATCGGTTACCCTTTTAAAAGTTCAATTTCTGTCATGTCGTGACTCTTGACCTTAGACCTTATAAATTTAAGGTCACGAAATAGTCCTGAACGTGCCACAATTACTTTTGTGTCATTTTTTCTAATAAATGACATCGATACGGTCGAGTGAAAGAATTATTGGAAAAAGTACATTCATGAGTTATTTTGTTATTGGAGTTCGGGTTCAAAAGCGATCTGAAAATGGGGTCATGAACTGATTTTGGGTAGTCTGGAGTTAAGAATCGCTTAAAGTATTTTAAGGCAGGTTTTATAAAAATCATGATTTTTTTCACTTTTTATTTGACTTTGAAGGATTTAAACTTGATTTTTATTATTAACATACTCATAACTGACAGAATTCCAAATATCGTCAACAAAATCGCTATGGTTCCGAAGAAAAAACGAAATAAGTGAAAAATACAATTTTTTATCTCCAAAACTAGTTATCATTTTGATAAATGGTTTTTATTAATTTTAAAGAATTAAAAAAAACATAAGTAAATCTTAGTATGACAGTATTACTTATATACCGAAAAGTAGGAAACAGTTCATTCAAACTTCTAAAACTTTTTAGTGGTCTATTAATCAGTTCCGAAAATTAAATTTAATATCTAATATTGAAGCATCTCCTAACTCGATCTTGTAGACTATTTGTAGTTTGCTATATGCTATATATATATATATATTGCCATTTTATTCAATATTCAGTAGAAAATAAAAACTGTATAATTTTCAGTAGAAAATAAAAACTGTATAATTTTGTAAAATGTTGATTTTTTCTTTTCTAGTCCCATAACATTATGATTAAATAAATCAATGAAATTTTATGGAAAAAAAAAACTATTTTGATTTAAATCACCCTGTTTTAAGGCGATGATAATATTCGCTAAATCAGTTGTTATGTCTAAACAATATTAAATTTACTAGTGATTAATTAAAATATGATAAAGAAACATTTAATTTCATCAAATTATTTATTTTTGTCAGCAAACTGTGTTATAATAAAAAAAATCTATTTATTACATTTTTAATATTAGGCTATTTGGCATAATATAAACATACACGCACACACTTGTGTTGAAAAACGTCGTATGAAATGCGTGAGCATTGACCATTATACCCTCGGCTCCATTACGCCCTCGCTTTCGGCTCGGGCTGCAATCCAGCCTCGTGTATCGTTTAATTGCCAACTTAGCTCATTTGTATCATAATAATTGTACTATTAGAGAAAATTACAATAATTTATAAATAAGGGGCTACATAATCGAGGTTGCACTGCGCTAGCCACGGTCAGTCTTTGCATGGGTGACGGTTTCGTTGCACATCGAGACCCCTCCGTGCCTCGGAGAGCACGTTAAGCTATCGGTCCCTTGTTGCCATACGAATATCTATGGAAGTCGTGACGGGTAGTCAGAAGCCCGAAAGTCTGTCAAGAAATTTCTTCCAGCAGACCTGCAAAAGCATTTGAATAAGACAATTTTTTTCCGTTAAAAATCTTGCAATATAAATCAAATAATCACACTTGTAACTAAAACACATTTTATCAATATTCTACACATAAAAGGTTTTTAAGCAAAAAATACAGGTTTTATCAATATTTGTATTAAGTTAAGTCTATAAGTAAAAAGTCATAGAAATGATCGAATTTTAATATTTAATTCACGACTGTTGGAAACTGGTTGTGTGACCTCGACGCGATAGTGATGGGAAATTTCAAATACTAAAAGAATAAAAATCTGACATTTACACCGAATAAGCAGGTCGATAATATAACATCATGTTGTCAATGCCGTTATTTTATTTTATTTTAATACCAAAAATCCACTTCTTGTTGCTGTTTTCGTCAAAAAAAGATGAAGAGAAGAAAAGAGCGCTCTTAAAGAAAATTGCAAGCATAAAGCTGGGCACTGACGATGTATCTATTCGGACGTCGTTTTAATGACGACATCCAAAAAAGCTTGACTTGTTCTAGAAATAACATACGTTTTCGGATTCTCGCCACAGGGTGTCTTTGGTTAGCACGTGTGTCTAGAACCATTCTCTGTTTTTGAGTAATTTTGAGTGATATTGTGACTTTTGTGACTTGTTTTTGTGTTTGTCTTGTGTCTTGTCCAACTATCTGTTAGCAGGTTTGTATCGTTTGCTTTATATCTCCTGTTTTAATCAAGCATCATGGATAAAAACAAACCTCCCGACCCTCCGGATATTCCTACAATCCCCACTTCCAATTTCACCTCTTTAGATTTAAGCCCCAGTTCCCCAAATCCATTAAGCCAATTTGCTGATGTGGTATGCTCTTATAGCGAGCCCATTAGTCCCTTATCCCAAACCAATTCCCGTAAACGCCCCGGTAATGAAGATGTCCCTTTAAATCGTCCCCCCAAGCTAGCCAGAAGTCAAATAGGACGGACGAAATATTCTGTATTGGATAAAGCCCCATATATGGTCCATGTTTCACGTAAAGAAACCCAAATGAATTCCGGCACTACCCTCCACCCTGTCACATTTGGCCTGTTTCTCCTTAAAAATAACATCAGTAACATTATCCGTGATGGTGTTAAGAGAGTTGGACGAAACCGAATATCCGTAGAGTTTGCTTCCCCTCAGGATGCAAACTCATTCCTAGCCAACAGCCTTCTAGAAACGTATAATTATGAGGTGAATATTCCAACCTTTAATATAACCCGTATGGGTGTCGTTAATGGGGTTCCCACAGACATGTCAGAAGAGGAGGCTAAAGCTTACTTAGCAGTGCCTTCAGGCTGTGGGCACATTTTGAAAGTTCGTCGCATAAATAAAAGAGTTACAAAAGACGATATGACCGAATGGAAGCCAACAGAAACCTGCGTCATCACATTTGACGGCCAAGCTTTGCCCAAGAGAATTTTCTGCTGCTATACTGCCTTACCTGTGGAACAATACATATTCCCGACAATCCAATGCCGCAAGTGTTGCAGATTTGGACACGTTGAGTCACTGTGCAGGTCTAAACCTCGCTGCAGTAAATGCGGCCATGATCACCCCGGTGATGGTTGCAGCATTGCTGAAGGCGAAGCTTTTTGTGTGTTGTGCTCTGGGAGCCACTTTGCCAATAGCAAGGCGTGCCCGGAGTATGGTAGACAGAGAGCCATAAAAACAACTATGGCTGAGAAGTCAATCTCATACGCTGAAGCCAGCAAAACTGTCCCTATGTCTTCTCGCAGCTATGCTGACATTGCTAAATCCGGATCTTCTCAGTCTTATCGAAAAACTATTTCTATGAAGCCAAAGACCCATGCCCCCCTTTCTCCCTCTTACGACAAAGTTGCTCATCAGCTACTAACTAGCACTCCCCGATCTTCACAGTCAAATGGCTGCGCTATAAATAATAATAATATCAATGCAGTACAGACTCCAGACAATTTATCTACTATCATCCAGTTACTAGTAAAACTTCTGACAACTTTGTCTACTTCAAATACATCAAACTCACCGTCCAACGTTGCCAATGACTTACTTTATCTTTTCTCTAACTTTACCAATGGCGGCCCGCCTGGTTTTCCTGCAATGGAACGTGAGGAGCGTGTGGCATAAGAAACACGACCTCATATTCCTTCTAAATAAATACAAGCCCTTAGCTTGTTCTATAGCTGAGACTTGGCTTAACCCTAGTCTTAGTTTTCGTATACCACACTACAACATTCTCAGATGCGATCGATCTGATGGCTATGGAGGGTCTGCTCTCTGCATAAACAACCGCGTTCCACTTCTGTCCTTGGCTTTGTCTCCTCATGGGGGAGATATGACTGTTGTGGCAGGTAGGGTAGAGGGCATTACTCTGATATCTATTTATATTGCACACCCTGACCTAAGTTATTTACCAGTTTTAAGGAGAACTTTTGAGGGAATTGATGGACCTGTACTTGTCATGGGGGATTTCAACTGCCATCATTTTAGATGGGGTTCTGAAAGGTGTGACTCCTTTGGGGAAGGTTTAGTAGAAATTCTGGATGAGCTTAATCTGTGCATCTTGAATGATGGCTGCTCAACTAGGAGATCTCCTCCTGGTCAACAAAAGAGTTGTGTGGACCTTACATTTTGTTCGCTGGACATAGCACCTGCGGCGCACTGGCAATGCACTAGCCTTACTCATGGTAGTGACCACTACCCTATTGTAATTTCTTTGGCAGAGAGAACATTTTTAGAGAAAACGTCCCCTCCCCTTTTGAGGTATAATTTGTCCAATCCTGATTGGGCGGATTATAGTTCAACATTGGAGTACAAAATTGACACACTTCCAAATTTAACTTCCCAAAATTTAGATCCCTCTGGTCACTCTCATGTAGAAAGCTGCTGTACAAACTTTGCTTCGGCCATTACTTCCAGTGCAGATTCCTGTTTCCCCTTAAAAAACTCTGCCCGTAATAAGATTCCATCACCCCCGTGGTGGGATCAAGAATGCACCATGGCTATAAGAGACAGGAATGACGCGGAAAGAACATACAACACTGAGATGATAGTTGACAATTTAATTTCTTATAACAGGTCTCTAGCTAAATCAAAAAGACTGCTTCGGAGAAAGAAACGTTCAGGATGGGTTAGCTTCTGTAGTTCCTTATCTCCATCTACCCCCGTATCAGCGGTTTGGAAAAGGATCAACAGATTCAGATGTGGTTGCTCTCCTTCAATTTCTTCCCCTATTACTCGCGATAGAGCAGAGCTCTTCTACGACAAAATTGCCCCACCATACGTACCATCTCAGGCTGAGAGTCATCTCTCGTCCGTGAATCCTACAGAGGATCCCCTTGATGTGCCATTTTCGTTACAGGAGTTAGACACAGTTTTAAAATTTGTTCATGACTCTGCTCCCGGCAATGACGGGATTATTTATTCATTTATCAAGCATGCAGGCCTCAAGACCAAAAATTATTTTTTAAATATTTTAAACTACTGTCTAATAAACGACTGGGTCCCAGATCAGTGGAAAACACAAATTGTAATCCCCATTTTGAAGCCTGGCAAACACGCGGATGATCCGAATGGCCTTAGACCGATTGCTTTGTCGTCAGTCCTGGCAAAGTTACTGGAACACCTAATAAAGAACCGTTTGGAGTGGATCGTCGAGTCGAGAGATTTATTGCCGAGCTCTCAATTTGGTTTCAGAAAGGGGCTCAGTACCATGGACAGTATCGGAACTTTAATTTCAGATATTCGCATATCTCTGACCAAAAATCAATCTGTCGTCGCCGCTTTCCTTGACATAGCCTCTGCATACGACAATGTTCTCCTTCCCCTCCTCAGGCAAAAATTGCTACAGCTGAGGCTTCCGGTGAAGTTGGTGCAGTGTATATGTAGACTGCTTACGTCACGCTCTTTGGTTTTGAGAGTTCCGGGTGAGGAATTTGAACATAGGCAGACATGGAAGGGCTTACCTCAAGGCTCAGTTCTTAGTCCCTTGCTATACAATCTATATACAGCCGATATTAGCTCATGTCTGAATAGCAATTGTCACATTCTGCAATACGCCGATGACCTGGCTCTCTATGTCTCAGATTCCTCTATTAGTGATGCTGCTTCTTCCCTCTCCATCTCTTTGGACTCTCTGAACCAATGGCTTGAGAACCATGGTCTGAGCTTGTCTGCTCCCAAGAGCTCGGTAGTAGTATTTTCTCGTAAAAGGCTAATTCCACAGATTTCGGTAAGTATCCAAGGGCATTGTATACCAGTGGTGTCAAAAGCAAAATTTTTAGGCGTTTATTTGGACCAAAAACTGACTGGTAAACACCACTTAAATTATCTGGTGCAAAGATGCGAAAGAATTATCCCTATGCTTAAAGTTCTTGCTGGGGTATGGTGGGGTGCTCACCCTTACACCATGAAATTGGTATATAATGCCCTAATACGGAGTGTTATGGATTATGGTTCCTTTCTCTTAATTCCATGCAACAAAGGCGCTTTGGCAGGGCTGGATAAGGTTCAGGCTAAGTGCCTTCGGATCATCTTGGGTTGCATGAAGTCCTCTCCCATTAACGCATTGCAGGTCGAATGTGCAGATCCTCCCCTGGCCCTAAGGAGACAATACTTGGCTACGCGATTTTGGGCTAGAATAGTTTCAAATTCCATGCATCCGCTCTTACAAAAAGTCAGCCTATTAGATGAGCTATGTAGATCATCAAACTTTTGGAGAAACAAAGAAATTCCTTTAATTGTACAATCTTTTCGGCAATTTCAAAATTTAGAAGGCTGCGTCATTCAATTTCCTAAACTTCCGATTTATAATTTTAGCTACGAAATTTTGTGTTATAATCCAATAATATTCTTTGACATAGGCATTTCCAAGCATTCTCTATCAGCGGATTCAGCCTTTAATGCGGTGGTTGGAGAGCGATGGAATAGGTTTGATATTTTTTTTACAGATGCTTCAAAATTAACAAAATTTAGTTGTACTGGGGCTGCGGTTTACTACCAAAACTCTAGGATTGTTTTTAACTTTAAGTGTCCTAAGGAATCTTCTGTGTTCACGGGCGAGTGTGTGGCTATATTGGAAGCATGCCTTTTTATAGAGTCGCACAATATAAACTTTGGTGTAATATTCACAGATTCTTTAAGTTGCTTACAAGCCTTAGAACAAAATCCTTTCAAGAGCAAATTACATAGTCCTCTTCTTTTGGAAATCAAGAAATCTCTTTTTTCCTGTAATAAACAACAGAAAACGGTTCATTTAGTTTGGATACCCAGTCACTGTGGTATCAAGGGAAATGAATGTGTAGATTTGTTGGCCAAAGATGCGGTCACGTCTGAGTCTGCGGACCTTAAACATTACAGCTATCAGGGATATGATCTGCTGAGCCTTCCAAAAAGAGATATGCAATCCTCATGGCAAGTGCAGTGGAACAACTCCAGTAAAAAGAAGGGAGGTTTTTATTACGCAATTCAACCTACCATAGTTCCTAAACCTTGGTTTTTTCAATATAAGAAGATATCAAAGAAGGTTGTGTCTGTACTTTGCAGACTTCGTATTGGTCACTGTTGTTCTCCTGTTTTTCTACATAAAATCCGTGTACGGGATTCATCTCTTTGTGAGTGTGGGTTGGATGAAGGTAGTTTGGAGCACATTTTTTTTAACTGTCCAAACAATAATCCTGCGCTTGATTTATATAGTTTTCTTCCAAAACTAAAGATTCCTGTACCTATAAACTTCCCTTCACTCCTTACTCACTCCTCTTCAAGGCTCTATAGAGCTTTGATGATTTTTATCCGTAGAAATGACATCAAATTGTGACACGTTTTGTTAATGTTGTGGGTGTGGTATTAATATGTACTATATTAAATGTTTTAAACTTTATGTACAATATATTTATGTATTTTATGTGTTTGTTTCAGTCTGTGTTATAACAACGACAAGTGTCACATCGAGTTCCATTGTCAATCAAGTGTTTTTTTTTTTATTTTCATTATAAGTGTATTTTTTATTTATAAATTGTAAACAGACGCGTTTCCAAAACTCTTGACATTGGCAGAATTGTCGACATCGGCATTACTTGCCATAAGAAGAAGAAGAAGAACATACGTTTTCAACATTCACGGACAGATTTTGGAATGCGGCTACGCCATTCACACGTTTGGAAGCATCGTCAGTGGCCACCTTTAGCGAAATATAAAAAAATGAGGTTCCTGTGATAACTTTCAGTGTACAGCTTTTGACTAACGATATAAAAGAAACACCATGGAAAAAAAACCAATCATTTTGTGTACCCAACGGGTACAACCTATTGCCACATTTATTAATTACATATTTCGGGTCATATTCGGCCTCGCGGCTATCACTTTTAGGTCTTATTCCCATCACTAGCTATAAATTTGGCGTGCTCACCCCAAATTTGTCCATTCCTATACATTCTGTCATTTCCTTCGTGTTTTTAAATAAATCAATATAAATTAAGTTAGATTTGTCATAAACTTTGCACTTTACGATAAGGTGTTTTTAGCCTTCTAATAACATATTTTAATTCTAAAAAGTGTCTATATATGGTAATAATGTATCTAGACATTTTAATTCTATAAATTTCAAATGGAACTTATTAGTTTAAAACATGATAACATAAGTAAAAACTTTTAACAAGCAAAGTGCGTGCAAGTTGCAAGTGGCCGAGCGGAGAACGCATTTTTGGAAAGTTATTGTTTATCGTTGAAAATTTCACGTTTTATTTGATGTTACGTTGTTTTTATTATTTATTTAAAGTAATTTAATGATCTTCGTTGATTGTTTGTTTGGCGCCGACTCATAATTAGTTATTTTTCGCTTTTCAGTTTCTGTTTTCGTCGGTTACATTTTTTGTTAAAAAGTTTTATTTAAAAAAAAATTGTGGCGAATATCTAACTCCTGGTCTCCATTATGTTGAAGTGTCTCGAACTACATTTATGTGTGCCAAGTTTCAACTGAATCGGTTAACAGGTAAGAATTCAGTGGGTGAACAAGCACTCGCCCCTGTTTTACTACCCTTAGGGATGGATTTTAAATTTGAAATTTGAATGGGACCAACTTCGAGATATACCCTATCCATTAAAAAAAGAATCATCAAAATCGGACCACTCTGTGAAAAGGTATGCGTGGTCATACATAAAAAAAAAAATAAAAAAAATCCGTCGAATTGAGAACCTCCTCCTTTTTTTTCGTCAGTCAAAAATACATTTTCATTTACTAATAAACTATTATTTTTAAACGCATGCGGATACTACGTGTAGAGCCTCATCATCATCATCATCATTTCAGCCGAAAGACGTCCACTGCTGGACATAGGCCTCCACCATGCATCGCCACAACGACCGGTCCTGCGTTTTCCGCATCCAGCGGATGCCAAACTTAAGTGGCAGTGGGCGGGGCACATTGCTCGCAGAACGGATGGCCGATGGGGCAGTAAAGTTCTGGAGTGGCGACCGCGTACTGGAAGGCGCAGCGTGGGTAGGTCGCCCACAAGGTGGACCGAGACCCGGTGAAGGTCGCGGGAATCCGCTGGATGCGGAAAGCGCAGGACCGGTCGTTGTGGCGATGCTTGGGGGAGACCTATGTCCAGCAGTGGACGTCTTTCGGCTGAAATGATGATGAATGATGACATATTTCGTGTCATATCATACTTGTTCAAATTAGAAGTTGGGATAGTCTTATATCCAGCCCGACATCCAAGTGTCATCACTGCAGGAGCTGCCCTGTCACGGCGTCTCACACGCTGGCCCGGCTGACTGTGGCGAGCTGGAACCTGTCCCGACAGGTACATTCTCCTCCCACCCCCGGGTGGGAGGAGAATGTAGAGTAGGTACATCCCACGCCCCCGGTCAAGGGTAGTTGAAGGAACAGCGTGGTAGTTTTAGTCGGTAAGAGTACGACACTAGCTCCATCTTCCCCAGGTGGAGTGCGTCCATGAGGATTTCTCAACGCAAAAAAAAAAACTTTTTTTATTCTTAACGCGGCGGGCTTGCATTTGACGGCCACCTCAATTCAATTTAATTCATTTATTCGCATAAAAGTTGGTACATAACACAGTTGGAGTTACATGTAATTAGAATGTTGGTAAGCGATGGTGCGGTCGACGATGGTTCACGCTTGCTCAGCAAAGGTAAGAGGATGGTAGTGAAATATTTCGACCCATCCTCTCAAGTGGCTACACCAGGCATCGTACCGGAACATGACTAGGTCACTTGGCGGCACGTCTTTGCCCGGTGGGTGGTCGCAAGCCATCGGCCGTGGCCTATCACCAGTATGTCACCTGATTTGCACAACCCAGGGATCACGTGTAGGGATTCGGAAAAAGGGTACTCTTCTACGGACGTGGGTTACTCGATCCCTAATAACAGTTATTTATACAAATATCCAGCAGCTATCAGCGAGATAGAGCTGCATTTGCCACGGTCAGTCCATGGATGGGTGACCGTTTCGTTGCACATTGAGACCCCTCCGTGCCTTAGAGAGCACGTTAAGCAGTCGGTCCCGGTTGCCATACGAATATCTATGGCGTTAGGGTAGTCAGAAGCCCGAAAGTGACAACTGGTCTAACCGTATACGGTTAGACCAGTTGTCACTTTCTATCCTATAGGATGTCGGTATTACCCAGTAACTGGGTTGCGGGGGTCTGATGGCAGTCGCTCCGTGTAAAGTACTAATACTCTCCGATTTAGAACATTTTTGATAAACAGTTGTCGTCCGATTTCAATCGAATGATAGCAAACTATTTTTCTATTTTTTTTATAAAATTAGTTAAAGAATACTACCTTTCCAAAGAATTGCCTATGTATCCAATCTCTATTCTAAATTGTAAGATTATTTATATATATTTTGATATGATACCTATATGTGTAATATATTTTATGCTATTTATTTATTGATTTTATTAACATGCAGTAGTACGCCACGGACATATCCCCCATTATCTAGATGTTACGTCTTCTTTGTCCATCCAAAGGTTGTCTGGAAGATATCGCTTTTAGCGATAAGACCGCCCATGTACCCATAATTTATAAGTTGTTCCTGTTTACTACTATTTTCATGGTGTACATTAAAGTATATTCTATCTATCTATCTATGTCCCTATAATCTTGTATGAAAGTGCTTCTGAGCCTTCCACTTCCCATATATCTTTCCTTCTATAATAATGATTGTATCTTTCAAAAACTACTAAGCCTAATTCTACTCGCCACGGATACTTAAGCAAGATTATTATCTATGACCAATAAAAAAAAGATACATTACTAGAAATGCCGAACTAAACGGGTGTTAAATAAATAAGTCCGTATCCACATTATGCGACTATTTATCGCGACAAACGTGTCGCAATTACAAGCGTCGTTAATATTTATAGTCTTATTTGAATAATTCTTTATTTCTTATTAATATGTACGCGTATTATTATTTTATGTATAATGTTACATGATAATCTTTGTGACGGGAAATCTATTTGTCTGGTTGTCTTTTATCTGTTTTTTAAGGTAAGCAAGTCTAAATGCAAAGTCATATTAATAGGAAATTGATTGTTTATTTATGGTAGTTTGGAGGTCGCCCGCGCCTTTGCTTGCGTTGATGTCATTTATCGCATATCCCTCGGGATCTTTTAATAGTCTCGGAAAAGAAGGAAGACTGTCATTCTTCAGGTCCCAGGTTACCTCTTTGCTTCATCATCATCATCATTTCAGCCAAAAGACGTCCACTGCTGGACATACGCCTCCCCCAAGCATCGCAACAACGACCGGTCCTGCGCTTTCCACATCCAACGGATTCCCGCGACCTTCACCAGGTCGTCGGTCCACCTTGTTAGGGGCGTACCCACGCTGCTCATTCCGGTACGCAGTCACCACTTTAGAACCTTACGGCCCCATGGGCCATCCGTTCTGCGAGCAATGTGCTCCACCCACTGCCACTTAAGTTTGGCTATTCTTCGGGCTATGTCGGTTACCTTCGTTCTCTTGCGAATCTTCTCATTTCTGATTCGATCACGCAGGGACACTAATCATAGCCCTCTCCATTGCCCTTTGAGCGACTTTGAGCCTTTTTATCAGGCCCATTGTGAGCAACCACGTTTCAGTGCCGTAAGTAATTACTGGCAACACTCACTGGTCAAAGACTTTCGTCTTGAGACACTGCGGTATTTTGGACGAGAAGATACTGCCTCTTTGCTTAGTTTCATACAAATACGTTCAACGGTTTACGCGTGATTGAGTAACAAACATCCAAACATCTTCACAAAGTTCGTATAAAGAAAGAAAGAAAAATATTTATTTGACACAACTGAGACACATACAAAAGAAAGAATATACATGAACAACACACAAACACACATTAAAGTTCGAAAAGTTCTTCATATTTAAGTATGATGTTAGTGGGATAGTAGGGAGGAGCTTGTGGCGAAGTAATTACGATGTGGATTCTACAATCTGTGAGGTTAAGCTGCACTTGCCGCGGTCAGTCCGTAGATGGGTGACCATTTCGATACACATCGAGACCCTTCCGTGCTTTGGAGAGCACGTTAAGCTGTCGGTCCCGGTTGTCATATCTATGGCATTCGTTACGGGTAGTAAGAAGCCTGATAATCTGACAACTGGTCTTACCTCCGAGTGTCGATTTTACCCAGTAACTGTGTTGCGGGGGTCTGATGGCAGTCGCTCGGTGTAAAATACTGATGTTCAGCCGTATCCGCTCGTGATACAGTTTTTTACTAGTACGGGGGGATAGGGTGAATCAGTCTAATGACAACCGATGCCTGCAACCCCTTTCACCTAACTGTCAGTTTTGATAAACGCCAGTGTAAAATAATTGTTACCGATTTTTGTAATATACTATCATGGTTATCTAAGATTTGTAGAAATTATGTAACTCTTGTATGGTTGTCTCTTGTTTATGCAATAAAGAATATTGTATTGTATTGTATCTGGTTAGACTGGCAGCCGACCCCAATATAGTTGGAAAAGGCTCGGAAAAACATGTATTTTATTAATTGAAACATATGCATTAAAAAAAGCTGATTCGATCGTTCATTAGAATATAACGTACACCTAGACTACGAAAACTGCCAAAAGTCGTAATTCGATTGCGAATTTCTAAACGCCTTGTATGCATAAGTCCTAATTTAATTCAAGTATACTTTAGCTTATTTATTTTATATGTTAATAAGTATACAAAAAAACTTGTTCACTCTTGTAATCGTATTATTGAAGTCATTAATATTTTTTGTGATTCTCAATTTCTTGAAATGGCGATATTTATTGGATTTGAATGTAATTTTCAATAATTTTTATGTTGATAAAATCCTTGATGTTTATATTTATAGTTGTTTGAAAATATTAAGTTGGAAAGTCATTAAGTTGGTTGAAGCTTTTGAGATGTGGTGCCGGAGAAGAGTGGAAATAATTAGAGTGACGAAAAATAGAACGAAAGAAGAGGTTTTATCCAAATGCAGTTAATTAATTAATTAAGTAATTAATTAGTTATCCAATTAGGCTGGAATTTTGAATTATAGTATACGTACATTTCGTTTTTAGGGTTCTGTACCCAAAGGGTGCCAAAGAGACCATAGTAACACATATTCTGTGAAAATTATAACTGGTTATCTATTACCTTTACAAAGATACAGCCCTGTGAAAGACAGACTGACGAATGGACGGACAGCGTAGCGAGAGTAATAGGGTTCCTTTTGGAACCCTTTGGGCACGGAAACCTAAAAACTAAAAAATTAAAAGTATAAAAACAAAGGGGGTCCTCCATACAAGAAACCTCGAAAAACATGATTTCAACGTTCTTGTTCTTGCTCTATCTTCTAAACGGTAATACATATCAGCGTCAAACTTGATCTGATTATAGTGCATACTATGTAGTTTTACAACAAATACTTAAAATAGGGCAAACATAGACATATGTGGTGGTACCTACGTAAGAAAGGGATGCAAAAAATCATATTTTGCGCACATGCGTTGATGTCTTTTGATGAACTCTCGTAAATTAAATCAGTTTCTATGGGGTACCAGGTCGATGGGTGGTACGATTACCTGAATAAGCTGTTTTAAAATGGTTTTTTTTGGAGGAACTGATCAGAATAGGGAGGGGGGGAGGGCTCTACTCGCAAAATCGATGATCGATATATCGTGAAATTTGTTGTTATGTGTCGAAAGCTACTTTAAGGCGCATGTAGCACCCAAGTGGCGCCCCCATCAGTAAAATAATTATTACTTGCTGTATACATCATTTATCAACATTTCGTTTTCAACAATTGAAATACAGGTACTGTAGTTTAATCAGAAACTATTAACTCTGTAAATTATAGTTCGCTGTAGTTGTAGCTAGAAAAAGTTTGAAAAAAGGCCACTTCTGAAATCAAAATAAAGTATACACTTAGAATTCTGTTGATTCTCAACAAACACTGTCAAATAGATTTACGATGGAACACTTAGTTCTGGCACGCCATATGACCTTGGACCTAGGACAGAGTTATTGCTTCGTAAACAGTTATAAGGCTATTTGACATTTGAAGGAATAGACTTGCAGGCCATGGTAATCAGATGGCAATGTATCAAAATAAATTGGAAAAAAAGCAGTGGGGTAATTGTGTAATGCATTGATATTGATATTAGCTTTCATTTTGAAACGACAACAAGATTCGTTGCGTGGTACATAGCTGCCGATAAGACTATTGTCAAAACTCACGGAGCAATGAACATTGAAATCCTATTGATTGCGATCGCGAGTGAGTTATAGTTGCCGGCACGAGTCGTGAGCACAGATTCCATTGCGTAAGTGGTCGAATCTCTGTTCACAGTACAACAAATCAGAAACAGCAACTTGCATTGGCTTAATTACATGATAATGCATAATTGAATATATGTAGAAAATGGAATACTAGAATACAGTGACGACAGAGACTACTACGCTGGTACAATTTGTGCTCACGTCTCGTGCCGGGAACTATACGCAATTCGGCAGCTGGTATTGTAATATAAAAATATGCAACGTGTCATTAAATTAATAATAATAATATAATATAATCTTTATTGACATAAAAAGTTGTTACAAGTTCTGATAATAAAATCGTGTGTTGTGTGTTGTTGTAATTAAATCTTTACACAGCACCATCTATAGTCCCAAACTAAGCAGAGCTTGTACTATGGGTACTAGACAATGGATATAATGTGTTGTGTGTACATAAATAAATAAATAATACTTATCGACTTCTTTTTTAGGGTTCCGTACCCGAAGGGTTCCAAACGGGACCCTATTACTCTCGCTACGCTGTCCGTCCGTCCGTCCGTCTGTCTGTCACAGGGCTGTATCTTTTGAACGGTTACCTACTACCGTACCGTAATAGGTAACCGGTTAAAATTTTCTCAGAATATGTGTTGCTATAAGGTGTATCACGATAAATACTAAAAACTAAAAAAAGTTTAAAACCAAAGGGGGTCCCCATACAAGAAACCACAAAAAACATGCATATTTTTCAACGTTTTTGTTCCTGCTCTATCTTCAAAACGGTAATATATACCAGCGTTAAACTTGGTCAGATTATAGTGCATATTATGTAGTTTAGTAACAAATACTAAATATAAGACAAACATAGACATATGTGGTGGTAACTGCGTAAGAAAGACATGCAAAAATTCATATTTCGCGCACTGTGCGTTGATGTCTTTTGATAAACTCTCGTAAATTAAATCAGTTTTTATGGGGTATCAGGTCGTTGAGAGGTACGGAACCCTTACTGCGCGAGTCTGACTCGCACTTGGCCGGTTTTTTGTTGTAAATACATACTTATAATACATAAGAAACACCCAGACCAACACAAACACTTATGTTCATCACAAAAATATGTGTGTCCTGTGGGAATGAAACCCACGACTTCGTGATCAGCAGTCCGACACTCGAACCACTAGACCACAGACGTCGTCAAAGTAAATTTCATTCAATTTCAATTTCAATTTCTTTATTTGCTTAAATGTGGTAGATACAGATGTCAGGTACAATTTTATTGAGTACGGCACATTTACCATAAATAGCATGCAAATGATAGATAAATCTGAATTTAAAGTCACAAAACACTAAAACATTCATAATTACTAACAAGAGTTACATTGAACATTATTAAACTCATTTTTCTATGAAAGTCATTCCATAGTAAAAACCCTTAGTTTTTTTTGGTAAATAATAAGGGTGTACCTACTTACTTATATACCTATGTACAGTCAACACATTGGAATCATGACCCACTCAGCCGATAATTCGTATGAAATTGTCAAAACAGTAAAGTTTTCTTCTTATTAGCATCACAGACAGCCCGACAGGGTTCACAATGGTGTCATAGTTTTAGGTCAACCACCTAAGTAACACATTGTTAATTCAATAAGTATATTTTTTTTTTCTTTCCACAATTTAAATCTTTAGAATTCGCTTCGCATGCGTAAAATGCGTTAAAATAATAAAATAATTAGTAAGGGTAGGCATATCTATACGACTTTGATTTAACTGCAAAGTTAGTCGAGTCGATTAAGGAACAATGTTTCTTAATAAGATATCGCTGACTTCACCCAAAGACGTATAGTGGAGGATAATTTCGATTCCACGAGCAGTGTTCACGGTAGCTTAGTGGCTAAAGCACTGGCGTACTGAGCCAGGAGTCGCAGGTTCGAATCCTGCTCGTGAGCGATTTTTTCTTTCCACAATTTAAATCTTAAGTATATTGAGTATCGTGCTGCACTTAGGACATTTTGAATATTAAGAAAACTGCGTCAGAGGTCTATGCAATTTTCAGCTTTGTTATTAAATGTAATAGATTAATAATTGGATAAAAAGTTACGTTTTTGATAAAGCTAGAATTATGTTTTGAATTTGAATTAACGGTCGTTCCGCATAGTTTAATTATGAAAAAGAAGATTTTTTTTTTTTTTCAAAAACCTATACTTACTTTCAATTCCAGAAGAATATTAATCAAATCAAAAGAAATTGGTAAACTAACTGTCACTGCCCAGTAAAATTGATAACAAGTTTGTTGCCAGGGAAATATCTTTAAGCGAAATTCAACCTAATTGTATTAGAATGTTTGTAGAAAATTAAGCTTATGGTGGGTCATGATTCCGTTTGGTCGAGTGTACAGTCAACAAATCGGAATCATGACCCACTCAACTGATAATTCGTTTGAAATCGTCAAAACAGTAAAGTTATCTTCTATGCTGCACTTAGGACATTTTTAATATTACAGAAACTGCATTAAAACGGTCAGAGATCTGTGCCGTTTTGAGCTTTGTTATCCATGCAATAGATTTATAATTGGATTGGAAATTATGTTTTTATCAAAATCAGGAATAATGTTTTGAATTTCGAATAAGCTGTCGTTTCACGTGGTTTTCCTACAAACAACTATATTTTTTAAGAAACCTATACAAACTTTTTCGATTACAGAACGTTAATAAAATAAAAATGACTATTAATAAAATGTCAAGTACGAAATGGTGTCAAACCTACGAGGAAAGAACCTACATACTGTAAGTAGCTTCTTTATTCGTAGTGTCAAACAATACTTTTGGAGATAAACATCAAGAAAAAAAATTAGAAAAATAATTTTATTGGTAAACTAGCTGTCACTGTCAATAGCTAACAAAATTGATAACAAGTCTGTTGCCAGGGAAATATCTGTTTAAGCGAAATTCAACCTAATTGTATTAGAATGTCTGTAGGATATTAAGCTTATCGTGGGTCATGATTCCGTTTGGTCGAGTGTACATCATACATTAATCGATCCAAAAACCATGTAACTTAAGTCTACTTATCTCTAAAACAAAAACTTAGCAGAAATCTAGCACAGGCTTAACCCTCGCATGCCTATATGTCTGCCGGCAAAAACATATCGGTCGGGGCCCTAATGACCACGGAATCCCTTTGTGTCATCGTTCTGAGAAAGCGATCGGCTCAACAATTATACGTTTTGTCCAACTCAAACCACAAACCTTGGACTTCACAAAATTTTCATTGTTACTTTTTAATTGATCGAAGTTATTTCAGTTTTTTTTGGACTCGGTTTTTCAGTCGCTTTCTTAGGATTAATCTAGGTTATAATAAAATTAGTTTAACCGGATTACATCTCGTTTTTTTTTTTTTTAACTGTAACTAAAGGCCCTTGTCATCTTAGTCTGCCTGCGACCACAAACGCTGCCAAGCTTTCGAAATGTCTGTAAAACCGTAATCCGGTTAAACTTGTTTTATTATAATGTGAAGTGATCGCGAAAACCTAAGAAATTATCAATCTAGGTTGTCAAGAGGGGCTCGTAACTAATAACACATAGTTAGGAAAATCTGCGAGGTAAAGCTACGCTTGCAACGGTCAGTCTTTGGATGGGTGACCGCTTCGTTGCACATCGAGACCCCTCCGTGCCTCGAAGAGCACGTTAAGCTTTTGGTCCCGATTGTCATACGAATATCTATGGCAGTCGTTACGGGTAGTCAGAAGCCCGAAAGTCTGACAACTGGTCTAACCTTAGGATGTTGGTATTATCCAGTAACTGGGTTGCGGGGGTCTGATGGCAGTTGCTGCGTGTAAAATACTGATGTTCAGCCGCATTTTGGCTCGGAGAAAATTGTCTTTTTATTAATGTTATGTATAATAATTATTTTTCTACCAGTAGCGTTGTACAAGAGTATTAAACTTTTGTAACATAAAAAACCATGAAGTCGTAAAAATCTATTTTTTTATTACTTTTCTAACATTGTCGTAAATTATGTTGACTTTCTCAAGAGTTTTCTCATGAGGGGGCTGACAGTTAACAAATCTCATTCTTTTGTAATCCTATCCTACTAATATATAAATGCGAAAGTGTGTTTGTTGGTTTGTTCCTCTTTCATGCATCAACAGAGCAACGGGGTGACGTGATTTTTTGCATAGAGATAGTTAATGGGTTGGAAAGTAACATAGACTATTTAAACAGTATGTAACAAAACCCTGTTGTTCCTGTGAGCTACGTTATCAGAATCGATATTCATACGTAAGGACACAACTCATTTGGAAAAACTCTTCAATAAAAATAATCAAATAAAATATTAAATCGTTTTTAATTGTAAATTGAAAGTGATTATATCACTCAAAACTCACTCACTTAGTGATTATATCAATAAAATAATCAAATTAAATATTAAATCATTATTAATTGTAAATTGAAAGTGATATAACCACTTTTAATAATGATTTAATAATAAAACAAGTTTAACCGGATTACATCGCGTATATTATTTTAATCGGTTTTCCTGACGTTTCGAAAGCTTTGCAGCGTTCGTGGTCGCAGGAAGACAGATGACAAGCGTCTTTACAGATATTTCTAAAAAAATATTTTAATTACCGTACAATTTTTTAATAATATACGCGATGTAATCCGGTTAAACTTGTTTTATTATAATGTGTAGTGATCGCGAAAACCTAAGAAATTATAATGATTTTATATTTATTTTGATTATTTTTATTGAAGAGTTTTTTCAATTAGTAAGAGTAGGCACATATATACGACTTTGAATTAACTGCAAAGTTAGTCGAGTCGGTTATGGAACACTGTTTCTTATTAAGATGTCGCTGACGTCACCCAAAGTCTTATAAGAATTATATATGTACCTAAATTATAACTTGGCCTACTGTACGTGTTGGGCAACTGAAAGTACAGTAGGCAGCTGTTAAATAAATAAATAAATAAAGACGTAGTAAGTAGAAGTTAAATTCGATACCACGAGCAGTGTTCACGGTAGCTTAGTGGCTAAAGCACTGGCGTACTGAGCCAGGAGGCGCAGGTTCGAATCCTGCTCTTGAGCGACTTTTTCATTCCACAATTTGTATCTTTTAATACTTAATCAATTTCATACATTCAATTATTTTTTATCTCTTTTAAAGCCTTATTGTAGACCATAATTCCCCAGCTCCATATTCAAGCAGCTACTACAGAATTTTTAAAGCAATATTTTCGATGGTCACACACAAACCATATTATAGAGACGTCTAGCGGACCGGTCGGGAATCGAACCCGCTACGTACCTTACTGATAGCATCGCAGCCGACGTGGTATTCGAAAAATTTCTGACTAAGATATCGGAGTAGCGTTCGCAGACAAGTTAAGGATATTTAAGTCTATATATTTTTTGTGTATGTACTTTCAAAAGGTGTGTTGGTATTTTATTTACATACACGTATGTTTTAATAATAGCAATATTAAATAATACATCCTTAATTTACCGGACCGGTCGTTGTGGCAATGTTGGGGGAGGCCTATGTTCAGCAGTGGACGTCTTTCGGCTGAAATGATGATGATGATTGACATTACTGTGTTACAATAATAGTGAGATCCTGACTCTAGAGCTAGGCGAAGGCGTCAAACCTCTCAGGAGTCGGTGATTTTTTCTCGTGATGTTACAACTTTACTTAGCAATTTTTAAAGTTTTGTGCATATTTTACTGTGAGTTATTCATCATCATCATCATTACAGCCGAAAGACGTCCACTACTGGACATAGGCCTCCCCCAATTAAGGGGGGGATATGCCATAATCGCCACGCTTGGCAGGCGGGTTGGCGATCGCAGTTGGTTGGTTAAATACTCAGAGAACGCTGCTGCCCATCCTCTGGTGAATCCCTTAGTCGCCTTTTACGACACCCATGAGAAGAGATAAGGGTGGTGCTATTCTTTAAGTCCGGCACCACACGGACTATGTGTGTACGGATGTGAGTTATTACTAGTAGTTAATACTAGTTATTGCTCTTAATGAGCTAGTTTCTGTTAAAAAAAAACTAGACTAATGTTTAAAAAAAATGTTTCTTTTAATGTAGTTCTAAAATAACATTTTCATTCAATGATATGGCTCTTCTCCATACGACTAACTTTTTGGAAGCGTGCAGCTAGATTCCTTACGTTTTGAAACGTTTTTTACGTTTTCATGTTAACTGGTTATAAAATAAAATAAAACTTGTACACTTTTTTATTTGAACATAGATTTTTTTAAACAAAAACCAAAAAAACCAAAACTTTTTTTTTTTTTCTTTTTAATAATTGAAACTGCAAAAATTACACAAAACAACAAAAATAAAGCCATTTGAGCCCGTCAAACTTAATTTATGTTTTGAAAAAAAAAAAAAAAAGTTTTTTACGTATGAGCTTAAATAATGCTGTTTAGTAAGTAACAATTGAATACATATCTTGCTTGTTTTTGAGTATGTATAAAAGGTTTTATTTTATTTGGTTGGTATTGATATGAAATTTTTTTTCATGACGAACGAAAAATTCACTAAACTCCAACTTATTTTGCTACCACTACCAAAAAAACGTCATGCAACTCCATATCATTCATGCACCTTTATACCTGTTACTTTTTTATTTTCCTGTCGGTCGCCTTAAGGCACAAGCGTTAATATACATACACAAGCATACACAACATACATGTGTATGTTTTAGCATCCACTCCGTTATCGCAGACTTTTATATGGGGCGACTTTTTTTATAAAATTACGTATTGAGATTCTATAGCAGATTTCGACTTTTGAGAAACGATTTTAATTTTTTTTTGTGTATTGAAAAGTCGGTGATATTTTGGGGTGGTCGTTTAAGCATAAATATTTGAATACATTTTGTGTTTGTGTGTATGTAAATGGCATAATTTGAGGATGGTTAGCCCAGCAGTGGGATATTGGGGGCTGTGGATGATAATAATGATGCTCCCGTCATGCTCGTGAACGGGTGCCGTCTGTCAGGACAGGTCAGCTCCTACATACTATGACAACTCGTTTAGGTTTATTTCTAAAGGCAATATTCTCATTTTTAAACCCTTGTTTATTTCTGACATTAACCTACATTATACTCACATTATTTGAATAAATTTGATATAAAAAAATATTATTTATAATAAACAATAACCTATTTTAATAAGAGTATATCCATGGAGTTTCTTGCCGGTTGATCTCCATAGGACCCACAATTTTGAACCGTGCAACTAGAGCCTGCCGTTTCAAAAGTGCCTGTAATTCGGTTTATTCGAAATAAAACCATTTGAATTTAGAATTTTTTGAATTTTGAATAATGATTTATGTTAGTTTCATGAGTGATTTTACTATACGTATTTATCGCACCGTGAGAAGGAAAGTAACTCGATTCAAAAGTTTGGGAAATTCGGTTTTCCCAAAAATTCAGTAGTAGTAGAGCTTGTGAAAGAACTACAGTCTGGCAAAAACGTCTAAAATTGGAACCGATTTTCTTTGTAAGTATTTTGTCAATCTGTATTTTATCATGCAAAAAATGTGCCTGCATTTTTGTTTATTTGTCTGGGAAGACAAACGGTTACACATTAAATTAGGTATTACACATAATTATAAGCAAAAAAAAATATTTGAAAATGTATAACCAACGATATTTTCCACATATTATTAAAAAGTAAGATTAAATAAATAAATATCTTTGGTACATTTTTACACAGCACCATGTAGTCCCAAACTAAGCAAAGCTTATGGTATGGGTACTAGACAATGGATATAATACGTATATACTTTTTTTTTGTAAATACATACTTATAATACATAAGCAACACACCCAGCCCAACACAAACACTTATGTTCATCACACAAATATTTGTGTCCTGTGGGAATCGAACCCACGACCTCGTTATCAGCAGTCCGACACTCGAACCACTAGACCACAGAGGTCGTCAAGATTAAGATGAAGACACTTAATCTAAAGTTCCACCAAAAAAAAAAATTCGATGTACAGTCGAGGAAAGAAAAGGTTCGTCGCATTAAGGTCTATTTTTGCTTGTACTGGCAGATAACAATAATGACAGTTGTACGTACACCCACCCACCTAAATATCTCTCGTTCGCAGTTTGAAAAGGTAACATGTTGCCTAGGAGAAGAAATCCTAGGCACGAAGATTTTTAGAATGATTTTCAAAACTATTAATTTAAGTAAAATCATGATGATAGTGCAAGAGTCGACGAGTTTAATACACAATGATTAATTATATAGATCGAGAGTTCATAGACTGACTTTTGGAATATCACAATGTAAAACTTTGAGGAGACTGTTTGTTTCTCAATAGTACCTACAATACGCGTAATATAACCGTTCCGTGTGGTGCCGGACGTAAAGAATTGCACCACCCTATATGTATATTCTCATGGGTGTCGTAAAAGGCGACTAAGGGATTCACCAGAGGATGGGCAGCAGCGTTCTCTGAGTATTTAACCAACCAACTGCGATCGCCAACCCGCCTGCCAAGCGTGGCGATTATGGCATATCCCCCCAACATATGCTTGGGGGAGGCCTGTGTCCAGCAGTGGACGTCTTTCAGCTGAAATGATGATGAAAATGATGTTACACGTCTTCGTATTTTTAGTGGGCACGTTCCGAGATCACAACACGACTAAACTTGGATGGGAATTCTAATTCTGACTATTACGACAGCACTAAAATTGTTGCCATCTTTGTCTTGTATCTACAATTAGTAAAAGACAGCGATAGTTTAAAATAAGTTGAGTTTGTCAATAAGAAAATCAACATCATTTAGAAACTAAGTTGGATTCAACTAGATTCAACTTAGGTATTTCGTCGATTCTTTGAAAAATATCGGTCACACGTTAAAAAAAAGTCTAAAATAATACAAAACCGTCCAAGAGCATGTCGGGCCATGCTCAGTGTTATAGGGTTCCTAATTACAAACGAATCAAATCGAATATTAATCATTGCTATTAGTGCGACCTAGCGCTAAATTTAAGAAGCTAAATTGTAGAAGTGTGTCATGTCAATATAACACAAAGTTACTTTTTGTGATTTTTTTAAATAGGTAGTAACTAAAGGAGCATTATTTGCTATGATAATTATTCTCTAAGGTCAATGACCTATGAACTAGGACGTCTTAAGTATTTTTCAGTTTTCTCACTATAACTCAAAAATTTACAATCACATTATACTCGAAATAATTTTAAAAGAAAGTTTTTATAAAGGTCTATCAATCTGGAAGATTATAAGTTTCTACGTTGCATAGCTTAGAAATGGCAGTGGGAGGACACATTGCAAGCCACTTTGGCGGGCTGTATTTCGCAGATGGTATACTTGATAAAAAAGTTGTGTATTAAAAATTACCTTTATTTTAGTAGACCTATTCAATGATACGCCAAACGAGGGAGTATAGTGAAAAAAAAAATTTCATCCCCATTTCACATGTATGGGCGCCACCCCTAAAATACGTAATCAAGATTTTTTGATTCTTTTAGAATTGAGATCTATATCCAGATCATTTTTTAACAAAATTTCATTTACTTATGTTTATAACTGTAGAAGTTATTAAGCTGTAAAGGATTAGGACAGACGGACAGACGGACAGACGGATAGACGGATAGACGGACAGACGGCCAGACGGAGGGACATGACGAAACTATAAGTGTTCCTTGTAGAAACTACGGAACCCTAAAAAATGGGACCAATCTGGAAGTATATCCTTTCAAATAAAAATAGAATTTTCGAAATCGGTTTATAAATGACGGAGTTCTCAGATAACAAACATACAAAAAAAAACATACAATCGAATTAAGAACCTCATCCTTTCTGAAAAAAGAAGTAATACAGACATACTAAACAATATAGACGAAGTACTGCGAACAATCATAGTGAAGTCAACGAAACCGTGCTGCTCCGTGTAAAAACGAGCGCTCATGCACACACATGCACCTCAAACCGTGCTCACCGCTCTCAGTAAACTTGTCACGGAATCGTCCAATAAGCATCGCGAAAACAAATATCCTTCAGGAGCATGTGTGTGTTTGAGCGCTGGTTTGTTTACGGAGAAGCACGGTTTTTGTTGGCTTCACTATGATTGTTCGCAGTATTTCGTCTATATTTTTTAGTATGTCTGTGTCTACGGCGATGCTGTCAGAAACGAACTGCAGCGTCACTGCAACTTGATCGGCGCGTCATGAAATTAGGTGAATTAGGGCCCATGATTTGTCTTGTATCGTGGGTGCATTTGTAGATACATAAATAACTAATCTTTCCCATGAGCACAGAATATCTAATAGTACTAACGTACAGAACGGCCACTCACCGCCCCCCGCCTATTTAAGATTCCTCGCCCGCGCCCCGCACACACCCGCAGTTTGACGGCAATTGGACTGCAAGATTGCAATGGATGTCAATCGCTAGTCGCTATACAAGCACGCCATCTCAGAGAACTACTGAGAAGCGCTTGAAACACAGTCGGCATTACGAGCGGCGAGCATCCCTAACCTACACGTGTGTGTGCGTTCGTATACAGACGTAATCTTGTGTATGTAGATGGTGCTAGCATTTATATTGTATTGAGTGGCCGAGGTGTGCCATGAGCTCCAAGGATTTTAAAATACAGATTGCATAAAAGTTGTATCTTTAAATCTTTACATATGCTATTTATTTTGTAATCCATTTTTCTATATGGTTTTTTTTACAACACACTATTCTGCCTTCTCCCTTTTCTGAGCTATTAATCATTGGTACAATATCAATGGTCTTGTATCGCCGTACCATAGATAATATCATTGTTCGGTGCCTACCTTTTTGTTGGAATCTATCGTTTTTTATGCAGCCCTTACCGTTTGATGTATGATTGTGTGTGTGTGTGTGTTTTGTATGAATGATAGATTAATTATGTATGACAGCCGTCATCACGGAGTTATTTGTTCTGTGGTCGTCATGGGCTGTTTGAAGCTGACACAAGTGTGACAGCTGGTCTAAACTTAAGATTGTAGGTTGCGGAGGTCTGATAGTTTTATTATTTGTGGAAAGAGGTAGGGGTGTTGAACGCCCTCTAAGCCACTGCGACCTGGTAAGATCTATTGTGACGCCTCTTGCAGCATTACAGCACTTCCCCAAGCTGCAAGTCAATGATGAAGTCAACTATTACTTTGGGGGTGGAGGATTTGATCTCCTGCGTTGAGATGACGTGCCCTCTAAAATGCTATGGCTTCTCATATGGAGCACTGCATCACACTCTCATAGGATATGGATGGGCATCTCATCCTTTTCGCAACAAAACCTGCAAACGTATCACTGAGACCCATCCTGTGAAGGTGTTTATTCAGCTTGCAGTGCCCAGTAAGGGTTCTTGTCAGGATTCTTATAGTATAGTATAGTTTAAATATAAAGTTTATTAGGTTCAAAAATTACTAGTTTACAATTTGTTCTTTTTACAGTTTATCAAAATGATATTTGGTACAATTTTATTTAGTCACGTTGACAGCTGAACTGGTATTAACTGTGTGACAGCTGTCAGCGCCCTCCATTCTAAGTCCTAACACATAAAACAGTTTCAAGTAATTTTGTTTTCTAACATTCTATTACAATAAACTTGGAAAATAAAAAAATCATAAAACAATTCATAGCCGTTTGTATATGGGGTGTGTGTGTGTGAGTGTATGCATATGTGTGTGTATATTTTTTCTGTTTCAATATACGTCAGACTTAGAAGCCAGGTTTTTATTTTATTTAGTATTAATTTTATTTAGTTAGTACAGTATAGTATAGTATAACGGGCTGGTTTCCGCAACGTCCAAGCGTGTTTTTTGCGTACGGGTGGGAATTTACTCGATCTACCCCAACTCCTCGAAAAAGGCCAGCAACGCCTTGGTGTTGCTGGTGATCTCTCTGAGGGTAGCTGGGTTACCGAAGTACTTGGCCCTGTATGTGGCGACCTCAGGGCAGTCTAGAAGCACATGGGCTGCTGTCTCGTCTTCCACCATGTCAGGATTCTTATCTGGGTTCCTGTTCAAAGAAAGCGCTTCTTTCGTAAACCTTTTCTTGAAGCCTATTAGAAGCGCTTTCGAGTGTTCTTGGCCTGGGGATTTTTCCCAAAGGCATTACATTTGTCAGCTGCCCAGTTTTTAAGGTGGACTTAGGAAACATTATTTTAGTTTGTTTGTGAGCGTATAACGTATCTTTACTAAATATCATTGGTAATAATACACTGTTCACCCAAAAATCAATCACACAGCCAAGATTTTCCAGACAATGAAATTTCGTAAACACGGAAGCACTTGCATATATTTACGACCATGCGACGAGTGGGCGCAATAGTTACCGCGAGCGCGAACCTTTGTCCGGGATATTGAATAAGTATTGGTTTTGTCTAAATTATTGTCTAGATCGAAGTTTAGACTATGATAAGTTGTAATGGGGTATGTTGGGATAGTAGGTGGGTAGTTTAATAGTAAGTGTGCGTCTACAATTGTTGATTTTAGCCGCGAAAATAGCGCCAGCTTAGAAAAATTTACATTTTTGTTTTTTGGTAAACAGGTCGGTGGACTCGGTTGTATTAAGCGTAATATAGTTCTATAGTAGCTGATAGTTTGTTTAGGTTTGAATTTAAAAGTTGTCGTTAAGTTTATGTTTTACATGGTCATCAAATTACAATTCATAGTGAATTAATAACAATTTAATTTTTTTTTTAAATTATATAATCACTTTTAATTTTCAATTCATCATTTTCATAATTTCAGCCGAAAGACGTCCACTGCTGGACATAGGTCTCCCCCAAGCATCGCCACAGCGACCGGTCCTGCGCCTTCCGCATCCAGCGGATTCCCGCGCCCTTCACCAGGTCGTCGGTCCACTTTGTGGGGGGCCTACCCACGCTGCGCCTTCCAGTACGCGGTTGCCACTCTAGAACTTTACTACCCAATCGGCCATCTATTCTGCGAGCAATATGCCCCGCCCACTGCCAATTAATTTGGCAATTCTTCGGGCTATGTCGGTTACTTTCGTTCTCCTGCGAATCTCCTCATTTCTGATTCGATCACGCAGAGACACTCCGAGCATAGCCCTCTCTTTTGACCTTTGAGTGACTTGGAGCCTTCTTATCAGGCCCATTGTGAGCGACCACGTTTCAGTGCCGTAAGTAATTACTGGCAACACACACTGGTCAAAGACTTTCGTCTTGACACACTGCGGTATCTTGGACGAGAAGATATTGCGTAGCTTCCCGAACGCTGCCCAACCGAGTCGGATTCGACAATTGACCTCTTTCTCGAAGTTGGACTTACCTAGCTGGACAGTTTTTCCTAGGTATACATAATCGTCAACAACTTCGAGTGTAGATTCTCCGATGTTTACGGGAATGGGTACTATATGGGAATTCGACATAACCTTTGTCTTGTCCATATTCATTTTAAGACCCACTCGAGCAGACACATTTTATCGATTTAAGTGAACACAAATGTAGGGACCAACTGACTTATTCACTCTAGCCTTGAAGACCACCAGATTATGCTTCTCGGAGAACACTGACGTCGCATTATTATTAGATTGGAGCTAAACAACTATCTCATTGCATAGTAACTATATTTTTACTACGGAACTCCTAAATACGTTTTCTATACACACTTGAATTTTTTCTCCCGGAAGCAAGTATAATAGATAAAAGATCTCGAAATTCTCAACAATAAAAATAAAATTAATAATTATTTTTAATTGCATACGACTTGTTATTAATAATATTTTGACATTAAACTTTCTCTTTATTAATTGCAATGACGCGGTCGTTTTTATGGACCAACCTTTTATACTTACTTATTTTGACAGATGGTTAAATCAAAGTACTTGACCTGAAATTTTAAATAATATGTACTGCATTCATAATCTGAACGGTCCGACCGGCTCCTGCAGTGATCGATCGATGAGGTTAAGCGACTTTGCAGCATTCGAGTTTTGGATGGGTGACCGCTGATAAATGAGTCATAAAAAGTACATTACTGTCCAGCCCTGAATTAAAGCAATTGACGGCCGAGTAATATTGAAGTGATTTTTAACTAAGCGAGGCGGTTATTGCTATTTCGGCAGACTTGTATAGTACTTTTCTCTCATTTGCGAGGAAACAATACACAAATTAATTCAACAGTATCTAATTTTCATTCGCGTCAGTTGGTCCGCGCGTAGTTCTTGCTCTATTTTGACGACGTCTGTGGTCTAGTGGTTCGAGTGTCGGACTGCTGATTACGGGGTCGTGGGTTCGATTCCCACAGGACACAAATATTTATGTGATGAACATAAGTGTTTGTGTTGGTCTGGGTGTTTCTTATGTATTATAAGTATGTATTTACAAAAAAAAAGTATATAAGTGTATTATATCCATTGTCTAGTACCCATAGTACAAGCTCTGCTTAGTTTGGGACTAGATGGTGCTGTGTAAAAATGTCCCAAAAATATTCATTTTATTTATTTATTTTATTTTATCCTTAACGGCCAAACGTGGCTGGGGGGGGGACTGGATGCGGAAGGCAGAGGACAGAGCGTTATGGCGCAACTTGGGAGAGGCCTATGTCCAGCAGTGGACTGCGATATGCTGAGTTGATTGATTGATTGAACGGCCAAAATCAATATCCAATCTACCTACGATTTACCCTACTAGAGATAGAAATTTCACATATTGTGTATGGAGCTTATGTCAAATTCCTATCTCTAGTAGAGCAAATCGTGTAAAAGGCTACGTTATTATACTTATAGTACCTGTGGTTCAATACAGATTACGCGAGCCTATGTGTCAGTCGGTGAACATTTTACGTGCCGCTTGCGGGCACACATCGGTTGTTTTTGTGCTTCAACTTTGAGCGAACTTTTAATGAAACTATCACTCTATGTACGGTCGACCGCACGTCGGTGTTAACACTTTGACATTAACAGCATCTTTAGTTCGTAAGCAGTAAGGGCGGTTTTCGAATTTACGTGTTACCACTGTCATGCAGGCGACTGTACTCTATGAATAGCAATACCAGCAGGATGTTGTTTAAATGGTATTGCATGTTCGCCAAACTGAGACATGAAGATGGAAAGTTTCATCTCATTGTAAGTAGATCGAACTGTCACTGGAAACATAGCCTTTACCCCTACAGTCTTCAAATAATATACCGTTTTTAAAAATCACTTGAAAATTATATCTTCAGTGTCATTCCAAGACCATTATGTTTCCAAAAACGGCCACCAATCAAAATCTAAGCCGCGCCGACTGTCGCTTAACCTGGTTGACCTTTGAAACCCGGATATTAGTTTTGAGCAAACAATAAGATTTTGAGCTCACGTTTTAACAATCGTGGGGTAACTATCTTATTCGTTGTGTCGCAAGATAGGTGAGACAGAAGGACAAGTCTTTTAGTAGTAGTAGTAGAGCTCCTTGTGTAAGGGCTCGTCCGGTGAAGTACTACCACCGTACCTACTTCTGCCACCAAACAGTCTTCTTCTTCTTAGCTACAAACCCAACGCCTAAAGAGCCGCCACAGTTTCTTCAAATCGACAGAGGCCCTACAAGGTTGTCAAATTGAGGCCCGTCGAAAACTGTGGTTGGAAAAATTACCTCCACCCGTAAATTATATCCAACCCAGTGAGAAGCTCCCTGCAGGTCATAATCTCCCCTGGCGTACATGGAAGTCCCTAAACCGTCTGCGGACCCAGGTAGGCAGATGTAAGCTGAACATGAACAAATGGGGCTACGTAGACAAAACGGAAAAGGTTGTACCTGTGGCGTTGATCCTCAATCAATGCCACATCTGTTATCTTGCTCTCTGCCCTTACACCTGCACATTGACCGATTTGAATAATGCTACAGACAATGCAATTAAGGTGGCCAATTTCTGGGCCAGCAGGATATGATATTGTACTATCGACACGATGAAGAAGACCAAACGGTGATGCTTGCATTGCTGTGTTCCGGTGCTCGTGGTACGGGTGCCGGGGACATTACAATCACATAAGACTTTTCATCTTCATGTCTCAGTTTAGCGAACCGACTTGCGGTAACATTTAGGCAACAGTCTAGGTAGTATTGCAGTTGTTATGTGCAAAGGTAACCGCTTAACATCAGGTGGGCCTTTAGATCGTTTCGCCATCCTATACTATAAAAAAACGTTGTTACAAAGAATTTATTTAGTTATTTCCACATCATGCATATTGTCACTATTACCAAAGCAATGCAGTACAGTTTTGTCCTTATATGTACACCACTTACGGATAAACATATATTGTATATATTTAGCTGAATATGAAACTATAGCAAAGTAGCTGATATCCGCGACTCAGTTTGCGTAAAGTTCGTTTCCATTACATCTTTTTCGAAGTTGAATTTTAAGAAAATTCTTAATGAAGTAAAACAAAGCAAAATGCGTCTAATCGCGCCTTGAGAACTTATAAACTTTTCGTGGAACATTTATGTTAAGTTTTCTCTTTGTCTGTCTGTCTGTCTGAACTGAAGTGGCCAATTTCTGAGCCAGCATTAATACGAATATTGTACCATCGCATCGATACAAAAAAAGACTGTATACAACTACAGCTTTTTTGATCATTCATTATAAGCAAGATTTTCGTTAGGCTTCGTTTTTCGTTCCGTTTTTTCCATCACTAAAAACTTTTTTTAAATGTTATTATTTTTAACGCCTTTACGCATGCGGAGCGTAATCTAAAGGTATTAATGGTTTTTTATTATCTCGAGCAGGATTCGAACCTCCGACTTCTTGTTCAGTACACCACTGCTTTATTCGCTAAGCTACCGTGAACTTGTGGAATCGAATTTAACTTCCACTTTGACCTCACGCAAAGACGTATTCAAAGTGGGTCTTGCCTGGAGTTGCTCTTCTGCGATTTCCTACTTTATGGTCTTTAGCATCGATTGTGAATCTATCCGAGATGTATTGATTCGTCCTAATCGATTGATCAGTATTGTGATTCAGCTGTGTTGACCGACTTTGTCTACAGTTGTGATCTTTATTTGATGAAATGGGAAAGATTTTGATGTGCCGATTTCTATACTTGGCTCGCGATCAGTAAGCGATAGTTTACACGTGTTAAGTGGGTTCCGTATGTTCCGTACGTGTCATATTTATGTAGTTATACATACATACATACTTATTATCACGCCTGTTTCCCATTGGGGTGGGCAGAGACTATGGATTTCCACCTGCTACGATCCTGACACACCTCTTTCGCTTCATGTACGTCCATTAACCTCGTCATGCATGCTCGTCGGTTTAGAGAACTCTTAACCTGGCATTTTTTGAGAATATCCGCGATTTTATCGCGATACGTACGCCGAGGTCGTCCCCTTCCAACTCTTCCATCAACACTCGCTTCGTATACTTGTTTCGTCAATCTCCTCTCGTCCATCCTCTCTATATGTCCAAACCATCTTAACATACCTTTCTCAATCTTTGTCACTACATCTTCTTTCACTCCACAACGCTCCCTTATCACGTTATTCCTTACTTTATCTCTTAAAAGTTACACCACACATACTTCTCAAAGTATGTAGTTATGTGTTTATGTAGTTGTGTTATAGATATATGTATTATATTATTATAGTATTTATGTTATGTGGTATATGTATTCTATTATGTTACACAGCGTGCTACCCCTCTCTTTACTTGCCCATATTGTCTATCCTAAGGTTGTCTGGAAGAAATCGCCTTGAGCGATAAGACCGCCCATAACATAACATCACGCCTGTATTTCCCCGAAAGGGTAGGCAGAGGTGTATAGTACACCCACATTTCGCCAGTTATGTTATAGTCCCATGTAATAGGGGGCGAGCCTATTGCCATTAACCGGGCACAAATCCATATTCCGGGCTGCTACTGAGAATTTCCTAATGAAAAAACCCAATAACCAATAACGCCCATTGTACATATTTTTATATACATGTATAGTTGTTAATAAGAGGTTGGCTATCATTGGCTTTCTTTAACAGTGGTGCCAATGTAATACATTAAAAAACCATAGAGTACTTACAAGGGATTGGTCAAAAAAGTCAAATGGAGTATCATACCCGCACACGTTATTATTGTGTGAACTCTTTAGAATAAAAAATGTGTATTGTACGGTCCGCATTAAATAAGAAGCCATAATATAATAATATTTTTTAACAACGAAAAAATACGCATGAAATTGTCGTATATTTTTCATCTTTGTACAGACTGAGGCTATTCTTACCGATGCTCTTTGACAGTTGTTTTGAACTTATGTCTTTCATCCTCTATTCGGCCAAATCGTGGATATTGTGTCTCCTTTTTAATATCCTACATAATCCGACATCCCCATCATACCTGCGGGAACGCTTTTCCTACACTCGTCCTCCTTACGCACCCTGCAGGTCGCATCTTAAAACCATCCTCAATTTTCCATCCCATAAAACTGACTTCTACTTCTACTCCTTATCTGTGCACGCGGTTAGGTTGTGGAACTCGCTTCCGCCCGTGATACGCGACTGTAAAACTGTTACCACCTTCAAAAAACGCGTAAAAGAGCATTATCTTTCTTCATCCACATAGGTTGTACTGTACGTAATAATGTTATGTATTATGATTTATATTTTGATATTGTGTAGGTATACCTAGACTATGTTTATTATTTTTATACCATATTTATTTTACGTTATATATTAGTTTATGTATGAGTATATATATATATGTAGGTATGTATATTTATTAGTATTACTTGAGACACTGTGTCTACATCTCTTTGCTTCAAATTTTCCTCTCGCAGGTCTTCTGGAAGAAATTTAAAGAAATAAGCAGTGCCTTTGTATAGTCATTTCTATGTATTTTATTATTATTTTTCTCTGTGTGTGAATAAATTTAATAAATAAAATAAATAAATTAATTGATGGTATTAATTGGCGCTGTTTACCGACACCCTAGAGATGAGAAGGAAAAATATTTCTATTCTTCACCGTACCTCTTGGCACAATTAAAAATCCACATAGCACAGTCTGGAATTGAATGCAAAACCTTGAAATCACATTGCATGTCCAATCAAATACAAGGTTGAGAACCGGTAGCTTCAGTGCGTCAATGAGGAGATATTTTTTAATAATTTTTAATGTCATTTAAAAATTGATCGGTAGCCATGGATTTATGCAAAAAAGAGAAACAGGACGGCTGTCACTGTCACTCATATTTTATCGGAGCCATCTAATAAACGAGTTTTTTCGTGTGAAACATATTTGTAGTTGTGTTGTTGGGTTGCGGACTGAATTGTTGAGGGTTCTTTCTCGGTCGTGTTGCTTCCAAGGCAGTCAGCTCTGTCAGTAAATTTCCTGACGGAAAAATCTTTTTACTAAAGTCTGGTTTTTCTCTCTTCATATTTTTTAAACAATCTTGGCGTGTCTCTTTGTTCAAATGTTCAAATAACTACTGATAAAATATAATTACTTGTTCTGCAAATGTAATTAGGTATAAAAAGAAAATGTGTGTGAAATTATTAACATAATGTCTTTTAATATTTATTATTGACGAATTACATTAAGGCCCATTGACCTTTGAGAATGGAGAGGGCTATGCTCGGAGTGTCCCTGCGTGATCAAATCAGAAATGAGGAGATTCGCAGGAGAACGAAAGTAACCGACATAGCCCGAAGAATTGCCAAACTTAAGTGGCAGTGGGCGGGGCACATTGCTCGCAGAATAGATGGCCGATGGGGCAGTAAAGTTGTGGAGTGGCGACCGCGTACTGGAAGGCGCAACGTGGCTACCCACGCTGGGGCCTATGCCCCCCACAAGGTGGACCGACGACCTGGTGAAGGTAGCGGGAATCCGCTGGATGCGGAAGACGCAGGACCGGTCGCTGTGGCGATGCTTGGGGGAGGCCTATGTCCAGCAGTGGACGCCTTTCGGCTGAAATGATGATGATGACATTAAGGCCCTAATCAGAGCTAAGTGGCGCCCTATCAGCAATAAAATAATTACTCGCTGAGCACATCATTTATCGAAAATCCGTTCTTAACCATTGAAGTATAAATATTAACTCTGTAAATTATAGTTCGGAGTAGTTGTTGATACAAAAAATGCGGATAAACTGCCATTTTGGCACTTTTTCTATCTACTACGAACTATAATTTACAGAATTAATAGTTTCTGATTAAACTACAGTACCTGTACTTCGATTGTTAAAAATGAATATTCGATAATTATTCAGCGAGTATTATTTTTTTTACTGATGGGGGCGCCACTAAACTTGTCTGCTACATTCCCCTTAATGAATAATAATGAAACATGCCTAGAAGTCTATTAAAATAAAATGTGTACAGGTTATAGGTACCCTGATAATGAAACATTCCTAAAAATTTAAAGATAAAAAGATAAAGATGTTTTTTTTTTTTGCGATGAGGAATTCTTCGAAATGCTGCTGGCCTCATGTAGGACAGAGGCCGGGGTGTGTGGGATTTTTACCCACTAAAACCCCTCCCGGAAGCCATTTATTTTTATTTTTTATCTTTATCTTCAGCACATTATTGTCCCCCTTATGGGGGACTTCGGGAATATAATAAGCCACCGGAGCCCTACCTGTGCTACGCCTATTGGCACGTCTCAAGGGAGACTTTATTGTCTCCCATTAAACTTTCCCGATTGGTTTGGTGCACATGGGGCGGCCCGAGACTACTTCGTGCCATCGGCATCCCTGAGGTCATTTTACTGGACACACAGAGTGTACCCCCACTCTGTACGTCGTGACCTCAAAGGCTCCCCATTCTCCAGTCGCGAATCGATAGGACGGGGAGTGCACCTTATAGCCCTATTAGGCTAGGTGCCGGAGAGGTTGCCTCTCCGGCGTCGCCTTCTCCGAGCAGGATCGGCCCTCTCTCGATCCCGCTCCGCAGTCTCCTTCTGGACCATATTGGTCTCGCAGAAGGAGGCTACTTCCCTCCAATTTGTTGTCTCTGCCAGCATAGAAAATATGGGTACCTACATGGTACATTACATGGTGGTAAAAATAATAAATAAAGTTCAACAATATTTTACCAGTTGGCATGCAAAAAATGTTAAATGTGTGAGCAGTTGAGCACGACATGAACATTGCATGATTCGTATGTATTATTAAAATTAAATGTGCCAGGGGAATCAACTCAAGATTTACCCAAAACAGTCGAGAGCGTTTGTATGGAGAAAAGACCACCCCCATTTCTTCTTAATCAGCATAGCTTTAAGAACGTTCATCAAAGCAGACCATGTCCAAAAGTGGAAGTTTATGGGTTGGATATTATAGAACGAATGAATGAATTAACCAAAACTAAACCATCTCCCCTTTTCCGACCGTTCCGTTGACCTTGTGAATCAAAGTAGTCGTAAAAATACGTTTGTTTCCGTAATTCCGTCCAAATCGGTAAAGTAACAAATTATTTTTAAGCTTTTTTTATAAAAAAAGGTTAGTACGATGTCCCGAGATGTGTTTAACAAAATTCTTACAAACGGGCAAAAGAAAAAAAAAGGTGCGCTGCTGTTCAAGTTTGATAGAATAAAGGTAGCGGGTTCTGTAGGATTATTTAAGGTTTTTTTTTATAAAGTATTTCTATCTTTTAAATTAAATAGGATCATTCGAAACAGACTTACCTCCAGTTTCCGAAAATTTACTAATCGTCTGTCAAATCTCAGGTCAAGCGTTGTCATTGGTTGTTAACATTTTTGCCGGCCAATCATAGGAGCTGACATGAGATTTGACAACAGATCAAATTGATCAGCCTTCTAGAAACTGGGGGTAAGTTGTGTATTGTTTTTTCAACGTTAAATAAAGAACGAAAAAATCTTCATTACGTAGGTATGGTAAAAAACTTTTTTATTTGAATATGTCAACGGTGTTAGCTATAAAAAAAAAGTTCATACTCGATTTTATACTCGAGCTATTTTTATAGAGGCAATTTAATTATTTTAATAGGTATACATTATTATTATTATTTTTATTAGGTAGGCATTTGGGTTATTTTTACACAGCACCATCTAGTCCCAAACTAAGCAGAGCTTGTAATAAGGGTACTAGAAAATGGATATAATACTCTTGTATACTTTTTTTTTTTAATACATTCTTATAGTACATAAGAAACACCCAGATTATTTTCATCGCATAAATATTTGTGTTCTGTGGGAATCGAACCCACGACCTCGTGATCAGCAGTCCGACACTGATCGAACCACTAGGCCGTCTGTACGTTGTGTTCGCGCCAAAAAGTCCATAAAATTGAGTGTTTCTATACCATTGATGTAACTTATTATAAACACAAACGAGGTCCTTCTCATAAAAAAAAAACTAGTTTGTTAGTAATTTCGACTATGGGCCCACCCTTTTCTCAATCAAATAAAAAAGTGAAACTCGCCCCATTTTTTTTATCAAACAAAAAAAAACACTACACAAACAAGGTGTAACAAATTAAATCAGGCCACTGTTACACGAACTGAACCCTAATACCGACCGGTCGGAAAAAGGGTAAAAAAACGTCGCCGAGGTTGGTCTCCGGTCACAAAAAACCTTGTTAAACTATGTATTTATATCGAGGGGATATTTGTATAGGTCCCTGCTGATTTTGGAATGCGATCGTATCTAGTAGTTGCCTATTTTTAACCGACTTCAAAAAAAGGAGGAGGTTATGTATTCCGCGGGTTTTTTTTTTTTTTTTTTTTTTTTTTTTTTTTTTTTTTTTTTTTCATGTATGTACACCGATTACTCCGAGATTTGTGGGCCGATTTACGTGGTTGTTTTTTTATTTGGTAGAGAAAGTCCGCGCGGTGGTCCCATATAAATTTTATTGACTTAGGTTAAGTAGTTTTTTAACCAGCTTCAATAAATCAGTTTATTTTAGCTTTACGTATCTAGATGATCTGCTCATTGGTTCCTCATTCTGAGAATTCTTGGCCGATATGCGTGTTTTTTTTTCACGATAGTGATTGGACGTTTGGAAGAACATGAGCGAGACCTTTGCCCAGCAGTGGGATAGCAAAGGTTAATAAAAATATATTCTCAAATTGGTTATATAAACATTTATGAATCAACCCTCAACTAAAAAGTATGAAATAAAAACTTTTTAACAAAAAATAAAACCGACTTCAAAAACCTTAACTAAAAAGTAAAAAATAATCATTGTATTTATTTTAAAATCTTAACTTAAACAACATTTTGAAGGCGGCGCGTGATTTTCATGTACGTTCACATAAACTGTTTTTACTATAGATATTGCGCTGGACTGTACATTACATGACGCAAAGGGTCAACCACGCGCCGCCTTAAAAATGTTGTTTAAGTTAAGATTTTAAAATAAATACAATGATTATTTTTTACTTTTTAGTTAAGGTTTTTGAAGTCGGTTTTATTTTTTGTTAAAAAGTTTTTTGGGGATAGAAATTATTGGAATTATGTTACTTGAAAATATTGTCTATGATTCAAGTTTAAGAAATGTTTGGGATTTTTTAATGTCATTGTGGCGGTCAATGGCTTGTGTTCAGCAGTTTATGTTTTTGGGCTGACGTTGAGTCATTTTAGCTGTAAACGATTTAAAAAAACTAGCGTAAGTTCGCGACTTCGCCCGCGTATGATTCGGTTTCTCATCAGAATATGCTATCACACATCCTTCGGGAATAGAATAGAACAGAATAGAATAGAATCTTTATTGGTGTGATTTTGGTACAGAATACTTTAGTTCTAATGTACGTAAGTACACATACATATTTTATGATTCACAAAATCTGCCAGTTGGCTTTCAATCACATGCTTTTTTCTGTTGGTCTAAGCATGCATTATAATTATTCAATCTTTAATCATAATTAATGACAAGTTTAAAAATAATAATTAAAATAAAATAAAATTCAATCTCAAAGTTTATGTAGAAATTTAGCGAATAATCACAAATTGATGTCAAAAAATTAATAAATATCATAGGTAGGTTAGGTACCCAATCAATGACAAACAATTTGTAAAGCTATAACACAGCATCGAGAACTGTATGGAGCACTCTCAGGTGTGCAGGTTTCCTCACGATGTTTTCCTTCTCCGTTAATCATCATTTCAGCCGAAAGACGTCTACTACAAGCCATAATCACCACGCTTGGCAGGCGAGTTGGCGATCGCAGTCGGTTAACGCTGCTGCCCATCCTCTGGTGAATCCCTTCGCCTTTTACGACACCCATGAGAAGATATAGGGTGCTGCAATTCTTTATGTCTGGCACCACACGGAACCACCGTTAATGCAAGTGCAATAATAAAATTCTGAATCAATCCAATTGGGCTGGGCAGCATTTGGCATACTTCGCCGAGTCTTCTCGTCGCCTATACCGCAAAGTTTGAAGACTAAGTTCTTCAACCAGTGCGTCCTACCTGTCACGACTTACGGTGCCGAGACGTGGACACTGACAGTTGAGCTAGTCCACAAATTCAAAGTCGCTCAGCGAGCTATGGAGCGAGCTATGCTTGGAGTTTCATTGAAGGATAAAATCCGTAACGAGATTATCCGGAGAAGAATCAGAGTGACTGACATAGTTTGTAGGATCAGTAAGCTGAAGTGGCAGTGGGCTGGCCATGTCTGTCGAAGGACCGATGGCCGCTGGAGCAGATGAGTCCTTGGGTTGAGAACGTGAATCGGCAAACGCAGCGTAGGGCGCCCCCCAGCCAGGTGGATTGATTGATTGACTGATTAAAGTAGCTGGGGGGACAGGATGCGGAAGGTAGAGGACCGAGTGTTGTGGCGCAACTTGGGAGAGGCCTATGTCCAGCAGTGGACTGCGATAGGCTGAGTTGATGAACCACAGATTAACGGGATGAAAACATTGCATCGGGTGGATTATTGTCCCGTTTTCATTCGTCCAAGGTCCCGTTGATAAGATTATTATACATAATAATACGAGATTATTATACATAATAACTCTTTTTACGTTTATTTCTAAAGGCAATATTCTCACTTTTAAACTCTTGTTTATTTCTGGCATTTACCTACATTATACTCACATTATTTAAATACATTTGATATAATAAACAATAACCTATTTTAAAAAGAGTTTATCCATGGAGTTTCTTGCCGGTTCTTCTCCATAGGACCCACAATTTGGAACCGTGCAACTAGAGCCTGACGTTTCAAAAGTGCCTGTAATTAGGTTTATTTGAAATAAAAATCATTTGATTGTTTTTTTTTTGATTGGTTATTTATTTGGACTTTACATTAATATTTCTTTAATACTGTTCCTTGCATCGATCCTAGCCGCTATTCATGGACATATGAAAAGGAAGTAAGAAATCAACTTTAAAAGTCAATGAATCGAAAACTGATTCATACCAAACATATCCTGTGGCGGTTTTAACAGCTCTTCTTAGTACAAAAAACCGGCCAAGTGCGAGTCGGACTCGCGAAGTAAGGGTTCCGTACCATCGACCTGATACCCCATAGAAACTGATTTAATTTACGAGAGTTCATCAGAAGACATCAACGCACCGTGCGCGAAATATAAATTTGTGCATCTCTTTCTTACGCAGGTACCACCACATATGTCTATGTTTGTCCTATTTTTAGTATTTGATGCTAAACTACATAGTATGCGCTATAACCAGACCAAGTTTGACCGTTTTGAAGATAGAGCTGGAACAAAAACGTTGAAAAAAATGCATGTTTTTCGAGGATTCTTGTATGGGGGACCGCTTTTGTATTTTTTTTTGAATTTTATTATTTGTCGTGGTAGGAGTCATAGCAGCACATATTCTGAGAAAATTTCAACCGGCTACCTATTACCATTCAAAAGATACAGCCCTGTGACAGACAGACGGATGGACGGACAGCGTAGCGAGAATAATACTATGTTGTGTAGGTAAAGTTTTGTAAGAGATTTAATTAATTTAGATAATTTTAGATTATGGAATCTGGTACGCCAGATGTTGCGGTGCCCTAGCAGGGTTCATGTTTGATACTATTATTCTACATGTAACACCTTATGAACACCATGAAAACAATAAATGATTATGATTAATAGGGTCCCGTTTGCCACACTTCGGGTACGGAACCCTAAAAAACTAATTGAATTATTACTAAATAACTAACCGGTTAAACTGTGGGCGGTTTAACTGTTCAGTGGGCGGGTTTAAGGTAACCGGTAATTATCTTTAACCTTATGGCAGCGCGGCTGCCGAGCGTGAGGTCTTTAGTTTGACTCCCAAAAAATGTCATTGTCATTTGTTTAACTTTTTTTTTTAGATTTACAGTAGTGTCATTAACAAATCAAATCAAATCAATTTATTTGCGAAATATGGGTAAAATTACATTTGATGTTAAAAATAAAAATTACATTTAGTATCACCATATTCAACCTTACGGCATGCAAATTTACACATACATTATAAAAGTCAAAATTAGAAGAAAAAAATGTCAATGACAATTATACAATATCACATTACTATGTCCAAGTTCAGTACCAAAAAATGTCAATTATACAATGTCTGAATTTCATATCATAATTTGTCATTTACATATTCGGTGACGCTGTAGTACCCCTTCATTAAAAGAATGTTTTTAATTTTATTTTTAAACATATTCGTACTTTCAATATCATGTATCATTCTAGGTAAATGGTTATAAACTCGAGGGGCCATACAAAATACACTTTTGTTTAGAAGAGCTGTTCTGTTTGGTGGAAAAGTTATTTGATAGTTTTGTCTTCTAGAAGACAGCTTTTCAAAAAGTTGTATATTCTAGAAAACGTAGCGTAACGTAGATATTAATTAGTTTTATCAAAACTTGTTACTGTCAATAGTTTTTAAGTACGTAGGTATATTAACATGCTATGGGACAATGTTATTAGCAAATCGGTTCGTGTGTAAGGGTAAAACATCTACCATATAACGGTGGCGCATCGCCGTGTGTCTGGTTGTGCGAAGATGAAAAGGTCTTGGGAGAATATGATCGTGCAATTCCAACGCACACTCACCGAAATGCATCCATTTGCAAAGCGATGGCGATATAGACCGAACCGTCAAGCACAGAATTAATACAGGATGGATGAAATGGCGGCAGGTCACGGGAACTATCTGTGACCCCCGAATTCCCCTTAAACTAAAGGGGAAAATTTACAAGACCACGCTGTCTTGTATGGATCGGAATGTTGGGCTACGAAAGGGAGGAATGAAAGGAAAAAAATAATAATTACATGCAGCTGAGATGAGAATGTTAAGAGGAATGTGTGGTGTAAAAGAATGGATATGATAAGAAATGAGTATGTGAGAGGGAGTTTGAAAGTAGCGCCAGTGACGGAAAAGTTGAGAAGCAGTAGATTGTCATGGTATGGACATGTGATGCGGAGAAATGAGGAACATGTTACGGCTATAAGAAAAGAGGTAGACCAAAGAAAAGATGGATGGATTGTGTGAAAAATGATATGGATAAAAATAAAGTGAACACGGAGATGACGGCTGATAGAGATTTATGGAAGAAAAAGACATGCTGCGCCGACCCCAAATAAATTGGGAGGATGATGATGACTCACCGAAATGCATCCGATAAAAGACCGACAGACTAGCAACTTTGCGCCGATGCTCGAGACTTTGTAGTATCGACCAGCGTATCGTTGCCAATAAGGTTCTTGGCACGCCTCTCGATCGACTCAAGAGCCTCAAGCTGATATTTGGCTAAACCATACCAAAGATGTGAGCAGTACTCTATACAACTTGTGCTTGGTATAATTTGAGCAGCTGCTCCAGTGTGAAGTACCGTCTGCCCTTAGATAGAATGCCAAGCAGACTAATTGATGATAATAATATTTTAAGTTGAATCGATTATTCATTTCGGTTGTATATCTATTATCTAAAACCATCGATATAATACCTGAATGGAGCCTCTTAGCCTTGTCATTTGATATCTATATTTATACATATAATATCTCATTGATATCTAGTGTCTTTTAATTTTTTTTTGGCACAGTGGTTTAGACTGTGTATTGATGAATGAATCTGTCATAACTTTTTATAATTTATAATGCTAGCAATACTGTTTATTGTTGCACGAAAATATTTATTACTTTACAATTTTAATACATAAATTGATAGAAAATGAATAATAGATTATATCAACCCGCCAAACAGTGATAGCCTAGTAGTTGAACGCTTGCCTTCCATGCAGGAGGGTGCGAGTTCGATCCCGGCACGCACCTCTGACTTTTCGGATTCATGTGCGGATCAGAATTTAATTATCACTTGCTTTAACGGTGAAGGAAAACATCGTGAGGAAACCTGCACACCAGAGAGTGCTCCATACAGTTCTCGATGGTGTGTGTAGTCCACCAACCCGCACTAGGCCAGCGTGGTGGACTAAGGTCTTAACCTTCTCATCCTGAGAAGAGGCCCGTGCCCAGCAGTGGGTCAGTAATGGGCTGATTATGTTAAACAGTGATGCTTGCATTGCTGTGTTCCGGTGCTCGTGGTACGGGTGCCGGGGACATTACAATCACATGAGACCATTCTCATGTCCTGGGTAAAGCAGGTGGTCCTTTAGTTCGTTTCGCTAAACAAAACCGTTTTTTTTTAAAGTTTAGTTAATTACAACTGAACACAATTTACTAACACAGAAATAGATAGAATACAACCATTCATCAAATCACAATTTTCACCATCATCATCATTTCAGCCGAAAGGCGTCCACTGCTGGACATAGGCCTCCCCCAAGCATCGCCACAACGACCGGTCCTGTGCCTTCCGCATCCAGCGGATTCCCGCGACCTTCACCAGGTCGTCGGTCCACTTTGTGGGGGTCCTACCCACGCTGCGCCTTCCATAACGATCGCCACTCCAGAACTTTACTGCCCCATCGGCCATCCGTTCTGCGAGCAATGTGCCCTGCCCACTGCCACTTAAGTTTGGCAATTCTTCGGGCTATGTCGGTTAATTTCGTTCTCCTGTGAATCTCCTCATTTCTGATTCGATCACGCCGGGACACTCCGAGCATAGCCCTCTCCATTGCCCTTTGAGTGAATTTGAGCCTTCTTATCAGGCCCATTGTGAGCGACCACGTTTCAGTACCGTAAGTAATTACTGCAACACACACTGGTCAAAGACTTTCGTCTTGAGACACTGCGGTATTTTGGACGAGAAGATATTGCGTAGTTTCCCGAACGCTGCCCAACCGAGTCAGATTCGACGATTGACCTCTTTCTCGAAGTTGGACTTACCTAGCTGGACAGTTTTTCCTAGGTATACATACATAATCGTCAACAACTTCGAGTGTAGATTCTCCGATGTTTACGGGAATGGGTGCTATATGGGAATTCACACAATTTTACTTGCGATTAATGCGTGGCAACTTTCCGAACAAAGAAAATTAATTTTAATAATGATGATGATGAGGTTATTTTCTATATGTATACTAAATTTCATTAAAATCCATACAATAGTTTTTGCGTAAAAGAGTAAGAACCATCCATACATCCTCAGAAACTTTTACGTTTATAATATTCTGTCATCAGCTACCTATCACAAAAGATATGCTGCTGTATATTTCATCATCATCATCATTTCAGCCGAAAGACGTCCACTTCTGGACATAGGCCTCTCCCAATAGGGGGGGCGATATTTCATAATTGCCACGCTTGGCGGGCGGGTTGGCGATCGCAGTTGGTTGGTTAAATACTCAGAGAACGCTGCTGCCCATCCTCTGGTGAATTCCTTAGTCGGCTTTTACGACACCCATAAGGGTGGTGCTATTATTTACGTCCGGCACCACACAGAACAAATCTATTGGTGGCTGGATATTTAGCATCATCATTATCATCATTTCAGCGGAAAGACGTCCACTGCTGGACATAGGCCTGACCCAAGCATCGCTACAACGTCCGGTCCTGCGCTTTCCGCATCCAGCGGATTTCCAAAAGTTTATTCTTGTTAAAATTCTAACGTATATTTTTCTTTTGTTACAGAAATTCCATAACAATGAGAGCAGTTGAAGAATAGAATGAAAATAAAAGAAGAATAACAAACCATGGAGAACACAAGAAGAGAAAAACCTCCCACTCAATATTTTACTGATAGAATACCAACTTTAAAAGATATAAATATGAAAGAGAAGAGTATAGACAAAATGAACATGACTATTGACTTCAGACATAGGCCTTATGTAATATACAATGATTTTATTAACAGTAAGAAGAATAATCGAAAAGAAGGTGTAACATATTGCTTTATAAGCGTAATAATTAGTTTCATATTCGGTCTAGCAATAGGAATTGTCCTAATGAGTGGCAAGTACGATGAAAAAGTCATAGTAAAAGATAGAGAAACAATACCACGAAATTTGAACTCCGTAAAACCTAAAACGGCAACAGAAAAAAATAGATTTGATGCCGTATCTTTTACGGGACAAGAAAACAAATATAGCAAAGACATTTACCCAAAAGGGCTTACTGAAGTCATGAAAGATATCTTAAAAGACACAAAGAGTGATAATAGGCATTCTTTAATAATAAATAAGACTTTTATCCCTGATAGCACGACTGTTCTATATGATAATATATTTTGGGGCCCTCAGATTGAAGATGCTATGCCTCAAGGGTACGGAGACAGTTCGGCTCAAATCTGGGAGAAGTACATCGATGAAACGGAAATAATAAAGATGGAATCAGGATGTGGGAGGATGCAGAATCGTCTAGTCACTTTTAAAGATGGATTACAAGCATGTGTCAGGTATAGACAAAACACAGACCAAATTCAAGGAGAAATCTTCAGTTTCTACGTTGGGAGACTACTGAACTTGACGAATTTAGCTCCTTCTGTAGTCAGAATAGTTGATTTGAAGGATAAGCTATGGAAAAATGTAGCAAATGATATAGCTACTGCCCAATGGAGTAGTAATAGAGCAGTTGTGTTAACACAATACATACCAAGCTTGGAATCTGCGTCTATACCAGACGTTTTCAGACCTACGACAAGACATTTAAATAAAATAGATATCATGAAAATGTCTTTAAAAGAAAATGATACCGAGATCAATAAACAGATCTTGATAGACAAACTGCGAGTTAAAGAATTGAAGTTAAAGCAAGACTTGAAAAACTTCACTCATATTGATTTGAAGCTTAATAAAAAGACAATTGAAAGATTCTTAGAACTAGCCCAGTGGTCAGATCTGATTATCTTTGACTTTCTAACAGCAAATTTGGATAGGATAGTGAACAATTTATTCAATTTTCAATGGAATGTCAATATCATGGACGGTCCAGCTCACAATCTAGCCAAGAAAATGGATAGTGGTCTGTTAATATTTCTAGACAATGAATCTGGACTTCTACATGGCTACAGACTTTTGAAGAAATATAATGTGTATCATAGTTTGATGTTAGACAATTTGTGCGTGTTTAGAAAAAGGACTATTGAAGCGCTGAAAAGACTTTTTATGAATAAATCTATAGGATCGTTGTTAAGTGAAATTTTTCATGAGAAGAACTCGGTTATAATTAGGGATATTTTACCTTCATTGCCGGAGAAGAATGCGAAGATTCTGCTTGAGAGGATAGGTAAAGTTTTGAATCAAGTTGAGAAATGTGAACTGAGTTATAGATAGCAACCTTTTTTGGTAAACTCGCACTGAGATTTTTTTTCACTCCTTAAAAACAAAGACTACGAATACACTGAGGTAATATGTACTACGTACTATAGAAGACACCTCGAATAAAATGTTTGAAGCACGTTTTAGAGCTCCTGCACTCTCACTCACTTAGCCACGCTCGCCACGCGCATGCTCCGCGGCCAGCAAATTGCGCGATATTTTTTGTTCTTAATGTCTACTCTGTACGAATATGATAAAATTCAATTTGAAGAAATACTTAATACAAACTAAATATTTTTTGTTTCACAATTTTGTTTCATTTTTTTATCAGTGCGAGCAGTAAAAAGTGATATTGTAATAGTGTTTTGATGCCAAATATTTATTATTTATTGTAAAAATATATGATTAGTATAATAAATGAAGAAATGTGTCAGTTGACATTGTGAGATCGAAAAAATGTGTTGAATATGATCGGTATTAGGTCTCACTCAATGGTATTAGGACTAAATGTTTTATTGTATCAACTTTTGTCGTTCAAAGTTTGTACATCTCAAATTATAAAATTCTTTGTTTATACTATTTCAAAAGTCATGTTGGTCCCTACATTTGTGTTCACTTAAATCAATAAAATGTAGGGACCACCTGTTTTTTTTTCGCGATTTCAGGTTTGGTCCCATAGTAAAAGTTGTTCATAATGATGAGTACAATGACCCCTTATCGGGAAATAAGCGATTCAAATTTCAGCGTGTATATTATTTCAGTAACACATTATTTCGACCTCTCAATAAATAAAGTGATATTTTTAGATAGGTGATTTTTTAATTATGTAAAAAAAATTGTCTGTACATTTAACGATAATTTATTAAATGAAATCCAGCGAATTAAATTTTAACACACCTTCTTGTGAGTCTATGTTTGTAACTATGTATGTAAAATCTTTGAATCTTTGAATCTTTGAAACTTCAAAATTATTCAACTGATTTTGATAGTATTTTGTTGTTAAACCATAAAATAAAATAAAAGTTGAGAGGTGTCAAGGGACACCCGGATGGAACGAAGTTCCTTTCGATTCGGTATTGCAGTTGTTATGGGCAAAGGTAGCCACTTAACATCAGGTGGGCCTTTAGCTCGTTTCGCCATCCAATACTATAAAAAAAAAAAAAGTGTCGTGACAACTTTTCGTAAGAATTTTTTCCGTCTAGCCCCCTTTCACAACACGCGATAAGGAACTACGTTCCAATAATTGTGTAACTCGCTCACAAATTGTAAATAGTTCACAGACAGCAATATTCATTGCGTTGATAAAGATGGTCCAGTGGACGGAATTAAGACATAAATCAATGTACATTTTTCAATGATATTTAAAAATACCTATAGATATGTTACACCTTAACAAAACCAACGAAAAAATTGTTCTTTACGTAGCTGTCACATTCATAGACACGTGAACTGGTACAACGTAAGTAAGTTAGTTACTTTCGCGTCATAATTGGTACACTTTCTGTACACATAAGACGGTTTTTTTTTGACATCCGTCACGCTTGGCGCCTTACCTGACGCGGACTAACAGCAAAATGTCCCATTTATGACGTTTATGAGTCTTCAGATTGCGCGCGCTAGTAACATGATCTATACTTTTAAACATCATTGAAATTTTTTAACTGACAAAATAATTACTATTAGTAAGTACTACTATTACTATTAGTATTACAATTACTAAGAAGGTACGAATTTTCAGCAGTGAGACAATAAAGCTCAAAACACACAGGACGGGTGTGGGTCGGCCGCACTCGACCCGTGTCCGCGTTTCGTATGTTAAATTGTCATCCATATAAAAACAAACAGGTCAATAGACCCGCCGTACTCCCGTCCCGACCCGCACCTGTCCTATGTGTGTTTTACGCTTTATTGTCTCTCATTGTGCTGAAAATCCCTCTCTTCTTTGAATGAGAAGAAGGTCTTAGGTTAGTCTATCACTCTGGCCTGGTGCGGAATGGCTAACTAATTTTAGAAATGGCTTTTAGAATGCCTTTACCAAATTATTTGTAAATAACGCATTTTTCATATTGTCAAATAAAATACCTAATAATCAAATGTGATCATTGAATTAAGGTAATAGGACAAGCTTTAATAAAAGAACTATGTTGTAAATAACATGTAAAAATGTATGTAAAAAAGTATAAATAAATTAAATTGAAAATATTTTTCGTTTTATATTTAATCCTTTTACCCGATGGGGCCGTAAAGTCCAGTGGCCTGATTCACAAACGTTCGAAAAGTTTCCGTTTCCGAAGTGAAATTTGACCTGCAAATAAAACAAAACGACCACTTCCTGCGACCATGAACGCTGCAAAACATTCGAAACGTCAGGAAAACCAATTTTAATAATAATACACTATATTTTATTTTTATAATATATTTTTTTTTTTTTAGATAATTCGGTTAAACTTGTTTTATTAAGAAACAAAACGATTTGAGAACCGCACGAATTCGGAAACGCAACGCGAAATTCATGGAAACTCTCCCGTGAGCCATTTGCTGCGGAAAGCACTCGATGTAAAATTAAAGAACTATGAATAGCGTTTCCGAATGCGTTCGATTCTCAATCGTATTTTTTTGTAATAAAACAAGTTTGACCGGACTACATCGCGTATTAACATTGCTTTTCCTGATGTTTCGAATGCTTTGCATCATTCGTGGTCGCAGGAAGTGGTCATTTTGTTTCGTTTGCCGGTCAAATTTCACTTCGGAAACGGAAACTTTTCGAACGTTTGTGAATTAGGCCACTGGAGTGGTGACGGCGTACTGGAAGGCGCAGCGTGGATAGGCCTTCCACAAGGTGGACCAACGACCTGGTGAAGGTTGCGGCAATCCGCTGGATGCGGAAAGCGCAGGACCAGGCGTTGTGGCGATGCTTGGGGGAGGCCTATGTCCAGCAGTGGACGTCTTTCGGCTGAAATGATGATTATACCATACAGAGAGCTAGCCTAATTACAGCCTATTCAATCTACAATTTTTAATGATCTACTACCCTTTTCACGGAGTGGTTTATTTTTGGAGCTATTATTAAGACGCTCTAAAATAATAAAAAAGATAATTAACAAAACCAAAAAACCCGACTGCTTGTAAATATAACTGAAAAGATGTAAACAAGACTTATATAGGTACATGTAGGTACATGTGAAAGTATCAAATCAACACGCAGTCGGAGGCTACGTATGTTTTTGGTCATGAATTTCAAAAGTAGTTCATAGGTAGCCTGGTGAAGGTCGCGGGAATCCGCTGGATGCGGAAGGCACAGGACCGGTCGTTGTGGCGATGTTTGGGGGAGGCCTATGTCCAGCAGTGGACGTCTTTCGGCTGAAATGATGATGATGATGTTGAGGTAGCCTCCGCCTGCGTGTTGATTTGATACTTTCACACATACCTACATGTACCTACACAAGTGTTGTTTACATCTTTTCAGTTATATTTACAAGCAGTCGGGTTTTTTGGTTTTGTTAATAAACCTTTTTATTTTAAAATTTTTAGTTCTTTCTTTTTAATATTTGAATATTTTGCTGTTTTTTTAGCATTTTTCATTACAAATTACATTTAAACATATAAGTTGTATATATTTTTGTAAAGCATTTATAAAATCCTTTATTTTGATACCCCACTCGATAGGTATTGACGGAAAAAAAAATGTTTGAAGAGGTAATATGGCGCCAAAAAGCGGCCATTTTAATTTGTATAATTTTGATATACCCAGTGTCACTCTCACAATTAAGACGAATCTAAAGACACCTCTCAAGCTAAAATCCATCAAGCCGTTTAGGCTACAGAGCGTGCCAAAGCAATATACATACATACATACACTCGAAAAACATAACCCTCCTTCTGGCGCAGTCGGGTAAAAAAGGCCGAAAACGTCTCATTAAGGCGTATGTAGCAGCCAAGTGGGGCGCCATCAGTAAAAAAATATTATTCGCTGAATACATCATTTATCGAAAATTCCGTTTTAACTATTGAAGTAGAGGTATTGTAGTTTAATCAGTGGGGCGCCACATGGCTGCTACATGCGCCTTAACCGACAACATTTGGAGCTGTGGCCTTTCTACTTCCAGAAAGTCTATAATAATATCGATACATCATTTCAGCCGAAAGACGTCCACTGCTGGACATAGGCCTCCCCTAAGCATCGCCACAACGACCGGTCCTGTGCCTTCCGCATCCAGCGGATTCCCGCGACCTTCACCAGGTCGTCGGTCCACCTTGTGGGGGCCTACCCACGCTGCGCCTTCCAGTACGCGGTCGCCACTCCAGAACTTTACTGCCCCATCGGCCATCCGTTCTGCGAGCAATGTGCCCCGCCCACTGCCACTTAAGTTTGGCAATTCTTCGGGCTATGTCGGTTACTTTCGTTCTCCTGCGAATCTCCTCATTTCTGATTCGATCACGCAGGGACACTCCGAGCATAGCCCTCTCCATTGCCCTTTGAGTGACTGAGCCTTCTTATCAGGTCCATTGTGAGCGACCACGTTTCAGTACCGTAAGTAATTACTGGCAACACACACTGGTCAAAGACTTTCGTCTTGAGACACTGCGGTATTTTGGACGAGAAGATATTGCGGAAGATATATCGATACGTACTCCGTTAATATAAAATAATCTCGTAAGCACACCTACGACCAGAAATGTGACTTGTGTAAGGGTATGAACAGTTAAGCTATAGAGCGAAAATATTTCAGGGAACCAAACGGAACATTTAGTGATAAGTAGGCTAAAATTCTCGTCGCCTATACCGCAAAGTTTGAAGACAAAGGTCTTTAACCAGTGCGCCCTACCTGTCATGACGTGGACACTGACAGTTGGGCTAGTCCACAAGTTCAAAGTCGCTCAGCGAGCTATGGAGAGAGCTATGCTTGGAGTTTCTTTGAAGGATAAAATCCGTAATGAGATTATCCGGAGAAGAACCGGAATGACCGACATAGCTTGTAGGATCAGTAAGCTGAAGTGGCAGTGGGCTGGCCATGTCTGTCGAAGGACCGATGGCCGTTGGAGCAGACGAGTCCTTGAGTGGAGACCGCGAATCGGCAAACGCAGCGTAGGGCGCCCCCCTGCCAGGTGGACCGACGACCTAAAGAACGTGGCTGGGGGGGGGGACTGGATGCGGAAGGCAGAGGACCGAGCGTTGTGGCGCAACTTGGGAGAGGCCTATGTCCAGCAGTGGACTGCGATAGGCTGAGTTGATTGATTGATTGATGAACAGTTAAGCTATAGAGCGCGCACTAGCGAAAATATTTCAGGGAACGAAACAGAACATGTGGTGATAAGTATGCTAAAATTACCCTAGAGGCTAACCAATTTTTTTTCATGTCAATTAAAGAATAGGATTAAAAATGGTGGCACTTCTATTTGCCTCTCGCTCACACGTAGAGTGTTGTGTGGCAAATAGGCAAATAGAAATGTATAAGTGCAGCTCTTTTCAATAATATTCTTTAATTGACTTTTTTATAGTAGGTGTAGGATGGCGAAACGAGCTAAAGGCCCACTTGATGTTAAGCGGTTACCTTTGCCCATAACAACTGCAATACCACCTAGGCTGTTACCTAAATGGTACCGCAAGTCGGTTCGCCAAACTGAGACATGAAGATGGAAAGTCTCATGTGATTGTAATTTCACCGGCACCCGTAGTTTCAAACCGAAGCAAAGCAATACAAGCATCACTGTTTGGCGGAGAAGTAGGTACGGTGGTAGTACTTCCCCGGACGAGCTCTTTCACAAAGGAGCTCTACTACTACTGACTGAGTAATATTTTTTTCAACACACTTGCTCGTAAAGTGGCTCTTATTGCATCGCTTTTAGGTTCATAATGTGGCTTATAACGCACGCGTGCTTTTTTCATTATATTATTGCACTAGTGCTTTTTACTTTACAGTTTATTTTTAAATCGCAGCGAAGAGTTTTTATGCCTGAACTAAGTTAAACATTTTTGGGAATAACTCAACTGTATTAATTAAAATATGCTATATAGACATTTCATTTCATCAAATTATTAATTTTTGTCAACAAATTAATAATAATTTGTGTTATAAATTAAAAAAAAACATTATAATATTTTTATATTAGGCTGTATGGCGGTTTCCTTCGACCACCTGTGCGCGCATAGCTGTATGTCACCGCGCGATCCGCGCGCCATTTTTATCATTTTTCACAAATTCAATATTTGTCTAAAATGTGTAATTCATGTTTTTTTTCCTCGCAAGTGTGTTGAAAAACGTCGTATGACACGCGTGAGCATTGACTATTATACTCTCGGCTCCATTACGCCCTCGCCTTCGGCTCGGGCTGCAATTCGGTCTCGAGTATAATAGTCAACTTAGCTCACTTGTATCATAATGTACTATTTTCATATTGTACTGAATCACTGTTTTAAATTAATAGATCTGCATACGCTTGACTCAAGGGTACCCTAATGCCACACATAATGATCGCTTGAAATATCAATGGCTTTCATTTTGCTTTTGCTCACAATATAATTATGCTGTACTGCAGTGTCGAGAACTGCCTTCTGAATCTGGTCACTGTTCCAGCCACCTCACGAGAGCCTCTATTCTTTAGGTGTTAGGCTCTTGGCTACTAGACTATTGGTTTGGATGTTACAAGTTACGAATATCGGCAAAATGATTACCGAATACATTATTATTAATAGGTATTCATAAATGGAAACTACATTAGCATTGCAAGTGTATTTCGTATGAAATTTGCTTCTTCTTCTTCGTGTCAGTGGTACGACTGATCTTTTGTCAGACTTGGCAAGCCCAAAACTTTGCAACCTCTACGGCGTTATCAGTGGCCGCACACAGGTCGCTTAAGGTGCAGGTGTTGGGGCACAATGGACAGGATAAGAGGTGAGGCATAGTTTGAGGGTCATACCCACAACCACACTCTGTCGCCGTTTTGTTGATGTAATTACATCTTCCCACTTGGGTTCGAAGTCGGTTGAGTGACTTCCAAGTGGACCAGGGAAGGTTATACCCCGCAAGAAGATGCTCTCTAGACTGGATGTAGTAAGTGGGTGGTGGGAGTGTTCTAAGCCACAGTTGAAGTTTGCTAACCACAAGTGATGCGCTCTATAGTTTGCTAATGCATACTTTGAGGAGAAGTACTTATCCAAACCGGTACGTTATAGTTGCAGTAAATATAAAGGGAATTTAGTTATTATTGCCCTCTTTAGTTCTATTAATCTATCTTTATTTAGTGTAAATACTATTAATTTTATAGGTACAGTCTAACAAAGCAATTGGTATACAGGCATAGAATATATACTAACGACAAGATGCGACACTTAAGCATGTGTGCTCGTAAAATTGCTCGCGGCTATGTATGCGGGGCGGGGCGAGCGCGGGGGCCGTGTGCGGTGCGCGGCGAATGGAACGGGCAGTCTCTGGGGTGCCCCAGCCAAGGCCTATTGCATTCACGCGCTCGCTCAAGGTCACCGGCGAGCGAGCTCAAACATACAACGAGTGTCACCACTGTGATACAGGGTAGAGAGATGTAAACCAAGTTTTCTCAGAAGATTATTAATGTTTTCGAGTGAAATATCATTTTAATAACGGACAAAGTTAAACTGTATTTATACAAAACCTTATTCAAACCATTCTATAATAACTTCCTGAGAAATCTTTGTTAGGCTGTACAATACTGCTCTAGGAAGTTTTAAGACTGATACACGGTGAATTTTAGGTGGTTTTGTAAATTAAAATGGGTCATTGTACTCATAATTATGAACAACTTTTACTGTGGGACCAACCATGAACATGAAAAAAAAGCCAGCTAATCCCATACATTTTTGTTCACATACATCGACAATATACATATAACGTGTAATCTGTATTCGTGCCATATTTCAGGAGGTGACTATACCACTGATACTGAACACTAATCAATAAAAAAATCAAAAGCAATTGCTTTAAAAAAAAATTAATTTACTAAAACAAAAAACCCAACTGCGTGTAAAAATAACAGAAAAGATATAAACAAGACTTATCAACACGCAGTCGGAGGCTACGTATGTTTTAGGTCATGAATTAGATAATAGTTCATAGGTAGCCTCCGCCTGCGTGTTGATAAGTCTTGTTTATATCTTTTCTGTTATTTTTACACGCAGTTGGGTTTTTTGTTTTAGTAAATTAATTTTTTTATTTTAAAATTTTTAGTTTTGTCATGTTTTACTTATCATACTTTTAATGTTTTTTTTTTGTCTAAAAGTCAAATTCATTTTTAACGTTGAATAATTTGTTGTTTTTTAGCATTTCTCATTCTAAATTAAATTTAAACATATAAGTTGTATATATTTTCGTAAACCATTTATAAAACTCTTTATTTTGATACCCCACTCGATAGGTTCTGAGCAAAAAAAATTTTTTGAAGTCACATAAAATGGCTCCAAAAAGCGGCCATTTTGATTTTTATAATTTTGATATACCCAGTGTCACTCTCACAATTAAGACGAATCCAACGACATCTCTCAAGCTAAGATCCATCAAGCCGTTTAGGCTACAGAGCGTGCCAAAGAAATATACATACATACATACATACATACATACATACATACATACATACATACATACATACATACATACATACATACATACATACATACATACATACATACACTCGAAAAACATAACCCTCCTTCTGGCGCAGTCGGGTAAAAATAAATTTCTTTTTATTTTTTTATTTACATACCTATTTGTAAACAAACAAATTCCCTCCGTGTGTCGCCTGCGACACAAAACCGACGTGTGGGAAACCACCAAAACAATTTGCAGGTATTTCTATCCTTTGACAATGCCGCATGACTTATTTTCAGAGTCGTTCGGGATTTATTTTCAAACCCTCGCTGTTTCTTGGTGAAAATTTGGTTATTAAATAATTAATTATTAATTATTGTTTAATAATTGGCTGCCTCGCTTCTGCAGTGCGTCGGGAATTTTTGCTGATGGCTTCGCCGCAATCAGGCGGAAGCGTGCCGCTTCGTTACTGCAGAGGATCCGGGGTAGCTCGAGCAGCCACCTCAATGTCATTGCAGACAAATTTGACTGTCCTATAATAAATCAAATGTCTAATTTACATGTACTAACATAGTTATTAAGATTACTACTAACAAATATTATGGATGACAATCTGAAATAAAATGATTATTATTATTTATTTATCGACGACCTCTGTGGTCTAGTGGTTCGAGTGTCGGACTGCTGATGGCGAGGTTGTGGGTTCGATTCCCACAGGACACAAATATTTGTGTGATGAACATAAGTATTTGTGTTGGTCTGGGTGTGTTGCCTATGTATTATAAGTATGTATTTACAACAACAAAAAAGTATATAAGTATTATATCCATTGTCTAGTACCCATACCACAAGCTCTGCTTAGTTTGGGACTAGATGGTGCTGTGTAAAAATGTCCCAAAGATATTTATTTATTTATTTATTATTAAATAATCGTAGAATTCTTCAAGTATTTTTAGATGACTAAGCACATTATTTATCATTTGCTCTAGAAATATGGCACGGTTACAGATCAACAACTTGTATAGAGAACAGCTAAACGAAAAAAAGAATTGAATAGGTTTTTGCTGGGCAAGCGTCGTCGTCGTCGACCGCACCATCGCTTAACATCAGGTGAGATGGCGGTCAAACGCAAGCCCATTTGATATAAAAAATAAAAAAATAAATTGAATTGAACAATCCTGGAGCGTGCAACGTTTAAAAGTAGAATAGAAACTTAATAGACTTATCAGTTGGAACCATACTATCGTGCTATCCCTTTTTAGGGTTCCGAAGTCCTACAAGGAACCCTTATAGTTTCGTCATGTCCGTCCGTCTGTCCGTCTGTCCGTCTGTTCGTCTGTCCGTCTGTCCGTCTGTCCGTCTGTCCGTCTGTCCTAATCCTTTACAGCTTAATAACTTCTACAGTTATAAACATAAGTAAATGAAATTTTGTTAAAAAATAGTCTACTTATAGATCTCAATTTTAAAAGAATAAAAAAATCGTTTTTACGTATTTTAGGGGTGGCGTCCATACATGTGAAATGAAGATGAAATTTTTTTTTTCGCTGCACCCCCTCGTATGGGGTATCAATGAATAGGTCTACTAAAATGAAGGTAATGTTTCATACACCACTTTTTTATCAGGTGTACCATCTGTGAAATATAGCGCGCCAAAGTGGCTTGCAATGTGTCCCCCCTCCCTGCCATTTCTAAACTATGCAACGTAGAAAGTTATAATCTTCCACATTGATAGACCTTTGTGAAAACTCTCTTTTAAAATTATTTTGAGTATAATGTGTAATTTTTTGAGTTATAGAGAGAAAACTGAAAAATACTTAAAACGTCCTAGTTCAAAGTTCATTGACCTTAGAGAAAAATGATGTTAGCAAATAATGCTCTTTTAGTTACTTTCTATTTGAAAAAATCACAAAAAGTAACTTTGTGTTATGTTGAACACACTTCTGCCAAATTGAGCTTCTCGAATTTATCGCTAGATGGCGCTACTAACAACACGCTCTGAGTCGCGAATGCTGCCGATTATTGCAAAAACTAAAAAAGCATAGCCATGATTAATATTCGATTTGATTCGTTTGTAATTACACCTACTTAAGGAACCCTATAATACTGAGCATGGCCCGACATGCTCTTGGCCGGTTTTTCTTATCGCTTATTCAACCTAGAAGCTGTGAACGACAAAAAAATTGCATCAGTTTAATCGCAGAATCGCAGTACACTCAATAAAGCTGCTATCTTAATCCCAAGATAGAAACTTTGACAGCTGTCAAACTTGTCAAAACAAATAGCCATTCTTTTTTTATCCGAGCTCCGAGAAGGGACAAATAATAAGGATAATTATGATATTAAGTATTTCATTGTAACAAGCTTTAACGGTGAAGAAAAACATCGTGAGGAAACCTGCACACCTGAGAGTGCTCCATATATTTCTCGATGGTGTGTGTTGTCCGCCAACTCGAAGTATAGGCAAAAAATATCTAATAGTATAGTACAGTCTAACGAAGCAATTGGTATACAGGGTAGAGAGATATAAATGAAGTTTTCTCAGAAGATTATGGATGTTTTCGAGTGAAATATCATTTTAATAACGGACAAAGTTAAACTGTATTTATACAAAACCCTATTCAAACCATGAGAAATCTTCATCTATATCTGGCGACCCTGTATACTAATTGCTTTGTTAGACTGTACCAATAAAATAAATAATAAATAAATGATTATTTTTGGGACATTTTACACATCACCATCTAGTCCCAAACTAAACAGAGCTTGTACTATGGGTACTAGACAATGGATATGATACTTATATACTTTGTTTTTTGTAAATACATAGGTACTTATAATACATAAGAAACACCATCATCATCATCATTTCAGCCAAAAGACGTCCACTGCTGGACATAGGCCTCCCCCAAGCATCGCCACAACGACCGGTCCTGTGCCTTCCGCATCCAGCGGAAGAAACACCAAGACCAACACAAACACTTATTTTCATCACACAAATATTTGTGTCCTGTGGGAATTTAACCCACAACCTCGTGATCAGCGGTCCGACACTCGAACCACTAGACCACAGACGTCGTCAAACCAATAGTACTAACATACAGAACGAACGGCCACTCACCGCCCCCCGCCAAATCAAGATTCCTCGCCCACGCCCCCCCCGCACGTTCCTCAGTATGACGGCACATGGACTGATGTCAATCGCACCTATCAGGTAACTATGACTTTGAGCCGTTTGGGGTCGAGACGCTCGGGACCAAAGACTTTGTGTACTGACGTAACTCGGGACATAGGGTCCGAGACACTTCGCGTGACCAGAGGGCTAGTTTGTTCTTTGACCAATTGCCATTCAACGTGGCAACGCTGCCAGTCTTCTGGGCACTTTTCCAGAAGACAGCGGTGTGGAGGAATACTTTGACGCCTAAGTGCGCCTTTTTATATAATTTTATTTTGTACTTGTATTTTATTTGAAGATTAATTAAGATAAAATTATTACGTAAAAAAAAACTAGTACAGATCAAAGAGACAAATGGATTGGAGTGATAGTAACGTATTTGCATTTGGCAAACTTCGCCGAGTCTTCTCGTCGCCTATACCGCAAAGTTTGAAGACAAAGGTCTTCAACCAGTGCGTCCTGCCAGTCATGACTTACGGTGCCGAGACGTGGACACTGACAGTTAGGCTAGTCCACAAATTTAAAGTCGCTCAGCGAGCTATGGAGCGAGCTATGTTTGGAGTTTCTTTGAAGGATAAAATCCGCAACGAGATTATCCGGAGAAGAACCGGGTTGACCGACATAGCTTGTAGGATCAGTAAGCTGAAGTGGCAGTGGGCTGGCCATGTCTGTCGAAGGACCGATGGCCGCTGGAGCAGACGAGTCCTTGAGTGGAGACCGCGTATCGGCAAACGCAGCGTAGGGCGCCCCCCTGCCAGGTGGACCGACGACCTAAAGAACGTGGCTGGGGGGGACTGGATGCGGAAGGCAGAGGACCGAGTGTTGTGGCGCAACTTGGAGAGGCCTATGTCCAGCAGTGGACTGCGATAGGCTGAGTTGATGATGAGTTGATGATAGTAACGTTGTTTTTCCCAAATCACCGTGTAATATTGCCAAATTAAAATGCTCGACTCGCATTTTTGAGATAAGACACAAAAAAAAACAAACAAATATTTATTAAAATCGCTCGGCCGTTTCGTATTATAAGGTGACATACAGACGAACAGTCACCGATAACATTTTGTAGTTATGTCCTTAAAGACGAACATAATATACTTTACTGCATGCACTTAAGGAGGTGGGTGACCGATTACGCGAGTATTTTTGCCGAGAGCGATCGGTTTTTGTGTTTGGGTTCTGTAAGTAAAATATTTAGCTTATCGAGTCGCCTTTTTTTAATATAAAAATAATAAATAAATATTTGGGACATTTTTACACAGCGACACATAGTCCCAAAATAAGCAAAGAAAAAAAATATGGGGAAATTTTCTTGAATATTCTTCATCATCATAATCATCAACTCAGCCTATCGCAGTCCACTGCTGGACATAGGCCTCTCCCAAGTTGCGCCACAACACTCGGTCCTCTGCCTTCCGCATCCAGTCCCTATATATTCTTAAATATTCTTCGCCCGGGAAAATTTCAAGGGTTGACCGCGAATTAGTAAACGCAGCTTAGGGCACCCCCCAGCTAGGTGGACTGACGACCTGAGGAAGGTAGCTGTCCAGCAGTGGACTGCGATAGGCTGAGTTGATGAAGGGTTAGTAAGGGTTACTTCAGCTTATCGTGTTAACTGTTTTTCAAGAGAGAAAATCTTTGTGGATACTCTCCACCCAGAAAATTTAAGGCTACTAATAAACCAGTAACTTGACTAGCTGGTCGTACTATTTACTGGACACCAGTGGCTAAGGGTCCATAATATAATAATAATAAATATTTTTGGGAAATTTTTCCACAGCACCATCTAGTCCCAAACTAAGCAGAGCTTGTGCTATGGGTGTAATGGGACAATGTGTGTAATGCATATTTTTTTAAAATTGTAAATACATAAGTACTTATAATACATAAGAAACACCCAGACCAACACAAACACTTATGTTCATTACACAAATATTTGTGTTGGAATCGAACCCACGACTTCGTGATCAGCAGTCCGACCCTTGAACCACTTGACCACAGACATCGAATTAAATTAAAAGTTGTTAAATTGTTTATTTTATTTTATTAAAGTACGATCTTACCTATTTTAGGATTTTTAAGTACTTACGACTGCCCTTCTGAAAATATTCACCCTTCGCCACTCCTGGACACCAGTTTATAAATCATGTGGGTTGGTTTTATTATTCTCCCCGTTGGACCCTAAAGGCTCGCCACTAGGACACGGCCTAATGGCGGCCACATTAAGTAAAAAAAGATACGTTATGAATCATCCGCTATCTGGATCTTAAAGCTTTTGATAATGGCGCCTCAGAGGCCTGCAGAGAGGACACTTGGTTGAAATATATTGTATTAGGTAAGAAAATCAACGTATATAAAGTTACACAAAAATATAAGCATGTTTGTATTTATTTTTATTACATTCTAAGGAAGGGAGTAAAATGTATCGTATAACGCGACCGTATGTTGGAACGCACCTCAGCGCTCCCGCCAAACCACGCGTCCCGCGCCGCAACGCCTCCCGTGTCGGTTCAACCAATCAGGAGGCCGAAGAAAATTCTAGAACCGGATCGGCGGCGGACCCCGTCCCCCGCCGCTCTCGGCCGAGTCGCGCCAGACAGACTCCTGCGCGCTACCGCGAATAACGCATCGGTCAATCTGTCGTGCGTATACTTACCTTTATATTGTCGTACCTACTGTAGTTTTAGTTAGTTCACCAGTGTCCAGTGTTGAAAAGTAACTTGCCATTGTGATACCTACCTACTCGAATACAGGACTTGGAGTTGTGAACTCTCCGCGTTTCATTGACCTACCTAAGAACACAGACCTTCGCTAAGAACCCCCACACTCAAACTGTTATACTGGCTGCCCAACGAGTGGGCGAAGTGCTAACTGTGTTCCGTGTGTATTGGTGTGATTCTTGTGTAAAATGCCACGTTCTACAACGCGTAGTCAACAACGTCATCAGACGGATCCCTTCGACGTCGGTTCAGAGCAAGATGAAGAGATTGCAACGCCAGAGCCAGCGGAGCCCCGCGCGCCCGCGGCCGAAGCGCCGACGCCCATCACAGCGAGCGACCTCGCCTCAATAATGGCGTCTCTACAGCAAGCCCAAGCCGAGAACTTCGAGCGGCTACTCACAAGAGTCATCGAAGCGCGGCCGCCATCTTGTTCGCCTGCGCTGGCTCCAGCCGCGCCAGCCACACCCACGCCGTCGACCGCTCAACCTGCATCTGGAAACTTCGCCACCTGCAAGGCTCGTTTCAGCGGAGCGACAACGGAATCCCTCGACGGTTTCGTCGATGCTATTGAAGCATTCAAGGACTGCGCGAACGTCAACGAAGCCAACGCCTTACGTGGGCTATCAATGCTACTTACACATGACGCGGCCACATGGTGGCAGGGAGTCAAGGCCACCGTCAGTACCTGGGACAGCGCTGTCCAATATTTACGCAGTGCCTTCGGAGACAACCGTCCTCCTCATCGTATTTACGTAGAGCTGTTTTCAAAGCCACAGCAACCTCAAGAAAGTACGGAGTTGTTCGTGGCCAAAGCACGGGCCCAGCTAGCGCGTCTACCAAGCGGTGACCTCATTGAAAAAGTCCAGTTAGACATGATATACGGACTACTCAATCATAAAATGCGAAAAAGGTTACGAAGAGAGGAATTCTCCGACTTCAATAGTCTCCTCCTAAAAGCTCGGAGTATCGAGGAATCCACAAAGGAATCTCAGACGCGCGCCGACACTTCAAAGCGTGCCGACACTTCAAAGGGTGCTGCCGACGCGCGCGCCACTGCTCCCCGCGCACGGTTCAAATCGCCTCCACCGGCAACGTCGCGGTCAGAAACGCAGCGAGCACCGAGTTCTCGTCAACCTACATCAACGGAGCCTGCCTCACGTCAAGACACGCCGAGCGTCGCCTCCAACATCACTCCAGTCGCCGAGAAACGACGATATTGCGTTTATTGTAAATATTACGGACATACACGTGATCAGTGTCGAAAATTAGTACAAACCGTTAATGACTCTCGTAATAGTAACGTAAACAGTAATAATAGTAATAAGATATCGTGTTACGGTTGCGGCGAGAGCGGAGTGGTGCGTTCTAATTGCTCTAAGTGCAATTCAAATTTTAGCGCGATCGATTTTATGCCTAATACATCGCGATCGCGAAGGTCGATGACCCCGGGTGCATCATCGTACGGTAAGCCGTCCACCCAGGTGAGTAACAGTAACATCAATGTTTCTTCTCCTATGGTCTGTACTGGGGCTGTACCTGACTCGTGTTCTCCTACTTGTAGTGTTTATTCTGAGAGCTCTAATTGTGTATATGTGGATACAACGCTCACCCCTACAGAACCGGGTTCTATTTTGCATAATAATGCATGTACACCCCCCGTAAATAATTTTGTCTCTAACCATAACGTTAATGTTCATAAACGTCATAATAAACAAAAAGGTTCAAGTTTTGCTTGTCGTGTAGATGATAGGTATTTGTTTACATCTTTATCCCCACCTGTTATGCAGGGGGAGCCCCATAACCGCACTTGTGTACCTAGTGAATTTGAATCAGCGCTTCCCAGGGAATCGGTTGATAACCAGTGCGTCATTAATAGTAATAATTTTAATAATAATACTCGCTCTTATCAGTGTCCGTCACGTAGTAGGGTGACCATGAATTTTTCGGGACACAACACGGAAACTAGTCTACCTAGTAGGGTGACTATGAATTCTTCAGGACAAAATCCGGAAATTAGTATACCGGGTAGGGGGACCACGAAATCCGAGAATGAGACGTTTATAACTTTTTCATCATTAAGTTCTCTGCCTAACGGCACACCGCGACGACCTATTTTAGGTATTGAGATTTTAGGAATCCATGGAACGGGTTTAATCGACACCGCGGCCAAGGGAACTATCGCCGGATCCTCACTCTACGCGTTACTGAAGCAGCAAAATCACGTCTTCGCGTCTAGTTCTATGCGTATCAAGCTCGCCGATGGTTCAGCACCAACGCGCCAAATGCTGTCAACTACACTGGAAGTCAAGATAAAAGGTAAGAGTGTCAATGTAGAATTTTTGGTGTTTCCTGATGCTACTGATAATGATACTTTGTTGGGTATAGACTTTTTGACAGCAGCTGGGTTGGATATTAATTTTGCTACTTCCACTTGGCACTTCCATGATTCTACAGAAGTGTACCCATTGGAGTATGAGTACCCCAATCACCTCGTGTCTTGTTCCGCTGCGGAAATTTTGAGGGAAGACGAGGGTACGATGCTGAGCCCTCTCGAACGTAATAACCTAGCTTCTCTCTTACAGCGTAACGACGATGTCTTCGGACCAGGGGGAGAACCAACCCCATACGCTGAGCATCATATCGATACAGGAGATCATCCGCCCATTTCGGTCCCGCCGTATCGCCTCACACCTGCAAAGAAGCAGTTAATGAAAACCGAACTTGACGCAATGCTCAAGGACGGTATCATTGAGGAATGCGAGTCTGCATGGACATCTCCTGCAGTTTTAGTTCCAAAAAAGGATAATAGCATCAGATTTTGTGTAGACTACCGCAAATTGAACGCTATCACTAAAACTGATACTTATCCTCTTCCGCTCATTGATGAGCTTCTTCAATTGACTAAACGTCATTGTTTTATGTCCTCAATCGATCTAAAAGCCGGCTATTGGCAGGTACAGGTACGCCCAGCTGATCGCGATAAAACTGCCTTTATAACGCCATTTGGAACATTCCGCTTTACGCGCATGCCGTTCGGACTGAAAAACGCGCCATCCACCTTCCAACGGCTGATCGATCGTTTCCGTTCTGGGGCTAGCTTACAAGGTGTCGTTTTGCTAGCTTATTTAGATGATCTGCTCGTCATTTCAGAGGATTTTACAAGCCATCTAGAAGATCTACAAAAGGTATTTGAAAGGTTACGTTTATTCGGCTTACGGGCTAATCGTACAAAGTGTTTCTTTACTCGCCCAGAGATTAATTACCTTGGTCATGTGATTACTCCGGAAGGTATTAAGCCGGACCCCTCGAAGGTCGATGCAGTCCTGCAGATGACCAGTCCTAAGAATTTAAAACATTTAAAATCATTCTTACAGACATGCTCCTGGTTTCGAAAGTTTGTTCCAAATTTTTCCCAGGTGGCTCAACCGTTAACTATACTCACTCGTAAGAAGGAGTCATGGAGATGGGATAGTCAACAACAAGAAGCATTCGAGTGCCTGAAGAAAAAACTAACGTCTGCACCTATATTGGTTCAAGCCGATTATTCCAAAGCTTTTGTGTTGCGAACAGACGCCAGCAACTACGCTTTAGGGGCTGTCCTATTACAGGGAGAGGGACCTGAAGAGAAACCTATAGAATATGCCAGTCGTTTGTTGACTTCCGCAGAGAAAAACTATACCACGACCGAAAGGGAAGCTTTAGCAGTTGTTTGGGCAACAGATAAGTTCCGTGGATATCTTGATGGTCACTTTGTTATTGTCAAAAGTGATCACCAGCCGCTTAAGTGGCTGATGACTCTCAAAACTCCTAATGGGCGTCTCATAAGATGGGCAATGAAATTACAGGCCTTCGATATTCGTTTTGAATATACCCCTGGCAAAGCCAATGTTGTGGCCGATGCATTAAGCCGTCCTCAGTGCGACAATACCAACATTCAAAGTTGTGATGTCTGTAGTGTCATCGTCGACTTACCGCGTGTAAATCCAGCTGACCTTCGTAAGGAGCAGCTTGACGATCCCGAGGTTGCCACAATCATCAAAAACCTTGAAGACACCGGATCGGTCGACACCCAATGGTTAGATAGAGGTTACCTTATGGACCAAGGTGTTCTATATCGCTATCTTCCAGATTCGGACAGTGAACAGCCACAGCTCATCGTGCCGCTTACTATGCGTGAAAAAATATTGCAGGAATACCATGACGCTCCCACCGCCGGTCATCAAGGGGTAGAACGGACCTTCAACCGGATCATCCAAAATTATTACTTTGTTGGGATGCGTAAGTATATTACAGAGTATCTAAAAAACTGCGAAGAGTGTCAGCGCTACAAGGCATCTAATCAAAAACCCGCTGGACTCTTACAGACGCCAGTCCTCAATCAGCGTGGAGAAGTACTCGCCATCGATTTATTTGGACCCTTACCGGAAGGTGACCATGGCGAGAAATGGATACTCTTAGTCGAAGATACGGCCACCAGGTGGGTTGAATTGTTTGCTTTGACAGAAGCGACCGCCGAGATATGTGCTCCCGTACTCATTAATGAATATTTTCTTAGATATGGCTTCCCACGCCGCATCATATCGGACAACGGTGTCCAATTTGTTTCAGCGACCATGCAACAATGTATGTTTATTCTCGGTATCAAACAAAACCTTATTCCGTTGTATCACCCTGAAGCAAATCCTGCCGAGAGAAAGAATCGAGATTTACGTACCCAGCTCTCGATGTTAGTTAAAAATGAACATCGCATGTGGCCAAAATTCCTATCCTCGGTACGTTTTGCCATGAATAGTGCCACGTGTTCCACTACGGGAGCCACTCCCGCGCAAGTTATGTTTGCCCGTGAGATGCGTACCCCCTTCGATGCGCAACGCGACTTAAGAGCTATCTTGGATAAAGAGAATTTCCTACCTCAAGTAACCCCGTATCTCCGTCGATTTTTAGATAATTGGGATAACATTAGAGATAGGGCAGAACGTCATCAGGACGACAGGAAGATTCACGCTGACAAAACCCGACAGACCGTTACTTACCAAGAAGGTGACTTAGTTTTTATCACCACTCACTTACTTAGTGATGCTGCAAAAGGTAGAACCCGTAAATTCATGCCGAAACGTGATGGACCCTATCGCATAAGTAAGGTAGTTAGTCCCACTACCTATGAAGTCGCTGATTTAAATTCCAAAATCCTGGGTAAGTTTCATGTTTCTGATTTAAAGTCATACCATAATAAGTCAGGTCAGGTATCAGCTCCCGTACAGCCTCGGCGCCTTCGTGGACGGCCACGTCGTTCTTTTTCTGCCGAGCCCCCACCGAGACGTCGTAGTGACTCGGAGGGGGAGGATATAACGCGACCGTATGTTGGAACGCACCTCAGCGCTCCCGCCAAACCACGCGTCCCGCGCCGCAACGCCTCCCGTGTCGGTTCAACCAATCAGGAGGCCGAAGAAAATTCTAGAACCGGATCGGCGGCGGACCCCGTCCCCCGCCGCTCTCGGCCGAGTCGCGCCAGACAGACTCCTGCGCGCTACCGCGAATAACGCATCGGTCAATCTGTCGTGCGTATACTTACCTTTATATTGTCGTACCTACTGTAGTTTTAGTTAGTTCACCAGTGTCCAGTGTTGAAAAGTAACTTGCCATTGTGATACCTACCTACTCGAATACAGGACTTGGAGTTGTGAACTCTCCGCGTTTCATTGACCTACCTAAGAACACAGACCTTCGCTAAGAACCCCCACACTCAAACTGTTATAATCGTTAAATAAACGAATAAATATTTTTGGTACATTTTACGCAGCTCCATCTAGTATCTAGTTGCAAACTAAGCAGAGCTTGTACTATGGATATGATATTTATATACACACATTTTCTACGTGAAATTTGTTTTAGGCGTTGTCTTAATACAACGCGACTAGGCAACCATCGCAAGTTCGGTCGAATTTCGTTCGCGCGAGCCTGCAATCTCAATCTGCAATTTCTTCTCGTGGGTGTCGTAAAAGGTGAGTATTTATTCAACCAACTACGATCGCCAACCCACCTGCTAAGCGTGGTGATTATGGCATATCTTCCCCTTTTGGGGTGGCCTATGTCCAGCTGTGGAAGTCTTTCAGCTAAAATGATGAAATGATGAGCCCGCGATCACACGTACAGTGTCGAATAGGTGACCTAATTAGCATTCGCACGAAAATCACTGAGGCGAGTGAGAGTGCAGGAGCTCTAAAACGTGTTACATACATTTTGTTCGAGGTGTCTTCTCTAGTACGTAGTACATATTACAGCAGTGACGAAAATCGCGCGATAATGTCATGCCATGAACATAATTCACGCGAGCTTGCGATGGTCGCGTAGTCGCGTTGTATTAGGACAACGCCTTTGACCCGAGGTTTATTAGACATTTGTTATGAGTTCGATGAAGTGATTCAAGTTAATATTATTTTTCATATTCCACTTACAAATAAGCAAATAGGCAGTAAACTAAAAATCAGTTTTCTATTCATTTAATTATTTATAATTTATGTACACACAATAATATATGAAAGGAGACAGCATTAAAATTATTTCGTAGAAAGGTACTGCTTATTTCAAATAAATTTCTACCAGCAGACATGCGAGATGAGAAATAAATATTAAAAAAAAAAAAAAAAAAAATATTTTTTTGGGACATTTTACACAGCACCATCTTAGTCCCAAACTAAGCAGAGCTTGTAATATGGGTACTAGACAATGGATATAATACTTTTAGCTATCCCTAAGGAAAACAGATATGAAATTAAAATAACGATACGAAAAATATCTTTTTATCAGTTTTTCTACAATAATAATAATTTGAACACTTTCATCAATAAAAATACAACCGAAAATAACAGTAACTATCTAAAGAGCTATGATCAGAATAGTACGTCTGAACTACACCACGTCTCGAGCAAAAGTGAGTCCCACTCTTCGGAGCACGATTATAATTACGTCATGACGTTATTCAACCGGAAGAAGGCGTATTTTATTCTCATTGGCTGAGTGACGTTTACAACGTTTGTCATAAAATCAAAACATCCGGCAAATATAAGTCAAGTTGTCTCCTTTACTCTAATACGGCCTCTCCTGACTGGGGAACGTCCTCGTTCTCCTATTGTCTTCGTTCCTCTGCTACAGGTTCATCATGGTCCAATGACGGCATTGGGCGAGGCTCAGCGTCGCCTGGTAGTATGCACGTAGCTCAGCACCACTCAATGTACCGGAGCATGGTGCGTTTTCAATACTAGCAGTGTCTCGTCTCGGCATTGACTCTCCAAAGCTTCACCTGTATTAAAAAGAAAGCACGCACATGTTAGCAAAGCTATAAAAATCTCTTTAGCAACAAAGATTGCTAAAGAGAACTCGTAAGACCGCGCAGGCTTACGTGGTGTTGGTTAGTGAGAAAGAAGCACAACGTTAGCGATCTCATAATAAACAACAAGAGAAAGAGGCACTACGTTAGCATTTCTCGTAATACACAACAAGAGAAAGAGGCACTACGTTAGCGTTTCTCGTAATACACAACAAGAGAAAGAGGCACTACGTTAGCGTTTCTCGTAATACACAACAAGAGAAAGAGGCACTACGTTAGCGTTTCTCGTAATACACAACAAGAGAAAGAGGCACTACGTTAGCATTTCTCACGACAGACAGATAGCAAGAGAAAGAGGCACTACGTTAGCATTTCTCACGATGTACAGGAAAGTAGCACAATGTAAGCTTTCCCTGTAATAATCTGATACCAAACCAGTGCATCAAGAAGGTGGCACGACGTTAGCTCTTCTTGGGGCACATACATACCAAGCTACTTACTTTCAAGGTAAGCGGAACAGGTCTCAGGAGTCCATTCACCCCGCCATGGCACGATATACTCAGCCGCGGCCTGGGTAGACTTCCTGTACGAACCTGCTACAATCCAAAGCTCATAGCGGCGGTGGGGCAGGGCCTGCACAACGCGATACGGCCCGCGCATACCAGAGTCGAGCTTGCCAGTCACCTGTACCTTTTTAATCACAAAAACAGATGAATCAAGTTCAAAATTACGTGGTGGTAACCTGATTGACCAAGGAGTCCTGCTTCTCTTGATTAGCTCTAAGCCGCTCAGACACTGTGTCTAGTCATATCTCGCAGGCTTCGCGATTGGGATGTGATCCCTATAACACTACATCACGTACGGGACGACGGATCAATGAAGTAGCAGCATCAATACCATCTTTGTCTCTGCATTACCCTAAGGTTGTCTGGTAGAGAACGCCTTTGGCGTTAAGACCGCCTTTGTACCCTGTTGTGCATAAAGAATTAAATAAATAAATAAATAAATAAATAAATACCAACCAGAAGGTTCAACGAAGAACATTGCGTGGTTTTGTGTTTGGTAATGTTCAAAACTAGCTGCAGACACCACATTATATCTGACCATTCAATCTGACGATAGTTGGACTGATTTCGAATCATATTAAGTACTGTCCTACAATATCGCTCAACCTGTCCATAAGACGAAGATGTACTTAAACACCTAGTTCGGTCATCCAATTGAGAAATTCATTACATTGAAACATACGGCCACGATCCGCCACAACTAACTTACCAAATAATGACAGGGTGTTAGTTACAAGACGTTTTAGTTCTTTGGCATCCCGTCTAACCATCTGGTATAAAAGGCAAAAATTGGAAAACGCGTTAATTACATAACGTTACGTTACGTTTACGACTACGTTTACGTTATAACGATAACCGTTAGACTGGTCTAATGGTCCTAAAGCATCAACAAATCGGGAACATCAGGTTTTTCCCATGAATGGATTGGTTAGAGAGGGGCTCTGGCAATCTTTTCATGAGAAATACACACTACGCAATGAGAAATGTAGTTTTGAACAAATTCTCTAAGGCTAGGAAACCAAAATTGTTTTCTAATTAAATCGACTGTCTTATCTACACCAGATGATCATGTTCATCAAGAAACACTCTGAGTAAACTAAGCCTGTGTTCTTTCGGAATGAAACACAAAAGTTTAGGATCTTCACCCACAGGTGTGTACTTATAGTACAGAAGGTCGTTCTTTTTAATGTAGTGGGTAGATTCTAATTGCCCGTTAGTCAACTTTTGAATCAAAGTCTGTCTCGTTATCTGCCGCCTGTGCAATTTGTGACCACCCTCGTTAATTGCATTAATACAGTCCCATACCCCACTGAGCTCGCATCAGTATGGACCTCTATTGGTAACGATGGGTCATAAATAGTCAGTATGGGTTCACTCGTAAGATGACTAACTATTTCGCGTCGCGATTGCTCTTGTTCATGACCCCAAAGAAAAGGTACACCCCTTTTAGTGAGATGAGCAATACTAGCAGTTTTAGCAGCAAAACTAGCAATGTATAGGCGAAAATAACTGCTCAGGCCAAGAAATTGTCGTACCTGCTAGACATTCTTAGGCGTAGGTTCACCAAGTTCTTAGACTTTTTGTTGACTCGGCTGTACCTGACATTCATTAATAGTTCTCCACAAGTATTCTATGGTCGTAGCAAAAAATGAGCATTTTTTTAAATTAATTGAAAGTCCAGCGTTAGTCAGAGTTTGAAACACCTCGCGGAACGTGGAATCCCGTTGCCATATCAAGACTCGTGAACCATTTATGCTTCCCTAAGCGATCTATGTAGTCGTCTATCAAAGGGATTGGGAATCTGTCCTCGACTGTTATCTCATTAAGCTTGCGGAAGTCTACACACATACGGTCAGAACCGTCCTGTTTAACGAGCAGAATAAGACTCGCAAAATGAGATACCGACTTCCGAATGATTCCTTTTCCAAGAAGATCACGTATGATCTCGCGAACACGTAAAAATTCAGATTGAGAGAGTCTATAGGGCCTGTAATTTACATGAGTCACTATTTTGCTTAATTGACATACTACCAGTAGTCACGTTTAGGTTGCAGTACCAGTAATAAAAATGTTTTCGAACTCGTTAATTATATCGAGCAGCCTTGCAAGTTCATCACCACAAAGCGTGGTGTTGATAGGCTTTTGTTCATAAAACTCAAGCGTTAACACTTGAGAAGTGGGTAGTAAGGCATTGTTTATTTGGAGTGCAAATATACGTGACACACTCATGATAATACATCTACCTCTAATGTAATTTCCTTAAACTCAATCGGCAAAGTTATATAAAAAGAAGACTCGACTTCCTGACTACCTATTCCCTTTAAGACACGAAAAGCAGGTTTACGAATGCAATCAAAATGTTTCAACAATGAAGAGGAAATTAATGAAATTGTTGATCCGCTATCAATAAAAAAAAACTACGGGGACACCCTGTATAACTGCTACTAAAATATCATTTTCACGAACATTTTTGTTTTCACGACAAAAGTTGACGTTGTTTTTGTTGCGTGATTCTGATTTTAATCTTGCAAAACAAGTATCAATTTTGTGTCCAGTTTTCTTACAAAATCCACAAGGCATTTGCTAGAAACTTTGGATGGGCCAGCTATCATTAATGTGGCTAGAGTTATCATTTTGCTCGGACTTTAAACGTTTGGAACAGTTGGCCTGACTATGACCATGTAAACCACATCGAAAGCACTTGCCTTCCTCAAACTTACGTTTTCTGGAAGCTTGATCATCATTACTATTTACGTTCGAAGAATCACGTTTCGATTCCTAACATCCGAGTGCTTTTGATTATTAGATCTACTACTGCTTGGTTTCACATAAATAGAAAATAATTCGACCAAATCAGAAAGTGACAGTTTAGAATTGGAGGCAGCTGCTCGTATTTGAGGGTCTGTAACGCCATGAATAATTATAGCTGTAGTCAGTTCGTCACTCAACCCTTTTACTACACGTAAGCGAAGTAACGAACGACGTGCATAATCAGCATATTATGTTTGGTAGTGATTGGAGATGATGATGGAGATTCTCTTATGCGTTGTATATGCTTTCCAAAGTCGTGAACCAAAAAGCAGTACTGACAGCATATAATGCCTATGTTTCTTCCACTCTAAGATATGGTATCATATTTTGGGGTAATTCAACAGATAGAGAAGAAGCTTTTAAAGCCCAAAAGAAATGTGTTAGGGCTGTGTGTAAGCTAAGACTACCTAATAGTTGCAGGCCGCATTTCAAAGATTTAGGCATTCTTACATTACCGTCGCTATACATTTTCGAATTAGCTGTATTTATTAAGTCACATTCCGAACTATTTCCAACGTTAAACATTAGGCGACACCGTGATAAAATACAAGCAGTTTCCCACGTCACAGCATTATTTGACAGTAATATACTAGGCATGGCTCCTAAACTTTATAATAAAATTCCAAAACCCATAAGGAATATTCGTGACTTAAGATTATTTAAAAAGGAGTTAAAATTGTTTTTAATCAGTAAAACTTATTATTCAATCAATGAATTCCTATCTGATTATAATATTTCAATGTAAGAGATTTGTATTCACTACCGGTATCTAATTAATAATCTAATAAATCAATAATGATTTGAATATTTTGAATGCAGCTAATTCCTATAAAATCTATTATTATAAAAAAAAAAAAAAAACATGTGTAAATTTAAATCTTAAATAATAATTATGTAAATAAAGTAAATTAATGTAATTCATTCTAATAATAATGTTTAATAATGTTCTATAATATGTTTAATTAATTAAGTACTAATATTTGTATGCCACCTGTGGCAGCACACAGAGAGACTACCTATAATGTACCTAACACCAAAATTACCTGTGTACACAAATAAACATTTTGATTTGATTTTGATTTGATTTGATTTGATTTGATTTGATGGTATTCATAACTTCAAATAAAATGTTAGCTACATCAGGTTTTCTAGAACACAACGGCTTGAATTCGCGTTTAAAATTACTCCAACTCCGATAATTTTTACCCACTCGTTGACCCATGTACGAACGTCACCTTTTAAACAATTGCCGATACGAGAAAGACTCGTTATCGCTCCAGTTATTTAAAACTTTCGCACGATCTACCTCCTCGCACCAGGTATCTATGTCATGCAATTTAGGATCAAAGTAAGACATATGAAAAGATTGGTTCGATCTCACCATGGTATTGATGGAACGAATGGCATCCACGATCCTGTCTGTAGCGCTGGACTCCGCGTCACCATCGGTGACACCGCTGACAGACCGCGCTCCAGATGTAAATATCCGCACTGGTGACGGCGACACCTGTTGATTTTCTAACCTCCGCTCGTTGCTATCCATCGGACGACGGACAAGGGGGATGGTAGTAACGGCAACGTCGTTCTTCTCACAGCCTCGGTTAAAGGCGGTAATTCCATCGGTGGCGGTGTAGACAAACGTACATTCTGATTTTCTAACGCTAAATTCGTCGCGACAAAATTACTTTCATCTGCTGTTTTAGCTCGCTATCAGGAGATCTATCACGACAATCATCATAAGCACAATTAGCATCACCATATTTCCACTGCCACGATTAGATATTTCGCCTCGGGCTTAACAGGAAATAATCTAAACGCACAACTATGATTTCTAAAAGATTACGTTATAAAACTAGGTAGGTAGGTACTTGCTTTTTCTTTTTTTTTTTTAGCTGTACTAAACACGAGAAAATTAAATCACAGGATGGAAGCCGACCTGAACACAAGTTCAGATCCCAGTTCTGATTTTAGCTATCCCTAAGGAAAACAGATATGAAATTAAAATAACGATACGAAAAATATCTTTTTATCAGTTTTTCTACAATAATAATAATTTGAACACTTTCATCAATAAAAATACAACCGAAAATAACAGTAACTATCTAAAGAGCTATGATCAGAATAGTACGTCTGAACTACACCACGTCTCGAGCAAAAGTGAGTCCCACTCTTCGGAGCACGATTATAATTACGTCATGACGTTATTCAACCGGAAGAAGGCGTATTTTATTCTCATTGGCTGAGTGACGTTTACAACGTTTGTCATAAAATCAAAACATCCGGCAAATATAAGTCAAGTTGTCTCCTTTACTCTAATAATACTTATATACTTTTTTTTTAAAAACTTACTTTTTTTTTTCTTTTTTTTTTTACTTAAGTAAGAAATGTAGACAACAGTGTGTAAAAAAGATGAGATGAGAAACCTAAAATTAGTTTTAATAAAGCAATAGTTACTTAAATAAATACATATAAATTATATAGGTATAGGTAAATAAGATATAAATATTATACAATAACAAATTAGGAGGAAAGGTAATGCTCTTTAACACGTCTTGAAGATAGATATAGATTGAGAATTCCGTATGCTAGGCGGGAGTGAGTTCCATAATCTTACTGCATGCACAGAGAAGGCATAAGAATAGAAATCCGTTTTGTGAGGTTGAAATTTAAGAAGAGTTTTAAGGTGAGATCTGCAAGTAGCATCAGAAGGTACCTATCAGACGAGTATCCTATCTGCGACCTATAGTCTATGTAAAAGCCCACTTGTACAGGGAGGTCTGTAAGTGACAGGTCTGTCTCACTTGCCACTATAGCTTAGCTAAGTGCCGCCTCTCGGTGACACTAGAAGTACCTACCTACTGTTTATTGAAAACACAATCCCATCGTGTGATTACCGGCAAAGACTAGCGTAAACCCAGCCCAGCCAGACGGCGGGTTTATATTGTCTTATACCTACATGCTGAAATTTTAATCGCTTAATTCCCGAAAAGGGGTCATTGTACTCATCATTATGAACAACTTTTACTATGGGACCAACCCTGAAATCGCGGAAAAAAAATCAGTTGGTCCCTACATTTCATCGATTTAAGTGACCACAATTTTTTTCGCGATTTCAGTGTTGGTCCCATAGTAAAAGTTGTTCATTAGGATGAGTACAATGACCCCTTTTCGGGAATTTAAAATTGATTTATGGTTTTTCTGTACACCGCTTGGTTCGTCGACATTCATTACAACAAGATGTGGGGTGAACACGACAAAACATTATTTATTTATTTCTTTATGCACAACAGGGTACAAAGGCGGTCTTAACGCCATAGGCGTTCTCTACCAGACAACCTTAGGGTAATGCAGAGACAAAGAATAAGGTAGATGCACCAGTAAAGTAGTAAAATATGTTTCGTACTACGGACTTATAATTACATATAATAAAATAATAAAAAAAATAGATAAATACATATGTACATTATACATATAATAAAATATATAAAATAAATATCTTCGGGACATTTTTACACAGCACCATCTAGTCCCAAACTAAGCAGAGCTTGTGGTATGGGTACTAGACAATGGATATAATACTTATATACTTTTTTTTGTTGTAAAATATATATTAATATATATTATACATACCTACATATATAACTATAAATATACGAGCATGTAATCGCAAATTCTTCCCAATAAGGTTATTTGCTGCAAAATTATAATACACCCCCATTTTTTCTAGTCTCTGCTGAATTTGGCCAAATTTTACTAATGGGACTACGGAATAAAAAAAACAATGGAAAGTGGCATACGGCTACTGCACGCGTGGCACAATTAAGCGTGGATGCGCAATATTAACTTTATCGTGCTTAGATAGATAGATATTCTATTATTATTTGAAAAGAGTATATCCATGGAGTTTCATGCCGGCTCTTCCCCATAGGACGAAGTTTTTCGAACTAGATAAAAAAAAAAAAAAAAAAAAATCGCATAAATGGTGTACAGTAAACACTTACAATTTTTAATAGTAGTTATACAAATTCTCGGTATGAAGTGTTTGTTTGAACTTTGGTACTCAATGTAAGATTTAACTTGTGTTATGGGTAGATTCATAAATAACGTTTTGAAAGTGCATACTTAACCAGCCCATTACTGTCCCACTGCTGGGCACGGGCCTCTTCTCAGTATGAGAAGGCTAAGGCCTTAGTCCACCATGCTGGCCTAGTGCGGGTTGGCATACTAAATGCTTATTCGAAATAAAAACCTTTGACTTTGACTTTGATCTATATATCTATCGTGCTTAGTTTCCCGCTGTGATACTATGACGTCTCAAATGCTTACGTGACATACTAGATTATACCTTATTGTGTAACTATAAGGTGTAAAAATTATTGTGACTGCCTCGTTGGTCTAGTGGTCGCAAGCGCGACTGCTGAGCGTGGGGTCCTGGGTTCAATTCCCGGGTCGGGCAAAGTGTTATTGAGTTTTTTCAGTTTGAAATTCTCAGTAGCAGCCTGAAGTCTGGATTTGTGCCCGGTTAATGGCAATAGGCTCGCTCCCTATTACATGGGACTTACAACATAACTGGCGAAATGCGGGTGTACTATACACCTCTGCCTACCCCTTCGGGGAAATACAGGCGTGATGTTATGTTGTGTGTTATGTTAAAAATAGAGACATCTCTATGGGAATTATTTTTCGGTCTGCTATAATTTAAAAATTTCAAAAAAAAAAAAAAATTTTTTTTTATCTAAAACTACTTGTATTAAAACGAGTTTAACCGGATTATATCGCGTAGGTATATTATTTAAATTGCTTTTCCTGACGTTTCGAAAGCTTTGCAGCGTTCGTGGTCGCAGGAATACTAAGATGACAAGCTCTTTACATATACCTATTTCAAAAAAAAATATGTTAATCTACCGTATTTTTTATTTTTATTATAGTCTTTTCGATGCACGCAGTAATCGCTCACAATGTCATTATGTTTTACAGCGTTGCGTGCTGTTTGGAAACCAGTTCTAAAAATAATCAAGTCTGGAGCACTGAGGTAATATGTGCTTATGTAGGTACTACGTAGGTACTAGAGTAGACATTACGAACAAAAAATATCGCGCAACTTGCTGGCCGCGGAGCACGCGCGGCGCGTACGTAACTAAGCGAGTGAGAGTGCAGGAGCTCTAAAACGTGCTACAAACATTTTGTTCGAGGTGTCTTCTCTAGTACGTAGTAAATATTACCTCAGTGGTCCGGAGTCCTGACAAATGCCTGAAAATCCTGACGTGTCAGGACAAATCCTGACGATTTGCTGTTGACTATAGTACACACCGTACACACGGCTACACATCAAGTTATACTTATCCAGTATAAGCTGACCTCGCATTGTAGAAGCTTTCCGAACAATGAAAAGTCAGCTTATACTGGAAATGTACAGCTTGATGTGTAGCCTTGCGTACATGAGAATTAGCATCACCATTCTCTATTGATAAAATGTTTTACACACCTACTATAACTGTTTTACCCATCCTGTTAAGGTAATATAGCTTAATAATAAATGAGTCAGTCAAAACAGTTGCGCTTGCACATCATTCAATCCGAAATGGCGGACGCCGGCCATTTTGACAAATCGTTTGTCATGGAGTTAGGAAGGAAATTTAATTGACTGAGTAGAAGAAGAAACAGCTGTTTGAGTTATAGTTGAACGAATGCCTTCCATGAAGGGGGATCCAAGTTCGATTTCGGCCCGCACCTCTGATTTGACTTTTCGAATAAATAAATAAATTTAATTAAATGTATGGACGCACAGAGAAATAATAATTAAATACGTAAAATACATAGAAATGAAAAGTACAAAGGCATTGTTTATTTCTTTAAGAAATTTCTTCCAGCAGACTTCATCAGCTCAGCCTATCGCAGTCCACTGCTGGACATCCAAGCTACGCTACAACACTGAGTCCTCTGCCTTCCGCATCCAGTCCCCCCCAGCCACCTTCTTCAGGTACCTAATCGGTCCACCTGGCCGGGGGGTGCCCTACGCTGCTTTTGCCGATTCGCGGTCTCCACTCAAGGACTCGTCTGCTCCAGCGGCCGTCAGTTCTTCGACAGGCATGGCCAGCCCACTGCCTCTTCAGCTTACTGATCCTACGAGCTATATCAGGCCATCCGGTTCTTCTTCTTCTGGTGGTATACGATATGTAACAAACGCCCTGTTGTTCCTGTAAGGTACGTTATCAGAATCGATATTCATACGTAAGGACACAACTCATTTGGAAAAACTCTTTAATAAAAATAATCAAATTAAATATTAAATCATTATTAATTGTAAATTGAAAGTGATACTTTTAATATTGATTTAATATTTAATTTGATTATTTTTATTGAAGAGATTTTCCAAATGAGTTGTGTCCTTTCGTATGAATATCGATTCTGATAACGTACCTCACAGGGCTATTGTTACTGTGAGTTTGCACTGACGAAACATTCACATAAAAACATGTTGAAAAGTCAGTTTTCTGTTAATGTATCGAATCGCATTCGCATTATCACACAACTTGTTGAAACAAAACTTGTTTGACATTTCATAGTCTATTGACATGTTTCACAATAAATTTCGATACACTTCAAAGTATCTGCTTTCAGCCATACATGTTTACGGACCTCATTGGAAAACACAAAAAACGAGATTTATACAAGTTGCAAGACATGATTAAGCATAAACGTCAGCCGTGACAAATCTATAGACAAACATGTCAATGGATAAGTTTTTAGTCAGTGGAAACACATCCAACAACAAATCTTGAAATCTGTCAAAGAATTTACTCAGTTTTCTGCAGTGCGAACGTAAAAAAAAAACAAGACAAAACAAGTTGTGACATTAGTTTCATATGACAAGTTTCGAGACATTACATGTTAAATGTTTTTTGGTGCAAACCCACAGTTACATGTTGTAAAACATTTTGTGTTAATTTAATATTTAGGTACCTTCTCCAAAATTGATGTAACTTCTTGTAAAAAGTCATTTATTAGTAAAGTGCGTTCGTAACTGCCGAATTATTTAAATAAGATATTATTTATTATACAAATCGATGGACCAACTAGTTTTGTGTCTGTGTGTCATATACAAATGATTCAGACATATAAATAAAGATGTGTGTTTTTAGATTGGATATGCGATGTATCTATAGCGCTAATAATATAATTTGTAATTATTAATTTGTCTGCCAAGCGTTACGAATTTGATTATCACTCGCTTTGACGGTGAAGGAAAACATTGTGAGGAAACTTGCGCACCTGAGAGTGCTCCATACAGCTCTCGATGGTGTGTGTAGTGCGATTTTTTTTATTATAACAACATTCGATGTACCTTATATATTGCAAATAAAGAATTTAAATTTGATAACCCGCACTAGGCCAGCGGAGTGGACAAAGGCCTGAACTTTTCTCATTTTGAGAAGAGGCCTAGGTCAAAAAGTGGGATAGAAGTGAGCTGATGACTGAAGGAAAATTCCTTACTTACTTACTTCTTGTAATAAGGATTTGTGTGAGAACAATGCTGAGCAACGCCTGGACTGATCTTTTAAAGAAAATGCTCACTGAAATGTCATGCTGATGGTGGCGTTAGTGTCGGGTCGTTAAGTTCCCTTCAATATGTGATGCTCGCGTCATGCTCGTGAACGGGTGCTGTCTCTCGGGACAGGTCAGCTCCTACATACTATGGCAACTCTTTTTACGTTTATTTCTAAAGGCAATATTCTCACTTTTAAAATCTTGTTAATTTTTTACATTAACCTACATTATACTCACATTATTTGAATAAATTTGATGTACCTAATAAACAATAACCTATTTTAAAAAGAGTATATTCTCCTTTTTTCTCTTTCGTGATTTCAGGCTTGGTCCTAAAGTTGTTCAAAATGACCCCTTTACGGGAAAGAAGCGTTTAAAATTTCAGCATGTATATAGTATAGTATTATATTATCTGTGACGGAAATAGAGTTATTAGCTGACGTCACCTTTAAGCGCCATCTGGTGGGTAACGTCAAAGTTACTGCTAACTATTAAATAAAACAAACAAAAATACATGTTTTAACTATGGACCGAACCTGAGCCCTGTGGTATCTCAGTCCAACGCAAGATGTTTCCTGCCATTTATGCTCCTATTATTGTGAAATTTAGCCGTAGCGATGTAACGACTGCGCGGATTGTACGATCTTCAAGGTTAAGCTGCACTTGCCGCGGTCAGTCTGTGGATGGGTGACCGTTTCGTTACACATCGAGACCCCTCCGTGCCTCGGAGAGCACGTTAAGCTGTCGGTCCCGGTTGTCATACGAATATCTATGGCAGTCGTTACGGGTAGTCAGAAGCCTGAAAGTCTGACAACTGGTCTAACCTCCGAATGTCAGTATTACCCAGTAATTGGGTTGCGGGGGTCTGATGGCAGTCTCTCCGTGTACAATACTGATGTTCAGCCGCATCTGGCTAGACTGGAAGCCGACCCCAATATAATTGGAAAAAGGCTCGGAGGATGATGATTGTGAAATTTAGCATTATAATGAACTGGACAAAAAATATTAATTTTAAGGATAAGTTCGTTCCTGAACCCACACCTTTTTGAAGTAAAACTTCTTTACGCACGCTTGACTTGGGGAGCGGGAGGGAAGCTGGTGAATGCGTTACGAAATGCGAGGCGAACGGAGGGGGTAGTGCGGGACGCGGGGAGCGAGGCGCGGTACGGCCACTACACAGCGCTGGCAGATGTATCTACGCGCGCCGCGCCGCCATGCCTTTGTTCTCATTGAAATATTATTGACGGGTGACGGAGATATAACTTAGTGAAGTTTTACTTCAGTCGTGTGCACACTCGTTTTTTTTATTTTTAAAGAAAATTACGACGCAGTATCATTTAATTCTACCAACGATCTTGTAATAATAAAATGTCTAGCCTCATATACCTATAACCTAACATAGTATCAGAACGATGTTAGTCACTGTCCCCGCTGACCTTTGCAACATAAAAACGTCAAGTTACTTTATGACGCACTATAAAAAACGATGATAAAAATTCGCATAGCTATCCGATTTGACACTAGTGTTTTCATCCGATTTTTCTTATTGTGTCAATGGCTTTCTAGGTATCAGATGGCCTTTGATCAGAGTTGCATGCATGCGCTATGACCTGTAGATGGCAAAGAAAACTGCCGGGTAGAATGCAAAACGTAAGGTGTGCTACAATATTCAGGCCGGCAACATTCGATTCGGCAGTATTAATTTTGTTGAACAACGCAGCAACTACTATAATTTTTGGCTTTTATCCGGCTCGTGCCGATCGGCAAAGACACCCGGCACTCTCGAGTCACTTTCGGTCGATCAGCAAAACCTGAGCGACATAAGTCGGCAGTTGATATTTACCGCCCGGCTGTACCGATCAATGCTCACCCGAGTAAGGGGCCTCTTTCCCGAACATTCATCTACTTTTCTTTTTTGATTGATTTTGCCGCCCGGCGGCGGTGGCAATTAATGCCGGCCGAAATATGTGTGTAGCACCCCTAAAGCGTGCTGAAAGAAGGAGCACCGTAGTGGTTTTCCAATCGAAAAACGAAATTCTTAGATTTTAGGTTGAAAATCTGCGGATGGGATTATTGACCCGTTTCAAACAATAGCTTGGAATTTTTAAGCTTAAGGCTGGTTTTCCACCAAAGATTTGCGAGGTAGCTAGGCAGTACGAGGAACAACATTTAATTAGACTTTTCCCAACTACCTATGTTGGGATCGGCTTATCTAACCCAGGTGCGGCTGAACATCAGTATTTTACACGAGGCGACCGCCATCTTGTTAGGGATTCCAATATTGCAATCCGGCCAGTAAAATATCTTCAACAAACAAACTAAAATTAGTTTTTATTTTATTGTTAGGTACATAACACTTAAACAAATATATATTCTTTATCAATATAATATGCAAAGCAGATGTATTTTTTATTTTGTAATAATTTGTGAATACATTTTTATTGATTCTAGGTTTTATATTTGTCTAATAATAATGATATTATTATTGTATGGACATGTGATTAGATAAAGAGTGATTAATATGAATTTTAATGGGTGGAGAGGGAGAGGGAGACCAAAAAAAAGATGGATGGATTGCGTGAAGACTGATATGGATGATGGGATGACGGTTGACAGAGGACAATGGAAGAAGACGGCATATTTTGCTGACCCCAATGATCTTTTTAAAAGTACAGGTATGTTAAAAGTGCGCGCAAACTGAAGACTCGAAAAAGTCCTAATTAGGACGTTTTGCTATTACTCCGCTTCAAGCAAGAGGCCGAGCGTGATCGGTGTAATGAAAAAAACAAAAATGGCTAGTGTGTGTACAAAAAGTGTACCAATTATGACGCGAAAGTGACGTAACTTACTTACTTGTACTAGGTTATGCGTACGTATACTGCCTCTGCGTACGGAACATTTTTTCGTTCGTTTTGTTAGGGTATATGTAACATATCTATAATTTTAAATATGATTGGCTGACCCAAAGTAACTTGGGGCCAGGGCAGAAAGATGATGATGTTATCTTGCTTGTATTTTTTTATAGTATCTGATAGCGAAACGAGCTAAAGACCCACCTGATGTTAAGCGGTTACCTTTGCCCATAACAACTTCAATACCACCTAGGCTGTTACCTAAATGGTACCGCAAGTCGGTTCGCCCAACTGAGACATGAAGATGGAAAGTCTCATGTGATTGTAATTTCACCGGCACCGGTACCCTTCAGACAAGCAGCATTGCTGTGTTTTGGTTCACTATTTGGCGGAGAAGTAGATACGGTGGTAGTACTTCCCCGGATTAATTGTAGTAATTGCTGTGTGATTTCATAAAATTCCTGTGCAGTTGCCTAAATGATATTGTAAGTCGCATTCACCAAACTGAGACATGAAGATGGAAAGTCTCATGTGATTGTAATGTCCCCGGCACCCGTACCACGAGCACTGGAACACAGCAATGCGAGCGCCAGAAAAAAGTACAATATTGGGTAGTACTTCCCCGGACGCGCTCAGACTCTATCTACTAGTCTGCTTTTTCTCTCTTGTCTTATTTAATAAACAATCTTGGCATGTACCTGTTTTAAAATTACTGCTGATAAAATATAATTACTAGTTCTGCACATGTAATTTAGGTTAAAAATGTCATTTAGTGTGTGAAATTGTTAACAAAATGCCCTTTAATAATTGTTATTGACGAATTGCATTAAAAAGACATGCCAAGATTGTTTACTAAATAAGACAAAAGAGACAACAACAGAGTATCCTACTAAGTCACTCTGCAAATCATATTTACTAGTATTATAATAACATGTTTTATTATAATATAGTTATATATGTGTGTGTCGTTTGTTCTCTAGTCTTGGCGCGAGTCAACATTCTAATATTGTTTGATCAGTTTGTATAAAACCTTTGTGTTCTCTATAAAAGACAGTTATTGATTACATCGACTGGATAGGCTTGAGAATAGGGTTGCCAGATGGTATCCAAACGGAGGACATGTCCTCCATTTAACAAAAACCGTCCTCCCATCCTCCCTCGCCTACCGAATGACCGCCAACTGACCCAACGCTGCTAACTCAGACACCGCACGGTGCGTTGGAATATTTTTTTCTCAATAATATAAATGTAGGTAATAAAAACAATAATAGTAATTTTTATCGTTTTACTCACGCACGTAAGGAGGACGTAACATATTTACTAGTATTATAATAACATGTTTTATTATAATATATAACCTTTAGATCGTAGATATTTCATAATCATATTAAAATAATGTGGCCATTCAAAATCAAATTTTATTATTTTTCACATAAATTTATAGTGATTATAAATACATATTGTATTGTTAAAATATTTTAGTGCAATCATATTAAATTTCATTTTTATTACTATGACTTAAGTGCCTAAAACAGAATAGAATATTATTATATTATTAGTGATTTAGGTATGTATTTTGGGAATCATCATTTATATTGAGATAGTTTGTAGTAGCAGAGCTCCTTTGTGAAAGAGCTCGTCCGGGGAAGTACTACCACCGTACCAACTTCTCCGTCAAATAGTGATGCTTGCATTGCTGTGTTTCGGTCTGAAGGGTACGGGTGCCGGTGAAATTATAATCACATGAGACTTTCCATCTTCATGTCTCAGTTTGGCGAACCGACTCGCGGTACCATTTAGGCAACAGCCTAGGTGGTATTGCAGTTGTTATGGGCAAAGGTAATCGCTTAACATCAGGTGGGCCTTTAGCTCGTTTCGCCATCCTATACTATAAAAAAAAACCCGCTACCCGAATAGGCTGAATTTTGCGTTAGCGTTGATGAGGAAGTGATTATGAGGAAGAGGATGCTTCTTCTTCTTCTATCGTGTCGACATGAGCTACATAATGATAATAGCTTATGCCGTGGGGAAAAGATTAGCCAGTCGGCAGGTTGGTAGCGGGGCTGACTGCCCAGGGTGCGCCGGACGATCAATTAAATATCGTCACTCGTGGAGGCTCTTTTAATGCACCCCAAGAGGATGCTGATGAGGAAGTATTAGAAGTACATGTTGAGGATGCGGATAGGGAAGAGGATATGATGATGAGGATGAGCAAAAAGGTGAGTAGGAGGATGATTGTTAGGAAGAGAAAAATCTTACAAGGAAATTGTTCGGAAATTCAAAATTTAAATTAAAAAATATATAATAGTCAAACCTGGATGAGCGAGAGTTCGAGGGACCGGAATCTTTTTCCCGCTTATGGAGGATTTTCACTTAACCAAGTTTCTCACTTATAGAGGTGCAGGAGCGGTTTTTCTCACTTACAGAGGTAATCAAGAAAGAAAGAAAGAAAGAAACACATTTATTGGACACAAATCGACAAACACATACACAACAACAATAGCAACAAAAAGATAAACAAGTGTGATAATAAAATTATGACAAAAAAAGAAACAATATTATTGACGCGCACAACATGAACACAAAAGGGTATAGCAGGGGATGGTACTAGCACGACAGTAACCAGTAGGTATTGCTCTAATTACACATAAGAAAGAGAAGAAATAGGTAACATTGCTAGGTTATTGTACATCGCTAGTCTCGCTGTGGCATTATGTGTCCAAAAGGCCACAAGCTCAGCTAATGCTACAGGTCTAACTGCAGCGCTGATTTTCAGTTGAGGCCTCAGGTGTAGACTTATATATTACTAGCGTAGAAATAATTGTAATCAGCGTATCTTTTACAAATATCATTTCTTGCACTTTTAATATCGTCAATGTTACACATTTCTCTAAATGTTTAACTTGATTTAGTAGATATTATTAAAACATGGCTTAATAACCTTAATAACCTGCAGGGCAATTGCGTAACTCATTTGACAGTTTCATTTTGATGTAAAATTGAAGACGATGTTGATAAAATCGCAACCAAACATTGGAATTGTGTAACGACATAGAGGTACTTCATTATGAAGTAAATGACGTCAAGATGGAAATCCATTGCAATGTAAATGACGTCATGTATGTTAGATCACGTTTCGTTATGTAAGTAAGCTGCTGCAAGTATGCATTTTAAGTTTTATCATTCATTCAATTTCATGATGAATCCCTCCGAGATCGTAATCAACAGATTTGTAGTTACGCAATTTGAATTGTATCATTTTTCCGGATTAAAACGTCAAAATTTACATTTTGTTCATTGCGATGCAGTTACACAGTTGCCCTGCTGGTCTTTGACAGTTCACCAGAGGTCCACGCTTGAGGTTTGCCAGCGAGCAATGGAGCGCAGTATCCTGGGAGTCAGACTCACAGGCCGAATCCGGAACACAATACTGCGCTCCAAAACACAGATTGCTGACGTCACTAAAAAAGCTGCCAAGCTTAAGTGGGACTGGGCCGGACACGTTTGCCGAATGTCGGTAAATTTTCAGGCTAAAATTTGTACCGAGTGGGTCCCGAAAAACGTGCAACGGCATCCAGGCGAAGATGGCGGGACGAGCTGGACTCGTATAGAAAAGACTGGTCCACACTTGCACTTGACCGGAAAGAGCGGAATAAGGAAAGGGAGGCCTTTGCCCTGCAGTGGGACAATATAGGCTGAAAATAATAAATAAAAATAATAATAATGCCCGACCCAGTTCTCGAAAATGGTCATGCCACATTATACTGGGATCGGTCTATCATCACTGATAGGACTATTGTACACAATAAGCCTGATATAGTGATGATAGATCGATTGGAGCGCTGCACGATGATTGTTGATGTCATCGTCCCGCATGACGAGAATCTCGTGAAGGCCGAAAAAGATAAAGAAATAAAATATCTTGACTAGGCACACGAGGTTGTCGACATGTGGGATGTTGACTCAGCAGTCATCGTGTCGATTGTCGTTACGGCCAATGGCATAATGGCAAAGAGCCTCGACCAACACCTACAGAGGCTCTCACTAGGCAGCTCGGTCAAGGGCTTGATTCAGAAAGCGGTTCTTCTGGACACGGCACGTATCGTTAGGAAGTTCCTCTCTCTGAGGCCCTGACCACCGGTAGCTTGGACCCTGTTCCTGATGCTACGGTGGGCTACTGTTTTTATATATCTTTAAATGTTTTTTATTTCTTGTTTTTTGTAAAAATGTAAAAATATATGTAATAAAATGAATAAATGGAATAAAAATAACTAATTGTAAAAAATATTCACGGGTCCTGAAAATACATTTCTTATTGCGGCCGCTAGACGGCGCCCCTGTCGTGCACTTAGCCAATAGTCTACATAATATTATGATGTATGTTTGTGTATCGTATTCTATGAAAGTATTGGATGTTTAGAAGATGATTTTAGCTGTGTACGCTTCATTAAGTGAAGTGTAGTACGAATTTATAGTTTTGATACTTGTTATATATTTTTTTAATAACATAATTAATAATAAACATTAAAAAACAGACAACATTAAACATTGTGTTATGTTAATACATATAATCTGATTTCTGACTAAAAATAACGGCATCTTGGAATGGAAAATACTTTACAAACCACGGACGAATGAAAAGCGGACGGAATCTCGCTAAACAATAAATGAAGCATCCATAGTATGCCGGCTCGCTTAAAAGTACGGGGCATCAATAGTATGCCAAAAAGCCGCGATTACGCAAAAAATCTAGTGTGACGGTAGTCATTGTTGTAGTGTCACAAATAAAATACTAATATGAATCTGGTGTGCTAAAATGCTTTCGAAATTATAGTGGGTTTAGGAAAAAATTAAGTGCTTCAGTCTTTGTTTTGCGAGATTCCGTCTGCCTTTTTAGGGTTCCGTACCCGAAGGGTTCCAAACCGGACCCTATTACTCTCGCTACGCTGTCCGTCCGTCCGTCCGTCCGAATATGTGTTGCTATGAGGTGTATCACGACAAATACTAAAAACAAAAAAAAAAACAAAAACCAAAGGGGGTCCCCATACAAGAAACCTCAAAAAACGTGCATTTTTTTCAACGTTTTTGTTCCTGCTCTATCTTCAAAACGGTAATATATACCGGCGTCAAACTTGGTCAGATTATAGTGGATATTATGTAATTTAGCAACAAATACTAAATATAAGACAAACATAGACATATGTGGTGGTACCAGCGTAAGAAAGACATGCAAAAATGCATATTTCGTACACTGTGCGTTGATGTCTTTTGGTAAACTCTCGTAAATTAAATTAGTTTTTATGGGGTATCAGGTCGTTGAGAGGTACAGAACCCTTACTGCGCGAGTCTGACTCGCACTTGGCTGGTTTTTTTATTTATTCTTTAGAGTTCAAACCTTACGTTATATCTAGGCTAGTCAAATTCTCAGAGCTACCACCACAGAAATAATAAAAGCGGGAGCACTACGTTTCACCGAAATACGATCCACCGAAACACGTTTTACCGACAACTATTCGTCGAACGTATCATTCCCCGATGCAACACTTGGTCGAAAGTACATTTAACCGACGCACATTTCCCCGATTTTTTTTTCGTCTAAACACTATTTGCCGATGGCTTCTTTTACCGACGTACCGAAAGCTCAGTTTGTCGTATCATGGAGCTTAGTGTATGGTCTAAGTAAAAATGCGTCACATGAGAAGAAATGACTCGTCTTCTTGTGGCGAGCTCCAGTGGCGTGCATTGGCCTACTTCACTTGTATTTAATTGTGGTATAAGTTATTGATTTTTTTATGTATGAAGATTAATTTAGCATTAATAGGTCTATTTTAAGATAAATAATCATCGTACTCTGAAAAAAGGATAATAATTTACACTACTATTGAATTTGAATGAGGAAGGAACTAGGTATTGCCTAATTGCCTATATGCAATGCACGCGCCTGGCGAGCTCATACCTGTAGGGGGTGGTAGGCGAATGCAGAGCCTATCCCACGTCCCCGGCCAAATGTAGTTAGAGGTACACCGTGATGGTTTTAGTTGGTAAGAGTTCAACACTGACTCCACCTTCCCCAAGCGGAGTGCGTCCATGACGATGTCCTCAAAGAAGAAAATGGCTCCGCTGATATGCTTTTACCAGAAAAACTATCAGGGAAGACTTTGTTCATAATTCAGCACAACTTTTACTATAGGAAAAACTCCGAAATTGTGAAAAAAACCCGGCCAAGAGCATGTCGGGCCATGCTCAGTATTATAGGGTTCCTTAAGTAGGTCTAATTACAAACAAATCAAATCGAATATTAATCATTGCTATTTTAGTTTTTGCAAACAGCGCCACCTAGCGCTAAATTTAAGAAACTAAATTTAAGAAGTGTGTCATATCAATATAACACAAAGTTTCTTTTTGTGATTTTTTAAGGAGCATTATTTACTAAGATTACTTTTCTCTAAATTTTTTTGTTATTAACTAGGACTAGGTCTTAAGTATTTTTCAGTTTTCTCACTATAACTCAAAAAATTATAATCACATTATACTCGAAATCATTTTAAAAGAGAGTTTTTAGAAAGGTCTATCAATGTGGAGGACTATAAGTTTCTACGTTGCATAGTTTAGAAATGGCAGGGGGGGGGGACACATTGCAAGCCACTTTGGCGAACTGTATTTCGCAGATGGTATAGGTACCTGATAAAAAAGTTATGTATGAAACATTCATCATTTTAGTAGACCTATTCAATGATACCCCACACGAGGGGTGCAGCAAAAAAAATATTCTACCCCATTTCACATGTATGGGCACCACCCCTAAAATACATTACCAAGATTTTTTTATTCTTTTAAAATTGAGATGTATATCTAAACCATTTTTAACAAAATTTCGTTTACTTATTTTTATAACTGTAGAAGTTATTAAGCTGTAAAGGATTAGGACAGACGGACAGACGGACAGACGGACGGACATGACGAAACTGTAACGGAACCCTAAAAACAGCTATACCATTTATTTTGTCGAAATAGGTGTCCGCTTCTGTATGAAATAGCTGTTTTTTATGATTTAAGAATTGCTTACATATCACGGCGCTAACATTTCAAGCATCAAAACTATTCATACGTAGTATAATAAAAAAATAGTATGGCTATTATTATTGTCTTTACTTTATTGCGATAAATATCGTGGCGATAATTACATTTCTAACATCAAATCTATTGGTATGTAGTAAACTAACATTTCAAGCATTAAAACTATTCGTTCGCAGTATAGTATAGTTATTATTTAAATTGACTAATCGCTTATTACTGACTCCTTTGACGTAATTTACATTATTGCAATAAATATCGTGGCGCTAACATTTCAAGCATCAAATCTATGAGGTCGTAGTATAGTATAGTTATTATTTATATTGATTAATCGCTTGTGACTGACTAATATGACGGCGTTCAGTTGAAGCGTCGCAGCGGGCACAATGGCTGTCTGTAGAGTTCTTTTTTTAAGATTAGGGTTCCCTGACAAGTCTCCTATCCTGCTAATATTATAAATGTGAAATTTTGTGAAGTTGTTTGGATGTTTGTTATTCAATAACGCTGTAAGGGCTGAACGGATTTGTATTTCTAAATGAAAAATTATAACTGGATGTAGATAGTAGTTAAAACTGTAATATCATTATGTAATTTGCAGCTCAAAAATCGAGTAATAAGTTTGTACAATATTTTACTTTTCTTTTCATAATTAATATAATTACATTATTATTTATTTGATAAGACTATTAGAATTACTATTTAATTATTGTATAATATGTTAAAATGAGCATGTAAAAATTATTAGTGTAAAAAAGATAGATTTATGAAAAGCTAAATTACCTAATTTGTACCCTACATGTGAAAGATAAGCTAGTTATGTTGCGTTATGTTAAAAACCGGCCAAGAGCATGTCGGGCCATGCTCAGTATTATAGGGTTCCTTAAGTAGGTGTAATTACAAACGAATCAAATCGAATATTAATCATGGCTATTTTAGTTTTTGCAATAATCAGCAGCATTCGCGACTCAGTGTGTTAGTAGCGCCATCTAGCGATAAATTCAAGAAGCCAAATTTAAGAAGTTATTTCATTTCAAAGTTACTTTTTGTGATTTTTTCAAATAGAAAGTAGCTAAAGGAGCATTATTTGCTATGATAATTTTTCTCTAAGGTCAATGACCTTTGAACTAGGACGTTTTAAGTATTTTTCAGTTTTCTCTCTATAACTCAAAAAATTATAATCACATTATACTCGAAATAATTTTAAAAGAGAGTTATCACAAAGGTCTATCAATGTGGAAGATTATAAGTTTCTAAATTGCATAGTTTAGAAATGGCAGGGGGGGGGACACATTGCAAGCCACTTTGGCGGGCTATATTTCGCAGATGGTACACCTGATAAAAAAGTGGTGTATGAAACATTACCTTCATTTTAGTAGACCTATTCAATGATACCCCACACGAGGGGGTGCAGCGAAAAAAAAATTTCCATCCCCATTTCACATGTATGGACGCCACCCCTAAAATACGTAAAAACGATTTTTTTATTCATTTAAAATTGAGATCTATATGTAAACTATTTTTTAACAAAATTTCATTTGCTTATGTTTATAACTGTAGAAGTTATTAAGCTGTAAAGGATTAGGACAGACGGACAGACGGACAGACGGACAGACGGACAGACGGACAGACGGACAGACGGACAGACGGACAGACGGACGGACATGACGAAACTATAAGGGTTCCTTGTAGGACTTCGGAACCCTAAAAATGTTGCATGCCAACTAGGCGAAATGACGGATTTTTATTTAATGATAAGAACTTTATGTAACTCATTTCTAGCAAATAAACATTCTTATTCTTATTATTATGACATTTGGCATACACAGAACATAGCCCGGAATTTTTATTCCACAAAGATGAACGGTTCGCGAGGGATGCGCGACGCACAACTAAGAGAGAATAGCATGATCACTATTAGTGTCCTATCGTCATTTAGACCAAAAGACGTCCACTGCTGGACATAGGCCTTCCCCGAAAGGGGGGATATGCCATAATCGCTATACGCATGTCAAGCGGGTTGGCGATCGCAGTTGGTTGAATAAATACTCAGAGAACACTGCCACCCATCCTCTCGTGAACCCTTTAGTCGTCTTTTACGACACCCATGAGAAGAGTAGTAGATAGTACTAGAAGAGCTCCTTTGTGAAAGAGCTAGTCCGAGGAAGTACTACCACCGTACCTACTTCTCCGCCAAACAGTGATGCTTGCATTGCTGTTTCGGTCTGAAGGGTACGGGTGTGAAATTATAATCACATGAGACTTTCCTTCTTCATGTCTCAGTTAGGTGAACTGACTTGCGGTACCATTTAGGCAACAGTCTAGGTGGTATTGCAGTTGTTATGGGCAAAGGTCAAAGGTAACCGCTTAACATCAGGTGGGCCTTTAGCTCGTTTCGCCATCCTAACATAACATAACATCACGCCAGTATTTCCCAGAAGGGGTAGGCAGAGGTGTATAACACACCCACATTTCGCCAGTTATGTTATAGTCCCATGTAATAGGGGGCGAGCCTATTGCCACTAACCGGGCACAAATCCAGACTCCGGGCTGCTACTGAGAATTTCCTAATGAAAAAACCCAATAACACGTTGCCCGACCCGGGAATCAAACCCAGGACCCAACGCTCAGCAGTCGCGCTTGCAACCACTAGACCAACGAGGCAGTGGTCCTATAGTATGAAAAAATGGATGGAGTGGACCTTTGTATATTATTTGTGTCCGGCATCACACAATATTGCCACAGCGTAATTAAAACAAGGTGGACCGACGAACTGAAAAACGTGGCTGGGGGGGACTGGATGCGGAAGGCAGAGGACCGAGTGTTGTGGCGCAACTTGGGAGAGGCCTATGTCCAGCAGTGGACTGCGATAGGCTGAGTTGAAGAATTAAAACGTACGAAACGAATTAAAAGGTAGTATTTGCACGTACCGCACTACCGATAGTATCGGTAGGCCACTCAACAGTGTAACTGATTTTCAAGGTCAACTGTCGATATTGAAAGTATCGATAGTTCGGCAACGCTAGTACAGAACCAAACCTCCGAATAAAAGTACACGCTTGCCTTTCTTAGAGTTATTAATGTAGAGATTACAGAGTCCCGGTCACATGTATTCGAACATAATAATTGTTATTTATCATAATAGAGATTGACTCTACTACAAACCACAAACTGGCTCTACCTTAAGACTGTTATTTAATAAAATCTATCCATGGCGGTGCTCTACAATATGTAAGTATGTAGGTATGTATGTAATTCTGTTTTTTCTCTCTTGTCATCATCCTCCTGCCCTTATCCAAATTTATTTGTTTTTTCAATGTAATTTTTTTTCTTCCATACATCTCTATCAGCCGTCATCTCCGTGTTCACTTTCTTATTATTCATATCATCTTTCACACAATCCATCCATATTTTCTTCGGTCTGCCTCTTTTCTTATAGCCATCAACATTCATACTTAAAACTTTCCTCATAACATGCTCCTCATTCCCCCTCATCACATGTCCATACCATGACAGTCTGTTGCTACTTAACTTCTCTGTCACTGGCGATACTTTCGGACTCCCTCTTACATATTCATTCCTTATCCTATCCATTCTCGTTACACCACACATTCCTCTCAACATTCTCATCTCAGCTGCATGCACTTGCCTTTCATTAATTCCTTTCGTAGCCCAACATTCCGATCCATACAGGTCTTATCATGGTTCCTCTCTTGTCATTTTCCCTCTATTTTTCCTCTATTGTAATTTTTCCTCTATTGTAATTTTTCCTCTCTTGTCTTATTTAGTAAACAATCTTGGCACGTCTCTATAAATAAATAAATAAATAAATATCTTAGGGACATTTTTTTACACAGCACCATCTAGTCCCAAACTAAGCAGAGCTTGTGATATGGGTACTAGACAATGGATATAATACATATGTACTTTTTTTTTTGTAAATACATACTTATAATACATAATAAACAACCAGACCAACACAAACACTCATGTTCATCACACAAATATTTGTGTCCTGTGGGAATCGAACCCAATAATAAGTTAATAGTTAGTAGTTATAATCAAATAACTACTGATAAAATACATGCTGATATTTTGATTCGCGATTTCAGGGTTGGTCCCTTAGTAAAAGTTGTTCATAATGATGAGTACAATGACCCTTTTTCGGGAAAGACGCCATTCAAATTTCACTATGTATAATTACTAGTTCTATACATGTAATCAGGTTAAAAAAAAATTTTAATAAGTGTAATTGATAATATTATGTCATTTAATAATTATTATTGACGGATTACATTAAAAAGACATATCAAATAAGACAAATAAAATAAAAAAAGATTATGATTATTAGATTATGTAGTAGATTATGTATGTCCAAAATACCGCAGTGTCTCAAGACGAAAGTCTTTGACCAGTGTGTGTTGCCAGTAGTCAGTGATTACTTACGGCACTGAAACATTGTCGCTCACAATGGGCCTGATAAGAAGGCTCAAAGTCACTCAAAGGTCAATGGAGAGGGCTACGATCGGAGTGTCCCTGCGTGATCGAATCAGAAATGAGGATATTCGCAAAACGAAGGTAACGGACATAGCCCAAAGAATTTGCAAACTTACGTGGCAGTGGGCGGGGCACGTTGCTCGCAGAACGGATGGCCGATGGGGCAGTAAAGTTCTGGAGTGGCCACCGCGTACTGGAAGGCGCAGCGTGGGTAGGTCCCCCACAAGGTGGACCAACGATCTAGTGGAGGTCGCGGGAATGGGAATTCGATGGATGCAGACGGCGCAGGACCGGTCGTTGTGGCGATGCTTGGGGGAGGCCTATGTCTAGCAGTGGATGTCTTTTGGCTGAAATTAAGATGATGATGATGTATGAAGGTAACCGAAAGGTAAGACCTAACCTAACTAACTAACCTGATTAACTCAAGCGTTAACTTTGCCCATAACAACTACAAGGTTGTAGCCTAAACGGTACCGCAAGTCGATTCACCAAACTGAGACATGAAGATGTAAAATCTCATGTGATTGTAATGTCCCCGGCACCCGTACCATGTACCCATAATTTATACGTTGTTCCTGTTTACTACTATTTTCATGGTGTACAATAAAGTATATTCTATCTATCTATCTATCTACCTTGAGCACCGGAATCCAGCAATGCAAGCATCACTGTTTGGTGGGAATCACGTCATGTAGACTTATCACATTTTGTTGGAACTCGCTTGCAACTATTTCTTTCTTTCCTTCTTCCTACACGACAAAATTACGTCATCACATTTATAAACATACAACTTCATCCATACTTATCTAACAGCAGATAACACGACTCACCGAAGAACCCAAAAGTTCAATAAAAAGAACCCAAAAAAAATACTGTGAGTAGTCTTAACTAACCGAATTCAAACTCTTTTGTCAAAATTGTTAACAAAAACTATCTTGTTTGGTAAAATACCACATTTAACCACCAATTTATTCGGACCTCTCATTCTTTACAATACTTCGTAACACGAGGCCAAACCAAATTTGACGCCATAACCAACATAAAAAGACCTCGTCCTTGAAAGAAAGTTGAACACAGTTACGGTCATGTTATATTGGTTATTCATATGAACTACGACCAAAATAATGAGACCTCAACGTTCTTACTAAATTGAATAGATTTTAAAACTTGTAACATTGGTTTTCTCGCTCATAAGTTCGAATAACCACCACTTTAAGAAGACCTCTTTCTTGACACGGTATCAACTAGTTTAAAGATCTTGTTAAATTGGAATTGCGTTCATAATAAGTTTGAAAAAAGTGATTGAGCAAGTCGGTTCAATATGAATTGCGTCGCATGAGGTCTTCATTTCCGCTATTTAGTACAAAATTGGGTAAACGGAGGCGCTAGTTACTCTATGGTGCTAGTAAGGGAACAGCGAAAAAAAAAATATCGACCTGTTTTTATTAACTTGTAGACTTAGATTAACAATCTTGTAGAGGTCACCGGGAGTTTTTTTTTACTTTCGTTTATATTACATGATGGCGAAACGAGCTAAAGGCCCACCTGATGTAAAGTGGTCACCTTTGCCCATAACAACTGCAATACCACCTAGGCTGTTGCCTAAATGGTACCACAAGTCGGTTCGCCACACTGAGACATTAAGATGGAAAGTCTCATGTGATTGTAATTTCACCGGCAACCGTACCCTTCAGACCGAAACACAGCAATGCAAGCATCACTATTTGGCGGAGAAGTAGGTACGGTGGTAGTACTTCCCCGGACGAGCTCTTTTACAAAGAACTCTACTACTACTAAGGCTAAGTCCGCACATAAATTTTTATTCGCACGATTTTTATTCCGCTGTTTTTATTCGCGCACTGAGGCTAACATTCAGAGACGAATCTAAGTGAAGTAAGTTGGAAGTATCCCCACAAGGTGGACCGACGACCTGGTGAAGGTCGCGGGAATCCGCTGGATGCGGAAGGCACAGGACCGGTCGTTGTGGCGATGCTTGGGGGAGGCCTATGTCCAGCAGTGGACGTCTTTCGGCTGAAATGATGATGATGATGAAGTTGGAAGTATGAGTTGTCGCTTAGATTCATCTCTGAATCTCACCTTTTATCCTCAACTAAGGTGGTGTGGTCACACTGTGCGCAGAACGACTCCAGGTTGCCAAAATCTGTGTTCTTTTCTCAGTTGAAGGAGAAAAGGCGCACACCTGGTGGTCAGTTTCTGCGTTACCCCTGTAAAGACATCCCTGTCTTTAAACGCCATCTAACTGCGTGCGTCATACCTTCGGAGGGTTGGGAAGAGTTCGCGCAACAGATAGGTCAATGGCGCAACACTGTGAACAAGTCTGTTGAGGCTTTCGAAGAACGCCGTTTGCAATACCTTGATGAAAAACGCCTTAGTAAAAAGAACCAACCAAAGCCTTCCTATACCTACTCGTATAACTCTTCAGTGGCCTGATTCACAAACGTTCGAAATGTTTCCGATTCCGAAGTAAAATTTGGCCGGCAAATAAAACAAAACGACCACTTCCTGCGACCATGAACGCTGTAAAGCATTCGAAACGTCAGAAAAACCAATTTTAATAATAATACACGATGTAATTCGGTTAAACTTGTTTTTATTAAGAAACAAAACGATTTGAGAACCGAACGGATTCGGAAACGCAACGCGAAATTCATGGAAACTCAAACAAACGTGAGCCATTTGCTGTCGGAAGGCACTCGATGTGAAATTAAAGAACTATGAATAGTGTTTCCGAATGCGTTCGATTCTCAAATCTTTTTTTTTGTAATATAACAAGTTTGACCGGATTACATCGCGTATTATTATTAACATTGCTTTTCCTGATGTTTCGAATGCTTTGCATCATTCGTGATCGCAGGAAGTGGTCGTTTTGATTTGTTTGCCGGTCAAATTTCACTTCGGAAACGGAAACTTTTCGAACGTTTGTGAATCAGGCCCCAGGTCAGTTGCACTGTGCGCCTTGCAACAGGACCTTTAAACCCAAATTTGGTTTCGCTAGCCACCTCCGCTCTCATGTCCGGAGCTAACAAGGTTCGCCGTTGACGGACACGTCAAGAAGGACATCATCATCACCATCACCATCCTCGCCGCGATTTTATATCGGCAGTGTCCTGTATAATTATTAAATTATTAATTAAATCATTTATTTTCAGACCGTGGTCCATAATTGTTAGTACAACTTAAGAACTATGTTAGTAAAAGAGAGACATATACACATATATAGAACGACTTACAAAAAATAAATAAATCGTGGAGATGGATGTAATCAGCGATACATATGATATTAAAATAATATCGCTGATCACACTCATTTCTCCGTATGCAGCCGAATAGCCCGCAACAAAATTGGGCAATCTATTCGGTCTGCCACAACGCTAAGGATACTGTTGGTGCTGCCTCGGACCCTGCCTAGCATCGAGGCCGCTCGTTTTCTAAGGATGGCATGAAAGCCATCAGTCCGAGCCTCAGCAAACATGCCTGACGCGCTGCAGTACCTTGGCAGCCCCAACAACATCCTAAAAGCGTTGTTATACTGCACGCGCAGGGCATTGATTGTCTTCTGCGTATATCTCACCCACAGACTGCACGTGTAAAAAGACTGGCAAAACGCCTTGAAAAGATGAATTTTAACATCCTTATTACATCGTGCGAATCTGCGAGCCAACATATTGCTTCGGACAGCCAACGCCCTACGCTCCCTCTCAATATCCGCCCCATCCGTGAGGTCCTCCGAGACCCAATGGCCCAGGTACTTGAACTGCGACACTCTGGCTAAAGCTACCCCGTTTATAAAGACAGGTGGGACTGTATATATTTTCAAACCACATGATGGTTGGAATACCATGAGTTCACTTTTCCTAACATTATACCTGAGCCCATGGGTCGAGGCATAGCCCACACACTTTCCGAGGAGCTTTCTAATGCCACTTATTGAGGGACCCAGCAACACCATGTCGTCAGCGTAGCTTATGTTGTTTATAAATTTGCCATCTATGGAACAGCCAACCCTGGTGCTGCTGAGTTCCTCGATAAGCCCGTTGATGTAAAGGTTGAAGAGACTGGGTGAGGTTATACCTCCTTGCCTAACCCCACATTCCAACCTGTACGCATCAGACTCTGTGCCCGTCCATTTCACAACATTTACCTGGTTGTTGTACCAGTATTCAAATATTTTTATAACTTCTTCAGGAAGGTTCGTTTCAGATTTCATTTTGTACCACAGTCTTTCATAGGACACCATATCGAAGGCTTTTGACAGGTCCAGAAACAACGCATAGACTGGAGTTTTCCTGACGGTGTAGTACCGAGCAGTCTGCTTGAGACTCAGTACAGCCATCTCAGTAGAAAGCCCAGGCCTAAAACCAAACTGGGCATCATTAAGTTTTAAATGGCTTCTCAAAATACGATCAAGCAGACTGTCCAGGACTTTCACCACGATGGTAGCCAACGATATGGGTCTATAGTTGTTTTTATCTGATGGATCACCCGTTTTATTTTTGATTACTGGTACAACTACCGTTCTCATGCAAGCATCAGGCAAGTATGAGTGTCTCACACAAAAAGTATAAAACATTGCTAAAACTCTTGGCAAATGAACACCCGCATGCTGCAGATGCTCAACACTAAGACCATCGTGTCCTGGAGACTTGCCCCTGGTCATATATTTTATAACAGAAGATACATCCTTAGCAGAAAATGTTGGTAACAATGATGGTTGTTGATCTGTAATGTTAAGCATCGACGGCATACTAGCTTGCGAAGAGGGCTGCATTAAAAAACTATCTTTGAACATATTCGCAATTTCACGTGGCTCAGACAGCCCGTCAACATTGAGAGGGACAGCAGGTCTAGGGCTGAGCCTTTTTGTGCTCTTCCAAAAATGTTTAAAATCTCTCTTAGCGTGGTGAGATGCAAGAATATCCATCTTGACCTTCTCTGCATTGTTTTGGCACCATTTAAGCTTTGATTTAAAAACTCGCCTAGCCTCTGACATGCTCTTATATATTGGACCGGTAGATGGCCTACCATGGTCTAACCAGACTTGAAAGTTAAGCCTGGCAAGTTTATGAGAAAAGGAAACATGTCTATTCCATCCCACAACACGCTTTTTCTTAAATTTACAATTTATGCTTGAGCAACTTACAGATGATTCACTAATAATTCTAACAATATCATCGTACATTTGGTCAATAACCAGCCTATGCTCTCGTTTCTGGCAAATACCATCACAACACAAAGATAACTCTGATGGGAAATCGACTAATCGAAATTGATCATTGCATATTTTATGATAATACTCAATTTGTTGCTGATCTCTATGGCCCCATAGAATTTTATTCTGCCCGTTTTCTTTTAAAACTGTCTGTGGTTTAATTACATACATATCACATATCAATTCTAGAGGGTAATGGTCAGACCAGGCGCAGTCGTAATGCACCCTCACATCCACCACCGACTGCCATGCCGACTCCGTTACTACGCAATGGTCAAGCCAACTCGTGCTGCCATGGACGTCGCTAAGGAATGTGAAGGTGCTAGATGCACTACCTAGTTTCTCCATATCCGCGCAAATCCATTTTTGATCCTCACAAAAATTTAAAAGTTGTCTGCCAAACATCGCCCTAGGGCTAGCATTAAAGTCGCCTAAAATGTACACATTAGCGACTTCTGTATTTTCTATTATGGCACTTATTTCGCTAAGACAGTCTGTAAATTCTATTAAGTTATCAGTCGAGTCTGTAGGCATATAAACTGAGAACACAAGAAAAGACCGATCACACACAACCGCCTTAATCGCTACGAGACGCACACTATTACACGGTATTATAGCAACAGAATTAAACTCACTTTTACGCCAGAGCAACGCAACACCGCCATATGGTCTGCCTCGCACCAATCCGGCGGACGTGTCGATCGCCGACTTACCGGCGAATTGAAAGTCTGGATCGATAGTTCCAAGAAAAGGTAGGTCGTGTGGGTACAGCCACGTTTCTTGTAGGGCTATAATAGATGCTTGCCGACACAAGGTTCTCACATGGTCCACAGAGCGTACAAGTGATTTACAGTTGAAAGTAATAAAACTGCTATGTGACGATTTTACTGGTCGATTATTGTCCATTTCGTGTTATTATTATGTCTTCTGTTACGGAAGTCTATAAATCGCCGAAAAGATATGCCCTCCGGCCATAACTGATCGTTCATGAATATTGGTAGCTTATGTCTAGGTACCAATATCTTGTAAGCATCGTATTCTTTCTGCGATTTCATAATAATTTTCTCCAAAGTAACATTAACTTGCGTTCTGGCTTTAATATAGTCCGCAATATCCGCAGGTGAAGCTCCCTTGTCAACATTATTTATAAATAATGGAAGTCTTATATCAGCTGCCTTAAACTTGCAATCTGATGTTGTAGTCGCCACACCTTTCTGACCAATGAACCTGTTTTTATGTCTTTTTCTTTGTATCTCTATCCATTCACTATTATCCTCTTGTTGTTTCCATTCGCCCGGCGCACTTGCTATATTCGAATAAGAGCGAGAGACAGGTAAACAACTGTTGTCAAGTGCCTGCGTCGGCGCTGCCCCGTTGTTCGGAACCGCGGTGGGCCTCACTTCGGCATGCAATGGATGCTCGAACTTGCTTGTTTCCTGTGTTGTCAAAACAGCAGTTATTAAGTTAGCGGCCTCCACACGCACTAATTGTCCAGTAGGCCCATCGCACGAAACATGTTTGCTGGGGCTAGTGGCATTACTAATGTTTACGCGCGACTGGGATGATTCACCACAGCTGTTCTTATCAGTTGAAATACACACATCTTGAGTTATTTTCTGTGGAGCTATTGAAGTATGTGGAAGGCCCATTGGACCACTGTCATACTCAAATTCTGATAGGCAAGCACCTCTGCGAAAATTAATGTTTCTGTGAGGGGTCTCCCGAACAGTTTTATTCAAAATATTGTTAACCGTTACATTGTTGACGTTTTCCGCGCCAACGGCGCTGCCTTCATAGTTGTTCTTTATCAACTCCTCCTTTGTTTTAAGCAACTGATCAACCGTCACATACGAGTTTTTGATCATTTTAATCTCGTTTTGTAGGATAACAATGTCTTTTAGTAGCCTACTAACGTCGACATGATCAAAAGTAATAGGAGGTAGTTTGTTCAAATCATGTGCAACAAAAATGGGAATTTTCTCAGGATCTACTGATTTAAATATTTCTATGACATCAAATAAGTCCTTTTTGTTTTTTCCATCCTTATTTTTACGTTTGATCTGTCGTTTATCCGTTGAAATAGACTGGAAAAGTAGGCACTTAGCTTTTTCTATGTCTTCCGTTGAAAAAGACGAGATGCATATCCTCGATAAACTTTCACTGTCCATCACTTCATGCTTGTTTTGTACAAACGTTAACAGTTCATTTAAAACGAAATTACAGTTATTACATTTAAGCATATTTGCCGACGACATTCTTAACAACTATTTAACACTGCACTTTCACTTTACGCATCTACACGCAATGAGCGCTCAGCGGAGACTGATTCCGTGTGTTACAGATATTGCGATTAAAAAATCGCGCGAATAAAAATCGCAGTGCGGTGTAGTCCTAAACATGTCAGATTTTTAAACAGTAACCTTTTCTAATTAATCTATAGAAAATCAATTACGGTATAGTATAAACATTTTAAGGAAACCTGGACTCAATGGTTTGAACTAGTCACCACGCAGTAAGTAAGCACAGTGATGAGTGCTCGTTATTTCTCTGTTTGAGAAGAGGTCTTGCCCTGAGAGAAAGTACATATCAAGCTATACATTTCCAGTATGAGCTGACTTCGCATTGTATAGGCTTCTTGTACAATGAGAGTTCAGCTTATACTGAAAATTATAGCTTGATATTTAGCCGTGCGTCCAGAAGGTAATTACGTACGGTCGACAGCACGTCAGTGGTGACAGTTTGACACTGACAGCACCTTTATTTAGTAAGCAGTAAGGGTGGTTTTCTTATTCAAGTGTTGCCACTGTCATGCAGTCGGCTGTACGTAATTATTTTTCACGCTTGCGACAATCGATTTTGACGAGCAAGTATACACGTACTTGTGTCTATCACCCATTTTAGATTTACTTCATTATATTTTTTGGCGGGTGATTTGCTTCTGTTTGTAAATGGAAGCCAAAGTTTCCGATTTCAAAATTCCAAGTATGTTTTTGTATGTACTTATTTTGTGTCGAATCCAATTTTAAGGATTTCGACAATCGGTACATCTGTTAGATTTCGCATTATTTAACAAGCTTTACTAGACGCTACATATAATTTAATTAAATCTTATGTCTATTAATTTATGGTACAATATTGAGTATAATTTATTTTAGAAACTGCAATAACATTTTTGTTAATCTCATACCAAAATTCTATAGAATTCTATTGAGGAATATATTTGGCAAATGTAATTTTGCGATTGTATAAATTAATCTTAACTCTACGTTTAAGCAAATAAAGTCTATTTTTTGTTTAAAATACAGTTTGACAGTTGCATTCAAAACTTTGTCGCAGCAATTCCCTTCGTCAATTTTAATCCTTGGAGAATAGTTCTTTTTTCATATTTTGAGGTCTTTTGTAATATGGCGTTACTTTAATGTAACTCTACACTTTTGAAATTCGAATTTGGAATTAGGTTAAATAAAAAAAGACAGATGTTTTGTTAAAATAATATTCGCGCCATAGAATTAATTCGCGCCTTTTATTCTTGGAATTGAAAACAAAATGGTTTCCAGGCATGAACTGTAATATTATTAAATCATGTTTGCACTACGTTTTAATTATCACTTGCATTAACGGTGAAGGAAAACTTCGTTGGGAGACCTGCACACCTGAGAGTCCTCCATACAGTTCTCGATGCTGTGTGTAGTCCGCCAACCCGCACTAGCCCAGCGTGGTGGACTAAGGCCTGAATACTTCTTATTCTGAGAAGAGGCCCAAAGTTGTCATACTCACTTAAATGTCATGCTGATGGTGGCGTTAGTGTCGGTTCCCTTCAATATGGTTGAGAAGCGATGGCTGATGCTCGCGTCATGATCGTGAACGGGTGCCGTCTGTCGGGACAGGTCAGCTCCAACATACTATGGCAACACTTTTTACGTTTATTTCTAAAAGCAATATTCTCACTTTTAAACTCTCGTTTATTTCTGACATTAACCTTCATTATACTCACATTATTTGAATAAATTTGATGTATTAAACAATAGAATAGAATAGAATATAACCTATTTTAAAAAGAGTATTTCTATGGAGTTTCTTGCCGGTTCTTCTCCATAGGACCCCCAATTTGGAACCGTGCAACTAGAGCCTGACGTTTCAAAAGTGCCTGTAATTAGGTTTATTTGAAATAAAAAACATTTGAATTTGAATTTGAAAGCCAGCAGTGGGACAATAAATATATTTAAGAACTTTCAAATTAGTAAGGATATTCAAATTTATTCATTGAGAACCTTTGAGAACTAATAATGACAGTGTAGTGTCAGTTTGGTACCTTTGTTTTTGGTACCAATTAGTACCACGCTGGTTCCAGCTAGACGCGTTGTTTGATGACAAATGTCGCACGTCGCTTGTCGACAGTGTACACATAGCCTTATTTTGTGTATAGGGTGTTACAATTTAAGTTAGGATTATTTCTTCTACTCTTTTATCAACTTAGTTGGGGTCGGCTTTCAGTCCAACCAGAAGCGGCTGAACATCAGTATTTTACACGGATAGACCTTCGTTTTTTTTTTCCGTGGGGAGTATCCTCGTGGACGCACTCCGACCGGGACAGGCGGATCAAGTGTCAGACTCCTACCGACTAAAAAACACCACGGTGTTCCTCTAACGACCCTTGGCCGGGGGCGTGGGAAACGTTTACTCTCCCAACCATCTCCGGTAGGTCCCGGCGTCCCACTACTAGGTGAACCCCTTCTCCCCGTGTGGCAACCACATCAGCCGCACCCTCCTCTTGACTGGCGCGCACGGAACACTACGCGCCACCGTCACGGGTCTTGACTGACCCGCAGGCCCAAATCTAGGGTGGCTGGAGGTCGGCGCCTCCTGCGACACCCAGGTCGTCCCCTGCGGATGGGGAGAGAGGTCAACGCCTCTCGAACCCTCTGCGCCGCCTCCTTAGCTAGCATTACATCTTCGCAGAAGGAGACGACGCCTTCCCAAGCGCTCTCGCTCCCGACCATAGACAGAACCACGGCCGGAAGAGACAGGTCGCTTTAGATTGTTTTCAGACCCCCGCAACACAGTTACTGGGTAATACTGACATCCTAATGTAAGACCAGAAGGCCAATTTTCATAATTAAAAATGTTCAATATATACCTAGTTCCAATCTAATAGGTTACAGCTCATTAGAGCCACCCGGCACCCGACCAGCACCGCCTCATCGTTCGGTGTCCAATCGTTGTTGACAGTCCACGGGTGGACGCCGCGTTGTCACCAGTGAACGTCACGTGGACAACCAGTGAATCTCGCGTGATAACTGTCCATCTTACCGGGATAAAAAGTAGCCTATACGTTAATCCGGGTTATGTTCTATCTGTATGCCAAATTTCATTAAAATCTATACAGTAGTTTTTGCGTGAAAGAGTAATAAACATGCACACATCCAAAAAGTATACAAGTATTATATCCATTGTCTAGTACCCATAGCACAAGCTCTGCTTAGTTTGGGACTAGATGGTGCTGTGTGAAAATGTCCCAAATATATTTATATTTATTTATTTATTTATCAATACATCCTCTAAACTTTCACGTTTATAATATTAGTAACATAACATCTCGCCTGTATTTTCCCCGAAGGGGTAGGCAGAGGTGTATAGTACACCCACATTTCGCCAGTTATGTTATAGTTCCATGTAATAGGGGGCGAGCCTATTGCCATTAACCGGGTACAAATCCATACTCTGGGCTGCAACTGAGCATTTCCTAATGAAAAAACCCAATAACACTTTGCCCGACCCGGGAATGGAACCCAGGACCCCACGCTCAGCAGTCGCGCTTGCGACCACTAGACCAACGAGGCAATATTAGTAGGAAGTAGGATATATTATTATAGTAGGATTTCTTCTGCGACTTTAAAAAAAAGTCAAAAAAAGTTGAAGTAGTTATTAGTGTGATTTTTGGTGATACAGTAGGTCTTCCATATTTAATGGCAACTCAAATATCTACCGTTTGGACATACACCATTTAACAATAAGAAATTAAATGAACGTTGCATACAATTTAACAAAAAATAATTAAATATTTAAAAATAATTAAAATGTCATTTCTGATTCCCGGGTCGGGCAAAGTGTTATTGGGTTTTTTCATTAGGAAATTCTCAGTTGCAGTCCGGAGTATGGATTTGTGCCCGGTTGATGGCAATAGGCTCGCCCCCTATTACATAGGACTATAACATAACTGGCGAAATGTGGGTGTAGTATACACCTCTGCCTACCCCTTCGGGGAAATACAGGCGTGATGTTATGTTATGTTATGTGTGTTGTCATTTCTGAAACATTAGATAGTTAGCTAATAATAAAATTAAAATAAAATGTATTTTCTAGCATAATTACATAAAATCGGTCTGATTAAATTTTGTCAAGAAGGAATTCGTCAATGGTATCCCTAGTAGCATTTATTTATTGGGAATCGACTTAGTTTAAAAGTACGTACGTTCAAATCATAAAGTTACGTCAGTATACAAATGTCTTTGGTTTAAATTGCGTCAAGTTTGAATCTTTGATGTCATTCGGTAGCTTCTTTAATGTTTAATAACCTGATACTTTGATATTTCATCACAAGCTCATCAAATTCGACACAGCCTTTATAAAATCACACCTGAGTGTTGGTGGTCGCTTTTTTGTTTTACAATCATAATCCACGGAGTGTTGTCTTTGCGCATTCCGCTGTATAATCTGTAGCATACACACACACAATAAATATGGACAGAAGGTCCATTTGATGCACACTTGGTGCAATTGTTGAGCAATTGGTTGCCTCTCTGTGGTTTATAGGTTCAATTCCCGTACTGAACAGATATTTATTAGATATTAGCGCATGTAGCAGCCAAGTCCCATCAGTAAAAAAAAATATTACTCGCTGAATACATCATTTATCGAAAATCGTTTTTAATAGTTAAAGTACAGGTACTGCAGTTTAATCTACGAAAAACTGCGAAAAACGGCCACTTTTGGCATTTTTAGGGTTCCGTAGTCCTACAAGGAACCCTTATAGTTTCGTCATGTCCGTCCGTCTGTCCGTCTGTCCTAATCCTTTACAGCTTAATAACTTCTACAGTTATTAACATAAGTAAATAAAATTTTGTTAAAAAATGGTTTAGATATAGATCTCAATTTTTAAAGAATAAAAAAATCTTGATTTCGTATTTTAGGGGTGGCCCCCATACATGTGAGATGGGGATGAAAATTTTTTTTTCGCTGCACCCCTTCGTGTGGGGTATCATTGAATAGGTCTACTAAATTGAAGGTAATGTTTTTTATACATAACTTTTTTTTCAGGTATACCATCTGTGAAATACAGCCCGCCAAAGTGGCTTGCAATGCCCCCCCCCCCCTGCCATTTCTAACCTATGCAACATAGAAACTTATAATCTTCCAAATTGATAGACCTTTATAAAAACTCTCTTTTAAAATTATTTCGAGTATAATGTGATCATAAATTTTTGAGTTATAGTGAGAAAACTGCAAAATACTTAAGACGTCCTAGTTCAAAGGTCGTTGACCTTAGAGAAAAATGATGTTAGCAAATAATGCTGCTTTAGTTACTTCCTATTTAAAAAAATCACAAAAAGTAACTTTGTGTTATATTGATATGACACACTTCTTAAACTAAGCTTCTTAAATTCAGCGCTAGGTGGCGCTGTTTGCTAAAACTAAAATAGCAATGATTAATATTCGATTTGATTCGTTTGTAATTAGGAACCCTATAATACTGAGCATGGCCCGACATGCTCTTGGCCGGTTTTTCTATCTACAACTACAGCGAACTATAATTTACAGAGTTAATCGTTTCTGATTAAACTACAGTACCTCAATACTACTAGTACTACACTACTTCAATTGTTAAAAACGAATATTCGATAAATGATGTATTCAGCGAGTAATATTTTTTTACTGATGGGGGCGCCACTTGGTTGCTACATTCCCACCCCACCCAATCATTTCTATTTATTTAGGCTCGTATTTATTTATGCAGTTTTTATAAAGTAATTTATTCAGTTCAACTGTAAATTATATGAGTATACATGCTGAAATTTGAGTCGCTTAAATCCCGAAAAGGGGTCATTGTACTCATCATTATGAACTACTTTTACTATGGGACCAACCCCGTAATCACGAAAAAAAAATTGTTGGTCCCATTGGTTATTATACATTTGTGTTCACTTAAATCAATAAAATGTAGGGACCACTTCGATGAAGAGTATATTTGATCGAAGAGGGACCACCTGATATTTTCACGATTTCAGGTTTGGTCCCATAGTAAAAGTTACTCCGGTACTCACTCTAACCGGTGATAATCCGGTTTTTTGAGAACCGGTTCACATCACTAATAGAAGTCCCTAAACCATCTGCAAACCCAAGTAGGCAGATGTAAGCTGAACATGCGCAAATGGGGCTACGTAGACAAAACGGATATAGCTTTTACTTGTGGCGTTGATCTTCAATCTATGCTACATCTGTTATCTTGTACTCTTTGCCCTTGCACCCACACATTGAGAAATCTGAAAAAAACTACAGGCAACGCAATTGAGTTGGCCAATTTCTAGACCAACAGTATATGAATATTGTACCATCGAAACGAAGAAGAAGAAGGGGCAAAACTACATAAATAGATAGATAGAATGGTTGTAATAACAAACATACATCCTCTCTTAGGTCGTGAAACCAAAACTATGATAAAGAATTGGCTATTAGAACTAGATTATGAACAAACAGAAATGTTATTGCTTTCTGCGCCCATGTATGTTCACTCCACATTCATACTCACACTCCCACACGAACACCGCTCACACACTCACACAAACAGAACACATAGTCCACATCACAAATAAATTTTGTAAACTGTAATTTATTATTACTCACTATTTGTGTTAAACTAATGGGAGAAGACACCGACTTCTGTAACACAGGTTTGTACCTAGCTCAGAAGTCAGGGACTTTACAGATATTTGATGTAAAACTTTTTGTGAATAAAAAAATATTTATTTTTGTTATTCATTTATTTAATAACAATTTTACTTGCGATTCATGCGTGGCAACTTTCGAACAAACTACGCCTTACATATTGATATCATGATTTTTTTTAAATTAACTACTTTTATGCGGGAAGCGCAGGACCGTTCGTTGTGGCGATGCTTGGGGGAGGCCTATGTCCAGCAGTGGACGTCTTTCGGCTGAAATTATGATGATGATGATGAAATGTACTTTACAGCTTTTGTTTCTGCGGTTAGAAAGAGCACAATTTTGCGGGTTTTTGTTACAGTATTTACAGAAACAAGTCATAAGGCGTACTGAGGCCCGTATTCCAGAAGGATACTCAAGCGTTGATCTCTGTTTAAAACTAGTTTTAAGTTGAGCTTTGATTTTAGAACGTCCCTCAAGCAGAGATTTGTTGATCACAGTTCAGCTGAGTTTAGTTTCGTTTTATATTGTCACCTTTTTCGGTATTTGGGCAGATATTTGATCTGTAATCATTCAAGCGTGGTCCAGACTACGCTTGAGTAGAGATTTCTATTATATTTCAGGTCAAATTCGTGTGTTTTGTTGTGGAATTAAAGTTTATAATTACCGTTCTGGAATAAGACCGATACTCAAGTAACGATTCTATCCTTAAGTAGTGATCAGGTGATTGGAGTTTAAACTGTACTTGAGGAAGCTTCTGTAATACAGGCCTGAGAAAGGCTTTGAAATACCCTGCAGTATGGTGCAGAGTGTTGGCACGCGCGCCCTGCCCACTTTTCCATTCTATTTATTTCTGTGGGCAATACCGACTAATAGACTTTCCTACATGGAATGCAAGCATTATTTTGGCTGTCACTGTTTCCTGATGGCAGTCGCTCCGTGTAAAATACTGATGTTCAGCCGCATCGGGCTAGCCGACCCCAACATAATAAAGATGCTAGGATTAAGATAGATTAAAGGGGTAAGTCGAATATCTAACTGGTGGCTGGGTGGCCTTTAGCTTATCTTTTCCTGAGGGTGTCGTAAAAAGCCATTAAGGGATTAGGTGGGTGTGTAGAGTAGGCTGATGCGCAGTATAATGCTGTATGAGAGTGTACAACTCACGAAGAAAAGAAAGGAGCGGAGGTGCTGCAAGGCAATTTGGTCATGCGCCTTCAATTTGGTCATGACGTCACAGTGGGCGGAGCCGCAAAGCTTAATTTCAAATCAATCTTCACTGAGTTCGGTTCTGTTCGATTTTAATAGATTTTGAATATTTTTGTTGTTTTAACAATGAAATGCGCTGTTGTTGCATGTAAACATTTCTCAGAATCAATACTAAAACATATTGATGGTTTACATTTCATGTACAAGTCCCATATATTAATATTTTCAATTTTAAAACATAAATGTTCTCGTTTCATCGCCAAATTATTGCTAGAGACATCTGTCGTCGAAAAGATGCATTCTAACCACTTTTCACCGATAACATGTTTTTAACATTATCAAAGCATATTCTGCATATTATGAAAAAAAAACTATTATATAAAATAAATAAATTGTTCTAGTTCATTTTACTTTCTAAAATGTTAGTTATTTCATAGATAAAATTACATAGTTACATGAAATAAGAGGAATATAAAATAAGAAGTGCCATCTGTCGGGGAGTAGAAGTAATAACTAGAAATGTGAAAAAATAATCGATTATTAAAAAAATAGATAATTTTTAATTTTCAATCGATTTTTTTGGGTCAATTATTATTTCTAGAAAAATCGATTTTTTACTTTAAGCGTCGTGTGTTTTCGATTTTTTTCTACTATGTCTTCGTCAAGGTCAAGTCAAAAGTTTTATTGATACTGACTCATTAATTTGAGTTTTTTGAGTTCATTCATTTTGTTCCAATCGTCAGTATAATTTAAGTTCTTGTTCCGCATTCGTTGATTCGTTCATTTTATTTTGTTTTTTCGTAAATAAATTTGTGTTCGGACGCTTTTTTTTTTGTGCACAGATGTCTAGCACCAAACCAAATAGGTTGCCGAAGCTTCTTGTTTCTTAATTCCTTACCAAGCAATATGTCGTAAAAAAATAAGAAAATAAACGAAAGCTTCAGCTTTGGCTCTGAAGTAATAATAACTGTTGTAAAATTGATTTAATCTGTTCTTGATATTTTTATTTATTTTAATATTTTCAAATAAATCTATTTTTGTGTAATCGATTTTGATGAAACTTAAAATAATCGATTATTAATTAATCTTTTTTTTACAGCTAAGTCACATCCCTAGTAATAACTGATCATAAAAAATGTGTGCATCATACCAGCAAGACCACATCTATTTTTATCTAATGTACTAATTATTGCATGTTTAATGTATGATGATGAAAGATTGAATAATATTGTTGAATGTTTGACTGGTATTGTCAAATATTATGAAAATTGCACACAACGTAGATTTTATGTTGAAGATTAACATTCACTAAGTTTTTTATTTATTTAAATGTATTCTAAAATTTTTATTTTCTCGTTTGTCGTTTTTTTAAACTGTTGATCACGTGATTCAAAACGTCTTGAGACTTGCTTTGCCGCCATTTCGGGTGGGTGACGTCAGAAAATTGTACTACGTAAGGTGATTTAAATGTTGCCATGATCGTAAAAATAAAAAGTACCAGTTTTTGAACGAGTGGGTATAATAATAATATATTCATGTCAGCCGATTTATTTTTTATTTTATTGAGCCTGGTTACTAACAACTACAACACTAGGTTTACTTTATAACTTACTAACCTGTCCCCGAAAGCTGTCTCTGAATGAGGTGATGCTAACTTGGTCAAGTTAAATGCTGTTAAACCCCAGGCGTGCCTTTTTCCTGCTAAACGGAGTCAATTCAAACTGACTCCAACTTTCCGTGATGTATCCGTGCCGGTAACAGACCAAATGGTTCGGCCAAATATCAGCTTGCAGCTCTCGAGTCGATAGAGAGGTATGCCAAGAGGTGTTTTATTGGTATCGATGCGCTAGTCGACGCCAAACCACAAAGCCTCGAGCGTCGACGCAGAGTTGCTAGCCTATCGGTTGTTTATTGAATGCATTTCTTGAAGATACTATGTGAGCCTACAAGGTCACGCATCCCATGACCCTTGATTAGTTCACTTGAAATTACAAGTCTAAAAAATTATATTTTGTATTGTTTTATTATTATAAAATATCGATACCCATCACGTCTGTGAAGTTTCGACAGTTAATTTGGTTTAAGCGTATACAATATGTACCAAAAACCCTGTTGTTCCTGTGAGGTACGTTATCAGAATCAATATTATTACAAAAATCTAAATCAAAATTGAAATCGAAATTAAATATTAAATCATTATTAATTGTAAATTGAAAGTGATTCATCATCATCATCATCATCATTTCAGCCGAAAGACGTCCACTGCTGGACATAAGCCTCCCCCAAGCATAGCCACAACGACCGGTCCTGTGCCTTCCGCATCCAGCGGATTCCCGCGACCTTCACCAGGTCGTCGGTCCACCTTGTGGGGGGCCTACCCACGCTGCGCCTTCCAGTACGCGGTCGCCAAAGTGATTTTAAATACAAAATGGATGCAAATCTGAAAATAAATGATTTTATTTATTATTTTTATTTATATCACTCAAAGCTTACTCACTCAGTGATTATATCAATAAAAATAATCAAATTAAATATTAAATCATTATTAATTGTGAATTGAAAGTGATTATGTAACTTTAATATCACATTTAATATTTGATTTAATTGTTTCGTACCTCACAGGAACAACGGGGTTTTTGTTCCATACTGTAGACACTCACACTATGTTGAAAAAAAAAACGATCCCAAAATACTACTTAAGTTACCTACATTAATCAACCATACAGACCAATAGACGCCTAATGTGGAATACAATGCGTACAATAAATTCTGTTTACTACTACTAGCTGAAGTACGGGGAAGCGAAGTACTGCAATCCTATTGGCCCTACCAAGGCGGCTATTGTCTAATCAGTCACATAAGTGGTCGAAACTGATTTAAAGTTTTCAAGTGTCGAATAGTGGCGACCTACATCAGTCCTATTAGATTGATGTGTTGACAGACACAGGTCGCCTGTTATGAGGTGTCTACGGGGTGTATCTCAGAGTAATTATTGAAGGGAGTAGCCATAGTTAAGAAATCTCGAACATATTCGTTTGCCACTTTTAGGGGGACGAGAGGGTTACACACGTGCTCAAAATCACAATAAAGCAAACATAATTTTTGTCAATACAGTCGCACACATACGTAAACGTACACACAGAATAAAAATTCACTCACACATTGTCAAAATCGCGTAATAGCATTGTAAACATACACGAAAATCTCGTAGTGAAAAAAAGGAAAAAAAAAAAAAAAAAACGAGAAAATCGATATCGATGAAATTCTTAATAGATGTATGATTTACATTGTCTATTCGGAAATTCTACAGCTGTAAAATAGGACTATTAATTAACAATATTAATAAATAAAAAGTTAAAAACGTTTATTTTCTAATTAAATACATTCACTCTACCATGCCTTAAGGTGAATGCTACAGGGTAGCCCGCGAAATTCAAATATTTTGGTGTTTTTTGCAAATTGTAGCTTTCAGATTGTATCAGATTAACATTTATTTACTTTCTCCGTACTAGGCTTACGACGTAAAGCTACCCTTGCTACACATATTATGTAGTACACATGTTGTGTTCTCTGTAATTTGTCCTGTTACCTTTTCATGTAATATGTACATTTTATGTGTGTGGCAAAATAAATTGTTTAAATATGGTTTAAAATGGTATGTATAGTCGATGCCTACAGTATTATAAATTTTAATGTGTTCTCACCACACTAACGCACATAGAATGTTCTGGAATAAAATAATGTGCTTTGTACGCCACAGTGGCGAGTAGACAAACTAAAATGGAAAATTGTTAATGCTGTTACGCTGTGATAATTCATTTCACCGCTAGATGGATTTACTAATAATGGGCGGATTTTCCATAGTGAGGTGGAGCCATTGCTGAACCTCGTCCCCCTGTCACCCGCATTCAGGCGACGCTTCTTTCTAAAGAGATTTTGCCTTGCAACACCTCCGCTCCATTCTGTTCTCCATGGTACAACTGTATGTATACCTACTGATAAAAACCTTATTATTATTTGTAAAGGAACACTACTTGTCAATTTGTTTCACTACTTCTTAAAATTTGTCAAAATTGGTCAACTACTACACTATATATTCTATCTGTAAACTACTGTCTTTGTTTTCGTTTCGTGTATGTACAATAAAGAATATAATAAATAAATTAAAAGCGATGTGAACTTAATGTCTCAGTAGTGATACACTAGTTGAACTTGAACCCTTGCCTTCTATGCACACTGTTAATTTTTTTTCTGTAAAATTACGTAAAAATTAGTGCAACTACGAGAGTTGCAACCCGGGCTTTTATGTAATTATTTATTTTCAGCCTATGTTGTCCCACTGCAGCCCAAAGGCCTCCCTTATTCCACTCTTGCCGGTCAATTGCAAGTGTGGACCAGTCTTTTCTATACGAGTCCAGCTCGTCCTGCTATCTTCGCCTGGGTCTGCCGCGATGTCGTTGCACGTTTTTCGGTTCAAATTTTTGGCTAAATTTTTTCCGACATTCGGCAAACGTTTCCGGCGCAATCCCACTTAAGCTTGGCATCTTTTTGAGTGACGTCAGCAGTGTTTTGTAGCGCAGTATTGTGTTCCGGATTCGGTCTGTGACTCCCAGGATACTGCGCTCCATTGCTCGCTGGCAAACCGTGCGTGCACCTCTGGTGAACTGGCAAAGACCAGATTTGGGCACCGTATGTGAGGACAGGAAGAATACACATGTCCATTAGTTTGCGTTTATGGCACATTGGAAGGTCGCCCTTCGTGAGTTCCTTCATAGACCCTAATAGCTCTTCCGGGCGTTTTCGGTGCGTCCAGCAACTTTTTTTTCCTGTCTTGCCTGAAAAGAGACTATTTGGCCTAGGTATACGTTCCGTGTGGTGCCGGACGTAAAGAATTGCACCACCATCTTCTCATGGGTGTCGTAAAAGGCGACTAAGGGATTCACCAGAGGATGGGCAGCAGCGTTCTCTGAGTATTTAACCAACCAACTGCGATCGCCAACCTGCCTGCCAAGCGTGGCGATTATGGCATATCCCCCCAATACATGCTTGGGGGAGGCCTATGTCCAGCAGTGGACGTCTTACGGCTGAAATGATGAAAAAAAAAATGATGATATATTCTCTGGGACATATGAAATCTCCAAATCTCCACGCCCTCTTCATATAGTTTTCGTTTGGTGTTTTTTAATCATAAGTTTGGTCTTTTACGTAAAATTAAATGTTTATGAATTTTTTCATATCGATTTAAATTTACATCCCAGTTTTTTACAAAACTTAGACTGCGATAGGCTGAGTTGATGAGACGGAAAGCAGTTCTAGCTACACCGAGTGGCATCCGAGTTCCAGGAACTCGGTTGCCGCTCGGCAAAGATATTTCGAAGCATATATATATATGTCATACACTAACAAAACCAACGAAAACTATGTTCCGTACGCAGCGTCAGCACTATACACATAAACTAGTGCAAAGTGAGCAAGTTAGTTACTTTATGTTAGTTTCGCGTCATAACTAGTACACTTTCTGTACACAAATGACGGAATTTTTGTTTTTTTTTGTCAGACGTCACGCTCGGCGCATTGCTTGACGCAGACTAGTAGCAAAACGTCCCAATTAGGAATTTTCGAGTTTTCAGTTATCGCGCCCAAAGTATCGTTATCGTTAAAGTATCTGTAGGTACTTTTTAAAAAAACATTGCCGCTCGGTTTTCATGAAGTGCCTCGTCCGGGGCACGGCACGCGCCCGCCTTGGTCCCGTCGCGGTATACCATAAATCACCCTTTATACGTGAAACCGTGGGCATAGACTGGACCTTAATAATATGCACCAATTAACTTACCAGGGCAGATTTCACAGTACATAAACTGTCTTAAAACAAGTCTTCATGGTTATGTCCCGTACTTCATTCTGTGCTGACTCCTATAAGCGTATCGTGAAGGAATCACGCGCATTCTGTGTATTTGGTCGCTAATGACATTCGGGCAGGACCGCGCACTATGTCAAACTTTTAACGTCTAGCAAAGAAGAGGTGGATGGAAATCAGATGCGATATTAGGTAGCAAGTCGCATCGACTAACTTAATAGGTGATTAAAATGTAAGTATGATGTGGCCATTAATGTTTTTACAGTAATTCTATACATTCCTGCCTATTTGTTGTCTAGCTGTGTCTGTAATGCTCACTTAAATGTGGCGTTAATATGGTTGAGTTAAGCGATGGCTGATGCTTGCGTCATGCTCGTGTACGGGTGCCGTCTGTCGGGACAGGGCAGCTCCTACATACTATGGCAACTCTCTTTACGTTTATTTCTAAACGCAATTACCTGACATCAACCTACATTATACTCACATAATTTGAATGAATTGTATGTAATAATCAATCAATCAATCAACTCAGCCTATCGCAGTCCACTGCTGGACATAGGCCTCTCCCAAGTTGCGCCACAACGCTCGGTCCTCTGCCTTCCGCATCCAGTCCCCCCCAGCCACGTTCTTTAGGTCGTCGGTCCACCTGGCAGGGGGGCGCCCTACGCTGCGTTTGCCGATTCGTGGTCTCCACTCAAGGACTCGTCTGCTCCAACGGCCATCGGTCCTTCGACAGACATGGCCAGCCCACTGCCACTTCAGCTTACAGATCCTACGAGCTATGTCGGTCACTCCGGTTCTTCTCCGGATAATCTCGTTACGGATTTTATCCTTCAAAGAAACTCCAAGCATAGCTCGCTCCATAGCTCGCTGAGCGACTTTGAATTTGTGGACTAGCCCAACTGTCAGTGTCCACGTCTCGGCACCGTAAGGCGGCCATGAAATGCAAAATGGCGGTAGAGACAAAAAAAAAATTAGCGTACCATACTATGTGGAGTATCACTGAATAGGTCTTTTAAAATAAATTTAATGTTTCTTTAATCATTTTACAGCCATAAGAACATAAGTGTTTGTGTTGGTCTGGGTGTTGCTTATGTATTATAAGTTTGTATTTACAACAAAAAAAGTAGGTATATAAGTATTATATCCATTGTCTAGTACCCATAGCACAAGCTCTGCTTAGTTTGGGACTAGATGGTGCTGTGTAAAAATGTCCCAAAGATATTTATTTATTTATCCGTTTAAAAATTACACAACCTGAAAGTTGTGTATAATGTACCTACATTTTCGACTATTGTTCTGGTAAATTGTACGATGTTTATAGATTTGTAAGATATAGTGATGATATTTAATGGGTGTATTTATTATTAATAGGCCAGCCATACTCAACCTTTTCTTTATAGGGGCCACAAACACATTTCTGTTATGGTGTCGAGGGCCGCAAGCAAAAATTATTTAGGTCAATTAAAACGTAATTCCATGTTAACGATGCAGTTACTTTATTAATGAAAAAAGAAGTTTTAACAAAGACGTTTATGTGTTTTAATGCGATTTTTGATACTGTAAACACTTTTTCAAAATTTTATCAAGATCTGGCTTGTTGCTACATGCTATCCTTATAACATCATCCAGATGAGAATCTGTAAGTTTGTTTCTGTAAACGTTCTTTTTGTTTTTCATGTTTGAAAAAGACGATTCGCACACATGTAGACCCAAAGAATGTTAGTAGGATTTGGGCACATCTTTGGATGCTTTTATATTTTCGGGGAACAAAAATTCGCTGATAGCGCTCAGCTCACATTCCCGTTCTGAAACACCCATTCTTTGATGGGCGCGAAATTTAAAATGGTTTACAATAAATTTGTAACTTTATATGGGCCAATAACAAAGGCCCGGCGGGCCGCAGGTTGAGTATAGCTGGGCTAACCCAAGAACCAAAGGAAGGTATTCAAGCCAAAACTTAAAAATTAGAAATAAAAAAGTTAATTAAAAAATCAAAAACCCGACTGCGTGAAAAAGAACTGAAAAGATAACTACTCGAACTATGTAATTCACAAATATACATAGCCTCCGACTGCGTGTTATGATTTGCTACTGAAAAATTTAATTTTAAATAGCTACGTCTTGTTTACATCTTTTCAGTTATTTTTCACGCAGTCGGGTTTTTGGTTTTTTAATTATATTTTTTTATTTCTTTACCATTGCTTACCTTCTAGGTAATACATTATTTATTTTCACTCTGTATAATAATCTATGTCCCCTTCAAAAGTATCGGTATAATTATAATTTGGCAGTGCGTCTGTCCGTCCGTCATATATTTAAACAATGTTTTAATACAAGCTGGAGGAATTTGAAGCTTCCAGTTCGCTCCAAATGACGTGTTTAATAAGAAAGAAATGTGTTTGTCTGTCTGTTATATAATGGTGAATTTTATCCGTTTATTTTTCTATGGTATAGCATTTAGTTAAAAGAGCTTAAGGCACACCTGATGTTAAGCGATTACCTTTGCCCATACAACTGAAGATGAGAATCACGATGACGAGAGCCACGCCAGCCACGCTAGCCACGCCAGCAACACCAGTCACGCCAGCTACGCCAGGCAGCAGACTTCCCCAAGTCCACCACCCGCAGGCCCTATCATCCAGTAATTTTTATAGAGGTTTTCTTCCTCATCCCTCCTTCTCCACTGTGCTCTCTGCTAACTTCAGAGGGACACGCGGAGTCACGCCCTCCTCCATTCCATGGTTTCAGCCATGACTACTATAGGTACTATGTCGTCAGCAAACCGTCGTTATCGGCAAACCATATCTTTATTAGTATAAAGCTACAAGCAAAGTCAGGTGCAAACCATATACTTTCAACTGAATCCAAGCTTTTTCTTTCGTGGATTTTTTTAATTGCCCCTGTGGCCCGAAAAATTTAGCTCATACCACACATGTTCAAAGGGAAATTGACCTTCAACTTCATGAAACAGAGTTTAATTTTGATTGTCGATGTTTAGCGAAAAATTTTCGGTTATACTTTTCGCGTTAAATAAAAAAATTACTTTGTGCAGTATGAAATAAGGCTGATTTTAGATTGATTATTTAATGAAATGTAGTTTGTTAGTATAACAGTCAATTGGGGCATAGTTTTTTGGCCACCATTTTGGAAAATTACAGAGATCTTTTCATTTTCCACCGACTAATTGTATGTTCCTGGGATCGATTTTTGTCATTTAGCTTGTATTTTTTTTTTCATTTTTGTAAGTGTCATTCAGCAACTGTGATCGTGAGCCTGGCGGTTGAAAGTCTCAGTTCAAACCTAACCTAGCCCACACGAGTCTTGTACATGTTTCCGAAAGACGTTTGATGAATTGCAAAAGTTCTATAAACAATTCCCCTCAATTTAAAGCTAGCCGAATAACTTAACTTGAGTTGTAGGTAGTAGCACGTAGTGGGGTGCTGGCCAGAAAACCTCCACGTGTGTCTGACGGCTGCTTGTCCCTCTGGACACGTCTGGAGGGAACGGCAGTTGTTAGGCCGGTGCATCCTGGGTACGGGCAATGGAATCCTTTCGAGGGATTAATCTTCGGGGGATCTTATTGCCTGTGGCGAATATTCTGGTACGGAAGGGGCAGCTGCTGGTCGGGCAGCAGACTCAGGGTAGACTGCTGCCCGACCAGCAGCTGGTGTAGCTAGCGTAGTTGGCGCAGCTGGCGAAGCCGGTAAAGGCCCTTGAGGTGAGGTGGCGTGCAGTGTTCCGTGTGCGCCGCCTAGGCGGGTGCGTCCAACGTTAGGCCGCACGGGGAGAAGGGGCTTTTTTTATAATATAGGGGGCAAACGAGCAAGCGGGTCACCTGATGGTAAGCAATCTCCGCCGCCCATGGACATCTGCAACACCAGGGGAGTCACCGATGCGTTGCCGACCTTTTAAAAAGACGTATGCTCGTTTCTTGAAGGCTCCCATGTCGAATTGTTTCGGGAAAACCGCTGACGGGACTTGGTTCCACAGTTTTGCTGTACGAGGCAAAAAATGACGTGTGAAACGTACAGTAGTTGATCGCCAATCATCAAGATGGTGAGGATGGAATTTAGATTTATGGCGAGTGGTACGATGGTGGAAGTCAGCGGCTGGTATAAGGTCGAACAATTCCTCAGAGCATTCCCCATTGTAAATGCGATAGAGTATACATACAGATGCAACGTCTCTACGCAAGGCTAGAGGGTCAAGCCGATTGGGAACAATATAGTCGCCGACGATTCGAGCCGCTCTACGCTGAATGCGGTCAAGTGGAAGGAGGAGGTACTCGGGTGCTCCAGCCCAGAGATGAGAGCAATATTCCATGTGTGGCCGGATTTGTGCCTTATATAGTTTAAGGCGATGATCCGGCCTGAAATATTGTCTCGCTCTATTGAGCACTCCGAGTTTTTTGGAAGCTAATTTGGCTTTACCCTCCAAGTGACCGTGAAACTGAACGTCATTCGATACGTTGACGCCAAGGATTCCCAATTTAGGCGTAGCTAAGAGGGGAGTGCCCTCTAGGCGAGGTGCTTCTACAAATGGGGACGCCCCTTCTTGTGGCGGGCCAGGACCTGTCGGGGGTGGTTGTGTGAATACTCACGGGTTCCCACGCCTCCGGCTAAGGTAGTTGAAGGAACACCGTGGTGGTTTTAGTCGGTAAGAGTCCGACACTGGCTCCGCCTACCCCGGGCGGAGTGCGTCCATGAGGATTACACCACGGCAAAAAAAAAGAAGGTAGTAGCACGTAGTAGAGCTTCTTATGAGAGAGCTCGTCGATTCTTGTGAAAGATATCAGGAATATAAATAATTTATTTCACAAAAAATACGGGTAAAGACGATCAAAATAGCTTATTTTTCTAACTATAATTTATAGAGTTAAGAGTTTCTGATTAAACTACAGTACCTGTACTTCAATTGTTAAAAACAAATATTGCGCCACTTGGCTGCTTCATGCGCCTTAAGGTAAAATATGTGGAAACGAATTATGACCCAGAAATTAGTATTGCCGACCAAAACTGTAATATTGAGGAAGCAAGTAAGGCTAATTTTTTAGGTGTAGTGATTGATAACCATCTCACTTGGAAGCCTCATAATATAATACTTTACATCAAATCAAAAAATCATTCTTAAGAATTGAAGTACAGGTACCTACTGTAGTTTAATCAGAAACTATTAACTCTGTAAATTATAGTTCGCTGTAGTTGTAGATAGATAAAGTGCGAAAAACGGCCACTTTTGGCACTTTTTCTATCTACAACTACAGCGAACTATAATTTACAGAGTTAATAGTTTCTGATTAAACTACAGTTCCTGTACAACAATAGTTAGAAATGTATTTAACGTTAACGTAATAACATTAATAATTAAAATTAGAATTTAGTTGGGCATAAAAGAGACAAAAAATATTGAAAAAATCGTTTTTTAGTCATCGTTTCCCGAGAGATGCACGATAAGTCTTTCCTTGATAAGCCGAATTACATGCGGATAGTATTATATTATCTGTGATGCGGGCGAACTCCAGGGCAAAGTCTAGTTTATAATATTAGTAGGATGATATAATCCCTGGTTCGCCCACATTATAATTATATGAAGTCATCTAAGGCTTACGAGTAAAGTGACAGGGACAGTCTGCCCGCAGTGTCAGGATACTGTAGCGACTGTATAAATATAGGCAGGGTTAGTTATAGGCGAGTGAAGCGGACTAGAGACCGTATTACACAAATAAATTTTTATCGAATATAAATGATAAAAAATTAAAGGCTTCTAAACAGACGAAGCGTGGCGATTATGGCATATCCCCCCCTTAATTCGGGGAGGCCAATATCCAGCACTGGACGTCTTTCGGCTAAATGATGATGAATGATGTACACTTATAGCTAAAAGCCTTTAAAAATGTATCAATTAATTAAATACCTACTCAAAGTATCAATTTTAATTCTAAACACATGTTATCAAATAAAAATATTCCTAATAAAATTAATTAATTATTGTACAATTCAAACCGTCGCGTCACATTCACTCGCCAGTGCCGACCTAAAAAAACAAGGTGCGTTCAACAATAAGCGCTAAATGAGCCGCCATGTTGTAAAACAAATAAAAAACCTTAACTTGAACGAGTCTATTTTATATGTCCCTCCTGCCACAAGTCAATATTATTTTAATTTGTATTCACGGCTTTTGTACGGTGAACTGGGTTTCAAGTTCACATCCTGACCAATTTTTATGGATAGTTTAATAAAGATTCAAAGATTTATTGCATACTGGTACATGATTGGTGTTACATTTTGTTTTGGTGCTTAAACATTTGTGGCCTTTTGCAAGAATTGCAATATTGAGGGCTACTACATACTATTATTATTTTTATTGTTTTAAAATATTATTATGTCATATGTATACAAGTGAAAGATGTATCATGCATTTTTATTATATTAGATTGTGAATATTATTATATAAAGTAATAAATTAGAACTATTTGTAATATAACATTTCAATTTTATATATTAGAGAGGTAGATCGCTACATTAATAATCATAACAACTGTTGCATACACATTATAATCAGAAGTAGCTTAGCGCAGCCATAAATCTTTTTAGGTTCCTAAGTATTTTGCGACTGAGTAGAAACATTTTTGTAGTAAGAACTGTTTTACAATTTTATTAAATAGTGTGGACTTTTTCTCGTTTTCAATACTTTTCGGTAACTTGTTAAAATCTGTGTTTAAGGTCACTCTTGCATGAATCATAGGGATGTAGAATTTTCTACACTCATCGTCATGAACTTGGAACGTCCTACCGCGAGATTTTAGTAAAAAAATATATTCTTCCATACATTAGCTTTTTTACCTAAATTTTTTGATGAAATTGGTGTTTCGGAGGTTGAAACTGTTTTCAATCCTTAAATATTAACAAAATATTTTGGTTTTGCTAAGCCAACTGCCAAGCGATTGACACCAGTAAAGAAAAAATATTTTTGGTTTTCTATAAAAACTATTTTTTTTCGTAATAATATCAACGTAAAATTATCGTTAATTTAGGTGCCTATAAGAAAGAAAAAGAAAGAAAGAAAAATAGTTTATTGTCACAATCAACGACGCGCAACATTTAAACAACCGTGATAAACTCAAGCAGGTAACTAATAGGTGGGGTTACATAGAAAGTAAAACAAAAAAAACACATTGATAAAAAATTAAGAAAGGACAGTCGATATAAGAAAAGTATAGTTCACCGCATGACAGTGGCACCACACAGAGAGTCACCAGAATTCACCAGAGTCTGAATAAAACTTTTTAACAAAAAATTTAACCGACGAAATTAGAAACTGAAAAGCGAAAAATAACAAATTATGAGTCGGCGCCAAACAAACTTTTAACAAACAAAGTGCGTGCAAGTTCAAGTGGCCGAGCGGAGAACGCATTTTTGGAAAGTTATTGTTTATAGTTGAAAATTGCACGTTGTATTTGATGTTACGTTGTTTTTATTATTTATTTAAAGTAATTTAATGATCTTCGTTGATTGTTTGTTTGGCGCCGACTCATAATTTGCTATTTTTCGCTTTTCAGTTTCTGATTTCGTCGGTTCAATTTTTTGTTAAAAAGTTTTATTTTAATTTTTTTTGTGGCTAAAATCTAACTTCATGTCTCCATTATGTTGAGTGTGCACTCCTTTATGGGAACTTCATTTATGTGTACCAAGTTTCAACAGAATCGGTTAACAGGTAAGAATTCAGTGGGTGAACAAGCACTCATGTTTTCCTACCCTTAGGGGTGGATTTTGATTTTGAAATTTAAATGGGACCTACTTCGAGATATACCCTATCCAATAAAAAAAGAATCATTAAAACCGGACCAGTCTGTAAAAAGTTATGCGTGGTCATATATATATATATAAAAAAAAAAAAAAAAAAGATACGCGTCGAATTGAGAACCTCCTCCTTTTTTTCGTCGGTTAAAAACCGCCCTTACTGCTTATAAATTCGAAGATAAGATAAAACGTACAAGTATAGTTTTTCACAGTGAACAGTTCACCATAAATTGTAAGAAAATCATTGCAATCGAGTAACATTTAGGTGTAGAAAAGCGTTGGCGCTTTTTGTATAGACAAGAAGGTGGTAGAAAACCATCTTAGGTTTCCTCACGATGTTTTCCTTCACCGTTAAAGCAAGTGATAATAATTAAATCTCAACGGAGACTATAGCCATTTGCGCGGGACATATAGTGCACAAGTGGGGTGCTGGGCCTGAAAACCTCCTCGTGTGCCTGACGGCTGCTGGTCCGTCGAGACGTCTGGAGAGAACAGCAGTTGTTGGGTCGGTGCACCCTGGGCACGGGCAATAACTCTTCTTTGTCCGGGGGATTATTGCCCATGGCGAATATTTAGGCACGGGCCTTCCCGTGCCCTTGCTCAAGCTGGGCCCATGAAGCGTGACTCCGTGTGCCCCTCTGAAGTTAGCAGAGGGCACAGTGGAAGAGGGATGAGGAAGAAAACCTCTATAAAAATTACAGGAGGATAAGGCCTGCGGGTGGCGTACTCGGGGTAGTCTGCTGCCTGGCGTAGCTAGCTGGCTGGCTAGGCTGGTGATGCTGGCGTGGCTGGCATGGCTGGCGTGGCCCCCATGGCTAGCGAGTCTGGCGAGGCAGTGACATCGGCGTGCTAGCTGCGTCATGGTGGGGCCCGTGAGGTGGCGCACAGTGTTCCGTGTGTGGCACCGGGGAGGGTGCGGCCAGAGTTAGGCCGCACGGGGAGAAGGGGTCCTTGTGGCGGGCCAGGATCTGTCGGGGGCGGTTGTGTGAATACAAAGGGTTGCCACACCAGCGGCCAAAGGTATTTGGAGGAACACCGTGGTGGTTTTAGTTGGTAAGAGTCCGATCTTTTCTGTGAGTCTGACCCTGGCTCTGCCGTTCCAGGGCGGTGTGCGTCCATGAGGATTTCTTCAGGGCAATAAAAAAAAGATGTTCATTATAATCGAAGCTGGATTGCAGCCCAAACCGAAGGCGAGGGCATAATAAAGCCAATAGTATAATGAACATTGCTCACGCGTTTCATACGACGTTGAGTTTGCGTCCATGAGGAGCTTCACACGGCAAGAAAAAAATAGTGTACAAGTAAGTGCTCAAACACAGGTGCACTCTCTATTCCCTCACTCTCATAATCCGATGGGACGTCAATCCGACACGACCGGAGAGAGATCAGGCGTAGCACCAACTGCTTTACGTGCTCTCCGAGGCACAGGGGTGTAGCACCGCCAACTTCCTGACTCCGGGCTGCTACTGAGAAATTTTCTTGACAGAAAAATCCCAATAACAGTTTTTGCCCGACCCGGGAATCGAACACAGGACCTCACGCTTAGCAGTCGCGCTTGCAACCACTAGACTAACTAGGCAGTTAAGTTAAGTTCTGCTTGTAGTATAATAGTAGTAACTTAGAGCTTTTTGTGAAGGAGAGCTCGTCCGGGGAAGTAAAGTCTAAAAACCGGCCAAGAGCATGTCGGGCCATGCTCAGTATTATAGGGTTCCTAATTACAAACGAATCAAATCGAATATTAATCATCGCTATTTTAGTTTTTGCAAACAGCGCCACCTAGCGCTGAATTCAAGAAGCTAAATTTAAGAAGTTCGTCTTATCAATATAACACAAAGTTACTTTTTGTGATTTTTTTAAATAGATAGTAACTAAAGGAGCATTATTTGCTAAGATCATTTTTCTCTAAGGTCAATGACCTATGAACTAGGACGTCTTAAGTATTTTGCAGTTTTCTCACTATAACTCAAAAATTTATAATCACATTATACTCAAAATAATTTTAAAAGAGAGTTTTTATAAAAGTCTATCAATGTGGAAGATTATAAGTTTCTACGTTGCATAGCTTAGAAATGGCAGGGGGGACACACATTGCAAGCCACTTTGGCAGGCTGTATTTCGCAGATGGTATACCTGATAATATAGTTGTGTATGAAACATTACCATCATTTTAGTAGACCTATTCAATGATACCCCACACAAGGGTGTGCAGCGAAAAAAAAAAAATGTTCATCCCCATTTCACATGTATGGGCGCCACCCCTAAAATACGTTATCAAGATTTTTTTATTATTTTAAAATTGAGATCATTTAGATCCAGACCATTTTTTAACAAAATTTAATTTACTTATGTTTATAACTGTAGAAGTTATTAAGCTGTAAAGGATTAGGACAGACGGACAGACGGACAGACGGACGGACATGACGAAACTATAAGGGTTCCTTGTAGGACTACGGAACCCTAAAAAGCAATTAGTATACAGGGTCGCCAGATATAGATTAAGAATTCGCAGGAAGTTATTATAGAATAGTTTGATTAGGGTTTTGAATAAATACAGTTGAATTTTGTCCGATATTAAAATGATATTTCACTCGAAAACATCCATAATCTTCTGAGAAAACTTCATTTATATCTCTCTACCCTGTATACCAATTGCTTTGTTAGATTGTACTACCAACGTTCCTACTTCTGCCGGGCGCGAAAGTCTGAAGGTCGCGGGAATCTGCTGGATGCGGAAAGTGCAGGACCGTTCGTTGCGGCGATATTTGGGGGAGGCCTATGTCCAGCAGTGGACGTCTTTCGGCTGAAATGATGATGATGAGGATGGTTGTGCGCAGCGGCTTATGAAGTGCTGACGAAACGACGACCCTTACTAATAGATTATATATTATAGAAGGTGACTGTTTAAAATCAACCTATTTCTCAATTCATTTCGAATCATAACAATGGGTACTATATTTTTCGTGTTCAATGCACATTTTAGTACGGAATCCCTTTGTAAAAATGTCCATTGATTGAATATTTACGTGGTTGTATAGAATAAGCGTATCCGGGTCACAAAGTAGTCATAAATCTTAGTATTAGTCACCCTTTAAGTTTGTTTGGTACTTAAAGCGATGATATTGAAAGCTGTAAAAATATTGCTTGTACTATTTTTTGAAGTGAAAACATTTTTGAAGTGATTTTCGGTAGGGGCACAGAATATCTAATAGTACTAACGTACAGAACGGCCACTCACCGCCCCCCGCCAATTTAAGATTCCTCGCCCGCGCCCCGCAGTGCCCGCAGTTTGACGTCAATTGGAAGATTCCAATGGATGGCAGCTATTAACAAATCATTTTGTGCGTAAGGGTGGACTATCTACCATTTAACGGTGGCGCATCGCCGTGCGTCTGGTCGTCCGATGATGATGATGATGATGATGATGGGCTTGGGGGAATTAGATCGTGCAATTCCAACGCACACTCACCGAAAAGAATACGATAAAAAACCGATGGGCTAGCAACTCTGCGCCGGTGCTCGAGACTTTGTAGTTTTCGTATTCTGAGAATCTCTCGCCTAGACATGAGTTGGTTTGGTTCACATGGAAATCTCTAAGACTTCAGGATCAAGTGGATCGAAGCAAGGAAAACCTGGTTCAGGTGAATTCAAAGAAAACTTGAACCTTTTTTTCGAGTTCCATAATACTACAAGGAACCCATAAAAATACTTCTGTCCGTCTGTCTGTCTGTCTATCTATCCTAGTCCTCTACTGCTTAATAACTTCTACTGTTATAAACGTAAATACATGAATACTTTAGATATAACTTGTAGTTTTTATGCCAATGAAAAAAAATACCAGCCTCACCTGCCTGTAACTATCCCACTATACACAGAAGAAACCAGTATCGGTCACCACGCTTGCTGGCGAATTGAGGAATTATTTCAAAGTCCTTTGTACCTAATCATCGATCTTTGTAATGTGTGTTCTTTATGTTTTTTGCTTCCTTCATATTACGGAATAACTATACTTTTTATCGCTATTTATTATTTATAGCATAGTAAACTTTGTATCACAAACTTAACCTATTTAAAGAAAAGAATGCTCACAGGAAACGGCAATATATTTTTGTCACCTCTATCTTTTGTTAATTCTGGGTCCGTTGCAAAGAATTACTATTATATCAAAAGTGTTACCTGAGAAATTATGAATGTATTAAGAATGTTAGTGATCGATTATTTCTGCTTACGACACAAAGGATACGGTGTGAAGTTTGCCGGCTTCTTTTTGGATGTTTCCTAGTGAAAACCGTTTTTATATTTTGTTGTAGATTTGTAAATAGACAAATCTTTCTCGCCGTGTTTATTGCAAAAGTTGAGCGAGATTGTTTTAACAACGTTTCGAGCGTTTTGCAAAAACGTTAGTTAAAAGCCTGCCAAGTGCTAGTAGGACTTACGCAGTAAGGGTTCCGTACTACCCATCAACCTGAAACCCCATAAAAACTGATTTAATTTAACGCACCGTGCGCGAAATATAAATGTTTGCATTGCTTTCTTACGCAGGTACCACCATATATATCTATGTTTGCCCTATTTTTAGTATTTGTTGCTAAACTACATAGTATGCACTATAATCGGACCAAGTTTTACGTTGGTATAGTATTACTGTTTTGAAAATAGAGCAGAAACAAAAACATTGAAAAATATGCATTTTTTTCGAGGCTTCTTGTATGGGGACCCCCTTTTGGTTTTAGACTTTTTATTTTTAGTATTTGTCGTGGTAGCAACAGCTATAAGTCAATATTAGCATTTACATTCATTTATTTATTTTATTTTATTTATTTATTTGTTCAGTGGTATACATAACAAAAACATTCTAAAGATGTAAACATAAACTCATTAGAGTTTTACCGTACATCAGTATCATCGACTATACAAACAGGTAAACAAAAATATAGTTAACAAGGTAGGATATTAAATAAGTACAATGAGGGTAGATACCAGATAATATTTAGCTACATTATGAAGGAGCGAACACGACTGTGCGAGCCGTCTTTAAAAACAAAGCCTCATAATAGGTGATCAAACGAACTTACCTGTGATGTTCGATCATTATTATACGAAGGGCTTCGTTCGAAGATATAATATTTCGGCATAATTCGCCGCAATCAATTGAATGTCTTTGGCCGCGAAGAAGCTTTGGCCGCCGCGCTCCTTTCATAATTATGTTTATGCTGAGCTGGACATCATTTGGTATAATACACATATCACAATTTTTATTGTATTTTTACTTGTATGTCCTGTATCTTGTTTTTGTACTAAACAAACGTTTTATCTATCTTTTATCTATCCATCTATCTACCTATTGAGTGTACCTACATAAATTATAAATAAATATATAAGCTAGTTCTCCACCGTTAGTTCTGAAGAACTGAGGAGCAAATAGAATCCCGAATACGACGACGACGTCTGTGGTCTAGTGTTTCGAGTGTCGGACTGCTGATCACGAGGTCGTGGGTTCGATTGCCACAGGACACAAATATTTGTGTGATGAACATAAGTGTTTGTGTTGGTCTGGGTGTTGCTTATGTATTATAAGTATGTATTTACAAAAAAAAATAGTATATAAGTATTATATCCATTATCTAGTACCCATAGTACAAGCTCTGCTTAGTTTGGGATTAGATGGTGCTGTATAAAGTGTTATCCTATGATTCTGCATGAATGCAAAAAAGTTATAACCGAGTGGCTAAAAACTCAAACTTATGAGGAAACTGAGCACCTTTTAGTGAGACTTAGTTGAAAATTTTGCCTATTTACCTCTTCAACAAATATAATATATAATGACAATAATATATAATGACAAACACATACACACACCCACCCACCACACACAACACAACACACACACGTAATATTGCATGCTTTTCTAATTGTTTAATTTAAATAAAATAAAATTGAATTGTATTTAATAATGGTCTCATTGTTATTATGTATTAAGTATAATTTAAGGGAAGAAGCGAGACAGCCCCAACACAAGTATTGTTTATTACTTACTGGGACTGCCTCAATTTTATGTTACTGGTAATAATTTGAGACAAAATAAAGAATTATGAATTTTTTGTATAAAAATGTCCCAAAAATATAAAATATACATATAATTCTTTGGGAAAGACGTGAAGAGAGAATAAACTGATCATTATTTATTATATTATAATAATCCCTTAAAATACTCAAAAAAGGCGGAAAACATCAAATTCAACACTGAGTGTAGTGCAAACATCCTTGATCTGTCAAATTCGTTCACTAACCAACATATCGGTTCGTCGCACAAATTGAAGTCACAAAAACTAACGACAGGGGGCTCTGTACATAATAATTAGTAGCCGCGCTTGTACTGGCGAGCGAAGCGGTCATTTGAGAGGAACGTCCTGCCGCAAAAAAGTACAATATGTTACTTGCCTTCGAAATCTAAACACTATACTACACTATTTATGAGAGATGCGCCGAATATACATTTGGTATTCGGCATCTTTTCCACTATTTGTATTCGGCTGAATTATTCGGTTTTGTTGCCGAATATATTCGGTTCAAGCATTTCTATTTTCTTGGCTACATGACATGGTCTAGAACTAAAAGACAAAACTTCTTAAGTAAGATTTATGTTATATTATAAGTCAATACATATTTATTTCTTAACCTATAGTTATTATAGTCAACATTTATTTTAAACCTCAAAACAATATTTATTTTTAAACTTAAAATCCAATTGTTTTTAAAGCTCAATCAAATCCACATTTCTTTGTAAAACTTATATCAATATTTATTTTTAAACCTATAATCGTTTTTTTTTTTCAAACAATGGTAAACGGTATAATTCGGCCGAATATCTGGACTCGGTATTCGGTTATTCGGTGAAACCACTATTCCGCGCATCTCTACTATTTATTATACTATACTATTTATTTATTTATTTACTCTAAAACGTCCTAATTAGGACGTTTTTCTATAAACCCGCGTCAAGTAAGGCACTGAGCGTGACCGGTGACAAAAAAATACTAAAATGCCGTCGTGTGTGTACAGAAAGTGTTCCAGTTATGACGCGAAAGTAACTTGAAGTAACCAACTTACTTACTTTGTTTGTTTAAGTGTATTGAGCTGCCGCTGCGTACGGAACATTTTTTTCTGTTTTTTTATTAGGATATGATATAACTATACTTTTCCGCAAGCTTTTAGCTACATTCTTCATACCTACAATGGCATTTTTTACGTAAATTTTTTGATGAAATTAGTGTTTCGGGGGATTACTGTTTTCATCCCTTAAATCTTAACAAAATCTTTTGTTTTTGATGCCAATAGCTTGACTAGATTATGATCTACTGTGATATGTTTTGTTTTTGCAAAAACATGTTTGGTTTTCTAATAAAACTACTTTTGTTCGTCATAGTTTCAACGAACGTAGATGAATCGAAAGAGATGTGTCAGGATCGTAGCAGGTGGAAATCCATAGTCTCTGCCTACCCGTACAGTATGTAGTTTCAACGCAAAAAAACGTTAATTTAGGTGCCTTACGAAGATATTGTGAAATTTCAAAAAAAAAAATAGATAGATAGAATATTCTTTATTGTATACCATTGACATTATTAAACATAGGACTAACATGTAAAATAAGGGTACATTGGCGAAAACAATATAACAATAAAACGTACAAGCATAGTTTTTAACTATTTCATATAAAAAAATCACTGCCTCGTTAGTCTAGTGGTTGCAAGCGCGACTGCTGAGCTTGGGGTCCTGGGTTCGATTCCCGGGTCGAGCTATTGTTATTATTGTTATTGGGTTTTTTCATTAGGAAATTCTCAGTAGCAGCCCGGAGTCTGGATTTGTGCGCGGTTAATGGCATTAGGCTCGCCCCCTATTACATGGGACTATAACGTAACTGGCGAAATGTGGGTGTACTATTACACCTCTGCCTAACCCTTCGGGGAAATACAGGCGTAATGTTATGTTATGTTATATAAAAAAATCGGCGGTATACTCTAGTCTTAAGACATTAACTAATTTTTTTTCTTAATTTTTTTTTCTACGCCGATAATGAAATTAAATGAAATTGCTTATTTCGCAAATCAGATGGTAAAATCACTTCAAGTTGGTTATTTTAAAAACTAAATGGCTGGCTATATCGCTGATGTCACCCAATGACGTTACCAATTGGAAGTTAAATTCGATGGTTTAGATACCACGAGCAAAGTTCACGGTAACTTAGTGGCTAAAGCACTGGGGTACTGAGCCAGGAGCCAGGAGTCGCAGGTTCGAATCCTGCTCGTGAGCGATTTTTTTTTTTTTTTCTTATTTGACTACCTCCCTGTAGGAATTCCGAAACGAAATCAGGGTTCAGTCTCTTTGAAACCTTCTAACTAGACATCTAATTTTCCCGTTTCGTTCCGTGTGGTCCCGGACGTAAAGAATAGCACCACCCTATATCTTTTCATGGGTGTCTTAAAAGGCGACTAAGGGATTCGACAGAGGACGGGCAGCAGCGTTCTCTGAGTATTTAACCAACCAACTGCGATTGCCAATCCGCCTGTCAAGCGTAGCGATTATGGCATTTCCCCCCCATTGAGGGAGGCTTATGTCCAGCAGTGGACGTCTTTCGGCTGAAATGATGACGATGAGACATCTAATTTGTATTAAGAATTTGTGTGAGGACAATGCAGGGCAACGGCTGGCGCGGGCGCCTTTAAGTAACGGCCGTCCAGAGTCGAGGCCACACATAGACCAGTAAGCCTCTAGACGCCGCTTAGCTGGACACCCCCGGTCACAACGCATATGCTCTACCACTGCATATCATACGTCCCTCCGCCAATCGGAACGTCACTCAGTCAGCGAGCGGCACCAATCATAAGGAATCATATCACCGAACTTTTGAGCCGGCCAATCATAACGCGCCGTCCGCCCCCCTGACCCCACCAACGTTTTACTACTGCGTTCGAATACAAAACTTTGTTTATGCGGAGTCTTGAAGCTTACTGGTCTGTGAGGCCACATAAATAGATAGAATAGCCATGTGGGCAGGGCGCGCGTAGCAGCACCATGCACCATAATGCAGGATATTTCAAAGCCTTTCTTGTGACTTATTTCTATAAATACTGTAAAAAAAACCCGCAGAAATGCCTTATTGTGCTGTTTCTAACTGCAGAAACAAAAGCTGTAAAGTATGTACATTTGATTAAATTTTTTTTTTTTTAATAGAGACGTCAAAATGTAAGGCGTAGTTTGTTCGGAAAGTTGCCACGCATGAATCGCAAGTAAAATTGGGATTACAACCATTCTATCTATTTCTGTGATGGAGGCTTTGGGCATCCACTGGCTGACCTCAGGGATGATGGTGGTACGGGGGGTGGTCCAGTGCCACCATTTGTTTTCACATCGGGAAGGTGTTCGCACTCGACGACTGCGCCAATCATTTCGTCAAAATTTGTTACTAAATATAAATTTGTTACTAAAAAAATAAATTTGTTAATACACATGTCCGAAAAACTCTCTGCCTCACTTCGCCGGACAGTCATCCATCCACCATTTTGATTCCTGAATTTTTAATTACTGCGTTTTTTCGCGCGCTCGCCTCTCATTGGTCGAAACGGGATGTCGGCAAACATGCGCGCGCTTTTTGCTGGAGTGCGCACCCAAAACATTCTACGAAATGAATTAACTAAATAAATTTAATTTTGAAATGGTCCACATTATATTTGGGTAGTTGATTGCTTGGGAAAATAATTTACATAGTTGTGATAGGCTCGGACGAATAAAAAATGGTGGACGGAATCATGCTAAGAAGAGATTGAAACACTTCGTTTTTTCCTAAACCCACCATAATTTCGACATAATTTTAACACACCAGCCCTCCTAGCCAAGTTGACAATCTACAATCGTCAACGCTGTAGAAAACAATCAAAATGTATGGGAATGACATATCTCAATGAATGACTTTTTCGTTGAGATAAGTCATTCCCATACATTTTGATTTATTTATTTATTTATTTATTTCAAGTATAATGCACAACATTACAGTTTAATTAAAACTAATGCGTTGTACATATAACTAACATATAAACAATTATGTATAAAAATAGAAAATAAAGTAACATAAAAACCTTAGAAATAAAAATAATAACACTAATTTATTAGGCATCCATCATCTCACAAAAACTTAAACATTCACGACACACATCTATCCATCTCGACGCAAACAAATCGCACTCAGACGCCGAAGTCAGGAGAGCATTTAGCATTGTAAGCGCACGAACGAGTGGAGAGTTAGCATGCGACACAGTGCGTGTTTCTGGCACAGCCAATAATGGGTGGATACGTGGTCTGAGTTGGTATGTAGGCACGATTGGTATAAAAAGACGCACTACTTGATACACTAGTTCTGGACAATCAACTTTACCCCGTAGTATCTTACAAGCAAAAGTTAGCAAGCAGTAATTTTTGATTGTTTTCTATTAGCGTTGACGATTGTAGATTGTCAACTTGGCTAGGGGGGCTGATATATACTGTTATTTTATTTGTGACACCACGACAATGACTACCGTCACACAAGATTTGTTGTGTAATCGCAGTTTTTTGTCTTACTATGGGTGTGAATGTGTGCGTGCCAGCCCGTACTTTTAAGCGAGCCGTCTTACTATGGGTGCTTCTCTTTTTGTTTAGCAAGATTCCGTTCGCCTTTTTAGGTATGTTTTTTGTAATGGAGTTATTAAAATATTTGGAGTCTTAGAGATTTATTGCACCAAGACGCCATGACGGCGCAACCAGGTTGCGCTGTCAACAAAATGTATATTATCATCATAATCATTTCAGCTGAAAGACGCCCACTGCTGGACATAGGCCTCCCCAAAGCATCGACACAACGACCGTTCCTGCGCTTCCCGAGTCCTGCGGATTCCCGCGATCTCACCAGGTCGTCGGTCCACCTTGTGGGGGGCCTACCCACGCTGTGCTTTCCAGTACGCGGTCGCCACTCCAGAACTTTTCGGCCCCATCGGCTATCCGTTCTGTGAGCAATGTTCCCCGCCCACTGCCGCTTAAGTTTGGCAATTCTTCGTGCTATGTCGGTTACCTTCGTTCTCCTGCGAATCTTCTCATTTCTGATTCGATCACGCAGGGACAATCGAACAAATCTAATATTTGTGAAAAGACAGGATAATGGGATCAGGATCATTAGAAAAATCCCAGTTTGCTTAGGCCGATTGGAAACTTGAACGCCGATTGGCTAATATAAGGCCCGTATTACAGAAGGTTCCTCAAGTACAGTTTAAACTCCAATCACCTGATCACTACTTAAGGATAGAATCGTTACTTGAGTATCGGTCTTATTCCAATACGGTAATTATAAACTTTAATTCAACAACATAACACAGGAATTTGATCAGAAATAGAATAGAAATCTCTACTCAAGCGCAGTCTGGACTACACTAGAGTGATCACAGATCAAAACTCTGCTCAAATACCGAAACAGGTGACAGTATAAAATAAAGCTAAACTCAGCTGAACTGTGATCAATAAATCTCTGCTTGAGGAACGTTCTAAAATCAAAGCTCAACTCAAAACTAGTTTTTAACAGAGATCAACGCTTGAGGATCGTCCTGTAATACGGGCCTAAGAGTCCATTTATAACCATGGAAGTATAAAAAATGCGGACGGAATCTCGCTAAACAATAAGTAAAGCACCCATGGTAAGACGGCTCGCTTAAAAGTAAGGGCTGGCACGCACACTTTTCACACCTATAGTAAGACAGTAATTGGCTGAAGATGATGCTTTAACGGTGAAGGAACTCATAGTGAGGAAACCTGCACACCTGAGAGTGCTCCATACAGTTCTCGATGGCGTGTGTACTACACACGCCATCGAGAACTGTCTATTTCGATTTTCTGCGGGTTTTCAGACTACACAGTGAGACTACACACTGTGTAGTCTGAAAACCCGCAGAAAATCGTGGTGTACAAAAGGCCTGGATAAATTCTAGCGTGGAGCAACGTTTTTATAAAAGAACCGTTGGGTCATTTTGAAGAGTGACTCCAAAAAGCGTTTGGACCTAACTTTGGATATTATATCCTTAGCTATAGTTTTGTTGACCTCATACGTATGCTATGTTTGGGGCTTTAGAACGTCTGTTTTTTCCGAGAAACGCTCATACTGCACCTTTAAATGAACACTAAAACTGTAGTAGGGTTGTACCTACGTCTATCGATAGCTATTGTTTTTATTTAAATTTATTTATGCCTTTTACTTTCCAAATTATGAGGCATCCCAGTTTCATAGCCGTCTCGTCACAGATAATAATATAATATCCACGATAATCATATAATGTCCACGGACTTTTATAAAGCTTTTCTGGCTCAAAAAAAAATGTTAGAGCCATTGCTGGTATACCACCTTGGAAATCTTGCAAGCTACTCTTTAAGGAATTTAGAATCCTTACACTAGCCTGTATGTACATCCTGGAAGCAGCTAAGTTTGTTAAGTTAAAAACTAACCTATTTAAAACAGCTAAAGATATGTTTCCTAGAAACACAAGAAACCCGAACATAACAGTTCTGTTACATGTACCAAGGACAAAAATGTATTTAAAAACTTGTAATGTAATGAGTGGACGTATTTATAATGCCATTCCTGATAATAATAATGAATTGCCTATAAATAGATTTAGAAAAAAAACTAAAACATGGCTAATTGAGAAATGTTTTTATACTGTATCTGAATTATTCAAATAAGTAAAAATAATTAATTTGCTTGCTGTATCTTAATCATAACTATGTTGCTGATGTCAAAGATAAACAAAATTATTACATTTTAATATTTGCATGTCGTGAAACGACAAAATGTATCTGGCACTGAATGTTCAATTTTCCATCATCATGTTACTTACCCTATATCTCCCTATATCTTCTCATGGGTGTCGTAAAAGGCGACTAAGGGTTTCACCAGACTATTGGCAGCAGCGTTCTCTGAGTATTTAACCAACCAACTGCGATCGTCAACCCGCCAGCCAAGCGTGGCAATTATGGCATATCCCCCCTTTTTGGGAGAGGCTTTTGTCCAGCAGTGGACGTCTTTCGGCTGAAATGATGATGATGATGTTACACTTTAAGCAATTTGAGATTATGCATAAATCACAAATCGATCCAATAAATTATCGATACTTTACCATATACTTTTATCGACAACCATCCGTTCCTTACCATGGCTAAACAGCTCATGCGCATTGTGTTCCGAATAAAACCGTCCCAAGAAACGTGCCCTCTGATACACTTCATTATAACATAATACCATAAACCAGCCCATTACTGTCCTACTGCTGGGCACGGGCCTCTTCTCAGAATGAGAAGGAAAGGGCTTAGTCCACCACGCTGGCCTAGTGCGTTTGGTGAACTACACTCACCATTGAAACTGTATGGATGACTTTTCTACAATGTGTGTTATTGAAATAACTGGAAACCTCCTAAGGGGTTCTTGTACTCATCAGTATGAACAACTTTTACTATGGGTCGAACCCTGAAATCGCGAAAAAATCAGCTGATTGTTCACATGAATCGACAACATGTAGGGATCAGCAGATTTTTTTTCTAAATACCAAAGACTGACGTAATAGACCACCCCAGTGTGCGATTGAGATACCGATCTTTACGAAAAAACCTAATTGCTAAAAAGACACATAATAAAATGACAGTAGAAGATTTTGAAAATTGTAATCTCCCATAGCGGCCCATCAAAATATAATCTCGTATTATTTTATGATTTACTTCACAATCGTTCTGTATTTTTAACCGGCTTCATATCCAATTAATATCAATAATCGTAATGGTGTAGTGTTCTGTGTTATACTGCTGTGTAATTTACATTAATAACCCAAAGAAAGAGACGTTTCACAGTAAGTATCTGCAGGACAATATTACTTTCATAATGCTTATTTTCATAGAAGTTATTCTTAAAATTATTTAGTAATACATTAATAACATGCAGTAAATACCCTATTTTCTATATAACATGTTATTTTAAATAATTATGTGTTAGATAAAAAAAAATTGTGTACGTGAAAATGAAACCGTTTGGCGTAAGGATTGCTCAAAATCTATCGATATGTCGATAGTTTTAATTATATATTTTTCGTACTACCTAGCTCCATACATGTCACAAGATAGTGTCGGTTACTGCTTTAAAAAAATACAATCGAATTGAGAACCTCCTCCTTTTTTTGAAATCGGGTGAAAAGATTGAAAGGTTGATTTAGTCCGGCCGCACATTGGAAGGAAATCACAATGATTCATTCATTGATCACAGAAAAATTCTGACGCGCTGGAACTTATACCATGGTTGTACTTTTACAATGTTATAATAGTACGTTGTACGTCTATGGCATATATAATTATACAGTTAATTTTAGTACTAGCCCCGCAGACTGACATAATTTTCAAAATCATGTGTCTGCTTTTAACACATAACATAACATCACGTCTGTATTTCCCCGAAGGGGTAGGCAGAGGTGTAATAGCACACCTACATTTCGCCAGTTATGTCTGCTTTTGACATATTAAAATGTAAATGCGGTTCTATTTTATGACAATGTGCGGCCAAAATTAAAGTACTGTAAATGTTGAATTAAACTCAAGAAAAACTATCGTTAAAATCAACCGAATAAAATAATAGATACGCTCACGCCCCTGATTGGTGGTCTCTGCCGCACGGGAGGCCGAAGTCGCAGGCTCTGGTCTGCGGACAGCCACAGACTGCACGGACACTGCATTGGCGCTGCACTGCGGCAACAACGCTCAGCAACGTACAGGATAGTATTATATTATCTGTGGTACAGGTAACTCAGGTACTATATTATTATCTGTGACTCGGGCAAATCTGAAATGTTCGGCGGAATAATCACTAAACGGACCTAATTAGGCTGGCGAGCCTTTGGAATAAATTTTCTAGAAGAAAATATAATATTAATAAATAATAAATATTTTTGGGACATTTTTACACAGCACCATCTAGTCCCAAACCACAGAATATCTAATCCCAAACTAAGCAGAGAGAGAGCTTGTAATATGGGTACTAGACAATGGATATATACACTTACATACTTTTTTTTTGTAAATACATACATGTAATACATAAGAAACACCCAGACCAACACAAACACTTATGTTCATCACACAAATATTTGTGTTCTGTGGGAATCGAACCCACGACCTCGTGATCAGCAGTCCGACACTCGAACCACTGGACCACAGACGTCGTCACTATAATATTATAAAAAGTTCATAGGAAAACGAATAAGGAAGTAGGTTACGTGGCTTTAACGGAAGTTTAGGAATAAAGGAAGGGCACAAATGCTGTAGCTGTAGCTGCAGAAAAGCTGCTGCGCTGCGGTGTGACGCTGCAATTAACGTCAATGACCGGCCGGTGCTCCGTACTGCTTGTTTTCTACCGATCTACGTAGCTTCTTCCAAAGGCTGGATATGGCTGACCAACTCCAGCTAGACTGGTAGGGCAAATTATATTTTCAAGAGCTATCTGACGGGCCGTAGACAACTTGTAAAACTCGAAAACTACCTAACCAAGCAAGAGATGGTTACTTTTGGTGCGCCACAGGGCAGTGTGCTGTGGCCAACTCTTTTTCTCATATATACACGATGAAATTTGAATCGCTTATTACCCGGAAAGGGGTCATTTTACTCATCACTATGAACAACTTTTACTACGGGACCAAACCTGAAATCGCAAAAAAAAAATCAGGTGGTCCCTACATTTTATTGATTTAAGTGAACACAAATGTAGGGACCAACAGATTTTTTTGTCGCGATTTCAGGGTTGGTCCCTTAGTAAAAGTTGTTGATAATGATGAGTACAACAACCCCTTTTCGGAAATTAAGCGACTCAAATTTCAGCATGTATAAATAAATAAAATTTTTTTTGGGACATTTTTAGTCTATTCCTAAACTAAACAGAGCTTGTGCTATGGGTACTAGACAAATACCCATATATATATATATATTAGATATGTGAATGAGCTGTGTCAGTTATCTTTACCCAACTGCAAAATTATAACTTATGCAGACGACACAGCTCTAATCATCCAAGGGTGTGACTGGAATGAAACCTTTAAGAACTCTGAGTTTGCCCTGAGCTCTGTTATGAGGTGGTTAACCATAAACCTTTTAACACTAAATGTCAACAAGACCAAGTTTATTTCATTTTATATCACGAAGTCAAGTCAACCCCCTACACCAATTGTAATTCGGGCTCATACCTGCTTTAACATAAACATTGATAGTGGCTGTCCGCAATTAGAAAATACCCATATAACATATAATTAAATATCTTGGATTCACACTAGATGATAACCTCAAATGAAAGCAACAAATTGGTTCTACTGTAGAACGTGTGAGAAAACTCATCTATATTTTTAAAAAACTTAGGGGTGCGGCCCTTGGGGCAGACTTCAGTTGTCTATAAACTGTCTACTTTGCGTCGCTCAGTCTGTGCTCGGATATTGCCTATCAGTCTGGGGAGGTGCTGGTAAAACAGCAATGATACGGTTTGAGCGGGCGCAGAGAGCTGTCCTCAAAGTGCTAGCAAGGAAGCTGATCCGATTCTCGACGGCATTTTTGTATTCCCTCTGCCAGGTCCTCACTGTGAGACAGCTATTTATACTACAAACTGCTCTCCGCAAGCACAGCCAGTTAACAGAAGACCCAAAAATATTCAGTACCTACTAGACGCCGTTCATATAGAGCATGTCAAATAGAGCCTCGTAGAACCGTAGCTGCAACTCGTCATTATAAACATATAAGTTCAAAAATATATAACAAAGTGAACAAAAGCGTAAACTCACTGACCAGGAATAAATGTAAAAAGAAACTTGACTCCTGGTTAAAGTCACTAAATTATGACGCAACAGAGGAACTAGTGCAAGTATAACATACACTCACCATACCCATTCACACCTACACTCACATCCATTCATCTCGTACACTCATCAACACTCAGTCTTTACCTTAAAATCACTCGCAATTTGTACCGTAGTGTCTATATGTTTTATTTTAAATTATGTTTTATTTAATTTATATATATACTATAAATTTTTGCTTTTTATAATTTACTCACTTGTTGTTATGCACGGAATATTATACCACTTCACAGTGTGATAAGATCCCGGTTTTTGTGTCATCGTGTTTTTATTGAGTTAATCGATAGAGTTTACAATTCCGACGGTTAGACTAAAACTCCGGGTTCGCTCAAACTTGAGGTTTTTTTTTAAAAAAATGTCAAAGTTTCGCAATATCCGACTCTTGAAAAATGAAAAAAAAATCATTATAATTTTATGGAAGTACTTATTACAGAATTTATTTATTCTATCGAAAAATGGTATAATAGCCGACCGTTCTACCAATTCCTGTTGCATTAGTATGAATGGGTCGAGAGATATGATTTTTTTTCTCATTTTTCGTTTTCATTTTTTTATTCATTTAAACCGCCGTAGTAGGTGGTCATTCCTACATCAAAAAATTGCTGATACTTTCTATTATGTGTAGTATTAATTCCAAAACCTAACTCATTGGTTTCCAGGAGTTATTGGAGATTCAAAATTTTCCTTAGGGTTGACACTTTCATGTATCCGAAAAAAAACCAATAAGAATATATTTTATCTGAAAAAAAAGAAGGTGTTTTAAATACTTTTTAATAATTAATATGGAGTTGGCTATTTGAAAGAAAGAAAAAGAAAGAAAGAAAAAATATTTATTTGCTTCAAAAGTGACGCACAAAATTACCAAAAAATTCAAGAACAGAACAAATACAGGTACAGAGCCAAGAAGTGTCGTAAGATATGTGTCACATCCGCGCAAAACGGCCACCGCTCAGTATATAGCTATGCTTCATGTACGGAGCAAAGACACAGCGCTGGTTTTCAGCGACAGCCGGCGTCGACACAAATTCACAATGCAATAACGAAAGGAAAATGTATATAAATTTGTAACATATTATGTAGGCTAACCGAACTAAAATTCATCTTCATTGTTAGTTACAATTAATTCAACATGAGAATAATTATCGATGGCTAGATTTTGTTCATTAACAGGTCTCAATAAAGACAATGGCCGGTGGCAATGGGATTTTTTTAGCCTTTTTTTTCTCTAAGAGGTTGAGGTTGTATACAAAATAAATGATTCTAAAGAATTGTTTTAAATCAAAAAGTATAATAAAATTGATTTAAAAGAATTGTAAAATATAAAAGTATACTAAAATTTATTCAAAATAAGTTGTAAAATAAATAAAACTTTTTTGAGTCGGCGCCAAACAAACGAGCAAAGTGCGTGCAAGTGATCCATTTTTGGAAAGTTATTGTTTATCGTTGAAAATTTTACTTTGTATTGTATTTGATGTTATTTTGTTTTTGTTATTTCTTTAAAGTAATTTAATGATCTTCGTTGATTGTTTGTTGGGCGCCGACTCATAATTAGTTATTTACATTAGTTTAGCTAGGAAAATAGTTACTAAGACTAAAAGCTACATTTTAATTTTCGCTTTTCAGTTTCTATTTACGTCGGTTACCTAAAATACTAAATAAAGAAATAACCTTACCAATCTTATTTGCGGATGATATATCTATACTCATAAAATATGATAATACCATCAAACCTAATCCCATTTTACAAGAAACTTTACAAACAGTAACACGTTGGCTCCACGACCATAACTTAGAGATAAATTATAGCAAAACAAAAACAATACAATTTAGATCATATAAAAAACCCTCTTTAGTCATGGACACAAATTTTCGGAATAATACCTTAGAAACAGTAGAAACATTTAATTTACTCGGCATAAACATTGATACACACATAAATTGGAAAAAACATATTGCACATATTAAGTCTAAATTGTCCAAATTCACTTATGCTCTTTTTCAAATAAAATGTAGCACAGACATAAAAACATCGTTGTCTGCCTATTATGCGTATGCGTACTCATGGCTGAGATACGGTGTGATGCTGTGGGGAAATAGCGTGGACGTTCATGACTTATTTGTATTACAGAAGAAGTGCATTAGAATTATAGCTCAAATCGACAATTTAGAAAGCTGCAGACCCTTTTTTATTGAATATAAATTATTAACACTCCCATCAATATATATACATGACTTGTGTCTGTTCGTATTTAAAAATATTAGTCACTTCACAAAAGTAAAAGACATACATAACATAAACACACGCCACAAAGACAGTTTATACTTACCACCCTCCAGGATCAAAATGCTAAACCAAAGTCCCTATTACATGGCAGTCAGAATATTTAATAGTTTACCATGCGATATAAAACTAGAAACAAAACTATAAATAGAACAAGAACCGCGCGCGGGCGAATTGCCGTGAATGAAAATGAGATACTGTTGAATTCATTTGTGTTGTGTTTCCTCGCAAATGAGAGAAAAGTACTATACAAGTCTCGGCCGAAATAGCAATTAACGGCCTCATTTAGTTGAAAAGGACTCGGCTTGCGCCTCGTCCTTTCAAAATCACTTGGGAAGTACTCGGCCGTAAATTGCTTCATTTCAGGCCTCGACAGTAATGTACTATTATCTTATAATTTAAATTACGTAATTAGATAATACAAAAATTTAAATCCATGTAGATATGTGGTTCCGTGGGGTGGGGTCCTAGTGATCTGTGATACAGGTTTATCCCTAAATCAGACACCAGCTCCTCACATGTGCGCCTACTGGAAGATATCACTAAAAAGAAAAAAAAAAAAACTGCAATCTCAGAAACGAATAATTAATCACTTTTAAAAGATGTTCATTTAATCATTCAATTAGATTCGGTCACATTCGAAATGAGGATAAATAACAATGTAAACTAGTATATCCTGAACTTTCATACTGGCGCTGTTTTCAAAGGATCATTTTAACGATATGCAGTATTCAGAACATTTTGTAGTTCCTTTTTTCACCGCGTGTCTTGTTATAATGGTTTTTAAATGACAATTCATTAGAAATGGGACTTGAATGACAGGTGGCATGATGTATCAGTTTTCATTCAAGACTGTGGGCAGATGGAAACCCTTTTTTGTGGCTAAATGGCTACTACAAATATCGATAGCTTAGGTCCGTATTACAGAAGTTCCTCAAGTACGGTTTGATATTCAACCACCTGATCACTACTTAAGGATAGAATCGTTACTTGAGCATCGGTCTTATTCCAACACGGTAATTATATACTTCAATTCAACAACATAGCACAAGAACTAAACCTGAATTAGGAAAGAAATCTCCACTTAAGCGTGGTCTTGATCACACTAGAGTGATTACAGATCAAATCTCTGCTCAAATGGCGAAACAGGTGACAGTATAAAATAAAGCTAAACTCAACTGAACTGTGATCAATGAATGTTCTAAAATTAAACCCCAACTCAAAACTAGTTTTGGACAGTGATCAACGCTTGAGGAATGTTCTGTAATAATGGTTAAAGCAAAATTAGTGTACTGGAGGACATCACAGACAAAGTTAGTGTACTGGACATCACAGACAATGTTTTATTGACTTGTCTTGCTAAATGTACCGTTATTTTTAACATTAGTTTTTCATCTTGTTCTTTACATTGTGATTTTATTTACATTTTTACTTTTTTATTTCATTTCATTTTCATTTATTTATTTATTTTGTAAAAATGTGGTAAATACAGGTGGTAGGGTACTAAGATTAGTTCGACACATTAACCATTTCACATTATGGCATACAATTTTTTTTATATAATTATAAAACAATGATGTGCAGAGCTAAAATTACATTCAGAGTCTTCAATATTAAATTATCAATTTATATAATATATCATAAAATAATAACATTCTGAATACATTTATATTTTAAAATTTAGTTATTCGTCGACGGAGTAAAAACATTTTTCACATAAAAATCTAAAAAGTTGTTTTTTGAATTTAGTGAGCGGTAAATTCCGCGTGCTTTGAGGTAAGTGATTAAAAATTCACACCGACATTGCATAACTGTTTCGGCTACACAGTTCAGTCTTTATGAGAGGCAGAGCAAGTCTATCCGGATAACGCGTGTCAAAATTGCAGATATCCTTTATACATATAAATAGATCAGGGTTATTTTTGACGAACACACATATCTCAAATACATATATACATGGAATAGTCAACAGTGAGAGTTTTCGAAACAAAGGTTTACAGGTTACCCACGGAACGTGCGTCAGGTTGGCCCGGCCCCGGGGCTTTAGGTCGCGAGGTATGTATTATCCGAATGTACTCCTCTTCAGAAACATTTGTACTTACTACATTTTCAATGTACCGCTCTAATAAAAAAAATAGAAGCATTTGAAGGGGGCCGGGCCAGCCTGACGTTTTCAGCCCGGCCCCGTCTGTACCACGACAACTACCAAACTTGCTGAGAAAGTGGTGCCACAGAAGGGATGTACTCCGTAAAATACACGTACATAGTGCTTAATTTAATCTTAAATCCTAATATTTTCCGAGATATTAAGGTGTAAAAGGGGCCGGGCTGAAAAAAGGTATCGACAGCTTTAACTGGATAACCACGAAAGCAACTACGAAGAACGTGGAAGATTACAAGTTTCTACGTTGCATAGTTTGGAAATGGCAGGGGGGGGGGACATTGTAAGCCACTTTGGTGGACTATATTTCGCAGATGGTACACCTGATAAAAAAGTGATGTATGAATTCGAGTATAATGTGATTATAAACTTTTGAGTTATAGTGAGAAAACTGCAAAATACTTAAGACGTCCTAGTTCATAGGTCATTGACCTTAGAGAAAAATGATCGTAGCAAATAATGCACCTTTTGTTACTTCTTATTCAAAAAAATCACAAAAAGTAACTTTGTGTTATGTTGATATGACACACTTCTTCAATTTAGCTTCTTAAATTCAGCGCTAGGTGGCGCTGTTTGCAAAAACTAAAATAGCAATGATTAATATTCGATTTTATTCGTTTGTAATTAGGAACCCTATAATACTGAGCATGTCCTCATATGCTCTTGGCCGGTTTTTTTTTGTCCTGGTGTTATAAAGGATTAAGAATAAATAAATAACTCAATAATTATGATAAAATTTTATAATGTCCTGAAAATTCGAATTTGGCAGATGGTCCCTCGATCAATAAATACAAACATATTTTAAATTTTAATTATCATCTCAAATACACGGCTGATAGACACAGGACTCAAACTGCATTGATGTACTGCTGTAAAGGAATGCAAAGATCGCCGTTTTAAAGAAATTGATATGATATTGAGAGTGATATTAGCGATTGAAAGGGGCCGGGCCAGCCGAATTTAAATTACTTATATTTATATATTAAGAGGGTTTAATTTGAAAAGAAAGAAGTACAAGTGTTCTAAATTCGCCGGAGATTATTTCGTACCTAGGATATGTATTTATAGCTTTCGTGGTTATCCAGTTAAAGCTGTCGATACCTTTTTTCAGTCCGGCCCCTTTTACACCTTAATATCTCGGAAAATATTAGGTATTAAGATTAAATTAAGCACTATGTACGTGTATTTTACGGAGTACATCCCTTCTGTGGCACCACTTTCTCAGCAAGTTTGGTAGTTGTCGTGGTACAGACGGGGCTGGGCTGAAAACGTCAGGCTGGCACGGCCCCCTTCAAATGCTTTTATTTTTTTTATTGGAGCGGTACATTGAAAATGTAGTAAGTACAAATGTTTCTGAAGAGGAGTACATTCGGATAATACATACCTCGCGACCTAAAGCCCGGGGGCCGGGCCAGCCTGACGCACGTAGCAATCTGACTACCGACCGTACTGATTATAGGTACACAATAATAACGCTACACACAACAGTTCAACAGACGCATTTATTTTTATCACACAAAAGTAGGAATTGACAGCGCTTTATAGGTATACCTAACAATTTATTTACGGGTAATCATAAAACAATTTTATTAACGAACTAGCTTTTACCCGCGGCTCCGCTCGCGTTAAATTCTGCTAACCCACGTCAGTCCAGTCCAGTCCAGTCCAGTCCATTCCAGTCCAGTCCACTGACCCGCTGCCCCGCTGCCCCGCTGCCCCACTGCCCCACTGCCCCGCTGCCCCACTGCCCCACTGCCTCGCAGCCCCGCTGCCCCACTGCCCCGCTGCCCCGCTACCCCACTGCCCACTGCCCCGCTGCCCAGCTGCCCCGCTGCCCCACTGCCCCACTACTCCACTGCCCCACTGCCCCTCTGTCACACCGTCCCACTGCCCCGCTGCACAGCTGCCCCATTGCCCCGCTGCCCCGCTACCCCACTGCCCCAATGCCCCGCTGCCTCACTGTCGCTTTGCCCTACTGCCTGCCCCGCTGCCCCGCTACCCCGCTACCCCACTGCCCCGCTACCCCCTGCCCCGCTACCCCAATGCACCGCTGCCCCACTATCCCACTGCCCCGCTGTCCCACTGCCCCACTGCCCCACAGCCCCGCTGCCCCGCTGCCCCACCCCGCTGCTCCACTGCCCCACTATCCAACTGCCCCGCTGCCTCGGTACCCCACTGCCCCGCTGCCCCACTATCCCACTGCCCCACTGCCAGCCCCGCTACCCTACTGACCCGCACACCACTGCCCCGCACACCACTGCCCCGCTGCCCCACTATCCCACTGCCCCTCTGCCCCGCTACCCCACTGCCCACTATCCCACTGCCCCGCTTCCCCACTGCCCCAATGCCCCACTGCCCCGCTGCCCCGCTGCAGCACTATCCCACTGACCCGAAGCCCCGGTAACCCACTGCCCTGCTGCCCCACTGCCCCGCTGCCCCCCAACCCCACTGCCCTGCTGCACCGCTGCCCCACTAACCCGCTACACAACTGCCCCGCTGCCCCACTGCCCCGCAGCACCACTATCCCACTGTCCCGCTACCCCACTGCCCCACCTCCCCGCTGCCCAGCTGCCCCGCTGCCCCTCAACCCTACTGCCCTACTGCCCCGCTGCCCCACTATCGCACTGCCCCAATGCCTACCCCGCTGCCCCGCTACCCCACTGCCCCGCTACCCCACTGCCCCACTGCCCCACTGCCCCGCTGCCCCACTGACCCACTGCCCCGCTACCCCACTGCCTCGCTGCCTCGCTGTCCCGCTACCCCACTGCCCCGCTGCCCTACTATCGCACTGTCCCACTGTGGCCCCGCTAACCCACTGCCCCGCTACCCCACTGCCCCACTATCCCACTGCCCCGCTTCCCCACTGCCCCGCTGTCCTGCTGCCCCACTGCCCCGCTGCCCCAACCCGTTGCACCACTGCCCCGCTGCCCAGCTGCCCCCCTGCCCCGCTACCCCACTGCCCCTCTGCCCCACTATCACACTGCCCCACTGCCTGCCCCGCTGCCCCGCTAACCACTGCCCCGCTACCCCACTGCCCCGCTACCCCACTGCCCCGTTGCCCCACTATCCCACTGCCCCTCTGCCCCGCTATCCCACTGCCCACTATCGCACTGCCCCACAGCCACGCTTCCCCACTGCACCGATGCCCCTCCGCCCCGCTGCCCCACTGCCGCGCTTCCTGACTGCCCCGCTGCCCCGGTAACCCACTGCCCCGCTGCCCCACTGCCCCGCTTCCCATCTGCCCCGCTACCCCACTGCCCTGCTGCCCCGCTACCCCACTGCCCCACGACCCAGCTACCCCACTGCCCCGCTGCCCCGCTGCCCCACTATCCCATTGCCCCGCTGCCCCACTATCCCGCTGGCCCACTTTCCCACTGCCCCACTGCCCCGCTGCCCCACTGCCCCACTATCCCACTGCCCCACTGCCCCGGTAACCCACTGCCCCGCTGCCTTGCTGCCCCGCTGCCCCGCTACCCCACTGCCCCACTTTCCCACTGCCCCACTCCCCAGCTGCCCGCTGCCCCGCTACTCCACGGCCCCACTGCCCCGCTGCACCACTATCCCACTGCCCCGCTCCCCGGTACCCCACTGCCCCGCTGGCACGCTGCCCCGCTGTCCCTCTGCCTCACAAACCCACTGCCCCACTGCCCCCCTACCCCACTGCCCCACTAACCCACTGCCCCACTGCCCCGATGCCTCACTACCCCACTGCCCCACTGTCACACCGTCCCACCGTCCCACTGCCACTGTCCTACTGTCCCACTGTCCCACTATCCCACTGTCCCACTATCTCACTACATCACAATCGTCCCGTCCCACTATCTCACTATATCACTATCGTCCCGTCCCATGTCCCATGTCCTGTCCCATGTCCCATCCTATGTCCAGTCCCATGTGCCGTCCCACAGTACTGTCCATGTCCCGTCTCATATCCCGTCCCATTTCCCGTCCCATGTTCCGTCCCCTGTCCCGTCCACTGTCCCGTCCCCAGTCCCGTCCCCTGTCCCGTCCCCAGTCCCATCCCCAGTCCCATCCCCTGTCCACTCCACTCCATCGTACATTACTATCCGCTCGTGCAAATGCATAGAAGCTTCGATCTGTCGGGTGAGTACCCACGAATTAATTTTTTTCTTTTTTTCTTTCTTTCTCAAAACCCATACCAGTTTTTAAGTCAGATCATCAGCTTTCAAACAAAAAAAAAATCATCAAAATCGGTCCAGTAGTTTTAGCGTGATGCTGGAACAAACAAACAAACAAACAAACAGACGTTTACAATTTTATAATAGTTAAGATACGAAAGGATATCATTATAATTTAATTTATTTTATTTAACAAGTAAAACAATGGCTCACTGTTAGTAACAATCACAGAAATGGATAGAATGGTTGTAATCATAATTTTACTTGCGATTCATGCGTGGCAACTTTCGAACAAACTACGCCTTACATATTGACGTCATTAATTTTTAAAAATTAACTTTAATCAAATGCACTTTACAGCTTTTGTTTCTGCAGTTAGAAACAGGACAATACGGCATTTTTTATGGTTTTTGTTACATTATTTACAGAAACAAGTCATAAAGCGTGCTGTGAAAGGCTTTGAAATGCACTGCACTATGGTGCAGAGTGCTGCCACGCGCGCCCCGCCGCTTTTTCCATTCTATCTATTTCTGTTGTAACAATCATCATCATCATCATTTCAGCCGAAAGACATCCACTACTGGACATGAGCCTCCCCCAAAAGGGGGGGATATGCCATAATCGCCACGCTTGGCAGGCGGGTTGGCGATCGCAGTTGATTGTTTAAATACTCAGAGAACGCTGCTGCCCATCCTCTGGTGAATCCCTTAGTCAATCAATCTCCTTGGTAAAACAAAACTTACAAAACTATCGATCCCACAATAAGACTAACTTATCTATCTTTCTCAGCAGCACTTCCCCTACTTTGACTGATGACCAAATCTTCCCCCGAATGTTCCATTTTTCGTCTTATATACCTAATTCTACCACCAACTTCGAGAATCTCACGCCACTCCATCATACAAAAATCCGGTTTGCCAATTGGTTAACTTAGTTTAACCCGCGCTGTTGAGGCTGCGATTGAGCAAAATAGGGGGTCGAAAGTTTTCGCTCAGCAGCTAGGGAGGACCCATCTGATGAAACTAAAAGCCGCGGATGGCAAAATTGTCACCTCTAAGATCGAGATGCTTGATGAGGTCGAAAACTTCTATGGGCATTTGGCTGTCGTTTCTTTGTTGCCAAAGTTGGAACTGGGTCTGAAACCTCCGTTTCAGATCGCAAGTAAATTGTTGTAAGGGATGTTAGGACTTGGTCAGGGCGTAGGGAAATGTTAAGGAACTAATGTTATGCTACTTAGGTACTTGATGTGTGAAAGCTGTGTGAAAGTTAGGCTAGGGCCATATGTATTTCTATTGAAATTTGGGTGACGACTGATTTCGATAGCTTCACGTACTTTCCGTCAGATTGATTAATAATTTCGGCTGTAAATACAATAAATTTTGAACTTAGGTTTAAATAAAAATAATTTTAGATTTCAATAAACCTTTATTAACAAATTGCGTTTACAAAATGTTAAAACGAAATGTGGTGGGACCAGAACATTACACTTACAATTTTATGTCTGTCCCTTTCACACTTGTTCCTCACTACTACTTATTTATAAATAAAATAATACTACTTCAATGAGAGATACAATTCAGAAAAACTGTTCTTCACAATATTTAAGTCGGCATATTATATATATTCAGCGTAGAGTTGTTAAATAGTCGGCGCATTATTATTTCATTTCGGCGTATTTTTGTTTCATTCCGTCGTACTTTCATTTCATTTCGGCGTAGTCTCAGCATAATGGTTATGAAAAGTCTCCCAGTTTGCGTAAAACGTGCGTAGTATAAGAGCGAGTGTGAAAACGACTTGGTTCGATACAAGCTTCCGTTTATCCTTCGTTGGACACGACTTGTCGGTATGACACCGCTACGATATCGTTTGGACACGACTTGTCGGTATGACATCGCTACAACATCGTTCCGTTCCTTGGTTGACATCAGCCAGACATCCAAGCCTTTCTTTGTTGATGTCATCTTAATCATGGTTTTTAAACTAATATCAAAATTGTTCCATAGGATTTTCAATATTAAAATCGGTTAGATGTCTCGGCGATATCATTTTAATATCAACCTAATACTATTGTAATAACTATCAGGGGGGTGATTCTCGCGTCATAGATATTATCTCGAACTCGACATAATGTCGAAACAAGATGGCGAATGTCGATTGAAAATAAATTTTCATATTCTCAGAATGTCGCGTTAGAGACATATCTACGCCTAGCGCTCTAATTACGAAGAGTGGTTCATAGGAGTTACAGGCATTACCGGCGACATTTTTCATAGATATTTAAATTAGAGAGAATTAAACAATCTCTATAACGCGAGAATTGGGGCCCTGACCTAGTTTAAATATCGATTCGACATTGCTGCGATATTAATGCGACATCGTTTCTATATTGCTTCAATATCGCTCCAATATCGTTTCAATATTAAGTACTACGACGTCATTTAAATATCGCCACAAAGTCATGTCAATATCGATTCGACATTGCTGCAATAATAATGTGACATCGCTTCAACATCGCTCCGACCTCGTCCCGATATCGTACCGCAAAGTCGGTTCTACGAGTAATCCGTCCTATCGCTCATGTCGGTTCAGTCTTCGCAAACTGGTGACATCCATACCGTATATTGAGAAGCTAGTTGGCTCTCTGAATTTTACCTGTGAAACAAATAATTAAAACGCTTATAGTAGTAGTAAAACTCTTTGTGCAAGAGCTTGTCCGTGGAAGTACTACCACCGTACCAACTTCTGCCGCCAAACAGTGATGCTTGCATTGCTGTGTTCCGGTGCTCGTGGTACGGGTGCCGGGGACATTACAATCACATGAGACTTAAGATCTTCATGTCTCAGTTTGGCAAATGCGATTTGCTATACCATATAGGCAACAGCCTAGGTGGTATTGCAGTTGTTATGGGCAAAGGTCACCGTTTAACATAAGGTAGACCCTTAGCTCGTTTCCCCACCCTATACCCTTCAATTTTTTTTCAAACTTAGTAACAGCTTGTACCTGTGCTTCCACAAGACAAAGACCAACAATCTGTTGGTCCCGATATTTTAGACGCTGACTGAACTGTAGTGGCATTAACAATAGTGTTCGCGACAGCGCGTCCCCATACGCGAGTAGATATTTGATTCGAAAGACTTTAACTTAATCAGTGTTTTAGTGCAGTTTATAGTGTTTCCATAGTACGTAATATACGATAAGCCTAGTTGTAAGTAGTTATACGTATGTTTTATAGTAAAATTTATTTCGTAATTTTTCTTGAATTATAATAATAATAATACAGTTACCATAGCTTAACATAGATATATAAAATAGTTTTATAGAATTCCTGTTTCGATTATCGTGTTAGTTTGATAGATTTTATAAGTGTTTGTATAGTAATAACTTCTTAGGTTTTCGCGATCACTACACATTATAATAAAACAAAGTTTAACCGGATTAAATCGCGTATATTATTTAAATTGGTTTCCCTGACGTTTCGAAAGCTTTGCAGCATTTCGTGGTCGCAGGTAGACTAAGATGACAAGTGTCTTTACAAATATTTCTAAAAAATTATTTTAATCTACCGTACAATATTATTAATTAAAATCGTTTCGATGTACGCAGTAAGAAGAGAAGATGGTTGGCAGCTACCACCTGTTTGGAACCCAGTCCTTAAAATAATCAAGTCCCAAACAGCACGCAACACTGTAAAAGATAATGATATTGTGAGTGATTACTGCGTGCATCGAAACGATTTTAATTAATAATATTGTACGGTAGATTAAAATAATTTTTTAGAAATATTTGTAAATACACTTGTCATCTTAGTCAACCTGCGACCACGAAATGCTGCAAAGCTTTCGAAACGTCAGGGAAACCAATTTAAATAATATACGCGATTTAATCCGGTTAACCTTTGTTTTATTATAATGTTTGTATAGTTTTAAGAAGCTCATATGAAAGGGCGAATTGTGTCTTGTCTGGCAGCCTTATCCGGACAAAAATAGTTTCAATAGACAGTCCAGATGGCTCTCAAGCCAATATAGTATAGTTCGTCCGGATAGGTTACATAGACATAGAATAATAGACCGGGAAAAGTTAGACAAGGCATAGTTTCGCGAGTGAATTTACGCTTCTATCGAAAAATTTATAGAATAAATAAATAAAGTTATAGAACATTATATACTAACACGTAGGGAATTCTATGTACTTTCCAACGATATATAGTTTATAGCGATTATCAATAGAATAGCCGAAAAGTTCGGAAGTTCTTTCTAGATAAAATTTTGGCAGAATCATCTCATTAGTATTTTATCTATGACTATAATAGTATATTATTATATATATTTAGTACTTATTGTATGTTATATATATATACCTATGTATGTTTATCTATTGTTTTAGTGGTAATTTATTTCTCATCTTGTTTTGTGTCGTGAATCAATATTGCACCTGCCTTGTCATCTCTGTATCACCCTAAGGTTGACTGGGAGAGAATGCCTAAGGCATTAAGTCCGCCTATGTACACATGTTGCATGAAGTTTAAATAAATAAATAAATAAATAGCCATAGAAAACTCGTCATAACCGCTGTAACCATAGTAAAAGTTGTGTATTTTTAATAAAGAAAACAGTGAGTGTTCTCGCGGGGCTCGATACGGTAAAGTATCCTAGTACGTTAGTAGCCATGTTCCGTTCAGGAACTCGTAGTCATCGGTCCAGTATTATATTAGAAGAAATCCTGAAATAGAAGCCTAGAAGATTCCTGTATTCATGAGTTGGGTTTTATTTCGTCACCCCCTCGCCCCTGCCCTCAGCAGTCTTCAAGCGTTCCCGAGAACAGCGGCACTCAGTGGACGTCCAGCGGCTCGTCAGCGGCTTACCTGGCGAGAGCACCGCAACGCCCCGCACAAATAGAAAGAAGCGATTGCTGCAATCCCCGTTAATTTGCTGTCATCCATTGAAGAGTTCCCTTCCTGGTCGTCCTGAGTCATTTCCGAAGATCTTCATCAGATCTTCACCAAATGATACTTTCTGAATGCAAATGCTTGACTTGTTGATGAAAATACCAAAACCGCTATATCATCATCATTTCAGCCGAAAGACTGCTGGACATAGGCCTCCCCCAAGCATCGCCACAACAACCGGTCATGCGCCCTCCGCATCCAGCGGATTCCCGCGACCTTCACCAGGTCGTCGGTCCACCTTGTTGGGGGCCTACCCACGCTGCGCCTACCAGTACGCGGTCGCCACTCCAGAACTTTACTGCCCCATTGGCCATCCGTTCTGCGAGCAATGTGCCCCGCCCACTATATGTATGCCTATAATATTTGAGGAGTTCTCTCAATTCCACATGGATCCCATTATCAGAACTGGATTTTGATAAAAATGGGACCAATCTTGAAGTATATCCTTTCAAATAAAGAAAAGAATTTTCCAAATCGGTTTATACATGACGGAGCTCTGAGGTGACAAATATAAAAAATATACAATCGAATTGAGAACCTCCTCCTTTTTTTGAAGTCGGTTATAAAGCGCGTGAATTTGGCGCCGCGTACAGGTGTCTCATAGGACACCAGTGCGAGAACCGTTTGCTTGATCATCAGTGCTGTTTTGGACTCTGTATTTTTCAGCATATCTTACAGCGAAATTGTTTTTTGTTTAGCATTCAATGCTAGAAGCATGGTGAGCGTTTTTTAGGGTTTCGTAGTCCTACAAGGAACCCTTATAGTTTCGTCATGTCCGTCCGTCTGTCCGTCTGTCCGTCTGTCCTAATCCTTTACAGTTTAATAACTTCTACAGTTATAAACATAAGTAAATGAAATTTTGTTAAAAAATGGTCTGGAATGAAATCTCAATTCTAAAAGAATAAAAAAATCTTAATTACGTATTTTAGGGGTGGCGCCCATACATGTGAAATGGGGATGAAAAATGTTTTTTCGCTGTTTTTTCGTGTGGGGTATCATTGAATAGGTCTACTTAAATGAAGGTAATGTTTCATACACAACTTTTTTGTCAGGTGTCCCTGCCATTTCTAAGCTATGCAATGTAGAAACTTATAATCTTCCACATTGATAGACCTTTATAAAACTCTCTTTTAAAATTATTTCGAGTATAATGTGATTAATGCATATTCAATGTAATGTTTTTTATGGTGTACAATAAAGCATATATAAATAAATAATTATAAATTTTTGAGTTATAGTGAGAAAACTGCAAAATACTTAAGGCGTCCTAGTTCATAGGTCATTGAGCTTAGAGAAAAATTATCATAGCAAATAATGCTCCTTTAGTTACTACCTATTTAAAAAAAACACAAAAAGTAACTTTGTGTTATATTGATTTGACACACTCCTTCAATTTAGCTTCTTAAATTGAGCGCTAGGTGGCGTGTTTGCAAAAACTAAAATAGCAATGATTAATATTCGATTTAATTCGTTTGTAATTAGGAACCCTATAATACTGAGCATGGCCCGACATGCTCTTGGCCGGTTTTTTTATATAGTATAGGATGGCGAAACGAGCTAAAGGCCCACCTGATGTTAAGCTATTACCTTTGCCCATAACAACTTCAATACCACCTAGGCTGTTACCTAAATTGTACCGCAAGTCGGTTCGCCAAACTGAGACATAAAGATGGAAAGTCTCAAGTGATTGTAATTTCACCGGCACCCGTACCCTTCAGACCGAAACACAGCAATGCAAGCATCACTATTTGGCGGAGAAGTAGGTACGGTGGTACCAGTGGCGTGCAATGGCCTACTTCTCTTGAATTTAATTGTGGTGTAAGTTATTGTTTTTTTAATGTAGGAAGATTAATTTAGCATTAATAGGTCTATTAAAAGATAAACAATCATCGTACTTTGAAAAAAAGAGAATAACTTACACCAATATTGAATTTGAATGAGGAAGGCACTGGGTACTGCCTAATTGCCTATATGCAATGCACGCCACTGGGTGGTAGTACTTCCCCGAACGAGCTCTTTTACAAAGGACAATACGTAATTGCGTATTTATGTGTTGGTAGCGCAAAACCGGCGAAATGCGTTTCGGTAGTAAAATATCAGTAGATACCATTCTATTACCTTATTATTTAGATTTCTATGACAAGTGGTCTTTGGTAAACACGTGATTCAATGAATATATAAAATAATCACCTCTTTATCTTCGTCTGTTTCCTCTACGTTGCTGGTTCGTTTTTGCTATAAATAAAAGTGGAAACTATTACAATTTCTTTACGATTTGATTTCAGTCTTACTCAGTAAGCTCGACCGGCTACTTAACAATTGTATCAGGTTCATTTACAACCTGAGAAAGTATGATCATGTTTCTTCACATAGGTCTCAACTTAAATGGTTGTCCATCCGTCAGCGGAGACAAGTACGTGCTTTGACTACGCTTTTTTCTTTACTTAATTCTCCTTCCGCCCCTCTTTACTTAACTCCCCACTTTCAATATTTATGCTCTACACACACTAGAAATCTACGGTCTTCTAATAATCGTCTTCTATATTGCCCTTATCATAGCTCTAATTTTGTTCACTCATCCTTTCATATTCAATCAATTCTTCTTTGGAATGAGCTACCTCTCGAGCTTAGAATGGCCACCAGTCGGGACTCTTTTAAAAGGAAAGTTCGGAAGTTCTTTCTAGATAAAATTTTAGCAGAATCATCTCATTAGTATTTTATCTATGACTATAATAGTATGTTATTATATATATTTAGTACTTATTGTATGTTATATATATATATACCTATGTATGTTTATCTATTGTTTTAGTGGTAATTTATTTCTCATCTTGTTTTGTGTCGTGGATTAATATTGCACCTGCCTTGTCATCTCTGTATCACCCTAAGGTTGACTGGGAGAGAATGCCTAAGGCATTAAGTCCGCCTATGTACACATGTTGCATGAAGATTAAATAAATAAATAAATTTCTGCAATCTACAAGCAGTGATGTTTTACAAATAAAGTTGCTACCCACACCACGCTGATAATAATGAGATTAAAAATGGCGGAAGCAAAGATGTTTTGGCGGCACTACGTGATTTGTACGTACTACGTATTTTGATAGGTGACGAAAAGGTGGAACAAGTGTAAGATTTTGTATACCTGGGTTCCATGTTTACGAGAGATGGCAAGCATGTGAAGGACATTGAAAGGAGAGTGAGTGCTGGTAATCAGGTGAATGGGGCACTACACACCTTCATGAACAGCCGCAAAGTGTCGGAAAAGGCACGGCTGGCTGTTCATGGGGGAGTGTTAGTGCCTACACTTATGTCTGGTAGTGAAAGTTGGGTATGGCAGAAGAAACATGCAAGCAGAATAAATGCAGTAGAAATGAGAGCTTTGAGAAGTATGTGTGGTGTAACTTTGAGAGATAAAGTAAGGAATAACATGATAAGGGAGCGTTGTGGAGTGAAAGAAGATGTAGTGACAAAGATTGAGAAAGGTATGTTAAGATGGTTTGGACATATAGAGAGGATGGACGAGAGGAGATTGACGAAACAAGTATACGAAGCGAGTGTGGATGGAAGAGTTGGAAGGGGACGACCTCGGCGAACGTATCGCGATCAAATCGCGGATGTTCTCAAAAAATGCCAGGTTAAGAGTTCTCTAAACCGACGAGCATGCATGACGAGGTTAATGGACGTAGATGAAGCGAAAGAGGTGTGTCAGGATCGTAGCAGGTGGAAATCCATATTCTCTGCCTACCCCAATGGGAAACAGGCGTGATAATATGTATGTATTTATGTATTATTATCAGCGTGGCGTGGGTAGTAACTTTATATGTAAAACATCACTGCTTGTAGATTGCAGAAATTGTAATAGTTCCGATTATAATGTTTTTGCCAGAATATATTTGTCCATATTTATGCCAAAAGAAACCACCCAGCAAACACGTACTTTTGAGAAATCAAAAGATTGACTAAAACACGTGTAGCTCTGATAGATGAAGTAAAATCACTATTTATTTTATTAAAATTGATTGATAAATTACTTATTTAAGTATGTTTAATATAAATTTTCTCTGAATACTCTTAAACTTACTAGAAAATTAAGAAAATGTACATGTGGTTCCTTATAACATTTAGTAATGCATAGGTTTTCTCATATACAGAAAAGAACCACAACCCAAGGACTGTTTTGATATGAATAAAACTATGTGTGTATGGTATCGTAATAAAGCTTTAATTTAAAAATAGTAATTTATGAAACTGTTGCATAACAGGGGTTATTAAAACACGAGTGTGAGTTTAAAAACCGAGCCGTAGGCGAGGTTTTTGATAGTATCACACGAGTGTTTTAATACCTAGTTACGTCAGTTTCATACACTACTTTATCTAAACTCATGAAATATTTATTTTACATAAAAGACCAACGTTAAGTCGTGGTCTTCAACCAGTGCGTCCTGCCAGTCATGACTTACGGTGCCGAGACGTGGACACTGACAGTTGGGCTAGTCCACAAATTCAAAGTCGCTCAGCGAGCTATGGAGCGAGCTATGCTTGGAGTTTCTTTGAAGGATAAAATCCGTAACGAGATTATCCGGAGAAGAACCGGAGTGACCGACATAGCTTGTAGGATCAGTAAGCTGAAGTGGCAGTGGGCTGGCCATGTCTGTCGAAGGACCGATGGCCGTTGGAGCAGACGAGTCCTTGAGTGGAGACCGCGAATCGGCAAACGCAGCGTAGGGTGCCCCCCTGGCAGGTGGACCGACGACCTAAAGAACGTGGATGGGGAGGACTGGATGCGGAAGGCAGAGGACCGAGCGTTGTGGCGCAACTTGGGAGAGGCCTATGTCCAGCAGTGGACTGCAATAGGCTGAGTTCTTGTAGTTGAAGTCTTGGTAACATTGTCGTAAGTTTTTCTTGATTTTTCTGGTAAGATTGGTTTTTTTCGTTGCTGCTTCCAGAATGTCAGGTGGAGTCAAATTCTTCTCAGTATCACTGCTATTGTCAGACTTTTTGCTCAGACTAAAACTTTGCGACTTACAAAAACACAATAAAAACGTAAACAATTAAAATAAATTCCAATTTAAGGCAACCAAATCTGAGGACCAAATCCAGCAGGCCATGGCGCGCGCCGCGCATGCGCTCTAGTGCTTGTCATCACAGACAAAATACAGTCTGGCTAAAACGTCTTTATTCGGAACTAATTTTCTATCCATGTCAGGATTGCATCAATATGTGTTTTATCATCCAAAAAATATGCCTGTAAAGACTTAAATATAATTAAAAGCAATACGACAATCCAAAGTTCTGCCTAAAATGCGATTTTAAAAGATAAAATTTTGTAATGTATGACTAGTAGCGCCACCCTGCATTTTGTGTACACTTTTATACCAAACAATACGGCTTCTAAAAAAGATGCATTAAAAACTCCTTGGTTGGGCCGAAGTGGCATTAAAAACTCCATAGTTGGGCTGAATTGTACGGTAATGAAAAAAAATTTAATTACAACATTGTTTTGTTCAACAAACAGTATCTTAAAATACGAATTATGAACTCGAAAGTAATTTATTTATTTATTTATAGTTATTTAACACGGTACGAAAACCAATGTAATGTCATAATGACATACTTTACGCACATGCACCTGTAATGAATTAAAAAAAAATCATTACGATACAGTTTGCTGAATAAAACAATGCGGTAATTTTTTTTTTTCCACTACCGCACACTTCGGCCCACCTAAGGAGTTTTTAATGCCACTTCGACCCAACTAAGGAGTTTTCAATCCTTGTTTTTAGCAGACGTACAGTTTGGCACCAAAGAGTACACAAAATTGGCGCGTGCGCGGCCGCGCGCCATGGCCTAACTTGTAAATTTATTGTAATTGTTTACGTTATTATTATGGTTTTGTATGTCTAAAGTTTTCTCCTGGGCAAAAATATCTGACTACAGCAGTGATACTGAACTGAGGAGAATATAACCCCGCCTAAATTTCTGGATGCAGCAACGTAAATGACGAACAATCTTTTACCAGAAAAATAAAAATAAACTACGACAATGTTACCAAGATTTTGACTTTGGTATTTTATTTAAAATTGTATGAGTTTAGATAAAATAGTGTATGAAACTGACATAACTAGGTATTAAAACACTCGTGTGATACTATTAAAAACCTCGCCTACGGCTCGGTTTTTAAACTCACACTCGTGTTTTAATAACCCCTGTTATGCAACAGGTTCATAAACTACTATTTTTAAATTCATTACAGGTGCATGTGCGTAAAGTATGTCTTTATGACATTACTTTCGAGTTCATAATTCGAATTTTACGATATGAGTGTAGATAAAATATAAAATAATACATATACAGAGCCTTTATTCGACGTCATCGACAAATTGGATTTCAAAATCCACTGTATCTAGCCCATCTATGTCGTCTTCTATAGCATCAATCATCCATCACCTTATAAAAACTTTGTGCATCTTGTGGGATGAGGTATAGTATCGGCTTAATATCTGCTAGTTTTGCAGGTGATACTGGCTTCCCTGATGGCCACAGGGGAACTAAATGATCCATCAAGATTAGAGCTGGTCTGCCACGAACAGGTGCTCTCCCTATATTTACTTCCACAGAACTACCAAGGAAATCTGTTTTAAAATAAATTGAGTTTGGTAAAAAATATCAATTTAATTATGAATTTATTTTACGCATAATGATACCACAGAAACTTGGTTCCATATAGTGTAGGTATTAAAAATAAATGTTTATACTAGAAATATGTGTAGTGTATAATAGTACCTTATACATTTTTTTTTTTTCATTGTTTTAGCTGATATTTTATTTGAATTACATTGCGAACTTGCATTTGCGGACCAAGCGGTGTACAGAAAAACCTAAACTGGTTTATGTTTTACACTGTATCTGCGAAATGTATGTATTTTTTTTAATGGAAATAAAATAAATAAATAATAAATAAATAACTTTAAAAAATTAAGTATAAAATGGGTTTTTTTTGCAAATCAGTTTTATTTAACTGCCTAAAGCTGATTATGTATGAAAAATGCAAAAAAATATATGAAAAAAACTAAAAAAAAAAAACGTTTTTTTTTGTGGTTTCGTATCAGTAATAACCAGCACTATCACCTATCTTCGTTTTCGGAAGCGTTTCTCTGACAGCCAGTATGATTCCGTGTGTTACAGATTTTGCGATAAAAAATTCGCGCGAATAAAAATCGCAGTGCGGTGTAGGCCTTATGTGTTCTTTTAGATTTTAGGTGATAATAGCATGCATTTTAGCCGCGCCCATCAACATGTTCGAGCCGGCAAGTATCGTCACTAGGCTCTTTAAATTAGTACTACCTATTTGTACATACCAGGACACAAATGACTGAACTTACCTCTTCCTCTGGCATTATAACTTGGACGACGGGAGGGATGTTGGGGCCAAGTTTCTCAGCAAGGCATTGTACCTGTAATCATTTGTTAAAATGACTTTATTTTTTACATTGAAATCTTATTGCATAACTTTATTTAACATACTTTATTTACATTTTTTTTATGGTATCTCTAAAGACGCTTGTCATCTTAGCCTTCAACACCCGTACCCTTCAGACCGAAACACAGCAATGCAAGCATCACTATTTAGCGGAGAAGTAGGTACGGTGGTAACACTTCGGCGGACGAGCTCTTTCACAAAGGAGCTCTTCTACTACTAACTAACGAATCCTGCTACATTACACGTAATCTCTGTTTTTTCTTATTTGTTTTATTTAGTAAACAATCTTGGCATGTCTTTTTAATGCAATTCGTCAATAATTATTAGGTATTAAATGTCATTATGTTAACAATTTCACACACTAAATCATTTTTTTTAACCTAATTACATGTGCAGAACTAATAACTATATTTATATAAATAGAGACGTGCCAAGATTGTTACTAAATAAGACAAGAGAGAAAAACAGAATATAGGTACCTACGGCTGCCATCGAACATTGACTGCAAGTGATTTTAGTCTTAGTGGTGGTACCGGAAAGATTTCTGATTGTACCTACATTTAATGCAGAATAAAGATGATTTGATTTGATTTGATCTCGTGCACTTACGTTGGGGTACTGTGAGAAGCAAGCTCGGGCGCGGCCGATGCAGGGCGGGGCCACCGCGCGCCCGTACCTGTCGCGGTCCGCTGGGTCAAACATGTAGTAGCCTGATAGGAAATCATAGTTTTTCTTTCAAAAATGTAGTAGCCAGGAGAGGACTCCACTCTGATTCATATAGCTATCGAAGGACATTATAGCAAACTTTCTCCATCCAATCTATTCAGCTATTCAAGTAAACCTGGCCCCCCCACACCTAATTTTAAAAATTCTGTCTGCCCACATTAGATTTTTTAAACTTCTGATAGTGGTCCGAAAAGGCCCATTCAAAAGGAGTACTTGGGCGATTCACACCGCGGTCCGAACCAAGCGTGGTGTGAAACGCCCCAATACCCATTTCCTCTCGGACGAATAAAAAAGGCGGACGGTATCTTATCCTGGATCCCTCAATTTCAGGAAGTGGGGCGTAAAATGTTTGCATCAGCGGGTTCCCTGCGAAGGCTCCGAAACTTTCTCCCCATTGCTACGAAAACTGCACTTGCTCAGTCTCTTCTTCTTCCAATTCTCGATTATGCCGATGTCAGCTATCCTGATCTCACCGAAGACCAACTTAATAAACTTGAGCGTCTCCTAAATTTCTGTATACATTTCATATTTACTATTTATTTATTTACTATTTACTATATTTGGCTTGCGCAAGTATGACCATGTATCGCAATTTCGAATCAAACTCAAGTATTACCAATCCGCCTTCGCCGGAATGCTCATTTACTATCTCTTCTGTATAATGTGCTGTTCAATCCCTCTAATCCCTTTTACCTCAAAGAACGATTCGAGTTCCTAAGTGATACGCATACGAGGTCCCTTAGATCATCAGAGAACTTAAGGTTGAAAATGCCAACTCATTCCACAAACTTCGTCGATAAGTCTGTACTGTCTTTACTGTGCAGGCTATTCGTTTGTGGAATGAGTTACCTGTAGGGATTAGTCGTGCACAATCACTACCAATTTTTAAGCGATTAGTTAAGGAGCATTATCTGTCCCAGTAATGACATGAGTATGTTGTTGTCCTATATTCATTTGGTATATATATATATATCATCATCATCATCATCATTACAGCCGAAAGACGTCCACTACTGGACATAGGCCTCCCCAATATATAGCTATATTTATTTATTGTAATCGTGCGTAAGTTTATGATGTTATAGAGAGATAATACATGTATGTATATTTTGGCATTTTTTTTTTTACTAGCTAAGTTAGTTAGTTTTAATTTAGTTTAATTAGTTAAGTTTCCGATATTATTTAAGTGCACCAGTAACTACCCTTTGTCTCTTCCATGACATTTCAGTCCATTCAATGGTTGTCTGGAAGAGATCGCCGTGGAGCGATAAGACCGCCAGTTGTACACTAGCGCATAAGTAGGTAGTTATTTAAGAAATTAATATAATCTTGTTGTGCAATAAAGAGGATTTGTATTTATTTTATTTATTTATTTATTTATCCCAATCACCACTACCATTACAGGACACTCCCAATGCGGTAGTGTGATCCTTAATTATGCATAACATAACACGTACAATATAATTTTTGTGAATTCATTCAGAGTGCAGGAAAATAAATCTATTCTCTCAGCTACATCATTAAGTGTAGACAAGGCGCGCGTCATAGGCGCTTTGCCGAGCAAGTTAGTTCGTCCGCGCGGTACTGCGAATAATTGCGGCTTCCGCCGCCGCCCCACGTAATTGTCCGGCACATATAGGCACACCTCCTTCAATACACCCGGGTTACACATCTGGCCCCTTAGTAAACTAAACATATACGTGACAAGAGCCAAGTCCCTCCTTGTTTTCAACTTATTGTACCCAACCATGCCTAGGACAAACAAGGTTGGGTACATCAGTTGATAAAAAGGATATACTCCATAAAGTTTTAAATACAAATATCTTGTGAATTTATTTTGTATGCGCTCCAACATGAGACTGTACTTATCTTCATGTGGAGCCCATATAACCGCATTGAATTCAAGTTGACTTCTCACGAGAGCATTATACAGTGCTGTTATAGCTTTTATGCTTGTGAAACCCACTGCGCGACGAAGTATGAAACCTAAACTTCTGTACGACTTCTTACAAACATTTGTTATGTGCTCCCGAAATGTCAGCTCAGTATTGTATTGTATTGTATCTCGCTAAACAAAGACTGAAGCACTTAATTTTTTCCTAAACCCAATATAATTTTGAAAGCATTTTAACACACCAGATTCATACTGTTATTTTATTTATCTACACTCGTATCGTAAAATTCGAATTATGAACTCGAAAGTAATGTCATAATGACATACTTTACGCACATGCACCTGTTATGAATTTAAAAAGTTTCATTACGATACAGTTTGCTGAACAAAACAATGCGGTAATTTAATTTTTTTTCCATAACCGCACACTTCAGCCTAACTAAGGAGTTTTTAATGCCACTTCGACCTAACCAAGGAGTTTTCAAACCTTTTTTTTAGCAGTCGTACAGTTTGGCACCAATGAGTACACAAAATTCAGGGTGGCGCCACTTGTCATACATTGAAAATTTTTATCGTTTAAAATCGCGTTTTTGGCAGAAATTTTGATTGTCATATTGCTTTTAATTATATTTAAGTGTTTACAGGCATATTTTTTGTATGATAAAACAGAGATTGACGGAATCCTGACAAGGATAGAAAATTAGTTCCGATTATAATGTTGTCGCCAGACTATATTTTATTATCTGTGTAGGCGCGCACCAGCGCGCGTGCGCGGCCGCGCGCCTGGCCTACTGGATTTGGACATCGTTACTTGTAAATTTATTGTTATTGTTTACGTTATTATTATGGTTTTGTATGTCGAAAGTTTTATTCTGGGCAAAAATATCTGACTACAGCAGTGATACTGAACTGAGGAGAATATGACCCCGCCTGAATTTCTGGATGCAGCAACGTAAATGACGAACAATCTTTTACCAGAGAAATCAAGAAAAACAACGACAATGTTACCAAGATTTTGACTTTGGTATTTTATTTAAAATTGTATGAGTGTAGATAAAATAGTGTATGAAACTGACATAATTAGGTGTTAAAACACTCGTGTGATACTATTAAAAACCGAGCCGTAGGCTCGGTTTTTAAACTCACACTCGTGTTTTAATAACCCCTATTATGTAACAGTTTCATAAACTACTATTGTGACACTACAAAAATGACTACCGTCACAAATTTTTGTTTGCGTAATCGCGGATTTCTGTCCCGTTCCCGTACTTTTAAGCGAGCTATGAATGCTTCACTCATTGTTTAGCGAGGTTCCGTCCGCCTTTTTTATTCATCTGAGCATCTCCTCTTAACAACAGACACTATGGATATCCTCAATGCAAGTTAAGAAAGAAAGAAAGAAAGAAAAATAGTGTATTGTCACAGTTAACGACGCGCAACATTTAAACAACAGTGATAAACACAAGCAGGTAACTAATAGGTGGGGTTACATAGAAAGTAAAACAAAAAAACACATAGGTAAAAAATTAAGAAAGGACAGTCGATACAAAATATAAGAAAAGTATAGTTGACCACATAACAGTGGCAACACTCGAGTCTGAAAACCGCCCTTACTGCTTACGAAATAAAGGCGCCGCCAGAGCCAAACTGTTACCACTGACGTACGGTCGGTAAGGAAACTCTTACCTCGCGGAGTCCTGAACAGTGCAACAGCAAAGTCTCCTTTACCAGCGATGAATACCCCTGCTTTCTCCTCACGGAAAAACTCCTTGATCTAAAAAAAAACCGGTATATAAAGTGTTATTGAAATAACTGATATAGTAGCCAAGTGGCGCCCCCATCAGTAAAAAAAATATTACTCGCTGAATCCTACATCTTTTATCGAAAATTCTTTTTTAACAATTGAAGTACACACTGCAGTACAGCCAATTACCCCAAATAGGCTTCTTTAAAAAAAAAATTGTTGGATCTATTCAGTTTGTGGTAGTGAAAAAAATATATGTTAATCTTGATCGTATTTTCTAAAACTTTATTGTGCCCAAAACACGTTTTCTTGAAGGTTTCTCGATAGAAAAGAATTGTAAACTAACTTCTTAAAACATTATTTAAAGCAAACAATCTCTATTATTTACCAAATATCATAAATGAAATTAAGAAAACATTTAGGAAAGACAATAATCTAAAACATAGTTGGTTCTGTTTTTCAAATAAGCTTTTAGTTTTTTATTAAAAAAAATATGTTAATTTTTATTCAAGTTGAGCGGCGCACCCTACGTCCCTCCGCTCGTTGCCTCTCTTTCAGTTCTGTACAAAATGACAGTGACCGCAGAGGTTAATAGAAACTATCAACTCAGTAAATTATACTTCGCTGTAGTTGTAGATACAAAAAGTGCCAAAAAAGTGGCCGTTTTTCGCATTTTTTCTTTATACAACTCACAGACCAGTAAGCTTCAAGACTCCGCATAAACAAAGTTTTGTATTCAAACGCAGTCGTAAAACGTTGGTGGGGTCAGGGGGGCGGACGGCGCGTTATGATTGGCCGGCTCAAAAGTTCGGTGGTATGATTCCTTATGATTGGTGCCGCTCGCTGACTGAGTGACGTTCCGATTGGCGGAGTGACGTATGATATGCAGTGGTAGAGCATATGCGTTGTGACCGGGGGTGTCCAGCTAAGCGGCGTCTAGAGGCTTACTGGTCTATGATACAACTACACCGAACAAAATGAAATAGTCGTGATCTAAATATAACAAAATGACAAATGATGGAAATTACCTACCTGTTCGACAAGGTCGAAATCAATGATTCCCTTATGGCGAGACTTGTACACGACGACACGGCACACACAGTTTCCCGGCGTGTAGAATTTACGAAGGATCTGATGGTGAACGAAGGTAGTTTAATACTTACTACGTCGACAAAAAGCCTACCTTAGGTATCTAGTATAAATGTCTGTATGGATATTATCCGTTTTTGTATCCTACCGTCCGTCCGTGTGGTGCCGGACTGTCCGTGTGGTGCCGGACTGTCCGTGTGGTGCCGGACTGTCCGTGTGGTGCCGGACTTAAAGAATAGCACCACCCTTATCTCTTCTCATGGGTGTCGTAAAAGGCGATTAAGGGATTCACCAGAGGATGGGCAGCAGCGTTCTCTGAGTATTTAACCAACCAACTGCGATCGCCAACCCGGCTGCCAAGCGTGGCGATTATGGCATATCCCCCCTTAATTGGGGGAGGCCTATGTCCAGTAGTTGGCAACACTGGTGTGCTCGTGTCAACTTATGCTTCGTATTTAAATACTGAATTAATAATGGAAATAGTGTTAATTTATACAAAATACATGCCAAAACCAGTAAAGTGAAACGTAAAGTGAGTGGAAAACATTGTATTTCGGCGAATATATCATCAAAACTGTAAAACAAAGAAGTAACCGGCGTTGAGGATTACAGTGCCTACAGCGCTAATAGCAACAAGAATACCGTGAAAATCAACTAAAGGGCATCTCGTAAGGTCAGTCAGTGAATATTCTATATAGTGGAAAGCTGAACTGAGTGGATTTATTTAGAACATTGAATTATAACCTAGAAAAAAAAAAAACGGAAAAAATCTGCGCAATCACCTCAAACTCTGGTGTATTTATAACACTAGCGCCCCTACCCACCTAGTGGCAACCAACTGAACTTTGCTAATAACGTCGACACGGTCGAACACCAATCCTGCATATTTATGTAAAAATGCAATATTTGGTGTCTTGAAAACCAGGCGTCAAACTCGATCTCCACCAGTGGTCATTAAAAGAGGGTGACACTAATACCAAAACATGGATGACGTGATGAAAATTCTGAAACAAATTCAAGACGACCTTGTCGTTCAGAAACAAGAAATGATAAATATGCAGGAAAATATCACTCAAGTTATCAACAATAATATTAATGAGAAATTTACTATGATTGAAAACAGAACAAACAACTTAGAAAAAATAATAAACCAACAACAAAAAACAATAGAAAATTTAGATAGACAGAATAGAAAGAGAAATTTAATATTTTTTGGAGTGGAAGAGACCGAACGTGGATATGAAGATTTACAAGAATTGTTATTATCCACTATCAAAAATGCAATGAAAATTACTATTCAACTGTCTGAAATAGAAATCGTCAGAAGATTGGGTAAGAAAGGAAGCAAAGTCAGACCTGTATTAGTGACGGTAACAACAATGGGGCGTAAAATTGAAATTTTAAAGAAAAAAGAAGCACTGAAAAGCTTGTCTATTAGCATTAAAGAAGACTTTCCTCGAGAAGTTTTACTAAAACGTATGAAACTTCAAGAAGAAGTAGAAAAAGAACGCAAACTGGGAAAAAATGCAGTTCTTCGCTATGACAAAATTATAATTCTAAAAGGTAGCCCAAACAATATGAACTCAAAAACAGACACACGTAAGCAAAAACGTTATCTATCTGAATCTCCGGAACACCAAAACACCACTAACGAGATTAGCAATGGTAGCGTAAAACAAATCTCAAAGAAAAATAAAACAAACAGTATCACTTCCTATATGAATACTGCATCGCCAAAAAATATTTCTGAGTCAAGTTCGGCTGACACAAACTCAACTCAAAAAAATGCTTAAAGAAAGTCCCTCCTCGTTCTCCTCCAATCCGGCTGGTCCCCGTGGAGGAAGTAGACCAAAACCCCCCACATACAAACTCAACAAATATTTATCACAATCAGATTTCTGAAAAAAACAAAAACACTAATAATTATCTATATATCTCAAGTCTAAATGTCAGAACCCTACTTCAAGACAACAGAATCACAGAGCTAAAAAATGCACTAAATGGAATCAAATGGGACATAATTGGACTTTGTGAAATTAGAAGGAAGAATGAACTAATAGAAGAATATGATAATTTTATCTTATATCACTCACCAGGCAATAAGGGTAGGAACGGTGTTGGTTTTTTGATAAGAAAATATCTGAAAAACACAATTTTAAGTATGAAAAGCTGTTTAGAAAAGGAACATGAACCAATTTGAACGCCTGTCAAAATTATGTTGACAACACATACCGACATAGTTTTTCATTCTTCTTCTGTTCGCTAACTGTCAATGGAATACACGCATTTATATTGAAGTCCAGATTTTTTCATTTTTCCTGCCTGATCATATACATTTTGGTCCATACGAACCGGATTTAAGAGAATCAGGATACAAGATCAGTTGCAGGCAATATTTATATTCGACGGATTCGAGTTTTATGAAGAAATCGGAGAACGTTCAAAGGTCACGGTGTCATTACAAAGGATTTTGGATGTTTGACCAGTGCAGTGTTCCAATTTTCGATTATTTAACACCCAATTACTCTCAATCAGGTAGTATGTAACGGTATTATTGTAAAATACAAAGGTTAGTAGTGAATATTATTATATTGTTTACATTAATTTGATTGTTTAAATAACCAGATTACTTCTTCATTAATCTGCAGTTAATCTGTTGTTATATAATTAAACTAAGCAGCAAACTAGGTTTATAGTGTTTGTAAACCATCATTACAAGTTTCCTTAGATAATTAACAATAGATATTTTATAATTTTTTCAATCAAATAGATTCATAGTACCCACCTACATATTTTATTAATGTATTCCATTGAGTTTTTCAGTTAGTTTTGGCGAATTTAATCAAAACTTGTTACATTATAAGTATTTTGTAGTATTCACGTTATCTTCACGCAGCTATTCATGTAGGTTAAGCAGCATTATGCAGTTTGTTGTGTAAAAATACTTAGATCATTATTGTATGTTCCATTCTAAGATATTTCTGTACATTGAAGTTTTACCATCACAGATATTATAATTAACATTTTGACACATTAACGTACATATTGATTGTTATAATTTTCAGACTGTAGGTATAGGAAATTTTATTTGTTATTAAAATATTCAATATTAAAGCTTAAACTTGTAACGTTTCAGTTTGGTTACCTGCTTCCCAAAATGCCTGATAAGGAAGAGACGCAGCTGATCAAAAGGCGAGCTAGTTATAAAGGTCGTTTAACAACATTTTCTAATTACTTGGAGGATTTAGAGGATTCATTGACTCGGGCCCAGACTAACGAACTGCAATTACGAATCGGTAAGATCGAACTTGTTTATTCGCAATATGATGAGATTCAGTTACAAATAGAGTGTATATCAGAAAATATTGATTCACAGTTATCAGAACGTAATGATTTTGAATCATTGTATTATAAACTTGTTGGGAGAGCTCAAGACATACTTTCTCGAAATAATGATGCTGCTAGTAGTGAGAAGTGTTCTCGCCTTAGCAATAATAAACTTGTTAAGTTGCCCACCATCCAACTGCCTAAGTTTAGTGGAACGTATGAAAATTGGTTAGAGTTTCGTGACACGTTTTCAAGCCTAATACATTCGAATGAGCACATTGATGAAATCAACAAGTTTCATTACCTCCGAGCTTCCCTCGAAGGGACAGCCGCCCTGGTCATACAATCTATTGAATTCTCAGCTTCTAATTATTCTATTGCGTGGAAGTTGTTATGTGAGCGGTTTGATAACAAACGCCTGCTTATTCAAAATCATGTTACAGCTTTATTTAATATTCAAGTAGTAAATAAAGAATCCTCTGATAACATAAAACGTATAATTGACACTTTGAATAAAAACCTGCGTGCATTAGAGTCCTTAGGTGAACCAGTTAAGTTCTGGGATACGCTGTTGATCCACATTGTTAGTCAAAAACTAGACTCTAAGACCTACAGAGAGTGGGAGGAGCAGAAAGGTAATTTAGATAAAAAAGAATCAATCACTTTAGATAATTTTCTTGAATTCATGAGAAATCGTGCAGATTTATTAGAAACTTTGGAGTTATCTCGTAATCAGTCTAACCACTCTGATTCTAAACCAAATAAGCATAAAACAATGGTGTCTGTCAACAACACAACAGAAACACATAAAAATAAAAATAATGCGAGTGCTTCACAATTAACGTGTCCTACATGCAGTAATAAACACACTTTATTTAACTGTCCACAGTTTCTTGGTCTCAGTAACGAGCAAAGGCTAGAACTTCTGCCTCAATATAAAGTTTGTTTTAATTGTTTTCGATCAGGCCATTACGCAAATCACTGCAAGTCTAATGGTTGTAGAATATGTAGACGTAAGCACAATACGTTAGTTCATGTTGAAAGTGCTATACGTAAACCTACAGCCAGTGCTTCAGCTTCGTCTACAGAGGGTGACATAGCTGCAAGCTCATCATCAGAAAATAAATCTAACACAAATGTTACGCTGTCTGCACTTGTACCGACTTATCTTGACAATAAAAGTCAAGTTCTGTTGGCTACAGCATTAGTAAAGATTTATGACAAAAATAATTGTGAACACCTCGCTCGTGCTGTACTTGACAGTGGCAGTACTTCGTGCATTATAACTAACAGATTATCTAATTTATTAAAATTACCTACAGTACAAGTTAATGAATTTATACAAGGCATTAATAATTCGAAATCACAAATAGGTGAAATGTGTAGCGTGTCTATAACGTCATTGAGTGAAAACTTTAAAACTAATCTTTGCTGTTTTATTTTACCGTCAATTACGGATGATGTACCTTGTCGCCAATTGGCTATTAATAATTTAAATATTCCAAGTGATATTTGCCTAGCCGATCCTCATTTCCACACGCCTTCTACGGTGGATTTAATAATAGGTGCAGATATATTCTGGGACCTAATGGGGCGGCAAAAGATTAAATTAGGAATTGGTAAGCCGATACTATTTGAATCTAGGTTAGGATGGCTAGTTTCAGGTCCTTTGAAAAATAGTGATCAAGTATCGCATTCGATTCCAAAATTAGTTAATCTTGCAAAAAATAGTGATAAACCTTCACACTCTTTTACTTCTGAGTATGACACTCAAAACCTTCTATCGCGTTTTTGGCAACTGGAAGAAGTGAGCCATCAGTCATCTTCATATTCTAATGAAGAAAAGAAGTGTGAAGAACATTTTGTGAAAAACACAACTCGTCTTCCAGATGGTCGGTTCTGTGTAAAAATACCTCTTAAGCAACCATATAAAGTGTTAGGTGATTCGCTGGCTCGAGCTAAACAATGTCTATTGTCTATTGAGCGGAAATTCAAAAGCCAGCCAGAATTTAAAAAGCGTTATTGCGATTTCATGAGAGAGTATATTACATTAGGGCACATGTCCGAATGTTCAGTTAATGCTGAACGGCCGTCATATATGATTCCTCATCATGGAGTTTTACGAGAGTGTAGTTTAACTACCAAGCTTAGGGTAGTATTTAATGCTAGCAGTCTTACTTCTTCAGGCATTTCATCTAACAACATTCAGATGGTAGGCCCGGTTGTTCAAGACGATTTAATGTCTATACTTCTAAGATTTAGAAAACACAAATACATTATTTCTGCAGACGTAGAAAAAATGTATAGACAGATTGTCGTACACCCTAGTGACAGACATTTACAAAGAATCGTGTGGCGTGAAAACCCTTCAGAGCCTATCAAAACTTATGAGTTGAATACCGTGACTTACGGTACAGCTAGTGCACCTTTCTTAGCAACCAGGTGCCTCAATCAAGTTGGCCTGAATTGTACTGATGCAATAATTGCTAACATTATCACCCACGATATGTATGTTGACGATTTGCTAACGGGGGGGAGTACGGAATCCGAAGTCACCTATATTCGTCAAAGGGTTACCGCTGAGTTAACTTCCGCTGGCATGATTTTGCGAAAGTGGAAGTCAAATAATAAAAATATTGTGAGCGATCAAGTCTCAATTCCCTCAGTGGATTTAAATATTGGTTCTGTTGAGCCAAGTAAAACATTAGGCCTCAATTGGCATACAGACTCCGATGAGCTCTGTTTTTCAATTAGTTCGTCGTTGTCAAACACAGTGACAAAACGTGAAGTTCTGTCAGTCATTTCACAGATTTTCGACCCTTTAGGTTTACTAGCTCCATGTATTATACCGATGAAGGTAATAATGCAAAAGCTTTGGTTACATAAACTATCATGGGACGACACTTTACCTCCAGATGTCGCTAAGAGCTGGACAGAAATAGTCAAAGGTTTATGTTCTTTGAATAATCTACGCATTCCACGTCTAGTTTTTTGTGATTCTTGGAAAGTTATAGATTTACACATATTTTGTGACGCATCACAAACTGCATATGGTGCATGCGTTTATGTACGGAGTGTAAATAATAATAATGAAGTTTTGGTGCGTTTACTTACAGCGAAGAGCAGAGTAGCTCCAATCAAACCCACCACAATCCCTAGACTGGAGCTCTGCGCCGCTTTGGTTGGAGTTAGACTCTACGGCAAGGTGATTGAATCACTTTATGCTCATGTCTCAAGTGTCACTTTCTGGACTGATTCTACAGTAGTGCTGGGCTGGTTGAAAATGCTGCCTTGCAAACTGCAGCCATTCGTACGTAATCGTGTTGCAGAAATTGTAGAAAAAACAAGTTCTTGCAACTGGAGACACGTTCGTACACATCTGAACCCTGCTGACCTTGTATCTCGAGGGACTGATGTAAGTCAAATTCAAAATCTTGATTTATGGTGGTCAGGACCTCATTTTTTGAAACAAGATTCTGTTGAGTGGCCTTCTAGTCCAGCTGCTGTGGAACCACTTCCTGAAACTCGCAGTGAGGTTTCTTTATTTACTACTTCAGTAAACCCGAAACCATTAATTGATTTTAATCGCTTTTCTAATTTTTCTCGACTACAACGTGCAGTATCATATATGTTACGTTTTATTAACGTTTGTAAAAAGCAACCACCAATCACTGTACATCTCAGTCAAGATGAATTGCAAATTGCTTTAAACTTACTTGTACAATTGTCTCAAATAGAATCATTCCCAGAATATGAACTACTAACTAAAAACCAATGTTTGCCAAAAGGTAGTCCTCTTAATAAACTTAATGTTTTTCTAGACAAAAATAAATTGATTCGTGTTGGTGGTCGCTTATCAAATTCATCATTTTCATATGAAAAGAAACACCCATTAGTAATACAGTCCACACATCGTTTTTCAAAATTATTATTTGAGTATATGCATAATAAATTGATGCATGCGGGACCACAGTTGTTATTAGCATGCATCAGAGAAACTTATTGGCCATTCGGAGGTCGAAATCAAGCTAAATCATGCTATCACCGTTGTATTCGTTGTAGTCGTATGATAGCTAAACCAACTAATCCCCTTATGGGAAACCTGCCACACCAACGCGTAGCACCAGGTGGTCATCCATTCGAGTGTGTTGGGGTTGACTACGCTGGGCCTATAATGTCCGCTAGCCGACAAGGTCGAGGTTGTCGAATTGTAAAGGTTTACATTGTTCTTTTCGTTTGTTTTACGACAAAGGCAGTTCACATTGAACTGGTGGGTGATTTAACAAGTACTAATTACCTATCAGCACTTCGAAGATTTATGTCTCGTAGAGGTAAGCCTCTACATATATATTCTGATAATGGCACATCTTTTGTAGGCGCGTATAACGAACTAGGTAAATTTTTGTCAGCTAATAACAGTTCGTTGTCTGGTGACTTTGCCAATGAAGGAATCAATTTCCATTTTATCCCTCCTTATGCTCCACATTTCGGTGGTCTTTGGGAGGCAGGTATCAAATCAGTTAAGTACCATTTAACGAGAGTATTGGGAGATTGTCATGTAACTTATGAAGAATTATACACAGCACTGGTTCAAATTGAAGCCCTTCTCAACTCTCGTCCACTAACACCGCTGTCTACAGACCCCGAAGACTTTTTGCCACTTACTCCAGGACATTTCCTGATAGGACGTCCACTCATGTCCTTACCTTCAACGACCTATCAATCTACTTCAATTCCTCATTTGAAAAGACATGAGAGGATAGAGGCGTTGCGTCAACACTTCTGGACAAGGTGGAACAAGGAGTATATTTCCGAGTTGCAACAGCGCACAAAGTGGAGATCTTCTACTGCTGCTCTGGAGAAAGATCGTCTTGTTGTCATCAAGGAAGATAACTTGCCTCCATTAAAATGGCGACTAGGCCGTGTCTCAGAGATTCACCCAGGACGCGATGGAATATGCCGCGTGGCTGATATAAGAACTGCCAACGGAACAATCCGGCGAGCCTTTAGCAAGATCTGCCCACTGCCATTACATGGAAATTCTGGTTGAAAGACAGTCTTTCAACGTCCGGGGGCATGTTTAGAAAAGGAACATGAACCAATTTGAACGCCTGTCAAAATTATGTTGACAACACATACCGACATAGTTTTTCATTCTTCTTCTGTTCGCTAACTGTCAATGGAATACACGCATTTATATTGAAGTCCAGATTTTTTCATTTTTCCTGCCTGATCATATACAAAAGCTATTCAGATAGAGTCGCGGCTCTTGTAATTCAAATAAAAAACAACGAAACATGGACCTTCATTCAAGTATATGCCCCTACAAAAGATTGCAAAGATGAGGAAATTGATTCTTTTTATCAGACTGTAGAGGAAGCGGTTACCTCGGCAAATACTAAAAACATGATCTTGATGGGAGATTTTAATGCCAAAATAGGCAAAGTCCAATATGGTGAGGAAGAAATTCTAGGGAAACACTCGTCTGGCAAGAGAAACGACCGTGGTCAACGGCTGGTAGAATATGCGCTGGAAAACAACTTAAAGATAATAAATAGCATGTTTTGTAGGAAACCTCACAAAAAATGGACATGGCGGTCACCAGATAATCAGTATCATAACGAAATAGACTTCATATTAACGAGTCAATCAAAACAAATTCACAACTTTGATATAATAAATAACCTTAACTTTGAAACGGATCATCGTATGATAAGATGTGCACTGAATCTTAACATGGAAAAAAATAGAAAATTTATAAAATCAAATAGTCAATATTCAAGAAACTTGCCGCCTATCACAGGAGAAACTGGAAAATACTGGGAAAGTAAACTGATGCAGGCCATAAATAAATCATCTGATATCCAATGCCAGTACAATAACTGTGAGTCGGAAATAAAAGCCTTGATTCAAGAATTGCCAAAAAAAGATAAAGTAATTGGAAAACAAGTTAGTACAAAAACATATAAACTGTTGGAAGAACGCAAAGAACTGTACAGATTAAAGAGAACAAAACAAGTACAAACAAAAATCACTCAAGTAAGCAAGGAAATAAATCGAAACCTACGGAAAGACGACAGAATTCACAGACAGCATACTTTGGAGACATACATTCAAAAAACTGGCGCAATTAAGAAAGCTTTTAACGAACTCAGGAATAAATCAGAATGGGCACCCAACTTAAAAAATAAAGCTGGGAAACAAGTTACAATAAGACCAGAAATATTGAAAGTAGCAACAGACTTCTTCAGCGCTCTATATGAATCCAAGGAATCGCCATCAACAGAATTACAGAATATAAACCACATAGAAAATAATTCAACCTCACACATCAGTGTACTGCAGGCCGAAATCAGACATGCTATCGAGTCACAAAAAAATAACAAAACACCTGGTGAAGATAATATAACAAATGAGCTGCTGAAATCCCTTTTAGAACCGCTACAACCCGTTCTCCAATCACTATTTGGCAATATTTTGATGACTGGAGCTACTCCGGAACAGTGGTCTGAGTCAACCATCATACTCCTTCACAAAAAAGGTGACCGAAGCGAACTTAATAACTATCGACCCATCAGTCTAATGTCTAGTGTATATAAGCTGTTTTCTAAACTAATTCTCAATAGAATAACAAAAACTTTAGATGAGAACCAGCCAAGTGAACAAGCAGGCTTTCGCAAGAACTACTCAACTATGGACCACATACAAGTAGTCACACAGGCGATAGAAAAAATCAAAGAATATAACAAAACACTTTATATGTGTTTTGTTGACTATAAAAAAGCATTTGATTCTTTGAATCATGAGGCAATCTGGGTAACACTCAAACAACAAGGCGTCAACACGAAATATATTACTGTGTTACAGAGTATCTACAAAGATGGCTGCGCTAAAATTAGGCTAGAAAGAGAGGGTGAGAAGTTTCCTATAAGAAGAGGCGTGCGGCAAGGTGACCCATTATCACCTAAAATATTTACAGCAGTTTTAGAGAACATTTTTAGAAAACTTGACTGGACAAAGAAAGGATTAAGAATTAATGGAGAATACCTAAGCCACCTTCGCTTTGCAGATGACATAGTTGTCTTCACTGAAAACTTGACAGATTTGGCAGCCATGTTAAATGAATTAACAGTAGAAAGTAAAAAAGTGGGCCTGTCTATTAACTTCACAAAAACCAAAATAATTACAAACAGTGAAGTAAAGTATCCCATAATAGTTGAAGGTCAGAACATAGAATTTGTTACGGAGTATGTTTATCTGGGTCAATCTGTTTCATTTGAAAGCCATACTGAACAAGAAGTACAAAGAAGAATCGCTATAGCATGGAAAAAATATTGGGGATTGAAAGAAATAATGAAAAATAAATCGATTAATATTAATATAAAGAAAAAGCTCTTCGAGATAGCAATCCTACCTTGCTTGACGTACGGTTGTCAAAGTTGGTCACTAAGGAAATGTGAAGAAGATAAACTTGCAATATGTCAACGTAAGATGGAAAGGAGCATGTTAGGGATTAAATTATCACAAAGAATAAGTAACCAAGATATTAGAAAAACGACCAAAATGACTGATATTGTGGAAAGAGTGAGAGCGCTGAAATGGAACTGGGCGGGTCATATATGTCGGATTCCCAATGATAGATGGACCAAAAAAATTATCGAATGGATCCCAAGAGATGGAACAAGGTCGCGAGGACGACAAAAGAAAAGATGGGCAGATATATTCATACAAAGGCAGGGACCACACTGGATGACCAAAGCCAGAGACAGAAAGTACTGGAAACAAATGGGGGAGGCCTACGCCAAAGAGGCGACTACTACTTAGCAATATGATATATTTTATTACATTTATATTTATTTATTACATTTATATTTATAATTAACAGATTATAATATCTTACTAAAAAAAAAGTTAGGAAACTTAATCAAAATTTAGTATTTGTATAAAAAAATAATTTAATTTACACTGCAACTTAGAATTTAATTTTTATTTAAGTTTTTTTTATTAGTGAATTTTGATAATTTTTTATAATTTATTAAATCTTATTATTAATTGAATTTATAATAAATTAAGAAGGAAAAATCTTATCATGTGCATGCTCCAAACATTTATAAGAAAAATGTTAGTTGGTAGTAGAATAAATGGCTTTTTTTTTTTTTTTTTTTTTTTTTTATTTTTTTTTTTTTTATTTATGTCCAGTAGTGGACGTCTTTCGGCTGAAATGAATGAATGAATGAATGATGTATCCTACAAACTTTGTCCAAGGCGGTTTAGAGTATAATTCTCTTGTGGTCAAAAGGAAGTGCGACCAAATGATAACAATGTGCAAGAACCTGATCTGTATGACGAATTGTCCAGATTATACGCCCCAGTCAACAATCAGGGAGGACAGCAGTATGTGGAGGTCGCGTGCTACTGTGGGGCAAACAATATTGTTTTCCCGGGACGTACCAAAGGCATAGCACTAGAGGGGCACCGGCGCGGTCCAATGTAGTTCCCAGAACTCCTATATTTTGTGCAGAGGATGACCACCGTGTGGTTTTAGTCGGTAAGAGTCCAACATACCCCTACGTCGTCCGCAGACGGAGGGTATCATGAAGATTTCTACCCGAAAAAAAAGGAGGCATCAATTATTTGCCGTTCCTAATTGCAACACCGCCTGAAAAACTTCCTCCCACCAAATACTAAAACAAAGCTTGTACAAGCCTTGATTTTCCCAATTGTTGACTATGTTGATGTATGCTACTTTGACCTGAATGCAGTTTTTCTCAACAAACTTGACCGCCTTCTTAACAACTGCATTCGATTCGTTTTTAATCTTCGTAAACATGACCATGTGTCTGAGTATCGTTTGCTTCTAAAATGGTTGCCTATCCGCCAACGTAGGCATATGAGGGCATTAACTACTCTATTCTCTTTACTTTTCTCTCCCAATTCTCCTTCTTACTTAACTTCTCATTTTCAGTATCTATGTACAAGTCATACTAAATATCTTCGCTCCACTAATAATCGTCTTCTCCCATGTCCTTCTCACCGCTCTGACTTCGTTCACTCTACATTCTTCGTGCAATCTATCCTATTATGGAATGCGCTTCCTCATGAAATCAGGATGGCTAACAGTCGGCTCGCCTTTAAAATCAAGTTAAGGAAATATTTCCGTGAAAACAATTTAGCAGATTCAGCTCGATTTTGATTTATCTTGATGTTATATATTTATAGTTATATATGTAGGTATGTATAATATGTATATTTTATTAGACGTATAATGTACATAGGTATTTATCTATTTTTATTATATGTAATTATAAGTCCGTAGTACGAAACATATTTTACTACTTTACTGGTGCATCTACCTTATTCTTTGTCTCTGCATTACCCTAAGGTTGTCTGGTAGAGAACGCCTATGGTGTTAAGACCGCCTTTGTACCAGTTGTGCATAAAGAATAAAATAAAATAAATAAATAAATAAACACCGGCTCGCGAGCCTTCTCTCCTATCCCTCGCACACTCAGTGCACTTAATGCCCTCTTGGACGTCAAGTCTGACTGTGATGTGTTCGCCGACAAATGGAAGACGATTTTGTCAGTATGTCTGGAGTACTACGAGATGAGTGTATGAAAGTATGTATTATTAATATTTCATATTATTATTTCTTTTTTAATGTTCATTATTCATAATCATCATTTCAGCTGAAAGACGTCCACTGCTGGACATAGGCCTCCCCCAAGCATCGCCATAACGACCCGTCTTGCGCCTTCGTCTTGAAACCTCTTAAGGGGTCATTGTAATCATCAGTATAAACCACTTTTGCTAATGTTCCAAGCCTGAAATCGCGAAAAAAACAGCTTTTCCCTACATTTGGACGACGTTTGTGGTCTAGTGGTTCGAGTGACGGACTGCTGATCACTAGGTCGTGGGTTCGATTCCCACAGGACACAAATATTTGTGTTATGAACATAAGTGTTTGTGTTGGTCTGGGTGTTTCTTATGTATTATAAGTATGTATTTACAAAAAAAAAGGATAAAAGTATTATATCCATTGTCTAGTAACCATAGCATAAGCTCTGCTTAGTTTGGGACTAGATGGTGCTGTGTAAAAATGGCAAAAAAATAAATAAATAATATGTTCACATTAATCCATAAAATGTAGGGAACAATTGATATTTTTTTCTCGATTTTTGTATTGGTCCTCTATTAAAATTTGTTCATATTAATGAGTAGTATATATAGCTATCAGCTATTTTATTTTCGCGATTTAAGGGAATTAGGAATTCTTCCATAGTAAAAGTTGTCCATAATGATGTATACAATGACCCTTTTTCGTTTCCAAAACCACTTAAAATTCACCGTGTATAATATTTTTTCGAGCGATATCGATGACATTGTACGGAACAACTGTATTAAAAACTTAATTTGAATCACCAGATGCATTTGGCTATGGAGTGTGTACTGACCTGTTCTATAGCCAATATCTTGGTAGGCGGGTGGAAGTGCAGGTAGCTGTCCTGGTAGAGCTGGTCTCCACTCTCAAGGATCTGGTCCAGCGTGGTGGAGCACCAGCGGCACACGTCCTCCACGCGGGACATGGCCACTGCCATCACTGCACTCGCTAACGCCTGCAAGGGGGCAACATGTGTATACTTATAAGCCATGGGAACCTTCAAGATAAAAGCATACGACGTCTTTTTAAAAGGTCGGCAACGCATCCATGACTTCCCTGGTGTGGCGGACAAGGAACTTATATATCAAGCTGGAAAGCGGACGGCTGACTAAAATTCGGTCCGATGATTGGGGGAGCCTTTTGTCTCTTTCTATAGGGTGTCCATACATGCAGGAAAAGGACAGCGGGCTCTCGGTAATACTATCTCAGAAGACCAGGCTCGACCGGTATTTTCTCCCTGATTTTGATTAAAGATTTTGGACCTTATATGAACGGGATATTATTCATTTTTAAAGTTCTTAAATTTCTCCGTACGCATTCTATCTTGGGTAAAAGATCTTTGGTGGCGTATGTGCATGGGCGGCTGAGATTATTAAACAACACAACATAACATCACGGCTGTATCTCCCCGAAGGGGTAGGCAGAGTTATATAGTACACCCACATTTCGCCAGTTATAGTCCCATGAAATAGGGGGCGAGCCTATTGCCACTGACCGGGCACAAATCCCGACTCCGGGCTGCTACTGAGAATTTCCTAATGAAAAAAACCCAATAATACTGCCCGACCCGGTAATCGAACCCAGGACCTCATGCTCAGCAGTCGCGCTTGCAACCACTAGACCAACGAGGCATTATTTATTTTATTTATTTATATTATTGAGGACCTCTAATTAATTGATTGCTGATTTGTTGATTGCTTACCATCAGGTGACGAAGTATCTCGCATACTAGTGGCGGCCGGGACATATCGGGGGTGTTTGGCGAATACAATCTATCCCACGCCCCCGGCCAAAGGTTTTTTGAGGAAGACTGGTGGTTTTGGTCGGTAACGCCGGGTACAGACTACAGACCAAGCAAACGAAGGCAAGCGAAGGCGAACTGTGATTTTCGCCGAAGGACAACGCAGGCTCGCTTGTTTTCGCTGTAGTTGTGTCCACATAAAGTGAACGCCAGCTAAAGAGCACGGCCGAATGCGAACGAAGGCCTTCGCTGGCTCTCGCTCGCTTTCGTTAAGCCACATTTGAACGTACCGCGTTCGCTCGGTAGCCTTTGCCCGTCTTCGTTCGCTTGGTCTGTACCCGGAATAAATTAATAGTTTAAAAAACACTATAATACACGCCAAAAACCTTGAAACCTGATCGTGTTCAAAGTCCATTACGTGGCCTTTCTCACAAGTGCAAACACGACTATGATACGATATTCCATCATGGAATGCCAGTGCCTATCTTCCGGCTTCATCATCAGACCTTGAAACCTAATCGTGGTCAAAGTTCATTACAAGACTTTTCTAAGAAATCCAAAACAGCTACGATACGATTTTCCATCATGAAGTTCCAGTTCATATCTTCCGGCTCCATCATCAGATCAGTTCGACAGTACCATATTATTGTATTGTCATCAGAACTACATACAGCTGCCAATTTTCAGATGGTTAAATTAGTTACCTAAGATTCCATTACATAGTTAGTTACATACAGGTCGACATAATAAAAGCGTGTTAATAAGAGTTCGACACTGGCTCTGCATTCCGCGGACGGAGAGCGTCCGTAAAGATTTCCACACTGCGAAAAAAAGACACATGAGACTTTCCATCTTCATGTCTCAGTTTGGCGAACCGACTAGCGGCACCATTTAGGCAACAGCCTAGGTGGTATTGCAGTTGTTATGGGCAAAGGTAACCGCTTAACATCAGGTGGGCCTTTAGCTCGTTTCGCCATCCTATAATAAATTAAAAAAAAAAAAAAGACAACAAACAGGAAGAACAGTAGATAAGAAAGATTAGAACATTACCTGACTGCCTCTGGAAGCCAAGGAGAACTTGCGGCAAGCTATCGAGTGCTGAGCTGACATGAACTGAGTGCCATCGTTCAACACCAACCACCCGCTTGTGTTGCGTTGACCTGGTGAAGGAGAGAGATAAATAAAATACACATGCCACACACACACACATACACGCACCAACATCCCACCCTAGGAGGAATATTCCTCCTAGATCCCACCACACGCACATACACGCACCAACACCCCCAACCCTCAAACCTACACGACCCCTACACGTACACACTCCACACACGCGCATACATACATGATACCTATAGTTGCATTGCATGCTTGCATTACTTTTAGTAACTTTTTCAAATAAAATTAATGTCAAACTTTGTATCTGTTATGTTTTATTGTAAACTACGTCACGATTTGTATAATTTAACTAAGGAAGGTGGTCCCCAAGATACAGGTTAAAGTTTGGGGATCAACGTTCATCTGAATTGTAACATATTACTTATTTTGGAAATAAACGATTCATCATCCTCCGAGCCTTTTCCCAATTATATTGGGGTCGGCTTCCAGTCTAGCCAGATGCGGCTGAACATCAGTATTTTACACGGAGCGACTGCCATCAGACCCCAGCAACCCAGTTACTGGGTAATACTGACATTCGGAGGTTAGACCAGTTGTCAGACTTTCAGGCTTCTGACTACCCGTAACGACTGCCATAAATATTCGTATGACAAACCGGGACCGACAGCTTAACGTGCTCTCCGAGGCAAGGAGGGGTCTCGATATGTAACGAAACGGTCACCCATCCACAGACTGACCGCGGCAAGTGCAGCTTAACCTTGCAGATCGTACAATCCGCGCAGTCGTTGCATCGCTACACGATTATTAATATTATATTCCCACAATGATATTTAAAAGTATAGATATGTAACAACTAACAAAACCAACGAAAAATATGTTCCGTACGCAGCGGCAGCACAAATAACATAAACTAGTGAAAAGTAAGTTAGTTACTATTATGTTAGTTTCGCGTCATAATTAGTACACTTTCTGTAAGAAAGAAAGTCTTTTTTTTTTATTTGCTTCAAAAGTTACGCACAAAATTACCAAAAAATTCAAGAACACAGAACAAATACAGGTACAGAGCCAAGAAGTGTGGTAAGATATGCGTCACATCCGCGCAAAACGGCCACCGCTCAGCATATTGCTGTGCCTCATGCACGGAGCAGAGACACAGCGCTGGTTTTCAGCGACAGCCGGCGTCGACACAATAACGTAGATCAGTGCGGCGTAATGTTGGTAAATAACGATAAAAATTAATAAGTAAGATTAAATACAATACGAGATATAATGTGTCATATTTAATAAATACGCAAGATTGGAAATTCCATAGACCATAACACAAAAACCACACAACATGGCAACAAACGGCAACGGCATTTTTGTATTTTCTTTGTCACACGTCACCCTCGGCGCCTGTGCGGATATATTCGATTATCACTTGCTTTAACGGTGAAGGAAAACATCGTGAGGAAACCTGCACACCTGAGAGTGCTCCATACAGTTCTCAATGGTGTGTGTAGTCCGCCAACCCACACTAGGCCAGCGTGGTGGACTAAGGCCTTAGCCTTCTCGTACTGACTCGTACTGAGAAGAGGCCCGTGCCCAGCAGTAGGACAGTAATGGGCTGGTTATGTTATGTTTATGAGTATTATTCAATAGACATATTGTTATTATTGCTGCGAATCATATTTTGATTGATACAACGCGAAATAGAGCTACAATTTTTTCAATTCAGTCAAATTGACGACGTCTGTGGTCTAGTGGTTCGAGGGTCGGACTGAAGAAAGAAAGAAAGAAACATTTATTTGACACAAAGCACATCGATACACAGACACAATTCAACAGGAACACAATTAAATATACAAAAAAACGGATCATCGATGCTGTGTGTCTAGCGTAGCGACTGTGCCAAAAAGGTCCAGTTCAGTTGATCTCGGGGTCGTGGGTTCGATTCCCACAGGACACAAATATTTGTGTGATGATCATAAGTGTTTGTTGGTCTGGGTGTTTCTTATGTATTTACAAAAAAATAAAAAAAATATATAAGTATTATATCCATTGTCTAGTACCCACAGCACAAGCTCTGCTTAGTTTGGGACTAGATGGTGCTGTGTAAAAATGTCCCTATTACTGAAAACTTAACGACAACGTGACACTTTCAAACAAGGTCCAGTTGAAAACCAGCGCCAGACACTAGTTGTCTGGCATTTTTGCTGAACTAAGGCTATTTGGTGCAGCCGCGGGGCACACAATTATACTTTTAGGAGTCTGTGTTGTTTAAAATTGTATATTATTGTTATTGTGTGCCTCTGGCTGTAGTAAATAAACCACTTTTCTTTCTTTTCTTTCTTTCTTAAAAAAAATAACAAAAGGAGGTCAAATCAGCTACTACCGTGGATTTGAGACCAAGATCTCTGTTTATCTGTTTACGACTTTATTTCACTTGGTATTACACCATTTCATCACAATACGCTAACAGCATATCATAAGACTAGGAATTAGACCGGCTCCTAGCCAGACCGGTTACCGAAGTAGCCACGGACCTCCCGACAGAACTTTAAGAAACAACGTGCCCGTACAATACTGACGCGAAAACTTCGATAGCGCGATTCAGAATTTCACCTTTGACATTTTATTATTCGAAACTCGCTGTATCTTTTTGAAATATTTTTATTCGAAAAGATAGAAAATTGAAAAGTGTTTTATGGAATAATTTTTATTCTTGTGTGGAGTATTGGTTTTTTATTGGATTGAAGGTTGTAATTTCGTGGTGTTTCTTACAATAAAACCTGTGAGAGTGACAAGGTAATACAATACATCGTTCACATTGTATTCGCACATCCTCATTGGTTCACATTTCATTTCATTTATTCATCAACAATTGCAATTTTGTTGAATGTTTTATGTATATGATAACGAATAATTATAATAATAACAAAAACCACAAGCTCGTCTGTTTACGATTTTAACCCCACCGTGCCAAATATGTAACGCCTGTTTATCGATTTTGAGACAAGGATAGCATAAGATTTGTAGAAAATTAAAGAGAGATGGAGGTATTCAATCAATCCAATATGAAGTTTGTTAAATATATTAAACAAAATAACTTCTTAGGTTTTTGCGATCACTACACATTATAATAAAAACAAAGTTTAACCGGATTAAATCGCGTATATTATTTAAATTTGTTTTCCTGACGTTTCGAAAGCTTTGCAGCATTTCGTGGTCGCAGGTAGACTAAGATGACAAGCGTCTTTACAAATATAAAAAAAAAAAAAAAAAAAAATTAATCTACCGTACAATAATATTAATTAAAATCGTTTCGATGCACGCAGTAATCACTCACAATATCATTATCTTTTACAGTGTTGTTTGTTGATTTTAATTAATAATATTGTACGGTAGATTAATATATATATATTTTTTAGAAATATTTGTAAAGACGCTGGTCATCTTAGTCTACCTGCGACCACGAAATGCTGCAAAGCTTTCGAAACGTCAGGGAAACCAATTTAAATAATATACGCGATTTAATCCGGTTAAACTTTGTTTTATTATATTAAACAATTTATTTATTTATTATAATATTTATTTACACACAACAATAGATGAAAGGAGACAGTAAAAGTACTGCTTATTTCAAACAAAACTCTACCAGCAGACCTGCGAGAGGAGAAATAAGTCACAAATGTAGATAGGAGAGTGCAAAACTAGACAATTTTACAATTTCAAAAACAATTACATTAATAACTAAGTTGAGATTAGAAAGAAGAAAAGTATTAAAGAGCCATGTACAGTCAACAAATCGGAATCATGACCCACGATAAGCTTAATATCCTACAGACATTTAATACAATTAGGTTGAATTTTGCTTAAACAGATATTTCCCTGGCAACATACTTGTTATAAATTTTTTTAGTATGTGACTGTGACAGTTTACCAATAAAAATAATTAAATGTCCTAAGTGCAGCATAGAAGAAAACCTTGTTTTGACGATTTCAAACGAATTATCAGCTGAGTGGGTCATGATTCCGATTTGTTGACTGTACTTAAATGTGAGTGACGAATAAAAAAAGGCGGACGGAATATCGCTAACCAATAAGTGAAGCACTCATATTAAGACGGCTCGCTAAAATGTACGGACTGGCACGTACACATTCACATACGTAGTAAGACAAAAAGCCGCGATTACTCGAAAAATCTCGTGTGACGGTAGTCAGTGTCGTAGTGTCATAAATTACATAATAATATATTATCTGGTGTTAAAATTCTGTCGAAATTATAGTGGGTTTAGGAAAAAACGAAGTGCTTCAATCTTTTCTTAGCGAGATTCCGTCCGCCATTTTTTATTGATTTTTTATTCGTCCAAGGTTAAATGCTAATAAAACTGTAGACAAAGGAACTAAGGTTAAAAATCGTAAAGCATGTTCAATTTCACATTAGCCTGACGTTTATGTTTACACCCAAAGCTAAAGCTGGTTCCAGATTCACGGCATGAACGTATAAAGAAGTCATTTGTTTTGGTTTCATACAGACCATAAATGGTCCTATTTATTTGCATCGCTGTAAGTTTGTTGTTTTATGTAACTAAGTTTTGTATTCATATTAATTGCGCTTAATGTATGGCATGCGGTGCTCTTCTGTAAGTAATGGAGCACTTAGATTAAGTTTGAAATGTGTTAATTTTTTCATGTACAGTGTACTCATTGTTGAAGAGCCAAATAAATAAATAAAGAAAGAATGAAAAACTATATTATTGTTACTGTAAGTAAGACGTATCGGTACATAAAAGCTTTACCTATACCGTAAAATTCCCTAACTTTGCCCACAAGCCCTACTTTGCCTAAGGCATTAACTTGATTTTTACACGCACTGACACTTTATAACTGAACCAAATGTTAGCGTTGTCATAGTTTTTAAAGCTCTCCAAGTACGGAAATCATAGCTATTATAGTTTACTCAAAAAATTACTAGGCAAAGTAGGGCTTGTGGGCCAAGTCAGGGCAGTTTACGGTACTGTGTGAAAGTACTTTTCTTATTAATCTTTTGTACTGTGTGGAAGAACTTTTAAGGGTAAAAAAAAACACCGACCTCGAAAAACATGCATTCTTACAACGTTTTTTATTCCTGCTGATGTCTTTCAAGATATCAACGTGCAGTAATAGTAAACTCTCATGTTCTACGGGGTATCAGGTCGATGGGTGATACGGAACCTTTTCTGCGCGAGTCCGACTCACATTTGGCCGGTTTTTTCATTTGTTTGCATGTTTTTAACGTTATTTTTCGTCAAATTTTCTTAATCATGATGTTACAAAATGCTGTTACGCCGCGACTTTACGGGTTGAATCTGGAAAGGCCTTCATTATACCACGCATGCGCGTTTTTGACATTTATACAGTAGTGACAAGGCAAAGGTAATAGTAGTTCAGCCTGTTGACATTCCTCAATTTGATGTCATTCGTCTTAATTTGTATGTATGGTAATAAATGAACAAATAAAAACGCAATATTTAATTGCGTCAATATTTTTAAAATATGGTATAATTAACTACAATATAGTTGTTCAGCCTTCCAAAAGATAAATGACTATTACCTTTGCTTTGTCGTTTGCAGAAACATTGCACGCGCGCATGTGCAATGAATTTCATTTTGGGTGAATTGGGTGCACAAAATTACGTAAGAATTCTTTCATTTTGGATAAAAATTGGAAATAATTTGAGTAAAAAGTTGGGTTTGCAAACTTTTAAATTCATTCTCTGTTAATATTCATGAATGAATAGTAATTTTTAATATCAGATCATAGGCTGGTGCATACAAAATATTGATTATTAAATATTGATAAAATACATATTATGAATACACCCCCCAGCTGGCAGGTAAGTCAACAGGAAAATCCTTAATTAATTCATTAATCCAAATGTAATTGAATAAACAGTAATTGATTTTTGGGAGCAAAATCTCAAATAATGTTAGTTCTAAATTTAAAATGGCTATGATCATGATTTTATTTGATCAATCAGTTTGGTTTTAATCAAGTTTATCTCATATTATTATACTAAAAGAAAAAAAAGTAATAAATACCAACAACACTAGTAAAACGAGATGGCGGGACGAAATGGATGCATTCCTTAAAAACTGGAAGGAAGAGTTACGGGATCGGGAAAAGTGGAAGAAATGGAGGGAGGCCTTTGCCCAGGAGTGGGACAGCATAGGCCCATAATAATAATAATTAGTAAAATAAGAAGACTGTGTGCCTCGTCCATGTTTCCCTTGTCTTGTAAAAATCAAACGCACGCATGCGCAATGATACTTTAAAAAAATATTCTGTATCAATCGAATTTGAATTCGAGTTAGTGTCGATTTGTACTGCATTTCTCTAGGAATTGACATTAGCTCGATTTGGTTCAGAGCTCGAACCAGTCGGGAGTAAGGCCCCTGGCTAGCAGATACGGTCGATACGAAATTAATTGAACAGAATATTCTTATTTAGATGTTTAATTTAAAATTTGTTTTACTAAATTTGTTTCACAGTGAAATCTTCGCTTCTGCTAGAGAGAGTTGGAGTAAATCGTAATCACACGATCACCAGACAAAATGGTGCCTTTACCACGCAAGAACATGCCATCGCCTTCTAGAAAACCACGACCCGTCACAGCCAGGCACAGCGCAAATCAAGGCCTAGAAGGTGGCACTGAACAAACTCAACGGGATATCAGACCAAGAGAAGCAACACTAAGCGTAAGTCATACCATATTGTCACCATCGATTCCGTAATTAGACCCTTATCTGAATGATATACGTGTTATTGAATTAAATCAAAACCTGAAACTGGTTTGTTCAGAATCGAAAGTAGAATCCATTACACTACTTTTTAACAATAGTACATTACTGTAGAGGCCTGAAATGAAGCGATTTACGGCCGAGTAATATTGGAAGTACGAGGCGAAGCTGTGTACTTCCCAAGTGATTTTGAAAGGACGAGGCGCAAGCCGAGTCCTTTTTAACTAAACGAGGCCGTTTATTGCTATTTCGGCCGAGACTTGTATAGTGCCTAATTTTCTCTCATTTGCGAGGAAACACAACACAAATTAATTCAACAATATCTCATTTTCATTCACGACAATCCGCCCGCGCGCGGTTCTTGTTCTAATTTCAAAGTTTTGAAAAAAAAAATGCGCATTCAGCCTGTATGTAATGATAAATATTTTGTACCTAAATCACCTAATTTATGTAAGTGTGTACTTAAAAATCTCGGTAGCATAATTTAAAAAACCGGCCAAGTGTGAGGCAGACTCACGCAGTAAGGGTTCCGTACAACCCCTCGACCTAATATCCCATAGAAACTGATTAAATTTACGAGAGTTTATCAAAAGACATCAACGAACGTACGCGAAATGTGAATTTTTGCATCTCTTTCTTCCGTAGGTACCGCCATATAGGTCTATGTTTGTCCTGTTTTTAGTATTTGTTGCAAAACTACATAGTATGCACTATAATCAGACCAAGTTTGACGCTAGTGTGTATTACCGTTTTGAAGATAGAACAGGAACAAAAACGTTGAAAAAAATGCATGTTTTTCGAGGTTTCTTGTATGGGGACCCCCTTTGGTTTTAGACTTTTTTTTTTAGTATTTGTCGTGATACACCTCATAACAACACATATTCTGTGAAAATTCCAACTGGTTATCTATTACTGTTACAAAGATACAGCCCTGTGACAGACAGACGGACGGACGGACGGACGGACGGACAGCGTAGCGAGAGTAATAGGGTCCCGTTTGGAACCCTTTGGGTACGGAACCCTAAAAATAAAAGTGTCCAGCAATTTCTATTATTGTCGGGGCTCGTAGCGATGCAATGACTGCGCGGATTTTACGATCTGCAAAGTTAAGCTGCACTTGCCGCGGTCAGTCTGTGGATGGGTGACCGTTTCGTTACACATCGAGACCCCTCCGTGCCTCGGAGAGCACGTTAAGCTGTCGGTCCCGGTTGTCATACGAATATCTATGGCAGTCGTTACGGGTAGTCAGAAGCCTGAAAGTCTGACAACTGGTCTAACCTCCGAATGTCAGTATTACCCAGTAACTGGGTTGCGGGGGTGTGATGGCAGTCGCTCCGTGTAAAATACTGATGTTCAGCCGCATCTGGCTAGACTGGAAGCCGACCCCAATATAATTGGGAAAAGGCTCGGAGGATGATGATGAATTTCTATTATTGTCCTGTTGGATATTACCGGCCTGTTATTTCGTTGCGTACGGAAAACAGCCAATTTTTGTATTCTTTTTTTGAATAATGAACCAATTTCCGAGCAATTGGGAGAAAAGGTTAATTTTTACCTTGGTCTATGATTTTTACCAAAAAAATATTTTCATACCATGCCGTGTCTAAAAGTTTCATACAACGACGCGGCGCTGAGCGCAAAGGCGAGCGAGATCCAGTAAAAAAGTGTGATGGAAACTTTTGGATAACATTTATTTCCTAAAACTATTAAAACTTAACTTAATTTTAAGAGGTTATCCACTTCCCGACACAGTCGTCGCGAATAGAGTAACGATGATACCAAAAATTACAAATATCTTGTACAATAATAAATAAAAATTAATAATACTTTCCATATCAATTTATTATAATAAAAACTAGTTGGGGTGTCTGAGGTTTTGAGTTATTCCAATAACACGTTGTAGAAACATGGCTCAGTCTCGTTTATCTGGCTGGTCTAAAGGCATAACGAAATATCAGGCGCTACAGAAACTGTGTAATACAGCCCAAACGTGGCTCCAAGATACGCTGGAAATGAACAAAGATAATTGTAGTACTTGGCGCTGGATACAATGGCGTAAATATCTGCTACAGACTTTCCGGCCCAAGCGAGACATATGAAAGAATTGATTGAAGCGAAACCACTACCCAATCAGACATTGTATGATTTTTATTTTATACATCATCATCCTCCTGCCCTTATCCCAATTTATTTGGGGTCGGCGCAGCATGTTTTTTTTCTTCCATACATCTCTATCAGCCGTCATCTCCGTGTTATTTATTTATTTTTATTTATTTATAAAAACTTCACGTCACTTTCACTTTCACTTTCCTTCTATTCATATCATCTTTCACACAATCCATCCATATTTTCTTCGGTCTGCCTCTTTTCTTATAGCCATCAACATTCATACTTAAAACTTTCCTCGTAACATGCTCCTCATTCCTCCTCATCACATGTCCATACCATGACAGTCAGTTGCTACTTCACTTCTTTGTCACTGGCGCTACTTTCAGACTTCCTCTTACATAATTCATTCCTTATCCTATACATTCTCGTTACACCATACATTCCTCTTAACATTCTCATCTCGGCTGCATTCACTTGCCTTTCATTAATTCCTTTCGTAGCCCAACATTCCGATTCATACAGTACAGCATGTCTTATCATGGTCTTATAGATTTTCCCCTTCAATTAAAGAGGAATTCGGGATTATTACATACAAAAGGATCATCAATCCTAGATGATTTGAAACTAGGTTTTAATGATCGCGAAATAATTTCGATTGTGGTGGGCTGTATTGGTGATGAGACTCTCATTAATCTAGCTGAAATGGGTAATTTTAGGAAAAGTCATGATTTGGCTTTCTTTTTGGATGGTCAGTAACTTTATATGACACCCCGTCACTGCAGGTTATCTTAAATTCTCTTCAAAATTGTGACAAATACAATGAAAATCATCTTAAAAAGAGGACGTTACAAGAATTTTTTTAAGCATGGATGTGGATGGCTATAAGAAAGACGACAAACCAAAGATAAACATGGATTGTGTGCAAGATGATGTAGCTACGAAGGAAGTGGACACTGAGAAGATGGCTGATAGAGAAGTATGGTAGAAAAATATAAACTCGGACCAAGAATAAATCTGAGATTACTTACAGGTAGAGAAGACAAACCAGCAAACAGGCGAAGATGAACAAGATTACCTTCCGGTTGGATTAGAAGTAGTCGTTGTTGTATTAGTAATAGCATTTGTAATAGCTAAAGAACTGTTTCTCCCCAGTCCCTCTGATTTAATGAAGTTCTACGATCAGTTCAATAGTGGCGGTTAAAGTCACAATTAATGTAAACCAGTGGTCAAATAACTAAAATTTTATGGTTGTTCTAGTAACTCTCAAACTGAATGGAAACTCGTATATTTAATTTAATTTTTATTCTAGTTTGATCATGACTTGCAATGTGATTTTAAAGCTATTTTTCATTTTGTTTGTCTAATATTATTATAATTGTAATTTTGTACGCTACATTAGTGGCAGGATATAGAGGCGCTAATAATACTACTGAAATAACAACCATTGTACCTATATTCACGAAAAATAAATGAATTGAATTGAATTGAAAATAAAGTTGTGTCTATGGGTGGCAGGTATGCCACTGTTCAAATATCTTTGTCCAATGTCACTTTGGTCAAAGAAATTGGATGATTTTTATCAAATTTTGTATGTATTATAAATTATAACACTGATCATTGATTGATTGAGATTGAACAAAGAAATTTGACGAGTGGCATACAGTTATTTTTTCCGTGCTTATCCACCCACCCAAAATATAAGGTTGTGTCTACGATCTTTAATCTTATTGCTGTAAATCTACATTAAACATGTAAGTATTGTTTAAAAGATAAATAATATATTGTCTTCGTCGTGTTTGTCGCTTCAATTAAATGTATGAGGCATTCCAGAAACAGCAACTTCTTGATAGCAAGCGATATTGGTCTAAGTGTAGTGGCGGTTAAAGTCTCAATTAATATTAACCAATGGTCAAACGATTACAATTTTATGGTTGTTCTAGTAACCCTCAAACTGTGAATAAAATATAAGGTTGTGTCTATGATCTTTAATCTTATTGCTGTAAATAAACATGTAAGTATTGTTTAAAAGATAAATAACATATTATTCTCTTCGTCGTTTGTGACGCTTCAATTAAATGTATAGCGAGCGATTTTGGTCTAAGTGTATCAATTTTCATTGAGTGTTATAGTTTTTTATTGTTAACTAGCTGTCAAATACTTCATATTTTATGGTTGATAAACCTAAATTCTTAGCTCTAGACAGAAAATAAGGTTGTGTATATTATCTTGTTTCTATAGCATCTACGTTCAGTAGAATAAAAAATAATATTCTTCAAAGAAGGTCTAAGGTGGAGACGATTTTCGAGAAATATTTATAAAATGGAAGAGAAATAAGCTTTAAAGGTTTTCGAAGTATTTTCTGCCGAGCAGAACAGCGGTTGTACGAAATAATTTAAAGTTATTCGTTTACATATATCATTGCTCGGTAATGTCTAGAAACACTATATAAAATTGCTTATAACTTGAGAATTCTATAAAATATTTCATTTGTTTTCTCATGGTTTTCGAATGTTTACCCAAAGACTCTGTATACTTTACCAATAGTGATGTGTTATTTTCAATTGTTAAGAAATTAGTGTAAATGTTACCATTCAATGTTGTATTACATACATACTACGTAACCAGCTCATTACTGTGTCACTGCTGGGCACGAGCCTCTTCTCAGTACGAGAAGGCTAAGGCCTTAGTCCACCACGCTGGCCTAGTGTGGGTTGGTGGACTACACAGAGAACTGTATGGAGCACTCTCAGGTGTGCAGGTTTCCTCACGATGTTTTCCTTCACCGTTAAAGCAAGTGATAATCGAATATAAATCCGCACATGAATTCGAAAAGTCAGAGGTGTGTTGTATTAATTTTAAGCATATTATTAATATTATGTTGACTTTATAATGTTACATCTCCTCATACAATGGCTAATCCAAATAAATGTCTTACAATAATACTATAATTTGACTATTACTCAAAAATATCAATTTATCAATTTTATTTTGAAGAATGAACAAAAATGTAATTTGTGACAAATGGAAGAGATACACGCTTTTTATGTTTTTGGAGTTGCCATTTTCGTACCCTTATATCTTCTCATGGGTGTCGTAAAAGGCGAGGCGAATCCACCAGAGGAGAGCAGCGTTCTCGTGAGTATTTAATGAACCAACTGCGATCGCTGACCCGCCTGCCAAGCATGGCGATTATGGCAAATTACGCGAGACTGTCCGCCTTGAAGCTGCAGTCGCTGCCGGATATTTGCAGCACCATACCGCCCGTCATGGTCCGCTTTTGACGAACGTTCTCAATCCCAATATCAGAGAGCTTTATGCGCTGCAGGAGAAAATTGCAGAAGCTAACATGAAGGTACCGTTAAAGTTCCCTCATTTAAGAGCCCTATTTGTTAAAGTTCCCTCATTGAGCAGCCCTATTTGTTAAAGTTCCCTCATTTAGCAGCCCTATTTGTTAAAGTTCCCTCATTTAGCAGCCCTATTTGTTAAAGTTCCCTCATTTAGCAGCCCTATTTGTTAAAGTTCCCTCATTTAGCAGCCCTATTTGTTAAAGTTCCCTCATTTAGCAGCCCTGTTTGTTGAAGTTCCCTCATTTAGCAGCCATATTTGTTAAAGTTCCCTCATTTAGCAGCCCTATTTGCTGCAAGGTAATGAAAATAGATGGATAGATAGATAGATAGATAAAACGTTTATTTAGTACAAAAACAAGACACAGGACATACAGGTAAAAAAAAACAATAAGAAAGTGTGATATGTGTCTCAATATTGTACCAAATGGGTGTCCAGCTCAGCATGTGCCAGGTATTATACCTGACGCTGGTATTCTGCTGGATCCCTGCAGTGACATACGGACGTCGAGCAGACCAGATACATGAGAAAAATTAAGAATGATTGCTTTGCGTTAGTGTGTTATTTTTAATGTGAGTATAATATCCACAAAATATATATATATATATAAGTAGGCAGGTACCTATATTAAGAGTGTGAAAGGAATTAAATAATAGTAGTTTATGAAACTGTTGCATAATAGGGGTTATTAAAACACGAGTGTGAGTTTAAAAACCGAGCCGTAGGCGAGGTTTTTAATAGTATCACACGAGTGTTTTAATACCTAATTATGTCAGTTTCATACACTATTTTATCTACACTCATACAATTTTAAATAAAATACCAAAGTCAAAATCTTGAAATCTTGGTAACATTGTCGTTGTTTTTCTTGATTTATCTGGTAAAAGATTGTTCGTCATTTACGTTGCTGCATCCAGAAATTCAGGCGGGGTCATATTCTCCTCAGTTCAGTATCACTGCTGTAGTCAGATATTTTTGCCCAGAATAAAACTTTCGACATACAAAACCATAATAATAACGTAAACAATAACAATAAATTTACAAGTAACGATGAACAAATCCAGTGGCCGTGGCGCGCGACCGCGCACGCGCGCTGGTGCGCGCCTACACAGATAATAAAATATAGTCTGGCGAAAACATTATAATCAGAACTAATTTTCTATCCTTGTCAGGATTCCGTCAATCTCTGTTTTATCATACAAAAAATATGCCTGTAAACACTTAAATATAATTAAAAGCAATATGACAATCAATAGTTCTGCCAAAAACGCGATTTTAAATGATAAAAATTTTCAATGTATGACAAGTGGCGCCACCCTGAATTTTGTGTACTCATTGGTGCCAAACTGTACGACTGCTAAAAAAAAGGTTTGAAAACTCCTTGGTTAGGTCGAAGTGGAATTAAAAACTCCTTAGTTTGGCTAAAGTGTGCGGTTATGGAAAAATAATTAAATTACCGCATTGTTTTGTTCAGCAAACTGTATCGTAATGAAACTTTTTAAATTCATTACAGGTGCATGTGCGTAAAGTATGTCATTATGACATTACTTTCGAGTTCATAATTCGAATTTTACGATACGAGTGTAGATAAATAAATATATATTTAAATATATTCATAACCGTAACAGGTAAAAGAAAAAAAATGTATGTGAGTAAAATAATAAGTAGATTTTACTTAAGGCCAATAATTAGAACACGGCATGTGCTATTACCTAAATTATGGACACGTTGGTAATTATGAGACCTAGCATTTTCTGTGAGTCAATGAGAAACTGCCGCAGTCTACGTCGGAAAGTACCAAGAGTGTTTAGAAAATCGAAAAGTTCCCTAACGGGGAATTGAAGCGGGAGACGTATGCTACCTGAAATTGGAAAACTTGACGGCATAATTAATTGGCAAACGAGAAGTGTGGCGTACTACGCTAATGCCGATAAATAAAGAATGTCTGAGAGGTAGTTGTGTTTTTAACCGACTTAAAAAAAAGGAGGAGGTTATGTATTCCGCGGGTTTTTTTTTTTTTTTTTTTTTCATGTATGTACACCGATTACTCCGAGATTTATGGGCCGATTTACGTGGTTGTTTTTTTATTTGGTAGAGAAAGTCCGCGCGGTGGCCAGCTTCAATAGATCAGTTTATTTTAGCTTCGCCTATCTAGATGATCTGCTCATTGGTTCGTTTTTCTGAGAATTCTTGGCCGATATGCGTGTTTTTTTTTCACGATAGTGATTGGACGTTTGGAAGAACATGAGCGAGACCTTTGCCCAGCAGTGGGATAGCAAAGGTTAGTAAAAAAAATAATGTCAAATTGGTTATATAAACATTTATGAGTCGACCCTCGCAATTTTCAACTAAAAAGTATGAAATAAAAACTTTTTAACAAAAAATAAAACCGACTTCAAAAACCTTAACTAAAAAGTAAAAAATAATCATTGTATGTATTTTAAAATCTTAACATAAACCAAAATTTTGAAGGCGGCACGTGATTTTCATGTACGTTCACATAAACTGTTTTTAACCGACTTCATTACTATAGATATTGCGCTCGACTGTATATTACATGACGCAAAGGGTCAATCACGCGCCGCGTTCAATATTTTGGTTTATGTTAAGATTTTAAAATACATACAATGATTATTTTTTACTTTTTAGTTAAGGTTTTTGAAGTCGGTTTTATTTTTTGTTAAAAAGTTTTTATTGTTAGTATTCTCATGCTTGTTCCGTGTGGTGCCGGACACAAAGAATAGCACCACCGCATATCTTCTTGTGGGTGTCGTACAAGATGTTAAATGATGCTTAATTGGGGGAGGCTTATTTCCATCAGTGGACGTCTTTCGGCTGAAATGATGATGATGATGATGATGACACAAATTTATGCGAACCTTTGAGTTTCGCTTGTTCTTTGTCTGCCTTCTCTGCCGCTCGCTGTGCGTCCAAGCAAGTTGCGCTACCGGGAGGATGCTTTCGTTCTTTCTCGCTTGCTCGACGTTTGCTTCCGTCGAGGCCCACCTGTGGGCAATGGTTACTTTAGTTCCATCCTAAGAGACTTTAGCTTCAGTTTGAATGAATGATTTTCTTTAGTTTTTCTTTTTCTTTTTTGTAGTTATTGTTTTGACGAGGTGTGGATATTGTTTGCGAAGAGTTAGCTTCATTTTTTATGTAGGTACGTATGTTTGTATGTCATATGCAAGGGCAATGGGGACGGCTTTGCTCGGAGTGTCCCTGCGTGATCTAATCAGAAATGAGATTTGCAGGAGAACGAAATTAACAGACACAGCCCGAAGAATTGCCAAACATAAGTGGCAGAGGGCGGGGAAAATTGCTCGCAGAACGGATGGCCGATGGGGCAGTAAAGTTCTGGAGTGGCGACCGCGTACTGGAAGGCGCAGCGTGGGTAGGCCCCCCACAAGGTGGACCGACGACCTGGTGAAAGTCGGGGAAATCCGCTGGATGCGGAAAGCGCAGGACCGGTCATTGTGGCGATGCTTGGGGGAGGCCTATGTCCAGCAGTGGACCTCTTTCGGCTGAAATTATGATGATGATTGTTTCCTCGCAAATGAGAGAAAAGTACTATACAAGTCTCGGTCGAAATAGCAATTAACGGCCTCGTTTAGTTAAAAAGGACTCGGTTGGCACCTCGTCTTTTTAAAATCACTTCGGAACTACTCGGCTTCGCTTCGTACTTCCAGTATTACTCGGCCATCAATTGGTTTATTTCAGGCCTCGAAGGTAATGTACCGTACCATTTAAACTTGTTTTATTATAATGTGTAGTGATTGCGAAAACCTATGAAATTATTTTGTAGTTTTGTTTGCGAGGGGGTGCGAAAAGGGTTCCCGAAGAGTTAGCTTCATTCTCTGTACACGAATACTTGTATGTATGCGGCACGACACTCTATGATGGCGTTTTTGACATTTTCCAATAGTGTTGTGACACATTTCAAATTATTAGCGATTGGGACCAGGTTTATTACTTTGACCAACTCCAACTAGCTATATCTACATAAAGTAAATGAGGGGCTCGTAGCGATGCAACTACTGCGCGGATTGTACGATCTGTAAGGTTAAGCTGCACTTGCCGCGGTCAGTCTGTGGATGGGTGACCGTTTCGTTACACATCGAGACCCCTCCGTGCCTCGGAGAGCACGTTAAGCTGTCGGTCCCGGTTGTCATACGAATATCTATGGCAGTCGTTACGGGTAGTCAGAAGCCTGAAAGTCTGACAACTGGTCTAACCTTCGAATGTCAGTATTACCCAGTAACTGGGTTGCGGGGGTCTGATGGCAGTCGCTCCGTGTAAAATGCTGATGTTCAGCCGCATCTGGCTAGACTGGAAGCCGACCCCAATATAATTGGGAAAAGGCTCGGAGGATACAAAAATATATCTACTTAAAGTAAATAATTTATCAAATTATCCAATAAACATACCGCCTGGCCATTTTGTTTAATCACTATTTTATAAAAAAAACTGTGACATATAAAAAATAGTAGAAATAAATAGAATTTAAATAATAGATTCGAAATTCGAAAATTTATATTGCTGTAGCAGTGCATCACAATAACAATAAAGTACGGCAATTGTTTCTTCATACGTAGCTGTCAATGTTTACCGATCTTCATGAGCAGGTAATCGTCAAAAACGCCATCATAGCGTGCCGCACCTATAGTGTGTGTGGTTGGTTGTACTACTTGTACTTGCCTTGCTAGTGGCAGGCACCAGTCTAACGCCAGGTGGTGCTCTGACCAGTGGAGGTTCCACTCCACCGAGCTTCTTGATTGGCTGCACTGTTATGGACATCGCGTATAGCTGGAAGTCGTGCTTCGGACGCTCCGCTACTGGTATGTTTTGGAGGTAACTAGGGGAAAGGTTCTTAGTTATTTTTATAAGAAATAACATAACATAACATCATGCCTATATTTCCCGAAGGGGTAGGCAGAAGTGTATAGTACACCCACATTTCGCCAGTTATATATCCCACTAACCGGGCACAAATCGAGACTCCAGGCTGCTACTGAGAATTTCCTATTGAAAAAACCCAATAACACTTTGCCCGACCCGGGAATCGAACCCAGGACCCCACGCTCAGCAGTCGCGTTTGCGACCACTAGACCAACGAGGCAGTTGGATGAAATGATTCACATAAAGTGAATGATAATGACAAACTGCGAAATTAAGTTTAAATACAACACCATTTTTTTATATGATAGGATGGCGAAACGAGCTAAAGGCCTACCTGATGTTAAGCGGTTACCTTTGCCCTTAACAACTGCAATACTACCTAGACTTGCCGAAATGATATTGCAAGTCTGTTCACCAAACTGAGACATGAAGATGTAAAGTCTCATGTGATTGTAATGTCCCCGGCACCCGTACCACGAGCACTGGAACACAGCAATGTAAGCATCACTGCTTGGCGGCAGAAGTAGATACGGTGAGTACTTCCCCGGAAGAGCTTCTTCACAAAGATCTATACTACTACTGCTCTACAACACCATTTAAAAGACCAATGAATTTAACTAATGAGGTCTTTTTTCAAATAACTACGTGAGGGAAAGAAATTATGTGATATTCAGAGACATGAAAACCACATGATGATTTACTATCATTTTGAAAATATGGCCATTGAGAGACCTTGACATTTTGAAATTGAAGTTTCCAGTACTTACGCGAATGCCATTAATTTGGCTGATGTGAAAGTCAAAACGCAAGCAGCGCCGTCATCCTAGAACAAAAGGTGGTGTGATAAGGTTTCACAACAACTGCAAGCAGGTGTATTAATAAAAACTTTTTAACAAAAAAAAAACCGACTTCAAAAACCAAAACTAAAAAGTAAAAAATAATCATTGTATGTATTTTAAAATCTTAACATAAAACCAAAATTTTGAAGGCGGCGCGTGATTGACCCTTTGCGTCATGTAATGTACAGTCGAGCGCAATATCTATAGTAAATACAGTTTATGTGAACGTACATGAAAATCACGCGCCGCCTTCAAAATTTGGGTTTTATGTTAAGATTTTAAAATACATACAATGATTATTTTTTACTTTTTAGTTTTGGTTTTTGAAGTCGGTTTTTTTTTTTGTTAAAAAGTTTTTATTTCATACTTTTTAGTTGAAAATTGCGAGGGTTGGTTGATTCATAAATGTTTATATAACCAATTTGAGTTTTTTTTTTACTAACCTTTGTTATCCCACTGCTGGGCAAAGGTCTCGTTCATGTTCTTCCAAACGTCCAATCACTATCGTGAAAAAAAAAACACGCATATCGGCCAAGAATTCTCAGAAAAACGAACCAATGAGCAGATCATCTAGATATGCGAAGCTAAAATAAACTGATCTATTGAAGCTGGTTAAAAAACTACTCAACCCAAGTCAATAAAATTTATATGGGACCACCGCGCGGACTTTCTCTACCAAATAAAACAACAAACACGTAAATCGGCCCACAAATCTCGGAGTAATCGGTGTACATACATGAAAAAAAAAAAAAACCCGCCGAATACATAACCTCCTCCTTTTTTTGAAGTCGGTTAAAAATTACAACGCAAACAACGAGTATGATCTTTATGGTGGCTGTGAACACGAGGCGTATATGCCTGCGTAGTAACAGTAGCAAACTTGGCAAACTTCGCGCAGTCTTCTCGTCGCGTATACCGCAAAGTTTGAAGACAAAGGCCTTCAACCAGTGCGTCCTGCCTGTCATGACTTACGGTGCCGAGACGTGGACACTGACAGTTGGGCTAGTCCACAAGTTCAAAGTCGCTCAGCGAGCTATGGAGCGAGCTATGCTTGGAGTTTCTTTGAAGGATAAAAATCCGTAACGAGATTATCCGGAGAAGAACCGGAGTGACCGACATAGCTTGTAAGATCAGTAAGCTGAAGTGGCAGTGGGCTGGCCATGTCTGTCGAAGGACCAATAGCCGCTGGAGCAGACGAGTCCTTGAGTGGAGACCGCGAATCGGCAAACGCAGCGTAGGAAGCCCCCCCGCCAGGTGGACCGACGACCTAAAGAACGTGGCTGGGGGGAAGGATGCGGAAGGCAGAGGATCGAGCGTTGTGGCGCAACTTGGGGGAGGCGTATGTCCAGCAGTGGACTGCGATAGGCCAAGTTGATTGAACAGCAGCAAAAAAATTGCCTCAAAATATTTATTATTTTAATGAATTAAACACCTGTGTAGTACTGTCTGTTTATTAAAATAGATTGCAACACATTACCCTCATCAAATTGTACGAGTATATGGTAAGCATCATCTTTTTTAGGGTTCCGAACTCCTACAAGGAACCCTTATAGTTTCGTCATGTCCGTCCGTCTGTCCGTCTGTCCTAATCCTTTACAGCTTAATAACTTCTACAGTTATAAACATAAGTAAATGAAATTTTGTTAAAAAATAGTCTACATATAGATCTCAATTTTAAAAGAATAAAAATTTTATAATAATAAAAAAATCGTTTTTACGTATTTTAGGGGTGGCGTCCATACATGTGAAATGGGAATGAAAAATTTTTTTTCGCTGCACCCCCTCGTGTGGGATATCATTGAATAGGTCTACTAAAATGAAGGTAATATTTCATACACCACTTTTTTATCAGGTACACCATCTGCGAAATATAGCCCGCCAAAGTGGCTTGCAATGTGTCCCCCCCCCTGCCATTTCTAAACTATGCAACGTAGAAAGTTATAATCTTCCACATTGATAGACCTTTGTGAAAACTCTCTTTTCAATTATTTAGAGTATAATATGATTATAATTTATTGAGTTATAGAGAGAAAACTGAAAAATACTTAAAACGTCCTAGTTCAAAGGCCATTAAACTTAGAGAAAAATGATCAAAGCAAATAATGCTCCTTTAGCTACTTTCTATTTGAAAAAATCACAAAAAGTAACTTTGAAATGACACACTTTGTAAATTTGGCTTCTTGAATTTATCGCTAGATGGCGCTAACAACACGCTCTGAGTCGCGAATGCTGCCGATTATTGCAAAAACTAAAATAGCCATGATTAATATTCGATTTGATTCGTTTGTAATTACACCTACTTAAGGAACCTTATAATACTGAGCATGGCCCGACATGCTCTTGGCCGGTTTTTTTATTCATAACTTTCATAGGCCGGGCTTTACTAACTTTAGTAATGTCCTTTAGAGTGCGCGGTTACCAACCGAGGTGCGAACCGCTGCGCTGCCACACATCGGACACTCAATACAATATAAATGCTAGCACCACCTACATATACAATATCACGTCTGTATACGAACGCACACATACGTGTAGGTTAGGGATGCTCGCCGCTCGTAATGCCGACTGGGTTCCAAGCGCTTCTCAGTAGTTCTCAGAGATGGCGTGCTTGTATAGCGACTGGCGATTGACATCCATTGCAATCTTGCAGTCTAATTGCCGGCAAACCGCGGTCGGGTGCGGGGTGCGGGCGAGTAATCTTAAATTGGCGGGGGGCGGTGAGTGGCCGTTCTGTTCGTAGTACTATCAGGTATTCTGTGGCGCAGCGCTAACTTCACAGCCGCCATAAAGATGGTACGTACTCTACATAGGTTTATACGGCATTCCTGGTCAGTCAGTCCCACTACCATTCTTGCTGTACTATCTTGCTTGCTATACTGTCTAATCTTTTCATCACAACATGAGCTGTTCTCGTATAACAAGTGCTGACAAGAAAGAAGAAGAATTATTGCTCCTCATTATCACATTTCTTAAAAGGATTGGTGATGGCAGTGTATTGTTATTAACACACTAAAGGACACTGAGAAAAGAAGGTTCTTGACCTACTTTCTTAGGGATTAGTCACTAAGGCCCGTATTACAGAAGGTTCCTCAAGCAAAGTTTTAACTCCAATCAGCTGATCACTACTTATTGATAGAATTTTACTTGAGTATCTGTCTTATTCTAAAACGGTAATTAGGTATAATCTTTAATTCAACAACATAACACACGAGTTTGACCTGAAATATAATAGAAATCTCTACTCAAGCGTAGTCTGGACCATACTAGAGTGATTACAGATCAAATCTCTGCTCAAATACCGAAACAAGTGACAGTATAAAATAAAGCTAAACTCAACTGAACTGTGATCAATAAATCTCTGCTTGAGGAACGTTGTGAAATCAAAGCTCAACCCAAAACTAGTTTTAAACAGTGATCAACGCTTGAGCATCGTTTTGTAATACGGGCCTAAGGATATGACTTGTCAGAACAACTCACCATGGCGTCAACCCTGAGCCCGGTGGGCCCGCAGGCGTGCGGCTCCAGCATGTAGTAGGGCGGCGCGCCCGCCACGCGCCACACGCACACCGCGTGCGGCACGGACCACAGAACGCCGTGCGTGTGGGCTTCGAAGAAACGCTCTAGTGCGCATCTGATATTAATTCATCTGTTTTATTTCCCTTCTTTAAGGTGAATGCTACAGGGTAGCCCGCGAAATTCAAAATTTGTGACATTTTTTGCAAATTGTAGCTTTATTTCGCGCTGTATATCGATCAAAATATGATTGGCGGAAATAATAACAATATATCTACTGAATATTACTCATAAAAAATATTAACCAAGCTCTATAAGCTGTACAAGCTCGAAAATCGATAATTTGATCGTAAATTAATATTATACAATACAATTTGCAAAAACCCCGAAAATTTTGAATTTCGCGGGCTACCCTGTATCATTCACCTTAAGCTGTTCTTGTATACCACACCAAATTTTATATTATGTACAGTCTAACAAAGCAATTAGTATAAAGGGTCAGGAAGTAATTATAGAATGGTTTGATTAGGGTTGGTGTAGCGAACGTCCCACCAGCGCCATCTAGCTAGTCTATGGGTCAACTTGGGGGTGACGTTTTAGCAGCACTGCTCGCAGGCATTTTCGATAGTCGCTAACTGATCGCGCACACCGCCGCGTACGCAAATTACTGCTGCGTCGAAATCCTTGGTTTACTACTATTGTGAACCATCTCCACTCTGGAGCGCAATATTCCCGCATATACACAACTTAAATCTAGCCTAGATACGTCAGTGCATTGTGATCGAATACTGGTGGCCACCACGAAGAAGGAATCAACGGAACCTGCTGAAGATCTCAAGCTGCAGCCAGAAGCAATCCGGTAAGCGAATTACAGATTTGCCAGTTGGCTTTGTTGTTGGATGACCCCCCAAATTCTTTCACATAGGCTAGATAGAATAGACGAAATTGGACTGACACGCATCCTCGTGTTGGTCGTATAAGTTCTCATCCCCGCCACTGGAGTACGACTATTTACACGCCTGCTCCAACAAGGGTTTTGTATAAATACAGTTTAACTTTGTCCGTTATTAAAATGATATTTCAAACGAAAACATCCATTATCTTCTGGGAAAACTTCATTTTTATGTCTCTACCCTGTATACCAATTGTTCGATAGTCCGACTTATGTAATCAAAGAAATGTATTGATCAAAAGCTTCGTCGAAAGATCGATAGATGGCGTTGTACATTTTTGTGCCGCCAGTTAAATCGCGGTGTTAAGATTCTCCGTGGATAACGTATATAGCAATGGTTTTAATAAATTTTTGTACTCGCTTCGGAACGTTGTTTTATTTCGTTTCTTGGGCAGTTGCTGGGTACAGAAACATTTTGGTCCTTCGAGCCGGATAGGGGTTAATTTTACCCTTCGTTTGTAGACCATATTTTTGTCAAAGTTCAGTCAGCGGTCCATACAAACCAACTCTTTCATTGGTGGATTTGGCTGTTCTCACCCAGCAGCACTGTGCGTGCGCAGCGGTAGTTTGCGGCAGTCGCCACCAGAGGGCGCCACCAGTAGTTTGCAATATTGCAAAGTGTTGGCGTGAGTGCATCAACAGGGATCGTCACTGGAACGTGGTGTGACGACACTATCGAGGAGTGACGTGAAGACAGTGACGTCACATTTGCGGCGACGTCACATTTGCAGTGACGTGCATAAAGAGGTTTGGCAGAAACAGAACAGTGAGTAGAATCCAAGTGTTATTTCGTAGACTTGTACATTTCTCAGTGATTAGAATTTTGCCTTTGAAGATTTACACCAATTGCTTTGTTAGATTGTACAGTCTACCTATGAAAACCTTGACCACTTTAGACTCTAGGCATTGACTTTAGGACCTATTTTGACAAACAAAACCAAAGCAATCGGTTATAAAATCAGTTTTTTTCTTACCTGACAGTCATCTCAGTGGGTTCTTTCTGCTCCAACTTTCCAGAAAAAACTTCTTCTAAATCATAGCGCACATAATTCACACCAAGCACGAAACGTTTCAACACCTGAACAAAAATTTATTTTATTGACACTGTAGCGACATCTTTCAACGCTACATGCACTAACAGTGACGTAGTAGGTGACGTCACCGATCTTGAATTGCGCAAGCAGAGTGTGACACGTAGTTAGCATAAATACAAGCGCCCAACATCAACCGTGGGGTCCGTGGGGCAGTAGCCCGCCAGGCGTAGATCCAACCTGGTCGGAGGATCCTGACTTTGTCTTGGAGAAACATTAAACCTCGTTCCTTCCCAATATCATCATTATACCCGCGGCACCCTATGATGGCGTTTTTGACATTTTCCAATAGTGTTATGACACATTTCAAATAATTAACGATTGGGACCAGTGGCCTGATTCACAAACGTCCGAAAATTTTCCGTTTCCGAAGTGAAATTTGACCGGCGAACGAAATAAAACGACCACTTCCTGCGACCACGAATGATGCAAGGCGCTACCTTCAGACCCCTCTCAATAACCCATTTCATATCCTATAGATTGATAGATATTATATTAGAATATTCTTTATTGTACACCATTATTAAACTTAGGACTAACACGTAAAATAAGGATACATTGGCGGTCTTATCGCTAATAGCGATATCTTCCAGACAACCTTTGGATGGACAAGGAAGACGTGAAAAATAGATTGGGGATAAATAGATTTATAAATAAATAGATGCACTTTCATAAAGACTTACATTTACATTTCATTTCTTATCCTATACATTCTCGTTACACCACACATTTCTGTTAACATTCTCATCTCAGCTGTATGTTATGAGCCTTTCATGCATCCCTTTTGCAGTCCAATATTCTGAACCATGCAAGATACATTTCTAAAGACCTAAAATTTAGACGTGGGATCAGCTACAACGACATTGGTTTTCGCGTTCCTAAATTAATTAGATTTTTAGTACCTGTAGTGGTAACAACACATCTTCTCCAGGTCTAAACTCGTATCCCAGAGATCCTAGTGATGCTGCGAACAGCTGGCAGGCAACTGAAATGACTTCATCTACCGTCCTCCTCGTCCAGAGGTGAGGGCGACGGATGTGGGACATGGCGGCGCCCACGATGGCGGCGCAGGCTGATTGGAGTAATGCGTCGCGAGTGAATCTGGTGACGATGGAATATTATTATAAATATGTCTCCAATTCGAATTATTATTTTGTATGCAAAAAGAGTTTAGTAGTTAAAAATCCCTCACGACCGCTTGTTGAGCAGTCCAAGTTCCGAAGACAGTACAAAAAAATGAAAAAAAATTGCGACATTTTTACACGTCACCATCTAGTCCCAAACTAAGCAGAGCTTGTGCTATGGGTACTAGACAATGGATATAATACTTATATACTTTTTTTTCGTAAATACATACATATAATACATAAGAAACACCCAGACCAACACCAATACTTATGTTCATCACACAAAAATTTGTGTCCTGTGGGAATCGAACCCACGATCTCGTGGTCATCAGTCCGACACTGGAACCACCAGACCACAGAAGACGTCGTCGTCAGTATGGCAGTTAAACCGCATGATAAATCTAGGTCAGACCATGGTATAATAAGATGTTTCACCAGGTATTCTCTTCCCGCGATGACAGCGCGTTGCCTCCAAGCTACGTCACGATCAGTGTTGCCTGTGATTGATATCTTCAATATACTTAAGGACATTTTTGTTCATTATGAATATAAAATAAATTCCTAACTATCCTTACTATTTGTTATCTCGTGTTATTCACCTAATTAGTTATTAAAGGAAACTGTATAAAATTACTAGTTCAAAAGTGATTCTTTATAGAAGCAATTAAATGAAAAAATGCATTTTGATCGGGTATTTTATTTTCACAAAGTGGCAGCACATCAAACTGACAAGTGTGACGCTAACAGCCCGCTATTGGCTCCACGACCGATGACGTAGTACGGAGGCAATCACGCGACCTAGCTGTCACGGGAAGAGACTACCTGGTGAAACATCTTATTATACCATGGGTCAGACAATTCGTCAAAAGAATCTAAAAATCACAAGGGGCTTTATGGCGTGGTCTAATTTAGAGATATAAACTAGAAGCTAGGAGCAATTTAGAGATATTAATTGAAAGCTAGGAGCAATTTAGAGATATTAACTAGAAGCTAGGAGCAATTTAGAGATATTAACTAGAAGCTAGGAGCAATTTAGAGATATTAACTAGAAGCTAGGAGCAATTTAGAGATATTAATTAGAAGCTAGGAGCAATTTAGAGATATTAACTAGAAGCTAGGAGCAATTTAGAGATATTAATTAGAAGCTAGGAGCAATTTAGAGATATTAACTAGAAGCTAGGAGCAATTTAGAGATATTAACTAGGAAGCTAGGAGCTATTTTGTAGTTCAAGAAGCTCTGCATATGCAATTTGATCTACAAAGTTGGACAGAAATGGCAATAGTTTTCGGGTCACATTATTATCTACTAAAATTCCAGCTCAGTTACTGGGACTATAGGTGCGGCACGCTATGATGGTATTTTTGACGTTTGCCTGCTCATGAAGATCCGTAAATATTGACAGCTACGTATTAAGGAACAATTGCCATACTTTATTGTCAATAGTGATTCTCTGCTACAGCAATATAATTTTTCGAATTTCGAACTGTTTTTAACCGACTTTAAAAAAAGGTTTCGAGATTTGTGGGCCGATTTACGTGGTTGTTTTTTTATTTGGTAGAGAAAGTCCACGCGGTGGTCCCATATAAATTTTATTGACTTAGGTTGAGTAGTTTTTTAACCAGCTTCAATAAATCAGTTTATTTTAGCTTCGCCTATCTAGATGATCTGCTCATTGGTTCGTTTTTCTGAGAATTCTTGGCCGATATGCGTGTTTTTTTTTTCACGATAGTGATTGGACGTTTGGAAGAACATGAGCGAGACCTTTGCCCAGCAGTGGGATAGCAAAGGTTGGTAAAAAAATAATTCTCCAATTGGTTATATAAACATTTATGTATTAACCATCGCAATTTTCAACTAAAAAGTATGAAATAAAAACTTTTTAACAAAAAATAAAACCGACTTCAAAAACCTTAACTAAAAAGTAAAAAATAATCATTGTATGTATTTTAAAATCTTAAAATACATACAATAAACATAAACCAACATTTTAAAGGCGGCGCGTGATTTTCATGTACGTACACATAAACTGTTTTTTATTTATTACTATAGATATGCGCTCGACTATATATTATATTTACATGACGCAAAGGGTCAATCACGCGCCACCTTCAAAATGTTGGTTTATGTTAAGATTTTAAAATACATACAATGATTATTTTTAACTTTTTAGTTAAGGTTTTTGAAGTCGGTTTTATTTTTTGTTAAAAAGTTTTTTATGTATGTCACAGAAAATTGTATAAAATAGCGATTAAACAAAATGGCTAGACATTATGTTTATTGAATAATTTGATAAATTATTTAATTTATGCAGATATTATTCATAATAGCTAGTTGGAGTTGGTCGAAGTAATAATTTGAAATGTGTCACAACACTATTGGAAAGTGTCAAAAATGCCATCATAGCGTGCCGCGGGTATAGTGTATGTATCTACTCGCTTGTAATTTGACGTCTGTGGTTACCTAGCTACGATATTTAACTATTTTATAGTCAAAAGCTAACCAATGAATGTGACCGCCATTGGCTAATAGTTTATTAGCCAACTATCCAATAGTTAATAGCCCACTATCTAATAGCTAACAGCTCTCACTGACAATTAAAATGCCTGATTTCCACATAATAGAACATAATTTTTGGACTCGGCACCGAAATTTTGACCTTTCAAAAGAACTTGCATTTTTGATCACAAAAGGAATCTCAAAGTCCACTCACTTCAATAGATCAGGAGGCCTAGTCCCCCTCAGTATAGTCCTGCCTCTAGCAGTCTCTACGAAGGCGGTGAGCACCTTCCATTCATAACCCTCATCGGGCACCGCTCCCTGAGCAGTTATTTGACCTGGTGCCTTCGCAAACTCCCAGAATACCTTCACCGATGATATCGTGAACCTGACAAAGAAAGAAGGATAAAAATGTTTATTCTGTACCTCAGACCAACAGAAAAAAGGTAGACGGCGCACGTGCTAACAAAAGCGTTCAAAGATGTGATGCATGCTTTACAAACTTGTGTGCGTGACCTTGTGTCGCACGCAGATGCTATGCATCTGTGTGCTTAGTAAAAAATGTTGCCACCGAAAACAAATTCAGAGAGGTTAGTTTAAAATGGATTGAAAAATTTGTACTGAACAGACAGACAAGAAGGAAAGCTAATTACTAAGAACGTGGTAAAATAGAATCTTAATTTTTAACAATTTTTTTAAACTTTTTACTACAGACAACTACTAAAAGGTAAGGGATGAATGGAAAATTAATAATAAATAAAAAAAAATTGGTCATTTTTACACAGCACCATCTAGTCCCAAACTAAGCAGAGCTTGTGCTATGGTATGGGTACTAGACAATGGAATCATTGGAATAATTTTTCGAATATTTTGTGCATGTGGCCACTTAGCTGTGCGTCGATGCTACAGGACATTGACCCGGTAAAGGTGCGTAGGACATAATATATCTGTTATTGTAGGAATGTAGATAGTTGTAGAATGGCACCCAATTGGGACCTGAAAATTCACCCTAGAAAGGTCTCACAAAAAAACAATTCAATTATATCGACTGTGGAGGTTACGTTGTCATCAACATTAGCAAAAGTTTCCTAGCAAAACAGCTCATCTAATTATGTTCATGAAATTTTCCATTTACTTGTTATTCAGGGATAAGAATAGCCTGAAATTCCATAATAATGATATTTTCTACTTGCAACTATAGGTATTCATTCACATTGAGCGGAGCATCTTAGAACAACCATAATTTCAAGATTAAATCAATGTCCCAGTTTGGGCGCCAAAAACTTTATTGGCGCCCAGCAGAGACCTCATTGTTGACATCCAAGATGCTCACAATATCTTGAATTTTTATTGTAAGTCACCGTATCATCAGCAAAATTGTCTTCAAGAGCATAAAGACAGTTGTATGATAGTGAAAGTTGGGTATGGCAGAAGAAACATGAAAGTAGAATAAATTTTAATGCAATAGAAATGAGAGCTTAGAAAAGTAAGTATTGTGTGGTGTAAATTTGAGAGATAAAGTGAGGAATAGCGTGATAAGGGAGCGTTGTGGAGTGAAAGAATATGTAGTGACAAAGATTAAGAAAGGTATGTTAAGATGGTTTGGACATATATGAAGATTGACGATAGGAGATTGACGAAACAAGTATACGAAGCGAGAGTGTATGGAATAGTTGGAAGGGTTGATCTAGGCGAACGTACCGCACCAAACCGCGGACGTTCTCAAAAAAGGCCAGATTAAGAGTACTTTTAAGTGACGAACATGCATGACGAGGCAAATGAACATAGATGAAGCAAAAGAGGTGTGTCAGGATCGTAGCAGGGGGAAACCCATGGTCTTTGCCTACCCCAATAGGAAACAGATAATAATATGTGTGTATCATATGTCTCTAAGTTGTCCACTTACTTGTTATTCCCGGGCCTCATGAGTCCATCCACGTTACTCCTGAAGGTATCAGCCAGTTCATCGGCATTCGAGAACACTATGAGAGCAGCTGCTCCAGCTGGGGAAGTTTTTCCCAGAGGCCCGACGGCATGCGGCTCAAACATGATGAAGGATTTGTCGTCAGCGCCCTTCCAGATGCCGACGCAGTAACCTTTAGCACAGAGGACGCCGTATTTGTTCTAGAAGAAAGGTTTACGTGAAGTACCTTGTACTTTTTAGTTAGTATTTTATAATAAAACAAGTTTAACCGGATAACATCGCGTATATTATTTAAATTGTTTTTCCCGACGTTTCGAAAGCTTTGCAGCGTTCGTGGTTAGTATTTTTAGTTTCCGTATAAATTCCAGATTTTTCATACAGTAGTTTTATATTTATCAACAGTTCAGTAAAATGAAATAAAAAAAACAATAGTGTTTTTTTATCATTGTGTTGTGGTTTATAATTGTGTAACTCTCACAATAGCTTCCGTTTTGACATTAGAGCAATATTCATTGCGTGATAAATATTTTCTGATAAAATAGATCGTCAAAACATACGAAGCAATGAACAATCGCAAGTGAGTTACACAATTTGGCAGCTGATCAAACTCCACAACAAAACAAGGCACAAGGCCTAGTGCAGGCGACAGTAGTCCAAATCAATGTTAAAACTTACCGTTGCCAAAAAGCTAGTGATAGCTTTCTTGAGGCTATTGACGCTGCCGTTCTCTCCTGCCTTTATATCTCCGCCGATCACATCGCCTTCGATGTCCAGTTTGACCTGTAGAAGGAATAACGTTGAGGAGATGCAAGCAGTTATACGAACAGGTTCCTCTACCGGTACTAGAAAAAGCAGTGTCCAGTAACTCTAGAAGAGTCTCTTCTCTAAAGAAATCTATTTGCTTTCACCTGCTCATGGTGAAAGCAAAACTAAAGCAGGTGGCAGCACCTCGGTTGGTACCTATTACAATTAATCAGAAGACTGCCTTGATGGTCCAGCGATAACGTGTTCAACCGATGATCGTGAGGTCTTGGGTTAGATTCACGGGTCGTGTAATTGGGATTTTTCTGCCAACAGAATTTCTCAGTAACAGCCCGGATGCAAACTTCGCAGTCTTCTCGTCGCCTATACCGCAAAGTTGGAAGACAAAGGTCTTCAACCAGTGCGTCCTGCCTGTCATGACTTACGGTGCCGAGACGTGAACACTGACAGTTGGGCTAGTACACAAATTCAGTCACTCAGCGAGCTATGCTTGGAGTTTTTTTGAAGGATAAAATCCGTAACGAGATTATCCGGAGAAGAACCGGAGTAACCGACATAGCTTAAAGGATCAGTAAGCTGAAGTGGCAGTGGCCTGGCCATGTCTGGCGTAAGACCAATGGCCGCTGGAGCAGACGAGTCCTTGAGTGGGGACCGCGATTCGGCAAACGCAGCATAGGGTGCCCCCCCACCAGGTGGACCAACGACCTGAAGAACGTGGCTGGGGGGACTGGATGTGGAAGGCAGAGGACCGAGTGTTGTGGCGCAACTTGGGAGAGGCCTTTGTCCAGGAGTGGACTGCGATAGGCTGAGTTGATGAGTCCGGGGCAAGAGTTGGCGGAGCTACACCCCCGTGCCCCGGAGAGCATGTAAAGCCGTCGGTCCTGCGCCTGATCTCTCTTCGTTCGTGTCGGATTGCCGTCTAACCGGTCGGTTGTACCAGAGCTCCAAAAAAGTGGTATGGTCAATTGTCACCCACATGACGCCACCCCTCCCACATGGCGCGCGGCGGCGCGGCGGCGGGCCCTCAATAAAAACTAATTTATGACCGATGACTCAAGTGTTGTATAAAAAAACGTTTGAGTGTTTTGGTTAGCCAGAAAGATAAGGAATATTAACAAAGGATGTTTATTTAATGAGTCTCATTCAAATAATATTGTGTAAGCATTGAAAATTGATGAACAAGTAATACTATAACTCTTTGTAAAATGGCGTTTTTTTATGAAATTAAGATCGACAACACCAGTTTTATATCGCACTCGTAAAGTAGATACATTATTTCTTCTATTTAGCTAAAAATTAATGTAAAATACGCAGAAAATATATTAAAAATAAATATATCAAAATTACGAAAACAAAGAAAAAAAAGAAAAAAAAAAAAAAAAATTAAAATTTAAATTTTTCTATATTTTTCTTCTGTGAAGTTGGCCAAGATTATTTTTTTACGTTGGCAATTTATTGCTCTAAAGCCGGGTACACACTTATAATACTTTAACAGTCTGTAGTACGAGAAAATCGATAAAAATCGACTAAGTGTCGCCGCGTAACAAAAGTTACTTGAAGCAAAGTTCGCGATTTCGTTTTCGTAACAATTGGAACGTGGGGCAACTACGGGAAATGAGAGTGAGGGAATAGAGAGTGCACCTGTGTTTTTGTACACACTTGTGCACTATAATATGTCCCGCGCAGATGGCTAGTCTCCATTGAGATTGGCCACCGTGACCGGAATTCGACCAGGAGGACATTAATCAGAACAAAATAAAATCTTTCATTACCTGGACGGAGATCAAGACCTATTTTATTCCTGTCGTTAAATGCATGAAAATTAACTAAGTCCTTTGGTCTTGACTCTTGACAATCCGCGCTCACTGTGAGACAAAAACTCACCAGTGTCATCATAAAGGATCTACTCACATTAAAATTGGTGACATGAAACTCTGGCACCATCTCCTTTGGCTTGAGATGTGGCGGCGTGGTCGCGTTTCCTATGGACATGGTGTACAGCCGGTCCCCGTACTTGAGCACCGCGTCCAGGAGCTCTGGCTTCCAGAAGAGATACGGCTCTATTTGTTCCACGACTATGCCCATGATTGCGTTAGCGGCATCCTAGGAAAATAAAGGATTTATTGCAACGGTTGTACAATAAAAGTCGACTTTTTGTAAGTACCCGTGTATCGGGGTCCTTATTCTTAAACTTTTCACTTTGACCTTGAATAAGTGTATGAGGACAGGCAGGGACAGGAGACAGAATATTAGGCTAATTGGCGGTTTCCTTCCACCACCTGCGTGCGCATAGCTATACGTCACTGTGCGATTACAGTAATCCACGCGCCATTTTTCACAAATTCAATATATTTTGTCTAAAATACTTTTATATTTTATGGTTTACTCCTAGCAAGTGTGTTGAAAAACGTCGTATGACACGCGTGAGCATTAACTCTTATACTCTCGGCTCCATTACTATTGCAATCCAGCCTCGAGTATAGTAGCCAACTTAGCTCACTTGTATCATAATTTACTATTGTGCTATTACTGTCTGTGGATTCCATATAAATTCATCCATTTACGGCCCAAATTAAAATCCAATCTATCCACGATTTGCCCTACTAGAGATAGAAATTTGACATTCATTTTGGCCGTTAATCTATCACTCAATCAGTCACTCCCTTTTCAATCATATCTATCACACAATCCATCCATCTGTTCTTTGGTCTCCCTGTCCTCGTCAATCCACCAACATTCGTATAGCAAATTCATGAAACAATATTTAATGTAAGACCTCAATGTACAGTCAACAAATCGGAATCATGAGCCACTCAGCCGATATTTCGTATGAAATTGTCAATACAGTAAAATTTTCTTCTTATTATCATCGTGCTGTACTTAGGACATTTTGAATATTATGGAAACTGCGCTAATACGGGTCAGAGGTCTATGCAATTTTGAGCTTTGTTATTAAATGCAATAGATTAATAATTGGATAAAAAGTTACGTTTTAGATAAAGCTAGAATCATGGTATAATAACACCAGGTAGTCTCTTCCCGTGACAGCTAGGTCACGTGATTGCCTCCGTACTACGTCATCGGCCGTGGAGCCAATAGCGGGCTGTTAGCGTGACACTTGTCAGTTTGATGTGCTGCCACTTTTTGAAAATAAATTACCCGAGTAAAATGCATTTTTTCATTTACTTTCTTCTATAAAGAATCACTTTTTAACTAGTAATTTAATATAGTTTCCTTTATTAACTAATTAGATGAATAACACGAGATAACAAATAGTTAGATTAGTTAGGAATTTATTTTATATTCATTATGAACAAAAATCTCCTTAAGTATATTGAAGATATCAATCAATGGCAGCACTGATCGTGACGTAGCTTGGAGGCATCGCGCTGTCATGGCGGGAAGAGAATACCTGGTGAAACATCTTATTATACCATGGCTAGAATTATGTTTTGAATTTCGAATTAACTGTAAACATTTTTTTTTCAAAAACCTATACTAATTCTTTTAATTCCAGAACAGAAGAATGTTAATCAAATTAAAAGAATTGGTAAACTAACTGTCACTGCCTAATAAAAATGATAACAAGTTTGTTGCCAGGGAAATATCTTTAAGCGAAATTCGAACTATTAGAATGATTGTCGAAAATCAAGTTTATGGTGGGTCATGATTCCGTTTGGTCGAGTGTACCTACCATATACTAAGAAATAAACATTATTCTATTCTATTCATCACTCTCTTAGTTACGTGCTCCACCCACCTGGTTATCCCTATTGGGCTGGTCCATGAAGTAGTTCTCGCTCTGAGCTAGTCTCGCTCGCACGGAAGCAGTTGTCCGGTTCTGCTTGTCCATGTACTTGCCCACAGCCGCGTTGTCCAGCGCTGGGACTAGGACCTCCTCATCCATCGCTGGGTATGAAAGTATACCAAATTAGGGTGCGGTTTTCACTGATTCGGACACGGGCGGAGTGGGGAAATATATACCAATGGATTTGCAAAAAAATTACGTCACCACTCCACTAAGCTTTTCAAGTATGCACTACATAACCAGCCCATTACTGTCCCACTGCTGGGCACAGGCCTCTTCTCAGTACGAGAAGGCTAGGGCCTTAGTCCACCACGCTGGCCTAGTGTGGGTTGGCGGACTACACACACCATTGAGAACTGTATGGAGTACTTTCAGGTGTGCAGGTTTCCTCAGTATGCACTAGTACAACAAGAAATACAGAAAGTTATGTGGGAGCTACTCATGGTAAGATTAAACTTGTGTAGGGTTGCCAGGTGTAAAAATTAGAAATCAGGATTTACCAGCCAATTGAGCCAGACATTTGGGTGACAAGGCCTAATGGATTTTGTTTGATTGTTTGTTTGTTTGTTTAAACGCGCTAATCTCTAGAACTACCAGTCCGATTCGAATTTTTTTTTTGTATTTGATAGCCAAGTTCATGAGGAATAGTATAGGCTATTTAACATCACGCTACAACCCTTAGGATTCGAGCAAAATAAAAAAGGCCGAAAGAACGCCGAAGTAATAGCGCGGGCGGGCGATGTAATGCACGATGGATATGATGTGGTGGTGAACCGCGGGGCACAGCTTATTATTCATCATTATCATTTCAGCCGAAAGACGTCCACTGCTGGACATAGGCCTCCACCAAATGGGGGGATATACCATAATCGCCACGCTTGGCAGGTGGGTTGGCGATCGCAGTTGGTTGGTTAAATACTCAGAGAACGCTGCTACCCATCATATATGATTACATATTGGGCTAAGACTACATCTTTTGGGAGCTTATTCCACGCTCCAACTAAATGTTAGGTCAATGTTCGCTATTGCCATGCTACCCCGCACGAGCTACAGTGCACTCACGTCCCTCGTCCTCCCCCTCGGCGCGCTCCCCCCGCGCCCCGCCGCCTCGCTTCTCCCTGAGCACGGAGGTCAGCTCGTTGATGACCTTCACTGGGTACAACTTGTACGGAGCCAGGCACTGCTTCGGGTCCAGACCGCCTTGACGGGCTGTTGAAGAACAAACAAAATGAACTGATGTTAAGCAATAATGACATCATCAATGTACTATATTTTGGTGACAGTCTCATCTCAGCAACAATTTCTGTTTTTTCCTAATCCAAAATATCTATTGTTCTTAATTTTTCAGAATTGTACATTGCATAGTTAAAAAAATTCAAAACGTCGTCACTGTAGAAAAGTTACGAAATAAAACATTTAAATTAAGCTGATGAAACGCCGTACGTTGATCAAGATTGGAATGAAAGGATCTTCTAGTGACTTTCGACCACTTATGTGAGCCGTCAAAACTTCCGCGTTCGTGATTAGCCAATAACCGCCTTGGTATGGTAGGGCCAAACGAATTGCAGTACCCCGCTTCCTCATACCTCAGTTAGTTGACAAAATTTATTGTAAGCAACAACAGGTGTCTATTGGGCTGTATGGCCGATAGCATGGTGTTAAAGGTATAAACAAATATGGATTAATATTTACTGAGTTTATCAATAAACTCCCCCGGACTGGCCGCCACTATCAGAACTGGACAGGACTCAGGCGGGACATTTTCCACTTCTAGTTCGGGCTTTTCTTCTCCCTCTGCAAAATTAAAAACATTTTTTTTGCAATCACACAAGACTTTCCATCTTCATGTCTCAGTTTGGCGAACCGACTTGTGGTACCATTTAGGCAACAGCCTAGGTGGTATTGCAGTTGTTATGGGCAAAGGTAACCCGCTTAACATCAGGTGGGCCTTTAGCTCGTTTCGCCATCCTATACTATAAAATAAAATAAAACTTTATTCATTAAAGGTTTGCTAATGAGCTACAAGCTAATAATTTACTTTTCTTCCACTTGCTCGGAAATTGTTCATTATAAAAAAAAAACATCAAACGGCTCTTTTCCGTACGCAACGAAATAACATGCCAGTAATATCCAATACGACAATAATACAAATTGCTGGACAGTTTTTATTTTTTAAATTATGATATCGAGATTTTTAAGTACACACTTACATAAATTAGGTATTTATAGGTACCAAAATATTTGCTACTCACCACCCCCAGCTTCTTCATCTTCTTCTCCGGGCTCGCCGGCGCCTTCGCCAGTCATCTCGTCCTTCAGACGTTGCAGGCGAAGTTCATCACCTGGATGAGAATTTGATTATTGATGTCATCGTCCCGCATGACGGGAATCTCGTGAAGGCCGAAAAAGATAAAGGATTTAAATATCTTGTCTTGGCACACGAGGTTGTCGTCATGTGGGATGTTGACTCAGCAGTCATCGTGTCGATTGTCGGAATCATTGCAAAGAGTAAATCAATTAAAATTCAATTCAAATGTTTTTTATTTCAAATAAAACCAAATCACAAGGACTTTTGAAACGTCAGGCTCTAAATTTTCATTTTTGACTTATTTATGTAACCAATTTTAACAATAAAGTGAATTGTTAACCTAGATATTTTATGGTTTAAAATGCATGGTGTGATTATTCTTTATGTAGAAATGAACTAGAATCGATTCTTCATAAGCGCCTGTAATGAGGTACATTTGAATAAAAACCGGCCAAGTGCGAGTTGGACTCGCGCAGTAAGAGTTCCGTACCACCCATCAACCTGATGCCCCATAGAAACAGATTTAATTTAAGAGAGTTCATCAAAATACATCAACGCACCGTGCACAAAATATGAATTTTCTTACGCAATACGCAATAATCTCTTTCTTACGCTGGTACCACCACATATTGTATATGTTTGCTCTATTCTTAGTATTTGTTGCTAAACTACATAGTATGCACTATAATCAGACCAAGTTTGATGCTGGTATGTGTTACCGTTTTGAAGATAGACCAAGACAAAAACGTTGAAAAAATGCATGTTTTTCCGGGATTTTTTGGTTTTAGTATTTGTCGTGATTGACACCATAGTAACACATATTCTATGAAAATTTCAACTGGTTATCTATTACCGTTACAAAGATACAGCCCTGTGACAGACAAACGGGCGGACGGACGGACGGACAGCGTAGCAAGAGTAATAGGGTCCCGTTTGGCACCCTTAGGGTACGGAACCCTAAAAACGATTTGAATTTGGATCTGCTCGTTTCGCCATACTTTATCATAAAAACTAACCCTTCTTAATCCTTTGCGAAGTGAGTAGCCCCTTCGTCATGGTGGGTGAAGGGTCGAAGGCGACTATTTTCCCTCCAGCCGCCATCCATACCCCAAGCTGGTGATAATCACCGAGCAGCAGAGACACTGTCGTCGGCTTTGTCTGATCGTACCACATCTTGAAGAGGAGGTCTTTCATTTCTGGAATAAAAAGGAAAATACAATTTTATTTTTGGTTGAGACAAAGAAAACGAACGATGAGGTATTAAATGCAATAAAAGAAAAAAGAAACGTAATAAAAACTGTTGAAAACAAGAGAAGAAAAGCGTTGAGACTAAAGAATAAAGACTGTGTTGGAAACAAAGTAAAGAAGGCCGGAAGATAGATGGGGAGAGGAAGATAGATAAATAAATAAAATGAATATTTTTTGGACATTTTTACACAGCACTATCTAGTCCCAAACTAAGCAGAGCTTGTGCTATGGGTGCTAGACAATGGATATAATACTTATATACTTTTTTGTTTGTAAATACATACTTATAATACATAAGAAACACCCAGACCAACACAAATACTTATGTTCATCACACAAATATGTATGTCTTGTGGTAATCGAACGAACCTACGACCTCGTGATCAGCAGTCCGACACTGGAACCACTTGACCACAGACGACGTCAAAGGTAGGTAGGTAGAAAGAGTATACTTTCTTTGCACACCATTATAACAAACATGAACTAACAATTGGCGGTCAAGACTCAGAAGAACTTTTATGCATAAATTAAAGGAAAATAATTATGTCGTCGCGGGAATCCGCTGGATGCGGAAGGCACAGGACCGGTCCTTGTGGCGATGCTTGGGGGAGGCCTATGTCCAGCAGTGGACGTCTTTCGGCTGAAATGATGATGATGATGATGAATTATGTCGTTTCCTATCGGAAATCACAAGAAAGGCGGGATGCAGATAAAGATGGAAAAGTCTCCAGCGACAAGAGCCTAGCTCTGATGATACACGTCTGCTCGTGACCAGGACCAGTGGAAGGTGGTCTAAACTTCGGGTTTAAAATAGGTATGTGCGCGTTACTTCCCGTTTCATATTAAAATTTGTATGAGAAAGCTGAGTTTTATCATAATTAGCGCATTACCACCGAATATCTAATAGTACTAACGTACAGAAAGGCCACTCACCACCCCCCGCCAATTTAAGATTCCTCACCAGCGCCCCGTACGCACCCGTAGTCTGATGGTAATTGGACTGCAATATTGCAATGGATGTCAATCGCCAGTCGCTATACAAGCACGCCATCTCTGAGAACTACTGAGAAGCGCTTGGAGCCCAGTCGGCATTACGAGCGGCGAGCATCCCTAACCTACACGTGTGTGCGCGTTCGTATACAGACGTAATCTTGTGTATGTAGATGGTGCTAGCATTTATATTGTATTGAGTGGCCGAGGTGTGGCATTACTCTCCCACTGCTAGACACGTTTTTTTATTGGATCCTTAAGTACTGCTTAACTTTACTTAATATTCTTAACATATCATAGAAACCAACCCTCAGTCCACCACGCTGGCCTGATGTAGATTGGCAGGCTCCAACCGTCTCGAAGAAAGCAGACGGAATCAAATAAAAAAAGGGGTCGAGCTTGTTGCCATTAATTGGACAAAATCCCTTTCACCAGATTGCTGAAGAGATTTTCCTGACAGAAAAACCGCATCTGGTTAGACTGGAAGATGACCCTAAAATCGTTATGGTTTTATTGTAACTGTTGACTTACGTTTCATTTCATCTTTCTCTTCTTCTTCCCCTTCTCCTAAGCCTTCTTTACCGCCGCCGCCTTCTTCGCCCTCCTGCGAAGTAAAAAATAATGATATTGTAAAAGAAGTTTTTTTCAAGACTATGAACGCTATGTATTTTAATTTTTGCTAATTTCTATCCATGCTTTTTTTATGAGGTATAGATCTGCTCTTGACCACAATCTAGACAGATTTGTCAAGATGTGGTTGACGATAGTGCGAGCAAACCTATTAGGAGCCGATTCTCTCCAGCTTTAAAGGCGTTAGGGTTGTAAGTGCCCGGAAATACAGAGTCTTTTCTTTACCAGTCCTTTACCCCATATCTTTTATCGATTTAAGTTAACACAAATGTAGGGACCAACTGATTTTTTTTTCGTGATTTTAAGGTTGGTCCCATAGTAAATGTTGTTTATAATGATGAGTACAATGACCCCTTTTCGGGAAATAAGCGATTCAAATTTCAGCGTGTAGGTATATCTATCTCTCTCTATCTGTACTTACACCAGCAGGTTCAACGGGCAGCCTCGGCGGCAATCGTATAGCTTCACCGAGCTCTATGGAGAATGTGTCCACTACCGTCTCAACTACCTTCTCCGTTAGATCTCCCGGATTGATCTCATTACTACTATCTATTTACTGCTTTTAACTTACTCAATGTTGTAGTTACATTTCATTTTTTGATGCCCAAATATCCTAATAAAAATTCTACTTGATAACACTTCTGACGAGACGTATTATTCCTTCTCCTATCATCTTCTCTCGTATGTTACCTACTTCGTTACTTTTTTTATCTATCTAGGCCAGTTAAGTTTCTGGTTAAAATAACATAGCCATATTCACAATTTTCGACTCCAATTCCTCCTTATGAATCAAAATCTATAAAAGTATCAACCCTTTGTATTTATCACTTTTGCTTATTTCTACTCCTTAACCTACCTCTCTTTCGTTCCTTTCTGATCTATCTCTCTCTTTATCTGTACTTACGCCAGCAGGTTCATCGGGCAGCCTCAGTGGCAATCGTATAGCTTCTCCGAGCTCTATAGAGAACGTGTTCACCCCCATCTCAAACTTTTCAGTCAAATCCTCCGGATTTATCTCTTTACGTCCTGTCTTCTTTAAGTGAGCCAGATAGTAGTCGCCACCGGCCTCTGGTGAATACATGAGATAACTGTATAAACACTTTAAATAATCTAAAATCTTATGTTAATATCCCTCTACTCTATGTGAATTAATTCTCATTTCATTTCAAGAAGACGAAAAAAACGACAAGATACAAGTTAAAATGATTCTGATATGTCATGTGTTTATGTTAATGGATCTGATTTATCAGAGGAAACAAAATCTAGAATATAAACGCTCAAGTGGACCGATGACCTGATGAAGCTAGCCGAGGTGGACTGGATGTGGGAGGCGGACGACCAAATGTTGTGGCACCACTTTTGAGAGGCCTGTGTCCAGCAGTGGACTGCGATAGACCGAGTTGTTTATAACGTTTTCTAAAGATGGTTATCTGACGACATAGCCATTTGGAAATGGTCCACGTCAGGAATGGCGTGCTGGAGGTGTATTCATTCGTAAATAAACGGGTAGACATTGCCCACCGCAAAAAGTTAATGCTTTTAGAAGGCTCTTCAGTAGCTGTTTTAATATCGAGGCAAGTGATTTTCTCGTAATTAAGAAGTACTTTAATTTTGATAGAAAATTAAAAGGAAAACATTTGGGTTGGTATGGGTATGTAATGAAGAGGGATGAAATGCATGTAACGAAGAGAGTGATGAATACGAAGTTTCATGGATGGTAAGGGGGAAGGAGACAAAAGAAAAGATGGATGGACTACGTGAAGAATAATATTGTTACGACGGAGCGTTAAGTAGAGTGGACTGAAATACTTCAACCTCGATTTTCCTGGACTTAGACACGTTTTCAGCAGGCTGAAATGCATTTTCAGTCCGTATCAGAAGAGGCTCTATCACATACCAAAGAATCGAAATTTTGAATAAGTTGCCGTCGTTTTCAGGCGCCTGAAACATGTTTTCAGGCCGTTTCAGGAGCCAACAAATCGGATGCCGACATTTCCTGAAAACCAGTTTTCAGGCGTTTTCAGGACCCCTTATGGCCATTTGACACCCACATGTAAAATTGTTGAAGAGTGAGCGAGATAGAGCTAAATATCAGACAAGGATAGACGAGATTCGACAAGCTTCGAGAACATTCCATTCCAGAAGTGAGTGAGTGAGATAGAGGATAGATGAGGTTCGACGAGAATCGAGAACTTTCTAGTACCACGACTCGCGGCCTATATAAACGGCGCAGCTGAGCGCCAGTGGAGTTCAGTTGGAGTTCAGTTTGGATCAAGCGATACAAGCGATAACATCGAAGCGATATTCGGAGCGATTTAACTAGTAACTTTGTGTGTTAATAAGCGATTCAGTGTAATTGTTCAGTAATAAAGTGTTCTCTACGCAGTTAATCGGCTTTCTATCCATATACGAACCCTCAGCTCGTAACAATATTGATGAAAAGCCAGTAAATGATGAGATGATGGCTGACAGAGGACAATGGAAGAAGAAGACGTATTGCGCCGACCACAAGTAGTAAGAATAAGAATAATCTTTATATTCTTAATAGTTTACAGGTTTACAATTCGCATAAAGCTTGTTTTACATACATACATACATACATATTATCACGCCCGTTTCCCATTGGGGTAGGCATAGACTATGGATTTCCACCTGCTACGATCCTGACACACCTCTTTCGCTTCATCTACGTCCATTAACCTCGTCATGCATGCTCGTCGGTTTAGAGAACTCTTAACCTGGCATTTTGAGTGCGAGTGATTTGTGTCCTTACACTTGAATATCGATTCTCATAACGTAGCTCACAGGAACAACAGGGTTTTTGTTACATGATGTACGATTACGATTTGATGTTGAAGACTCACCGAGGAAATTGAACATATGATCCTGATGCATGTGTGGCGGTGGAACGGACTCTGTTGCAGCTGCGAAGGCTGCAGCGGCTGGCAGACCGATAGTACGGCCTGCCATGTCATCAGCCTGGAGAAAAAAGAGAAGATAGTCTCTGCACCAATAATATTTGAAATAATAAAACAAAGTTTAACCGGATTAAATCGCGTATATTATTTAAATTGGTTTCCCTGACGTTTTCGTTGCAGGACAATACTACTTTCATAATGCTTATTTTACATTTATACAGTTAATTTTAGTACCAGCCCCGCAGACTGACAGAATTTTCCGAATCGTATGTCTGCTTTTGACATGTTAAAATGTAAATACGGTGCTATTTTATGACAATGTGCGGCCGGGCTAAAAATGCTGTAAAATATTGACAGGCTAACTTCATAACTTCCAGATTTCCTGTAAATGCTGTTATTAAAGAATAAAAACCGGCCAACTGCGAGTCGGACTCGCGCAGTAAGGGTTCCGTACCTCTCAATATGTCTATGTTTGTCTTATTTTTAGTATTTGTTGCAAAACTACATAATATGCACTATAATCTGACCAAGTTTGATGCTGGTATATATTACCGTTTTGAAGATAGAGCAGGAACAAAAACGTTGAAAAAAATGCATGTTTTTTGAGGTTTCTTGTGTGGGGACCCCCTTTGGTTTTAGACTTTATTTTTTATTTTTAGTATTTTTCGTGATACACGCCATAGTAACACATATTTTGTGAAAATTTCAACCGGTTACTTATTACCGTAGAGCCGATTGATGTATTCTTTCTTTAAATAATGAACTAATTTCCGAACAAGTGGGAGAAAAGATAAATACTTAAACTTACATTGATGCCAGACTTCTCAGCCGCTTTCCCAATGGCTGCGTTTTCACCGCGGGGCCCCATCATGATGGCGGCCGTACCCTTATTGATCCATTCAAAGGCTTTGCTCTGAAGACAAACAACATAAGTTTAAAGAATTTTATTTCTCATAAGAACAAACAGTTCACTTATAATGAGATACAAAAGTACTTACAACTTAATTATATAATTTTAGCCTCTAGAGCGTTGGAAATGTTAGTGTGCATACATAATTCTTTAGCTTAGCTTTGAACACATTCATGTCATCACATTCTTTTAAATCCTCTGGTAATCTATTGAACAGCTGTGCTCCTTCATACGATAACGTTTTCTTGCCGTAATTAGTCCGTGGTTTCATTAATTGGAGTTCATTTTTTAACCGACGAAAAAAAGGAGGAGGTTCTCAATTCGACGCGTATAATTTTTTTTTATTTTTTTTTAATGTATGACCACGCATAACTTTTTACGGAGTGGTCCGATTTTGATGATTATTTTTTTAATGGATAGGGTATATCTTGAAGTTGGTCCCATTTAAATTTCAAAATCAAAATCCACCCCTAAGGGTAGTAAAACAGGGGATGAGTTTTTGTTCACCCACTGAATTCTTACCTGTTAACCGATTCTGTTGAAACTTGACACACATAAATATAGTTCTAGACACTACGACATAATGGAGACCTGGAGTTAGATTTTAACCACAAAAAAATGAAAAATAAAACTTTTTAACAAAAAATTGAACCGACGAAAAGTGAAACTGAAAAGCGAAAAATAACTAATTATGAGTCGGCGCCAAACAACCAATCAACGAAGATCATTAAATTACTTTAAATAAATAATAAAAACAATGTCACATCAAATACAACGTGAAATTTTCAACGATAAACAATAACTTTCCAAAAATGCGTTCTCCGCTCGGCCACTTGCAACTTACACGCACATTGCTTGTTAAAAGTTCGTTTGGCGCCGACTCATAATTAGTTATTTTTCGCTTTTCAGTTTCACTTTTCGTCGGTTCAATTTTTTGTTAAAAAGTTTTATTTTTCCTTAGGTTGTGTGTTATTGTTTTTTTATGTAGCTGTATGTTCGATTGGATGGAATTAGTGGTGATATTTTTAACAAGAATGCAAGTGTAATATGTGCAAAGTTGTGTCAGATTCATCATTTTGGTTTTTTCATAAATTATTTTTGTTGGGGTTAGGTAGTGATAGTGAAATAATACTTTTATAATTTTATTCTGGGTTCTTTGTAGTGGGCTTAGGTTAGCTTACATAACTTGATACTTCCAAACAAATTGTTACTTCCAAAATATTTTAATTTACATGGTAGGAGAACGTTAAAATAAACCCTACCTAATTAATCAACTACCAACACCTCTAAGGGATAAAATAACAAAAAAAAACATAAAATTTAAATTAAAACAACATTCCTTGCAAGTGACAAAGACACAATAATAAAAATAACTAGTCAATACAATTAATAACATTATTAATGTAAGTATAATAAATTCTCAAAAGTTTGCTGCATTTGTAGGAACCATGGTATAATAAGATGTTTCACCAGGTATTCTCTTCCCGCAATGACAGCGCGATGCCTCCAAGCTACGTCACGATCAGTGCTGCCATTGATTGATATCTTCAATATACTTAAGGAGATTTATGTTCATAATGAATATAAAATAAATTCCTAACTAGCCTAACTATTTGTTATCTCGTGTTATTCATCTAATTAGTTAATAAAGGAAAATATATTAAATTACTAGTTAAAAAGTGATTCTTTATAGAAGAAAGTAAATGAAAAAATGCATTTTGCTCGGGTAATTTATTTTCACAAAGTGGCAGCACATCAAACTGACAAGTGTCACGCTAACAGCCCGCTATTGGCTCCACGGCCGATGACGTAGTACGGAGGCAATCACGTGACCTAGCTGTCACGGGAAGAGACTACCTGGTGTTATTATACCATGGTAGGAACAACCTGTATCAACACAAATATTACCCTCCACCAGTTTGTAAAGATGGCTCGCGCAGTCACCGGTGTTCGCTCCTTCATAATGTAGCTAAATATTATCTGGTATCTACCCACATTGTACTTATTTAATATCCTACCTTGTCAACTATATTTTTGTTTACCTGTTTGTATAGTCGATGATACTGATGTACGGTAAAACTCTAATGAGTTTATGTTTACATCTTTAGAATGTTTTTGTTATGTATACAACTAAACAAATAAATAAATAAATAAAATATTTGATGAGCATTTTTATAGCTTTGATTTATTTACATGGGACTATGTAACATAACTGGCGATATGTGAGTTTACTTATACTCCTCTGCTGATGCTGTTATGTATGTGTTTATTTATTTTTACCGTTATTATCTAAAAAAAATCTTCAAAACACTTTTTTTTTTCTCCATGTATGAGTATGTAGTAACACTGTATAAGTATGTAGTAACACTGTATAAGTATGTAGTAACACTGTATAAGTATGTAGTAACACTGTATAAGTATGTAGTAACACTGTAGAATAGAATAGAATAGTATTTATTTGCATCAAACATGGTACAATAAGGTGTTAGAAAACATTATTTTGAACTAATACATGTTCCACCAGGTACTGGCGTACAAATTTTTTCATAATGCATGTTAAATAAATAAATAAATATTTAACAATACTTTTAAATTACAATGGAGTTAATTATAGTTTTTTTCTTTTAAATTACAAACTTTAAAAAAAAACTAATTAACATTCTACAAATAAGAATAATAAATAAAAAAAATGAAAAATAATAAAATGAATAATATAATTTCATTTTTATAAGTATGTAGTAACACTGTATATGTATGTAGTAACACTATGAGTATGTAGTAACACTGTATATGTATGTAGTAACACTATGAGTATGTAGTAACACTATGAGTTTGTAGTAACACTTTGAGTATGTAGTAGCACTGCGTGAGCATGTAGTAGCATTGAGTATGTAGTAACACTGCATGAGTATGTAGTAACACTGAATATGTAGTAACAATGTATGAGTTTTGCTATGGTTCACATGGTAACACTAGTATGTAGTCTCACAGTGTGTAGTAACGTACCTACTTACACACCGTACCGTACCGTACTTTTACACCGTAACTACCCACGACCGATTCCCATTTTTCTAGTCCATCCAAAGGTTGTCCGGAAGAGAATGCCTTGTGCGATAAGACCGCCCATTGTACTTACATAATCTATCTGTAACCTACTGTCTTTGTTTTCGTTTGGTTTATGTACAATAAAGAATATAATAAATAAATAAATAACAGTATGTGAGTATGTAGTAACAGTGTGTGAGTATGTAGTAACAGTGTGATTACGTAGTAACAGTGTGATTATGTAGTAACAGTGTGATTATGTAGAAACAGTGTAATTATGTAGTAACAGTGTGATTATGTAGTAACAGTGTGATTATGTAGTAACAGTGTGATTATGTAGTAACAGTGTGATTATGTAGTAACAGTGTGATTATGTACTAACAGCGTGTGAGTATACAGTAACAGTGTGTGAGTACAGAAAATAACGCCATACCTCTAACTTCGTCTCCGGAGCCCCAATCTCCGCGTTAAGCTTGGTAGCGGTGACAGAAACGGGAGAAATGTTGAAGCTGTCGTCACTGCCCGGAGCTAGGTTACTGAGAAGGATGTTCGCTAGTTCGTCCACTTTGCCCTTTATCCGGACTAAGCAGGCGGTGGAGCGCGGCTCGTCCGATGGAAGACCTGTAAGTTTTATTTTATGAATTCAATTCAATTCAATTCATTTATTTTTCGTGAATATAGGTACAATGGTTGTTATGTCAGAAGTATTATTAGAGCCTCTATATCCTGCCACTAATGTAGCGTACAAAATTACAATTATAATAATATTAGAAAAACAAAAATAAAATAGCTTTAAAATCACATTGCAAGTCATGATTAAACTAGAATAAAAATTAAATAAATTAAATATACGATTAATTTGATGTTCTTTGAATCAGTAATAGTCTTGAAGAGTTTGCCTTCCATGGATCTGAGTTCACACCTGGCCCACGTCTAATATATTTCTTGAGGATCCTACCTTTACCTCGTACCTTTAGAGGAGTTTCAGTCAAAATAATAAAAATAAGTAGTAGAAGTAGGATTTTGTCGATCGATTATTCACACTTGATTTTGTCCATGGTATTAATGATTTATTTTGTTGATGAGTTGACGATAGATTCTTTCAACTGAAATTTCTCATGGTTTAAATGATAAAATTTGTCTATCAATCAATTATGTCAATCGATTGTTTTTTTCGATTGGAAAATCTAGGCACTCTTAGCCATATTTTCAAGTTCTTATTTTTACACTCACCATTCTCATCGCAGCCGTGAGGATCGAAGAAGTAGAAGTGCCCGTCGTGCTTCCAGATGGCAGTGGAGCCTCCACGCGCCGTGAACACCCCATGAGTATGCTCCTTGAAGAAACTCTTGAGGGCTTCCTTCAGAGACGGAGCGCCGGCTGAGTCAGGGTTTAACGTTCCTAGAAAAGAAAACATGGATGGATTGTGTGAAAGATGATATGAATAGAAAGAAAGTGAACACGGAGATGACGGCTGATAGAGATGTATGGAAGAAAAAAACATGCTGCACCGACCACCAATAAATTGGGATAAGGGCAGGAGGATGAGGTATAGAAGAAATAATTTATTCATTTACTAGCTGATGGCTTTGCTTCCGTGTTTTCTTCATACAAACTTCACCATCCCTTCCCACCCTTTTTACAGTATAGGATGGCGAAATGAGCTAAAGGTCCACTTGGTGTGAAGCGGTTACCTTTGCCCATAACAACTGCAATACCATCTAGCCTGTTTCCTAAATGGTTTCGCAAGTCGTTTCGCCAAACTGAGACCTGAAGTCTCATGTGATTGTAATGTCCCCGGCACCGGTATCCTTCACGCTAAAACACGGCAATGCAAGCATCACAGTTTGGCGGTAGGTAGAGATGGAATTTTAAAGAATCTCTCCTTAGTACAATACACCATAAAATCAAAGAATATTTCCTCCTCATTTCAAATCTCTGGCTCCACGGGACTACTGGTTTAGGCTGGGTCTTGTCTATTTTTCATTGAGTAAAATTTCTCTGACAATGGATTAAACACTTAAAAAAATACAGGTTCAATACTAAGACATTGTGAGAGCTGGTCCCTATTGAAGTAAGTATTTAAGTACCTAAGTATTTATTTATTTTCAAGAAAACATGATTTTACATTATAAATTTGACACTGGATCCCACACTAGGATACCCTGTGTTGCAGGATCCAGGTTCTTTCGTATTGTGTAGGTCACGAGTCCTTACTCCGTGGCTACATAGAACTTTGACCTTTCTGAAAATGGAAAGGTAGATTTTACTATAAAAAAAATGATGGTTTCGTGGGACACCCGACAAAAGCGAAGCTCTCTCTTGTACTCCTATCTCGCTCATTTACATGGGCATTTAGGTGCGTTTTATCGCCGCCTTTATGGTGTTTCACTTTTTCATAGACCTGTGTGGTGGCACAAAACTCTTAGAGCGCGAGTCCGACTCGGACTTAACAGTTTATCAGCTTATTAAATGCATTCTTCTTCTCAGCATTAACACTAAGAAGGGGAGAAGGGTGGACGTTTTTGGGGGCTGTGTCTTTTGTCGTCGCTTCATCATAATCATCATTTCAGCCGAAAGACGTCCACTGCTGGACAAAGGCCTCTCCCAAAGGGGAAGATATGCCATAATCGCCACGCTTGGCAGGCGGGTTGACGATCGCAGTTGGTTGTTTAAATACTCAGAGAATGCTGCTGCCCATCTTCTGGTGAATCCCTTAGTCACCTTTTACGACACCCATGAGAAGAGAGAAGGTGGTGCTATTCTTTACGTCCGGCACCACACGGAACTAGAAAGCGTCAATTCAATTCATTTATTTTGTAAAAATGTGGTAAATACAGGTGGTTGGGTACCAAGATTAGTTCGATACATTAACCATTTCACATTAAGGCATACAATTTTTTTTTATAATTATAAAACAATGATGTACAGAGCTAAAATCACATTCAGAGACGTCACTTAGAAAACGTTAATCAGTCCTAGTTTTAATAAATGTGAAGTATTTTGTTTAGACTGGTTGGTCTAACGCTCAACTTACCAGTAAACGCACTGTCCATAACATCAGTCTCGATGCAATCGTACTCCGATACTTTGAATCTGAAGTTAAATTAATAAATGATTATGATTAAATAAACTCGGTTAATTTGAAGATCAATTTCAAGAATAAAGCTCGATTCACATCTACACGTAGCGTGTCCATCACGTTTGTAACATGTCAGATACGACACAGATACAAGTGTTCATATTTACCGACAGACATTCATTCATTTTGGCAGACAATTTCGACCGGTGCCGCCGGCCCAAGTCTATGCGGGACACGCTTCGCTCATGTGCGCTAGATTTGAATACTCCTATAGATATGTATGTGCTTCTAGACTGCCCTGAGGTCGCCACATACAGGCCCAAGTACTTCGGTAACCCAGGTACCCTCAGAGAGATCACCAGCAACACCAAGGCGTTGCTGGCCTTTTTCGAGGAGTTGGGGTGGATCGAGTAAGTTCCCACCCGTACGCAAAATACACGCTTGGACGTGGAGTTGCGGAAACCAGCCCGTTATACTATACTATACTATAATAGATATGTATGAAATATCATTTTTAACGTCTGTGCTGGTACGTGTCTGCCATGTACGGTGTCTGCAGATGTGAATCAAGCTTTAAAAAGCTCTTCTTCAAAATAAACCAATGTTGTGAGCTGAGAGCACATAATTCGTAATTGGCTTTCATTTGACCGCCACCTAACCCGATGGCGCAGTCGACGATGGTGCACTCTTGCCCAGCACAAAACTTATTCACTCGAGCCTCGAAGACCACCAGATTATACTTCTCGGGAAACACTGACGCCGGCAAGGAATTCAAATCCTTAACGGTACGTATGATATACTATTAGCAAATCGCTTCGTGCGTAAGGGTGGACTGTCTACCATATATCGGTGACTCACCGCCGTACGTTTGGTCGTCTGATGATAGATATGGCAGAAATATTCCTGAAAAGTATCAGGAAATAAAGAAGTCAGCTGCATGCGAAGAGAACTCACTCATAGTCTGCTGGGAAATGCTCTGCTCAGTTCACGGACATAAACTTCATTATCATCATCATTTCAGCCAAAAGACATCCTCTGCCAGGCATAGGCCTCCCCCAAGCATCGCCACAACGACCGGTCCTGCACTTCCCACATCCAGCGGATTCCCGCGACCTTCACCAGGTCGTCGGCATGGGCTCAGGGGACTTAATTTCATTACACACTCGCCAAAATGCATCCGATAACAAACCGATAGACTAGCAACTCTGCGAAATGCTCAAAAATTAAAGATAATGTCATCAAAATGTCATACATTTGAGCAAACATTCAATTCAATTCAATTCAAATTATTTATTTGCTAGAATATGGTACATAGAATAGGTGTTACTAAAATTTCGTGCTCTAACATATCCTGACGTGCAAACATCTTGCATCTTGATTGCTATCAAGTTGGTTCCTTCTCTGTAAGAGAAGAAGCTAATTGCCCTGCAGTGGAACTATTATCAACAGCTATCATATACCTGTTCAACACATCGGCAGCAGCCAAGGTTCCAGAAGCTGTGTCACCGCCCTCTTCTTCTTCCGGACCCCCCTCTTCCATGGTCCGTGGCGAGTCTAGACTGATTCCCATCTTCTCGAGGTGTTCCATCGTATTCTGGTATAGAATGTCTCCTCGGACAAGAGTCTGGAGACAGAGAGAAGGAAATAAATCTCTAAATGTAGGTTTTTAATCTTAAGTCAAATCAGATTAATCAAACAATGAACGCTTCGTTATTAATTGCTATTTCGGCCGAGACTTGTATAGTAAGTACTTTTCTCTCATTTGCGAGGAAACAATACACAAATTAATTCAACAGTATCTAGTTTTAATTCGCGCCAATATGCACGCGCGCAGTACTTGTTCTATTGTAAAGATTTGAAAAAAAAAAAGAATATCCCAGAGGATGGGCATCAGCGTTCTCTGAGTATTTAACCAACCAACTGCGATCGCCAACCTGCCTGCCAAGCGTGGCGATTATGGCATATCCCACCCAACATGCTTGGGGGAGGCCTATGTCCAGCAGTGGACGTCTTTCGGCTGAAATGATGAAATGTACTTTACAGCTTTTGTTTCTGCAGTTAGAAACAGCACATTAAGGTATTTTGGCGGCTTTTTGTTACAGTATTTACAGAAACAAGTCATAAGGCGTGCTGAGAAAGGGTTTGAAATGCCCTGCACTATGGTGCATAGTGTTGGCACGCACTCTGCCCACTTTTCCATTCAATCTATTTCTGTGGACGTAATCTTGTGTATGTAGGTGGTGCTAGCATTTAATTCATAATTCATAATCTTTATTGACATATTACTTTGTACATTTTATAGAATTCCCCGACTCCTGCGCTAGTATAATTACTGTATTACAGGAGCCAGTTTGATCCTTTTAAAAATAAATTACAGGTTTATGCCATGATTACAACAAAATAAAAATAAAATAAACTTTTTAACAAAAACCCGCCAAGAGCATGTCGGGCCATGCTCAGTATTATAGGGTTCCTTAAGTAGGTGTAATTACAAACGAATCAAATCGAACATTAATTATGGCTATTTTAGTTTTTGCAATAATCGGCAGCATTCGCGACTCAGTGTGTTAGTAGCGCCATCTAGCGATAAATTCAAGAAGCCAAATTTAAGAAGTGTGTCATTTCAAAGTTACTTTTTGTGATTTTTTCAAATAGAAAGTAGCTAAAGGAGCATTATTTGCTATGATCATTTTTCTCTAAGGTCCTTTGAACTAGGACGTTTTAAGTATTTTTCAGTTTTCTCTCTATATCTCAAAAAATTATAATCACATTATACTCGAAATAATTTTAAAAGAGAGTTTTCACAAAGGTCTATCAATGTGGAAGATTATAAATTTCTACATTGCATAGTTTAGAAATGGCAGGGGGGGGGGACATATTGCAAGCCACTTTGGCGGGCTATATTTCGCAGATGGTACACCTGATAAAAAAGTGGTGTATCAAACATTACCTTCATTTTAGTAGACCTATTCAATGATAGCCCACACGAGGGGGTGCAGCGAAAAAAATTTTTCCATCCCCATTTCACTTGTATGGACGCCACCCCTAAAATACGTAAAAACGATTTTTTTATTATTTTAAAATTGAGATCTATATGTAGACTATTTTTTAACAAAATTTCATTTACTTATGTTTATAACTGTAGAAGTTATTAAGCTGTAAAGGATTAGGACAGACGGACAGACAGACAGACGGACAAACGGACAGACGGACGGACATGACGAAACTATAAGGGTTCCTTCTACGACTTCGGAGCCCTAAAAATTCAACCGTCGAAAACAGAAACTGAAAAGCGAATAATAAAATGAAGCTTTTAGTCTTAATTAATATTTTCCTAACTAAACTAATGTAAATAACTAATTATGAGTCGGCGCCAAACCAACAAGCAAAGTGCGTGCAAGTTGCAAGTGGTCGAGCGGAGAACGCATTTTTGGAAAGTTATTGTTTATTGTTTATAGTAAAATCCAAAGTAACAGAGTGGCTACTACAGAAGGACTATTTCTATACGGAGTCTTTGCTTACTTACATCGCCTAATATCAGTGCACACACACCTTTTCTTACTAGTTTACACAGCCCACACATACACACACCCCCCTACGCATACACACCTCCACTCCTCACAAAACATCACAAATAATACACAAACCCACTCAAGAGTATGCTAAGAATACCTAAAAATTGTTCACTTGTGTTGCTTTAAATCATATTCTATATATTTCATGTCCAAAAACTGTCTCTTAAGATACAGGTTACCCTAGTTTAGGAGGCAGGGTTAGTAAAATTTTGTACAGATTTTGCAACATACAAGAATTGTAACCCAACGGTATTCTAATATTTTTGTATCACTCTAATATTTCTTGTAACTTCTGTAATTTTTTTGATGAATAAACTATTTTTAATTTAAATTTTTTTTATTTTTTTTATTGTTGAAAATTTCACGTTTTATTTGATGTTATTTTGATTTTATTATTTCTTTTAAGTAATTTAATAATCAACGTTGATTGTTTGTTTGGCGCCGACTCATAATTAGTTATTTACATTAGTTTAGTTAGGAAAATATTAATTAAGACTAAAAGCTTCATTTTATTATTCGCTTTTCAGTTTCTGTTTTCGTCGGTTAAATTTTTTGTTCAAAAGTTTCATATTTTTTTTGTGGTTAAAATATAACACCAGGTATTCATTATGTCGTAGTGTCTAGAACTACATTTATGTGTGCCAAGTTTTAACAGAATTGGTTAACAGTTAAGAATTCATTGGGTGAAAAAGCACTCATGTGTTTTCCTACCCTTAGGGGTGGATTTTGATTTTCAAATTTAACTTCGAGATATACCCTATCCACTTAAAAAAATAATCATCGAAATCGGACACTCTGTAAAAAGTTATGCGTGGTCATACATAAAAATAAAAAAACTTGGAATTTTAAGTTAATCAAATTATGTGTATTATAATAAAACAAAGTTTAACCGGATTAAATCGCGTATATTATTTAAATTGGTTTCCCTGACGTTTCGAAAGCTTTGCAGCATTTTGTGGTCGCAGGTAGACTAAGATGACAATCGTCTTTACAAATATTTCTAAAAAAATATTTTAATCTACCGTACAATATTATTAATTAAAATCGTTTCGATGCACGCAGTAATCACTCACAATATCATTATCTTTTACAGTGTTGCGTGCTGTTTGGGACTTGATTATTTTTAGGACTGTGTTCCAAACAGGTGGCAAGCTTTCGAAACGTCAGGGAAACCAATTTAAATAATATACGCGATTTAATCCGGTTAAACTTTGTTTTATTATAATGTGTAGTGATTGCGAAAACCTAAGAAGTTATTATGTGTATTATATCAAGTATTAAGTAGCATGTTTAAGTTGTACATGACAGCTGACCTCGTCAATATCGTCGGAGGTCCAGTCGGCGGGGTCCACGACGGAGGTCATGGCGAGAGCGGCGACACACACGGGCGTGGCCTGGCGCCCGCGGTGCTCCTCGGGGAAGCGCGCGTCCGCCTCGTGGAAGCTGCCGCGGACTATCCACCGCCCGGGGGCCACCGCTGGGAAGGATTCGTGTATAAATCATCATCATTTCAGCCGAAAGACGTCCACTGCTAGACATAGGCCTCCCCCAAGCATCGCCACAACGACCGGTCCTGCGCCTTCCGCATCCAGCGGATTCCCGCGACCTTCACCAGGTCACCGGTCCAACTTGTGGGGGGCCTACCCACGCTACGCCTTCCAGTACGCGGTCGCCACTCCAGAACTTTACGGCCCCATCGGCCATCCGTTCTGCGAGCAATGTGCCCCGCCCTCTGCCACTTAAGTTTGGCAATTCTTTGGGCTATGTCGGTTACTTTCGTTCTCCTGCGAATCTCCTCATTTCTGATTCGATCACAAATAATTTTCGTCGTGTATCGTGAATAAATGTTGAACTATATTTACGGGACTTTTCGCGCACAATGAAATCAAAACAAAACAAACATCTGTTTTTTTTTATAGTATAGGATGGCGAAACGAGCTAAAGGCCCACCTGATGTTAAGCGGTTACCTTTGCCCATGACAAACCTAGGCTGTTGGCGCAAGTCGGTTCGCCAAACTATGACATGAAGATGGAAAGTCTCATGTGACTAATTTCACCGGCACCCATACCCTGTGCCCGTACCCTTCAGAACGAAACACAGCAATGCAAGCATCACTATGAGGCGGAGAAAATCTGTAAGGTTACCTCTTGAAAATAAATCCAATCCAATACCAATGTCAAAAAGTGACAAGAATAATTGGGTTATTCTCGATTAAAAATATACGCAATACACAATTTTAATTCTAATAAGGATTGGTTGATTCTAAAAACACTAAATTTTAACCAATTTATTGCTAATTTTGCATTTAAAGTACGAATTGACATTAGTCCAATACAGATCGATTGAAATTATTTTCAAGAGTAAGGCACTTGGTCTGATGGATCTGCTCGAGATCACGATCAATGCAACTTGGCCGAAACGTCGAGGTTAGTCAAAATGTTCGTTTTGTTTTTATTTCACTGTGCGCAAAAAGTCCCCTAAATATAGTTCAATATGAGTGAAATTCTCGAGAGATAATAATAATGTCCTCCCGGCCGAATTTCGGTCACGGCGGCCAATCTCAATGGAGACTAGCCATCTGCGCGGGACACAGTATAGTGTACAAGTGTGTGCGCAAACACAGGTGCAGTCTCTATTCCCTCACTCTCATAATCCGATGGGACGGCAATTCGACACGACGGCTTTACGTGCTATCCGAGACACAAAGGGGTCTCGATGTGTAACGAAACGATCACCCATCCACAAACTGACCGCGGCTAGTGCAGCTTAAACTTGCAGATCATACAACCCACACGCTTGCTACTTAGCCACGAGCCCCTCTCGAGAGATGCGCCAAGTACATCACACAGACTCAGACCTGTGAGGGATACGACACTCCCTAGCTCTGTCCTCTTCTGAGTGTCAAAAGTGAACAAAGAATAGGACAACCCGTTTTTCCCGTAGGTGTCATAAAAGGTGACTCCAGAGGATGAGTAAACAGTGTCCTCTGCCAATAAAAAACTGTGGTCGGCAATTCTATTCAACTAACAGCAATTTCCCCTAATAGTCGTAGCCTCAAATATCTTTAGCATTGAGCAAGATGGCTAGTGGTATCCATAAGAGCCTCTCTTACCTTGTTTTCTTCAACAAAAAACTCTGCTTTTTCTTCAATGCATCAATTAATCTATGAATCTAGTAGGATCATCTTTCGAAATACCTTCATTTTGCTGTAGCGACATCTATTGCGATACATGCAAACCATAACTGACGTAGAAGATGTCACAAATCTTGAATCGCGCAATCAAAGTGTGATAAAGTTACTATAATACCACAAAGTAATTATCTGCTCCATACAGTGGTTCAACGAAATTGACATTGACAGTTTTTAAAGGCAACTCGGGACATTGTTTGACAGTTTTGAAGGCAGCTTGGGACACTTAACTCTCGCGTTGGATGACTGTTTGGAGTGGCTAGACTGTGATAATACTAAGCGATTCACATCAACCATTGGGCACCGAGGCCCGCCAGGCATAAAGACCTAGCCTGGTTGGAGGATCCTCCCTTTATGTTCGAGGAACATGATACCTAGTTCCTCCATATTACTTATCCAGAACCTTAGATTACCTGATCCATACAAGGTATTGCCTTCAAAATGTCTTCATCTAACTCCAGAACCTTCAGATTCCTGATCTACATAAGCTTGCATATGAAGCTATACTCACGCTTCATCTTGTTGACGGGCTCGGGCATGTCCTGGCTCTGGGTGGTGACTGTGACGTCAGAGATGCTGAACGGTTTCCTCTTCATGTCAGCCACGCTCTCCAGGAAGTGCTCACAGAGGCGCGACACTCGCGTGAAGTACATCACGCAGCCTTTACCACCGTCACGGAGACCAGTCTGGTGTAAGGAGAAAGAGACGAAAGAAAATAGGAAATAATTTTCTGCTCAGAAAAATTCAAGAGTAGTCGAGTCTGAAAGTAGTAGTGCCAGTGATAGAGAAGTTAAGTAGCAACAGACTGTCATGTTATAGAAATGTGATGAGGACAACGACCATACAGCCCAATCCGATTGGTCCTACCAAGGCGGCTATTGGTTAATTAATAACGCGGCAGTTTTGACGGCTCATGTAAGTGGTTGAAACTGATTTGAAGATTTCAAGTAGGGAATAGTGGCAACCTACATTAGTGAAATATCATTGATTTGTTGCAGAGATCGATCACCTGTTATGAGGCGTCTATGGGCTGTATGGTCGTTGGATGAGGAAGAATGAGGAGCATATTAAGAGGAAAGTTTTAAGTATGAATGTGGATGGCTATAAGAAAAGAGGCAGACCGAAGAAAACATGGATGGATTGTGTGAAAGATGATATGAATCGGAGATCCGTGTTCACTTTCTTTCTATTACAATCTTATTACAATCACATGAGACTTTACATCTTCATGTCTCAGTTTGGCGAACGCGACTTGCAATACCATTTAAGCCACAGCCTAGATGTTATTGCAGTTGTTATGAGCAAAGGTAAACGCTTAACATCAGGTGGGCTTTTGGTGGTTTCGCTATCCTATAACAGAAAAAAAGCAACTCACTCTATATCCATATCTGTCAGCGGGCCAGGGATGGTACACATAGTATTTGCCACCTTCGTTCCATATTGCCACTTCATATTCACCTGGGACCTGGTGGTTACAAACCACTTAGTATGTTAAACATTTACATAATCAGTACATACTCCAACTTCCTATGATGCATCCGTGCCGATAACTGACCACCTTGAGCTTCTGGGCGTGTCACTAACATCCACCCTAAACTTCGGCTCATACGTAGAGTCCAAAGCTCAACTTGCTGCCAAAAAGCTGGGCATCCTCTCTAAGGTGAGACGGTACTTCACACCTGAACAGCTGCTCAATTTGTACCAAGCACAAGTTCGGTCCTGTATGGAGTACTGCTTTCATCTCTGTGATGGTTCGGCTAAATATCAACTGGCGGCTCTCGAATCGATTGAGAGGTGCGCCAGGAGGCTCGTTGGCAATGATGCGCTGCTCGATGCCAAACTACAAAGTCTCGAGCATCGTCGCAGAGTTGCTAGCCTATCGGTTTTTTATCGAATGCATTTCGGCGAGTGTGCGTTGGAATTGCACAATTTAATTCCCCCAAGCCCTTTCCATCATCGGACGACCAGACACACGGCGCCACCGTTATATGGTAGATATTCCACCCTTACGCACGAACCGGTTTGCTAATAGCTTTATCATGCGTACCGCCAAAGAGTGGAATTCCTTGCCGGCGTCAGTGTTTCCCGAAGTATAATCTGGTGGTCTTCAAGACTCGAGTGAATAGGTTTTTGCTGGGCAAGCGTGCACCATCGTCGACCGCACCATCGCTTAACATCAGGTGAGGTGGCGGTCAAACGCAAGCCAGTTATGTTTAAAAAAAATAAAACATAATAAGATCAGATTACTATCATACCATGGTACGCGTAAAGCATGGCTGGAGGCGGAAAGCGCAAGGACCAATCGTTGTGGTGATGCTTGGGGGAGGCCTATATCCAGCAGTGGACGTCTTTCGATGTGCGCGGTCCTTTTATAGCGACATCTATTGCGCTAGATGCGAACTACCACTAATCCTGAATGGCACTTTCAAAGTTTCACGCGCAGTTAGTTTAAAATACGACCTCCCAAAATCAATCATTGGGCCACGACCCGCCTGGCTTCAAGATCCAGCCTCACTGACCTCTCTATTATACTAGTACGCTGGAGCTGGACAGGATGTCATTCAAAATGATGGGAGGTCATTATGTCCAATCGAAGCGTTTGTCCTTGGAACTAAAATTGCAAATGGCCGTCGTATTGTTCCGAGCATGGTATAATAAGATGTTTTACCAGGTACTCTCTTCCCATGACAGCTAGGTCACGTGATTGCCTCCGTACTACGTCATCGGCCGTGGAGCCAATAGCGGGCTGTTAGCGTGATACTTGTCAGTGTGATGCGCTGTCACTTTGTATAAATAAATTACCCGAGCAAAATGCATTTTTTATTTACTTGCTTCTTTAAAGAATTGCTTTTGAACTAGTAATTTTATACAATTTTCTTTAATAACTAATTATATGAATAACACGAGATAAAAAATAGTTAGGCTAGTTATGAATTTATTTTATGTTCATCATCATCATCATTTCAGCCGAAAGATATCCACTGCTGGACATAGGCCTTCCCCAAAATGGGGGGAAATGCCAAAAAAAAAAAGAAAAATTGACTGGGTATGGATGATTTTATGTTCATTATGAACAAAAATCTCCTTAAATATATTGAAGATATCAATCAATGGCAACACTTATCGTGACGTAGCTTGGAGGCATCGCGCTGTCATCGCGGGAAGAGAATACCTGGTGAAACATCTTATTATACCATCATTAGCCGAAAGACGTCCACTGATGGACATAGGCCTCCCCCGACGGAGGGGATATTCCATAATCGCCACGCTTGGCAGGTGGGTTGGCGATCGCAGTTGGTTGGTTAAATACTCAGAGAACGCTGCTGCCCATCCTCTCTGGTGAATCCCTTAGTCGCCTTTTACGACACCCATGAGAAGATATATGTGGTGCAATTCTTTACTTCCGGCACCACACGGAACCATTATTATACCATGGTTCTGAGTAAATTGTCATAGGCCCATCTCTAACATTAGTTCCGTGGGCAAATACCACTGCAGCCATTACTAACAGCGCCAAAATGGCGGAAATCAAATGTCTTCATTACGTCGCCAATAGCCAGTTCAACGTACTAGTAAAAATAGAGGCCAGAGCCCAGCCTGGTTGGAGGATCCTCTCTTTGTGATGGAGGAACATAATACCTCGTTCCTCCACACTTTTATCAGAAGGAGAAAAGCCTTCCAACACACTGGTCTACTACGGCTTGGTCGACTCCAAACACCATCGAGAACTGTAAGGAGCACTCTCAGGTGTGCAGGTTTCCTCACGATGTTTTCCTTCACCGTTAAAGCAAGTGATAATCAAATTCTGATCCACTCATGGATACGAAAGGATTTCATAGCTGCTTTGAATGAATTTAGCATTTAAGTTCACGATTCCAATCTTTCGTTAAATATCTAATTGGGTAGCTATCCACTTACTTGCAGTATCCCAGAGTCAGACTCCTTGAAGAAAGTCTCGATGCCTCTGCACAGATCAAACACTTTGGGGTTGTTTGATATCAACCTGCCCCACACGGCTATACCACGAATCTGGAAAAAAGGCAAACTTTTTTATTTATTTTTATGGTATAGGATGGCGAAACGAGCTGAAGGCCCACCTGATGTTAAGTGGTTACCTTTGCCCATAACAACTGCAATACCACCTAGGCTGTTACCTAAATGGTACCGCAAGTCGGTTCGCCAAACTGAGACATGAAGGTGGAAAGTCTCATGTGATTGTAATTTCAAAAGAGGTAACTAGGTTCTTTATTATTCTGAGGGAGATACAAGCTGTACAGGACAAATAGTGCCATTCAGGTCTTGTTATATTACTATGGCCGCCACACTAACTGGCCACACCGGAGTAGGACAGGGCGGCGGGTCCATGTGAATGTCATATTGAAAGCAGATCTGTGGCGGGCCCGCCGTCAAAACGCGTCGAAACTGCCTACCTTTTAGTGTGACGTATGCCACACTGCTCATTGTCCAGCACTGTTACTGATATGACTTTGGTTTGTTCGGCCCTTAAGTTGTCAACAGTGCTTTACACTCCATATCTATCCTACAGGATCTATGTCAGAAGTCCATCCAGTATTACCACCAAGGCTTTGCTTCAGTTCATTCCCTGCAAGAACTTACCTTATGCTTGTACTCCTTGTCTCGTATCCTGAAGGTATCTTTCAGCTCTCCGAGCACCAGCCGGCGGATAGGTCCACCTCGCTCTACCAGCGACTCCTACACAAATAAATTACCAATCAGATGTCATCTAGCCTCTATATTGGCAAGGTCACGTATTCTAGCTTCGATGAAGTAGTACAAAAATGGCGACTGTATACGATTTGGTTGCCCATATGTTGTGGTTCGCGCCATTTTAAGGCATTTTTAAATTATTTAATAATATTTGATATGCAAAATGATTCGATATTTATTTTTAAATTTCGTTATTCAACGAATTCGTAAGTGACCTTGAGTGACCTTGACGTGACCTTGGGTGCTTGTCATTTATGACAGATCGCGCAAGATGACCGCGCCAAATTAGAGGATAGAGAAAGGCCGCTACAAAAAGTTTCGTCAGCTACGATCAAACCACACTCCACACCACATTCAACCTCACCACATAAAAGAATATCATATCTACTACATTTAAGCAAATAAAGAAATTGAATTGAAGAAAAAAAGAAGCTCGCCTCAAAAACTAGTGTGCTTTCACCGTAACCACAGAATATCTAATAGTACTCCGTAACGTAACGCATTGACCAGCTTACTCCCCAAGTCAAGCGTCCATTTGCCTCGCCCGATCACACTTTTCGTAACGCATTCACCAGCTTACTCCCCAAGTCAACCAGCTTACTCCCCAAGTCAAGCGTGCGTAAATAAGTTTTACTTCAATAATAATCCGGTGCACCCTGGGCAGTCAGCCCCGCTACCAACCTGCTGACTGGCTAATCTTTACACCACGACATGAGCTATTATCATTATGTAGCTCATGTCGACACGACAGAAGAAAAAGACTCCACACGGCCATTTCAACATTCTCATTTCTGCAATCTTCTTTCAACCGTCTTCTTCACAGGACTTTTAACGGATTTGTAAATTTTGCGCTTTCGTTTGAGGGGCATCCGTGGGTTGAAGTTGAATATTCCAGAAACGTGGTTACATAATTAACTTCCATCATCATTTCAGCCAAAAGCCGTCCACTGCTGAACAAAGGCCTCACCCAAAAGGGTGTGTAATAATATGCCATAATCGCTACACTTGGCAGGCGGGTTGGCGATCGCAGTTGATTGGTTAAATACTCAGAGAACGCTGCTGCCCATCCTCTGGTGAATCCCTTAGTCGCCTTTTAAGACACCCATGAGAAGAGATAGGGTGGTGCAATTCTTACTTAATAAACTTACCCTATATAAATTGTAGCCTATATCCAGGGTTTCATCAAAAATGTCTTCGTTCCATGCTCTGGACCTGTATCGCCTTAACATTGCTAAAGCGGCAACACAGCAAGGGATACCAGTGTATGACTTGAATATTTGATATCTGTGGATAAGTATGAGTAGATATCAAGATTATGGTAGTGATGCTTGTATCCTAACTTTTTGAGGGAAAGTATTTATGGGGTTCGTGGCTAAGGAACAACCACACGGATTGAACGATTTACGAGGTTAAGCTTGCCGCGATCATACCGTAGATGGGTGACCGTCCATTACATATCCAGAACCCTCCGTGCCTCGGAGAGCATAGCTTGTAATATCTGCGACAGTCGTTACAGGTAGTCCAGAAGTCATAAATCTCAAAGTTTGACAACTGGTCTAACCTAACAATTTCAGTATTGGCCAATAACTGGGTCTGATGGCAATCACTCAGCCTCATCTGGTTAGACTGGAAACTGATCACAATATAGATGAGAAAAATCTACGAGCTGGAAGAAATATTGTGGCGAAGTCCTTCAAACAGACACCGGAATGTAAAACGGTTCAAATATGGATTGTGTTCAGTTTTCTCGAAGAAATTCAACAATGGAGCCTTCAAAAAAGGAGCAATTTCTTCTTAAAAGGTCGGCAACGCATCGGCGACTCTCCTGATGTTGTGAATGTCCATGGGCGGTGGTGATTACACACTATCAGGTGACTGCTGGTTTGCCCCCCTCTATTATTAAAAATAAGCTTTCACCTGTAGCTAGCCATATGTCTGGTGCCTCTCAGGATCCACTTCTCCACATCCAGCTGTTGGTACTGTGAGTGATAGTTCTGGTCTGCTACTGCTACTGGACTGTGAAGGACTGTCTCTGACTTTGGTAGAGGGATCATGTCATCTCTGTGGATGAAAAGAATATTGTTAAAATAGAGTAGTTTTTTCCCGTGGCGTAATCCTCCTGGACGCACTCCGCCCAGGAAAGGCAAAGGCAGTGTTTGACTCTTACCGACTAAAAGGACCACGGTGTTCCTCTAACTACCTTAGTCCTGGGGGCGTGGGATAGACTCCGTATTCGCCAACAACCTCCAACTAATTCCGGCTCGCCATAAGTAGGCGAGCCCCTCCTCCTCGTTCGGCCTGACGTTGGCAATACCATCCTCGGTAGCACACGCAGTACACTGCATGAGCCTGCGGGTAGTGGACAACCCTGAGTCCACCACCCGCAGGCCTTATCCTCCCGTATTTTTTTATAGAGGTATTCTTCGTCACGGTCCGGGAGTCAAGTCCCTTGGTCCGAAACACAATGCAGCACTCCTTCTGATGGAGTTACGAGATCTACGGGGGCAAGAAAGGTCACAGTCCGCCCGCTACCTACCCTGTGGCAGAGTGAGTGTGCACTGGTCCCGTTCCTGCTCCTCCACTGTGCCCTCTACTAATATCTGAGGGACATGTGGAGCTACGCCCCATGTGCTCAAATCAGACCCCTCCCGTGCCAGAATAATCGCCACGGACAATAAGTTCTCCCAAAGAAGAGTTATTGCCCGTGCCCAGAATGCACCGGCCAAACAAACTGATGTTCCTTCCAGACGTATCGAGAAGGACTAACAGCCATCAGGCATATGAGGTTTCCTAGCCCAGCACCCTTTCTTAACATAATCTAATCCATTCTATTCCTTTCTTGCTTACCCTGGTTATCTACTATTTGCTATTGACTCTTCCATGGTTCACTTCTGATCTTTCAATCGCCAATAATAACATTCTTACCTGCCAAAAGTATGCCCATCGAGTCTAGGACAGTATAGGAAGAAGTCTTCTCCTCTGAGCGTCATTATCTGCTCGGTGGTTGGGTTCAAAGGGGCCCGGTCTGGCTGTACCGGCAGTACTGGGGATGGCTGATAAAGAACACACGGTATTTATCAGATAATATAATTATCAGAACGCAAATATTGACAGCCCAAGTAACACAAAACCGTTTAAAGGTAAAAGTAATAGCCGATATACATCTCCAAGCCTTACAAAAGATATTTAATGGCATCCGCAAAGTATTAAAGTTGTATACAACGTGTTATTAAAATAACTGAAAACCTCTCAAAAGACCAACCCTGAAATCGCGAAAAGAAATCAGCTGAGCCCTACATTTGTGTTCACATAAATCTATCGATGGGCTGTGTGGTCAACAGCCACCCTGGTGCATGGAGACAATATTATCAAGTACACTTACTTCTTTAGGCGACTTCTGGTAGAAATCTCTGACTTTCTTCCGGGGGGTCGCTCGCGAGGTCGCCAGACTGACCGCGCTCAGAGAACCCACTGCGTATTTATGCTGGAACAAACCGTACACATCAAAAGGGAACGAAGAAAGAAAATAATCCATTAGAAGACACAAACTATACAACAAGGGCTCGTGGCTAAGTAACAATGTTCGCAAGAATGAAACACTATGAATGAACCACAGAATATACCAACTACAATGCATCTATTCCTTACAAATAAAGACATTCTATTCTATTCAAGCAGTGATTATTATTATTTGAGGAAAGAGGTAGGGGTCTTGAACGCCCCTAAGCTACTACGACCTGATAAGGTCTATTGTGACGCCTCTTGCAGCATTACAGCACTTCCCCAAGCTGCAAGTTAATCATGAAGTCGACTATGACCTTGGGGGAGAAGGATTTTATCTCCTGCATTAAGATGACGTGGCCTCCAAGGTGCTGGCTTCTCATGTGGTGCATTGCATCACATTCGCATAGGATATGGATGGGTCTCTCATCCTTTTCGCGACAAAACCTGCAAACTGTGGTATCACTGAGGCCAATCCTGTGTTCACAGTTCTCGATGGTGTGTAATCCGCCAACCCGCACTAGGCCAGCGTGCTGGACTAAGGCCTTAGCCTTCTCGTACTGAGATCCGTGCCCAGCAGTGGGACAGTAATGGGCTGATTATGTTATGTTATGTATCTATTCTATTCAAGATCTGTGAGGTTATGCTGCACTAACCATGGTTTGGCCGTGAATGGGTGACCGTTTCATTACACGTCAAGACCCCTCCGTACCTCGAAGAGCACGTCGGTCCCGGTTCATCCTGCGACCCTTTTTCCCAATCATATTGGGGTCGGCTTTCAGTCTAGCCAGATGCGGCTGAATGTTAGTATTTTACACGGAGCGACTGCCATCGCAGGATTGCGCGACGCAAATCATGTCGCATGTTTTTGCGAAGCACCTTGCGAGCTCGTTGATTTCTGCGATGCGACGCCGTTTCGCCGCCATTGCGTAGGTTTGCGCTGACTCTAAGATGTTGGCTGACACTGTGTGGAATAAAAACACATTACTGTGGTGCCCTTACCGCTTTCCTCTTCTTTTCTATGAGCGCGTTGATGTTAAGGCTGTCCCATTCACTTCGGCAGTGGATCTTGAGGGCTTTCAGATCTAGTTCGTAGTTCGGCTCTCGAATCAGAGGCTCCTTTTGGACTACCTGAGAGATTTTATGATATTAGACAATTCATCATCATCATTTCAGCTGAAAAACGTCCAGTGCTGGACAAAGGCCTCCCCCAAAGGAGGGGATACAATCGCCACGCTTGGCAGGCGGGTTGGCGATCGCAGTTGGTTGTTTAAATACTCAGAGAACGCTGCTGCCCATCCTCTGGTGAATCTTTTAGTCGCCTTTTACGAGACCCATGCGAAGAGAGAGGGTGGTGCAATTCTTTACGTCCGGCACCACACGGAACACACGGTACGGATTAGAGTAACGAACTAATCATTAGACTATTAAAAGAGTGTGCCAGCCTCCACGAGTGACGATATTTAATTGATCGTCCTTCCTTTAATTTGAGGGGCATCCGTGGGTCACTAGGAGTTGTTCCTTTGACCTGTCGCCATTTCATCCATCCCGAGTTGATCCTGTGCATAACGTATCGGTCCACTTCACCATCACGTGTGACACAAGGTACCGAAAGTCAGAGCAAATCGGTAAGGACGTTACGGCACACCTCGGACACTTAATACAATATAAATACTAACACCACCTACATACACAAGATTACGTCTGTATACGAACGCGCACACACGTGTAGGTTAGGGATGCTCGCCGCTCGTAATGCCGACTGGGTTCCAAGCGCTTCTCAGTAGTTCTCAGAGATGGCGTGCTTGTATAGCGACTGGCGATTGACATCCATTGCAATCTTGCAGCCCAACTGCCGTCAAACCGCGGGCATCTTAAATTGGCGGACGGCGGTGAGTGGCCGTTCTGTACGTTAGTACTATTAGATATTCTGTGGTTACGGCGAGTATACCCCTTTCTTCAACTCCTAGCATCAAATAATTAATGAACTGACCTCAATATTAGTCAAGGTGATGGGCGGTTTCGGCGTGCCTTTCTTGGCTGCGTCGAGATCTCCGTAGTTGGCTAGGAAGTCTACTACGAAGGAAGTGACGCCGGCATAGCGGATGAAGGCTCCGGCACCGTACCTAGTAGGGGATGAACAAAGATAAAACTCATGAATATGAGGAATTAACACGCACATATGTGGAAGAACAAGGTGTTTTATCTCTCCAACACAAAGGATCCTTCAACCTGCAGCATCAACTATACAATCTGTGGTTGAAATAACTGAAAACTTCTTATTGTACTCATCAACTTTAACACTCCAAAAATGGCGAAAAAAAAAACTGTGGTGACCGGGGGTGTCCGGCTAATCGGCGTCTAGAGGCTTACTGGTCTGTGTGTAGAGGGAACTATTGCATAATAGGCATCTATCGATATTCTAAAATAATCGCTAACGTCGATAATATCGATATTAACCTCGTCAAGGATGATAATACTATTGATAGTATCGATACAATCGATTGCGTTTCTACTATTGACATGCAATACTATCGATTGTATGGCAAATTATCAATAGTATTACCTTTACCTCATTCTGAGCTATCGATACTATCGATAGTGCAATCGATATTCACACTATTCCTGGACTATCAATAGACTCTCGATATTTATATTACAGAACGTTTCTCAAGCTTTGGTCATTGTTTAAAACTAGTTTTGAGTTGGGATTTAATTTTAGAACATTCTTCATTGATCAGTGATCACAGTTCAGCTGAGTTTTGCTTTATTCTAGACTGTCACTAGTTTCGATGTTTGAGCAGAGATTTGATCTGTAATCACTAATGTGTGGTCGAGACCACGCTCAAGTAGAGATTTCTTTCCTATTTCAGGTTATAATCGTGTGTTATGTTGTTGAATTGAAGCTTATAATTACCGTGTTGGAATAAGATCGATGCTCAAGTAACGATTCCATCCTTAAGTAACTAGTGATCAGTTAATTCAAGATCAGAACTGTACTTGAGAAACTTTCTGTAATACGGACCTAAGTCAGCCTTGCTTGTCATCTTGCGAACTGTATTATCTTTTACGACGGCATGAACCATGCTCGTAAAACCTATACCGGAGGAGAAAAAGAAATAAAAGTGAAGACTTAGTAGAAGATAGTCTACTCACAGCCTATCAACCTGTCCCAACTCATTCAGCATATGAGGATCGAAGAGGTAGCAGATGGTCTTGGCTTGACTCCCAGAGTCCGGGTCCGGCGGATGACCCCATATCAGGAAGTGGCGGCTACCGTTGATGGTCAGGATCATCATGTACGAGTTGCCTACTCGCTTCTCCATCATCCTGGGAGAGGAATTGTGGTGATGCAGAAATATAAAGTGCATAATTTAAGTCAGTTAAGATGAGAATATTAAGAGGAATGTGTGGTGTAATGGAGACTGGATAGGATAATAAATGAGTATGTGAGAGGGAGTTTGAAAGTAGCGCCAGTGACGGAAAAGTTGAGTTGCAGTAGATTGTCATAGCATGGACATGTGATGCGAAGAAATGAGGTGACTATTCGCACCGGTCGCTCAGATAGAAATGTATCTGTCGGCCGCCGCCAGCAATGAGAAGTGAGTGCGACTTAGGTGGCGAATTACCCGGAACAAACTTACCCGAAAAGGTGAATAGCCACCTGTTGAATTCTTAATAAACGTTAGACGTCTGTTTAACTGAACCGAAATGTATGATGGGGTGAAATGACGCCTTTTTCTTTTTGTAAAAACTGAAGCGGTTGAATCCATATAATATTTCGAAATATACAGGGCGTTTCACGGATATGCGACATGGAGGGAAAGTACCTACCTTGAATATTGTAGATGGAACATTTTACTGAAAGAAGACATTATTTGAATTTTAAAAACAATTTAAATTGCGTTCATAGATATTTAAATAATTACATGGTTGAACCGGAAATCGAACTCGTTACATGAGAAAAATAATCACCTTGTAGCTTTATCATACCGATCGAAAGGCTTCATCATAAGGATTATTTTTTGCTAGATAACATAGTGTCACAAATAATAATAATAATAAATTCTTTATTGGCACTAAAAATGAAGGAAGACTATGAATTTTAACATTTTTAATACAAAATTAATCAATTTATCAAATGCTCAAAATGAGTCCCTTCCTGTCCCTTCCTCCATACAAAGTCGCACTCTTTTGATTATTTCACTCCCACCCAGTCGATTTTTTGATCTTGTTGTGGTGCATATTTAGAATAATACGTCTAAGTTCTGCTTGTAGCTCGTGGACACTTTCATACTGGTTCTTGTAAACTAAATAAAAACCAGGACGTTGAAAATGTTAAAATTCATGGTCTTCCTTTTATTTGTGACACTATGTTATTTAGCAAAAAATTATCCTTATGAGGAAGCCTTTCGATCGGTATGATAAAGCAACAGGGTGATAATTTTTCTCATGTAACGGGTCCGATTTCCGGTTCAACCATGTAATTATTTAAATATCTATGAATGCAGTTTAAATTGTTTTTTAAATTCAAATAATGCCTTCATTCAGTAAAATGTTCCATCTACAATATTCAAGGTACTTTCCCTCCATGTGGCATATCCGTGGGACGCCCTGGATGTAATGTATGAGTCATAGGTGCGGGCCAGGTTCGAACTCATACACTCCTTCATGATAGGCCAGTGTTTAACCGCTAGGCTGTCAGAAACCTGTATTCCATCACACTTACGCCATCAGATCCTGATCAGCTTGTATATTGTCAGGGTGCTTCGCTAGCAGACCGTTGTCAGTTTCCACCATTTTCACTGTGTATTTGGTGTCATGAAAGAACAAGGAAGTCAGGAGCTGGTTCAGCTGGAGCTGAGGTTTGCCTGTGGTGAAGTGGGGAGAAACGTTGGATTTGGGGTCAAATTGTTACAAATATATGTAGAAAATGTGTTGAAGAGAGGAGAATAGGATAGTTTCTATTCCCTACTCAAAATTTTAATTATTTAAGGTTCCGTACGTCTATACAAAAAAAAACAGAACCCATCTATAGGTTAGGTTAGGATATTGAACTATATTTACGGGACTTTTCGCGCACAGTAAAATCAAAACAAAAGAACATTTTGACTAACCTTGACATGTTTGTTTTGTTTTGATTTACTCGTGACCACGGCCAATGCAACTTGGCCGAAACGTCGAGGTTAGTCAAAATGTTTGATTTGTTTTGATTTTATTGTGCGCAAAAAGTCCCGTAAATATAGTTCAATATGAGTGAGATTCGCGAAAGTTTAAAAACTTCTGTAGGTTTACTTTGTTGTCTGTCTGTCTGTCCGTCCGACTATCAATGCCCCTTTTTTCATAGCATATTTTTGAGAAAAATAATAGAAATAACATAGCCTCCTCCTTTTTTGAAGTCTGTTTAAATAAATTCTAGTGACCATTTAAGTAGTGCTATCTCTGTTTAGTAAACAGTTCTGAAACATTTACATCTTTGGCATTATTAAAAATATTTCATTCGGGTTTTTACTATATTATTATGTTATCTGTGCTGATCTTTTTTTCTAATACTTACTTTTAACATTTTAAATAAAAAAATATAGCCAAATATCGTATTCTTGCATCAAAAAAATCATTTAAATGGCCAAAAATTACCTTCTTTTTCCCCCATATATTCTTCCTATAAAAGTTAAAAGAAAGAACTTACCTTTATAACACTTTAGCGCAAACATGCACTGCTTGTAATATCTGTCGCCCACATCGATCAACTCATCCACATCACTCTTCACAAAATTGGCAGGAGTCTTCTCTTCGAGGAGAACATGGCAGGCCACGGCTATGCAGCCGGTTTGGGCACCTATGGAAGTTAGGGTTTGTATGGCATAGCATGGCGAAACGAGCTAAATGCCTACTTGATGCTTTGCCCATATCAACTGCTATGTCTGCAAATACCACCTAGGCTGTTGCGTAAATAGTATTGCAAGTCGCGTTCACCAAACTGAGACATGAAGATGTAAAATCTCATGTGGTTGCAATTTCCCCGGCACCCGTACCCTTCAGACCGAAACACAGCAAAGCAAGCATCACTGTTTGACGGCAGAAGTAGGTACGGTGGTAGTACTTCCCCGGACGAGCTCTTTCACAGGGGGTTCTACTACTACAACGTAGATGGTATTCTTTTTGTGTTGTATAATATGTAGGAGAGTTCAACATTACAATAAATCAAATGGTTTTCGTTTAAAACTACCCACGGCTTCGCCACGGGTTCGAGCTTGGTACACACGACTTCGAGAAAAAAGCCGAGAAAAGGATCCGTTTAGGCTGGGCAGCATTTGGCAAACTTTGCCGAGTTTTCTCGTCACATATACCGCAAAGTTTGAAGACAAAGGTCTTCAGTCAGTGCGTCCTCATGCGTTCATGAATTACGGTGCCGAGACATGGACACTGACAGTTGGGCTAGTCCACAAATTCAAAGTCGCTCAGCGAGCTATGGAGCGACCTATGCTTGGAGTTTCTTTGAAGGATAAAATCCGTAACGAGATTATCCGGAAGAGAACCGGAGTGACCGACATAGCTTGTAGGATTAGTAAGCTGAAGTGGCAGTGGGCTGGCCATATCTGTCGAAGAACCGATGGCCGCTGGAGCAGACGAGTCCTTGAGTGGAGACCGCGAATCGGCAAATGCAGCGTAGGGCGCCACCCTGCCAGGTGGACCGACGACCTGATGAAGAACGTGGCTGGGGGGGACTGGATGCGGAAGGCAGAGGACCGAGTGTTGATGCGCAACTTCGGAGAGGCCTAGGTGCAGCAGTGGACTGCGATAGGCTGAGTTGATGACCCACGGCTTCGCTCCTGTGCCGATATAAACGGGTGGCGTCGCTCGCTCTACAGAACTTCTAATGCCGGTCATTCACGATCATGCTACTGGATCTACCGTCATGATCAAATAGGCTTGACGATGTGTGGGCGAATTTTTTGGAAGGAACTGCCACTTAACGGAACAATCTGCTGAATGTCAGGCCGCTGAATCCAGGAGCATGATCGTGAATGGCAAGCAAACGTAGATAAAAAGTTAACGGTGACGGTGACGTCTCAATTTTTCTCAGTTTACTCCCCAGCAGCCAAGTACGGAACGACGCTATAGAAGCTTTCGTTCAATCTCCTTTTAGAGTTAGCTTAGGTACTTACCACAGTGAGTTGACGAGTATTTCTTGGAGTTACATCCTACATGGCCTTGCAGCAACATCTTATTCTTGTCAACTTGAGTGAAGTTGTGCCAGATCTAGACAAAACCAAGAACATGATGTATTTGTAATACCTGGTTCTGGAAATGCAATCAATACCGGTGTTTATGATAGAATAAATTATACAAACTTATTCTTAGTTTAAAAGATTTAAATTGTGGAAAGAAAAAATCGCTCACGAGCTGGATTCGAACCTGCGACTCCTGGCTCAGTACGCCAGTGCTTTAGCCACTAAGCTACCGTGAACACTGCTCGTGGTATCGAAATTATCCTCCACTATACGTCTTTGGGTGACGTCAGCGTTGGAGTCGCAAGTTCGAATCCTGCTTGTGAGCGATTTTTTCTTTCCACAATTTAAATCCTTAGATTTCGCTTCGCATACGTAAATGCGTTAAAAATAATAAAATAATTATTCTTAGATTGTTCCGTGTGGTGCCGGACGTAAAGAATTGCGCCACCCTATCTCTTCTCATGGGTGTCGTAAAAGGCGACTAAGGGACCAAAGGATGGGCAGCAGCGTTCTCAGAGTATTTAACCAACCAACTGCGAATGCCAATCCGCCTGCCAAGCGTGGTGATTGTGGCATATCCCCCCTTTTGGGGGAAGCCTATGTCCAGCAGTGGACGTCTTTCGGCTGAAATGATGATGATGACAATTCTTAGTTTATACTAAACCTTTTAAGGGGTCATTGTACTCATCATTATGAACAACTTTTACAAAGGGACCATCAATCGGGAAAAAAAAAATCAGCTGATCCCTACATTTGTGTTCACATAAATCGACAAAATATAGGGATCAGCTGTTTTTTTTTTTCGCGATTTCAGGTTTGGTCAAATATCAATAGTAAAAGTTGTTCATAATGATGAGTACAATGACCCCTTAAGAGGTTTTGTATAAACTAAGAATAAGGTTGTATATAGTTCGTGCGGAACAATATGGCAATAGCGGACATTGACCCGACTTTTATCTCGAAGTTACAATTCATAAATGATATCGCTACTACTTATAGTAAAGTACAGGTGAACTGCGGCCTTTACACGCTCGCTCTATCGCGAAGGATTGTACTATTTGGAGCGTGCGGGATTGCGTGCAGGAAAACTTGCCAACTTGAAATATAGCTAGCGTATCATAATACAAGGGTTGATATCCAACGACCTTGTTGTTTACATAGAAATTACCACATCCCTCCCATTAGCGGCCTTTACCCACTCGCTCTGTCGCGAATGAAACGACAATTCCTGTGCGAAAGAGAGCGCGTGTAAAGGCATAGGGGAGGGGAAGGAAGATTTCAAGTTGGCAAGTTTTCCCGCACGCAATCCTGCACGCTCCAAATGGTCCACGGTCCAATCGTTCGCGATAGAGCGAGCGTGTAAAGGCCGCAGTTCACCTGTGTATTTTTTTCAGAAGAAGCTTTTATTGTTATTTTATCGCTACAAAACCTTTTAGCAATGTTTAACTTACTTTTTTAGCAACCTACCTATCTAAATAGCAATAAGCTTAAATTTTCTTACCTTCTTCAATTTAGAGGCTTCGGAGATGGGTTGCGTCACATTCTCAGGGGGTATCCTCGGCCTCCTGGCTCTGGGTCGCCTCTTCCTCGCATAAGGAGGCACCCATGTACGAGTCGTTAACTCTGGCCGTTCTACCACCTGGCAAGAACATCATTTGGAAGTTACCTATCTTTCAAAGTGGGCATTGTCATTTTATTATCCGGAGAAGAATCGGAGTGACCGACATAGCTTGTAGGATCAGTAAGCAGAAGTGGCAGTGGGCCATGTCTGTCGAAGGACCGATGGCCGCTGGAGCAGACGAGTCCTTGAGTAAAGACTGCGAATCCGCACCCCCCCGCCCCGCGAGGTGGACCAACGACCTGAATAACGTGGCTGGACTGGATGCGGAAGGCAGAGGACCGAGTGTTGTGGCGCAACTTGGGAGAGGCCTATATAAGCAGTGGACTGTGATAGGCTGAGTTGATGATTGTCTATAAAAAACGAAGCGCCCCTTCGCTACATCTAAGCTTGGATGCAATATAAATTAAGTATTCATTACAACATCAAAAATACTTCATTAATAATAACAATTATTTAATAGCATAAATACACTCAACCTTTCTAAGTACACATACCTCACACTTCAAAAAGCAGCTATAGTTAACACTTGCCGCATAGTTAGGAAATTTTTACAGTTAGATTTAGACAACAGTATCACGCCAATGCAGACAAATCAGCCATCTCAAACATAAGGTCGCACTTTGGTTTACACCCGTGTGATCTTAAAAAACTGCAGGTATTAAAAGCCTCAGAAAATTTAATTTAAAAAAACAAAATAATAATAATAATGTCCTCCCGGCCGAATTTCGGTCACGGCGGCCAATCTTAATGGAGACTAGCCATCTGCGCGGGACATATTATAGTGCACAAGTGTGTGCGCAAACACAGGTGCACTCTCTATTCCCTCACTCTCATAATCCGATGGGACGGCAATCCGACACGAGCGGAGAGAGATCCGGCGCAGGACCGACGGCTTTACGTGCTCTCCGAGGCACGAAGGGGTCTCAAGGGGCTCATAGCTAAGTAGCAAGCGTGTGGATTGTAAGATCTGCAAGGTTAAGCTGCACTAGCCGCGGTCAGTCTGTGGATGGGTGACCGTTTCGTTACACTTCATTATTTCCAATGGAAAGCTCATGTAAAAGTGGATTTAATGTGGTAGGATGGCACGTGCAACAGACCAGACGGTCGACCCAGCAATGGGCCCGGTGTGCACTCACCCTGCCACTAAGCAGACATAATAGGTACTGTGTCCTTTCCTGCCCCCGTTGATCTCGTAACCCCTGAAGGAGCGTTATGGTTGTGTTCTCGCGCCTCCTTTTGAGACCGAGGGTCTTGGTTGCACCGCCGAGATCACGAGAAATAAAACCTCTATAAAAACTGCGGGCGGCGGACTTACTGACCAGTCAAGGCCAGTGCGGCTGACGTTAGACCGCACGGGAAGAAGGTACTCGCCTACAAGTGGCGAGCCGGGACCTGTCGGGGGTGGTAGGCGAATGCAGAACAGAGTCCATCCCATGCCCCGAACAAGTTGGCGAATGCAGTCTATCCCACGCCCCCGGCCAAAGGTAGTTAGATGAACACAGTTTTTACCGGTTTTTTAACATTGACTCCGTCTTTTCTGGATGGAGTGCGTCCATGAGGATTTCTCCAATGAAATAAAAAACTCCAACCACACAAAATAATAGCTTAATAGCATATAATATATACCCGTAGGTAAGGAAAAAAAATTTGGCGTTGTCGCACAATGGAAATTATAGCTTTTCTCTCTCAACTTTTCCGTTGTGATACTACTGAGAGGAAAGTATCACAACGGTTTTTTTTTTATATATTCTTCATGGGCTTGCGTTTGGCCGCAACCTCTCCTGAAGGCGATGGTGCGGTCGATGATGGTACACGCTTGCCCAGCACAACATATTCACTCGAGCCTTGAATACCATCAGATTATCTTAAAGATGAGATCAGACCAGATCAGAGCGAAAAGACGTAATTTTCATTGTCCAAAAATTTGGTCCTTACCCATACTCCTTCCTCGTAAAGTTTATAGTTAAATGTAAACGGTCTTGTGCCTCCGCCGGAAATTGAAGAAGTGGAATTAAATTTCTAGCGCGGAATGCCAATGCAACTGCTACAATGTCCCAATTTAAATAAAACCTAGCATAGTTTCTTACAATAGGTGGTGGCCGCTGCGGTGGTAATGGAGGGTGCCATGGCCGCGTCCTAATCTTGACTTTACTGATCTCCGGCCAACGACGCTTGAAGCGCTGTCGTCTCAAAACAGCCCTGCATTCAGCTTCCCTGATGATGAAGAGTTTCATTGGAAAAAATCATTTTTTTCCACGTTTCATTACTACAGGATTTGAATGTTATAATAAAAAATGGAAATTAGTTCAGGGTAAACAGTTCTCCAAATAACCAAAATATTAGTTTTCGTGATTTCCAGATCGATTTCGTGACTTGATGACCTAATTTGGGCCTTCCAATCCAATCTTAAGAACTTGATCCGTATATTGAAAAAGACTGGCCCTAAAATTGAACCTTGTGGTACGCCCGTCGAAATAATTTATCCAAATGATTTTGCCATTGAATGTTCTACATATTGTACCCTACTTTCTAGACATGTATGTATGAGATTAAGAAGCGTGTTAGAAAAATCATCATAATAGCTGTTTATAAATAGGTTCAATCATGGTGCACGCAATCGAAAGCTTCAGAAATATCACAGAACATGCAAAATATTACGATATATCCCACAAATATAATGCGGTTTATTTTTATTAAGTTTTAGAACAATGACTAAACCTTCATTCTAGTCATTGTTCTAAAACTTAATAAAAACTAAAGCCATGGAAACTGCCACAAAGTCGACGTTTAAAACTAGCTGGTATAATAAATATGTTTATCCTTTTCCGTTGCATTTGAAGTATCGTAATGTGTAATGAGTGTTAGATATAAACAGTGGTCTTATTTATTGTGGTCTCTACATTTTAGCCATTGGTCTTAGCTCTGAAGTGACATTATGTAGAGACGTATAATTATAACTAACGTAGTTTAAAGATCAATAATAAACTTACTCCATTGCAATCTGTGACGCTGTTTTCGGAATCTCTTCCGGTTCAGGCGGTGGTAACTCCTCCTTCCATATCTTTGATTTCTGTTTTTCTTTCGGATCTTTATCTTTTTCCTTGTCTTTATCCTTCAAAGTCAAATAACTTTTTGTTATTTTTTTAATAAGCCAGATTATGGTTGCTCCATACTAATAAGATGCACAATTTCAAATAGTAGGTCCTACGAATGCCTAAGAACAGCATGGATACCTACTCTTTTTTTATTGCTAATGAAAGTTTCCATATTTCATGAGAGAAAAATAAACATTATACAATGTGGAAAACATTTAGAAAATAAATTTCTAAGCTGCGTTTGCCGATTCGCGGTCATCGGTCCTTCGACAGACATGGCCAGTCCACTGCCACTTCAGCTTACTGATCCTACAAGCTATGTCAGTCACTCCGGTTCTTCTCCGGATAATCTCGTTACGGATTTTATCCTTCAAAGAAACTCCAAGCATAGCTCGCTTCATAGCTCGCCGAGCGACTTTGAATTTGTGGACTAGCCCAACTGTCAGTGTCACGTCTCGGCACCGTAAGTTATGACAGGCGGGATATACTGGTTGAAGACCTTCGTCTTCAAACTTTGCGGTATGGCCTATAGGCCACGAGAAGACTCGGCGAAATTTGCCAAATCCTTCATAATACCTAATCGTAATGTGGTTATATGTATTAACATATTTTAACCTATTTTTTCGTCTTGATTTGTTGATTAGGAGGAGAGAGAAAAAAAATTTTTTTATTTTTCTTTCTAAAACATAAATCATGTATTGAAACAAAACCATTGTTTAAATATTTGTGATGAGTGTCATCTGAAGAATGTTTCGCCAAAAATCTGTTTAAATCTTTGAAAAAATCTTAAAGTTAGAGCGAGAGGACTGCGAAACGTGAAAGGCCTCCTAATAATAATTGGAACACATTACTCACCTTATGCTCTTTGTCTTTATCTTTGTAATCTTTGTCCTTGTCTTTGTGATGTTCCTTATCTTTGTCATGTTTATCGTCTTTCTTGAGGCCGTCGCCTCCTGCTGCCACAACCCTATAATCATAAAAGGTGTAAAGATATACAAATTTCTGTGTGGGAATTGAACCTTCAACCCGTAGATCAGAAAGCCAAGCGCTCACTCAGCCACAGGGCTAATCTTGGCGGATATGGACGCGAGGGTCTACGACCGGATCCGCGTCATCCGCCAAAGCGGTGAGAGCGCGCTTGCAAGGGCGTTTGAAATGCTGAGACGGCAGGAGCGACAACACGCGCTCGAGATGTGGCGCGAGCGGCTCGAAGAGCCGCAGTACGTGCACAAGCGTGTGGTTGAAGCTGTCCTGCCGTGCTTTGAAGCCTGGCTGAACAGGAGTGAGCGTGTCACCTACCGACTTACTCAGATATTCACCGGGCATGGTTGCTTTGGTGAATATCTGAATAAGATCGGACGCGAAGTCACGGCAAATTGTCACCATTGTGGGAGTGACCAGGACACGGCACAGCACACGCTTGAGGAGTGCCCTGCGTGGAGCCCAGAGCGGCGTGTCCTGGTCAGCGAGATCGGGCAAGATCTTTCTCTGCCAGCAGTAGTGTCGGCTATGCTGGCAGAGCCGACGGCTTGGAGGGCCATGGCATCCTTCTGCGAGGCTGTCTTGGTCCAGAAGGAGGCCGCAGAGTGGGATCGGGAGAGGGCCGATCCCACTCGGAGACGAAGGCGCCGGAGAGGCAACCGCCCCGGTGCAAGGCCCAGATAGGGCGAATCGCCGCATCCCCCACCACCAAATGATGATGGGGGACCTTCGGGATCGTGGGTGCCAAGAGTTGGGGGACTCGAGGCATCTATTAAGCGACCCTGGGGAGGACAGCAGCACGTGGTGGTCACGTGCTGCTGTTGGGGAAACCTTGTTGTTTCCCCGGGACGTGCCAAAGGCGTAGCACTAGAGGGCCAACGGCACGGTCCACTGGAGTTCCCGGAGCTCCTCTATTTTGTGCAGAGGATGGCCACCGTGTGGTTTTAGTCGGTAAGAGTCCGACATAACCCTCCGCCCTCCCCAGACGGAGGGTATCCATGAGGATTTCCACTCGAAAACAAAAAAAAAGAAAAAAAAAGGGCTAATCCAGTCGAAGATATATTTTATTAGCGTGTTTATGTTGTAGAACAGTGCTTTTCAACGTATGGGTCGTGGAACCTGTACGTGCAGTACGCGCAATATAACTCTGCCGCTGTTAAGTGAGAAACAAGTGGCTGCGCAGAGTCAATTATGCAACGAAATCAGATGCGCGCATGCGCGGTCATGGCGGCAAGACTCTGATAGGTTGTTTATCTGAGTGGCAAGATGGCGGGGGACGGCATGTTCTCCCTGTCTCAGTCGTTCGAATGTTCGGTGCATCCTTATGTCCTGCTCACACTTATTACGCTACTGTACCTGGGCGGCCCTTCGTAAAGCCTGGTATCAGAGCGGCACAGTTATATTACGCGTATTGTTGACTTACTGTAAGGTAACAGACACTTGAAAAATTAAAAAAACCGAACACTAAGGCGGTGTGTGTATAAAACGCCTTAAATAATCATATGTTTAGCCATAGAACAAATAATAGTACAAGTTTAGCGAAGGACGAGGGAGGCCGTAGACATACCTACCTATTTTTTTTACCAAAACAGTCGTGCTACGGAAAACATAGAAAAGCACTGTCCTATAGAATCGGCAATGGACACTGCTCTGGACATTCCTGCAGAATCGGTCTTCTAAAGAAAATACTCACTTCTGTTTGCTGCTCATTGTGAACGAAGACTGAATCGAGCGATTAAATCTTCATCAATGATATTATTCTTATATCGACATCGACACTCCTTATGAATTAAGTTTTTCCTTTGCTTTTTTTTTCCTGGGAATGAACATAAATCAACATCAAATCGCCTGTTGGGGGTTACTTTGAAATTCAGAGGGTAGACAAAACAGAAATAGAATGGAAAATTGGGCAGGCGTGCCAACACTCTGCACCATAGTGCAGGGCATTTCAAAGACTTTCTCAGTACGCCTTGTGACTTGTTTCTGTAAATACTGTAACAAAAACCCGCAAAAATGCCTTATTGTGCTGTTTCTAACTGCAGAAACAAAAGCTGTAAAGTGCATTTGATTAAAGTTAATTTTTTAAAATTAATGACGTCAATATGTAAGGCGAAGCTTATTTTTTTTTTTTTTTTTTTTTATTATTCTCAAAAATGGTCTTAATCTACCTAGTTATACACTGTAGATAGATTGTTGTTTATTGTACAACGAGCGGTTTAGAATGAATTTTGGAACAAAAGTATCGGCATAACAATGTACAACATTGATTTGCACATATATAGGTACATAAATAAGACCAAACAACTTGGCTATCTGAACACCTTCCTCTAAACTAAGTAACACTTGTAAAAAATAGAGGACAGGGGTCATCCAGTCAGTTGTGTGTCCTTTCTTTCTCATTTTAAGATCCTGTACATTAATCAAATATGATAGATAGTGAACTACAGTCAAGACAGTTTAAAAATAACTTTAGATGATAAACAGATGCGTTTTTTTTTTTTTTTTTTTTTAATTTATAATTTTAACTATAAAGGCTTAGATGGTGCGTTGGTGTGTGTGTGTATATGTGAATAAAAGGTATGTGTTTGTGTACTTGTGTTTGTAATTACGAGAATAGATTGATGGCACAACAGTTTGTTCGAAAGTTGCCACGCATGAATCGCAAGTAAAATTGTGATTACAACCATCGTATCTCTATCTCTGTGGTAGATACCTAAATTCCACCGTTGCTATGATCGTAGCTTTCATCGGGGCAGTATTTTCGACACACACTAACACTCCATCTCAACTCAGCCTATCGCAGTCTACTGCTGGATATAGCCCAAGCTGCGCGCCACAAAACTCGGTCCTCTGCCTGCCAGTCCCCCTGAGCCACGTTCTTCAGGTCGTCGGTCCACCTGGCAGGGGGGCGCCCTATGCTGCGTTTGCCGATTCGCGGTCTCCACTCAAGGACTCGTCTGCTCCAGCGGCCATCGGTCCTTCGACATATATTATGGCCAGCCCACTGCCACTTCTGCTTACTGATCCTACAAGCTATGTCGGTCACTGCAGTTCAGTTATGCGGAACTCCCTTCCTCATAACTGAACCAAAAGTCAGTGGTGCTGTAGTTATTATCTCCCCAAGCACGAAAATCATACCTATTATAGTTCAATCAAAAAACAATGTTAGTAGGCAGTAGGGTTTGTGGGCAAAGTTAGAACAGTTGACGGTACTGAGACGAACGCGGGCTGGTGAATCGCATGGCAGTCAGTTGTGGTGTGGTTGACTATAAGGGCCTGACTCACTACCTCCTGATAAGTTCTGGTCCACTTATCTAGCAGATAATTTCATACAAATCTTGTACTATTTTTGACCTGATAGTGCCTATCAGGAGGTGATGAAACAGGCTCTTAGTGAGAGGAGACACTGGGTAAGACCCCAGACAAAATAGACCTCGAAAATGCATGATAATTATTTTGTTGCCATGTGTTGCTTAATGTTTGCCATGATGCCTTAGAGCCCTACCTAGCCGTCATGTAGTGTGACTGGTGGATGAATTTGATAAGGGGCGGCAAATTTCGAAAAAGATAGGTAACAAAAAAAAAACAAAATTGGTGAATAAATGGATTTGTCAATCCATGAAGAAGACCCAGAAAAGGTCAACACAAAATCAACAAAAAACACAGGGGACGACACATTCAAATTCATTTCATAATATTAAATACCTACCTATTTAATCAAATCAAATCAAATCAATTTATTTGCGAAATATGGGTAAAATTACATTTGATATTAAAAATAAAATTACATTTACTATCACCATATTCAACCTTACGGCATGCAAATTTATACATTATAAAAGTCAAAATTAAAAAAAAAAAGTTAATTATACAATAATAATATCACATTACTATGTCCAAGTTCAGTACCAAAAAATGACAATTATACAATGTCGCTTAGTTGATAAATCCAAACAGAACTTTAGAACTTAGAACTTTTAGAACTTGACAGAAGCATTATGAGAAAAACCGGCCAAGTGTAAGTCGGACTCACGCAGTAAGGGTTCCGTACGGGTGGTAATGTTGGCATCCGTAACAACCCTGGCACAGAATATCTAATAGTACTAACGTAACCCTGGTTTGTTTGTATTACCGTTTTCAAGATAGAGCAGGAACAAATACGTTGGAAAAAATGCATGTTTTTCGAGGTTTCTTAATATGGGGACCCCCTTAAGTTTTAGACTTTACTTTTATTTTTAGTATTTGTCGTGATAGGCACCATAGTAACACGTTCTGTGAAAATTTCAACTGGTTATCTATTACCGTTACAAAGATACAGCCCTGAGACAGACAGACGTACGGATGGACGGATGGATAGCGTAGCGAGAGTAATAGGGTCCCGTTAGCACCCCTTGGGTACGGAACCCTAAAAAGAGCCAGTAGCTTAGTCTCATCCTAAAAATAGCAAGGTCTGGGATGGCGGCGACCACTATACTAAGTTTATGCGGGCTACACACGTTGAGGCCTGGCTGAACGGATCTAGCCTAAAGACGCGGCAGGATTTGGCGGGACGTGTGTTGTTAGTACTTGTTAGTAGAAGCGTCGGCCCACAGAGTACTGCGTCGGCCGCCCACCTCAGTCCCTGCGGCATCAACAGGCAATCCGGCCGTCGAATTAATTTCATTAGATGACAGGCCGCCGCCGACCGCGCCTTCAGTTCAGGATTTCATGCTACACACGACGGATTTGGCGGTCAGTCCAGGCCTTTTCGGCAGCCACAACGTGTGTAGCACCCATTAGATGATACGGTGGCCCACCAATGGGATATCTCACTTCTGACACAATTAATAATGAACGGGCAATCCCTGAGATCAAAACTGTGTAGGTAAAAAAGTTCTTTAAAAAAATTGCCTTCAATTTAACTAATAAAGATTTGTCTTACCTTTGTAATTTTTTTTGTTTTATATTTTTTAGCAAAATTTTCACCACATTTCTATCGAGTTCATGGATTGACGCATTTTTTTTCGTATTTTTTTCAGTTCCTTTATTTTATTTTTCTATCGCAGTATATTTTATGCCTTACTTACCATACCTATTTTTATATTAGGAAAAATTTTTGTTAAAAAAAACATATTTTCTTTTCTTTTTTGTTTTATTAATGTATAATAAATACATTTCTTAGAATCATTTACTTACATAATTAATAAATAGTATTTACCTGATAATAAATAAACATATTTTATTCAATAACAAAACGCAAAGTCACCTGACTATTATTCATAGATTTTTTGTGTTGCCAATTTAGTAATTTTACCTCTAAACATGTTACATTTTAAAATATTGGGAAGGTTTCACAATGAATTATTGCAGCTTGACTTTTAGCACAGATAGGGGAACGTTGTTGTATCAATAAAAACATTTATTTGTTTATTTAATAAATCAAACACGGGTATTTCTTTTCCCCAGAAACATTAATTTAATATTCATTATGATATTTTCATATAAAATAGGAATTTAATGTTTTACGCTAATTCCTGCTCTAACACTTTTATTTTCATCATCATCATCATCATTTCAGCCGAAAGACGTCCACTGCTGGACATAGGCCTCCCCCAAGCATCGCCACAAGGACCGGTCCTGTGCCTTCCGCATCCAGCGGATTCCCGCGACCTTCACCAGGTCGTCGGTCCACCTTGTGGGGGGCCTACCCACGCTGCGCCTTCCAGTACGCGGTCGCCACTCCAGAACTTTACTGCCCCATCGGCCATCCGTTCTGCGAGCAATGTGCCCCGCCCACTGCCACTTAAGTTTGGCAATTCTTCGGGCTATGTCGGTTACTTTCGTTCTCCTGCGAATCTCCTCATTTCTGATTCGATCACGCAGGGACACTCCGAGCATAGCCCTCTCCATTGCCCTTTGAGTGACTTTGAGCCTTCTTATGAGGCCCATTGTGAGCGACCACGTTTCAGTACCGTAAGTAATTACTGGCAACACACACTGGTCAAAGACTTTCGTCTTGAGACACTGCGGTATTTAAATACTTTTATTTTATAACAATAAAATTATACAATTTAATATTTTAATTTATATAGTGTAAGTTAAATTAGCCCCATTTTGTCGGGTAAAAATATTTCTAGCCAAGCAACTTTTCACCTGTCGGTTTGTCATTTTCATTCATTGACAGTCACTGTCACAGAAAAAATTGTTCGCAATTTTATACGGAATATTTTTTGTAAATAATCTCCTATATACTCAAAAAACCATGTCGGAAAACAAGGAATTATCTGGAAACGACGCGGACCCTGAATTAGACGATCTGCTGGACAGTAAGTAGTTTTATTTTTCTAAAATTCGTTCATGGTGCGACTCTGGTTACACAACACATAACCTTAGTTTAAAGAAATGTAAATATAATTGAATAATTATTTCGAAGGACTTCGGCTAGCAAATATTTTTTTGTGTTCGATGTTGAGAAATAATTTCTATGTATGTATGGAAGACAAAGACATGCTGCACCAATGCTAAATAAATTGGGTTAAGGGCAGGAGGCATAAAAATCAAAAGCTGATGAAATAAATCTAATATTATGAAATTGCATTCCCTTTGATTTATTCACTACAAAAATAATAGTCTTAAGCCCTTAAGGCACAAAAAAGATGTGTCCAAGCAATATGTGGAGCCAGATTCCTAGATAGCTGCAAGCCACTATTTCTCAAACATAAAATATTGCCTGTGCCATGTCTGTACATCCTAGAAATATGTATCCTACAAGAAACATCCCGAGCTTTTTGAAAAATATGATGCTACATCTAGACATAGACATAACTTTAAATTACCCGCAGTAAAATTAGAACTATTTAGGAAAAATGCATACTGTATGGCAATTAAGGTATACAACCATCTCCCTCAAACCATCAAAGAATTACCTCTATCCCGAATAATAAAAAATAAATAAAAAATCTTAATGAGCAACAACTATTATAGTGTTACAGAATATTTTAGAAGATAAAATACCTAGGTTTATTAAATAAAGGTAACACATAATTAATATGCATGCTCATAATTAATAATTTTGTTATGTATAAGTCCAATTTGCATGCCCCAAGGAGCAGAATATGCTGAAACTAATCATAAGTCACCTACATCTGTAATAATACCATATTCTAGCAAATAAATAATTTGATTGATTAATTGATAGTCACTACTACTATAAAAATTGGTGTTCATTTTCTTGTTCACCAACTTGACTATTCATATCTTTTTCGTGTCACGAGTCTTCTTCTATCGTGTCGACATGAGCTACATAATGATAATAGCTACATAACTTATGTTGTGGGAAAAAGATTAGCCAGTCAGCAGGTTGGTAACGGGGCTGACTGCCCAGAGTGCGCCAGACGATCAATTAAATATTGTCACTTGTATAGGCTCTTTTAATGCACTCTAATAGTGAAATTCCTAATAGTGAAAACAAGAAAGAGATAGCAATAATTTTAGTACTGACTAATTAGTTTATGTGTTACACTTCCTTGTATTTTTAATCAGCATGTTCCAAGATCACAACTAAAGTTGCATAGAAATTATAATTTCGACTAATTTGACAGCACTAAAATTGTTGCCATCCCTTTCTTGTATCTACTATTAGTACAAGAGAGTAAGGCTGCCTGGTGCACGCTTGCTAGGCAAGTGTGAACCATTGTCAACCACACCATCGCTTAACATCAGGTAAGGTGGCAGTCAAGTGCAAGCCCGTTAAGTATAAAAAAATAAAAATAAAAACCAAGTACTGTATTACAGAAGGTTCCTCAAGTACAGTTTAAACTTCAATCACCTGATCTACTGACTACTTAAGGATACAATTGTTACTTGAGTATCGGTCTTATTCCAATATGGTAATTATAAACTTTAATTCAACAACATAACACATGAATTTGACCAGAAATAGAATACAAATCTCTACTCAAGTGTAGTCTGTACCACACTAGAGTGATTACAAATCAAATGTCTGCTTGAATACTGAAACAGGTAAAAAAAAAAAAAGCTGAACTGCGATTAATAAATCTCTGCTTGAGGAACATTCTAAAATCAAAGCTCAACTCAAAATCACACACCACAATCACAATGCAGCAACCAAGTAAAACTTACGCTTTTTAAATCTTACTGCCAAACACTATATACTTGCAGCCTGTGGGTGAACTACACACTGGGGACATACAACGCCTTGCGTGTTCAATACAACAACGCGTTTACGGTGCTGCTGGGGCTGCCACGATTTTCAGTGCTTCGAATATGTTCGCGGAAGTGCATACAGGTGGCTTTCATGCACTTATAAGAAAGCAATGTGCGTCGCTGTTGAATCGTGTCAGGTCCAGCCACAACAGCATGCTAAGCGTGTTCGCGGATAGGTGGGACTCTCCTCTGCTGCGCCACTGGATTCACTTACACACTGCACTGTGATCAGTGGGTAGTCCCTCCTTGAACTATTTGTTTTAGTAACATTTTATGGTTTGTGTCTTGTGATTGCTTTTGTGTGTGTCACTAATTTGTTTTTATTGTGTGTTGTATTTTAACCATGGACAAACGTCTGAAATAAATATTAAATAAATAAAACTAGTTTTAAACGGCGATCAATGCTTGAGGATCATTCTGTAATACGAGCCTTAGGTTTTCATGATCACAACACATTATAATAAAACAAGTTTGACTGGATTACATCGTGTATATTATTTAAATTGGTTTCCTGACGTTTCAAAAGCTTTGCAGCATTTTTGGTCACAGAAAGACTAAGGACAAGTTAAATAGTACATTATGATACAAGTGAGCTAAGTTGACTATTATACTCGAGGCTGGGTTGCAGCCTGAGCCGTAGGCGAGGGCGTAATGGAGCCGAGAGTATAATAGTCAATGCTCACGCGTGTCATACGACGTTTTTCAACACACTTGCGAGGAAAAAAAAACATACCTACACACATTTTAGACAAATATTGAATTTGTGAAAAATGGCGCGCGGATTACTGTAATCGCGCGGTGACATACAGCTATGCGCGCGCAGGTGGTCGAAGGAAACCGCCAAACAGCCTAATACTTATTAAAAATATAATAAATAGATTTTTTTATTTATAACACAGTTTAATGTTAATTTGTTGACAAAAATAATTAATTTGATGAAATGAAATGTTTATTTATCATATTTTAATTAATACAGTTGATTTATTCCCAAAAATGTTTAATTTTGTTCAGGCATAAAAACTCTTTGCTGCGATTTAAAAATAAACTGTAAAGTAAAAAGCACTAGTGCAATAATATAATGTAAAAAGCACGCGTGCGTTATAAGCCACATTATGAACCTAAAAGCGGTGCAACAAGAGCCACTTTACGAGCAAGTGTGTTGAAAAATAAGTTTACTTTGTGAACAAATGAATTAACACAATGACTTAACAATTAAATTATTCGTAATCACATACCAGTTGCTAACAATGCATTTTAAATTAATATGTTTAATTGTATCCGCAACTTACATAAATTAGCTCACAAAAATTTCATTATTTTTGAAACCCCTCCCTGTCCTTGTCACATGTGGTCACATTTGTGTCACATATATTGCAGTTTTAAATTTAGAAATTATTCACTTCAAACAGCACTTCTAAATACATAGCTTATCCATAGGTCAAATGCAAGCCCATCTTAATATAAGTATACAGGAAAAAAAATTAACTAGTGCGCAATTTTTTTTTGGTGGTTCGGAATGAGTAATAGAACACATTTCCATTAATTGTACAACACAAAACCAACAAACACGGCATTTATAATATTAGTAGAATTAGTGGGATACTTATCGTGTTTATAATACTTTTTCTTGTAAAGTAATTTATTATTTACTACTTATGTTCTTTCCAGGTGCTCTCCAAGACATGACAAAGAAGCCACAAACAGCGGCCTCAATGGCTGAGGGTTCTAGCGAAGTCCCTCAGAACATGTGGACCGAAGAATTCATCAAAGAGGCAGCCGCGCAGTTTGAGAGCAACATGTCCGCTATACTGAGCAGCTTTAGCGGAGTACCCGGTAAGGGAATATAATAATAATGTCCTCCTGACCGAATTTCGGTCACGGCGGCCAATCTCAACTAGCAATTTCAATCAACTCAGCATATCGCAGTCCACTGCTGGACATAGGCCTCTCCCAAGTTGCGCCACAACACTTGGTCCTCTGCCTTCCTCATCCAGTCCCCCCAGCTACGTTCTTCAGGTCGTCGGTCCACCTGCTGGGGGGGCGCCCTACGCTGTTTTTGCCGATTCGCGGTCTCCACTCAATGACTCGTCTGCTCCAGCTACCATCGGTCCTTTGACTAGCCATTTACGCAGGACATATTATAGTGCATCTGATGGGACGTCAATCCGACACGAGTAGAGAGAGATCAGGCGCAGGACCGATAGCTTTACGAGCTCTCCGAGGCACGGCGGTGTAGCACCGCCAACTTCCTGACTCCGGGCTGCTGAACAGAAAAATCCCGATAACCTGTAAGGGAACATAAACTTTAATGTCAAGACAGCCTAAGCACTGCTGAACACAGGCAATCACCATTCACTACAGTTGGCAAACAAATTATTTATTTATTATTTGGAAGACCAACAGCAATTACTTCAGAATAACAATCAACATATACACCTATTACCTATTAGAACTGTCAGGGACCAAGGGGTATGGTACTTAATAGTCACATTAAGACTCTCAACCCTAGAGAGCACTGTATTTAAGGTTAGTAAAGGTTAGTCAGTCACTTTATCAGTTTTACAATAACAATCACAATTATTTGTAAGGATATTTTACAATATTCCTGATTACTATTTCACAAGATCATTACAAATGAGGACAAGCAGTGTCAGGTGACAGATATGTCATACTACGTCAAGAACTCCAAGCTAACTGTCCAAATAGGGGATAACTTAAGACAATATTTAAGTGCTTTATTTAATGAATGGTCATAATTGCCATAATCACTACCTCTGGCCGACAATTTGGTGATTATAATAGATAGCTATCAATACATAACATTATATTGATTGTGTTCTTTTTTGTTTACAGAGGATCAAATAACGCAAGATCAAATTGCACAGACATTCTCAAAAATGGCAGGTAAAAAAAATCAAAATTCACGTTTTATAGTCAGAGATTAAAGATGAATTAAAAACAGATTTTGCATTCCCTCTGTCAAACGCGGGCTTCATCTATAACATGTTCGTATAGTATAATGGGCTGGTTTCCGCAACTCCACGTCTAAGCATGTATTTTGTGTAGAATGTGTTATTGAGATAACTGAAAACCTCTTAAGGGATTATTGTATTCATCAGTATTATCATCATTCATCATTTCAGCCGAAAGACGTCCACTGCTGGACATAGGCCTCCCCCAAGCATCGCCACAACGACCGGTCCTGCGCTTTCCGCATCCAGCGGATTCCCGCGACCTTCACCAGCGGTACTATTCACAAGCGTTCGAAAAGTTTCCGTTTCCGATGTAAAATTTGACCGGCAAACGAAACAAAACGACCACTTTATGCGACCACGAACGCTGCAAAGCATTCGAAACCTCAGGAAAACCAATTTTAATAATAATACGCGATGTAATCCGGTTAAACTGTTTTATTATGAAACAAAACTATTTGAGAATCGAACGGATTCGGAAACTCTACTTATAGTTGTTTAATTTTACATCGAGTGCTTTCCTACAACAAATGGCTCTCGGAAGAGTTTCCGTAAATATCGCTTTGCGTTTCCGAATCCGTTCGGTTCTCAAATTGTTTAAATCAAATTTAATCGGATTACATCGTGTATTATTATTAAAATTGGTTTTCCTGACCTATCGAATGTTTTGCAGCGTTCGTGGTCGCTGGAAGTGGTCGTTTTTTTTCATTTGCCAGTCAAATTTTACTTCGGAAACGGAAACTTTTCGAACGCTTGTGAATCAGGACCCAGGTCGTCGGTCCACCTTGTGGGGGGCCTACCCACGCTGCGCCTTCCAGTACGCGGTCGCCACTCCAGAACTTTACTGCCCCATCGGCCATCCGTTCTGCGAGCAATGTGCCCCGCCCACTGCCACTTAAGTTTGGCAATTCTTCGGGCTATGTCGGTTACTTTCGTTCTCCAGCGAATCTCCTCATTTCTGATTCGATCTCATCAATATGAACAACTTTTATTATGGGACCAACACTGAAATCGCGAAAAAAATCTGCTGCTCTCTACATTTTGTTGATTGCTAACTGCTAGGCTACTAGTTACCTGAAGTCGTCAAAAGATTTTGTATTTTCTCACAAATTAACCTTCTACGTACATAACATAATATCACGCCTGTATTACCCCGAAGGGGTAGGCAGAGTTGAATAGTACCACCCACATTTCGCCAGTTATAAGTCCCATGTAATAGGGGGCGAGCCTATTGCCATTAACCGGGCACAAATCCAGACTCCGGGCTGCTACTAAGAAGTTCCTAATAAAAAAACCCAATAACACTTTGCCCGACCCGGGAATCGAACCCAGGACCCCACGCTCAGCAGTCGCGCTTGCGACCACTAGACCAACGAGGCAGTTCTACGTATACTTAATCCTTTTACGACACCCATGCAAAGAACTGCACCACCCTTATCCCTTCTCATGAGTGTCGTAAACTAAGGGGTTCACCAGAGGATGGGCAGCAGCGTTCTCTGAGTATTTAACCAACCAACTGCGATCGCCAACCCGCCTGCCAAGCGTGGCGATTATGGCATATCCTCTCCTTTGGGAAGGCCTATGTCCAGCAGTGGACGTCTTTCAGCTGAAATGATGATGATGATACTTTATTTACGGACTGCCTCCATTATCTAGATCTTACGTCTTCTTTGTCTATCCAAAGGTTGTCTGGAAGATATCGGTTTTAGCGATAAGACCGCCCATGTACCCATAATTTATACGTTGTTCCTGTTTACTACTATTTTCATGGTGTACAATAAAGTATATTCTATCTATCTATCTATGCTTAGAGGCAGCAGCTCACGTGTTGAAGCCAGAAGGAGCGCCCGAAGATCCGGCAGTCGTGACCGAAGATGATCCCAATGTACAGGAGAAGGTTGACGAGGTAAGACAGTTAAACAATATGCAATTGAAGTAACTGAAAACCTCTTAAGGGGTCATTGTACTCATCAGTATGGACAACTTTTACTATGGGACCAACCCTGAAATCGTAAAATAAAACAGCTGATCCCTATATTATATTATATTTGTGTTCACATAAATCAACAAAATGTAAGGAACAGCTGATTTTTTTTGGTTGGTCCCATATTAAAAGTTGTTCATAATGATGAGTACAATGACCCCTTAAGAGGTTTAGTATAAACTAAGAATAAGATTGTGTATTATGCAACATGTTATTAAAATAACTGAAAACCTCTTAAGGGGTCATTGTACTCATCAGTATGAATAACTTTTACCACCAACAACAACAACTACAACTTTTTTTTTTTTTTGGGACCAACACTGAAATCGTGAAAAGAAAACTGCTGTTCCCTACATTTTGTCGATTTATGTGAACACAAATGTAGGGAAAATCAGATTTTATTTTCGCGATTTCAGGGTTGATCCAATAGTAAATGTTGTTAATTCTGATGAGTACAATGACCCCTTAAGAGGTTTTCAGTTATTTCAATAACACTTTGTATAACATAAGTCGATATTTTGTTTAGGCTTATAAATTAATAATAAATAAATGTAAATATCTTCGGGACATCACATCATCATTTTACACAGCACCATCTAGTCCCAAACTAAGGCCCGTATTACAGAAGCTTCCTCAAGTACAGTTTAAACTCCAATCACCTGATCACTACTTAAGGATAGAATCGTTACTTGAGTATCGGTCTTATTCCAGAACGGTAATTATAAACTTTAATTCAACAACAAAACACACGAATTTGACCTGAAATATAATAGAAATCTCTACTCAAGCGTAGTCTGGACCACGCTTGAGTGATTACAGATCAAATATCTGCCCAAATACCGAAACAGGTGACAATATGAAACGAAACTAAACTCAGCTGAACTGTGATCAACAAATCTCTGCTTGAGGGACGTTCTAAAATCAAAGCTCAACTCAAAACTAGTTTTAAACAGAGATCAACGCTTAAGTATCCTTCTGGAATACGGGCCTAAGTAGAGCTTGTGATATGGGTACTAGACAATGGATATATTACTTATATACTTTTTTTTTGTAAATACATACTTATAATACAAAAGAAACACCCAGACCAACACAAACACTTATGTTCATCACACAAATATTTGTGTCCTGGGGGAATCGAACCCACGACCTCTTGATCAGCACCCTCGAACCACTAGACCACAGACGTCGGCAGTCAATGAAGCTTAACAAAAAAAAAAAAAAAAAACAGCTAGGCCACACACACTTTTTGTTAGAAAAACATGGTAGATGTTAGAAATAACAAAAGTTTGGAGACCTGGCTTTACCGAAACTATTTTTCCTTCCAGGTATCCGCAGCCATCTCACAAACGCTGAAGAACCTGAACACCAACACGGAAACTCTTCAGACGCCATTCTCAGACCAGGACCTCGCCAGCATGTTCAATAATATCAGCCTTGGAGAAGGACAGGTAAATTATCATTATACAAGTACAACGTGTTATTTAAATAACTGAAAACCTCTTAAGGGGTTATTGTACTCAACGGTATGAATAACATAACATCACGCTTGTATTTACCCGAAGTGGTACGCAGAGGTGTATAGTACACCCACATTTCGCCAGTTATGTTATAGTCATGTAATAGGGGGCGAGCCTATTGCCATTAACCGGGCACAAATCCAGACTACGGGCAAAACCCAATAACACTTTGCCCGACCCGGGAATCGAACCCAGGACCCCACGCTCAGCAGTCGCGCTTGCAATCACCAGACCAACGAGGTGGTATGAATAATAATAATAATAGTCAGAAGCCTGAAAGTCTGACAACTGGTCTAACCTCCGAATGTCGGTATTACCCAGTAACTGTGTTGCGGGGGTCTGATGGCAGTCGCTCCGTGTAAAATACTGATGTTCAGCCGCATCTGGCTAGACTGGAAACCGACCCCAACATAGTCGTAATAAGGTTCGGAGGAATTATGTTCGATCCCCGGCAAAATTGGCTTATCATCATCATCATTTCAGCCGAAAGACGTCCACTGCTAGACATAGGCCTCCCCTAACACGGGGGGGTATGCCATAATCGCCACCACGACGAGATAGATAGAATGGAAAAGTGGGCAAGGCATTTCAAAGCCTTCCATAGTACGCCTTATAACATAACATCACGCCTGTATTTCCCCGAAGGGGTAGGCAGAGGTGTGAGTACGCCTTATGACTTGTTTAAATTAATGACGTCAGCATGGGAGGCGTAGTCTGTTGGAAAGTTGCCATGCATGAATCGCAAGTGAAATTGTGATTACAACCATTCTACTCTTTTATCTATTTCTGTGATCGCCACGCTTGGCAGGCGGGTTGGCGATCCCAGTTGGTTGGTTAAATACTCAGAAAACGCTGCTGCCCATCCTCTGGTGAATCCCTTAGTCGCCTTTACGACACCCATCAGAAGAGATAGGGTGGTGCAATTCTTTATATTCGGCAAAATTGGCAACTTTTTCATAAATCTAAAAATGCACTAGGTATTTATTTTCTTCCAAAATTGAGCCGACTTTCCATCAGGTGCAACGTCAGCAAATCCATGCCTTATTTGCGTTCATGGTTCTTTGAAAAGTCTTTTAGAAATGAGGGTCTAACTCTATTTATGATAGGCTGTTGAACTGTTTTCTTGTGTGAACTGGGGCCGTATTATCAAGTGTTAGAAACATCATTGTTCCGTTGCAAAAGAGAGACAAAGCTATACAGTACGTATAGCGCCATCTTTCTTTGCACCGGAACAATTATGGTTTTAACAACTCATAATACGGCTCCTGTTTGTCATCTTTACACGCTTACCAAAGAACGCGGAAATGTCTGACCAGGATATGGCTAATTTTATTAGCAGTAATATTAATCTACTTGGAGGTGGACAGGTGAATATGGTCTACTCATAGACCAGTAAGCCTATAGACGCCTATTAGCTGGATACCCCCGGTCACAAAGCAATGCAGTAGCACTGCATACCTTACGCCCAGCCGCCAATCGGGACGTCACTCCGTCAGCATCAACTCAGCCTATCGCAGTCCACTGCTGGACATAGGCCTCTCCCAAGTTGCGCCACAACGCTCGGTCCTCTGCCTTCCGCATCCAGTCCCCCCCAGCCACGTTCTTTAGGTCGTCGGTCCACCTGGCAGGGGGGCGCCCTACGCTGCGTTTGCCGATTCGCGGTCTCCACTCAAGGACTCGTCTGCTCCAACGGCCATCGGTCCTTCGACAGACATGGCCAGCCCACTGCCACTTCAGCTTACTGATTCTACAAGCTATGTCGGTCACTTCGGTTCTTCTCCGGATAATCTCGTTACGGATTTTATCTTTCAAAGAAACTCCAAGCATAGCTCGCTCCATAGCTCGCTGAGCGACTTTGAATTTGTGGACTAGCCCAACTGTCCACGTCTCGGCACCGTAAGTCATGACTGGCAGGACGCACTGGTTGAAGACCTTTGTCTTCAAACTTTGCGGTATAGGCGACGAGTAGACTCGGCGAAGTTTGCCAAATGCTGCCCAGCCCAGACGGATCCTTCTGTTGGCTTCTTTCTCGAAGTTGTGTCTACCAAGCTGAATTGCCTGCCCTAGGTAGACGTATTCCGTTACAACTTCGAGTGCCGACCCTTCGACAAATATTGGCCTCGGCATGACATGGATATTGAACATGACTTTAGTCTTGTCCAGATTCATGCCGAGACCGACACGTCGAGAGGCTCCGTTTAAGCTGTGCACCATTTCGCCCAGTTGTTCCAGCGACTCAGCCATTACAACGATGTCATCGGCAAAACGGAGATGTGAGATGTTCTCGCCGTTAACGTTGATACCCTGTCCAGCCCAGTCCAGTGTCTTGAAGACGTCCTCCAACGCGTTAGTGAACAATTTCGGGGATATTACATCCCCTTACATCACTCCGTCAGCGCGCGGCACCAATCATACTATCGAACATTTTAGCCGACCAATCATAACGCACCGTCCGCCCCCCGGTCCCCGCCAATATATTACGACTGTGTTCTCATGGAAAACTTTGTTTATGCGGGGTCTTGAGGCTTACTGGTCTGTGGGTCTACTACACTAGCGAAGCGATGGCGAGATGTTAATCGATTGTTTTGATTATTGAAATATCTCGATGATTCTCGATGGTTTTCTCTCGAACTCTATAGTCTCGAGTCGATATAATCGCGCACGGTCGAGAGAATTGGAATTCTCGATTCTCACGACGATGCGTGATTATATCGATTCGAGTTCCGACTCAGAACCATCATCATCATTTCAGCCGAAAGACGTCCACTGCTGGACATAGGTCTCCCCCAAGAATCGCCACAATGACGGTCCTGCGCTTTCCGCATCCAGCGGATTCCCGCGACCTTCACCAGGTCGTCGGTCCACCTTGTGGGGGGCCTGCCCACGCTGCGCCTTCCAGTACGCGGTACTGCCCCATCGGCCATCCGTTCTGCGAGCAATGTGCCCCGCCCACTGCCACTTAAGTTTGGCAGTTCTACGGGCTATGTCGGTTACCTTCGTTCTCCTGCGAATCTCCTCATTTCTGATTCGATCATTCAGGGACACTCCGAGCATAGCCCTCTGCATTGCCCTTTGAGTGACTTTGAGCATTCTTATCAGGCCCATTATAAGCGACCATGTTTCAGTGCCGTAAAACGGTTTGCTAGCAACACACTCTGGTCAAAGACTTTTGTCTTGAATTACTGCGATATTTTGAACAAGAAGATATTGCGTAGCTTCCCGAACGCTGCCTAAACGAGTCGGACTCGACGATCAACCTCTTTCTCGAAGTTGGAACTACCTAACTGGATAGTTTGTCCTAGGTATAAATAAGGCCCATTGTGAGCGACCACGTTTCAGTGCCGTAAGAAATTACTGGCAACACACACTGGTCAAAGACTTTCGTGGTGAGACACTGCGGTATTTGCGGTATATTTATTTATTTTGCGAGACAATAAACAAGCAATCTCCTCGATTGTACTCATCTGTAGTCGAGGAAAATCGGGAATGAGCGAGCGCATTCGTGCCCTCGGTCGGAGGACTGACTCGTCCGTTGACTCGAAACAACCCAGTTTAGTAGTAGTAGAGCCCTTTGTGAAAGAGCTCGTCCGGGGAAGTACTACCACCGTACCTACTTCTCCGCCAAATAGTGATGCTTGCATTGCTGTGTTTCGGTCTGAAGGGTACGGGTGCCGGTGAAATTACAATCACTCATGAGACTTTCCAGCTTCATGTCTCAGTTTGGCGAACCGACTTGCGGTACCATTAAGGCAACAGCCTAGGTGGTATTGAAGTTGTTATGGGCAAAGGTGACCGCTTAACATCGGGTGGCTTTTAGCTCATTTCACCATCCTATACTATTTAAAAAAAAAACAGAAAGAGCGAATCGATTGTTGACTTGATTGCTTGAAAAAAAATACGAATACGAATATCACTAAGGATCTTTAGCAATGTCCTTTGGCATGCAGATAGAACGTAACTCGGATTAACGTATAGGCTACTTCTTGTCCCGGGAAGAAAGAAAAAAGAAAGAAAGAAAAATTATTTATTGCCACAACAAGACGACATGCGGTAGGTGCACATAAAAAATACTTAATTAGGTACATTTCTTGAATCATTTTATCAATGTATGATACCTACTTTGCATGTCGTAGCTGCGGCAAAGTGGTCAACACTCAGCATGATGCTGTGTTGTAACGTGAGTCACAACACAGCGCTGATTTTCAGTGTCAACCCCAAGTGATGATGAGCGGGTGCCAAGCCAGCAAAAGCAGCCAATGATTAATATACCCAAAAACAAATAAAGCAATAATTATTATATAAGAGTGTGTGGGGGGTGTGTGTGCGTGTGAACTGTTACAAATACTTTATATTATATACACATACTTACATAACCATATTATTACATACATGATTATTATAAATGATAAAAAATTTAATAGAATCAACATTAATCAAGGAAAAATGAAAAAAAAAAGATGAACAGTTCCCGATGGATGTGCGATAAACGACATTCACGCGGGCGCAGTCGCGGGCATAGGCTAGTGTGTAATAAATACTAATATTGATTGACGACGTCTGTGGTCTAGTGGTCCGAGTGTCGGACTGCTCATCATGAGGACGTGGGTTCGATTCCCACGGGACACAAATATTTGTGTGATGAACATAATTGTTTGTGTTGGTCTGGGTGTTTCTTATGTATATTAAGTGTGTATTTACAAAAAATATACAGGGTGTCAGGGAAACGCTTCCGAAAACGAAGATAGGTGATAGTGCTGGTGATTACTGATACGAAACCACGAAAAAACATGCGATTCTTTTTTTAGATTTTTTCATTTTTTTTTTGCATTTTTCAGTATGTTTGAGTTTTATTTAACTGTCCAAAGCTGGTTATGTATGAAAAATGCTAAAAGAAATATATGAAAAAATCTAAAAAAAGAATCGCATTTTTTTTTCGTGGTTTCGTATCAGTAATCACCAGCACCTATCTTCGTTTTCGGAAGCGTTCCCCTTACACCCAGTATATATATAAGTATTGTATTCATTGTCTAGTACCCATAGTACAAGCTCTGCTAAGTTTGGGACTAGATAGTGCTGTGTAAAAATTTAGCATAAATAGTATTTATTTATTTTTTATATTTTTTTGCCTAGTAGGCAGTGATAGCCTAGTGGTTGAACGCTTGCCTTCCATGCAGGAGGGTCTCAGTTCGATCCCGGCCTGCACCTCTGACTTTTGGGATTCATGTGCGGATCAGAATTTGATTAACACTTGCTTTAACGGTGAAGGAAAACATCGTGAGGAAACCTGCACGCCAGAGAGTACTCCATACAGCTCTCGATGGTTTGTGTAGTCCACCCGCACTAGGCCAGCGTGGTGGACTAAGGCCTTAACCTTCTCATACAGAGAAGAGGCCCGCGCCCAGCAGTGTGACAGTAATGGGCTGATTATGTTATTATTTATTTATTCAACTCCTTTGTCGCGGCGCAAAATGAGTAAATGCTCTTATTCTTGTTTATTGATTTCGTTTCTTTCTTCTTACAGCAAGAAGGGAACATGTTCGTTCCTTTCATGCAGGGCATGATGCAGTCTCTCCTTTCGAAGGAGGTGTTGTACCCCTCTTTAAAGGAGTTAGTGGAGAAGTACCCCGCCTGGTTGGAGGAGAACAAGTCGAAGATTGAGCAGTCGGAGTATGAGAGGTAAGGAATACTATTACGTCATTATATTCCGGTTATTTATTATTCACTAGCTGACTTAAGTGGCTCCTGTAATATACATAGTGGTACTCTGAGGTTTTGTGAAAAAATATGTTGGCACCACTGTTAAAAATAGTCAATCTCTTTTTAGCACCTTTACATCTACCTATAGGAATGGAAGAGTAAAACTGTTTAGTTGCTCGGCAACCACTTGTTTGACAGAAGTTTTGTAAGCAAAACATAACCTCAAAAGTTAATATTATAATAAATTAAACATCTGTGGTGTAACAGAAATATATAGAATGGCCAAGTGGGCAGGGTGCCCGTGCCAACACTCTGATCCATAGTGCAGTGCATTTCAAAGCTTTTCTCAGTACGCCTTATGACTTTTTTCTGTAAATACTGTTACGAGCTGGGGGTTCGTATATGGATAGAAAGCCGATTAAATGCGTAGAGAACACTTTATTACTGAACAATTACACTGAATCGCTTATTACCACACAAAGTTACTAGTTAAATCGCTCCGAATATCGCTTCGATGTTATCGCTTGTATCGCTTGATCCAAACTGAACTCCAACTGAACTCCACTGGCGCTCAGCTGCGCCGTTTATATAGGCCGCGAGTCGTGGTACTGGAAAGTCCTCGAACGTCATCTATCCTTGTCATAAGATAACTCTTTCTCACTTGCACATTCTCGAAATAGAAAGTTCTCGAACCTCGTCGAACCTCATCTATCCTCTATCTCACTCACTCACTTCTAGAATGGAATGTTCTCGAAGCTTGTCGAATCTCGTCTATCCTTGTCTTATATTAGCTCTATCCTGCTCACTCTCTTCCAGAAGGTTCTTCGTCTATCCTTGTCTGATATTTAGCTCTATCTCGCTCACTCATCAACAATTTTACATGTGGGTGTCAAATGGCCATAAGGGGTCCTGAAAACGCCTGAAAATGGGTTTTCAGGAAATGTCGGCATCGGATTTGTTGGCTCCTGAAACGGCCTGAAAACATGTTTCAGGCGCCTGAAAACAACGGCAACTTACTCAAAATTTCGATTCTTTGGTATGTGATAGAGCCTCCTCTGATACGGACTGAAAATGCATTTCAGCCTGCTGAAAACGTCTCTAAGTCCAGGAAAATCGAGGTTGAAGTATTTCAGTCCACTCTGCTTAACCCTCCGTCGTAACACTACCCCCTCCTAAGACATGCTCGTCCCGAGCATCATTATCTCCGTAGTACCGGGCCAGTCGATCAATGTGTACAATCTTCGGTTGATTGCGTCCGTCCTTCGAATTCAATAGGTGACATCGTTGATCTTCGTGACGGCCCATCCCAATTAGGTTTGCACCCTCCAGGGTCATACGTCTTGATCTCTTCGTCAGTGGGCGGCCACTTGGTCTTCTCGTCGACGGGCGTGTTGGACTCCTCAGCGCTGCCTTCTTCCTTGTGGTTCACGTTGCCCTCGCCGTACTTTTTGTCTGAGGAAGCCTTCTTGTTCTTCTTCGCTGGTGGCCCCACGTCTTTGGCAGCGGGTGCCTTCTTCTCTGCAGGTGGTGTGAGTGCTTTCAGCTTGACGGGCGTGGCCTTAGCGTTAACATTCTTAGCCAGGGCACCCTTGCGGCCTCTCGCCACGAGTGCCGGTGCTGCTGCCGCTGTCCGCCCACGCTTCGACTTGAGCTCCTGCTCGGACTCCTTTGTATCGCTTCCGGACTCGTTCTCGCTCTCATTCTCCGACTTTTTACTTTCTTCTTCGCTGTTTGACTCTGCTTTTCGACCGTGACTCAGGTTACTTGGCCATCCCTTCTTGCCCTTGACCTTGCGGTCGCGCTTGGCGGGCTCGCCATCGGAGCGGCAGCGGCTCAGCGACTTGCGGCGCTGTGTGGCGCCCACCACTCCCTTGCCCACCTCCGGGTAGAAGTTGCTATCGTCCTCCTCCGACCCGCTCGGGTTGAACGTGCCATCTGTATCTTCTGAGTCATCTTCAGTTTCTTGACACATGTTAACTTCATCTTCACCATCATTTGCTTCATATTCGTCATCGTCCGATTCCTGGCTCTTATTGGCATCATCTTGTTCGGATATGTCTGCTTCACTAACGACAGCTTGATCAACCTTAATCTCTACCTCATCTTGTTTATTTTTAAAAGAAAGATAGAGTTCCTCCAATATTGCTCCTCGCTCAAATATCTTCTCCATTCTACAGAACCGCTCTTCTTGCCTTGCGGCTTGCTCTTCCTGTCTGCGTACTTGCTCTTCCTGCCTTGTGGCTTGTTCGCGTGTTTCGCGTACTTGCTCTTTCTGCCTTGTAACTAGTTCGCGTGTTTCGCGTACTTGCTCTTTCTGCCTTGTAACTAGTTCGCGTGTTTCTCGTAATTGCTCTTCCTGCATTCTTGCCATTTGCTGCATCAAATTGAATAAGCTGGTAATATCGTTATTCCCACCTTGAGGCTGAGGTCCCTGTTGGACGACCTCCTCCTGACTCATAGTTCTTGATGCGTCCTGAGCTGTCTGTCTTGCCGTTAACTGTCTCGTCTGCATCCGACTCGGCGTTTCATTACCAGTCGGTTCCTCCTCTCTTGGCGTAATCGGCATTTTCTATCCCACTTCTGACACCAAATGTTACGAGCTGGGGGTTCGTATATGGATAGAAAGCCGATTAAATGCGTAGAGAACACTTTATTACTGAACAATTACACTGAATCGCTTATTACCACACAAAGTTACTAGTTAAATCGCTCCGAATATCGCTTCGATGTTATCGCTTGTATCGCTTGATCCAAACTGAACTCCAACTGAACTCCACTGGCGCTCAGCTGCGCCGTTTATATAGGCCGCGAGTCGTGGTACTGGAAAGTCCTCGAACGTCATCTATCCTTGTCATAAGATAACTCTTTCTCACTTGCACATTCTCGAAATAGAAAGTTCTCGAACCTCGTCGAACCTCATCTATCCTCTATCTCACTCACTCACTTCTAGAATGGAATGTTCTCGAAGCTTGTCGAATCTCGTCTATCCTTGTCTTATATTAGCTCTATCCTGCTCACTCTCTTCCAGAAGGTTCTTCGTCTATCCTTGTCTGATATTTAGCTCTATCTCGCTCACTCATCAACAATTTTACATGTGGGTGTCAAATGGCCATAAGGGGTCCTGAAAACGCCTGAAAATGGGTTTTCAGGAAATGTCGGCATCGGATTTGTTGGCTCCTGAAACGGCCTGAAAACATGTTTCAGGCGCCTGAAAACAACGGCAACTTACTCAAAATTTCGATTCTTTGGTATGTGATAGAGCCTCCTCTGATACGGACTGAAAATGCATTTCAGCCTGCTGAAAACGTCTCTAAGTCCAGGAAAATCGAGGTTGAAGTATTTCAGTCCACTCTGCTTAACCCTCCGTCGTAACAATACTATAACAAAAACCCGCAAAAATGCCTTGTAATGCTGTTTCTAACTGTAAAAACAAAAGCTGTAAAGTACATTTGATTAAAGTAAGGCTTAGTTTGTTCGGAAAGTTGCCACGCATGGATCGCAAGTAGAATTGTGATTACAACCATTCTATCTATTTCTTTGGCATAACCCATATTAACATATAGGCTATTTATCCTGTTAAGACAAACGGCTCTCGAGGGGTGCGCGATACTATATTTTTGTGTTATGTTGAATTAAACACAGGCGAAGCCGCTAGGCTAGTTAAAAATAATGAATATTTCTATAATTAATAATTTGACGACGTCTGTGGTCTAGGGGCAGAATATGCTGAAACTAATCATAAGTCACCTACATCTGTAATAATACCATATTCTAGCAAATAAATAATTTCTTTGATTGATTGAGTGTCGGACTGCTGATCATGAGGTCGTGGGTTGGATTCCCACAAGACACATATATTTGTGTGATGAACATAAGTGTTTGTGTTAGTCTGGGTGTTTCTTATGTATTATATGTATTTACAAAAAAAATAAGCATATAAGTATCATTTTTTTTTTTCATGGTATAGGACGGCGAAACGAGCTAAAGGTCACCTGATGTTAAGCGTATACCTTTGCCTAACAACTGCAATACCACCTAGGCTGTTGCCTAAATGGTATCGCAAGTCGCAATGCAAGCATCACTATTTGGCGGAGAAGTAGGTACGGTGGTAGTACTTCCCCGGACGAGCTCTTTCACAAAGGAGCTCTAGTAAAGGAGTCTACTAATATCCATTGTCTAGTACCCATAGCACAAGCTCTGCTTAGTTTGGGACTAGATGGTGCTGTGTAAAATGTCCCAAAAATATTTATTTATTTCATTATAATAAAACAAAGTTTAACCGGATTAAATCGCGTATTATTTATTTCATCAGATTCGAGAAGCAACAGAAGTTGATGCTGCAAGTTTGCAGCGAGTTGGAGCCAGAACAGGAGTCTGACCCTGAAGATGTGAAGAGGAAGAGATTCGAGGTCGTCTTGGAACTCATGCAGAGGGTAAGTATAGTCCAATACATATCCATGGTAAAATAAAAACGTGTGCAGATTCTCGGCTCCGGGAAGACTCTTTGAAAAATCCTTGAATGCAGTGTTATTGGCTTTCAAAAATAAAATGAAGTCTACTTTAAGTAATATAACATCATAACATCACGCCTGTATTTCCCCGTAGGGGTAGGCAGAGGTGTATAGTACACCCACATTTCGCCAGTTATCTTATAGTCCCATGTAATAGGGGGCGAGCCTATTGCCATTGACCGGGCACACAAATCCAGATTCCGGGCTGCTACTGAGAATTTCCTAATGAAAAAACCCAATAACACTTTGCCCGACCCGGGAATTGCACCCAGGACCTCACGCTCGGCAGTTGCGCTTGCAACCACTAGACCAACGAGGCACATATTTTACTTTAAGTAAAATTCCTTATTTTCAATATTTAAGGTACTTTCCCTTTATGAAGCACAGTGATGGGCCATCCTATATTATACTCTGTAGTTTCCGATCTCGGATTATGAAGAATATGTCATCATCATCATCATTTCAGCCGATAGACGTCCACTGCTGGACATAGGCCTCCCCCAAGCAATATGCCATAATCGCCACGCTTGGCAGGCGGGTTGGCGATCGCAGCTGGTTGGTTAAATACTCAGAGAACGCTGCTGCCCATCCTCTGGTGAATCCCTTAGTCGCCTTTTATGACACCCATGAGAAGATATAGAGTGGTGTAATTCTTTACGGCCGGTACCATACAGAACCAGTGAAGTTAGTTTCATTTTTTTTTTCCTCCCCCCTACAGATGCAGGACCTGGGCCAGCCACCCACGGAGCTGGTGGGTGACATCAGCGTGCCCCCCATGGGCTTCGCGCAGCCCGCCCCTGACGCATCCCAGTGCAGCCTCATGTAGGCCATTGATATGTGGAACACGAGTTGGATCAGTCAGTTTGTGTCTGATTGATTCAGACTTATGTATGTGTATTAAAAACTGAATCAATCAATAGATCTAAGTGTCTGATTGATTCAAACTTGCGTATGTATGAAACACTAGCTGCATCAATCGGAATAAAATGTGTTTGATTGATTCAAACTTATGTATGTATGAATGACTAGCTGGATCAGTCAGATTATTTATGTTTCTGATTGATTCAAATTTATGAATGGTCTGGCGGTGATTGGTTTGTATATTTTTTCGGTATGACGCGGCTTTAACATCGTGTCAGTAACTAGCCGTCGGTGATTGATTATATACAGACATAATTTATAAACTAACTTACCCTTGATTTCTAGAGGGCTGATCAATTGTCTAATCAGCTGTCGTAATCAATCATTTATTGCGTCAAATATGGTACAGAGAGGATATTATAAAATAAATGTATGTTCCACATATTTGGCCGTTTTACAGCATGCAAAAATTGCATCAAATTTCAAATCGTACGATGTGATTGATCGTAAATATTTTGATCGACCAATTACAGCAATTGACATGATATTTGACAGCGCATTGGATAATTCTCGCGTTGATCAGAAACTGGAGGTTAATCAATTGGATTGTGTCTGATTGATTTAATTAATTAATGGTCTAAGATAGTGGTTTGTGTAGCTAATTTACACGAGCTTAGTAACTCATGCTTAGTACTTGTCGTATCACTAATACCTTGCGTGTAAGTTACTGAATAAGTGCTTAGTATTAGTGAAGCCAGCGAATAGAAGCTCATCCCATTTACTAAGCAACAAGCAACACTAATGACAAGTTCTAAGCTCGTGTAAACTAGTCTTTAGTTAGTCGTAATACTATCTCCTGTAGAACACGGCCTTAACATCGTATAAGTATGTTAGTGAGTGTATATAATTGATTCAAATGATCAGTGATTGATTCATAATCAACCGTGAAACCGTTGTAATTGATTGTACAAAAAAATATGTATGCGTTGATCGGGTTAATCAATCGAGTCATGTTTTGGTATGATTGATTGAAATCAATCGGTGATTGATTCAGACTTTGTGTATGTGTATGAAATGATTGACTTACGACCGAAATTTATAATAAATCTTATCCAAAAATTAATAAAAAAAAAACCCATCCGCAATTTATAATTGCAATATTTTCTTACAATCTTTTTCAAACAAAAATAGACGTGTTTTTCATGGACAAATCTAAAGATTTTGTATTTGATTAGATTTTTGATTATTAATTTCGGCCATGAAAAGAAAACAGTCAGATTGTGTTGGTGATCGGAAAATTCTTCGACTCTTATGACTAGAGTTAGTGCAATAATACGTCATTTAGTGTGCACAGATCTTTATAATAACGTAGGAATAGCAGGTGCGTGATTGATCGAGCTTGGTGATTGATTCAAAGTTGTAGTTATCACTGACCTATTAATTGTATCTGCTGTATTTGAATAGCGTGAGATTCAATGTCTGTAAATGAAAAGCTGATTGATTGAATCAATCAGATTGATATTGGACGGGTTTTTGGCATGAACACGTGACTGTAACTGGTGATTATGATTAAATTACTGACCTATTCTATCAATCATCGTAAAAGATTGATTCGCCTTTGGTAGGTTGATTAGTTGGAGCCTTATTAAAAGCTAGTAGTAAGTATGATCGAAGACAACTCTATGAAATAGAAATGCTGAATAACTAACTAATTATTTAAAATGTTTTGGATTGATTGATTCAAACGGTTATTGGGTACATTTTTGAGCCTTAAGTGATATTTAATGTTGATAATGATATAGTGATTGATCCAATCTTTGATTGATTGAGTTGACAACTTCTTGATTGTTATTTTAGTGAATCACTGATTGATTCAATCCTCTGAGATGGTTTGAATCAATCAATAATTCAATAAAATGTGACATTTAGAATAATCAAAAGGGAAGAATGCCTTTTAACTTTCTTATTTAATGTTATTTACTAGTTTGCAATTTATTATTGTTATGGATTTTGTTAACTCAACTCACTTTGTAGCATTATATAGCACAATTATTTACAATTTCTGATTGATTCGATCAATCATAAAGCTTTGAGTGTCTCTTTTTAAGTGCTTACAACACTTTTCTCACTGCTTTTAGTAATAACATATAGCTGTGTTATACACGGTCAATTTTCGTTGGTTTTGGAAACGAAAAGGGGTCATTATACTCATCATTATAAACAACTTTACCATGGAACCAACCCTGAAATCGCGAGAAAAATATCAGCTGATTCCTACATTTGTGTTTACATAAAAAATAAATCGACAAACTATAGGGAATAGCAGATATTTTTTTCGCGTTTTCGGGATTGGCCGCATAGTAAAAGTTGTTCATAATAATGAGTATAATGACCCCTTTTTATTTCCAAAACCAGCGAAAATTCACCGTGTATGTATGAATTGGTATTAAAATTAAATAATATGCATTTTTATACAGTAGAAACTAAATAATTATCGGGAAAGGACTTATTAGAATTTTAAACTGGTATATAGGTAGTGCCAAAACGTTAATGTAAAATGTCTATTCAGCTAATTTCCGAGTAGACAACGCGCTCCTATTGGCTCAGACAATGAAGTACGAGGGCGTGGCATTGCGCGAGCCATTAGGAAGACGCCAGAGCGCGCCCCTATTGGCCAATTTCATATTCATCTATGCAAATCAATAGAATAGTTTCGTAATTGGACAACCCGTAATTCCACTCTATTGGGCTCGATGGACGAAGATAAGGCTGCCTGTCAATAAGAGTGGAGCGGAGAAACATCATCATTATTTTCATTATTTATATCATCATCATTTTGGCCGAAAGACGTCCACTGCTGGACATAGACCTCCCCCAAGCATATGTTGGGGCGATATGCCATAATCGCCACGCTTGGCAGGCGGGTTGGCGATCGCAGCTGGTTGGTTAAATACTCAAGAGAACGCTGCTGCCCATCCTCTGGTGAATCCCTGAGTCGCCTTTTACGACACCCATGAGAAGAGATAAGGTGGTGCAATTATTTACGTCCAGAGAGAATTTTTGCAATTCTATTGGTTACTTTTTCTCCTCTCCGCTCCAGTAGACAAGGAGCCTTATGCCCCAAGAAATAATATCTCATTCAGTTTAAATCGAAATCAATGGTGACTATATTAAATCTAATTATGTGTTATGGACTTTTAATGAACATGTTTACTTCAAATTATAATAAAACAAGATTACAGATAAAAAAAATATACAACTTGGATATGACAATACGACAATAAATGAAAACGCGGTTATTACTAGTCTTTAGAAGCAATTTAAACACATGTTTATCGAAAATTAAAAAAAATAAAAGTATCAAAACTTCTAAATAATAAGTAACACCATTTGTAATCATCTGTAATCATTGAGAAAGAGTGTTTGAAATCATATGGACACACATCACAGGAAATCATATCACAGGTCTTTGACCTAACGATCTTTGCCTAGAAAAATGGTCTTACATTCAAAATTAATGAAATTAAAATATTTTTTTGTGGCTAAGCTATGAACTGGATTTGATAGATTTTTTGTATACGGTCAGTGTCTCGAGACGAAACTCTTTGACCAGTGTGTGTTGCCAGTAATTACTTACGGCACTGAAACGTGGTCGCTCACAATGGGCCTGATAAGAAGGCTCAAAGTCACTCAAAGGTCAATGGAGAGGGCTATGCTCGGAGTGTCCCTGCGTGATCGAATCAGAAATGAGGAGATTCGCAGGAGAACGAAAGTGACCGACCTAGCCCTAAGAATTGCCAAACTTAAGTGGCAGTGGGCGGGGCACATTGCTCGCAGAAATGATGGCCGATGGGACAGTAAAGTTCTGGAGTGGCGACCGCGTACTGGAAGGCGCAGCGTGGGTAGGCCCCCCACAAGGTGGACCGACGACCTGGTGAAGGTCGCGGGAATCCGCTGGATGCGGAAGGCGCAGGACCGGTCGTTGTGGCGATACTTGGGGGAGGCCTATGTCCAGCAGTGGACGTCTTTCGGCTGAAATGACGATGATGATACGGTCAGAGGACGTGATACTCTGTACGTGGTTTTATTTAATGTCTATCGACTTTGTATATCCTGTATATTAGATGCATTGTAAAATGAACCATCTGTTACCGAATTAAGACGCTGACAACAACCAAATACCCCAAATAGGCTTCTTTAAAAAACATTTTTAGCTGTATCTATTCAGTTTGTGGCAGTGAAAAAAAATCGATTGTGCCCAAAACACGTTTTCTTGATAGAAAAGAATTGTAAACTAACCTCTTAGAACATGGTTTAAAGCAAACAATCTCTATTAACATAACATAATCAGCCCATTACTGTCCCACTGCTGGGCACGGGCCTCTTCTCAGTATGAGAAGGTTAAGGCCTTAGTCCACCACGCTGGCCTAGTGCGGGTTGGTGGACTACACACACCATCGAGAACTGTATGGAGCACTTGAGAGTGCAGGTTTCCTCACGATGTTTTCCTTCACCGTAAAAGCAAGTGATAATCAAATTATGATCCGCACATGAATCCGAAAAGTCAGAGGTGCGGGCCGGGATCGAACTCGCACCCTCCTGCATGGAAGGCAAACGTTCAACCACAAGGCTATCACTGCTCAACAACAACAATCAACAATCTCTATTATTTACCAAATATTATAAATGAAATTGTTGTCTCTCGTTGCCTCTCTTCAGTTCTGTACAAAACGACAGTGACCGCAGATGTCTGATTTTTTAGGTGTTGTCATCCTCTTAGGGTATATAATAAAAAAGCATTTTAAATTGACCGATGTAACAAGAAATAATTTTAATTAAAAGTCCAAAATAGGTAATCAGATTTACTTAGTAGATAGGAGTTAGACGTAGCACAAAAATGTATGACATGTATGGAATGCAATGAAGAGAGGTATAGATACGCCTATACCATAGGCAAATACGTATGATTTGTGTATTATAATTATTATTTGATTATTATTAATTAATTGTTTCTTATCAATAAACGTTCAGTTATTACTTTTTGTGTTTTATTTATAAAATACTGGACCTTTAAGCACATTTAATTGAACTCTTGACTTCTAACTAAGCAGAACTTGTAGGTACCTACTATGGAAGTCAAGGCGCTCTCTATCTGTACGGTGCAACCGAACATTGCGAAAGTATTGTACAACCTGCGTCAGCATTATCCGCCAACATTCATAATTCATTTTCATTTATGTACTTTTAAATTAGTTCACTACCGATCATCGAACGCGCCGTGTGTTCTCACATACCTATCAATATCATTTATTCTTTATAACTAAGTATTTCTGTCTGAACTTTGGTGTTAATTTAGTGCAATAAACTATTGGTCTTCAAAGGACTCGCATGGTATAATAAGATGTTTCACCAGGTATTCTCTTCCCGCAATGACAGCGCGATGCCTCCAAGCTACGTCACGATCAGTGCTGCCATTGATTGATATCTTCAATATACTTAAGGAGATTTTTGTTCATAATGAATATAAAATAAATTCCTAACTAGCCTAAATATTTGTTATCTCGTATTATTCATCTAATTAGTTATTAAAGGTGTAGGGATATTATAATATCCACAGATATAGCTCCCGTGAATACTGGCCATTGTCGGGCAGTCACTCTGGAACGCTCTCCGCGGAAACACGAAAGTTGTACCTAACAGAGTTAATCTAATTAAACAAGTAATTAGTGCACGGCAGACTTTTATTCGTCCTATAAAACATTAGTAGATCATGGAATACTCTAAATTGGTGACCCCGTCAAGTGAATTGTGCAACCTCGGACATAGCGCGCGACCCTGAAATTGTTGGAAGTGGTACAACTGTGAAACAAGCGGGCGAGTGAAAATGGCTACATCACCATCGATAGTTGCGGAGCTGGCTGCCATTACGTTGTCATCTAAGATTCCAGACTTCTGGACCGACCAACCTCGTGTTTGGTTCTTCAGGATCGAGTCCATGCTGGCACCCCAAAAACTGTCAGACGATGCCAGATTCGACATCGTCGTGTCAAAATTATCAAAGGAGGCTATACAACAGGTGACCGATATACTGATGGAGCCTCCAGAGGCAAAGAAGTTCGAGGCCTTGAAAACACGACTATTGACGACCTATGAAGAATCTAAAAATAGACAACTGCAAAAATTAGTGGGTGAGATGGAACTAGGCGACCAAAAACCGTCACAGCTTCTGCGTCGTATGAGAGAACTGGCGAAAGACAAAATTCCCGACGAAACATTGAAAATAATGTGGCAAGGTCATCTCCCTACTAACATCCGAGCTGTCATAGCAGTCTCAGATACAAAGGAGCTAGACAGCTTAGCGAATTTAGCCGATACTGTTTTGGAGTCCACACGCACCGCACACGTTAACGAGGTTTCTCAGCAGCAGCAGCAGCAGCAGCCGAGCTCCAGCGTCTCCAAGGACACGGAACTGATTATGGCGGAGATAGCAAAACTAAGCGTCAAGGTAGCAGACATAGAACGATCTAGAGAGAATTACCGAAATAACCAATGGAATAGGGACAATCGAGGGCGCTCCGCGTCTCGTAATCGCAGTCAGACTCCGCCAGAACAACGTACTCTGAGAACACCGGAAAGTCCAGACTGGTTATGTTTTTATCATTACCGTTTCCGTGAAAACGCGAGGAATTGCAGGGAGCCGTGTACCTGGAAGTCACGACAGGGAAACTAAAGAAAGTGCAGACTGCGGCGGAGGTCTGTACTATCACTCCATGTCACCGCCTTCGCATTACAGACCAGAACAGTGGACTACATTTTCTAATAGATACGGGCGCGAACGTATCGGTATTACCCGTCACAAGAAAACTTAGTTCCCTCGAGAGCAGTGACTACAAACTATTTGCGGCAAATGGAACTGAAATAAAAACATACGGAGTGAAATCGTTAGTGTTAAACTTAAAATTACGCAGAGCATACCGATGGGACTTTATCATAGCCGACGTTAAACAACCTATTTTAGGCGCAGACTTTCTTAGTTATCATAAGTTGCTAGTGGACGTAAACTCAAGGAAACTTGTGGATCAGGTAACCGATTTGAATGTTATTGCATCTATCGTTAGCTTAAGTGAACCATGTACGATACAGTCTGTTAATTGTGACCACCCATACCATAGTTTGTTATCAAAATACCCAAGTATAACCAAACCAATGTCATTCAAGGAAACTTCGCAAATTCCTGTACGTCATTATATCGATACCACGGGCCCGCCAGTTTACGCTAGGGCCAGGCCGCTTGCTCCAGCTAGATATAAGCAGGTAAAAGACGAATTTCAAAAGATGCAGGAACTGGGAATCTGTCGTCCTTCTAAAAGTCCGTGGGCGAGCCCTTTGCATGTAGTCGAAAAGAAAAACGGCGATATTAGACCGTGCGGCGACTACCGTCGGCTCAATGCGATCACCAAGCCGGACAGATACCCAATTCCACGTTTACACGATTTTACATACATATTGGCTACGAAAAAGGTGTTTTCCAAAATTGATATTAACAGAGCGTATCATGTTATAGAGACCGCACCGGAAGACGTAGAGAAAACTGCGATTATTACGCCTTTCGGACTTTTCGAGTTTCCCAGAATGACATTCGGTTTGCGCAACGCAGCCCAAACCTTTCAACGCTTTATGGATTCAGTATTCCAAGGTCTAGATTTCGTATTTAATTACATAGATGACGCTCTCATAGCGAGCGAAAACGAGACCTTACATTTAAAACACTTAGAGATCATATTTCAGAGATTAGATAAATATGGCATAACTATTAATCTCTCTAAATGTTGTTTTGGTCAATCTAGGTTAGAGTTTCTGGGACATGAGATCACAACGACAGGTATTCGTCCGTTAGAGGAGAAGGTCAAGGCCATAGTAGAGTTCCCGAAACCAGAGACTATAGAGGAACTACGACGTTTTACAGGTATGATTAATTTTTACCGGTCGCATTTACCGAACGCCGCGATTCATCAGGCTATATTAAATAAGTATCTCGGTAGCTCCAAGAAAAGGGACAAAAGTAAGATCATTTGGTCGGCAGAGGCTAGCGAGGCATTTGAGCAATGTAAAGCCGGTCTGAAAAAGGCTGCTACGTTGTCTCATCCGCGGATCAACACTTCCCTTGCGCTGATGACCGATGCGTCTGACTCTTGCGTTGGCGCCGTGTTGCAACAACAGGTAAAGGGCTCATGGGAACCGTTGGGCTATTTTTCCAAGGGCATATCAGCGGCTCAACAAAAGTACTCGACCTACGACCGTGAATTATTAGCCATTTACATGGCAATAAAACACTTTAGAAAGTTATTTGAAGGTCGACAAGTAATAGTGTATACCGATCATAAGCCACTAACGTATGCATTCTCGAAATTAGGCAAAGATAGTGTCGAAACTCCTAGGCGGATTAGGCAGTTGTTATATACTAGCGAATTTACTACGGACATACGACACATTAGCGGTAACAATAACACGGTGGCTGACACATTATCCCGCATAGAAACCGTATTCTGTCCCACGGTACTCGACTACGACAAAATAGCAGACTTGCAAAAAGACGATGAGTACGTGACTAACTTTAGTTCAGAACCGTGTGACAATAATGTTTGCTTAAAGAAATTATACTTACCTACTTGCGATAAAATGATTTACTGCGAGGTATCTAATGATGTAGCACGACCATACATTCCGGGCGATTTTAGGCGATTAGCGTTTGAGAGTATTCATAATTTAAGTCACCCAGGAATTCGAGCAACGCGGAAATTGGTAACTAAAAAGTATTTTTGGCCAAACATGAATCATGACATAAATAATTGGGCAAAAACATGTTTGAAATGTCAGCGTTCCAAAATCGATCGACACACGATATCAAATTTAGGTCAGTTTCCCAATGTCGAACGCTTTGAACATATACATATCGACATTATTGGACCATTACCCATTTCACCAGAAGGATTTAAGTACTGCGTAACCATAATCGATCGATGCACACGGTGGCCGGAGGCTTTTCCTATTTGTGACATTACCGCCGACACGGTAGCAAAAATTCTGTACATCAACTGGATATGTCGCTATGGGTGTCCTGTAAGGTTAACGAGCGACCAAGGTCGTCAGTTTGAGAGCTCTTTGTTTAAACAGTTGATGCAATTTTTAGGCGTTCAGAGAATACGCACAACGCCATATCACCCACAGAGTAACGGAGCCGTAGAGCGCTGGCACAGAACTCTGAAGGCCGCACTCATGACGCGTTTAGATGGAAAGTCATGGGTAGATGAGCTACCTACGGTTTTACTAGGTTTACGTGCAGCTAGTCGTAGCGATAGTGGAATTTCGGCAGCTGAGTTAGTGTTTGGCCGTACATTGCGCCTTCCCGGTGATTTTTACGATTCTACCCAAACGAGTCCTTCAGATCCTAGTAGCTTGGTAGAACAAATTAAGGAACATATTAAGTCCCTCAAACCGATACCTAAGCCGCACAGTAACTGTAGTGCATTCTTCATTCATCCGGACCTATCCAAGGTCCAATATGTTTTCGTTAGGGATGACACAATTAGAAGACCTTTGAAACCTCCTTATGACGGTCCGTACCGGGTTTTAGAAAGAAGGTCTAAGGTTTTCGTAATTCAATTACCCAATAGGAAAGCTAGTATTTCAGTCGATCGGTTAAAACCTGCTTACACCACTATGGATAGCGTGGATAATGATGTCGATAATGCAACATCTCACATTAATTTACCTAGTGACACACCTGACACACTTACGCGTGGCCCTGAAAAACAACAATATCGCACACGTAGCGGAAGAGCAGTGAAAACACCAATCCGATTTTTGATGACTTGATCACCCTAGTTAGATAGTTAGTAGTATTAATCCTAAGTATATATATGACAGGCCACACACAACTATTTTATCTTGAATCGTTACCACGTAACTTTATTTTACCTCAATTTCTCTAATATAATAATATGGGCCAATACCAAGCAAAAGAAGAAATTGTCGTGGCTCAATCAGGAGGTCAAATTGAACATAAGTTAGACCAATTCAACATTTGGCTACTTGTTATTGCTGGGTTTCTGGTACTGATATCACTGTACTTTATATGGAGTCGCTGCAATTCGGCGATGAAAGGTTGGGTGCGTAAACAAGTTGCTGTTGTAGGCTCGAATAGGCCCCCTGTACAGGCCGCGCAGCCTACGGCAGATTATGTGTAACATTCTATCGTGTTGTTCCTGTAAAATCTGTGCATTTTGTGTCTCTGTGGCTGTTGTATGTTTCTGTAGCGTAGTGTTAACGTTAATTAGGTACCTAAGAGAATAGTTATAGGATTATAAGTGTGAGCAGTAACAATAGTTTAACTTTTATAATTGTAAACATTCATTAACCGTACACACTCGTCTTAACAACAATGTATCGTGGAAAAATAAGTTTTAGTAAAGTAAGTACCTACCAGTTGTGTAATGAAAGTACTTGTAGCATAGTTAAGGTAAGCTAAGGCACGAGCGGTGACGTTCCGAGAAGTAGATAACAATTGTTTATGTAGCGGCACAGGATTAAATTGCACTTGTAATGATACCTTTGTGATTGTAATTACTTATAAATTTGTGATTGTATATAAAATTCAAGGTTTTGTTTTGTTTCAAATTAAGGGGGGAATATTGTAGGGATATTATAATATCCACAGATATAGCTCCCGTGAATACTGGCCATTGTCGGGCAGTCACTCTGGAACGCTCTCCGCGGAAACACGAAAGTTGTACCTAACAGAGTTAATCTAATTAAACAAGTAATTAGTGCACGGCAGACTTTTATTCGTCCTATAAAACATTAGTAGATCATGGAATACCCTAAAAAGGTAACTGTATAAAATTACTAGGTCAAAAGTGATTATAGAAGCAAGTAAATGAAAAAATGCATTTTGCTCGGGTAATTTATTTTCACAAAGTGGCAGCACATCAAACTGACAAGTGTCACGCTAACAGCCCGCTATTGGCTCCACGTAGCTGTCACGGGAAGAGACTACCTGGTGTTATTAATATATATATTTTATTATATGTATAATGTACATATGCATTTATCTATTTTTTTTTTATATGTAATTATAAGTCCGTAGTACGAAACATATTTTACTACTTTACTGGTGCATCTACCCTATTCTTTGTCTCTGCATTACCCTAAGGTTGTCTGGTAGAGAACGCCTATGGCGTTAAGACCGCCTTTGTACCCTGTTGTGCATAAAGAATTAAATAAATAAATAAATATTATACCATGAGGACTCGTATCATTTATAATTATCATATCAGCATATCAGTAAAGTTGTTCGGTACCTACAATACCCTACATCTTTTGGTCCTTCGAGCCGGAGAAGTAAATAATACAATTACGCGAGGAAAGGATCCATGCGGAACGAAAATAATAATAATTAATTTTAGGTTTTACAAAAACAAATGGAAAAAGGAATTTCGGTTAAGGTGAATGTAGCAGACAGTGGCGCCCCCATCAGTAAAAAAATTATTACTCGCTAAATACATCATTTATCGAAAATTATTTTTTAAAGATTGAAGTACAGGTACTGTAACATAACATTACGCCTGTATTTCCCTGAAGGGGTAGGCAGAGGTGTATAGTACACCCACATTTCGCCAGTTATGTTGTAAGTCCCATTTAATAGGGGGCGAGCCTATTGCCTATTGTACTGTAGTTCAATTAATTTAAAATTATTAACTCTGTAAATTATAGTTAGCTGTAATTGTAGATACAAAATATGCAAAAAACGGCCACTTTTGGTACTTTTTCTATATACAACTCAGATTAATACAGATGGAACGTACGGAACAAACAATGTGCGGCCGGAATTTAGTTATGTGTGCGTGACAGCACTGTAGATACACGTGCGTCAATGTGCGTTTAAGGTTGCCAGGGTAGTGAAAAATTCACCACTGTTTTAGATGGAATAATAGGATATTGTTATTAATTATCATTTATCATTGATCGGTATGAGTAAAGAGTTAATTTAAAACGTTTTAGTTGATACCGACCAATGATAAAATGATAATTAATTATGTCAAATTTAAATCGAATCAAGCTTATTATTTTAACAAAATTTCTTAGCTCCAACTAGCTCCACCTAGTTTTAATCGTGGTAAATACCTATCACCCCTCTTACTGGTAGCGGGGATCGAAACTGCCACCCGATAATCTTAAGGAGCTGATATCTCGGGAACGGGCAGAGATAACTGAATTCTGACCACATTTTTGACCCCCTCTGCCATCCATAAGCCTTGTCCCTCTAGGTCACCCATACATAAAAAATCCCCCACTCCATTCCTCCCCTCCCCAAAACCAAAGCACTATCTAGTTCAACCGCGGGAAACACTTCTACTTCAAATTCGTCCATCCATCAACCCCTCCCAAACCCACCCGAACACCAGCCCTTGTCCCTCCCTATCACCCCTCTTACTATTGGCAGGAATAGAACCTGCCACCCGAGAACCTTAAGGAGCTGATATCTCGGGAACGGGCAGAGATAACCGAATACTGACCACATTTTTGCCCCCCTCTGCCACCTCCTAAGCCTTGTCGCTCTAGGTCACCCATACATAAAAAATCCCCCACTCCATTCCTCCCCTCCCCAAAACCAAAGCACTATCTAGTTCCACCCACGGGAAACACGTCGGCCACCTCGAATTCGTCCATTCGTCAACCCCTCCCAAACTTAGCCGACCTCCAACCATGTTGCCTCCTGTCCCCTTAGCCCCGCTCCCCTCTCTTCTCCATCAACTCCCTCACCACACCTCCATGCCATCCCCTATTAATCCCTCCTCATCCACCAACTCCTTTGCCCCTCCCCCAAAAGTTTCAAAGTTAATGTTAAAGTTTTGTAATATCTTTTAAAATTAAACATACAACTCGTTTCCACCCTGTTTACCCTTACTGTATGGAAAATATTTCAATCTAACTTGGTAATACTAAAGGATTTTTGTAAACGTTTTGTGTTCCTAGTCATGAGTAACAAATAAAATGGAAAAATAATATTAAAACGGTCTAAATATCCAAACTTACCTATGAAACGATACACCGTCTTCCTTCTTTTGTTTTTGGGAACAATTATTACAATGTTTAAACCAAAGACATTTCTATACTGACGTAAAATACCTTTATGGTTTAAACACACAAGACGGCATAATTAGCAAGAAAACTCGCAACACATTTGATGTACCAACAGTACGACCATAGAGGAAATGCATAGAGGAAAAAATGAATATAATAGAGGGGAATTGTGGGCGGGATAGGCGCGCCGCGCTTTTGAGCAGACGCGCCAATGTAACCAAAATCCGCGACATTGCGTCCAGGCTGTGACAGAGTACGTTGCTTTGCGAAAAAAAATATATATTCAAGTATTCCGTGAGTACGACGCTTTATTTCGTACTGACGCCCGTTTGTATTTGCTTTCGAATTTGTATTTTCTTTGTTGGCTGAACACCCGTGTTCCGTGCGTTCCATCTGTATTAATCTGAGATATACAACTACAGCGAACTATAATTTACAGAGTTAATAGTTTCTGATTAAACTAAAGTCCCTGTACTTCAATCGTTAAAAAAGGACTTTCGATCAGAGATGTTATGGATATGGATATAGGAATAAAATTATATCGGTTACGGATATGTAATCATTTCGGATTATCCGTTAGTTTCGGGTAGTTTCGGTTACGGATATTGTATTGTAGTAAAATATAAACACAAATAGTATGTAATAATTTGGTTTTATTTATAGGTTTTGTCTAGTTATGAAAGAGGTTATGTTATGACTAGAAATAACAAACAATCTGCAAGATTCACGTGGCGCGCGAGCGGTGAAACAAAAACCTGTCGAAACATGTCGTTTTATTTAGACTCGACTCCGCCCTTGTACGAAACTAACCGAAACTTGTGAAACGGATACGGTTAAGGATATATTTTTATTTCGGATATCCGATAGTTTCGGTTACGGTTACGGAGCTCCATAAGATCCCTGCTTTCGATAAATGATATATTCAGCGATTAATAATATTTTTACTGATGGGACGCAACTTGGCCTACTACATTCCCCTTAAGTAACTACCAAAGCTGTGATGGGTGTTGTCTTGTAACGAGTTAACTAGTGGGTGTGGTGTGTGATATGATGTGTAGTGTGTGTCGGTTTATATTGGGTTTGAGTGTGTATGTGATGTGTATTGTGGGCGTTTTGGGTGGTGTCTGTAACAATGGAATGTGTTCGATGTGAGTTTTTATTTTTTATTATTTTTATTATTTATAACCTTAAAGTACAGTATTACAGTTTATGACAGATTACACACTGAAATCGTTAGTAGGTATACATCAAACTAGGGTAAAGTCTAAAGTCCCAAAATAGAACCGTGAGGTCCTGTGATATGGGATAAGCAACGCTCTTCCCTCCAAAACAGTGACATCATAAATGTTGAATTGTGTGAACGAATTATGTAGAAAATTAAGTGATACATGTTTGCATGGTACATACATACGGTGCTTAAAACTAACTAAGGCTAACTAATGGAACTTGTATGTAAGAATGTGAATTGGGGTGTGTATATAAATGTGGGTGAGTACTGAGTATGAGTAAGGGAATGTAGTGAGGGTGAAGTGATTATGTGTGTGTGTGTGTGTGTACGTATTAGTAGAAAGGGAAAACAATACCTACATCAGTTTAGCTAATATTATTTATTGGCACCCAAATTAGTGGTAGTTTTATAAATCAAGAAACAATAGAAAGAATCTCTTCAGTTTCAGAGTATGACTTTGTAAGGAGCCAAAAATAATCTAATTTTTTTTGCATAATCACAGACCATGATAAAGATTAAGACGGAGGTTTTAGTAGTTCCTCAATTTCTTCATAATTTGAGCTCATCAACCATTCAGTCGTAGATTTATCATGAGATTATCCGGAGAAGAACCGGAGTGACCGACATAGCTTGTAGGATCAGTAAGCTGAAGTAGCAGTGAGCTGGCCATGTCTGTCGAAGAATCGATGGCCGCTGGAGCAGACGAGTCCTTGAGTAGAAACCGCGAATCGGCAAACGCAGCGTAGGGCGCCCCCCCGCCCGGTGGACCGACGACCTGAAGAACGTGGCTGCTGGGGGGGGACTGGAAGGCAAGAAGGACTGAGTGTTGTGGCGCAACTTGGGAGAGGCTTAAGTCCAGCAGTGGACTGTGATAGGCTGAGTTGATGAAGCATTCAGTCATAGGTATACAGGTGATTCATTAAGACCTACCTACTGACCGTTAATACTTATTATATTTATTTCATCATTACAGCCGAAAGACGTCCACTACTGGACATAGGCCTCCCCCAATTAAGGGGGGGATATGCCATAATATTATATTTATTTATTTATATTTAATTATTAATATATTATGCTTACGTACGACCCAGTTAACTTTGTACCCATATTTTATTGTCTAAATTTATGTGTGTTTCTGCTGACACCAGTGATTTATTGCTATAAATTGGGTGTAAGTAAATATTTAAATAAATATAAATATCTTTAGGACATTTTAGCGCGACTGCTGAGCGTGGGGTCCTGGGTTCGATTCCCGGGTCGGGCAAAGTGTTATTGGGTTTTTTCATTAGGAAATTCTCAGTAGCAGCCTGGAGTATGGATTTGTGCCCGGTTCATGGCAATAGGCTCGCCCCCTATTACATGGGACTATAACATAACTGGCGAAATGTGGGTGTACTATTACACCTCTGCCTACCCCTTCGGGGAAATACAGGCGTGTTTTTATGTTTTTTTTTTTTTTAGGACATTTTTACACAGCACCATCTCGTTCCAAACTAAGCAGAGCTTGTACTATGGGTACTAGACAATGGATATAATACTTATATACTTTTTTTTTGTAAATACATACTTATAATACATAAGCAACACCCAGACCAACACAAACACTTATGTTCATCACACAAATATTTGTGTCCTGTGGGAATCGAACCCACGACCTCGTGATCAGCAGTCCGACACTCGAACCACTAGACCACAAAGGTAGTCGTTATATAGAACGTATAGTTAGTAGTAGCATAGTTGTATAGAACACTCATTCGTATCACTGTACTGACCAATCATAATTAATCAATTAGTTTCGAAATAATGAACTGGAATATTACGGGATTCCTGTTCATAATTTCGAAACTAATTAGGTACCTACTTATTAAAGGAGCAAAATAAATTTCGAAATAGAATAGTCTATAGTTTTTATTACAATCATTATTAAATAACAAAAATTGTATGTCTGTAATTAGGTATATCTACCTACCTACTTGACTTACTATGAATATTAATAGTTTAATAATAATTAATTCAAATTATCAAATTACAAACGATATTTTAAAAAGTACAGATATGTTGTTGCGCGCGCAATCTGAAGACTCGAAAACGTCCTAATTGAGACGTTTTGCTACTAGTCTCCGTCAAGCAAGGCGCTGAGCGTGACGTGTGTCAATATTTTTTTACAAAAATGCCGTCATGTGTGTACAGAAAGTGTACTAATTATGACGCGAAACTAACTTAAAGTAACTACCATACTTACTTTACACTAGTTTATGCTTATTTCGTAGTTCCATGAGTTTATGTACATTGTGCTGCCGCTGCGTACGGAACATATTTTTCGTTGGTTTTGTTAGGGTATGACCACAGACCAGTAAGCCTCAAGACGTCGCATAAACAAAGTTTTGCATGAGAACACAGTCGTAAAATGTTGGCGGCGACCGGGGGGCGTACGGCGCGTTATGATTGGTCGGCTCAAATGTTCGGTGATATGATTGGTGCCGCTAGCTGACGGAGTGACGTCCCGATTGGTGGCTGGGCGTAAGATATGCAGTGCTACTGCATATGCCTTGTGACCGGGGGTATCCAGCTAATAGGGTCTAGAGGCTTACTGGTCTGTGGGTATGACATATCTACACTTTTAAATATCATTGATTACAAAAAAAAAATAAGTTAAACAAAGAGTTAAGTTAGTAATACATAAGTAGTTAATTAGGTATAATAGTTTATAATTTGTACGCCATTAATGAAAAACATGACTGATATTTACATTGAACTTTACCATCTTGCATGCCCTGTATGTGTAGGTATACTTACCTCCTTATGTTTTGAACAAATAAATCATCTTGTATCTTACTTACATAAAAATGCGGGAAGTTAGTTAATACAAAACAACATTGTAAGTATTTTTTCAACACACTTGCTCATAAAGTGGCTCTTATTGCATCGCTTTTAGGTTCATAATGTGGCTTAAAACGCACGCGTGCTTTTTTCATTATATTATCGCACTAGTGCTTTTTAGGGTTCTGAAGTCCTACAAGGAACCCTTATAGTTTCGTCATGTCCGTCCGTCTGTCCGTCTGTCCGTCTGTCCGTCTGTCCTAATCCTTTACAGCTTAATAACTTCTACAGTTATAAACATAAGTAAATGAAATTTTGTTAAAAAATAGTCTGCATATAGATCTCAATTTTAAAAGAATAAAAAAATAGTTTTTACGTTCTTTAGGGGTGGCGCCCATACATGTGAAATGGGGAAAAAATATTTTTTTTCGCTGCGCCCCATCGTGTGGGGTATCATTGAATAGGTCTACTAAAATAAAGGTAATGTTTCATACACCACTTTTTTATCAGGTGTACCATCTGCGAAATATAGCCCGCCAAAGTGGCTTGCAATGTGTCCCCCCCCCTGCCATTTCTAAACTATGCAACGTAGAAACTTATAATCTTCCACATTGATAGACCTTTGTGAAAACTCTCTTTTAAAATTATTTCGAGTATAATGTGATTATAATTTTTTGAGTTATAGACAGAAAACCGAAAAATACTTAAAACGTCCTAGTTCAAAGGTCATTGACCTTAGAGAAAAATTATCCTGGCAAATAATGCTCCTTTAGCTACTTTCTATTTGAAAAAATCACAAAAAGTAACTTTGACATCAATCAGACTTCTTAAATTTGGCTTCTTGAATTTATCGCTAGATGGCGCTACTAACAACACGCTCTGAGTCGCGAATGCTGCCGATTATTGCAAAAACTAAAATAGCCATGATTAATATTCGATTTGATTCGTTTGTACACCTACTTAAGGAACCCTATAATACTGAGCATGGCCCGACATGCTCTTGGCCGGTTTTACTTTACAGTTTATTTTTAAATCGCAGCAAAGAGTTTTTATGCCTGAAGTAAGTAAATTAAACATTTCTATGCTATATAAACATTTCATTTCATCAAATTATTAATTTTTGTCAATAAATTAATATTATTATTATTATTATTCATTTATTAATCAGATAACAAGGATCTATAATGTGTTAGTTATAAATGACTTAAAAATATGTTAGTATTATAGTTAGGTAGTCTAAAAACTTGTAATTATTACAGCCAAACCCGAGTAGTAAAATCACTTCTGCCAAACTAGCACCTGCATGAAGTGATTCAGGATTGGCGAATCTATTTTATCCACTAACATCTTCAAAATGCTGTTAGGACTTGACCGTGTTCTCTGTAAAAGCGAGGCCGTCTTAATCCTTACCATGGCGTAGAAGTCACGAACGCGTGCCTGAGCGAACATACTAGAGGCACTACAAAAACGCGGCAGCCCCAAAAGCATTCTGAAGCTGTTATTGTATTGGACCCTCAGGGCGTCCAGTGTTTTCCGCGTGTAGCTGGCCCACAAGCTGCTTGTGTAGAAGGTTTGACAGTAAGCTTTAAATAATGTGATCTTCACTTCCTTGCTACAACAAGCAAACCTGCGCACCAGCATATTGCTTCTCACAGCTAGAGCCCTGCGCTCGCGATCGATGTCCTCATGATCTTTAAGGTCCTCCGTTACGTAGTGCCCTAAATATTTGAATTGACTCACCCTTTTTAAGGGCTGGCCAGTAAGGGTGATAATTGGCTCGTATATCTGTTTCCTACCGGGGGCCTTAAAGATCATGCAGACACTCTTTTTACAATTATAAACCAGACCGTGGCTAGCAGCGTACCCTTCGCAGTATTCTAAAAGCTCCCTTATGGAGCCGGCCGTTGGACCCAGCAGCACCATATCGTCCGCATAACTGAGGTTATTGACGCATATGTTGTCAATCCAACATCCGATCCGTTTACTGCTGAGTCCAGCGATCAGCTCATTGACATATAGGTTGAAAAGCTTGGGCGAGGACAACCCCCCCTGTCTCACCCCACATTCCAACCTATACGCAGTAGAAAGTGAATTCTTCCATTTCACATTGTTCACTTGGTTAGAATACCAATACTGAAACACACGTATAATTTCAGCTGGCACGCATGCTTCCCCGAGCTTTTTCCATAATATTTCATAGGACACTAGGTCAAAAGCTTTGGAAAGGTCGAGAAAACATGCGTACACAGGTGTGTGTCTATCAGTATAATATTGGACAGTCTGTTTGAGACTCAATATTGCGCTTTCAGTGGAAAATCCAGGCCTAAACCCGAACTGAGCGTCGTGTAATTTTAACCATTTGTTGAGAGTGTCATCCAACAGACTGTCCAATACTTTAGCCATTACAGTGGCAAGCGAAATGGGTCTGTAGTTACTCACGTCCGAGACATCACCAGTCTTACTCTTTATAATTGAACAACCAATATTAATTTGTGTTATAAAAAAAAAACAATTTATACTTAATATTTTTATATTAGGCTGTTTGGCGGCTTCCTTCGACCACCTGCGCGCGCATAGCTGTATGTCACCGTCAAATTCAATATTTGTCTAAAATGTATAATTTATGTTAGTTTCCTCGCAAGTGTGTTGAAAAACGGCGTATGACACGTGTGAGTATTGACTATTATTATACTCTCGGCTCCATTACGCTCTCGCCTTCGGCTCGGGCTGCAATCCAGCCTCGAGTATAATAGTCAACTTAGCTCACTTGTATCAAAATGTACTATTTTTTTACATGAACATTCCGAAAAACAGATTTAACAGAAATATACCGAAACATAACACCTTAAATAAACAATAAAAATAAATCGATGCTACTATATAATGTAAAATTTTGAAACGGAACTGTTTTTTCACCGCAAAATCTGTGTTTTTTAATCCATCTTTTACGATATATTTTCTGAGACCAATACTCCATACACACATGTATTCTACCCAGTCAATTTTGTTGACATCGAAGTCGAAAATCTCTTGGTCGACAATAGAAAGACTGTCGTATAGGTCCGCTGTGTTTTTGTCAACAAAGTTCCAGGAATTAGCAGTGAAATAAGACAGTGCAGTCGACATATTGTACATTTTCCTGTATAATTTCACAAACCTGAAAAGAAAAAAGTGCGTTTATGGTCAGCCCACATCGAAGAAGTGGCGGCGAAGAGCAGGCAAACCGACTCATATGACCCAGCTTTTATACATGTTGAAATTTTAATGGCTTCTTTCCCGAAAAGGGGTCATTGTACTATTATACTGTATCATTATGAACAACTTTTAATATAGGACCAACACTGAAATCACGATAAAAAAATCTGTGTGAAAAGTGATTAAAATTTCAGCATGTAGGTATATGGACTCTTGTGGCAGCTCAACCGCTCTTCGCGGTGCTTTGAGCCTCCTAGACGAAGTAATTATTATTTTATTTCGCTATTCAAACAGTCGTATGTAGGTCTGCGTCGTTGGTCTAGTGGTTGCAAGCGCGACTGCTGAGCGTGAGGTCCTGGGTTCAATTCCCGGGTCGGGCAAAGTATTATTGGGTTTTTCATTAGGAAATTCTCAGTAGCAGCCCGGAGTCTGGATTTGTGCCCGGTTAATGGCAATAGGCTCGCCGTATTATTCTTATTCTTATTCTTTATTGTACACACAGATATACATTTATATAACAGTAGGAAAGTTTATGTACATCGGCGAGCTTAACTCAGAACTGAGTTTTCTAACAGCAAACCTTAGAGCGATAGAGAAATGTTGAATGTAGAGGACAGAAACAAGTGTACAACATAAATTTTTACTATTACATGGGACTTTCAACATAACTGATGAAATGTGGGTGTAACTATAATAATAATATAATATTTTACGGTACCGTAAACTGCCCTAACTTGGCCCACAAGCCCTACTTTGCCTAGTTATTTTTTGAGTAAACTATAATAGCTATGATTTCCATTCTTGTGGATATTAAAAAACTGGGACAACGCTAACTTTTGGTTCAGTTGTAAAGTGTAAGTGCGTGTAAAAATTAAGTTAATGCCTCAGGCAAAGTAGGGTTGTGCCCACAAGGGCAAAGTTAGGGCATTTTACGGTACTGCCAACAAGAATAATTATGGAGAACTTCAAAGGAAAAAAAAGAATAGATAGGTACAAACAAAATTACAATAGTATTAGCAAAATTATTATTTACAAAATGACAAAAATATTGTTGTATAATTTAATTAAAATATTATTAATATATTAACCTGTTTGGAACGAAAGTAACATGGTATAAAAACTATCCCAATCAATTCTCCTGATGATTCTGAATTTACTGGTTTCTCAAATTGCGTTGCAAAAAGTAACATAACATCACGCCTGTATTTCCCCGAAGGGGTAGGCAGAGGTGTATAGTACACCCACATTTCGCCAGTTATGTTATAGTTCCATGTCTATTGCCATCAACCGGGCACAAATCCATGCTCCGGGCTGCTACTGAGAATTTCCTAATGAAAAAACCCAATAACACTTTGCCCGACCCGGGAATCGAACCCAGGACCCCACGCTCAGCAGTCGCGCTTGCAACCACAAAAAAAAACTAAAAAAAATGTAACTTTGAAATAATAGCCCGAGTAAAACAATACAATACCGTAGGTGTGAGCGAGAAGCAAATACAAATGCCACCATTTTCAATCCCATTCTCTAATTGCACGAGTAATATGTATTATAGATATAGAAGGTTCTCTTACCTTCTTTCTTTTCCAAGAACCAAGCACACCGCGTCGATGATATACGCAGGAATCAGATGCAATATCCAGGAATAGATCCAGAACAGAACAGGGTTCGACGTCTCAAAGCCAAAATTAAACCAAACAGCCTTCGGACTTGGGTATTTATCGCGTACTATATTCCTAAAGGTGAAGCCAAGATCTCCTGAGAATGAAAAAAATATTATAAAACTATAAATAAATATTTTTGGGACATTTTACACAGCACCATCTAGCCCCAAACTAAGCAGAGCTTGTAATATGGGTACTAGACAATGGATATAATACTTATAAATATACTTTTTTTTTGTAAATACATAACATACTTATAATACATAAGAAACACCCAGACCAACACAAACACTTATGCTCATCACACAAATATTTGTGTTCTGTGGGAATCGAACCCACGACCTCGTGATCAGCAGACTCGAACCACCAGACCACAGACGTCGTCAAACTATAAGACAAGAATGTATGGCGTGTAATACTTTTAGCACATGTGGCTTTCCTGGCGGGCGTTGTTATTTTCATGAGTCATTCTCGACTCACTCTGTCTTTTTACGGAATGTCCGAGTCTAGATAGATGCTGGTGGCGCAACACCTCCTTTAAATTGAAGCGAATCATCTGTCGGACACTCGTATTCACCAGAAGGAGGTTGAAAAAACGCAATCAATAGGTACGTGAATAAAGCCAGTAGCCCCGATGGCATACCAGCCATTGTTCAAAAAACCTGTGTGCTTCAACTGCTTTCGATCTTGACGCGCCTATTTCGGCTTTCTTTAGAGACTTTCGTGTGCCGAAATCCTGGAAGCAAGTTAACGTGTTGTCTGTGTCCAAAAATTACAGTCGTACTGGCTCTGGTAATGTTTGCGCTACGAAACCTCCGTTTCACCTCCGCGCGATTACTTGCGAAGGCGGAGGTGGATGCAGAGGTTCCATTTCATGCGGAAGTCCACTTGCGGATGCGGAAGCAGAGGTCCGTTACAACCCTTTTTTTTTGCCTTGTGGAAATCCTCATGGACGCTCTCCACCCGGGGTAGGCGGAGCCAGTGTCGGACTCTTACCGACTAAAACCACCACGGTGTTCCTTCAACTACCTTAGCCGGGGACGTGGGAACCCGTGAGTATTCACACAACCACCCCCGACAGGTACCAGCCCGCCACAAGCAGGCGAGCCCCTTCTCCCCGTGCGGCCTAACGTCGGCCGCACCCTCCTCAGTGGCGCACACAGAACACTGCACGCCACCTCACCTCATGAGCCTTTACCAGCTGCGCCAACTACGCCGGCTGTGCCAGTTACGCCAGCTGCTGGTCGGGCAGCAGACTACCCCGAGACTGCTGCTTGCAGACCCTACCTCCCGTAATTTTTATAGAGGTTTTCTTCCTCGCGGTCCGGATGGTAAAGCCAAGACCCTCGGTCCCAAGAGGCGCGAGAACACTACTCAGCAGGCACTCCTGGGGTTACGAGAACGTCGGGGGCAGAGAAGGACAGTACCCCCGCTACCTGCCCAGTGGCAGGGTGAGTGCACACCGGGCCCGCCCCTGCTCTTCCACTGTGCCCTCTGTTGGCAACAGAGGGATACGTGGAGCAACTCCCCACTGGCCCAGAACGGGCCCCTCCCGCGCCAGAATATTCGCCACAGGCAATAAAATCCCCCGAAGGTTAATCCCTCGAAAGGATTTTATTGCCCGTGCCCAGGATGCACCGGCCAAACAACTGCCGTTCCCTCCAGACATGTCCAGAAGGACAAGCAGCCGTCACGCACACGTGGAGGTTTTCTGGCCAGCACCCCGTCCGTTACAACCCTGGTCAATACTGACGATATCGTGGCCACAACACAACCACTCGTGCGTAAGTGGCTGGTCACCGACCTATAGTATAACTGTGCCGCTGTTAAGTGAGAAACAGGTGGCTGCGCAGTAGTCAATTTTGCAACCAATTCAATAGCGCGCATGCGCGGTAATGGCGGCAAGACTCTGATAGATTGTTCATGTGACTGGCAAGATGGCGGGGGACCGCTTGTTCTCGCTGTCTCAGTCGGTCGTTAATGTTGTATGCATCCTTATGTCCTGCTCACACTTATTACTTGACTGTACCTGCGTGACCCTTCGCAAAGCCTGGTTTCAGAGCGGCACAGTTATACTTAGGTATTACGCGTACTGTACACGTAGTTTGTGGCTACGAAGCTTCGGACTACGCAACTTCATGCCGCTGTAGTGAGAACATTCATACACGACCACTGTCTAGCGAAATTTATGGTCGCTGTGTTGTGGTTGTGGCTTGGCCCATGTGTACCTACCTACTTACTTATTTTCAGTGGCGGCGTAGCATGGGTTGGCACCCGGGGCAGTCTTCTATTATTGATCACCCCCCAAAATAAAAAAACAAGAAATAACCGTGCATACGTGACTTTATTTTGCTAAAATATTCAATGACATTATCAAGGTTAGTCGCGCTTGGCTCATTGCGGAACTTAAGTACCTACCTACGATTTCATTATCTTTAATTTTAATAAGCTGTTTTCAAATGACAAATCTTAGACACATCATTAGACTCGGAACCACAGAAATAATAGAGTAGAATGATTATAATCACAATTTTACTTGCGATTCATGCGTGCCAACTTTCGAACAAACTACGCCTTACATAATTGACGTCATTAATTTTTTTTAAATTAACTTTAATCAAATTTACTTTACAGCTTTTGTTTCTGCAGTTAGAAACAGCACAATAAGGAATTTTTGCGGGTTTTTGTTACAGTATTTACAGAAACAAGTCATAAGGCTTACTGAGAAAGGCTTTGAAATGCGCTGTACTGGTGCAGTGTTGAAATGCGCGCCCTGATCACTTTTCCATTCTATCTATTTCTGTGCTCGGAACAGACTCGGAATAGTCCCATTTTACTGAATAATCTCAGAAGCTCCAAGGTAGTCCTGGACCGCCACTTGGGAAGAAATAATCTGGCGGCTTCCAAGTCGCGTCAGCGCCGCACCCACTTGTCACCCCTAGGTCATAGTTGTAATAAATACTAATAGTGGTTCAACTCCTTTGTCGCGGCGCAAAATGCCGACAGACGACTACCTACTACCTAGTAGCTAAAAATGTGCAAGGGTTGTTAGAAAAGAAAATATCTTTTGCAAAATAACGTTACATTACCTATATACAAATTTGTATTCCACTTAATATATTATATTCTATATGTAGGTACTTACAAGCTGTGCCCTGCACCTTCGTCCAATTCAGCGTGATTGAGTAAGCAAAAAAATCCAGTTCTTCATCAAACATTTTGGATTTAAAATATTTGGTAGTAAGACAGTAAAATAAAATAAGCTAAAATATACATTCTGTTTATTAATTGCGACTGCCTCGTTGGTCTAGTGGTTGCAAGCGCGACTGCTGACCGTGAGGTCCTGGGTTCGATTCCCGGGTCGGACAAAGTGTTATTGGGTTTTTTCATTAGGAAATTCTCAGTAGCAGCCCGGAGTCTGGATTTGTGCCCGGTTAATGGCAATAGGCCCCCTATTACATGGGACTTACAACATAACTGGCGAAATGTGGGTGTACTATAGGTACACCTCTGCCTACCCCTTCGGAAAAATACAGGCGTGATGTTATGTTATGTTATGTTTATTAATTAATCCGCCTCGATACAGATCTTGCAACCGGTAAATATTTGGAATATTTATTATTAGCCACTCTCCTTCATACCGCACCCCATCGTTGCTCTGTCTGGCGGCCGAGTTCACTCACTTTTAGAATTTATCACATTATGCCTAGGTCTATTATATTATCTGTGGCCTAGGTGCTCGGCAACCGGGGCGGACCGCCCCCATCGCCCCTCCCTTACGCCGCGACTGGTTATGTCGGCCCGAGAGCTTACCCCACGGAATACTTATTTCCTCTATGGCTTACCCCATAGCGTAAAATTCCTTGTCGTACTGGTAACAGCATAGATCTTCGGTTTATTCTCTCCAGCAGCTTTTCTCTTGGCAGTTTCCCACGCTGCAGCTATGATGGCGTTGTTCACGTAGTCGACGGGAATGATACCGATACGAGTCATTTCGTCTGCGTATACAACATGCATAAGACCTATGCCAGGTCCTACGATTATCTGCAAAAAGGTTTTCAGACATATTTTAATCTTTATTTTTTACAGCTTACGCAGTGATTATAATTCCGTGGCTGACGTGAATATGTTGATAACGACTTCAATTAAATAGACTCGCGGTCTCGTTTAAGCAACACTTCCAAATTCAGTTGACGTAACATTTTTTTTTTTTTTTTTTTGAGACGGAGAAAATTCCTAACGCATGCCACACCACCCGGGGAGGCAGCGTGGTTATGTGGGGCTCGCACCCACTAAAAACTCCGCCGTGTACCTACTCTCGCCTTGATGGATGAGCCGCGAGAACTGCAATGCATGGCATTCGCGTCCCATCCAGCGCGACCCATTTCTGGGTCCCTCTTCCTGTACAGACTCTGGGACATCACCACAACTCGAGGGCCGTGCAATGCGGACGATAGACTTCCCAGTCTATCGCCCGCTGGCCTCTGTTAGGGCGGCATCAGCTCGGCGTAAAGCCGCCTGCGCCGACCGGTCCTCCTGCGGCGGATTGGATCAGCGAGGGAGTCTTCCTCCCTGACCCGCTCCGCCGCTTCCTTCTGCGAGATAACCTCCTCACAGAAGGACGCGACCGCCTCCCACGCCTCCACACTGTCAGCCATAGCCTTAACCACGGCTGGCAGCGAAAGGTCACCCCTGATTGCTGCAGTGAGAGCACGGCGCTGCATCACCCAAGCAGGACAGTATGCAAGGGTATGAATGGCCGTGTCCTCACTACAGCCGCATTGGTGACACACGGGAGTAGCCTCCCGTCTCGCCACTTTGTGCAGGTATTTGCCGAAGCAACCATGCCCCGACAAAACCTGCACCAGACGGAAGGACAACGTCCCGTGTCGCCTCCGCACCCACTCCTCGAGAATCGGCTGGATAGCCCCCACGGTCCAATGGCCGGCACTGGGCATCTCCAGCCTCTCTCTCCACGGGCTCAATATGGCATCCTGCGCCTCCCTGCGCCACCTCTTTACGACTTCAAGCGGCGGGCGTCTGCCACTTTCCGCCTGATGGCCCGCTCCTTGTCTATAAACCTCGGCGAGCACCTGGGCTTCCAAGTCCCACGGGGGGGTGCCCGCAAGGGCACATGCCGCTTCTGCAGATATTGTGCGGTATCCGCGTATGACCCTGACTGCCATGACTCTCCGCAGCAGAGCCTTATTGTGGGCATTCAGGGACTCCGCCCACACCGGTGCCCCGTAGAGTGCCATCGAGCGCACCACCCCCGTATAGAGCCGTCGGCAGCTCATGCTCGGTCCGCCCAGATTCGGAAGCAGCCGGCTAAGGGCGGACGCTGTGCCGATCAGCTTCGGGGCAAGTTGCACAAAGTGCTCGCCGAAATTCCACCTTCGATCCAAGACCACGCCCAGGTATTTCATACTTGTCCGAACCGCTACACTGGCATCTCCAATGGTGATGTGGGCGCCAGCCCGTGGCCGGCGTCGGGGTGCAGGAAATACCAGGGCCTCCGTTTTTTCAAGCGCTACCCTGAGACCTAGCGCTGCGATACGGCCAATCACCAGGGAAACGCCCTCAGTGGCCAAGCGTGCCGCCTCCTCAAAGTTTCCTCCCCGGGCTGTGACGAGGGTGTCGTCTGCGTAACATATGACGCCCTGCCCGGGGGAGAGGCCACCACGTAAAGCCCAATCGTATCCAACGTTCCACAGAAGTGGACCCAAAACCGACCCCTGTGGAACACCGCATGTGACGGACCTACGCACGACTTGACCATCGCGTCCCTGGTAGCTAATGCAACGCCCCCTCAGGTAGTCTGCCACCAGCTGCCTCAAATACATCGGCACTCCATGAAAACGGAGCGCCTCTCCGATACAGCTGAATGGCAGAGTATTAAACGCATTGGCGATGTCAAGAGACACCGCCAACAGTACCCCCCCTCGTGTAACCGCTTCCTTTGCCTCAACCTTCAGGCGTACAATGGCGTCCACGGTCGAACGCCCTGCCCGGAAACCATATTGGGCGTCCGACAAATTCGGGCCAACTGTGTCTAGGTGCTGGACGATGCGGTTGGCGAGAATCCTCTCCAGCATCTTCCCCGTATCATCCAGCAAAACTATTGGTCTGTACGCTGAAGGAGACTGTGGGGTTCGTCCAGCCTTCTGCAGCAACACCAAGCGACCCTCTTTCCAGGGCCGTGGGAACTGCCTAGATGTCAAACAGGCGTCGAAAAGAGCTCTAAGCCTGTCTTCCATAGCCCAGCATAGTGCCAGAGCCAGCACCTATGCAGGCACGCCGTCTGGTCCTGGGGTAGTCTTTTTGGCCCGCGTCCGCAGAATCACTGCCCCCATCTCTGCATCTGAGATCAGGGGAGGAGTCTCCGACTCTACGTCCTGGCTGCTTCTGATGGAGCCATAGTCGGGGGTGGGAACTCTGACCGGTTAGGAAAAAGGGCCCCTACGACTTCCGTAAGCAACTGAGGCTGGAGAGTCTCCGTCAATGGGGGGCCTTGGACACGAAGTTTATTTCGCGCCACACGATACGGGCGCCCCCAAGGGTCGCGGTTTAGACCATCCAGCACCTCGTTCCTCGCCTGCTTCTTCTCTTGACCGATCGCTACCAGTAGAAAGTCCCGGGTACCTCGGTAGGACTCATATAGCCGATTTTCCAGCTCCTCATTGCGGTGACGTAATCTTCGGACTTGTGAGTATAGCCTGCGGGCAGCAGTACAGGTCTCACGGAGGACTGCCAACTCCCGGGACCACCAGTAGACCTCCCTTTTTAGGGGCCGCTTTCGCGTGCGAGGCATGGCTGCATCGCAAACAGCCGTCATGGCATCGCGAAAGCTTTCAGCCTCAATATCGACACCCTCAATGGGAGGTGGTGAGGACACCCATGCCTGGACTATGGCTGCCTCCACTAATAGGTCCCTATCGAGCCGCTTTACTGCCCACCGTGGGAACTGTCGAGCACCAGAGCGCAGAGCTACCGCAGGGTCCTGCGAGATGGAGATATCCATACGGATGTACAAATGGTCAGATAGAGTCTCCACACTCTGTAGGACCCGCCAACTCCGAACGCGAGCGGCGATGGCAGGGGTAGCAAATGAGAGGTCCACTATGGACGCCCCCTGCCGTCGGACGCACGTAATAACAGCACCTCTGTTCAGAAGACAGAGACCTGTAGCTGCCGCCCACTCTTCGACAGCCTCTCCTCTGACATCGGTTCTAGGGGAACCCCACGCTGAAGAATTTGCGTTGAAGTCTCCCAAAACCATAATGTGGCCTGGCATCGTTCGCCGAACCGAGGCTCCTAGTTGGTCGAGGAAGACTTCAAACTCGGCCAGGCTCCTGTTAGAGGAAAAATATACTCCAAAGAGTGTTACTTCCCCCCAAGTAGCCGCAACATACCCCGAACCTCTTTGCCTAACCAAGAGGGGTTGCTGTAGTGCCAATGATGGCAACGGAACCGTCCATGTCACCTGCCCAGTCAGAGCGGGGAGGGACGAAGTATGGCTCTGCCGCCACGGCCACGCCAATTGACCACTCCGCCATGGTTTGAAGGAGCAAGTCCTGTGCACCGGCGCAGTGGTTTAGGTTCGTCTGGAGTAGGCAATGATTACGGTCTGGGTCCATTATCAGTCCGCAATCATTGTCTCCTCCTGCGACGGCTCCGTTCGAACCACACTGGAAGCTGCTAAGGCTGAAGCTGTCATGCCCTTGTTTGTGGAGTGGACTGGGGCCTTACAGTCCTTTCCGCCGACGACATGGTTGGCAGGTAGTTTTGCCGTTTCGCATACTGGGCAGTGTGGGTCGGCAGAGCAGGCAGATGCCAGATGCCCCGGCTTACCGCAGCGAAAACAGAGCCCACTGTAGTCCACACCAGCAGTGCACCTCTGTCGCGCTTGCCCCGTCCTCAAACAACGAAAGCACCTCATGGGTCGGGCGTCCAGAACCTGGACTCTGGCAGAGCTCCAGCCAACGAGGAGTCTGCCAGAATCGGCCAATTGCTTCGCCACCGCAACCGGGCACTGGACCCAAGCAGAGCCGACACCTCCCGGTCCAAGGCGAATTGGACCGACTTGGACTGATATTGCAGGACAACCGGTCTTTCAACCAATTGCCTCCTGCACGTCCGGCCCACTCACGGAGTCGTCAAGGCCACTTATGCGCAGTTCAGTGGCCTTCGTGGGTCTGGAAACCTTGACGTCCTCCGCAAAGACCACTCGCAGCTTTTCCGCAATGCAATCTGCCCCTGCAGCGCCTTCAGCCCCCGGGAACTCCAACAAACGAGCTCCGGTTGCAGCCTGGCGGAACCTAATATCGCTGATACCGAGCTCCACCAGGTCTACACTTTGCCTTGCTTTAGCCATGATAGCCGCATATGTGAGCCCCCTCTCTGCTGCTTCAGGCTGCAGTGTTAGAACGACTGCAGCTGACTTAGGCAGGTGACGTCTGCGCTTCCTTGTCCTTTTCCTAGACCCAGATGAAGCTTTAGCTCCTTGCTTGGCAGAATTCGCAGTTTCTTGCGTGGGAGCCTTATTATTTTTCCCCCTTCTCTTCTTCCCTCTGTCGACTGTCTGCCAACTATCACGAGCAGACGTTGACGGATCCGCGTCGGGAGCCTGTGCACCAGCCGTAGACCCAACCGAAGGAGGGGCAGGCCGCTGCATTCCAGCCGCTTGGGATGCCTCTTGAGAGGCCATGGAAAGGCGTGTCGACATCCTGCCAGCTCTTCCAGCCGCAGCTTTAAGGTCCGCTGCCAATGGCGGACGAATATTTTTTGCTGGCAGAAGACGGTCCTCGATCCCAGCAAACCGAGCGTCTAACATTTTCCCAATCTGAGAAACTGCAGCACGTACCAATTCGTCCTCCAAGGGCCTCTCTAGAGCTGGAGAGCGTACCGACTGGGGCTGTGGTAGTGGCTCGGACACTGACTGCGGCGGTGGTGGTAACCCGCCCAGCAGCGACCATTTGGAGCGAACCTCCTCCTGAATAGCCTCTACCTCTTTGCGGAGGGCATCGACCTCATTCCGCAATCGGTCATTCTCCAGCTGAAGTCTCCGAGTCTCCTCGTTAGAGCTTTTACTGGCGAGCTCCTCTATCGCTACTCTTACGCGTTCCGCTGCGTCCCTGATAGCACGCTGGCATTGACCCTTAAGGTTTTTGGACTTTTGCGTTGTATCCAATACCAACTCAATGTCATGAAGAGCCATTTTTTCTATGGCCTCCGCTGAGCCGGCAGGGCTTTCCACTCTTGTAGAGCCAGAAGTGATCTTGGCGCTGACTAGCGGCCCCACTTCTTCCGCCTCACTCGTGTCGGTGCTCAAATGGCCCGCTAGTGACTCACTCGGGCTATCTGACTCGCTATCGTCACAAGAGCCACGTGGCGTGCCAGGTCGTGCAGACTGGCCTCTCCTGCCACGGCGTGACCCTCTGCCGTCGTAGACTTCAAAGGCACCTTTGACGGCGGCAGCATTTCGCTCGCAGCCGGATCACGCGGCCGTTTCTGGCCTTCGCTCCTCCGGAAATCGGAGGGGTGGTCAGCGTTATTTTTCTTTGTGGGTTCCGGTGTTGCAGACGTGCTGGGAAAAGAACCCAGCGACTCTACATCACGAGAACGTGAGCCTCGCTGGCTCAGTGCGTCCGAATCGGACGGTAGGCGGTCGGTGCCCCCCCCAGAATACGAGGGGCAGACTGAACTAAGTTCAGTGAGGGATTCTCCGGCTGCTGAGCAGCCGGTACCCTCCTGGGGTAATATCTTTTTACGAGACACCATTCATATGATGCTGTACACAGCTTTGCCTTTGTTATAGCGGGGTGGGCCGAACGGTGATCTGCATCAGACCGTGTTTGCCAGCCATTGCTGACTAGCAAACCCGCCGCCCCTACCTCTTACCTCTCCTTCCAGTGTCCCTCTTGCAGGACTCTGTCTTATTCCCATAGTCACTGGCTCGCATCCACGGTCGTGTCTGATAACAGACACATACCAGGAGTGAACTGACCCCCCCGTGACTGTACCCTCCCCAAATTCGCTCCAAGGAAACCCCAAGGAGCGAAATGCACACCATCCGATTGCTTAGATGGCGTGCCCCTTACGGCAGTCCTTAGGGCCGGTTTTTTGATCCGTTGTTAAGGCAACCAATGGTTAGAAATAACAACAAATGGTTAAATTCCAGTAAAATCAGTTTTTTGATCCGTTGTTAACACGACCAATGGTTAAATAAGTAACCATTGGTCATAATAATTAACCACAACTCCGTCGAGGGTTTAGCAAGATGGCGGCTAGTCAACTCTTTGTACCTGCAGCTGTTTCGGGTGATTCTATTGAAATTGAGTGTATTGTGTTATTTTTTCGGACATTACGGTGAAATTTAATACTACTGGCCATATGCAACAATGTTTCGGTGTCAAAATGAAGCATTTTATTGCTATGAGTGTGATGACACGACGCGGTAATTTTTATAGTAAGATTTCAAAGTTCGTTGTGTGGTGTATGGAAGCGAACATGACAATTCAACATAACATTTGTGTAGTTAAAAATTATACTCTGTCAGGAGAAATTATGATGCAGGATATGAAAGAATCCGTTCAGCCCTTATAGCGTGATTGAGTAACAAACATCCAAACATCTTCACAAACTTTCACATTTATAATATTAGTAGGATTTATTTATTTATGAATTGCTCACAAACAACTAAAATTTGACAACAAAGGCCACCTTTACATAAAGGCCCGTGATAACCGTCAAAATGCATTCAGCTGTGCTAGTGTTGCCATGAAAAAATAATGACTCCTTACGTAAAAGTACTCTGCAATGGGTATGTCAGTGTTCATTGCAATGGCAACATAGTTAACCATAAGTCATCTAAACCAATAGTTAAATGGGGATCAAAAAACGTAAACTCTATTTAACAATTGGTTAGTCCTAACCAATGGTCAAATTAACAAATGGTCAACACGATTTTTACTACGGATCAAAAAACCGGCCCTTAGTGGACTCCGTCACGTATCCTCCTTAGTCTGGTCTCTCCCTTTGGACCTTTCCGGCATGAGTGGCTCTACCCGGCATAGCTCCAAAGATCACTGAGACACGCAAGCCCCACCACGACGACAACGTGGGGATACACGGTGGGGCAGTTGACGTAACCTACCGCAGCTACCGCCATCTAGTATCGATGTGTGGAAGTTTATAGTGCAAGCATTGTGAGAGGTTAATAGTGGTTTTTCCCGCTTTTGCTTCGTGATGGACTAGCCCATAGAAAGAAAATTAATTATGTTTACTAGTTTTCGCATTATTAATTATTTTTACGGTGAAAAAATTAGCCAAAAGCGTAAATTTTTTTTTTATTTTTTTTATTTAATCACATGTACAATTTCTGTAGTTTTACTTAACTAGAAAACTATATTAAATGCGCTATATTTAAGTAGTTTCCCTCTAGACCCGCTATGATATTTAAATTGTACCGTGAGCACGTTTCTGGCGTTTAATTGTCACAGTGATGGGCCCTGAACGGGCCTGAACCCTCAAAAAAGTCTGTCAGTCACTATAGAAATACTTACACCACTTGCTCCAAATACGTTGGATATATCAACCCAGCCTGGATTAGGTTCCTTTATTGCACAGATTACTGAAACAAGAATAACAATTAAATAGTTATCTTGACTATACAGGGTTGAAAAAACGAACGGTACATGGAGGAAAAGTATATTAAATATTGAAGATAGCAAATTTTACTCAAAGGAAACATTCCGTTATATTTAAAAATAGGCATGGACATCGCATAAAATCATTATACAAATGTCTTTGCTAAAAATAGCCCTGAGTCTGTACAAAGTTTAATGTACGACAATTACATGCGTATTTATTCATTAGTTACTATTCATCGTATTTAATCCGGACAGTACAGTAAACATTTTTCATTTTAAAGAGTCAATCAACACAAAAATAAGGTGAGCGGCTATGACACTCCATTTGACTTAATATTTTTCAGCAATTCCTTGTAAGTACTCTATGGTTTTATAAACTATTAAGTTGGCACCACTGTTAAAGAAAGCCAATGCTAGCCAACTTCTTGTTAGCACCTTCACATGTACACTGCCGGTGTCTGTGAGACGTGCACAATCGTTGCCAGCTTTCAGGAGAATGGTAAAGGAATATTACTTAGCTCCTTAATTTGTTACTATTTTTATGTAATAGTTATTACTTATATATTTATATTATATATAATTGTATAATAGAGTTATGTATCTTTATATATAGGTATCCAGTTATGTTATATTTCGGTAAGCATGTATTATCTTAAATATACTTATAATTTTGATATATAGGTATATTAATAAGCTTTTGTTTTTATTTTAGTTATTTATATAGTATTTTCTCTATAGTACACCGCGAACTACCTGTTATATTTTCTTGTACATTTCAAATCCATCCAATGGTTGTCTGGAAGAAATTGCTTTAAGCGATAAGACCGCCAATTGTTAGTACTGTGCTCATGTTTGTTATAACTTTGTTTTTATTTTTATGGTGTGCAAACAATAAAGTATACTCTATCTATCTATCTATCTATCTATAAGAATGGAAGAGTAAAACTGTTTAGTTGCTAGGCAACCACTTGTTTGAATTTCGTTTTGTAAGCAAAAAAATTACCTCTAAATAGCCTTTAACAGAGTTTTTACTTGCTCTACGTCAATAGATAACATTTGAATGAATTAAACATCTGTGGAGTACTGACCGTTTATTAAAACAGATTGCAACACATTGCCCTCATCGAATTGTATATGGTGAGCATCATCTTTTATTCATAACTCCCATAGACTGGGCTTTAATGGAACTTTAGGAATTATCTTTTTTTTAAACTTGATTATTTTAGCTGGTAATCGAACCTTCATTAATGCAAAAAATATCATGTTTATGCCACCAATTGATAAAGTTGATAATAAGGATCAAATTACTCTGATGAACATTGTGCCTAAGATTTAAGGAATACCATGAAATCGAGCCTACTTGCTCAAAAAATACCTTGTTTTTAACCGACTTCAAAAAAAGGAGGAGGTTATGTACTCCGCAGGTTTTTTTTTTTTTTTTTTTTTTTTCATGTATGTACACCGATTACTCCGAGATTTGTGGGCCGATTTACGTGGTTGTTTTTTTATTTGGTAGAGAAAGTCCGCGCGGTGGTCCCATATAAATTTTATTGACTTAGGTTGAGTAGTTTTTTAACTAGCTTCAATAATTCAGTTTATTTTAGCTTCGCCTATCTAGATGATCTGCTCATTGGTTCGTTTTTCTGAGAATTCTTGGCCCGATATGCGTTTTTTTTTTTTCATGATAGTGATTGGACGTTTGGAAGAACATGAGCGAGACCTTTGCCCAGCAGTGGGATAGCAAAGGTTAATAAAAATATATTCTCAAATTGGTTATATAAACATTTATGAATCAACCCTCAACTAAAAAGTATAAAATAAAAACTTTTTAACAAAAAATAAAACCGACTTCAAAAACCTCAACTAAAAAGTAAAAAATAATCGTTATATGTATTTTAAAATCTTAACATAAACAACATTTTGAAGGCGGCGTGTGATTTTCATGTACGTTCACATAAACTGTTTTTACTATAGATATTGCGCTCGACTGTACATTACATGACGCAAAGGGTCAACCACGCGCCGCCTTAAAAATGTTGTTTATGTTAAGATTTTAAAATACATGTAACGATTATTTTTTACTTTTTAGTTAAGGTTTTTGAAGTCGGTTTTATTTTTTGTTAAAAAGTTTTGTTTGTTGTTTGTTCATATTTCATGGACTTCCTTTAATTTAAGATACTAGGTATGTTTATTAGACAGATTTGATCCTCATTATTGACCTCATCAACATAAGCCAAACAATACATGATGGTACTCTTTTCTGTTGGTTTTAGTTTGATTCCCAATTCTGGCTAGGATTTTTTCAGAAATCTGTGAATGCAGTTATTCTTATTTTTTTAAACAAAAGAATGAAAGAATGAAATTATTTATTTGCCACAAACTAGGGACACAAAAGGAACGCAACAAAAAAAAAGTAGTTTTATAAAACATTGTGTGCCCCACGGCTTAGCCAAATTGGTCCAGTTCAGCAAATGCCAGGGCACTGGTACCTGACTAAAGAATGTTTCCTTTGAGTAAAATTGGCTATCTTCAATGTTTAGTGTACTTTTCCTCCAAGTCCCGTTCGTTTTTTCCACCCTGTAATATAACCTTCGACTTTTCGAATTCATGTGCGAATCTGAATTTGATTATAACTAACGGCGAAGGAAAATATCATGAGGAAACCTGCACACCTGAGATGGGAGAGCCCGATAAAGTTCTCGATCGTATCTGTAGGTATTCCGAGAACCCGCACTACCTGGGCAAAAGTCTCTCCTTAGAGTACAAACTACGGGTCGCGAGTGCCAGGCATCGTATTCTGACAGCTCATCCACCCAAGGCAAGGTAGATACAAGGCGGAGTTTGTAGTAGGGTCGAGCCATAAATACGCTGTCTCAGCACCCCGTGGTGTGGTGTGCAGGTTTCTTTACCATGTTAACCTTTAGCGTATTAGAATTTGAGTTGACAAAAGACTAGAAGGAAAGGAGACTTACCGATAGCTGGCCTCACGACACAGATAGGCAGGTCATCGCTCAAACTGCTCACAAGCTCTTCAGACACAGCCTTCGCGAAAGAGTATGTGTTTGGCCAGTTCTTGATGAGACTGAAAATAAAGAAAAGTTAGTCATTATTGCAGGAAGACCAAGTGTCTTTACAGCTATTTAAGAAGAATATTTTAATCTACCGTACAATTTTTCATCTATTAAATTTAAAATCAAAACTACAAGTCCTGGCGAAGGAAAACCGATATGTACCTAGGATGCTCAGTGGGGCTATTGAAATTAAAAAGCATCCTAATTTTCGAAATCCTGATTTTGGTAAAGTTGTACGGAAGACAAATTTTTTTTTTGAAATATCTGTCAAGACGCTTGTTATCTTACGGCCAAATTAATATCCTGTATATCCATGATTTGACCTACTAGAGATAGAATTTTGACATAAGCTCCATACATTTAATGTCAAATTTTAATCTCTAGTAGTGCAAATCGTGGATAGATTGGATATTAATTTTAGCCGTTAGTCTTCCTGCGATCACGAACGCTGCAAAGCTTTCGAAACGTCAGAAAAACCAATTTTAATTATATACGCGATGTAATCCGGGGAAACTTGTTTAATTATAATGAGTACTGATCTCCAAAACCTAAGAAATTAGGTAGTTACGGGGACAGCTGTTTGTTTCTTGCAATTTCTGTTTTGGTGCCATAGTAAAAGTTATATAAATACCTAAGTACTCACCTGGCGGTAATATTATTGAGTCTATCTTCATCAACGGTCTCAGCTAGTTTGATCAACGCCTCCGGGTCTACAGGGCTTTTGTAGAAGTCTTCCAACACTTCGGTGTCGATCAGGTGCTCACACGCGTAGGAATATGCTGTGGATACGTGCACGTAGGATCTGGAAGACAAATTATTAATAATAGTATTATGCAAGGTATATTACCAGGCCCCTCAGAAAGTATTGCGAAAAAAAGTTTTTATATATGGGAGACTGGCCAGTTATAATGTTTTTCGAAAATATGATTATTTATAAGTAAAAATAAGTAAGTTCCAATTTCAAAATTTCCCTCCACATTTTTTGCGAGTTAATTCAAAGTATTGTGTCTCACTGAAATATGGATCTGCGCCGGGAACATTTTAGAGCCTTCCAAGGCAACCGTGTATCGTTGGTATAACGAATTCAAGCGCGGTCGACCAACTTTGGGGGATGACGAAAGAAGCGGTCGTCCTTTGACGGCTGTTACCGAAGAAAACGTGCTAGCAGTGAAAAATTTAATCCAAGACAATAGGCGAATTACATATCAGGAGATTCAACACATATTGAAGATTGGATCGGGAAGCGTTCACGAGATTCTACACAGCCATCTTCGCGTGAGGAGGATAGTATCACGCTGGGTGCCGCACAACCTCACCGATGCTCAGAAGCAGGCCCGGGTGGAATGGTGCCGTGATATGCTTAACAAATTTGAAGCAGGCTCGTCTCGGCGTGTTTACGACATCGTTACAGGTGATGAGTCCTGGATTTATCAATACGACCCAGAAACCAAGCGCCAGTCGACTGTTTGGGTGTTTCAAAATGAGCCAACGCCTACCAAAGTGAAGCGATCTAGAAGCGGGGGTAAGATTTTGATCGCTAGCTTTTTTAATTTGACTGGCCACTTGGTATCAATTCCCTTACGGGATCAAAGAAGCATTAATGCCGAATGGTATACTACCAAATGTTTGCCAGAAGTTTTCTCTGTTATAAGCAACAAGCGACCAAACACAGGGCTCCGCGGGCTACTGCTCCACCACGACAATGCACCTGCGCACACCGCACTCAAAACGAGGGACTTCCTGGACAGCACGCCAGTCAAACTCCTGGGTCACCCTCCTTACAGCCCTGATCTAGCACCGTGTGACTTCTTTTTATTCCCAAAAATAAAAAATCAGCTCAAAGGGATACAATTTTCGTCGCCGGAAGATGCGCTGGCTGCGTTCGAGCAGGCTGTAAACGAGGTGTCTGCGGCGGACTGGAAAAAGTGTTTTGAAAACTGGTTTAGGCGCATGAATCTTTGTATAGAGGCTGGTGGAAAGTACTTTGAAAAGATTTGATAAAAATATATGTACGTATAGAACAATTTTTTTTAGTTTCGCAAAACTTTCTGAGTGTCCCACGTATAATAACTTAGTTAGTAACAATTATATTTTCGAGCCGTTTGGGGTAGAAACCCTCGGGTCGTGGGGTCCGAGTGCCCACCTTTTATTTAGGCGATTTAGTTTAGTTTAGTCTAGGCGGTTAGTCGACACTTCACGTGACCAGAAGGCTGGCCTTTACTTTGGTCAAAGATTAAGCATTGCCATACAACGCGGCAATGCTGCCAGTCTTCTGGGCACGTTACCAGTTGAAAGCGACGCGGAGGGATATTTTGATACTCCTTTTTAGTTTTTAGCTTTAGGTGTAGTTTTATTGAGGTTTTTTTATTTTTAAATAATGTATTTAATGTTTTAATTTCGATGTGATTAAAATATTGTGTACATTAATTATAAATAAATAAATAAATAGGTGAATTGGAAATAGTACATTATGATACAAGTGAGCTAAGTTGTTCATTATACTCGAGCCTAGATTGCAGCCCGAGCCGAGAGTATAGTGATCTAAACATGCGAGGAAAAAAACATGAACATATTTTAGATGAATTTAGTTGCACGGGTAAAAAGACGTACTATGGAGAAGTACCGGCAGGAAACTCTTTGTAAAATAATATATCGTAAAATAAGATTGTTGAATGCAGGTTAATGAATGACGCGAGTATTTCCATGGAGTTTCTTGCCGGCTCTTCTCCATAGGACCAACATTTTGAAACCGTGCAACTAGATTCTTAACAAAGAAAAAGAAAGAAAAAAGTTGAGAGGTGTCAAGGGACACCCGGATGGAACGAAGTTCCTTTCGATTCGGTATTGCAGTTGTTATGGGCAAAGGTAGCCACTTAACATCAGGTGGGCCTTTAGCTCGTTTCGCCACACTATACTATAAAAAAATGAAATAAAAATATTAGGTAATATCTGGCTTGCTTTCTATAAGAGAGAGAGAGAGAGAGACAGACAGAGAAACATGAGAACGCCGCACGGCTTACAATAGCTTACTATAGCAAAAAGTGTCGTTACAACTTTTCGTGACAATTTTTTCCGTCTAGCCTCCTTTCACAACGCGCGATAAGGAACACGTTCCAATAAAAAGAAAGAAACTGAAAGTGCATGTAAATACCTACTTATTCGAAATAAAAACTTTTAAATTGAATTGAATGAATTGACGTAATTTCATACGCAGCAGTCAATTAATTTAAAGTTCAAGTTTTAATTATACCAAAATATTTAAATATTCGGACTCTGATCATTGTTAAAACAAATCAAGGGTACGATAAATACGACATGATGATGATCGACAAAATTGTTGTTAAGTCATTTATTTATTTTGTTTTATTTAAATCGTATGCAGAATATTTCCGTACATTGACATTGTTTAACTAACTGCACGGTAGAAATTAAACAATGACAATTTAAAGCTATCACTGATTCTTAACGGCCAAAATTAATATCCAATCTATCCACGATTTGCCCTACTAGAGATAGGAATTTGACATAAGCTCCATACAAAATATGACAGATTTCTATCTCCAGGGGTACGTTCAGTATTATCGTCGGACGACGGCGGACGACGCCCGGAGCGTTGTTTGGTCGTTCAGTTACTCGGAGTGATCGTCCGGGCGTTCACACCAAACCGTTCAGTATTGTGAGCGGGCGTCGTCGAGCGTACGCACCGGTCACCCCGTGAAATAGTAGGGTAAAAGACGCTCTGCTGTCATGTTGACAGACAAAAGTATGAAATGACAGATAATTTGAGGTTTCGATTGTCATATTTGGCAGAGCTTCATTGTTCTAGTGTCAGTTTCATAAGGTCGCCCAAAGTCGTTCAGTAACTCTGAGAAAATCGTAAATGATCGAGCGATATTCGCACCGGGTGACTTTCACACTGAGTGCGTAATAAGTGAACGTAGCCCTGAAGAGTAAATCGTGGATAGATTGGATATTAGTTTTGGCCGATAATCGAGATATTTAGGGGTCGATTTCACATAAAATGGGGTACCACGAATGATTTTACACTAATGAGATCATGACACAAATGAAATCTAAATCACGCTAATGGTATGCATATTTTTTTTGGTTTAAAAACTATGTTTAGCCATATTTATATTGATGAAGATTACTGTTAATAACTTGTGAAAAGTTCATTAATTTGTTATTTCGATGTCAAAGGTTTTAATATTGGTCATAAGAAGACTTAACTTGCATTTTTAACCAAAAAATAAATGTATATATAATAAGTGTGATTTGGATATCATTGGCGTCACGATCTCATTAGTGTAACTTCATTCGTAGGCTGTGAAACTGACCCTTAGCCGATCGAGATATCACGCTCTCCCATCTCAGGTGTGTAGGTTTCCTCATGATATTTTCTTTTACCGTTGGTGATAATCAAATTCAGATTAGCACAAATTTGAAAAGTCGGAGGTTGTATTAAATACAGGGTGGAAAAAACGAACGGGACATAGAGGAAAAGTACACTAAACATTGAAGATAGCAAATAATACTCAAAGGAAACATTCTATAGTCAGGCACCAGTGCCCTGGCATATGCTGAACTGGACCAATTTGGCTAAGCCGTGGGGGCCCGTGGGACACACAATGTTTTATAAAACTACTTTTTTTAAATAATAAGCTCCATACAAAATATGTTGAATTTCTATCTCTAGTAGGGTAAATCGTGGATAAATTGGTTTAATTGTGGCCGTAAGTCAGTAACTAATGCCTTGCAATCTCTGCTAGTCATTGTAAATAAATTATGTCGTAGGATAATTGAAAAAATCGACCATTGCAACCATCCTAGGATTTTCGCAAAGATCCATTGATAATTTTAAAGATTATGATACTTACTTGAGTTTCTTGCAGTCCTTGCCCAGCATGAGAGCCTCCCTGGCTCCGCGTACGTTGATCAAGGTGGCCACGCGGAGGGCCTCGTCGAACCGAGTGGTCGCTGCCATGTGGTATATTATGTCTACCTGTGTAACAATGTTACGTAGACGATATTAAAAGGTATGGATGTGAAACGTAAAACAGGCAGACCAATAAAATAATGGTGAATTAAAAGAAAGAAGTGAATGATGAGATATGAGATAGCGGCTACTAGCGATAAATACCTGAAAATATGTTTTGTGAAGGAAGATACCAGTAGCATACCTAATTGGATATTGATACAGACTGGGCCAGTGACGTAACAGACAGACGGTCGTGCACGGGTTACATATTTATATTTCAGAATGGCTGTATAGCATGGAACTCAAGTAAGCAACAAACAGTAGCACTTTCAACGACAGAAGCAGAATATATGGCAATGGCAATGGTATCTGCAACTCCGAAGGCTTTGTGGCTTCGTCAGCTACAAGCTGAAATTGGTAAAAGCCAGGATGGTGCTATGCATATTCATAGTGATAATCAAAGTGCTATCAAACTTGCGTTTACAGACGCAGAAATTTAGAAGAAAAAAAAAACACATACATTCACTTACATTTGTGTAGAGAGAATTTTGTTAACTGTAAAGTTGTTTTTAGTTTTGTTAAGAGTTCTCATATGATTGCAGATAATATGAGGAAAGGTACAAAATATGATAAACAATTTGTTTTGTATAAGAAAATAGGTTTGCGTTCTATAGGGGATGATGAGAAAGATGGTTGAACGCAACTGGTTGTGGTCCTTTGTCTTCAAACTTTGTCTTCAAACTTATAGGCGACGAGAAGACTCTGCGAAGTTTGCCAAAAAAACCTTAACAATAACCCTAACCTTATTACAATGGTGTTATTCAGTAATTGGATCGAAATGATCAGATGGCAGTTGCCTGTTGGTATTCAGCAGCTCTGGTTAGACTGAACAGAACCCCTAACATCTCAAGAAGATGTGACAGTGATCTTTAAAACCCACCTCTTCTGTGATCATCTTCCAGTCCATATCGCTGATGCCCAATCTAAGTTCTGCCACGTCTCCTGCTACCGGCACGATCTGGTCTGCGAAGTTTGGTTGCCGCTCTTTGAGCATGTCGTACACCTGAAACAATTGTCCTTTTTAAACGAATTAAAAAAGAGGAGATTTAAAATTCGTTTATTTTTACCGTAAAAGGGAATCAATATTAGTCGAAAGAATGTTGGAGAATTTCTCATAGATACCCACCACCCGAGAAAGATGAATGGTTATATCGGACTCGTACCGACTAACGGCCAAAATTTATATCAAATCTATCCACGATTTACCCTACTAGAGATAGAAATTTGACATATTTTGTATGGAGTTTATGTCAAATTCCTATATCTAGTCGGGCAAATCGTGGATAGATTAGATATTAATTTTGGCTGTAAAACAATCACGGTATTCTTCCTTCTACCTTTGACTGGGGCAGATATCACACGGATTCCACACTGTATTATCTCATACTCCCGGCAGAAATAATATAAAACAAACCAGACCTTTCATTACCATCTTCGTAGCAAATCCAAATTCCAAAAACGCCGATCACGCGGTCTTCCATCTTTCGAATACAGTTTATCTCAGTATAAGATCCCAATAGTCTTGTTGAAGTCATCATCCTCCTGCCCTTATCCCAATTTATTTGGGGTCGGCGCAGCATGTTTTTTTCTTCCATACATCTCTATCAGCCGTCATCTCTGTGTTTACTTTCTTTCTATTCATATCAACTTTCACACAATCCATCCATATTTTCTTCGGTCTCCCTCTTTTCTTATAGCCATCAACATTCATACTTAAAACTTTCCTCGTAACATGCTCCCCATTCCTCCTCATCACATGTCCATACCATGATAGTCTGATGCTACTTAACTTCTCTGTCACTGGCGCTACTTTCAGACTCCCTCTTACATATTCATTCCTTATCCTATCCATTCTCGTTACACCACACATTCCTCTTAACATTCTCATCTCAGCTGCATGCACTTGCCTTTCATTAATCCCTTTCGTAGCCCAACATTCCGATCCATACAGGACAGCAGGTCTTATCATGGTCTTATAGATTTTCCCCTTCAGTTTAAGAGGAATTCGGGAGTCACATGTAGTTCCCGTGACCTGCCGCCATTTCAACCATCCTGTGTTAATTCGGTGCTTGACTGTCCGGTCAATTTCGCCATCGCTTTGCACAAGTGAACCGAGGTACCGAAAGTCGGAGCAGACTGGCAAGGGCACGCCATCTAGCGCAATAGCAACAAAACCGGAAAGACCGCCGAAATCGCAGAACATGTATTCCGTTTTAGTTCTGCTGATTTTCAAGCCAACGTTCTCCAGATTTTGTTGCCATTTTGCCAATCTACTCTGGACCTCAAGTCCATCTTCACCAACAAGGACAATGTCGTCAGCAAACAGCATGCACCAGGGTGCCTCTTCCTGGATTTCTGATGTCAAAGCATCCATTATCAGCAAGAAGAGGTAAGGACTTAGAGCCGACCCTTGGTGCAAGCCTACAGCCACACTGAACTCGTCGGTGTTGCCAGCGGCCGACCGAACGTGGGTACTAGATTGGCTGTACATAGCACGAATTAACTCCACATACTTTGCAGGCACACCTTTCTCTTTCAGCGCCCACCACAAGACCTCGCGGGGTACTCTGTCGTACGCCTTCTCTAGGTCAACGAACACCATGTGCAAGTTCTTATGCGCACGTCTATACTTTTCGCATATTTGGCGGAGTGCAAATGTGGCATCCGTTGTCCCACGACCTGGCATAAATCCCATCTGGTTTTGGGTGATCTCACTCTCCTCTCGCAATCTTTTCTCTATCACCTTCTCCCATACTTTCATACTGTGTGACATGAGCTTTATTCCTCGATAGTTGTTGCAGTCTTGTACATCACCCTTATTTTTGAAGATGGGCACTAGCGTACTATTACACCATTCTTGTGGGATCGTTTCTTCATGCAACAACTTGTTGAAGAATAAAGTCAGCCAGTAACATCCATCTTCTCCTAATAATTTCCATACTTCTACTGGTATACCATCTGGTCCCATTGCTTTCCCATTTTTCATACTTCGAATCGCCCTTCTGACTTCATCCATACTAATTTCATTCACCAAACCCCTATTTACATGCACCTCTTTAAGTAGGCCAGACCATACATTCTCTTCATTCATCAACCTTTCAAAGTATACCTTCCAACGCTCTTTTATTTCATCATCTTTTGCTAAGACCCTACCTGCATCATCTTTTATACATTTTATATGAATTATATCTCTTGCTCTCTTTTCTCTAGACTTTGTTATGCGATAGAGCTCTTTCTGGCCTCTAGGGAATTCTAACGAGTTATACAAGTCATCCTGAGCCCGAGTTCTCGCCACAGCTACTGTTCTTTTTGCCTTTCCCTTCCATTCTTTGTAGATATTCTTCTTTGTCTCTTTTAAATCTACATTTATGTTTTCAACATCCTGCCATTCTTTAAACGCACTCTTTTTTTCCTTAAGTATCTTTTGCACTTCTTCATTCCACCACCATGTATCCTTATCAATTATACCCTTTCCTTTCGATTCTCCACACACATCTTTTGCTATTCTTCTTACACCATCCGCTATTTCATTCCAACATTCATTCACAGACTTCCCTTCCATTTCCTTCATTTCTATCATTTTATCTACCACTTTTTCCCTGAAAACACTCGCAAACTCCTTCTTTTCCAGCATGCGCCATCTTGTTCTAGGTGGGGGCCGTTCTTTGTTCCTGTTAAGCGGGACACTGATTTTCACCTCCATTATGAGCAGTCTATGTTGCGAGACTAAACATTCGCCCGGCAGCACTTTACAGTCTTTGACTCGATTAAAACTATTTCTTTTAATGAGAAAGTAATCAATCTGAGTCGTGTGGTGGCCACTTTTATAGGTTATGAGGTGTTCGTCTTTTTTCTTGAACCACGTGTTTGTTATCGCCAGGTCGAATGCGGTAGCAGCTTGTAACAGTGTCTCGCCGTCGGCATTACGGTTTCCGTACCCCCACCCCCCATGCACTCTCATACCCCTGATTACATTTGCCTACATGCCCATTAAAATCACCGCCCACAAATATCTCTTCACTCTCTGATATATTCATCATCATAGCATCAAAGTCCTCCCAGAATTTTTCTTTCACTACATCTTCACACCCTGTCTGGGGTGCATACACACTAATTACATTCAAGACCAAACTCTCCACAATCACTTTTACAACTATTATTCTGTCGCTAACCCTTATAACATCCGTCACACATTCTTTCAACTCACTATCTAACACTATGCCTACACCATTACGCTTTCCATCGCTTCCACAGTAATAAAACTTATAACCTTCTCCTATCTCTCTCGCCTTTGAACCCTTCCACTTAGTCTCTTGCAAACACGCTATGCTTATTCGTCGTCTTTTTAACACATCCGCTAACTCTCTTCCTCTTCCAGTCATCGTACCTATATTTCAACTCGCACACCTGAGTCTAACATCCCTCATTCTCCGAGCTTGCTTCTTACGTCGCACCCGCCCGTTATGGTGCGACAACCCTTGTCCGCTTCCCACAGTGGCCGGGTGCTGCCCCTGCGCGTCGCCTACGGGGTACGCACTAGTCCTAACATCACAACAATCTTTTATACTCATCATGCTGCTAAGGGTTTCGGCTTCAGTTTTACGACCGGCCGCCTGCCTCACATCAACCCTCCTTGGGAATGCTGTTGTTGGTGGTTAACCGCCACCTACGGTTTCATTGCAATCTCTCTAACCAAATCATACCATAACCAGCCACCAGGTTCAGATCATAACATACTAAATAAGCTCTACTAACCGGGACATTGAAGTCTTCGTTTTAAATACCAGGGTGGCAACGTCGACTGCAGATGTTGTCTCAGTATCGCAATTATTCTAATTAATTAATTGATACTTACGGGATCCTGTAACATGTCATTCAGTCTCTGTTCAATGGCTTTTCCTTTCTTGGGCCTCAGCAGAACGAATACTTTCGATATTTTAGTCGCTCTGAATCAAAATAATGTTCACAAAGTCAATAAATTTGTTCTGTGTTGGAATACATTTTTACTTAACAGAATATTTCGACTTCGCCACTTGAAAAGTTAAAGTACTTTTTTATAAACGTTGGGAGACAATGATTTCTCCTGTATCTTATCGTGGGTTGTAGCTGTGCTTCCATACACAAATTTCACATTCACAAATATCCATCCTTGGAATAAATATCTGTAGGCCATAATAATACTTGTATGAATAGTATTAAAAGAGCCTCCAGTCACACCTTGGCCACTCGATACAATATAAATGTTGGCACCACCTACATATACAAGATTACGTCTGTATACGAACGCACACACACGTGAAGGTTAGGGATGCTCGCCGCTCGTAGTGCCGACTGGGTTCCAAGCGCTTCTCAGTAGTTCTCAGAGATGGCGTGCTTGTATAGCGACATCCATTGCAATATTGCAGTCCAATTGCAGTCAGACTGCGGGTGCGTGCGGGGCGCGGGCGAGGAATCTTAAATTGGCGGGGGGCGGTGAGTGGCCGTTCTGTACGTTAGTACTATTAGATACCTATTCTGTGCTCCAGACCTAATAATGTTAATAGATTTTCGGACTCTCAGGAGTCTCTGAAAAACTTATTGACGAAAGGCAATGATGTCTTCATGTCGATATGACAACTAAAGGCCCTCACCTGAAGAGTTTCTCAATGAGCTGCTTGCCGAGGAAGCCGGAGCCGCCCGTCACGAACACCGCGGCGCCGCTGTAGAACTGCTGCACGGCCGAGTCTCCGCGCGCCGTCAGGTCGTGCATCGCCTCCTGACGGGACAGAACCTTCGCCTCAAGCTCCTGGGCTGGATCCATTTCTTCTACTACCACCATGATTCAGAAAGAACTAGAAAAATTATAATTAGTACGGGTAGACATAACATAACATAACATGACGCCTGTATTTCCCCGAAGGGGTAGGCAGAGGTATATAGTACACCCACATTTCGCCAGTTATGTTATAAGTCCCATGTAATAGGGGGCGAGCCTATTGCCATTAACCGGGCACAAATCCAGACTCCGGGCTGCTACTGAGAATTTCCAAATGAAAAAACCCAATAACACTTTGCCCGACCCAGGAATTGAACCCAGGACCCCATGCTCAGCAGTCGCGCTTGCGACCACTAGACCAACGAGGCAGTACGGGTAGACGACATCTATATATACATGCTGAAATTTGAGTCGCTTAATTCCCGAAAGAGGGTCATTATACTCATCATTATGAACAACTTTTACTATGGAAACAATCCTGAAATCGCGAAAAAAAATCTGTTGGTCCCTACATTTGTGTTCTCTTAAATCAATAAAATGTAGGGACCACCTGATTTTTTTTTCGCGAATTCAGGGTTGGTCCCTTAGAAAAAGTTGTTCATAATGATGAGTACAATGACCCCTTTTCGGGAATTAAGCGACTCAAATTTCAGCGTGTATATGATATTGAATTAACTGTAAAGTTCGCCGTGTTGATTGTTCAATTCAATTCAATTTTTCAATAACGATTAAGTAACTATTGTCATAGTTCTCGATAGAAAAGAAAGAAGAAAGAAAAATTATATATTGCCACAACAAGACGATAATATGTCGATGCCGTCACCCTGAGACGTATTCAATGAGAAATGAAATTCGTCACCGCGAGGAGAGTTCATGGTAGCTTACTTGGTGCCGTTGGGCATTGAATCAACGAACCGCTACATAAAACAGCTTTTTCATCAGAAATTGATCAAAAATCAGGTTGTTTTTTTTTTATGGATTTGACAAACGAGCTTGTTATAAAAAACCAACTCAGTTTTACTTCATTATGAATAACGTTCATTTTTAGGGTTCCGTACCCGAAGGATGCCAAACGGGACCCTATTACTCTCGCTACGCTGTCCGTCCGTCCGTCCGTCCGTCTGTCTGTCACAGGGCTGTATCTTTGTAACGGTAATAGATAACCAGATGAAATTTTCACAAAATATGTGTTGCTACGAGGTGTATCACGACAAATACTAAAAACAGAAAAAAGTCTAAAATCAAAGTCTAATCCATACAAGAAACCTCTAAAAACATGCATTGTTTCAACGGTTTTGTTCCTGCTCTATCTTCAAAACGGTAATATATACCGGCGTCAAACTTGGTCAGATTATAGTGCATATTATGTAGTTTAGCAACAAATACTAAAAATAAGACAGACATAGACATATGTGGTGGTACCAGCGTAAGAAAGACATGGAAAAATGCATATTTCGTACACTGTGCGTTGATGTCTTTTGGTAAACTCTCGTAAATTAAATTAGTTTTTATGGGGTATCAGGTCGTTGAGAGGTACGGAACCCTTACTGCACGAGTCCGACTCGCACTTGGCCGATTTTTTAAATAGCAGCAGTACAATATTTATTAATTTATGCATATTTTGTAATTATCATGTCGGTAACCTGTCTAAAACAATAAATACAAATATAATTATGCAAGTGCCTACTTTACCTTTAGGTCAATCCGGCTCTGGATGAAGATTTTATTTATTATTTAGATAAAAACACTGAAGTACTGTCCTAATTTGTAAATATTAGAATAATAATGTTGATAAATAATATCTCACCACTTTTGAACAAAACACTACACACTAGCACCCATGCTCGCAATCACTCACAGAATGCGGTAGAAACACTCGTAGACATTACTACATATATTAAAGGGAAACTATAATATGCATGTATTAAGGTGGCTTCACACCGTCGAGGCGTGGCGTGGATGGGCCGAGCGAGAATTGAAATTTGTATAGCAATAGTTCAATTCACGTCACGTTAGTAGGTATTATTATATAATGCTTAAATGTACATAAATTAAATAAGACATTTCATTCGAGCCCCGGTCAGACAGCTAATATAAAACTATCTGATCATAACCCGAATGAAAGTCTTCATTATTGCGGAGTCCACTTTACCTGCAATAACTTGCAGGATGCTATTAGTACTGCCCCGCACTCTGCTTAGCAGGGAGGCGGTTCGTTTGCGCATAATAGCATGAAAGCCATCAACCCGCGCCTCCGCAAACATGTTAGATGCACTACAGAAGCGGGGCAACCCTAACAACATCCTGAATCCATTATTATACTGGACGCGCAAGGCATTGAGCGATCTCTGTGTATAGCTGACCCACAGGCTGCTCGTATAGAACGTTTGGCAGTATGCTTTAAAAAGTGTAATTTTTACTTGTTCACTGCAACGAGCGAACCTGCGTGCCAGCATATTACTTTTGACCGCCAATGCCCTGCGCTCCCTATCAATGTCCATCTGGTCATCAAGATCCTCGGTAACATAGTGGCCTAGGTATTTGAACTGGGTAACCCGTTTGAGTTCTATGCCATTCAGCTTTATTACGGGCACACTGGATGGACATTTACCGGAGACCTTAAAGACCAAATACTCACTCTTTTTGCAGTTGTACAAAAGTCCATGTTTTGTCGCATAACTCTTAAAAAACTAAAATGAAAAATAAAAGTCTTTATTAAAAAAAAGGATTTTTTGTATACAGTTATAGACGAAGTTCTGCGAACAATCTTAGTGAAGACAAAAAAAAACCGTGCTCCTACGTGTATATCCGCGCGTAGCTCAAGGTTTCATCAGGATTCATCACGAAATAAATTTATCTTTACTACAAATTATGTACGTGGGACACTCAGAAAGTTTTGCGAAACTAAAAAAAATTGTTCTATACGTACATATATTTTTATCAAATCTTTTCAAAGTACTTTCCACCAGCCTCTATACAAAGATTCATGCGCCTAAACCAGTTTTCAAAACACTTTTTCCAGTCCGCCGCAGACACCTCGTTTACAGCCTGCTCGAACGCAGCCAGCGCATCTTCCGGCGACGAAAATTGTATCCCTTTGAGCTGATTTTTTATTTTTGGGAATAAAAAGAAGTCACACGGTGCTAGATCAGGGCTGTAAGGAGTACCCAGGAGTTTGACTGGCGTGCTGTCCAGGAAGTCCCTCGTTTTGAGTGCGGTGTGCGCAGGTGCATTGTCGTGGTGGAGCAGTAGCCCGCGGAGCCCTGTGTTTGGTCGCTTGTTGCTTATAACAGAGAAAACTTCTGGCAAACATTTGGTAGTATACCATTCGGCATTAATGCTTCTTTGATCCCGTAAGGGAATTGATACCAAGTGGCCAGTCAAATTAAAAAAGCTAGCGATCAAAATCTTACCCCCGCTTCTAGATCGCTTCACTTTGGTAGGCGTTGGCTCATTTTGAAACACCCAAACAGTCGACTGGCGCTTGGTTTCTGGGTCGTATTGATAAATCCAGGACTCATCACCTGTAACGATGTCGTAAACACGCCGAGACGAGCCTGCTTCAAATTTGTTAAGCATATCACGGCACCATTCCACCCGGGCCTGCTTCTGAGCATCGGTGAGGTTGTGCGGCACCCAGCGTGATACTATCCTCCTCACGCGAAGATGGCTGTGTAGAATCTCGTGAACGCTTCCCGATCCAATCTTCAATATGTGTTGAATCTCCTGATATGTAATTCGCCTATTGTCTTGGATTAAATTTTTCACTGCTAGCACGTTTTCTTCGGTAACAGCCGTCAAAGGGCGACCGCTTCTTTCGTCATCCCCCAAAGTTGGTCGACCGCGCTTGAATTCGTTATACCAACGATACACGGTTGCCTTGGAAGGGCCTTCATCCATGAATGCCATTTGAAGTCTATCGTACGATTCATCCGGTTTCAGGCGACACTTGAAATCGTATAAAATCATAGCTCTAAAATGTTCCCGGCGCAGATCCATATTTCAGTGAGACACAATACTTTGAATTAACTCGCAAAAAATGTGGAGGGAAATTTTGAAATTGGAACTTACTTATTTTTACTTATAAATAATCATATTTTCGAAAAACATTATAACTGGCCAGTCTCCCATATATAAAAACTTTTTTTCGCAATACTTTCTGAGGGGCCTGGTATTTTCCGATTATTACATGAACTGACCAGAAGAAGAAGTTTTACAACAAGAATGACAGCCCGCGCAAAGCACAGTGTCTCCATCTTTATATTACTACAATCAAATAGACCCAACGGAGTCACTAAATACATTTTAATTTATAAATGAACACTAAAATAATTAACCAGTCGTCGTGATAAAACTAATATTAATTTAGATAATCTCTAAACATTATATAAACCAACAAATCATGCCAGATATTAAAATATGAAACATTATAAAGCGGAATTATATATAGCGCGCCCATACGGCCAGACTGACTCAAGCGCGCTCTCGGCGCTTCTAAATTACCTAAAGAACAACATATGTATATGGGCTAGTGTTGCCATCAATTTTGTTTACACTTTTTTGACAGAACTTAATATATTAATCTTTATTACTGGTCAGTATTGAATTTTTCTTCCTGGCGTTGGTTGAACATTGCGCCCTCTAGTGTAATTTGAGAGTAATATAGCTTTCCATAGCTTATAACATTAAAATATTAATTTATACTCGGACTCAGACCAATTAATGTCTATGCTATATCGAATATCGATGCTTACAACGCAATCTATTGCCATTTTGAGGTAACTAGTTTATACAATGAATGACTTTTAATTAGATTATGAAGTATTTTGAAATAAATATCCTTTATTTCTAGAATTTGCTATGTAGTTTGCTGTTGTATTTGTTGTACTTTGCAAAGATCATCAAAGTTGTATTTGTTGTACTTTGCAAAGATCATCAAAGATCAAAGAAGATACCTTTTTGTTTAGCAAAGTTTAATATTTGATGATCCGTATTAATTAAATTAATGTTGTAAATAATGTTAATATTATGATAATTATAATTCGAATATTCTAATTAGATTAATGAAATGATTAATTTAAATGTTGTTAATTTAATTTTGTGGTTCTGATAATTCCGCTTTATATTGTTTCATATTTTAATATCTGGCATGATTTGTTGGTTTATATAATGTTTAGAGATTATCTAAATTAATATTAGTTTTATCACGACGACTGGTTAATTATTTTAGTGTTCATTTATAAATTAAAATGTATTTAGTGACTCCGTTGGGTCTATTTGATTGTAATAATATAAAGATGGAGACACTGTGCTTTGCGCGGGCTGTCATTCTTGTTGTAAAACTTCTTCTACTGGTCAGTTCATGTAATAATCGGAAAATAGATAATTTGTAGTAAAGAGAAATTTATTTCGTGATAAATCCTGATGAAACCTTGAGCTACGCGCGGACATGTACAACCAGCGCTCACGCACCCATACAAGGTGTTGATCTGGGCCCCAAGTCTGCTAATTACACTAAAAAACCAACCATCGCCATTCCACCGACACCCTACTGCAGGGGGTGTCAACTTCCTAAGCGACGAATGCCAGCACTGGAAGGATTTGCAAAAACGGAACAGCGCTCTACGAAAGAATGAGATGGTAGAAACAAGCGCGATTGAATACATATCTACCATTGTAGTATATTTCAGTGTTTGAAGATTCTTCTAAGTAGTCTGTGTTGAAGATTACCGAAATTATGATAGTATTCACTTTTATGAAATGGCAACACTTACTAAACTTGTCAAAAAATAAAAAACGGATTTTCCTAATTTTTATTTCGAATTTATGCCCGATTAATCTTGTTTTTCTGCCGGATTGTTTCCTAAAGTTCAATGTTGTGAATTTTGCTGAAAGATAGAGACTCATTAGTGTGAAATTTACACTTTTTCCTTATGTTACAACAATTTATGAGATAGAGACTCCAGTGTGAAATTCAAGCTTTTGTGTAGTTTATCTGATTGATTTCATTATATGTATTTGTTCGATACTGACGCTTTTGGATTGTTTTTCCACCATGGCTGGAAAAAAAAGTGTAAAGTGCGCAAAATACGGGATAACCTCAAAGGAAGATTCTTTCACAGGTTTCCTCTCCCGTCCATGAATGGGTCTCTTAAGTAAGTAGATGAATAAAGTGCCATTAATTAATAAGGCCAGGCATAATAGTTGGAATTTAACACTTCATACAAATACATTTTTCAGGACTAAAGTTTGGGCAACATTTTGTCATCCCGATGATGATGATTGGACCTGTTGGATGATTGGGCCTGGATAAATTATTGGAGAAGTACAAACAGCATAAGATGCTATGTGGTGGTGTGATGTTTTGATGATTCGCAATTTACCAGCAGTGACAGAAAAAGATTACTTAAGTAAGTTTGCTATTCCTACCGGAGCTCAAAATATATTAGGCCGATTTTGAGATGAATAGTGTAATCCATCTAGAGAAGAACAACAATCGGAAGTGAGTAGTATTTTATTGACTTGCTTTATGCTGATTGTCAACCTCTTTGCAGGCAGCTACAACATGCATTACTTTTCTTATAATTGTTGCCACTATTATAAGATATCTTAAAATTAAGATACTTTTTAGTTATTTTTATTTGTACTTGGCTACACCCTGTTTTTTCTTTCTTTGTCTTGTCTTATTTAGTAAACAATCTTGGCATGTCTTTTTAATACAATTCGTCAATAACTATTATTAAAAGACATTATGTTAATGATTTTGAAGTTATGTTAATGAAATTACAATCACATGAGACTTTCCATCTTCATGTCTCAGTTTGGCGAACCGACTTGCGGTACCATTTAGGCAACAGCCTAGGCGGTATTGAAGTTGTCGTGGGTAAAGGTAACCGCTTAACATCAGGTGGGCCTTTAGCTCGTTTCGCCATCCTATACTATAAAAAATAAAATAAAAAATACTATGATACATTTGAATATTTAGGTGTTTTTTTTTCTTTTTATAAAAAATATTTAAAAATGTAATTTATAAGGTAATAACTAAATAAAGGAGATAATAATAATATTATTTTTTAAAACCTAATTACATGTGTAGATCTAGTAATTAGGTACATTTAATCAATAGTTATTTGAATAAAGAGACATGCCAATAAAATTTTGCTAGTATGTCTGATGTTCTGTGAGAGGATGTATGCGAGGGTGTCCACTGTTCCATGTTAAGGTCATAGGTATATGTAATTTTGTCATATAAAATTTGTCATATATGTAAATTGTAATATCATCGTTATATTGTGTATCGTTTCTATGTTAATTAATGTAATTGGTTTTTGTACCGTGTTAATTTAAAATTTATAGTTATATAAATAAATAAAAAATAAATGCCAAGATTGTTTACTAAATAAGACAAGAGAGAGAAAACAGACTACTGCATGGCTAGTTGTGGCAATAAATCATTTTTACTTCTTTTTTTTTCTTTATACCTACTGGAGATATGGAGTATTAATGATTTTCTCAAAAAAAAAATTGAAATAAAAACACCTAAATATTCAAACGTATCATAGTATACAATAAATTAACGTAGTGAATTTGTATGTTTCAGCAACCAAAGTCAACCGTTGAAATGCAAATGGAAGTACATCCCGGTATTCCAAATCCAAAGAAGAGTTAAATATTCAGCATCATTTATATGTATAATCATCTTGACAGCCCAAGCTTGAAAAAGGTAGTTGGAAAAAGTCAATATTAATATTTTTAATATATAATTTTAATATTTATTTTAAAATAATTAAAATCTTTATATTTTTATCAATTTAAATCTTAATATATATAATTCTTCTGTACGTTTGTCTGTCACCTAACTCCTCCTAAACGACTGGACCGATTTGGGTGAAATTTGTATTTATTATAATTATTTTACTAAAAAATGGGCTTGCATTTGATTGCTACCTCACCTGTTGTTAAGTGATCGTGCAGTCGACGATGGTGTACCATTCGTGCCTTGAAGACTACCAGATTATACCTATAGGAAAACACAGATAAGCAAGGCAAGGCATTCTACTCCTTAGCGGTGTGCATAATAAAAGTGTTAGAAAAACGCTTTGTGCATAAGGGTGGAATATCAACCGTGTAAGGGTGGCGCATTGCCTCTCATCTCTGACTTTTCGATGGTAGAACCTACTGGTGAAAGCCAGAAATGTGTGAATAACAGTCCTTTGATATTATTAATTGCACATTTCCAGGAGTCACGGAGGAGCAAAAGTATCTTGTTGATCCTTGATGCAAAAAAGGAGTGGAACTCACACCCAAATAGAAGCTTTATAAGAGATGTTACAAATCTGCTGTTAGATGGCTACCGAGATCATGCTCATCAAGATCGAACAACAGAAATAGCTAGCCATGCTTTTAATTTTATGGCTTTGGAGACATTTCAAACAACCAATAGCCTTTTAATGATCGGGGGATCATGTCACAGCAAATAATTAGCTGTACTCATTAAGGAGGTAAGTCTAAACCTTTTTAGGATTCCATACCCAAAGGGTGCTGATGGGACCCTATTACTCTACCTACGCTGTCCGTCCGTCAGTCTGTCACGGGGCTGTATCTTTTTAAGGTAGTCAATTGAAATTTTCATAGATGACGTGTTACTATGGCCTCTACCATGGCAAATAATATGAAAAATTAAAAATTCTAAGCTCAAAGTGTGTCCCCCATACTAGAATCGTCGAAAAAATTTTTTTTTTCAAGTTCCTGATGGCTATACATAAAAGCATCAGAATATGTGTTATTGTAGTGCGTACTATATAGTTCAACAACATACGGCAATCACGGTCATGTGTAGTATCTTGAAACACATCAACGCACTGCATCTTGGTTAACTCTCATAAATCAGATCAGTGGCAGTGACACTGGCTCCGCCTTACCCGGGCGGAGTGCGTCCATGAGGATATTGCCCACGGGAAAAAAAGAATAGACCACCTCCTTACCACCTGTGGATGTCGTAAAAAGGCGCAAAAGGAATCCTGTCAAGAGTATTGCCAGCGCTTACTTTGACTGACAGTGAATAACTCTAACGGCCAAAATTAATATCCAATCTATCCACGATTTGCCCTACTAGATATAGGAATTTGACATAAGCTCCATACAAAATATGTCAAATTTATATCTCTAGTAGGGCTAATCATGGATAGATTGGATATTAATTTTGGCAGTAAATTATTATCACACATCCGTCAGACAAGCTTGGTGATTATGGCAATGATATTTACAGTAATAATAATTGATTTCTATGATCAAATAATTGTTTTTAAATATATATTTTTACTTTCAGATGAATCACTGCAAGACGCCATTGCTACAGCTACAGTCATTTCAAATATTGAGCAGTTGTTTGACTCCGCGAACAGACATACTCCAAATCAAAACAGAGGGAAGGAATTCCTCACAAACATGACCTCAACCAGGCCTCATATAATTTATTTCAATAAATGAAATTATATTTTAATGCCATGAAGTTCTAAGAGTTGGTTAAGGACGCTAAATGCGATAGAAATATTTTTTTAACAATTTAAATCCTAAAAACATAAATGTGAAAGTTTGTCAAGATTTGTTGAAGAGATTTTGATGTTTGTTACTTATTCACACTGAAATAGCTAATGGCCAAAATTAATATCCAATCTATCCACGATTTACCCTACCTGAGATAGAAATTTGACATATTTTGTATGGAGCTTATGTCAAATTCCTATCTCTAGTAGGGCAAGTCGTGGATAGATTGGATATTAATTTTGGCCGTTAATGTATTTGGATGAAATTTAGCACACAGGTAGATAATAACCCGGATTTATCCCAAGAAAATAAACAGTTCCCGAGGGATGCGTGATAAGTCTTTCTGTGATAAGCCAAATTATACCAGAGCAAAGCAAAGGTGGACCGACGACCTGGTGAAGGTCGTGGGAATCCGCTGGATGCGGAAGGCACAGGACCGGTCGTTGTGGCGATGCTTGGGGGAGGCCTATGTCCAGCAGTGGACGTCTTTCGGCTGAAATGATGATGATGATGAAAGCCGCGGTCAAAGTCTAGTAAAAAAAATAAAAAAATATGGCAAAATATGTGGAAACTAACTGTAACTCTTTATCTATCTGTCTGGACCCGTATTTTTTGCGAAATAAATTATTCTTATTCTTAATAAATATAATGGGCATTTACAATAAAGAGTGCCCTTTGCATTTTGCGCTGTCCTATAAATTATTAAGAAACCAAAGGCCATCTATTATCGTTTTCTGTTTATTTAGAAAATGTATTATGTAATCTTGGTCTAAACTAGTTTATTTTAGTGATTTTACTGTAATAATTGTAAAATAAGATGAAACTAAGTACTGAACTCCCTAATTTTTTAAGTATTTCATATTTACTAAGACAATTTATTTATTTATTTAATTCGAAACAAAGATTTATAAAAAGTTGAACGATGGTAAAGTGAATGAAGCCATCATTTACATAAATTGTAAGACACAAGTAATAACTTTGTTATTATTACTTAACTGCAAAATGTCACAAAAGCGACACATGACTCGCTTTCTTGTCCCAAAAAAATCATATCTTATTGAAAAATGGACTATATCTTGTTGATTTGCATATCAGAATGATTTATTAAGAATAATTTATCAATCTTAGTTATTAGAACAACTGTTTATTTACATTTATGAGCATGTTGTGGTATGAGTATTTATGTAACAAAACTGAAAAAATACTCATATATTTATCCAAAAATATTGGGTACACACAGTACACATTTGAACGAAAATACCCTAATATACGAACACTGTAAAGAGGTTTAAACAAGATCTGCTACCACAACTGTTTTGTTAAGTAAAGTAAGCTCTATTTGATTTAGTAGTTACAGTTGTTACATGATAGTGTTGCATACATCAATCAGCCCGTTATAATATATATAAGAATTTTTAGGATAATAATTGTCAAATCTAGGAATGCAATTTAATAACAATTAAATTTGGGTACATAAGTAGCAATTAACTGTAGATATAATCCAAACCCCACATCAGTTCAATTTATTGCAGCGCTTAAACCAGTATCTTGATAAATCTAAGTATATACTCATGTGAATATCGAAAATTGTGGTAACTTTTTTGTATTTATTAAAAATAAGTGATACAAAATAATTGTAAACCCTTCTCTACATCTTATCTAGTTATATTGAATGTCGAGGGTGAAGAAGAGATTGACATACATAACTCAGTGTTCTGGTGAAATGCTAGCATGTGCATAAGCACATAAGTAAACATAAGTTTACAATTTTATAATAAAAATATGGTAATTGGTTGCTTTAATTGTAAAAATATTATGCTTGCGGATCCAAACACTGAAATATTATATCATTCTTATACTTACATCATTTTAAGGAATACTATGATGAAAGAAGCAATCTAAACTACGTCCAGTACAATATCTGTAAAACGGTAGTAGAGAACGCCGCAAATTTATTTAGGATTTAAAAGCAATGAAAGGAAAAATAAATGTATTAAAAATGTCTAAAACTTTGTTTTCTTTGACATTCTATTACGGCGAATTTTTAATCCAGATGTTAGTTTATTTTTAATTTCTTAAACCTACAACAAATTTTCATTTTGCTGTTCTTGCACGAGTATGTATTATAAACATTTTATAATGCATACATTGTTTAAAAACTGCAAAATGAAAATTTGTTGTAGGTTTAAGAAATTAAAAATAAACTAACAACTATTCAAAATTCCCGCCATTCCCGTGCTCCACGAAAGTTTCCGATGGCATAAACGGGCGCGCTAGTGTGCTCTCATGTAAGCAATATAGTTGTATGAAGTTGTTGTTCTTCTCTTGAGTATAATGTTCTGTGCCCTACTGACACTCATAAACAACTGTGACAAAATGGGTAGTCTGCTAAAACTTAAATCTCGTCGGAATGGCAATAGAATGGTAATGTCAAATCGATGTTGCCAATTAAAATCTACCATTAGTTGTATTGTTTTTTATCAACCTTTTTTTTAGTTTTTATCAATGAAATATTTAAATTAAGGATTTATTGATATTACCTACCTCTTAAGGGGTCATTATACTCATCCGTATGAACAACTTTTACATTTACGTTTTTAGCGTACTAAGCGGCAATACTATCGACATACGTGTTATTGAAAACCTCTTAAGGGGTCATTATACTCATTTGTATGAACATCTTTTACGTTTACGTTTTTAGCGTACTACGCGGTAATACTATCCGACATACGACGTGTTATTGAAAACCTCTTAAGGGGTCATTGTACTCATCCGTATGAACAACTTTTACGTTTACGTTTTTACCGTACTACGCGGCAATACTATCGACATATACGTGTTATTGAAAACCTCTTAAGGGGTCATTATACTCATCCGTATGAACAATTTTTACGTTTACGTTTTTAGCGTACTACGTGGCAATACTATCGACATACGTGTTATTGAAAACCTCTTAAGGGATCATTGTACTCATCTGTATGAACAACTTTTACTATGGGACCAATCCTGAAATCACATAAAACGCAAACGTAAAATTTGTTCATAAGAATGAGTACAATGACCCCTTAAGAGGTTTTCAATAACACGTCGTATCTCGATAGTATTACCGCGTAGTAAGCTATTGATATACGTGTTATTGAAAACCTCTTAAGGGGTCATTGTACTCATCCGAATCATCATCATCATCATCATCATCATCATCATCAGAATAATAGTTATTTAGAGACCAATGGCTATCCAATGACTTTCCACTGATCTACAATAAAATTGAAAACAATAAAATCAAAATTAAAATCAAAATAATTTATTTGTGAAACATAGGTAAAAGTTAAAAACTTTGTGGAAAATTAAAATATTAAGTCACACTATATTTAACCTTGAAAGGCATACAAATTACATAGTATAGAACACAGCATACATAGCATTTTCATTTTTATTCCATTCGTTTCTACCATTCAACTGCCATTGGACTATTTGCTATTCTGTAAACCAATAGTGTATCAATGTCTTCTCGATAGCTTAAGTTTCGGTAGTCTACTCGTTATTTGACGTTTCTGACAATCGTCTCTCAATGACTTTTTGCCATCGAACTACAACTGAGAGGTCATTTTGCAAACATACCTTTTTTGCAGTTATTGTTGTAACAATTGAACTTTTTTTTTGTAAAATAAAGTTGAATTGTGTAATGTAGTAATTTAATTCGACGATAATATTCAATTTTAGACTATAAATGCGACCTTGAGAATCAGTTACACAATCGATGGGCATGTACTATTGACTATCGACATATTATAGCAATACTATCGTTAGTGTCTATATAGTATTTGACACTAATAGTGCTATGAATAGTATTGCATAAAAAGCTATCAATACGGTCGATAGCAACGATCGCTTCGATAGTATCTAAAGCTAACCTTGAGAATCAGTTACTCTATCGATAGTATCGATAGCATGGTACCTGCCAATATTATCGACATATATATTATCGTCAGTATAAACAACTTTTACTATGAACACAACCCTGAAATCGCGAAAAAAAACAGCTTATCCCTACATTTTCCTGATTTCGCGGCCCTACATTTGTGTTCACATAAATCGACGAAATGTAGAGAACAGCAGTTTTTTTTACGATTGAAATGTTTCAATTATTTTTCAACACACTTACTCGTTAAGTGGCTCTTATTGCACCACTTTTAGGTTCATAATGTAGCTTATAATAACGCCCGCGTGGTTTTTACTTTATATTATCGCACTAGTGCTTTTTAGTTTTTACTTTAGGTACTTACAGTTTATTTTTTAATTTTATAAAAGCATGTCTACACAAAATTTAAAAAAATTGTGAACAAATCAACTATTTAATTTGTGTTATATAAACATTTAATTTCATTAAATTATTTATGTTTGTCAAAAAATTAACATTAATTTGTGATATAAATAATAAATTATATTTTTAATATTAGGTTGTTTGGCGGTTTCCTTCTGCCAACTGCGCGCGCATACCTATACATCACCGTGCGATTACAGTGATCCGCTCGCCATTATTCACAAGTTCAATATTTGCCTAAAATACGTTCATATGTTTTTTCCCTCGCAAGTGTGTTGAAAAACGTCGTATGACACGCGTGAGCATTATAATAAATAATAATAAATAGCCAACTTAGCTTAAGTTACTTGAAGCGAAGTTCGCTACGTCGCCGCGTCGTTTACGTAACTATTGGAACATGAAGCAACTACGTGAATCCTTAATTGATAAAAACCAACCATCGCCATTCCACCGACATCCTACTGACACTCCTATACAACTGTGACAAAATGGGTATTCTGCTAAAACTTAAATGTCAATCTCGTCGGAATGGCAATAGAATGGTAATGGGATATCAATTGTTTTCGAATCGATGTTGCCCATTTAAATCTACCATTAGTAGTTGTATTGTTTTTTATCAAACTTTTTTTAAGTTATTATCAATGAAATATTTAAATTAAGGATTTTATTGATATTACCTACAAAATTTTCATGTCTATAAAATTATTAAAACACATCAAACGTAAAAAAAACAGCTGTTTCCTATATTTTGTCGATTTATGTGAACACAAATGTAGGGAAGAGCTGATATTTTTTTGGCGATTTTAGGGTTGGTCCCATAGTAAAAGTTGTTCACACGGATGAGTACAATGACCCCTTAAGAGGTTTTCAATAACACGCATATCGATAGCGTACTACGCTACGCGGTTATACATCGACACACGTGTTATTGAAAACTTCTTAAGGGGTCATTGTACTCATCCGTAAGAGCAACTTTTGGTACTTTTACGTTTACGTTTTTAGCGTACTACGAGCCAATACTATCGACGTACAACGTGTTATTGAAAATCTCTTAAGGGGTCATTATACTCATCCGTATGCACAACTTTTACGTTTACGTTTTGAGCGTGCAACGCGGTAATGCTATCGACATACGACGTGTTAATGAAACCTCTTAAGGGGTCATTATACTCATCCGTATGAACAACTTTTACGTTTACGTTTCTAGCGTAGGTTTTACCCGCCAATACTATAGACATAAAACGTGTTCTTGAAAATGGCTTTAGGGGTCATTGTACTCATCTGTATGATCAACTTTTACTAAGGGACCAATCCTGAAATCGCAAAAAAATACGAATATGTACAATGACCCTTTAAGGGGTCATTGTACACATTTGATGTATGAAAAACATTTATTAGGGACCAAAGTTGAAACCACCAAAAAAAATTATTTAAAAAAAATATGATGGCAAAAAAATCATCGTAAGACGATTGTGTGAAACGTCAAATAACAGCAGAATAGCAAATAGTCCAATGGCAGTTGAATTGTAGTCAATGGCAGTTCAGTGGAAAGTCATTGGAAAGCCATTGGTCTCAAAATAACTAGTAGAATACCAAATGGCTAAAACTATTCCACCGACACTCTACCGACACCCAACTGAAGCGTTTGTCAATTAGCAGACTCGGGGCCCTGTAATCGTGTCATATTTCTAGATCTGATGATAAATAATGTGCTTAGCCACCTAAAAATACTTAAAAAATTCTACGATTATTTAATACCTACATTTTCACTTAGAAACATAGCGAGGGTTCGAGAATAAATCCCGAACGACTCGGAAAATAAGTCATCGGCGGCATTGTCAAAGGGTGGAAATACCTGCAAATTGTTTTGGTGGTGTCGCACGCATCGTTTTTGTGTCGCACGTGACACACGGGGGGAAATTATTTGTTTACAAATAGGTATTTAACAAAAAAAAAATTTTTTGTATTGATTTTTTACTGATTCGTGTTCAGTATCAGTGGTATAGTCACCTCCTTAAATATGGCACGAATGCAGAGCAACATGTTGTATACATATCAAACCGTGCTCACCGCTCTTAGTAGACATGTCGCGACATCCTCCAGTAAGCATCGCCAAAACCAAATATCTTTCAGGTGCATATGTGTGCGTGAGCGCTTTTTTGTACACGGACGGAGGAGCATGGTTTTTTTGGCTTCATTATGATTATTCGCAGCACTTCGTTTTTTTAGGGTTCCGAAGTCCTACAAGGAACCCTTATAGTTTCGTCATGTCCGTCCGTCTGTCCGTCTGTCCGTCTGTCCGTCTGTCCTAATCCTTTACAGCTTAATAACTTCTACAGTTATAAACATAAGTAAATGAAATTTTGTTAAAAAATAGTCTGCATATAGATCTCAATTTTAAAAGAATAAAAAAATAGTTTTTACGTTCTGTAGGGGTGGCGCCCATACATGTGAAATGGGGAAAAAAAATTTTTTTTCGCTGCACCCCCTCATGTGGGGTATCATTGAATAGGTCTACTAAAATGAAGGTAATGTTTGATACACCACTTTTTTATCAGGTGTACTATCTGCGAAATATAGCCCGCCAAAGTGGCTTGCAATGTGTCCCCCCCCCTGCCATTTCTAAACTATGCAACTTAGAAACTTATAATCTTCCACATTGATAGACCTTTGTGAAAACTCTCTTTTAAAATTATTTCGAGTATAATGTGATTATAATTTTTCGAGTTATAGACAGAAAACTGTAAAATACTTAAAACGTCCTAGTTCAAAGGTCATTGACCTTAGAGAAAAATGATCATAGCAAATAATGCTCCTTTAGCTACTTTCTATTTTAAAAAATCACAAAAAGTAACTTTGTGTTATGTTGACGACAGACTTCTTAAATTTGGCGCCATCTAGCGGCGTCGTACAACACTCTCTGGGTCGCCAATGCTGCCGTCAAGTGCCGTGTATTACATTTGGCACTGTATAGCGCCATCTAGCGGCTACTGACATCACTCTCGGAGTCGCCAATTCTGCCGTCTATTGCAAAAACTAAAATAGCCGTGATTAATATTCGATTTGATTTGTTTGTAACACCTACTTAAGGAACCCTATAATACTGAGCATGGCCCAACATGCTCTTGGCCGGTTTTTTATCTTTTATTATGTCTATGGCAGTAACTTGCAAGATTTATAGCTGACGAACAGACAGACGACGAAGAAAATTATGTAAAAGCTATCTTACGCGATACGCGATATACGCGATTTAATCCGGTTAAACTTTATTTTATTATAATGAGTAGTGATCGAGAAAACCTAAGAAATTATTAAAAGCTATCTTTTTTATTTATTTGTAATAATAAAAATAATATGACTAAGTGAAACTCAGATTATAGAATTCTATAATCTGAGATGTGAAAGTCTGTTTGTTGATTTGTCATTCTTTCACACAGCAACGAACCGACGTGATTTTTGCATAGATATAGTTCATTTACCGGAGAGTTACATGGGTTATTTTTTATTCCGCGAAAATTCACGGTTCCTGTGGGATAAAGAACCGCGAAAGCAAAGCCGCGGGTAAAAGCTAGTAAGTAAATTATTATTCACAGTTATTATTATGATCAGTGAAGCGGCTGGCTCAGATGCGAGGGACCTGAACCAGGAAGCGTTACTGGCTCGCGGGGCCAGTAATTACAATGGGGGGGAGAGAATTAGTGGACTGTATAGATTGTGCTGGCTATAGGTTTAGAGTATAGGTGGGGCTGGGGTATGGGAACACTTACTTGGTCTCTGGTGGTCTGGCTCCCAAACACCACAGCGCGAAGACACAACACACACAAATATGAAGCCTTCGGGCTAAATTAGCGATATTGTTAATAAGCGGGTTAGTCAATCATGTCCTGTGGCGGAGCGAGGAGCGGCGGCGGAGCGCGACTTCACTTTATGGTGGTTGAGCGAGCACTGCGCGAGCGGCGCGGTGTGTCCAAATATGGCGGCGGACGCGACAAGGCGGCGGCGTTTGGTTTTCGCGGGAAACCACACTGCTCGATAGCGTCTTCTTGTTCTTTGTGTTGGCAGCCATGTCGTGTAAGACCATTCAGCGTGGAGCGGGAAAGGGCAAGGAGAAGTAAAAGGGCTGTGATTGGATGGGTAGGGTATAGAAAGTAGGGAGGGAAGAAGCCAGCAAATCTACCTAGCTTGTTACTAACGATGCGGATTGCCAACCAACTAAATCTAATTTAAGGCCTAACCATGCCCCCCGCCTGGAAGGGGATGAAATAACCCTTCCAAAGATAATGCGAAAAGTGAGAAAGAATAGAGCGGTGAAAGTGATCCAACGTATGAGACGCTGAGAATCCTAAACTTAAAGCGAAAGAGTTAAACTATACTTAAATGTAAATTAGAACTAAGAGCGACTATGATGCAATACCTACTGAGTCGGGAGAGGACAGAGCCTCACCACAGGTCTACGATATGTACCGGTTTTAGTTCTGACGTCAACAACGCGGGTCGTGCCGTCAGATCCGGGATAGAGCGCGGTTACTATGCCTAAGGGCCACTGAAGCGGTGGAATGTTATCCGTTTTAATAACTACTACGGTTCCAAGTGTGATGGGACTAGCGGGCGTATTCCACTTCTGTCTAGACTGGAGAGTATTCAGATATTCAATACGCCAGCGTTTCCAGAACGATTGGACCAACTCATCAACGAGTTGCTTGCGTTGAACTAGTTTTTCGCGGGTAACGTCAGAAGCGGGTAAAGACTTGAGAGGGCTCAAAGTCAAAAAATGCGCGGGTGTAAGCGGGAGAGGATCAGAAGGATCCGAACTAAGAACAGAAAGCGGGCGAGAATTGAGCAGCGCTTCTATCTGAGCAAGCACTGTCAGCATTTCTTCAAAGGTAAGAAATTGGTTTCCTACAATTTTGTTTAGGTGAGTTTTGACGCATTTGATGTTACTCTCCCAAATTCCCCCAAAGTGGGGTGACAGTGGAGGATTTAACTTCCACTGAATGCGGTCATGCGAAAGAAAATTAGTTATTGAATCATTATAAGCGGTGGAATCAACGAGGCTGTACAAAGACTTCAAGTAAGACTTTGCACCAATAAAATTAGTGCCACAGTCAGAATACATAATACTGACAGCGCCGCGGCGAGAAAGAAAGCGTTTGAAAGCATTTAAGAATACTTCAGTGGACAGATCAGAGGCTAACTCAACGTGAATTGCATGAGTGACAAGACAAACAAACAAAACAATGTATGCCTTCTGACTGCGTACGCCTCGGCGTCTATGCGGAATGATCGGAATAGGTCCTGCGTAATCGACACCAGTGTGCAAGAAAGGCTTGGCCTCACGTACACGGCATGCTGGCAAGTCAGCCATCATGGGAAATTGCGATTTCGGATTCGTTTTGAAGCAGATGTTACATTTGTGTACACGCTGCCTTATTAAACTACGAGCTGAAAGAATCCAGTATTTTTGCCTTAAAATTGACTGAAGTAAGGACGGACCCGTATGTAGATTGCGATTATGATAGTGATCGATCATAAGGTTCACTACAGGATCACGAGTTGGAAGTAAAATCGGATGTTGACTATCAAATTCAAGATCGGCATTTGAAAGTCGACCACCGACGCGAAGGATTCCAGAGTCAATAAAAGGTTTTAATTTTGCAAACGAACGAGGCAGCGGTGTGGCCTCGTCTTTATGAAGCGATTTAAAAATAAAAGCGAAATGAACTTGTTGAAGAGCCTTTATAATCCAAGTCTCGGCAATCTCTAAGTGCGATATTTCAAATTTACGCGGCAATTTACGAATGAAGCGAAGAAAATAAACTACTGATCTCAATAAGCGAGTCCAATTTGAAGCGCGGATAGATAATTGATAAATTAATGGAAGCGCCAATGTGTCATCACCCTTAGAAGTGGTGACAAAAACATTAGTTTTGATTTCCGGCGGGTTAGCGACCGATTTAGGGTCAAACTCTACAATAGGCCAATCTTCCTTAGGTAGCAATGCGAATGTAGGCCCAGGGAACCACAGCGGGTGATTCACCAGTTTGGATGGCGTAAGGCCACGTGAAAGGCAATCAGCGGGATTGTCGATTCCTTTAATATGATAAAAATGTTTGCGGTCGAGATTCGAGTGTATCTTCGAAACTCGATTGGCAACAAAGGTTTGCCATCTAGCGGGAGTAGAATGTATCCACGTTAGAGCTACGGTGCTATCACAAAATGCGAAAATGTTACAAATTTTACAACGCGATGAATAGGTATCCAAAACGGTTCGTAACAGCTGAGCGAGTATGACGGCGCCACAGAGTTCTAAACGAGCGAGCGATACTATTTTAGCGGGAGCGACTTTCGATTTAGCGCACAATAAACTAACGATACTTTTGTTTGTATCGGGGAAATGAACGTGTAGGTATACAACACCACCGTACGCACGTTCACTAGCGTCACAAAAACCTAAAAGCGAAAGTAGGCATCGTTGTTCGAATCCTACAAATCTGGGGATTTTAATATTTTCTAATAATGGCAATTCTTTGGCAAATTGTTGCCACAAAACAACAATATTTTGCGGCGGTGTGTCGTCCCAGTCGACATTATGTTCCCATAAGGATTTAATAATTAATTTAGCGAGCAAAATAACGGGTGCGACATAGCCCATTAAATCCCAAAGGCGGGCGATATTAGATAAAATATTACGTTTTGTACAACTGCGATTTTCAACATTTACCGAAAACAAGAAATTATCACTAGCGGGCATCCAACGCATACCTAGTATTTTTAAGTTATCGTCAGAATTAAATTCGATGAGTTCAGTGACTCGACTCTCACAAGGAATAGTTGACATAAACGCGGGCGAGTTACTCGAAAACTTTACTAAATCAAAACCTCCAGCGGCGAATAAATCGATCAGCTGTTTTGATAATATAACAGCTTCGTCAACAGATAAACAACTCAATGCTAAATCATCCATATAAAGCGAGTCCTTCTCTATAACCTCTGCGGCAAGCGGAAAGCGTTGTCTCTCGTCTATGGCAAGTTGACGTACGGTGCGCATCGCGAGAAACGGACTGCAAGTCATACCAAAAGTTACACGGTTGAATTCGTACAATTGTAGTGGATCTTGAGTATTAAACCTATAAAGAATGCGTTGATACCGACGAAATGACTCCTGCACTACAATCTGGAGGTACATTTGCCTAATATCAGCGCTAATGGCGACGGCATAAAGTCGAAAATTAAGAATAATGCGGAATAAATCGGTTTGTAAATTCTTACCGCTGTGCAAAATATCGTTAAGCGAGTAACCTGAATCAGTTTTCATACTAGCGTCGAGTACCATTCGTATTTTGGTAGTAATTTTATCATCACGGACAATAATATGGTGCGGTATAATATAATGCGGAGTGTCAATATTAGAAGAATTAACCGGTGTAATATAACCTTTATCTAAATAATCGATTAAAATCTTATCGTATTCTAACTTAATTGCGGGATTTGAAAGTAAGCGGCGTTCTAATGCTAAATACCTACGCTCGGCAGTAGCGCGCGAGTTACCGAGAACAGCGGTATCTTTACACAATGGTAGCGCAACACTATAGCGGCCAGTGACGTCACGCGTAGTCGTCTTTTCAAAAATATCTTCGCATTCTTGTTCGTCAGGAGTGAGAAACGTTTTACTGGGCAGTTCTTCTAATTCAAAAAAGCGTGACAAGCATGTGTCTTCGTTCGAAGAAAAAACACAATGAGAACTGTAGTACGAATGCGTAGAGGAACTATTATTACTAAGTACAGGAGCGTTACCTAAAATTAAATAACCGAAGCTAGTTTGAATAGCGACGGGTAGCGATTGCGAGCGGAAAACTTTATGCGGTAATAATATGCGAGCAAAAACGTCACTACCTAATATCATATCGACTTCTGCGGGATACGAATAATTTTCGTCAGCGAGTTGCAAGTGAGATAGATACGATAGTGCGGCTGTATCTACTCGGATGTTAGGTAAATTAGAAGCGATGCGGTCGACAACATAAGGTTGCAAGGCAAAAGAAACACTATTATTAAAGCGGGACAAGACATTTAACTGCGTAATTCCTTGAACTTCATTTAAAACATTACCTATTCCCGAAACGTGAGTATTTTTGGCATTATGAATAGGTAAGTTTAAACGTAAACAACAGTTGCGGGTTATAATATCCTTTTGAGAACCACTATCTATGAGAACACGGATAGCTTGCATGTTACCACTTGCGTCTTGCGCGAGGCATATAGCGGTACCTAAAAGCACCGTGGTACATTGCGGAGCGATGCGAGAAGCGTCTATCGGTGTATTTTTTACGCATACACCTATAAGCGAAGGCGGCAAGGAATTGTTACTATTTTGTGTATTTGCGGATAACACATTTTCGGGTGGAACCACGAAACCATGAGCGTTAGCGGATGCGGAAGCGGGATTATTACACAACGTCACCACAGGGTGGCTGGAGTTGTCACTAGAAGAATTTAACGAAAGCGTAGTTTTAGCCGTCTGCGCGGGCGTCGGCTGAGATTGCGGCGAACTTTGTTGAAAGTGGAGTAATGAGTGATGAGATTTTGAACAGAACCTACATGTACTCTGCGAATTACAATTGCGAATAGTATGTTGAGAACTCAAACAATTAAAACAAATATTAGGTTTAGAATTTTTAACAAAGTTATAACGTTCCGGCGGCGAAAGGTTATTGAACTTGTCGCAACGGAATAAATGATGCGAGCCCACTGTGCAACAAGTACATGTTTTTTGTGACGAAGTTTGTGGTTGTACATTTAGGTAGGTTTTAAACGAATGCGCGGGAGATTTATCTTTGTGTGCGTTTTGCGTCGTGCGGGATTTATTGTCTGTATGACTGTGGGTAAGCGTGTTATCTGCCCGACTCAGAACTCTATACTGTTCGCGTACAAACTCGATCAGCTGTTTGCTTGTTGGTAAGCCTTTGGAGTCCCGAATGGATAGTTCGAAATGACGCACTGTCTCTATGTCTAAACATTTTAAACCTAAATGTACGAAGATAAAATCGCCTAAGTTATCACTATTAATAGTATTTAAAGCGGATATAGTTGTAGAAAAGAGATCAACAAAGTGTTCAAGTGACTTTGGTGTCGCTTGTGTAATGGGTTTAAGACCCAACAACTTATTTATGTATGAAGTTGCGAGCGAGCGTTCGTCGTTGTATTTTTTACACAACGCGTTCCAAACTACGTGATAATTGTCCCCGGACGGAATTATGCCTTTGCAAACTGATAAGGCTCTGCCCTGCAGTCTTCCCACCAGGTATTGCATTCGTTCGCTGTCACTAAGGGACGTGTTATTATGAATAACAGATCTAAACGTCTCATAGAACGTAGGCCACATTTCAGCGTCTCCGTTAAATACGGGAAGTTCTAGTCGCGGTAATTTAATATGTGACACTACTTTAGAGCTACTAGCGGTGGCGGGTTCCTGCTTTAAAACGGGAGAATTATTGCGGGATAAAATACATGCCTCAGTATGTTTAATTGTGGAGAACATGTTATCAAATTCTGTTAATATAGAATAATTAGGTTCGAAATCTTGATTGATTGATAATTCTAAATCGATCTTTTGATCTAAAGCGGTTACAAATTCTGAGCGAGTAGTGTCTATTATTTTAGACTTACAAAGAAATAAATTAGCGTATTCAGCACTAATCGCGGTGTCAGCAATACTTTCAAAGAGTGATTTTACGTTTGAAAAGTACGACGCCATTTTAGCGTCGAGCTTACGGATCTCTAATATGGCGGTGCCCGAAGGCGCGACGCTAGCTCGAGTTGGCGGCATGATCGAAACCTAACTAAAACCTATATACCTACCTACTACAAAGGTAGGCGTCCGGTGAGATGGACCAAAATGAAGCGGCTGGCTCAGATGCGAGGGACCTGAACCAGGAAGCGTTACTGGCTCGCGGGGCCAGTAATTACAATGGGGGGGAGAGAATTAGTGGACTGTATAGATTGTGCTGGCTATAGGTTTAGAGTATAGGTGGGGCTGGGGTATGGGAACACTTACTTGGTCTCTGGTGGTCTGGCTCCCAAACACCACAGCGCGAAGACACAACACACACAAATATGAAGCCTTCGGGCTAAATTAGCGATATTGTTAATAAGCGGGTTAGTCAATCATGTCCTGTGGCGGAGCGAGGAGCGGCGGCGGAGCGCGACTTCACTTTATGGTGGTTGAGCGAGCACTGCGCGAGCGTTTTTTTTTTTTTTCTTCGAATGGGCTCTCGCAGGTGGGACCGAAGTCCCATTTCTGCTTAACCGGACTTAGTTGGCGGAGAGTCCCATGTGGGACTCCATTCGCCGAAGGTTTTTTCCCTACATACTTACAAACTTGATGCGCGCGGCATCAATACCGCGCGTAATCGGGCGGGCGCCCCCCAAGGGGGGGGCTCGAACCTCGCTAGGGCATTGCAGGGGGACCCCGCAGTTCCTATGTCCCCCTAGCAGCCGTTGCTGCATCGAATTGGTTACCTCGAAAGTAGCGGACTTTCGGTCCCTATCGGGTGACGTGCTAAACGCCGTGAAGCGGCAAGCCTCGCCGGCGAGGCTAAGACCTACCTAGAAAACCTAACCAGTGGCTACGCAATAGCCTGCTCCTAGGAACTACTCTAGAGCATAGGGCCGGTCTCGCGTGACGAGATTATCTCCGGTTGCTTACACCGTGAGGGCGTCCCCAGGGGGGAGCTCGGACCTCGACTCAGGGTGCAGCAGGGGGACCCCGCCACTGATCCCCCCAGCAGCCGGTGCTGCGTCGGCATGTGTTTCTGTTTCTCGAGAGTCGGACTCTCGGATTCTGTGTGTGTGTCGCGTCGGTCCTCGCCGGCGGGGACGATATTTTGGACGACGGCGTCGGAGTGTGCTTGTACTTTTATCTGACTCCTGGAGGAGTGTAATAGCGTCATCGGGCTCAATGAGTGTGTGTCTGGGACGTCGGGTTTTGCTAATAGCAGATGGCTGGTAGACGGTGGCCGCCACGACCAAGGGGTTGGGGTGCTTGGGAGCGGAATCGAAATAGCGTTTTGAGACACGCTTGAAAAACTGCTTGATGGTCGGCAGTTTGAGGTCTAGGTGGAGGTCGACATTGCGTACGTACCAGGGGGCGCCTACGGCCCTTCGCATGAAACGGTTTTGGAGGGTTTGGAGTATGTGAATTCTCACCGGCTTAACGTGTGCGAACACAACGCTAGCATAGGCGAGTATGGGGCGGATACAGGTGGTGTATATCCTTACTTTGAGAGGAGTGGGCAACTTACTGTGCGCATTGAGTAGGGGGTGGAGACGTCCGAGGACGAAGGCGGCACGGTTTTTCACCTTGCGGATATGCGGTCTGAAAGTCAGTCTACGGTCAAGGATCACGCCAAGGTATTTGGCTTCTCGTTGCCATGGGATCTGTTTTCCGAACATTGAGACTGGTACGCTTAATTCTTTACGATACTGTGACAGGGGTCTCTTATCGAAGAGGACCGCTGCACTTTTTTCGGGATTGACTTCGATTCTCCATTTCCGGAACCAGTCACCTAGGGTGTTGGCCGCGGATTGGAGGGTACGAGAAATAGCGACATGGCTCCTGCCGGAGTAATAGATTGCCGTGTCGTCGGCGAAAAGGGCAATACGGGCTGCACCGCATTTTGGAATATCGCTGGTGTACAGCGTGAACAGTAGGGGGGAGAGCACGGAGCCTTGTGGCACACCGGCGTGAATGGGATGGGGGGAGGAGAGAGCCCCTTCTATGCGATAGCAAAAGGTACGATTCGATAAGTAGTCTCGGATGATGAGCACGAGACGATGTGGCACATTCATAGTGTACAGCTTATATAATAAGCCGTTGTGCCACACTTTATCGAAAGCCTTTGCTACGTCGAAAAAGAGAGTACCGGTCATTTGACCGCGTACGAAGCCTGCACTGATGTGTTCTACAATGCGGTGCAGTTGATTAACGCAGCAGTGCTTTGTACGAAAGCCAAACTGCTCGTCGGGAAGGAGTTTATTTGAGTCGGCGAAATCTTTGAGTCGCTTATAAATAAGCTTCTCGTAGATTTTACCGAAGACATTGAGGAGACTAATCGGCCGGTAACTACTCGGCTCGGCTTTTGGTTTGCCCGGTTTTGAAATACCGATTACCGTAGCCTGTTTCCAAGCCTGGGGAAAGATGTTGTTTTTAAATGCCGCATTGAAGATGACGGTCATTAGAGCGATTAGGGTGGCAGGGAAACGTTTCAACACCTTATTGGTGATGCCGTCTGCGCCGGGGGCTTTTTTGGGCTTAAGATCCTTGACTATAGAGAGAACTTCGTCAGGGGTGATCGGTGGGAGCGGGTCATCAGGGTCATCTATTGGGGGGGGGGGGAGGGCTGACCTACGCTCTACTTCTGAATTAACCTTGTCAAGGTGGGTTTGGCTTACGGGAAGCGTACTGAGAGTGCATTGAGACTCTAAGCTGTCGGCTAAGCATTCGGCTTTTTCGTCATCATCAAAGGCCGGCCTTTGATTGGGTCGATTTAGGGGGGGCATAGCTGCCGTGGTCTCGCATTTGAGTTTGCGTTGAAGTGCCCAGAAGGCTAAATGAGACGGTTGGATTTCGCTGACTTCCTTGTCCCAGCGATCCTCCCGTACCTGAGCTACACGTCTTTTTACAGTATTCTGCAAAGAGCGCATATGGGCACGGTTGGCTTCGTTGGGAAAAGCGTCATAGGCACGGATGGCCGCGTTCCTCTCGGTCCTCAACTCATTTACATCGTCCGGCAGTTTCAGACGCTGGTCATCCAGCATCGGAACCTGCCGTGAGCATTCGCCCACTACGGACTGCACATGGTTGGTGAGCGAGGTGATCGCGGCCACCGTATCCGCGACTGTCTCGATGGAGTCAGGGATTGAATCTAGTTGGGGGGATGAGGTAGATTTGAGGCGGTCCTCTAGTCTCCTCCAATCGGTTATTGTTTTAGTTAAGGGTGGAGTACCGGGATCCGAGGGACCACCTCGGGGACCCAGTTGAATGATCACAGGTCGGTGATCTGAGTCTAATTCTTGAATTACCTCGATAGAGCGAATACCGAGGTTTACGCGCTTTAAGAGGGCTATATCTAGGATGTCGGGCCGTTGCCCTACTGTGTCGGGAAAGTGAGTGGGACGCATCGGGGCGATGACGTCAAAGGAAAGTCTGTCGCTAAGTGCTTCTAATTGAACACCAGCGGTGTTATTGGAGACACAGCTCCATGAGCAATGTTTGGCGTTTAGATCGCCTGCTATAATTACAGAATTACTAAGATCGAGTAAGGATTTTAGGTCGTCCTCGAGCAGACTCGCGGGTTTGTTTGAGGACCTATAGGCCGAGACTATGGTGATGGGCTGGTGCCCTGTCATGCCTAGGCGACAGATTGAAGCCTCCAGGCATGCTAGCTCTGGGGGATCAATGGGGATGCAATATAAAGAATTGCGGTAATAGATTAGCGTTCCGCCTAGTGCGGTGTACGTTCTGTCGTTTCTAATCAGCCTATAATTGGCTATGTTGGGATTACGACAGTGGGGCTTGAGAAAGGACTCTTGAACGAGTAATATGTCAAGTTGGTGCTCACGCAAGAAGACAGCTATGTCATCGCGTTGACCACTAATGCCTCGGGCATTAAAGAAGCCTAAATTTAGGGAACGGGGTTTGAATCTTTTGGGTGGGGCCGTATTATACATTATAATTGGAATTAAGTATTCTATAGATGTCTTGGTACTTGGTAAGTACCTGAAGGCGCTGCTCGTGGATGCCTTGGGTAAAGGCCCAGAGTCTAGAGTAGGCGTCAATACGGGTTTCCCCTGACTGGGGTTCGAGGTATTCTCTCGGCAGAAGGCCGGGGTAGTTTACCGGAGGGGGGGTTCTCATAGGGGGGGGGGCTTTAGCTGCTGGTGCAGTTTTGGGCCTGAGAGAAGGTGCGGGGATGGGTAAGTTCATCAGCGCGGGGGGCTCTGAGGCCGGGGGCGCGAGACGAGAGGTCGGAAGAGGTGGGTATTGGGGCTTTTGATTACCCTTAAACCAGGGGTTGGGCCCGAGTGGGCCGTGGAAATTAGGGGAGGGCCCGAGTGGGCCTCTAGGGTTGGGTGGTTGGTAATGGAGGGGGGCGGCGTAGGAGGGGGCTTCCCTCGCAACGCGGTCGGAGGCGCGTTTTGCCATTTTGGCGTTGCGCATTTTGGGGGCTTTGGGGCATCCGCGATAGTTTGCTGGATGCCCGGCTTTGCGGCAAAGGACACAGCTAGGGGGCTCCGTGCACTGGTCCCTCTCCTTGGGACGCTCGCACTCGGTAGTCCCGTGATCGCCTAGGCACTTAACGCACCTGGGCTTTGCGTAGCAGTTACGCTGGGAGTGACCATACAGCTGGCAACGGTGGCATTGACCAGGCTGGTTCGACTTGTGGGGGCGCTCGACCGTGATGCCTGATAAATTGCATACGGTCTTTATATTATAGATGTTTTTGGCGTTTTCGCCAGGGTGGCAAATGACAAGGACCATGTTATAGGGTTCCCCGTGCTTACCACGGAACATACGGTGGGTTATTGCAACCGGGATCCCTTGACGATCGAGGTCGGCGTGCACTTCCGTGCAGCTGACTTCGGACGGAATCCCTCGGATCACAACTCTAAGGAGTCGGTCCTCTGGGAGTGCGTAGGTGTGAAAAGACACACCACGCTCGCGTAGCAACCTGGTAAGGTTGCGGTAATCAGTGGGGGTGGGGACAACTACTTTAATGCCCTGCTGTGTGGGGCGGGCACTAGTGAGATTTATCTTATTTTGATTGCACCAGTCGGATATCCTGGTCCAATATTCCTTATCCTGGATGAATAAGGGAGGCGGGATGGGCACCTTCTTCTGGGAAGGTGAGGTATGTTCCTGAGGGGAGGGGGGCCTGTTATCCTGCGAGGAGGAGTGAGAGGCGGGACGGGGGGTAGGGGCCGGGGCAGGGTTTGCCTCGGAGAGTTTTAAAGATTTTGAGGCGAGAGCCTCGGCCTTGTTTGTTTTTCGGCCGCGTTTTTTACCTTTGCCCACTACCGTGGTAAAGGCACCGGCCTCGTCTGAGTTGACCTCACTGTCCGAAGACATCTCTTGGTCTGATGGGATTGGGGAGCGATCAGGATATTGAGTGGGGGCTGGGGTGGGGAGAGGTGAGGGGGTACGGTCCTTATGGTCCAGGCTGGCTGAACGCCTAGGCGGACCACGCGGAGACCTCGGCCTCTCCTCATCACTGTCGGAACGGGCGGGGCGCCTATTCCTCCTTAGGGGCGGGGGGGTATCGGGCGACTCTGGAGAGTCGGGGACGTCAGGTTGTTTGGCGGCAAAAGCGCTGCCAAACAAGTCGCCATAGTTGGCGATAAAGGTGGGGTCCTTGAAGAGGACGTTTTTTAGGATGCTGAGAAACTCGGCATCAGACACCATCATATAGATGGTGACTAAGCCAAGCCTAGCAACAACGAGAGGGGGAGAAAATTAGTGGCGTACTAACATGGGGGTTTGCTCCTCGGGTGGGTGTTCCCGGGAGTGTGTTCAAACCCTCCCCGTCGGGTATAGACGGGGAGGTTGTGTGCCTACTGGTGAGCCCTAAGCTTGCACTCCTGATTGCCAGTCTTAATGTGCAACCAGGTCCCTAAGTCTCTAGTGTGCAATGGGTGTAAACCCCTAGAGAATGCTAGATAGGACGAAACGGGGGTAAGCTAGGGAAGACTAGGAGATCCCCCAAGGCCTTCTGGCCCTAGCTTCTTCCAATTTTGCTTTGCCCTTAAGGAGCGCAGCTGGCGTGTCGGGTCAACGCCCCTCAGTTCGTTAGCACCGTTAGGTATCCACTGAGGACCACAGTAAATAAGTGGGTTTTTCCTGAAGGGACACTACGTTTTTGACGAAACTCTGTCTAAAGAGACAAAAGCGCGCCCGCTGTCTTGAAAAAGACAGCGAATGTGCTTATCGGGCTGCAGTCGGCGGGGCGACTGCGGAGGACGCTACGGTGAGCCGTAGCGAAAAATATTCGAGCACTTAATTCGTCACGAGAGGACGGAGCGGAGCAGCACGACCTCTCGGGGCGAGTGTCAGAGCGTGAAATGTCACTGCGCGAGCGGCGCGGTGTGTCCAAATATGGCGGCGGACGCGACAAGGCGGCGGCGTTTGGTTTTCGCGGGAAACCACACTGCTCGATAGCGTCTTCTTGTTCTTTGTGTTGGCAGCCATGTCGTGTAAGACCATTCAGCGTGGAGCGGGAAAGGGCAAGGAGAAGTAAAAGGGCTGTGATTGGATGGGTAGGGTATAGAAAGTAGGGAGGGAAGAAGCCAGCAAATCTACCTAGCTTGTTACTAACGATGCGGATTGCCAACCAACTAAATCTAATTTAAGGCCTAACCAATCAGCCTGTTGTGTCCCACTATAGAGCAAATAAAGACGACATACTGGGTGTCAGGGAAACGCTTCCGAAAACGAAGATAGGTGATAGTGCTGGTGATTACTGATACGAAACAACAACAAAAAATGCGATTCTTTTTTTTTTTTTTTTGCATTTTTCATACATAACCAGCTCTGAGCAGTTAAATAAAACTGATTTGCAAAAAAAAACCCTTTTATTTACTAAAATTTTTAAAGTTCGAAATGTAATTCAAATAAAATATCAGCTGGCGCTAGGGGTGAACGACATCCGCTCGCATACGCAGTCCGTGTCGTTAAGTGTCGTAGCGAGCGTAGGTAGGTAAGGTACGCGCGGCATTGATCCCAAGTTTTGTATGCTTTACATTACAGGTTTGCAAAATACCAAATAACTAAAACAATGAGTACAAGACTAATGGTTATTGGTATTCGATTGTGTTTAGGTCCCTGACACCCACTATATTATTATATTGTATTTTTATTGTGTTACATTAATATTGTACAATAAGAAAATCTTAAGCTCTAAAATTCTAGTAAAAGGTAAAATAATACTAATGTAATGTATCAAAAAGGTATAATAATTCTTCAGTTGCTAAAATCTCCCCCCAGCTCAACTAGCTGCTCTTTTGAAACAATGTTACTAGTGCTTCGATCTTCTGAAATATTTTTTTGCCTCTTTTATTTCTTCTTCTACACCACATGTAAAAGAAAAGAAAGTGAAATTATAATGAAAGAAAATAAAGAATATCACAACTTGAGTCTATTTTCTTTCGGCAATTCTTCTCAAGAGGTCATTCAGCATTTAGCAATAGGGACTTGAATAATAAACAAATATAATATTTTGAATGGTTTTTATTTGTATTAAATTTCCTACAATATCAGAATAACATTTCTACACCTGTTACTATACCTTTCATTTTCAAAAATAAATCTGCTTTACATAAGATATTTATAAAGGTATAAAATTCCTAAAAGATTTCCAACTTCATATTTTTCAAGTAAACGCCATCTAGTGGTCTCTATAGTAAAACGAGTTATGTACATTACCGACATTCTAGTATATAACAATCCTATCGTCCATGTGTGCGTGAATTTCATAAATCTAAGTGACATATTGGAATCGTTATTTATGTTTATTTACGTGAATTTTTAGGTAATATTATGCCATAATTATATAGAATGCAATGTTTTCTATGCGCAAACAATGGTCCTACGGTTCAGTAATAGACCAATTCTGCACAAAAAAATAAAAAAGGTAAAATTAAAGATAAAACTCTGCACCCTCCTTAAAAAAATGTAGATCCGGGGCTGGATATAAGTACGCGACCCCCCCCTGACACAAAGGCTGGATCCGCCCTTGTCTGTATATATATCTTAAAAGTGAAATTAACGCGCACAAGAAAAATAAAAATGTAAATGAAAGAAGACATCTGACAGTAAATACCTAAAAAAAAAAAAATTGGAATTTTACTTAGAATTTTAATTTAACCAAATTATGTGTATTTTACAACATCGTATATTAGTATTTATAGACTAAGAATTATGTTCATTTGGCACATTCAAGTTGTATTTTATATAAAAAACAAAAAACATAAAAAAAAAAAAAATATATTTAAATTAGTTATGTGACACAACCGAACATCACACATTGCATAACACAGCTAAGCATTACACGATATAGTCACAATTACATGGATGTGTACAACACCCCACACGAGATCGACAGACACAAGTTTCTGCTACGGTAACTTTTGAATACCTAAAAGTTCTCTAGTGATAAAATAAAAAAGCATTTTTCAAAGTCAGTTGGTTGGGACATACTTTGGCGTAAGAGAGGAGGTAAATCGTTCCATATCTTGGTAGCAGAGTACTTCAAAATAAAAAAAAAACAAAATATTTTTATTATATCTCATACATAAGTGTTCAAACATCAATTGAGGCAGCTCCAATAAGTTACAAAAGTACTTGTGTTGGAGCTGTCTCGCTACTTCCCATTGATCATAACAATGATGAGACTATTTTTAACAATTTTTTTATATAAAATGAGGAAAACAAAAAAAAAAAATATATTTAAAATAACATTGGTTTTAGCAGCTCTGTGAAATTATTGTGTGTTTGAGAGTATATGTGGGGGATGTGGGAGGTGTGTGTATGTTTGTGTGTGTACATGTGCATGTAGAATTTGACGAGTTGTTTAGCTAATCCTGACCAAAATGTTTTATGTTTCTTCATATGTTAGGGTTTTTAGCCATTCAGTTATAACTTTTTTACATTTGTGCAACAGAAGAGGATATATATTTAGTTTGAGGTTCAGTTTATTATAGATGTAGGCTGATTGTGTCACATATTGCCGTCTAGCAAAGACTGTTCGAATCCGCGGGGAGTGAGCCACTATATCTCTGCGCCTTCTGTTTTGAGTATCTGGGTTAAAAGGAAGGGACTTATGCAGGGTTAAGGTCACATTTAGCAGGTAAAGTTTTCTTACAGATAGCAGTCTACTAACTTTATAAAGGTCGGTTGTTGGGTACCTAAATGGTTTGAAATACATAACCTTAATAAGGGATCGCTGAGCTCTTTCCAGATCGAGGAATCTAGTTTTAGCGGCTCCACCCCAGATCGAGATGCAGTACGTAATTATGGATTGTGCCAGGGCAATATAGATTTTGTTAAGAAGTTGTGCGGACATTAGATGACGTAAGGTCTTAAAAATCCAGATGAATTTCCTGACTCTCTTCATGAGAATCTCAATGTGAGGGTGCCATGACAATCGTTGGTCAACAATTATGCCCAAATATTTTGTGGAGCTAACTTGCTGAATGGCTTGACAGTCGCAACTATGAAGACCGCTCTCACAGACATGAATCCTAACTCCGAAGTTGGGTCCAGGCTGAGACCTTGAGTTCGGGGAAAAACAAATAAAGTTAGTCTTAGTAGTATTTAGGGTTAAAAGATTTACATTAAGCCAGCCAGCTATCTCCGTCAAACCCTTCTCAGCAGCAGTTTTCACCTCTCCCCATGACGTTCCTGAATAGACAACCGCAGTATCGTCAGCGTATGAAAAAATTCGCCCTCCATTGCTCTGCAGATTACATAGGCCATTAATATAAACTAAAAAGAGTGTCGGGCCCAAAACACTCCCCTGCGGAACTCCATAATATACTTCATTTTCAGTACTGCTTAAGTTGTTGATTCTAACAATCTGTTGCCTATCTTTAAGATAGCTTTCAAATAGGGAGAGAGCCGTACCTCTAATGCCTATGCTTTCAAGCCTATGCAGAAGGATCGGGACGGAAACGGTGTCAAAAGCCTTTTTGAGATCTAAGAACACCGTTAGGCATTTATGACCCTTATTATCCACTCTATTAACAATCTCAGATGTCAGTGCCGTAATAGCGTCTTGTGTTGAGAGTCCTCTTCTAAACCCAAATTGTGAGTTCGATAGAATATTGTATTGATTTAAATAGCTAATTAGTCTTTTGTTTATAATTTTTTCTAAAATTTTTGAAATAGATGGTAACACAGATATGGGTATATGATATAGTTATTGACATCGTTCACGTCCCCAAAGTCCCCAGTACTTAAAACTTCCTTTGTAGTTTGCCGTTCTATGCGCTGGTATTACCAGATCGTTTGCCATTCTTCTGCGTGTATTTATCTGATGAGCATACCTTAGCCACTTCAGCTTCTCAAATAAGTATCTAGGACTTTTCTTAAGAGCAATTTTATGCACCAGACATGTTAAATGTAGTTTCCTACGTCCAAGATGAGTACTTCGAAAAGATAAATAAAAAGATAAAAAATAAATTTAATAAATTTTGAGTGTCTAATTTCTTTTGGCATGACCCTCGTATGACAGCGAGCACACGCGGTAAAGACCGAATGTGAACTCAATCGAATTATGCAAGCGTTACAAACATGCTGATTCTAAGTAAAATTAAAACTGTAGTTGTAGTGTGTAGCTAGCCTTACCCCGTATATGTACTGTATTAGTATGTAAGCTTAGGTTAAGTGAGTACAATAAAGTGACTTGAACGTATAACACGTCTCTTTGATTTGTCACACATACGCCACACATTACATGGCGACCCTGCCAGGGCTGCCACGTTGGCAGCCCTAGGCATCTGAAATCGGAGAAGCTATGGATGGTCTGCGAGGCTGTATTGCTGGGTGCTGGGTGTTGTACGTGCCCGATGTGTGGAGTAATTTGCAGCCGGGAGATGTTGGCGTCAAGGGAACAGCGTGAGAGAAAGTCTCCGCTGCCCTGCCAGATAGCCGTCCCACTGTTATCCAGCCTACTGTCCAGGATCAAGAATAGGTAACACCGAAAACAGTAAATATTCGTTTAAAATGGCTGATGAACCATAGTTGCGTTACGAAGAAGCAGCGTTAGGAACCGCTCTTCCAGAGTTCTTTGTGATGAAAGTGTGGATCCACCTAAACTTTTAAATGCCGTGGACATTTTTTATATAGGTTTTAGATATAATTATTGAACTTACATGCCTGTTGACAATAAAAACTTGAAATTTTGAATTAATTTTAAAGTTAAGCATAGGTATTGTTTTCCATTGAAGGATATAAGTAACAGTAGATAACTAGGTATTACACATTAAAAAGGCGTAATATATGAATTCATATTTAAATATTATTTTTATAAATTAAATAATGCTTAGTGCATTCCAATTTGTATTTCCAGTGTCTTGTGTCTGATGTAGGTACGTATGAGCTCAAATTTCGCTGCGCGGTATTGTTAACCGTGCATTTGTTTCAGTTAAATTAAATCGTGAATTTGCTTGTCAATTATTTGTTATGTTTTGTATAAGGTTTAAGTTTTCTAGAAATCATTTTTTTTTCAGTATTTCAATATAACAAGTAATTAGTAACAAGTAGTTTTTGAATTTATTTTATCTTCTCTTCACAGAGTTTTCTACAAGAAATACTAACAAAAAAAAAAAAAACCTATTTTTTTTTTTAATTTACAAAATTCTGATTAGTGAATTTGAGAGTATCTTATTTAGTAGATAGTAGAATTCTTTCGTTTTATCAGATCAAAGACAGGAAAATTCATGAGAATTATATCATTTCATTTTTTTTTTTAAATAAAATGTTGGTAATGTTCCATTCCGATTGTCAAGTCAGCAAATAGTCAGGTGTGCCGTGTGCATATTCCGGTTATGCATGCGTTGCATTCTCACGGTGTGTTGAAATCGGAATCGGATGGTGTCGTTTGTTTATGATAAGATTGTTCAATATGGTATTGTTTTGAAATAAAACATGATGAAAGTAATTATGACATGATAGGTATGTTACATATAAATAGGTGTAGGGTTAGGTAACAAGCTGAACGTAAGGCTTTCGATTAGATGAAATGGGAATAGTATTAAAATTCTTTTGTCATCTTTGGAGTGCCATTAGTTACTTTTCCTATTTACAAAGATATTAGGATAATGAATATGTGTTATTTGGAAAGAAGGTTATGGTTTGCATAAGGTTTAGTTTTGAATAGCAGCAGGGAATTGTTTGGTATATAAGGCTCTGACACGTCACCGGACTGATCACCCGAAAGCGATAGAGAACTTATACACCAAATTATTCATTTTGTATGATGTTTATTTGTTGTGTTTTGGTATGGCAAGTATAATTTAATATGGTACAATTTGTGTACCAAATTGTACCATTGTAATTTGGCCTTATTGTACCTCTTTATTTGAAAGAGGTACAATAAGGCCAGGTCCTTCAGATCGATCATAGTGCGAACGAGCTTTCCTCCGTGAGAACTGTTGGAGACCGAGAGATGTCTTAAATCTAGGTCCTTATAATAAAAAATTAAATGAAAAAAGTGTACCTCATAATAAATAAATAATGATGATATGACCGACCGGTCTATAATGACAAAATGTGTACCTACCACAAGTTAAAGGATGATGATACTATACGCAGTTTTTTTTTTTGAGAATGGGATAATGGAGTTTTGAGTATTTTTACATGAGATGTAAGAAGAGTTATGTATGTGGATAGATAAATGATTACCTATTATTGAAGATTTTTGAAATGTGAATTTATGATAACAGTATGAAATGTTAATGAAGTAAAGAAAAATAACATACCTAATGCTTTTATAACTTTATTTTGAGAGTACATAACGAATATGAAATTTTTTTTTTAAAGGACCATTAAATAGAAGAGTTATGTGGATAATTGTTTATTATTATTTTTTTGTTAATTTAATTTGTATAATTTCAAACACAATGAAAATTGTTTCTGAATAAATAAATGAAATAAAATGAAATTAATTTTAATTGAATATGAAATTGTTAGATACCTACTAGATAATTTATTGTCAACAGTGCATTATTAGGTAGGAATAAAACAGATCTGATTACTTTACTGATATAAAATACTAATCATATAAGATATAGTATATAGTGTTATATAAAATAAAATACATGATTATAGAAAAATAGAAACGTTTGTTACACAAGGTTTCTAAATAAAATAAAAATGTTAGATAAATACAAGATATAATATTTTAGAACATTATTTTCGTACCGACGCTATTTTTTTGACATATAATTTATAAATTTTATAATTACCGATGTGGGTACAAAGAGTCTTTAAGACCAATTTTTTTTTTTTTCTATATATTTAGTTTATCGTTTTGTCAACATAACTAAAAACTTTAAATTCATTTATCAACATTATGTTAATCTTTTTTGGTTTTTCCGTTTTTGTTAAATATCTAATTGAGTTTCAATGCATTATTCTTTTACTAGTTTCATATTATTTTTGTAATCACAGTGGTTCAGTAATTTAAAGAAAAAAAAAAAGTTATGTATTTTTTTTTCTTTTCTAAAAACGGGGGAGGTGTAGTGTGTAGCTAGCCTTAACATATACGCATGCAAACATAACCCAGTCTTTCCTATCGCGCAGTTGGGTAAAAAAACCAAAACATCATAAAACAATTAATTTATTTACACGAACATCCCAAATAAAAGCCTGAACAGAAAAATACCGAAACATAACACTTTAAATAAACAATAAAAATAAATTGATGCTACTATATAATGTAAAATTTTGAAACGGAACTGTTTTTGTAACGCATAATCTGAGTTTTTTAATCCATCTTTCACGATATATTTTCTGAGACCAATTGTCCATACACATATGTATTCTACCCAGTCAATTTTGGTGACATCAAAGTCGAAAATCTCTTGGTCGGCAAAAGATAGATTGTCGTATAGATTCGCAGTATTTTTGTCGACAAAGTTCCAGGAATTCCGGGTAAAATAAGACAGCGCAGTCGTCATATTATACATTTTCCTGTATAATTTCACAAACCTGAAAATAACAAAATCTTTTTTAATGTTCATAATTTTATTGTATGATCATCAGAACTGCATGAGTAATTATGCAAAACAACCTGTTTATTTTATTTTATTTTTATTTAAGCAGTGATAGCCTAGTGGTTGAACGCTTGCCTTCCATGCAGGAGGGTGCAAGTTCGATCCCGGCCCGCACCTCTGACTTTTCGGATTCATGTGCGGTTCAGAATTAGATTATCACTTTCTTTAACGGTGAAGGAAAACATCGTGAGGAAACCTGCACACCTGAGAGTGCTCCATACAGTTCTCGATGGTGTGTGTAGTCCACCAACCCGCACTAGGCCAACGTGGTGGACTAAGGCCTTGACCTTCTCATACTGAGAAGAGGCCCGTGCCCAGCAGTGGGACAGTAATGGGCTGATTATGTTATGTTTTATTTAACTGCCTCGTTGGTCTAGTGCTGAGCGTGGAGTCCTGGGTTCGATTCCCGGGTCGGGCAAAGTATTATTGGGTTTTTTCAGTAGGAAATTCTCAGTAGCAGCCCGGAGTCTGGATATGTGCCCGGATAATGGCAATAGGCTCGCCCCCTATTACATGGGACTTACAACATAACTGGCGAAATGTTGTACTATTACGTCTCTGCCTACCCCTTCGGGGAAATACAGGCGTGATGTTATGTTATGTTGTTATGTTTTATTTCTTAGAGAAAGATGGTTAGAAAAACACTCTAGAAAAATGTATACAGATTTAAATCAACGTTAAAGAAATTATCACATAGCATGATGATTATGGCATATCCCCCAAACATTTGCTTGGGGGAGGCCTATGTCCAGCAGTGGACGTCTTAAGGCTGAAATGATAGCACTGAGGTAATATCAGGTAATATGTACTAGGTACTAGAGAAGACACCTCGAACAAAATGTTTGCAGCACGTTAGAGCTCCTGCACTCTCACTCGCTTAGCCACGCTCGCGCCGCGCGTGATTAACGGCCAGCAAGTTGCAGTGCTAAATTTTTTGTTCCTGATGTCTGCTCCAGTACGTAGTACATATTACCTCAATGTCACATAGTAATGTTTTGAGTTTAGGGACACTGATGTCAAATAAATCAATGTCAACACATCGACAGTTCGACACCCTGAATTTGTACGTTCTGCTAGCACAATTGATTTAAGAGTTTTGACGATACGTGGGCAAAAGGAATGTCCAAGAGTGGCAAGAGTTGATGTTTCCGATGGCACGCGAAGCCCAATTTTGCTAGTCAACTCATCACAGTCAAGCCAAACAAGAAGGCCAAATCTGCCATTTTTCTTAACTTCTACAATATGTAACAAAAACCATGTTGTTCCTGTGAGCTACATTATCGGAATCAATATTCATGCGTAAGGACACAACTCATTTGGAAAAAACTCTTTAATAATAAAACTTTTTAACAAAAAATTGAACCGACGAAACTAGAAACTGAAAAGCGAAAAATTAAATTAAGCTTTTAGTCTTTTCCTAACTAAACTAATGTAAATAACTAATTATGAGTCGGCGCCAAACAAACAAGCAAAGTGCGTGCAAGTTGCAAGTGGTCGAGCGGTGAACGCATTTTTGGAAAGTTATTGTTTATCGTTGATTTCACGTTGTATTTGATGTTATGTTGTTTTTATTATTTGTTTAAAGTAATGTAATGATCTTCGTTGATTGTTCAAGTTCAAGTGTTTGTGTTGGTCTGGGTGTTTCTTATGTCAAGTATGTATTTACAAAAAAATAAAAAAAATATGTTTTAATCCATTGTCTAGTACCCATAGCACAAGCTCTGCTTAGTTTGGGACTAGATCGTGCTGTGTAAAAATGTCCCAAAAATATTTATTTATTTTTAATTTGAGGGGCTCGTAGAGAAGCAACTACTGTGCGGATTGTACGATCTGCAAGGTTAAGCTGCACTTGCCGCGGTCAGTCTGTGGATGGGTGACCGTTTCGTTACACATCGAGACCCCTACGTGCCTCGGAGAGCACGTTAAGCTGTCGGTCCCGGTTGTCATACGAATATCTATGGCAGTCGTTACGGGTAGTCAGAAGCCTGAAAGTCTGACAACTGGTCTAACCTCCGAATGTCAGTATTACCCAGTAACTGGGTTGCGGGGGTCTGATGGCAGTCGCTCCGTGTAAAATACTGATGTTCAGCCGCATCTGGCTAGACTGGAAGCCGACCCCAATATAATTGGGAAAAGGCTCGGAGGATGATGATGATGGTTTATTTTGAATTTCTGCCATTAGAGAAGATTCACTTACCTCCTTTCTTTCCCGAGAACCAAGCACCCCGCATCGATGATATACGCAGGAATCAGATGCAATATCCAGGAATAAATCCAGAACAGAATAGGATTAGATGTCTCCAAGGCGAAATTAAACCAAACAGCCGCAGGAGTTTGGTACTTATTGCGTACAATGTTCCTGAAGGTCAGGCCAAGATCTCCTGAGAATGAAAGAATAGTACATTATGATACAAGTGAGCTAAGTAAGCAGCGAGGAAATGACTAAATGCAAAAAAAAAATCAGTTTAGGTATTTACATTATGATAGGTAAGAATTAAAAAAAAAAAAAAAATATCAAATCAAAAACAATCAAAATCAAATTGTAACAAATCATACTTAGGTATAATCAAGAAATTTTTAAAGTAACGGTGCTACAGTTACATAAGTTGAGTGTAATATTTTTGTTAGGTACTGTAATGTTGGTGTCGGTACAACTATTAAGTATCTATCATACTTAATAGTTGTACCGATTCATCGGATTCCCTTGGCGTAAATGAGCAAAACGTTTTCTGAGAAAGTTTTGGCTCCTTTAGCTACATATCGTACTGTTTCAAATACTTCTCGCGTGATTGTTGAGGGAGAAAGCTCATTTGCGCATTATTACCTTTATGGTTAATAATTTATTAACCATAAAGGCATTATACTGACGTCAGTATGGAAATGTATTTGTTATTAACAGTTTTAGTCAATTCTGTTGGCGTCAAATAAACTTCCTCGTCGCTAGAACCACTCATTTTAGGTTTTTCACTTGTTTTCAAGTTTCTTGTTTTTATCCTAAGGTTTTAACAATATGACGAAAAAAGAAAATGGCGCGCGCAAAGCAAATAAAAAAAAGTATACCAAGAAGGTTCCGAGTCCGAGTTTTTTACAAATTAAAAAAAGTTGTATGAAAAATTCGGCACCATGGAGGGAGAAGTAAATAGGTTTAATTATGTTTTGAATTTACAAACTTAGTGCACGCGATGTTCTAAATTCAATTTACTTTATCCTCTAGCGGATAAAAACGGCTTTTGCACTCCGATATCGAAGAGCAAAAATACTCTTTCCGAGATGGGGGGGATGAAAAATATTTTTGTTCATTAGTATTAGTTTATTAGTATGTCTTTCTGTAACTGGAAGTAATTTTTTTAAATATTTAATTCATGTAACGTGTTTTTTTTTTTCTCATAGATTACAAAATACTCTAATACTTTTTTTTTTTTTTTTTCTTGCCGTGGGGAAATCCTCATTGACGCACTCGGCCCGGGGTAGGCGGAGCCAGTGTCGGACTCTTACCGACTAAAACCACCACGGTGTTCCTTCAACTACCTTAGCCGGGGGCGTGGGAACCCGTGAGTATTCACACAACCACCCCCGACAGGTCCTGGCCCGCCACAAGCAGGCGAGCCCCTTCTCCCCGTGCGGCCTTACGTTGGCCGCACCCTCCTAGGCGGCGCACACGGAACACTGCACGCCACCTCACCTCATGGGCCTTTACCAGCTACGCCAACTACGCCGGCTGTGCCAGCTACGCCAGCTGCTGGTCGGGCAGCAGACTACCCCGAGTCTGCTGCTCGCAGGCCCTACCTCCCGTAATTTTTATAGAGGTTTTCTTCCTCGCGGTCCGGGCGGTGAAGCCAAGACCCTCGGTCCCAAGAGGCGCGAGAACACTACTCAGCGGGCACTCCTGGGATTACGAGATCGACGGGGGCAGGGAAAGACAGTCCCCCCGCTGCCTGCCCAGTGGCAGGGTGAGTGCACACCGGGCCCGCCCCTGCTCCTCCACTGTGCCCTCTGCTGATATCAGAGGGACACGTGGAGCAACTCCCTACTGGCCCAGAACGGGCCCCTCCCGCGCCAGAATATTCGCCACAGGCAATAAAATCCACCGAAGGTTAATACCTCGGCAGGATTTTATTGCCCGTGCCCAGGATGCACCGGCCAAACAACTGCCGATCCCTCCAGACGTGTCCAGAAGGACAAGCAGCCGTCAGGCGCACGTGGAGGTTTTCTGGCCAGCACCCCAAATACTCTAATCCTAGCTAACCTCTCTAACCTAACCTAACCCAACCGGAGATTATCCGGAGAAACTCCGGTGATTCAATAAAATATTCGCATAATCTCCGTAGGCTGAAATTGCCTCCGGTTCACACCACTATTTCGGGCCGAGAGCTTACCGCAAAGAGTAGGATTTCTTGTCGAACTGGTAACAGTATAGATCTTCGGTTTATTCTCTCCGGCAGCTTTTCTTTTAGCAGTTTGGAAGGCCGCGGCTATGATGGCGTTGTTCACGTAGTCGACGGGAATGAGACCGATGCGAGTCTTGACGTCTGCATATAGAACACGCATGAGACCTGTGCCAGGTCCTATGATTATCTGCAAAAGGTTTAAACCATAGTCATAATAGCGTTTGAAGCTTAAATTTTATTTTTATTTATTCGTATGGCAAAGGTAGGTAAGAACCTAGCTGGACAGTTTAGTCTGTCCAGCTAGGTAAGTCCAACTTCAAGAAAGAGGTCAATCGTCGAATCCGACTCGGTTGGCAGCGTTCGGCAAGCTACGCAATATCTCGTCCAAAATACCGCAGTGTCTCAAGACGAAAGTCTTTGACCAGTGTGTTGCCAGTAATTACTTACGGTACTGAAACGTGGTCGCTCACAATGGGCCTGATAAGAAGGCTCAAAGTCACTCAAAGGGCAATGGAGAGGGCTATGCTCGGAGTGTCCCTGCGTGATCGAATCAGAAATGAGGAGATTCGCAGGAGAACGAAAGCAACCGACATAGCCCGAAGAATTGCCAAACTTAAGTGGCAGTGGACGGGGCACATTGCTCGCAGAACGGATGGCCGATGGGGCAGTAAAGTTCTGGAGTGTCGACCGCGTACTGGAAGGCGCAGCGTGGGTAGGCCCCCTACAAGGTGGACCGACGACCTGGTGAAGGTCGCGGGAATCCGCTGGATGCGGAAGGCGCAGGACCGGTCGTTGTGGCGTTGCTTGGGTGAGGCCTATGTCCAGCAGTGGACGTCTTTCGGCTGAAATGAATGATGAATCATGAATGGCATCTTTATAGGATATCTTTACATCTATTTTTAATTATAATAACAAATTCTGACGCTATCAAAGCCGAATCACATATAATGTCAAGTATATTATTTACAGGCATTTTTGAACTATCGAGAAACTACTGCCTACGTTCCAAAATTTAGTTTCCATGGAGTAGAAAAGCCATTGATGGCATAGTGTCCAGTGGCGGCTGTACCTTCAGTGCACTCGTGCGCTGCACTACCAGTTCATAAATTCATAATACCTTTAAAAAGAATCACAAAATATCTAAAACATCAATATTACGCATCTACTTTATACTTACGAATAGTTATGAAATAATTACAAATCAATTTAATCTCTAAACTGATGAAGTTAAGACTTATTTTTGCTCGAACAAAAAAGCCCCGTGCACTTCGCGGAGCGCACGCAGAGCGCTCATAAGACTTCTATGAAATACGAGCTACATCCCCTGGCGCGTGAGACGGAAGATAATTACTATGAAGTAACTAGCCTGAGTCGTGCGCCGCACGGGCCGAATGTTGCCGAGATTGACCGATCGTTGACGAAATGCACTCGATGCGAGCCAATGCAAGACGGCCGAAGGGTGGTAGGGGCGTTGCCCTCTCCTTGTCATAGTTCCCGCGCTCGTTTAAATTTCTCCTTGTTTTGTTAGTATTTAGTGTTTTTACGTTACTGTGACTTTTTAATGGTGTAAAAAATAGCATTGACCTCAATGTTGGCTACTACAGTAGTAGTATTTATTAAAATTAAACATTAATATAACTTTTCAAAACAACTTTTCTTAATTTAAAAGTGAATTAAATAATAAAAAGCTATGGTTGTGTGGATTTCTTTTGTTTTCTTAGTACGTGTTTTAGAGAGTCGATTTAGACGGAAACTGGTATTAAAGATGTTTATTGTATTTTAAATCATATTTATTGTATCATTATTGTATTTTATATTGTAAATAAAACAATACAGTGCACCACCGGTTCTCTGACCCAGCAGCCGCCACTGATAGTGTCAGATCGATGGGTTCCCTTCTATTATGATTGAGCCAAAACATAATAATTATCATTATTAATTAGTTATCTTTAGTGAATTTGTGTAACTCATTAACCTACATTGTTCTCACACAATTCTTAGCAAATCATGTAACGTACATTTGTACTATTTAACATGAAAAGATGTAACATGTATATCCATGGAGTTTCTTGCCGGCTCTTCTCCATAGGACCAACATTTTGGAACCGTGCAACTAGATTCTTATCGTTTTGAAAGTGCATGTTCGAAATAAAAAAATTTGAATGGGCTAAAATCTATGACAAATCAACACATTCATTACATCGCAGTCACGATATAATTATGTAAGCTAACTGTGGGTTTGCACCCAAAAACATTTAACATGTAATGTCTCGAAACTTGTCATATGAAACTAATGTCACAACTTGTTTTGTTGAATGTTAGGTTCGCACTGCAGCAAATTGGGTAAATTCTTTGACAGATTTCAAGATTTGTTGTTGGCTGTGTTTGCACTGACTAAAAACTTGTACATTGACATGTTTGTAATTTGTCACGGCTGACGTTCGCACTGATGCTTAATCTTGTATCAAAACTTGTATTAATCTCGTTTTTTGTGTTATCCAATGAGGTCGGTAAACATGTATGGCCGAAAGCAGATAATTTGAAGTGTATCGAAATTAATTGTGAAACATGTCAATAGACTATGAAATGTCAAACAAGTTTCGTTTTAACATGTTTTAACAAGTTGTGTGATAATGCGAACGCGATTCGATACATTGACAGAAAACTGACTTTTCAACATGTTTTTATGTTAATGTTTCGTCAGTGCAAACTCACAGTTATGTAAGTAAGTAATATCTAGTAATATCGTAGAACAAATGCCTGCTTTTTCACCTGAAATCCAAAATAAAAAAATCGAAATGGTTAGTCCCAATCATAAGCAGTGACTGGATGCGGAAGGCAGAGGACCGAGTGTTGTGGCGCAACTTGGGAGAGGCCTATGTCCGGCAGTGGACTGCGATAGGCTGAGTTGATGATGATGATTGATGATAAGCAGTGAAACACTAGTGCACCTATACACACTTCTGTAACTTCATGATATGAGTGAAGCACAGACATATCTAAAATTGTAGACTAAGTGCTGCGAACAACCATAGTGAAGCCAATAAAACCGTGCTCCTCCATGTACAAACAAACCAGCGCTCACGCACACAGCATGCACCAGAAGGATATTTTTTTTGTGATGCTTACTGGACGATGCCGCGACATGTGTACTGAGAGCGGTGAGCACGGTTTGAGGTGCATGTGTGTGAGCGCTGGTTTGTATACGGAGGAGCACTGTTTTATTGGCCTCACTATGATTGTCCGCAGCACTTCGTCTATATTTTATACTATATGGAGTGAAGTAACTAAAATTAATGCAATACTTCAGACACCCAATTAGAATATTATTTATTTATTTTACTTTAACTAAAACGGCTGGATGCCAATTACAAAAATTAAAGACAAAAATTAAATTAATTAACATAACATTAAAGAAAAATTAAATAATTATATAAAATATTAATAATACATACTTTCATACACTCATCTCGCAGTACTCGAGACATATTGACAAAATCGTCTTCCATTCGTCGGCAAACACATCACAGTCAGACTTGGCGTCCAAGAGGGCGTTAAGTGAGTGTATTATGTATGCTCTATCTAGCAGCATACAGGGTGTCAGGGAAACGCTTCCGAAAACGAAGATAGGTGATAGTGCTGGTGGTTACTGATGCGAAACCACAAAAAAAATGCGTTTTTTTTTTTAGATTTTTTCATATCTTTTCTTGCATTTTTCTTACATAACCAGCTTTGGGCAGTTAAATAAAACTGATTTTCAAAAGAACCCCATTTATTTCCTTAATTATTAGGGTTCCGTACCCAAAGGGTGCCAAACAGGACCCTATTACTCTCGCTACGCTGTCCGTCCGTCCGTCCGTCCATCCGTCCGTCTGTCTGTCACACGGCTGTATCTTTTGAACGGTAATAGGTAACCGGTTGAAATTTCCTCAGAATATGCGTTGCTATGAGGGGTATCACGGCAAATACTAAATACAAAAAAAGTCTAAAACCAAAGGGGGTCCCCATACAAGAAGCCTCAAAAAACATGCATTTTTTTCAACTGATCTATCTTTAAAACGGTAATAAATACCAGCGTCAAACCTTCAAAATGTTGGTTTATGTGAAGATTTTAAAATACATATAATGATTATTTTTTACTTTTTAGTTAAGGTTTTTGAAGTCGGTTTTATTTTTTGTTAAAAAGTTTTTATTTTATACTTTTTAGTTGATAATTGCGAGGGTTCATTCATAAATGTTTATATAACCAGTTTGAGAATATATTTTTTATAAAACTTTTCTATCCCACTGCTGGGCAAAGTCTCGCTCATGTTCTTCCAAACCTCCAATCACTATCGTGAAAAAAAAAACACGCATATCGGCCAAGAATTCTCAGAAAAACGTACCAATGAGCAGATCATCTAGATAGGCGAAGCTAAAATAAACTGATTTATTGAAGCTGGTTAAAAAACTGCTGAACCTTAGTCAATAAAATTTATATGGGACCACCGCGCGGGCTTCCTCTACCAAATAAAAAAACAACCACGTAAATCGGCCCATAAATCTCGGAGTAACGATACCCTTACTGTGCGAGTCCGACAGCACTTGGCCGGTTTTTTAAACTTCGCAATGTAATTCAAATAAAATATCAGCTGGCGCTAGGGGTGAACGACATTCACTCGCATACACAGTCCGTATCATAGCGAGCGTAGGTAGGTTAGGTACGCGCGACTTTGATCCCGAGTTTTGTACGCTTTACATTGCGGATTTTAAAAATACCAAATCACTAAAACAATGAGTATAAGGCTTATGGTTATTGGTATTCGATTGTGTTTAGCACAGATAATATAATACTATACTAGTACAGATACCTCATCTAAAACAAAGGAGTGAGACCATCGTAACTCGGCTTATTCTGCGGGCTATATATGTTTGACCTGCTTAGGCGCTCGATGGCGCTCCTAGCGGTCGATAGCAAGCGACATCTGGCGCCTCGGGCTGTTCTATGTGAACTTACTTACGTAGTACTGTACGTACACTCCAAAAGATGGCGATAAAAGCGTATTGTACGTACACACCAACAGATAGCGATAAAAGCGTACTGTACCTACCTACCTATTTAGATATCTGTGACTCCGCTAATCGCTCAAGGTCACGCGCACAGATTTGACATTTACTGCTGTGGATAACACGTTACCGGCCAGCCGCACGAAAATATTGTGTAGGTATATTTCGTATTTAATGAATTTTAATAATGACTAGGTACATTGGTGCATTTTGCAGACAGGTGTCGAAATAAAATTCTCAATAGACATTAGCTTTTACAAATTAGGTGCAGTGTACCGCACGCCAGTGGAAAGACCTTGACAGCGTCTTTATTTCGTAAGCAGGAAGGGTGGTTTTCGAAATTCAAGTGTTACCCCACTGACGTGCAGCCGTCTGTACAGTACCTACCTACCTTGCGAAGAAGCGTAATTTATAAATTAATTAATTAATTAATTTTTAAGGTATACCTTGCCATCTCAGACCAACTAAATAAACTAGGTCTGTGCTTGCCACAGATATTAATATAATAGGTACTATACTAGTTATCTGTGATACTAGTAACAGTAACCTTGCGAAAGTAAGTAGGTATGTACCTACATGTTTTCCTGTGGACTACCTATTGTCCTATTAAGTTACAAATTAATCTGTTTTTCTTACTTGTCTTATTTAGTAAACAATCTTGGCATGTTTTTTTAATGCATTTCATCAATAATAATTATCAAAAGACATTATGTTAACAATTCCCATTTTTTTTTTACCTAGATAGGTACCTAGGTACATGTGCAGAAGTAGTAATTATATTTTATCAATAGTTATTTGAATAAAGAGATGTGCCAAGATTGTTTACTAAATAAGACAAAAGAGAAAAAACAGAGTAGGTAGGAACCTACCTATAGTGCTTTAGCCGCTAAGCTAACGTGAACATTTACCTTCCATTTATAGGAATTTACGTCTTTGGGTGACATCAGCAAACTTCCCATTGAGGAACAGACCGTGTTCTTTAACCGACCCGATTAACTTTATATATATATTAATTTTATATTGAACTTTATGTAGGTAGGTATTATTCGATGAACTCTATATTTACATATTTACCTAGGTATATCTGATTTATGGGATGGTATAAGTACAACGTGTAGGTAATTGAAATAATTGTAAACTTCTTAATGGGTAATGACTCGTTAGGCAGGTACAATGGTATCTGGGGTGCTGGCCAGAAAACCTCCACATGTGTCTGACGGCTGCTTGTCCTTCTGAACACGTTTAGAGGGAACGGCAGTTGTTGGACCGGTGCATCCTGGAGACGGGCAATAAGTCTCCTTTGGACCGGGGGACCCTAATTGTCTGTGGCGAATATGTTGGCACGGGAGGGGCCTGATGTGGGCCAATGGGAAGTTGCTCCGCGTGTCCCTCTGAGAAAGCAGAGGGTACAGTGGAGGAAAGTAAAGTGTAAAGTTCTGGAGTGGCGACCGCATACTGGAAGGCGCAGCGTGGGTAGGCCCCCCACAAGGTGGCCCGACGACCTGGTGAAGGTCGCGGGAATCCGCTGGATGCGGAAGGCACAGGACCGGTCGTTGTGGCGATGCTTGGGGGAGGCCTATGTCCAGCAGTAGACGTCTTTCGGCTGAAATGATGATGATGATGATGATGACAGTGTAGGAGCAGGGGCGGGCCCGATGTGCACTCACCCTGCCACTGGGCAGGCAGCGGGGGGACTGTCCTTCCCTGCCCCCGTCGGTCTCGTAATCCCAGGAGTGCCTGCTGAGTAGTGTTCTCGCGCCTTTTGGGACCGAGGGTCTTGGTTTTACCGCCCGGACCGCGAGGAAGGACACCTCTATAAAAATGACAGGAGGATGGGCCTGCGAGCAGCAGACTCGGGGTAGGTAGTCTGCTGCCCGACCAGCAGCTGGCGTAGTTGGCGCAGCTGGCGTATTTGGCTTTTTTAGTTTTGTCATGTTTTATTTATCATACTATTAATGTTTTTTTTGAAAATTCAAATTCATTTTTAACGTTGAATATTTTGTTGTTTTTTAGCATTTCTCATTCCAAATTACATTTAAACATATAAGTTGTATATATTTTCGTAAACCATTTATAAAACCCTTTATTTGATACCCCACTCGATAGGTTTTGAGCAAAAAAATAAATTTGAAGTCACATAAAATGGCTCCAAAAAGCGGCCATTTTGATTTTAATAATTTTAATATACCCAGTGTCACTCTCACAATTAAGACGAATCCAACGACACCTCTCAAGCTAAGATCCATCAAGCCGTTTAGGCTACAGAGCGTGCCAAAGAAATATACATACATACATACATACACTCGAAAAACATAACCCTCCTCCTGGCGCAGTCGGGTAAAAATAGGATTTAAAAAAGTTTTAATTATAAAAGTATAAAAAGTAGGTACCTACCAGTTATCTGTAAAATATTTACGTGAATACAAGTACATTTGTGAAGACCGTATGTGTCAGACCAGTAAGCCTCAAACACCGCATAAAGCAAAGTTTTGAATGAGAACACAGTCGTAAAATGTTAGCGGGGACCGGGGGGAGGGCGCGTTATGGTTGGTTGGCTCAAAAGTGCGGTGGTATGATTCCGTCTCAGATTCCGTATGATTGGTCCAATGCCGTTTGCTGACGGAGTGACGATGACGTCCCGATTGGCGGCGGGGCCGCGGGGCGTATAATATGCAGTGCTACTGCATATGCTTTGTGAACGGGATTTTCCGGCCGGCTAATCGGCATCTGGAGGCTTGCTGGTCTGTGACTACGAATGATAAAATTCAAAATAGAAAACACGATATCTAAATAATACCTACTAATTATTTCAATGTTAAATCTTTGTCCACTTTCTTCCCTATTTATCTCTGCATTCCTATTCATCCCGTTTTACGATACCTACATACATCAGTGGATGATGAATCACCTTTAGGTCCAGGAAGATCGGGTCGATTAGTTTCCGTGCATTAGGTCGTCCCTGTACGAAAATATTTCTGTATTTATTTATTTTTAGTTGACAAAATCCACAGTTATCATATACCTACCTAACAAAATCTATTTTTTTTAGTAATTAATCTAGGTAGGTATTCCTTTTGCACTATATTAGTTCCTGCAATCGGTTATACTATCTACGATTAATAGGTAGGTAGGTAGTAGGTAGGTACTTATAACAGTAAATTTTGAATAATGTTTTTAGATTTCCTCTTCTAGGTAGGTACCTACCTACGACTCCCCGTTTTGTTGCATATTATTTGTAATTTAGCGTATGATGTGATATATAAAATCTATTAATGTACAACTCAGTAGGTACCTACCTAATGATTTGGTTGAACCCCTTTGCAACGAATAAAATAAGGGCCATAACGTTGCCGTTTTTCGAACGTGCATTTTACTTTTTTGAACATGATCAAAGCAGAAACATTGCTTAGATACCTATGCTTTATGAAAACGTATGAAAGTTGTGTAAATATAACTTTTCTTGTCGTATTAAGGTACCTACTACGTTATAATTTTTTTATCAACTTTTGTGTAGGTAGGTACCTATGTAACAAAAATGAAAATTAATGCGGCTTATAAACGATGCTTCCGCGGCACCTGCACAATGTTACCGCTACTTTTGGCTGAGCACAATACCTACCACAATTTTAACAAGTTTGTAGGTCAACGCGCCCGCCCGATAAACTTCGAGTGTGGCAGCTGCCTAATATTCAAACAAAAATGGCGTATTGAATCGGTTGCTATGAAAACCTACGGCCAAAATTAATATCGAATCTATCCACGATTTACCCTACTAGAGATAGGAATTTGACATAAGCTCCATACAAAATATGTCAAATTTCTATCTCTAGTAGGGTAAATCGTGGATAGATTGGATATTAATTTTGGCCGTTAGTCCGCTTACTGAGTGCTCGTTCACGTAGGTACCTATAACTCACGGGCGCGGTGTAGGGTTTCCAGATAAAGTCTTATCATTTCATGGATATTTCTGGGGTAACACTAGAAAATATTATAGAAATAAAGTCTGTGTCAAATTATCAATCCAATTATATAATTGACGTAATTGCTACTTACACCAATTTCAACTTTACGTAGGTATTCATGAAAACTTGAATTCAGAATGACAAAAACAGTTGAAAAGTTCTTAAAATATTTAGTTACCTACGTTGCAAAGGAAACTGATGCTTGTGTCTAAATAAAAAGGTTTTCTAATCCGAAATTAGGTAAATTGTAAATTGGATTGCTATAGACTTAAAGCAAATTAAAATAAAAGAAAAATTCGAATTATCTTCTGTGAAAAACATTCTGTAAAAACTACGTTACTAACTAGGTACCTACCTACATAAAAGACTTTACAAAAATTGAATTGAACACATCTCGGTAGCTCATTAATTAAATCTAATTAGAAAATCAACATCTTTATAGGTAACGAAAATTCAACACTTGTGTCGTAACTTTGTCAAGAAAACATTGTATCCGGGACAGTAATGTAAATTACTGGACACGGGTCTAGACGCAATATTCCGGGGCTTTCCCAGATTTTCGGCCATTTGGCCACCCTAGCGCGGTGTCGAGCGCGGGCGCGGCCGATTTGGCGGGTTCGTTTTTACGTTGACCGCCTTGCTCCTGACATTTGCGCGGTGTGACGTATTAGCAGGGGTTCTAAACCATGGGACAATTGTGTAACGCACTCACTGTGTTCTCAGTATGTTCGCTCTTTCATAATGTACTTAATAATTATTCGGTACCTACCCTCATTGTACTTGTATTATATCTTACTTTGTTATATTTTGTTTTCCTGTTTGTGTAGTCAATGACACCGACGTACGGTAAAACTCTAATTAGTTTATGTTTACATAATAAATAATAATAAATAAAATTTCATTCATTTTCATTTCATTCTAACATTACAGCAATATTCATTGCGTGGTGAATATAGTTGCCAATAAGAAGGGCTGTCATAACATACTAAGCAATGAACATTAAAATCAACAAGATTGCGATCGTCGGTTGGGTCACACAATAAGTGAAGCACCCACAATAAGATGGCTCGCTTAAAATTACGGGCTGGCACGCACATATTCACACCCATAGTAAGACAAAAAGCCGCGATTACGCAACAGATCTCCGGTAGTCATCATTGTCGTAGTGTCACAAATAAAATAATAATATATATTTGGTGTGTTCAAATGCTATCGAAATTATAGCGGGTTTAGGAAATAATTAAGTGCTTCAATCTTTTCTTATAGAGATTCTGTCCGCATTTTTATTCGTCCGAGCTTATAATAGGTACAAAGAACATTTCTGTCCAACGGTTTGAACATCCCTGACACCTGCGAGTGAATGAATCGCGCGCTCCGCCGCACGTGAAACAACTCAATACGCTAGATACAGCACGGGAAAAAATATGTATGTATTTGAAATCATCGGTGATTTAATGAAAAACACAGTAAGACTTTTATAAAAATGCGTAAAATATTAATTAGCAAGATGAAAACATCAGAAAATGCAAACCGCGCCATCTATTAGCAGTAAAAACTTATTAACTAAGCAGTGCTAACCTCATCTTTATACAAATTATTGCCACTAGTATATACTAACAACGTAACGTAACGTACAGGGAGTGTCACCGCTGTGCCGAAGGGGTAGGCGGAGCCACGGAGGTGTATATAATAGTACACCCACATTTCGCCAGTTATGATATAAGTTCCATGTAATAGGGGGCGAGCCTATTGCCATTAACCGGACATAAATCCAGACTCCACGCTGCTACTAATAATAGTGCTAACAGGTGCTAATATTGCATACAAAACTACAGATTGAACTATATTTACGGGACTTGTCGCGCACAATAAAATCCAAACAATAAAAAAAAACTACGACTACCCTCGACGTGGTCACGAGCAGACATGAGCAGCACCTTTGTAATGTTTTGATTTGATTGTGCGCGACATGTCCCGTAAACATAGTTCAATATGAGTGAAATTCGCGAAAGTTTCAAAAATTACAGATTGTCGTAATTCGAATACCAATCGAATTCTAAATATCAAATCGGCACGGGGTTGGTGCTACAGCCAACTTCCTGACTCCGGGCTTCTACTGAGTTTTTTTTTTACAAATAAAACCACTTGCGCGACTCAGGAATGGAACCCTAACGCTTAATTAAATTAAATTAAATTAAAAATCTTTTATTTCAGACTGTAAGTCCATTTGGTTAGTATACAAACTTAGAAACTAATGTCAGTACTTACATCTACCAGTGAATAAAATATTTAAGAATTACGCCACAGGGGCATGTAGGCGTATCCAATGTCCCAGTATGGGGCTGTCCCACCTATCTGCTATAGTTTTCAGGATGCTGTTGGGGCTGGCGCGTACCCTGCGCATGATGGAAGCGCATCGCTTGCGCATGATAGCGTGGAAACCATCTATTCCCGCCTCTGCGAACATGCCGGAAGCACTGCAGTAGCGCGGCAGCCCCATCAACACCCTAAATGCATTATTATATTATACGCGCAGACTGCATGTATAGAACGACCGACAGTATGCTGTAAACAGCGTAGCCTTTACTTCGGTTGTGCATGTTGCAAATCTGCGAGCCAACATATTGCAGCGGACAGCCAACGCCCTGCGCTCACGCTCAATTACACGCTTAGCAGTCACGTTTGTGACCACTAGACCAACGAGGCAAGTAGCTATCTTTAACTCTGTAACGGGTTTTTGTTAATGGCGATGCTCTCGAAGTTGTTCGAGAAAATATTTGCCTTGGGAAAACTTTGGGGTTTGGTAAAACAACTTCGAGAGGGAAGCTAACAGAAGAACACAGCCGCATTCGGGAAACTACGTCGAATGTACACATGGTTGGGCCGCACTCTGGAAACTACGTCGAATGTACACATGGTTGGGCCGCACTCTGGAAACTACGTCGAATGTACACATGGTTGGGCCGCACTCGGGAAACTACGTCGAATGTACACATGGTTGGGCCGCACTCTGGAAACTACGTCGAATGTACACATGGTTGGGCCGCACTCTGGAAACTACGTCGAATGTACACATGGTTGGGCCGCACTCGGGAAACTACGTCGAATGTACACATATGGCTGGGCCGCACTCTGGAAACTACGTCGATTCTTTTGATCACCTATTTCACAGAGCCTAAAGCAGTTACTTAATATTAATCTGTGCCTAAAGACTAATAGTCTTCAATCAGTGCGTCTTAAGTCAGTGTCATGACTTATGGAGCCAAGACGTGGACACTCAAGGTCAGACTGGTCCACAATTTTTTTGCTGCTCAGCTGGCTATGGAAGCATAGCCCTTAGCTTGGTGGTTCAAAGAATGGATTCAAAATGAGATGATCTGACAGAGAACTAAAGTTGTCGACATAGCCCACAAGATAAGCAAAAGAAATTGTAGGGAGCCGGCCGTATTAGCCGAAGAACCGATGACGTGTTCTTGAGTGAAACCGCAAATCAGCAAACGTAGCGACGGATGCCCTTGGGCTAAGTGGAGTGACGGTCTTCGCAAGGTGGCTGGTAGACGCTGGATGAGAGTGACATGCCATTTTGGTTTTGAATTTGAGCTCTTGTCGCTGCAAAAAGCTAGCGGCGAGAAAGTTCTACAATAATATATTAGGATAGAAGCTTAGAGCATCTAGAAGTGAGCTGAGTTGGTTATAATAAGTACTCGAGGCTGGATTGCAGCCCGAGCCGAAGGCGAGGGCATAATGCAGCTGAGAGCATAATGACCAATGCTCACGCGTTTTATACGACTTTCTTCAACAAACTTGCTAGAGGAAAAAAATATTGGCATATTTTAATCAAAAGTATTAAATTTGCGAAAAACAGCACATGGATTTCTGTAATCGCACGCCGTGCCTGTGGTCACAGATAAGTGATACCTGTGGTTCAGTGACGTATAGCAATGCGCACGAAGGAACCCGCCAAAATCGATTTATTATTTATAACACAAATTAATGTTAATTTGTTGACAACAATAATAAATAATTTGATGCAATGAAATGTTTGTTTATCATATTTTAATTAACACAGTTGATTTTTTTACAAAAATGTTTAATATTGTGTAGACATAAAAACTCTTTGCAGAGATTTAAAAATAAACTGTAAAGTACAATGTACTAGTGCGATAGTGTAAAGTAAAAAGCACGCGTGCGTTATAAGCCGCATAAAGAACCTAAAAGCAGTGCAATTAATAAGAGCCACTTTACGAATTATATTATATTTAAAGAATTTTTCGATGCTATTATAATAATAATAAATATGATATTATTATAATATTATATTATTGACTGCCTCGTTGGTCTAGTGGTTGCAAGCGCGACTGCTGAGCGTGGGGTCCTGGGTTCGATTCCCGGGTCAGGCAAAATGTAATTGGGTTTTTTCATTAGGAAATTCTCAGTAGCAGCCCGGAGTCTGGATTTTTGCTCGGTCAATGGCAATAGGCCTGCCCCCTATTACATGGGACTATAACATAACTGGCGAAATGTGGGTGTACTATTACACCTCTGCCTAACTTTTCGGGGAAATACAGGCGTCATGTTATGTTATGTTGTATTATATTATTGTAGATTGTACTCTAGAAAACAAAGTAACAATGACACTACGAAAACCTGCACACTTGCTGCAAATTATTCTCGATTTTGGACGTAGTCCGCCAAGCTGTACCACCCAGCGTGATGGACTGAATAACTAATAAGCCATTGTTATTTATTAGGTATTACTACAATTCTTGTGTTTAGTAATTCTCGATGATGCGATACTTTATCCATTCCGGGTACAAAAAAGTTCTAATTATGCCAAAATATTCAGCCATTCGGACTATTTGACCATTGCAAAAATTAAGGAAACAAAAAACAAACACTTACAAACAATTACGACATAATGAAGGTTAATCCACGAAAACGAAAAGTCATTTATTTATTGAATTTTATTTAAATTTTACGCCGTTGCATATTGACATTGGATTGGATTGGATTTGTAATTTTGAAGATCATGATACTTACTTGAGTTTCTTGCAGTCCTTGCCCAGCATGAGAGCCTCCCTGGCTCCGCGTACGTTGATCAAGGTGGCCACGCGGAGGGCCTCGTCGAACCGAGTGGTCGCTGCCATGTGGTATATTATGTCTACCTGTGTAACAATGTTACGTAGACGATATTAAAAGGTATGGATATGAAATGTATAGGAGGCAGACCAAAGAACAGATGTTGGATTGAAAGAAGAAAGTGAGTGCTGAGATGGTGGCTGGCGGCTGATAGAGAAAAGGACTTGCTGTGCCGATCACAAATAAATTGAAGTGGAAGATAATTATTTAAAAAAACTGGGAAGGGTAATAACGGCCGGGCAGTCAAAAACCCAAAATTCTGGCAACCGGTACTGGTTCTATAATGTTGTTATTCAGTATATTAGGTTGTAAGGTCAGATGTCTGTTGCTCGTTGATATTTAGCAGATCTGGTTATACTGGAAGCAGATCCTAACATCTCAGAAATATATGACAGTGATCTTTGAAACCCACCTCTTCTGTGATCATCTTCCAGTCCTTGTCACTGATGCCTAGTCTAAGTTCTGCCACGTCTCCTGCTACCGGCACGATCTGATCTGCGAAGTTTGGTTGCCGCTCTTTTAGCATATCGTACACCTGAAAGCAAATTTTCTTTATAATTGACTTCAAAAAAGAGGAGATTTGCAGTTCGATTGTTTTATTAGTGCACTAGAAGTGAATCAATATGTGTCGAAAAGTACATCTGTGTTTGCGCACTATAATATGTCCCACGCAGATGGCCAGTCTCCGTTGAGATTGGCCGCCGTGACCGAAATACGGCCAGGAGGACATTATTATCATTATGATTATCCCAATTATTAATCGTCTTGTTTAACGGACAAAATTAATATCCTATCTATCCACGATTTGCCCTACTAGAGATAGGAATTTGACATAAGCTCTAGTAGGGTAAATCGTGGATAGATTGGATATTAATTTTGGCCGTAAGTCTTCGCTCTAAATATCTGGACGACAACGGATGTTTTAAATTAAAAGATACTTACGGGATCCTGTAACATGTCATTCAGTCTCTGTTCAATGGCTTTTCCTTTCTTGGGCCTCAGCAGAACGAATACTTTCGATATTTTTGTCGCTCTAAAAAGAGATGATCAAGCAGTTATAAAGATTTTGATACTGACTTTTTTATCCTAAATGGGTTTGCGTTTGACTGCTACCTCATTTGATATCAGGTAAACGATCGTATTCAACAACGTCGGTGCATGCCTACTCACCAAAAATCCACCAATTCACTAGTGCCTTGAATAACACTAGATTATACCTATCGGTAAACACCATAAACTTGTTATACTTTACGCTACTATAATAAGTTTATGGGATACAGACATGCAAGGAATTCCACTCATTAGCGGTATGCATAATAAAAGTATTGGCACAGCGCTTTGTGCGTAAGGATGGAATATCAACCAAATGAGGTTGTCAGATAGCCTAGCGGTTGAATGCTTGCTTTCCATGCAAGAAGGGTTGATTTCGAACCTTTGCGTACTTTGATCACATTTCGTATTCATGTGCTGATCAGAATTTGATTATCTTTTGCTTTATCGGTGAAGGAAAACATCGTGAGGAAATCTGCAAATATGAGAGTGTTCCAGGCAGTTCTCGATGGTGTGTGTACTGTGTAGTCTACCAACCTGCACTAGACCGGCGTGGTGGACTAAGGCCTTAACCTTCTCATTCGAAGAAGCGGAACGTGCCCAACAGTGGGACAGTAAAGGGCTGCTTATGCTTAAGAGTGATGCATTACCATGCATCGGCTCGTCCGACAATGGAATGGGTTAGTGGGAATTAAATAATGTTTCCAACGCACACTCACTGGAATCACAGAAATACATACAATGGTTGTAATCACAATTTTACTTGCGATTCATGCGTGGCAACTTTCGAACAAACTACGCCACCCATATTGACGTCATCAATTTTTAAAAATTAACTTTAATCAAATGTGCTTTACAGCTTTTGTTTCTGCAGTTAGAAACAGCAAAATAAGGCATTTTACAGGTTTTTGTAGCAGTATTTATAGAAACAAGTCATAAGGCGTGCTGAGAAAGGCTTTGAAATGCCCTGCACTATGATACAGTGTTGGCACGCGCGCCCTGCCCACTTGGCCATTCTATGTATTTCTGTGACTGGAATGCACCAGATAAAAAACCGACAAGCCAGCTAGACTTGGAATTCGCTTTGTATCAGAATATTTTCAGGTCGTTTACTTTTATGGTGGAGACTTTACCATCTTACCTTACGTACATCATGTATTTTTTTTAGTTTTATTTTTCTCTTATTATAGAAGTTACAGGCAAGGGCACATTTTACCAATTTGGAAGTGTCTCTCGCGCAAACTATTCAGTTTAGAAAAAAATTACATTAGAAACCTCAATATCATTTTTTAAGACCTATCCATAGATACACCACACGTATGGGTTTGATGAAAAAAAAAAATGAGTTTCAGTTCTAAGTATGGGGAAACCCCCAAAATTCGTTTTTTTTTTCTATTTTTGTGTGAAAATCTTAAAGCGGTTCACAGAATACATCTTCTTACCAAGTTTCAACGGTATAGTTCTTATAGTTTCGGAAAAAAGTGGCTTTGACATACGGACGAACAGACAGACGGACATGACGAATCCATAAGGGTTCCGTTTTTGCCATTTGGCTACGGAACCCTAAAATGACAACTAAAGGCCTTCACCTGAAGAGTTTCTCAATGAGCTGCTTGCCGAGGAAGCCGGAGCCGCCCGTCACGAACACCGCGGCGCCGCTGTAGAACTGCTGCACGGCCGAGTCTCCGCGCGCCGTCAGGTCGTGCATCGCCTCCTGACGGGACAGAACCTTCGCCTCAAGCTCCTGGGCCGGATCCATTTTATCTACCAGCACCATGATTCAGCAAAACCTTGAAAAATTAAAATAAAGAAAGAAAGAAAAGAAAGAAAGAAATAATGATTTTATTTGGCACAGGACAGTGACAGCACAACAAATAACATTAAATAAAGTACTAAAATAGATATAAGTAAAACATGAAGTTGCTGCCGGGCAAAATGATTTTATTACCTGCAGAAAGTCATGTCGGTTGAATAACTAATAGTTAGGGTGGTCAAAGAATTTCACCACCCTATATCTTCTCATGGGTGTCGTAAAAAGCGACAAAGGGATTCACCAGAGGATGGGCAGCAGCGTCCTCTGAGTATTTAACCAACCAACTGCGATCGCCAACCCGCCTGCCAAGCGTGGCGATTATGGCATATCCCCCCAACATGCTTGAGGGAGACCTATGTCCAACAGTGAACGTCTTTCTGCTGAAATAGTTATCTACAAGGTGTTATTGAAATAACTGAAAAAATTCTTGAGGGGTCATTGTACTCATCAGTATGAACAACATTAACTGTGGGACCAAACATAAAATCCCGAAAAAAAAAACAGCTGATCCTAAACATTTGTGATCACATAAATCGAAAAAAAATTAGGGATCAGCTGATTTTTTTTCGCGATTTCAAGTTTGCTGCCTAAGTAAAAGTACCTGTTTTACTCTTTACCCAAAGGGTGCCAAACGGGACCCTATTACTCTCGCTACGCTGTCTGGCCGTCAGTCCGTCCAGTACGTCCGTACAGACAGACGTCTGTATCTTTTGAACGGTAATAGTTAGCCGGTTGAAATTTTCTCAGAATATGTGTTGCTATGACCCCTATCACGACAAATACTAAAAAAATAAACTAAAACCAAACAGACCCCGTTTGGTTTACCATACAAGAAACCTCGAAAAACATGTTATTATTTTTGTTCCTGCTCTATCTTCAAAACGGTAACACATACCGGCGTCAAACATAGTCTGATTATAGTGCATACTACGTAGTTTAGCAACAAACACTAAAAATAGGGCAAACATAGACATATGTGGTTGTACCTGCGTAAGAAAGAGATGCAAACATTCATAATTGCGCACGGTGCGTTGATTTCTTTTGATGAAATCTGGTAAATTAAATCAGTTTCTATGGGGTATCAGGACTATCAGGTCGATGGGTGGTGCGGAACCCTTTATGCGTGAGTCCGAGTCGCACTTGTCCGATTTGTTTCTTTCTTTCTTTCTATCTTTCTTGAATTGTTCTATGTTTACCCAGTTACGCTGTAGGTATATCTTCATTTGTAAATATTATAATAATAATGTTTCTAAATGTACTTTCTCCCACTTGCTCGGAAATTGGTTCATTATTAAAAAAAAAAATACGACAATCCGCTCTTTTCCGTACGCAACGAAATAACAGGCCGGTAACACTGAGGAATTTTATAATTTATAATTCCTCAGTGGCCGGTAATATCCAACAGGACAATAATAGAAATTGCTGGACACTTTTTATTTTTTAAATTATGCTACCGAGGTTGTTAAATACTCACTTACATACCTAAATTAGGTGTTTTAAGGTACAAAATATTTATACAGGCTGAATGCGCATTTTTTTTTTCAAAACTTTGAAAATAGAACAAGAACCGCGCGCGGGCGAATTGGCGTGAATGAAAATAAGATACTGTTGAATTAATTTGTGTTGTGTTTCCTCGCAAATTAGAGAAAAGTACTATACAAGTCTCGGCCGAAATAGCAATTAACGGCCTCGTTTAGTTAAAAAGGACTCGGCTTGCGCCTCGTCCTTTCAAAATCACGTGGGAAGTACTCGGCTTCGCCTCGTACTTCCAATATTACTCGGCCGTAAATTGCTTCATTTCAGTCCTCGACAGTAATGTACTTACTATTAATAAGTTAGTGACTAAATAAAAGAAATAATAATGTAGATAAGTACAATAACTTACCACTTTTGAACAAAATACTATGCAAACTAGCGCACTTGTCCACAACCACTCATAGAATGCGCTAAAGAAGCTAGTCGACGTTACAATATAATTAAAGTCCAATTATGTGTTAAAATTATGTAAAAAATGCATGTATAATGTATATTATAGAGGGTGTTAACAAATAAAAACGTTTTTTTTTTTTTAAATAAGCTTTTATTTGTGCAGGTTACTTGCATTTTTTGGGGCCGCGACTGTTGCGGGCTCGTAGCTCGTGGCCCATAGAAGTATTGATGTTATTTAACTTGATGCGATGGCTGGTTGGATATGCTTAGGCCGCGGGATGTTTTCGCGGCTACTTGTGTAGCTGCTGTATGTGTCTGTAAAGGCGTGATCTATATAAATAAATAAATGAAAAATAGTTTGAAAAACCTAAAAACACACTTTTAGGGGTACTGTAGTGTCTGTAGTCCATGATCAGATCAGCTTGATGGTACCAAATTATTGTATTGTCATTCGGATTACATGTACTTGCAAAGTTTAAAATCAATACGATAATTGGGTCAGTTTCACAGCCTACGAATGAAGTTACACTAATGAGATCGTGACGCAAATGATATCCAAATCACACTTATTATATGCATATATTTAGTGGTTAAAAATGCAAGTTAAGTTTTCTTATGACCAATATTAAAACCTTTTACATCGAAATAACAAATTAATAAACTTTTCACAAGTTGTTAACAGTAATCTTCATCAATATAAATATGGCTAAACATACTTTGTAAACCAAAAAAAAATGCATACCATTAGCGTGATTTAGATTTCATTTGTGTCATGATCTCATTAGTGTAAAATCATTCGTGGTACCCAATTTTATGTGAAATCGACCCAATTAGAAATAGGTTAAGATCGACTTTCAAGATTTGTTTGCATAATTAAGGTCCACAGCTCATTAGAGCCACTCGGCACCCGACCCGCACCGCCTCGCCTCGTGCGGTTATTATTCTTTATATGGACTTCTATGGATATGCGCTCACTATATCAACTCTGTAGCGTCACCAGTTCGCCTCGGTCCACTCGGTGACAACTCACTGCTCGCATGCTTGCCTTGCGTTGCTGCGCATTGCCAACGCACGAGTCCCGAGTGGACCGCGTGCTATCCTCGAGTGATTCACGCGAGGACAATGCGCACAGATTACTATATTAGTAGCTAGCTACAGATGCGACAGTGACTCCAGAGCTTAGTTTCACTAAATTGCCGCCCTGCATTTTGTCGCTACCATCGCGTGTAGGTAGGTAGCTAGCTATAGCTATATTTGTAGGTCGTCGTAGCTCCATATATACTGTAGTTATAGGTAGGTACTTTTTAAGATTAGATTAAGGGAAATAAAACAGGATCATCATCATTTACATATTATATTTTGTAGGAACAAAGAATGTCAAAAACAAAGCTCTAAATTATCATTCTTGGGGATAAGAAATAGCATTAGTTTCACTTGTTTCCTATGACGAAAAGTTCACGCACAATACTGCACTGAAAATAGAAGCAGTAACTCGCAAATTATCTTATCATTAAACTGTGTCGAATTTGGAGTCTCGAAGAACTCAACTCAAGCTAAAACAGCGAAGATATTACAAGATAATACGATAATACTGGCACTCGATCAGCAGGGCCCCGAGTCTGCTAATTGACAAACGCTTCAGTTGAGTGTCGGTAGAGTGTCGGTGGAATAGTTTTAGCCATTTGGTATTCTACTAGTTATTTTGAGACCAATGGCTTTCCAACGACTTTCCACTGAACTGCCATTGACTACAATTCAACTGCCATTGGACTATTTGCTATTCTGCTGTTATTTGACGTTTCCCACAATCGTCTTACGATGATTTTTTTGCCATCATATTTTTTTTTTTATAAAATTTTTTTGCTGATTTCAGCTTTGGTCCCATAATAAATGTTTTCCATACATCGAATGTGTACAATGACCCCTTAAAGGGTCATTGTACATATTCGTTTTTTTTTGCGGTTTCAGGATTGGTCCCTTAGTAAAAGTTGTTGATACAGATGAGTACAATGACCCCTAAAGCCATTTTCAAGAACAGGATAAAACGTCTATAGTATTGCCGGGTAAAAACGTAAACGTAAATGTTGTTCATACGGATGAGTATAATGACCCCTTAAGAGGTTTCATTAACATGTCGTATGTCGATAGCATTACCGTGTTGCACGCTCAAAACGTAAACGTAAAAGTTGTGCATACGGATGAGTATAATGACCCCTTAAGAGATTTTCAATAACACGTGTATGTCGATAGTATTGCCTAGTAGTCCGCTAAAAACGTAAACGTAAAAGTACCAAAAGTTGCTCATACGGATGAGTATAATGACCCCTTAAGAGGTTTTCAATAACACGTCTTATGTCGATAGTATTACCGCGTAGTAAGCTAAAAACGTAAACGTGAAAGTTGTTCATACGGATGAGTACAATGACCCCTTAAGAAGTTTTCAATAACACGTGTACAGCGTACTACGCGGTTATACATCGACGATGTATAACCGCGTAGTACGCTATCGATATACGTGTTATTGAAAACCTCTTAAGGGGTCATTATACTCATCCGTGTGAACAACTTTTACTATGGGACCAACCCTAAAATCGCCAAAAAAATATCAGCTCTTCCCTAAATTTGTGTTCACATAAATCGACGAAATGTAGGAAACAGCAGATTTTTTTACGTTTGACGTGTTTTAATTACTTTATAGACATGAAAATTTTGTAGGTACAATCAACAAAATCCTTAATTTAAATATTCCATTGATAATAACTTAAAAAAAGTTTGATAAAAAACAATACAACTACTAATGGTAGATTTAAATGGGCAACATCGATTTGAAAACAATTGATATCCCATTACCATTCTATTGCCATTCCGACGAAATTGACATTTAAGTTTTAGCAGAATACCCATCTTGTCACAGTTGTATAGGAGTGTCAGTAGGATGTCGGTGGAATGGCGATGGTTGGTTTTTATCAATTAAGGATTCACGTAGTTGCTTCATGTTCCAATAGTTACGTAAACGACGTAGCGAACTTCGCTTCAAGTAACTTAAGCTAAGTTGGCTATTTATTATACTCGAGGCTGGATTTCAGCCCGAGCCGAAGGCGAGGCAGGGCGTAATGGAGCCGAGAGGATAATAGTCAATGCTCACGCGTGTCATACGACGTTTTTCAACACACATGCGAGGAAAAAAACATATGAACGTATTTTAGACAAATATTGAATTTGTGAATAATGGCGAGCGGATCACTGTAATCGCACGGTGACGGTATGCGCGCGCAGTTGGTAGAATGAAACCGCCAAACAGCCTAATATTAAAAATATAATTGTGATTAAATTTATTATTTATAACACAAATTAATGTTAATTTGTTGACAAACATAAATAATTTAATAAAATTAAATGTTTATAAAAACATTTTGCTGCTTTAAAAAAATAAACTGTAAGTAAAGTAAAAACCACGCATGCGTTATTATAAGCTATATTATGAACCTAAAAGCGGTGCAATAAGAGCCACTTAACGAGTGTGTTGAAAAATAATTGAAACATTTCAAACGTAAAAAAATCTGCTGTTCTCTACATTTCGTCGATTTATGTGAACACAAATGAAGGGCCGCGAAATCGGGAAAATGTAGGGAACAGCTGTTTTATTTCGCGATTTCAGGGTTGGGTTCATAGTAAAAGTTGTTTATACTGACGATAATATATATGTCGATAATATTGGCAGGTACCACGCTATCGATACTATCGATAGAGTAACTGATTCTCAAGGTTAGCTATAGATACTATCGAAGCGATCGTTGCTATCGACCGTATTGATAATACTATTCATAGCACTATTATAATATATCAACATCTCTCTATCGCTCTAAGTTTTGCTGTAAGAAAACTCATTTTTGAGTTAAGCTCGCCGATGTACATAAGCTTTCCTATTGTAATATTAATGTGTATTTGTGTGTACAATAAAGTATCATAATTAATTAATTAACTATTAGTGTCCAATACTATATACACACTAAAGTAGATAGTATTGCTATAATATGTCGATAGTCAATAGTACATGCCAATCGATTGTGTAACTGATTCTCAAGGTCGCATCTCTAGTCTAAAATTGAATATTATCGTCGAATTAAATTACTACATTACACAATTCAACTTTATTTTACAAAAAAAAAAGTTCAATTGTCACAACAATAACTGCCAAAAAGGTATGTTTGCAAAATGACCTCTCAGTTGTAGTTCGATGGCAAAAATTCATTGAAAGACGATTGTCAGAAACGTCAAATAACGAGTAGACTACCGAAACTTAAGCTATCGAGAAGACATTGATACACTATTGGTTTACAGAATAGCAAATAGTCCAATGGCAGTTGAATGGTAAAACGAATGGAATAAAAATGAAAATGCTATACTGTGTTCTATAGGTACTATGTAATTTGTATGCCTTTCAAGGTTAAACAACTTAATATTTTAATTTTCCACAGTTTTTAACTTTTACCTATGTTTCACAAATAAATTATTTTGATTTTGATTTTATGGTCGTCAATTATAATGTAGTTCAGTGGAAAGTCATTGGATAGCCATTGGTCTCTAAATAACAGTGAAACAAATATTGAAATCGGTGCAGAAAGTGCCATTGAACCACTTATTTTACTAACTGCTGAGTCCCCTAACCAAAAAAATCGTGAAAATTTATTTGTATTGTTATCCTTAACCTATGGATAACATAACCAATTTACGACGACGTCTCCCGCTTACTTAGTTTTGTAAAATAATTAACTTAATTTAATATACTTCTTTCCTAACCAGATGGCGTTAACGTCGAATTAGATCGCGCTATGGTTTCGTTCACAAAATGTGATGTTATGGGTAGAGAAACGGGGCTACTTTAGTTGTCTTTAACCGACTTCAAAAAAAGGAGGAGGTTATGTATTCCGCGGGTTTTTTTTTTTTTTTTTTTTTTTTTTCTTTTTTTTTTTTTTCATGTATGTACACCGATTACTCCGAGATTTCTGGGCCGATTTGCGTGGTTGTTTTTTTATTTGGTAGAGGAAGTCCGCGCGGTGGTCCCATATAAATTTTATTGACTTAGGTCGAGTAGTTTTTTAACCAGCTTCAATAAATCAGTTTAATTTAGCTTTGCTTACCTAGATGATCTACTAATAGTTTCGTTTGTCTGTGAATTATCAACTAAAAAGTATGAAATAAAAACTTTTTAACAAAAAATAAAACCGACTTCAAAAACCTTAACTAAAAAGTAAAAAATAATCCTCGTATGTATTTCAAAATATTAACATAAACCAAAATTTTGAAGGCGGCGCGTGTTTTTCATGTATGTTCGCATAAACTGTTTTTTACTACTTTTTTTTTTGCTTATAGATAAGCGCTCGACAGTACATTATATTTACATGACGCAAAGGGACAGTCACGCGCCGCCTTCAAAATTTTGGTTTATGTTAATATTTTGAAATACATACGAGGATTATTTTTTACTTTTTAGTTAAGGTTTTTGAAGTCGGTTTTATTTTTTGTTATTGTGTTTGCTTCTTTGATTGTCTTGAAATACTTAGTAACTACGAATTGCGATATTTTACACCTGACCAATTGGCGATTCTTACGGACCTATGTTGATATGATGAACGCATTTTGAATAGCTGTCTTTGTTCACTTGAAGACATGGTCGTTTCGATCGGCTGCAATTCATTGGGTGAGTACGGTTTACCGACTCCCCAACCTGTGGCTCTTTCGAAATTATCCTGCAGAGCGTTGAACTCTACCAAGTGAAAATTTTATTTTTGGATGCTCCTGGAGGAACAGGCAAAACCTTTCTTACTTCAGGCATCCTTGCAGAAGTCAGAAGGCGAGGAAAAATAGCCCTCGCAGTAGCGTGGCAAAACTGCGCACACAATGTTTAAGATTCCCATAGACTTAGAGAGCAACGAGACGCCCGTTTGCGCAATTTCACGAAACAGTGACAAGGCCGCTGTTCTACGAGACTGCTCTCTAATTGTATGGAATGAATGCACGATTGCGAACAGAAAGGCAGTGGAGGCTGTTGACCGAACTCTGCAAGACATCCGCAGGAACCACAACATCATGGGTGGGGTAACAGTTCTCTTTAGCGGCGATTTCCGGCAGACGCTGCCTGTGGTGACGCGAGGTACTAGGGCTGATGAGGTGAATGCTTGGTTAAAACGCTCTACTCTCTGGCCGCAAGTTCACAGATTGTGCTTGACGGTCAACATGAGAGCACGGCTTGGCGGGAATTCACATGCTCAAGAATTCGGGTGAATAGCAACCTGATTCAAGCGTTGAAATCTCTCTATGCGGATTCTAGCGCTTGTGTCAGGATTAACGGCGCCTACTCTGACTGGTTCAGCATTTGTTGAAAGATTTGAAAGAGAGTGAAAATGGTTTAGAAATGAATGGGTTACTTGTCAAATGTCTCCTCTATGCCGATGATCAAGTTATCCTTGCATCGTCGGAGGGGGAGTTACAGAAGTTGGTAACAATTATGGATGGTGCTTTGAAGAGTAAAGGAATGAAAGTTAATGTTAGTAAGACAAAAGTTTTGGTTTTTGAAAAGGAAGAAGTTATGACAGAGTGCAATATTTTGATAGGTGACGAAAAGGTGGAACAAGTGAAAGATTTTGTATACCTGGGTTCCATGTTTACGAGAGATGGCAAGCATGTGAAGGACATTGAAAGGAGAGTGAGTGCTGGTAATCAGGTGAATGGGGCACTACACACCTTCATGAACAGCCGCAAAGTGTCGGAAAAGGCACGGCTGGCTGTTCATGGGGGAGTGTTAGTGCCTACACTTATGTATGGTAGTGAAAGTTGGGTATGGCAGAAGAAACATGAAAGCAGAATAAATGCAGTAGAAATGAGAGCTTTGAGAAGTATGTGTGGTGTAACTTTGAGAGATAAAGTAAGGAATAACATGATAAGGGAGCGTTGTGGAGTGAAAGAAGATGTAGTGACAAAGATTGAGAAAGGTATGTTAAGATGGTTTGGACATATAGAGAGGATGGACGAGAGGAGATTGACGAAACAAGTATACGAAGCGAGTGTGGATGGAAGAGTTGGAAGGGGACGACCTCGGCGAACGTATCGCGATGAAATCGCGGATGTTCTCAAAAAATGCCAGGTTAAGAGTTCTCTAAACCGACGAGCATGCATGACGAGGTTAATGGACGTAGATGAAGCGAAAGAGGTGTGTCAGGATCGTAGCAGGTGGAAATCCATAGTCTCTGCCTACCCCAATGGGAAACAGGCGTGATAATATGTATGTATGTATGTAAGAATTCGCTGATGTCCTTTTAAACATTGGAGTAGGAACTTATCCAGAGGAGAGTAGCCAGGTGGACCTACCGGAAACGCTTTGTAGTGTGGTCTCTACGGTAGAGGACCTAATTCGTTCTTTTTATGGGGACATCAGCCAAATCTTACACCAGCAGAATTGTTGGTTGTGTGAGAGAGTCATTTTAACACCAAAAAATTACCAAGCCACTGCGATTAACGATAGCATTCTCTCAGCAATTCAAGAGAATGAAGTGGTTTATACTTCTATAAACACCGTTTTGGATCTAGATGACGCTACTCACTACCCACCCTGCAAGTGGACTTCCTGCCCATCTTATCAAACTTAGAACGTAAAAGCATAGTCGGTGTCCCGATTATGCTTTTACGGAACTTAACACCGCCTAAGCTGTGTAACGGGACCCGCCTCAAAGTCATATCCTTGAAGAGGCACATTATAGAGGCAGAGATTCTCACTGGGTGTGCCGCTGGTGAGACGGTGTTTATTCCACGTATACCACTGATTCCCCACAATTACCCTTTCCAATTCAAGCGCATACAGTTTCCTGTGAGTCTGTGCTACGCGATGACCATCAATAAGTCGCAGGGGCAGACACTGAAGGCTGCGGCTGTCGACCTCAGGACCAGCTGCTTCTCACATGGATAACTGTACGTCGCTTGCTCCCGCGTCACCAGCGCTGACACTCTGTACATTTTGGCTGCTGAAGGTAAAACCTCGAATATAGTTTATAGAGAAGTTTTGTAAAAAGGCGTTTTATTGTATACATTCACATCATTCTGTATTATTTTTGTAAATTATGCTCAAAATTTGTTTGTGACCTAGGTTCTCGGTTTACGTTTTAGTCTTTGACTTTGCGTCCAGCGTTTTAACAAAAAAGTAATGGCAAAAAAATAATTATTGCTATCATTCGTCCATTATCTTTGAAATTTGACTTATTTGAAAGTTTAACTTATGCTAACGTAAGCAAAGCCACGGGTACAGCTACTATATTATAAGTATGTATTTACAAAAAAAAAGTAGGTATACAAGTATTATATCCATTGTCTAGTACCCATAGTAGCACAAGCTCTGCTAAGTTTGGGGCTAGATGGTGCTGTGTAAAAAATTTCCAAAAATATTTATTTATTTATTATTTATTACAAGCTCTGCTTAGTTTGGGACTAGATGGTGCCGTGTAAAAATATCCAAAAAATATTTATTTTATTTATTTATTTAATATTATGTATTGTCGACATCGGTTATCTGTTCGTTTTGCTTTCCAACATAGGCCTCCCCCAGATCCCTCCACATTTCACGGGCGTGAGCTTCCCTCCTCCATGTCGCGCCTGCTGATGTTTTCAGGTCATCTTCCCATCTACGTGCCGGTCTGCCTCTTTTCCGTTGGCACCCTTTGGGTACGTAACCCTAAAAACATCCTAATTTTAAAAAAGAAGATGGTTGGCAGCTGCCACCTGTTTGGAACCCAGTTCTAAAAATAATCAAGTCCCGAACAGCACGCTACACTTCTTTTTTTTTTGCTGTAGGGAAATCCTCATGGACGCACTCCACCTGGGGTAGGCGGAGCCAGTGTCGGACTCTTAACGACTAAAACCACCACGGCGTTCCGTCAGCTACGCCATTTCCCCCCGTGCCGTTCTCCCCGTGCGGCCAACGTTAGGCCGCAAAGGGTGCCAAACGGGACCCTTTCTATTACTCTCGCTACACTGTCCGTCCGTTCGTCTGTTTGTCACAGGGCTGTATCTTTTGAACGGTAATAGGTAGCCAGTTGAAATTTCCTCAGAATATGTGTTGCTATGACCCCATCACTAAAATACTAAAAATAAAAATAATAAACCTTGAAAAATGTGTAGGTATGTGTATGACGTCAAACTTATGGCTTGCCTGAAATAAAGATATATTTTTTAAAGACATTCTAAGATTGTTTACTAAATAAGACATGTAAGAAAAAACAGAGATTACTAATTAACACTCGTAATTTAAGTAATAATAAATAATAAGTATATTTGAATAAACTGTTTTCATGTTTGAACCATTTATTTGTGTTCTCACAAATCTCTGGAATAACCCTAAGTATTATAAATAATAAATAAGTAACTAGGTATAACTTTACTCTGACTGCAAGGTTCTTACTGTTCGTCAGTTGTTTGTGCTTAAATCGGTTTTAAGAAGGCACACTACCTTGCCAGCACCAAATCCAAAAAAACGGAAAAATGTCCTCCCATGTATTCCGCACCAAACCACCTTCGCAAGACATCAGTTTTATACTATAAGTACTCATATATACGAAGCGATCGATAAACAACGAAATATCTTAAATGATAACAAACACACAGTAAAATCCAAAGTAACAGAGTGGCTACTACAGAAGGACTATTTCTATACGGAGTCTTTGCTTACTTACATCGCCTAATATCAGTGCACACTCACCTTTTCTTACTAGTTTACACAGCCCACACATACACACACCCCCCTACGCATACACACCTCCACTCCTCACAAAACATCACAAATAATACACAAACCCACTCCAGAGTATGCTAAGAATACCTAAAAATTGTTCACTTGTGTTGCTTTAAATCATATTCTATATATTTCATGTCCAAAAACTGTCTCTTAACGGTATTTAATATATTTTTTAAGTTATAATAAAACAAAGTTTAACCGGATTATACCATAAACCAATTTCCAAGCAAGTGGGAGAAAAATATTTTTTTAGAAATATCTGTAAATACGCTTGTCATTAGTCTTCCTGCGATCACGAACGCTGCAAAGCTTTCGAAACGTCAGGAAAACCAATTTAAATAATATACGCGATTTAATCCGGTTAAACTTCGTTTTATTATAATGTGTAGTGATCGCGAAAACCTAAAAAATTAATGAGTATAACTAATTATTTTATTTATTTATAATTAAGTAACATAATTTATTCAGTAACGTCTTCGGCCCATTTCTCTATTCTACTTCTGATTCTTTGTTACTGAATGGTACCCGAAAGAGGGGAAACGGAAAAGAGGCAGACTGGCACGTAGATGGGAAGATGACCTGAAAACATCAGCAGGCGCGACATGGAGGAGGGAAGCTCACGCCCGTAAAATGTGGAGGGATCTGGGGGAGGCCTATGCTGGAAAGCAAAACGAACAGATAACCGATGTCGACAATACATAATATTAAATAAATAAATAAAATGAATATTTTTTGGATATTTTTACACAGCACCATCTAGTCCCAAACTAAGCAGAGCTTGTGATATGGGCTATGGGTACTAGACAATGGATATAATAGGTACTTATCTACTTTTTTTTTTTAATACAACTTATAATTAACTTTGAAGAAGAAGCAGTTATTTCGGAAAACTCGTGAAGCCGCAAACAATCATAATCATAAATATGTTTGGATCAGAAACGGCACTATATTGGTGCGTGAGCGAGATGGGGCGACTGCGTTCGCAATACGTGGAGACAATGATCTCGATAAAATTAAAATAACTAAAACGGCCGCCTAACTGCTTCTCCTTTCTAGTAGCTACATATTTTTGTCTGCTTTGTGGACTTTTATATTATTATTTATTATCTGAGCAGAGTAATGATTTTTCTTTTATGTTGCATGCTTTACTAATTACAGTTAGAATTATTTCAATTTTTTTAAATTACTTATTTCACGAATTTATTATGCTTATTCAATGGGACTCAATACTTAATTATTTGTTATATTCTGTATTAATACAATTTCTATTTGAATTCATAACGCTGACGATCTTTTGTGAACTCGACACAATATGCTCTGATGTTTCTTATCTGTCTATGCTGGGCACTCTCGATCCTCTCGTATATTGTCTTGTAACTTGCTGTCATCGTACAATACGTCTGATTCTTACGTACACAACACATATAGTTTTATATGAATTTATGTTAGTATACCTAGATAATGGATAGCGGCAATATAACTATGTACTATCAAAATTGCAGGGGTATAAGAACTAAATTACAAGCACTATTTTTAAGTATTTTATCATTCTCTTATGACATAATAATCTTAACTGAAACGTGGCTTATACCTGATATTGCTAACGCCGAGTTTATAGACTCTCGGTACGTGGTGTATCGATGCGATCGAGATCGCCACACTACAAAAAAACAGGATGGTAGTGGGGTCCTCATCGCGGTGTTACGTGAACATCGTTCTTGTCTACTTGATGTCGGTAATCGCTTGCAAGGTAACTCAACCGCATGCTTTGAACATCTTATGGTTGGACTTCCGAGTAAGAAAGATAGTTCCAGAATGCATGTACATAGTGCTGTGTACATGCCAGGTTGGGTTACTTCTGATGTTTATACCTCTCATCTCGATACTTTGCTTGACTTGCTAAATGAACCTTATGTCATGAACGTATTTATTATCGGCGATTATAACCTCCCAGATATTACATGGAAAGTTTCCCAGACCGACGGTTTACATCATATTACTGGTATGACATGTACCGGAGCATCTCCTATATGTTCACAACTACTACAATTAATCTCAACAATAAATGCATACCAATATAACAGTATACTTAATGCAAGTGGAAACATTCTAGATTTGTTCATTTCTAATACCGTTTGTACTCTAGGCCCTCCACTGGACTCATTATTACCAATCGACTCTAATCATCCTCCCTTTGTTGTAACAGCCCCTACAAGTCTAATAACACAAGCTCTTAAAAGAAAACCAATGAGTAAATATGATTTCCGCAAGGCCAACTATGATGTCATTAATAAGCAAATTAATGAAGTTGAATGGTCGAGTCTACTGGACCACCTCCCGTCAGAGGAGGCAGTAAAGGCCTTCTATGATGTGCTAGATGACGTAATCAGGGCTAATGTTCCGCGTGTTAAGCCCCGTGCACTTGACTTTCCTGTTTGGTTCTCTCCGCAACTAATTAAAATGTTCAAAAAGAAACAACGCCTCTGGATTAAGTGGAAAAAGTTTAAGAATATTAAAGACTACAATGACTTCTCTGAACACCGAACGGCATTCAAAGAGGCGTGTAGATCTTGTTATTCATCTTATATTAAATCCGTTGAAGATAATATTACCACTAACATTAAATACTTTTGGACATACATATCGAATCGCAAAAATAAATCAGGTATCCCGTCGATTATGCAGTACCAAAACGTTAAGTCAAGTGCTCCGGAAGTGATCTGCAACACATTCTCCGATTTTTTTCATTCGGTGTTTGAACCTGCGACTCCCACACTGTCAACATGGACCCCGTTACCTGACTGTGGGGCCAATGTCAATTTAATTAACAATTTACATATTGAGGTAGATAAAGTACTTAAGGAGTTGAAACTTCTTGACCCGTCTAAAGGGGCGGGCCCCGATGGCTATCCAGCCTTGTTCTTTAAGTTGACTGCTAATAGTATGCATAAACCACTCTATATAATTTATAATAAATGCTTATGTGAGGGTGTTTTCCCTGATCTATGGAAACGGGCTAATATCACGCCCGTACATAAAGATGGCTCGAAAGATGACGTTGAGCATTATCGGCCTATTTCGATTCTTTCGACCTTGTCAAAACTTTTTGAAAGACTCGTGCATAATGCAATTTATCCAATCCTGCATAGTGTCATCATCCCGGAACAACATGGGTTTGTTCAGCGGCGATCAACAATTTCAAATCTACTGATTTTCTCCAATTTTTTTTTTGAAAATTTTGACAGACGGTTGCAAGTTGATGCCGTCTACACAGACTTCAAAAAGGCCTTTGACAAGATCGATCATGAAATTCTGTTAAATAAAATAGCGTACAATGGCATACGGGGGAACCTACTGCGCTGGTTCTCGTCTTATATCAAAAACAGAACACAGAAGGTAGTCTTGAATGGTTATCAGTCTGGCACGGTACCTATAACTTCCGGTGTTCCACAAGGATCTATACTTGGACCATTATTATTTAACTTATACATAAATGACATTAATAAATGCTTTAAATATACCAAATTTCTTCTGTACGCCGATGACCTAAAGGCTTATAAAACTGTTCAGAATGTTGAAGACTGCCTGTTGTTTCAAGATGATCTGGATAGGCTTACGGAATATTTTCTTGACAATACACTGCATCTGAGTATCCCTAAGTGTTGTTATGTTAATTTCACAAAAAATAAATCAATTATCAAGATGAATTATAGATTGTGTAATACCTCGTTGAGTAATGTCACACTAGTAAGAAATCTAGGCGTGCTACTTGATGATAAGTGTTAGAATATATGTTTTATAATATGGTAACATCAAATAAACGACAATCTGTATCTTCTATTATTATCTATGAGAGTGTCTATACTGTGTCTATGTATTTAAAAAAAGCAATAAAGTTCTTCTTCCGCTGATGGTTTCCAAACAATCACGTTGTTTTATTAGGTTATGGGCCCAGTATGCCTTATAGTTAGTTCAAAAATAGTCTGTGTTCAAGTTTTTTTAGCTAACGTAAGCGTGGTGTTAACCGGATTGTGCGTACTGAAAGTAAAAGGATTGTTTCGAAAATTTTTGATTGTTTCTGTATGGTTACGAGAAATGGCGTCGAACTCATTTCTGACTAACGTTCCGAAGTTAATGGGGCGTGAGAATTACCACGAATGGGCGTTTGCAGCGGAGAATCTGCTAGTTTTGGAGGGCATGGCAAGTTGCATTAAGCAAGAGAGCCCAACTACTGCAGCCGCAGAAGATGCAAAAGCAAAAGCCAAGTTAATCCTAACCATCAATCCGTCACTGTATGTTCACATAAAGGAGGCTTCAAGCACTAATAATTTATGGCAGAAATTGAAGGCTATGTTCGATGATTCTGGATTCTCTCGAAGAATTATTTTATTGCGTAATTTGATATCGATTCGACTCGATAACTGCGACTCGATGACCAACTATGTTACGCAAATTATCGAGACTGCCCAAAAATTATCAGGAACAGGATTTTCTGTGAACGACGAGTGGATTGGCTGTTTATTGTTGGCAGGTTTACCTGAAAAATACTTTCCAATGATTATGGCAATAGAACATTCCGGAATCGCCATTACTGCTGACGTAGTGAAGGCAAAGTTGATTGACATAGCAGGAGGTACCGATACCGATTCCAAAACCGGAAGTGCATTCTTGAGTAGAGAAAAGCGCGGTCGTCAACAATTTTCTAATGTTGGCAGAATTCACAGCCATGGAAAGAATGACAGTTCTAATAGTCATCATGGCAGCTCGAGTGTAAACAAATCGGATAAGACCAATATAAAATGTTATCAGTGCAAGCAGTTTGGACATTATAAATCTCAGTGTAAACAGAATAATCAGCAGCAAGTAAAGAAGACAAACGCGTTTTCCGCTGTTTTCTTAAGTGGAAATTACAGTAAACAAGATTTTTATTTGGATAGCGGGGCGAGTGTCCACATGACGACAGATGTAAACATGATACCAAATGCATCTTTTACACCAAATGTCACGGAAATAATGGTAGCAAATCAAAGTACAATGCCAGTGCTGTGCTCAGGTGATGTAGAAATTATGACCGTCACTCCTAGTTGCACGTATGAGGTTATTTTGAAAGACGTATTATGTGTACCTAACCTCTCAACGAATTTGATATCAATAAGTCAGCTTATCAAAAATGGCAACAGAGTGGAATTTAAGGAAAAGTGTTGTAATGTTTACAATAGAGAGAACAGTTTGGTAGCTGTGGCAAATCAGATAAATGGTGTTTATAAGTTAGTCATGGAAGAAAAACAATGTCTGTTTACATCTTCTTCTTCAGCGGCTAGCAGTGAAGAATGGCATAGGAGATTGGGCCACTTGAACATAAATGATTTAAATAAAATGAAAGAAGGAGCAGTCACGGGAATATCATACACAGACAAGACAGTGATCAACAAGAATACATGCACAGTGTGTTGTGAGGGAAAGCAGTCGCGCTTACCATTTGGTCATGCAGGAACAAGGAGCAGTGTACCACTGGATACTGTTCATGCTGATGTATGCGGACCTATGGAGTCAACTTCAATTGGCGGAGCAAGGTATTTCCTTATATTTGTTGATGACTATACCCGTATGGCTTTTGTTTACTTTCTTAAAGCAAAAAGTGAAGTATTCAAATACTTTAAAGAATTTAAATCAATGGTTGAAAATATACAAAATAGGAAGATAAAAACATTCAGGACAGATAATGGCTTAGAGTTTTGTAGCAATGAGTTTGAGAATTATTTGAAAGAAGCAGGTATTGTTCATCAAAAAACCAATGCTTATACTCCTGAACAAAATGGTTTAAGCGAACGCATTAATCGGACCATTGTTGAGCGAGCCCGTTGTTTGTTATTTGATGCAGGTCTAGATAAGAGTTTTTGGGCAGAGGCAGCAAACACTGCTGTTTATCTAAGGAATAGGTCTGTTGCATCAGGATTAAATAATAAAACTCCGTATGAGCTCTGGACAAATAAGAAACCAGATTTAAGTCATATCCGAATGTTTGGCAGTCAGGTAATGGTTCATGTGCCAAAAGAGAAACGGCTTAAGTGGGATACTAAGTCTAAGAAGCACATTTTGGTTGGTTTTTCTGACAATGTAAAAGGTTACCGAGTCTATGACCCTACTAAGAGATGTGTTAAAACTAGTAGAGATGTAATTATTCATGAGAATATAGTAAGAAACTGTACAATGGATGCCAGTGTAACAGTTTCAGTTGGGGATATTATCCAAGCAGAGGAGTCAGGCAGTGATGTTAGGAACACTGATGAGGATCTACCAGTTTCGAGTCCTGTAGGCCTAAATATGTCTTCAGAATTAGATTATTTTAATGCCGTGACTGATTTGGATTCTACATTGCAATCACAGGAGCTAGAAGAAGAAAAGGAGCCAGAACCAATAATCAGTAAACGAGTGAGGAAGCAGCTGGAGCGTTATGGTTATACAAACCTATGTACAACGTTAAGTCCAGATTTCATTAGTGATCCCATCAGTATCCGAGAAGCTCTGGAGAGCCCAGATAAAGAAAAATGGATTGAGGCAATGAAGGATGAGCTGCAGGCATTCGAGGAAAATGATGCGTGGGTTCCAGTGGACGAACTACCTTCTAATAAGACTCTAGTTCAATGTAAGTGGGTATTCAAAAGAAAAGTCAATAGTGATAACAGTGTGAGGTATAGAGCACGTTTAGTGGCCAAAGGCTTCACGCAGAGGCCTGGTATTGACTATGAAGAGACCTTTTCACCCGTTGTAAGACATTCTACTCTTAAATTGTTATTTGCAATATCTGTGCAGTTAAATTTAGATATCACTCATTTAGACGTGAAAACAGCTTTTTTGAATGGCCATCTTAAAGAGGATATTTATATACTTCAACCAGACATTAATTGTGGTTCTAATAAGAAAAAGATTATTGTTAAATTAAATAAAGCAATTTATGGGCTAAAGCAGTCCTCTAGGTCTTGGTATGAGAGAGTAGAGCAATGTTTATGTGAATCAGGGTTCAAAAAGAGTTGTTTAGAGCCATGTGTTTTTACAAAGATGAATGATAATGTAAAAATAATCATTGCTTTGTATGTTGACGATTTTTTTATATACTCTAGTAATAAAGAAGAAACTGAAAAGTTAATTTCTGTATTAAGTTCTAACTTTAAGATAAAGAATCTAGGACAGGTTCAACAATGTTTAGGCATGAGAGTTAAAATTGATAAAACATGTAATACTATTACTTTAGATCAGGAGCAATATGTAGAGCAGTTACTGAATAAATTTCAAATGTTAAATTGTAAAGTTGCCAGTACTCCGATGGATTGTAAGTTAGATATTGAAACATCTGAAACTTGTGACCAAGAGATTCCATATCAACAGTTGATTGGAAGTCTGATGTATTTGTCGGTTCTTACAAGACCTGACATTTCATTTTGTGTTAGTTTCCTTAGTCAATTTAATAAATGTTACACAAATGATGATGATGTTCATGCCCCCGTCAGAAAAGTGAAACTTAAGCGTCCACCTGCTCCTTGGATGACGAGCGGTATTCGAATGTCTATGAGGCGTAGGAATCGAGCCTTCCGTAGATATAAAAAAGATCGGACGCAAGAAAACTGGAGTCTCTTCAAAGCAGCAAGAAATCAGTGCAATCAGATGATACGCAACGCTAAACGCCGTCATATCCTCGATAACATCTCTTGTTCCTCGTCCGCTGATATCTGGAAGTTCCTCGGGACTTTAGGTATCGGAAAGCCACGTGAAATGAATCTCCCGAGCACAATTGGTTTGGATGACATCAATAATCATTTCACTTCTTCTGTTAGCTTGAATCACCAAACCATTTCTAGGACGGTTGATTACATTGCTGGCCTATCTCGTTCTAATATCGATTGCTTCAACTTTTCTCCAGCCACCTTGGAAGAAATTAAGAAAATCATCCTTTCCATTAAATCCAAGGCCGTTGGGTACGACAATATAAGTCGTAATATGGTCATCACCATCCTTGACTATCTCCTAATCCCGATTGCCCATGTCATCAATTTTTCACTTGATTCCGGTCAGTTTCCTTCCCTTTGGCGCAAGGCATTAGTGCGGCCTCTAGCCAAGGTCACCAATCCTTCCCTTCTTAGCCACTTCCGTCCCATATCCATACTTCCTTTTCTGTCTAAAGTGCTCGAGGCCTGTGTACATAACCAGTTTTCTAGGTTTGTTCATTGCAACGACCTTGTAAGCCCTTTACAGTCTGGATTCAGGCCGGGGCATAGTACAGTTTCTGCTCTCCTTAAAGTGACTGATGACATTAGAGAGGGGATGCAGGGTACCAAAGTCACTGTACTCGTTTTAATAGATTTCTCTAATGCCTTTAACGCCGTCAGTCACGACATTCTCCTTTCTATCCTCTCCAACATCATGGTTTCTCCTGAGGCGCTGGAATGGTTCAATTCTTATCTTCGTGGGCGTCAGCAGTCGGTTCGCGTCGATAAAACCTCGTCGAATTGGCGTGATCTGCATGCTGGCGTCCCGCAAGGCGGTATACTTTCTCCATTGTTATTTTCTATTTTCATAAATTCCATTACTCATAGTCTTCGATGTTCGTATCATCTGTATGCTGATGACCTTCAGTTATATGCTCAAGCTCATGTAGACAACTTGCCCGAAGCAATTAACCAGCTTAATCGTGATTTGGAGGCCATAAACACCTGGTCTGTCAGGTTTGGTGTGTCAGTTAACCCCACAAAATGTCAGGCTATAATAGTTGGAAGCTTGCAAATGATGAGCAGAGTAGTTGTTGGGGCCCTCCCAGCAATTTTCTATAACGGCAGTGTCATTCCAATCAGCTCTAGCGTCAAAAACCTTGGTTTACATTTTGATTCTTCACTTAACTGGCACATACAAGTCACCAAGGTAAGCCAAAAAGTCAACGGTACGTTGCGTTCCCTCTACCGCCTGAGGAACTTTTTACCCGCCAAGACCAAAATAATGCTTGTGCAGACTCTAGTCCTTCCTATAATCGACTATGGTGACATGTGCTACTACGATTTGATTTCAGTCTTACTCAGTAAGCTCGACCGGCTGCTTAACAATTGTATCAGGTTCATTTACAACCTGAGAAAGTATGATCATGTTTCTTCATATAGGTCTGAACTTAAATGGTTGCCCATTCGTCAGCGGAGACAAGTACGTGCTTTGACTACGCTTTTTTCTTTACTTAATTCTCCTTTCCCCCCTCTTTACCTAACTCCCCACTTTCAATATTTATGCTCTACACACACAAGAAACCTACGGTCTTCTAATAATCGTCTTCTACATTGCCCTTATCATAGCTCTAATTTTGTTCACTCATCCTTTCATATTCAATCAATTCTTCTTTGGAATGAGCTACCTCTCGAGCTTAGGATGGCCACCAGTCGGGACTCTTTTAAAAGGAAAGTTCGGAAGTTCTTTCTAGATAAAATTTTGGCAGAATCATCTCATTAGTATTTTATCTATGACTATAATAGTATATTATTATATATATTTAGTACTTATTGTATGTTATATATATATACCTATGTATGTTTATCTATTGTTTTAGTGGTAATTTATTTCTCATCTTGTTTTGTGTCGTGAATCAATATTGCACCTGCCTTGTCATCTCTGTATCACCCTAAGGTTGACTGGGAGAGAATGCCTAAGGCATTAAGTCCGCCTATGTACACATGTTGCATGAAGTTTAAATAAATAAATAAATAAAATGTTCATTGGAATTATGCAAAGAGAATACTTAGATACCTAAAGAAAACTAAAAATTATTGTCTAAAATATGTAAAGAAAAAAACTGAACTTATGGGAGTTGTTGATGCCGATTGGGCAAGTAATACTGTAGATCGCAAATCGTATACAGGTTATTGTTTTGTAATGTCAGGCTCAGCCATTTCCTGGGAGAGCAAAAAACAAAGGACTGTAGCGTTATCCAGTATGGAAGCTGAATATATGTCTATAGCTGAAGCTTGTAAGGAAGCTATGTATTTAAGATTATTACTGTGTGAACTCACTGGTAATTTATGTACAGTATGTTTGTTTAATGATAGCCAGAGTGCACAGAAGTTGGTGGCAAATTATGTATGTCATAGAAAAAGTAAACATATTGACGTCAGGTATCATTTTGTCAAGGATGCAGTTAGCAATAAAGTTATTGATTTAAAATATATGCCAACGACTGCTATGCCAGCTGATGTCTTAACTAAGGCTTTAAGTCCTTTAAAACATTATAAATGTATAGAGGGTATGGGGATAAATAAATAAAAAAATTGTTAAAAATTGTCATTTAATATGAAATGTTTTTTTTTGTTTATTTGCTGTAGTTGGGGTGTTAGAATATATGTTTTATAATATGGTAACATCAAATAAACGACAATCTGTATCTTCTATTATTATCTATGAGAGTGTCTATACTGTGTCTATGTATTTAAAAAAAGCAATAAAGTTCTTCTTCCGCTGATGGTTTCCAAACAATCACGTTGTTTTATTAATAAGTTATCCCTAAATGAACATGTAGAAAAAATTGTAAATAACTCATTCAAGATGTACGGATTTGTCATGAGATCGTCTACTGAGTTCAAACGGTCATCTACTTACCTTTACTTATTCAAGACGCTTGTACGATCACAGCTAGAATATGCCGTACCAATATGGAACCCATTTTATCGGAAATATATAGATGAGATCGATAAAGTCCAACGTAAGTTCCTTCGTGCCATGCACTACAGGTGTTACAGAGCGTATTTGTCGTACTCACAATTGCTACACAAGTATAATTTGCTTACATTGGAATCCAGACGTAAGTTATTAGAGGCCAATGTACTACATGGCATTGTACATAATAACATTGATTCAATTGACCTTAAGAGCAAGTTATGTTATGCTGTACCCCGTACTGTTAATAAGCGTAGTGTCCGTGCAGGTACCCTGTTTGCTGTCAATTTCTGTCGAACAAACTCTGGATTGCGCTGCCCTATTCACCGAATTGTAGAATCTTATAATCACAATTTTATTGATATTGATATTTTTGTATGCTCTAAATCAAAATTCAGACGGAATATAATAGAATGTTTGTCCATAATTATTAAGTAAATCTTTGTCCAATTTATGTTTAATTTAGTAATTTTTGTGAAAAAAAACTATGTAATTTAAATAATTATTATATTTGTACTTAAATTTAATGATGTTATAACTTAATGTAATGCTCTTTTAGTGGCACTATTTGCCATACATTTTTTGTTAATATGTGGATAATGTAGTGGGCTACAATATTGTAAACACAACTAACAGTAAGTTTTTCTATATACCAACATATGTATTGTAGCTGTTTATTGTCCCTGAATAAATAAAATAAAAATAAAAAATAATATATAAGAAACACCCAGATCACCATAAACACTTATGTTCATCAAACAAATATTTGTGTCCTGTGGGAATCGAACTCACGACCTCGTGATCAGCAGTCTGACCCTCGAACCACTAGACCACAGACGTTGTCAAATTAATTTAATAATTTATTTATTAATTAATGTAAAATAGTTAACTACCTAGTTTGTTAATAAAGGCTACTTGAATTTGAAACATAATTTATTCGCTTAAGTACAGGATGACTTCCTTATAATAAGTGGGTTAGTTTTTATTATAAACTAGCGACCCGCCCCGGCTTCGCACGGGTGCATGTTGTTTCATTATTTTTTCCGTACAAACCTTGTCCTGATAATTACGAACACAACAAAAAAAAACCGGCCAAGTGCGAGTCGGACTCGCGCAGTAAGGGTTCCGTACCTCTCAACGACCTGATACCCCATAACCATAACCCATAACCCCCATAACCAATAACTAACCTCTTAAAACATGCTTTAAAGCAAACAATCTCTATTATTTACTAAATATTATAAATAAAATTAAGAAAACATTTGAGAAAGACAATAATCTAAACATTTGTTGTTTCTGTTTTTCAAATAAGCTTTAGTTTTTTATAAAAAAAAAAATATTGTTAATTTTCATTAAAGTTGAGCGGCGTATCCAACGTCCCTCGGCTCGTTGCTTCTCTTTCAGTTCTGTACGAAACGACAGTGACCGCAGAAGTCAGATTTTTTAGGTGTTGTCAGCCTCTTAATAACTTCTACAGTTATAAACATAACTAAATGTATTTTTATTTAAATAGTCTACATTATATAGATCACAATTTTAAAAGAATGAAAAAATACTTAAGACGTCCTAGTTCAAAGGTCATTGACCTTTGAGTAAAATGATCTTTACAAAGAATGTTCCTTTAGTTATTTTCTATTTAAAAAATCACAAAAAGAAACTTTGTGTTATATTGACATGAGAGACTTCTTAAATTTGGCACTATACAGCGCCATCTAGCGGCTACTAACAACATTATCTGAGTCTATTGCAAAAACTAAAATAGCCATGATTAATATTCGATGACGGTGGCGTCATCCCTTCGATCATCCAGTCATTTATTTATCAACATCATCATTATTTCAACCGAAAGACGTCCACTACTGGACAGAGGTCTCCCAAGCATCGCCACAACGACCGGTCCTGCGCCTTCCGCATCCAGTGGATTCACGCGACTTTCACCAGGTCGTCGGTCCACCTTGTCATTTATTATCACTAAATTACAAATACTCACACCACTTGCTCCAAATACGTTGGACATATCAACCCAGCCTGGATTAGGTTCCTTTATTGCACAGATTACTGAAACAAGAACAAATAAAATTAGACACGGTGAATTTTCGTTGTTTTTGGAAACTAAATGGGGCCATTGTACTCATCACTATGAACAACTTTTACTATGGGACTAACACTGAAATCACGAAAAAAAAATCAGGTGGTTTTGTAAAAATTGTAAAATAAAAATCAACGCCTGATAAAATATAATAAGACACTTATTGCTATTCATGTTAGCGTAGGCACCAACAGTTCTCATCATTATGAACAATATGAAAACTTTTACTATGGGAGTTGGTCCCATAGTAAAAGTGAATTTACTTAAATTGCGAAAAAAAAAACAGAAACAAAAATCATTCATCATTCATTCATTTCATCTTGACTATACGAGGGTTTGTGGGTCTCCTGGCAAAGGAATAACCACATGGGTTGTAAAATCTTGAAAAAAAGTTGAAGCTGCGCTATCCGCGGTCTGTCCGTGGATGGGTGACCGTTTTGTCTTTGTATTTTTAAAATACATCAAATTTGGGGTCTGATGGCTTGTAAGAATGATGTATAAGCCTGTAATGATCGGTGATCGGTTCCTATTCTTCTAGTCCATCCAAAGGTTGTCTGGAAGAGATTGCCTTGTGCGATAAGACCGACCATTGTATTTACATGATCTTTCTGTCTTTGTTTTCGTTTGATGTATGTACAGTAAAGAATCATCATCATCATTTCAGCCGAAAGACGCCCACTGCCATAATCGCCACGCTTGGCAGGCGGGTTGGCGATCGCAATTGGTTGGTTAAATACTCGGAGAACGCTGCTGCCCATCCTCTGGTGAATCCGTTAGTCACCTTTTACGACACCCATGAGAAGATATAGGGTGGTGCAATTCTTAAACTAATAAATAAATAAATTCTTAAACTCAGTTCTCGAAATAACAAATTTTAATATTTTCAAATATAATGTGAAAAAAATACTTTTAACGAAATGCTATTATACTACTAATGATTACCTCTCTGACAAATTATAATTATCGAATCTAAATTCTAAAATCTATATCTGTGTCTTTAAAATCTATATTTGTTTTTATACCTCACTGACAAATTATAATGATTGAATCTTTTAAAATCAATATCTGTGTTTTTTATGTAAACTTAAATGTATTGTACGCCAATATGGCAGGTCATAGCAGCACTTTTTTTTTTTGTTATAACAACTGTAAAACTACCTATGTATCACAAAACACAATAAATTGAAATTGAAATTGAAATTCTTTACGTCCGGCAACACACGGAAAATAATAAAGTTTTTTTTATGGTATAGGATGGCGAAACGAGCTAAAGGCCCACCTGAAGTTAAGTGGTTACCTTTGCCCATAACAACTGCAATACCACCTAGGCTATTGCCTAAATGGTACCGCAAGTCGATTCGCCAAACTGAGACATGAAGATGGAAAGTCTCATGTGATTGTAATTTCACCGGCACCCGTACCCTTCAGACCGAAACACAGCAATGCAAGCATCACTATTTGGCGGAATGAAAAAACTGAAAAAATGAAGAATAAAGAATAGAATATTTAAAAAAACTTTTTAACAAAAAATTGAACCGACGAAAACAGAAACTGAAAAGCGAAAAATAACTAATTATGAGTCGGCGCCAAACGAACTTTTAACAAGCATAGTGCGTGTAAGTTGGAAGTGGCCGAGCGGAGAACGCATTTTTGGAAAGTTATTGTTTATCGTTGAAAATCTCACGTTGTATTTGATGTGACGTTGTTTTTATTATTTATTTAAAGTAATTTAAGATCTTCGTTGATTGGTTGTTTGGCGCAGACTCATAATTAGTTATTTTTCGCTTTTCAGTTTCAGTTTTCGTCGGTTCAATTTTTTGTTAAAAAGTTTTATTTTTCATTTTTTTGTGGTTAAACTCTAAATCCAGGTCTCCATTATGTCGTAGTGTCTAGAACTATATTTATGTATGTCAAGTTTCAACAGAATCGGTTAACAGGTAAGAATTCAGTGGGTGAACAAACACTCATCCCCTGTTTTACTACCCTTAGGGGTGGATTTTGATTTTGAAATTTAAATGGGACCAACTTCAAGATATACCCTATCCAATAAAAAAAGAATCATCAAAATCGGACCACTCTGTAAAAAGTTATGCGTGGTCATACATAAAAAAAAAAAAAAAAAAAAAAAAAAAATATATATATATACGCGTCGAATTGAGAACCTCCTCCTTTTTTTCGTCGGTTAATAAATATAGCCTACAGGCCTCGTTGGTCTAGTGGTTGCAAGCGTGACTGCTGAGCGTGGGGTCCTGGGTTCGATTCCCGGGTCGGGCAAAGTGTTATTGGGTTTTTTCATTAGGAAATTCTCAGTAGCAGCCCGGAGTCTGGATTTGTGCCCGGTCAATGAAATTCTTGGGTGGTTTTATTTACCTTAAGCGTATCAGAATTTTAGTTGGTAAAAGGTTAAGAACCCAAAAAAAAGGACACTTACCGATGGCTGGCCTCACGACACAGATAGGCAGGTCATCGCTCAAACTCCTCACAGTCTCTTCAGACACAGCCTTCGCGAAATAGTATGTGTTTTGCCAGTTCTTGATGAGACTGAAAATGAAAATTGTAAGTTATTTTTAATGTATGTAAACTACAATGACATAAACTTAGACTTGTTAATTAGGTCCCATAACTGCCCTCAACTACATAACGACTTATGTTCTTGTTCAACCCTTAAAAAAACGGACATCGTCAAATACTTGGGTGTTCAAATTGATAAGACCCTTAGTTTTCAACCACATTTAAATTTGCTTTCAGCGCGAATACGTAAAATGAATTTTATTTTAAAAAATCTGCGTCATTTTGCATATACTTACAAAGGTAATTGACATAGTATATATGGGCGCGCTAGTGTTGCCATCAATTTTGTTTACACTTTTTTGACAGAACTTAATATATATTAATCTTTATTACTGGTCAGTATTGAATGTTTCTTCCTGGCGTTGGTTGAACATTGCGCCCTCTAGTGTAATTTGAGAGTAATATAGCTTTCCATAGCTTATAACATTAAAATATTAATTTATACTCGGACTCAGACCAATTAATGTCTATGCTATATCGAATATCGATGCTTACAACGCAATCTATTGCCATTTTGAGGTAACTAGTTTATACAATCACTTTTAATTAGATTATGAAGTATTTTGAAATAAATATCCATTATTTCTAGAATTTGCTATGTATTTTGCTGTTGTATTTGTTGTACTTTGCAAAGATCATCAAAGTTGTATTTGTTGTACTTTGCAAAGATCATCAAAGATCAAAGAAGATATCTTTTTGTTTAGCAAAGTTTAATATTTGATGATCCGTATTAATTAAATTAATGTTGTAAATAATGTTAGTATTATGATAATTATAATTCGAATATTCTAATTAGATTAATGAAATGATTAATTTAAATGTTGTTAATTTTTCGGCACCTTTGGGTACGCAGACGACAGCACCGTTGTTGAGAGTTACACATCCAATGCACGAGCGAGTCGGACGCAAATCCAGTCTCTTAGAGAGGCCATGGTTGAACGCTTGAACTTGACCCTGAAAGCTGTCTCCGAATGGGGTGATGCTAACTTGGTCAAGTTCAATGCTGCTAAGAGCCAGGCGTGCCTGTTTTCTGCTAAACGGAGTCAATTTGAACTTACTCCAACTTTCTGTGATGCATCCGTGCCGATAACTGACCACCTTGAGTTTGTTCATGAAATTTATTTCGTGATGAATCCTGATGAAACCTTGAGCTACGCGCGGACATATACTATGCACTAACTCAGTCAATCTTATCATACTGTGTAACTTCTTGGGGTGGAACCCATAAAACATCTCTCCTTAAATTAGAAAGTGCTCAAAGAGCTGTTCTAAAAGTGAGTCGCTATCTTCCTTTTCGTTTTCCTACCAAAGAGCTATACCAGCAGTGCAAAGTGCTAACAGTCCGCCAATTATTTATACTCAACACTATCATTCGCAAACACCTAAAGCTTAAATATTAGGTCCTTACATATGAAATTAGCGTTTTGTCGTACTGACCACTTTGATCTGAAATATCTCCTCTTTGGTTAAGAATTCCAAATTCAAATTTATAAATTCATTTAGCTGGTACATTTGAGTTTTGAAAACAGTCATTCATTTGTTTTTTCCTTATTATTATTTTCTTTGGCGTCGCTTTTTTCCGCACAATGGAAAACATGAAATATCGGTATATTTACGAGTACGAGTTCTGCCGTGGCACCAGTGCTGCAGAAACAGCTCGAAGGATTAATGATGTGTACGGCGCTGGTGTCGCAAAAGAAAGCACGGTACGTTTTTGGTTTCAACGTTTTCGTTCTGGAAATTTCGACCTTCAGAACCAACCCCGTGGACGGCCGGAGACCAAAGTGGAAAATGAAGAATTAAAGGCTATTGTGGAAGCGGATCCATCACAAAGCACTTCAGAGATAGCTGCAGGCTTTGGGGTAAGTGATAAAACTGTATTAATCCACTTGAAGCAAATCGGGAAAGTAAAAAAACTTGAACGATGGGTACCTCATGAATTGAGTGAATCGAACTTGCAAACACGCGTCGACTGCTGTGTTACTTTGCTCAACCGACACAATAATGAAAGGATTTTAAATGGAATCATTACTTGTGATGAAAAGTGGATACTGTACGATAATCGGAAGCACTCGTCGCAATGGCTGATCCCTGGAGACCCAGCCAAATCCTGCCCTAAACGAAAATTGACTCAGAAAAAGTGACTGTTTGGTGGACTAGCGCCGGTGTCGTTCACTACAGCTTTCTAAAATCTGGCCAAACGATTACGGCAGATATCTATTATCAGGAACTGCAAACCATGAAGGAAGAACTAGCTGCTAAACAACCGAGATTGGTCAATCGCTCTAGGCCACTGCTGCTTCACGACAACGCAAGACCACACACTGCACAACAATCAACCACTAAGTTAGATGAGCTACAATTGGAATGTTTGCGACATCCACCGTACTCCCCGGACCTTGCTCTAACAGATTACTATTTTTTCCGGAATTTGGACAACTTCTTACAAGGAAAAAAATTCAACTCGGAGGCGGCAGTCCAAACCGCCTTCAAAGAGTTTATTGATTCTCGCCCCCATGGTTTTTTTAGTAAAGGGATCAATGAACTACCTATGAGATGGCAAAAGTGCATAGATAACAACGGTGCATACTTTGATTATTTAAATATATCATCATCATCATCATCATTTCAGCCGAAAGACGTCCACTGCTGGACATAGGCCTCCCCCAAGCATCGCCACAACGTCAATCGTCGTTGTGGCGATGCTTTAAATATATATTACAACAAAAAAAAAAATCCTCCGCCCGTACAAAACGCCAATTTCATATGTAAGGACCTAATAAAACCCGACAGCTTTTGACAACAAAAGACGAAAGCATACTATTTGTCCACCTACAACTTGTAAAACACACTTTGTTCAAAGATTTTATTGTTTCCTGGGAGGCTTCCTCTACAAAAAAGCAAATCAGACCCTCTGTATTTACCAACTACCTAAATATAAATGTAAAATTAAGGTCTCCAATTGGTTACAGTCTCTAGATTATGAAGCTACTGAAAATCTCATTCAAGTTATCCAATAGAGTGTCCTATTTTTGCTTCCATCTTCCTTACACTTGTAATCTAGATTGTATACACCCACACAGCCAGGCACGCTCCCTTACACACAATACCTCCAACATCATGGGTGGCCCCCACATCTACACACAGCCCCCACATCCACAGACAAGCCCCACACAGACACAACCCCCACACATACACACAACCCCCCCCCCCCCCCCCCCCACACACACACACACAATCCCTACACTCCCCTTTATTACACAACGCATTTTGTTATATCCTTACACTACACTTCCGTGACACCAAGATTTTTATGAATAATGCTGAAATGTTAAAATAATATATTGACTTTTGTTTACTATGTTCGGGTAGTTGGGAGTACAGGCTCCAGTCTCCACAACATAATGTTAAGCAAATATTTGTTTTAAATGGTTTTACTGTAAAAAATCTTTATGTGGTGGAGAAATAAATAAATGATTTATTTTATTTATTTATTTAATGTAATAGTAATAAAAAAAAATAGTAATAACATCGTCATCATTCATCATCATCATTTCAGCCGAAAGACGTCCACTGGTGGACATAGGCCTCCCCCAAGCATGTTGGGGGGATATGCCAGTATCGCCACACTTGGCAGACGGGTTGGCGATTGCAGTTGAGTGGTTAAATACTCAGAGAACGCTGCTGCCCGAGTACCCATCCTCTGGTGAATCCCTTAGTCGCCTTTTACGACACCCATGAGAAGAGATAGGGTGGTGCAATTCTTTATGTCCGGCACCACACGGAACATTAAAAAAAAAATACATTCTTACCACTGAGGTAATATGTACTACGTACTAGAGTAGACATTACGAACAAAATATATCGCGCAACTTGCTGGCCGCGGAGTACGCGCGCGGCTAGCGTGGCTAAGCGAGTGAGAGTGCAGGAGCTTTAAAACGTGCTACATACATTATATTCGAGGTGTTTTCTCTAGTACGTAGCATGGTATAATAAGATGTCTCACCAGGTATTCTCTTCCCGCGATGACAGCGCGATGCCTCCAAACTACGTCACGATCAGTGTTGCTGTTGATTGATATCTTCTATTTTAAGGAGATTTTTGTTCATAATTAATATAAAATAAATTCCTAACTAGCCTTACTATTTATTATCTCGTGTTATTCATCTAATTAGTTATTCAAGGAAATTGTATAAAATGACCAGTTCAAAAGTGATTCTTTATAGAAACAAGTAAATGAAAAAATGCATTTAGCTCGGGTAATTTATTTACACAAAGTGGCAGCATATCAAACTGACAAGTGTCACGATAACAGCCCGCTATTGGATGCACAGCCGATGACCGTAGTACGGAGGCAATCACATGACCTAGCTCTCACGGGAAGAGAGTACCTGGTAAAACATCTTATTATACCATGGTACGTAGTACAGTCGACTGCATGACAGTGGTAACGCTTCAATTCGAAAACCGCCCTTATTGCTTAAGAAATAAAGATGCTGCTAATGTCAAAGTGTTACCACTGACGTGCGGCCGACCGTACATACATATTACCTCAGTGCTTACTGCTTACGAAATAAAGACGCTGTCAATGTCAAACTGTAACAACTGTAATTGACATGCGTTCGACTGTACCACAGACTTGACATCTACCACCGGACTGTACCTAATACTGATGACTACAATGCATTACTACAATGTCCTCAATGACTTTGAGCACAATAGGGTGTTTGACAGGTATTGCCAAAAATTATGAAAATTGTACACAACGTAGATTTTAGGTTGAAGATTAACTTTTGCTAAGTTATGTTAATTTAAATATATTCTAAATATTTTATTTTTCTGTTTGAAATTTTGATTTTTTAATCTGTTGATCACGTGATACAAAACGTCTTGAGACTTGGCCTCCATTTTGGGTGACGTCATAGTCCTGTACGACGTAGGGCGAGCTAAATGTTGCTATGATCGTAAAAATAAAATGTACCAGTTTTTGAACGAGTAGGTATATTATTAATGATTATATTCACGTTAATTGTTAATTTAGGTTAATTTTTATTTTATTGAGCCAGGTTATGTACTTTATAACTTACTAACAATTAAACTAATCAGCATTTGTAGGTAATTTGAACGTAATTTAAAAGCTTTTGTTTTGTATGTGCGTGATTCAAACACAAACTACAAAACGTTTTAGTCATGTCTCATGTGATAAAAAAAAACCGCGTTCCGATTTTTTACTTTTTGTCAAATTCGTACCTTTTTGGTAAGCGTGTAGTACTTTTATGGGAATTCCGGCAACACTGACCGGAACACTGACCGGAACTAGAACAGTGACGTAGGTTGACGATAATGTCACGTGACTTAGCGTTTTAGTGCGAAATTAAAAATGAGAATTTAAAATCTTGATTATTTAATTTTACAAGCATATTTTAGTAATTATTTGTTAATGAATGTTTTAATTTGATGTTTCGCCATCGTTTTACGTACATTTTCAAAAATTGTCAAACACCCTATTGCATTATTTTTGCGGATGACGTGTCAGTCGTAGTTATAAACAAAAATAATGTGACATTGAAATACAACCACGGACATTTAATTAAAATTAGCAGCCGAATAAATAATCAATTGGCTAGACGTAAACAATTTAAAAGCAAACCTTTCTAAGACAAAATACATTTTATGCAATTATAATTCAATTGAAAACAATTATAACGTAATGTGCAGAGGGCAAGGTTATACATTTCTAGGCATAAATGTGTACCTACCACCATTGCAACTGGAAAGTCTACTTTAAATATGTTTATTCCAAACTAAATAGGAAAATTGAAATAAGAAAAATTGCCGATGAATAAAAAGAAAGAGGTTCTCAATTCGACGCGTATTTTTTTTTAATGTATGACGACGCATAACTTTTTACAGAGTAGTCCGATTTTGATGATTCTTTTATTTAATGGATATATGTTATTTTGTTTTTATTATTTCTTTATAGTAATTTAATGATCTTCGTTGATTATTTGTTTGGTGCCGACTCATAATTAGTTATTTACATTAGTTTAGTCAGGAGATTAGTTATTAAGACTAAAAAGCTTTAATAATTGTAATATATTTATATTTAATTTTTTTTCTCTGATTTTAGTTCTCTGATTTTAATTTTTAATTTTAATTTTATTGTATTGTACGGTTGACATTGAATCCCTTTTATTTTGGAATAAGTTGACATTGTATTAATTATTAATTTGTAACTTGATTATTATTGCTTTTAAATGTCAATCAACTCAGCCTATCGCAGTCCACTGCTGGACATAGGCCTCTCCCAAGTTGCGCCACAACGCTCGGTCCTCTGCCTTCCGCATCCAGTCCCCCCCAGCCACGTTCTTTAGGTCGTCGGTCCACCTGGCAGGGGGGCGCCCTATTCTGCGTTTGCCGATACGCGGTCTCCACTCAAGGACTCGTCTGCTCCAACGGCCATCGGTCCTTCGACAGACATGGCCAGCCCACTGCCACTTCAGCTTACTGATCCTACAAGCTATGTCGGTCACTCCGGTTCTTCTCCGGATAATCTCGTTGCGGATTTTATCCTTCAAAGAAACTCCAAGCATAGCTCGCTCCATAGCTCGCTGGGCGACTTTAAATTTGTGGACTAGCCCAACTGTCAATGTCCACGTCTCGGCACCGTAAGTCATGACTGGCAGGACGCACTGGTTGAAGACCTTTGTCTTCAAACTTTGCGGTATAGGCGACGAGAAGACTCGGCGAAGTTTGCCAAATGCTGCCCAGCCCAGACGGATCCTTCTGTTGGCTTCTTTCTCGAAGTTGTGTCTACCAAGCTGAATTGCCTGCCCTAGGTAGACGTATTCCGTTACAACTTCGAGTGCCGACCCTTCGACGAATAATGGCCTCGGCATGACATGCATATTGAACATCACTTTAGTCTTGTCCAGATTCATGCCGAGGCCGACACGTCGAGAGGCTCCGTTTAAGCTGTGCAGCATTTCGCCCAGTTGTTCCAGCGACTCAGCCATTACAACGATGTCATCGGCAAAACGGAGATGTGAGATGTTCTCGCCGTTAACGTTGATACCCTGTCCAGTCCAGTCCAGCGTCTTGAAGACGTCCTCCAACGCGTTAGTGAACAATTTCGGGGATATTACATCCCCTTGTCTCACCCCTCTGCGCAGTTGGATTGGCTTCGTCTTTTGGTCCTGGAGCTGAACAGTCATGGTAGCAGCGTTGTACAGGCATCTCAGCATCTCTATATACCGCTCATCAATGTGACATCGCTGAAGAGCATCCAGAACTGCCCAAGTTTCGATAGAGTCGAAGGCCTTCTCGTAGTCCACGAATGCCATACACAGCGGCTGATTGTACTCTTCAGTCTTCTGTATGATCTGCCGAACAGTATGGATGTGGTCTATGGTGCTGTAGCCTTTTCGAAACCCAGCTTGCTCTGGTGGCTGGAATTCGTCGAGTCTTCCGGCGAGACGATTCGTGATGACCCTCGAGAACAGCTTGTACACATGACTCAGGAGTGAGATGGGTCTGTAGTTCTTCAAAAGGGTTTTATCCCCTTTTTTGAAGAACAGTACCACCGCACTCCCGCTCCATGCCTCCGGTGTAGAGCCTTGTTGGATGACGGAATTAAACAGACTCTGTAGCTCCTTCAGGACCGGAGCCCCGCCTGCTTTTAGGAGTTCAGTAGTAATGCCGTCATCGCCCGGAGCTTTGTTGTTCTTAAGCTGCTCGAGGGCCGCCCTAATCTCGCCCTGGTCAACGTCCGGAAGATCCTCGGTGTAATGGTGCGTGAGCTGGGCTCTTTTGTCGTCATTGCTAGGAACCGCTGGTCTCGCCGTTTTCGTGGAATACAAATGCCCATAGAAGTTTTCGACCTGATCAAGCATCTCGATCTTAGAGGTGACAATTTTGCCATTTTAAATGTGAAATTCATTTATTATTATTTATAATTACCTTTTTGTGTTTTGTTGTATATGAGTGTAATTTGCCTGAATAAAGATGGTTTTAATTTAAAAAGCTTTATTTTATTTTTCGCTTTTCAGTTTCTGTTTTCGTAGGTTCAATTTTTTGTCAAAAAGTTCTATTTTTCTATCTACAACTACATAGTTTCTGATTAAACTACAGTACCTGTACCATAAAATAGATAATAATACGTATTATTGTCTATTCTTATGCCTGTACTTCAATTGTTAAAAAAGAATTTTAGATAAATGATGTATTCAGCGAGTAATTATTTTATTACTGATGGGGGCGCCACTTAGGTCCTTAAGTCCTTAATAGGGCCTAGGCGCTGAGCCGCAGACCAGTATTTTATTACTGATGGGGGCGCCACTTGGGTCCTTAAGTCCTTAGTAGGGCCTAGGCGCTGAGCCGCAGACCAGTATTTATTTACTGATGGGGGCGCCACTTAGGTCCTTAAGTCCTTAGTAGGGCCTAGGCGCTGAGCCGCAGACCAGTATTTTATTACTGATGGGGGCGCCACTTGGGTCCTTAAGTCCTTAGTAGGGCCTAGGCGCTGAGCCGCAGACCAGTATTTTATTACTAATGGGGGCGCCACTTGGGTCCTTAAGTCCTTAGTAGGGCCTAGGCGCTGAGCCGCATTTTATTACTGATGGGGGCGCCACTTGGGTCCTTAAGTCCTTAGTAGGGCCTAGGCGCTGAGCCGCAGACCAGTATTTTATTACTGATGGGGGCGCCACTTGGGTCCTTAAGTCCTTAGTAGGGCCTAGGCGCTGAGCCGCAGACCAGTATTTTATTACTGATGGGGGCGCCACTTGGGTCCTTAAGTCCTTAGTAGGGCCTAGGCGCTGAGCCGTAGACCAGTATTTTATTACTGATGGGGGCGCCACTTGGGTCCTTAAGTCCTTAGTAGGGCCTAGGCGCTGAGCCGCAGACCAGTAAGCCTCTAGACGCCTATTAGCCGGATACCCCCGGTCACAAAGCATATGCAGTATCACTGCATATCTTACGCCCAGCCACCAATCGGGACGTCACTCCGTCAGCGAGCGGCACCAATCAGAGAACATTTGAGCCGACCAATCATAACGTGCCGTCCGCCCCCCGGTCCCCGTCAACATTTTACGACTGTGTTCTCTCACATTGACATCAGCTTTCATTTTGAAATTACGGCAATATTCATTGCGTAGTACGTAGTTGTCAATATGACGGATTGTCAAAACACACAGAGCAATGAACATTGAAATCCAAATGATTGCGATGGCGAGCGAGTTACACAATTACACAATTCGGCAGCGGATTTGGCTTTTTTTGTTGTGAAGGTTTGTATGAAAGAAAATTTTAAGAAAAACCTTGTATTATTGCTTCTCACGGGAAGCCGGGGCGGGTCGCTAGTTTATAATAAAAACTAACCTACTCACTACAAGGAAGTCATCCTGTACATAAGCGAATTTAAAATAATGTTTATTAAATCAAATTAATACTAAGGGACTTTACTCATGGCGCGACGCGACGGAGAATTGCATCGATTGCCGATATCGGTCAGATATCGCAACATGTTGTTGTTGTGTTTGAAGAAAATGTATTAAAAAACTTTTTAACAAAAAATTGAACCGACGAAAACAGAAACTGAAAAGCGAAAAATAACTAATTATGAGTCGGCGCCAAACGAACTTTTAACAAGCAAAGTGCGTGCAAGTTGCAAGTGGCCGAGCGGAGAATGGAAAGTAGATGTTTATCGTTGAAAATTTGACGTTGTATTTGATGTGACGTTGTTTTTATTATTTATTTAATGTAATTTAATGATCTTCGTTGATTGGTTGTTTGGCGCCGACTCATAATTAGTTATTTTTCGGTTTTCAGTTTCTGTTTTCGTCGGTTCAATTTTTTGTTAAAAAGTATAATTTTTAATTTTTTTTGTGGTTAAAATCTAACTCCAAATCTCCATTATGTCGTAGTGTCTAGAACTATATTTATGTGTGTCAAGTTTCAACAGAATCAGTTAACAGGTAAGAATTCAGTGGGTGAACAAACACTCATCCCCTGTTTTACTATCCTTAGGGGTGGATTTTGATTTTGAAATTTAAATGGGACCAACTTCGAGATATACCTTATCCATTAAAAAAAGAATCATCAAAAAAAAAAAATATATATATACGCCTCGAATTGAGAACCTCCTCCTTTTTTTCGTCGGTTAAAAATCGCAAATCTCTTCAGACAAGATCGCATGGATTGACGATATCGCTCACAGATCTGCTCGAAATCGAATTGCATGTACGTTCTAATGACCTGCGATCCTATTTCAAATAAATGTACGGGGGCGTGCGAGCGCTGGCACTTGTTTCGACTTGCACGCAATTCTCTTCTGTTGCGCAACTAGTAATCTGTTGGAAATATTTTTGGTACCAATTAGAACGTACGTACAACTCAAGTCGACAATCGTATGCGACATCGCTCGCATCGCGTCGCATCATGAGTAAAGTCCCTTAGGGTTATTCTAGAGATTTTTGTGAAAACGGAATAAAATGGTTCAAACCTGAAAACAGTTTGTTTGCAATTATTAATGTATTTGTTGTATTATTGAGTATTGATCGGCAAGTATAGTTTTTTCTCCCACTTGGAAATTGCTTTAATAATTAAATAAAAGTATACATAAATCGGCTCTTTTCCATACGCTACGAAATAACACGCCAGTAATATCCAACACGACAATAATATAAATTGCTGGACAGTTTATATTTTTAGGGTTTCGTACCCAAAGGATGACAACGGGACCCTATTACTCTCGCAACGCTGTCCGTCCGTCCATCCGTCCGTCAGTCTGTCTGTCACAGGGCTGTATCTTTGTAACGGTGGTAGATAACCAGTTGAAATTTTCACAGAATATGTATTACTATGGTGTCTATCACGGCAAATACTAAAAACGAAAAAAAGTCATAATCAAAGGCCGCACAAAAATTAATTTTTTCAACGTTTTTTTTTCATGCTCTATCTTCAAAACGGTAACACATAGCAGCGTCAAACTTGGTCCGATTATAGTGCATACTATGTAGTTTAGTAACAAATACTAAAAATAAGGAAAATATAGACATATGTGATGATACCTGCGTAAGAAAGAGATGCTAACATTCATATTTCACGCACGGTGCGTTGATGTCTCTTGATGAACTCTATGGGGTATCCCCTAGCCAAGTTGACAATCTACAATCGTCAACGCTATAGAAAACAATAAAAATGTATGGGAATGACATATTATCTCCACGAATGACTTTTTCGTTGAGATATGTCATTTCCATAGATTTTGATTGTTTTCTATTAGCGTTGACGATTGTAGATTGTATAGGGGGGCAGGTCGATTGGTAGTACGGAACCCTTAGTGCGCGAGTTCAACTCGCACTTGGCCGGTTTAATTTTTGAATTATTAATAACTTCTTAGGTTTTCGCGATCACTACACATTATAATAAAACAAAGTTTAACCGGATTAAATCGCGTATATTATTTAAATTGGTTTCCCTGACGTTTCGAAAGCTTTGCAGCATTTCGTGGTCGCAGGTAGACTAAGATGACAAGCGTCTGTACAGATATTTCTAAAAAATTATTTTAATCTACCGTACAATATTGAATTATTGTTGTGTCCTTAGTTCGTGGCAAATAAACAATTTATTATGGGTGTTTCTAATGTATTATAAGTATGCATTACAAAAAAAAATATAAGTATCATATCCATTATCTAGTACCCATAAGCTCTGCTTAGTTTGGGACTAGATGATGCTGTGTAAAAATGTCACAAAAATATTCATTTATTTATTTCTTTCTTTAATTTCTTTCTTTAATTTATTTCTTTAATTTCTTTCTTTAATTTCTTTCTTTTCCCGAAGTTGGGTCGTGGCCCCCTAATAATGCAAGTTACTCCACACCAAAAAGCTTTAAAAAGATTTTTATTTATTAACACCCTCTATAATATGTTTAGATTATAATATAGGTACACTAAATTAAATAGTAATGTCTACTAGTGTTTCTAGCGCATTCTATAAGTGACTGCGGACAAGTGCATTAGTGTGTAAAAATAGTGTTTCGTTCAAAAGTGGTAAGTTATTATATACTTACTAGCCTATACCTTGCCTTGACTGTCTCGTTGGTCTAGTGGTCGCAAGCGCGACTGCTGATCGTGGGGTCCTGGGGTTCGATTCCCGGGTCGGGCAAAGTGTTATTGGGTTTTTTCATTAGGAAATTCTCAGTAGCAGTCCGGAGTCTGGATTTATGCCCGGTTAGTGGCAATAGGCTTGCCCCCTATGACATGGGACTTTATAACATAACTGACGAAATGTGGGTGTACTATACACCTCTGCCTACTCCTTCGGGAATACAGGCATGATGTTATGTTATGTTATGTTACTAGCCTATGCCCGCGACTTCGCCCGCGTGAATGTCTTTTATCGAGCTTCCCTCGGGAACTTTTCATCTTCCCGGGATAAAAAGTAACCTATATGTTAATCTGGATTATAGAAAGAAGAAAGAAAGAATAATGGTTTATTTACTACAGCCAGAGGCACACAATTATAATAACTGTCACCTCATTATCGCGTCACCGAAAGCGAAATGAGTATATGTGCGAAATTGACACGTGTAGGAGTGATTTTTAGTGATGTGACGTCCATCGTTTCCGCATTATCGATATAGTTCAATCGGCCTTACTATTAAGGAGTGGTAGTATTTTAAATCTACTAGTAACTATTCTTTTAAAATTACAGATATTTGAGACGGATTAATTTTTTTGTTTTAAAATATTGAGTTATACAATTGAGGGCTATATTATAATTACATTATTAATGTCACGTAGGTAAGGAATACCAGGCCCCTCAAAAAGTATTGCGAAAAAAAGTTTTTATATATGGGAGACTGGCCTGTTATAATGTTTTTCGAAAATATGATTATTTATAAGTAAAAATAAGTAAGTTCCAATTTCAAAATTTCCCTCCACATTTTTTGCGAGTTAATTCAAAGTATTGTGTCTCACTGAAATATGGATCTGCGCCGGGAACATTTTAGAGCTATGATTTTATACGATTTCAAGTGTCGCCTGAAACCGGATGAATCGTACGATAGACTTCAAATGGCATTCATGGATGAAGGCCCTTCCAAGGCAACCGTGTATCGTTGGTATAACGAATTCAAGCGCGGTCGACCAACTTTGGGGGATGACGAAAGAAGCGGTCGCCCTTTGACGGCTGTTACCGAAGAAAACGTGCTAGCAGTGAAAAATTTTATCCAAGACAATAGGCGAATTACATATCAGGAGATTCAACACATATTGAAGATTGGATCGGGAAGCGTTTACGAGATTCTACACAGCCATCTTCGCGTGAGGAGGATAGTATCACGCTGGGTGCCGCCCAACCTCACCGATGCTCAGAAGCAGGCCCGGGTGGAATGGTGCCGTGATATGCTTAACAAATTTGAAGCAGGCTCGTCTCGGCGTGTTTACGACATCGTTACAGGTGATGAGTCCTGGATTTATCAATACGACCCAGAAACCAAGCGCCAGTCGACTGTTTGGGTGTTTCAAAATGAGCCAACGCCTACCAAAGTGAAGCGATCTAGAAGCGGGGGTAAGATTTTGATCGCTAGCTTTTTTAATTTGACTGGCCACTTGGTATCAATTCCCTTACGGGATCAAAGAAGCATTAATGCCGAATGGTATACTACCAAATGTTTGCCAGAAGTTTTCTCTGTTATAAGCAACAAGCGACCAAACACAGGGCTCCGCGGGCTACTGCTCCACCACGACAATGCACCTGCGCACACCGCACTCAAAACGAGGGACTTCCTGGACAGCACGCCAGTCAAACTCCTGGGTCACCCTCCTTACAGCCCTGATCTAGCACCGTGTGACTTCTTTTTATTCCCAAAAATAAAAAATCAGCTCAAAGGGATACAATTTTCGTCGCCGGAAGATGCGCTGGCTGCGTTCGAGCAGGCTGTAAACGAGGTGTCTGCGGCGGACTGGAAAAAGTGTTTTGAAAACTGGTTTAGGCGCATGAATCTTTGTATAGAGGCTAGGAAAGTACTTTGAAAAGATTTGATAAAAATATATGTACGTATAGAACAATTTTTTTTAGTTTCGCTAAACTTTCTGAGTGTCCCACGTAAATAAGTAAGAAATAAAAAAATCTGTTAATCATATTGGTTGTTTTTCAATCCCGGAACTAAGTTCCTATACACGATTCCGGAATTGGTAAATATATTGAATTTGTATGAAAAATTACAATATCTATGAACTTAACAAGTTTTCTTGTCCAGTCAACTTAAGATACACATCAGACTTATACATTATAATTTTATCGACTTAGATTTAGAAAATTATAATTATCGAAACACTGATGAGTGTTTCGATAATTTCAAGTTATTATCGTTATTTGCCTTGATCTTCCTATTGAGCATGGAGTTCCACAGGGCAGCATTCTCGGACCCACATTATTCTTAACTTATATAAATGACCTCTGCGATCTGAAAATGCCCAATGGGAAGATCATTACCTATGCCGATGACACGGCACTTTTATTTGAGGGTGATTCATGGCAACAGGCGTATAATTTTGCTCAGCAGGGCTTTGATTTGGTCCTGTCATGGTTGACTTCCAACAAGCTGTCACTAAATGTTGAAAAAACAAAATACATGACGTTCTCTATTATAAAGCCCACCTTGCCATGTCACGAAATCATATTTGCCCACACTAACAAGTGTTCTTCTTTCTATACCGCAGTGTGCTCGTGTCCCACCTTAAAAAAAACCGATACAATTAGGTATCTAGGTGTCATACTAGATAATACTCTTAGCTTTCATCCGCACATTAATCTTCTCGTCTCAAGAACCCGAAAATTGATTTATATTTTCAAAAACCTTCGACATGTCGCAGATCCTAATATCATAAAAAAACCGGCCAAGAGCATGTCGGGCCATGCTCAGTATTATAGGGTTCCTTAAGTAGGTGTAATTACAAACGAATCAAATCGAATATTAATCATGGCTATTTTAGTTTTTGCAATAATCGGCAGCATTCGCGACTTAGAGCGTGTTGTTAGTAGCGCCATCTAGCGATAAATTCAAGAAGCCAAATTTAAGACGTTTGTCATTTCTGTGATTTTTTCAAATAGAAAGTAGCTAAAGGAGCATTACTTGCTATGACCATTTTTCTCTAAGGTCAATGACCTTTGAACTAGGACGTTTGAGGTATTTTTCAGTTTTCTCTCTATAACTCAATAAATTATAATCACATTATACTCGAAATAATTTTAAAAGATAGTTTACACAAAGGTCTATCAATGTGGTAGATTATAAGTTTCTACATTGCATAGTTTAGAAATGGCAGGGGGGGGGACACATTGCAAGCCACTTTGGCGGGCTATATTTCGCAGATGGTACACCTGATAAAAAAGTGGTGTATCAAACATTACCTTCATTTTAGTAGACCTATTCAATGATATCCCACACGAGGGGGTGCAGAGAAAAATTTTTTTTTTTCTCCATTTCACATGTATGGACGCCACCCCTAAAATACGGAAAAAACGATTCTTTTATTCTTTTAGAATTGAGATCTATATGTAGACTATTTTTTAACAAAATTTCATTTACTTATGTTTATAACTGTAGAAGTTATTAAGCTGTAAAGGATTAGGACAGACGGACAGACGGACAGACGGACAGACAGACGGACATGACGAAACTATAAGGGTTCCTTGTAGGACTTCGGAACCCTAAAAACCGACATGTCGCAGATCCTAATATCATAAAAATGGTATATCTTGCATTGTGCCAATCACTTATTTCCTATTGTATAACCATCTGGGGTGGATCAACTAAAACATCAATGCTGAAAGTTGAGCGTGCCCAGAGGGCGGTTTTAAAGGTTGCCTGTTTTTTACCATTTCTACACCCAACTAAAGACCTTTATGAGCTGACTGGTGTCTTAACTGTACGTCAATTATTCATCCAGCACACAATCCTTCGTAAACACTCCCAGCTCCATTATAACCCTGCAGCTTTTGAAAAGAAACGGCGTAAGCACACAGTGTGTCCAACAATACTTTTTCGTACTAGTTTCTCACAAAGACACTTTAAGTTTCTAGGAAGCTACTTGTACAACAAATTAAATGAAATTTTGTCTATGTACCCCCTCTCCAAACAGTGTTGTAAAGACAAACTATTCAAGTGGCTTCAAAAACTAGATTATGATGCCACTGAGCAGCTACTTTTTATACCCTCCTAACTTCAGAATTAAGACAGGACTCACCAAAAACACTTACATACGTACAAGCAAACTCATATAATAACAATTCACGAACACTGTACCCACCCCCGCATACTCACGTCCACGAGACAAACACAAACGAATACATTCCACACGCGACCACGGGTGCACATACTCACACACGCACATCCCAACTCACATCACTCACTCACAAAATGTATTGCACTATATAATATACCTAACCTCAATTCATTCATTCTCATACACACCTGCATACATAAACGCACCCTCACATGTTTGTCCAACTGCATGCATATAATAATATTCTTTCTCTTCCATTAAGTTATATTTTATGATTAAGTACTTTTTTTTTGTATTGTATTTTATAACCAATAATGGGACATCATGATGGGCAACATACTTAAAACTAGGGTGAGGGCCTGGTGATCCGTAACACAGGGTTTCCCTAGTACGGACTCCAGTCTCTCACAAAGGAGCTTATACGCGCCTATTTGTTCACGTAAATCTAAGTTATTCATACATATTAAGCCACCCTTTGTGAAGAGAGAAATAAAATTATTATTTATTTATTTATTAGTTAGTTTTTATTTCAAATAGGCAAAGAATGAAATGTCAAGAATTTAGACACAAAGATCCTATATCATTGTTTTTGTAATCGTGCAACTAAATTCTAAGGATGAAATTGGAGGAGGAGCAAGAATCTGGCAATCGAAAATCGATTCGATACAAACGACCGAATCATGTAAAATCAAGTCCGTGTCAGCTCAAGAAAGAGTTTTATAACAATAATAAAAATAATAATATAATAATTTTGACGACGTCTGTGGTCTAGTGGTTCGAGGGTCGGACTGCTGATCACGAGGTCGTGGGGTCGATTCCCATAGGACACAAATATTTGTGTGATGAACATAAGTGTGTGTGTGTGTTTGTGTTGATCTGGGTGTTTCTTATGTATTATAAGTATGTGTTTATAAAAAAATAAAAAAAAGTAGGGGAGAGTGGGGTAACACCGGACAGTTAAGAAAAAAACATCATACATTTGGTACAATGCTATATAATAATAAAATCGACATAGCCTATCAAAGAACATATATAAGGCACTACTTTGGCAAAAAAAAAAAACAGAGATAAATTATAATTTATAGGAACTATAACTTGTTTTAGTAAAAAACATAGATCCCGATTCACCCCATACCTATGGGTAAAAGCGGATACGCATTTTATACCAACAGAGTGAATACTATCTAAATAATAAACGTATATTCTAGTAGGATTGAATACATGCTTTACATAAAGTGATCCTAAAATAAAAAAAATAATATTAAACAACTGTTCTATTTAAGCCAATTGGCCTTGCAGCTGATTTTGGCTGTGGGGCTCTCAATGTAAGCTCGGTGTGCTGATTCAGAAATCCTCTTACCCAGTCCAAGCTGGCAAGTCCTGTTTCATTATTTAATGGGTAGTTAAAATTATTTCTTTTAGCTAATTGGAATGATAAACGTTGGATATCCATTTTAATCAATCCAAGTAGACGAGATTCCATAGTTTTAATTTGTTCTACTAGCATATCTTCCAGAAAATCACAGAAGACACGTTTTTCAGTAGCGAGACACTTCCGGAACACATGAAGTGCTCCTCTGATTTTCCAGCTTTGATTTTCTTAACGCGTTCTTCTAAAAAGTACATGGGTACATTATATGTATGTGCTGCTAAAAGTTATCCCAATCTGCCCTCCATCACTCAACTTATTAAAAGCATGTCTGACTCCAACCATTGCAGCCTATTTGATTTTTTGACGTATGCCTGTAAAATATTGAGGTCCTGTAAATATATGAAAAAAATCATTTAAAATCCAAAACACTTAAAAAGTTAACTGAACTAAACACACAAAACATATGAATCGATTTGGGGTAAAACCGGATACCCGATATCACCCCGTCCGATTGTACCCCACAAGTGCCATATTTGAAATATTATTTTAAACACTTTATGTTTGAACCCACAGCAACAATTAATGCAGTTTTACTGCCTTAAATATCCATGATTGTATAAAAAAAAATATGACATTGTATTAACACATGACCAAAACTAATGAGAATACGTCAAAAAATACAAAATAATAGATTACTTACCCCTTTTTTCTCCTATAGATGCATGCGCCGAAATTTTATCGTGGCCGTCATTTGCAACCACACTGCACGAGCGTTAGCGAATATCGGCCGACTGTCTAGAACGAGACAGCGATACGCGTACTAGTGAAATAGCAACTATCCGCTTTCACCCTCTGTCCGATTTCCCCCCACATTCCCCTATATAAGTATTATATCCATTGTCTAGTACCCATATCACAAGCTCTGCTTAGTTTGGGACTAGATGGTGCTGCGTAAAAATGTCCCGAAGATATTTATGTATTTAATAATATACAATTTTAATCATCTATAATAGACTCCTAAAAGTATAATTGTGTGCCCCACGGCTGCACCAAATAGGCTCAGTTCAGCAAAAATGCCAGACCACTAGTGTCTGGCGCTGGTTTTCAACTGGACCTTGTTTGAAGTGTCACGGACGAAAATCAGTTTTACAGGGAGTAAACAATAAGTAGATAAGTAAGTAGATAAGTAAGTAGATAAAAATAATAAGAAAGTTTTTCGCAATAATAATATAATAAATATAACCATCTTGATATATATACTATATACAACGTGTATCAGGGGGCCTAGTACGAGTTTGACACTTTATAATACTTTCATAGTTTTCGTCGATTTTCATTCATAAACTACTAGTTCCTCCTCGTATCCGCCAGGGGCGCTACTGATTAATGAATGAAAGTCGTCGAATTCGATGGAAGTATCGGTAAGTGTCAAACTCGTACTAGGCCTACTGAAATGTGTGGTCATATTTTAAGAGCTCATTCAGGGCATATCATAGGACAACTCTTACCATGAGACCAACCTTAAAATCGCGAAAATAATATCAGCTGTTCCCTACTAAATCATCGTCAAAATGTTAGGATGAGCTGATTCTTTTTTTGCGATTTCAGCGTTGGTCCCTTAGTAAAAGTTGTTCGATGGCATCCCCTGAATAAGCTCTTTAAATATGACCACGCATTTCTGATACACGTTGTATACATATATACGTGTTAAAATAGTAAAATAGACCAACATTTTGAAGGCGGCGCGTGATTGACCCTTTCTTAACGTATGTACATGTATTTCACGATCAATCATCGTGAGCGTCATGTAAGTATAATGTACATACGTGGGACACTCAGAAAGTTTTGCGAAACTAAAAAAAATTGTTCTATACGTACATATATTTTTATCAAATCTTTTCAAAGTACTTTCCACCAGCCTCTATACAAAGATAAACCGCGCCTAAACCAGTTTTCAAAACACTTTTTCCAGTCCGCCGCAGACACCTCGTTTACAGCCTGCTCGAACGCAGCCAGCGCATCTTCCGGCGACGAAAATTGTATCCCTTTGAGCTGATTTTTTATTTTTGGGAATAAAAAGAAGTCACACGGTGCTAGATCAGGGCTGTAAGGAGGGTGACCCAGGAGTTTGACTGGCGTGCTGTCCAGGAAGTCCCTCGTTTTGAGTGCGGTGTGCGCAGGTGCATTGTCGTGGTGGAGCAGTAGCCCGCGGAGCCCTGTGTTTGGTCGCTTGTTGCTTATAACAGAGAAAACTTCTGGCAAACATTTGGTAGTATACCATTCGGCATTAATGCTTCTTTGATCCCGTAAGGGATTGATACCAAGTGGCCAGTCAAATTAAAAAAGCTAGCGATCAAAATCTTACCCCCGCTTCTAGATCGCTTCACTTTGGTAGGCGTTGGCTCATTTTGAAACACCCAAACAGTCGACTGGCGCTTGGTTTCTGGGTCGTATTGATAAATCCAGGACTCATCACCTGTAACGATGTCGTAAACACGCCGAGACGAGCCTGCTTCAAATTTGTTAAGCATATCACGGCACCATTCCACCCGGGCCTGCTTCTGAGCATCGGTGAGGTTGTGCGGCACCCAGCGTGATACTATCCTCCTCACGCGAAGATGGCTGTGTAGAATCTCGTGAACGCTTCCCGATCCAATCTTCAATATGTGTTGAATCTCCTGATATGTAATTCGCCTATTGTCTAGGATTAAATTTTTCACTGCTAGCACGTTTTCTTCGGTAACAGCCGTCAAAGGGCGACCGCTTCTTTCGTCATCCCCCAAAGTTGGTCGACCGCGCTTGAATTCGTTATACCAACGATACACGGTTGCCTTGGAAGGGCCTTCATCCATGAATGCCATTTGAAGTCTATCGTACGATTCATCCGGTTTCAGGCGACACTTGAAATCGTATAAAATCATAGCTCTAAAATGTTCCCGGCGCAGATCCATATTTCAGTGAGACACAATACTTTGAATTAACTCGCAAAAAATGTGGAGGGAAATTTTGAAATTGGAACTTACTTATTTTTACTTATAAATAATCATATTTTCGAAAAACATTATAACTGGCCAGTCTCCCATATATAAAAACTTTTTTTCGCAATACTTTCTGAGGGGCCTGGTATCTATAGTAAAAAACAGTTTAAGTGAACATACATGAAAATCACGCGCCGCCTTCAAAATGTTGGTTTATGAAAAGATTTTGAAATACATACAAGGATTATTTTTTACCGCCGACCGAAAAAAAACCGCCGAATACATAACCTCCTCCTGTTTTTTTTTTTTTTTTTTTTTTTTATAGTATAGGATTGCGAAACCAGCTAATGGCCCACCTGATGTTAAGCGGTTACCTTTGCCCATAACAACTGCAATACCACCTAGGCTGTTGCCTAAATGGTACCGCAAGTCGGTTCGCCAAACTGAGACATGAAGATGGAAAGTCTCATGTGTTTTTTTGAAGTCGGTTAAAATTTTTTTTTTTTCAAGGTTTTTCTGAATCATGGTGGTAGTAGAAAAAATGGACGCGGCCCAGGAGCTTGAGGCGAAGGTTCTGTCCCGTCAGGAGGCGATGCACGACCTGACGGCGCGCGGAGACTCGGCCGTGCAGCAGTTCTACAGCGGCGCCGCGGTGTTCGTGACGGGCGGCTCCGGCTTCCTCGGCAAGCAGCTCATTGAGAAACTCTTCAGGTGAGGGCCTTTAGTTGTCATTTTGAGTTTGAGTTAAGATTGCCAACCAACTCTTAGGAACCGTGAAACTTGATTCATAATTAACGTTTTGAAAGTGAATGTAAACAAAATAAAACCTTAGACAAAATAAAAACTTTTGAAATTTGTGAATGATAAAGATCTAGTAACGTAAAGTGCTAAATTCTCTTATGGTGGAGAATTTACCTAAAAGCACTGACAATATTTTGATACAAAACGAATACCAAGTCTAGCTAGCTTGTCGGTTTTTTATCGGATGAATGAATAAATGAATGAATGAATGAATGATTTATTTCTCGCCACAATATTATTACATTAGTTTTTCATGGTATCAGAGTAAGTCATAAAAGTTAAAAATACTGTGGGAGACTGGTGCCTAAACTGACGGACACCAGGTCTCCACCCTTTAAATAAAGTGCACCCTTTGAACACACAAGTACATAGCAATTCCAAGTCTAGCTAGCTTGTCGGTTTTTTATCGGATGAATGAATAAATGAATGAATGAATGAATGATTTATTTCTCGCCACAATATTATTATATTCGTTTTACATGGTATCAGAGTAAGTCATAAAAGTTAAAAATACTGTGGGAGACTGCTGCTTAAACTAAGCTCTAGGCCTGTATTTTAGGACACCAGGTCTCCACCCTTTGGGGTGCTGGCCAGAAAACCTCCACGTGTGCCTGACGGCTGCTTGTCCTTCTGGACACGTCTGGAGGGACGGCAGTTATTTGTCCGGTTCATCCTGGGCACGGACAATAAAATCCTTTCGAGGGTTTAACCTTCGGGGGATTTTATTGCCTGTGGCGAATATTCTGGCGCGGGAGGGGCCCGGTCTGGGCCAGTGGGGAGTTGCTTCACGTGTCCCTCTGTTGCCAACAGAGGGCACAGTGGAGGTGCAGGGGCGGGCCCGGTGTGCACTCACCGTGCCACTGGGCAGGCAGCGGGGGGACTGTCTTTCCCTGCCCCCGTCGATCTCGTAACCCCAGGAGTGCCCGCTGAGTAGTATTTTCGCGCCTCTTGGGACCGAGGGTCTTGGCTTCACCGCCCGGACCGCGAGGAAGAAAACCTCTAGAGGTAGAGCCTGCGAGCAGCGGACTCGGGGTAGGCTGCTGCCCGACCAGCAGCTGACGTAGCTGGTACAGCCGGCGTAGTTGGCGCAGCTGGTAAAGGCCCATGAGGTGAGGTGGCGTGCAGTGTTCCGTGTGCGCCGCCTAGGAGGGTGCGGCCAACGTTAGGCCGCACGGGGAGAAGGGGCTCGCCTGCTTGTGGCGGGCCAGGACCTGTCGGGGGTGGTTGTGTGAATACTCACGAGTTCCCACGCCCCCGGCTAAGGTAGTTGAAGGAATACCGTGGTGGTTTTAGTCGGTAAGAGTCCGATACTGGCTCCGCCTACCCCGGGCGGAGTGCGTCCATGAGGATTTACCCACAATACCCTGTAAATAAAGATTACATTTTTAGTTTGCTATGTACTTGTACACTGACAGCCTTAAACATATAGCCATCTCAATTGGACTAGTGACTCGAGAGTAGAATATAAGACGAAAAATTTAAATATAGGTAAAATTAGATTAAATTATTATGCATTCCAGTGAGTGTGTATTGGAACATTATTCAATTTCCACTAACCCATTCCACTATCGGATGAGCCGATGCACGGTAATGCATCACTCATAAGCATAAGGACCCCATTACTGTCCCACTGCTGGGCACGGTCCACTTCTCCGAATGAGAAGGTTAAGGCCATAGTCCACCACGCCAGCCTAGTGCTGGTTAGTAGACTACACAGTACACACACCATCGAGAACTGTCTGGATTGTCTGGAACACTCTCAGGTTTGCAGATTTCCTCACGATGTTTTCCTTCACCGATAAAGCAAAAGATTATCAAATTCTGATCTGCACATGACTACGACATGTGCTCAGAGAACGCAAACTCAGTCTTCCCTGCATGGAAGGCAAGCATTCAACCGCTAGGCTATCTGACACCCTCATTTGGTTGATATTCCATCCTTACGCACAAAGCGCTGTGCCAATACTTTTATTATGCGTACCACTAATGAGTGGAATTCCTTGCATGTCTGTATCCCATAAACTTATTATAGTAGCGTAAAGTACAAAAAGTTTATGGTGTTTCCCGATAGGTACAATCTAGTGTTATTCAACGCACTAGTGAATTGGTGGATTTTTGGTGAGTAGGCAATAGTAGGCATGCACCGACGTTGTTGAATACGATCGTTTACCTGATATCAAATGAGGTAGCAGTCAAACGCAAACCCATTTAGGATAAAAAAGTCAGTATCAAAATCTTTATGACTGTTTGATCATCTCTTTTTAGAGCGACAAAAATATCGAAAGTATTCGTTCTGCTGAGGCCCAAGAAAGGAACAGCCATTGAACAGAGACTGAATGACATGTTACAGGATCCCGTAAGTATCTTTTAATTTAAAACTGTTATAGATAACATCCGTAGTCTATGTTGTCTCCCAGATATTTAGATTGAGATTTAGAGCGAAGACTTTAACAAGAGTATTAATAATTGGGATAATCTTAATTATAATAATGTCCTCTTGGCCGAATTTTGGTCACGGCGGCCAATCTCAACGGAGACTGGCCATTTGCGTGGGACATATTATAGTGCGCAAACACAATATATTGATTCACTTCTATTGCATTAATAAAACAATCGAACTGCAAATCTCCTATTTTTTTAAGTCAATTATATAGTAATATTGCTTTCAGCTGTACGATATGCTAAAAGAGCGACAACCAAACTTCGCAGACCAGATCGTGCCGGTAGCAGGAGACGTGGCAGAACTTAGACTGGGCATCAGCTATAAGGACTGGAAGATGATCACAGAAGAGGTGGGTTTCAAAGATCACTGTCACATCTTCCTGTGATGTTAGGGTCTGTTTCCAGTATCACCAGAAACTGTATAACGTCATGTGATCATTACTGCCCGGCCGTTATTACCCTTCCCAGTTTTTTATCTAAATTATCTTCCACTTCAATTTATTTGTGGTCGGTACAGCAAGTCCTTTTCTTTATTAGCCACCAGCCACCATCTCAGCGCTCACTTCTTCTTTTAATCCAACATCTGTTCTTTGGTCTGCCTCTTATACGTTTCACATCAATACCTTTCAATGACGACTACGGAACATTTTTAGGTAGACATAATATACCACATGGCAGCGACCACTCGGTTTGACGAGGCCCTCCGAGTGGCCACCTTGATCAACGTACGCGGAGCCAGGGAGGCTCTCATGCTGGGCAAGGACTGCAAGAAACTCAAGTAAGTATCATAATCTTCAAAATGACTGATCCAATCTGAGACATCCAGGGACTTCCGAAATTATCAGTATTGCAATATTCATGCTCTTTATGTTAACATTATTGATTATGGAAGCTGTGATGACTATTGGGATAACCTTGACTCAGTTAACATATAGCTACTTTGGTTGCTGGGCTAGAAAACCTACCCGTGGCCTCTACGGTTACTAGTCCTTTTTGACACTTCTAGAGGGAACAGTAGTTTTTGAGCCAACAAGAAACCTCGAAAAACCTGAATTTTTTTCAACGTTTTTGTTCCTGCTCTATCTTCAAAACGGTAATACATACCAGCGTCAAACTTGGTCTGATTATAGTGCATACTATGTAGTTTAGCAAAAAATACTAAAAATTGGGCAAACATAGACATATGTGGTGGTACCTACGCCTACGTAAGAAAGAGATGCAAAAATTCACATTTCGCGTACGATCGTTGATGTCTTTTGATAAACTCTCGTAAATTAAATCAGTTTCTATGGGGTATCAGGTCGATGGGTGGTACGGAACCCTTACTGCGTGTGCGTACACTTGGCCGGTTTTATTCTTGTCACTGTGCTAAAAATATTAAAAGCAATCTTATTCTCGCCTAATTCTGAACCAGCAAGCTTTTAATGATGGTAACAATGTCAATATGCAACTGCATACAATTTAAATAAAATTAAATAAATAAATGACTTAACAACATTTACGTTGATTAACATTCATTATGTCGTAATTGTTATTCGTTTCCTTAATTTTTGCAATGGTCAAATAGTCCGAATGGCTGAATATTTTGGCATAATTAGAACGATTTATTTTACCCGCAATGGATAAAGCATCGCATCATCTTCATCCTCCGAGCCTTTTCCCAATTATATTGGGGTCGGCTTCCAGTCTAGCCAGATGCGGCTGAACATCAGTATTTTAGACTGAGCGACTGCCATCAGACCCCCGCAACCCAGTTACTGGGTAATACTGACATTCGGAGGTTAGACCGGTTGTCAGACTTTCAGGCTTCTGACTACCCGTAACGACTGCCATAGATATCGCATCATCGTGAATTAATAAATACAAGTATTGCAGTAATAATAAATAACAATGGCTTATTAGCTATTCAGTCCACCATGCTGGGTGGTGCAGCTTGGCGGACTACGTCCACGATCGAGAATAATTTGCAGTAAGTGTGCAGGTTTTATTAGTGTCATAGTTACTTTGTTTTCTAGAGTACAATACAATAATATAATATTATCTTCTTCTTCTATCGTGTCGACATGAGCTACATAATGATAATAGCTCATACCGTTGGGAAAAGATTAGCCAGTCAGCAGGTTGGTAGCGGGGCTGACTGCCCAGGGTGCGCCGGATGATCAATTTAAATATCGTCACTCGTGGAGACTCTTTTAATGCACCCCTGCACCTCTTATAATATTATTATAATAGCATATTTATTATTATTATTATAGCATGGAAAAATTCTTTCATAATAGGTTTTTCAACACACTTACTCGTGAAGTGGCTCTTATTAATTGCACTGCTTTTAGGATCTTTAAGCTTGTATCCTAATGTACTATCGTAGAACTTTCTCTCCGCTAGCTTTTTGCAGCGACAAGAGATCAAATTCAAAATCAAAATGTCATGTCACTCTCATCCAGCTTCTACCAGCCACCTTGCGAAGATCGTCACTCCACTTAGCCCAAGGGCATCCGTCGCTATGTTTGCCGACTTGCGGTCTCACTCAATAACACGTCATCGGTTCTTCGGCTAATACGGCCGGACCCTAACATTTCTTTTGCTTATCTTGTGGGCTATGTCGTATGGCAAACTTTAGTTCTCAAACAGTAGAGCAGCAAAAAAAATTTGGACCAACCTGACCTTGAGTGTCCACGTCTTGGCTCCATAAGTCATGACACTGACTTAAGACACACTGATTGAAGACCTTAGTCTTTAGGCACAGATAACTTATAAGTTACTGCTTTAGGCTCTGTGAAATAGGTGATGAAAATAATCGACGTAGTTTCCAGAGTGCGGCCCAACCATGTGTACATTCGACGTAGTTTCCAGAGTGCGGCCCAACCATGTGTACATTCGACGTAGTTTCCAGAGTGCGGCCCAACCATGTGTACATTCGACGTAGTTTCCAGAGTGCGGCCCAACCATGTGTACATTTGACGTAGTTTCCAGAGTGCGGCCCAACCATGTGTACATTCGACGTAGTTTCCCGAATGCGGCTGTGTTCTTCTGTTAGCTTCGATCTCGAAGTTGTTTTACCAAACCCCAAAGTTTTCCCAAGGCAAATATTTTCTCGAACAACTTCGAGAGCCTCGCTGTTAACAACAACCGGTTACGGAGTTAAAGATAGCCTTCTCGTTGGTCTAGTGGTCGCAAACGTGACTGCTAAGCGTGAGGGTTTGATTCCCGAGTCACGCAAGTGTAATTGAGATTTTTCAGTAAAAAAAAATATTCTCAGTAGCAGCCCGGAGTCAGGAAGTTGGCGGTGCTACCCCCCGGGCCTCGGAGAGCACGTAAAGCCGTCGGTCTGCGCCTGATCTCTCTCCGGTCGTGTCGATTGCCGTCCCATTGGATTATGAGAGTGAGGGAATAGAGAGTGCACCTGTGTTTGCGCACACACTTGTGCACTATAATATTATGTCTCGTGCAGATGGCTAGTCTCCGTTGAGATTAGCCGCCGTGACCGAAATTCGGGGAGGGCATTATTATTATACTACTCGCTTCTCCTTTTTCATCAAGTCATTCCTCGCGGCGTTTGAAGGTCAGCGGCGGCGGTACCAAAAGTGAAACAATTGCGGTAAAACAAAAGCAACAGTTCCACAATGTGTACTTTTAAATTAATTATAAACGAAATGAGTACATACATAAATACAATGCATTTTGTAGTTGTGACATAAGAGTCGTGAATTAATAGTACATTATGATACAAGTGAGCTAAGTTGACTATTAGGTATACTCGAGGCTGGACTGCAGTCCGGGCCGAAGGCGAGGGCGTAATGGAGCCGAGAGTATCATAGTCAATGCTCACGCGTGTCATACGACGTTTTTCAACACACTTGCGAGGAAAAAAACTTACCTACACACATTATAGACAAATATTGAATTTGTGAAAAATGGCGCGTGGATTACTGTAATCGCGCAGTGACATTCCGTGACATACAGCTATGCGCGCGCAGGTGGTCGAAGGAAACCGCCAAACAGCCTAATATTATAAATGGATTTTTTTAGGTAAAACTTAAATTGTTGACAAAAATAAATAATTTGATGAAATGAAATGTTTATATAGCATATTTTAATTAATACAGTTGCTTTATTCCCAAAAATGTTTAATTTAGTTTAGGCATAAAAACTCTTTGCTGCGATTTAAAAATAAACTATAAAGTGAAAAGCACGCGTGCGTTATAAGCTACATTATGAACTTTAAAGCTGTGCAATAAGAGCCACTTTACGAGTGTGTTGAAAAAAATAATTCTGAAGGTTTCTCATCATTTCAGCCGAAAGACGTCCACTGCTGGACATAGGCCTCCCCCAAGCATCGCCAAAACGACCGGTCCTGTGCCTTCCGCATCCAGCGGATTCCCGCGACCTTCACCAGGTCGTCGGTCCACCTTGTGGGGGGTCTACCCACGCTGCGCCTTCCAGTACGCGGTCGCCACTCCAGAACTTTACTGCCCCATCGGCCATCCGTTCTGCGAGCAATGTGCCCCGCCCACTGCCACTTAAGTTTGGCAATTCTTCGGGCTATGTCGGTTACTTTCGTTCTCCTACGAATCTCCTCATTTCTAATTCAATCACGCAGGGACACTCCGAGCATAGCCCTCTCCATTGCCCTTTGAGTGACTTTGAGCCTTCTTATCAGGCCCATTGTGAGCGACCACGTTTCAGTACCGTAAGTAATTACTGGCAACACACACTGGTCAAAGACTTTCGTCTTGAGACACTGCGGTATTTTGGACGAGAAGATCATTCGTTCACTATCTTCTCGTCCAAAAGGTTTCTCATGTTTCCGGTAAAATATCTTTATTATGGGGAATGTTGCAAAGACATTTCCATACTTTACGTCAGTATAATAACTCTATGGAATGTAGCAGGCAAGTGGCGCCCCCATCAGTAAAAAAAATGTACTCGCTGAATACATAATTTATGTAAAATTCGTTTTTAACGATTGAAGTACAGGTACTGTAGTTTAATCAGAAACTATTAACTCTGTAAAATATTTTGCAGCATATCTAGGTTTTTTTAGAATAGAATAGCATTTATTTGCATCAAACATGGTACACACGGCTACACATCAAGCTGTACATTTCCAGTTTATGCTGACCTCGCATTGCATAGGCTTTCCGTACAATGTGAGATCAGTTTATACTGAAAATGTACAGCATGATGTGTAGCCGTGCGTACAATAAGGTGTTATAAAACATTATTTTGAACTAATACATGTTCCACCAGGTACTGGCATACAAATTACATAATGCATGTAATATTTAACAATACATTTAAATTACAATGGAGTTAATTATAGTTTTTTTCTTTTAATAACATTCTTTTTTTTTTCATTTCATTTGTTAGTACTGTGCTCATGTTTGTTATAACTTTGTTTTTATTTTTATGGTGTGCAAACAATAAAGTATACTCTATCTATCTATCTATCTATCTATCTAATTATTATTAGGCTTAATTTATTTTGCATTTAATGTTAAAAACATGGTAGGCGTGATTGCGTATTTATGTGTTGGTGGCGGAAAACCGGGGACACTGCGTTCCCGTAGTAATAGACAGCAGATAACATTTCTATTCCTTTATTATTAAGATTTCTATGAGCACCGACACAAGTCAAGGTTTTTTTTTAAAAACGAGATTTAAACTTCTTCCTCTTTATTTATCTGGTTAACCTTTCATAATTAGTACATTACTGCCGCGGTCTATAATGACTACTTTGCTGGTCGCGCTGATGATGGCCGACAGCGCAGCTCCAGGCCGACACAGCGCGGTCAGCGTGCAGCACTTGATGGACGAGCTGAGATAAAGGCCGAGGCCGTAGGTCGCGGCCTTTACAGCGAGGACAGCAAGGGCTGCAATGATGGCCAAGCTGGAAGGCCTAGAGCGTAGCTAGGCTAGCTCGAGGCAATCATAGCGTGACCAGCGAAGCAGTCATAGTGGGCCAAGGCTTGTATAGTGCTTTACTCAAAAATGCAAGTACCTAATCTAAATAAAACCAGCAAGAAATTTAAATAAAATATATATTAATTAACTAGAAATTTAATTAAAATGACAATTATGAAAAGTACAGTTACTAAAATTCAACACCGACTTTCCCGGTTTGATATTACTAATAGTTTGCGATAATATTAATGCGGTGTTTGACTGCTGTGTTATTTTTTCATTTATAACTTTCCACTGCACGAATTTTCGCTTTGAGAGCTCATTTTTAGCAAAAAAGTCACTAATTAAAAATAAAACTTTCGCTGAACCGCGCTTTTAATACTTCTTTGTTTTTTTTTTTTTGTAGTAATGGTAGTTGGAACTATACAGCCAAATATGTAATAAAATCTTTTTGTACCTATCTCTATAAATACAAACAGCTGTGTTTTAAATAAAATCTTTTTGCATTTGATTTTTAAAAACGTTGAAACGTCAAAATAGCACTGGCAATGTTTATTGTAATAATGTTTTATGTTAGAGCGACCAGCAAAACTTTGCCGGCCGCTCCTTGAAACAGAACGGCAAGGTCGACTTTGCTCAAACAAGGTTGTCAAAATAATGACCACATTACATGCATTTTTGAGTAAAAATAATAATACCTACTTATTCTGTTTCCAGATCCTACGTGCACGTATCCACAGCATATTCCTACGCGTGTGAGCACCTGATCGACACCGAAGTGTTGGAAGACTTCTACAAAAGCCCTGTAGACCCGGAGGCGTTGATCAAACTAGCTGAGACTGTCGATGAAGATAGACTCAAAAATATTACTGGCAGGTGAGAACAGTATTAATTAGAAGGATAAAATTAAATAAAGATACAAAAACGTAAATATAAATTCGACTACAAAATGTCCAGAATTTTGTTTCTCGGTTTCAAAACGTGGACTCTTCTCAATCTCTTATGGGATAAATTACAGACTTCAATGAGAAGTTTGTTGTAACAGCGTATACATTGCCCCATGGACGAGTTGCTTACTCTGTGGAGACGAGCATGATGTACCAGCAAGGCTGTGTTTGTACACACGGCTACACATTAAGTTATATAATTACCTTCGTAGAAAAAAAAAAAAAAAAAAAGTTACATTGATGGAAAACCAGAGTGGAAACTTGGTTAATGGAACAATACTACGGTGAAATAGAAGAGTTACTTCTCTCTCCAACTTAAAAAATACTTTACAAAAACACACTCAATACACACCACCCACTTCCACAAACACATTCAGACCCCTCCCCCACACTTAAACACACTAACTCATCCCACTCTCACACAACTTATACTGCAGATGATTGTAAATCTAGTTTGAAGTAAATCAATTTTTGTATACTTGCCAACCTACACCTACAATACCTACCAAGATTTTTAATTTTTAACTGATGAAAAAAAAGTAGGAGGTTCTCAATTTGACGCGTATTTTTTTTTTGTTTTTTACGTATGACCACGTATAACTTTTTACAGAGTAGTCCGATTTTGATGATTCTTTTTTTAATGGATAGGGTATATCTTTAAATTGGTCCCATTTAAATTTGAAAATCAAAATCTACCCATAAGGGTATAAAACAGAGGATGAGTGTTTGTTCACCCACTGAATTCTTACGTGTTAACTGAAAACCGAAAAACAAATAAATGTAGTTCTAGACACTACAACACCTGGAGTTAGATCTTAGCCACAAAAAAATTAAAAGGCACAAATGGTTTACAAAAACATATACCTACAACTTATATGTATAATGTAATTTGGAATGAGAAATGCTAAAAATAAACAAAGTATTTAACGATTTAAATTGTGGAAAGAAAAAATCGCTCACGAGCATGATTCGAACTTGCGACTACTGGCTCAGTACGCCAGTGCTTAAGCCACTAAGCTACCGTGAACACTGCTCATGGTATCGAATTTAACTTCCACTTGGTAACGTCTTTGGGTGACGTCACCGATATCTTATTAAGTTAACAAGTAAACAGTGTGTCTTAACCGACTCGACTAACTTTGCAGTTAATTCAAAGTCGTATAGATATGCCTACCCTTACTAATTATAAAACAAACAAGACTTATGTAGGTAATTATATGTGAAAATGACAAAATTATCAACACACAGGCGGAGGCTACCTATGAACTTGTAGTGTGTAGGTTAATCATATTACCTAAACGTAAGCTAATTATAAGTAAGTAAGAATTATGTACTTTCAAGTTGTGAGTGCGCTTAGTCTTAAGTTGGATGTAAAGACAATATAACGTACTTTTACCTAACAATACGTCTTTCATTGGAAGCCTCTACCGTTGTATGACAAGCTTATCCGATGGCCTTTCAGCTTCGTGTGCATCTTCTAAATTCATCAAAAAATTTCAGTCTCATCAAGAACTGGCCGAACACATACTCTTTCGCGAAGGCTGTGTCTGAAGAGACTGTGAGGAGTCTGAGCGATGACCTGCCTATCTGTGTCGTGAGGCCAGCCGTCGGTAAGTCTGCTTTCCTTCTAGCCTTTTACCAACTCACTAACACAACTAATGCGCTAAAGGTTAAAATGGTAAAGAAACCTGCACACCTAAGAACATTTTAGAAGTTCAACAGTATGTAACAAAAACCCTGTTGTTCCTGTGAGCTACGTTATCAGAATCGATATTCATACGCAGGGACACAACACAATTCATTTGGAAAAACTCTTTAATAAAAATAATCAAATTGAATGTTTTTATAACTATTTAATTTGAATTTGACTACTGAGTGAGTGAGTTTTGAGTGATATTATCACTTTTAATTTACAATTAATAATGATTATTGTTTTTATTTTTAATTTAATTTTTTTACTAGTAGTTTATTTTAGTAGTAGAGCTCCTTTGTGAAAGAGCTCGTCCGGGGAAGTACTACCACCGTATCTACTTCTCCGCCAAATAGTGATGATTGCATTGCTGTGTTTCGGTCTGAAGGGTACGGGTGCCGGTGAAATTACAATCACATGAGACTTTCCACCTTCATGTCTCAGTTTGGCGAACCGACTTGCGGTACCATCTAGGCAACAGACTAGGTGGTATTGAAGTTGTTATGGGCAAAGGTAACCGCTTAACATCAGGTGGGCCTTTAGCTCGTTTCGCCATCCTATAATATATAAAAAAAACTAAAGAGTTTTTCCAAATGAGTTGTGTCCTTACGTATCAATATCGATTTTGATAACGTAGCTCAGAGGAAAAACAGAGTTTTTGTTACATACTGTAGATTCTGTGAGTAGCACACAAATCTTTTTTATTTGAGGCAGAGAATATGCCTACCGCATTCCACATCACGGGGAGTGGAGGTTGCGTGGTTATGTGTGGCTTGCACCCACAAGAAACTCCACCGTGTGCCAACGCTCTTAATTGGTGGATTGGATGGACCACAAGAACTGCGATGCATGGCATTCGCGACCCATCCAGCGGTGCTTTCCACTTATTTTCAGAACCTTCGTTCGGTGATGTCCGGGCACACTTGGACATCATCGTAGCTCGAGGGCCGTGCAATGCGGCGAAAGACTATCCAATCCATCCCCACTGGGGTCTCTTAGGGTGACATTAGGTCGCTGTAAAGCCACTTGCACCAACCCGTACCTACTCCTGCGGCGGATCTAATCGGCGAGGCAGTTTTCCTCCCTGAGTCGCTCCTCCGCTTCATTGGTCTGCAAGATGTCATCCCCGCAGAAGAACGTGACTGCCACCCATGACTCCCTACCGTCAGCCATAACCCTGAAAGCTGGCAGCGAGAGGTCTCCCCGTAGTAACCTGCACCGGAACTAGGTAGACTATCTTTCTTATTCTGAGTAGAGAGGTCTTTGCCAAGCTAATAGTGTGTATAGTGTAATAGTGTGTAGTGTGTGTGTGTGTGTGTGTGTGTGTGTAGTATGTGTTTGCCGGACTGTCTACGGACACAATCGAGAGCTTTATGGGGAACTCTCATCTCAGGTGTCCAGGTTTCATCACGATTTTTTTCTTAAGCGATAATCAAATTCTGATCCGCACATGAATCAGAAAAAGAAGAGGTGCGGACCGGGTACAAACTTACTCAGACCCTCCTATACCTAGTCATCATCATCATTTCAGCCGAAAGACGTCCACTGCTGGACATAGGCCTCCCCCAAACATCGCCACAACAACCGGTCCTGCGCCTTCCGCATCCAGCGGATTTCCGCGACCTTCGCCAGGTCACGGGTTCACCTTGTGGGGAGCCTACCCACGCTGCGCCTTCCACCTTCCTACCGCCTTATACCTAGTCATTACGATCAATTTAATTGATTTATTCTTGTTTCAGTAATCTGTGCAATAAAGGAACCTAATCCAGGCTGGGTTGATATGTCCAACATATTTGGAGCAAGTGGTGTGAGTATTTCTATAGTTACTTGACTTGCGAGGGTCAGGACCCGTCACTGCGACAAAACGCAAGAAACGTGCTCACGGTACTATTACGCATTGGCTATGTGCACGACATACCATGCCATTATTATTTGATGTGCCATTTAAGTATAATATCCATTGTCTAGTACCCATATTACAAGCTCTGCTTAGTTTGGGACTAGATGGTGCTGTGTAAAATGTACCAAATTTATTTATTCGACAAATCAAAAGTGCCTGGAAATGGTCTACTATAATTGATTTGGCTTTGATAGTGTCAGAATTTGTTATGAAGCTGCATGAATAAAGTAAAAAATATGGTTCAAACCCTTTGCAGCTCGTCCTAGGAACTGGCATAGGTCTCATGCATGTTGCGTATGCAGAAGAAATGACTCGTATCGGTCTCATTCCCGTCGACTACGTGAACAACGCCATCATAGCCGCAGCGTGGGAAACTGCAAAGAGAAAAGCTGCCGGAGAGAAAAAACTGAAGATATATACTGTTACCAGTTCGACGAGGAATCGTATTCTGTGGAGTAAGCTCTCAAGACGAAATAATTAAAAATGTGGGCCACGCCACAACCACATCACAGCGACAATATGACGCCAGCCCATAGTCAAGTGGGAATGGTCCACGGTTGGTAGATTGGGGGTGATTTGCACAATTTTAGGAAAAAAATAGTTTTTGGGGAAATTTTTAGGAATGAAGTCCCTGGGAAAATTTATGGAAATATTTGGGGAAGGAAAATACAGATACAATACAGATGTTATAATAGTTTATTTATATAATGTATGTGGAAAAATAATTGAGGGTTTGAATGAAGACGAAGTATCGAAAGTTTCAAATATCATCTACGATACATTATAAAATATTCTTACAACTATTTTTTGAATAAAAATAGTCTTATATTTTTCAATTTTTAATATTTCCTGTTTGAAAAAAAATGGGGAAAAAGTAGCAAAACATTTCATTTTGGGGAAAACAATATATTATGGATATGGGGAAAATTGAGAAACTCGATCTAGTAACCCTGGAATGGTCTCGCAGGTAGAGTCGAACATAGGTACTAGCGTGTCTTGACCGGTAGCGCTCGTGCGCTGCACTACCAGTTCATAAAATCATAATACTTACCTTTAAAAAGTATCACATAGTAGTTTATGAAACTGTTGCATAACAGGGGTTATTAAAACACGAGTGTGAGTTTAAAAACCGAGCCGTAGGCGAGGTTTTTAATAGTATCACACGAGTGTTTTAATACCTAGTTATGTGCAGTTTTATACACTACTTTATCTAAACTCATATACCTATAATTTTAAATAAAATACCAAAATCAAAATCTTGGTAACATTGTCGTCCTCTTTTACGATTTTTTACCAGAAAAATCATTTACGTTGCTGCTTTCAGAAATTCAGGTGGGGTCAAATTCTCCTCAGTTCAGTATCATTGCTGTTGTCAGACATTTTTGCCCAGAATAAAACTTTAGACTAACAAAAACATAATATTAACGTAAACAATCACAATAACTTCACAAGTTATGTTATAACGACCAAATCCAGTAGGCCATGGCGCGCGCACGCGCCCTAGCGCGCGTCAACACAGACAATAAAATGAAGTCTTTAGAAAACATTATAATGCATGCATTGCCTTGTGCGATAAAACCGCACATTGTACGTATTTAATCTTTCTGTAAACTATTGTCTTTGTTTCGTTTGGTGTAATGTACAATAAAGAATATAATAAATAAATAAAACCGAGACCGAGAGAAATAAGGTCCCGTTTGGCACCCTTCGGGTACGGAACCCTTTTTTTTTAACTATTTCTTGTGCAATTTCAACCAAATAGTTGGATTGTAAAAATTATTTAGGAACTGATAATTGTAGATGTAAGGGCGTCAAAAAGGGCATTGACAAGATTTCCTTTACGACCTGGCCCGATTCAACAAAGATGAAACAAGTGTCATTTGAAGGGTAAAAAAATCTAGACTTTAAAACTGCAAGAACATTATAGATGGAAGTACACCGGAAAAAGTTATAAGTCAATAAAGATGACCATAAAATATATTTGGCAATCGAATTTTGTATTTTGGTAACGATTAAGTTGAATAAACCATTTAAAATGGTGACTAAATATATGTATAAATAAATAGATAATTTTATGAGTATTTATTTTACGCATGTATACCTAGAAACAATACATTCTTCAACATTATAATAAAACAAAGTTTAACCGGATTAAATCGCATATATTATTTAAATTGGTTTCCCTGATGTTTTGAAAGCTTTGCAGCATTTCGTGGTCGCAGGTAGACTAAGATGACAATCGTCTTTACAGATATTTCTAAAAAAATATTTTAAACTACCGTACAATATTTATTAATTAAAATCGTTTCGATGCACGCAGTAATCACTCACAATATCATTATCTTTTACAGTGTTGCGTGCTGTTTGGGACTTGATTATTTTTAGGACTGGGTTCCAAACAGGTGTTAGCTGCCAACCATCTTCTCTATTAAAATTATTATTATTATTTTTTAGAAATATCTGTAAAGACGATTGTCATCTTAGTCTACCTGCGACCACGAAATGCTGCAAAGCTTTCTAAACGTCAGGGAAACCAATTTAAATAATATACCTACGCGATTTAATCCGGTTAAACTTTGTTTTATTATAATGTGTAGTGATCGCGAAAACCTAAGAATTTATTAATACATTCTTCATCAAATATAAATGTAACTTGGTCATGATGTTTCATTAAAAATATATTTTTTCAACTTACATTCCGGCTTTTGTATTCTGCATCTTAGAAGGAGCTAATGAAAAAATCTAATTGATAATAAAATGAGAAGTCTAAATAACAAAAAGAACAGGTATTTTATGATAAAAAAAACGTACTAAACAAATACGTACATTGCTCATACGGTACATATTTTTTTTCCCACTGAAATCTTAACTGTAAAACTATTTATTACCTATCATGTTCGAGATAAGTTCGAGATAAGTTAGAAGACATGCCAAAAGTGGCAATTTTTCGCACTTTTTCTATCTACAACTACAGCGAAGTATAATTTACAGAGTTAATAGTTTCTATAAAATTAATTGATGTATTCAGCGAGTGATATTTTTTTTACTGATGGGGGAGCCACTGTCTGCTACATTCCCCTTAACAGGATAGGCATCCTTGGAAAATGTATAAATCCGACAATCTGAGGTCTGGCGATCATTCTGTTACACGTTGTATAAATAATTGGTCGGCGCTCACCAACGGCACGGAACGGCGCAGGATTTTTGTAAACTGAAATAAAAAAATAAAAAACGTTTATTGCATAAAACATAGGCACAAGAAATTGAACTCTTGACTTCCAAACTAAGTAGAACTTGTATTATGGAAGTCCAGGCGCTCTCTATCAGAAGTAATTATTACAATAACGCGAGGAAAGGATGCATGCAGAAGGAAAAATAATAATAATTAATTTTAGGTTTTACAAAAACAAATAGAAACAGAAATTTTATGATACGTAACTAAACTGTGGTGGGTGTGGTGTGATGAGGTGTGTGATAAGGTGTGTAGTGTGTGACGGTTTATATAGGGTGTGAGTGTGTATGTGATGTGGAGTGTGGGCGTTTTGGGTGGTGTCTGTAACAATGGAATGTGTTCGATGTGAAATTATGACGGAGGTTTTAGTAGTGCCTCAATTTCTTCATAATTTAAGCTCATCAACCATTCAGTCATAGTAGACTTCACTTTATATTTAGTCAGGTGATAGATTTGAAGTTTTTTATTAGATTGGTTGTACAAATAGTTAGATATGACATTAAAATGCCTCTGGGCTAATGAGGTTTTGTGTATGTTAGAATGAAGAATGCTTTTTACACGACGTTGGCTGTTGGTGACTTCGAAGGTTTTGGATGAGTGTTTACGCAATACTGTTAGTAAGATGAAAAGTTTCCTGACGGTTAGAAGCTCACAGTCCTCATAAAGCGTAGTCGTGGGATATCGTATTGGCTTTGAGGTGATAACTTTTAATACAGCTCTTTGAGCTCTCTCTAGCCTAATCATTAGAGTTTTACAGCAGCCACCCCATGCACATATACAAGCAAATTATTTTGAATCCGTTTTAAAAAATAACTTTAGCGCTCACATTTCATTGATATTCTCACAAGGAGACTAGCCGCCGTATGATCAAGTCTCCTTGGAACAATATCTAATAACAAAAAAAAAAAATACAGGGTGATTTGTAATTCGACCTATTCCTTGAAAGTGTAAATACTAGAGCTCATTTGCAACAAAAATGATCCCGTGAACCAAGGGGCGCCAGTTATTTGTTTTCGAGTTATAGCAGTTTTAAGTTAATTTTTTTATTTGCCGACTTTGGATGGAAAAATGCTAACTGTGAAAAATCGATCCTACTCCCGGCACTCAATTGACACTTTCTTGATAGCTAATGAATGAGCAATTACTATCATTACTTATGTAATATCATTGTATCATACAAAATTCATTGCCAACATTTTCATAACCTCGGAAATAAATGGTCATAAATCACAAGTTATAAACCAATATCATCTAAGTACCATTACATTACAGAAAACTACTCGAAAAAATTGTATGTCGAACATATAAAAATGTATGTAGAGGCATACACTCGTACAGTACTCGCAACGCGAATAAGCTCTCGGCCGTAAAACATTCCCTTACAGAGTCCTCGGAGTTTGTGCACGTGATGGGTCCGACGGTAAGATAAGATAAGATAAGATAAGATAATCATTTATTTGCCAAAAATAACTGTATTTTTACATTTCCTTAAGAGGTACATTACAGGTATAAGTAGTAGGTATTAACATAAGGAAACAATTAACTTGTGGATTCCACACTAGGACAAGCCTGTCTCGTGGAATCCTACGATAATATTCACAGTTTAACAAAGTGCATTCCCGGGGTCGGTACTGTATTTTATGATATCATTATGAACTGACCAAATAGCAAAACGTAATAATAAAAAGGATAATAAATAAAAATGCTGAAGTTGTGCGAATGTGTCGAATTTGAATGTTTGGGTGCGTATGAAAGAGTGTATTACTGGGAGTGCGTGAAAGTGTTCCGAAGTCCTACAAGGAACCCTTATAGTTTCGTCATGTCCGTCCGTCTGTCCGTCTGTCCGTCTGTCCGTCTGTCCGTCTGTCCGTCTGTCCTAATCCTTTACAGCTTAATAACTTCTACAGTTATAAACATCAATCAATCAATCAACTCAGCCTATCGCAGTCCACTGCTGGACATAGGCCTCTCCCAAGTTGCGCCACAACGCTCGATCCTCTGCCTTCCGCATCCAGTCCCCCCCGGCCACGCTCTTTAGGTCGTCCGTCCACCTGGCAGGGGGGCGCCCTACGCTGCGTTTGCCGATTCGCGGTCTCCACTCAAGGACTCGTCTGCTCCAGCGGCCATCGGTCCTTCGACAGACATGGCCAGCCCACTGCCACTTCAGCTTACTGATTCTACAAGCTATGTCGGTCACTCCGGTTCTTCTCCGGATAATCTCGTTTCGGATTTTATCCTTCAAAGAAACTCCAAGCATAGCTCGCTCCATAGCTCGCTGAGCGACTTTAAACTTGTGGACTAGCCCAACTGTCAGTGTCCACGTCTCGGCACCGTAAGTCATGACAGGCAAGACGCACTGGTTGAAGACTTTTGTCTTCAAACTTTGCGGTATAGGTGACGAGAAGACTCGGCGAAGTTTGCCAAACGCTGCCCAGCCCAGACGGATCCTTCTGTTGGCTTCTTTCTCGAAGTTGTGTCTACCAAGCTGAATTGCCTGCCCTAGGTAGACGTATTCCGTTACAACTTCGAGTGTCGACCCTTCGACGAATATCGGCCTCGGCATGACATGCATATTGAACATGACTTTAGTCTTGTCCAGATTCATGCCGAGACCGACACGTCGAGAGGCTCCGTTTAAGCTGTGCAGCATTTCGCCCAGTTGTTCCAGCGACTCAGCCATTACAACGATGTCATCGGCAAAACGGAGATGTGAGATGTTCTCGCCGTTAACGTTGATACCCTGTCCAGTCCAGTCCAGTGTCTTGAAGACGTCCTCCAACGCGTTAGTGAACAATTTCGGGGATATTACATCCCCTTGTCTCACCCCTCTGCGCAGTTGGATTGGCTTCGTCTTTTGGTCCTGGAGCTGAACAGTCATGGTAGCAGCGTTGTATAGGCATCTCAGCATCTCTATATACCGCTCATCAATGTGACATCGCTGAAGAGCATCCAGAACTGCCCAAGTTTCGATGGAGTCGAAGGCCTTCTCGTAGTCCACGAATGCCATACACAGCGGCTGATTGTACTCTTCAGTCTTCTGTATGATCTGCCGAACAGTATGGATGTGATCTACGGTGCTGTAGCCTTTTCGAAACCCAGCTTGCTCTGGTGGCTGGAATTCGTCGAGTCTTCCGGCGAGACGATTCGTGATGACCCTCGAGAACAGCTTGTATACATGATTCAGGAGTGAGATGGGTCTGTAGTTCTTTAGTAGGGTTTTATCCCCTTTTTTGAAGAACAGTACCACCGCACTCCCGCTCCATGCCTCCGGTGTAGAGCCTTGTTGGATGACGGCATTAAACAGACTCTGTAGCTCCTTCAGGACCGGAGCCCCGCCTGCTTTTAGGAGTTCAGTGGTAATGCCGTCATCGCCCGGAGCTTTGTTGTTCTTAAGCTGCTCGAGGGCCGCCCTAATCTCGCCCTGGTCAACGTCCGGAAGATCCTCGGTGTAATGGCGCGTGAGCTGGGCTCTTTTGTCGTCATTGCTAGGAACTGCTGGTCTCGCCGTTTTGGTGGAATACAAATGCCCATAGAAGTTTTCGACCTCATCAAGCATCTCGATCTTAGAGGTGACTATTTTGCCATCCGCGGCTTTCAGTTTCATCAGATGGGTCCTCCCTAGCTGCTGAGCGAAAACTTTCGACCCCCTATTTAGCTCAATCGCAGCCTCAATGGCGCGGGTGTTGGAGCGGCGGAGGTCACGTCGCATCAGCTTCCTAATCTGTAGGTTTAAGGACCTATTATCTGATGAAAACGAATGCGCGGCTGACATTTCCCGTCTTTTCCTCATCAGATCGAGAGTCTCAGTCGAAAGCTTGGGCATCTTGCTTCCACGCTGCGGCGGAAAGAATTTTCGAGACAGTTCCTGCAATGTTTTGACCATGGTGTTGGTTTTCTCCTCAATATTGCCCGTGGTTTCCAGCGAGTCGAATCGATTTTGAAGTTCCGCTTGGAACCTTTCGGAGCCCAAACTGGTTTGGAGCGGCGAAGGTCGGAGAGTAGACTTAATTAAGCGCGTTCTTTCAGCTCTAAAATTGATATTTAGAGTGCCTCGGATAAGTCGGTGATCGCTTCCGGTGTTGAACCTATTGATCACAGAGACATCTCTAAATATGTGCTTCTTATCCGTCATGATAAAGTCTATCTCGTTCCTTGTCACCTTGTCGGGGCTTTTCCAGGTCCATCTTCTTTGGGGCTTCTTCTTAAAGAAGGAGTTCATTAAGAAGAGCCCCTGGGACTCCAAGAAGTTGACCAACATTTGGCCCCTGTGGTTTCTGCGCCCCAAACCGTAAGGTCCGATTCTCGATTCGCCGCGTTCTTGTACTCCCACTTTGGCGTTGAAGTCCCCCATAACAACGTTGTAGTGAGCCTTAGCGGTACTATTCATAGCCTTCGCTATGTCTTCGTACATCGCTTCGGCTATATCGTCAGAGTGTGTCGAGGTCGGCGCATATACCTGCACTATTTTCAGCTTGTACCTATCATTTAGCTTTAGTACAAGGTACGCTACCCGTGTCGACACACTACCGATTTCCACAACGTTGTTTACGAGGGCCTTATTGACAAGAAAACCAACACCACCTTGGGAGAGCTGATCACCTTCGCGGAAGTAGAGTAAGTTTCCTGACTCCAGGGTTATCGTGTCCTCTCCCTCTCTACGGACTTCGGATAACCCCAGTATATGCCATTTTATATGACTTAACTCTACTTCAAGCTCGGCGAGGTGATGGTCCAGTCTCAGCGTTTTTCCATTGTACGCTGCCAGATATAGTCGTCGGTTTTGGTAGCCTGCCGTAACCCGGAGATTCCTAGCACCCCCCGTCCCACCGTTACCACGACCGCTACCGTAGTCGGGAATAGAGGGACCACCGGGAACTGGGGGCCGTTGTATATGTTGTGCGTTCATAGGGATGTATGCCCATAGTCACCACGCTGGGCAGGCGGGTTGGTGACCGCAGTGGGTGATGTTGCACGATGTTGGTGCACAGAAGGACGCTGCTGCCCATCCTCCTGATTTCAAACCTTAGTCGCCTTTTACGACACCCATGGGTAGAAGGGGGGTGGTCTATTCTTTTTATTTGCCGGATACCACACGGCAAAAAACATAAGTAAATGAAATTTTGTTAAAAAATAGTCTACATATAGATCTCAATTTTAAAAGAATAAAAGATTCGTTTTTGCGTATTTTAGGGGTGGCGTCCATACATGTGAAATGGAGAAAAAAAAATTTTTTCGCTGCACCCCCTCGTGTGGGATATCATTGAATAGGTCTACTCAAATGAAGGTAATGTTTGATACACCACTTTTTTATCAGGTGTACCATCTGCGAAATATAGCCCGCCAAAGTGGCTTGCAATGTGTCCCCCCCCCCTGCCATTTCTAAACTATGCAATGTAGAAACTTATAATCTTCCACATTGATAGACCTTTGTAAAAACTCTCTTTTAAAATTATTTCGAGTATAATGTGATTATAATTTTTTGAGTTATAGAGAGAAAACTGAAAAATACTTAAAACGTCCTAGTTCAAAGGTCATTGACCTTAGAGAAAAATTATCATAGCAAATAATGCTCCTTTAGCTACTTTCTATTTGAAAAAATCACAAAAAGTAACTTTGAAATGACAAACGTCTTAAATTTGGCTTCTTGAATTTATCGCTAGATGGCGCTACTAACAACACGCTCTGAGTCGCGAATGCTGCCGATTATTGCAAAAATTAAAATAGCCATGATTAATATTCGATTTGATTCGTTTGTAATTACACCTACTTAAGGAACCCTATAATACTGAGCATGGCCCGACATGCTCTTGGCCGGTTTTTAAATTTATGACTTGCTTATTTTTTGAATTTTTATTATTTTGTGATATTCGAATTTTACATTTATTTGCTATTGTGATTTTATTTTATTTTTGTACAAGTTTATATTGTGAACTTTATGATTTATGAAACTACTGACGTGTAAATTGACTTTACAAATAAATGAATATGAATATGTCGAACATATAAAAAAAAACTTAAAACTGCTATAACTCTAAAACAAATGACTCGTGCCCCCTGGTTCATGGGATCATTTTTGTTGCAAATGAGCTCTAGTATAACCCCTTTCAAGGAACAGGTCGAATTAAAAATCACCTGTATTATTTCTTTCTGTCATACGAATATTTATGACAGTCGTTACTCGTAGTCAGAACCCCGAAAGTTTGACAACTGGTCTAACCTCCGCATCAGTGTTGCCAACTTAACGGATTTCCCGTCAGATTAGCGGATTAGGATGTAGTGATAACGGGATAAATTTTATTCTAACGGCTGACGGATTTTTTTACGGAAAATTTTACGAGTTTTATTAACGTGTCTTTTTTTTCCAATATAGTAGTCAGATTTATGAACACATTTTAATTTTTGTTCCTTTGTTACTATTGCTAAATGCAGTCCACAGTGCTCAATGGATTTCAATGTCTTGCCAAAAAAGAGTAGAAAGCGGATTGCCAAGCTATAGGTGATGTTTTCATCGTAAATTATAACTAAACCGTCTCAATATACCATTAAAAAAAATTAACGGCTATTATCGAGGGGAATTTTCTTTTTTGACGGAATTTTGACGGAAACACACAACACTTTTAACGAAATTTCAAAATTATTGTTGGAAACACTGCTCCGCATGTCGGTGAGTTTACCCAGTGAGTTGTACCTATGGAGGCGGTGTATTCTTCTATATTCACCTAGTTTATACAAATATCGATTAAATCGTTATTGAATTATGAATATATTCTTTGTCTCTTGTTAACCAACGTGTTATGTCGTCTGGTGAAAGAGATCGCATGCTATTTGTATATTCTCTGCTTGGCAACATCGTTACGGGATATCAAAATACCTACTCCGCGTGGTAACCCCGCTTACCCCGCAATGTGACCCTTAGTACATGAGCTGTCAAGTAAACAAACTAGGGGTGTTGTTTTTTTTTTAAATATCAGATTTTCGATATATCGATATTTTTGAATATACAATTGGAGTTCGATATATTGAAAAAAAAAATTGATATTTCGATATATCAGCCAAATTTCTAGATTCTAGGTCAACGCGAAGTACGATACGGTTACGGTTGTACGGTTTTTTATGAGTTTGCGAGTATCAAAATGTGAATGAAAAGAAAGAAAAATAGTTTATTGTCACAGTTAACGACGCGCAACATTTAAACAACAGTGATAAACACAAGCAGGTAACTAATAGGTGGGGTTACATAGAAAGTAAATAAAAAAAACACATAGGTAAAAAATTAAGGAAGGACAGTCGATATAAAACGAACAATAAAAAACAATATAGAGAAAAAATTATAGAGAAAATAACAAGAAAAAAAAAGAGAAATTTAATAATACCTAATAAGAAAATAATAGAATAATATTCTAATATAGAGAACGCCTATGGCATTAAGACCGCCCTTGTACCCTGTTGTGCATAAAGAATAAAATAAATAAATAAAATATAAGAAAAGTATAGTTGACCGCATGACAGTGGCAATACCTGAGTCTGAAAACCGCCCTTACTGCTTACGAAATAAAGGCGCCGCCAGAGCCAAACTGATGTACGGTCGACCGCACCTAAAATTACATAATAAAAATAAAATATCTTCGTTAGTTCTCAAGACATTGTTGATTGTTCTCATTGAAATAGTATTGAGGGAGATATAAGTTAGTGAAGTTTTACTTCAGTCGTGTGGTCTAAAGCACACTCGTTTTTTTTATGTCCTAGGGACAGCCGAACTTAGTATTTGATATAATTGCATTATTTATTACTACTTTAAAATGATTTTAATCAGCACACATCTCTGGTAAGAAACACGAGTATCGATATCGATACTTTTTAGTTTTGATTACTTACTTCCCTAGCTATGGCCGCCATTACAGTGGCCCGGGTATTGTAGGTATGCCACGTTTATTTCGTAGGTATGACAAGTCCATAGATATAAGTCAATGTACATTACCCAGTAACTGGGTTGCGGGTGGTTGCGGGGTCTGATGGCAGTCGCTCCGTGTAAAATACTGATGTTCAGCCGCATCTGGTTTGACTGGAAGCCGACCCAACATAGTTGGGAAAAGGCGAGGAGGATGATGATTTATTTCTTTCTGTCTCAGGAGATCTTGAGCTGGCCTTCAGGAACGTAATACACAAGAAGTACCCAAGTCCTAAGGCTGTTTGGTTTAATTATGCCTACAACACATCGAACCCTGTTCTGTTCTGGATCTATTCCTGGATATTACATCTGATTCCTGCGTATATCATCGATGCGGTGTGCTTGCTTCTCGGGAAAGAAAGGAGGTAAGAGAATTTTCTCCAATAGCTAAAATTAATAATCAATTGTGTTGATTTGCTTGTTCACGAACAAAATAAATTAAATTAAATAAAAAAGCCGTTTATTCAACCTTTCTTTTTTAGGGTTCCATAGTCCTACAAGGAACCCTTATAGTTTCGTCATGTCCGTCCGTCTGTCCGTCTGTCCTAATCCTTTACAGTTTAATAACTTCTACAGTTATAAACATAAGTAAATGAAAATTTGCAAAAAAATAGGCTAAATTAAATATAGATCTCAATTTTAAATGAATAAAAAAATCGTGATTACGTATTTTAGGGGTGGCGCCCATACATGTGAAATGGGGATGAAATTTTTTTTTCGCTGCACCCTCTCGTGTGGAATATCATTGAATAGGTCTACTAAAATGAAGGTAATGTTTCATACATAACTTTTTTTATCAGGTGTACCATCTGCGAAATATAGCCCGCCAAAGTGGCTTGCAATCTGTCCCCCCCCCCCTGCCATTTCTAAACTATGCAACGTAGAAAGTTATAATCTTCCACATTGATAGACCTTTGTGAAAACTCTCTTTTAAAATTATTTCGAGTATAATGTGATTATAATTTTTTGAGTTATAGACAGAAAACTGAAAAATACTTAAAACGTCCTAGTTCAAAGGTCATTGACCTTAGAGAAAAATTATCATAGCAAATAATGCTCCTTTAGCTACTTTCTATTTGAAAAAATCACAAAAAGTAAATTTGTTTAATTTCTTAAAAATTCAGACTCGGAACCTTCTTGGTGTACCTACCTAGTTTTTTTTTTATTTACTTTGCGCGCGCCATTTCCTTTTCACGTCATATTGTTAAAACCTTAGGTTAAAAAGAGGTTAAAAACAAGAAACTTGAAAACAAGTGAAACACCTAAAATGAGTGGCTCTAGTGACGAGGAAGTTTATTTGACGCCAACAGAATTGACTGAAACACTGAAACTGCAAACCAAAGAGTATATAACCACTACGTTTAGCGCAAATGAGCTTTCAACCTAAACAATCACGCGAGAAGTATTTGAAACAGTACGATATGTCTAGCTAAAGGAGCCAAAACTTTCTCAGAAAACGTTTTGCTCATTTACGCCATGGGAATCTGATGCATCGGTACAACTATTAAGTATGACAGATAATTTACCGAAAAACAATACACAAGTCACTAACACAGTAGGTACCTAACAATAATATTACACTCAACATACTAAACAACTGTAGCAACGTTACTTTCAATTTTTCTTAATTATACCCACAGACATAGTAAAAAATATAGACTTAGTACTGCGAACAACCATAGTGAAGCCAAGAAAAACCGTGCTCCTTCATATACAACCAGTGCTCACGTGCACACCATGCACCTGAAGGATATTTGTTTTTGCGATGCTTACTGGACGATGCCGCGACATATGAACCGAGAGAGGTGAGCAAGGTTTAAGGTGCATCTGTGTGCGTGAGCGCTGGTTTGTACACGGAGGAGCACGGTTTTATTGGCTTCACTATGATTGTTCGCAGCACTTCGTCTATATTTTTTACTATGTCTGTGATTATACCTAAGTATTATTTGTTATAATTTAAAGCTTATTCTGTAATACTTACCTATCATAATGTAGGTAGTAGTTAATACCTAAACTGAAATAAAAGTATCTTGTGATTGTAAATGTTTTTATTTGCATTTAGTCATTTCCTCGCTGAGGTGGGATGAAAAGTTACGTGTTGCACTCGAGTGCAAAGATTTTTCACCTTATGCTCTTTTGATTGTAATTTTTGAATCCTTCGCTTGCTCGGTCATCAAAATTGAGCACGCGATTAAAAAGGAACTTTGCACTCTTGTATAACAAATAACTATTATTTATTTATCGCCACGAACAATCCGTTGGCGGTCCGATCCGTTATAGATAATAATCTGCGCTCACAGTAAAAAAACAACATTATTTATCTTAGGTCAAAAAGCCAGGATGCCATAGACAATATTAGTGCATTATCTATTGCAGAGAGTATAGTATCCTTTGATAAACTATACGCAACTATACGGTAGTATCTCTATGTAGTCCGTGGACCAAACTGAAAATCAATCAAACTCAAAAACGGTATATATGTGTGATGATGCACCTGTTTTTAACCGACGAAAAAAAGGAGGAGGTTCTCAATTCGACGCGTATTTTTTTTTTTTATGACCACGCATAACTTTTTACAGATTGGCCCGATTTTGATGATTCTTTTTTTAATGGATAGGGTATATCTCGAAGTTGATCTCATTTAAATTTCAAAATCAAAATCCACCCCTAAGGGTGGGAAAACAGGGGATGAGTGCTTGTTCACCCACTGAATTCTTACCTGTTAACCGATTCTGTTGAAACTTGGCACACAAATATAGCACTACGACATAATAGAGACCTGGAGTTAGATTAAACCACAAAAAAATTTAAAACAAAACTTTTTAACAAAAAAAATTACCGACGAAAACAGAAACTGAAAAGCGAAACATAACTAATTATGAGTCGGCGCCAAACAAACAATCAACGAAGATCAGAAATTACTTTAAATAAATAATAAAAAAAACGTAACATCAAATACAACGTGAAATTTTCAACGATAAACAATAACTTTCCAAAAATTCGTTCTCCGCTCGGCCACTTGCAACTTGCATGCACGTTGCTTGTTAAAAGTTTGTTTGGCGCCGACTCATAATTAGTTATTTTTCGCTTTTCAGTTTCTGTTTTCGTCGGTTCAATTTTCAATTATTTTCTTAACAAACTGGGCGAAAACGGCATAAACAATTATATATATTTTATATAAGGTCCTACATTATTAATCCGAAATATTTGAAGTGCTAAATCTACATCTACTCATCATAACAAACAACATTTACTATGGGACCAACCCTTAAATCGCGACAAAAATAAACTGTCCCTACATTTGTGTTCACTTGTACTCTATCGGCCAAAATCAATATCCAATCTATCCACGATTTACCCTACTAGAGATAGAAATTTGACACATTTTGTATGGAGCTTATGGATATTAATTTTGGCCGTTAATAGTATTTTAAAACGAAGGCGCTCCTTCTGCAATTATTTTTTCATGAGATACCTACTTTTATCTTCGATTATCACTTGCTTTAACGGTGAAGGAAAACATCGTGAGGAAACCTGCACACCTGAGAGTGCTCCATACAGTTCTCAATGGTGTGTGTAGTCCGCCAACCCGCACTAGGCCAGCGTGGTGGACTAAGGCCTTAGCCTTCTCGTACTGAGAAGAGGCCTGCGCCCAGCAGTGGGACAGTAAAGGGCTGATTATGTATGTACCTACTTTTAAACTAAGTACTTATTGATGCGGTTTTCATAATTTACCCCGGAACTCTTAATCTTAAAGTTTTTGTGTTTGCGCAGGTATGCACATGTTTAAATGAACTTTAAAAGCTCTTTTAATAAAGATTTTGTTATTTTCAGGTTCGTAAAATTATGCAGGAAAATGTACAATATGTCGACTGCGCTGTCTTATTTCACTGCTAATTCCTGGAACTTTGACGACAAAAACACAGCGGATCTATATAACAATCTATCTATTGCCGACCAAGAGATTTTCGACTTTGATGTCAACAAAATTGACTGGGTAGAATATATGTGTCTATGGTGTATTGGTCTCCGAAAATATATCGTGAAAGATGGATTAAAAAACACAGATTATGCGCTAAAAAAACAGTTCTGTTTCAAAATTTTACATTACGTAGTAACATTGATTTATTTTTATTGTTTATTTAAGGTGTTATGTTTCGGTCTTTTTTTGTTCAGTCTCTTTTTTAGCATGTTCGTGTAAATAAATGTTTTTTTTAATAAAGCCACAAATAAATGTTACATCATCATCATCATCAAATTGTTAATTTTAATGTAATGTTTTGTGCCTTATGTAACGCAGTAAATAAACTATTTTATTATTTATTATTATTATTATCATCATTTCAGCCGAAAGACGTCCACGTAATCAATCAAAATCAAGTGTTTTTTATTTCAAATAATCCTAATTACAGGCACTTTTGAAACGTCAGGCTCTAGTTGCACGGTTCCAAATTGTGGGTCCTATGGAGAAGAACCGGCAAGAAACTCCATGGATAAACTCTTTTTAAAATAGGTTATTGTTTATTACATCAAATGTATTCAAATAATGAGAGTATAATGTAGGTTCATGCCAGAAATATACAAGAGTTTAAAAGTGAGAATATTGCCTTTAGAAATAAAGATAAAAGAGTTGCCATAGTATGTAGAAGTTGACCTGTCCCGACAGACGGCACCCGTTCACGAGCATGACGCGAGCATCAGCCATCACTTAACTCTACCATATTGAAGGGAACATAACGACCCTACACTAACGCCACCATCAGCATGACATTGAAGTGAGCATGACAGACTCATACTGCTAGACAACAGATAGGCAGGAATATATAGAATTACTGTAAAAATATTAATGGCCACATCATGCTTACAAAAATTGTATGCATCTCATACACGTTGCAGTTCTATAACAGAAAATTATGCAATATTAGAAAAATACAAGTGTAAATAAATTGTATAATTCTGAAATAATAGTTTCCCACGTCCTGTACGCGCCAAGTTTTGTATTTTTATTTAAATACCATGAAAAGCATGTACGAGTGTGTACTGCGCTGTACCTTAATTTAAAAAAAGAGTACAGCTTACCATTTTCATAAAAATGCTAATTGAATATGGCGGGTACAGAACGAGCTCGTCCTGTACGCGCCATAATGATTTAATGATGATCGGTCTTTTGTTATTATATAAAACGGATGTACCGAGGATGTTCTCCACATAACTGCAATCGGTGTTCAATAACTATTTATAAATGGATTAAAATATGCATTTCAAGTTGGCGCGTACAGGACGAGTTTCGTCTCTAGAGCAAAGCACGTGATGCATAGCAGCAATTGATGCATGTACCGTATGTACCGTTGATGCTAGTTGAGGTACTGTCCCAATCGTTGTTATTCGCGACTGATAAATATAAATATTTCCAATAACAAGATTCTAACCTAAAAAAATTGTATAAATATAATTGTACACAGACTTAAAAAAGTCTAGAATTGACACTTCTTCATATTTTTTAAAGGACAGTGAGCGGATACGGTCCCAGCTCTGCCAGCCATTTAATGAAGGGGACATGAAAGGACAAGCAAAATTTAATGTTTTTTATTAAAGTAAAATGATTAGTACCTATCATTGTTTATAATTTTTAGGGTTAGCCGCAATGCGGCTGACCGCACGTTGTGGTTGCGAATACGGCCAGCCGGAACGCGGGCAGCCGCATTCGCAACCGCAAAGTTCGGTTATCCACACGGCTAGCCGCATTGCGGCTACCCGCATAGTGCGTAAGTACCCTTAGGCCTCGTCGCATTATGCACTAGCCGCAAATAATAATAATATGTATATACATACATACATATTATCACGCCTGTTTCCCATTGGGGTAGGCAGAGACTATGGATTTCCACCTGCTACGATCCTGACACACCTCTTTCACTTCATCTACGTCCATTAACCTCGTCATGCATGCTCGTCGGTTTAGAGAACTCTTAACCTGGCATTTTTTGAGAACATCCGCGATTTGACCGCGAAACGTTCTCCGAGGTCGTCCCCTTCCAACTCTTCCATCCAGACTCGCTTCGTATACTTGTTTCGCCAATCTCCTCTCGTCCATCCTCTCTATATGTCCAAACCATCTTAACATACCTTTCTCAATCTTTGTCACTACATCTTCTTTCACTATTCCTTACTTTATCTCTCATTATTACTATCACATTTCCAATTTCCATCTTCATGTCTTAGTTTGGCGCACGTGACTTGCAATACCGTTTAGGCAACAGTCGAGGTGGTATTGTACTTATTATAGGCAAATGTTAATCATCAGGTGGGCCTATAGCTCGTTTCACCTGCCATAAATAATATCCTACCCCTACAGGATCGATATAAAATAAATAAATATTTTTGGGACATTTTTACACAGCACCATCTAGTCAAAAACTAAGCAGAGCTTGTGCTATGGGTACCAGACAATGTATATAATACTTATATACTTTTTTTTATATGTCCAAACATGGCTGAGCAAATCGTCAAACGTTTTGCATTTTACGTAATTGTGTGTATTAGCTGGTTAATTCATCAAATAGCATCGTATCTTAAAGACACAAATAGGCACATCATGATCTAGCCAATTCTAAGATCGGACTTGGACAGATAGATGTCAATAATAGGTAAACTTCCGTTTTTTAATGTCTCTTTCTCGCTCACTCTCACAATGGGGTGGAACGAGCCGATAAACCGGTAGATATAGTCCACCTGGTAGCTTATTGTGCACTTGAGCTTGTTTTTATGCGTTGTTTGTGCCTTAATAACAATTGGTCAAAATGACAAGCTCTTGTATGAAAATGTCACAGAATGACTCACAGCTTTTGTGTCTTAATAACAATCGCTCAAAATGACCTATTGTTGCTCAAAATGACAAGATCTCATATGAAATTATCTGTTTTTCAAACCATTGTAGCAGGTTACAGAATCAACCAACAGCTTTGGTGCCATAATAACTATTGCTCCAAATGACCAGTTCAAACGATTTATAGCATTATTTTTTTCTGGCCGGCACTTTCAAAAAAGGCCCAATTTGAATGATGTCCTTTTGCTTGTTCTTTCATGTCCCCTTCATTAAATGGCTGGCAGAGCTGGGACCGTATCCGCTCACTGTCCTTTAAAAAAATATGAAGAAGTGTCAATTCTAGACTTTTTCAAGTCTGTGTACAACTATATTTATACAATTTTTTTTAGGTTAGAATCTTGTTATTGGAAATATTTATATTTATCAGTCGCGAATAACAACGATTGGGACAGTACCTCAACTAGCATCAACGGTACATACGGTACATGCATCAATTGCTGCTATGCATCACGTGCTTTGCTCTAGAGACGAAACTCGTCCTGTACGCGCCAACTTGAAATGCATATTTTAATCCATTTATAAATAGTTATTGAACACCGATTGCAGTTATGTGGAGAACATCCTCGGTACATCCGTATTATATTATAACAAAAGACCGATCATCATTAAATCATTATGGCGCGTACAGGACGAGCTCGTTCTGTACCCGCCATATTCAATTAGCATTTTTATGAAAATGGTAAGCTGTACTCTTTTTTTAAATTAAGGTACAGCGCAGTACACACTCGTACATGCTTTTCATGGTATTTAAATAAAAATACAAAACTTGGCGCGTACAGGACGTGGGACACAAATAATAAAAGTGTAAATAAATTGTATATATCAATCGATCAATCAAAATTTTTATTTGTGTACACAGGTATTTTTGGTGTTAGGTACATTATAGGTAGTCCCTCTGTGTGCTGCCACAGGTGGCATACAAAAATTAGAAATTAATTAATCATAAACATTATGATAAGTACATTATTATTTTATTATTTTTAACGCATTTTACGCATGCGAAACGAATTCTAAAGATATAAATTGTGGAAAGAAAAAATCGCTCACGAGCAGGATTCGAACCTGCGACTCCTGGCTCCGTACGCCAGTACTTTAGCCACTAAGCAACCGTGAACACTGCTCGTGGTATCGAAATTATCCTCCACTATACGTCTTTGGGTGACGTCAGCGATATCTTATTAAGAAACATTGTTCCTTAACAGACTCGACTAACTTTACAGTTAAATCAAAGTCGTATAGATATGCCTACCCTTACTAATTATTTTATTATTTTTAACGCATTTTACGCATGCGAAACGAATTCTAAAGATATAAATTGTGGAAAGAAAAAATCGCTCACGAGCAGGATTCGAACCTGCGACTCCTGGCTCAGTACGCCAGTGCTTTAGCCACTAAGCTACCGTGAACACTGCTCGTGGTATCGAAATTATCCTCCACTATACGTCTTTGGGTGACGTCAGCGATATCTTATTAAGAAACATTGTTCCTTAACCGACTCGACTAACTTTACAGTTAAATCAAAGTCGTATAGATATGCCTACCCTTACTAATTATTTTATTATTTTTAACGCATTTTACGCATGCGAAACGAATTCTAAAGATATAAATTGTGGAAAGAAAAAATCGCTCACGAGCAGGATTCGAACCTGCGACTCCTGGCTCAGTACGCCAGTGCTTTAGCCACTAAGCTACCGTGAACACTGCTCGTGGTATCGAAATTATCCTCCACTATACGTCTTTGGGTGACGTCACCCAAAGACGTATAGTGGAGTATAGGAGACGTATACCACGAGCAGTGTTCACGGTAGCTTAGTGGCTAAAGCACTGGCGTACTGAGCCAGGAGTCGCAGGTTCGAATCCTGCTCGTGAGCGATTTTTTCTTTCCACAATTTATATCTTAAGTACATTATTATTAGAATGAATAACATAAATTCACTTTATTCACATCATTATAAAGTAAGTAAGTTATCATCAGTATAATTATATACTATTTTTTTTGTATAATATATAATGGAATAAAACCTAACGACTATTGTTATTCGAAACTCACACTGATCTTGTAAAAAAGAAGTCATTCGTTTCGAAATTATGAACAAATTATGAACGAGAATATAATATACAGAATGATAAATTAAGATCAGTCAGTATCAGTAGGTGTTAATGAACCGGCTTGTATACTTATACTTCAATATCAATCATTAGGAGTGGGTAATATAGCTTTTGCCGAGTATCAAATCGAAACTATATTATCGAAATTTGATTTCGGATTTTGAAACTATACAATATATTATAATAAAACAAAGTTTAACCGGATTAAAGCGCGTATATTATTTAAATTGGTTTCCCTGACGTTTCGAAAGCTTTGCAGCATTTCGTGGTCGCAGGTAGACTAAGATGATAATAGACGTGGGCGCCGCGCCGGCACGACGCCGCCGAGTCTGGCCGGCACGCCGCCGCCGCCGCCGCCTATTGTCCGCGGCGTGTACCTAAAGCAGAGACGCGCGCGGAAGGTGTCGTATTCGCTCGTTATAATACCAGTTGCAGCGTCTCTCAGAGATCTTTGGGGCCGGGACGGCTTACTTACTAGATGCCAAATCTGAACCTGAGAGCACTGGCTCAGGGCGTGAGCGCTTGCAGCAGAGCCGCAAAGAGCTTCTGACGCTACCGATTCTCGAAACGCTTATGGCCTCAGATGCATCTTCAGAGCGCGACAATGCGCCCAGTCTGGCCAGAATAACTTTTGGCTTTATCTTAACCTGCTGCTGCTGTTATGTCAGTTATGCTGCGTCAAACTCTGACGCATCCACCTCCTAAATATTTTTCTTGTAATTATATTATCATATAATTCCAACGAGTATGGGAGAGTATAAAAGGTCCATCCAGACAGTGCTCCCTCCCTGTACTCGAATAAGCCTAAAGTAACTCACCAGGCGTCGGCCGGCATCCTTGCAGAAGTCACACTAGAGACTGAATGTTCCATCAGAGCACCCGTCAGCCATGCGCATGAGATTCATGGTAATTTTTATAGAGGTTTTCTTCTTCGTGGTCCGGGTGGTGAAGTCAAGACCCTTAGTCCCAATAAGAGCCACGAGACGTAAACACTCCTAGGGTTACGAGACCCACGGGGGCAGGAAGGACACAGACCCCCGCAGCCTTTTTACGTCGAAAAATCTCATGGATGCACTCCGCCGAGATGACCTACTGACGGTGCTAGTGTTGGACTGTTACCGACTAAACCCACCAGAGTGTTCCTCTGCTAACCTTTGGCCGTAAGGATGGGATACGATTTGCAATCTCCATCCATCCCCGACAAGTCCCGCCTAGCCACTAGTAGGCGAATCTCTTTCCGTGCGGCCTAACGTCGGCCGCACTGACTGGCAGGTGCGGAACAAGACGCGCTACCGGCACGGGCCTTGACTGGTCGGGCAATAGACTACTCCGAGTCCGCCACCCGCAGACTCCTCCTAAGGTGGCTGGCGGTCGGCGTACGTACGTCCTGCGACGTCCAGTCCATCTCCTGTGGGATGGGAGAGAGGTGGTCGCCTCTCATTCTCCCTCCGGCACCTCCTTTGTGAGCATCGCCTTTTTGCAGAATGAGATGACGACTTTCCCAGCGCTCTCGCTTCCATCCATGGACAGAACCACAACCGGAAGCAAGAAATCACTGTTGTGGTAGATTTAAATAGTCTCTAAGATTTTCTTATAAAAAAAGCCACGCGACCGGCTTTACGCCGCCGCCGACTGAAAATGTTCAGCACGCCGCCGCTGACATTTTTCAATGCGGCGCCCATGTCTAGATGACAAGCGTCTTTACAAATATTTCTAAAAAAATATTTTAATCTACCGTATAATATTATTAATTAAAATCGTTTCGATGCACGCAGTAATCACTCACAATATCATTATCTTTTACAGTGTTGCGTGCTGTTTGGGACTTGATTATTTTTAGGACTGGGTTCCAAACAGGTGGTAGCTGCCAACCATCTTCTCTATTAAAATTAGGATGTTTTTTAATTTCAATAGCCTCACGGAGCATTCTAGGTACATATCGGTTTTCCTTCGCCAGAACTTGTGGTTTATCAAATCGAAGAAAATGGTTGGTTGGTTGGTTAGTTGGTTGGCATCCTAATTTTAATAGAGAAGATGGTTACACTTTGTTTTATTATAATGTGTAGTGATCGCGAAAACCTAAAAAGTTATTATACAATATATAACAAAAACTCTGTTGTTCCTGCTAGGTACGTTATCAGGATCGATATTCATACATATGGACAACTCATTTGGAAAAACCCTTGAATAAAAAGATTCAAATTAAATATTAGATCATTACTAATTGTAAATTGGGCAGCAGCGTTATCCGAGTATGGGCAGCAGCGTCCTCCGAGTATGGGCAGCAGCGTCCTCCGAGTATGGGCAGCAGCGTCCTCCGAGTCGTCCGTGTGGTGCCGGACGCAAAGAATTTCACCACCCTATATCTTCTCATGGGTGTCGTAAAAGGCGACTAAGGGATTCACCAGAGGATGGGCAGCAGCGTCCTCCGAGTATTTAACCAACAAACTGCGATCGCCAACCCGCCTGCCAAGCGTGGCGATTATGGCATATCCCCTCATGCAAAGCACAACAAAAAATCGGCCCCTAGTCCCCGGCGGCCCCGCTAGCCCTGGTTACGGTAGCGGCCTAGGTAACGGCGGGGCAGGGGGTGCTAAGAATCCCCGGCAGAGATCCGGCTACCATAACAAAAAAAGACTGGACCTGGCAGCATACAACACACGTACACTGCGGACCGACGAGAAGCTTGTCGAACTCGAGGAAGAATTGAGCAGGTTACGATGGGATATCGTAGGGTTATCTGAAGTCCGAAGAGAGGGGGAGGACACGATAATCCTCAAATCCGGTAACTTGCTCTATTTCCGGGAGGGCGATCAACTTTCCCAGGGCGGTGTCGGGTTTATCGTCCACAAGTCTCTTGTGAACAACATAGTGAAGATCGAGAGTGTTTCGAGCAGGGTGGCGTACCTTATACTCAGAATAACCGAAAGGTATTCGTTGAAGGTTATACAGGTATACGCCCCGACCTCGAATCACCCCGACGATGAGGTGGAGACCATGTATGAGGATATCTAGAGAGCCATGCATGGCTCTAAAACTCACTTCACTGTTGTCATGGGAGACTTTAACGCGAAACTGGGCAATCGCTACGATGATGAGCTGCGAGTGGGGCAATTTGGATATGGATATCGGAACCACCGGGGTCATCTACTAGCCGGCTTTATTGAGAAGGAGGGACTCTATATGATGAACTCTTTCTTCAGAAAGCGTGAGCATAGGAAGTGGACCTGGTTGGGCCCTGATGGTGTAACAAAAAATGAGATTGACTTCATTATGTCGACGAAGAAGCAAATATTCAATGATGTCTCTGTGATCAACGCGGTTAAAACCGGAAGCGATCACCGTTTGGTAAGAGGCACATTGAATCTGAACATCAAGCTGGAAAGATCTCGACTGATGAAGTCTACGCTCCGTCCAGCACCGATCCAAATCCAAAACCCCGAGAGCTTTCAGCTCGAACTTCAGAATCGTTTCGAATGCCTAGGGAGCTCAGTGGACGATTACAGCGATGGGTTTGTGGAAACTGTCCATACGGTCGGGTCTAGGATCTTTAGGACCCGTCGTACAAATAGAAACAAAAAGCTTTCTGACCACACTCTCGAGCTTATGGCGGAAAGACGCGAGATGATTCTGCAGTCCTCAGATGATGCGACTAAGTACCGGCAGCTCAATAGACAGATCTCAAAGTCCTTGAAAAGTGACCTACGCCAATTTAATACGGAACGTATTAAAGACGCGATAGAGAAAAACAAGGGCTCCAAAGTCTTCGCAAGAGACCTGTCTATTGGGCAGAGCCAGCTTGCAAAACTGAGGACCGACGATGGCAGAGTCGTATCCTCCAAGCCAGAGCTATTGAAGGAGGTCGAGAAGTTCTATGGACAGTTATACACGTCCACCCGGACACCCGCTGTAAATCGGGCTCACGACCCAAGAGCTCGATTGACCCGACACTATACCGAAGATATCCCGGACGTCAGCCTGTACGAGATTAGGATGGCTCTGAAGCAGCTCAAAAACAACAAGGCACCGGGTGATGACGGAATTACGGCCGAACTCCTGAAGGCGGGTGGAAAACCGATCCTTAAGGCCCTTCAGAAGCTGTTTGATTCCGTCATTCTCGAGGGAAGAACGCCACAGGCATGGAGCAGAGGTGTGGTGGTACTCTTCTTCAAAAAGGGCGATAATGCTCTACTGAAGAATTATAGGCCCATCTCACTTCTGAGCCATGTCTACAAGCTGTTTTCGAGAGTCATTACGAACCGTCTTTCGCGCAGGTTTGACGACTTCCAGCCTCCCGAACAAGCCGGTTTCCGAAAAGGCTTTAGCACCGTAGACCACATACATACGCTGCGGCAGGTTATACAGAAGACCGAAGAGTATAACTTGCCTCTTTGTTTAGCGTTTGTGGACTACGAGAAAGCCTTCGATTCGATCGAGACTTGGGCGGTACTACAGTCTCTTCAACGGTGCCAGATTGACTATCGGTACATCGAAGTGTTAAAGTCTTTGTATGAAAACGCCACTATGTCAGTCCGATTACAGGACCAAGCCTCGAAACCTATCCTTCTGCAGCGAGGTGTGAGACAGGGAGATGTGATCTCTCCGAAACTGTTCACTGCTGCATTGGAGGATGTCTTCAAGGTTCTGGACTGGAAGGGGCTAGGCATTAACATAAACGGCGAGTACATCACTCACCTTCGGTTTGCCGACGACATAGTAGTCATGGCTGAGACCATGGAGGACCTCGGTACAATGCTCGATGACCTCAGTAGAGCTTCTGATAGAGTGGGTCTTAAGATGAATATGGACAAGACAAAGGTTATGTCGAATTCCCATATAGCACCCATTCCCGTAAACATCGGAGAATCTACACTCGAAGTTGTTGACGATTATGTATACCTAGGACAAACTGTCCAGCTAGGTAAGTCCAACTTCGAGAAAGAGGTCAATCGTCGAATCCGACTCGGTTGGGCAGCGTTCGGGAAGCTACGAAATATCTTCTCGTCCAAAATACCGCAGTGTCTCAAGACGAAAGTCTTTGACCAGTGTGTGTTGCCAGTAATTACTTACGGTACTGAAACGTGGTCGCTCACAATGTGCCTCATAAGAAGGCTCAAAGTCACTCAAAGGGCAATGGAGAGGGCTATGCTCGGAGTGTCCCTGCGTGATCGAATCAGAAATGAGGAGATTCGCAGGAGAACGAAAGTAACCGACATAGCCCGAAGAATTGCCAAACTTAAGTGGCAGTGGGCGGGGCACATTGCTCGCAGAACGGATGGCCGATGGGGCAGTAAAGTTCTGGAGTGGCGACCGCGTACTAGAAGGCGCAGCGTGGGTAGGCCCCCCACAAGGTGGACCGACGACCTGGTGAAGGTCGCGGGAATCCGCTGGATGCGGAAGGCACAGGACCGGTCGTTGTGGCGATGCTTGGGGGAGGCCTATGTCCAGCAGTGGACGTCTTTCGGCTGAAATGATGAATGACTAATTGTAAATTAAAAATTGATTATATCACTCAAAACTCACTCACTTAGTGATTATATCAATAAAAATAATCATATTAAATATTAAATCATTATTACTTAATTGTAAATTGAAAGTGATATAATCACTTTTAATAATGTTTTTTTTTGCAAATAAATGATTCTTTCTTTCTTTCTTTTAAAATTAATTTCATAATTTTTATTGAGGAGTTTTACCAAATAAGTCGTGTCCTTCCTTACGTATGAATATCGATTCTGATAACGTACCTCACAGGAACAACAGGGTTTTTGTTACATACTCACAGTCTGTTATTTTGCCTTAGTTGCGGCCATCCTTATTTTTTGAGGCTTTTAGAAAGATAATAACCAAACAAAACTTCTATTAAAACCCCCGTGGTTTTAAGTGTCATAGTTTTCAAAATATTTCGAAAATCGAGAAAAATCCATAGAAACCATAGAAACGTGTTTTAGGCTTTCATAATGAACATTTTACAATAAATGTTTCATGGCACGCTAGCCATTAACTTAATGCATCATTACATCTATTTTATCATAAAAAAATGCGTTCTCCTAGGCGTCAATTTTATTTTTTCCATGATTTCATAATAATTTTATTTATGGTCATTCTTAACATGGTCGCATTTTATTTTTGTGTGTAAATGTTTAGTACACTACTAAGTATAACCACAAAAAAAATAAGAAGCAACGAACACAGGAACTCGGAGATATTCATTTTTAAAGTTTTAATTTAGGGTTGTCAACTAATGTAGGCGCCTTTAACAAACGACCAATTTCGCTCGGAATAAATTTGCTTCTTCAATTATTATAATTTCCTATTACTATTTCTGAAGCATTATCCTTGGTCTAATCATGTCTTCACAAACACGATTTTATTAGATTCACCTGTAACTAACAAATCATGTAACAAATCTTGTTTATTATTCTTTTTTGTTTTGTAAGTGCATGCACTTACATCAAAATGAATCTTCGATGAAGGATATTATGTGGAATTGGGAAGGGGTCCGCCCTCGTTAGATAGAATGTCAAAACCCAATTTCCATACATAATATCTGGAGAAGCGGGGGTGAGGTGTCATGGAGCCGTCAAAGACCCATGGCACTGCTTTGCCTCAGCAGGTACTGACCCGTCCTGCTGGGGGATGTCCTTCTGGGCCCCGACCAGAGGACTTAATGCAAGGGGGGCATGAGGGCGCCAACCCTCATGCTGGTCAGCGAGTGGCAACTCCAACGACTAACAACGAAAGCACGAACACGGATCTGAAGAAATCACTCACGAAATTGGGAATTTATAAAATTTTGGTAGATAATGCACATTTGCACGGGGTTCATAAAAGACCTTTGGATCTCAATTCAGAGGAACGATGCCTAATCGTGTTAAACGCTTTATATCCAAATGGAATTCCGAACAATATCGATAGCCAAAACAATGAATTTAATTACAATCTTTCAAATTTTTTAAGTAAATGTGGAACTTTATATTGCAGTAGTAAACGGAATTTCAAACGATTTTGTAATAAAAACAAACACTGGCTTTCCACTATTTTTGATATTGAAATACCAAAAGTGAATATCGAGGAAAGTCCTTTACCACAACAAAATATTATAGAATTGGATGAGGCACATTTTTTATTACAAAATAATCCTTCAACTTCGAGAAGTAGTAGCTATGCCTTACAAAAAACTTTAAGACCCCAAGAACTTGGAAGACCCGATACCTGAAACTTCTTTTGGCGCTCATTCCAGTTTCACATCAAATACACATTTATTACAAAGTAATCCTTCGACTTCGGGAACTAGTAGCTTTGACTAACCTTCAATAGATCCGAAACCTGAAACTAATTTTGATGCTTCATCCAGTTCCACATCTACATTTTATGAAAATTTAAGTGATCGCCAAAAGCGCCGTGCACGTAAAGATCTTTAGGAATCGCTTGACGGAGAACCTCATTCAAAACTAATTAAAGTTATGTCGAGAATAGTAACAGACGAAACCGGCGAAAAACTAAATAAAAGTTCTACTCAGGAGTTTGAGTTTATAATAAAGGAATGCTTGAAAAGTCCAACTCGGCCTAAAAAAATCGCAGGAACCATAAAGTCAAAATCGGAACCCAAACCCTATTCTCCTGATGAAGCTCTTTGTTTAATGATTGATATAAAACTATCAGTGGAGGACTATATCTACATGCAACAAGGTGCCAAATCTCGATGATTTAATATTTACCCTGCCTATTATAAGATACAAAAAGCTAAAAAACATTGTTATCTTGATGTTGAAATTGAAATATCAGAACGAGAAGCCAAAGTACTTTTAAATGATTTACTTATGCACACGTTTCGACGAATCATTGACTCTTGCGACCAAAGGGTTTCGGAATATTGCAATCAAAAACAGTTAGATACACTTCACTGCGTTTTTGAGGGTTCATGGGGTTTTGATGGTAGCACAGGACAGTCAACATATAAGCAAACGTTTTCTGATAAAATTGATGACGAACACTGCCTCTTTGCTACTACCTACATTCCGTTGCGCATAAAAAGTCTTGATGGTTTTGTCTTATGGTCAAACCCAAATCCACAATCTTTTAGATTTTGCCAACCAATAAAAATACAATACAGATCAGAATCAAAAGATCTGATTCTGGAAGAAAGGAACTGGGTAGAAGAAGAAATTGAAAATCTTTCACTAATTTATTCGGAAATTTTTGCTGGATATGTCGTTGTCGGAGATCCAAAATTATACCTCACCATAATTGACGGAAAAGTCTTTAATGTCATCACAAATACCAGCTCACAATTACGGTGTGCGTGTATTATTACCCATGATCCATTACCGCAAAGTTTTGCTGATATTCCTAATACTGAATTGGTAACAGACGCTTCTGATGATAATATACTCGTATTATCATCACAAGAAGTTTTGACAAACTCCGATGATGACTGCTAGGTTAGCGTCACGTATCGTTGTAGTCTTAGAGCATTGAGAACATTATAGTAATTGTTTTCAGACAACAGAAACCCAGAAAGAGACACAGAAAGACACGAGAAAGAGTTTACTCAAAGTTAGTTAAATACTAACACACTACACACCTCTGCCTACCCCTTCGGGGAAATACAGGCGTGATGTTATGTTATGTTTTTTTTTTTTTTTTTTAGTTAAATACTTGGGAAATATCTGGCACTTTTATTTTATTTTTTTATTTATTCAATTGCGACAACCCTATTTCCATAGAAATTTCAAAAATATTTAGAAACTCTCTATCTTCGTATTCCTGCTATTGACGCATGTCATATTTTAGTGTATTATTGACAATAACATTACGCATATATTTAAATGAAAATAAGATGCGACCGTGATAAGAAAACATGAAAAAAAAATGTTTTGTGTTAATCGGTAAAAGTAAAAAATCTCCTAATATATCAAAGGTACGATGCCCCATTTTTTTATCTAAATATATATTATGCTGTTACTTTATTTAAAGGACTAACTAAATATGTATTACAACAATTTTCGAAAATAAAAATTAATTTTGTTTTTCTCACTTTTCAATGAAACCTTAATAACTTTATAATTATAAAAAAAAACACTATAGGTATTTCTGCCAAACCTTTATCGTTACTATAGCTATCGAATAAAAACATAAAATGGACATGGCCGCAACTAAGGCAAAATAACAGACTGTGATACTTAACAACAGGGTTTTTATTACATACTTTTCAACACGCTAGTAAAGTGGCTCTTATTGCACCGTTTTTAGGTTCATAATGTAGCTTATAAGTCTTATAACGCACGCGTGCTTTTTAGGGTTCCGTAGTCCTACAAGGAACCCTTATAGTTTCGTCATGTCCGTCCGTCTGTCCGTCTGTCCTAATCCTTTACAGCTTAATAACTTCTACAGTTATAAACATAAGTAAATAAAATTTTGTTAAAAAATGGTTTAGATATAGATCTCAATTTTAAAAGAATAAAAAAATCTTGATAACGTATTTTAGGGGTGGCGCCCATACATGTGAAATGGGGATGAAAATATTTTTTTCGCTGCACCCCCTCGTGTGGGGTATCATTGAATAGGTCTACTAAAATGAAGGTAATGTTTCATACATAACTTTTTATCAGGTATACCATCTGCGAAATACAGTTCGCAAAAGTGGCTTGCAATGTGTCCCCCCCCTGCCATTTCTAAACTATGCAACGTAGAAACTTATAGTCTTCCACATTGATAGACCTTTATAAAAACTCTCTTTTAAAATTATGTCGAGTATAATGTGATTATAAATTTATGAGTTATAGTGAGAAAACTGAAAAATACTTAAGACAAGAGTCCTAGTTCATAAGTCATTGACCTTAGAGAAAAATTATCTAAGCAAATAATGCTCCTTTAGTTACTTTATACTTAAAAAAATCACAAAAAGAACCTTTGTGTATATTGATATGACAAACTTCTTAAATTTAGCTTCTTAAATTTAGCGCTAGGTGGCGCTGTTTGCAAAAACTAAAATAGCAATGATTAATATTCGATTTGATTCGTTTGTAATTAGACCTACTTAAGGAACCCTATTGTTATGATATAGAAACTGTCTGGAGTTTCAGTACTAGTATCGTCTATGAACGTTGTAGTTTTTATAATGATATATTTTCTGTCAATTACTATTGTCATATTCTCGTATTATTTTGTTGATTAAAACCATATAAATATTGTAATCTTATGTTATCAATTTAATCAACAAAATAAATTAAATAAAATGGACAAATTTCTACGTCCAGATAAATTGAACATTGATCCATCTGACAGCTCCGCTTCAAAAGAATGGGAACACTGGAAGAGGACATTTGAAAATTTTCTATCATTGTGCGTAAAAGATGAGACATCGGATACATCAGATAAGAAATTAAATTTACTTATAAATCATGTCTCAGCGAGAATTTACACATTTATCAGTGAGTGCGATACTTACGAGGTAGCTTTGAGCACATTAAATAACATATTCATCAAGCCAAAGAATATAATTTACGCTAGACACATGTTGGCTACTAGAAGACAACAGAGCGAAGAAAATATTGACGCTTATATTCAAGCTTTGAAAATAATGTCGAAAGATTGTAAATTTGAAAAAGTGGATGCAGAGACGAATAAATGTGACAACATACGAGATGCATTTATTTCGGGCCTTAAATCAAATAACATCAGACAACGATTACTTGAAAATTTGACGCTGTCACTGGACCAAGCCTACAATCAGGCAATATCGTTGGAAATGGCCGAATCGAGTTCACATGATTATAATGCTTTGAATTTAAATGCTGTACAAGGTCTAGAAAGTTCCATGCAAGGTCTAGAAAGTTCCATGCAAGGTCTAGAAAGTTCCATGGCACCGATAGCAGCAGCCTCTTACATCAAGCGTAAATGTTTCTTCTGTGGTGGGCGCGTACATCGTAGGAAGGATTGTCCTGCTATCGATGTTATCCGTCAGATTTGTGACAAGAAGGGGCATCTTGCTAATGTTTGTCGAAATAAGAAACCTAATACTGTTGCAAGCATGGAAAAGGAAGCTATGACTAACAGTTCAGCATGTATAATAGCAGCGACACCTGATTCCCTTAAAAAAGCTACTGTAACAGCCTACATTCAAAGGATACGTGCTCAAGCATTGATTGATACGGGTAGTTCTATCAGTTTTATGGATGATGATTTTTTCAAGTTGTGTCGTTTAAAAAAGAAACCCAGCAATCAGACAATTTCAATGGCTTCAACTACACTTAAATCCCAGGTAGAAGGACAGACCTGTGTCTCAGCTAAAATTGGAGATCATGATTACAATGGTTTGAATTTACTTATTGTAAAGAAATTGTGCGCTGATCTTATCATTGGTCACGATATACTAGAAAAGCATTCTTCGCTAGAGTTAACTTTTGGTGGATCTAAAGATCCTATCAAAATATGTAGTGTTGCTGCAGCCTCTGTGCCTGCTGTACCTTTGTTTTCAAATGTATCTCCAGATTGTAAGCCTATCGCTATAAGATCTCGGAAATACAGTGAAGATGATAAGAAATTCATCAGCGATGAAATAAGAAAACTATTGACTAATAACATAATAGAAGAGAGCACGTCTCCCTGGAGAGCTCAAGTTCTTATTACAAGGAATTCTAATCACAAGAAACGACTTGTTATCGATTATTCTCAAACAATAAATAGATATACACAATTAGATGCATACCCACTTCCAAATATGGAAGAGTTGGTGACACAGATTTCAAAATATCGCATATATAGCGCTATAGATTTGCAAAGTGCTTATCATCAAGTCCCAATACTGCCGGAAGAACGTCTCTTCACTGCTTTCGAAGCTTTGGGAAATCTTTACCAATTTCGTCGTATTCCATTTGGTGTCACTAACGGTGTTTCAAGTTTTCAAAGAACTATAGATTGGGTAATCCGACAAGAAGGGCTTAAAGGAACCTATGCCTATTTAGATGACATAACGGTGTGTGGAAAAACGCAGGATGAGCATGATGAAAATCTTAAAAAAATTTTAGCTGCTGCGCAGAGATACGGGCTGACTTTGAATAAAGAAAAGAGTAAGTTTTCTCAGAACTCTATTAATATTCTGGGATACAATATAAAGGACCATGTCATTAGGCCAGATGCCGATCGCTTACATTCATTATTAAGTTTGCCTCCACCATGTGATTTGCCATCATTAAGAAGAGTTATAGGAATGTTTGCACATTATTGCAAATGGATTCCAAATTTCTCAGAAAGAGTTCACGCCCTTAGTCATGCGAAACTATTTCCATTGAACAAAAAGCTAATCCATAGTTTCGAAGACCTGAAATCTGACATTGCAAAATCTGCAATTCATGCTATTGATAATAATGCACTGTTCACAGTAGAAACGGATGCATCAAATCATTCGATTGCGGCAACTTTGTCACAAGCTGATCGACCGGTTGCATTTTTTTCGAGAATGTTAAATAATAGCGAACTGAACCACTCGGCTATAGAGAAAGAAGCTTACGCTATAGTGGAATCGCTAAAGAAATGGCGTCATTTTCTCATTGGCAAACCATTTCGTCTCATTACTGACCAACGATCAGTATCTTTCATGTTCAATAATAAACTGACAAGTAAAATTAAAAATGAAAAAATTCAGCGTTGGCGTTTGGAGCTAGCACTATTTAAGTATGATATCGTATACCGTCCTGGAAAGCAAAATGATGTCGCTGACGCGCTCTCACGGGTGTGTGCTTCGATGCCAATGCGAACGGAACGACTTATATCTTTACATGAAGCTTTGTGTCATCCAGGCGTGGCGCGAATGACCCATTGGGTAAGATCAAAGAATATGTCTTATTCCACAGAAGAGATAAGTAAGATGATTAAATCTTGCCGGATTTGTTCGGAAATAAAGCCGAGATTTTTCAGACCTACCTCACCTGATCCAGTTTTGATAAAAGCTACTTCGCCTATGGAGAGATTAACCGTTGACTTCAAAGGCCCAGTACCTTCTAATACAAGAAACAAGTACATATTGACTGTGATCGACGAGTACTCTCGCTTCCCCTTCGCGTTTCCGTGCGCCGATATGAGCTCTACGACGGTGATTAAACATCTGAACGAAATGTTTATGCTATTTGGCATGCCGTCTTACCTTCATTCAGATCGAGGAGCTTCATTTATATCAGCGGAAGTAAAGAATTTCTTGAATTCACGTGGAATTGCTACGAGTAGAACTACACCATACAATCCAAGAGGGAATGGACAAGTGGAGCGTTTTAACGGAACTCTTTGGAAATCAATCCAGTTAGCACTACGTTCACGCAACCTAGCTATAGAAAACTGGGAAAAAGTTCTTGCTCAAGCTTTACATTCAATTAGATCTTTGCTGTGCACAGCTACTCATTGTACGCCGCACGAAAGAATGTTTACGCATACGAGGCGGTCTTCAAATGGAGTATCTATACCCACCTGGTTGGCAGAATCTGAACAAGTGCTAATGCGAAAATGTAACCGCACTAATAAATATCAACCAGTCGTTGAAGAGGTGACACTGCTTCATGTTAATCCAGATTACTCCTATGTTCGCCTTGCAGATGGCCGCGAATCGACTGTCTCGAACCGTCACTTAGCACCATTAGGTCAAGATAGCGAGATTATCCAAGAAATGCCTGGAACATTAAACGAGACGAGAGACTCAGATGAGACAAGGGAAGAAGGCATAATTAGTTATGATTCGCAGACTACGAACATGGACGAGGAAACTGAGGAACCGCTGCCAGTTGAGACAGAACCTCCGCCTACAGAACAGCTAGCTGAGGATCAACGAAGATCAACTAGAGAGCGCAGGCTTCCGAGCCGCTACAACGATTACGTCCTGAATAGCTGTTTCTTTCCTCTAGCATGGAAGAATGTTATGATATAGAAACTCTCTGGAGTTTCAGTACTAGTATCGTCTATGAACGTTGTAGTTTTTATAATGATATATTTTCTGTCAATTACTATTGTCATATTCTCGTATTATTTTGTTGATTAAAACCATATAAATATTGTAATGGTTTTATCTTATGTTATCACCTATAATACTGAGCATGACCCGACATGCTCTTGGCCGGTTTTTTTACTATAAATTATCGCACTAGTGCTTATTTCTTTACTGATTTTTAAACGCAGCAAAGAGTTTTTATGTCTAAACAAAATAAAACATTTTTTCAACACACTTGCTCGTAAAGTGGCATCGTTTTTAGGTTCATAATGAAGCTTATAACTCACGCGTGCTTTTTAGGGTTCCGAAGTCCTACAAGGAACCCTTATAGTTTCGTCATGCCCGTCCGTCTGTCCGTCTGTCCTAATCCTTTACAGCTTAATAACTTTTACAGTTATAAACATAAGTAAATGAAATTTTGTTAAAAAATAGTCTATATATAGATCTCAATTTTAAAAGAATAAAAAAATCGTTTTTACGTATTTTAGGGGTGGCGTTTTTTTTGCGTTTTTTATGTGAAATGGGGATGAAAATTTTTTTTTCGCTTCACCCCCTCGTGTGGGGTATCATTGAATAGGTCTACTAAAATGAAGGTAATGTTTCATACACCACTTTTTTATCAGGTTTACCATCTGCGAAATATAGCCCGCCAAAGTGGCTTGCAATGTGTCCCCCCCCCTGCCATTTCTAAACTATGCAACGTCATAACATGGTTAACACGTGACTTATTCAAACACAGAGCACTTTACAAACATAACATGCATCCCAGTGCGCGACGTGTGCTAAGTTGATATAGGCACGGAGCGCATTAAACACAGACACACATAACTGTACATGCATTTATACTCACACGTAGAATGCGTGGGCGCGCATTCATACGTAAACATTGAGCAGTGTTACCCACAGTACAAACTGCTCAAACACATACTACGGCCTCTTAGCTCGAAACGTGATTGGCTAGTCCGATTGCGTCGCAAGCGGAGGTCAGCATCCCCCTGTAGAGGGCGCTTAAGTCGACGCCTTTGTCGCTGGTCGGCTTCTGCTGGGCCTCCCCTGGGTAACCGGGGGTCTCACCCGGTAGGGTCTGACCGCCAAGGCGTCGTGAAGAAGCGCTTCCGTGAAAACGGTGAGCGCAGCGCTCCTACAGGAACACATATAGCAACTATTCACAAAGCTGTGTTGCCCGCCAGCCTTACGGTAGGCGGCGCACAGCTATTATGCTTGGACAGAGGTCCAACCCAAGGACATGCCCGTATTTACGGGCATAGATGGCGACCTCGGTAAAGGGATTTAATCCCGAGACCGATCCTCGCGCCCCCTGGCGGGGGCGCCGAGAGGACCGATAAAAGATAAAAAGACAAGTACACTTCGACGCCGTCGTCCAAAATATCGTCCCCGCCGGCGAGGACCGACGCGACACCCACACAGAATCCGAGAGTCCGACTCTCGAGAAACAGAAACACAATACGACGCAGCAGCGGCTGCTGGGGGACCGGTGGCGGGGTCCCCCTGCTGCACCCTGAGTCGAGGTCCGAGCTCCCCCCTGGGGACGCCCTCACGGTGTCACAACCGGAGATAATCTCGTCACGCGAGACCGGCCCTATGCTCTATAGTAGTTCCTAGGAGCAGGCTATTGCGTAGCCACTGTTTAGGTTTTAGGTAGGTCTTAGCCTCGCCGGCGAGGCTTGCCGATTAACGGCGTTTAGCGCGTCACCCGATAGACCGAAAGTCCGCCACTTTCGAGGGAAAAATTCGATGCAGCAACGGCTGCTAGGGGGACATAGGAATGGCGGGGTCCCCCTGCAATGCCCCAGCGAGGTTCGAGCCCCCCCCTTGGGGGACGCCCGCTTGCGGTATTGAAACCGCGACTTTAGTTTGGATTACGGAAAAACCTTCGGCGAATGGAGTCTCACATGGGACTCTCCGCCAACTAAGCCCGGTTAAGCACATGTATACTTATATTTAATTACTATACTTCGGTAACAACTACGAGAATCCATTCGAAAAAAAAAAAAAAAAAAAAAAAAAACGAACATCGGTTTTGTCTGTCATGAGCCGCCGTACTGAATGGAACTCCGGATAAGGTATGATGTTGATTCTTCATAAAATGTTGTATTATTATAAATGTGTATAACCTATAAAATGTACTGATAGACAATATGCTCATATTACACCTGTGCACAAGAGTGGTACAAAAAACGATGTTACCAACTATCGTCCAATATCCTTGTTGTCCACCTTGTCTAAAGTTTTGGAACGATTAGTTCATAACGCGATATATCCTACCTTACATAATATTATCATACCCGAACAGCATGGATTTGTCCAAAATCGTTCCACAGTAAGTAACTTAGTTCGCTACGCGAATTTTTTATTTGAAAATATGGATAATCGTTTACAAGTTGACACTATCTACACAGATTTTTGTAAGGCTTTTGACAAGGTGGACCATACTATGCTGCTCAGAAAAAATTAATATAATGGTATTCGTGGGAGTTTATTACGCTGGTTTACATCGTACGTAAGGAATAGGACTCAGAAAGTCGTGGTCCATGGTTTTGCTTCTGATGTGATCGGCGTGACATCTGGAGTTCCACAGGGCTCGATACTGGGTCCATTGCTCTTTGTTTTGTTTATAAACGACATAAATACATGTTTTAAAAATTGCAGTTTTCTTTTGTATGCTGACGATCTCAAAGTCTATCGTAAGGTAAGATCCATTGAAGACTGTGATAAATTGCAACAGGACCTGGATCGATTTTCTGCCTATTGCCTAGCTAATAAACTGCAACTGAGTTTACCCAAATGTAAATCTATATCCTTCACCAAAAATATCAACGTTGTTCCATATAAATACTCTCTCTGTTACACTCCCTTAGAAAAAGTTTCCTTAATAAAAGACCTGGGTATACTTTTCGACTCAAAACTACACTTTGATGCTCACGTCGATCTTATTACAGCTAAAGGCTTTCAGCTTTACGGCTTTGTAAGGCGGACCTGTAATTTATTTAAAAGACCCTCTACTTATTTATTACTGTACAAGTCGCTCATCAGATCGCAACTAGAATACGCAACTTCTGTTTGGAACCCATATTATGAAAAATACAGTGCCCAACTGGAAACAGTTCAACGGAAATATCTTCGGTTCTTAAACTATAAATTTTACAAAAAATGGTCATCATATCATACTCTTTTAGACAAATTCTCTCTACCAACTCTAAATCTAAGAAGACTGTGTCTTGATCAATCACTCTTATATAAAATTATTCATAATAAATTAGATTGCAATCAGCTTATGAATCAAATATACCTTCGCATACCAAGTCGTTCCCAAAGAATTCGTGATAATTATGCTCATAGACTATTTGCTCCCAAGCTCTGCAGAACTAACGCGGGTGAACGTGCTCCCTTGCGGCGAATTATGGAGTCATATAATGATAATTTTGCCGATACTGACCTATTTGTTATGTCACTCGCCCAATATAAAAACAATGTCACAAAAAAATGTTTTGCGAAATGAATTGTAAACTCCTTTTTCAAATTATGCATAATTATGCAAGTTTTGTATACCTACTTTAACTTTCGCTCATAATTAGATATAGGTACATTAATTCTGTCTGCAAAAGTGCTTGCTGTATTTGTAAAATTGTATGTATTATTTTGTGGATAACGGTGCTGGTTGCGTGATTACCTAAGTTTTGTATGATCTTTTTGTTTGTATTATGCATTATTGCGCAATTGTTTGTTGTCCTGAAGAATAAAAAAATAAAATAAAATAAAAAATATGATGTTATTATCTATAGTTATTAGTATATATTTATGTGAAAAACTATGTTGTCTATCACATGCGAATAAAATATCTATTTCTAATGCAATTGAGGCCAAAATAGCGTCATTTAAAAGAAAGCGCCCCCTGGCTTCGAGTATTAATGTTCCTAATTTGCCGAGCGCAATATGAACAGATGCATGAAGGGATTATTATAACAAAAAAGATGAATTAAAGAAAATAAAATTAGAAAAAAGACGCAAACAACAATTAAGAGTATAGGAAAAAGAAAGAAAAGCCAAGGAGAGAGATATTAGCAGCATTCGCGACTCAGACCGTGTTGTTAGTAGCGCCATCTAGCGATAAATTCAAGAAGCCAAATTTAAGAAGTCTGTCATGTCAAAGTTACTTTTTGTGATTTTTTCAAATATAAAGTAGCTAAAGGAGCATTATTTGCCATGATAATTTTTCTCTAAGGTCAATGACCTTTGAACTAGGACGTTTTAAGTATTTTTCAGTTTTCTGTCTATAACTCAAAAAATTATAATCACATTAAACTCAAAATAATTTTAAAAGAGAGTTTTCACAAAGGTCTATCAATGTTGAAGATTATAAGTTTCTACGTTGCATAGTTTAGAAATGGCAGGGGGGGGGACACATTGCAAGCCACTTTGGCGGGCTATATTTCGCAGATGGTACACCTGATAAAAAAGTGATGTATGAAACATTTCCTTCATTTTAGTAGACCTATTCAATGATACCCAACACGAGGGGGTGAAGCGAAAAAAAATTTTTTTTTCCCATTTCACATGTATGGGTGCTACCCCTAAAGAAGGTAAAAACTATTTTTTTATTCTTTTAAAATTGAGATCTATATGCAGACTATTTTTTAACAAAATTTCATTTACTTATGTTTATAACTGTAGAAGTTATTAAGCTGTAAAGGATTAGGACAGACGGACAGACGGACAGACGGACGGACGGACGGACATGACGAAACTATAAGGGTTCCTTGTAGGACTTCGGAACCCTAAAAAGAAAACAGTAAAGAAAAGAACCACAAAGAAGTCAACATTACAATGCAGCCAAATTTTCGGAACATATAGTCAGTGATGTGGAAGATAACTCTGAAAAAAATATTGGTTGTGATGAATGTGAACGCTGGTTTCATCTAAAATGTTTTTTTTTTTAAAAACGTCCTAGAAGCCGCGTATTCTGAATATACTTGTTCTTTTTGTACGCAATAATTATTATAATCGTCAATAGTTTTAATTTACCACCTAAAGTTCATCGTTATAAAGTTATTTTTCTATTGGTGTTTTAATGGTCGAGAACTAACGGTAAAGGCGGACGTAAACTGGTTGTAGGTGTCCGAGAACTGAAAAAATCGCACTTTTCGATAATTTACGAGATTTTTAAATAACACAGTGATAAAAATATTGAAAAAACGTGAAAATTAGCATGTTTAAAGATTTATCTATTACATTCAAGTTATAACTTATAAAAAACAAATTTATTTCGATAAAAAATCTTACTTTAAAGTTTACAAGTCCACTAAATTGTCGTAAACCGGCCTAATCACCCTACTATGGCAACTCTTTTTATCTTTATTTCTAAAGCCAATATTCTCACTTTTAAACTCTTGTTTATTTCTGGCATTAACCTACATTATACTGTCATTATTTGAATAAATTTGATGTAATAAACAATAACCTATTTTAAAAAGAGTTTATCCATGGAGTTTCTTGCCGGTTCTTCTCCATAGGACCCACAATTTGGAACCGTGCTACTAGAGCCCAAGAACACTATATATGTATGTATTCCATACATTACTGGACAGTAAACTACATATTTTTATCAATACAAAGGTAAATATAAGGTTTATTTTCATGTAATAGTGATGTAAGCAGAAATCCAAAAGAAAGGGAGAACCGAGAAGCGACTTGTGTGTCCTTGTCTAAAAAATTACCAACGTAAACTAAAAACTTCTATAGTAGTTTTTAAATCAAAATTATATTTTTATAAAATTCGTTATTACCGCACTTCTATAACACGATAATGTGAAATTCGTAATAGTGATGTAAGCCATTAATAAAAGTAGAACCTACTATTTTGTTACGTATTGTTTAAATTGCATTTATAAAATGATGTTGGTGTAAATTTTAACCTTTAAATGTCAACACTGATTTGTCATATTGACAACAATATTTTGGCGGTTTATTGTATTTTTTTATGTTTTTGATTTTTCAGTATACTTTATTATAAAATGGTTTTTTTTGCGTACGTGGTTGTAAAAAATAATCCTGGCTGTGGCTTATCTTTTCACAGGTAAAGTGTTTTCATATAGTTTTCATATTTACAAAGCACTGACACACTAGGGTGACCATACGCTGTATGCACGAATGTATTTGGTTTGTTTATTGGATCCAAAAGATGACTATGAAAGACAAATTGGGAAAAAAATATTCCCAGGAATCCCACAAAGTCGTCTATCGCCTTTAGCATGTATTTAAAAAAAAACTCGTTCTTTCAAATCAAAGAAAAAGTAGATTATTCCTATTTACGTTGAATTATGATAGAATTCTGAATATTGTTACTGGATATGGTGGTACCACAGTCTTAGGAACTCTAAAGCGCAAACCACACAGAGCCGGTGCGGGTCGGCTCGCATTAGGTGGAGCATGACGAATACAACATCTACTTCGACATCGAAGATGGCGGACGCGACAATTTAAATAAAATTAATACAGATATCGTTCTTGAGGTTCTCGGGGGTCCTGGAATACAAGATTTATTTTGAGATCCAAAAAGGTGGACGCGACTTTTAAATAAAATCAATATGGGTGTCGTTTTTGAGGTTTCCTGGGATGCTAATTAAATAATGGGACCAACACCATCGCAAAATCGCAAAAAAAAACACCTACTCCTTACATTTTGTCGATGAATGTGAACACAAATGCAGGGAACAGCTAATTACTGATGAGTATAATGACCCCTTAAGAGGTTTTGAGTTATTTCAATTACACGTTGTATAATATCTTTGCACACGTAGATTTAGCAAAGTTGGCAATGGTGTCAATTCTCTTGTTCATGAACTAAACTTATTTTAAACTATCACTCTCTTTTACTGATAGGAGATAACAGAAAGGGATGGCAACAATTTAAGCGCTGTCAAATTAGTCGGAATTTAAATGTCCATACAAGTTTAGTCGTGATTTCAGAACGTGCCCACTAAAATACAATGAAATGTAAAACGTAAACTAATTTGACAGTTCTAAAATTGTTGCCATCTCTTTCTTGTATCTACTATTAACAAAAGAGAGCGATAGTTGAATTGTTGAAGTAGCGTGAACAAGAAGAATCGACACCAATGACCCATGAAAGTAAAATTAATAAAACATCGACTTTGCCTACCGCAACCTACCTCGTCTTCTATAGAAAAGTTTTCGACCTTGCACACATGCACACTCCATGTGTGGGTCGCTAATCTATACCCCACAAAAAAATAACCAGGAAACATTAAAAACTGGCCACACTGACTGTCTGTCACATTGATTACCTATACCAGGCCCCTCAGAAAGTATTGCGAAAAAAAGTTTTTATATATGGGAGACTGGCCAGTTATAATGTTTTTCGAAAATATGATTATTTATAAGTAAAAATAAGTAAGTTCCAATTTCAAAATTTCCCTCCACATTTTTTGCGAGTTAATTCAAAGTATTGTGTCTCACTGAAATATGGATCTGCGCCGGGAACATTTTAGAGCTATGATTTTATACGATTTCAAGTGTCGCCTGAAACCGGATGAATCGTACGATAGACTTCAAATGGCATTCATGGATGAAGGCCCTTCCAAGGCAACCGTGTATCGTTGGTATAACGAATTCAAGCGCGGTCGACCAACTTTGGGGGATGACGAAAGAAGCGGTCGCCCTTTGACGGCTGTTACCGAAGAAAACGTGCTAGCAGTGAAAAATTTAATCCAAGACAATAGGCGAATTACATATCAGGAGATTCAACACATATTGAAGATTGGATCGGGAAGCGTTCACGAGATTCTACACAGCCATCTTCGCGTGAGGAGGATAGTATCACGCTGGGTGCCGCACAACCTCACCGATGCTCAGAAGCAGGCCCGGGTGGAATGGTGCCGTGATATGCTTAACAAATTTGAAGCAGGCTCGTCTCGGCGTGTTTACGACATCGTTACAGGTGATGAGTCCTGGATTTATCAATACGACCCAGAAACCAAGCGCCAGTCGACTGTTTGGGTGTTTCAAAATGAGCCAACGCCTACCAAAGTGAAGCGATCTAGAAGCGGGGGTAAGATTTTGATCGCTAGCTTTTTTAATTTGACTGGCCACTTGGTATCAATTCCCTTACGGGATCAAAGAAGCATTAATGCCGAATGGTATACTACCAAATGTTTGCCAGAAGTTTTCTCTGTTATAAGCAACAAGCGACCAAACACAGGGCTCCGCGGGCTACTGCTCCACCACGACAATGCACCTGCGCACACCGCACTCAAAACGAGGGACTTCCTGGACAGCACGCCAGTCAAACTCCTGGGTCACCCTCCTTACAGCCCTGATCTAGCACCGTGTGACTTCTTTTTATTCCCAAAAATAAAAAATCAGCTCAAAGGGATACAATTTTCGTCGCCGGAAGATGCGCTGGCTGCGTTCGAGCAGGCTGTAAACGAGGTGTCTGCGGCGGACTGGAAAAAGTGTTTTGAAAACTGGTTTAGGCGCATGAATCTTTGTATAGAGGCTGGTGGAAAGTACTTTGAAAAGATTTGATAAAAATATATGTACGTATAGAACAATTTTTTTTAGTTTCGCAAAACTTTCTGAGTGTCCCACGTATATAGGTATGTATACATGGGTGTGTTATGTATGATCTTCGTGCCTCGGAGAGCACGTAAAGCCGTCGGTCCTGCGCCTGATCGCTCTCCGGTCGTGTCGAATTGCCGTCCCATCGGATTATGAGAGTGAGGGAATAGAGAGTGCACCTGTGTTTGCGCACACACTTGTGCACTATAATATGTCCCGCGCAGATGGCTAGTAGTAGTAGTCCGTGTGGTGCCGGACTTAAAGAATAGCACCACCCTTATCTCTTCTCATGGGTGTCGTAAAAGGCGACTAAGGGATTCACCAGATAAATAAAAATAAAATAAATAAATAAATATCTTTGGGACATTTTTACACAGCACCATCTAGTCCCAAACTAAGCAGAGCTTGTGGTATGAGTACTAGACAATGGATATAATACTTATATACTTTTTTTTTTGTAAATACATACTTATAATACATAAGCAACACACCTAGACCAACACAAACACTTATGTTCATCACACAAATATTTGTGTCCTGTGGGAATCGAACCCACGACCTCGTTATCAGCAGTCCGACACTCGAACCACTAGACCACAGAGGTCGTCAACCAGAGGATGGGCAGCAGCGTTCTCTGAGTATTTAACCAACCAACTGCGATCGCCAACCCGCCTGCCAAGCGTGGCGATTATGGCATGAGGCCTATGTCCAGTAGTGGACGTCTTTCGGCTGAAATGATGATGAGATGGCTAGTCTCCATTGAGATTGGCCGCTATGTCCGAAATTCGGCCGGGAGGACATTATTATATACATGGGTGTGTTATGATCTTCGATCAATTATAATATAGATGCAAGGTATTGTACAAAACAAACCCATTTAAATAATAAACAAACAAAACAAATTGTGTTTACGACAACGACAAGTACGACAGTCCATATTTTGTTTCCACATTTGGAGTACAATTTTTATATTTTTTATCATCGTGAAACGTCCCCCGCCAGTTAGTCGTCAGTCATGAAGCGGCTGAGAGCTAAACTGCACATTCCCAAATTTAACATGTCTAAGCATTGTTTAGAGTACCAAGCAGCAGACCTGTTTAATAGATTACCTACTAACCTAAAAACATTGATTTATAACAGAAACTTATTCAAAGCACAACTAAAAGCCTTCCTATTATAAAAATGTATGTATTCAGTGTCCGATTTTATGTCAAATGATAATGAATAGTAATATGATACCTTGATTTGTGCCCGGTTAGTGGCAATAGGCTCGCCCCTTATTACATGGGACCATAACATAACTGGCGAAATGTGGGTGTACTTTTACACCTCTGCCTACCCCTTCAGGGAAATACAGGCGTGATGTTATGTTATGTTATGTTATATGATACCTACAAGAAATAATTTATGATCGATACAGTGTAAAATTCAATTAAGTATAAAATTTACAATTTGACATATTAATATTTAATATTTGTGTGATGAACATAAGTGTTTGTGTTGGTCTGGGTGTTGCTTATGTATTATAAGTATGTATTTATAAAAAAAAATAGTATATAAGTATTATTAGCAACAAGCACGTTTATAGGATAAAAACGTATAGGTGTGACCATACTTTTACAGTTAAAAGTAATGTCTGCTTATCAGGGGCTAGGCGGGTATGTTCAATAATAGTCACATTAAGACTCTCAAAGCCAACCATGAGAGCACTGTATTTTTAGGTTAGGTATTAGTAAGTAATTACATCAATATTCAATATTACGAAATAAAAGGATAAGTCGTGTCGGGCTATAGAACGTCCGTCTTGTTCAACGACTCGTAGCAAAAGTGTGCTCGGCTCCAACCGCCGACAATCAATATGGTCGACTTTGGTGGGGTGTCAATCTGTCATAGCGAAGTGTTGCCATTTTATTCCGCCGATTCCTAATAGTATTATATCCATTGTCTAGTACCCATAGCACAAGCTCTGCTTAGTTTGGGACTAGATGGTGCTGTGTAAAAATGTCCCAAAGATATTTATTTTATTTTATTACAATAATAATTCTAAATCATTTGACATTATATTTCTTTATCATTTTTTATTATTGTGGTAATATTATTGTTCATTGTAAAACTCAGTATTCTAAAATTTGTTGGTAATAATTATGTGACATTCAAACACAGTGAGAATAAATAAGTAAAGATTACTGCACAGTTTTGATGGCGTTCTTTTTCGAGCAACGATCGTGCAAACTACTTGTTACTACTATCACAGATAATATAATGTTGTATGTTGTTCGTGAAATATTACTTGTTACGAGATAAGTAAATCATTATTATTATTCAATATATTGGAACTGTTATGACACCTTTTATTTATTATATTAGTATGTTGCTGTACACTTACCGGATTTCAAAAACGTTGAAATAAAACCATTTAAGTACCTACAGGATTTATAAATGTAACACCTATGTACCTACACATGAATGCAATAAAAGTTTTGAGTTTGAGTTTTCATCTATAGTATATTTGATCGAAGGTGATAACAAATAACAGCAAATTGTTTTATCATTTTTATCTTCAATAGCCCCTTTTAGTTAAATTTATCTCAAGTTCCAACTGCAGCAACGTTTTTGAGTGTTTCATAAGTGTACACAATCTTCAAATGACTAACGAAAGGATATTCATAACGCTATATTGTTTTTTGCACAATTACATTTAATTTTGTTGACAATTACGTGTAAAATGTATGTTATGTAGTTATTAGCAACTAATAACTATCGAAAACGTGTTATGTGTCGTAGAACACGCACTGAAGATACGACGGTGAGTACGGTGACCTACGACGATTTACCCTACTGGAGATAGAAATCTGACATATTTTGTATGGAGCTTATGTCAAATTCCTATCTCTAGTAGGGCAAATCGTGGATAGATTGGATATTAATTTTGGCCGTAAGTGAATAGGTGAGTAGAATATTTATCATGAAAGAGTTCCAGGTTGTGTTCACAGTCCCCGTGTCCAACTCCAAAAGTACTATTTCCTTCTATTTTGCTATTCACAAGTGCAACTTTGGTCAGACTGTCGCCTTACCTACATAACTTATGCATCCCATTATTGTCTCACTGCTATAAGTAGCCTATTATTAATAATTAATAAGTAGCCTATTAGACGACGTCTGTGGTCTGGTGGTTCGAGTGACGGACTGCTGATCACGAGGTCGTGGATTCGATTCCCACAGGACAAAAATATTTGTGTGATGAACATAAGTATTTGTGTTGGTCTGGGTGTTTCTTATGTATAACAAGTATGTATTTACAAAAAAAATATATAAGTATTATATCCAGTGACTAGTACCCATAGTACATCTGCTTAGTTTGGAACTAGATGTTGCTGTGTAAAAAAATAAATAATTATTGACTCACTGCTGGGCACGGGCTTCTTCTCAGAATGAGAAGGTTTTTCTATTTATTTATTACTACTATAAATAAAATTTTTCTTAACTTTTTTATCGCTGATATCTGGATTACACGTCCTGAAATGCAAACTACTAATAATGAATTTGATATAATGAAGATATAAATTGTGGAAAGAAAAAATCGCTCACGAGCAGGATTCGAACATGCGACTCCTGGCTCAGTACGCCAGTGCTTTAGCCACTAAGCTACCGTGAACACTGCTCGTGGTATCGAAATTATCCTCCACTATACGTCTTTTGGGTGACGTCAGCGATATCTTATTAAGAAACATTGTTCCTTAACTTTACAGTTAAATCAAAGTCGTATAGATATGCCTACCCTTACTAATTATTTTATTATTTTATCTACACTCGTATAGTAAAATTCGAATTATGAACTCGAAAGTAATGTCATAATGACATACTTTACGCACATGCACCTGTTATGAATTTAAAAAGTTTCATTACGATACAGTTTGCTGAACAAAACAATGCGGTAATTTAATTATTTTTCCATAACCGCACACTTCAGCCTAACTAAGGAGTTTTTAATGCCACTTCGACCTAACCAAGGAGTTTTCAAACCTTTTTTTTAGCAGTCGTACAGTTTGGCACCAATGAGTACACAAAATTCAGGGTGGCGCCACTTGTCATACATTGAAAATTTTTATCGTTTAAAATCGCGTTTTTGGCAGAACTTTTGATTGTCATATTGCTTTTAATTATATTTAAGTGTTTACAGGCATATTTTTTGTATGATAAAACAGAGATTGACGGAATCCTGACAAGGATAGAAAATTAGTTCCGATTATAATGTTGTCGCCAGACTATATTTTATTATCTGTGTAGGCGCGCACCAGCGCGCGTGCGCGGCCGCGCGCCTGGCCTACTGGATTTGGACATCGTTACTTGTAAATTTATTGTTATTGTTTACGTTATTATTATGGTTTTGTATGTCGAAAGTTTTATTCTGGGCAAAAATATCTGACTACAGCAGTGATACTGAACTGAGGAGAATATGACCCCGGCTGAATTTCGGGATGCAGCAACGTAAATGACGAACAATCTTTTACCAGAGAAATCAAGAAAAACAACGACAATGTTACTAAGATTTTTACTTTGGTATTTTATTTAAAATTGTATGAGTGTAGATAAAATAGTGTATGAAACTGACATAATTAGGTATTAAAACACTCGTGTGATACTATTAAAAACCTCGCCTACGGCTCGGTTTTTAAACTCACACTCGTGTTTTAATAACCCCTATTATGCAACAGTTTCATAAACTACATACAACTACGCATTTTACGCATGCGAATTGATATAATGACACTAAAACTAAAGAAAATAACTGATTGTGTACCGCATTGTACACTGGACTTAGTGGGCTCTTATTGCGTGTATACACTGTGTGTAATACACTGGGATGTGGATGTATTAAAAACTCCACAAGTCCGGCCAGTTCATATTTTACACTATACATGTGAAAACTAATACAAATCTAGAGCTGATGTCTCGTTGACGATGTTGGATAACAAAACTATTAAATATGTGCACAACCAATTCTTGCTCGCCCAAGTTGCACACCTGTTACCATGCGCTGACCATTGAATATTGTTCTTCCAAGGCACGTTCATGGACCAAATCAAGACTGGACTTCTGTGGAAATTTACTATCGCTCTATAGTACGAATTATTAAAGTTAATAATACATAATGATATCAATACTTACTCCTTGTTTGAATTGTGTTATAAAACTACCTATACTTATTATAATTTCAGCGTGAAGCGGGTTAATAATTATATGGATTTTTCTTGAGTTATTAGTCTTTGTAAAATTAAATAACAGTAACTCAAGAAAAATCCATATAATTATGGACCCTCTTCATGCTATACATTCAGTAGGTGTATATACCAGGCCCCTCAGAAAGTATTGCGAAAAAAAGTTTTTATATATGGGAGACTGGCCAGTTATAATGTTTTTCGAAAATATGATTATTTATAAGTAAAAATAAGTAAGTTCCAATTTCAAAATTTCCCTCCACATTTTTTGCGAGTTAATTCAAAGTATTGTGTCTCACTGAAATATGGATCTGCGCCGGGAACATTTTAGGGCTATGATTTTATACGATTTCAAGTGTCGCCTGAAACCGGATGAATCGTACGATAGACTTCAAATGGCATTCATGGATGAAGGCCCTTCCAAGGCAACCGTGTATCGTTGGTATAACGAATTCAAGCGCGGTCGACCAACTTTGGGGGATGACGAAAGAAGCGGTCGCCCTTTGACGGCTGTTACCGAAGAAAACGTGCTAGCAGTGAAAAATTTAATCCAAGACAATAGGCGAATTACATATCAGGAGATTCAACACATATTGAAGATTGGATCGGGAAGCGTTCACGAGATTCTACACAGCCATCTTCGCGTGAGGAGGATAGTATCACGCTGGGTGCCGCACAACCTCACCGATGCTCAGAAGCAGGCCCGGGTGGAATGGTGCCGTGATATGCTTAACAAATTTGAAGCAGGCTCGTCTCGGCGTGTTTACGACATCGTTACAGGTGATGAGTCCTGGATTTATCAATACGACCCAGAAACCAAGCGCCAGTCGACTGTTTGGGTGTTTCAAAATGAGCCAACGCCTACCAAAGTGAAGCGATCTAGAAGCGGGGGTAAGATTTTGATCGCTAGCTTTTTTAATTTGACTGGCCACTTGGTATCAATTCCCTTACGGGATCAAAGAAGCATTAATGCCGAATGGTATACTACCAAATGTTTGCCAGAAGTTTTCTCTGTTATAAGCAACAAGCGACCAAACACAGGGCTCCGCGGGCTACTGCTCCACCACGACAATGCACCTGCGCACACCGCACTCAAAACGAGGGACTTCCTGGACAGCACGCCAGTCAAACTCCTGGGTCACCCTCCTTACAGCCCTGATCTAGCACCGTGTGACTTCTTTTTATTCCCAAAAATAAAAAATCAGCTCAAAGGGATACAATTTTCGTCGCCGAAAGATGCGCTGGCTGCGTTCGAGCAGGCTGTAAACGAGGTGTCTGCGGCGGACTGGAAAAAGTGTTTTGAAAACTGGTTTAGGCGCATGAATCTTTGTATAGAGGCTGGTGGAAAGTACTTTGAAAAGATTTGATAAAAATATATGTACGTATAGAACAATTTTTTTTAGTTTCGCAAAACTTTCTGAGTGTCCCACGTATGTATATATAGCGCTGTTTCCTCGTGGTCATACTAGTTTGTCATATCAGTATGACCACGAGGATATACATGTCCTCGTGGTCATACTGTACATAATATTTTCAGAAAAAAGGGTTTCCTTCCCCCTGTATATATAAATACTTTTTCGCGTGTTGACTTAATAATGTAAGAGAGTTGGCAATTAAGAAAAATACAAATAAATTGACATTATGAATAATTTACGTCAGGCAAGGATAAATATTGTTATACTAAAATATTGTTTCATTGTTATATTATAATATTGTTTAATTTCGTCGAATTGTGTTTATTCAATAATAATGGAAGAATTGGTATTCGTTAAAAGAAAAAGGGGGACAGTCTTGCTGTTAAATGGACGCCAGCATTACAAACAGCGTTCTTACAAAAATGCAAGCACAATTTGGAATTGCAGTCGCGTTAGAAAGGATAAGTGCCGGGGATCAGTTACTATTCAGGTAAGTTGTAAGTAGTATAGTTTTGAGGAACTTGCTCAGAGGGAGTCATCTGGCCTCGTTAATTTCCTTCTGTAGGTACAGTAAGCGTTCGTAAGTGCAGTAGCATGTTATTGATCATATATTTATGAACGTAGCGTGCGGACGTCTGTTTGTATGAGTGATGACTTAACGCACTCAATGAGACCTCACACACATACACCTTCACTCACACACTCAGCCCAAGTAACAAAGAACTGATGAAAGAACCGATGCGATTATCGAGCAAACTAGTCCGTCTGCTCGGTAGTCTTTTTTTAGGGTTCCGTAAAAACATAGGAAAGCAAACGAGCAAGCGGGTCACCTGATAGTAAGCAAGTAAGTCGCTTTAGTCTTGGTCCTAGAGCAGAAAAAACTGGTCTCGATAGTCTTTGGTACGCAACAAACGCATTATTTTTGATTTAGATATAGATTATTAGAAAAAACCAAGCGTCGGATCGAATCGTTCGATCCTTATCCATCGATTTTGGCATTTTCATCAACAAGTCAAGTATTTGCATTCAAAAAGAAGAAGAAAAGAATTTGGTGAAGATCTGATGAAGCTCTTCGAGATAAAGAAGGGAACTCTTCAATGGAAGACGGCAAAGTTTCCAAAAAAAAACACAGCTTTTCCATAAATTTTATTTTATACTCGCTTCTCAAACCAAAATTTTGAAGGCGGCGCGTAATTGTCATGTACGGTCAACCAGATATCAATAGTAAAGAAAACCATTATAAGCGGAACTGACTTAGTATGTAAGTTTTATGCAAGACAGGCTCTGCTTATACTGGTTTTTCCATTGAAATGCACTTGACTGTACATATTTACTGGCCTCGTATACAACGTAAATACGCAAACCCCCTGACTACTTGCGAAATAAAGGTGCTGTCAAAGTTAAGCTGTTACCACTAACGAGCGGTCAGCTGTACGGTCGACCGCACGTTAGTGGTAACAGTTTGACATTGACAGCGCCTTTATTTCGTGAGCAGTAAGGACTGTTTTCTAATTCAAGTGATACCACTGTCATGCAGTCGACTGTACGTGGTCAGATCGATTTTTAAATTATTATTATAATTTTTATTGATAGGTCCATGGGTTATGATTGATTTAAAGGGTATCTCGAGAATAGGTTCTTGAATATTGAATATTTTTATTTTTTAGGATAACTGCGTTGTCAAATCTATAAGCCATACATGTGAAGCCGACATTACCAAAAATGATATCGATATTACAGTCGACAAAATGAAGGAACAGGCTCGACTCACAGACACACCGATTCCCCAAATCTACAATTTGGGAATAAACACTTTGAAAAGTAAAGGCGCACACTTCATCACAGACCTACCTCCGTTAAAAAGTCTAAAAACATCTTTATACGCACATAGGAATAGAACAAATTTTAAAGATGTAAATGACGTAACAATTCCTAAAAAGTTCGAGAGTTTTATGCTCGCAGACTATTGTGATGAAAATTGTCGAATCATAGTATTCTGTTCCGTAGAAGGGCGAAGACTGATACAAAACATAGATGATTTTTTTATGGACGGGACTTTCAACAGTTGCCCTTGGCCATTTGTGCAACTATACTCTATACATGGAGATATTTGTAAATCTTCAATGGAAACGAATGTCGTACCACTCGTTTACGCTCTAATGTCAGACAAGAGACAAGAGTCATACACAGTTTTATTTCAAATGATTAGATCACAAATTACGGGATGGTTACCAAAAAAAGTGCACTTGGATTTTGAAACCGCTGTTTCAAATGCACTGATTCAAGTATTTCCAGAAATCCAAATAAAAAATTTTACTACCACTTTACGAAAAGTTTATGGAAGAAGGCAAAGGTTTTAAAATTAAGTAACAAAAATGAAAGAAGACTTGTCGGGCTATGCACGGCATTACCTTTATTACCTGAAACGCTAATTGATGAGGGTATGGCGTATATAAAAGATAACTGTCCCAACACTCCGAAAACAACAAAATTCTTCAAGTACATGGATACGACCTGGCTTAAAATAAATTCTAGAAGACAGTGGTCTGTATTTGGAGAACGCCATAGGACCAATAATGTGGTAGAAAGTTGGCACTCTCAACTCAATAAAAAGGTAAAAAAGCGATCCCAGTGTCAATTTTGCGTTTGCTTAACGTTTTATGTGTTATATAAGCGAAGAAGCGAAAAAAAGACGCAAAGAGTACATCGATCGAGATGAATTTATTATGAAATGTCAAATGGAGCTTACACACGGAGAAATAAGTGTTGGTTTTTTTTTAGAAAAATTACGCTAATCCTAAGATTTTGACTTATTCGCCAGATCCGTTATTGTTATAATTAAAAGTTTTTCATCGGGCTGTTGTTGGGTTTTTTCATTAGGAAATTCTCAGTAGCAGCCTGGAGTCTGGATTTGTGCCCGGTCAGTGGCAATAGGCTCGCCCCCTATTACATAGGACTATAACATAACTGGCGAAATGTGGGTGTACTATTACACTTCTGCCTACCCCTTCGGGGAAATACAGGCGTGATGTTGTTATGTTAAAAGTTTTTCCTAAGTTATGTTCTGTCTAGTTATTTCTAAACCTTCATTTTTGTTTTCTTATAAACTGGTACATTTACATATTTGTTTTACATAAAGGAGGTGAACAAATGTGAGTATGACCACGAGGACATGTATATCCTCGTGGTCATACTGGTATGACAAATTAGTATGACCACGAGGAAACAGCGATATATAGATAACCTAGATTTGAATATTCCCGCTCATATTTGCTTATTCTGCTATACCGCAATGGCGCTAGTCGTATATGTGTGTACGGCTGTGTTCGCATTTTTCTAGTATAGAGTTACAATTCTTCCCTAGTATTATGTTCCTTGGCCTACCGTAAACCAGCAGGCCGTGTTGACAATGTCCATACCTACTTCCTACCTACTAATATTATAAATGCGAAAGTATGGATGTTAGTTTGTTCTTCCATAACACTGAAACGGCTGAACGGATTTGATATACTGATTCCACTCGGGGTGAGAAAACTATGTAAATAAAGTCAAAGCATATAATTTACTTCATTATGAGTACAATGACCCCTCTTAGTTTTCGAAACGATGACATTAAGTTTGAGAAAAGCCACGAATAAATATTATTTGGACACCCTAGTAGAAAGAAATGCAATAGTTTTATGGCCTCTCGCTGGGCTTGTTTTAAGTCACATAGTGCGTTATCCTAGTACTATATAGATTCATGTGTCATACATAGTCAAAGTGGCGGCCATCTTGAGCGGATCAGCGGATCTCATTCGTTTTCTGTACAAAAAAAAACCTACCTTATCCCAACAGAAAAAAGGTAGACAGAGTACCGCGCTGTCACAAGGAAGCAGGGTAAAGGAAGCTGAATTTGAAATAGGAAGCTGATCGCGTTCCAGTGCGACGCGAGAAAGATGATTTTTATCACGATTTCGGGGTTGGCCCCATAGTAAAAGTTGTTCATACTGATGAGTACAATGACCCTTTAAGAGATTCTCAGTGATTTCAATAATACGTTGTAAATTCTACATATTACTTGCGATACCAATTTATAACAATAAGTTGGGGTGTCTGAAGTTTTAAGCCATTGAAATAACACATCGTAATTAAATTAAGTACTATATAAATAAAAACATCAAACCGATGGCCAAATTAAGAAAGTTACTAATCCTAATAACACCATCAGACCCAAACGTCACCCGTATTTTGGGGGTATTTTTTATGTCGATTTACTGGTCACACCGATAAAAAATACGTCAGGTTTTGTGTTCCAACCAAAGACTTTGTATATACTGACGTAATAGACCACTACAGTGTGCGACTGAGATACCGATCTTTACGAAAAAACCTATATGCTAGAAAGAGACATAATAAAATGTCAGTAGAACCGATTTTGAAAATTGTAATCTCCCATAGCGTCCCATCAAAATATAATCTCGTATTATTTTATGATTTATTTTACAATCGTTCTGTATTTTATCCAATTAATATCGATAATCGTATTGGTGTAGTGTTCTGTGTTATACTGCTGTGTACATACATACATATTATCACGCCTGTTTCCCATTGGGGTAGGCAGAGACTATGGATTTCCACCTGCTACGATCCTGACACACCTCTTTCGCTTCATCTACGTCCATTAACCTCGTCATGCATGCTCGTCGGTTTAGAGAACTCTTAACCTGGCATTTTTTGAGAACATCCGCGATTTGATCGCGATACGTTCGCCGAGGTCGTCCCCTTCCAACTCTTCCATCCACACTCGCTTCGTATACTTGTTTCGTCAATCTCCTCTCGTCCATCCTCTCTATATGTCCAAACCATCTTAACATACCTTTCTCAATCTTTGTCACTACATCTTCTTTCACTCCACAACGCTCCCTTATCATGTTATTCCTTACTTTATCTCTCAAAGTTACACCACACATACTTCTCAAAGCTCTCATTTCTACTGCATTTATTCTGCTTTCATGTTTCTTCTGCCATACCCAACTTTCACTACCATACATAAGTGTAGGCACTAACACTCCCCCATGAACAGCCAGCCGTGCCTTTTCCGACACTTTGCGGCTGTTCATGAAGGTGTGTAGTGCCCCATTCACCTGATTACCAGCACTCACTCTCCTTTCAATGTCCTTCACATGCTTGCCATCTCTTGTAAACATGGAACCCAGGTATACAAAATCTTTCACTTGTTCCACCTTTTCGTCACCTATCAAAATAATGCACTCTGTCATAACTTCTTCCTTTTCAAAAACCAAAACTTTTGTCTTACTAACATTAACTTTCATTCCTTTACTCTTCAAAGCACCATCCATAATTGTTACCATCTTCTGTAACTCCCCCTCCGACGATGCAAGGATAACTTGATCATCGGCATAGAGGAGACATTTGACAAGTAACCCATTCATTTCTAAACCATTTTCACTCTCTTTCAAATCTTTCAAACAACTGTCCATGAATAGATTGAATAGCCACGGCGACGCTACACATCCCTGTCTCACACCCTTATCGATGCTGAACCAGTCAGAGTAGGCGCCGTTAATCCTGACACAAGCGCTAGAATCCGCATAGAGAGATTTCAACGCTTGAATCAGGTTGCTATTCACCCCATAGATAGACAAAGCAGACCATAGTTCATTCCTCATCACTCTGTCGTAGGCCTTTTCCAAATCCACGAAAGCGCAATAGACTTTTTGACCTTTGGCCAAACATTTTTCAGCTATGCATCGCAAGGAAAAGACCTGATCCGTACACCCCATGCCCTTCCTAAATCCCGCTTGCACATCCCATATTTTTTCATCAGTTACTTTCATCACTCTTTCAATCAAAACTTTTGCATACAATTTGCCGACAACACTTAAAAGGCTAATGCCACGGTAATTCTTGCAGTCTTGCTGTGACCCTTTTCCTTTGTAGAGCGGCACAATCACGGCCTTACACCAGTCTTTTGGTACCAGGCCATTACTCCAGCACAAGTTGAAAAGACGGTACAGCAGACTAGCCACCACGCCCTGTCCAGCCTTCAGCATTTCGACTGATATCCTATCATACCCTGGAGCCTTTCCTGATTTCATTCTGTTCAACGCTTTTACTATTTCATCCATACAAAACCTATCCTCAATGTCTGCCCTTTCGTCCATCACCGTCGATACTTGCATCACCTCTTTTTCAAACAGTCCTTCAAAATACTCTTTCCATCTCTTTAACACGCATCCTTCCTCATTCATTCATTCATGCTGCTGTGTAATTTACATTATTAACCTAAAGAAAGAGATGTTTCACAGGTAAGTATCTGCAGGACAATACTACTTTCATAATGCTTATTTTCATAGAAGTTATTCTTAAAATTATTTAGTAATACATTAATAACATGCAGTAAATAGCCTATTTTCTATATAATATGTTATTTTAAATAATTATGTGTTAGATAAAAAAATATTGTGTACGTGAAAATGAAACCGTTTCGCATATGGATTGCTCAAAATATATCGATATGTCGATAGTTTCAATTATATATTTTTTGTACTACCTAGCACCATACATGTCACAAGTTAGTGTCCGTTACTGCTTTAAAAAAATACAATCGAATTGAGAACCTCCTCCTTTTTTTGAAGTCGGTTGAAAGTATTGAAAGGTTGATTTAGTCCGGCCGCACTTTGAAAGGAAATCACAATTATTCATTCATTGATCACAGAAAAAATCTGACGCGCCGGAACCTATACCATGGTTGTATTCTTATTCTTATTCTTTATTGTACACACAGATATACATTTATATAACAGTAGGAAAGTTTATGTACATCGGCGAGCTTAACTCAGAACTGAACTGAACTGAACTGTACTTTTACGATGTTATAATAGTACCTATGTTGTACGTCTATGGCAAAGAGACGTTTCACAGGTAAGTATCTGCAGGACAATACTACTTTCATAATGCTTATTTTACATTTATACAGTTAATTTTAGTACCAGCCCCGCAGACTGACAGAATTTTCCGAATCGTATGTCTGCTTTTGACATATTAAAATGTAAATACGGTGCTATTTTATGACAATGTGCGGTCACATAGTGTGTTATCCGACAAAGTCTCATAGTGTGTTATCCTACTACCTATATAGATTCATGATAGCAACACACACATGGCACAGGAGCAATATTAATTTTGAATAACAATGGTCTATAGTTTTTATTCTATTCTTTATTAAACAAAAAAAAAATAAGTATGTAATTATAACTTAACATTCGTAGCTTTATTTAGAAAAAAAAACAACATAAAAATACATTTATTTACAGGAACATCCTAAAAAATACACTGAACATAAAAATACCGAAACATAACACTTTAAATAAACAATAAAAATAAATCGGTGCTACTATATAATGTAAAATTTTGAAACAGAACTGTTTTTGTAACGCATAATCTGAGTTTTTTAATCCATCTTTCACGATATATTTTCTGAGACCAATTGTCCATAAACACATGTATTCTACCCAGTCAATTTTGTTGACATCAAAGTCGAAAATCTCTTGGTCGGCAAAAGATAGATTGTCGTATAGATCCGCTGTGTTTTTATCGACAAAGTTCCAGGAATTAGAAGTGAAATAAGACAGCGCAGTTGACATATTGTGCATTTTCCTGTATAATTTTACAAACCTGAAAATAAAGAAAACATAATTAAAATAGATTTCAAAGTTCATATTATTGTATAATCATCAGAATTGCCTGTGTAGGTACCTACGCAAAAACAAAAAGATTAAGAGTTCGGGGGTAAATGATGATGAAAACCAAATCAAAAAGTTTTTTATCTAGCCTCTAGAGCAGTGGTTCCCAAACTTATTTTGTCTACTGCCCACTTTGAGAATAAATTATTTTTCAGCGCCCCTATTTTTCCACCTACCACTTTAACTTCAAATTAAATTAATTAATTATTGTTAGCTATATTAGCGGAGATTAAACATTCATTCTAAACGAGACTCTTACTATAACCCGCAAGAGTTAACTTGAGACCTGAGCGGAGTAGGTAGTACACAACGGCGCTCAGGTCTCAAGATAACTCTTACGGGCTACACCTGCCAATGAGAATGATTATTGAAACGCAACTTTAAAGTATTCAGACAGAGTATCATTTAATAAAACAAAGTTTAACCGGATTAAATCGCGTATATTATTTAAATTGTTTTCCCTGACGTTTAACCTAAGAAGTTATTAGAGTATCTTTTATTCAAAATAAAAAATACATAATCGATTCTTATATAAAAACTAATGTGAAGGATGAATCTGATGCTGTTTAATAAGTTTGTGAAACGGAGCGACCGATTAACATGATTTTTATATCGATTTGGGGAATTCCTGTAATGGTAGCTGTATGTAAGTTAATAAATAAATAAAAAAATAAAAATAAACTACGCGGAGAGAAATATTGAATCAAGTTTGAGCAACTCATAATTAATATTAGGTGATGTTCACAACTGAAAACTGCCTCGTTGGTCTAGTGGTCGCAAGCGCGACTGCTGATCGTGGGGTCCTGGATTCGATTCCCGGGTCGGGCAAAGTGTTATTGGGTTTTTTCATTAGGAAATTCTCAGTAGCAGCCCGGAGTCTGAATTTGTGCCCTGTCAATGGCAATAGGCTCGCCCCCTATTACATGGGACTATAACATAACTGGCGAAATGTGGGTGTACTACACACCTCTGCCTACCCCTTCGGGGAAATACAGGCGTGATGTTATGTTATGATGTTCACAAGTTGTAGTCGAAATTCGAGAGTTCAGTCTGTGTCTAAGAGCCCTCCTAGCTAGATGAAATTACAAATCGCCTCCCATGCCTTTACACAACGCCTCCATTTTTTTCTGGGTCTAATCCATTTAAACCATTTATTTTGCCACACATCCATAAAATATACATATTACATGAATAGAATAGAATAATTTTATTTCTCAGTATATGCAAAGGTAACAGGACAAATTAATGAGAACACAACATGTACACAACATAATATGTGTGGCAAGGGATCCAGCTCAGTCATGGGCGCCGGCAGAAATAATTTCCAGGTGGTGCAGATTTTAGTTTTCTTACAATCTTTGCCGTATATGATTGTTAATAAAAAGATGAAATTTTAGTCGGAATGTTCGAGACATTTACAAATGTCTGACTATTCATTATGAATTTATTTTATAGGTACCCAGTCGTCACGGCTCACACCTATTTGTTCACGACGATCGAAATTTAAAATTTCTAAGTTGGTGGGCCAAAAGTACCGGGATCGATATTGAACGATTTCCATTACTTCTCTGAACGCACCCTTTAAAGTACCGCTACTCCACACCAGATAGCACCAGCATAAATGGGATGAACTTAACAGAGAAAGCGCAATACAGTTTCGAAGCAGTGCGAAAGAGACCGACTCTTGTCAAAGTCAATCGCGAATGAACTAGAAAGATCATAAATGTGAAAGAGACATAGATTATAGATGACAGGGACAGAGCTACGTTCGAGAACGTTTGGGAATCTGGAACCTTCCTTACATTTTGATTTAAAATAGCTTAACTAGCTTAGCGCTAGGTCGCGTTCCGAGTCAGTCAGTTTTCGATTGAAGTTCGAACAGTTCGGTCCGAGTGAACAAATCGCGAGTAGTGACTAATAGTTATCTTCAGTGCACAGTGCGTTCGTTTGAAAAATTAATAGTTCCCGCCATATTCGTTTCCATAGATTAGTGTTGTTATAGTGTTGCCGTATTTTAATTTCGAAAATACATGCTAAAATTTGAGTCGCTTAAATCCCGAAAAGGGGTCATTGTACTCATCATTATGAACAACTTTTACTATGGGACCAACCCTGAAATCGCGAAATAAAAATCAGTTTTTCCCTTAAATCAATAAAATGTAGGGACCACCTGACTTTTTTTTCGCGATTTCAGGGTTGGTCCCATACTAAAAGTTGTTCATAATGATGAGTACAATGACCCCTTTTCGGGATTTAAGCTACTCAAAGGATGATGGGCAAAATGTATGGAACCTGGTACCCGCTCCAATAGCAATCACTGTAGGGTCGTTGGGTAGGTCTAAACGAGACGAAAAATATTTACTATGGTTACTTGTCCCAAATCTTTGTCCATTTTCCGTGAGACCGCGACAAAGACCCCCGGTTACAATTCTATATTTTGATATCATTGTTGAAAATAATATAAAGGAACATTTTTATGTTACAAGCGATGACGGGGTGACCACGAGGAGCTGCCCCTGATTCCATCCCGCCCGGGGGGAGGGGTGTGTGGTGCGCGTGGGCAGCTTCACGCCGCGTATTCTGTCACATCATATTTTTACCGTTTTAGGTGGCATTTAACAACACGCAACGTGTGTGTCACCGATGTTGGCAGAGAATTGTAAACGATGTTGGAAGAACTGCTATACCAGAAATAGAACAGAATGCCTAGGAACTTCAGGATCCAGAGTACAACATACGAGCAGCAAACACTCCAAGGCATTGTATCTTCAACTATTGCCAAAACACAAACCGCTATCGAATTCCAGAGACGATCAAGATTCACATCTTCTGTGAATATAAGTTATATATTTTCGATGGTGCACCATCTAGTCCCAAACTAAGCAGAGCTTGTGCTATGGGTACTAGACAATGGATATAATACTTATATACTTTTTTTTTGTAAATACATACTTGTAATACATAAGAAACACCCAGACCAACACAAACACTTATGTTCATCACACAAATATTTGTGTTCTGTGGGAATCAAACCCACGACTTCGTGATCAACAGTCCGACACTCGAACAACTAGACTACAGACGTCGTCAAACTATGAAATATGCGGCTGAACATCAGTATTTTACACGGAGTGACTGCCATCAGACCCCCGCAATCCAGTTACTGGGTAATACTGACATTCGGAGGTTAGACCAGTTGTCAGACTTTCAGGCTTCTGACTACCCGCAACGACTGCGATAGATATTCATATGAATATGACAACCGGGACCGACAGCTTAACGTGCTCTCCGAGGCACGGAGGGGTCTCGATGTGTAACGAAACGGTCACCCATTCTTAAGCATGTATTTACAGAAAAATAAGTATGTAAGTATTATACCCATTGTCTATTACCCATAGTACAAGCTCTGCTTTGTTTGGGACACAGACCAGTAAGCTTCAAGACTCCGCATAAACAAAGTTTTGTATTCAAACGCAGTCGTAAAACGTTGGTGGGGTCAGGGGGGCGGACGGCGCGTTATGATTGGCCGGCTCAAAAGTTCGGTGGTATGATTCCTTATGATTGGTGCCGCTCGCTAACTGAGTGACGTTCCGATTGGCGGAGTGACGTATGATATGCAGTGGTAGAGCATATGCGTTGTGACCGGGGGTGTCCAGCTAAGCGGCGTCTAGAGGCTTACTGGTCTATGGTTTGGGACTAGATGGTGCTGTGTAAAAAAAGTGAATAAATTCAATAAGTTGCGACAGGAACGAATTGGTCAACCCACGTGGTCTACTCTGCACTACCCCTAGAGTGTTTTTATAAATCCGTAATCGCGGAGGCGAGTATGTATGGGTGGGTTAATTGCAACTGGGCAGGAGGATGATGAATGTTACATTATATTATAATTAATATGATTGTTAAACATCTTATCTTATAATCTGAAAGGTGATTGCTCTCGTCATAGACTCGAATTCGACATAATGTCGAAACAAGATGGCGAATGTCGATTGAAAATAAATTTTCGTATTCTCAGAATGTTATTACGTTATGTGTTATTTCTTAAAGAAATAAGCAGTGCCTTTGTACTATGCATTTCTATGTATTTTATTATTATTTCTCTGTGTGTGCATAAATTTAATAAATAAATAAATGTCTCGTTAGAGATATGTTTACGCCTAGCGCTCTAAATACAAAGAATGGTTCAAAGTAATTGACATTAGCGGCGACATTTTTCGTAGAGATTTAAAATTAGATATTATTTCGAATTAGACATTTATCTCTATAATGCGCGAATTGGGGCCCAGGCAGCCCTTTGATCATACCACAACTGAGACTGGCGCACACTCACGCGCAAGCTGTCTCTTACCACAGGAGCGTATGTACACACGGCTACACATCAAGCTGTATAAAACCAGTAAAGGCTGACCTCGCGTTGTAAGGAAAACCTATACAATGCGAGATCAGCTTATACTGGAAATGTACAGATTGATGTGTAGCCGTGTGTACATGAACCCGTCGTCGCGTCGGTCAGACGTTACGCCCACATTGCCGCGGTATGTATGAGTTTAGCTACAGCGGGCCGCTTGTGTATAGCTTTGCTTCTGGTATCAACTCAGCCTATCGCAGTCCACTGCTGGACATAGGCCTCTCCCAAGTTGCGCCACAACATAACACACGGTCCTCTGCCTTCCGCATCCAGTTCCCCCAGCCACGTTCTTCAGATCATCGGTCCACCTGGCGGGGGGGCGCCTGCTTCGTTTGCCGATTCGCGGTCTCCACTCAAGGACTCGTCTGCTCCAGCGGCCATCGGTCCAGACATGGCCAGCCCACTGCCACTTCAGCTTACTGATCCTACGAGCTATGTCGGTCCCTCCGGTTCTTGTCCGGATAATCTCGTTACGGATTTTATCCTTCAAAGAAACTCCAAGCATAGCTCGCTCCATAGCTCGCTGAGCGACTTTGAACTTGTGGACTAGCCCAACTGTCAGTGTCCACGTCCCGGCACCGTAAGTCATGACAGGCAGGACGCACTGGTTGAAGACTGGTCTTCAAACTTTGCGGTATAGGCGACGAGAAGATCTGCGAAGTTTGCCAAATGCTGCCCAGATTTGCTGCCAATTGCTTCTGGTAGATATTTATTTATTCATGTGGTGGCTTGGCCCGTCAGAATACACTAGGGTCTAAAAACACATAAAATGCTGAGATCTTACCCCATAGGGTACCATTTCTTGTTGAACTGGTAACAGTATAGATATTCGGTTTGTTCTCTCCGGCTGCTTTTCTCTTGGCAGTCTCAAACGCTGCAGCTATGATGGCGTTGTTCACGTAGTCGACGGGAATGAGACCGCTGCGAGACTTGGCGTCTATATATGCAGCATGCATGAGACCTATGCCAGTTCCTAAGATGATCTGCAAAGGGTTTAATATTGTTGAGTAGGACTTACAAGGTGATATCTTTGGATGATCACAGAGAAAATAATCACTTGTGGATGATATCTATCACCCAAAGATAACATATACAAAGAAATCGAAAGAAGGATAGCAAACAGTTGGAAAAGGTTGAAGTTGGCCTTGAAAGACAAAAACCTACATATAAATAAAAACCGGCCAAGAGCATGTCGGGCCATGCTCAGTATTATAGGGTTCCTTAAGTAGGTCTCATTACAAACGAATCAAATCGAATATTAATCATTGCTATTTTAGTTTTTGCAAAGAGCGCCACCTAGCGCTAAATTTAAGAAGTGTGTCATATCAATATAACACAAAGTTTCTTTTTGTGATTTTTTAAAATAGAAAGTAACTAACGGAGCATTATTTGCTAAGATCATTTTTATCTAAGGTCAATGACCTATGAACTAGGACGTCTTAAGTATTTTTCAGTTTTCTTACTTTAACTCGAAAATTTATAATCACATTATACTCGAAATAATTTTAAAAGAGAGTTTTTATAAAAGTCTATCAACGTGAAAGATTATAAGTGTCTACGTTGCATAGTTTGGAAATGGCAGGGGGGGGGGGACACATTGTAAGCCACTTTGGTGGGCTATATTTCGCAGATAGTACACCTGATAAAAAAGTGATGTTTGAAACATTACCTTCATTTTAGTAGACCTATTCAATGATACCCCAGACGAGGGGGAGCAGCGAAAAAAATTCATCCCCATTTCACATGTATGGGCGCCACCCCTAAAATACGTTACCAAGATTTTTTTATTCTTTTAAAATTGAGATCTATATCTAAACCATTTTTTAACAACATTTCATTTACTTATGTTTATAACTGTAGAAGTTATTAAGCTGTAAAGGATTAGGACAGACGGACAGACGGATAGACGGACAGACGGACGGACATGACGAAACTATAAGGGTTCCTTGTAGGACTACGGAACCCTAAAAAGGTTAAGGTTTGCTATAAGAAAACTCATTTTTGAGTTTAGCTCGCCGATGTACATAAGCTTTCCTACTGTAATAAAAAATGTGTATATGTGTGTACAATAAAGTATAATAATAATAAAAAAATATTTCACATAATGGTGTACAGTAAACACTTACAAATAGTAGTAACAACAAAGAGTAAATATTTAAATGTCTGCATTCTACCAATCTTAATGTATGGAAGCCAAACATGGGCCACAACAAAAATAAAACCAATAGAATTATCATATCATCATTATCATCATTACAGCCGTAAGACGTCCACTGCTGCTGCTGAATTATCATATGCCAAAGCACAATGGAGAGAAGCATGCTTGGAGTAAAGAGGGTGCATAGAATAAGAATCATCAACATTAGGAAAAAGACCAAGACACAGGATGTAACCCTAAAAATAAAAAGGCTAAAATGGAAGTGGTCGGGAACCATGATTAGAGTTGGTTGGATTCTCTCTGGCTGTGTACACTCCCCACCTAACCGCAAACATGTGCAACAAAATAAAATCATAAGCATGCACACTCAAGTTTCAACTGATGATCTCTAAAAAAGTTCTGGGAGCTAGACAAACCTTCTTTAGTCAATAAAAGGCTTTTGACAGAAGAAGAACAAGCTTGATAAAGATAAAGATAATTTATTTGTAAAACATGAGTATACAGAACAAAATATATATTGTAATGTACGGTGTTATTAATAAAATAATTATGACCTGCATGTTTTGCTGTAAGTTACGGAGTACAAATTTTTTTTTTTAGAGAATTCCTCTTAAAGTTAATTACATGTCAGATGGAACATTTTTATTGAATATTTAAGTAATTAAAATTATAGCATAAATAATTGAATAAAATTGAACATAACAAAAACATCATAGTAATATAGTCATAATAATCATCATAGTATTAGTAATTACCATTGTTATATAATAAAAGCAAACAATCCCTAAGGAACAGAAACAGAAATGTCGTAATATTAGGATTCATTTAAAAAAACCGGCCAAGAGCATGTCGGGCCATGCTCAGTATTATAGGGTTCCTTAAGTAGGTGTAATTACAAACGAATCAAATCGAATATTAATCATGGCTATTTTAGTTTTTGCAATAATCGGCAGCATTCACGACTCAGAGCGTGTTGTTAGTAGCGCCATCTAGCGATAAATTCAAGAAGCCAAATTTAAGACGTTTGTCATTTCAAAGTTACTTTTTGTGATTTTTTCAAATAGAAAGTAGCTAAAGGAGCATTATTTGCTAACATCATTTTTCTCTAAGGTCAATGACCTTTGAACTAGGACGTTTTAAGTATTTTTCAGTTTTCTCTCTATAACTCAAAAAATTATAATCACATTATACTCGAAATAATTTTAAAAGAGAGTTTTCACAAAGGTCTATCAATGTGGAAGATTATAAGTTTCTACATTGCATAGTTTAGAAATGGCAGGGGGGGGGACACATTGCAAGCCACTTTGGCGGGCTATATTTCGCAGATGGTACACCTGATAAAAAAGTGGTGTATCAAACATTACCTTCATTTTAGTAGACCTATTCAATGATATCCCACACGAGGGGGAGCAGCGAAAAAAATTTTTTTTTCTCCATTTCACATGTATGGACACCACCCCTAAAATACGGAAAAACGATTCTTTTATTCTTTTAAAATTGAGATCTATATGTCGACTATTTTTTAACAAAATTGCATTTACTTATGTTTATAACTGTAGAAGTTATTAAGCTGTAAAGGATTAGGACAGACGGACAGACGGACAGACGGACGGACATGACGAAACTATAAGGGTTCCTTGTAGGACTTCGGAACCCTAAAAAATCGATTAATTTATAATAACCTTTATTTGATAAATACCTTTTTAGGTGTTCTTTAAATTGTTTTATATTTAATTGTTTGATTGATTTTGGTATTTTGTTGTAAATTATTGGTGCCAAACACACAATACTTTGGTGCTTGAATGTTGTTTTTGATCGAACAACGCACAGTCCATCTTTATCCCTACGGTTACGAATAACTACATCCGAGAGACGGCTAAATAATTTTGGGTTTGTTTTTACGAAAACTGCTGCTGTGAAGAATTCTTCAACAAAACTGTCAAAAGAGATCCCACAGGCTTTCATCATTTCAGCCGAAAGACGTCCACTGCTGGACATAGGCCTCCCCCAAACATCGCCACAACGACCGGTCCTGTGCCTTCCGCATCCAGCGGATTCCCGCGACCTTCACCAGGTCGTCGGTCCACCTTGTGGGGGGCCTACCCACGCTGCGCCTTCCAGTACGCGGTCGCCACTCCAGAACTTTACTGCCGAAACATAACACTTTAAATAAACAATAAAAATAAATCGGTGCTACTATATAATGTAAAATTTTGAAACAGAACTGTTTTTGTAACGCATAATCTGAGTTTTTTAATCCATCTTTCACGATATATTTTCTGAGACCAATTGTCCATAAACACATGTATTCTACCCAGTCAATTTTGTTGACATCAAAGTCGAAAATCTCTTGGTCGGCAAAAGATAGATTGTCGTATAGATCCGCTGTGTTTTTATCGACAAAGTTCCAGGAATTAGAAGTGAAATAAGACAGCGCAGTTGACATATTGTGCATTTTCCTGTATAATTTTACAAACCTGAAAATAAAGAAAACATAATTAAAATAGATTTCAAAGTTCATATTATTGTATAATCATCAGAATTGCCTGTGTAGGTACCTACGCAAAAACAAAAAGATTAAGAGTTCGGGGGTAAATGATGATGAAAACCAAATCAAAAAGTTTTTTATCTAGCCTCTAGAGCAGTGGTTCCCAAACTTATTTTGTCTACTGCCCACTTTGAGAATAAATTATTTTTCAGCGCCCCTATTTTTCCACCTACCACTTTAACTTCAAATTAAATTAATTAATTATTGTTAGCTATATTAGCGGAGATTAAACATTCATTCTAAACGAGACTCTTACTATAACCCGCAAGAGTTAACTTGAGACCTGAGCGGAGTAGGTAGTACACAACGGCGCTCAGGTCTCAAGATAACTCTTACGGGCTACACCTGCCAATGAGAATGATTATTGAAACGCAACTTTAAAGTATTCAGACAGAGTATCATTTAATAAAACAAAGTTTAACCGGATTAAATCGCGTATATTATTTAAATTGTTTTCCCTGACGTTTAACCTAAGAAGTTATTAGAGTATCTTTTATTCAAAATAAAAAATACATAATCGATTCTTATATAAAAACTAATGTGAAGGATGAATCTGATGCTGTTTAATAAGTTTGTGAAACGGAGCGACCGATTAACATGATTTTTATATCGATTTGGGGAATTCCTGTAATGGTAGCTGTATGTAAGTTAATAAATAAATAAAAAAATAAAAATAAACTACGCGGAGAGAAATATTGAATCAAGTTTGAGCAACTCATAATTAATATTAGGTGATGTTCACAACTGAAAACTGCCTCGTTGGTCTAGTGGTCGCAAGCGCGACTGCTGATCGTGGGGTCCTGGATTCGATTCCCGGGTCGGGCAAAGTGTTATTGGGTTTTTTCATTAGGAAATTCTCAGTAGCAGCCCGGAGTCTGAATTTGTGCCCTGTCAATGGCAATAGGCTCGCCCCCTATTACATGGGACTATAACATAACTGGCGAAATGTGGGTGTACTACACACCTCTGCCTACCCCTTCGGGGAAATACAGGCGTGATGTTATGTTATGATGTTCACAAGTTGTAGTCGAAATTCGAGAGTTCAGTCTGTGTCTAAGAGCCCTCCTAGCTAGATGAAATTACAAATCGCCTCCCATGCCTTTACACAACGCCTCCATTTTTTTCTGGGTCTTATCCATTTAAACCATTTATTTTGCCACACATCCATAAAATATACATATTACATGAATAGAATAGAATAATTTTATTTCTCAGTATATGCAAAGGTAACAGGACAAATTAATGAGAACACAACATGTACACAACATAATATGTGTGGCAAGGGATCCAGCTCAGTCATGGGCGCCGGCAGAAATAATTTCCAGGTGGTGCAGATTTTAGTTTTCTTACAATCTTTGCCGTATATGATTGTTAATAAAAAGATGAAATTTTAGTCGGAATGTTCGAGACATTTACAAATGTCTGACTATTCATTATGAATTTATTTTATAGGTACCCAGTCGTCACGGCTCACACCTATTTGTTCACGACGATCGAAATTTAAAATTTCTAAGTTGGTGGGCCAAAAGTACCGGGATCGATATTGAACGATTTCCATTACTTCTCTGAACGCACCCTTTAAAGTACCGCTACTCCACACCAGATAGCACCAGCATAAATGGGATGAACTTAACAGAGAAAGCGCAATACAGTTTCGAAGCAGTGCGAAAGAGACCGACTCTTGTCAAAGTCAATCGCGAATGAACTAGAAAGATCATAAATGTGAAAGAGACATAGATTATAGATGACAGGGACAGAGCTACGTTCGAGAACGTTTGGGAATCTGGAACCTTCCTTACATTTTGATTTAAAATAGCTTAACTAGCTTAGCGCTAGGTCGCGTTCCGAGTCAGTCAGTTTTCGATTGAAGTTCGAACAGTTCGGTCCGAGTGAACAAATCGCGAGTAGTGACTAATAGTTATCTTCAGTGCACAGTGCGTTCGTTTGAAAAATTAATAGTTCCCGCCATATTCGTTTCCATAGATTAGTGTTGTTATAGTGTTGCCGTATTTTAATTTCGAAAATACATGCTAAAATTTGAGTCGCTTAAATCCCGAAAAGGGGTCATTGTACTCATCATTATGAACAACTTTTACTATGGGACCAACCCTGAAATCGCGAAATAAAAATCAGTTTTTCCCTTAAATCAATAAAATGTAGGGACCACCTGACTTTTTTTTCGCGATTTCAGGGTTGGTCCCATACTAAAAGTTGTTCATAATGATGAGTACAATGACCCCTTTTCGGGATTTAAGCTACTCAAAGGATGATGGGCAAAATGTATGGAACCTGGTACCCGCTCCAATAGCAATCACTGTAGGGTCGTTGGGTAGGTCTAAACGAGACGAAAAATATTTACTATGGTTACTTGTCCCAAATCTTTGTCCATTTTCCGTGAGACCGCGACAAAGACCCCCGGTTACAATTCTATATTTTGATATCATTGTTGAAAATAATATAAAGGAACATTTTTATGTTACAAGCGATGACGGGGTGACCACGAGGAGCTGCCCCTGATTCCATCCCGCCCGGGGGGAGGGGTGTGTGGTGCGCGTGGGCAGCTTCACGCCGCGTATTCAGTCACATCATATTTTTACCGTTTTAGGTGGCATTTAACAACACGCAACGTGTGTGTCACCGATGTTGGCAGAGAATTGTAAACGATGTTGGAAGAACTGCTATACCAGAAATAGAACAGAATGCCTAGGAACTTCAGGATCCAGAGTACAACATACGAGCAGCAAACACTCCAAGGCATTGTATCTTCAACTATTGCCAAAACACAAACCGCTATCGAATTCCAGAGACGATCAAGATTCACATCTTCTGTGAATATAAGTTATATATTTTCGATGGTGCACCATCTAGTCCCAAACTAAGCAGAGCTTGTGCTATGGGTACTAGACAATGGATATAATACTTATATACTTTTTTTTTGTAAATACATACTTGTAATACATAAGAAACACCCAGACCAACACAAACACTTATGTTCATCACACAAATATTTGTGTTCTGTGGGAATCAAACCCACGACTTCGTGATCAACAGTCCGACACTCGAACAACTAGACTACAGACGTCGTCAAACTATGAAATATGCGGCTGAACATCAGTATTTTACACGGAGTGACTGCCATCAGACCCCCGCAATCCAGTTACTGGGTAATACTGACATTCGGAGGTTAGACCAGTTGTCAGACTTTCAGGCTTCTGACTACCCGCAACGACTGCGATAGATATTCATATGAATATGACAACCGGGACCGACAGCTTAACGTGCTCTCCGAGGCACGGAGGGGTCTCGATGTGTAACGAAACGGTCACCCATTCTTAAGCATGTATTTACAGAAAAATAAGTATGTAAGTATTATACCCATTGTCTATTACCCATAGTACAAGCTCTGCTTTGTTTGGGACACAGACCAGTAAGCTTCAAGACTCCGCATAAACAAAGTTTTGTATTCAAACGCAGTCGTAAAACGTTGGTGGGGTCAGGGGGGCGGACGGCGCGTTATGATTGGCCGGCTCAAAAGTTCGGTGGTATGATTCCTTATGATTGGTGCCGCTCGCTAACTGAGTGACGTTCCGATTGGCGGAGTGACGTATGATATGCAGTGGTAGAGCATATGCGTTGTGACCGGGGGTGTCCAGCTAAGCGGCGTCTAGAGGCTTACTGGTCTATGGTTTGGGACTAGATGGTGCTGTGTAAAAAAAGTGAATAAATTCAATAAGTTGCGACAGGAACGAATTGGTCAACCCACGTGGTCTACTCTGCACTACCCCTAGAGTGTTTTTATAAATCCGTAATCGCGGAGGCGAGTATGTATGGGTGGGTTAATTGCAACTGGGCAGGAGGATGATGAATGTTACATTATATTATAATTAATATGATTGTTAAACATCTTATCTTATAATCTGAAAGGTGATTGCTCTCGTCATAGACTCGAATTCGACATAATGTCGAAACAAGATGGCGAATGTCGATTGAAAATAAATTTTCGTATTCTCAGAATGTTATTACGTTATGTGTTATTTCTTAAAGAAATAAGCAGTGCCTTTGTACTATGCATTTCTATGTATTTTATTATTATTTCTCTGTGTGTGCATAAATTTAATAAATAAATAAATGTCTCGTTAGAGATATGTTTACGCCTAGCGCTCTAAATACAAAGAATGGTTCAAAGTAATTGACATTAGCGGCGACATTTTTCGTAGAGATTTAAAATTAGATATTATTTCGAATTAGACATTTATCTCTATAATGCGCGAATTGGGGCCCAGGCAGCCCTTTGATCATACCACAACTGAGACTGGCGCACACTCACGCGCAAGCTGTCTCTTACCACAGGAGCGTATGTACACACGGCTACACATCAAGCTGTATAAAACCAGTAAAGGCTGACCTCGCGTTGTAAGGAAAACCTATACAATGCGAGATCAGCTTATACTGGAAATGTACAGATTGATGTGTAGCCGTGTGTACATGAACCCGTCGTCGCGTCGGTCAGACGTTACGCCCACATTGCCGCGGTATGTATGAGTTTAGCTACAGCGGGCCGCTTGTGTATAGCTTTGCTTCTGGTATCAACTCAGCCTATCGCAGTCCACTGCTGGACATAGGCCTCTCCCAAGTTGCGCCACAACATAACACACGGTCCTCTGCCTTCCGCATCCAGTTCCCCCAGCCACGTTCTTCAGATCATCGGTCCACCTGGCGGGGGGGCGCCTGCTTCGTTTGCCGATTCGCGGTCTCCACTCAAGGACTCGTCTGCTCCAGCGGCCATCGGTCCAGACATGGCCAGCCCACTGCCACTTCAGCTTACTGATCCTACGAGCTATGTCGGTCCCTCCGGTTCTTGTCCGGATAATCTCGTTACGGATTTTATCCTTCAAAGAAACTCCAAGCATAGCTCGCTCCATAGCTCGCTGAGCGACTTTGAACTTGTGGACTAGCCCAACTGTCAGTGTCCACGTCCCGGCACCGTAAGTCATGACAGGCAGGACGCACTGGTTGAAGACTGGTCTTCAAACTTTGCGGTATAGGCGACGAGAAGACCTGCGAAGTTTGCCAAATGCTGCCCAGATTTGCTGCCAATTGCTTCTGGTAGATATTTATTTATTCATGTGGTGGCTTGGCCCGTCAGAATACACTAGGGTCTAAAAACACATAAAATGCTGAGATCTTACCCCATAGGGTACCATTTCTTGTTGAACTGGTAACAGTATAGATATTCGGTTTGTTCTCTCCGGCTGCTTTTCTCTTGGCAGTCTCAAACGCTGCAGCTATGATGGCGTTGTTCACGTAGTCGACGGGAATGAGACCGCTGCGAGACTTGGCGTCTATATATGCAGCATGCATGAGACCTATGCCAGTTCCTAAGATGATCTGCAAAGGGTTTAATATTGTTGAGTAGGACTTACAAGGTGATATCTTTGGATGATCACAGAGAAAATAATCACTTGTGGATGATATCTATCACCCAAAGATAACATATACAAAGAAATCGAAAGAAGGATAGCAAACAGTTGGAAAAGGTTGAAGTTGGCCTTGAAAGACAAAAACCTACATATAAATAAAAACCGGCCAAGAGCATGTCGGGCCATGCTCAGTATTATAGGGTTCCTTAAGTAGGTCTCATTACAAACGAATCAAATCGAATATTAATCATTGCTATTTTAGTTTTTGCAAAGAGCGCCACCTAGCGCTAAATTTAAGAAGTGTGTCATATCAATATAACACAAAGTTTCTTTTTGTGATTTTTTAAAATAGAAAGTAACTAACGGAGCATTATTTGCTAAGATCATTTTTATCTAAGGTCAATGACCTATGAACTAGGACGTCTTAAGTATTTTTCAGTTTTCTTACTTTAACTCGAAAATTTATAATCACATTATACTCGAAATAATTTTAAAAGAGAGTTTTTATAAAAGTCTATCAACGTGAAAGATTATAAGTGTCTACGTTGCATAGTTTGGAAATGGCAGGGGGGGGGGGACACATTGTAAGCCACTTTGGTGGGCTATATTTCGCAGATAGTACACCTGATAAAAAAGTGATGTTTGAAACATTACCTTCATTTTAGTAGACCTATTCAATGATACCCCAGACGAGGGGGAGCAGCGAAAAAAAAAATTCATCCCCATTTCACATGTATGGGCGCCACCCCTAAAATACGTTACCAAGATTTTTTTATTCTTTTAAAATTGAGATCTATATCTAAACCATTTTTTAACAACATTTCATTTACTTATGTTTATAACTGTAGAAGTTATTAAGCTGTAAAGGATTAGGACAGACGGACAGACGGATAGACGGACAGACGGACGGACATGACGAAACTATAAGGGTTCCTTGTAGGACTACGGAACCCTAAAAAGGTTAAGGTTTGCTATAAGAAAACTCATTTTTGAGTTTAGCTCGCCGATGTACATAAGCTTTCCTACTGTAATAAAAAATGTGTATATGTGTGTACAATAAAGTATAATAATAATAAAAAAATATTTCACATAATGGTGTACAGTAAACACTTACAAATAGTAGTAACAACAAAGAGTAAATATTTAAATGTCTGCATTCTACCAATCTTAATGTATGGAAGCCAAACATGGGCCACAACAAAAATAAAACCAATAGAATTATCATATCATCATTATCATCATTACAGCCGTAAGACGTCCACTGCTGCTGCTGAATTATCATATGCCAAAGCACAATGGAGAGAAGCATGCTTGGAGTAAAGAGGGTGCATAGAATAAGAATCATCAACATTAGGAAAAAGACCAAGACACAGGATGTAACCCTAAAAATAAAAAGGCTAAAATGGAAGTGGTCGGGAACCATGATTAGAGTTGGTTGGATTCTCTCTGGCTGTGTACACTCCCCACCTAACCGCAAACATGTGCAACAAAATAAAATCATAAGCATGCACACTCAAGTTTCAACTGATGATCTCTAAAAAAGTTCTGGGAGCTAGACAAACCTTCTTTAGTCAATAAAAGGCTTTTGACAGAAGAAGAACAAGCTTGATAAAGATAAAGATAATTTATTTGTAAAACATGAGTATACAGAACAAAATATATATTGTAATGTACGGTGTTATTAATAAAATAATTATGACCTGCATGTTTTGCTGTAAGTTACGGAGTACAAATTTTTTTTTTTAGAGAATTCCTCTTAAAGTTAATTACATGTCAGATGGAACATTTTTATTGAATATTTAAGTAATTAAAATTATAGCATAAATAATTGAATAAAATTGAACATAACAAAAACATCATAGTAATATAGTCATAATAATCATCATAGTATTAGTAATTACCATTGTTGGGGTCGTCTTCAAGAAAACAGGTTCTGTTATATTGATTCTACGTTTTATTTGTCTATTTTTTACAAGTTTGAGATTAAAATATTCGCGACAGATTTTTTGCGTCCGCGCTCTTGTCGTCAGTTCGTAGTAGAGAGAAAGTATATCTGGCTGTCAGCTGTCAGCTGTCAAAGTTAGACGTCGCCGGTCGAGGCCGCTATTGTCACGTTCCACCTCTTCCGCTCCGACGCCGGTTGGATTTGAGACGTTCAACGCGTTCCAGTCGCATTGTAAACATCCTCCCCCCCCTTGGGGACGTGTTCCCCAAGGAGCTCTTGGGAATCTAGTTGTGTTAGTCTAGAAACGGGCCTATGAATGACGCCGCTCTTTGTTTTCACGTCGACCACTCTGCATACGCCATCTGCTCCTGGATATAGTTTGACAATCCGGCCCATGAGCCATTTCATAGGTGGCAGCTGATCGTCCAAAATGAAGACTAGGTCGCCAACACTAACGTGGTGTTGTGCATGCTGCCATTTGACGCGTTGCTGCAGAGTAGATAGATAGTCCTTTGTCCATCGAGACCAGAAATGTTGTCTTAAGCGTTCAATCAGCTGGTATCGGTTGATGCTGACTCGCTCGGTGACAGGTGAAGGCAGTGAGGTCAATGGCCGACCCACAAGGAAGTGCCCAGGTGTAATAGCTGACAGATCAGAAGGATCAGCAGACATTGAAGTAATCGGACGCGAGTTCATAATAGCCTCAATCTGCACAAACAGTGTGTACAACTCTTCAAAAGTTAAACTAGAGTTACCCGCTATCCGTTTTAAATGAAATTTTGCCGTTTTGACTCCCGCTTCCCAGATCCCGCCGAAATGCGGTGCATATGCAGGAGAAAATTTAAACGTTATGCCTTCCTTGCTCGCGTAGTCGCTAACCGATCGTTCACTATTCTTAAGCAGTCTGTTCAGTTCGTTATTGGCTCCTACAAAGTTTTTACCATTATCACAGTATATTGTGTCAGGTTTACCACGTCGTGAGATGAATCTACGCAATCACAAGATAAAGGCATCGCTACTTAAGTCGCTCACGACTTCTAAGTGCACAGCTTTAGTACTAAAACAAACAAATATGCATAAATAGCACTTGGAGGTCTTAGCACCACGGCCCTTTCTATTTAATATTAGAAAAGGTCCAGCAAAATCAGTGCCACAAGTCTCGAATGGTGGAGCAGGAGTTACACGAGGTTGTGGTAAGTTACCCATTATAGGGTTTAAAGGTTTAGCTTTAAATCTCTGACATCGTACACACTTTCTAACGGTAGTCGCAGCTAACACCTTGCCACCTGTGGGCCAGAATTGCTCACGAATAGAACTCAACAGTTGCTGAGGGCCACAGTGTAAGAGACGAAGATGTTCTTGCTCAAATAAAAGTTTAGAGAAAGTGTGTTTGGGGTCAAGTAATATGGGGTGTTTTTTCCCATAAGGACAGTGGGATGCATTTTCAATCCGTCCACCGACACGTAATACACCATGTTGATCCAAATATGGGTTTAAAGAGAGAATCCGTGACTTAGAATTTAGTTTATTTAAAGTCTTAAGTGAATGAATTTCCTTTGAAAAGCTTTCGCCTTGTGAAGCTTTAGCTATAAGCATCAGTGAATTACTCAATTCAGAGCAAGTAAGTTCACCATTTAGTTTAGTATTATTTTTTCTAATGTTATTTATAAATCTTAGTATGTAAGCGTATATTCTTTGCAATTTGTATAATTTAGAATATTTTTCAAATGGTACAACATCATTAGGTAGGGTTTTAATATTTAAACTTATTTTTGTTTCAGGTAAAGTTACAGAAGTAGATTTAGACTGGGGCCATTCATGTTCAAACTTGGCCAGAAAGGAAGGACCATGCCACCAAAGGGTATTACTAAAAAGAAGACGTGGTTGAATGCCCCTAGACGCCATATCAGCAGGATTATATTCGGTAGGTACATGACGCCAAGTAGTTATATCAGTTAGATCACGAATCTGTTCAATCCGACTGCAAACATAAGTTTTAAGGGTTTTAGGTGGAGTGTGTAACCACCCTAAAACTATGGTTGAATCTGTCCAAAATACTGAGCGTGAAATCTTAATTTTTAAAGATTGCAGAACTTTAGAATGTAGTTTTGCACCAAGTAAAGCGCCTAACAATTCTAGACGTGGAATTGTTTCAGTTTTTAAGGGAGAAACTTTAGTTTTTGCACATAATAAGTTACATTCAACTTCACCCAAGTTATTCGTCGATTTTAAGTAAATACATGCACCATAGGCATCTTGTGAGGCATCAGTAAAGCAATGAACCTCTATATAGGTTGGGGAGTTGCAGAGAATATACCTAGGTACCTTAATATGAGCAAAATTATTAGTCTCTTTATAGAATTCTATCCATGAGTTCTCCATCTCCTTCGAAATTTCATCATCCCAGTCTATTTTAAGTAACCAGAGCTTCTGTAAAAATATTTTATGAAAAATAGTGCAGGCAGATAAGAGGCCTAATGGGTCGAATATGCGACACGAGTTGGACAGTATAGAGCGTTTCGTAATTTTAGGAATAGGTTTAATTTCGACTGTAAAGTGCAAAGTGTCAGAGCTAGGTGTCCATTTTAATCCTAACACAGAGGATTGCTTACTAAAGTCTTGAGATTGATCAGTCATTTGTATATCATCAAAAATATCAGGAGAATTTGTTCTAAATTTACGCAAAGGAAAACCACCCTCAGAAAGTTTTTTAATTACTCCTGAAAGAGTAGATTTTAACACAGATTTTGAGTCTGAACCAGTATTCAGGTCATCAACATAAAAGTCATGTCTTAACGTATTAGCAACAGTTTCATCAGAGCACTCCATTGCAAGTTGTATAAGACACCTAGTACTAAGATACGGAGCTGAAGCTGTTCCATACGTGACAGTATTTAGTTGCAAGGTTTTGAGTTCTTGATCTTTGTCCTCTCTCCAGAGTACGAGTTGCAGGTGACGCTGGGATTCAGTAACCATAACCTGTCTGTACATTTTTTCCACATCACCTGTCACTACATAGGTATACTGACGAAACCTGAGCAAAATTGCCATTAAATCATCTTGAACTACTGGCCCAACAAATTGAATATCATTAAGTGATATGTTTGTAGAAGTCTTACAAGAGGCATCGAAGACTACTCTTAAGCGAGTAGTCTCACTGCTTTCACGAATTACTGCGTGGTGAGGTATATAGTAACCGAAAATAGGACGGCTGATTTCGGTAAGATGGCCTAATCTTTTATATTCATTAATGAAATCTATATACTCATTTTTAATGTTAGATTTATCTAATTTCTTTTCTAAATTAAAGAAACGCCTTTTAGCAATAAGATAAGAGTCCCCTAGAGCCTCATTAGCGACTTTCCGCAAGGGCAGTTTGACACAGAATCTGCCATCTTGCAGGCGGACCGTATTTTCAATAAAATGATTTTCACAATATTTTTCATCCTCAGAAAGCAAAGTATTTTTTGTTGGCAAGTCAAGAATATTTTCAACTTCCCAGAATTTAGTCAGAGAATCTCTAATTTCTTGAGAAAAGTTAGAATTAATGGTAGTAGCATGGCCCATACCACATGGACCAGACACTAACCAACCCAGCTTGGATTTCTGTAAGGTAGGTTTATTTTTCCCCAACTTAATTAGCTTAGAATCTACAATTTCCCAGTAAACATCAGCCCCTAGTAGTAGATCAATTTCAGATGGGCAGTAGTAGGTTGGATCTGCTAGTTCTATAAACTCAGGAAGATCCCATTGAGAAGGGTTAATCTTTGTGCTAGGCAACTTACCGGTGATCTGCGGTACTACAAGACAAGAAATGTTCGTTTGGAATAAGTTGACCCATGATTTTAACTGTATATCACACTTTTTATTAGTATTTGTTAATTTATTATTTATTCCAGCAATTGATATATTAGTATTAGAACAAGTCAGATTCATTTTCTTTTGCATACTTTCAGTTATAAATGAAGACTGACTTCCATTGTCTAGAAGAGCTCTAACAATGAATGTTTTATTAGATCGGCTATCAACTAATTCCACCTGAGCAGTACATAAGAGAATTTGCCCGGGAATTTGCACGGAGAGTGATATAGGATTGAACATAGTGACAGTAGACGTCTGAGAGGACTCCGCCACTTGAGGAAGTGATGTCACAGAAGAAGTATCAACAGGTAAGTTTGTTTTATCATTATTGGACTGTGATTTATGCAGTAATAAATTATGTCTTTTGTTACAGATTTTGCAAGAATTATGTTTGCAGTGAGCCGAGAAATGACCAGGGCGTAGACAATTATGACAGAGCTTGTGCTTTGAAACTTCATTGTATCGAGAATCCAATGACATCTCTTTGAATTTATCACACTTATAAAGTAAATGATCTTGCGAACATACAACACAATTTTTTACGTTTGTCGAAGAAGAAACAAATGATTTTGTGTGCTTATTGTCCTTATTATAAGAAGATGAACGTTTTTCAGTTTTGATTGATAAATCATTCTTGCTATACTGCAAGGTTTCTAGCACGTCAGCACGATTACGCAAGAAACTATAAAACTCCTCAAGTGTTGGAGAAGTAGGAATAGTACTCCTGTGTTCCTCCCATTTGCGACTTGTAACACCATCTAGTTTCGTGGCCATTATAAAAACAACTAAAGTATCCCAGTGAGTTGTAGGTTCATTCAAAGAAGATAAGGCACGAAGATTTTTAGCGTAGTAATCTATCATATAGCGAAGTGACTTGTAATTTTCCTTATTAATTGCTTCAAAATTCAGAAGAGCCATTAAATGATTATTTGTAAGTATACGATTGTTGTCAAAGCGCTCGATAAGCAAACTCCAAGCTAATTTATAATTGGTACCAGTGAACTCTATTGACTTTATTATATTAGATGCACCTGCCTCTAACGAAGAACGTAGGTAATGGAACTTGTTAATATCAGGAATAGTATCATTATTGTTAATTAAAGAATCGAAAGTGTCTCGAAATTCCATCCACTTTAAATAGTTTCCATCAAAAGAAGGCAGCTGTATGGTAGGCAGCTTTATGCTATAGTTTCGGCTAGTTATTGAATGAGAATTAGCATTTTCAGGTAGTACAATACTAGGTGCAAGACTATCAATTAACACTTGAGCTTTAGCAATGTTTGAACAAAAGTCACTCTCAATTACATCATTCTCTTCTAACTGTTCAGGTTCTAAACCTTCAATTTTAGTTTTTAAATTATCAAACTGGTTTAATAACTCTCTGAATCTTGACAGTTTTATCTCAGTTTCAGCGAGTATTTGTTTAGAGATGCTTTCAGCACCTATCAGCATAACAGTATTTATATATTTTGAAAATATAGTTATTCTAGCTTTCATCGTTCCACGTTGCTGAATAAGAGGTTTTAATTCAGCAGCCATAATGAAAAGCACAACAAATTGAACAGACTGTTAAAGATTAAGTAGGTATACAGTACCAATTCTGGTAACAGGTATCTCGGTTAAAACAAAAATCAAAAGCCAAACCGTGCAAGTCGTGCAATAGCTACGACAACCACTCGTCAGTCAGCAACTCGCACACGAGCAAAGCAGGCCACGCAGCACAGGACGCAAGCTGTGAAGTGCAGGCAGGTGTCTTTCTTTTTAGCAGAGCATTCCAACAGGACCCAAGAAGCAGGTGCACACGGCGAATCTGGAAAATGCCAGGGTGGTCCCGTAAGCGAAATGCAAGCAAAGTTAGGTAGAAGTAGGGTCCTAGGTATGAACCTAGGTTCTTGTCATATAGTAAGGAAAATCGACACAGAAAGTAATTTCAGTCTGACTCCATAGATATTTTAATCATTTAGATATTAGAAATACGGTTGTGATCGGGCTTTGAAGTAATTATTTTGCAATGAACACTGTTAGGCAGACTGCAGCATTAAGAAAACTGTAAAATAAATAAGATACTAAAACTGGGCGTACTTCCCTGTAAGTAGTAACCAAAAAACACACGTCACACACAAGCCATTTTCATCCGTTGAAGTAGCAGCCGTAGCAGGAACAATGCGGCTGCATCGTAGTCTCAATCTTCAGTTTTTTCTTTAATCACGTCGGGGTCACCAAATGTTGGGGTCGTCTTCAAGAAAACAGGTTCTGTTATATTGATTCTACGTTTTATTTGTCTATTTTTTACAAGTTTGAGATTAAAATATTCGCGACAGATTTTTTGCGTCCGCGCTCTTGTCGTCAGTTCGTAGTAGAGAAAAAGTATATCTGGCTGTCAGCTGTCAGCTGTCAAAGTTAGACGTCGCCGGTCGAGGCCGCTATTGTCACGTTCCACCTCTTCCGCTCCGACGCCGGTTGGATTTGAGACGTTCAACGCGTTCCAGTCGCATTGTAAACAACCATTGTTATATAATAAAAGCAAACAATCCCTAAGGAACAGAAACAGAAATGTCGTAATATTAGGATTCATTTAAAAAAACCGGCCAAGAGCATGTCGGGCCATGCTCAGTATTATAGGGTTCCTTAAGTAGGTGTAATTACAAACGAATCAAATCGAATATTAATCATGGCTATTTTAGTTTTTGCAATAATCGGCAGCATTCACGACTCAGAGCGTGTTGTTAGTAGCGCCATCTAGCGATAAATTCAAGAAGCCAAATTTAAGACGTTTGTCATTTCAAAGTTACTTTTTGTGATTTTTTCAAATAGAAAGTAACTAACGGAGCATTATTTGCTAAGATCATTTTTATCTAAGGTCAATGACCTATGAACTAGGACGTCTTAAGTATTTTTCAGTTTTCTTACTTTAACTCGAAAATTTATAATCACATTATACTCGAAATAATTTTAAAAGAGAGTTTTCACAAAGGTCTATCAATGTGGAAGATTATAAGTTTCTACATTGCATAGTTTAGAAATGGCAGGGGGGGGGACACATTGCAAGCCACTTTGGCGGGCTATATTTCGCAGATGGTACACCTGATAAAAAAGTGGTGTATCAAACATTACCTTCATTTTAGTAGACCTATTCAATGATATCCCACACGAGGGGGAGCAGCGAAAAAAATTTTTTTTTCTCCATTTCACATGTATGGACACCACCCCTAAAATACGGAAAAACGATTCTTTTATTCTTTTAAAATTGAGATCTATATGTCGACTATTTTTTAACAAAATTGCATTTACTTATGTTTATAACTGTAGAAGTTATTAAGCTGTAAAGGATTAGGACAGACGGACAGACGGACAGACGGACGGACATGACGAAACTATAAGGGTTCCTTGTAGGACTTCGGAACCCTAAAAAATCGATTAATTTATAATAACCTTTATTTGATAAATACCTTTTTAGGTGTTCTTTAAATTGTTTTATATTTAATTGTTTGATTGATTTTGGTATTTTGTTGTAAATTATTGGTGCCAAACACACAATACTTTGGTGCTTGAATGTTGTTTTTGATCGAACAACGCACAGTCCATCTTTATCCCTACGGTTACGAATAACTACATCCGAGAGACGGCTAAATAATTTTGGGTTTGTTTTTACGAAAACTGCTGCTGTGAAGAATTCTTCAACAAAACTGTCAAAAGAGATCCCACAGGCTTTCATCATTTCAGCCGAAAGACGTCCACTGCTGGACATAGGCCTCCCCCAAACATCGCCACAACGACCGGTCCTGTGCCTTCCGCATCCAGCGGATTCCCGCGACCTTCACCAGGTCGTCGGTCCACCTTGTGGGGGGCCTACCCACGCTGCGCCTTCCAGTACGCGGTCGCCACTCCAGAACTTTACTGCCCCATCGGCCATCCGTTCTGCGAGCAATGTGCCCCGCCCACTGCCACTTAAGTTTGGCAATTCTTCGGGCTATGTCGGTTACTTTCGTTCTCCTGCGAATCTCCTCATTTCTGATTCGATCACGCAGGGACACTCCGAGCATAGCCCTCTCCATTGCCCTTTGAGTGACTTTGAGCCTTCTTATCAGGCCCATTGTGAGCGACCACGTTTCAGTACCGTAAGTAATTACTGGCAACACACACTGGTCAAAGACTTTCGTCTTGAGACACTGCGGTATTTTGGACGAGAAGATATTGCGTAGCTTCCCGAACGCTGCCCAACCGAGTCGGATTCGACGATTGACCTCTTTCTCGAAGTTGGACTTACCTAGCTGGACAGTTTGTCCTAGGTATACATAATCGTCAACAACTTCGAGTGTAGATTCTCCGATGTTTACGGGAATGGGTGCTATATGGGAATTCAACATAACCTTTGTCTTGTCCATATTCATTTTAAGACCCACTCTATCAGAAGCTCTACTGAGGTCATCGAGCATTGTACTGTACCCACAGGCTTTACAGGTCACAATATAGTTAAGTTGCCCTTTAAATCGAATGATCCTGAGTGTCAATATGGTAATTCATTTCATGTTGCACAGAAACGTTTTAATTTGTTAGATAAAAGGTTGAAAAACAACCCTGAATTTCAGCGTTAATATTCTGACGTCATTGAAGAATATTTAGCACTGGGACACAGATATAGTTCCAGAAGCAGAGATAAATAAACCCATGGTATAATAACACCAGGTAGTCTCTTCCCGTGACAGCTAGGTCACGTGATTGCCTCCGTACTACGTCATCGGCCGTGGAGCCAATAGCGGGCTGTTAGCGTGACACTTGTCAGTTTGATGTGCTGCCACTTTGTGAAAATAAATTACCCGAGCAAAATGCATTTTTTCATTTACTTTCTTCTATAAAGAATCACTTTTTAACTAGTAATTTATTATAGTTTCCTTTATTAACTAATTAGATGAATAACACGAGATAACAAATAGTTAGGCTAGTTATTTTATATTCATTATGAACAAAAATCTCCTTAAGTATATTGAAGATATCAATCAATGGCAGCACTGATCTTGACGTAGCTTGGAGGCATCGCGCTGTCATTGCGGGAAGAGAATACCTGGTGAAACATCTTATTATACCATGAATACACCCACTGCACGTCCGTGTGGTGCCGGACGCAAAGAATTTCACCACCCTATATCTTCTCATGGGTGTCGTAAAAGGCGACTAAGGGATTCACCAGAGGATGGGCAGCAGCGTCCTCCGAGTATTTAACCAACAAACTGCGATCGCCAACCCGCCTGCCAAGCGTGGCGATTATGGCATATCCCCTCATGCAAAGCACAACAAAAAATCGGCCCCTAGTCCCCGGCGGCCCCGCTAGCCCTGGTTACGGTAGCGGCCTAGGTAACGGCGGGGCAGGGGGTGCTAAGAATCCCCGGCAGAGATCCGGCTACCATAACAAAAAAAGACTGGACCTGGCAGCATACAACACACGTACACTGCGGACCGACGAGAAGCTTGTCGAACTCGAGGAAGAATTGAGCAGGTTACGATGGGATATCGTAGGGTTATCTGAAGTCCGAAGAGAGGGGGAGGACACGATAATCCTCAAATCCGGTAACTTGCTCTATTTCCGGGAGGGCGATCAACTTTCCCAGGGCGGTGTCGGGTTTATCGTCCACAAGTCTCTTGTGAACAACATAGTGAAGATCGAGAGTGTTTCGAGCAGGGTGGCGTACCTTATACTCAGAATAACCGAAAGGTATTCGTTGAAGGTTATACAGGTATACGCCCCGACCTCGAATCACCCCGACGATGAGGTGGAGACCATGTATGAGGATATCTCGAGAGCCATGCATGGCTCTAAAACTCACTTCACTGTTGTCATGGGAGACTTCAACGCGAAACTGGGCAATCGCTACGATGATGAGCTGCGAGTGGGGCAATTTGGATATGGATATCGGAACCACCGGGGTCATCTACTAGCCGGTTTTATGGAGAAGGAGGGACTCTATATGATGAACTCTTTCTTCAGAAAGCGTGAGCATAGGAAGTGGACCTGGTTGGGCCCTGATGGTGTAACAAAAAATGAGATTGACTTCATTATGTCGACGAAGAAGCAAATATTCAATGATGTCTCTGTGATCAACGCGGTTAAAACCGGAAGCGATCACCGTTTGGTAAGAGGCACATTGAATCTGAACATCAAGCTGGAAAGATCTCGACTGATGAAGTCTACGCTCCGTCCAGCACCGATCCAAATCCAAAACCCCGAGAGCTTTCAGCTCGAACTTCAGAATCGTTTCGAATGCCTAGGGAGCTCAGTGGACGATTACAGCGATGGGTTTGTGGAAACTGTCCATACGGTCGGGTCTAGGATCTTTAGGACCCGTCGTACAAATAGAAACAAAAAGCTTTCTGACCACACTCTCGAGCTTATGGCGGAAAGACGCGAGATGATTCTGCAGTCCTCAGATGATGCGACTAAGTACCGGCAGCTCAATAGACAGATCTCAAAGTCCTTGAAAAGTGACCTACGCCAATTTAATACGGAACGTATTAAAGACGCGATAGAGAAAAACAAGGGCTCCAAAGTCTTCGCAAGAGACCTGTCTATTGGGCAGAGCCAGCTTGCAAAACTGAGGACCGACGATGGCAGAGTCGTATCCTCCAAGCCAGAACTATTGAAGGAGGTCGAGAAGTTCTATGGACAGTTATACACGTCCACCCGGACACCCGCTGTAAATCGGGCTCACGACCCAAGAGCTCGATTGACCCGACACTATACCGAAGATATCCCGGACGTCAGCCTGTACGAGATTAGGATGGCTCTGAAGCAGCTCAAAAACAACAAGGCACCGGGTGATGACGGAATCACGGCCGAACTCCTGAAGGCGGGTGGAAAACCGATCCTTAAGGCCCTTCAGAAGCTGTTTGATTCCGTCATTCTCGAGGGAAGAACGCCACAGGCATGGAGCAGAGGTGTGGTGGTACTCTTCTTCAAAAAGGGCGATAATGCTCTACTGAAGAATTATAGGCCCATCTCACTTCTGAGCCATGTCTACAAGCTGTTTTCGAGAGTCATTACGAACCGTCTTTCGCGCAGGTTTGACGACTTCCAGCCTCCCGAACAAGCCGGTTTCCGAAAAGGCTTTAGCACCGTAGACCACATACATACGCTGCGGCAGGTTATACAGAAGACCGAAGAGTATAACTTGCCTCTTTGTTTAGCGTTTGTGGACTACGAGAAAGCCTTCGATTCGATCGAGACTTGGGCGGTACTACAGTCTCTTCAACGGTGCCAGATTGACTATCGGTACATCGAAGTGTTAAAGTCTTTGTATGAAAACGCCACTATGTCAGTCCGATTACAGGACCAAGCCTCGAAACCTATCCTTCTGCAGCGAGGTGTGAGACAGGGAGATGTGATCTCTCCGAAACTGTTCACTGCTGCATTGGAGGATGTCTTCAAGGTTCTGGACTGGAAGGGGCTAGGCATTAACATAAACGGCGAGTACATCACTCACCTTCGGTTTGCCGACGACATAGTAGTCATGGCTGAGACCATGGAGGACCTCGGTACAATGCTCGATGACCTCAGTAGAGCTTCTGATAGAGTGGGTCTTAAGATGAATATGGACAAGACAAAGGTTATGTTGAATTCCCATATAGCACCCATTCCCGTAAACATCGAAGAATCTACACTCGAAGTTGTTGACGATTATGTATACCTAGGACAAACTGTCCAGCTAGGTAAGTCCAACTTCGAGAAAGAGGTCAATCGTCGAATCCGACTCGGTTGGGCAGCGTTCGGGAAGCTACGCAATATCTTCTCGTCCAAAATACCGCAGTGTCTCAAGACGAAAGTCTTTTTTTTTTTTTTTTTTAATAATTTATTCATGACCATGGATACTTGTCCTTCAGTCGTAATCATTGAACATATTATACTTGTATCCTAGTAAAGTGATGGAAACTTTACTAGATTTCTGAGGGGTTGATGAGATAATACGAAAGTCATGTTTTTCAACTTTGTACCATTTATCCACACTTGTACACGTTAACGAGCACTTAACATTTAATAATCCACCATTATTACACATTAACACTCGAAGAAACACAAATTTTGGAAAATAATAAAAAATCAACAACACGATCTTTACGAATTTTCCCGCCAACCCCACGAAAGTCTTTGACCAGTGTGTGTTGCCAGTAATTACTTACGGTACTGAAACGTGGTCGCTCACAATGGGCCTCATAAGAAGGCTCAAAGTCACTCAAAGGGCAATGGAGAGGGCTATGCTCAGAGTGTCCCTGCGTGATCGAATCAGAAATGAGGAGATTCGCAGGAGAACGAAAGTAACCGACATAGCCCGAAGAATTGCCAAACTTAAGTGGCAGTGGGCGGGGCACATTGCACGCAGAACGGATGGCCGATGGGGCAGTAAAGTTCTGGAGTGGCGACCGCGTACTGGAAGGCGCAGCGTGGGTAGGCCCCCCACAAGGTGGACCGATGACCTGGTGAAGGTCTCGGGAATCCGCTGGATGCGGAAGGCACAGGACCGGTCGTTGTGGCGATGCTTGGGGGAGGCCTATGTCCAGCAGTGGACGTCTTTCGGCTGAAATGATGAAACCCACTGCTGTTTATCTTTCACATCATGCGGTCGTAAGAAACGATAAAACTGCAACCACTAGGGTGGCTCCAGTAAAACAGTTGTCTATACCTCACTTGGAGCTTTGTGGAGCTGTTTTATCATCAAAACTTCTTCAAGAAGTTGCCGAGGTCACAGATTAATGATATATGTACTAGTAGCCGAGGTATTAGGCATCCCTAAAGTATACATCCATACATGGACTGACTCTAGTATTGTCCTCGCTTGGTTGAGCAGTCATCCAAGTAAATGGAAATATTTTATAGCCAACAGAATTTCAGAAACTCTGTTGGCTATAAAATATTTCCATTTATAGTGTATATTCCACCCAGTATAGACTCGCACAGGTCTTTGTCCTAACGATCTTTGCCTATAAAAATGGTCCTAGATTCAAGATTTAAGAAATTAAAATTTTCTGTGGCTAATCTACTACCTGAATTTTGGTTGATTTTTTGTATACGGTCAGAGGACTTGATACTCTGTACGTGGTTATATTTAATGTCGTATTGTAATATCCACGTTGTATATATTATATGCATTTCTTCTAACGATCCAATTTTTTCGCCTGAATCCCACTTTTCAACTTATTTAATTTGGAAAAATGGATCTGGCAACACGGCATCCGTTTTGTCAAAGTGAAGGGCCCTGGCCCTCGAGTAGTAGCTTCTTAAATCGTTGCCCTCGCCATATATCATTAATCTGTGGCCCTCGCACTTTGTCAGTCACTATAGAAATACTTACACCACTTGCTCCAAATACGTTGGACATATCAAACCATCCTGGACTAGGTTCCTTTATTGCACAGATTACTAAAACAAAAAAAAAACAATCAAATGGTTACTATTTTACAAAAACTTTTTGTATCGAATTTAATTTCGCAGAAAACGGATCCCACCAATATCGGTTCTTTTCAATTCATCACTTTTTGTATAATCAAAAAATGTTACATCGAAAAAACTATACTACTAACCATACTTTCAGGGTTCCGTACCCAAAGGGTGCAAACGGGACCCTATTACTCTCGCTACGCTGTCCGTCCGTCCATCTGTCACAGAGCTGTATCTTTGTAACGGTAATAGATAACCAGTTGATTTTTTTACAGAATATGGTGTTACTATGGTGCCTATCACGACAAATACTAAAAATAAAAAAAGTCAGAAACCAAAGTCCCTACACAAGAAACCTCGAAAAACATGCATTTTTTTCAACGTTTTTGTTCCCGTTCTATCATCAAAACGGTAATACATACCAGCATCAAACTTGGTCTGATTGTAGTGTATACTATATAGTTTAGCAACAAATATTAAAAACAGGACAAACATAGACATATGTGGTGGTACCTACGTAAAAAAGAGATGCAAAAATTCACATTTCGTACGTTGATGTATTTTGATAAACTCTCGTAAATTAAATCAGTTTCTATGGGGTATCAGGTCCATGGGTGGTACGGAACCCTTACTGCGTGAGTCCGACTCACATTTGGCCGGTTTTTTTTAGTAGTACTAGAGCTCCATTGTAAAAGAGTGAAAGAGCTCGTCCAGGGAAGTACTACCACCGTACCTACTTCCCCGCCAAATAGTGATGCTTGCATTGCTGTGTTTCGGTCTGAAGGGTACGGGTGCCGGTGAAATTACAATCACATGAGACTTTCCATCTTCATGTCTCAGTTTGGCGAACCAACTTGCGGTACCATTTAGGCAACAGCCTAGGTGGTATTGCAGTTGTTATAATAAATAATAATAAATACTTTATTTACAGACAACAAAATCCAATACAAAACACGATGTTAGTAACAATGAGCCTTATAAACTATGTTAGTACTTATATTCTACTACGGACAAGGTGGTTTTTATAAGATGCCGCACTAAAGGGCTCTCATCATGCCTGTCGGCAATAACTTTCAAGAGGCTGTTGCCGCTGCCCCGCAGTCTAGTGAGCAAAGACGCATTCTTTTTGCGCACGACCGCTGAGAAACTATCTGTTCTGGCCTACGCAAACATATTTGATGCACTACAGTAACGTGGCAGCCGCAACAGCGCCCTGAAAGCATTGTTATATTGGACCCGCAATGCATCGGCGGCACGTTTGGTACAGCTAATCCATAGGGGACTCGAATACAGCGATGTGCAGTTATGGGCAAAGGTAACCGCTTAACATCAAGTGGGCCTTTAACTCGTTTTGCCATCCTATACTATAAAAAAATAAAAATAAACCGGCCAAGAGAATGTCGGGCCATGCTCAGTATTATAGGGTTCCTTAAGTAGGTCTAATTACAAACGAATCAAATCAAATATTAATCATTGCTATTTTAGTTTTTGCAAACAGCGCCACCTAGCGCTAAATTTAAGAAGCTAAATTTAAGAAGTGTGTCATATCAATATAACACAAAGTTTCTTTTTGTGATTGTTTTAAATAGAAATTAACTAAAGGATAATTATTTGTAAAGATCATTTTTCTCTAAGGTCAATGACCTATGAACTAGGACGTCTTAAGTATTTTTCAGTTTTCTCACTATAACAAACGGACAGGCGGACGGACATGACGAAACTATAAGGGTTCTTTGTAGGACTACGGAACCCTACACAACCCGCCTCCTCTCCCAGTATTGTAGTGTAGTGTAGCAAAAAAAAAAGGATGTGCGAATTACACAGCATCAAGGATTTATAAAGCTTACTTAGGTGTGCATGTGCAGGTTTCTTTACCATGTTTACCTTTAGCGTAGAAGAATTTGAGACTTACCGATAGCTGGCCTCACGACACAGATAGGCAGATCACCACTCAAACTCCTCACAGTCTCTTCAGATACAGCCTTTGCGAAAGAGTATGTGTTCGGCCAGTTCTTGATGAGACTGAAATTATTTGATGACTTTAGAAAATGCACACGAAGCCAAAAGACCGACGGCATAGAATATATACTAACCCGACGGACAAGCTTACACAACGTGACTGGATAGAATATGCGCTTATTGCGTTTGTGTGATGAACATAAGTGTTTGTGTTGGTCTGGGTGTTTCTTATGTATTATAAGTATGTATTTACGAAAAAAAGTACATAAGTATTATATACATTGTCTAGTACCCATAGCACAAGCTCTGCTTAGTTTGGGACTAGATGGTGCTGTGTAAAAATGTCTCAAAGATATTTATTTATTTATTTTATTTATTGATGAACGTCGACAAAAAAAACAGCCCCCAAAACAACCCTTCATCGCTTTCTAGTGTTTATGCTGGGAAGAAGAAGCGGCGCAACAAATTCGCGCTTGCTCTGACTTTCTAGGGATCTGCTTGCTAACCAGTACAAATGTCGAAGACAGTGGAAATAGCGACCGATGGATACTGCCATGCCAGGTGCATCAAAATCACCCTACCCATCCACTCTCCCAATCTCAAACGAGGGAGAGGGCTTAGTAGTTAGTTTGGATATAGCGAAGGCTTTTGATCGGGTCTGGCACAAAGCTCTTCTATCTAAGCTTCCTGCGTACGGACTTCCCGAGAGATTATGTTCATGGATAGCCAGCTTCCTTACGGACCGGAGCATTAAGGTCGTGGCTGACGGTTCATGCTCCGAATTGATGCCCGTGGATGCTGGCGTCCCACAAGGCTGTGTACTATCCCCAACTTTGTTTATTCTGCATATCAATGACATGTTGCGCATAAGCAACATTCATTGCTATGCAGATGACAGCACTGTGGATGCACTTTACTCTGGCCAAGCTAATCTCTCGCGTGAACATGTCGTGGAGTACCGAAAAGGACTTGTGTCTGAAATTGAGACTTCTCTGGAGCGAGTCTCTGAGTGAGGCAGACTAAACCTAGTCCACTTCAACCCCACTAAGACACAAGTCTGCACGTTTACCGCTATGAGAACCCCATTTGTCGAAGCACCACACTTAGAGGGCACTCCCCTCTTAGCTACGCCTAAATTAGGAATTCTAGGCGTCGACGTATCGAACGACGTTCAGTTTCGTGGTCACTTGGAGGGTAAAGCCAAAATGGCTTCCAAAAAACTCGGGGTGTTCAATAGAGCGAGACAATATTTCAGACCGGCCCATCGCCTAAAACTTTATAAGGCACAAATCCGGCCGCACATGGAATATTGCTCTCATCTCTGGGCTGGAGCACCCGAGTACCTACTCCTTTCACTTGACCGCATTCAGCGCAGAGCGGCTCGAATCGTTGGCGACTATGCTATTCCCAATCGGCTAGACCAGCTATACTCAACCTGCGGCCCACGGGCCACATGTGGCCCGCTGGGCCTTTGTTATTGGCCCATCTGAAAATACAAATTTCTGAAGAAACAAAGATTATCTCAGAGTTGGCTTCGGTTTGAAATTTTAATTACGCAGAGTTGTTTGATGAGTTCATCGATTTTAAAAACGATACCAATTTAGTATTTAGTTCTGTTTAAAGAAAAAAAAGCAAACAGATAATATGTGGAATTTTGGAGTATTGTTCCCCAAAAATATAAAAGCGTCCAAAGATGTGCCCAAATCCTACTAACATTCTTTGGGTCTACGTATGTTTGCGAATCGTCTTTTTCAAAAATTAAATCCATAAAGAACGTTTACAGAAACAAACTTACAGATTCTCATCTGGATGATGTTATAAGGATAGCATGTAGCGACAAGCCAGATCTTGATAAAGTTTTGAAAAAGTGTTCAGAGTATCAAAAATCGCAATAAAACATGTAAACATCTTTGTTAAAGCTTCTTTTTTCATTAATAAAGTAGCTACATCGTTAACTTGGAATTACGTTTTGATGAAGACCTAAATAATTTTTGCTTGCGGCCCTCGACACCATGACTGAAACGTGTTTGTGGCCCCTATAAAAAAAAGGTTGAGTATGGCTGGGCTAGACCCTCTAGCATTGCGAAGAGACTTTGCATCTCTATGTGTCCTATATCGCATGTACAATGGGGAGTGCTCTGAGGAATTGTTCGACCTTATACCAGCCGCTGACTTCCACCATCGTACCACCCGCTATAAATCTAAATTCCATCCTCACCATCTTGATGATTGGTGGTCAACTACAGTACGTTTCACACGCCACTTTTTGCCTCGTACAGCAAAACTGTGGAAGCAACTTCCGTCAGCGGTTTTCCCGAACAAATTCGACATGGGAGCCTTCAAGAAAAGAGCGGCGGAGATTGCTTACCATCAGGTGACCCGCATGATCGTTTGCCCTCCTATGTTATAAAAAAAAAAAAAAAACACATACTTCGCGTGCTGTTGTTAACAAATGTCGGAGACAGTGGAAATAGCGGCCGATGGATACTGCCATGCCAGGTGCATCAAAATCACTCTACCCATCCACTCTCCCAATCTCAAACACATACTTCGCTTGCTGTTGTTAACCTCAAATAACTGAAATGTCACGGCTGTCTAAAAACTGAAGCCGTAGAAACTCCCGACTCCTAAGATACAGTCAACGCTAATAGAAAACAATCAAAATGTATGGGAATGACATATCTGAACGAATGATTTTTTCGTTAAGATATGTCATTCCCATACATTTTGATCGTTTTCTATTAGCGTTGACGATTGACGATTGTGTAGATTGTCAACTTGGCTAGGTGGGCAGGTCTGCGTACCTAGTTTAGGGGCCGGAAATCTATCATTAAATCTTAAGACTTGATTGTACAACCTGCTGTTGTTCCTCGTGCTCTGTATTGTGTTTTAAGTACAAATAATTAATTAATAATAATAATCACGTGAATACATAATGCAACTAATTTATAAGCCCAGGAACAGTGTTGACAGTAATTGATGAAATCAATCGGAATAATATTTCAAAAAGGTACATTTTAAAGATTTAAATTGTGGAAAGAAAAAATCGCTCACGAGCAGGATCTTTTGTTTTTCTTTTGTTTTGTTTTTTGGAATCTTTAGATTTCGCTTCGCATGCGTAAATGCGTTAAAAATAATAAAAATAAGGTACATTTTTTTTAAATTATATTTGGAACGAGAATCAAGTACTGAATATTTTTTCAATAAGTTCCTCGCTAACCAGTCACCCTATAATTTATTGCTATTTTTATGGTGTACATTATGGGCGCAGTACTTGAGGTGTAGCTCCCCATTTGGTGGATGTTAGGCAAAGAAGAGTGTGGTTTCGGGCGTGCACTTTAGTTGCACCGTGCAACTACATTCTGACATTATGGAGTCGAAAAATAAACCACGAATTTATAACTTTACTTGCTCGGTAATTGTTTCATTATTTAAAAAAAAGAGTACATCAATCGGCTCTTTTCCGTACGCAAAGAAATAACACGCCGGCAATTTCCAACACTAGACAGTTTTTATTTTTTAATTATGCTAGCGAGATTTTTAAGTACACACTTACATAAATTAGGTGTTCTTAGGGACAAAATATTCATTATTTTAAAGGTCGAATGCGCTTTTTTTTTTTCAATTTTTAGTAAATAGAACAAGAACCGCGCGTGGGCGAATTGGTGTGAATGAAAATTAGATACTGTTGAATCCTTGCAAATGAGAGAAAAGTACTATACAAGTCTCGGCCGAAGTAGCAATTACAGGCCTCGTTTAGTTAAAAAGGACTCGGCTAGCGCCTCGTCCTTTTAAAATCACTTCGGGGTTACTCGGCTTCGCCTCGTACTTCCAATATTACTAGGCCGCCAATTGCTTTATTTCTGGCAATGTACTACTGTGATGTACTATTATTGACGTCTGTGGTTCTAGTGGTTCGAGTGTCGGACTGCTGATCACGAGGTCGTGGGTTCGATTCCCACAGAACACAAATATTTGTGTGATGAACATAAGTGTTTGTGCTGGTCTGGGTGTTTCTAATATATTTTTAAGTATGTATTTACAAAAAAAAAACATATAAGTATTATATCCATTGTCTAGTACCCATAGCACAAGCTCTGCTTAGTTTGGGACTAGATGGTGCTGTGTAAAATGTCGCAAAATATTTATTTATTTATCCTTAAACAAATATCTATGTTCTCACCTGCCAGTAATATTTTTGAGTCTATCTTCATCAACGGTCTCAGCTAGTTTGATCAACGCCTCCGGGTCTACAGGGCTTTTGTAGAAGTCTTCCAACACTTCAGTATCGATCAGGTGCTCACACGCGTAGGAATATGCTGTGGATACGTGCACGTAGGATCTGAGAAGAGAATAAGTTGGTGATATTATTTATAATACAAAGGTACTGTATGAACAAACCTGGGGCCAAGGTTCAAGTTCTGAACCAAATCGAATTAATGTGAATTCTTAGAGAAATGCAGTACAAATTGACACTAACTCGAATTCAAAATCGATTAACTAACTAACAACGAATTGACCCTAACTCGATCCTGTCGGGAGTAAAGGTTGCCACTGACGATGCTTCCAACCGTACGAATGGCGTGGTTATATTCCAAAATCTGTCCGTGAATGTTGAAAATGTATGCTATTTTTAAAACGCTGGCTGTGGAATTCCAATCGGGTAGAAATCCACCAAGCCACGCCCCTTGGACGTCATCGCGTTGTGGTTTTGGAGTGATCGTCAATGCGAAAAACTTGCACTACGCCACCCGGAAGATGTCGAAACGCTCCGTGAATGTGCAAAACTACGTCCATTTTTATTTCATTCCGCGTTGCGCCCACAGAGTACATTTGGTTGCGCCGCCGCATGCGTAGCATCTCTAGTACGTCTGTGGCCGCCGCAAGTGAAGGACGCAGATACTCGGCCCGCATTTTTGCAACATCGAAACTTTTGGCTATGTGCAAGTAGTTCACGCATTTAGTTTACCTGTATTTCTATCAAGTACCTACAATGACGAGAGTGTGTTGATAAAATTCTAGAACCAAGAACGTATACGCGATGGATTGATCGTCAGTGTGCTAAAAAATAGGACGTCTTTTTGTTGGAAGTGGTCATTAAAACGACGTCGGAATGGTTACGTCGTCAGTGCCCACCTTTAAGCCTCTTGACAGACTTTGAATCTATTCGAGGGAGTGAAACATATACGCGCAGCGGCCTTACTCTTGAAAATAATTCCGATCGATCGGCATTGTGCTTATGTCAATTCGTACTTTTAAATGCAAAATTTGCTATAAATTGGTTTGAAATTGAGTGTTTTTAGAATTAATTACACCTTATTAGAATTAAAATTGTATATTATGTATATTTTTAATCAAGAATACCCATTAATTCTTATCACTTTTTGACATTGGTATTGGATTGAAATTGGCGGCCTCGACACGTTGGAGATAATGTTAGTTTAATTCCGTCAGAGCCAATGTAAAGACGTCTGAAATAGATGTTGCACTGCGCACTTTAAGATTATTGAGTGCTTTAAGAGCTGAACTGTCAATTGAAATAGCACAACAGTTAAACAATGGACGTCGTATTTGAAAAAGTTTTGACAAACAAGAGAATATCATTCAATCAATCAATCAACTCAGCCTGTCGCAGTCCACTGCTGGACATAGGCCATCATTATTATTTGTTAATAAACATAAAGATTTTTTTTATAGAAATTCTGTAGCTATTGCGTCCATCCACGCGGATGACATTTTCAAGACGCGGTGACCGTAGGAACAAGCTCATTCGATGCACCTTACTGCACGAGTGCTGCGGCAAGACTGAGAAAACCTCCAACGTGTGGGCGCATCTCCAACGTTGGCGCATAATTCCTTTGATAAAACCAACACGCGACGGGAAACTGCCAATGCTCGCGCCAACGTTCGGGCCAACTCCATTTCCCCGATCCACACGTTGGAGAATAACGTTGGCGCCAACGTTCAGGCCAACGTGTGGAGCCGGGGTAACCCCACAGGCCACGCGCTCAAACCAATGAGATCAGTTCGCACGATTTACGCATGCGGCAATGGAGTATTATAAGTATGTACACTTAAGTTAGATATTATCCTGTATCAGCTTATACCTCAAACCAAACAAATGGCCGACTAGAACTTAATAGACCTATTATTGAGTGGCGGCTAGAAATACAGATATTTTTAAATCGCACTGCAGTTGCGCAAGACTCGCGGCGTCTTCGTCACAAATGTACACAGAGTAATGACTAAACAGAGACTATTATCCGACTACTAAAGTCAAGGAGTACCAATTAGCTTTTAGGTAACCAGCAGGCTTATTCGCTTACTGCATTGTACTTTGTGGAACAAGTAGTACATTGCGTCATTATGTTTTATTATATTTCTGCTTTTATAGAGAAACCAATCTGATTGGGACAAAGGTACAAAAAATATTAATAATAAAAAACTGGCCAAGTGCAAGTCGGACTCATGCAGTGAGGATTCCGTACCACCCATAGACCTGATACCGCATAGAAACTGATTTAATTTTCGAGAGTTCATCAAAAGACATCAAGGCACCGTGCGTGAAATATGAATTTTTGCATCTCTTTCTTACGCAGGTACCACCACATTTGTCCAAGTTTGCCTTATTTTTTGGATTTGTTGCTAAATTACATTGTATGCATTATAATAATAAAAAACTCGGTCAGTTTGACGCTAGTATGTAGGTATTACCGTTTTGAAGATAGAGCAGGAACACAAACGGTTTCTTGTATGAGGTTTTTAGACTTTGGTTATAGACTTTTTTTATTTTTAGTATTTGTCGTGATTTCGGGGTCATAGCAACACATATTCTGAGAAAATTTCAACTGGCTACCTATTACTGTTCAGAAGATACAGCCCTGTGACAGACGGACGGACGGACAGACAGCGTAGCGAGAGTAATAGGGTCCCGTTTGGCACCCTTTGGGTACGGAACCCTATAAACAGTGGAAGCGATTAATCGACCAGTAAAATAGAAAAAGAAAAAACCATTCATCGTTTGATCATTTGAATTATTAGTAAAAAAACAACTGTCAAGTTCTATGAAATTAAATCATTATTTCAGCCAAAAGACGTCCACTACTGGACATAGGATTCCCCCAAGTATATGTTGTTCGATCGCAGTTAGTTGGTTAAATACTCAGAGAACGCTGCTGCCCATCCACTGGTGAATCCCTTAGTCGCCTTTTACGACACCCATGAGAAGATATAGGGTGGTGCAATTCTTTACGTCCGGCACTACACGGAACTTCATATAATTATTTTCATAGAATAATATTTTTTTTACCATTGCCACTCGAAAAAGGGCATTTTTTTCATCGATAACACTGAATAAAACTCTCTTTTACTCACAAGTGAGTAAAAACATTTTGAATTTGGAACAAGCACGAATTATGTACAAGAAATGAATAAAACGTGCTAAACGTACCTACTGGCTGGCTGAATGGAGCTATATAAATTTAAATTAAGAAAATATAAATACTACAGGTTGAACGAGGGACTTATTGAAGGAGGATGTTTAGTACTTGATTCTCGTTCCAAATATGTTTAAAAATTGTATCTTAGAATTTGAAATATTTTTTAATCGATTTCATCAATTTCTGTGGACACCTCCGCGCTTACAAATCAAAGTTTTATGCAGTGAGGTGTGCACCTAGTACGGTAGTGTCCATCGGTGGCTATTTTCACCCTCTTCGCCTTTTACAAGACAGCAGACCCTAAAGAGTCAGAGCTTCCGCGAGCATTTTGACTACTATACCTACGCGTGATTTGTCGTAGAATATTTTTTTCATCTTTTTTTTCTTTATGTGTACGCATATTCTACGATATTCTTTAATATGTCTCTCATTCACCCGGTCATGCTATATACCACTATTTATTTTCTCGCAGTCAATGGTAAAAAGTAGAGTACACAACTCGTGAAAAAAATATTAATCTCGGTCCTTGTATGCCTCGCTGCGCTCAGGATTCTATTTTTTAGGATCCTTCCCTGCTCGCGATCCAACTTAGTCCCTCGAATTAAATTCCCTTTTTTTCACTTGTTGTATAATCTACTATATAAATCATAAATTTTATTTATAAACGTATGAGTACAGGTACTAGATTGAGCGACAGATACATCTGGAATTTTACGTGGGAGACAGAGCAAGACCCAGTCCCGAGCTAGGAGTCAACCTGTGTTACGGGTGCTAGGTGATTGCTCCGTCGCCGCACTAATAACTTGTTTACATCAATCGTAGCAAAAAGTTGCAGTTGAATCACTGGATTCCCAATGTAGGCATGCCTGTATATAGGGAATCAGTTCACAAATTACACAGAAACGCAAAGACCTACTGTTAAACAGGTCTTCCTAAAAAGTGGTAAAAAACTAACTAATTATATGCCACATTCACATCAGGTGAAAGTGTGTGTGTGTACTTGAATGGGTTTGTGTTATGAGTTCTTGTGTGGATGTTTTATGTGTGTAAGGTGTATTTGTGTTAGTGTGAGCGATAGATGTGCGTAAGACTATAGGGTGCAGTTTCGGGATGTTTGCCTTATTTTAATTATATTTTTATTTTGTAGTCAATATTGTTGATTTATGAGATTTTCAGTTGCTGTGTAATCTAATGTCAAGAGCCATTTCTTCAGTTTTATTTTACATTCATTTTTGCGTATATATTTCATTTAAATTTAGTAATTCACGATGATGCGATAATTTATTCATTCCGGGTAAAAAAACTGTTCTAATTATGCCAAAATATCCAGACATTCGAACTTTTTGACCATTGCAAAATCAATTAAGGAAACGAATAATAAATACGACATTATGATGATCAACGAAAATGTTGTTAAGTCATTTATTTAGATTATTTAAATTGTATGCAGTAAATGGCCGTATATATTGACATTGGTGTCGATTCTCTTGTTCACGAACTAAACTTATTTTAAACTATCGCTCTCTTTTACTAAAAGTAGATACAAGAAAGGGATGGCAACCATTTTAGAACTGTCAAATTAGTTTACGTGTTACATTTCTTTGTATTTTAGTGGGCACGTTCCGAGATCACGACTAAACTTGTATGAAAAATTTAATTTCGTCTAATTTGACAGCTCTTAAATGGTTGCCATCCCTTTCTTGTATCTACTATTAGTAAAAGAGGGCGATAGTTTAAAATAAGTTTAGTTCGTGAACAAGAGAATCGACACCATTGTTTGATTATTTGTACCTACAATGTCTGGGAGCGATTGTAAGGCATTAAATCTACCAATCATTGTATTATATTGCCATGTATTTGTTTTTTTTAGAGAATACAATAGCTTCTGGGGTTGCGAGATCAAAACGGGCACGGAAGGACACAGTCTCCCGCTGCCTGCCCAGTGACAGGATAAGTGCACACCGAGCCCGTCCTTGCTCCTCCACTGTGCTCTTTGCTACCATCAGAGGGACATGAGGAGCAACGCCCCATTGCCGCCAAACCAGGTCCCGTGCCAGAATATTCGCCACGGGCTACAAGATCCCCCTGTGAAGCAGAGTTATTGCCCGTACCCAGGATGTACCGGTTCCACAACTGCTGTTCCCTCCACACGTATCAAAAAGGACTCGCTGCCTTAGAGGCCACGGGGATGTTTTCTGGCCTTGCACCCCAAGTATACTTTTACTGAGTTAGGGTTATCCCACAAGTCATCACAGGTCCCTTTGTCATTAATATCAACATAAAGAGCATGAATATTGCATTACTGATAATTTCGGAAGAAACTTGATGTCTCAGATTGAGTTGGTCATTTTGAAGATGATGATACTTACTTGAGTTTCTTGCAGTCCTTGCCCAGCATGAGAGCCTCCCTGGCTCCGCGTACGTTGATCAAGGTGGCCACGCGGAGGGCCTCGTCGAACCGAGTGGTCGCTGCCATGTGGTATATTATGTCTACCTGTGTAACAATGTTACGTAGACGATATTAAAAGGTATGGATATGAAACTTATAAGAGGCAGAACAAAGAACAGATTATTCGTAAATATAGGAAGTGTACGAAATAGAATAGAATTAGCTGAAACTGAATTATTTATTGCAAGAATGTAGTACAAAAAAAATCCGGCCAAGTGCGTGTCTGACCACACACAGGGTAGGGTTCCGTAGGCAGTATAGACTCTCATATATACAAATGTACAACACAAATAGACCCGACCGAGTCACTGATAAATTTTAATTTATAAATGAACACTAAAATAATTAACCAGTCGTCGTGATAAAACTAATATTAATTTAGATAATCTGTAAATATTATAATAAAACAACAAATCATGCCAGATATTAAAATATGAATGAAACAAAATAAAACTAGTGTCAGAACTACAAAATTAAATTAACAATATTTAAATGAATCATTTCATTAATCTAATTAGAATATTCGAATTATAATTATCATAATATTAACATTATTTACAACATAACATAACATCACGCCTGTATTTTCCCGAAGGGGTAGGCAGAGGTGTATAGTACACCCACATTTCGCCAGTTATTTTATAGTCCCATGTAATAGGGGGCGAGTCTATTGTCATTAACCGTGCACAAATGCAGACTCCGGATCCGTACCTACTTCTCCGCCAAATAGCGATGCTTGCATTGCTGTGTTTCGGTCTGAAGGGTACGGGTGCCGGTGAAATTACAATCACATGAGACTTTCCATCTTCATGGCTCAATTTGGCGAACCGACTTGCGGTACCATTTAGGTAACAGCCTAGGTGGTATTGCAGTTGTTATGGGCAAAGATAACCGCTTAACATCAGGTGGGCCTTTAGCTCGTTTCACCATCCTATACCTACTATAAAAAATAAAAATAAAAAATCCGGGCTGCTACTGAGAATTTCCTAATGAAAAAACCCAATAACACTTTGCCCGACCCGGGAATCGAACCCAGGACCCCATGCTCAGCAGTCGCGCTTGTGACCACCAGACTAACGAGGCTGTCAACATGGATTTAATTAAACAAAATCTTGTAAATATAAAAAGGTATCTTCTTTGATGATCTTAGCAAAGTACAACAAATACAACAGAAATTAGTATGATTTACAGAATTTAATGATTAATAAATTACATAGCAAATTCTGGAAATAAAGGATATTAATTTCAAGCGATTTCATAATATAAAAGTAATTCTTTCTTGAAGTCCTATCCAGTGTCTCAACTTTGGACAATCCCACTTGTCGCACAATGCGCTTAGGATGCTGTGGGAGCTGGAACGCATTCTGCAGAGGGTCGAGGCACACCGTTTCCGGATGATGGCATGATAACCGTCAATCCTCGCCTCAGAAAACATGCCGGAAGCGCTACAAAAACGCGGCAGCCCCGCCAGCATCCTAAACGCATACACGCATATACTGCACACGCAGGGCGTTGTATGCCCTCTGCGTATACCTGATCCACAGACTACAGGTGTAAAATGACTGGCAGTAAGCTCTAAAGAGTGTCATTTTTACCTGCTTGTTACACCGCGCTAATATGCGGATCAGCATATGACATCGGACAGCCAGCGCCCTACGTTCTCTCTCAATGTCCATATTATCATTAAGGTCATCGGTGACCCAGTGGCCCAGGTACTTAAATTGCTTGACTCTTTTAAGAGGAGAATTGCACATAGTTACTTGTGGCACGGTAGAGTAACATTTGCCACGTGCTTTAAACACAAGTAACTCACTCTTTTTTGCATTGTACCTGAGTCCCTGAGCCAGCGCATAACCTTCACAAGTCTGCAGAAGACGCCTAAGCCCGCTAATCGATGGACTCAGCAACACCATGTCGTCAGCATAACTGATATTATTAATACAAACTCCATCAATGTGACAGCCGATATTTGTGTTGCTGAGTTCAACGATCAGCTGGTTGATGTACAGATTAAATAGGCGAGGCGAAGTTATCCCCCCCTGCCTCACCCCGCACTCCAGTCTGTATTCCTCAGACAATGACCCTGCCCATTTCACATAATTTGTCTGATTGTGATACCAGTACTTCAACAAACAAGTTACTTCTTTCTCAACTTCAGTCTCCGTACGTAGCTTCTCCCACAGTATATCATAGGACACCTGTAGGCCTAGTACGAGTTTGACACTTACCGATACTTCCATCGAATTCGACGACTTTCATTCATTAATCAGTAGCGCCCCTGGCGGATACGAGGAGGAACTAGTAGTTTATGAATGAAAATCGACGAAAACTATGAAAGTATTATAAAGTGTCAAACTCGTACTAGGTCCCCAGGTCAAATGCCTTCGATAAATCGAGAAAGCACGCATAGATTGGCGACTTCCTATGCCGATAGTACTGGACGGTCTGCTTAAGACACAGAATGGCACTCTCTGTCGACAGACCAGGCCTGAACCCAAATTGAGCATCATGCAATTTTATGCGGCTGGCCATGTGTGAATCAAGCAGATAGTCCAGCACTTTAGCCGTAACAGTAGCCAGGGAAATTGGCCTATAATTTGTGGGGTCGGCCACGTCACCCGTCTTATTTTTAGGGTTCCGTACCCGAAGGGTTCCAAACGGGACCCTATTGCTCTCGCTACGCTGTCCGTCCGTCCTTCCGTCTGTCTGTCACAGGGCTGTATCTTTTGAACGGTAATAGGTAACCGGTTGAAATTTTCTCAGAATATGTGTTGCTATGAGGTGTATCACGACAAATACTAAAAACAACAAAAAAAAAGTCTAAAACCAAAGGGGGTCCATACAAGAAACCTCAAAAAACATGCATTTTTTCAACGTTTTTGTTCCTGCTCTATCTTCAAAACGGTAATATATACCAGCGTCAAACTTGGTCAGATTATAGTGCATATTATGTAGTTTAGTAACAAATACTAAAAATAAGACAAACATAAGACATATGTGGTGGTAACTGCTGAAGAAAGACATGCAAAAATTCATATTTCGCGCACTGTGCGTTGATGTCTTTTGATAAACTCTCGTAAATTAAATCAGTTTTTATGGGGTATCAGGTCGTTGAGAGGTACGGAACCCTTACTGCGCGAGTCTGACTCGCACTTGGCCGGTTTTTTACAATTGGCACGACTACAGTTTTCATGAGATCATTCGGTAAGTAGGAGTGACTCATACATAACGAATAAAACATAGCCAATAAATTCCCTCGGCACACAAATGTTTTGAGTTCGAGCTTGGCTCGCACCTGACTTCGAATTCATGTGCGGATCCAGATTTGATTATCAATTTGCTTTAACGGTGAAGGAAAACATCGTGAGGAAACCTGCACACCAGAGAGTGCTCCATACAGTTCTCGATAGTGTGTGCAGTCCGCCAACCCGCACTAAGTCAGCGTGGTGGACAAAGGCCTAAATACTTCTCATCCTGAGAAGAGGCCCGTGCCCAGCATTGGGACAGTAATAGCCTGGTTATGAAGGACGTTATGTTGGAAAATAAAACAAATTAATAACGAATTTTAACATTATTTATTTAACAAAAAATTCAATACTACTCGTGCAGATAAATAATGGGATTGAAAATTTGGCGGTTCTGCTATTGTTATATGTGCCTCTCGCTCATACTATACCGTACGTGTGAGCGAGATGCAAATACAAATGCCGCCATTTTCAATTCCATTCTTTATTTGCGCGAGTACTTAGGTACATTCATTATTACAATCTATCTATATGTATAATCGAGGTTGGCCTAAAAATACTAATTTTCAGTTTTAATAAACTTAATTATACAAGATGTTGATCTATGATCGTGCCATATTTCTAGATCTGATGAAAAATAATGTGCTTAGGCACCTAAAAATACTTGAAAAATTCTACGATTATTTAATACCTAAATTTTCTATTAGAAACATAGCGAGGGTTCGAGAATAAATCCCGAACGACTCGGAAAATAAGTAATCGGCGGCATTGTCAAAGGGTGGAAATACCTGCAATTGTTTTGGTGATGTCGCACGTATCGTTTTTGTGTCGCACGCGATACACGGGGGGAATTTGTTTGTTTACAAATAAAAAAACAAAATACAAATAAAATAACAAAAAAAAAAATTGTATTGATTTTTTTACTGATTCGTGTTCAGTGGTATAGTCACCTCCTCAAATATGGCACGAATACAGATCACAACTTGCAACTTCTACAAATAACTTTGTAGAAGTTGCAATAACATCGGCTTTAGTATAAAGGAGATTTCCAGAAGCGGTTTTTTAATAATCAAAAATTCGAAACCGAATAAGTTGGTAAATATATTTGAGATATTTTAAATACTAGCATTTTACATTAAATCACATATTTTTAAATACCGACCCACAATTTTAAGAAAATCTTTTATTTTTATTTTAGTAAGAACTTAAAAACGAACACACTTTTTTGAATTATCAAGGAAATTAAAACCAATAAACCGAAAAAAAAGTAAAATCGTCAAAATTCACAGTTGTCACTGTCTAATCTGACTGTCATGTGTCAAAATTGATAGAAAAACTTGCGAGTGACAGCAGATATTGACATTTGACATTTAACATCACTTTGACAACTCAATCTGAATGACATTTTTTCATGACCATGGATACATGTCCTTCAGTCGTAATCATTGAACATATAATACTTATATCCTAGTAAAGTCATGGAAACTTCGATCGACGAAACGATCTTTACGAATTTTCCCGCCAACCCGACAATTCAATGGTAGTTTTATGTTGCCATCCGCCAGTAAAATACATCTACTAACGTTAAATAACTTCTTGCTTTTCTATTAAATGGAGGGATCTAAAAAATTTTTTTCGCCGCTTTTACATCACAGTAGTTTGAGGTGAATAGAATAGAATAGAATCTGGTGCTGGTTAGAATTATCTTGAAATATCGAATTGTCTCCTTTTGTCGACTATTTAGCTCGAATCTTGAGAACACGATTTGTGCTCCAGACTACACTTATTTATACAAAAAGTAATTTTATGAAAAGTCAACTGTAATACTTATTCCTAAGTTGAAAAAACAGCCAAAACATTTGTGCTAACTCTTACAGGATGTTTGAAAAACGACCTAGATAAGTATGACATAAGGTGTAACATCAATAGCTGACGTCCTTTTAAGGGACGAATGTATGAATGAATGATTGAATGATATTTTTAACCGACGAAAAATAGGAGGAGGTTCTCAATTCACCGCGTATATATATATTTTTTTATTTTTTTTCATGTATGACCACGCATAACTTTTTAGGGTTCCGAAGTCCTACAAGGAACCCTTATAGTTTCGTCATGTCCGTCCGTCTGTCCTAATCCTTTACAGCTTAATAACTTCTACAGTTATAAAAATAAGTAAATGAAATTTTGTTAAAAAATAGTCTGCATATAGATCTCAATTTTAAAAGAATAAAAAAATAGTTTTTACGTTCTTTAGGGGTGGCGCCCATACATGTGAAATGGGGAAAAAAAAAAAAATTCGCTGCACCCCATCGTGTGGGGTATCATTGAATAAGTCTACTAAAATGAAGGTAATGTTTGATACATCACTTTTTTATCAGGTGTACTATCTGCGAAATATAGCCCGCCAAAGTGGCTTGCAATGTGTCCCCCCCCCTGCCATTTCTAAACTATGCAACGTAGAAACTTATAATCTTCCACATTGATAGACCTTTGTGAAAACTCTCTTTTAAAATTATTTCGAGTATAATGTGATTATAATTTTTTGAGTTATAGACAGAAAACTGAAAAATACTTAAAACGTCCTAGTTCAAAGGTCATTGACCTTAGAGAAAAATTATCATCGCAAATAATGCTCCTTTAGCTACTTTCTATTTGAAAAAATCACAAAAAGTAACTTTGACATGACAGACAACTTAAATTTGGCTTCTTGAATTTATCGCTAGATGGCGCTACTAACAACACGCTCTGAGTCGCGAATGCTGATTATTGCAAAAACTAAAATAGCCATGATTAATATTCGATTTGATTCGTTTGTACACCTACTTAAGGAACCCTATAATACTGAGCATGCCCCGACATGCTCTTGGCCGGTTTTACTTAGTGGTCCGATATTGATGATTCATTTTTTAATGGATAGGGTATATCTCGAAGTTGGTCCCATTTAAATTTCAAAATCAAAATCCACCCCTAAGGGTAGTAAAACAGGGGATGAGTGTTTGTTCACCCACTGAATTCTTACCTGTTAACTGATTCTGTTGAAACTTGACACACATAAATATAGTTCTAGACACTACGACATAATGGAGACCTGGAGAGAGAGAGTTTAACCACAAAAAAATGAAAAATAAAACTTTTTAACAAAAAATTGAACCGACGAAAACAGAAACTGAAAAGCGAAAAATAACTAATTATGAGTCGGCGCAAAACAACCAATCAACGAAGATCATTAAATTACTTTAAATAAATAATAAAAACAACGTCACATCAAATACAACGTGAAATTTTCAACGATAAACAATAACTTTCCAAAAATGCGTTCTCCGCTCGGCCACTTGCAACTTGCACGCACTTTGCTTGTTAAAAGTTCGTTTGGCGCCGACTCATAATTAGTTATTTTTCACTTTTCAGTTTCTGTTTTCGTCGGTTCAATTAAGTTTTATTTTTTGCAAGAACATAGGTAACATTGAGTTCGTCTAAGGTTAAAATTGGGTATCACTACATTAGACATTTCAGTCGTGCAAATATTTTGATTTTCAATTTAATCAAAATTTAAATACAAAATTAGCATTCAATAAAAATGGATATTCCATACAATATTATCAATTTTAAATTATGCGAATCAATAATCAAAATAATATACCTATATAAATTTCCATCAATTAAATTACAAAGTCAATAAATTAAACACTTTTTCATCAATTTACATTGTACAAATAAATAAATAACTGAAATTATTAAACAAATTTTAAAATAAAAAACCATGTCAATCCATCATTAATAAAATTTAAATTTGCTTCAATTAATATAATATAATACTCATCATAACGATTTTTTTTTTGTAGTAGTAGAGCTCCTTTTTGAAAGAGCTCGTCCGGGGAAGTACTACCACCGTACCTACTTCTCCGCCAAATAGTGATGCTTGCATTGCTGTGTTTCGGTCTGAAGGGTACGGGTGCCGGTGAAATTACAATCACATGAGACTTTCCATCTTCATGTCTCAGTTTGGCGAACCAACTTGTAGTACCATTTAGGCAACAGCCTAGGTGGTATCACCCCTGGTGGTGGCGCCCCCATTTTGTGAACTCTTTTACGTCAAACTGTACTTTCCATATATTTTGTCGAGAGACATCGACACGATTTTTAGATTTTTAGCGATTTCAGGGTTGTTTGTTGAGTACCCGCATCCCTTAAAAATATCTTAGCTAAAGATTTTACACCTTAATAACTTCTTTTTAACCGGATTAAATCGCGTATATTATTTAAATTGGTTTCCCTGACGTTTCGAAAGCTTTGCAGCATTTCGTGGAACCCAGTCCTAAAAATAATCAAGTCCCCAAACAGCACGCAACACTGTAAAAGATAATAATATTGTGAGTGATTACTGCGTGCATCGAAACGATTTTAATTAATAATATTGTACGGTAGATTAAAATAATTTTTTAGAAATATTTGTAAATACGCTTGTCATCTTAGTCTACCTGCGACCACGAAATGCTGCAAAGCTTTCGAAACGTCAGGGAAACCAATTTAAATAATATACGCGATTTAATCCGGTTAAACTTTGTTTTATTATAATTTTACACCTTATTTAATATACTGGTTTTCAAACACCCTGTATAACATATTCATCTATTTTTAGTCTGTTCTTCTGCAATTACCATTTTTTCTAACTCTAATCTTAAATATTTCGCTTCTGCCTTCATTTCTTCTATCGTCCTGGCTGGCTTGCTTGGGTGACCGGATTTGAACCTTAAAAAAAAAGAAATAGAGTTCAATTTAATATAACTGTAAAAATTATATGTTGTCCCAACGACCATACAGCCCAATAGACGCCTAATGTTGAATATAATGCGTACAATAAATTCTGCCACTAGCTGAGGCGGGGTACTGCAACCCGATTGGCCCTACCAAGGCGGCTATTGGCTAATCACTAACGCGGCAGTTTTGACGGCTCATGTGAGTGGTCGAAACTAATTTGACGATTTCAAGTGGCGACCTGGCGACCTAATTTATTGAAATTTCATAGATGTATTGCAGATATCGGTCGCGTGTTATGAGGCGTCTATGGGCTGTGTGGTCGTTGGTTGTACCTCAAGGTACTGCAATATTTATTGAATCATTTAGCTTTATATTTCTACTAAAACAAATATACATGGTGACTGGTTGAACGAGGGACTTATTGAAGGAGGATGTTTAGTACTGTAGTAGTAGGGCTCCTTTGTGAAAGAGCTCGTCCGGGGAAGTACTACCACCGTGCCTACTTCTCCGGCAAATAGTGATGCTTGCATTGCTGTTTCGGTCTGAAGGGTACGGGTGCCGGTGAAATTACAATCACATGATCTTTCCATCTTCATGTCTCAGTTTGGCGAACCGACTTGCGGTACGATTTAGGCAACAACCTAGGTGGTATTGGTGGGCCTTTAGCACGTTTCGCCATCCTATACTATAAAAAAAAACTTAGTTCTCGTTACAAATGTGTAAAAATGGCGCCTTAAGTTTTGAAATATTTTTGCAATATATTTCATCAATAACTGTGGATACTGTTCCGCGCCTACAAATCAAAGTTTCATCCAATGAGGTGATGCACCTTTTTTTTTTGGCCTATAATATAATAGGTACTTATGATAATGTCAGTTGTATGTCCTTACAACGTATGGCTATGTTGACTGCCTCATTGGTCTAGTGGTCGCAAGCGCGACTGCTGAGCGTGGGGTCCTGGGTTCGATTCCCGGGTCGGGCAGTGTTATTGGGTTTTTTCATTAGGAAATTCTCAGTAGCAGCCCGGAGTATGGATTTGTGCCCGGTTAGTGGCAATAGGCTCGCCCCCTATTACATGGGACTATAACATAACTGGCGAAATGTGGGTGTACCATACACCTCTGCCTACCCCTTCGGGGAAATACAGGCGTGATGTTATGTTATGTTATGTTGTATGTCCTTACGGCAATGTCAGCTTTTCATTTTTCTGAACAAAATTTCACATCCAATGTTAAAATTCATGGTCTTCCTTTTATTTGTGACACTATGTTATTTAGCAAAAAATAATCCTTATGATGAAGCCTTTCGATCGGTATGATAAAGCTACAGGTTGATTATTTTTTCATGTAACGGGTTCGATTTCCGGTTCAACCATGTAATTATTTAAATATCTATGAACGCAGTTTAAATTGTTTTTTAAATTCAAATAATGTCTTCTTTCAGTAAAATGTTCCATCTACAATATGCAAGGTACTTTCCCTCCATGTGGCATGTCCCTTGTTCATGCAATCATGCTGTATATCAATTTTCACTTACTGGTCATGTTTCGCTAATTCCAAATATATGAGATCGTTTTCTATGAAGTCTCCTTTTTTTCTCGGCATTATGTGGCAGTGGAGATGCTGAAAGGGATAGCAGAATATTAGATAGAGAATGAAATGTTGGGAAAATGTCAGTTATTATTATGAGCCTTTTTCTTTGGAGACAAAGACAACTTAAAAATGTTTTCACAAGTTTTGCGTGAAAGGAATATTTATTTAACCAACTGCAATCGCCAACCCGCCTGCCAAGTGTGGCGATTATTTATTTATTTATTTAATTATTTATGCACAACTGGGTACAAAGACTACAAAGGCGGTCTTATCGCCATAGGCGTTCTCTACCAGACAACCTTAGCGTAATGCAGAGACAAAGAATAAGGTAGACAAGTGTGGCGATTATGGCATATCCCCCACTTTCGGGGAAGGCCTATTTCTAGCAGTGGACGTGTTTCGGCTGAAATGATGATGATGATGATTGCGTAAAATAAAATGGCATGTAACTTGAGTAGTTCACAAAATCGACACCAGTTGGCGCTACCGTACATAAAGACCTATCTAAAAATATCTTTGGATATTGATTTCGGCGGATGGAGTCCCTCACGGGATTCTCCGCCACCCGCCCGGTTACGCAGTCAGGGCAACTATTTTGGGTACCGATCCGCGAGAGTCCATTAGAAGAAAACAAAAACAAAATTGGATATTGATAATAAATATCTAATAATCTAATCTATCTATCTAACAGGCCCTAGACAAACCCAACCATTTTCTCAGATTTGATAAACCACAAGTTCTGGCGAAGGAAAACCGATATGTGTATGTATGTATGTGTAATGCTCCGTGAGGCTATTGAAATTAAAAAAAAAGACGTGTGACACTCGGAGACTGCCGCGGTAAAGCTATTGCATAGCATTTTTTATGTAAATACAAAGAGGAGGTGCCCTAACGCCGAAACTCTAAGCAGGCAAGAGTCACCAGATTGCGGGGCGAAGAGGGGGATTACGCATGCGCAGTAACGCCGATACAACCAATGCCACCTAGAGGCGATTTGCAGAACTAAAGAGACAAGCGTGATATTTCAAAAAGTCATTAAAAGTTCTGCTATTCATCGATAGATGGCAAAACTAAAAAGTATCACCGATGTGCCAGTCGGAGTGGGGGATTACGCATGCGCAGTAACGCCGATACAACCAATGCCACCTAGAGGCGATTTGCAGAACTAAAGAGACAAGCGTGATATTTCAAAAAGTCATTAAAAGTTCTGCTATTCATCGATAGATGGCAAAACTAAAAAGTATCACCGATGTGCCGGTCGGAGTGGGGGGTGTTAGGTTATTTTCGTTACGGAATTTCTGGATTCGGTCTCCACGCTCAAGGCCCGCGATAGAAGCTATGCAATAGCTTAAAAAATCCTAATAATTTAATAGAAAAGATGGTTGGCAGCTACCACCTGTTTGGAAACCAGTCCTAAAAATAATCAAGTCCCAAACAGCACGCAACACTGTATAAGATAATGATATTGTGAGTGATTACTGCGTGCATCGAAATGATTTTAATTAATAATATTGTACGGCAGATTAATATAATTTTTTAGAAATATTTGTAAAGACGCTTGTCATCTTAGTCTACCTGCGACCACGAAATGCTGCAAAGCTTTCGAAACGTCAGGGAAACCAATTTAAATAATATACGCGATTTAATCCGGTTAAACTTTGTTTTATTGAAATATTTATAATTATTATTATTAAGAGCCTGTACCGTCCCACTGCCAGGGCAATGGCCTGTCAAACTTACCACAAATTATCATGCCATTTAATTAGAGCCCAAGTTTCTCACCCCATCAACCGAACGCTGTCACACATCGGCCACTCAATACAATATGAATGCTAGCACACCTACATACACAAGATTACGTCTGTATACGAACGCACACACGTGTAGGTTAGGGATGCTCGCCGCTCGTAGTGCCGACTGGGTTCCAAGCTGACATCCATTGCAATCTTGCAGTCCAATTGCCGGCAAACTACAGGTGGGCGCGGGTAATCTTAAATTGGCGGGGGGCGGTGAGTGGCCGTTCTGTACGTTAGTACTATTAGATATTATGTCCCGCTGTGACAAAGTCAACCTTCCAAAAACTTACCTTGACAGTTTGTCCCGCGTCCCTCCCGTCTTGTATGGTGACGGTACACGACTCTGCGCTGTGTACTTTCTCCATTAACTGCAAAATACAATAAGAATTATATTACTATTACATGGGACTATAACATAATAACAGAACGATCTGAATGTCCTTCAGCAGTGGTGTTTTGATAACAGAATGTCACTCAATGTTAAAAAATGTCAATACATAACATTCACAAATAAAGTAAAATATGTAGAATTTAAATACCAAATAGATGGAGCTTATTTGGGCAGAGTTTCTGTCATTCGTGATTTAAGCGTTCTTTTTGATACATATCTATCTTTTCGCTATCATATAGTCTGGTGATTAAAGCTAATAAAATGCTAGGTGTTATAATTCGTATGTCCAAACCGTTTCGTAACAAGAGCAGCATTATTTTGCTGTATAACGCTTTGGTCCGAAGCTCCCTGGAGTATTGTTCCACTATATGGTCTCCTTATTATGTATCTTACGCAAACAGTATAGAATCCATTCAGGCTCGTTTTGTTAGGTATTTGTGTATAAGAAATGGCATCCATAAAGCTATTCCCAAGTATAATGATAGATTGATACATTTTAAACTATTAAGTTTAAAGAAACGACGAATTATTGTAGTCTCTGCTATAACATTTATATTCAATGTCATGCATGCCTATAATTTGTGTAATCACTATGTAAGTTATACTTTTTAGTGTCTGTCTATATGCACTGCTGTGATTATGCTGTTGGTGTGCTAAATAAATAAAAATAAAATAAAATAACTGGCGAAATGTGGGTGTACTATTACACCTCTGCCTACCCCTTCGGGGAAATACAGGCGTGATGTTATGTGTGTGTATGTTATATTACAATAGCCCGGTGACCGGATGTGAAGCTTGGACTCTGATACAAAAGAGAATGAAAATCACGCGCCGCCTTCAAAATGTTGTTTATGTTAAGATTTTAAAATACATACAATGATTATTTTTTACTTTTTAGTTAAGGTTTTTGAAGTCGGTTTTATTTTTTGTTAAAAAGTTTTAATTTCATACTTTTTAGTTGAGGGTTGATTCATAAATCTTTATATAACCAATTTGCGTTTTTTTTTTTTTATTAACCTTTCTATCCCACTGCTGGGCAAAGGTCTCGCTCATGTTCTTCCAAACGTCCAATCACTATCGTGAAAAAAAAACACGCATATCGGCCAAGAATACTCAGAAAAAAAAAAACACGCATATCGGCCAAGAATTCTCAGAAAAACGAACCAGTGAGCAGATCATCTAGATAGGCGAAGCTAAAATAAACTGATTTATTGAAGCTAGTTAAACAACTACTCAACCTAAGTCAATAAAATTTATATGGGACCACCGCGCGGACTTTCTCTATCAAATAAAAAAACAACCACGTAAATCGGCCCACAAATCTCGGAGTAATCGGTGTACATACATGAAAAAATAAAATGAAAAAAAAATAAAAAAAACCCGCCGAATACATAACCTCCTCCTTTTTTTGAAGTCGGTTAAAAATAAACTCTTTAATAACAGAGAAGGGTATTATGTAAAATCTTGGGCCCTGTGCAAGGAACCGTAGAATTAGTTAAATATTTTTAGACGATCAAGCACATTTTTAGGGATCCGTACCCATAGGGTGCCAAACGGGACCATATTACTCTCACTACGCTGTCCGTCCGTCCGTCTGTCTGTCACAGGACTGTATCTTCGTAACGGTAATAGATAACCAGTTGAAATTTTCACAGAATATGTGTTACTATGGTGCCTATCGCGACAAATAATAATAAAAAAAAAGTCTAAATGATGTCTGATGTCTTTTGATGAACTCTCGTAAATTAAATCAGTTTCTAACGGGTATCAGGTCGATGGGTGGTACGGAACCCTTATTAAATAAATATTTTGGGACATGTTTACACGGCACCATCTAGTACGAAAATAAGCAGAGCTTGTGCTATGGGTACTAGACAATGTATAACATAACATAACATCAAGCCTGTATTTCCCCGAAGGGGTAGGCAGAGGTGTATAGTACACCCACATTTCGCCAGTTATGTTATAGTCCCATGTAATAGGGGGCGAACCTATTGCCATTAACCGGGCACAAATCCAGACTCCGGGCTGCTACTGAGAATTTCATAATGAAAAAACTCAATAACACTTTTCCCGACCCGGGAATCGAACCCAGGACCCCACGCTCAGCAGTCAATGACAGTAGACAATGGATATAATACTTATATACTTTTTTTCGTAAATACATACATATAATATATAAGCAACACCCAGACCAACACAAACACTCATGTTCATCACACAAATATTTGTGTCCTGTGGGAATCGAACCCAAGACCTCTTGATCAGCAGTCCGACCTAGAACCACTAGACCACAGATGTCGTCAACAACAACGAGAGCGCGAGTCCAACTCGCACTTGGCCAGTTTTTTTATCATTAGCTCTAGAAATATGGCACGAATACAAATCAACACCCTGTATACAACTTTAACTCACCCTCTGTACAATTCGTATGCTCTTGTAGAAGTCCTGAGCTTCGTCTTCCGTCAGATCTCGGTTCCTCTCAGCCAAGCGGATGGGGGCTACCAAAACGTGACCGGGTAGCACACACCTGTAAACATGTACATCAACCATTACTGTCCCACTGCTGGGCACGCTTCTCGCTTCTCATTCTGAGAAGAGGCCCTCTTCTCTGAATAAGAAGCGTTTAAACCAAAAACCGGAATTACATTATGGTGTCAGTGCGTGTCGTAACGCGCCAGAAGTACGAACGGTTTTAGATTTTTTTAATTATAACACAAATTAATGTTAATTTGGTGACAAAAAATAATAATACAGTTGATCTATCCACAATTTATTTTTATTTTGCTAAGACATAAAAACTTTTTGCTGCGTTTTAAAAATATACTGTAAAGTAAAAAGCACGCGTGCATTATAAGCTACATTATGAACCTAAAAGCGGTGCAATAAGAGCCACATTACGAGCAAGAGTGTTGAAAAAGTGTGTTGTTTATATTCGATTATCACTTGCTTTTACGGTGAAGGAAAACATCGTGAGGAAACCTGCACACCTGAGAGTGCTCCATACAGTTCTCAATGGTGTGTGTAGTGCGACAACCCGCACTAGGCCAGCGTGGTGGACTAAGGCCTTAGCCTTCTCATACTGAGAAGAGGCCCGTGCCCAGCAGTGGGACAGTAATAGGCTGGTTATGTATGAATGTGTTGAAAAAATGATTTATGACTCTAACTTTGAGTTTGTAATGGCCCACACTAACCTCAAATTAACAAAAGCATAAGTAAGCTCCGACTTGAAGAAAACGCAGGATTCCGGCACTTGTACGTGTCCGAACGCGTAGCACTGCTCTGCGGGCTCCACCGAGGGGCCTGTGGGGGGCACGGAGGGACAGGGGGCACTGGTAGCGGGGAGGTCCACGTGGCAGGGCAGGAGGTCCTTGCGGAGGCTTAGGGAGTATAGGGAGTACACGTTGCGTCTGGAAAGAAGAAATGTGTGTTTTGTAGAGTAACAGTCGGCCAAACGTCAGTGGTAACACTTAAACTGCTAAAACCACCCTTACTGCTTACAAAATAAAGACGTTGTAAAGTCAAACTGTGACCACTGACGTGATGTCGACTGTACTCAATGATATTTAAAAGTACAGATATGTTACTTTCACTCGCAACTGAAGACTCGAAAACGTCCTTATTAGGACGTTTTTCTATTAATCCACATCAAGAAAGACGCTGAGCGTGACTAGTGACAAGAAAAACTTAAATGCCGTCGTGTGTGTACAGAAAGTGTTACAATTATGACACGAAAGTAACTTGAAGTAACCAACTTACTTACTTTGTAGCACTAGTTTATGTGTATTGCGCTGTCGCTGCGTACGGAACATTTTTTTCGTTTGTTTTATTAGGGTATGTCATATCTATACTTTTAAATATCATTGACTGTACTATTGTTAATCAAAGGTTTTATGCAAAAAACAAACATCTTTAACATCAAAAATGCTCCTTTTTAACACGCTTTTATTAGGTCGACCTGTATGTAACTGATTCGTAGTTGGGTATTTTTCCCAAGTCTGATTTAAAAACCGTTGTTGCGAATTCTTCTAATAATTTATCAAGTTTGTCGGATCGTTCAGAAGTTTGTATAACCCTTATGTCTGCAATTTTCACATTCAGTTCTTTCATCCAGCTTCTACCAAAAATTGGGTCAACGTTTTGATTCAATCAACTCAGCCTATCGCAGTCCACTGCTGGACATAGGCCTCTCCCAAGTTGCGCCACAACGCTCGGTCCTCTGCCTTCCGCATCCAGTCCCCCCCAGCCACGTTCTTTAGGTCGTCGGTCCACCTGGCAGGGGGGCGCCCTACGCTGCGTTTGCCGATTCGCGGTCTCCACTCAAGGACTCGTCTGCTCCAACGCAACGGCCATCGGTCCTTCGACAGACATGGCCAGCCCACTGCCACTTCAGCTTACTGATTCTACAAGCTATGTCGGTCACTCCGGTTCTTCTCCGGATAATCTCATTACGGATTTTATACTTCAAAGAAACTCCAAGCATAGCTCGCTCCATAGCTCGCTGAGGGACTTTAAATTTGTGGACTAGCCCAACTGTCAGTGTTCACGTCTCGGCACCGTAAGTCATGACAGGCAGGACGCACTGGTTGAAGACCTTTGTCTTCAAACTTTGCGGTATAGGCGACGAGAAGACTCGGCGAAGTTTGCCAAATGCTGCCCAGCCCGTTTGACGTTTTGATTGATTATGTATAATTTCCCGTTGAAGGTCTGGTCTTTATAAGTGCCTTTTACGTATGTCACTCCTGCGGGCTTGGTAATTTCACCAGTGTAGGTTCTCAATTTCATTTCAGTTTTGAAAATTTTGTTTGGTATTTTCAGGCTTTTGTATTGCTTCAGTGACATTGATGACAAGGTCGCTCCTGTATCGAATTCCATGCCAACATGTTTGTTCTCTATTTTTACTGTAATCATGTATTTTTCAGATATCTCACTTTTAATTAGGTTGATATTCCCCATGCTTTCGTTACTCATGTTACTTACATTGGATTGGATTGGTATTTACATTTCGCTGTAAACAGACTCGTGCCAGATGTCCAGCCTTCTTGCATTTCAGGCAGGTGGATTTGATGGCGCCACACTCATTAGATCGATGGTCGTCTTTGCCGCATCGGAAGCATTTTCCTTTTAAATCTCTTATCGTTATCGGAGATGAAGACGATGTAGATGTTAACTGTTTAGGTCTTTTTATTGAGCTTGTAATTCTGTTTACTATGTCCAAATTTTTGTGCATGTCTGCGGATGTGCTTATGTATTATAAGTATGTATTTACAAAAAAAAAAAAGTATATACGTATTATATCCATTGTCTAGTACCCATACCACAAGCTCTGCTTAGTTTGGGACTAGATGGTGCTGTGTAAAAATGTCCCAAAGATATTTATTTATTTATTTTATTTTATATTCTTAGGTTCTCCGATTTTCCCATTTCTATGGATGTAGCTATATGTACCAGTTTTGTAAAAGGTAGTGTATTTCTTTCTTGAAGAATTTTTGTTCTTATATCACTGTCTTTCAATCCTCGAATAAACTGTAGGGCTAGGATGCTTTCTAGGGTAGGTTTTTGACAATGTTGACATTTAAATTCGCAGTTCAAAGATTTCTTTTTTAATTCTGATGCGTATGTTGCCACTGTTTCATCTTCACTTTGTGTGCGCGTAATAAATTTGTGTTGTGACGCCCATATGCTAGGTTTAGGGTCAACGTATTCGTCTAGTATCTGTGTGAGCTCCTTAAAATTCATGTCAACTGGATCATCCGGGGAGCATAAATCGTGTAATTTCTCATGTAATTCTGGTGATAGAGCAGCAAGTAAGGTGTAAACTTTCATTTTAGCGTCTTCGATCTTGTTGAGTAAGATAATACAGTTAGTCTTTTAGTAAAGTTTGCAAAGGTTTCTTTTTAACCGACTTCAAAAAAAGGAGGAGGTTATGTATTCCGCGAGTTTTTTTTTTTTTTTTTTTTCATGTATGTACACCGATTACTCCGAGATTTGTGGGCCGATTTACGTGGTTGTTTTTTTATTTGGTAGAGAAAGTCCGCGCGGTGGTCCCATATAAATTTTATTGACTTAGGTTGAGTAGTTTTTTAACCAGCTCCAATAAATCAATTTATTTTAGCTTCGCGTATCTAGATGATCTGCTCATTGGTTCGTTTTTCTGAGAATTATTGGCCGATATGCGTGTTTTTTTTCACGATAGTGATTGGACGTTTGGAAGAACATGAGCGAGACCTTTGCCCAGCAGTGGGATAGCAAAGGTTAATAAAAAAAATATTCTCAAATTGGTTATACCTATAAACATTTATGAATCAACCCTCGCAATTTTCAACAAAAAAGTATGAAATAAAAACTTTTTAACAAAATAAAAACCGACTTCAAAAACCTTAACTAAAAAGTAAAAAATAATCCTTGTATGTATTTCAAAATCTTTTCATAAACCAAAATTTTGAAGGCGGCGCGTGATTGACCCTTTGCGTGATAATGTACAGTCGAGCGCATTATCTATAGTAATAAATAAACAGTATACGTGAACGTACCTACATGAAAATCACGCGCCGCCTTCAAAATTTTGGTTTATGAAAAGATTTTGAAATACATACAAGGATTATTTTTTACTTTTTAGTTAAGGTTTTTGAAGTCGGTTTTTATTTTGTTAAAAAGTTTTTTTCATTAAAGGGCTGGAAATTAATTTTTGGACCTCGTTCTTGGTGCGTATTTGTACTTAGCTGTGATGCTGATGTTTGTAGCGGTAAAACATGTCGATTGTCTTCGTTTTGATACATCAAAAGTTTTGTCTTTATGATGATACATTTTTATTCGAAATCGTACCTGGTTTCTATCTCTTGCTCTAGTTGTTCGTCTGGTGTTTCTAATTCTATGTTATGCTGTATTTCTTGTAATTTCTGTAATGTTTCTTGAAGTGATTGAAGTCTTGACTCTATTTCTTCATATGGTAGTGTTTCTTGACTGTTTACGTAGTTTTCTAATTTTGTAATTATACCGCGTAATGCGGCGCGGGTTTTCTTCAGTTTTTTAATATCATAATTCGACATCCTCGTCGCCAATTTATTAAATACACATTTTTATAAATTACAATATTCTTTATTTCGTTTTAATATCTAATAGACAGAGAGACGTCATCACCGCCAGCGTGACAGGCGAGGCAACTAGGTGGCCAGTATGTATTAGGGTGGATTTTGATTTTCAAATTTAAATGGGACCAACTTCGAGATATACCCTATCCATTAAAAAAAGAATCATCAAAATCGGACCACTCTGTAAAAAGCTATGCGTGGTCATAAAAAAAAAAAAATATATATATATACGCGTCGAACTGAGAACCTCCTCCTTTTTTTCGTCGGTTAAAAAATCGCTCACGAGCAGGATTCGAACCTGCGACTCCTGGCTCAGTACGCCAGTGCTTTAGCCACTAAGCTAAACCAAGTTTACCAAGTATTTTCAATAACAAAACTAACATACCTCCTATGCTGAAAAACTGGCATATTCCTCCTTATATTATTCAACTTCTCCCCGCTGATCTCTGCGACCTGGTAGCAGGGTGAGTCCTCCTGGCAGTCCGCCAGGACCTCCCCCCAGGGGTCTATGCAGACGGCGTGCCCGTACGACTTGCGTTTAGCGTTGTGGGTGCCCACTTGAGCTGCTGATATCACGTAGCATTGGTTTTCTATTGCTCGGGCTCTGGTAAAGGAATATAATAAAAAATAATAAAATAAATAAATATTTGGGACATTTTACACAGCACCATCTAGTCCCAAACTAAGCAGAGCTTGTACACTCGGCGACACATCAAGCTAGACACCCTATATACCCATAACTGCGCTACATGCAATACAGAGAATCGTCGGAAAGGGACTAAGTATCGTGGCGTCGGCCAATCACAGCGTTTGTAGCGTTGCGCCTACACAAACAGACGCACTTTTTTTGTAAAAAAAATATTGCTCATTTCAGTGACGTCAGTTAGTTCCCAACTATCGCTCGACTGAGATTAACGCGGCTGGGGTTATTGTTCCTACAGAGCAAAAATTCTTACGTAGTTGTTCCGTTCTCAAATTGTTTTTTTACTGTGTAAGTTTTTGTGCTAGTGAGTGTTGCGCAAATATTAATGGCGCCACAATTAACCCCACAACAGCGGCAGCTGATAGTTGTGTTGCGGGAAGGTGGATATACTATTAAAGAGATTAAAAGAAGGACCGGAATAACGGTGAGTGTTACTTTTAATACATTAGTGACAACGTGCCACACGGCGATAGATAGCCCCGACGACACTGACTAGTGACGATGAGGTCAACGATGTATTTCGCTGGCTCAGCAATAGCCTAGCCTAGGTATTCACTCTTGCCTTAAGGACGCGTTTGCAAATCTGACAGAAATAAGCTATTTTTCGGTAGATTTTGTGACAAAATAAAGCTAAATCATATGTAACTAATAATTACCACGGATAGATTATTTCTTTATCTTAAATATGTGTTTTTTTCTTTCTTGAAATTTTTGTTTTTTTTGTTTTTAACATTGTAAAAACGATTTTCCGTTGGTTACCTCTTCTTACAAATTAATGATATCGGGTTGAGTTTAGGAACATTTTTCTTCTAATAGTAACATATGTAGTTATAGTTGTTTAAAAATACAGCCGGTAAGCAGACATGTTCAACTCAAAAAGGTGATTAAACTATGAAAATGTTACAAATAGTTTCAGAAAAAATAATTAAATCACGTAAATTTTTTCACATATTTTATTTTTACGCGTGAATATTTTGCAGTAAGGGTTATCTTCCCTTAATTTCACTGTCTTGATTTATAGCACAAAAAAATCTACGTAACACAAAAATATAAGAGAAAACAAATATGTATATTTTTCAAGGTATCAAAAATACCTACTTATTATTCCTGAAGCTATCTATTTATGCGTGTGTGTGTGTTTGAGACGTGTCAATAAAGAGGTGCAATTGATGCGATTCGATACCTATTTATTTTGCAAACGCGTCCTTAAGAGACCCAAGTTATATGAATGAGCTATCTATTTATTTATTATTTATATAAAAAATTAGACAAACTTAGGTATACCTATGTTTTTTGCAACAGTATTTAAGTAGGTATCTGTTGATATAAAATTTAAGTTAAATATAATTTTGTTTTAGAGGACAACAATAAACTTTTGGTTGCGACGCAATGAGGAGACTGGGGGTGACCTATCAGCTCACCACCGGCAGCTCTACCAACGCGCCACCACCGCTGAGCAAGGTGTTGCTATTGTAGCGGAACATAATAATCAGACATTTTTGAACACGCAGGTTACTGCCTCACAATATAGCGTAAGTTGACTACTTTTTCTAATTACCTACGTTTATTTTATTAAATCTGAAAAAAAAAAACAGACGTTCACAAGTCACAACAGTTTTCCAACAGTAAACTGCTAACAAATCAATTAAGCGTATTTATTAGTTCGCGTGTAAGATGCAAAAATCTGACAAAAACTGAGTTTTTTAAAATCAAATTATCATAAAGTATTATGCGTCATAAACATTAAAAACATTGTGTAACTTTAACCGTTTACGCTGCGCACGCAACGTAAGCTCTAAAAGGAATATTTTTTTCCCGTTTTTGCACCCTTTATCAATTATGCTCTGCATCTATTTAAAAAAAAAATTAAAAAATATTTTACATAATATATATGTATTATGTATAGCATATAGATTTTGTTTGTTTGGTTGAACGCACTAATCTCAGGAACTACTGGTTGGAATAGAAAAATTCGTTTTGTGTTGGACAGTCCATTTATCGAGGAAGGTTTTAGGTTATACAGCATCACGCTATGACCAATAGGAGCGGAGCATAAATGAAAAATGTTGCAAAAACGGGAAAATATACTATTTATTTTTATATTTATTTAAAATATTATTATATACATTAAATATATTATATTTATGTATATTTATATTTTATATATTATATTATGAAACTGAAGAGTTTGTTTGTTTGGTTGAACGAACTAATCTCAGGAACTTCTGGTTGGAATTGAAAAATTATTTTTGTGTTGGATAATCCATTTATCGAGAAATGCTTTAAGCTATATAACATTACGCTACAACCAATATGAGCAGAGCGTAAAAGAAAAATGGTGCAAAAACGGGAAAAAATATTCCCTTGAGATCTTCGCAGTGGCGTGCAGTGTTCCGTTTGCGCCACCTAGGAGGGTGCGGCCAACGTTAGGCCGCACGTGGAGAAGGGGCTCGCCTGCTTGTGGCGGGCTGGGACCTGTCGGGGGTGGTTGTGTGAATACTCACGGGTTCCCACGCCCTTGGCTAAGGTAGTTGAAGGAACACCGTGGTGGTTTTAGTCGGTAAGAGTCCGACACTGGCTCCGCCTCAGCGGGCTGGTGTGCTCAGTATCGCGTTATCCAATTCAGTAATGGAAATCCCTATAGATCTTTCTATCTAATAGTATAAAAACGCCAAAAATCCACTTTTAGTTACTATTATTGTCAAAAAAATGTTAAAGGGCTCTTAACTATATTAGTTGTAATTCTTTTTTCAGAAAATATATTTTTTACTATTGTTTCAGGTATCAACTCAATCAATTCGACGAAGATTACAGGCCGTTGGGCTAAAGACTAGGATCCCGGCCAAAAAAATTGTATTTTCTCCTGCCCGTGCTCAGACTAGAGTAAATTTTTGTTTGCAGTATTATGATTTCGATTGGTTGTCGTCATATTTATTGTTGACGAAAAAACTTTTAAATCCGAAAATATTGAAACGGCGAGCTAACGAGAGATACACTATTGAAAACGTAATACCTAATAGGTCGAATGGTCGGCTGAGCTTGGGATTCTGGGGATGGATGAACTCTGTTGGTCCTGGCGAACTCGTGGAAATATCAGGCCACATGAACTCTGAACAGTATGTGGACATTTTACGAGATGTGATGGTGCCGACTGTGCGACTGCACCATCCGACAAGAGCTATTCATCTTTGCCAGGACAACAGTTCCGTTCATAGTGCCAGAATCGTTCAGGCGTGGCTCCAGGCTCAGCCGGATATTCACGTTATACCATGGCGTGCGAAGAGCCCGACCTCAAACCAGAACCTATGGGGGCAGATGGTTCTCAATTAGGATGTATCAGAAGTGCGCAACGTAGATAACTTGCGGCAACCGGCTATCCAAACGTGGGATATGATGAGGGGGATCCTCGTGACGTGTGCTATTGGTTACTGGAATGAAAGACAGGTTGTCATTTATAAATCACGATAGAAGTATGTGGTAAGTGTTAAACTCGCACTAGGCCCTCTGGTGTGCATTGGCCACGTGACGCGTTTGGTGTGGATTGTCTCATGTTACATAAATATTTGGCAGCCGCGGTTGTGCCGCCCCGCACCGCGTTCGATATGTGGAGAGCTCCTTACTTATGTTTGATTATTGTTCTGATTCAGTTGACTATGTGTTAATTTCTAAATATCAATAACTTTGTTAATTCATGATTATAGTGATCTCATTACCATTTTTTTTTTCAAGTTTTGATTTATGTTACTCCTATGTATTAAACTGTTGTAACTATTTTTATTGTCAATTTTTATATTGTTTCTATTGTTCGGCTCCCGAGGTAAGTCATAGCTACCTATGTTAATATGGACAGTCTGTTCTATATTTGATTGTAAATATATAAAAAAAATAGTTGACTCTGCTACTGTCTGTTATTTTTCAAGTCGTAAATATAACACTATTTAACTGTTTATACAAAATTACTGTAGCTTGAGGATGTTTCTTATACCCATTAGTAGAGAGGGTTGTAACTGAATGAATACGATTTATTTTTGTGTTGATTAAAATCTCTCATTTCAACTGTGTTGTATTAATATTTTTAACTATTGCTGGCTCCTAAGGCAACTTGAAGTTACATTTAGATTTTGACATAATTTATTAGTTATTTTATATAATAAAAATAAGAATACAAAAATATTCACCACATAAAGGCTGTGACATCTGATATTAAACTATACATTGGATTGTTAATTATTTTTAGACTTTTAGACTGATTTTATTTACTGTCGTGTAATTTCGGAGACACATTGATGACCCATGCAATGACTCTATTTAGGCCGATTTAGATAAACAAAAGCAAAATTCGCTACCGCTGTGGTTAGCGAAAAATAGCGAGTCGTATTATTCCGCCTGGTAGGTAGGTATTTGTATGAACTTCCGCGGCTATCGCGAAACTAGAATATAAATACCCGGCGGAATACCACTCGCAATTTTTCGCTAATACCCACAGCGGTATATCTGAGTAGGCCCTTAGCTAAACTTTTAAGTCATAAAGTTTTATTTGCCTTAAAAGAAAGAGGTAACTAATGTTGTTATTACATTGAAATAAATAGTTCAACGTTGTTTTTGTATTTAACCTATGAAAAATAAAGCAAGTAATCAATATTCCTCCACTTTACTGGACACGATCTTATAGTTTCAAGTTACCCCTAATCGGTTCAGTAATTTTGTTGTAAAGTGTATCAAACAGATATTTTTATCTACTTACAGGCAGACAAATCGTTTGTCCCTATGAAATTATATATTTTCCCTTAGACCAACAGGATCTGTTGGTCTAAGATTTTCCCAGGCTTCCAACTACGTTTGTGCAAAATCACGTCGAATGCTCTGTTGTGAAGTTGTGACGTAAAGAAAGTGCAAACGAACACAGTTTAGCATTTAGGAATAAAATAATTGCGCAATGCAGGTCTTACACTCACATAAACACAACACACAAAACTTCGTAAAAGTGTAGTCTTCCCGTGTATGATGCCCATAACACTTTATCAAGTTATTTAGCTATTTATTTTGTTTAGCATTGGAAAACTAAAATGCCTTTACTGCATTTGTTAATTAGATGACTAGGACCTGTTTTATCAAAAAACATACCTACTTAATATGATAAAACTTAGCAATGGACACTTCTGCCAGTGCGCACGGAAGAGAAGGTGGTTTATTTTTTCATTTTAGGTTCTTGCCTAGGGTTCATCCTATTTCTATACAAATGGCATCAAAATCAGTTCGGGGGTTTAGCCGTGAAAACGTAACAAACAGAAAGACAGAAACACTCGCATTTATAATATTATATATATACCTACCTTTTCTTGCCGTGGGGAAGTCCTCACGGACGCACTCCGCCCGGGGTAGATGGAGCCAGTGTCGGACTCTTACCGACTAAAACCATCACGGTGTTTCTTCAACTACCTTAGACGGGGGCGTGGGAACCCGTGAGTATTCACGCGTCAGGTCCCGGCCTACCACAAGCAAGCGAACACACTGCACGCCACCTCACCTCACGGGACTTTACCAGCTAACCTAGTAAGGCTTCAAGTTATTTGTTTACTTTTATGAGTAAAATTAAACAAAAAACCCTTATTACTTTTACACTCTTAATAAGAATAATAATAAAAGAGAAAAAGTAGGTAATTGAGTGAGTTTGTGTTGAGTGAACTTAAGGGAGTAACTTTCTAATTAGTCATCGTTTTTGCTAACACTAATAAAATAATGATTGATGATAAATAATATATGTATTGGCACAAAACAAACAATAGTAGGTAATATGGTGCAAAGGCGCAGCGTAACCGCATAATATCGAAAAACAAACTTGTAAGTTTAGTGCAACCGTAACCCATATTATTACGAGCTCAACTTGCTTAAAAATAATATTCATGCATAATACATATCTATAGGTATGGCATAGTATGAATAGAGCGCTGCATGAATGGCGCACCGCTTGCGCATACCGCCGCCGCCACCGCCACCGGTGCCGTGAGTGGAACGACATAACAAAAATATATCGTGCCCTCTCGCACGATTCGCAGCGTTCAACTTCTAATAGTACAAAGTCCAAACAGTCTAGGTTGATGTGTAGCCGACTGTACTATGAGTACTAGACAATGGATATATTATATATATTATACTGGGTGTAAGGGGAACGCTTCCTAAAACGAAGATAGGTGCTGGTGATTACTGATACGAAACCACGAAAAAAAAATGCGATTCTTTTTTTAGATTTTTTCATATATATGTTTTTGCTTTTTTCATACATAACCAGTTTTGGGCAGTTAAATAAAACTCATACATAATGAAAAATGCAAAAAAAATATGAAAAAGTCTAAAAAATAATCGCATTTATTTTCGTGGTTTCGTATCAGTAATCACCAGCACTATCACCTATCTTCGTTTTCGGAAGCGTTTCCCTGACACCCTGTATGTATATACATTTTTTTTTGGAACATTTTTATACAGCACCATCTAGACCCAAACTAAGCAGAGCTTATACAGTCGACTGCATGTATGACAGTGGTAACACTTCAATTCGAAAACCGCCCTTACTGCTTACGAAATAAAGATGCTGCTAATGTCAAAATGTTACACCGACGTGCGGTCGACCGTACTATGGGTACTAGACAATGAATATAATAATTACATACTTTTTTTGTAAATACATACATAATACAAAAAAAAATAAGAAAAACCCAGACCAACACAAACACTTATGTTCATCACATAAATATTAGTGTCGATTCCCACAGATCAAACCCACGACCTCGTAATCAGCAGTCCGACATTCGAACCACTAGACCACAGACGTCGTCGATAGGGGTCAATACTTCAATAGGGAAAATGACTAAATTTTTTCATTCGTTTTTATTATAAATCTCGACATTTTTCAAGAAAAATAAGCAACAGTGAAAAAACCAATAAAATATTTAACAAAATGTCCAAGTTATCATTCATCATTACAGCCGAAAGACGTCCACTACTGGACATAGGCCTCCCCCAATTAAGGGGGGGATATGCCATAATCGCCACGCTTGGCAGGCGGGTTGGCGATCGCAGTTGGTTGGTTTAATACTCAGAGAACGCTGCTGCCCATCCTCTGGTGAATCCCTTAGTCGCCTTTTACGACACCCATGAGAAGAGATAAGGGTGGTGCTATTCTTTAAGTCCGACACCACACGGTCCAAGTTATAAGCGATTTATATTTGTTCACTAGACAGAGAAAGCACTATCAAAGTATGACGTCATTGTTCAAAACCTTCATAGAGACTTGACATATCTCTGTACAATGCCCGTTTCGCACGACAAGGACAGTAAATGCTTCCACCAAAAACTTAAAAGCGTGTATCTCTTCCATTTTTTCATAGATTTTATTTTATTTTTCAACAATGTTGTCGTTTATGTACCTTCTTTTAAGTAATATAAGATTTTTGGTATTTTTTAACAGTAGTCAACTTATGTATGTATGTATGTAATTAGTTTACTTCAGTGAATTTGTCTCAGTCATTAACCTACATTATTCTCACACAATTATTTCCAATTAATCATGTAACAAATCAAGTAAAGTTAAGTTAGGGCCGAGTTCGCGGACATTGAAATAACCACTGTTTGCGAAATCAACCTGTTATTCAACAACAGATGTTTAACCATGACGCGGGAATTTTCATGTTCACGACTCCTATCTGATCATTGATTCTGAAACCGAGCGTTCTGGGAATGAAAGAACGAATGATGTAACACGATTAATCAAAATGGTCACTAAATGGCAACAACACTACGAAAAGAACGACAATATAAAACGGTTGCATATCAGGTAACTCTTCCAAAATTAAAAATCTTAGTATAATGCTACTCTATACATTTGACATATCTTTTTAATTTGGCAGGATAAGCGGTCTTGGTTGTCATAGCAACCAATTAAATACGCCATTTTGATGTTTGAATATTAGGCCGCTTACAAACTCGAAGTATATCGGGCGGGAGCGTTTCTTGAAACATGATCAAATTCTGGTAGTTGTGCTTAGCCAAAAGTAGCGGTAACATTGTGCAGGTTTCGCGCGAGCATCGTTTATAAGCCGCATTCATTTTTTTTTATTAATTATACAAAAAAATATTTAAAAAAAAATTACGTACTACCTCAATACGACAAAAACGGTTATGTTTACACATTTTTCATAAGTTTTCTCAAAGCATAAGCAATATGTTTCTTTGTTTAAGTTCGTAAAAGAAAAATGCACGCTCGAAAAACGGCAACGTATTCCGGCCCTTATTTTATATGGTTTTTATTGTAAATTTTACGAATATGATAAAATGCAATTGTTTTGTTATATTGGAGAGTAATAATCCTAATATTAATATTTTATGCAGCATAGACTCTTCTAAAATTACAAAAAACAATCAAATACAGAATATCAATGAATAACCTCAACAATTTCAACCATCAAACGTCAAAAATGTCTTGTTTAAATACCCGGTTAGTACTTAAACGACGTCCCCGACTTCGGTTAGAAAAATCGATTGATTACTGTGATATAACGGTTGGTTATCGTTGGTGAACACCAAAGTTCGGGTTAAACATCTGGTTTTTACATAAACATCTGTTATCTTCTGGGTGAACTTGCCCCTTAGTTAGTTAAGTTAGTGTTTAAGTTTATAACACCTTTTTATACCATGTTTTATGCAAATAAATATATTCTATTCTAAATCATAACATAATAACATAACATAATATCACGCCTGTATTCCCCCGAAGGGGTAGGCAGAGGTGTATAGTAGGTACACCCACATTTCGCCAGTTATGTTATAGTCCCATGTAATAGGGGGCGAACCTATTGCCATTAACCGGGCACAAATCCAGACTCCAAGCGCCTACTGAGAATTTCCTAATGGAAAAACCCAATAACACTTTGCCCGACCCGGGAATCGAACCCAGGACCCCACGCTCAGCAAAAAAATCTATTAAATTAATCTTTTTTATTCTATTTATCTATTTATTGCACCACCCTTACCCCCCCCCCCCCTTACTCTTATCTCTTCTCATGGGTGTCGTAAAAGGCGAATAAGGGATTCACCAGAGGATGGGCAGCAGCGTTCTCTGAGTATTTAACCAACCAACTGCGATCGCCAATCCGCCTGCCAAGCGAGCGATTATGGCATATCCCCCCAACATACATATGCTTTTGGGAGGCCTATGTCCAGCAGTGGATATCTTTCGGCTGAAATGATGATGATGATTTATTATAAATCATTGTACTAATATTATTTGAAAAGAGTATATCCATGGAGTTTCTTGCCGGCTCTTCGCCATAGGACCAAGTTTTTGGGACCGTGCAACTAGAATGAATGAATGAATGAATGAATGAATGAAATGAATGAAAAAAAAAACATAATTTAGATTCATAATTAAGACGCTGACAACAGCCAAATACCCCAAATAGGCTTCTTTTAAAAACATTTTTAGCTGTATCTATTCAGTTTGTGGCAGTGAAAAAAATATATGTTAATCTTGATCGTATTTTCTGAAACTGTGTTGTGCCCAAAACACGTTTTCTTGAAGTTTTCTCGATAGAAAAGAATTGTAAACTAACCTCTTAAAACATGCTTTAAAGCAAACAATCTCTATTATTTACTAAATATTATAAATAAAATTAAGATAACATTTGAGAAAGACAATAATCTAAACATTTGTTGTTTCTGTTTTTCAAATAAGCTTTTAGTTTTTAATTTAAAAAAAAAATTGTTTATTTTCATTCAAGTTGAGCGGCGTATCCGACGTCCCTCGGCTCGTTGCCTCTCTTTCAGTTCTGTACGAAACGACAGTGACTGCAGAGGTCTGATTTTTTAAGTGTTGTCAGCCTCTTAACGTTTTGGAAGTGCAAGTAAAATGCTTATTCGAAATAAAAACTTCTGACTGACTTTATACATAGCCCATAAGCCCCTTTTTACCTGAGTAAGACATGCCAATGCGCTACGCCGGTGTGCTGTGTAAAAGCAGAAGGGTAGGTCAGTATTTACCTGAGTAAGACATGCCAATGCGCTACGCCGGTGTGCTGTGTAAAAGCAGAAGGGTAGGTCAGTATTTACCTGAGTAAGACATGCCAATGCGCTACGCCGGTGTGCTGTGTAAAAGCAGAAGGGTAGGTCAGTATTTACCTGAGTAAGACATGCCAATGCGCTACGCCGGTGTGCTGTGTAAAAGCAGAAGGGTAGGTCAGTATTTACCTGAGTAAGACATGCCAATGCGCTACGCCGGTGTGCTGTGTAAAAGCAGAAGGGTAGGTCAGTATTTACCTGAGTAAGACATGCCAATGCGCTACGCCGGTGTGCTGTGTAAAAGCAGAAGGGTAGGTCAGTATTTACCTGAGTAAGACATGCCAATGCGCTACGCCGGTGTGCTGTGTAAAAGCAGAAGGGTAGGTCAGTATTTACCTGAGTAAGACATGCCAATGCGCTACGCCGGTGTGCTGTGTAAAAGCAGAAGGGTAGGTCAGTATTTACCTGAGTAAGACATGCCAATGCGCTACGCCGGTGTGCTGTGTAAAAGCAGAAGGGTAGGTCAGTATTTACCTGAGTAAGACATGCCAATGCGCTACGCCGGTGTGCTGTGTAAAAGCAGAAGGGTAGGTCAGTATTTACCTGAGTAAGACATGCCAATGCGCTACGCCGGTGTGCTGTGTAAAAGCAGAAGGGTAGGTCAGTATTTACCTGAGTAAGACATGCCAATGCGCTACGCCGGTGTGCTGTGTAAAAGCAGAAGGGTAGGTCAGTATTTCTGCCTTCAATATGCTTAGTGACGTGCTAAGTTCTGGGAAACGCATGTCGTAGCAGATTCCAAGACCTGGAGAAGAAATATTATTATTAAACATTGTCTAAAACAATCCCAGTGGTTCTGAAGAAAAAACTAAATAAGTAAAAAACATTTTTTTTTCTCCAAAACTAGTTCGAATATTTCATTATTACTTCATTGATTCATTAATTACTTATTTTTTACATTTTTAAATATTTTTACAAACTATATAAAAATATAAACATTTTAAAATATACAAAAATAGTAGCAAAGGTCCAACAAGCTACCGGCGGTCAGGGCCTCAGTGAGAGGAACCTCCTCACGATACGCGCCGTGTCATGCAGCGATGCAGAAAGCGGTACTTCTTACCGCTTTCTGCATCAAGCCCTTGACCCAGCCACCCAATAAGAGCCTCTGTAGGTGTTGGTCGAGGCTCTTTGCGATAATTCCATTTGCCGTAACGACAATCGGCACGATGACTACTGAGTCTACATCCCACATATCGACTATTATTATTATGAGCCTCCTGGGCAAAGGCCTCCCTCCATTTCTTGCGCTTTTCCCGATCCCGAATCGAAAAAAAATCGAAAGTTTCATATTTATGACAAAAATTATTTATTTATTATATTCTTTATTGTACATTACACCAAACGAAAACAAAGACAATAGTTTACAGAAAGATTAAGTAAGTACAAAATTACTATTTTAAGATAAAAAAAATCTTGTGGAAGACATCTGTGCTCACTCCTTATTTATTTAAAACTTAGATATTTACCCATTATGAACTATTTTACGAAAATTTTTACTAATATATGCTAGTCTACAACTTTGTCAGACTTTAAAAAAAACCAGAAGTAAATCTTTGTATGACTACAGTACTAGTAATTAAGTACAGAAATATAGAAAACAGTTCATTCAAACTTCTAGGACTTTTTACTTTTTACTTTTTTTTAGACTTTTTTTTTTTTTTTTTTTTTTTCTTTTTACTTTTTTTTGTTTTCTTTTTATCAGTTCCGAAAAATAAATTCAACCTGTAATTCAAGCATCTTCTAACTCGATTTTCTTATAGTTTGTAGTTTGCTATTGCCATTCATTCGATATTATGTAAAAAATAAAAACTGTGTAATTTATTTATTTATTTAATTCTTTATGCACAACTGGGTACAAAGGCGGTCTTAACGCCATAGGCGTTCTCTACCAGACAACCAATTCTAATTTCTAATAACTATTTTTCTTTTCTAGTCCCATAACATTGTTACTTAACCCTTACACGACCATAAGGTAACCAAGAGTAATTATTAGTGTCTAACTGGTTTATTTAGTTTATTTAGAGAGTTTATTTTGCTTTGAAGAGTAAAGGAATGAAAGTTAATGTTAGTAAGACAAAAGTTTTGGTTTTTGAAAAGGAAGAAGTTATGACAGAGTGCAATATTTTGATAGGTGATGAAAAGGTGGAACAAGTGAAAGATTTTGTATACCTGGGTTCCATGTTTACGAGAGATGGCAAGCATGTGAAGGATATTGAAAGGAGAGTGAGTGCTGGTAATCAGGTGAATGGGGCACTACACACCTTCATGAACAGCCGCAAAGTGTCGGAAAAGGCACGGCTGGCTGTTCATGGGGGAGTGTTAGTGCCTACACTTATGTATGGTAGTGAAAGTTGGGTATGGCAGAAGAAACATGAAAGCAGAATAAATGCAGTAGAAATGAGAGCTTTGAGAAGTATGTGTGGTGTAACTTTGAGAGATAAAGTAAGGAATAACATGATAAGGGAGCGTTGTGGAGTGAAAGAAGATGTAGTGACAAAGATTGAGAAAGGTATGTTAAGATGGTTTGGACATATAGAGAGGATGGACGAGAGGAGATTGACGAAACAAGTATATGAAGCGAGTGTGGATGGAAGAGTTGGAAGAGGACGACCTCGGCGAACGTATCGAGATCAAATCGCGGATGTTCTCAAAAAATGCCAGGTTAAGAGTTCTCTAAACCGACGAGCATGCATGACGAGGTTAATGGACGTAGATGAAGCGAAAGAGGTGTGTCAGGATCGTAGCAGGTGGAAATCCATAGTCTCTGCCTACCCCAATGGGAAACAGGCGTGATAATATGTATATATGTATTTAGAGATAAAATGAATGAACCAAGCATCTCAATAACAGGAAGATCATAGTTTTTTTGGAATTTCTTGGGAAACATTTTTCCCAGTAGACCTTAAAGGTAAAAACAATCAATACTACGGTTTGCAGAACAATATTTTGTATTTTTATGTTTTTACATAACAACATCACGCCTGTATTTCCCCGAAGGGGTAGGCAAAGGTGTATAGTACACCCACATTTCGCCAGTTATGTTATAGTCCCATGTAATAGGGGGCGAGCCTATTGCCACTGACCGGGCACAAATCCAGACTCCGGGCTGCTACTGAGAATTTCCTAATGAAAAAACCCAATAACACATTGCTCGACCCGGGAATCGAACCCAGGACCTCACGCTCAGCAGTCGCGCTTGCAACCACTAGACCAAAGAGGCAGTATGTAGTATGTCCTTTATAATAAGTATTTTTCTTTTCTAGTCCCATAACATTGTGATTTAAACAAATCAATGTAATTTTATGGAAAAAAAATATTTAAATCAATCAACCCTAATTTCAATAACATGTTACATAAACTCACCAACTTTTCCTATAGGAGTATCAACCGGTGTCACGATATGGTTGCCAGGGTTACAAAAGTCGCTCTCTTTTAACCGAACTTTCCTCTCCGGTATCTCTACGTCAAATAGATGCAATTTCCTGTAAGTTTGCACTATGTTGCCTTTATTGTCTATGATTATGTGAGTGTTGCTCACTTTTGAAGGGTGTTCGGGATCCTAAAAAAAAGAAAAATAACCAAGTGTGAGTTTGAGTTGGTCGTCGTGAGTTCTGTACTTTATTTAGAGCACAAATATGGCTAAGGACACATTCAAAACAATACCGTTCTTTGTATGTTCTTATACAAAAAATATTGACAAAAATTATTATAATTAATAAAAATAACTTTTTTTTTTATAGTATAGGATGGCGAAACGATCTAAAGGCTCACCTGATGTTAAGCGGTTACCTTTGCCCATAACAACTTCAATACCACCTAGGCTGTTACCTAAATGGTACCGCAAGTCGGTTCGCCAAACTGAGACATGAAGATGGAAAGTCTCATGTGATTGTAATTTCACCGGCACCCGTACCCTTCAGACCGAAACACAGCAATGCAAGCATCACTATTTGGCAGAGAAGTAGGTACATAACATCACGCCTTTATTTCCCCGAAAGCGTAGGCAGAGATGTATAGTATATTCATGTTTTTTTTTCCTCGATATTGTTGAAAAACGTCGTATAAAACGTGTGAACAATATTCATAATACCCTCGGCTTTATTACGCCCTCGCCTTTGGCTTGGGCTGCAATCCAGCCTCGAGTGTAATGAACATCTTAGCTCACTTGTATCATAATGTACTATAGACACACGTGAGTCTACAGGCCTTACAAGCGAAATGGAAAAACATTTAAAAAATATTCTCAATTTACTAAATGCATACACAGCTCGAAATAGATTTGTGCTTATCAATTTTGTGCATATTTTTGTCACATTGAGTTGATAACGCAATCTTAAAGACTACTTAAAGGATTTTGATAAAGGTTTTACTGTTCTCTGACTTTTTCTGTTATTTCAACAAATAGCATTTTTTATGGCATCCTGTCAATTTCCTACTGCACAAATCAATCGATTTACGAGGTTAAGCTGCGCTTGTGGCGGTTATACCTCAGATGGGTGACCATTCCTTACAATGGTGTCCATTCTCTTGTTCACGAACTAAACTTATTTTAATCTATCGCTCTCTTTTACTAATAGTAGATACAAGAAGGGGAAGGCAACAATTTTATTATTTTTAACGCATTTACGCATGCGAAGCGAAATCTAAAGATTTAAATTGTGAAAAGAAAAAACCGATTTTTAATTAATCAAAGAAAAAAAAATTATGCGAAAGATTTTTTCTTTTCACAATTTAAATCTTTTAATTTTATAACTGTCAAATTAGTTTACGTGTCACATTTCTTCATATTTTAGTCGGCACGTTCCGAGAACACGACTAAATTTGTATTGAAATTTTAATTGAAACTTATTTGTCAAATATTTGTATGCTTTTATAGCCAAACATGGATGAACTTCACATATTGTAACAACCCTTTTACCTGTGTTTACAAATAAATAAATTCTATTCTATTCTATTCTAAACTTGTATTTTTTTATAGTATAGGATGGCGAAACGAGCTAAAGGCCACCTGATGTTAAGCGGTTACCTTTGCCCATAACAACTGCAATACCATCTAGGCTGTTGCCTAAATGGTACCGCAAGTCGGTTCGCCAAACTGAGACATGAAGATGGAAAGTCTCATGTGATTGCCATCCCTTTCTTTTATCTACTATTAGTAAAAGCGGGCGATAGTTTAAAATAAGCTTAGTTCGTGAACAAGAGAATCGACACCCATATATTATAAGCTGCGTTTAACTAGACTGAAGCAGATCTCAACATATTAATGTAGGAAGGGGGTCCAAATAATTACCTACACCGTTTTCATGAATTTATTCTTTATAAATAAAAACTTTTTAACAAAAAATAAAACCGACTTCAAAAACCTTAACTAATAAGTAAAAAATAATCCTTGTACGTATTTCAAAATCTTAACATAAACCAAAATTTTGAAGGCGGCGCGTGACTGTCCCTTTGCGTCATGTAAATATAATGTACTGTCGAGCGCTTATCTATAGTAAAAAAACAGTTTATGTGAACGTACATGAAAATCACGCGCCGCCTTCAAAATGTTGTTTATGTTAAGATTTTAAAATACATACAATGATTATTTTTTACTTTTTAGTTAAGGTTTTTGAAGTCGGTTTTATTTTTTGTTAAAAAGTTTTTATTTCATACTTTTTAGTTGAGGGTTGATTCATAAATGTTTATATAACCAATTTGAGAATATATTTTTATTAACCTTTGCTTTCCCACTGCTGGGCAAAGGTCTCGTTCATGTTCTTCCAAACGTCCAATCACTATCGTGGAAAAAAAACACGCATATCGGCCAAGAATTCTCAGAATGAGGAACCAATGAGCAGATCATCTAGATACGTAAAGCTAAAATAAACTGATTTATTGAAGCTGGTTAAAAAACTAATTAACCTAAGTCAATAAAATTTATATGGGACCACCGCGCGGACTTCCTCTACCAAATAAAAAAACAACCACGTAAATCGGCCCACAAATCTCGGAGTAATCGGTGTACATACATGAAAAAAAAAAAAAAAAAAAAACCCGCGGAATACATAACCTCCTCCTTTTTTTGAAGTCGGCTAAAAAAGTAAAAAATAATCCTTGTACGTATTTCAAAATCTTAACATAAACCAAAATTTTGAAGGCGGCGCGTGACTGTCCCTTTGCGTCATGTAAATATAATGTACTGTCGAGCGCTTATCTATAGTAAAAAAAACAGTTTATGCGAACATACATGAAAAACACGCGCCGCCTTCAAAATTTTTGTTTATGTTAAGATTTTGAAACACATACAAGGATTATTTTTTACTTTTTAGTTAAGGTTTTTGAAGTCGGTTTTATTTTTTGTTAAAAAGTTTTTATTTCATACTTTTTAGTTGAGGGTTGATTCATAAATGTTTATAACCAATTTGAGAATATGTTTTTTATTAACCTTTGCTATCCCACTGCTGGGCAAAGGTCTCGCTCATGTTCTTCCAAATGTCCAATCACTATCGTGAAAAAAAAACACGCATATCGGTCAAGAATTCTCAGAATAATCATTGTATGTATTTTAAAATCTTAACTTAAACAACATTTATAAGGCGGCGCGTGGTTGACCCTTTGCGTCATGTAATGTACAGTCCAGCGCAATATCTATAGTAAAAACAGTTTATGTGAACGTACATGAAAATCACGCGCCGCCTTCAAAATGTTGTTTAAGTTAAGATTTTAAAATACATACAATGATTATTTTTTACTTTTTAGTTAAGGTTTTTGAAGTCGGTTTTATTTTTTGTTAAAAAGTTTTTATTTCATACTTTTTAGTTGAGGGTTGATTCATAAATGTTTATATAACCAATTTGAGAATATATTTTTATTAACCTTTGCTTTCCCACTGCTGGGCAAAGGTCTCGTTCATGTTCTTCCAAACGTCCAATCACTATCGTGGAAAAAAAACACGCATATCGGCCAAGAATTCTCAGAATGAGGAACCAATGAGCAGATCATCTAGATACGTAAAGCTAAAATAAACTGATTTATTGAAGCTGGTTAAAAAACTAATTAACCTAAGTCAATAAAATTTATATGGGACCACCGCGCGGACTTCCTCTACCAAATAAAAAAACAACCACGTAAATCGGCCCACAAATCTCGGAGTAATCGGTGTACATACATGAAAAAAAAAAAAAAAAAAAAACCCGCGGAATACATAACCTCCTCCTTTTTTTGAAGTCGGCTAAAAAAGTAAAAAATAATCCTTGTACGTATTTCAAAATCTTAACATAAACCAAAATTTTGAAGGCGGCGCGTGACTGTCCCTTTGCGTCATGTAAATATAATGTACTGTCGAGCGCTTATCTATAGTAAAAAAAACAGTTTATGCGAACATACATGAAAAACACGCGCCGCCTTCAAAATTTTTGTTTATGTTAAGATTTTGAAACACATACAAGGATTATTTTTTACTTTTTAGTTAAGGTTTTTGAAGTCGGTTTTATTTTTTGTTAAAAAGTTTTTATTTCATACTTTTTAGTTGAGGGTTGATTCATAAATGTTTATAACCAATTTGAGAATATGTTTTTTATTAACCTTTGCTATCCCACTGCTGGGCAAAGGTCTCGCTCATGTTCTTCCAAATGTCCAATCACTATCGTGAAAAAAAAACACGCATATCGGTCAAGAATTCTCAGAATAATCATTGTATGTATTTTAAAATCTTAACTTAAACAACATTTATAAGGCGGCGCGTGGTTGACCCTTTGCGTCATGTAATGTACAGTCCAGCGCAATATCTATAGTAAAAACAGTTTATGTGAACGTACATGAAAATCACGCGCCGCCTTCAAAATGTTGTTTAAGTTAAGATTTTAAAATACATACAATGATTATTTTTTACTTTTTAGTTAAGGTTTTTGAAGTCGGTTTTATTTTTTGTTAAAAAGTTTTTATTTCATACTTTTTAGTTGAGGGTTGATTCATAAATGTTTATATAACCAATTTGAGTTTTTTTTTTATTACCCTTTGCTATCCCACTGCTGGGCAAAGGTCTCGCTCATGGTCTTCCAAACGTCCAATCACTATCGTGAAAAAAAAACACGCATATCGGCCAAGAATTCTCAGAATGAGGAACCAATGAGCAGATCATCTAGATACGTAAAGCTAAAATAAACTGATTTATTGAAGCTGGTTAAAAAACTACTTAACCTATGTCAATAAAATTTATATGGGACCACCGCGCGGACTTTTTCTACCAAATAAAAAAACAACCACGTAAATCGGCCCACAAATCTCGGAGTAATCGGTGTACATACATGAAAAAAAAAAAAAAAAAAAAAAAAAAAAAAAAAACCCGCGGAATACATAACCTCCTCCTTTTTTTGAAGTCGGTTAAAAACGAACCAATGAGCAGATCATCTAGATAGGCGAAGCTAAAATAAACTGATTTATTGAAGCTGGCGGCGCAGCGTGGGTAGGCCCCCCACAAGGTGGACCGACGACCTGGTGAAGGTCGCGGGAATCCGCTGGATGCGGAAGGCACAGGACCGGTCGTTGTGGCGATGTTTGGGGGAGGCCTATGTCCAGCAGTGGACGTCTTTCGGCTGAAATGATGATGATGATGATGATTGAAGCTAGTTAAAAAACTAAAAATTTTGAAGGCGGCGCGTGACTGTCCCTTTGCGTCATGTAAATATAATGTACTGTCGAGCGCTTATCTATAGTAAAAAAAACAGTTTATGCGAACATACATGAAAAACACGCGCCGCCTTCAAAATTTTTGTTTATGTTAAGATTTTGAAATACGTACAAAGATAATTTTTTACTTTTTAGCTAAGGTTTTTGAAGTCGGTTTTATTTTTTGTTAAAAAGTTTTTATTTCATACTTTTTAGTTGATAATTCACAGAAAAACGAAACTATTATAAATCATCTAGGTAAGCGAAGCTAAATTAAACTGATTTACTGAAGCTGGTTAAAAAACTACTCGACCTAAGTCAATAAAATTTATATGGGACCACCGCGCGGACTTCCTCTACCAAATAAAAAAACAACCACGCAAATCGGCCCAGAAATCTCGGAGTAATCGGTGTACATACATGAAAAAAAAAAACCCGCCAATACATAACCTCCTCCTTTTTTTGAAGTCGGTTAATAAAGAAGTAGGTAGGCATATCTATACTACTTTGAATTAACTGAAAAGTTAGTCGAGTCGGTTAAGAAACACTGTTTCTTAATAAGATATCGCTGACGTCACCCAAAGACGCGCCAAGTGGATGAGAATTTCGTTACCACGAGCAGTGTTCACGGTAGCTTAGTGGCTAAAGCACTGGCGTACTGAGCCAGGAGTCGCAGATTCGAATCCTGCTCGTGAGCGATTTTTTCATTCCACAATTTAAATCGTAAGATTTCGCTTCGCATGCGTAAATGCGTTAAAAATAATAAAATAATTATTCTTACAATTTCTTTTTCTCCGTAATGAATGGCGTCCTCCTCTCTCCCTCACTCATTCATTCCTCTCTCTCATTCATTGCTGCATTCATAAATAGGCTGTTCTAGTTATTACGTTCCGAAACACTTTATAATAAGATTATACTTAATGAAATAAAATAAAATCCTACATTAATTTTAATGTAAAAATTTATTTTATTCGCGCAATTTGTATCGTTACGATATAAATTGTGGAAAGAAAAATTCGCTCATAAGCAGGACTCAAAACTGCGACTCTTGGTTCAGTACACCAGCGCTTTAGCCGCTAACCTACCGTGAGCTTTCTAATATTGCATTATTTTCTGTTATAGAACTGCAACGAGTATGAGATGCTTACAATTTTTTTATAAGTGATTAACATGTAAAATGTAACTATCATGTGGCCATTACATACCATACCATACCGCAAAGTTTGAAGACAAAGGTCTTCAACCAGTGCGTCCTGCCTGTCATGACTTACGGTGCCGAGACGTGGACACTGACAGTTGGGCTAGTCCACAAATTTAAAGTCGCTCAGCGAGCTATGGGGCGAGCTATGCTTGGAGTTTCTTTGAAGGATAAAATCCGTAACGAGATTATCCGGAGAAGAACCGGAGTGACCGACATAGCTTGTAGGATCAGTAAGCTGAAGTGGCAGTGGGCTGGCGATGTCTGTCGAGGGACCGGTGGCCGTTGGAGCAGACGAGTCCTTGAGTGGAGACCGCGTATCGGCAAACGCAGCGTAGGGCGCCCCCCTGCCAGGTGGACCGAAGACCTAAAGAACGTGGCTGGGGGGGACTGGATGCGGAAGGCAGAGGACCGAGCGTTGTGGCGCAACTTGGGAGAGGCCTATGTCCAGCAGTGGACTGCGATAGGCTGAGTTGATTGATTGATGTGGCCATTAATGTTTTTACAGTAATTCTATATATTCCTGCCTATCTGTTGTCTAGCAGTATGAGTCTGTCATGGTCACTTCAATGTCATGCTGATGGTGCCGTTAGTGTCGGGTCGTTATGTTCCCTTCAATATGGTTGAGTTAAGCGATGGCTGATGCTCGCGTCATGTTCGTGAACGGGTGCCGTCTGTCGGGACAGCTCGGCTCCTACATACTATGGCAACTCTTTTTACGTTTATTTCTAAAGGCAATATTCTCACTTTGAAACTCTTGTTTAGTACATTTGATTAAAATTAATTTAAAAAAAATTATGACGTCAATATGTAAGGCGTAGTTTGTTCGGAAAGTTGCCACGCATGAATCGCAAGTAAAATTGTGATTAGGGGGCGTCCATAAATTACGTGAGGTGTTTTTTAATATTTATCTATTTCTGTGCTATACCATAAGGATAGAAAATAATACTAGTATTTTATGGCTATACACCAACCAGGCTCTAACCAAATTCTTATATTGTCTCGAATTAAAACATACCAACCTTTTCATGAACTCCGCCCATAGACAACCAAACATTATGCTTAGCTGCCAGCTCTCTGTAGTTACAAACTGTGGCGCCCCCTATGATCGGCTCAGCAAAGTTCAACGTGTCATTCTTATTATCACAGAGATAGTCGCACGCTTCCGGAAAGAAGAGCATCTGGAAAATATAATCATAACATAACGCATAATATGTGCCCTATGTCCAGCAGTGGACGTTTTTCGGCTGAAATGATGAACGCATAACAAAGCGAAGCAAGGACTGCGCGGATTGTACGATCTGCAAGGTTAAGCTGCATTTGCCGCGGTCTGTCTGTGGATGGGTGACCGTTTCGTTACACATCGAGACCCCTCCGTGCCTCGGAGAGCTCGTTAAGGTGTCGGTCCGGTTGTCATACGAATATCTATGGCAGTCGTTACGGGTAGTCAGAAGCCTGTAAGTCTGACAACTGGTCTAACCTCCGAATGTCAGTATTACCCAGTAACTGGGTTGCGGGGGTCTGATGGCAGTCGCTCCGTGTAAAATACTGATGTTCAGCCGCATCTGGCTAGACTGGAAGCCGACCCCAATATAATTGGGAAAAGGCTCGGAGGATAATGATGATAACGCATAACATTACATCAAGCCTGTATTTCCCCGAAGGGGTAGGCAGATGTGTATAGTACACCCACATTTCGCCAGTTATGTTATAGACCCATGTAATAGGGGGCGAGCCTATTGCCATCAACCGGGCACAAAACCAGACTCCGGGCTGCTACTGAGAATTTCCTAATGAAAAACCCAATATCACTTTATTTTACCAGGATCTCATACTTAGCGGTTGCGCTTGCGACCTTGCGATATACAAAGTATTATTGAATTAACTCAAAACCTGACACTAATTTGTTCAGAATGGAGAGTTGAATCCATTACACTACTTTTTAACATAGGTTAAATTTTTACCAAAAAAATATTTTCATATCATGCCGAGTCTAAAAGTTTCATACGACGACGCGACGTGGCGCTGAGCGCAAAGGCGAGCGAGACCCAGTAACTTTTGGGTAACATTTGTTTCCTAAAACTATTAAGACTTAACTTAATTTTAAGAGGTTTTTCACTTCCGACACAGTAGCATCGAGAGTTGCACGTTCGTGAATGAATCTAGCGCTATGAATCGATTAGAGTAACCGTGATACCAAAAATTACAAATATCTTCTACAATAATAAATTAAAATTAAATAATTACATTCCATATAAATTTATTATAATAAAAACTTGTTGGGGTGTCTGAGGTTTTGAGTTATTCAATTAACATGTTGTATTCATAGTTTAATAATAACAAATCATCTCAATCATCTCATTGGATTGAGCTAAATGACCCGAAAATCCTCTCCACTGATCGTCATTACTATCCCAGAATTGTATGAGAAGCGATTGAGATAAAGAAATATAAAAATTTCAATCGGGAAGTGGATATAGGTTGTCCTCCTCGTGGAATCCAGTAATCGAGAAGTGTTCGCGTCGTGGTATGTCTACATGTATGTCCGCCAAAACTTTCAGCATTATGTGTCGTGATTCAGCATATCTTGTTACGGACAGCGACGTTACGAAAAACCAACCGCGGGTAGTTCGAGAAAACACCCGCCGCTCAAGACGATGACACCCACATACTTCAGTCTGCTCGTGACCACGGCCAATGCAACTTGACCGAAACGTCGAGGTTAGTCAAAATGTTTGTTATATTTTGATTTAATTGTGCGCGACAAGTCCCGTAAACATAGTTCAATATAAATCATCTCAATTTAAAAGACAAATGCATAACATAACCAGCCCATTACTTTTCCACTGCTGGGCACAGGCCTCTTCTCAGAATGAGAAGGATTCAGGCCTTAGTCCACCACGCTGGCCTACTGCACATTGCCGGAATACACACACCATATAGAACTTTATGGAACACTCAAATATGCAGATTTCCTCACAATTTAATCCTTCCCCTTTAACCCTTTAGGTTTTGATGAGTGAGTTTGGGAGTATCAAGATATATGACATAAATGCCTGTATAGTGTGATTGCAGTGACTTAGAAGCTTGATTTTTTTTTACAGCTTGGGACCATAGACTTAGTATTTGATATTAATTTCAACTTGATATCTCAACCCGTTTTTGATATAAAAATTCTTGACAGCCAGACAGACAGACAGACAACAAAGTGATCCTTTAAGGGTTCTGTTTTTATCTTTTGAGGTACGGACTCCTAAAAAGACTTTAGATTTAAAAAGACTAGATATTTGACTTTATTATTTTTAACACATTAACCCCCCGTTTCCAAAAGACTGATCAACACAAAAATTTACTAATCAACTGTCAAATCTCAGGTCAAGCGATGTGATTGGTTGTTAGTATTTTTGCTGACCAATCACAGGAGCTGACATTAGATTTGACAATAGATCAAATTGATCAGCCTTCCAGAAACTGGGGGTTACACATGCAATTCTTTATATCTATAAATGTCTTTCTTTCTTTCAATAGCTACACCATACCTCTACATTTTCTGTAACCGCTTTGCTGATTAAATTGCTGACTACTTCCATATTTGCTGTCTTATCTGCTGTAGATGTCATTTGACATACGGCTATCCTCTTAATGCTTCCCATGCTGCGGCTACTTGCTTGTCTTATGAAATCTAAACGAGTCACTCTAGTTAAAAGCTTTAAGTGCCAATTCTGTGGAAAAAAAGGTTTATTTTATTTTCTTCTGTTTTATAAATTGGTATATAATGTGATTTATGAATTCATAATTATGTATGTATCGATAATATTTTATAGCCGATAGATATTTATTAGATGATTATTGATGAATGAGATTTTTGAGTGATATATAGCCAGTAGGAACGTACAACTTAGCAAAATACCGGTCGACCTTCCAAAGTTTATTGTCTTATTGATAAGACAGTTGCAAATATTGATAGTATTATGTAAATAATTAAATTTATAGGTATTTTGCACAAAGTTAACCTCTAACTAAAGATTATAGTAAAAACTTTAAGTATTTCTTACCCGCATCATATGACCTAGAATAAAGGTTTTGGAAGTAGTTTTATGTTTAAATAAAAATTGTTGATAAAAGCTAAACCATACGATATTTTCTCTTGGTTTCCACTTTTTTGACACTCGCTTTCTGGGTTGCCAGACGCGCCTAAGTCTAAATGAATTATCTAATTATCGTACGGACGTTTAAAAATTTACGTACCAGACAAAAAAAAAATCGTACAAGTATGAAATACTCAGTTTTTTCAGGGATGAGTACCGTCGACCCCACTTTAGTGGTAACACTTGAATTTCAAAAACCACCCTTTCTGCTCACGAAAAAGAGACGCTGTCAGTGTCAAACTGTTACCACTGACGTGCGATTGACTGTGCAAGTCTAATATCGTTTCTAATATTTTAAAATTAGGGAATAACAGCCTACTCCCGTGGCTTCGCCCGCGTATGTTTCGGTTTTTCATAGAAAAATGTTATTGCTGAACCCTTGGAAACTGTTTATCTTTCCGGGATAAAAAGTAGCCTATCTGCTAATTTTGGTTATGGTCTATCTGTCTATGCAAATTGTATCCAAGTTACCAGTTTCAGCGTGATTAAAGGATAATAAAAAAACAAACATCCATATTTTCGCATTTAAAATATTAGTAGAAATAGGATTATGGTATTAGGTGAAAGATTATCGTACATAGTATTGAGCCATTGCGATGTTTCGGATCACTCCCTTGATTTTTTAGGTTCACCCATAATTCATGGTATCTGTAGTGTCTGTCGTGTTCGTGTATAATTTGTAGTTTCTACGAATTCAAACTGTGATTTCCAGAAGTCAAAATTATCGTACTTTTGCGTACGATACTTCATTTTGTATTGTACATCGTACCAGAGGCGAAATTATCGTACATGTACGACATATATCGTAGGTCTGGCATCACTGCGACAAAATTAATTATTGCGTTTCCTTTCACTGCAAGATATTTTATATAGGAAGGGAAGGAAACCTAGTTTTAATAAGTTATTTTCATGCACAAAGTGTTTTAGTAAAATTTGATTTAATTTCATAGTTAAGTATATTGTATTCGTATTCGTAATATTGTATTAAGATAGAAAAGTTAACTTTTTTTTTTTGGAATTTTAGCATTTTATACAGTAAAGACTGCGTGTAATGTAATGAAAACTAAGACAACACTGAGTCGTTCAAAAACTTGAATAATAAAATATATGTAATGATGTAATCGTGAACTTTTAGCAAAATTATAATTTTAGCAATAATAAAAGACAAAAATCATAATAGTACGCTTTAGTTCAACATCATTTATTTATATACGTATTTTTTGAATGGAAAAATCAAGTATTTTCATATTGATTCTATTAATTCCGTTTACATTCATTAGTGAAAATTTTCATTCTGAACGCACGATCAGTCTAGAAAAATCTGCTGATTGTCGTCGGTACCAAAATAAATATTTTTCAAGATTTCTGCGAGACTTTAATTTTCTGGGTAACGGAGAAGAGAATATGACTGAAACTAAAGATAATACAGTTATAGAGGTATGATTTTATCTTTTATTTACTTAAGTTTCTATGAAAGAGTTGAAAGACCGTTACGTAGGTACTTTATAATGAAAAAGATCTAAAAACCTTTTGCAGACCTAGCTAATGACGAAATTAAGAATTTACACTACATTCCTAACCTTTTATGAATCTTACTAACCATGGTTAACACTTACAAATGACAATAATTGCAAATATTGAAGTCATAGTCATATTGAATAAAAAAATAACTGACTTCAAAATTAAAACCTAAAATATTAGCCTAATTTAAAATATTCAACATAATATAAACACAATACTAAAAAATGTAGACGAAGTGCTGCGAACAATCATAGTGAAGCCAACATAACCATGCTCACCGCTCTCAGTACACATGCATCGTCCAGTAAGTATTGCGAAAACAAATATCCTTCAGGTGTGTGGTGTGTGCGTGAGTGCTGGTTTGTACATGGAGGAGCATGGTTTTTGCTGGCTTTACTATGATTGCTTGCAGCACTTTGTCAATATTTTTTACTATCTGTAATTATAACTACATAGCTAATATAAATAATGCTCTTAATATTGCCCTAGTCTGAAAATAAATTTCAAGGATGTTTGTTACCATTTGAGTTTTGAGCATATGGATGGACTCATAAATGTTGATATCAAACTGTTTTGAATGAATTTAAAACTTACATGATAGATTTGTAGCTAATTGCAGGCTAATTGAAAATACATTGTTAAATATTTCATCATCAATTTGGGTTTGGAAAAGAATGGCTTATTGTGAAGAAGAAACGGATCGCAAAGTCACAGAAAAGATAAATAAGGCACTTGAATCAGTGCAAGCTGTGAGTTTGCACATTTTTTTTTTTCTTTTCTTGCAATCTGTCTCAATCAAGGACATTCAGTAATTGTTGGGACATTTAGTTAATTTCTTGCATGGTATGTGTCCTATGACACATCCAAAAATTAAGGTAGCATCTTGCTAATTTTGTAGTAGATCCTGTGGTATTTTGTGTTTAAGTCTTTGGAGACCTTTCGAGTCATTCATGAGATGGTTTGCCAGGATATTCGGATGGCGACTGATTCTTTCCTTATAGGATTTGGTATAACTTTTTATTTCTTCTTTTATGGTTGGAACATTATCCGTGCAAATAATTCATGCATATATGGGGGATATTGCTAATAAAACTTAAATATGCAATTGTGTAATTGAACGCACCTAGTTTAGCAAAAACATTACAATTCACAAATCGAGAAAACTGTGTAATTTTGTGTTTGTTGTAACAAAAGTTGATTAACACTTAATCTAATTCTAATCGGTACAAGAATTCAAAATGACAGAGTTAAGGTGGTTTCACACCGGCTAGGCGTGGCGTGGATGGGCCAAGCAAGAATCTAATTCTAAATTTCAATTCACGTCACACCCATCTTTGGTGTGAAAGGTCTGGATAGGCGAGGATGTGTGAGGCGAGAATTAAAATATTTGTTAGTACAATATTAAACTATATTGCTACATGAATAGAGTATTGAACTATGTTTACGGGACTTGTCGCGCACAATTAAATCAAAATATAACAAACATTTTGACTAACCTCGACGTTTCGGTCGGTTTGTTTCGTAAACATAGTTCAATATGAGTGAAATTCGCGAAAGTTTAAAAACTTCTATGAATAGAGTATTTATTACATTGCAAAACGGATACACAAATCTCGCACCGGCCATTGAGGTGCGACCGCGCGGTCTCGCTCTGCCACGCTCGGCCGTGCTCTGCCTCGCGATGTCTCGCGGCGACTGTTTTTACTATTTGAAAGTTTGTTCGTAAGTGGGGTAACCAATGAATGCAGCTGACTGTACATCGCGAGCCGGCACAAGACGGCGCGTGCTTGCGATGTACATCTTTCGGTGTGAAAGGGTCAGTGAGGTAAAATTCACGCCCATCCCATCCAATCCTCGCCTCGCCGGTTTGAAAGCACCTTTAGGGACCGGGTTCGAGCATAGACCCACCTGCTTGGAACACAAGTGTTTTTTGTTATTGGTATTGGTATAACGGGCCATTTTCCGCAACTCCACGCTCGGCGTGTATTTTGCGTGTAGGTGGGAATAACTTATTTACTCGAGCCACCCCAGCTCCTCGAGGAAGGCCAGCAGACGCTTGATGTTGCTGACTGTCTCTCGGAGAGTACCCGGATCTCCGAAGTACTTAGCCCTGTATGAGGCGACCTCCGGGCAGTTGAGAAGCACGTGGGCCGCTGTTTCCTCTGTCTCCATGCAGGCTCTGCACAGAGGACTGTCAGTCACACCTATGACAAAGAGGTGTTTGTTAAATGAACCGTGTCCGGTGTAGGCGGCAACACAAGTGTTAAACTGATAGACTATCACTACTATGTTTGAGGAATAGCATGGTATTAATTCTTTTTCTTTTGTTTGCAGACATCGAGACATAAAATAAAGCATGATTGGTACCAGACAGAGGCGCAAGTAGTCATCACAATATTGGTAAAGAATGCACCAAAAGATAAAGTCAAAGTTCATTATGAAGACAGAAGTGTAAGTGTTAACGTATTATGTTCCTTGCTGAGAGCCATGCATGGGTGATTATGTTTCAAATAAAATCATTTATTTGTGATAGGCATGGGTAACTCCGGACATGTCTAATCTATATCTTTGGCTATACAGGGTGTCAGGGAAACGCTTCCGAAAACGAAGATAGGTGACAGTGCTGGTGATTACTGATAAGAACAACAAAACTGATTTGCAAAAAAATCCCCATTTATTTACTTAATTTTTTAAAGTCCGCAATGTAATTCAAATAAAATATCAGCTGGCCCTAGGGGTGAACGACATCCGCTCCAGTGGCGGTTCTAGGGGGGGGGGTCGTAGGGGTCATGACCCCCCCCCCCCAAAACCGTACACGTCAAATTGACAAACCTAAAAATCACACAAAAATTGACAACAAAAATAAATTAAATAATTTATTAACTTCCTGCTTAAACGTCCTCCTGTAATTCCTGCGTAAACAATGAAATCAAAACTAGGTAAGTACTACCTACTTACTCAAACACGACATCACACGACATCTACTCGTATGTACGTCAAAAAATAACATAACATTATTTTAGAGTTTTGTTTATGTACTGAAGTTACAGCATAGGTATTATTTTGCTCAAAATAAAGTATGAATGATATTTCCAGTTTAATGACAAAAATTATCACATACGACGGCGGTAGTTCATTTTGTTGAACGGTTTGCGCTACTTTACATGAGCCTGCCGTGCCGTTGCGATCGGATACTATATCAAAGGCGCAAGCGATGAAAGCTTTGGCGGATAAAAAAAAAAATTACGCCCGCTCGCTTCGCTCGCGCTTCTTCATTAACGTACATGGTCTACAAAAAGATACACTTAAATTGAAGTCAACTTTTCGCATAAATATGAAAAATTCACGCTAGCGTTCGTTTCCTCTTTGTTGACTTTCGTTTTGTAAGTAACTATTCTGTTACATAATAAACTAACTCCAAACTTAACTAAACTTTGAATAAAAAAAAAGCTAAATTTGGACCTTGAAACTGTACGTAAGTTGACCCCCCCCCCCAAATCTTGGGCTGGAACCGCGCCTGATCCGCTCGCATACGCAGTCCGTGTCGTAGCGAGCGCAGGTAGGTTAGGTACACGCGGCATTGATTTAAAAAAAAAACATATCCCTATATCGGAGTAACTCCGACGCCCGACATTCGACACTGACGACAACTATATGGAACAATAATCATTGTACATAATACTTGATTTTCTTAAATATAAGTTTAATTTTTAATTTTTTTATTTGATAGTCAGTCTATAAGCTATGGTTACCTGTATTTGAGTGTGCACTACAGGTATTTTAGATATGGATATTTTATGACAGTTATGTATGGCCAAAATTCATAAACAATCTATCTATCCACAATTTGTCCTACTAGATATAGAAATTTGACATTAAAAAAAACCAGCAAATTTTCAGCACAGTGTGATATAGACATATCAGCAATAGTGCAGCTCGTCTCATCATCATCATTTCAGCCGAAAGACGTCCACTGCTGGACATAGGCCTCCCCAAGCAGTTTGGGGGGGGATATGACATAATTGCTACGCTTGGCAGGCGGGTTGGCGATCGCAGTTGATTGGTTAAATATTATATTCATATTCATTTATTTCGTAAAGCCTATTTACATGTCAAAAAATAAAAATAATCATTAAATAAATTCACATCCGATTAAATAATCATACAATATTAATAATTCAGTCAATAAAAATTCAATAAAATAACATACAACATTAATACCCAGAGAACGCTGCTGCCATCCTCTGGTGAATCCCTTAGTCGCCTATTACGACACCCATGAGAAGATATAGGGTGGTGTAATTATTTACGTCCGGCACCACACGGAACAAAATGCTGACAAAAAAAAACAAGTGCTGCTCGTCTATAATCAACAAAATAAATATAGAAACAAGCTCCATACATTTTATGTCAAATTTCTATCTCTAGTAGTAGGGCAAGTCGTGGATAGATAAGTTATTAACTTCGGCCGGTAGTGTATCAATAGTTTACCAACCATCCCCAAATTATTATTTTTATAGCATCTTATTTTCCATCATTTTTACTGAACGGCAACACCGTCTTGTACGGCTTTTAAACTTACCAAAATGTACTATTATTCCAGCTCTCCATATCCAGTGCAATTCCGGAGTCTGACTCCGAATACAGTTTGGAATTAGACCTAGCCCACGAAGTAGTACCCAACATGTGTACTCATGTCGTCACCCCATCCAAAATAGAGGTTAAACTAAGAAAGAAGGAAGGACTGAGATGGACGCAGCTTGAAGGGGATAGAAAAGAGGATAATATTAAGGCTATTCCTCAAGGTAAGTGGGTAAAGCGTTATTAGTGACTCGTGACTTGGAAATGGTACCCCTCAAAATACTCAAATGACACTTAACTTTAAGAGATTCTTAAGTCGTTCTGTCGGTTTAATGGGCTACACACATAACTTTAAGACATTCTTAAAAATTGGTCTGTCGGTTTAATGCAAGAGGAAGTTCAAGGCAAGACGGATCTGGCCTGAAGGCGCGGCCTGATTTGGCCGGAGATGTGTAGGTGCGTCAGCAGCCCCTCTCAGTACCTGCGGCCTCTACAGGCCATCCGGCTATGGCATAAAATTTCATTCTATGACAGCCGTTTTCGGCCACGCCTTCGGGATTTCTTGCTACACTACGGGTTTGGCTGGACGGATTTGACTGGAAAGTCCAGACCAATACTCTTGAAAATAATTCCAATCTCAATCCAATACCAATGTCAAAAAGTGACAGGAATAAATGTTTAATTAATTCTAAAAATACTAATTATTAAACCAATTTATTGCTAATTCTGCATTTAAAAGTACGAATTGACATTAATGCCGATTAATCGGAATTATTTTCAAGAGTAGGGTAGCTGATCTATCCGGCCGCCTCAACGAGTGTAACCCGCATAAGAGTGACAGTGAAAACATGATACTTAAGGCACACATCGGCCACTCAATACAATATAAATGCTAGCACACCTACATACACAAGATTACGTCTGTATACGAACGCACACACACGTGTAGGTTAGGGATGCTCGCCGCTCGTAGTGCCGACTGAGTTCCAAGCGCTTCTCAGTAGTTCTGGCGTGGCATGGCGTGCTTGTATAGCGACTGGCGATTGACATCCATTGCAATCTTGCAGTCCAACTGCAACCCGTGGGTGGGTGCGGGTGCAGAATCTTAAAATGGCGGGGGGCGGTGAGTGGCCGTTCTGTACGATAGTACTATTAGGTATTCTGTGCATAAGGGCCAGTTAAAATTGAGTTGCGTTTATCGTATTTGGGGGTTAGACAGTTTCCATGTAAGAATAGAATAGAATAGCATTTATTTGCATCAAACATGGTACAATAAGTTGTTAGAAAACATTATTTTGAACTAATACATGTTCCACCAGGTACTGGCGTACAAATTTTTTCATAATGCATGTTAAATAAATAAATAAATATTTAACAATACTTTTAAATTACAATGGAGTTAATTTTTTTTTTTTAAGTTACATACTGGGTGTAAGGGGAACGCTTCCAAAAACGAAGATAGGTGCTGGTGATTACTGATACTAAACTACGAAAAAAAAAATCGATTCTTTTTTTTAGAATTTTTCATATATTTTTTTTTGCATTTTTCATACATAACCACCTTTGCGCAGTTAAATAAAACTCATACATAATGAAAATTGCAAAAAAAAAAAATATAAAAAAAGAATCGCATTTTTTTTCGTGGTTTCGTATCAGTAATCAGCAGCACTATCACCTATCTTCGTTTTCGGAAGCGTTTCCCTGACACCCTGTATTATTAATGTAATTCGGAATCTTTCCACAGTTATAATTTTTTGATAGTGCCCTGCTTGCGTTCATGCGTTAAAAATAATATAATAATTAACTCTTGACTTTTTCTTTTGACTACAGCCGTAATAGACGCATCTGGACCGCAGCAGCCGCCGAAATTGTTTAAAAAAGACTGGGATAAGATTGAAAAAGATATGAAGAAAATGGTCAGTATTCCTCTTGCTTGCTTTTACACTATAGAGTTACATAATGAAGTGGATTACTGGGTTCTAGCCAAAACGATTTAATTGCCATTCATTGTAAATATACGAAGTAGTCTTCTTCTATCGTGTCGACATGAGCTACGTAATGATAATAGCTCATGCCGTGAGGAAAAGATTAGACAGTCAGCAGGTTGGTAGCGGGGCTGACTGCCCAGGGTGCGCCGGGCGATCAATTAAATATCGTCACTCGTGGAGGCTCTTTTTACGAAGTAGTGTGTAATACACTATTTTGACATTTCTAAAATTCTCTTCTTGTCTTCACTATAGTTCAATTGTCAATCAAATGATACCTAAATTCTCATTTTTTTTTTTGTAACCAGTGTTTTTCTCCAAAACTCTTGACATTGGCAGAATTGTCGACATCGGCATTGCTTGCCATACGAAAAAATAGAATAGAAAAAGATACGAATAGTTTAAATCATTCATCATTTTTAACACGCTTTTATTAGGTCGACCTGTATGTAACTATGTAATGAAATCTAAGGTAACTAATTTAACCATCTTCCAAGGGTCGTAGCGTAATGAAAATTGGCAGCTGTATGTAGTTCTGATGACAATACAATAATATGGTACTGTCGAACTGATCTGATGATGGAGCCGGAAGATATGAACTGGAACTTCATGATGGAAAATCGTATCATAGCTGTTTTGGATTTCTTAGAAAAGACTTGTAATGAACTTTGGCCACGATTAGGTTTCAAGGTCTGATGGTGAAGCCGGAAGATAGGCACTGGCATTCCATGATGGAATATCGTATCATAGTCGTGTTTGCACTTGTGAAAAAGGCCACGTAATGGACTTTGAATACGATCAGGTTTCAAGGTTATAACAAACCTATTATATATTGAATAGTGTAAATATTGACATAGGTGCCTGTATAAAATGTATAAGCGTGTTATTCTAGTGTTTTTTTAAACTATTAATTTATTCTTTCTTAGTTAGTTACCTGCTTGTGTTTATCACTGTTGTTTAAATGTTGCGCGTCGTTAACTGTGACAATAAACCATTTTTCTTTCATTCTTCTTTCTTTCTTTTTCTTTCTTTGTTTCAAAATTAAGTTGGTGAACAAGAGAATAAACACCAATATCACTAAATTTTACAGGAAGAAGAAGAGAAACCAGAAGGCGATGCTGCATTGAATGCTCTCTTTCAGAAGATATACGGAGAAGGATCCGATGAGGTGCGACGGGCTATGAATAAGAGTTTTGTAAGTATACTAAAATAAAATTACTATTAAAATAAAAACTGTTCGGTCCAAGTAACCGACCACTTGCGAACACACGTCACACAAATATTTGTATCCTGTGGGAATCGAATCCAAGACCTCGGGAACAACAGTCCGACGCTCGAACCAGTGAACCACAGACGTCGTATAAAAAGATTTGTTGGGCAACCATACGGAAAATTTGTCATTAATTCCTTATTATATTTCAGGTGGAATCCGGAGGCACAGTCCTCAGCACGAACTGGAACCAAGTAGGGCAAGACAAAGTGGAAATGAAGCCACCAGATGGCGTTGAATTCAAGAAGTGGGAATAGATTTACTGTAGCACAAGTAATTGTAATTCTATGAATAAATAATGACACAGTACAACACAAGCTAGAGATTCTACGGATGCATCTGTTTATTACAAAGGTCAATATGCTTTTTTACCCACACTGGAACAATTCTAAACAATTTCCTGGAACGTTTGTCGCAGTCAGGATCGGATCGTCAGCACTAACATAGGATCGCTCCTATGTCTGATAGATTATAATTTATTAAGATATTGCCTATGTATCCAATCTCTATTCTAAATTGTAAGATTATTTATATATATATTATATATATTTATGATACCTGTATGTGTAATATATTTTGTGCTATTTATTTATTTTAGTTTAGTAGTACGCCACGGACTGCCCCCATTATCTAGATCTTACGTCTTCTTTGTCCATCCAAAGGTTGTCTGGAAGATATCGCTTTTAGCGATAAGACCGCTCATGTACCCATAATTTATACGTTGTTCCTGTTTACTACTATTTTCATGGTGTACAATAAAGTATATTCTATCTATCTATCTATCTATCGCTTGCCCGTGCCAAGCGAAACATGACTAATAGATATAACGGGTGTCACGGAAACGCTTCCGAAAACGAAGATAGGTGATAGTGCTGGTGATTACTGATACGAAACCACAAAAAAAAATGCGATTCTTTTTCTAGATTTTTTCATATTTTTTTTTGCATTTTTCATACATAACCAGCTTTGGGCAGTTAAATAAAACTGTTATGCAAAAAAACCCCATTTATTTATTTAATTTTTTAAAGTTCGCAATGTAATTCAAATAAAATATCAGTTGGCGCAAGGGGTGAACGACATCCGTTCGCATACGCAGTCCGTGTCGTAGCGAGCGTAGGTAGGTTAGGTACGCGCGGCATTGATACCGAGTTTTGTACGCTTTACATTGCGGGTTTGCAAAATACCAAATCACTAAAACAATGAGTATAAGGCTAATGGTTATTGGTATTCGATTGTGTTTATGTAGTAAATAATAGCCTTTCAGTTTCGGGAGCGTTTCCCTGACACCCAATATAAATAAAACATTGTATTTAATACAAACCATGACACAAAAAGTGGCTAAAGCACTGGCGTACTGAGCCAGGAGTCGCAGGTTCGAATCCTGCTCGTGAGCGATTTTTTCTTTCCACAATTTATATCTTTAAACCATGACACAACTAAAAAAATTAAAAAACTTGAAAAACTCGGAAAAAAGCACAGTGACTCTTTACAACTTTATTCTTAATTTTTACTAAACCTCTTAATGGGTCATTGTACATGAGTACAATGACCCCTTAAAAAGTTAAAAGGTAAAATAGTCGCAAAAAAACCGTTGTTCCCTGTGTTTTGTCCAAATGTGGGGATTAGCAGATTTTTTTCGCGATTTTAGGGTTGGTCTCATAGTAAAAGTTGTTCATAATGATGAGTACAATGACCCCTTTAGAGGTTTAGTATAAACTAAGAATAAGGTTGTATATCTTGCAGTCTGAATGAATAAGAAGTGTGATATGAGTCTCAGGGTTGTACCAAATGGGTGTTCAGCTCAACATGGCTTATGAAGCTAGTGGCGCCATCTAGGTGTTTTCTGATGCAACTTTTGAGCGTAACTCAGTGGACAGATTTTCGGGGACAGTAATTAGTTGTAATGAAAGATCGTACTGTCTATTGATAAGTTAAGGGAGAAATATGGACTTGTGTGTTTGTTAACATTTTTTCAATGTTACATCGGATTAAATTTTACAATACACTGCATGTGGCAGTTAATGAATTATGAACCTTAACATAAAGGTATAAAATTGATTTTTGTTTGGCTGTAATCACGTTTACGAAAATGTAATCGCATTTCTGGCTTGCGTTGTTCTGTGTTGCGTTGGTAGATTTTATAAATGTCTGTAAGCTTGGTTTTATGGGGGAGGCAAAATAATAAAGTTTATTATAGACATGCGTCCGATATATCAGAAGTATCTAAAATACGATTTCAATTATTCATCGTTTACTTTATACAGGAAAATTTTTTAACTAGTGCGCAATTTTTTTTTGGTGTTTCGGTATGAGTAATATAACACATTTCCATTAATTGTTCAATATTTTTTTTTTATCCGACCTAAAATCAGTAAAATATGGACGCAATCTGTTCGTAATAACATCAATGAAAGCGCGCGACGGCTGGCTCACGCGGCCGTCCGGGAGGGGGTTGTACCCCCGATGCAAACCCGCAGCCAATTGCGTCCATATTTTACTGATTTTAAGTCGGATAAAAAAAAAAGTATTGATCAATTAATGGCAATGTATTCTATTAATCATACTGAATCACCAAAAAAAATGTGCACACTGGTTAAATTTTTGTCCTGTATAGAGTAAGTATAAAAAATGATTTTCAAAATTCAACCCTAGTAGGGTTTAAAGAATAGCATCACCCTTATCTCTTCTCATGGGTGTCGTAAAAGGCGACTAAGGGATTCACCAGAGGATGGGCAGCAGCATTCTCTGAGTATTTAACCAACCAACTGCGATCGCCAACCCGCCTGCCAAGCGTGGCGATTATGGCATATCCCCCCCTTAATTGGGGGAGGCCTTTGTCCAGTAGTGGACGTCTTTCGGCTGTAATGAGGGTTTAAGGCGTCTAACCAATGGAGGTTCACGTGGATCGAGTGACGAGCGATAGACTTATTTACTTTATTCTCGCCTTTTCCCGTCTTAGCTAGGCTTTATACTGTCGAAATTATGACGTAATTTTGTCCCCCATAAGTCTAAGCGAGAAGATAGCTTAAAATATGTGTAGAAAGACCAAAATACTACACCATGTACACAAATATATGTTTTTTTACATTAAATATTGTTTTTATTACGACCTACTTTCAGATTATAATTTGTAGACACAACTTCGAGAATAAACCCGACTGAAAGATTAAACCGAGTAGGACATCATTTTGAAAACTTCGCCGCCACTGTACAAACTAATTTTAAATAGTTGGGTGAATTTTCAAAAAATCTTACCAACAATTTAGAAAGTCATTAAACTCTTGAGTTGTTTAACACGATAAAAGTTCAAATTGTTTTTATTCTTGTGATCTTGTCTAATGGTGAATGTCTTATGCAAGTCTTATGAGACAAGATCACAAGAATAAAAGACGTGTGGCACTCTGAGACTGCCGCGGTAAAGCTATTGCATAGCATTTTTTATGTAAATACAAAGAGGAGGTGCCCTAACGCCGAAACTCTAAGCAGGCATGAGTCACCAGATTGCGGGGCGAAGAGGGGGATTACGCATGCGCAGTAACGCCGATACAACCAATGCCACCTAGAGGCGATTTGCAGAACTAAAAAGACAAGCGTGATATTTCAAAAAGGTCATTAAAAGTTCTGCTATTCATCGATAGATGGCAAAACTAAAAAGTATCACCGCTGTGCCGGTCGGAGTGGGGGGTGTTAGGTTATTTTCGTTACGGAATTTCTGGATTCGGTCTCCACGCTCAAGGCCCGCGATAGAAGTTATGCAATAGCTTAAAAACAATTGGAACTATTGTCGTGTTAAACAACTCAAGAGATTAATGACTTTCTAAATTGTTGGTAAGATTTTTTGAAAATTCACCCAGTTACTGGTGCCGATTCTCTTCATGTTCATGAAGTAAACTTATTTTAAACTATCGCTCTTTTACTAATAGTAGATACAAGGAAGGGATGGCAACAATTTTAGCGCTGTCAAATTAGTCTGAATTAAAATTTCCATACAAGTTTAGTCGTGGTCTCGGAACCTGGCATTGGGCACTTTTACTTGCCTGTAGTTCACCTTAATGCTAAGTGAAATCATCATCAACTCAGCCTATCGCAGTCCACTGCTGGACATAGGCCTCTCCCAAGTTGCGCCACAACACTCGGTCCTCTGCCTTCCGCATGCAGTCCCCACCAGCCCATTGAATTAAACCTATAAAATAAATATCTTTGGGACATTTTTACACAGCACCATCTAGTCCCAAACTAAGCAGAGCTTGTGGTATGAGTACTAGACAATAGATATAATACTTATATACTTTTTTTTTGTAAATACATACTTATAATACATAAGCAACACACCCAGTCCAACACAAACACTTATGTTCATCACACAAATATTTGTGTCCTGTGGGAATCGAACCCACGACCTCGTTATCAGCAGTCCGACACTCGAACCACTAGACCACAGAGGTCGTCTATGGAAGTGGCCCATTCTTCTATATCCAACCAGTTTATACAAATATCTATTAAATCGTTATTAAATTATGAAACTATTCTTTGTCTCTTGTTAACCAACGTGTAATGTCGTCTGGTGAAAGAGATCGCATGCTATTTGTATATTCTCAGTTTGGCAACATCTTTACGGGATGTCAAAATACCTACGCCGCGTGGCAACCCCGCTTACCCCGCAATGTGGCCCATAGTACATGAGCTGTCAAGTAAACAAACTAGGGCTGTTGATATTTTTTAAATATCAGATTTTCGATCTATCGATATTTTTAAATATAATACAATCGGAGTTCGATATATTGAAAAAAAAAAGATATTTCGATATATTGGCCAAATTTCATTATTCTAGGTCAATGCGAAGTACCCTATAGGTTTTTTATGTGAGTTTGCGAGTATCAAAATGTGACATAGCCGTATGATTGCCTTGACTTAGAAGCTTGATTTTTTATGTCCTAGGGACAGCCGAACTTAGTATTTGATATAATTGCATTATTTATTACTACTTGAAAATGATTTTAATCAGCACACATCTCTGGTACGAAACACGAGCATCGATATCGATACTTTTTAGTTTTGATTACTTACTTCCCTAGCTATGGCCACCATAACGGTGGCCCGGATATTGTAGGTATACCACGCTTATTTCGTAGGTATTACTGGTCCATAGGTACAAGTCAATGCCCCCAGCCACGTTCTTCAGGTCGTCGGTCCACCTGGCGCGGGGGCGCCCTGCGCTGCGTTTGCCGATTCGCGGTCTACACTCAAGGACTCGTCTGCTCCAACGGCCATCGGTCCTTCGACAGACATGGCCACTGGCCAGCCCACTGCCACTTCAGCTTACTACTCAGCTAAGTGACAGAAACACGTAAACTAATTTGACAGTTCTAAATTTGTTGCCTTCCCTTTCTTGTATCTACGATTAGTAAAAGATAGCGATAGTTTAAAATGGGTTTAGTTCATGAACAAAAGAATCTACACCAATACCTTTTTTTTTTCGCCGTGGGGAAATCCTCATGGACGCACTCCGCCCGGGGTAGGCAGAGCCAGTGTCGGACTCTTACCGACTAAAACCACCACGGTGTTCCTTCAACTACCTTAGCCGGGGGCGTGGGAACCCGTGCGTATTCACACAACCACCCCCGACAGGTCCTGGCCCGCCATAAGCAGGCGAGCCCCTTCTCCCCGTCCGGCCTAACGTTGGCCGCACACGGAACACTGCACGCCACCTCACCTCATGGGCCTTTACCAGCTGCGCTAACTACGCCGGCTGTGCCAGCTGCTGGTCGGGCAGCAGACTACCCAGAGTCTGCTGCTCGCAGGCCCTACCTCCCGTAATTTTTATAGAGGATTTCTTCCTCGCGGTCCGGGCGGTGAAGCCAAGACCCTCGGTCCAAGAGGCGCGAAAACACTACTCAGCAGGCACTCCCGGGGTTACGAGATCGACGGGGGCAGGGAAGGATAGTCCCCCCGCTGCCTGCCCAGTGGCAGGGTGAGTGCATACCGGGCCCGCCCTGCTCCTCCACTGTGCCCTCTGTTGGCAACAGAGGGACACGTGGAGCAACTCCCCACTCGCCCAGAACGGGCCCCTCCCGCGCCAGAATATTCGCCACAGGCAATAAAATCCCCCGAAGGTTAATCCCTCGAAAGGATTTTATTGCCCGTGCCCAGGATGCACCGGCCAAACAACTGCCGTTCCCTCCAGACGTGTCCAGAAGGACAAGCAGCCGTCAGGCACACGTGGAGGTTTTCTGGCCAGCACCCCATCTACACCACTACCTAAGACACTAAATGTCGAGATGTCGTAACCATCCTTTAAAGTTAGTAGTAAGTTAATCGGTTTACCACACAAATGACCTAAAAAGTATAAATAATTGCATCATTATTTAATTTCCCATTTGTTATTTATCCCGCAGGTTTGCACGTTGTACTAAAGAAGTGAAAATCACTCTTTTCTAGGCACATTGCCAGTCTTTTTACACGTGCAGCCTGTGGGTTAGACATACGAAGAAGGCTTACTCCGAGTCCAGTATAATAACGCTTTTAGAATGCTGTTGGGGTTGCCGCGTTTCTGTAGTGCGTCAGGCATGTTTGCTGAAGCAAGAACGGATTGTTTTAATGCCATTATGCGGAAGCGAACGGCATCCCTGACGCGCAGGATTCGGGAGAGCACCAACAGTATTCTAAAAGTTATTGTAGACATGCCAGACTGTCCATTCCTGGAGTACTGGACCCGTATGCACAACTGCAGGTCGAGTACAGCTGGTACTGGACAGAGGTACATGAATTAATTTATTATTATAATTGTAACTAACTAGGTATATTTGGTATGTAACGGACGGTACTGAAACGTGTTCGCTCACAATGGGCCTGATAAGAAGGCTCAAAGTCACTCGAAGGGCAATGGAGAGGGCTATGCTCGGAGTGTCCCTGCGTGATAGAATCTGAAATGAGGAGATTCGCAGGAGAACGAAAGTAACCGACATAGCCCGAAGAATTGCCAAACTTAAGTGGCAGTGGGCGGGGCACATTGCTCGCAGAACGGATGGCCGATGGGGCAGTAAAGTTCTGGAGTGGCGACCACGTACTGGAAGGCGCAGCGTGGGTAGGCCCCCCACAAGGTGGACCGACGACCTGGTGAAAGTCGCGGGAATCCGCTGGATGCGGAAGGCACAGGACCGGTCGTTGTGGCGATGCTTGGGGGAGGCCTATGTCCAGCAGTGGACGTCTTTCGGCTGAAATGATGATGATGATGAATGGATGGAATGTTACTAACATATAACATAGTCTATAAGCGATTTTTACTAACACATGGATTTTTGTGATCTGATTTGAAAATAAATAATAATTATTATTATTATCCGTTACTGCTACAAAAGTTTCGGGAAAATAAAACAGAATTAATAAAACAACAAATATTTTTCTCAATTTATATTTTAAATCTACGACTAGAAAACCATCACACATACTGAAAAAAAGTTATACAACTTATGACAAACAGTACATAGAAAACTTACTTATACAACCTTATTCTCTAGTTTATACTAAAGCTTTAAGGAGTCATAATGTTGAGTACAAACTCAAATTAAAAAAATCAGCTGATCCCTACATTTGTGCCCACGTAAATCGACAAAATGTAGGGATCAGCTGATATTTAATTCGCGATTTCAGGGTTGGTCCCATAGTAAAAGTTGTTCATAATGATGAGTATAATGGCCCCTTAAGAGGTTTAATATTAAACTAAGAATAAGGTTGTAGGTACATAATTACTTAATTAAATTATTTATTGCTTAATTTAAAAGACTAAGAACTTATGAGCTTCAGAAACATTCAAATTAAAACACCAATGGCAGTTACATTCTGCAATAGATGTATTGGGTTAAATACTACTATTTTTAATTACCAATAAAAATAAGGCTAGTCTACTCATCATCGTGCACCACAGACCAGTAAACATCTAGAGAGACGCCGATTAGCCGGACACCCCCGGTCACAACGCATATGCAGTACCACTGCATAGATAGATAGATAGAAGGAATATACTTTATTGTACACCATGAAAATAGTAGTAAACAGGAACAACGTACAAATTATGGGTACATGGGCGGTCTTATCGCTAAAAGCGATATCTTCCAGACAACCTTTGGATGGACAAAGAAGACGTAAGATCTAGATAATGGGGGCAGTCCGTGGCGTACTACTAAACTAAAATAAATAAATAGCACAAAATATATTACACATATAGGTATCATAAATATATATAATATATATATAAATAATCTTACAATTTAGAATAGAGATTGGGTACATAGGCAATGTCTTAATAAATTACAATTAATTTGGAAAGGTAGTATTCTTTAACTAATTTTTTAAATGAAAACAGTGACTGAGCTCGCCGTATAGACACAGGTAACTCATTCCACAGACGCACAGCCTGAACAGTAAAAGATTTATCATAAAATTTTGTAGAATGCATTGGCATCAGAAGCCCCAAGTTTTTCGATGATCTTAAGTATCGTGTATGTGTGTCATGAAGGAACTTGAAACGTTCTTTGAGATAAAGGGGGGTCTTGGGATTAAACAGAATACTGTAGAGAAGTGATAAAATATGGGTATTCCGGCGAAGACGTATAGGGAGCCACTTGAGCTTAGTGCGGAATTCGGAGACATGATCATATTTGCGTAAGCCAAATATAAATCTGATACAAACATTTTGAAGTCGCTCAAGCTTATTTAGTTGTGCCTCAGTAAGATCTAAATAGCTGGCATCGGCATAGTCAAGAATAGGGAGAAGGAGGGATTGAGCAAGCGCCGCATATGATACGCCCCGCCGCCAATCAGGACGTTAGTCCGTCAGCGAGCGGCCCCAATAACACGGAATCATACCACCGAACGTTTGAGCCCGCCAATCATAACGCGCCGTTTGCCCCCCGGTCCCCGCCATCATTTTACGACTGCGTTCTCATGCAAAACTTTGTTTAAGCGGCGTCTTGAGGCTTACTGGTCTGTGTTGTGCACATACTGTGGGAGCAACTATAAGATCGTGAAAAAAGAAACGTTGTTCCTTGTGTCACTGGATACAAAGGCGTCGCCAGCCAATGCACCAGGGGGGGAACAAGATAGAAAGAGGATATGAATTGTAGGTAATATAAATACAATTTGTAATATAATAATCTCTTGGGTTTTCGCGATATCGCATATATTATTTAAGTTAGATTTCCTGACGTTTCGAAAGCTTTGCAGCGTCTGTGGTCTTAGGAAGACTAAGATGACAAGCGTCTTTACAGATGTTTCTAAAAAAATATTTAATACTACCCTACAATTTTTAACACAACAACATAACATAACATCACGCCTGTATTTCCCCGAAGGGGTAGGCAGAGGTGTAATAGTACACCCACATTTTGCCAGTTATGTTATAGTCCCATGTTATAGGGGGCGAGCCTATTGCCATTGACCGGGCACAAATCCAGACTCCGGGCTGCTACTGAGAATTTCCTAATGAAAAAACCCAATAACACTTTGCCCGACCCGAGAATCGAACCCAGGACCCCACGCTCAGCAGTCGCGTTTGCAACCACTAGACCAAAGAGGCAGTTACAACAATTTTACAATTACAATTTTTAATTAACTAAAACGCTGCAAAGCTTTCGAAACTTTAGGAAAACCAATTTAAATAATATATTCGATGTAATCAGGTTAAACTTGTTTTATTACAATTTGTAATGTTTTAATTGTTTACAACAAGGAAAAAAGTTTTAATTGACACAATCTTGGGTTTTTTTGTGAATTTTCAAATGAGCAGACCACGCTTACTTAAACAGTAGTAATAAAAACAAAGATGTGTTTTTATCACCAACCTTCTGTGTTATTAACGTAATGAGATCATATTCCTTTTGTTAACAAAGGATTTTAACTGATTATTTGAATTCTGGACAACCTCATCAATAACATATCAGTAGATACAGAAGTTAGGTCCTAGGTTTCACTCAATGACTCGCACGATTTAAAAATGCCCAGAGCCTCTCTTCAACACGCTTATCTATCATACCAAGGAAAATGGCACCAAAATTGCCCCAAATTAATTTGTCCCGTTATGATGCGACTAGTCCTACCATTGTTTTACTGAACAATTTTGAACATAATATGTACCTACAGTCAGCGTCACAGATATCGGGACAGACTTCAAAATGATCGCAACAAAAAAAACTTTATCGCAATGGAATAAAATTCTTGTCAGAATGACAGTTGGCGTGTACCTACTGTGTTCATTCTGAAAAACCCTTCGTGTCATTGAGATAATATAATAATTTTCTTATTTGTTTAGATAATTTTGAACAGACTGTTTGTCTGGGTTTTTTTGGGGCAGACCGTACTTAAAATTGTCTAAAAAAAACTTGAATAGGCAGCATCATTCTAAAGTACAACATTCATTTTTCGTTTTGTTATTCGTCCCATCTGGGTGCCACAAGTCTTACTAAAGGATATTGGCACCCAAATGGGACTAATGAAATGTATAAAAAAAAACGTGCAAAATTATTAATCTGTTGTTTTCCACTAGCCTTACTGAACTGAACCGCTTGGGAAACTGCACACAACTACCCAACTAAGTAAAATGAAGTTACGCGGAATTGCACTCTCACCGACGATAGTAATATATTATGCTGTACTTAAAATTGGCTACAAAAACTCGAATACCAGGGGCACGCGTTTCTCGCCCACTGTTCCGTTCTGTTATATATAATACTGTGGATTTCACTGAGTGTACTGATACCGCACCGACAAGGGAACGAGGGTCCTAAAGCACACTTGATTTTTCATTTTGTTATTTGTCCCATCTGGGTGCCATTAGTCTAACTGTAAGCTATTGGCACCCACATGGGACTAATAAAATATTATTTTATTGCAATACAAAACCTTAGTTGTTCTCTATCTCTATCACCCCTTGTTACTGCCTGCACTGAATAGGTCTATAGTGGCCTTACTGACACCGCTTGGGAAACTTTGCACTCTACCCTCCATGATCGTGGATATTTCTCCAGAGCTGGGCTGAAGACCGTTCCTCACTGGTGGGACCTTCTTGCCGTTGACTATTAAGCTGTTTATCTCTGTTGTATCTGAAATTAAATATTGTATTGAATTAACTGCAAAGTTAGTCGAGTCGGTTAAGAAACGCTGTTTCTTAATAAGATATAGCTGACGTCACCCAAAAGACGTACCATAGTGAAGGATAATTTCGATACCACGAGCAGTGTTCACGGTAGCTTAGTGGCTAAAGCACTGGCGTACTGAGCCAGGAGTCGCAGGTTCGAATCCTGCTCGTGAGCGATTTATTCTTTTCACAATTTAAATCTTTAGATTTCGCTTCGCATGCGTAAATGCGTTAAAATAATAAAATAATTAAATATTGTCTTTTAGAAATACCGATGGTATAATTCTCATTGGTGCTTTATCTACTTTCTAGGTACCTATACACAATTCAGTGTGGTTCCGATATGAAAATAATACAATATTAATTGTTCTCAGTGGTGAATTAAGTGACCTAGAAAGTATTTGAAGAGAATGGGCGGTATATTCCTGTGCTCAAATAGGTACTGCTGTGATCACGACAGTATTTTATTACTACTTGATCAAGAAGTCTTGAAGAGGAGTTGGGAATAAGTTGCTAGAAAAAAAAACATTAAAACCGACATACCTTCATCAATACTTTTAGTTTTCTTCTGCATCCCAACAATACAGGGTCCTTTCGCCAGCGACCAAGAAGGCACATTCTCCTCTCTCTTAATAGGTTCCAAAATATTCCTCCTAGACCTCATCACATTCGGCAGGTCACCTCTATTCAGCTCCTCCAAATTCCTCTCTGGCAACACCAGTTTACTATTTTCAATTGGCAACACAGCAGGTTCCAGTTTCGAAATTTGATTTTCAACGATAAATATCTCTTTGGGTGCTTCTTCCTTTGGTATTATCGGTTTTATATCGCCTGAAGAATTGGTGTCGGTACTATCTTGTGAAATAAGTCGGTGTTTGGGAGATATTGAGTCTATCCTTTTGGGTATACCCCTTAGTTTTGGTATCTGGTCTTCTAAGGACAGTGGTGGGGCAGAAGCCATGTATTGGCTGTACATGTTGCCTATTAATTCTTCTGTGCGCCTGAAATTGGCATGGTTTGTGGTTAGTTTAACTAGATACCTACTAGCTTCATCAATCTTAAGCGCTGGTCAGCTCAAATTAATTTATTTATTTATTTCACAATATACATATAGTCACTTCTTAGGTTTTCGCGATCACTACACATTATAATAAAACAAAGTTTAACCGGATTAAATCGCGTATATTATTTAAATTGGTTTCCCTGACGTTTCGAAAGCTTTGCAGCATTTCGTGGTCGCAGGTAGACTTAGATGACAAGCGTCTTTACAAATATGCTGCAAAGCTTTCGAAACGTCAGGGAAACCAATTTAAATAATATACGCGATTTAATCCGGTTAAACTTTGTTTTATACATATAGTCATTACAGGTTTTTACCCAATTCGACAATGTAGTTACACAGAAGACAAATAACTAAGTGTCACCCTCTCAAATTCCGCCAAAGAGCAAGTAAAAATATCAAGCCGTTGCGAGATAGCGTTAAGTATTCCTATTGCTCGAACGACCGGTGCAAATTTTAAAATGTTTGTACGAGCTACCGGGACCTCAAACAACATCTCCCTTGGCCCCTGTCGCAACCTAGTGTTAGGAACGAGTAGCCCCAATGATCCCAGTATCTGTGGGTTATTTAGCTTACCACGGAACACAAGAAATACATACTTAACTAAAGCGAATTTTCGCCTCACCTCCAACTTATAGTAACCAACCATTCCTATTACAAAAAGAGTTGGATACATAAGTGGATAAAACGGGTAAATTATATTCCTGGGATTGATCAGTGTTAATAATACTAAATTATGTCCGTGATCCACATAATAGTACATAAAAGAAAGGGACGGCAACAGCTAAAGTGCTGTCAAATTAGTTTACGTGTAACATTTCTTTGTATTTTAGTGGGCACGTTCCGAGAACACGACTAAACTTGTATGGAAATTTTAATTCCAGCTAATTTTACAGCACTGAAGTTGTTGCCATCCCTTTCTTGTGTCTAATATTAGTAAAAGAGAGCGATAGTTTAAAATAAGTTCAGTTTAGAGAATCAATACTACTATCTTAGCCTAGGTGGTATTGAAGTTGTTATGGGCAAAGGTAACCGCTTAACATCAGGTGGGCCTTTAGTTCGTTTCGCCATCCTATACTATAAAAAAAAAAAAAAAAAAAATCTCAAGGTTCTGTGTGGTGCCGGACATAAAGAATTGCACTATCTCTTCTCGTGGGTGTCAGAAACGCGACTAAGGGACCGGAGGATGGGCAGCAGCGTTCTCTGTGTATTTAACCAACCAACTGCGATCGCCAACCCGTTAGCCAAACGTGGTGATTATGGCATACCCCCCCCTGTGGGGGAGGCCTATGTTTAGCAGTGGACGTCTTTCAGCTGAAATGATGATCTCAACATCGATCACTACGCTGCAGCAAAGGTACCTAAACACAAACATACAATATCACACCTGTTTCCCATAGGGGTAGGCAGAGACTATGGATTTCCACCTGCTACGATCCTGACACACCTTCGCTTTATCTACATTCATTCACCTCGTCATGCATGCTCGTCGGCTTATAGTACTTTTCTTAACGACGCAGCAGTTTATGAAAAGGCCCAAAGTCAACGATTACTAACAAAATGGGTGGATTCTTTACCTTGTTAGCGGTATTATGACTGTCTGTGCCGCTGGGTTGGTCGGATGGTAAGCGTTGTGGCCGAAGCTATCCAACGCTGAATTGCCAGTCACCTGGAAATTAAAGGAACATAACATAACATCACGCCTGTATTTCCCAGAAGGGGTAGGCAGAGGTGTAATAATACACCCAGATTTCGCCAGTTAAATTAAAGGAAATAACGTAGAAGTATTAGAAACCATAATTCCATGCATTATATGGTTCAATTCACAAGGCATATGCAGTGATAGGCTAGTGCAAGGCCATAGTTGTGGGGTTTCAAACCACCGAAAAGCCTTAGCCAACCCACCGTTTTATACAAATTTGTATGCATGATAAATAAATTAACAACTATTTTAAAATAAACATATATTATAATTTTACATAAATTTGTATACATAACCCCCCCCCAGCCCGAAGTGAATTCCTGGCTACGGCCTTGGCCTAGTGGTTGAGCACTTGCCTTTGCCTTCCATGCATGAGTGTATGAATTCGATCCCGGCCCGCACCTCTATCTTTTCGAATTCATGTGCGGAACAGAATTCGATTATCGCTTGCTTTAACGGTGAAAGAAAACATCGTGAGGAAACCTGCACAGCTGAGAGTGCTCCATACAGTTCTTGATGGTGTGTGTAGTCCGCCAACCCGCACTAGGCCAGCTTGGTGGACTAAGGCCTTGACCTTCTCATTCTGAGAAGATGCCCGTGCCCAGCAGTGGGACAGTAATGAGCTGATTATGTTGTGATAAAGCAAGCTCACCGATGGGACCGTTCACGTCTCGCGTTTAGTGCAGCGAACGCTTTACGTAGGTAATTATTGCTAGTACAGTAGGACACATTAAATATGGCCCACCGATGTACTTGCGCAGATGATAACATAACACATAACATAACATCACGCCTGTATTTCCCGGAAGGGGTAGGCAGAGGTGTAATAGTACACCCACATTTCGCCAGTTATGTTATAGTCCCATGTAATGCGCAGATGATACCTATAATTTTAATACGCGGGAAATTGGCTAACCAATCAGAAAGTACGGAAGCGTGTGAGCGAAATAGAAAAAGACGTCACGGCAACACGATTGGTAGATTGGGGTTTTTTCGCAATTTAGGGGAAATAAATCGTTATTGGGGAAATTTTGGGGAATGAAATTCTTGGGCAAATTTTGGGGAAAGGAAAATACAGATACCTACAATACAGAACAGATATTGTACAGTCGACTGCATGACAGTAACACTTCAATTCGAAAACCGCCCTTACTGCTTACGAAATAAAGATGCTGCTAATGTCAAAGTGTTACCACCGACGTGCGGTCGACCGTACTAATTTATTTATTGTCTGTGGGAAAATATTTAATAAAATTAAGTGTTTGAATACAGACGAAGTATCAAAAGTTTTAAATATCATCCACGATACACTGTAAAATGTTCTTATAGCAATTTTTGTAATAAATAGTCTTGTATTTTTCAATTTGTAAAATTTCCTGTTTGAAAAAAAAATGGGGAATAAAGTTGCAAAACGTATCATTTTGGAAAAAAAAAAATGAATATGGGGAAAATTCAGAAACTCGATTTAACAGCCCTGCACGGCAATCAATTTTAACACCTTATGGGCATTGCTTAAGGTAGATTATATGTTTTTAATGTTTCGGGTATTTTCTTCGATCGTCATTTTGAATCTGCGCGAACGCGAATTGCCGACGGGCCTTATTTTTTGTGTCTTACTGAACCGTCTACCGCGCGTCAGTGGTAACATTTTATAACGAAAACCGTCCTTACAGCTTACGAAATAAAGACGATGTCGAAGTCAAACTGTTACCCATGACGTGCTGTCGACTGTACATTAGTGTACCTACATACCTCCATAACGCCTATTTGCGTCGTCCTCACATGATAGGGAAAGTTCTTGTTGGCAAATACTGGCAGTGTCAGCAACTGTATAGAAAGTAAATAAAATAAAAATAACTGAAAACCTCTTAAGGGGTCATTGTACTCATCAGTATGAAATACTTTTACTATGGGACCAATACAGAAATCGCAAACAAAAACAGCTGTTGCCTACATCTTGTCGAGTTACGCGAACATAAATGTAGGGAACTGTTTTTTTTGCGATTTCAGGTATGGTCCCGTATTTATTTATTTAATCGTATGGCATCTTTATAGGCTATCTATACATCTATATTATTTTATTCACAATGACAAATTGAGATTTTTTAACCATATGGTGGCGTCAGGTGTAAGGGTGAAAAGATCCTCTGGAGAGCCAGGGTACGACAATAAAGGACATCGTTGGATTATATGGTCCACAGTCTGGTCCTCTTCGCCGCACTCACAGAGGCTGGAGTTGCTCCATCCCCACTTATATTTGAGGTAATTACATCTTCCGTGTCCCGTTCTCAGTCTGTTTAATCGGCACCACAAATGTCGGGGTAAGCCAAAGCCAGGCAACTTTGCAGTGGGGTTTATGGTTTGCACGCCCGAACCAAACGTTGCGTTAGCCCACTCAGTCTTCCAACTTTCCATGATGTCAAATTCTGACAGATTTCGTGCCGTTAGGTATGGTGGATGGCGAGATTTAAGTCGGTATGGTGGAGGGTGTGCAAGATAGTGAAAAATAGGCAATTATGGTCCCGTATTAAAAGTTGTTCATACTGATGAGGACAATGACATGTTGTAGAAACGATTGGAAGTATTAACCCTTAAATGCATATTGTTGCCAATTGTCTACATTCATTTTCACGAAAATTTATTCAAAAACCTGAGTGTCTGCCTGCGTTATTAATTGTGTTCAATTTTATTAATTGAAAAATATAAATCATGCATTTAAGGTTTAAATGCCAAGAACAGATACAAATGAATAATATAGACAAACTAAGATGATTTTGCAGTTTTTTTTGTTAATTAATTAATTATTATACTTTATTGTACACACAAATACACATTAATATTACAGTAGGAAAGCTTATGTACCTACATCGGCGAGCTTAACTCAAAAATGAGTTTTCTTACAGCAAACCTTAGAGCGATAGAGAGATGTTGATATATTAATAGAGGATAAAAACAAGTGTACAACAGAATAACAACAATTTTGACTACATAACTTGTTTGTTTTGTTACGTGTGGTGCCGGTCAAAAAGAATTGCACCACCCTTATCTCTTCTCATGGGTGTCGTAAAACGCAACTAAGGGATTCACCAGGGTATGGGCAGCAGCGTTCTCTGAGTAGGATTTATTCAACCAACTGCGATCGCCAACCCGCCTACCAAGCGTGGCGATTATGGCATATCCCCTTTGGGGGAGGCCTATGTCCAGCAGTGGACGTCATTCGGCTGAAATGATGATGAAAATGATGAAGATTTTTTGGATACTTACCAGAAACATGATGTGTCCACTGAACGTTATGAAAAGAAGTACGGCTGTGACTACACTTTCTCGCACCCACTTGTCTGAAAATATGCTATAATAAGCTATATTTGCTCGATAACTGATAATTTGATAGTAACGAAGAAGATAGATAGAATATTCCTTATTGTACACCAATAACATTATTAAACTTAGGACTAACATGTTAAATAAGGGTACATTGGCGGTCTTATCGCTAAAAGCGATATCTTCCAGACAACCTTTGGATGGACAAGGAAGACGTGAAAAATAGATGGGGGCAGTATGTGGTGCACTTTCAAAAAATTTACTAATATTTAATATAATAAACAAATAAATATTTACCTACCATAGAAAATATTACATGTATAAATATATAAAATAAATTCTAATATATATCCATAAATATATACCAAATATATACAAATGAATGAATTATGTAAGAGGGAGTCTGAAAGTAGCACCAGTGACAGAGAAGTTAAGTAGCAACAGACTATCATGGTATGGACATGTGATGAGGAGGAATGAGGAGCATGTTACGAGGAAAGTTTTAAGTATGAATGTTGATGGCTATAAGAAAAGAGGGAGACCGAAGAAAACATGGATGGATTGTGTGAAAGATGATATGAATAGAAAGAAAGTGAACACGGAGATGACGGCTGATAGAGATGTATGGAAGAAAAAAACATGCTGCGCCGACCCCAAATAAGTTGGGATAAGGGCAGGAGGATGATGATATACAAATGTAACAACAAATAATATTCTTTAATAAATAACAATATAAAATACGTGTATATACCAGTGTAGCAACATCTCACTAAAATAACAGTTTATACAAAGAGGTAATGTTCCTTTATAAGTTTTTTAAAAGAAGCTAGCGACTGAGAAAGAAGAGAGAAGAGTTATAATAACATATAGGTGACTTACCTATATAAGTATTGGCAGTCAATATAAACAGGGGTCCAGCGTAGAACCAGAGCGTGCCGCATATGAAGAATGGACAGTAGAACATGTTCTGAAATAAACAGTTTTTGGTAGTAGTAGTAGTAGAGCTCCTTTGTGAAAGAGCTCGTCCGGGGAAGTACTACCACCGTACCTACTTCTCCGCCAAATAGTGATGGTGATGCAAGTGCATTGCTGTTTCGGACTGAAAGGTACGGGTGCCGGTGATATTACAATCACCTGAGACTTTCCATCTTCATGTCTCAGGTTGGCGAACCGACTTGCGGTACCATTTAGGCAACAGCCTAGGTGGTATTGCAGTTGTTACGGGCAAAGGTAACCGCTTAACATCAGGCGGGTCTTTAGGTCGTTTCGCCATCTTATACTATAAAAAAAAACAATCTGACTGAGCCACAGATTACTTAATAGTTACTATGTAACTGAGCTCCTGCACTAGACTGGATAAAAAAGAACGTAAGTTTCAAAAATGTGTAGGTATTTTACTCAATAAAGTTAAAATTCACTATCTGTTGTTTTGACCCGACCGTGGCGGTGCCCAAAAACAGTGTAATGTTTTAAATTTTGTTATTCATGAGCACAGACATAGTAAAAAATATAGACGAAGTGCTGCGAACAATCATAGTGAAGCTACCAAAACCGTGCTCTTCCTTGTACAATCGAGGAACGAAAAGGTTCGTTAATTTTCAAATTGATTTCTTTAAACGTGTTGGTTGTGAGTAGGTACATGTTACCTTTTCAAACTCCGAACGAGAGATAATTAAGCGGGTGTAGGTACATCCGTACAACTGTCATTATTGTTATCTGCCAGTACAAGCAAAAATAGACCTTAAGACGCTGACAACAGCCAAATACCCCAAATAGGCTTCTTTTGAAAACATTTTTAGCTGTATCTATTCAGTTTGTGGCAGTGAAAAAAATATATGTTAATCTTGATCGTATTGTCTGAAACTGTATTGTGCCCAAAACACGTTTTCTTGAAGTTTTCTTGATAGAAAAGAATTGTAATCTAACCTCTTAAAACATGCTTTAAAGCAAACAGTCTCTATTATTTACTAAATATAAATAAATAAAATTAAGAAAACAATTGAGAAAGATAATAATCTAAACATTTGTTGTTTCCGTTTTTCAAATAAGCTTTTAGTTTCTAAATAAAATATTTTTTTGTTAATTTTCATTCAAGTTGAGCGGCGACGACGTATCCGACGTCCCTCGGCTCGTTGCCTCTCTTTCAGTTCTGTACGAAACGACAGTGACCGCAGAGGTCTGATTTTTTGGGTGTTGTCAGCCTCTTAATGTGACGAACCTTTTCATTCCTCCACTGTACAAACCAGCGCTCACGCACCCACCATGCACCTGAAGGATATTTGTTTTCGCGATGCTTACTGGACGATGCCGCGACATGTGAACTGCCCCCCTAGCCAAGTTGACAATCTACACAATCGTCAATCGTCAACGCTAATAGATAACGATCAAAATGTATGGGAATGACATATCTCAACGAAAAAATCATTCGTTCTGGCTGGGCCCTAATACTCGCGTTATAGAGATAAATGTCTAATTCGAGATAATCTCTAATTTTAAATCTCTACAAAAAATGTCGCTGGTAATGTCAACCGCTACGTACCGCTCTTTGAATTTAGAGCGCTAGGGGTAGACATATCTCTAACGTGACATTCTAAGAATACGAAAATTTATTATCAATCGACATTCGCCATCTACATTACATCGACATGACATGACATTATGTCGAGTTAGAGATAATGTCTACGACGCGAGAATCACCCCCCTGAGAGCGGTGAGCACGATTTGAGGTGCATGTGTGCGTGAGCGCTGGCTTGTACTCGGAGGAGCACTGTTTTGTAGGCTTCACTATGATTGTTCGCAGCACTTCGTCTATATTTTTACTAAGTCTGTGTTCATGAGATATCCATGCGAAAATCAAATAAAAAAACTGGCCATCTTTATTGGCTTGAAAAGGCACACTAATTCATATGGGAAAAATACCCCCATACTAAAAAATTCGATAAGAACATACCTTCTCTGTACCTTCCGCTGGATGCGGAAGGCACAGGACCGGTCGTTGTGGCGATGCTTGGGGGAGGCCTGTGTCCAGCAGTGGACGTCTTTCGGCTGAAATTAATGAATGAATACCTTCTCTGGATACTTCCTGACGGTGAAGAAGGTGGAGTAAGCGAACATGCACCACGCCAGTATCCTCAGCACTATGACGCCGTAGCCGGCAGGACTCTCGTACAGATACAGCACTTCACCTGGATCGAACGCCTGGAATGAAATGTTTGAATGTCAATATGTCAATCAACTCAGCCTATCGCAGTCCACTGCTGGACATAGGCCTCTCCCAAGTTGCGCCACAACGCTCGGTCCTCTGCCTTCCGCATCCAGTCCCCCCCAGCCACGTTCTTTAGGTCGTCGGTCCACCTGGCAGGGGGGCGCCCCACGCTGCGTTTGCCGGAGTGACCGACATAGCTTGTAGGATCAGTAAGCTGAAGTGGCAGTGGGCTGGCCATGTCTGTCGAAGGACCGATGGCCGTTGGAGCAGACGAGTCCTTGAGTGGAGACCGCGAATCGGTCAATATGTAATTCATGCAAATAAAACAAGAATAATTGGATAAAAAATATTGTTTTATACACCACGTTTTTAAAACAAAAGCGAATTAATTAATTTTTTATTAATTTTCATCCAGCCCAGGCCAATTCACGTAGGTACCTAATTAAAATGTGTTCAAAACTATATTCTGAAAAGCAGGGCAATTGCGTAACTCATTTGACAGTTTCATTTTGATTTAAAATTTAAGACGATGTTGATAACATCGCAATCATACATTGGAATTGTGTAAAGACATAGAGGGACTTAATTGTGAAGTAAATGACGTCAGGAGGGAAATCCATTGCGATGTAAATGACGTCATGTATGTTAGATCACGTTTCTTTATGCAAGTAAGTAGGTATGCGTTTTAAGCTTTCTCTCTTCTTCGTCGTTTCGCTCTTGACAGAGCGGTCGTGGCCATCATGTACCATTGCCGGGGGCTGCTGTAGCTCGCCTTACGATGCCTCGCCACCTTTCCCTGCTTTCGGTTAGTCTGGTGCATTCATGTAATGGCCGGCCCACGGCAGACTTCATTAAATCAGTCCATCGCATGGGAGGCCTTCCACGCACTCTTGAGCCCTCTATTCTGCCCTGTACGACAAGTCGCTCTATAGAGTCGTGACTACGCCGCGATACATGGCCGAAAAAATTGAGAGTGCGGTATCGCACCAAATTTGATAGACGCTGCTTGATGCCGAGTTCTTGGAGTATGGAGACATTTGTTCGATGCTCAGTCCACGATATCCCAAGCATTTTCCTCCAGCACCACATCTCCAGAGCATCTATCTTCTTCATCTCAATTTCCCGCAGCGTCCACGTCTCAGCCGCGTATAGAAATATGGGGAATATTAGTGTTTGTACGAGCCGGGTCTTAGTGGCTTTGGTGATGTTTCGATTCCTCCATATATTTTTCAGCTTATCCATTGCTGACCTAGTTAAGTTTTAAGCTTTATGATTCATTAAATTTCATGATGAATCCCTCCGACATCGTTATCAACAGATTTGTAGTTACGTAATTCAAATTGTATCATTTTTCCGGATTCAAACGTCAAAATTGTCATTTTGTTGATTGCGATGCAGTTACACTATTGCCCGGCAGTTTAAATTAAGAATATTGGTACTCTGAGTTATATTTAATGTTTCAAGTCTATGAACTCATCGGGAAGTTAGTTTAGAATCTATTGGTAAGTTTGTACCGAACAGACAAACAGGGAAGAAATTGAGATAATAAGAACGAGAAAAATAAAATATTTACTGAACTCATAAATTTCAACTACTGTCTACAGCTGATCAGGAGGTCAACGGCCGCGGGACGCGCGAACTTGTGTTTTTTACGTAGGTATTAAAAAACAACATTATTGTTTCTGGTATATGTAAAGCTACAAGGTCATGCGTCCCGTCATCCCTTAACCGTTGCACGATGATCCCGTGATCAATTGACTTGAAATTATGATCAATTTAGAAAATCATACAACATAACAATTTAGAAAAATGTCACGCCAGATGAATCGGACTAAGAATGCGACCCTGAAGAATCACCCTTGATATCGTTTTCGGTTATAATTTGCAACCTTTTCTGAGGGATCAAATATTCTATAGGTATTATTAGCTTACTTATTGGGTAGTCTGCCCCGTTGGTCTGTGGTCGCAAGCGCGACTGCTGAGCGTGGGGTCCTGGGTTCGATTCCCGGGTCGGGAAAAGTGTTATTGGGTTTATCCATTAGTTAATTCTCAGTAGCAGCCCGGAGTATGGATTTGTGCCCGGTTAATGGCAATAGGCTCGCCCCCTATTACATGGGACTATAACATAACTGGCGAAATGTGGGTGTACTATACACCTCTGCCTACCCCTTCGGGGAAATACAGGCGTGATGTTATGTTATGTTATATTAGCTTACCTTTGCTTGATAAACGAACAGCACAATGTAGGCAACCACGTAACAACACATGAACACCGTCAGTTTGACCGTGAAGCCCACTTTGAGCCGGCCGCGGGTAATTGTGTAGCCTTTAGCCATTAGCACCAAGAGTAGAAGGAAAGTCATCTCCGAGAGACCGCAGAAGAATTGACCTGGAAAAAGAATAGAAATATTTATTTATTTATTTCTTTATGCACAACAGGGTACAAAGGCGGTCTTAACGCCATAGGCGTTCTCTACCAGACAACCTTAGGTAATGCAGAGACAAAGAATAAGGTAGATGCACCAGTAAAGTAGTAAAATATGTTACGTACTACGGACTAAAAAAAAAAAAAACAAATATTTATTTATTTAAACTTCATGCAGCATGTGTACATAGGCGGACTTAATGCCTTAGGCATTCTCTCCCAGTCAACCTTAGGGTGATACAGAGATGACAAGGCAGGTGCAATATTGATTCGCGACACAAAACAAGATGAGAAATAAATTACCACTAAAACAATAGATAAACATACATAGGTATATATATATAACATACAATAAGTACTAAATATATATAATAATATACTATTATAGTCATAGATTAAATACTAATGAGATGATTCTGCCAAAATTTTATCTAGAAAGAACTTCCGAACATTCCTTTTAAAAGAGTCCCGACTGGTGGCCATCCTAAGCTCGAGAGGTAGCTCATTCCAAAGAAGAATTGATTGAATATGAAAGAAGATAATCTTAATAAGATATCGCTGACGTCATCCAAAGACGTACCATAGTGGAGGTTAATTTCGATACCACGAGCAGTGTTCACGGTAGCTTAGTGGCTAAAGCACTGGCTTACTGAGCCAGGAGTCGCAGGTTATATAGAATCCTGCTCGTGAGCGATTTTTTCTTTTCACATTTTAAATCGTTAGATTTCGCTTCGCATGCGTAAAATGCGTTAAAATAATAAAAATAACACAATTTTTCTTGTGATTCATGAGTGGCAACTTTCGAACAAACGAACGCCTTACATATTGACGTCATTAATTTTTTTAAATTAACTTTAATAATCAAATGTACTTTACAGCTTTTGTTTCTGCAGTTAGAAACAGGTTACAGTATTTACAGAAACAAGTCATACCTACTGTACTGAGAAAGGCTTTGAAATGCCCTGCCCACTTTTCCATTCTATATATTTCTGTGCTCGCCCCCTATTACATGGGATCATAGAAATCTAATTAACAGGGTAATAGAAGTGCTAAAGGTGCGTGAACTTGTCGCCGCGTGCAGGTGTCTCGTAGGACACCAGTGCGCGAACCGTTTGTTTGATCATCAGTGCTGTTTTGGACGCAGAGACACTAAAATTGTAGTTTGTAGCATATACAGTGGTTCACGGTTCACGGGATCATTTTTGTTGCAAATGAGCTCTAGTATAACCCCTTTCAAGCAACAACAGCTATAACTGTGAGTTTGCACTGACGAAAAATTCACATAAAAACATGTTGAAAAGTCAGTTTTCTGTCAATGTATCGAATCGCGTTCGCATTATCACACAACTTGTTGAAACGAAACTTGTTTGACATTTCATAGTCTATTGACATGTTTCACAATAAATTTCGATACACTTCGAAGTATCTGCTTTCGGCCATACATGTTTACCGACCTCATTGGAAAACACAAAAACCGGCCAAGAGCATGTCGGGCCATGCTCAGTATTATAGGGTTCCTTAAGTAGCTGTAATTACAAACGAATCAAATCGAATATTAATCATGGCTATTTTAGTTTTTGCAATGATCGGCAGCATTCGCGACTCAGAGCGTGTTGTTAGTAGCGCCATGTAGCGATAAATTCAAGAAGCCAAATTTAAGAAGTGTGTCATTTCAAAGCTACTTTTTGTGATTTTTTCAAATAGAAAGTAGCTAAAGGAGCATTATTTGCTATGATCATTTTTATCTAAGGTCAATGACCTATGAACTAGGACGTCTTAAGTATTTTTCAGTTTTCTCACTATAACTCAAAAATTAATAATCACATTATACTCGAAATAATTTTAAATGAGGGTTTTCACAAAGGTCTATCAATGTGGAAGATTATAACTTTCTACGTTGCATAGTTTAGAAATGGCAGGGGGGGGGACACATTGCAAGCCACTTTGGCGGGCTATATTTCGCAGATGGTACACCTGATAAAAAAGTGGTGTATGAAACATTACCTTCATTTTAGTAGACCTATTCAATAATAGCACACACGAGGGGGTGCAGCGAAAAAAAAATTTCATCCCCCATTTCACATGTATGGACGCCACCCCTAAAATACGTAAAATCTATTTTTTTATTCTTTTAAAATTTAAATCTATATGTAGACTATTTTTTAACAAAATTTCATTTACTTATGTTTATAACTGTCGAAGTTATTACGCTGTAAAGGATTAGGACAGACGGACAGACGGACAGACGGACGGACATGACGAAACTATAAGGGTTCCTTGTAGGACTTCGGAACCCTAAAAAACGAGATTTATACAAGTTGCGAGACATGATTAAGCATCAGTGCGAACGTCAACCGTGACAAATCTACAGACAAACATATCAATAAGTGAACAACAACAAATACAACAACAACAACGCTAACGTAACGTAACGTTGAGCTATTCTACAGCGGATTTTTCAAGGCCTCAGATCTTTTTCATTTTGCTTTGAATGCTAGAAAAAAACCGGCCAGGAGCATGTCGGGCCATGCTCAGTATTATAGTAGGTCTACAAACGAATCAAATCGAATATTAATCATTGCTATTTTAGTTTTTGTAAACAGCGCCACCTAGTGCTAAATTTATGAAGCTAAATTTAAGAAGTGTGTTTCTTTTTGTGATTTTTTTAAATAGAAAGTAACTAAAGGAGCATTATTTGCTATGATCATTTTTCTCTAAGGTCAATGACCTATGAACTAGGACGTCTCAAGTATTTTTCAGTTTTCTCACTATAACTCAAAAATTTATAATCACATTATACTCGAAATAATTTTAAAAGAGAGTTTTTATAAAGGTCTATCAATGTTAAAGACTATAAGTTTCTACGTTGCATAGTTTAGAAATGGCAGGGGGGGGGGGGACACATTGCAAGCCACTTTGGCGAACTGTATTTCGCAGAGGGTATACCTGATAAAAAAAGTTGTGTATGTAACATTACCTTCATTTTAGTAGACCTATTCAACGATACCCCACACGAGGGGGTGCAGCTAAAAAAATATTTTCATCGCCATTTCACATGTATGGGCGCCACCCCTAAAATACGTAATCAAGATTTTTTTATTCTTTTAAAATTGAGATCTATATCTATTCCATTTTTTGTCAAAATTTCATTTACTTATGTTTATAACTGTAGAAGTTATTAAGCGGTAAAGGATTCGGACAGACGGACAGACGGACGGACATGACGAAACTATAAGGGTTCCTTGTAGGACTTCGGAACCCTAAAAACATGGTGGGCGTACCGTATTTATGTGTGTAGAGGCAAACCGGCGACATACGTTCCGGTCTTAAAAGAGAGTAAATAACATTTCTATTACCTTAAATATACATATTAATTGTATTTTTAAATATTTTCATTAAAAAAAGACATTGAAAAAAATTGTGGCCCACCGGTATCGGGTACAGGGTCCAAGCTACCGGTGATCAGGGCTCCAGAGAAAGGAACCTCCTAACGATACGCGCCGTATCAAGAAGTACCGCTTTCTGTATCAAGCCCTTGACTCAGCCGCCTAACGAGAGCCTCTGGAGATGGTGGTCGAGGCTCTTTACCAAAAGGCCATTAGCCGTAACACTATTGGCACAATGATTGCTAAGTCCACCTCCCACATCGTCGCCTCAGTGCTTGAATGTCCAACCGACCATTGACCAAATTTTACCGGAGACGTTTTTTTTAGTTTATTATTGATTTAAGAGAAATATTTATAAACTTTGATGATTTAAGAATAATGTATAGTATTATTACTGAGCGTTACTCAAGACAACCAACTAGTTAGTAGCTACGACGGTTAGTAGCTACGACGGCTAGTAGCTACGACGACGCCAGCGCTATCAGTTTTATCCAATAGCCAAATAGCTGGTTATCTAGCTGGCTACTCAACCACAAGTAGCCGGCTAGCTAAGTTATTGAAATTTCGGCTAGTTACCCATCTCTAGCGAGCGCTGGCACTTGTTTTGACTTGCACGCGATTCTCTGTTCGTGATATCGATGAGCGACTTCTGTTGCGCAACTAGTAATCTGTTGGAAATATTTTTGAGTCTACAATCGATGCGATATCGCTCGCATCGCGTCGCGTCATGAGTAAAGTCCCTAAATCTCTGTAATCGATGGATTCTTCCCTGGCGGGGGAGTGCAAGTGCACCCCCTTGCACCCTGCTGCCGGCGCCTACGATCCAAATCCAGCAATGTTTCGTGTGGTGTCGGACATAAAGAATAACACCACCCTATCTCTTCTCATGGACGTCGTAAAAGGCGACTTACGGCCAAAATTAATATCCAATCTATCCACGATTTGCCCTACTAGAGATAGGAATTTGACATAAGTTCTATACAAAATATGTCAAATTTCTATCTCTAGTAGGGTAAATCGTGGATAGATTGGATATTAAATTTGGCCGTAAGGGATTCACCAGAGGATGGTCAGCAGCGTTCTCTGAGTGCGATCGACAACCCGCCTGCCAAGCGTGGCAATTACCGTTAAAACAAGTGATACCCAATTTAAATCCGCACATGAATTTGAAAAGAGGTATGGACCATGGTATAATAACACCAGGTAGTCTCTTCCCGTGACAGCTAGGTCACGTGATTGCCTCCGTACTACGTCATCGGCCGTGGAGCCAATAGCGGGCTGTTAGCGTGACACTTGTCAGTTTGATGTGCTGCCACTTTGTAAAAATAAATTACCCGAGCAAAATGCATTTTTTCATTTACTTTCTTCTATAAAGAATCACTATTTAATTATTAATTTAATATAGTTTCCTTTATTAACTAAGATTCAAAGATTTATTTTGCCAACTAAGTGTACATATTGGTGGTAGGTTATAAATATAGTTCTTACAAACTTAGTCGCCTTTTTCAGGCATTGCAAAATTATTGGACTTAATTAATTACAATTTAATATATTAATATTAGATAAGTATTAAGCTTATACATCTAAAATAAACATAGTAGATCGCCGTATTAATTTTGGCGGAAATTTATTTTGATAATATAAAAACTACTGGATAATTTTAAAGTATAACATATTAATTAAAGTTTTTATTTCCATCATGAATATAGTAGCAAAATTATCTTATTTTAATTCAATTTATTCAAATTTGATTTAATATGTCCAATTTTATTAATTTCATTTAAATATTTTTTATATTTATTAATTGATTTAATACGTATTTTTTATTTAATTTATGCAATTTTAATTTATTTCATTATATTTTAATATAATTTATTACGATTTAATTTTATTTAGGTTTATTTTGAACTTACATAGTATTTTAAATATTACTAACACATAGTGGAATAAAGCTGTCTGATTGAATAAAAGTTATTTTTATTGTATATGTTTTATTATTATTATTGTGTTTTATTTTTTGTACTTATTATGTTCCAAATATTCTTCAATTGTATAGAAGCATTTTTGGATTAGAAATGTTTTTAATTTTCTATTAAATATTGTCAATTTTGTTTCTAGTTTTATATCGGATGGTAAACTATTAAATATTCTGACTGCCATGTAATAGGGACTTTGGTTTAGCATTTTGATCCTGGAGGGTGGTAAGTATAAACTGTCTTTGTGGCGTGTGTTTATGTTATGTATGTCTTTTACTTTTGTGAAGTGACTAATATTTTTAAATACGAACAGACACAAGTCATGTATATATATTGATGGGAGTGTTAATAATTTATATTCAATAAAAAAGGGTCTGCAGCTTTCTAAATTGTCGATTTGAGCTATAATTCTAATGCACTTCTTCTGTAATACAAGTAAGTCATGAACGAATTAGATGAATAACACGAGATAACAAATAGTTAGGCTAGTTAGGAATTTATTTTATATTCATTATGAACAAAAATCTCCTTAAGTATATTGAAGATATCAATCAATGGCAGCACTGATCGTGACGTAGCTTGGAGGCATCGCGCTGTCATTGCGGGAAGAGAATACCTGGTGAAACATCTTATTATACCATGGTATGGACCAAGTTCTATAAAAACTTAAAAAATAAACGAATCTTACCCACTATCTTAGAATTGTCATTCCCAAACCCGTTCGCGGCATACCGTATATAAGACAAACTCTGCAGCATGACGCCTGAGTGTTGTGCCACTATTGACATCAGGAACAGCTTGTACGTCGAGTGGAGGAGGTGTCGGGACTTCAGCTCCACACTGCACATCACTACTGCTACCATTACTATGACGTAGGCGAAGGTATAGGTAAGCAGGACTGGGAGGACGTCTGTGGAATCAGAAGAGGGATCGTCAAGGTTGAGTAAGTAATAGATAACTCAATAAATCATTGGAATACTAATAGTGGTAGTAGAGAGCTCCTTGGGGGCCATTCATTTATTACGTAAGACGATTTAGGGGTGAGGGGGGTCGACCATGTCTTATTTTTTCTTACAAGGGGGTGGGAGGGAGTCTCAATAGTTCTTACGTAAGATCACAAAAATGCGCAAAGTTAAAATTATACTTTTAAAAATATAAAAATAAAAATTTACCTAAACATAAACTTATAAATATACGAAATAAAATACAAATAAACATTTCTAAAAATTTTTACTTTGAAAAATGAAAAATAAAACAAGCCAAACGTGTATTAATTATTTCCTTTAGATTCTTACGTAATATATATTAAACAGGGGAGAGAAGGTCGGCCTATTCTTATTTTTTCTTATAATAGGAGAGGAGGGGGTCAAAAACAAGCGAAAATAGTCTTACGTAATAAATTAATGGCCCCTTGTCAGAGAGCTCTTCCGGGGAAGTACTACCACTGCTGTAGCTATTTCTACCGCCAAACAGTAATGCTGGCATTGCTGTGTTCCGGTGCTCGTAGTATAGTCTAACAAAGCAAAGTATCCAGGGTTGCCAGATATAAATGTTTTTTCAGAAGATTATGGCTGTTTTCGAGTGAAATATAATTTTAATAACGGACAAAGTTAAACTGTATTTATACAAAACCCTAATCAAACCGTTCTATATTAATTTCCTGAGAAATCTTCATCTATATCTGGTGACCCTGGATACTAATACCTTTGTTAGACTGTACGGGTGTCGGTGACATTACAATCACATGAGACTTTCCAGCTTCATGTCTCAGTTTGGCGAACCGACTTGGGCAACAGCCTAGGTGGTATTGCAGTTGTTATGGGCAAAGGTAACCGCTTAACATCAAGTGGGCCTTTAGTTCGATTCGCCAACCTATACTATAATAAAAGTTAGTTATAATGAATTCTGAATCTTGGTGCAAAGACATAAAATTGTTGAAAAAACTATTTCATGACAAATCACGCGTACAGGAGAAAAAATGCTCGCACACGCTCTTACTATTTAGGGGTCTGCTGGGTAGTATACAAAAGGCGAAGAGGGTGAAAAATTTATGAGGTTAAGCACTTACAAAACTCGTCCGCGGAGAAATGTTCATGCCAGAAGTCACCATCAGGACCATTTGTCATCAAGAACTTATATCTTATGTCCAAACCCTTGAAAGAGAGAAAAGAATATTAAATAAATTTTGTTTGGCAGAATCTTTCAAGCATTGTTGTGTTTTGTGAACCACATGGAGTGGGTAGGTACATGGGGACTCCCTTCTGCGAGACTGCCATGCTCCAGAAGGAGGCCGCAGAGCGGTATCGGTAGAGGGCCGATCCCATTCGGAGACGGAGGTGCCGGGGAGGCAACCGCCCTGGCGCAAGGCCCAGATAGTACGAAACGCTGCATCCCCTGCCGCCACATCTGGCAGGGGACCACGGGGATCGTGGACGCTAAGAGTTGGGGGACTCGAGGCGTCTATTAAGTGATTCTGGGGTGGACAGCAGTACGTGGTGGTCGCATGCTGCTGTGGGGGAAACAACATTGTTTTCCCGAGACGTGCCAAAGGCGTAGCACTAGAGGGGCACCGGCGCGGTCCAGTGGAGTTCCCGGAGCTCCTCTATTTTGTGCTGAGGATGGCTGGCTGTGCCACCGTTTGGTTTTAGTTGATAGGAGTCTAACATACTCCTCTGCCATCTCCAGAGGGAGGGTACCCATGAGGATTTCCATCCAAAGGTACTACCTAACCTACTCCTTTCAGGGGTATGAGTAGACTGCGGCGGGCGGATCGCGCGCGGGACTGAACGGCGGCGGAATTACAGCGCTAGAAGAAATCGTTCCGCAGTATGTGTGACTCTACCGGGTCTTCTTCTCAGCGGCCCGCAAGGGGCGCGTGGAATCGGGCTCGGGGGTTGCGCCCCCTTTCCCGAGGTTGCGGGGTCGCGACCCATAAAAGTATGGGCCGGTAATGGGCTTGGGTTCTGGACCCTTTTTGGCTGGCGGGCCGGATAAAAAAAAATACGGTCACTAGGCCGCGGGATTTCTTCGCGGCAACATGTATTGTTGTTATGTGTGTCTGTAGGAGCGCCTGAAGTGTTTCACGCTACCCGAGCGACCAGACCGCCGCTAGGTGAGGCCCCCAGTTATCTGGGGGAGGCCCGGCAACAAGGGCAGCGGCTTTGTTTGGCGCCCACTTATAGATGGTGATTGTCCCGTGACTCACAACGTTCTCAGAGCTAGCCGATCGCGCTCCGAGACACGAGACGAATATGTGTGACTACTACTATGCATTCCCATATAATACAACGCCAGCGTATCGGTCGCGCACCGCCAGGTGTTGTTTTTCCGCCCGGTGGATCGTTCACGCTGTCAAAACGCCCAGCAGGACGGCGCTAATACAGTTCAGTACATTACAACACGACGAAACCCGCCGAAGATAAGCTTCAGTTCCGCCCCGCTTCAATTCCCCTAGCTGTGTGTTTGCAGCTTAAAGTGTAAACATTATAAAAATATAACAGGCAGTACCTTGTTGCTATCACAGTTGCTTATAGCAATGAACCACCACCGTTCCCTCGCAGACCGGAACCTCCTGGAGTTGTGACAGGAGACCAACAGTCTTTCCTTTTCCATATGAGTGCTAGAACTCCGGGCTTCAGCGTTAAGACGGCGGCGTTTGAAACGCTCGTAGAGGTCTAGCGAGCGTTTTATTTTGCGCTAAAAATAAAATAACACGAGCCGTTGTCTTTAAAAGCGGTACCTAAATAAATATAAATAAATATCTTTGGGACATTTTTACACAGCACCATCTAGTCCTAAACTAAGCAGAGCTTGTGGTATGGGTACTAGACAATGGATATAATACGTATATACTTTTTTTGTTGTAAATACATACTTATAATACATAAGCAACACACCCAGACCAACACAAACACTTATGTTCATCACACAAATATTTGTGTCCTGTGGGAATCGAACCCACGACCTCGTTATCAGCAGTCCGACACTCGAACCACTAGACCACAGAAGTCGTCCAATGGATTTCCCATTTACCTTTACCAGGTCCGTTCGGTCATCATCAACTCAGCCCATTGCAGTCCACTGCTGGAGATAGGCCTCTCCCAATTTATTTCGGTTCGGTCATTCGAAATAAATTTTTCTTTATTCCGTGGTTCGATCACCAAGTATAGTAGACCGATAGAAGTAGATAAGATAACAATAAAAATAACGTTTTACTCACCCCACTCCTACTCCTATTATCAAACAGAATCTCAACATCATCATTCAGACTTCCAAAATGGCTACCATTTCCTGGTCCAATACTTTCCCACAATTCATCTTCAGGCACCATGGTCGTAAAGTTCAGCTCATCCGTCGGCAATAACTCGAACCAAGTGGTATTATTATTGGTATCTGATATAGTGGGCTTGGGGCTACCAGTCGTCGTTTTTAGGAACTGGTCGTAATAAGATGGTTCAGGAGGCTGGAGTTTTGTGGAGTTTTTCGTTTTCTTCGGCGGTTCTGTTTGTTTTGGTGTTGGTGTACTGAAAGCAATGACATTCAAATATTGTATCTTTCTCTTTGACTAAAAGGAATTAAATAATGAGTAGAACTAAGATACTAAAAAAATCTTTCTTACTAAACTGATTAATAATATTGCTTCCATTCTATAATATTTCTGTTTTCCTAATTAAATTAAATTAAATTTTTGCAATAGCAAAATTTAGGCCCGTATACTAGTATTATTACCTATTCTATGGTATTACAGAAAGTTCCTCAAACGTTGATCACTGAGTTGGGATTTAATTTTAGAACATGTCTCAAGCAGAGATTGATTCATTACAGTTCAGCTGAGTTTAGCTTTATTAACCTAGTAGTAGTAGATTAATCTAGTAGTAGTAGTTGTTGAAGAGCCAAATAAATAAGTAGTAGTAGAGCTCCTTTGTGAAAGAGCTCGTCCGGGGAAGTACTACCACCGTGCCTACTTCTCCGCAAAATAGTGATGCTTGCATTGCTGTGTTTCGGTCTGAAGGGTACGGGTGCCGGTGAAATTACAATCACATGAGACTTTCCATCTTCATGTCTCAGTTTGGCGAACCGACTTGCGGTACCATTTAGGCAACAGCCTAGGTGGTATTGAAGTTGTCATGGGCAAAGGTAACCGCTTAACATCAGGTGGGCCTTTAGCTCGTTTCGCCATTCTATACAATAAAAATAAAAATAAATACCGACTTCTTTTATAATGTCATCTGTTTCGGTATTTGAGCAGATTTGATCTGTAATCACCTAATCACTCTAGTGTGGTCTAGACTACGCTTGAGTAGAGATTTCTATTCTTATTCAAATTCGTGTGTTATGTTGTTGAATAAGACCAATACTCAAGTAACGATTCTATCCCAGAAATAGATAGAGAAAGAGAACTTTAATCAAATGTACTTTACAGCTTTGTTATTGCAGTTAGAAACAGCACAATAAGGCATTTTTGAGGTTTTTTGTTACAGTATTTACAGAAACAAGTCATAAGGCGTACTGAGAAAGGCTTTGAAATGACCTGTACTATGGTGCAGAGTGTTGGCACGCGCGCCCTGCCCACTTTTCCATTCTATCTATTTCTGTGGATTTTATCCTTAAGTAGTGATCAGGTGATTGAAGTTTAATCAGTACTTGAGTAACGTTCTGTAAATTTTGTAATACGGGCCTTATAGAGCGTGGATGTCAATCGGGTTGCACTTGCGGGGCGCTACGCAGCGCTAACTTTACAGCACTGAGGTAATATGTAGGTACACACGGCTACACATCAAGCTGCATATTACCAGTAAAGGCTGACCTCGCGTTGGAAAGAAAACCTATACAATGCGATGTCAGCTTATACTGGAAATGTACAGCTTGATGTGTAGCCGTGTGTACTACAGTACGTAGTACATATTACCTCAATGCTTTACAGCCGTCTCATAGATTGGTGCGCATTATTTCTAAGAAGTAAGGTTACGATGGTTACCGACTCGTCCCCTACCTCTACGAATGAATGAATACAACAATGACCTACATATTTGTTCAGTCAACTCATTCACTGTAATCACGGTACGTGGGTTAACCACAAGTATTATTTCTGGTTGAAAGGGATTTAGCGAGTCAAAAAGTAATATTTGTTAGTAGAAGAGCAATTTATCACAGTGTCCTACATTTGGCATGTAGGACACTGTGATAAATTTTATGGCCTGTTTAAATTATTAATGTGAATTTAGTGTGTTCTAAGGTGGTTCCAAGTCTCTTTACAGACTAGAATAAAAAAAAATATAATATGAAAGTAGCGTTTAAACTTCGGTATTCCTACACTCACACTGAAAAAAACCATTTGTTTAGTAGCATAGTAGCACAAAATTTAGGCTGCTAATAACATGAAAAAACCGGCCAAATGCGAGTCGGACTCGAGTAGCAAGGGTTCCGTACCACCCATCGACCTGATACCTTTTAGAAACTGCTTTTATTCCGGAGAGTATCAAAAGACATCAACGCATCGTGCGCGAAATATGAATATCTGCATTTCATTCTTACGCAGGTACCACCACACATGTCTGTGATTGTCCTATTTTTAGTATATGTCGTTAAACTACATACACAGAGTATGCACTATAATCCTACCAAGTTTGACGCTGGTGTATATTACCGTTTTGAAGTATAGAGCAGGAACAAAAACGTTGAAAACAATGCATGTTTATTGAGGCTTCTTGTATGGGTTCCCTTTGGTTTCCAAAGACGTACCATAGTGGAGGATAATTTCGATATCACGAGCAGTGTTCACGGTAGCTTAGTGGCTAAAGCACTGGCGTACTGAGCCAGGAGTCAGGAGTCGCAGGTTCAATTTAAAAATATTTTAAATCATACCTCTTAACAGCCGGCATCTCCTTATTATCCTTGGTGATGATGCAGCCAGAGTATTCCGTGTCGGGATACCAATGGGATAGCCTTATTATCTGGTTCTGACCACCACGGTTGAGGACTTCCTCGCGCTCTTTACATGTCTGCGAAAATAAGATGACAAGATAGTATTATTTATGGATAACCAAAAAGACGCTCACCCCCCAAGCTACGCTGATGCCAGAACATTCCTTCACACCCCGTTGATGTACTGAATACAGAGTACATTATCATCATCATCATCATCATTTCAACCGAAAGACGTCCACTGCTGGGCATAGGCCTCCTCCAAAAGAGAGGATATGCCATAATCGCCACAGTTATATACTCAGACAATGCTGCTGCCCATCCTCTGGTGAATCCCTTAGTCGCCTTTTGCTACACCCATGAGAAGAGATAGGGTGGTGCAATTTCTTTATGTCCGGCACCACACGGAACATTAAAATGATACTGAATTCAACCATAATCGTTCAGGCTAATCTTACCTTGCTGCTATGGTATACCGAAGGCCATTGGCTGTCATCATCATAATATAGCAATAGGTTGGGTATGCCCATATCCTTGTCGTACTCTATCAAGTACTCGAACTGCCCTTCCAGAGATAGAAAGCAGAAGCGAGAGAGGAACGCCCAGTTCTGTAGAAATCTATAAATTCTGTAGGTATCTATTAAAAAAAGTTTTTGGGAGTGTTTTTATGATATGATTGGCGCAGTGGCTGAGCGATTGCAGCTTTTGCGCTGAGGGCCTGAGGGTCGCAGGTTAGAATCGAGGTTGAGGGTCTGGGTCACAGGAATAGATAGAATGGAAAAGCGGGCAGGGCGCGCGTGCCAACACTCTGCACTATGGTGGTATGTGCAGGCCATTTCAAAGCCTTTCTCAGTACGCCTTATGGCTTTTTTCTGTAAATAATCGTCATTATCATTTCAGCCTTCTCGTCGCCTATACCGCAAAGTTTGAAGACAAAGGTCTTCAACCAGTGCGTCCTGCCTGTCATGACTTACGGCGCCGAGACGTGGACACTGACAGTTGGGCTAGTCCACAAATTTAAAGTCGCTCAGCGAGCTATGGAGCGAGCTATGCTTGGAGTTTCTTTGAAGGATAAAATCCGAAACGAGATTATTCGGAGAAGAACCGGAGTGACCGACATAGCTTGTAGGATCAGTAAGCTGAAGTGGCAGTGGGCTGGCCATGTCTGTCGAAGGACCGATGGCCGCTGGAGCAGACAAAGTCCTTGAGTGGAGACCGCGAATCGGCAAACGCAGCGTAGGGCGCCCCCCCGCCAGGTGGACCGACGACCTGAAAAACGTGGCTGGGGGTGACTGGATGCGGAAGGCAGAGGACCGAGTGTTGTGGCGCAACTTGGGAGAGGCCTATGTCCAGCAGTGGACTGCGATAGGCTGAGTTGATGATGATCATTTCAGCCGAAAGAGTCCACTGCTGGACATAGGCCTCCCCCAAGCATCGCCACATCGACCGGTCCTGCACCTTCCGCATCCAGCGGATACCTGCAAATACTGTCTGTAAATACTGTATCAAAAACCCGCAAAAATTACTTATTGCGCTGTTTCGAACTGCAGAAACAAAAGCTGTAAAGTAAATTTGATTATAGTTAATTTTTTTTAATTAATTACGTCAACGGCAGGCGTAGTTTGTTTGAAAATTGCGACGCATGAATCGCAAGTAAAATTGTGATTACAACCATTCTATCTGTCTATTTCTGTGGTCCGGGTGTTTGGTAAATTTGAGATTTGTGTTAGTAATCGCACCCGCGCGGATACAGGAGAAATACTAGTGTGTGGGCAACGATAAAAATAATAATTAAAAAACCCGGCCAAGTGCGAGTCGGACTCGCGCAGTAAGGGTTCCGTACCTCTCAACGACCTGATACCCCATAAAAACTGATTTAATTTACGAGAGTTTATCAAAAGACATCAACGTCCAGTGCGCGAAATATGAATTTTTGCATGTCTTTCTTACGCAGGCACCACCACATTTGTCTAAGTTTGCCTTATTTTTAGTATTTGTTGCTAAACTACATAATATGCACTATAAACTGACCAAGTTTGACGCTGGTATATATTACCGTTTTGAAGATAGAGCAGGAACAAAAACGTTGAAAAAAATGCATGTTTTTTGAAGTTTCTTGTATGGGGTCCCCCTTTGGTTTTAGACTTTTTTTGTTTTTAGTATTTGTCGTGATACATAGCAACACATATTCTGAGAAAATTTCAACCAGTTACCTATTACCGTTCAAAAGATACAGCCCTGTGACAGACAGACGGACGGACGGACGGACGGACAGCGTAGCGAGAGTAATAGGGTCCCGTTTGGCACCCTTCGGGTACGGAACCCTAAAAATGATAGACAAAATAAAAGAGAATTGCATTCTCTTGTTCACAAACTAAACTAATTTTAAACTATAGCTCCCTTTTTTTAGTAGATACAAGAAAGGGATGGCAACAATTTGAGCTTTTACACTTCTTCGTATTTTTAGTCGGCACGTTTCAAGATCACGACTAAACTTGAAAGTATGGAAATTTGATTTCCGACTAATTTGAGAGCACTAAAATAGTTGCCAACCCTTTCTTATGTCTACTAGCTGTACTTATAAGAATATACCATTGACGGGGAAAATTCTATATAACTTGGAACTTCTTAATTGACTTTTGTCCAAGATAAATGTGTCAACCCGATCACTACTTTTGCAATACAACAAAAAATACTGGGTGTCAGGGAAACGCTTCCGAAAACGAAAATAGGTGATAGTGCTGGTGATTACTGATACGAAACCACAAAAAAATGCGATAAATTTTTTAGATTTTGTCATATTTTTTTGCATTTTTCATACATAACCAGCTTTGGGCAGTTAAATAAAACTGATTTGCAAAAAAAACCATTTATTTACTAAAAAGAAAGAAAGAAAAATATTTATTTGACACAACTGAGACACATACAAAAGAAATATACATGAACAAGAAATAGATATAGTGAAGAAGTAACAAAGCGAGGAAAAAAGTCATTGACAGTCATACGCCATGTGTGTCTCAAAATTGTGACAAATGGGTACTAAATAATACTAAATTTTTATAGTTCGCAATGTATTTCAAATAAAATATCAGCTGGCGCTAGGGGTGAACGACATCCGCTCGTATACGCAGTCCGTGTCTTAGCGGGCGTAGGTAGGTTAGGTACGCGCGGCATTGATCCCGAGTTTTGTACGCTTTACATTGCGGGTTTGCAAAATACCAAATCACTAAAACAATAATACAAGGCTAATGGTTATTGGTATTCGATTGTTTCGGGAGTATAATAATAGCCTTTCAGTTTCGGGAGCGTTTCCCTGACACCCAGTATAGATACTATATTACAGTAGTTTTTTTTGTGTTTAATAAAAGGACCAAAATTTTTATGGACATGACATAAAACTAACTTCCTTCGTATCGACCCTGCCTTCTATCCATTTGGCGTGAACCTGTGACATCATCAGCACACAAACCATGACGCACGCTCCCAGCAACCGTTGCATTATTGATCTAATAGCTTGTTTCATTTTCAAATGTTTTATTTAAATTACGTATGTTACTTGTCCTTTATGATTTTTCTTGTTATCTGAAAAAGTTGAAGGATTACTTTAGTAGCTTAGAGTAATAAGACGAAAGACTCAAGGAATCGTCCGTTTTGTGTACTTATTTAAATGTTGTTTTTTTTTTTGAGTTGTGTCGTTATTCAGTAAAGCAGCGAGACGTTGGCAATTGGTCTTTTTGACTGGGCCGGGGTCACAAAGCTTTTACTTACGTAACTTAAAACATTACTTTCGTTACTACTTAAATCTTGATAGTCAGGTACACGAAAAAAAAAAAAAAAAAAAACATTTTTTTTGGTACATTTTACACAGCAACATCTAGTCCCAAACTAAGCAGAGCTTGTACTATGGGTACTAGACACTGGATATAATACTTATATACTTTTTTTTTGTAAATACATACTTATGATACATAAGAAACACCAAGTCTAAAATTATTGGTTCAAGCATGCTTTTTTTTTCAGCTGTAGTGGACACCAGGTTTTGTACAGTAATTAGCGGATGATGTACGATCAACCGCACGTCAGTGCTAACAGATTGGCATTGACAGCGCCTTTATTTCGTAAGCAGTAAGGGCTGTTTTCTAATAAAAAATGTAACCACTGGCATGCATGCATGAACTACCAATAAAAGAATCGTACCTAGTTATACACGCTGAAATTTTCATGTTTGTTTTCCTGAAAAGGGGTCATTATAGTCATCATTATTAAATTATACTATGGGATGGGACCTACCCTGAGGGGCTCGTAGCGAAGCAACGACTGCGCGAATTGTACGATCTGCAAGGTTAAGCTGCACTTGCCGCGGTCAGTCTGTAGATGGGTGACCGTTTCGTTACACATCGAGACCCCTCCGTGCCTCGGAGAGCACGTTAAGCTGTCGGTCCCGGTTGTCATACGAATATCTAAGGCAGTCGTTACGGGTAGTCAGAAGCCTGAAAGTCTGACAACTGTTCTAACCACGGAATGTCGGTATTACCCAGTAACTGGTTTGCGGGGGTCTGATGGCAGTCGCTCCGTGTAAAATACTGATGTTCAGCCGTATCTGGCTAGACTAGAAGCCGACCCCAATATAATTGGGAAAAAGGCGAGGAGGATGATGGGACCTACCTTGAAAATCCTGAAATCGGGAAAAACATCGGCTGTCGCGGTTTCAGGGTATGTCCTATAGTAAAAGTTTTTCAAAATTATGAGTATAATGACCCCTTTTCAGGAAAACAGCTGGTGTATGCTCGTATTAGATTTCTACCTACCTAAAGTAGAACTAGTGGATGGGTAAATCCGGGTGTTATAGTACAGTAGACTGCATGACAGTGGTAACACTTCAATTCGAAAACCGCCCTTACTACTTACGAAATAAAGATGCTGCTAATGTCAGTGTTACCACCGACGTGCGGTCGACCGCACGTCTTCGGAAAAATTGGCAGGTATTCTCAACAGAAATACGAGAAAACGTATTCTTCTAAGCGAGAAGCAATGGCCTGCAAAACTTGTATGTTTGTCTTACGAAATATTCTTAATATTCAAATAAAATATCGAATATAGTTTCAGTCATTTACATAATTAAAAGATTATTTGCAAGCCTTTTAATATTTTCATAAATTAATATGCTACTTAAAATCGAAATTACTTAGCTATAAAGGCTATTAACTCCTTTACCTGCCACTTAAGTACAAGGGCAAACGTTCTCTATAAAACACTATTATTAATAATTAATAATTAATTAAGTAGGCCACGCAAAGATAAAACTTACCTCATGTATGTTCAATTTCTTATTTTTGCACTTAAACTTATTATTATCACTTAAAATTACGTTTAAATAGTGTATTAAGAAAAAAAAATTCTTTACTTTATTAAAAATTATGTTAGATTATTAGTTACTGTACTTTGTTTTGGACAGGATAATTTGTTGTGGAATCCGTAACCATAGGAACGCGTCTATGTATGTACAAGTCCGCTTTGGTCGCGTTCACCTGTTTCAATACAGGCAAAGCCTCGGTGGCTATCTTTACCACAATTTTTTCCAGTGGAACGCATCAGTGCCCCTAACAATCAAGAGTTCTTTTTTTTTCTCATGGTCGCACACCCTCGGGGATAGCGGAGCCAGTCAACTCAGCCTATCGCAGTCCACTGCTGGACATAGGCTTCTACCAAGTTGCACGACAACACTCGGTCCTCTGCCTTCCACATCCAGTCCCCCCAGCCACGTTCTTCATGTCGTCGGCCCACCTGGCAGGGGGGCGCCCTACGCTGCGTTTGCCGATTCGCGGTCTCCACTCAAGGACTCGTCTGCTCCAGCGGTCATCGGTCCTTCGACAGACATGGCCAGCCCACCGCCACTTCAGCTTACTGATCCTACAAGCTATGCTATATGAGGTGGCCCTCACGGGCCCCGCCATGACGCAGCTAACACGCCGATGTGAAGGCCACGCCAGCCACGCCTGCCTCGCAAGACACGCGGAGTCACGCCCCATTGGCTCAGATCGAGCCCCTCCCGTGCCAGAATATTCGCCACGGGCAATAGTATACCTCGATCCAAAGAAGAGTTATTGCCCGTGCCCAGGGTGCACCGGCCCAACAACTGCTGTTTCCTTCAGACATATCAAGAAGGACCAGCAGCCGCCGTCAAGTACACAAGGAGGTTTTCTGGCCCAGCACCCCAACAATCACTTTTCAGATTCATGTGCGGATCGGAATTTGATTACATTAGTTTACAAAATTTATATTTTTGTCTGTTGCCGCGGACTTTTAGATACCGTTTCCTTATGACATATTATTTTCAAACCTACCTTCAGAAATATTAATTTATTAATTTATTATATTCTTTAATGTACAGTCAACAAATCGGAATCATGACCCACTCAACCAAGAATTCGTATGATATTGTCAAAACAAAAAAATGTTCTTCTTATTAGCATCGTGCTGCACTTAGGACATTTTGAATATTAAGGAAACTGCGTTAATACGGGTCAGAGCTCCATGCAATTTTGAGCTTTGTTATTAAATGCAATTGATTAATAATTGGATAAAAAGTTACGTTTTTGATAAAGCTAGAATTATGTTTTGAATTTCGAATTAACTGTCGTTCCGCATAGTTTACCTATAAACATAAAGTAATTTTTTTAATTTTATTCAAAAACCTATACGGACTCTTTTAATTCCAGAAGAATATCAATCAAATTAGAAGAAACTAACTGTCACTACACAATAAAATTGATAACAAGTTTGTTGCCAGGGAAATATCTTTGAGCGAAACTCGACCTAATTGTATTAGAATGTTTGTAGAAAATTAAGCTTATGGTGGGTCATGATTCCGTTTGGTTGAGTGTACATACACTAAACGAAAACAAAGACAGGTAGTTTACAGATAGATTATGTAAGTACAATGGGCGGTGTTATCGCACAAGGCAATCTTCCAGACAACCTTTGGATGGACTAGAAGAATGGGAACCGATCGTGGGTAGTTTGTTATTTTTGTGCAGCTTATTTGTCCGTTGATAACGTGCGTTTTTCACTTTGTTATAAGATAATATAATACTGTTAATACCTAGGTATCTGAAGTTTTTGCGACATGAGATGTATCTAGGAGAAGTTGTTTTTTTAAATAATCCAGATCTTTTTTGCTACATATGTAGCAAAAATGTAGAGTATGTGTGTGTGTATTTTTTATTAAAAAACAAATTAAAATACATTTGTTTTTTCTGTTTTCAGTTTAGGTAGGTATTATTATTATTTATTTATTTTCAGCCTATATTGCCCACTGCAGGGCAAAGGCCTCCCTTTCCTTCCTTTCCTTATTCCAGGTATGTAAAACTCAAAAAAACTGAAATTCCATGTATGTTTTTGAACTTAGTATACCGTAGTCAGCAACCGCAACAAAAAACCCGGCAACAGATGCACTGTAAAGTTGTAAGCTAGTGAACGACGAGAGACCAGTAGGCCTAGTACGAGTTTCACAATTACGAATACTTTCATCGTTTTCGTCGACTTTCATTCATAAATCAGTAGCGCCCCTGGCGGATACGAGGAGGAACTACTGATTTATTAATGAAAGTCGACGAATACTTTGAAAGTATTCGTAAGTGTCAAACTCGTACTAGGCCCCCTGTACGCGGCGACACTTTCACGCACGTTTGTCACTTTCTATTACCTTGCATTATTACCCGACTGCGCCAGAAGGAGGGTTATGTTTTTCGAGTGTATGTATGTATGTATGTATATTTCTTTGGCACGCTCTGTAGCCTAAACGGCTTGATGGATCTTAGCTTGAGAGGTGTCGTTGGATTCGTCTTAATTGTGAGAGTGACACTGGGTATATCAAAATGATAAAAATCAAAATGGCCGCTTTTTGGAGCCATTTTATGTGACTTCAAAATATATTTTTTGCTCAAAACCTATCGAGTGGGGTATCAAAATAAAGGGTTTTATAAATGGTTTACGAAAATATATACAACTTATATGTTTAAATGTAATTTGGAATGAGAAATGCTAAAAAACAACAAAATATTTAACGTTAAAAATGAATTTGACTTTTCAAAAAAAACATTAATAGTATGATAAATAAAACATGACAAAACTAAAAAAATTCAAATAAAATAATTAATTAACAAAAACAAAAAACCCGACTGCGTCTAAAAATAACAGAAAAGATATAAACAAGACTTATCAACACGCAGTCGGAGGCTACGTATGTTTTTGGCCATGAATTACATAATAGTTCATAGGTAGCCTCCGCCTGCGTGTTGATAAGTCTTGTTTATATCTTTTCTGTTATTTTTAGACGCAGTCGGGTTTTTTGTTTTTGTTAATTAATTATTTTTTTAGATTTCTATCGTTGTGGTTGGAGTATGAAGAAAGAGTTTTAGAATGGAATAGAAAAACTTTATTTCGAGCTTTCGAGCAAACAACTCATATAGGGTTAGTAACAATTTTATTACCTTAAACATAGAATAGGTAATCTTTTCTTATGTCTTAAACCTAGGTGTTAGTAAACAGTTACATATTTTGGTACATGTAACTGACAGCAGTGGATTGTATATGGACAATCCACTCTGTCAGCTATCATGTTCAGAACCCTGTTGGAGCTGGCCATGACTCGTGCCAGGATCAGAATTTGATTATCACTTGCTTTAACGGTGAAGGAAAACATCGTGAGGAAACCTGCACACCTGAGAGTGCTCCATACAGTTCTCGATGGTGTGTGTAGTCCGCCAACCCGCACTAGGCCAGCGTGGTGGACTAAGGCCTTAGCTTTCTCATACTGAGAAGAGGCCCGTGCCAGTGGGACAGTAATGGGCTGATTATGACTCGTTCCACCAGTGATGCTGCACGCTTGCGCATTATAGTGTAGAAGCAGTCTACACGCGCCGCTGCAAACATCCCTGACGCACTGCAACGCCAAGGCAGCCCCATCAGTTTTCTGAACGCGTTATTATATTGGACTCGAAGGGCCCCATTCGATGCTTGCGAACTTACTTTTAACTTGCCAATTGAACCACTACCCATCACTTCATGTGTAATCACAGCGTGATGATAAAGAATTAAACAGAAATCTAACAGTAGTTAGGTAATGCATGGTCAATGGTCAAAGACCTGTCGCCTCAATGACATTAAAAATTACGTATCATTTGATATGACTTTTGATTTTGGTAATGGCCGAGGTCCCATCGCGAGCGGAAATGAAATGACAGAAATAATTATTATAAGACTTCAGATTTATAGATTGAGAAATACAGGGTTATTTGCAATTCATTAACAATCCTATTCATCAATAAGATTTTTTTTATTTTTGACGCCATCTTTGAATTAGTAAAAAAAAAAATGCATGTTTGGTCAGTACAGAAAATATTTTCTATGGAACAGATGATACATTTTTGCTAATCCAGAGTTGGTGTCATAATAAAAGTTGTTTACATACAATCATCACTTAAAGGGTTATTAATTAATTAAAAATAACCCTGTATAAGGACCTAGGCACTTCCACCCAGCCACATGAGTTAATACCCTTACACATGTGACCTAGCTAAGTAGGTATGTTATGTGATGAACTGATGACTGATGATTATTTCTTTCAAAATGTTGTATCAATCATCTCAGCCTATTGCAGTGCACTGTTGGACATAAGCCTCTCCCAAGTTGCGCCACAACACTCGGTCCACTGCCTTCCGCATCCAGTTCCTCCAGCCACCTTCTTCAGGGCGTCGGTCCACGTGACGGGGGTTGCCCTACGCGCATTACTATTACATATGTGTGATTTTGTAATGCAGTTAGTTATAAATTGGTCTTCACAGCGCCTACTTGGTAAGGAAAGTCTTTTATTACATGTTGTATTTTTCATTTTAAACGTTTAAAAACATATAATGACGTATTACTTCTACGCACGGCCTTGAGCAAACTAGTAAACACGTTTCTATGATGCAAGCATCCGCAATATCCATCCGCGCCTCTTCCGAAATCCACAGGATGAATTGCGTGGAGTAATTTTAGCTAGAGTCCAAACTGCGTAAAATTATGTTACTCGACGCACTATAACGTCGCAGGCTCGGATCTAAATGAACCTAAAAAAATATCTGACGTTGTTCACCTTGACTTTAGTACAGGCTGGTCAGGTATAACTTTGCTCATTATTGTTTCTTGTTCTTTTTCAGTTTTTCGTACATTGTACTAAGTAAAACTCCATACCTCACTTGGAAGCATTTAGTATTGATTGTATTTTAATTTATGTCCGATCAAAACCAAAACAACTCTGATGAAAGATGTAGCCCGTTTCCAGAAACCAAACCCGATGTTCGAAAGTAGTGAAAGTCTTTGTAAGACTGAAACCTTAACCTTAAGCTCATTCATATACAGTTTAGTATCGAAACAACGCATTTAAAGAATGAAAGGTGGGATCATCATCATCAGCCTATCGCAGTCCACCGCTGCACATAGGCATTTCCAATAGCACGCCACTGACCTCGATCCTCGCCCACTCTCATCCAGCTGCTATCAGCCACCTTGCATAGCTCGTCACTCCACCTAGCCTGAGGGCGTCCACACTACGTTTTCCGATTCATGGTATCCAACTATCCACTCAAGAACCCGTCTACCTCAACGGTCATTGAATCTTCAGCTACTATGGCCGGCCTATTGCCAGTTTAACTTGTTTATCCTGAGGGCTATGTCGACAACTTTTTTTCTCCGTCGGATCACTTCGATTCGGATCCGATCCTTCAGAGAATATCCGAACAACCCTTTCCATACCACGCTGTACGATTTTAAATTTGTTGTCTAGCCGTACCGTGACCGTCTACGTCTCAGCTCCGTAAGTCGTGACAGGCCCATATAAATCTAAATATTGTCTTATTATTTAGATATCTGTGGGTAGGACGCACAGATAGAAGACGTTAAGCTTTAGGCTCTGTGGAATAGGTGACGAAAATACTCAAAGTAGTGTCCCGAATGATTCCCAGCCCAGCTGTATTCTTCTGTTAGATTCCCTTTCGAGAAGTTACCTAACTGCAAAGTTTGCCCAAGTCAATTGTATTCTCAAACAACGTTGAGAGCATCGCCATTGACAACAACCGGTTCCGGAGCTATATTCTCGTTGAACATAACCTTAGTTACAAAGACGGGATATCCTGTTACAATTAGATACATCATTCATTTAGGGAATATTCGGATCTTCTCCATATCCGAATTCCAGAAACTAATAATCATCCATTACCCAAATATGAAGGTGGAACATCTTAAAATGAATCAGCGTAGCTTCCACAAGAATCAGTCAACAGGAAAGAGGTCATTGCAGTAATGCTGGAACCCCGCAAGTCGGTCATATATCTTCGAATTAGAAGCACTGACGCATCTAGTGACGAAACGGCTTATACTCCTTGTATTTTGGCAACAGAATAAGGCGTGTTGGACATCATTATGGTACTAGACACTCCTCAAGCAAGATGGAGTCAGTTTTCAGTCATATTTTAAATTAAAATATTAGATAGCTTAGCTATACCACATATAATATAATACTATACTAGTAGCTATACAGAAAAATAACAGAGTTTGTGTTTATGTCTGTACTTTTATTCAACGTTGCACCACTCTGTTGGTATTTATCACTTTTATCTAATCTCAAGATGACTTAAATCTCGATAGTAAACAAGTCTTTAGTATAGAAACGTGTAGTAAAAATTTGTGAGTGATTTAAAAAACAAGAATTTATGGAGTATGAAACTCCAGCCTTTCACAATGGGGATGACTTTCTAAATGGTTTCAGAAGGTCGATTAACTAATATTCATCATAATTATGAAAGTGCTTTAAAAGTGTAGGTATATGAAATGTACCTAATTGTTCGTTAATAACTTACTCGACGCGTACATACAATGCAATCGGCTAGCCTAGCCAGTCTGGTATCGATTCGAAGACATTTGCATACAAGCATCAGTGCGAACAGTCAAAACTAGACACGCTGTGAAATGTCTAGAAATAAATAAACAGTGATTCAAACACTACAAAATGTTTTTGTTGTGAATTACATTTCTGTGTTATTGCTAAATCAATTTTTTTACGAATTTGAATGACGCTAGGTATTTATTTTCTGTTAAAGATACTGAACACTTATCTAGATTTTTTCTCTGTGATAAATGGTTCAATATTGTTCTAGAAATTCGAAGAACCTTCAAGTGTGCCAGCTGTGCATCTTCCCGCGCTTTGTGACAATCAATTGAGTGGATATAGGCTAATGTGGTTATTGCCCTGTCAATCCATGCAGTACAGTGACCTTCGAACTCGTTTTGTGGTTGCTGCTTCGAGGTCTGCGAGTAGTACAACGCTGCTCAGGATAGAGAGATAAAAATTAAGGTAAATATTCAATTAATAGTTATATAGTCATTAATATATATTAATAAAAACTGTTATTATTACTAAACAATTAATTTCCACAAATCTGTAATATTATCTTTATGTCATCAAATTTGTACGCCTAACAAGGCAAATCATAGTGATACTGGATTATTTATAAATTAACACCATGTCTTGTACATCATACCTATGTTTGACAAATAAATAATTTTGAATTTTAAGGTGTTTCGCGTAACATAGTTAAAATATTTCTTTATGAAAGCTCAAGATGTTTCCATGAATTGCGGGGCAATATTTTAAATTCTATTGGTGATTTTTGTATATGATATTTTAAAACATAAATGCATTCTTCAGAAAAAGTAGATCAATGTGTAGACTTGACTTGATACTGTAGTTATACGGAATTGATAGAAAGATTAGTTACAGCATTATTTTTCCGTTAGTGCTCAAAAATAAAACGTCCAATATAGTTAGTTAACAATGCAAACGGAAATAGTTCAACTGATGAAGAATATTTTTATTTTTTTTATTCAATATCTGCGTAAAGTTACAAATGTGTGTTTCTGCCAAACTGTAAAACAGTTTAACCGTAATCATGAATACCCATCAACTTATTTTAATTCATGCTATTTATCAATAATTATGTATTTAATTATGTTTTGGTTGAAATGGCGGCAGGTCACGGGAACTACATGTGACTCCCGAATTCCTCTTAAACTGAAGGGGAAAATCTATAAGACCATGATAAGACCTGCTGTCCTGTATGGATCGGAATGTTGGGCTACGAAAGGAATTAATGAAAGGCAAGTGCATGCAGCTGAGATGAGAATGTTAAGAGGAATGTGTGGTGTAACGAGAATGGATAGGATAAGGAATGAATATGTAAGAGGGAGTCTGAAAGTAGCGCCAGTGACAGAGAAGTTAAGTAGCAACAGACTATCATGGTATGGACATGTGATGAGGAGGAATGGGGAGCATGTTACGAGGAAAGTTTTAAGTATGAATGTTGATGGCTATAAGAAAAGAGGGAGACCGAAGAAAATATGGATGGATTGTGTGAAAGATGATATGAATAGAAAGAAAGTAAACACAGAGATGACGGCTGATAGAGATTTATGGAAGAAAAAAACATGCTGCGCCGACCCCAAATAAATTGGGATAAGGGCAGGAGGATGATGATGATATGTATTTGGAATTAAACAAATGACTATAATAGACTGCCTCGTTGGTCTAGTGGTCGCAAGCGCGACTGCAGAGCATGGGGTCCTGGGTTCGATTCCCGGGTCGGGCAAAGTGTTATTGGGTTTGTTCATTAGGAAATTCTCAGCAGCAGCCCGGAGTATGGATTTGTGCCCGGTTAATGACAATAGGCTCGCCCCCTATTACATGGGACTATAACATAACTGGCGAAATGTGGGTGTATTATTACACCCCTGCCTACCCTTTCGGGGAAATACAGGCGTGATGTTATGATGTTATAATACAGCTAAGCTAGCAATGACCTATTTCCGCTCGCAGTGTTACCTGGCCTACGATTACGATAATTATCCCAACATTGGTATTGTTTATAATTATTAACAGAGTAATGATAAGGTTATCTTACACACCAAAAATAACTGAAAACATCTACATAAGTCAAGGTACAAATAACTTGTTTTTTATTTGTATAATCGTCATAGACTTATATATTACTATCGTGTTTTAATTTTAAGAATCACATCTCTTAAAAAGTCTTAACTGAGTACCTACAAAAACAAAATAAAAGTTCTTTCACGTTTTATTTTAAATAGGTACTAACAATTTGTTTTTTGTGGTTATTAGTGAGTTAAAAGCTATTTATAAACAATTTTACTGTCACCGCTAACGATTGTTTTTTCTTGCAGTGTTTTTTCTTCACAAGCAAGAATTGAAGCAAAGACAACAACGAATTAGTGCATAAAAATAGTTATTAGTAAAAAAAAAAGTTTAAAAATGAAATCATTAGTATTGTGTGTGCTTATAACGACATTATTAACTTCAGTGCTAAGTTCTACTTATTTCTTCGGCGAGCAAACCACGGGCACAAAGCTAGTTTATCGTGACAAAGTGAAATACGAAGCGATTCCTTTGAAGAAACGGATCAAGTCATTTACTTATAATGGGTCAACGCCTATTAAGGTAATCAAAAAATTCTTACATACCCATGACGCCTGTTTCCCAACACAAATGAATGAGAGAGACAATATGGATTTTCACCTGCCATAATCCTGACATACCTCTTTTGCTTCATCTAAAGTCATCTTAGCGTGTATCTCAATGGGCCGAAACCCGTAACGGCCAAAATTAATATCCAATCTATCTACGATTTACCCTACTAGAGATAGGAATTTGACATAAGTTTCATACAAAATATGTCAAATTTCTATCTCTAGTAGGGCATAACGTGGATAGATTGGATATTCTCTACAGTACTCTGTTTAATCCTAAAACCCCCATTTATCTCAAAGAACGTTTTATGTTCCTTCATGACACACATACTCGATACTTAAGATAATCGGAAAACTTGAGACTTCAGATGCCAGCACATTCAACCATATTCTATGACAAATCCTTCACAGTCCAAGCTGCTCGTTTATGGAATGCGTTACCTGTGCCTATAAGACGTGCTCAGTCAATAGCTTCTTTTAAAAAACTTGTAAAGGACCATTACCTCTCTATAAACTGTTATTTTAGTGAGATGTTGCTACACTGGTATATACACGTATTTTATTTTGTTATTTATTAAAGAATATTATTTGTTGTTACATTTGTATATATTGTATATATTTGGTATATATTTATGGATATATATTAGAATTTATTTTATATATTTACTAGCTTTTACCCGCGGCTCCGCTCGCGTTAAATTCTGCTAACCCACGTCAGTCCAGTCCAGTCCATTCCAGTCCAGTCCACTGTCCCACTGTCCCGCTGCCCCACTGCCCCGCTTCCCCACTGCCCCGCTACCCCACTGCCCCGCTACTCCACTGCCCGCTGCCCCACTGCCCCACTGTCCAACTGCCCCGCTGCCCCAGTGCCCCACTTCCCAGCTGCCCCGCTGCCCCACTGCCCCGCTGCCCCACTGCCCCAGTACCCCGCTGCCCCGCTGCCCCACTGCCCCGCTACCCAACTGCCCCACTGCCCGACATCCCCGCTGCCCCACTACCTTACTGCCCCTCTGCCCCACTGCCCCGCTACCCCGCTGCCCCACTGCCCAGCTGCCCCGCTGCCCCACTGCCCTGCTGTCCCGCTACCCCAGTGCCCCGCTAACCCACTGCCCCACTGCCCCGCTACTCCGGTGCCCAGCTGCCCCGCTGCCCCGCTGCCCCACTGCCCCACTGCCCCACTGCCCCGCTTCTCCACTGCCCCGCTGCCCCGCTACCCCACTGTCCCGCTGCCCCGCTACCCCATTGCCCCACTGCCCCGTTGCCCTGCTACCTCACTGCCCCACTGCCCCGCTGCCCCACTATCCCAATGCTCAAATGCCTGCCCCGCTGCCCCCCACCGCCCCTCTGCCCCGGTAACACACTGCCCCGCTGCCCCACTGGCCCACTGCCCCGCTGCCCCGGTAACCCACTGCCCCGCTGCCCTGCTGCCCCACCGCCCCGCCGCCCCACTATCCCACTGGCCCGCTGCACCGCTACCCCACTGCCCCACTGTCCCGCTGCCCCACTATCACACTGCCCCACAGCCTGCCCCACTGCCCCACTGCCCCGCTGCCCCACTGCCCCGCTGCCCCACATTCCCGCTGCCCCACTGCCCCGCTGCCCCGCTGCCCCGGCACCCCACTGCCCCGCTGCCCCGCTGCCCCACAGCCCCACTGCCCCGCAGCCCCACTGCCCCACAGCCCCGCTGCGCCACTATCCCACTGCCCCACTGCCCCGCTGCCCCACTGCCCCACTGCCCCGCTGCCCCACAGCCCCGCAGCCCCACTATCCCACTGCCCCACTGCCCCACTATCCCACAGCCCCACTGCCCCGCTGCCCCGGTAACCCACTGCCCTACTATCCCACTACCCCGGTAACCCACTACTCCGCTGCCCCACTGCCCCGCTACCCTGCCCCGCTGCCCCACTATCCCACTGCCCCACTGCCTGCCCCGCTGCCCCACTGCCCCGCTGCACACTGTCCCGCTGCCCCACTGCCCCGCTGCCCCACTGCCCCGGCACCCCACTGCCCCGCTGCCCCACTGCCCCACTGCCCCACTGCCCCACAGCCCCACTGCCCCGCTGTCCCGCTGCCCCACTATCCCACTGCCCCACTGCCCCACAGCCCCACTGCCCCGCTGCCCCACAGCCCCGCTGCCCCACTATCCCACTGCCCCACAGCCCCACTATCCCACTGCCCCGCTGCCCCGGTAACCCACTGCCCCACTATCCCACTGCCCCACTGCCCCGGTAACCCACTACTCCGCTGCCCCGCTACGCCACTGCCACACTGCCCCGCTGCCCCACTATCCCACTGCCCCACTGCCTGCCCCGCTGCCGCACTCCCCTACTGCCCCGCTGTCCCGCTACACCACTGCCCCGCTGCCCCACTATCCCACTGCCCTGCTGCCCCGGTACCCCACTGCCCCGCTGCCCCACTGTCCCGCTGCCTCGCTGCCCCGCTGCCCCACAACCCCAATGCCCCACTGCCCCGCTATCCCACTGCCCCAATATCCCACTGGCCCAATGCCCGGCCGCCCCGCTGCCCCACTACCCCACTGCCCCACTGCCCCACTGTCCCACCGTCCCACCGTCCCACTGCCACTGTCCTACTGTCCCACTGTCCCACTGTCCCTCTATCTCACTATATTACTATCTTCCCGTCCCATGTCCCATGTCCTGTCCCATGTCCCATCCTATGTCCAGTCCCATGTGCCGTCCCACTGTCCTGTCCTATGTCCCGTCCCCTGTCCCATCCACTGTCCCGTCCCCAGTCCCGTCCCCTGTCCCGTCCCCAGTCCCATCCCCAGTCCCATCCCCTGTCCACTCCACTCCACTCCATCGTACATTACTATCCGCTCGTGCAAATGCATAGAAGCTTCGATCTGTCGGGTGAGTACGCAACCCACGAATTAATTTTTTTCTTTTTTTCATTCTTTCTTTCTTTCTCAAAACCCATACCAGTTTTTAAGTCAGATCATCAGCTTTCAAACAAAAAAAAAAATCATCAAAATCGGTCCAGTAGTTTTAGCGTGATGCTGGAACAAACAAACAAACAAACAAACAAACAAACAGACGTTTACAATTTTATAATAGTTAAGATACATGTAATATTTTCTATGGTAGGTAAATATTAATTTATTTATTATATTAAATATTAGTAATTTTTTTGAAAGTGCACCACATACTGCCCCCATCTATTTTTCACGTCTTCCTTGTCCATCCAAAGGTTGTCTGGAAGATATCGCTATTAGCGATAAGACCGCCAATGTACCCTTATTTTACATGTTAGTCCTAAGTTTAATAATGTTGTTGGTGTACAATAAAGAATATTCTATCTATCTATTATATTAATTTTGGCCGTAAGTCAACAAACGAATGCGAATCCTGCTCAAAAACTACTTACTCTATAGAGTACTATGGTACTGAAATTAAAATACATGTTACTCAAGGATAGGCGTGACAATATTATTAAGTCCAAAACATGAATGCACTTACTTATTTGGCTCGATCATAAAAAAATCCAAAAACCTCTAAAACTGTTTATTTTCAAACAGTTTCCTAAATATATCCTACATTTATTGGTATTTTGATAAGATTGAAATAATTTTACTGAGCCATTTTATCTAAAATACACATATTTTCTGCGAAATAATTTTTTTTCGCTTATATGAACTTTCATTCGGAGTGGCATCAACTTCATGCCACACTATTCCTTCCCGGCAAGCCTCGTATTTTGCTTCGCGCTCACTCTCATTCCGCGGCGTTCTGGGCCTTATCCAGATGTAGCTGAACCAATCAGTACCTATTTTACATGGACCGACTGCCATTAGCAACGCTTGCATTATTGTCGATTTAATGTGACCACAAATGGTGGCAACTGCTGACATTTTTTTCGCGATTTCAGTGTTGGTTCTACAGTAAAAGTTATTCATACTGATGAGTACTTTACAGGGGTCATTCCCTTAAGAGATATTCAGTTAGGGGGCGTTCATAAAATACGTGAGATGTTTAAGGGGGGGAGGGGGTCGAGTCAAATCTCATTTGATCTTACGTTGGAGAGAGGGGGGGTCTCTGCAAATATCACGCAATTTTTTTCTGATTGAAACAAAAAAAAAACGAATTTTGGTCCATTTAATCCAGATTGTACATGTATAAGATTTAATCTTAAGCGTAATCGTAATATGATTAAGATCATTCAATAATTCGTTCGAAGGAAAAAAATAATTTCATTCATACATCGACGTTATACATGTACTGACTGTCAAACACAGACCAGTAAGCTTCAAGACTCCGCATAAACAAAGTTTTGTATTCAAACGCAGTCGTAAAACGTTGGTGGGGTCAGGGGGGCGGACGGCGCGTTATGATTGGCCGGCTCAAAAGTTCGGTGGTATGATTCCTTATGATTGGTGCCGCTCGCTGACTGAGTGACATTCCGATTGGCGGAGTGACGTATGATATGCAGTGGTAGAGCATATGCGTTGTGACCGGGGGTGTCCAGCTAAGCGGCGTCTAGAGGCTTACTGGTCTATGCTGTCAAACCACCATATTGTTGTGTTGTGTTTTTTTTTCTTTTTACAATAACAATCCAACGCGTTTACGTAAGAAACCCACATTTTGAAAAATCTCACGTGATATTGGGGGATGGGGGAGGGGGTTGAATAAAATCTCACGACATCTCACCAGGGGCGGAGGGAGGGACAGAAAATTTAAAAAAACACCTCACATAATTTATGGACGCCCCCTTATTTCAATAACACGTTTTATACACCCATAACACCAAGACCTCGTCTGCCTCGTTGGTCTAGTGGTTGGTTGCAAGCGCGACTGCTGAGCGTGGGGTCCTGGGTTCGATTCCCGGGTCTGGCAAAGTGTTATTGGGTTTTTTCATTAGGAAATTCTCAGTAGCAGCCCGGAGTCTGGATTTGTGCCCGGTTAATGGCAATAGGCTGGCCCCCTATTACATGGGACTATAACATAACTGGCGAAATGTGGGTGTACTATTACACCTCTGCCTACCCCTTCGGGGAAATACAGGCATAATGTTATAGATAAAGATAAGATAAAGATCATTTATTTGTCAAACATGCGTTTACATACAAATTAAAGCATGCAAGATATAAAATAAATTGAAGCACCTACATGTTTTGCCTATCAAGGCGTAAGTATTTTAACAAAATAATTTAAATTAAATAATGAAATGTCTATAAATTTTAAAATAATCAATAATTTAATAATTCAAAATAAAAACAAATAATAATAATATAGAAATTTATGTCAGAATAAAAATTAAATAAATAATATTCTAGAAGTAGGTATGTATGTCATAATGTGATAGTGTCAGTTAGGAAGTCACTTATACAATAATAACGGATTCTCGCCACAGGGTGTCTTTGGTTAGCACGTGTGTCTAGAACCATTCATTGTTTTTTGAGTAATTTTGAGTGATATTGTGACTTTTGTGACTTGTTTTTGTGTTTGTCTTGTGTCTTGTCCAACTACCTGTTAGCAGGTTTGTATCGTTTGTTTTATAAATCCTGTTTTAAGCAAGAATCATGGATAAAAACAAACCTCCCGACCCTCCGGATATTCCTTCTACACCCACTTCCATGTTCACCCCTATAGATGTAAGCCCCAGCTCCCCAAATCCTTTAAGCCAATTTGCTGATGTGGTATGCTCTTATAGCGAGCCCATGAGTCCCTTATCCCAAACCAATTCCCGTAAACGCCCTGGTAATGAAGATTCCACTTCAAATCGTCCTCCCAAGCTAGCCAGAAGCCAAATAGGTAGGTCAAAATACTCTGTTTTGGATAAAGCGCCATATATGGTCCATGTTTCTCGCAAAGAAACCCAAATTAATTCCGGCACTGCTCTCCACCCTGTTACATTTGGCCTGTTTCTCCTTAAAAATAACATCAGTAACATAATCCGTGATGGCGTAAAGAGAGTAGGAAGAAACCGAATTTCTGTCGAGTTTGCATCCCCTCAGGATGCCAACTCATTTCTAGCAAACAGCCTTCTTGACAAATGTAATTACGAGGCGAGTATCCCAACTTTTAATATAACCCGTATGGGTGTCGTTAATGGGGTTCCCACAGACTTGTCAGAAGAGGAGGCTAAAGCTTACTTAGCAGTGCCTTCCGGCTGTGGGCACATTTTGAAAGTTCGTCGCATAAACAAAAGAGTTGTAAAAGATGATATGACTGAATGGAAGCCAACAGAAACTTGCGTCATCACATTTGATGGCCAAGTTTTGCCTAAGAGGATATTCTGCTGCTACACTGCCTTACCTGTGGAACAATATATATTCCCGACAATTCAATGCCGCAAGTGTTGCAGATTTGGACACGTTGAGTCACTGTGCAGGTCAAAACCACGCTGCAGTAAATGCGGCCATGATCACCCCGGTGATGGTTGCAGCATTGCTGAAGGCGAAGCTTTTTGTGTGCTGTGCTCTGGGAGCCACTTTGCCAATAGCAAGGCGTGCCCGGAGTATGGTAGACAGAGAGCCATAAAAACAACGATGGCTGAGAAGTCAATCTCATACGCTGAAGCCAGCAAAACTGTCCCTATATCTTCTCGCAGCTATGCTGACATTGCTAAATCTGGATCTTCTCAGTCTTATCGAAAAACTATTTTCATGAAGCCTAAGACCCATGCCCCTCTTTCCCCCTCTTATGACAAAGTTGCTCATCAGCTATTAACTAGCACTCCCCGATCTTCACAGTCAAATGGCTGCGCTATAAATAACAATAATATCGATACAGTACAGACTTCAGACAATTTGTCTACTATCATTCAACTACTAGTGAAACTTCTGACAACTTTGTCTACTTCAAATATATCCAACTCACCGTCCAACGTTGCCAACGACTTACTTTCTCTTCTCTCAAACTTTACCAATGGCGGCCCGCCTGGTTTTCCTACAATGGAACGTGAGGAGCGTGTGGCATAAGAAACACGACCTCATATTCCTTTTAAATAAATACAAGCCGTTAGCTTGTTCTATTGCTGAGACTTGGCTTAATCCTAGTCTTAGCTTTCGTATACCACACTACAACATTCTCAGATGCGATCGATCTGATGGCTATGGAGGGTCTGCTCTCTGCATAAACAACCGCGTTCCACTTCTCTCCTTGTCTATGCCTCCCCTTGGAGGAGATATGACTATTGTGGCAGGTAGGGTAGAGGGCATAACCCTTTTATCCATTTATGTAGCGCACCCTAACCAAACTTTTCTTCCAATTTTAAGGAGAACGTTTGAAAGCATTGATGGCCCCTTGCTTGTCATGGGAGATTTCAATGGTCATCACTTCAGATGGGGATCTGAAAGGTGTGACCCCTTTGGGGAAGGTTTGGTGGAAATCCTAGATGACCTTAACCTTTGCGTTTTGAATGACGGCTGTTCAACTCGGAGAACCCCACCTGGGCAACAAAAAAGCTGTGTAGACCTAACATTCTGTTCACTGGACATAGCAGCATCAGCTCACTGGCAATGCACAAGTCTTACTCATGGTAGTGACCATTACCCTATTGTAATTTCTTTCGCTGATAGAACATTTTTAGAAAAAACATCTCCTCCCCTTTTGAGGTATAATTTGTCCAATCCTGATTGGTCAGAGTATAGTTCATCATTGGAGGACAAAATTGACATACTTCCAAATTTAGATTCCCATTTTTTAGATTCTTCTGGTCCCTACCATGTGGAAAACTGCTGTGCGAACTTTGTTTCGGCCATAACTTCCAGTGCTGATTCCTGTTTCCCAATTAAAAACTCTGCCCTCAATAAGATCCCATCACCTCCGTGGTGGGATCAAGAATGCACAATGGCAATAAGAGAACGGAATGACGCGGAACGTACTTATAACTCCGAGATGATCGTCGACAATCTAATCGCTTATAATAGGTCTCTAGCCAAATCAAAAAGACTGCTCCGGAAAAAGAAACGTGCAGGATGGGTTAGCTTTTGCATTTCCTTATCTCCTTCTACTCCAGTGTCAGCAGTGTGGAAAAGGATCAACAGATTCAGACGTGGCTGCTCTCCTACAATTTCTTCCCCTATCACTCGTCAGACTGCAGAGCTCTTTTTTGACAAAATAGCCCCATCATATGTGCCATTGGAGGAAGAGAGTAATTTTTCGTCTATGAACTCTTCGGAAGATCCCTTTGATGCGCCATTTTCGCTGCAGGAGCTAGATACAGTGTTAAAGCATGTTCATGACTCCGCTCCTGGTATTGATGGACTCGTCTATTCATTTATCAAACATGCAGGTCTCAAGGCCAAAAACTATTTTTTAAATATTTTAAACTTTTGTTTAACAAACGGCTTGGTTCCAGATCAGTGGAAAACTCAAATAATAATTCCCATTTTAAAACCTGGTAAACATGCAGATGATCCGAATGGTCTTAGACCGATTGCTTTATCTTCAGTTTTGGTAAAGTTACTGGAACACCTGATCAAGAATCGTTTGGAGTGGATCGTCGAATCGAGAGACTTACTGCCGAAGTCACAATTCGGTTTCAGGAAGGGGTTCAGTACCATGGATAGCGTGGGAATTTTGGTATCAGATATTCACATATCACTCTCTAAGAACCAATCTGTTGTCGCCGCTTTCCTCGACATAGCCTCTGCGTACGACAATGTTCTTCTTCCCCTCCTCAGGCAAAAATTGCAACAGCTGAGGCTTCCGGTGAAGTTGGTGCAGTGTATATGTAGACTGCTTGTTTCGCGGTCTTTGGTTTTGAGAGTTCAGGGTGAGGAGTTTGAGCATAGGCAGACATGGAAGGGCTTACCACAAGGCTCAGTTCTTAGTCCCTTGCTATACATTTTATACACAGCTGATATTAGCTCATGTCTGAATAGCAATTGTCACATTCTGCAATACGCTGATGACCTGGCTCTCTATGTCTCAGATTCCTCTATTAGTGATGCAGCTTCTTCCCTCTCTGTCTCTCTGGACTCTTTAAACCAATGGCTTAAGGACCATGGTCTGAGCTTGTCTGCTCCCAAGAGCTCGATAGTAGTCTTTTCCCGTAAAAGGCTGATTCCACAAATTTCATTGTGTATCCAAGGGCATTGTATTCCAGTTGTCAAAATAGTAAAATTTTTAGGCGTCTTTTTGGATCAAAAATTGACTGGCTTACATCATTTAAATTATCTGGTGCAAAGATGCGAAAGAATTATTCCTATTCTTAAAGTTCTTGCCGGTGTCTGGTGGGGTGCTCACCCTTACACCATGAAATTGGTATACAATGCCTTAATCCGCAGTGTTCTTGATTATGGTTCATTCCTTTTAATTCCGTGCAACAAGGGTGCTTTATCAAGACTGGATAGGGTTCAGGCTAAGTGCCTTCGGATCATCTTAGGTTGTATGAAATCCTCTCCGATTAACGCGTTGCAGGTTGAATGCTCAGAACCACCCTTAGCTCTAAGGAGACAATATTTGGCAACTCGATTTTGGGCCAGAATTGTTACCAATTCCTTACATCCGCTTCTACAAAAAGTTAGTGAACTAGATGAGCAATGTAGATCATCAAGCTATTGGAGAAATAAAGAAATCCCCCTATTTGTACAATCATTTCGGCAAATTCAAAATTTAAAAGGCTGCATCATTCAATTCCCTAAACTTCCCATTTATAATTTTAGTTATGAAATCTTATGCTATAGTCCAGAAATATTCTTCGACATTGGCATTTCCAAACGGTCTCTTTCAGCGGATTCAACTTTCAACGCGGCGGTTGGAGAGCGTTGGAACGAATTTGATAGATTTTTTACTGATGCTTCAAAATTGGCAAATACTAGTTGTACTGGGGCTGCGGTTTATTACCAAAACTCCAAGATTATTTTTAAATTCAAGTGTCCTCAGGAAGCTTCTGTGTTCACCGGCGAGTGTGTGGCTATATTGGAAGCATGCCTTTTTATAGAGTCTCACAACATAAATTTTGGAGTAATATTTACAGACTCTTTAAGTTGTTTACAAGCTTTAAAACAAAACCCTTTCAAGAGCAAATTACATAGCCCACTTCTTTTGGAAATTAAAAAAACACTATATTCTTGTAGCAAAAAACAAAAAGTTGTTCACCTGGTTTGGATTCCAAGTCACTGTGGCATCAGGGGAAATGAATGTGTAGACTTACTTGCCAAAGATGCAGTTACGTCTCAATCTGCAGATCTTAAGCATTTCAGTTATCAGGGGTACGATTTGCTGGGCCTTCCAAAAAGGGACTTACAATCCTCATGGCAAGTACAGTGGAATAACACTAGTAAAAAGAAAGGTGGTTATTATTACGCGATACAACCCAGCGTAGATCCTAAGCCTTGGTTTGCCCAGTATAAAAAGACATCAAAGAAGGTTATATCAGTTCTTTGCAGGCTTCGTATTGGCCACTGTTGTTCCCCCGTTTTCCTACATAAAATTCGTGTACGGGATTCGTCTCTCTGTGAGTGTGGGATGGACGAAGGTACTTTGGATCACATCTTCTTTAACTGTTCCAATAATAATCCTTTACTGGATTTATATAGTTTTCTTCCAAAACTTAAAATTCCTATGCCAATAAACTTCCCTTCTCTTCTAACTTATTCCTCTCCAAGGCTCTTTAGAGCTTTGATGTTTTTTATCCGTAGCAATGACATCAGATTGTGACACTTTTTGTTTATGGGGTTGTGGTATATGTGTATTTTAAATGTTTTTAATACTATTTATTTTATTGTATGTATGTATATTTATGTTTTGTGTTTGTTTCAGTGTTCTAACAATGGTAGCAAGTTCTACATCGAGTTCAATTGTCAATCAAAAGATACATAAATTTTCCCATTTTTTTTTATTTTTTATTCTTGTAACACACGCTTCTCCAAAACTCTTGACATTGGCAGAATTGTCGACAACGGCATTGCTTGCCATACGAAAAAATAGAATAGAATAGAATACACTTGCCTGTTAATAAATTTCGCATCTTCTTTTTAAACAGATTGTTACTTAATTGTTTGTAAGCTTGTGGTATCTTATTAAAAATAATGGGGCCCATACAGAAGACGCTCTTTCTCATTAGAGTAGTTTTTGACACACACAACGGCTCTGCTCGTGCTTGACTCGCCAAGCATATACGCAGCTTTACAAAATCTGCTCACAGCTAAGCGTACAAAAATTAGGTTGATTAATCCTTACATAAAAAGTCAGAAATTGGTGCTCAATCAATAATATAAAAAAAAAACTTTTATTTCAAGTGTATGTTCATTTGGTTAGTATACAAACTTAGAAACTAATGGCTTGATTTCACATAAAATTGGGTACCACGAAAGATTTTACACTAATGAGATCATGTCACAAATGAAATCTTAATCACGCTAATGGTACCTATGCTATGGTATTTATTGGTTTACAAAGTATGTTTGTTTAGCCATATTTATATTGATGAAGATTACTGTTAACAACTTGTGAAAAGTTTATTAATTTGTTATTTCGATGTCAAAGGTTTTAATATTGGGCATAAACTTGCATTTTTAACCAATAAATATATGCATATAACTAGTGTGATTTGGATATCATTTGCGTCACGATCTCATTAGTGTAACTTCATTCGTAGGCTGTGAAACTGACCCACTTACATTCACCAGTGAATAAAATTAACTATTCAATACTTACGCCACAGGGGTATGTAGGCGTATTCAATGTCCCAGTATGGCGCTGTCCCACCTGTCTGCTATAGTTTTCAGGATGCTGTAATAATGTATGCATCAATAACGTTTATAGTAGGTACCCATAGGATAGCAAAACAAGCTAAAAAAGTTATTAATGATTAATTTGTAACTTGATTGTTATTGCTTTTTAATGTGACATTTATTTAAAAGTAATTACCTTTATTGTTTTGTTGTATATGGGTGTAATTGGCCTGAATAAAGATGATTTTAATTAATTAAAGGCCCACCTGATGTTAAGCGGTTACCTTTGCTCATAACAAAGTAACTGCAATACCACCTAGGCTGTTGCCTAAATGGTATCGCAAAAAGCGTTTGCCAAACTGAGACATGAAGATGGAAAGTCTCAAGTGATTGTAAGTCTTATGTATTATAAGTACGTATTTACAAAAAAAAAAAAAATATAAGTATTATATACATTGTCTAGTACCCATATTACAAGCTCTGCTTAGTTTGGGACTAGATGGTGCTGTGTAAAATGTCCCAAAATATTTATTTATTTATTGTAATGTCCCCGGCACCCGTACCACGAGCACCGGAACACAGCAATGCAAGCATCACTGATTGGCGGAGAAGTAGGTACGGTGGTAGTACTTCCCCGGACGAGGTCTTTCTCAAGGAGGATATCTACGTAGGTTAATAATTATTTATTGAAACTTTTCTGTCTCCATTTACAGGCGATCAGCTGTTACGACTACCAGAACAGCGATGCTTCAGTCAATATAACGTCTGGTGGCATCGGCTACCCCTACGTGGAGCTAAGGCTGAAGAGTCAACGAAGCTACAGACTGGACTATGCTATTGAAATATACTCGTAGTTTCAAGAAAAGTGGTGGAATTACCATGGCTTCGTTCATTTATGTCACCCAACAACGGTGGACGACGCACGGAGCGTTCTTTGGGCGTTCGAGTATGATCGCTCTGAGTAACTAAACGACTAAAGTACGCTCCGTGCGTCGTCGGGCGATATTACTGAACGTAGCCAACGTAGCTCATAAGTATAATATTATAATAATAATAAATATATAAATATACCTACATGGAATTACATCGAGCATCAAATGATGAATTACAGGCTGTCCAATTCCACAACTTTTTTGTTTATTCGCGCAGATAAATATCAGGACACGAGCGCGCTTGACAATAGAGCGTGCACGGTCATTATAAGAGGTGGTTTGGGGGTCCGGAGCCCCCCCTCAACCCTTAGTCTACGCAAAAATGCTAATATTCGCCGCTTGGTTGACATAGCAACGAACGATAGTTGTGAGGTGAAGCCACAGATATGACATCTACCCCCGGGAAGACCCCCGGGTTCTACCGGGGGTAGATGTCAAATCTGTGGGTGAAGCAGTGTGCCAATGACATTAAAATACTTACTAATATTTAATCTCTTTGTAGTGTGCCCTTCCGCCGCCCTCCACCCACAAAATAAATTATTAAATTATACGAAACTTCGAAAGGAATCAATTCCCATACGAGGTATTTTTAGACCACAGACCAGTAAACAAACATCTAGACGCCGATTAGCCGGACACCCCCGGTCACAACGCATATGCTGTACCACTGCATATAATACGCCCAGCCGCCAATCAGGACGTTAGTCCTTCAGCGAGCGGCACCAATCATACGGAATCATACCACCGAACGTTTGAGCCCGCCAATCATAACGCGCCGTTTTTCCCCCGGTTCCCGCCATCATTTTACGACTGCGTTCTCATGCAAAACTTTGTTTAAGCGGCGTCTTGAGGTTTACTGGTCTGTGTTTTAGACTATAGGGGTCTTACCACAAAAATAATTTAAAACAAGCATTCGATGCGTGTTTGGCGAGACAGTGTTTAAAAGTTAAATGCGCAGTGACTGAGTGTTTTATTTCTTTTACCACAAAACGATGTCTAACATCTGTTTGCTTAGGCGCTGCTCTCAGAGCACGGAAACAAAGGACGCACGCACCCTTACTGCGCGCGAGCTTTGTTACCGTACTCTTAGGCGCTACCTTTTTTTATGCAATACGGTAAACCCCAGGAATGGTTTCAATGCAGCCAGTTGCAGGTAGATCTGATTTGATGAAACAAATATATTTTGGCGTGAAATGTTTCATTTTAGTAAAAAAATAATTAATAACAATGTAAATTAAGTACTTTTGTAGGCTTATAAAGTTGTTTCTATCAATAAAAAGACCTTGGAGCACAAAAAAAAATTTTTTTGTGCAAATTAACGTTTGATGAAACTACAGCCACTAATAACATTCAAATCATAACTAATACATTATCATCACAAAATTATGAAATGACCACAAGCAAATTTTAGGGGTTAGACAAGGGCGAGACACTTTAAAACATAGGTTCTTGGCTGTTTAATTTAAGCACGCAGCGGCAGCGTATTTAACTCAAGGCGAGTGAAAGACGTGGATTTGTAGTAACAATTTTCTGAAACATCTGTCGGACACATAACTAAGACGTGGTTAAATCTTTTGTGGTAAGACCGTAGATGTCTAAAAATACGACTATAGTCCGAGTAGGAATTGATGACTTTCTCCCGTGTTAAACACTCTACTTTTAATTAAAAGGAAACCTCGTATATAAGGAAAGTAATAAATAGTAGGAAGTCTTTCTAAAATACGTATTTTCTTGTATGTTCGCCACTTCATAAAATCGTTGTATGTATTTAAGTATCGCTCCTTTAAAATTTCTGGCAAAAGACTTTCGACTTTCGATTACTGTATTTGCCTCGTCTTTATACGAATCTGGGGTCAACATTTCAGAATCGCTTGAACTCATTTTTAATCAAATATTAGTCTATAATACCAATTTTTTTTTATAATTATTGATTACCTACCATTGATGTAGGTATACAACTGTAAATAAAAATACAAACCGGCCAAGAGCATGTCGGGCCATGCTCAGTATTATAGGGTTCCTAATTACAAACGAATCAAATCGAATATTAATCATTGCTATTTTAGTTTTTGCAAACAGCGCCACAGCGCTGAATTTAAGAAGCTAAATTTAAGAAGTGTGTCATATCAATATAACATAAAGTAACTTTTTGTGATTTTTTTAAATAGGTAGTAACTAAAGAAGCATTATTTGCTATGATAATTTTTCTCTAAGGTCAATGACCTATGAACTAGGACGTCTTAAGTATTTTGCAGTTTTCTCACTATAACTCGAAAATTTATAATCACATTATACTCGAAATAATTTTAAAAGAGAGTTTTTATAAAGGTCTATCAATGTCGAAGATTATAAGTGTATAAGTTGCATAGCTTAGAAATGGCAGGGAGGGGGACACATTGCAAGCCACTTTGGCGGGCTATATTTCGCAGATGGTACACCTGATAAAAAAGTTATGTATGAAACATTTCCTTCATTTTAGTAGACCTATTCAATGATACCCCACAAGAGGGAGTGCAGCGAATTAAAATATTTCACCCCCTTTTCACATGTATGGGCACCACCCCTAAAATACGTAATCACGATTTTTTTTATTATTTTAAAATTGAGATCTATATCTAGACTATTTTTTAACAAAATTTCATTTACACTGGAGAAGTTATTAAGCTGTAAAGGATTAGGACAGACGGGCAGACGGACGGACATGACGAAACTATAAGGGTTCCTTGTAGGACTACGGAACCCTAAAAATATAGAATAAGCTATATTTGTTGAAAATATAGCAATTTACCCAAATAAAATGTGTTATTTCTTTAATATTAATCATGTCGGGTATTTTTTTTTTGTAGTAGCTCCTTTGTGAAAGAGCTCGTTTGGGGAAGGAGCGTTTAAGTTTTTACGTAACATTGTTTTAATAATATTAACGCGATTAAAACAGTAACATAGGTATGTTAGCGACTTTCCGGTACTTTATTACGCCCTAGGAGGAATACTAGATTACGCCACATAAGTTACATGGTGGTGAGGGGGGGTCAATAATTTCCAAAAATTGCGTTACGTAATATTTGAACGCTCCCGAAGTACTACCACCGTACCTACCATATCTTCTGCGATATCTTCCAGACAACCTTTGGATGGAAAAGAAAAGAAAGGAAATAAAGATAACGAGAAACAAAAGCAATGGTTTGGCGAAAGGGCCACGTAAACATACGACTCACCCGCTTTCAAAGCCATTGAGGAAGTGGTATAGTAACACATAGGTAAACCTACATAAGTATTAGCAGTCAATATAAACAGGGGTCCAGCGTAGAACCAGAGCGTGCCGCATATGAAGAATGGACAGTAGAACATGTTCTGAAATAAACAGTTTTTAGTAGTAGTACTTTGTGAAAGAGCTCGTCCGGGGAAGTACTACCATTGTACCTACTTCTCCGCCAAATAGTGATGCTTGCATTGCTGTGTTTCGGTCTGAAGGGTACGGGTGCCGGTGAAATTACAATCACATGAGACTTTCCAACTTAATGTCTCAGTTGGGCAAATCGACTTGCGGTACCATTTAGGCAACAGCCTAGGTGGTATCAAGGGCGGATCCAGCCTTTGAGTCAGGGGGGGTCGCGTACTTATATCCAGCCACGGATCAAAATTTTTAAAAGGAGGGTGCAAAGTCCCGCTTTTGGAAAACACTTTCGTTCAACCAATAAAATTCTAGGATTTTCGTAATTTTAGCTAAAACATGAATTTAAGTGAATTTTACTAGAGCTTTAGATTTTTTCTTTGTAGAATATTAATGTAACGGAATACTTACTTAACATATACGCCAAAAAAAAAGCAACATATACTGGCGCGAGCGAAGCGAGCACGAACTTTTTCTCAGGTTCGGCTTTGTCTCTATTAACTATAGAACAGCTATTTACAATGACCATGACCCCCATGACCCCCCCCCCCTGGATCCGCCCTTGGGTGGTATTGCAGTTGTTATTATATTATATTATTATATTTATCATATACTATTTTAAAAAAATGCGGGGAATTGATAAAAGAGCAGCGGGGAAAAGTGGGGAATCAAGCTTATCGTAGCGGGGAATTCAAAATTGTACATTCGCAGCACTGCAAGCAACGCCTAGGTGGTATTGCAGTTGTTATGGGCAAAGGTAACCGCTTAAAATCAGGCGGGCTCGTTTCGCCATCATATACTATTAAAAAAAATGCGGGGAATTGATAAAAGAGCAGCGGGGAAAAGTGGGGAATCAAGCTTATCGTAGCGGGGAATTCAAAAATGTCCATTCGTAGCACTGCAAGCAACACCCGACGATTCAAAACATGTTTGTTAATCAGTTGTGACCGATTCGGTTTGTTATCTCTTTTTCTCTCGTTACGTGAATCGTAGACGAAACGAGATATCAAACCGAATCGGTCGACAACTGCTTAACAAAAATTCTGAATCGTCGGGGGGCTACTTACGAAATAAAGACGCTGTCAACGTCAAACTAGCCTAAAGAGCCGCCACAGTTTCCTTAAATCAACAGAGGCTCTACAAAGTTCTCCAACTGAGGCTCGTCAAAAACTGTGGCTGGAAAAATTTCCTCCACCTGCACACTACATCCAACCCAGTGAGAGTCTTCCTGTAGGGTATAAACTCCCCTAGCCTACATGGAAGTCCCTAAACCGATTGCGGACCCAGGTAAGCAGATGCAGGCTTAACATGAGCAAGTGGGGCTATATAGACCAAACGGCTACAGCCTGCATGTGTGGCATTGATCCTCAATCAATGTCACATTTGCTGTGCTGCTCCTTGTGTCCAAGCACTTGCACATTGAGTGACCTTATCAATGCCACAGACAACGCACAAGACGTGGCAAATTTCTGGGTCAGCAGCGTGTGATTACTGTGCCACTATCAGTAATTTTTTTGTACCGTCGCGTCGACACGAAGAAGAAGAACGTCAAACTGTTACCAATGACGTGCGGTTGACTGTACTAGTTTGACTTTGTACCTACTATGATTGGAATTCTACGGGCGCTGACCGGGTATTTTTCCAGCCAGCTCCCTGTATAATTGGTTAAAGGTAATGACACACATGCTCATAATAAAGCATGCTTATAAGTATGCTTAAAACTAGCATGCTCCGCAGCTGTTCACATTTGCTAGCAATAAGCATGCTGAGAATTATTAAAATCGGATCAGTAGTTTCATAGTTTATCGATTACAAACAAACAAATCTTTCCTCTTTAGTAGTTAATTATAAGTAGTAGTATAGATTAAGATAAACATAAAAGTGTCCGACCGAAACAGTATTTTCAGCCGAAACCGAAACCGTAACCGAACCTTCGGTCTTGGTCCCAGTTTCGGCCGAAACCGAAACTTATTTGAATTTTTTATAGCATGTTAAATCTATTGTATTTTTACGCATATATAGACAGTTAACACGTGTAAAAAAATAAAATGCAACAATTAAAGTATGTAAAAAAAAATCGGTCAAGTGTGAGTCGGACTCACGCAGTAGGTTCCGTACCACCCATCAACCTGATTTACGAGAGTTTATCAAAAGACATCAACGAACGTACGCGATATGTGAATTTTTGCATCTCTTTCTTACCACCACATATGTCTATTTTTGCCCTGTTTTTAGTATTTGTTGCTAAACTACATAGTATGCACTATAATCAGACCAAGTTTGACGCTGGTATGTATTACAGTTTTGAAGATATAGCAGGAACAAAAACGTTGAAATAAATCCATGTTTCTGGAGGTTTCTTGTATGGGGACCCCCTTGGGTTTTAAAATATTTTTAGTATTTGTCGTGATAGTATTCATAGTAGTAGTAAATAATGAAATTTAACTAGAAAACTTTCCCGTACTACTGTACTACTCGTCCGAATTGACTAAGCACCTCGCGTACTAAAGGGAAAAAATGCAACATGACTAATAGGATCACCGGAGCTAGTTGTGTATCGGATTTACGGGGCAGTTCGAATACGGGTACAAAATTTAATCCAACAACAATAACAAACAAATGTAGTAATATTTAAATCAAACATCACAGGTATCTTCACACTTCTTTTAAGTGTTACATTAATTTCTACATAAGTTCATATTGTATAAGTTCTAGGGAATAACTCAACAGAACCAAATAAAATATCTAATGAATTATATTCTATTACAACTTACTTCCTATGGCTAGCGAACTCAACTGGCAACCACGTTCACTCACTCGAAGTTAGCCGAATGATGCGCGACAATAATTCACGAATACGTTGTTTCGGCGGGGCCGAAGGTTCGGCCAATTATTGGCCGAAACCAAAACTGTGGCCAAAACTAGATTTTTTGGCCGAAACTAAAACCGAACCTTCGGTCGGTCCTTAAACATAACATAACATAACCAGCCCATTACTGTCCCACTGCTGGGCACGAGCCTCTTCTCGGTACGAGAAGGCTAAGGCCTTAGTCCACCACGCTGGCCTAGTGCGGGTTGGGTTTAAGATAAAGCAGAAACAAAATACGTTAAAAAAATCTATTTCAGTATATTGCAGTAGGTATACTCTGTGGCAATAAATAATAGCAATAGGATCCCGTTGGACCCTCTGGGTACGGAAACCTACAAACGAAATAATTTGTGTTATTTTCTTGTTTCACATTTCTTAATTTTTCAAGACAAACAAATATTTTCCCACCTGAATTCAAATATACAAAGGTACTCTGTGCCTGAATTTCAAAGAAAAACAATATTGGAAAAAAATCTTGTTAAAGTTGCCATCAAGATCGATAGATGGCAGCACAGGAAAAATTAGATCGCGTTATGGTTTCGTTACCGCGAGATATAGGCGTTTGGGTTTCGCCGCGAACTTGTTACGTTTTTTGACGGCTCTGATCCAGAGACAATATTTATCTTGAAAGGGAGCAGATTGGGAAAATGTCCCGTCAGCGCCTGTAGAATTCCTATTAGTGATGTGAACCGGAGGCATTTTCAGCCTCCGGAGATTATGCGGAGATTTCATTGAATCACCGGATATTCTCCGTTTATTCAAAATACTCTAAATCTATATGTATGAGAAGAAAAAAAAAAAAAATGCACATTTCACATCACATTTGGGTGCTTTCTGCAACAAATGAAATAACCGGTAGTTTAATGCAATCACCGATTAGTCTCCGGTACTCACTCTAACCGGTGATTATCCGGTTTTTTGAGAACCGGTTCACACCACTAATTCCTATCATAATAATTAGTTAACAAAATCAAACTACTACATGGTCAGCCGACCGCTCGTCCGTCTATAATCAACTCACTACACTACACACCAGCGACTTCGCTAGAGTATAGTGTTCTGTGGTCAATGGTATCTTCTCGAGCATGAGGCGACCCGTCGACTCGAGTTTCTACGTAGACAAAGTCACAGAGTACATTTGTATACCTATATGGGAGGTTGCTTATAACTAGCGTGCTTCGCAGCTGTTCATATTTGCTAGCAATAAGCATGCTTTTAAGCATACTCAAGGCAAACAATTGGACACACCGTAAATAGCAAGTGTGACAGGCTCTTGGCCAAAATGGAAGAAAATACAAATCAAAACAGTGGTTCCCTACAGTTGCATAGATATAATAGTGTCAGTTCTATCCGTACAGTATAATAGTACATTATGATACAAGTGAGCTAAGTTGACTACTATACTCGAGGCTGGATTGCAGCCCGAGCCGAAGGCGAGGGCGTAATGGAGCCGAGAGTACAATAGTTAATGCTCACGCGTGTCATACGACGTTTTTCAACACACTTGCGAGGAAAAAAACATACAAATACATCATCTCAGCTGAAAAACGTCCACTACTGGACAAAGGCCTCCCCCAAAAGGGGGGGATATGTCATAATCGCCACGCTTGGCAGGCGGGTTGGCGATCGCAGTTGGTTTTTTAAATACTCAGGGAACGCTGCTGCCCATCCTCTGGTGAATCCCTTAGTAGCCTTTTACGACACCCATGAGAAGAAAGAGGGTGGTGCAATTCTTTACGTCCACAAATACATACTTTAGACAAATATTAAATTTGTGAAAAATGGCGCGCGGATTACATTACTGTAATCGCAAGGTGACGTACAGCTATGGGCTAGCAGGTGGTCGAAGGAAACCGCCAAACAGCCTAATATTAAAAATATAATAAATAGATATTTTTTATTTATAACACAAATTAATGTTAATTTGTTGACAAAAATAAATAATTAACGATAATAACAATGACACACAAGACACATCATGATATTTAAGGTGGTTTCACACGGCGAGGCGTGGCGTGGATGGGCCGAGCGAGAATTGAAATATGTACAGCAAAATTTCAATTCACGTCACGCCCATCTTTGGTGTGTAAGGTCTGGATGTGTGAGGCGAGAATTTAAATATTTGTTGGTACAACATTAAACTTTATTGCTGCATGAATAGAGTATTTATTACATTGCGAAACGGATACAAAAATCTCGCACCGGCCCGCCCGGTCTCGCTCTGCCACGCTCTACCTTTTTTTTTTTTTTTTTTTTTTTTTTTCGTGGGGAAAATCCTCATGGACGCACTCCGCCCGGGGAAGACGGAGCCAGTGTCGGACTCTTACCGACTAAAAACCACCACGGTGTTCCTCTACCGACCCTTGGCCGGGGGCGTGAGAAATACTCCCGTATTCGCCCAACCATCCCCGGCAGGTCCCGGCTCGCCGCTAACAGGCGAGCCCCTTCACCCCGTGCGGCACCTACATCGGCCGCACCCTCCTCTTGACTGGCGCGCGCGGAACACAACGCGCCACCGTCACGGGCCTTGACTGGTCGGGCGGCGGGCCACCCCGAGTCCGCCGCCCGCAGGCCCACACCTAGGGTGGCTGGAGGTCGGCATACGCCCTCCTACGACGCCCAGGTCGTCTCCTGCGGATGGGAAGAGAGGTTATCGCCTCTCGAACCCTCTCCGCCGCCTCCTTAGCGAGCATTACATCCTCGCAGAAGGAGACGACGCCTTCCCAAGCGCTCTCGCTCCTGACCATAGACAGAACCACGGCCGGAAGCGAGAGATCGCTGCCGCCTACTGCAGTAATGAGGTCACGGCGCTGCGCGGCCCAAGCTGGGCACTCCGCCAGTGTGTGCTGCGCCGTGTCCTCTGGGCAGCTTCCGCAGTGATGACACTCGGGCGTCGGCTCCCGGCCTATGCGACACAGATACTTCCCGAAGCAACCGTGCCCCGAGAGTATCTGCGTCAGCCGGTAGGTGTGGGCACCATGGCCCCTCTCCAGCCACTCCTCCATGACGGGCCTTACCGCCGCTATTGCGGCGTGCCCTGCGCTGGGTTGCGCAAGTCGCTCCTCCCATGCAGCCACTAGGATCTGGCGGACCTCGGTCCGATCAGGCGGGTCCTCACGCTGGTGGTACCTCAGCGCAAGGTCTCTCGCCTCCAGATCCCAGGGCATTGATCCGGCTAGAAGGCTCGCCGCCTCAAAGGAGATCGTACGATATCCCCGTATCACCCTGATAGCCATCGCACGCTGCGGCCTACGCAGCAGCGTGACGTTGCAGCGTGTCAGGGTGTCCGCCCACACTGGGGCCCCATAAAGGGCCATGGACCGTACGATCCCCACGTAGAGCTTCCGGCAGGAGGCGTTTGGCCCCCGCAGGTTTGGGAGCAGCCGCGATAACGCAGCCACGGCCCCCATCAACTTGGGTGCCAACCGCTGAAAGTGGGGCCCAAAGCCCCACCGGCTATCGAGGACGAGTCCCAGATACTTCATCGTCGACCCGATGCCGATGCGGACGCCTCCTACCACTATGTGGGATCCCGGAGGCGGCCCCTTCCGAGGGCCGTGGAAACACAGAGCCTCAGACTTGTGTAGAGCCACCTCGAGACCCAACCGCCGGATCCTTCCAACGACCTGCGCAACCCCCGCTGTCGCCAGCATGGTCGCCTGCCGGAGCGTCTTCCCCCTCGCCGTGACCAGCGTGTCGTCGGCGTAGCATGTCACGCCAACGCCTTGGAGGAGAACACCACGTAGAACCCAGTCGTAACCGATGTTCCACAGAAGCGGCCCCAGAACCGATCCCTGTGGAACACCGCACGACATCTCTCGCCGACCCCATCCTTCCCGACCCGGGTAGATGACAGCCCTGTCCGTCAGATAGGCCCCTATAATGTGGCGGAGGTAGGTCGGCACCCGATGGAATTCAAGTGCCGCCCTAATGCAACTCCAGGGTAAGGTGTTAAAAGCATTGGCGATGTCAAGGGACACCGCCAAAACCACCTCCCCCCGGGCCACTGCTCTCTCCGCCAGAGCTCTCACGCGCATGATAGCGTCCACAGTGGAGCGCCCCCGGCGGAAACCAAACTGGTTGTCCGCCAGATCCGGCCCCATCCTAGTCAGGTGCTGGACAAGGCGGTCTGCAATTACTCTCTCAAAGAGCTTGCCCACCTCGTCCAGCAACACGATAGGGCGGTATGCAGATGGTGTGTCTGCAGGGCGCCCCTCCTTCTTCAGCAGGACCAGTTTGCCAGTCTTCCACCTCCGTGGAAACTGGCCCCGCTCGAAGCATGCGCTCAAGAGCCCTCCCAATCGGGGCCCAAGGGCCTTCAGGGCCAGGACCCATGCTCGGCCAGGTATGCCATCGGGCCCTGGAGCGGTGTTTTTGGCTTGAAGCCGTTTCACCGCCGCCATCAATTCGTCCCGGGTCACTTCGGGCACGTCGTCGTCGTCGTCCGCGTTAGGCGCCATGTGAGGAGGAACCATCAGCGGAGGGGTGTGCTCCGCCCTTGAAGGGAACAGAGCGCTCACCACACCCTCCAGCAGCTCAGGCCGGAGACTCTGGGATAGTGGGGGGGCCCACGGGCGAAGTTTGCCCCGTACCATACGGTATGGACGCCCCCACGGATTTGCGTCCAGAGTCGCCCTCATAGCGTCAAAGCCTGCCACCTTGGCTTCCTTGATGGCTGCCTGAAGGGCCACCTTCGCTGCTCTGTACCCCTCGTACAGCTCCTCCTCTATGGCTGCCTCCTCCGGAGTGCGGGGACGCCTCCTGAACCGCCTCCTGAACCTCGTGTACCGGCGTCGCTCGGCCACACACGCAACTCGCAATTGCGCTATGTCCGAAGACCACCAGTACATCTGGCGCCTCACAGGACCGGGCTTAGCCCTTGGCATCCCCACATCGCAAACATGCGTCATCGCCTCCTGGAACCACCCAGCCTCCACATCGATGTCGACAGGCCTGTCCGGTGCTGTCACCCAGGTCTGTACGATCGAGGCCTCCAGGAGGGATTCCCGATTCAATTTGGCAAGAGCCCAACGCGGACCGACCCCGACCGGGGCCGCCTGGGCTGGGATGACAGAGGTCTGGACGGAGACGTCGAATCGGATGTAACGGTGATCCGACAACGTCTCCACCTCCTCCATCACACGCCAGCCCTGGACATGGTGCCGCGCTCTACCTCGCGATGTCTCGCGCCGACACAGAACCAAATGAACTTTATTGCTGCATGAATAGAGTATTTATTTGACAAAATGAGTAAAGGAACGTGGCGACAGGGATCACGCTCACTCACTACTAGCACCTACCCGCGATGTACATCGCAGACCGGCGCCGGCCAGCGCGTGCTGGCGCGAGCCGGCGCCGGTCGGCTCGAGCTCGCGATGTACATCTTTTGATGTGAAAGCGTCAGCGAGATTTCAATTCACGCCCATCCAATTCACTCCACGCCTCGCCGGTGGGAAACCACCTTTAGACTTGTATATCATGGCGTGTCTTACGCATAAAGTTACGTCAGTTATACAAAGTCTTTGGTCTTACGTCACTTAAGCCCGTATTACAGTAGCTTCCTCAAGTACAGTTTAAACTCCCAATCACCTGATCACTACTTAAGTATAGAATCGTTACTTGAGTATCGGTCTTATTCCAGAACGGTAATTATAAACTTTAATTCAACAACATAACACATGAATTTGAACTGAAATATAATAGAAATCTCTACTCAAGCGTAGTCTGGACCTCACTAGAGTGATTACAGATCAAATCTCAGCTTAAATACCGAAACAGGTGACAGTATAAAACAAAACTAAACTCAGTTGAACTATGATCAACAAATCTCTGCTTGAGGAACGTTCTAAAATCAAAATTCAACTTTAAACTAGTTTTAAACAGAGATCAATGCTTGAGTATCGTTCTGTAATACTGGCCTTAGTTACCTATTACCCCGGCTCCACACGTTGGCCCGAACGTTGGCGCCAACGCGATTCTCCAACGTGTGGATCGGGGAAATGGAGTTGGCCCGAACGTTGGCGCGAGCATTGGCAGTTTCCCGTCGCGTGTCGGTTTTATCAAAGGAATTATGCGCCAACGTTGGAGATGCGCCCACACGTTGGAGGTTTGCTCAGTCTTGCAGCAGCACTCATGCAGTAAGGTGCATCGAATGAGCTTGTTCCTACGGTCACCGCGTCTTGAAAATGTCATCCGCGTGGATGGACGCAATAGCTACAGAATTTCTATAAAAAAAATCTTTATGTTTATTAACAAATAATAATGATATTCTCTTGTTTGTCAAAACTTTTTCAAATACGACGTCCATTGTTTAACTATTGTGCTATTTTAGTTGACAGTTCAGCTCTTAAAGCAATTAATAATCTTAAAGTGCGCAGTGCTACATCTATTTCAGACGTCTTTACATTGGCTCTGACGGAACTAAACTAACATTATCTCCAACGTGTGGACGCTAGGCAGAATTACGGGCCAACACTCGCCCCAACGTTGGGGCCAACGTGTGGAGCCCGCCTTATTCATATTTTTCTAATAATATTTTATGGTGGAAAAAATATTTGCACTTTTTCGAAAATGTGATGGATGCTGTTTTGTAAATGTCCAGTAACAACAGAAATGAAACACGAAATTATGGATAATCATATATTTTCTTAAAATATAAACATTTAAAAATAACACATTTCTCTTACACGATACATACACGCCGTACAAAGACTTTGGTTAAAGCGATCAATTCTAACGCAAGACAAGAATGCGAGAAAACAAGAAACCGAAATAATAAAACAAGAATGGGAGACTATAGTGCAAGAAACTGAGTCAATAATGCAAGATATTGAGATTGTAACGCAAGAATTTGAGATTATAATGCAAGAGACTGAGATTATAATGGAAGAACCTGTGACAAAATACAGTGGAGGACCGAATCTTGTGGTGCATCTTAAAAGAGGCCTAACTCCAGTTATGGACTGCGATAGGCTGACTTGATTGCATATTATGTATTTTTAAAACGGTTACAATAAGACTTATTGCACAATCTTGTCTTGCTTCAGAAAATCGCTCTAAAATAATTAATTGCATAGCCAAAACAAGTGATTTAGTTAAACTTAACACCAAATAGGTTGACTTACATAATTTACACATACATTAATCAGTACCATTCAATTTCAATACATTGTTTATTACCTTATTTACTGTTTTATGTTTTTTACGATTAATTATCTTATTATATGAGCCAAAATTGAGGTTATTACATATAGAGTTAAGTTACCCTCAGTTTTACATTTTATATTTGCTCTATCACTCAAAGGTTTGCTGGTAGAAAACTCAATTATGAGTTAAGCTCGCCTTTGTACATGTAATTTCAAAACTATTATGTATTGTTGTGATATTTTTTTTGTGTGCAATAAAGAATAAGAATAAGAATAGAGAGGATATGACAATACGACATTAAATAAAACCACGTCCTCTGACCGTATACAAAAAAACAATCAAATCCAGTTAATAACTTAGCCACAGGAAGTTATTTTAATTTCATTAATTTTGAATGTAAGTCCATTTTTCTAGGCAAAGATCGTTAGGTCAATGACCTGTGCGAGTCCTTATGATTTTAAACACTCTTTCTCAATGATTACAGATGAATACAAATGGTGTTACTTATTATTTCGATGTTTTAATATTTACTTTAATATTTTTTTTAGGTTTTCGCGATCACTACACATTATAATAAAACAAGTTTAACCGGATTATATCGCGTATATTATTTAAATCTTCTTCTTCTTCTAAATTTTAATATTATATATATATAACTTCTTAGGTTTTCGCGATCACTACACATTATAATAAAAAAAAGTTTAACCGGATTAAATCGCGTATATTATTAAAATTGGTTTCCCTGACGTTTCGAAAGCTTTGCAGCATTTCGTGGTCGTAGGTAGACTAAGATGATAAGCGTCTTTACAAATATTTCTAAAAAATTATTTTAATCTACCGTACAATATTATTAATTAAAATCGTTTCGTTTCGTTTTTTATTATTACTTTTATTAATATAATCCGGTTAAACATGTTTTATTAAAAATTCAGTTTTTTTTTAATTTTCGTTAAACAACTTATTTATGTGTTTAAAATGCTTCCATAGACTAGTAATAACCATGTTTTCATTTATTGTCGTATTGTCATATCCACGTTGTATATCAGACCTCTGATTACTCTGTTATAGAAAAAAAAAAAGAACTCAAATGTTTTAATTGTAACTCTTGCAAAGTGGTCCATGTTGCCCATAATCCGATGTCAACATTGTGTAAAATTATTATCTGAGGACCAAAGAACCAAAGTTGTCGACATAGCCTACAGGATTAAGCAAGCTAAAGTGGCAGTGGCCCGGCCACATTAGCCGTAGAACCGAAGGCCGTTGGGGTAGACCATGGTATAATAACACAAGGGGTACGTTCACTTACTACGCACTCAGTGTGAAAGTCGCCCGGTGCGAATATCGCTCGATCATTGACGATTTTCTCAGAGTTACTGAACGACTTCGGGCGACCTCATGAAACTGACACTAGAACAATGAAGCACTGACAATTATGACAATCGAAACCTCAAATTATCTGTCATTTCATACTATTATCTGTCAACATGACAGCAGGGCGTCTTTTACCCTATTATTTCACGGGGTGACCGGTGCGATCGCCCGACGACGCCCGCTCACAATACTGAACGGTTTGGTGTGAACGCCCGGACGATCACTCCGAGTAACTGAACGACCTAAAAACGCTCCGGGCGTCGTCCGCCATCGTCCGACGATAATACTGAACGTACCCCAGGTAGTCTCTTCCCGTGACAGCTAGGTCACGTGATTGCCTCCGTACTACGTCATCGGCCGTGGAGCCAATAGCGGGCTGTTAGCGTGACACTTGTCAGTTTGATGTGCTGCCACTTTGTGAAAATAAATTACCCGAGCAAAATGCATTTTTTCATTTACTTTCTTCTATAAAGAATCACTTTTTAACTAGTAATTTAATATAGTTTCCTTTATTAACTAATTAGATGAATAACACGAGATAACAAATAGTTAGGCTAGTTAGGAATTTATTTTATATTCATTATGAACAAAAATCTCCTTAAGTATATTGAAGATATCAATCAATGGCAGCACTGATCGTGACGTAGCTTGGAGGCATCGCGCTGTCATTGCGGGAAGAGAATACCTGGTGAAACATCTTATTATACCATGGGGTAGACGTGTTCTTGAGTGGAGACCGTGAATCGGTAAACGTAGGGTAGGACGCTCTCAGGCTCGGTGGAGCGATGATGGCAAGGTGGCTGGTAGCGACTGGATACTAGTGGCCGAGGATCGCTGTCAGTGGCGTGCCATTGAAGAGGCCTATGTCCAGCAGTGGACTAATATAGGCTGATTATGATGATTCATCATCATCCTAGCCCGGTATCACCCACTGCTGGGTATAGCCCTCCTTTCTTTTTTGCCAGCCTCTTCGATCTTGTGCGTCCCTCATCCAGGTGTTTCCTGCGGCTTTGGCGATATCATCAACCCAGCGCGCTTTCGGACGGCCCGGGTTTCTCCGACTTGACCTTGGCCACCACTCGGTCAACGCTTTACTCCATCGGCCATGATGATGATTAGTTGAGGTAAATGAATGGAACAGCTGGGATTTTTTTCGCGATTTCAGGTTTGTTTTCATAGTAAAACTTGTTTGATTTAACGAGTATATTCTAGAGATGAAACGGATATCCGGTAACTAACCGGCCGGATACCGTATAATAAGCGAGTATCTGGCCCAATACCGGATAATAAGCGAGTATCCGGTCGGATACCGGATAATGAGCGAGTATCCGGCCGAATACCGAATTAAGCAGAGCTTGTACTATGGGAATTAGACAATGGATATAATACATTTTTTATTTTTTTTGTAAATACATAAGAAACACCCAGACCAACACAAACACCTATGTTCATCACACAAATATTTGTGTCCAGTGGGAATCGAACTCGACCTCTTGATCAGCAGTCCGACACTCGATCCACCAGACCACAGACGTCGTAATTTAAAAAAGTTTTTTTTTAATTCGATACCATGAGCGAGTTTACGGTAGATTAGCGGATAAAGCACTGGTATACTGAACCAGGAGTCGCAGGTTCAAATCCTGCTCGTGAGCGAATTTTTCTTTCCACAATTCATATCTTTAGATTTCACTTCGCATGCGTTAACGCTTTAAAACAATAGAACATATTAGATAGACAAGTTTATTAGCTACCTAAAAGATTTGGGACTTGTGTCTATAGTCGAGTGTTCATAGACCACAGTGAAGAGGCATTAAAAAGTAACAAAAGCTTGGTCCACATTGCACGTTTATAGAAAAAAACATTAACCTAAAAACACAGACCAGTAAGCGTCTAGACTCGGATTAGCCGGACACCCCCGGTCACAACGCATATGCAGTAGCACTGCATATGATACGCCTCGTGGCCAATCAGAACGTCAGTCCGTCAGCAAGCGGCACCAATCATACGGAATCGTACCACCGAACTTTTGAGTCGACCAATCATAACGCACCGTCCGCCCCCCGGTCCCCGCCAACATTTTACGACTGCTTTCTCATGCAAAACTTTGTTTAAGCGGTGTCTTGAGGCTTACTGGTCTGTGCCTAAAAATAATAATTAAATAAAAACCATATTTGCACCGTACATAAAAATAAACAATTATATTTTACATTTCGACTTTTGGAGTTTTTATTTATTTATAAACGAAAACGATTGTGTTGTTTTAGTGTGATAAATAGACAACCCGATTTTTTACACAGGGTGAAAAAAAGGCGAACGCTGAATGGGATAGTAATATTATATTTAAAAACAAGTACAACAACTGCATTTAAGGACTAGCTTGCCTCAGCACGGTTTAAAGGAATTACATGAGTTCGATATCATAACACCCTGTATATTAACGGATTCTATAACTATAGTGTAACTAAAATGCATACATTGCTGTGAAATGCTATTCATTGCTGAGATATTTATACAACTTGCTTTATTAACTAGCTTTAATCATTTAAATACATCAAAGTATAAATATTAGAACGTGATCTATGCATTATAAGTTATAAGCTTCTGATTTATAATAACTACCATTGCTTCTTGTGGAGCTATTTAAAAAAAAACATTAATGAAAATAATTATGGAATAATTAATAATAATAATAATTAATAAATTATTATTAATTATATTATTATTATTAATTAATTATAATTATTTTTTGGTTATTATAAAATCATCTTTCGAGAACATTTGTAACTAATGGCTCATAACTATTTTTAGACTAATAATTATTATAAACAAAAATATTAATATTGTGGGATTGAATTTTCGTAAGTTGCTGACCGTGTTTGCCTAACATGTCCCATATACAACGTGTTCATCTGTATTCGTGCCATAATTAAGGAGGTGACTATACGTCCACTGATACTGAACACGAATCGGTAAAAAAATCAATACCAATTTTATTTCATCATCATCATTTCAGCCGAAAGACGTCCACTGCTGGACATAGGCCTCCCCCAAGCATCGCCACAACGACCGGTCCTGTGCCTTCCGCATCCAGCGGATTCCCGCGACCTTCACCAGGTCGTCGGTCCACCTTGTGGGGGGCCTACCCACGCTGCGCCTTCCAGTACGCAGTCGCCAACCAATTTCTTACCATTTATTTTTATTTTTGTTAAATACCTATTTGTAAACAAACAAATTCCCCCCCGTGTGTCGCGTGCAACACAAAAACGATGCGTGCGACACCACCAATACAATTTGCAGGTATTTCCACCATATGACAATGCCACCGATGACTTATTTTCCGAGTCGTTCGGGATTTATTCTCGAACCCTCGCTATGTTTCTAATTGAAAATTTTGGTATTAAATAATTGTAGAATTTTTGAAGTATTTTTAGATGACTAAGCACATTATTTATCACCAGATCTAGAAATATGGCACGATTACAGATCAACATCTTGTATATTATTATGTATGATAACGCAATGTTGTCTACTTTCGATTTTTGATACAAGACAAGAGATTAATAATAATTCAGCGAACCAGCTTGACAATTCAAAAACGTCCAATCGATCCTAGCCTGTTGAAATAAAGGTCATAAGAGGGTATTAGACTTCTAACTCAAAATTAACAATTTATCAATTTTATTTTGAAGATACGTGGGACACTCAGAAAGTTTTGCGAAACTAAAAAAAATTGTTCTATACGTACATATATTTTTATCAAATCTTTTCAAAGTACTTTCCACCAGCCTCTATACAAAGATTCATGCGCCTAAACCAGTTTTCAAAACACTTTTTCCAGTCCGCCGCAGACACCTCGTTTACAGCCTGCTCGAACGCAGCCAGCGCATCTTCCGGCGACGAAAATTGTATCCCTTTGAGCTGATTTTTTATTTTTGGGAATAAAAAGAAGTCACACGGTGCTAGATCAGGGCTGTAAGGAGGGTAACCCAGGAGTTTGACTGGCGTGCTGTCCAGGAAGTCCCTCGTTTTGAGTGCGGTGTGCACAGGTGCATTGTCGTGGTGGAGCAGTAGCCCGCGGAGCCCTGTGTTTGGTCGCTTGTTGCTTATAACAGAGAAAACTTCTGGCAAACATTTGGTAGTATACCATTCGGCATTAATGCTTCTTTGATCCCGTAAGGGAATTGATACCAAGTGGCCAGTCAAATTAAAAAAGCTAGCGATCAAAATCTTACCCCCGCTTCTAGATCGCTTCACTTTGGTAGGCGTTGGCTCATTTTGAAACACCCAAACAGTCGACTGGCGCTTGGTTTCTGGGTCGTATTGATAAATCCAGGACTCATCACCTGTAACGATGTCGTAAACACGCCGAGACGAGCCTGCTTCAAATTTGTTAAGCATATCACGGCACCATTCCACCCGGGCCTGCTTCTGAGCATCGGTGAGGTTGTGCGGCACCCAGCGTGATACTATCCTCCTCACGCGAAGATGGCTGTGTAGAATCTCGTGAACGCTTCCCGATCCAATCTTCAATATGTGTTGAATCTCCTGATATGTAATTCGCCTATTGTCTTGGATTAAATTTTTCACTGCTAGCACGTTTTCTTCGGTAACAGCCGTCAAAGGGCGACCGCTTCTTTCGTCATCCCCCAAAGTTGGTCGACCGCGCTTGAATTCGTTATACCAACGATACACGGTTGCCTTGGAAGGGCCTTCATCCATGAATGCCATTTGAAGTCTATCGTACGATTCATCCGGTTTCAGGCGACATTTGAAATCGTATAAAATCATAGCTCTAAAATGTTCCCGGCGCAGATCCATATTTCAGTGAGACACAATACTTTGAATTAACTCGCAAAAAATGTGGAGGGAAATTTTGAAATTGGAACTTACTTATTTTTACTTATAAATAATCATATTTTCGAAAAACATTATAACTGACCAGTCTCCCATATATAAAAACTTTTTTTCGCAATACTTTCTGAGGGGCCTGGTACAATTGATTTGTTAAAAAAAACAATAAAATCGATGACAAACTGGAATAGATACATGCTTTTTAAGGTTTTGGAGGGGGCATTTTCTGTCCTTGTCATGCGAAACGATTACTGTACTGAGCAGTGTGTAGTTGCGATGGCGGTTATGACGTCAGACGGCAGTATGATTGCATATCACGCAATCGAAGCATTGTTACCAGTAAAAGTTTATCTATCGCACTTGACCTTCATTGAAACAACCTCAAACAAAATAATAGTCAAATACCCTATTGCATAAAATCATGCAATTATAACCTTTATGATTTTTCAACGTCAATTTAGTTTGCGAAATTCTGCGGTCAACTTCACAACATTCTAACCACCAATAAAACCCATCAGCAACTTACAACGCACTCAACCCCTCAGTACATACATCTCTTGGAATATTCAGTGTATAGTATAACATACATTGTGTATTTATTGGCATTCCTTGAGCACCTGTAGCGATTTCCTGAACAGCTCCTGCTGGGAGCGCGCGTGTTTGATTTCTAGTTCTGCTAGGTCCAGGAGACTGGAATAAATATAACAAAATATGTTAGAATGTATCACATGTTGCTGCGTCCCGCTATCCCTACGACGCAGCTGTACGTGTCGAGACTGCATCACACCACAAAGGTAGAGGAGATCGTGGAATATATCAGAGTAAAGACCAATTTCACCCTGAGGGTTGAGAAGTTGGAGTCGCGCCACAAAGTTAACTTTAAATCTTTTGTGGTGCGGGTTCCGAGTCACCATCTAGAAACCTTCTCGAAGGAGGAATTTTGGCCGAAGGGTGTCGTGTTTCGGCGTTTTCGCGGAAGGCTACATGACACCATGACGCAGCGCAATACGTCGCCGAATCAACGTACTTAATACTTGTTTATTTATTAGTGTATAGCATATTTTTGTTTTATTTAAGTTTTATTGTGTATTGTTTTATGTATTTTTTATGGGTCTTGTAGCCTGAATTAAATGAATTATTATTATTATAGGAACATTTAACATAACATAGATAGATAAAACGTTTATTTAGTACAAAAACAAGACTCAGGACATACAAGTAAAAATACAATAAGAAAATGTGATATGTGTCTCAATATTGTACCAAATGGGTGTCCAGCTCAGCATGTGCCAGGTATAATACCTGACGCTGGTATTCTGCTGGATCCCTGCAGTGACATACGGACGTCGAGCAGACCAGATACATGAGATAAATTAAGAATGATTGCTTTGCGTTAGTGTGTTATTTTTAATGTGAGTATAATATCCACAAAACATATATATGTATAAGTAGGCAGGTACCTATATTAAGAGTGTGAAAGGAATTAAATAAATAAATATATATTTAAATATATTCAAAACTGTAACAGGTAAAAAAAAAAAAAAAAACCTAACATGTGGGTGTACTATTAATAAACCTCTGCCTACCCCTTCGGGAAATACAGGCGTGATGTTATGTAACATAACATAATGGTGTCAATTCTCTTGTTCACGAACTAAACTTATTTTAAACTATCGCTCTTTTAATTAAATTAAAAAATTTTAAGTTATGGCTCCATCGTTATTCGATGATTTTGCCAATGTCAAGGTAGGAAAAGACACAGTGATAAGTTCTTAGTTTCAAACACAGGCCAGTAAGCCTCGAGACGCCGATTAGCCGGACACCCCCGGTCACAACGCATATGCAGTAGCACTGCATATGAAACGCCCCGTCGCCAATCAGGACGTCAGTCCGTCAGCGAGTGGCACCAATCATACGGAATCGTATTACCGAACTTTTGAGCCGACCAATCATAACGCACCGTCCGCCTCCCGGTCCCCGCCAACATTTTACGACTGCTTTCTCATGCAAAACTTTGTTTAAGCGGCGTCTTGAGGCTTACTGGTCTGTGGTTTCAAATGTTGCTAATAGTATATGTTGCTGTAGTCCGTGTGTTGAACTTGATACATTTCATTTTTTTCTTTAATAATAGGGTTGTATATCATGCTGTGCGATTACGTTAGGGTATCAATCCGTACGTGGGACACTCAGAAAGTTTTGCGAAACTAAAAAAAATTGTTCTATACGTACATATATTTTTATCAAATCTTTTCAAAGTACTTTCCACCAGCCTCTATACAAAGATTCATGCGCCTAAACCAGTTTTCAAAACACTTTTTCCAGTCCGCCGCAGACACCTCGTTTACAGCCTGCTCGAACGCAGCCAGCGCATCTTCCGGCGACGAAAATTGTATCCCTTTGAGCAGATTTTTTATTTTTGGGAATAAAAAGAAGTCACACGGTGCTAGATCAGGGCTGTAAGGAGGGTGACCCAGGAGTTTGACTGGCGTGCTGTCCAGGAAGTCCCTCGTTTTGAGTGCGGTGTGCGCAGGTGCATTGTCGTGGTGGAGCAGTAGCCCGCGGAGCCCTGTGTTTGGTCGCTTGTTGCTTATAACAGAGAAAACTTCTGGCAAACATTTGGTAGTATACCATTCGGTATTAATGCTTCTTTGATCCCGTAAGGGAATTGATACCAAGTGGCCAGTCAAATTAAAAAAGCTAGCGATCAAAATCTTACCCCCGCTTCTAGATCGCTTCACTTTGGTAGGCGTTGGCTCATTTTGAAACACCCAAACAGTCGACTGGCGCTTGGTTTCTGGGTCGTATTGATAAATCCAGGACTCATCACCTGTAACGATGTCGTAAACACGCCGAGACGAGCCTGCTTCAAATTTGTTAAGCATATCACGGCACCATTCCACCCGGGCCTGCTTCTGAGCATCGGTGAGGTTGTGCGGCACCCAGCGTGATACTATCCTCCTCACGCGAAGATGGCTGTGTAGAATCTCGTGAACGCTTCCCGATCCAATCTTCAATATGTGTTGAATCTCCTGATATGTAATTCGCCTATTGTCTTGGATTAAATTTTTCACTGCTAGCACGTTTTCTTCGGTAACAGCCGTCAAAGGGCGACCGCTTCTTTCGTCATCCCCCAAAGTTGGTCGACCGCGCTTGATTTCGTTATACCAACGATACACGGTTGCCTTGGAAGGGCCTTCATTCATGAATGCCATTTGAAGTCTATCGTACGATTTATCCGGTTTCAGGCGACACTTGAAATCGTATAAAATCATAGCTCTAAAATGTTCCCGGCGCAGATCCATATTTCAGTGAGACACAATACTTTGAATTAACTCGCAAAAAATGTGGAGGGAAATTTTGAAATTGGAACTTACTTATTTTTACTTATAAATAATCATATTTTCGAAAAACATTATAACTGGCCAGTCTCCCATATATAAAAACTTTTTTTCGCAATACTTTCTGAGGGGCCTGGTACAACACCTATTATTTTATGACCACCTATACCATGTGATTGTTACTTGTTGTAATTGCCTTATGAAATAAATAAATAAATCATAAATTGACCCTAATAGTAGGAAAAGAAAGAACACAATACAAGAAAGGGATTGCAACCATTTTAGAACTATCAAATTAGTTTACGTGTCACATTTCTTTGTATTTTAGTGGGCACGTTCCAAGATCACGACTAAACTTGTATGGAAATTTAAATTTCGACTAATTTGACAACAGTGGACGTCTTTCGGCTGAAATGATGATACAACGTGTAACAAAATAGATGCAAGGCCTCATCCTCAACAAACCGAATAGGTTGACAACTGCTTATCGAAAATTGTATGAATGCTGGCTAGACTAAAACGACCCCAACGTAGTTGGGGTCAATAAGGCTCGGAAAAGAGTTCGTTGAATAAAAAAAACATGTTTGGGTGGCATAACTTTTAAATACTTATGAGACATAATTGATTGATTTGTAAAAAATTTGCATGGCGAAAGCTATAATGTGGCGATGATTTACATTATTATAAAATTTATAACACCATTTTGTACCCATATTAGCAAATAAATAAAATTGAATTGAATTGAATTGAATATTTAGTAGGATTCCGGCAAAAGCAGAGCCACCTTATACTAACTCTATCCATCCTGGAGTTGCTTTTTCAGACTTCTAATGGACCTATAGGTCTCGTATAACACGACCAAGGGATTCAATCGGGAAAATTAAATAAGCACAAAAGCAAAAAAAGGAATAGGTCGAACTAGAAATCACTAGAGATGAAACGAGATCGCTGTTTGGCCGGATACCGGATACGGGATATTTGGCCATTCTATAAGCCTTTAGAATTAAAGTAGACTTTAGGAATTTCATAATTTTTCAAAATCCGGTATCCGGTGATCTACTATCCGGTATCCGGCCAGATAATAGAATGTAGCCGGATACTGGATAGTTGCCGAATATCCGTTTCATCTCTACAAATTTGTGTAGATTTTATTACCTCTTCCTAAAAGCAGCAACTCTTCTGGTACGGAAGTCGATGAGTTCTTCCCTTGCGCGCGCAGACAACTGCTCGAATCTCGCGCATGCCTCCGCTTGAGCTTGTTCCGCCTGCCATCAAATATAACTTACATTGTGTTATAGTGTAAGTGTTACACCAGCATAATAGTCCAATCTAGACTACTTTGACGTCTTAAAATTGTTTTAAAGATCATAATTACGTACAAGACATAATCAGCCCATTACTCTTCTTCATGAGAAATGAATGAATGAGAAAGGTAAGGCCTTAATCCACCACGCTGGCCTAGTGCGAGTTGGCGGACTACACACACCATCGAGAACTGTATGGAGCACACTCAGGTGTGCAGGTTTCCTCACGATGTTTTCCTTCACCGTTAAAGCAAGTGATAATCAAATTCTGATCCGCACATAAATTCGAAGAGATGCGGACCGGCTCCCCGAACCACACGATAATCAGATATCGACTGATTCCGAGGCCAATATTCGTCAAAGGGTCGGCACTCGATGTTGTAACGGAATACGTCTACCTAGGGCAGGTAAATCAGCTTAGTAGACACAACTTCCAAGAATGAAGCCGACAGAAGAAACCAGTTAGGCTGGGCAGCATTTAGCACACTTCGCCGAGTCTTCTCGTCGCCTATACCGCAAAGTTTGAAGACGAAGATCTTGAAGGTCTTCATCCAGTGCGAGACGTGGACACTGACAGTTGGGCTAGTCCACAAATTCAAAGTCGCTCAGCGAGCTATGCTTGGAGTTTCTTTGAAGGATAAAATCCGTAACGAGATTATCCGGAGAAGAACCGGTGTGACTGACATAGCTTGTAGGATCAGTAAGCTGAAGTGGCAGTGGGCTGGCCATGTCTGTCGAAGGACCTTTAGCTGCTGGAGCAGACGAGTCCTTGAGTGGAGACCGCGAATCAGCAAACGCAGCGTAGGGCGCCCCCCTGCCAGGTGGACCGACGACCTAAAGAACGTGGCTGGGGATGACTGGATGCTGAAGGCAAATGCAGATGACTGAGTGTTGTGGCGCAACTTGGGAGAGGCCTTTGTCCAGCGTGGGCTGGAAGAAATCGCCTTGAGCGATAAGACCGCCCATTGTACATGTGTTCTATATAAGTCATATATGTTGCTATCTTCTTTTGTGTACAATAAAGAGTATTTGTATTGTATTGTATTGATAGGCTGAGTTGATGACCGATTCGGTTTGTAATCTCTTTTTCTCTCGTTGCGTGAATTATAAGACGAAACGAAATAACAAACCGAACCGGTCGACAATTGGTTATCGTGTGGTTCTCAAACGGGGAGCTGGTAAGAACCCACACCCTCGAGCATAGAAGGCAAGCGTTCAACCACTATACTTACAGTTTTTTGTGTGACTTCACGCAATTATGACCTTTATGTCTATAGGCTTAAATATATATGGCGTTTTGAAATGTCAAACTAGTTGGAGTTAAATTTAGAGCTGGATTAGAAACTTAATTGAAAAAAAAAACAGCGTTTTTGACGCTTTTAGTCTTCAATCTGTTAAATTTTCAACGTCTCTTCTTCATCTCTATTATATGGAATGTCAGTGTAACTAAAATGGTTACAAAACTACTTCTTTTTTTATATTTTTTATAGTATAGGATGGCGAAACGAGCTAAAGGCCCACCTGATGTTAAGCGGTTACCTTTGCCCATAACAACTGCAATACCACCTAGGCTGTTGCCTAAATGGTACCGCAAGTCGGTTCGCCAAACTGAGACATGAAGATGGAAAGTCTCATGTGATTGTAATTTCACCGGCACCCGTACTCTTCAGACCGAAACATAGCAATGCAAGCATCACTATTTGGCGGAGAAGTAGGTACGGTGGTAGTACTTCCCCGGACGAGCAAAAAAAAAAAACAAACAAAAAACAAAACAAAACAAACATTTATAAAAATCACACGTCTTATCTACTCACACAATCTAACTCTAGTGATGCCGAACTATCGATAGTACCGATATCGATAGTTGACCTTAGAGATGTATTAAGGCCCTACTAAGATCTATGTGGCGCCCCCATCTTTAAAAAAATAATTACTCGCTGAGTACATAATTGATCGAATATTCGGTTTTTACAATTGAATTACAGATACTGTACTTTAATCAGAATCTATGAACACTGTAAATTATAGTTCGCTGTAGTTGTAGACAGAAAAAGTGTAAGAACAGACCGTTTTTCACATTTTTCCTATCTACAACTACAGCGAACTATAATTTACAGAGTTAATAGTTTCTGATTAAACTACAGTACCTGTAATGATGTACTCAGCGAATAATATATTTATAATAATAAATAAATGATGGGGGCGCCACTTACACTCTCACTACATACAATTACACTCTTAGTAGCGAGTGTAGGACTATCGATGGTATCACTATTGCTGGGGTATCGATAGAATATCGATATTCCACAATCGAACGGCATCACTATCTACAAATAAAACTACCTACAACAACACTACATGATTACAGTAAGCGTGTTACCTCTTGTACTTCCAACGGCTGCGTATTGCACAGAAAGGGACACGTCAAATATTAGTGAGAGGCTGGGTACACACTGGGCCAACGACATGGTGGACAGTTTTGTTTGGACTTCCGTGGGTCGCGGCCGATGCGACAGAGGCGGATACAACAAATTCCCACCAAGGTGGAGGGAATTCCCCATGGCCCCTCCGACGTAATGTTATACGGACCGAAGCTTGAGCCGTCTGTGAGCGTAGCACCCTTGGCTATCTTACTTTATTACCCGCCGGCGCTTCTTGAATCTCTACAAGTATGAAAAAGTATGTCGTCGTCCGCATTTTTCTTTCGCGGGTCATGGAAGGGCGCTATATTTATAAGCTATTGCATAGCTTCTATCGCGGGCCTTGAGCGTGGAGACCGAATCCAGAAATTCCGTAACGAAAATAACCTAACACCCCCCACTCCGACCGGCACAGCGGTGATACTTTTTAGTTTTGCCATCTATCGATGAATAGCAGAACTTTTAAATACTTTTTGAAATATCACGCTTGTCTCTTTAGTTCTGCAAATCGCCTCTAGGTGGCATTGGTTGTATCGGCGTTACTGCGCATGCGTAATCCCCCTCTTCGCCCCGCAATCTGGTGACTCATGCCTGCTTAGAGTTTCGGCGTTAGGGCACCTCCTCTTTGTATTAATAAAAAATGCTATGCAATAGCTTTACCGCGGCAGTCTCCGAGTGCCACACGTCTTTTTTTTTATAATTTTGAGTCCCTAAACGGCTCAAAGTCACTCAAAGGGCAATGGAGAGGGCTATGCTCGGAGTGTCCCTGCGTGATCGAATCAGATATGAGAAGATTCGCAGGAGAACGAAAGTAACCGACATAGCCCGAAGAATTGCCAAACTTAAGTGGCAGTGGGCGGGGCACATTGCTCGCAGAACGGATGGCCGATGGGGCAATAAAGTTCTGAAGTGGCGACCGCGTACTGGAAGGCGCAGCGTGGGTAGGCCCCCCACAAGGTGGACCGACGACCTGGTGAAGGTCGCGGGAATCCGCTGGATGCCGAAGGCACAGGACCGGTCGTTGTGGCGATGCTTGGGGGAGGCCTATGTCCAGCAGTGGACGTCTTTCGGCTGAAATGATGATGATGATGAAACGTTTCTTGCAAAGCAAAGCTTTCATTATCAGTCGCAGTCATTTGCTGGCTCCGTCTGTACACAGCTCAAAAGATACACAATTATCACAAACGGTGTGAGAATTGACATCATAAAATAGTCAGCGGGATCAACACACATGTGAAAAATTTAGTATATTGGATACATTTCAGTACTTTATATTTTTTAAGACGACATTCATTGTATTTGGTTTAAAACTCGTAGCCTCGTATGTAATAGTAAACAAAAAGTTTGTAAAATCGCGTACAAAGGAGAAAAAAAACTCTCGAAGGTTCCAGAATTAGCTCATTACAAGTCGATCGTACCTGAAAAGTGAAGTTAGCTGTGTCGGCCTTGCCACACTACAATCTGGCACACAAATATACACACTACAATTTGGCAGGGACTGTACAGTCAACAAATCGGAATCATGACCCACTCAGCCGAGAATTCGTATGATATTGTCAAAACAATAAAATTTTCTTCTTATTAGCATCATGCTGCACTTAGGACATTTTTAATATTGAGGAAACTGCGTTAATACGGGTGTTCGGAATATAATGTTGGGTGTGGGTATATTTGGTTGAAGTTCAACCAAATGTACCCACATATTTTTATTTTATTATTAGAAGACGGGCGAGCGAGGCATCGCCGCCATATTAGTAATATTAGTAGCAATTGTGAGTTGAAGTTGCGTCGTTGCGTGCATCGGTGAATCGTATGTTCGGTCATATACGGACGATCGCGAATTGGAATTCAAAATCGAGTGCATTGCTGATATATCGTGTCGCGAAGTGTTTATTGTGCAGTGTCCCGCGGTATAAACTGTTTTAGTATTGGCGAGGTGTAGTGGCACGCGGCGCAAAACCCGAGGTGGCGCCACGCGGCGAGCGTGGTGTTGGGTTCACATCTGGACAGACTTTTGAGTATCCCGTAATTTTAACGTAGCTTAATATATTTCATTTTAATTGTGTCCTCTTCGGGGTGCCCCATTTCCCGACTATATATATGTACAGACCGACTTGTGACCCAATACCCAAGATCGCACATGCACGTGATCTGGTAAGTAAGTAATACGTAGCAGATTCTAGCAGGGTTTGTGACGTCGGGCCACCGATCCCGTGTTGTACGTTACAAAAATTGGTAGCAGAGCGTGGTTAATTCCACTCAATAATTACACGATTATCGGAAATACGGTTAACGTAAATTGTTTTTGCTGGATTCTCGTATTACCTACTTACTCATAATAAAATTGGTTATAGTCAATGATATTTAAAAGTACAGATATGTTACTTGTACTTGAAAACTATAACCTATTTTAAGCACGCGTTGGCTTGTGCATTTATGTTGTTTGGTTGAAAGATTTGAAGGTAATTAGTTAATTACCCTTTTCAACATAAAATAAATATCATCGAGTCCTGTATAACACTAATTAGTTTGTTTACTCTGTTTGTTGGTCGTAATAATTACCGGTTTATTTAACTTTAGGATTTGATATTTAATTAGATATGACTAGTAAATATTCAGCTCGTATTGCTGGTGTGCTGCGATGGCTCGGCTCGGCCGTTCTAAATATTTCTCGGAAAGACCGCGTACAGGCCTTATTGTCGCGTTATGAATCTTTAGATAGCCAGGTGGCTGATTTGTATGAAGCTCATCGTGCCTTGTTGGAAATGAGTCTAGGGCCGGAGGTTATGGATAAAATTAATGCCGATGTTGATCAAGCGGACGACTTAGCGGATCAGATTCGCCAGGCTGTAGGTTTATTGAAAGCTTCCCCACAAGACACGACTCACGTTCGGTCTGATGGAGACGCTTCACCAGCGCTCATCAGTAGGTTGCCGAAGTTGGATTTACCCCACTTTAGTGGAGAATTAGGACAGTGGGTAGCCTTCAATAATTTATATGATAGTTTGGTGCACTCACGTAAGGATTTGAGTCCGGCACAGAAATTGGCCTATTTATTAGCCTCACTTACTGGAGAGGCTAAGGGACTTGTTCAGCATTTGGAGCTCATCGATGGCAATTACGAGATCGCTAGGGACTTGCTTATGCGACGGTACCAAAATATACGTCGTTTGGCAGACAATCATGTGTCAGTCATCCTGGGCCTTCCTAAGATTGCTGGAACCCATGTTTTACGGATGCGGCTGCTTAACCCGTTATTGGTAGCGGTCAATGGATTAAAGTGTTTAAATTTGCCAGTTTCCAGTTGGTGTTTTATGTTGTTGCACATCGTTCTTGCTAAACTGCCCCATGAACTGCGGCACCGATTCGAGCAGGAGCATGGCGGAGACTCTGCCACTTACCTCCCTCGGTTTGACGATCTGGTTTTATTTCTTGAAGATGAGTGTCGTCGTGTGGAAAATGTTTCACTGTCTGGACCTGCGGATGGCAAGCCGCAACCGGCACGCGTATTTATAGAGCGTCAGCGCAACGTCCGTGCCTTTAATACAGCTACTGCGCCGCACCTGAATGTCCGTTGCGTATATTGTAGGGATCAAACTCATGTGGTTACGTCCTGTTCTAAGTTCAGACAGATGCGTTGGCAGGCTCGGCGGAACCTGGCTCGCCAGCGTAATTGGTGTTATGGTTGTCTGGGAAGTCACTTTGCATCCCAGTGTCCGTCAGTCCGACCTTGCGGTCATTGTGGGGGTAAACATCATCCCCTTCTCTGCGGCAATCAAAATGGATTACCTCCACCGGCTGCTTCTACACCGCTGGCTATTGCTGAAGGGAATAGTGGTTCTCAATATGTTCCACCTCGTCATGGTAGCCATTCACCCCGGTTCCTTGGAACTTCTCCTCGCGGTACTCCATGTCAACCACAGCACGCCACGGGCGGGGGTGCTCGCAGCTCTCCTCGTGTAACTCGTGCAGCTGTGGACCAGGAGCGTCGTGCTAGTGCAAGTGTGCCGTTTATAGAATGGCCTCGGTTGGATGCTTATGGTGAGCAACAGCCCTACCAACATTGGGATCACCGCAACATGGAGGACGAAAATAATCCTTCTAATTTGGAGTATTGACTTCCTGATCCTTCACCCCCGTCAGCCCCCTCTCTTTTAACCGTTTTATTACCCACCGCTCAGGTATGCGTCGGTTCATCTTTGGGTGAATATGTAACCGCACGTGCGATTTTGGATTCGGGTGCTCAGGGGTGCATCGTCTCAACAAGGCTGGTGGAGCGATTACAGTTGCCTGTCGATCCCGCCGGAAACTACATTCTTGGGATAGGTGGAGTTAAGGTGCCTGGCTTAGTGGGACAGGTCTCACTCTCATTCTCCTCCCTTCAACCCTCTCATCCGTGGATCACCACTTCAGCCATTGTGATAGATAATGTTTTGGGACGACATCCGTTCATATTTTTACCAACAGGAGTCGTTAGTTTGACATCGGGGTTATCTTTGGCAGATCCTACGTTTCATGTTCCAGGTCCGGTTGATCTTCTACTCGGTGCAGATGTCTTAGGGTTGCTACACTTTGGAAGTAGCAAGACTCTGCAGCCAGGAGGTTTGATAGCTGTGTCAACCGACCTTGGTGATGTTATTATGGGCCCAGCGTTTTCAATATGCCCTCCTAACGTGGAGGATTCGAACTTGCAGATAGGACTCTCACTCGCTGAAGCTGTTCAGCGATTTTGGCAAGTTGAAGAGCCCCCTACTGCACCTCGTGATAACCCAGAGCACCTGGAATGTGAGTCATTCTTCAAGAATAACACAGGTCGCCTCCGTTCCGGTCGGTTTGTCACGAGGTTACCCTTCTTGCCATCTCGTCCTCACCTTGGTCACTCAAGGATGCTAGCTGAGAGAAGGTTAGCTTCTATGGAGAGACGGATGAGGCGAGACCCGGTGTTCCGACAGAAGTACATAGAATTTATGCGAGAATTTTTGGATCTAGGACACATGTCCATTTCAAAATTTAACTGGCGTGCGCAAGAGCACTATTTTATTCCCCACCATGCGGTGTTCAAGGCGGGAAAGATAAGAATAGTTTTTGATGGCTCCGCACCCACTTCTAATGGATTGTCGCTTAACCAGTGCTTACATGTGGGTCCCAAACTTCAACGCGATATTGGCGAAATCTTGACAAACTTCCGCCGACATCAGGTCGTCTTTGTTGCGGACATCCGAATGATGTTTCGTCAGACAATTATTCATCCCGATGATCGTCAGTATCAGCTCATCCTGTGGCGAGAAGATGTGTCCAGCCCAATCACTGTTTTTGAGCTGAACACCAATACATATGGGTTAAAATCTAGCCCCTTCATTGCGATTCGCGCCTTATTAGAACTCGCAAAGCGAGAACGTTTAAGTTTCCCGAGGGCGTCCGCGGTTTTATCCAGCGATGTGTACGTGGACGATATTTGTACGGGCGCTGCTAGCGAGGAAGAGGCACTGATATTGCGCAATGAGCTGATCGGGATCCTCAAGGCTGGTGGTTATGAGTTAAGAAAATGGATATCTAACTCACAAGCGGTACTTGCTGGCCTTCCTGACGAGCACCAGCAAGATCCCCATATCTTCCAGAATTTGGATAACCCTGACGCTGTAGCAGTACTAGGAGTACAGTATCAGCCGATACCAGATGCATTTACTTTTCGTGTGCAAGATTTGGACGTCACCAAAACTTGGACAAAGCGTCTGGTTCTCTCGACCGTAGCACGGATCTTCGACCCCAATGGGTGGTTGACTCCGGTCGTGTTTTGGGCGAAATGCTTCTTGCAGAAGCTCTGGTTGGAAGGATTGACGTGGGACGCCCCTTTGATTGGAGATTTATTGCGTGCTTGGATTCAGTTTGTCTCATCTCTTTCCGATATCCAGCAGATTAACATAAACAGGGCCATTCTACCCCCTGGTAGATGTAAAATTAGTCTTCATGGCTTTTGTGACGCCTCTGAATGTGGTTATGCAGCTGCAGTTTATATTCGTACTGTCGATGGTTCAGGAGCCGTGGCTGTCAAATTGGTTATGGCTAAGAGCAAAGTCGCTCCTGTTAGATCACGTATTACCATTCCTAAGTTGGAACTATCTGGAGCTGCTCTCTTATCTCGTCTTCTCAACCACGTTATGTCGACCTTGGGTCAAACTGTGGACATTGAGAAAGTGTTTGCGTGGACAGACAGTCAGATTGTTCTGTCATGGTTACAAGCATCTGTGCACGCATTGGAAGTGTTTGTGGCTAATCGGGTTTCTCAAATCCAGCAATCGAAGGTTGCATTGAATTGGAGACATGTTCCCGGTGAATGGAACCCTGCAGACTGCGCTTCTCGGGGCTGTGAGTCACCGGTTCTGCTGGAACATCGGCTGTGGTGGGGTCCAACATGGCTTTCTCAGCCTGAAGGTAGTTGGCCTCATTTTCCTGTAGAACTTGTGGAGCCTCTTCCAGGATTGAAGGCTCTTGCAGTGGTGCAAGTACGTTCTCGGGATTATGATAGCCTACTAAATCGGTTTAGTTCCCTCGATAAGTTGATAGGTGTAACTGGCTGGATGCATAGATTTATCCACAATGCCAGACATCCTTCTAGCAGACGATCCTCTTCCGTGCTGTCACCTGAAGAAAGACAGGATGCACTATTATTTTGGGTGCGCTACGTTCAGGCTGAGCATTTTGAGTCAGTCTTCTCAAATTTGAAGAATGGTCGTTTGAAACTGAAAGGCACCATTGCTCGTTTGACCCCCTTTATTGACGAACAGGGTCTAATACGAGTAGGAGGTAGGTTGCGTCACTCTAAGTTGCCGTATGAAACACGGCATCCACTCTTACTGCCCAAGGAAGGTTCTCTCGGCAGGCTGATAATTTCCGATCGGCACTTGAAGAACTCTCACGCCGGTTTAAATACACTACTGGCCATCCTTCATCGAGAGTTTTGGATCTTATCAGCCAGAAGGGCAATACGGAATGTATTGTTTCGATGCATTCCTTGTTACAAACTGAAGGCTGCTATCACGCAACCTCAGATGGGAGACTTGCCTCCTGATCGCGTGAGGGCTTCTCGGCCCTTTTCTGGAGTTGGTACGGATTTTGCAGGTCCTTTTTCGATAAAGGTGTCCCCGTTACGGAATGCTAAGGTGATTAAGGTTTACCTGTGCGTTTTTGTTTGCCTCATTACTAAGGCTGTACATTTGGAGGTAGTTTCCGCTCTAAGCACTGAAGCCTTTATCGCTTGTTTGTCTCGTTTTGTCAGTCGTCGTGGGTTACCGAACTTGATTCGGTCCGACTGCGGGACAAACTTTAAGGGAAGTGATCGTTATCTTACCGAAATGTATAATTTTTTGGCTGAGAATAGGACTTCAATTGATTTTGCGCTTTCTCGCCGTGGTATAAAATGGCAATTTAGCCCTCCCACTTATCCTTCTTGGGGTGGTATATTTGAAGCAGTCGTGAAAGTTGCTAAGACACATCTTCGTCGAGTTATAGGTGAGACGGTTCTCACGTTTGAGGAATTGGTCACGGTCTTCTGTAAAATTGAAGCCGTCCTCAACTCGCGACCGCTGTGTCCAGTATCGTCGGATCCAAATGACTTGGAAGTTTTGACTCCAGGTCATTTTTTGATTGGTGGTCCTCTCGTGGCTCTTCCGGAGTATCCCTTCGTTGACACTCCGGTCCATAGGCTTTCACGTTTTGAACTGTTGCAACAGCTCTCTCAGAGTTTTTGGAAGAGATTTAATTTAGAGTACCTTCATTTGTTGCAGCAGCGTGTCCGTTGGTCTGATAAGACAGACCCACCTAAGGTTGGTGACCTCGTCCTGGTAAAAGAGATGAATATGCCACCCTTGTCTTGGAGACGGGGTCGAATTTTGAGGCTATTCCCAGGTACTGATGGTACTCCGCGGGTTGCGGAGGTCCTAGTGGGTGACTCTGTTTTTAAAAGAGCCGTGGCAAGTTTGTCACGCCTTCCAGTTAGTTAGTTTAAACTAGATCCTGACCCTCCGGTTTTAGGCTCAGCCAGGTTACGCCTGGCTGGGGCGGGGGACTGTTCGGAATATAATGTTGGGTGTGGGTATATTTGGTTGAAGTTCAACCAAATGTACCCACATATTTTTATTTTATTATTAGAAGACGGGCGAGCGAGGCATCGCCGCCATATTAGTAATATTAGTAGCAATTGTGAGTTGAAGTTGCGTCGTTGCGTGCATCGGTGAATCGTATGTTCGGTCATATACGGACGATCGCGAATTGGAATTCAAAATCGAGTGCATTGCTGATATATCGTGTCGCGAAGTGTTTATTGTGCAGTGTCCCGCGGTATAAACTGTTTTAGTATTGGCGAGGTGTAGTGGCACGCGGCGCAAAACCCGAGGTGGCGCCACGCGGCGAGCGTGGTGTTGGGTTCACATCTGGACAGACTTTTGAGTATCCCGTAATTTTAACGTAGCTTAATATATTTCATTTTAATTGTGTCCTCTTCGGGGTGCCCCATTTCCCGACTATATATATGTACAGACCGACTTGTGACCCAATACCCAAGATCGCACATGCACGTGATCTGGTAAGTAAGTAATACGTAGCAGATTCTAGCAGGGTTTGTGACGTCGGGCCACCGATCCCGTGTTGTACGTTACAACGGGTCAGAGGTCTATGCAATTTTGAGCTTTGTTATTAAACGCAATAGATTATTAATTGGATAAAAAGTTACGTTTTTGATAAAGCTAGAATAATTATTATTTTTATTATATTATTATATCATTTATTTCAGACTATATGGTCCATAATTGTTAGTACATACAACTTAAAAACTATGTTAGTATAGAGATACAATTTTAAATAATGTGGAGATCGATGTATTCAGCAATATGTATCTAAAACTATATTGCTGACTACACTCATCTCTCTGTATGAAGCCGAATAGCCCGCAACAGAATTGGACAATCCATTCGACCTGCCACAACGCTGAGAATACTGTTGGCGCTGCCACGTACCCTGCTTAGCATCGAGGCCGCTCGTTTTCTAAGAATGGCATGAAAGCCATCGGTACGAGTCTCAGCAAACATGCCTGACGCGCTGCAGTACCTTGGCAGCCCCAACAATATCCTAAAAGCGTTATTATACTGCACGCGCAGGGCATTGATTGTCTTCTGCGTATAGTTGACCCACAGACTGCACGTGTAAAAAGACTGGCAAAATGCCTTGAAAAGATGAATTTTAACATCCTTATCACATCGTGCGAATCTACGAGCCAACATATTGCTTCTGACAGCCAATGCCCTACGCTCCCTCTCAATATCCGCCCCATCCGTGAGGTTCTCCGAGACCCAATGACCCAGGTACTTGAACTGCGACACTCTGGCTAAAGCTATTCCGTTTATAAAGACAGGTGGGACTGTACAGACTTTAAAACCACCTGATGGCTGGAATACCATGAGTTCACTTTTCTTAATATTATACCTGAGCCCATGGGTCACGGCATAGTCCACACACTTTCCTATGAGCTTTCTAATGGCACTTATTGAAGGACCCAGCAACACCATGTCATCAGCGTAGCTTATGTTGTTTATAAATTTGCCATCTATGGAACAGCCAACTCCGGTGCTGCTGAGTTCCTCGATCAGCCCATTGACGTAAAGGTTGAACAGACTGGGTGAAGTTATACCTCCTTGTCTAACCCCACACCCCAACCTGTACGCTACAGACTCTGTGCCCGCCCATTTCACAACATTTACCTGGTTCTTGTACCAGTATTCAAAAATTTTTATAACTTCTTCAGGAAGCTCCGTTTCAGATCTCATTTTGTACCACAGCCTTTCATAGGACACCATATCGAAGGCTTTTGACAGATCCAGAAAACACGCGTAGACTGGAGTTTTCCTGTCGGTGTAATACCGAACAGTCTGCTTGAGACACAATACAGCCATCTCTGTAGAAAGCCCAGGTCGAAAACCAAACTGGGCATCACTGAGCTTTAAATGGCTTCTCAAAATACGATCAAGCAGACTGTCCAGGACTTTCACCACGATGTTAGCCAACGATATGGGTCTGTAGTTGGTCTTATCTGATGGATCACCCGTTTTATTTTTGATTACTGGTACGACCACCGTTCTCATACACTCATCGGGCAAGTACGAGTGTCTCACACAAAAAGTATAGAACATTGCTAACACTCTTGGCAAATGACCACCCGCATGCCGCAGATGCTCAACACTAAGACCATCGTGTCCCGGAGACTTACCCCTGGTCATATGATTTATAATAGAAGACACATTCTTGGCAGTAAAAGTTGGTAACAAAGATGGTTGATGATCTGTAGTGTTAAGCATCGATGGCATACTAGCTTGCAAAGAAGGCCGTAACAAAAAACTATCCTTGAACATATTCGCAATATCACGTGGCTCCGATACACCGTCAACATTGAGAGGGACAGCAGGTCTATGGTTAAGCTTTTTTGTGCCCTTCCAAAAATTCTTAAAATCATTCCTAGCGTGGTGAGATGCAAGAATATCCATCTTGATCTTCTCCGCATTGTTTTGGCACCACTTAAGTTTTGATTTAAAAACTCGCCTAGCTTCTGACATGCTGTGATATACTGGACCGGTGGATGGCCTACCATGGTCTAACCAGACGTGAAAGTTAAGCCTAGCAACTTTATGAGAAGAGGAAATATGTTTATTCCATCCCACAACACGCTTTTTCTTAAAATTATTATTAAAGCTTGAACAACTTACAGACGCTTCACTAATAATTCTAACAATATCGTTGTACATTTGATCAATAACCAGCCTATGCTCTCGATTCTGGCAAATACCATCACAACACAAAGACAACTCTGATGGGAAATCGACCAGTCGAAATTGATCATTACATATTTTGTGATAATACTCTATTTGTTGCCGATCCCTATGGCCCCATAAAATTGTATTCTGCCTACTTTCCAGTAAAACTGACTGTGGTTTAATAACATTAATATCACATATCAATTCTAGAGGATAATGGTCAGACCAGGTGCAGTCATAATGCACCCTCACATCCAGCACCGACTGCCATGCAGACTCCGTTACTACGCAATGGTCAAGCCAACTCGTGCTGCCATGGACATCGCTAAGGAATGTGAAGGTGCTAGATGCACCACCTAGTTTCTCCATATCCGCGCATATCCATTTTTGATCCACACAAAAATGCAATAGTTCTTTTCCAAACATCGCCCTAGGGCTAGCATTGAAATCGCCTAAAATATACACATTAGCGACTTCTGTATTTTCTATTATGGCACTTATTTCGCTTAAACAGTCTGTAAATTCGATTAAGTTATCAGTCGAGTCTGTAGGCATATAAACCGAGAACACAAGAAAAGACCGATCATACACAACCGCCTCTATCGCTACAAGACGCACACTACTACACGGTATTATTGTAACAGAATTAAACTCACTTTTACGCCAGAGCAACGCAACACCGCCATATGGTCTGCCTCGCACCAATCCGGCGGACGTGTCGATCGCCGACTTACCGGTGAATTGAAAGTCTGGGTCGATAGATCCAAGAAACGGTAGGTCGTGCGGGAACAGCCACGTTTCTTGTAGGGCTATAATAGATGCTCGACGACACAAGGTTCTTATATGGTCTACACAGCGTACAAGTGATTTACAGTTGAAACTAATAAAACTGCTATGCGTTGATTTTACTGGTTTATTGTTGTCCATTTCGTATTATTATGATATTATTATTATATTTTTTCGTATTATTATTATTATTATTATGGGGTGCATTAAAAGAGCCTCCACGAGTGACGATATTTAATTGATCGTCCGGCGCACTCTGGGCAGTCAGCCCCGCTATCAACCTGCTGACTGGCTAATCTTTTCCCCACGACATGTGCTATTATTATTATGTAGCTCATGTCGACACGAAGACGACGATTATGATATTTTCTGTTACGGAAGTCTATAAATCGCCGAAAAGATATGCCCTCCGGCCATAACTGGTCGTTCATGAATACAGCTAGCTTATGCCTAGGTACCAATATTTTAAAAGCATCGTATTCCCTCTGCGTCTTCATAATAATTTTCTCCAAAGTAACATTAACTTGCGTTCTGGCTTTAATATAGTCCGCAATATCTGTAGTTGAAGTTCCTTTGTCAACATTATTTATAAATAACGGAAGTCTTATATCAGCTGCCTTAAACTTACATTCTGCTGTCGTAGTCGCCACACCTTTCTGTCCAATAAACCTGTTTTTATATCTTTTTCTTTGTATTTCTATCCATTCACTCTTATTCTCTTGTTGTGACCATTCACCCGGCGCATTTGTTATATTCGCATACGATTGTGAGGTAGGTAAACAGCTATTACCGAGTGCCTGCGTCGGCGCCGCCTCCTCGTTGTTCGAGACCGCAGTCGGTCTTACTTCGGCATGCAATGAATGCTCGATCTCGCTCATTACTTGCGTTGTCGAACCTGCAGTTATTAAGTTAGCGGCCTCCATGTGCACTAATTGATCAATAGGCGCATCGCACGAAACGGGTTTGCCGGTGCTAGTGTCATTATTAATGTTTACGCGCGGGTGGGATGATTCAAAACAGCTGTTTTTATCAGTTGAAATATGCACATCCTGAGTTATTTTCCGTGGAGTAATTGACATATGTGGAAGGCCCATTGGACCACTATCATAGTTAAATTCTGATAAGCAAGCACCTCTACGAAAATTAATGTTTCTGTGAGGGGTCTCCTGAACCGTTTGATTCAGAGTATTTTTTAACCGACGAAAAAAAGGAGGAGGTTCTCAATTCGTCGCGTATATTTTTTTTTTTTTTTTTTTTTTTTTTTTTTTTTTTTTTTTTTTTTTATGTATGACCACGCATAACTTTTTACAGAGTGGTCCGATTTTGATGATTCTTCTTTTAATGGATAGGGTATATCTCGAAGTTGGTCCCATTTAAATTTCAAAATCAAAATCCACCCCTAAGGGTAGGAAAACAAGGGATGAGTGTTTCTTCACCTACTCAATTCTTACCTGTCGTCGTCGTGTAATCGATTTTGTTGAAACTTGGCACACATAAATGTAGTTCTAGACACTACAACTAGACACTACAATATAATAGAGACATGGAGTTAAATTTTAGCCACAAAAAAATTAAAAATAAAACTTTTTAACAAAAAATTGAACCGACGAAAACAGAAACTGAAAAGCGAAAAATAAAATTTTGCTTTTAGTCTTTTCCTAACTAAACTAATGTAAATAACTAATTATGAGTCGGCGCCAAAGAAACAATCAACGAATATCATTGAATTACTTTAAATAAATAATAAAAACAACATAACATCAAATACAACGTGAAATTTTCAATGTTAAACAATAACTTTCCAAAAATGCGTTCGCCGCTCGACCACTTGCAACATGCACGCACTTTGTTGGTTTGTTTGCCGTGTGGCGCCGACTCATAATTAGTTATTTACATTAGTTTAGTTAGGAAAAGACTAAAAGCAAAATTTTATTTTTCGCTTTTCAGTTTCTGTTTTCGTCGGTTCAATTTTTTGTTAAAAAGTTTTATAACCGTTACATTGTAAACGTTGTCTGCGACGTCGCCTTCATAGTTGTTCTTTAACAACTCCTCCTTTGTTTTTAACAGCTGATCAACCGTCACATACGTGTTTTTGATCATTTTAATCTCGTTTTGTAAGACAAGAATGTCTTTTAGAAGCCTACTAACGTCGACATGATCAAAGGTAATAGGCGGTAGTTTGTTCAAATCATGTACAACAAAAATAGGGGTTTTCTCAGGATCTACAGTTTTAAATATTTCTAGAATATCAAATAAATCCTTCTTGTTTTTGCCATCTTTATTTTTACGTTTGATCTGTCGTATATCCGTAGAAATAGACTGGAAAAGTAGGGACTTAGCTTTTTCGATGTCTTCCGTCGTAAAAGACGAGGTGCAAATCCTCGATAAACTTTCACTATCCATAACTTCATGCTTGTTCTGCACAAACGTTAGCAGTTCGTTTAAAACGAAATTACAGTTAATACATTTAAGCATATTTGCCGACGACATTTTTAACAACAATTTAACACTGCACTTCACATCAGGCACTCGGCACAGACTGAATGTGTGAATAATGTTTTGAATTTCGAATTAACTGTCGTTCCGCATAGTTTATCTATAAAAAAGAACATTTTTTTTTTTTAATTCAAAAACCTATACGATCTTTTAATTCCAGAAGAATATCAATCAAATTAGAAGAAACTAACTGTCACTGTACAATAAAATTGATAACAAGATCGTTGCCACGGAAATATCTTTGAGCGAAACACGACCTAATTGTATTAGAATGTTTGTAGAAAATTAAGCTTATGGTGGGTCATGATTCCATTTGGTTGACTGTACATGCAGGGACCTGCCTGCAGTGCTTTGAGTAGCCCGCTATAGAATAATATATCGATTAGAGGACAAACGTGTGATTCAGCGACGCTCTCATAGATGGCGCTATTACAAATAAGGCCATTAGTTCAAAAGTCAAGGCATAGATGGCGCTGTGTTTAACAAAATTATTATCCATTCACATAAGAAATTTTACACGCATTACAATATTTCGGTCGTATAATTGTAAGTTACACCAACTTAATGAGTTTCTGGGGTTATAAGATATAATACTAACCGCATGAACATCCTTGTTCTTAGCTCTGGCTTTCTCAAGATTCCTGTTGGCAGCTTCATATGCGGCTAAACATCTAAAACAAAGAAATACAATATTAATTGTTCATTTAATAGTTACCTCGAGGATTACAGAGCAATCGTGCAGGAAAATGGACGAAGCCTATACCCTAATGTAATGTCCCAACGGTCCCGACTTACACTATGGCAACTCGGGTCTCGGTTTGATTTTTATTTAAGTCGAGTATACGTCATTCAAAACCAGGGTGAACTTTCTACTCTGATGTCGAAAGACCGTTTAAATTGTGGAAAGAAAAATTCACTCGGCGACTCACAGATTCGAACCTGCGACTGCTGGTATAAATCGTGCTCGTGAGCAAATTTATCTTTTCTCAATTTATATCTTTAAATATGGCCCAGCTTGCGTTAATGCATTAAAATAATAGCATGACCGGCAATATCAGTAGTGGGATAAAGCACAAAAAATGGACTAAACCTGTTGGATAGCTCACCTGAGTCTCCGAACGAGAACAGCTTTAGCGGCGTGAGCATCTCTCATGTAGTACCGAAGAGTGTCTGCCAGCTTGAGATCCTGGTCTGATGCCATGCGACCCTCGATTTTCTGGAAGCACAAGTGATGGATGGAAATTACAAGGGAATAATATTAATTGATGATCGTACCCGATCTCTCTCTATCTCTATCTTTATCTCTTTACATAGAATACTTGGAGAAAATTATGCACTAACCCTGCATTTGTCAAAAGTCTCAGCAGCTCTGGTGAGGAATCTTTCAGTGGGCGGTTGTTCCCTTGTTGCCAGCTGTGTGATGCAAGATGATAGCCTGATGTGGGCGTCAGCTACCTCTGTTGACAAAATATTGATATGATGAGAAAAGAGACCTCTCATGAAGAGACATAAACATCCATTACTGCCCTACAGTTAGGTGCGAGCTTCTTCTCAGTTTGAGAAAGGCACAGACCTGGGCCCTAATTCACGTAATTTCATGACGCGCCGATCAAGTTGCAGTGACGCTGCAGTTCGTTTCTGACAGCGGTTGCCGTAGATAAGAGAATACGAAAAGCATTGTTTTGATCAAACTTAACTGCAACTGGACTTATTTAGTTACGAGAATTGGTCTACAGTAAGCCTCAAGACGCATAAACAAAGTTTTGCATGAGAACACATTCGTAAAATGTTGGCGGCGGATAGGGGGCGGACGGCGCGTTCTGATTGGTCAGCTCTAAATTTCGGTAGTATGATTGGTGCCATTTCGGTAGTATGATTGGTGCCGTTTCGGTAGTATGTTTGACGGAATTGGCAGACTTCGGCGAGTCTTCTCGTCACCTATACCCACAGACCAGTAAGCTTCAAGACTCCGCATAAACAAAGTTTTGTATTCGAACGCAGTCGTAAAACGTTGGTGGGGTCAGGGGGGCGGACGGCGCGTTATGATTGGCCGGTTCAAAAGTTCGGTGGTATGATTCCTTATGATTGGTGCCGCTCGCTGACTGAGTGACGTTCCGATTGGCGGAGGGACGTATGATATGCAGTGGTAGAGCATATGCGTTGTGACCGGGGGTGTCCAGCTAACCGGCGTCTAGAGGCTTACTGGTCTATGCCTATACCGCAAAGTTTGAAGATAAAGGTCTTCAACCAGTGCGTCCTGCCCTGCCAGTCATGACTTACGGTGCCGAGACGTGGACACTGACAGTTGGGCTAGTCCACAAGTTCAAAGTCGCTCAGCGAGCTATGGAGCGAGCCATGCTTGGAGTTTCTTTGAAGGATAAAATCCGTAACGACATTATCCGAAGAAGAACCGGAGTGACCGACATAGCTTGTAGGATCAGTAAGCTGAAGTGGCAGTGGGCTGGCCATGTCTGTCGAAGGACCGATGGCCGCTGGAGCAGACGAGTCCTTGAGTGGAGACCGCGAATCTACAAACGCAGCGTAGGGCGCCCCCCCGCCAGGTGGACCGACGACCAAACGAACGTTTGAACGTTTTGAAGAACGTGGCTGGGGGGGACTGGATGCGGAAGGCAGAGGACCGAGTGTTGTGGTGCAACTTGGGAGAAGCCTATGTCATATTATTCAACTATTGAAGATAATTGAAAAAAGGCCTGCAGAAAGAGAGAGTGAGTGTTTATCATTTCATAACCTACCTTTATGCTTAGTAGTCATCCTATCGACCTTGACAACTGCCTCCTTCAGGTGAGAGTAGTATTCCTGCAGGAAGGTAGTCTCTTGCTCGAAGAAATCGTTCACGTCACGCACCGTAGCTCCGAGGTAGATCTCATCGGTTGTGGTCGTCATTGATCGCATCTGTAAGGAATGAAGATATTGTTTGAAGTTGTGGAGGAACGAGGTGTCATGTTCCTCCAACATAAAGGGAGGATCCTCCGACCAGGCTGGGTCTGCGCCTGGCGAGCCCCCAACGGTTGATGTTGGGCTTTCTTTTTTTCGAATGGACTCTCGCAGTTGGTACCGAAGTACCATCTCTGCTTAACCGGGCTTAGTTGGCGGAGAGTCCCATGTGGGACTCCATTCGCCGAAAGTTTTTCCCTAATCCTACACTTAAAAACTAAAGTTGCGGTTTCTATACCGCAAGCGGGCGTCCCCCAAGGGGGAGGGCTCGAACCTCGCTGGGGCATTGCAGGGGGACCCCGCCGTTCCTATGTCCCCCTAGCAGCCGTTGCTGCATCGAATTTTTCCTCGAATGTGGCGGACTTTCGGTCTATCGGGTGGCGCGCTAAACGCCGTTAATCGGCAAGCCTCGCCGGCGAGGCTAAGACCTACCTTAAACAGTGGCTACGCAATAGCCTGCTCCTAGGAACTACTCTAGAGCATAGGGCCGGTCTCGCGTGACGAGATTATCTCCGGTTGCTACACCGTGAGGGCGTCCCCAGGGGGGAGCTCGGACCTCGACTCAGGGTGCAGCAGGGGGACCCCGCCACCGGTCCCCCCAGCAGCCGCTGCTGCGTCGGAATGTGTTTCTGTTTCTCGAGAGTCGGACTCTCGGATTCTGTGTGGGTGTCGCGTCGGTCCTCGCCGGCGGGGACGATATTTTGGACGACGGCGTCGGAGTGTGCTTGTCTTTTTGTCTGACTCCTGGAGGAGTGTTATAGCATCATCGGGTTCGATGAGTGTGTGTCTGGGACGTCGAATTTTGCTAATAGCAGATGGCTGGTAAACGGTGGCCGCCACGACCAAGGGATTGGGATGCTTGGGAGCGGAATCGAAATAGTTGATGTTGGGCGTCGGGCGTCCGTATTTATGCTAACTGCGCGGTAAACTTTGATAGCGCGATTCAGGATTCGTGTCGTCACATACTACGTCGTCAGCTTTAGTTCACATGTAACGCGATAGATGTCGCTACATCACTCTTGTGCGTGATTCGGAATTTCTGTTGTCATTGTCTACGCTAAGTCAATGTTAGTTTCCATGTGGTGAGGTAGATGTCGCCACAAAGTATCAAGTTATCGCTGACTTCACTCAAAGACGTACCAAAGTGGAGGTTAAATTTGATACCACGAGCAGTGTTCACGGTAGCTTGCCCACTAATGGCTAAAGCACTGGCGTACTGAGCCAGGAGTCGCAGGTTCAAATCCTGCTCGTGACCAATTTTTCTTCAATTTAAATTGCTCAATTTTGATCTCAGCGGGCGGGGCACACAGTCTGCAGAACGGATGCCCTATGGGGCCGTAAAGTTCTGGAGTGGCGACCGCTTACTGGATGGCGCAGCGTGGGTAGGCCCCCCACAAGGTGGACCGACGACCTGGTGAAGGTCGTGGGAATCCACTGGATGCGGAAAGCGCAGAACCGGTCGTTGTGGCGATGCTTGGGGGAGGCCTATGTCCAGCAGTGGACGTCTTTCAGCAGAAATAATGATGATGATGACTTGTTATCGGCATTTATAGGATCGCGGAACGAGCCAAAGGCCCACCTGATGTTTAGCGGTTACCTTTGCCCATAACAACTTCAATACCACCTAGGCTGTTGAATTATTGGTACAGCAAGTCGGTTCGCCAAACTGAGATATGAAGATGGAAAGTCTCATGTGATTTGGTACAAGATCGTGGATCAGCCAACCCAGAGAGCACTTCTTATCAGCGGAAGGAATGAATGAAGTCACTATGTCTTGTATTTAGAGTCGATTATTATACTTTCAATTCATCATATTTATATCAAGTCAATTAAATTATTTAATAAATATCGTCACTAGCCAACTTGATCATATTATACAACGTGTACCAGAAATGCGTGGTCATAATTGAAGAGCTTATTCAGGGCATAGCATAGAACAACTTTTACTATAGGACCAACCACGAAATCGCGAAAAAAAAATCAGCTAATCCTTACATTTTGTCGAAAGACATCGATGATTTGATGAGTAGGGAACGGCCGATATTTTTTTCGCGATTTCAGGGTTGGTCCCATAGTAAAAATTGTTCAATGCTATGCCCTGCATGAGCTCTTCAAATATGACCACGCATTTCTGATACACGTTGTATAATTTTAGCCTAATTATCAATTTACTTAACGATGCATCGATTAGCAGTTTTATCATGTTGGCAACACTGATTCTTAGAAATTATAAAATAGCTTGTAACTGTCATTTCGCTCTCTGTTCGCTTTGAAACTCCGAATAAACAACATGTCTTGATGTTTCGTGTTACTGCATTCATTACCTACACCCAGGTTCAGGAGAACCCGCACACCAAGGTTCACGTTCCGGCAACCCCTTCGTTACAGATTGTAATTTCACCGGCACCCGTACGCTTTAACCCGTATGCTGGGGGAGTGAAGCGACGCAACTCACCAGTCCTCCGATGAGGTCCATCCGGCCCTTGGGCTTAGCGCACAGATCCTGTTCGTACTCCAGGAACACGCGCAGATGAGAGTCGTTCCTGAACACTGGGTGAGAGGCCAGCCGTTGCAGGAATACTTCGTGCATCGCTACTGTTTTCTTGAATGTAGCCAGATATTCACTAGAAGAGAAAAGGACATTGATAAAAATTGCCTTAAACTGTTACAAAGATGAACAATATACGAAAATTACATGCGAATTTTTTCCTTTCATAATAAATATTGTATTTAATGCGGACAGTACAAGAACCATTTTTTATATTTTAAGGAGTATCAATACATTAATGACGTAACCGTATAAAAATGTATCATCCATATTTTTATTTTGATACTCTATAGTCTATGATTCAATATTATAGACTCCTTTTCACACAAGAAATTCCAAAATATTGGCATAGACTGACAACGACAACTTGACGGCAATGTAGGTTGTTTGACATAACAAAAAAAGCAAAACATGACATCAAAATAGCACAGATATCTGTGATTATATTTGTCAAAATAGTAAATATTTTTAAAATCTAAATATTTAGTACTGTCCGTGTTTATGAATGTATTGCAATACATTGGCTTCATTGAGTTGTATATGGTGAGCATCAACTTTAATTTGTAACTCCAAAGGGCGGAGTCACTAAGGATCTTTAGCAATGTCCTTTAAAGTAACAAACATGTTACTGTCCAATTCGCGTTGTTTGGCCGATACAAAATGTACTATAATTCTATTGGAATAAAGTTTAATCTATATCTATTATTATGTTTATTCTGTATCTGTATTATATTATACCTATAGTAAACTAAACGCAAAACTTAACTTAACGCAGTGTAAAAAGAAACTCAAGACTTCCTTCTAAGTCTCTTATATGAGCAGACTGAAGAGATATCTAATATCCCAGAGTAACTGGTTACCTTTCCTTTACATACACTCCGTATATTCTCATCAACATCATCAATATTCATCCACACACTCTCCAAATTACACTTACACACTGTACTCACGCTCAAATCAAACCACACTCACTTTCCATCCATACACACACACACACACCCCAACACATAAGTAGTTATTTAAGAAATTAATGTAATCTTGTTGTGTAATAAAGAGGATTTGTATTGTATTGTATGGCCTTCCATTTGACTGCACCTCACCTGTCGCTAAGCGATCGTGCAGTCGACTATTTATTTATTTATTTATTTATTTCAAGTATAATGCACAACATTACAGTTTAATTAAAACTAATGCGTTGTACATATAACTAACATATAAACAATTATGTATAAAAATAGAAAATAAAGTAACATAAAAACTTTAGAAATAAAAATAATAACACTAATTTATTAGGCATCCATCATCTCACAAAAACTTAAACATTCACGACACACATCTATCCATCTCGACGCAAACAAATCGCACTCAGACGCCGAAGTCAGGAGAGCATTTAGCATTGTAAGCGCACGAACGAGTGGAGAGTTAGCATGCGACACAGTGCGTGTTTCTGGCACAGCCAATAATGGGTGGATACGTGGTCTGAGTTGGTATGTAGGCACGATTGGTATAAAAAGACGCACTACTTGAGACACTAGTTCTGGACAATCAACTTTACCCCGTAGTATCTTACAAGCAAAAGTTAGCAAGCAGTAATTTCGCCTTACTTCGAGAGAATTGAATTTTAACATACCCAGTAAAAATTTTGTTGGGTAGAGGAAAGGGTAGTATCCAAATTGTTTTTTATATAAAAATCTAAGAAATGCTTTTTGTACTTTCTCTAATAGTAAAGTGTAAGTACTTTCATGTGGATTCCAAATGGCCGACGCAGACTCGAGCTTACTTCTTACTAAGGCCATATAAATTAATTTAATTGCAGCAAGGTTGTCAAATTCACGCATGTTACGAATGACAAAGCCTAGTCTTCGATAAGAGTCAGCCGCAAGTGTCCTCATGTGGTCGTGGAAATTCAGTCTGGAGTCAAAAAGTACGCCTAAATCTCTAACAGAGCTAACACGAGTAATTAATTCTGATCCCAAAAAGTATGTTGCAATCCGGGGATTTAGAGAACGACTAAAGGACATAACATGGCATTTGGAAGTGTTGAAAAGGAGTTTGTTTTTGATACTCCACTGAAACACTGAATTTATGTCCTCCTGTAGTGTCACTGAGTCAGCATTATTTTCCACGCCATATATTAATTTGAGATCGTCGGCATATAGCAGACACCTAGCATTTTTGAGAACTGATTCAAGATCATTTACCATTATACCGAAAAGCAATGGCCCTAAAATCGAACCCTGGCTGACCCCGGACCGAGTGTGATACGGTTGAGACATAAAACAACCGTGTCGGACATATTGCTGGCGATCACGCAGGTAACTTGCGAAAAATTTACATAATTTCGGTGAAAAACCGATACTACTAAGTTTGTCAAGTAAAACGTCGTTATCTACTCGATCAAAGGCTTTTTTGAAGTCGAAGTAGATGACATCCACTTGTATATTTTTCTCCAGGTGTTCAGAAATAAGATCCACCAGAGTTAAGAGGTTTGTACTTACAGAGCGATTTAATCTAAAGCCATGTTGTGAATCACCAAGATATGGTTGTACCTGTATAGAAATATGTTTGTGTAATATGGATTCAAATAATTTAGGAAGCGAAGAAAGAATTGCTATTGGCCTATAATTTTCAACCTGAGATTTATCACCTGTTTTAGGTATCGGTTGCACTCGTGACACCTTCCAACACTGGGGATACTGCCCAGTAGACAGGGCCATATTAAATATATGCAGGATTGGTAATTTTAAAATGCTTTTACATCCTTTTATTATATAAGCGGGAATATTGTCCGGACCAACAGAGGATTTTGGTTTTAATTTGTCTATACCAAATTCTACATCTTGCATTTTTATTTTATATATATTTATTAAATTTGAAGAGCTATTTTGATAACTCTCCGTTTGATTAGTATAATCAAGCCGAGGAGTATCTGGTAAAAAGACACTTGCAAAAAAGTTGGAGAAAGCCTGTGCAGCTTCACTCCCTACGTGCTCTTTGCCGTTGTAATTGACACGAGACTCAAACCCACCTCTAGATTTAAGACTGTGCATGTGCTGCCAGAACGCTTTAGGATCCCGGTTTAATTTAGCTTGAATGTATTTTATGTGATTATCATAGGCAAGAGATGTTCTCCGTTTGATGTCTGACCTAAGAGCAGAAAAGAGATTGTATATGTCCTGATCCTGACTATGAGAAGACTTCCATTTTCGGTGTAATTCAGCTTTCCGTTTAATGTCACTTATTAAATCTGCTGTAAACCATACCGGATAACGCCTACATGGCTTATTAGATCTATTTTTTTTAGGTACACATTGATCAAAGATATTGTAAAGGATGTTATAAAATGATTCAACAGCCGTGTTAGGGTCGGAAGCCTGAAAAATCTCTTGCCAAGATGATTCGGATATTAGCTTGTACATGAGCTCGTAATTCCCTTTGGAGAAATTCCAATCTCTATGTGAGTCCAGGTTACTTGGGCTCATTTTTCAGTGCTAGCTTGACTCCTTTTATTGAGTGTAAAAACTATATCTAGTGGTGGATGTGGGGCGTCTCGGCATGGAACAAGGCCACCCCCACCCATGTCCGTCACGTCTACACTGCTAATGCAATCAGACACTAACACCACATCCAATTTACCTCCATACGCATTCATCACTTCATTCTTCTCAGTAATTCCACAAACACTAAGAAAATAACAGTAGTAGCTTAAAATATTATTAGAAGTATATTTAGGATTTAAATTTAAATCACCTAGTATAACAACTGCTCCTTTTAAGGAGTCAACTATAGATTCAACCTTATGAAACCAACACATGTAAATTTCATCAGAAGCTCTAGGATGGATATAGACAACACATACATAAAAAGTCGTATATTCCGTCACGACACGTGCCCAAAGGTCTTCCCCATCCTGTGTTTCTAATTCTGGACATCGTGACATGTTAATGCCGGGCCGAGCAGCAAGAAGCACACCACCGCCGGCACCGGTGACACGATCTCGACGTAAGACACTCCAGTCGTTGCACGTGAGTTCTGAGTCTAGCACTGAACTGGTGAGAAACGATTCTGTTACAGCTATGACGTCACATACGAGGGTCATTAGATTTTGTCTGAAAAAAGTCAGCTTAGTGTTCAAGCCTCTCACATTTTGATAGATCAGGTTAACGGTTAGTTTGAGACCAGGCCTAGGATTAAGATCGACTTTGTTGGCTCCTAGTTGGTTGTCTTCGAAAAAACCATTCTCTCACTCTAGCGTTTGTGGGCCACGTATCCGCCGCCATACATTTTTCATAGAACTCGGGGGAAACACCGATCTTAAACGACTTATAATTTCCTTTAGGTTTGAGCTCTTCAACAGTACAAACACCATCTGGGTATAACTTTTGCAGGTATGATTGAATGTCATTGGCTCCTGACATCATGTTCCATAAATGAATATATTTGCGAAATTCAACGGCCTTAAGTGTCGTTATCTCAGGTCCCGCAGTGCCACGAACAGAACTATACCGCTTGGGTTTACGGTTGCGAACCTCCACCCACTCTTCATCAGTCGAGTTGTGTCCAGTATTTATTTGAGATGATGTTGACTATGTAGAATGAAGATCACCAGATCACCTATTTGTGCAGTCATTGAAAATTTTCTTAGCTAATATAATCTTTACTGACATACAAAGTTGTACAAGTTGTGTGAAGTCCCTGACTCCTGTGCTAGGTGAGAAACCTGTGTTACAAGAGTCAGTGCCCTCTCCCATGTGCAGAAAGACATGAAATTTTTATGCAATAAAACTATATAAATGCAAAAACTATAACTAAAGACTATGTTTGCAAAAATATGTTAGTGATGTGTGTGTGTGTAATATAATGTATTAATGCGGGTGTTAGTGTTTTCTGAGTTTGAGTGTGTGTGTGTGGGGGTGAGCGTTTGTGGGTATTGCGTGTATGGAGAGGTGATTGTGTGTATTTTCCTTTTAAACCAATGCTATTCATTTGTGCATGACCGTGTTTGGGATGTGTGAGGGAGACCTATGTGGTATTGTTACATTCAGAAACAGCTTACTTACTCTTCAAGTTCCTCTTTCATTTTGAGGAATTCTTCCCTTGTCAGAGCACCTTCGCCCTCACCAAGACGTTGGAGCTTCTCGCGTGAAGCGTCGAAGTCTGGCCTAGGAGGTGCTGGTGGGATCTGATAAAATAAATAAATATTTTTTTATTCACAAAAAGTTTTACATAAAATATCTGTAAAGTCCCTGACTTCAGAGCTAGGTACAATCCTGTGTTACAGAAGTTAGTGTCTTTTCCCATTAGTTTAATACAAATAGTGAATAATAATTACAGTTTACAATATTTATTTGTGATTTGAACTATGTGTTGTGTTGTGTGAGCGGTGTTCGTGTAGGCGTGGTGTGGGTGAGTGTGAGTATGAATGTGGAGTGAATATAATTTTTAAGTGATATTTACAAGTAGATATTAAAATATGGTCATGAAGAAACGGAGTGACCAACATAGCTCGTAGAATTAGCAAGCTGAAGTGGCAGTGGGCTGGCCATGTCCGTCTAAGGATCAATGCCATTGGAGCAGATGAGTCCTTTAAATGGAGACCGAGAAACGGCAAATGCAGCATAAGACACCTGCAGTGATAGCCTAGGGGCCATTTATTTATTACGTAAGACGATTTAGGGGGGTGTCGACCATGCCATTTTTTTTCTTACAAGGGGGTGGGAGGGAGTCTCGATAGTTCTTACGTAAGATCACAAAAATGCGCAAAGTTAAAATTATTCTTTTAAACATATAAAAATAAACATTTACATAAACATATACTTTTAAATATACAAAATAAAATGCAAATAAACATTTCTAAAAATTGTTACTTTGAAAAGTAAACATTAAAACAAAACAAACGTGTATTCATTTTTTCCTTTAGATTCTTACGTAATAAATATTAAACAGGGGGGGAGGGGGTCGGCCTATTCTTATTTTTTCTTATAATAAAAGGTCAAAAATATGCGAAAATAGTCTTACGTAATAAATGAATGCTGATGAATGCTTGCCTTTCCTGCAATAGGATCTGAATTCAAGCCGGCCCACACTTCTGATTTCAAATTCATGTACAATTCAATACAATATTCTTTATTGCCTACACAAGAGACAACCATACAAGAGTTACATAATTTCTACAAATCTTCGATAACCATGATAGATTACAAGCATTGGTAAGAGTTGTTTTACATACACAAGATTACGTCTGTATACGAACGCACACACACGTGTAGGTTAGGGATGCTCGCCGCTCGTAGTACCGACTGGTTTCCACGGGTTTCTCAGTATTTTTCAGAGATGGCGTGCTTGTATAGCGACTGGCGATTGACGTCCATTGCAATCTTGCAGTCCAATTGCCGTCAAACTGGGGGCGCGTGCCCCGCGGGCGAGGAATCTTAAATTGGCGGGGGGCGGTGAGTGCTCGTTCTGTACGTTAGTACTATTAGATATTCTGTGGTAACGGGCTAATTATGTTATATTCAAACCTTCACCAGAATGTATTGAATACTCACAATATATCCAGCATACTCCACATTCTCTTCATATCTGTCGTGCAGCCACACAAACTCCTCATGTTGCCGTACAACTATGAATTCAGACTTCTGGAACTCTGGCAGTGTTGTTTTAGTGTGTACGGTAAACTTTACTTTCTCTTTCTCACTGAGAGCATCTGATATGTCGACCTGTAATAAAGAAAGTTCTGTTATGATTTTCTATGGCTATTACTAGAAAAAATTGTCTCTGGAATATTCAGCTGGGAATACAACACTAAATAATCTTACATTATTATGTCATGGGATATTTACTAGAGATGAAATGGATATCCGGTAACTATCCGGTATCCGGCCTAAATTTACTATTCAAAGATTCAAAGATTTATTTTGCCAACTAAGTGTACATATTGGTGGTAGGTTATAAATATAGTTCTTACAAACTTAGTCGCCTTTTTCAGGCATTGCAAAATTATTGGACTTAATTAATTACAATTTAATATATTAATATTAGATAAGTATTAAGCTTATACATCTAAAATAAACATAGTAGATCGCCGTATTAATTTTGGCGGAAATTTATTTTGATAATATAAAAACTACTGGATAATTTTAAAGTATAACATATTAATTAAAGTTTTTATTTCCATCATGAATATAGTAGCAAAATTATCTTATTTTAATTCAATTTATTCAAATTTGATTTAATATGTCCAATTTTATTAATTTCATTTAAATATTTTTTATATTTATTAATTGATTTAATACGTATTTTTTATTTAATTTATGCAATTTTAATTTATTTCATTATATTTTAATATAATTTATTACGATTTAATTTTATTTAGGTTTATTTTGAACTTACATAGTATTTTAAATATTACTAACACATAGTGGAATAAAGCTGTCTGATTGAATAAAAGTTATTTTTATTGTATATGTTTTATTATTATTATTGTGTTTTATTTTTTGTACTTATTATGTTCCAAATATTCTTCAATTGTATAGAAGCATTTTTGGATTAGAAATGTTTTTAATTTTCTATTAAATATTGTCAATTTTGTTTCTAGTTTTATATCGGATGGTAAACTATTAAATATTCTGACTGCCATGTAATAGGGACTTTGGTTTAGCATTTTGATCCTGGAGGGTGGTAAGTATAAACTGTCTTTGTGGCGTGTGTTTATGTTATGTATGTCTTTTACTTTTGTGAAGTGACTAATATTTTTAAATACGAACAGACACAAGTCATGTATATATATTGATGGGAGTGTTAATAATTTATATTCAATAAATATCTAAACTATCCGATAATACTACTACTACTGACTACTTTACTGGTGCATCTACCTTATTCTTTGTCTCTGCATTACCCTAAGGTTGTCTGGTAGAGAACGCCTATGGCGTTAAGACCGCCATTGTACACTGTTGTGCATAAATAAATAAATAATAAGCGAGTATCCGGCCGGATACCGGATATAAAAAATACGAAATATAAAATTTATGTATTTTATTTAATCCACATGACAAATATAATCACTATATTAGCACTTTGCACCCAAAAAATATTTGTGCTCGTACTACACTAAGGGAAAATTACCGTGAATAAATACAGATTTCTCTACATTAAGAGACAACAAACGCAACATTTGCTAACTTCGCTCATGTAGCAAAAGACCTGAATTTACCCGTGGTGTTCGCCCGATAATTCGTGCGCCATCCACGCAAGGTCGCTCATTACGATGCGCCAATCGGCTATGTTCAGACGGATATCCGGTATCCGGTATTTGGTCAAACAGCTATCCGTTTCATTTCTAATATACAGGGTGTCAGGGAAACGCTTCCGAAAACGAAGATACGTGATAGTGCTGGTGATTACTGATACGAAACCACGAAAAAAAATGCGATTCTTTTTTTAGATTTTTTCTTTCTTTTTTTAATTTTTCATTATGTATGAGTTTTATTTAACTGCCCAAAGCTGGTTATGTATGAAAAATGCAATAAAAATATATATGAAAAAATCTAAAAAAAGAATCGTATTTTTATTTCGTGCTTTCGTATTAGTAATCACCAGCACCTATCTTCGTTTTCGGAAGCGTTCCCCTTACACCCAGTATACCATCCAAACACATGTATCACTCGCAACTTGATTCTGTTCTCGACATGCGAAACTTGCTGTAGTAGTGTACAGCATGCACTTTACTGGTGGTAGCGGAACCCAGCGAACAAAAGAAAAAAGGAGGAGGGTAAATACGGATCTACCCTCATCCTTTTCCGTTTTATTTGGTATACTGATACCTACTCATAAACATCCACCCGCAAATACTTCCGTTTACCCATGACCATGGCGCTTGTAACAATGCCAAAATATCAGGAACTCCCAGAAAAGGATTCACAGGAAGGACAGACAGACATACGGATGGACGGACGGACAGCGTAGCGAGAATAATAGGGTCCCATTTAAAATCCTAAAAAATATATAAGTATTATATTCATTGTCTAGTACCCATCAGTGATGTAACGAATGTCATTTATTGAACATTCGCGAATGCGAATGCTAATGCGAATATCTGCTATTGACATTCGCGAATGCGAATGCGAATGCGAATGTTCAATTTTTGTAAACAAAACAAGTGAATTTTGAGGTTACAGTGGGAATAGTTATTTATTAACATGAGTAAATCAACTTCTAGTGAAATATGGACTTATTTTACATTTTGCGATGCTGAACGAGCTAAATGCAAGCTGTGTAACAAACAATGAATATTCAAGAAAAGGAAGAACTACAACTGCTATGAGAACAGTGAGAATAGAGAATAATGTGTTTGTTTGATTATTATTTTTAGTTTTGTTCAAGAAGATGATTATATAACATGAGTAAAAATGTAAGTATAAAACAGTAAAATAATTCATAGAAGATTTTTTTTTTTTTGTTTACATTGCATTATATATTTTTTGTCTTATAAGTTCTATTGAAAATTTAATTTTTAAGCTTCATTGCCCAAAGTAAACATACATACATATTATCACGCCTGTTTCCCATTGGGGTAGGCAGAGACTATGGATTTCCACCTGCTATGATCCTGACACACCTCTTTCGCTTCATCTACGTCCATTAACCTCGACATGCATGCTCGTCGGTTTAGAGTACTTTTAACCTGGCATTTTTTGAGAACGGCCGCGATTTGATCGCGATACGTTCGCCGAGGTCGTCCCCTTCCAACTCTTCCATCCACACTCGCTTCGTATACTTTTTTCGTCAATCTCCTCTCGTCCATCCTCTCTATATGTCCAAACCATCTTAACATACCTTTCTCAATCTTTTTCACTACATCTTCTTTCACTACACAACGCTCACTTATCACGTTATTTCTTACTTTATCTCTCAAAGTTACACCAGACCTACTTCTCAAAGCTCTCATTTCTACTGCATTTATTCTGCTTTCATATTTCTTCTACCATACCCAACTTTCACTACCATAGATAAGTGTAGGCACTAACACTTCCCCATGAACAGCCAGCCGTGCCTTTTCCGACACTTTGCAGCTGTTCATGAAGGTGTGTACCACCCCATTCACCTGATAGTAACCTAGTGATAGTCACCCCAAAGTAAAATAATAAATAAATAATACCAAATGATAAAGTGAAGACTGATAATGTGCTTACGAGGTTAAGTTACTTTCCCTTGCATTAAAAAACATAGAAATGAATGGATTTTGATTTTATTAACCTACAATTATCTTCAAATTGTTTTTTTTTCTTCTGATATTCATATTCGCAAAACATTCGCAGAAATCTTGCGAATGCGAATGCGAATGCGAATATGCAAAAATATGCGAATATTCGCGAATGCGAATGCGAATGCGAATATTCGTTACATCACTAGTACCCATAGCACAAGCTCTGCTTAGTTTGGGACAGTCCCAAAAATATGTTATGTTTTTTTTTTGAGGCTTCAGTACACTCTGGGTGACTATGCCAGCCTCATAGGGTCAATCATATCATAATATGATTGATAGCATGCAGGCTGCAGTTACAATCAGCATGGAACCAATCACACCATACTAGCACCTACTCACATTTATCATTATCACCAATTAATACCATCATCATTCACTCCATCACACTCTTTGACTCCTTTCTTTCAAACAATTTCAAAAATTGATAAATACTCTTGCACTCTTCAGAACAAGGCTGGCTCAATAGTATGTTAATTTCGCCATTATGGAAGTTTATGTTTGGCAACAACCTCATTCGCAGGCCACAATACTGATCACATTCCATCATTTTTAGGGTTCCGAAGTCCTACAAGGAACCCTTATAGTTTCGTCATGTCCGTCCGTCTGTCCGTCTGTCCTAATCCTTTACAGCGTAATAACTTCCACAGTTATAAACATAAGTAAATGAAATTTTGTTAAAAAATAGTCTACACATAGATCTCAATTTTAAAAGAGAAAAAAAAATCGTTTTTACGTATTTTAGGGGTGGCGTCCATACATGTGAAATGGAGATGAATTTTTTTTTTTCGCTGCACCCTCTCTTGTGGGGTATCATTGAATAGGTCTTCTAAAATGAAGGTAATGTTTCATACACCACTTTTTTATCAGGTGTACCATCTGCGAAATATGGCGCGCCAAAGTGGCTTGCAATGTGTCCCCCCCCCTGCCATTTCTAAACTATGCAACGTAGAAAGTTATAATTTTCCACATCGATAGACCTTTGTGAAAACTCTCTTTTAAAATTATTTCGAGTATAATGTGATTATTAATTTTTGAGTTGTAGTGAGAAAACTGAAAAATACTTAAGACGTCCTAGTTCATAGGTCATTGACCTTAGAGAAAAATTCTCATAGCAAATAATGCTCCTTTAGCTACTTTCTATTTGAAAAAATCACAAAATGTAACTTTGACATCTTCTTTTTGGCTTCTTGAATTTATCGCTAGATGGCGCTACTAACAACACGCTCTGAGTCGCGAATGCTGCCGATTATTGCAAAAACTAAAATAGCCATGATTAATATTCGATTTGATTCGTTTGTAATTACAGCTACTTAAGGAACCCTATAGTACTGAGCACGGCCTGACATGCTCTTGGCCGGTTTTATTTTATAATAGCACTTACCAACAAGCTGTTATCGGCTAGACAGACATTCTCACTTGGCTTCTTCTTCTCCAGCTTAGAGTCTGCGGAGCCAGGAGTTTGTGCCGTCGGGGCTGACAGGGGATCATGGTTGGTCTCTTCCACACAGTCCTGCAAATAAATTCCTTATGACAGCAGATAAACAAAAATAATGTAATTATTTTATTATTTTTAACGCATTTACGCATGCGAAGCGAAATCCTACGATTTTAATTGTGAAAAGAAAAAATTGCTCACATGCAGGATTCGAACCTGCGTCTCCGCTCAGTATGCCAGTGCTTTAGCCACTAAGCTACCGTGAACACTGCTCGAAATCGAAATTCTCATCCACTTGTTACATCTTTGGGTGACGTGAGCGATATCTTATTAAGAAACAGTGTTTCTTAAACGACTCGACTAACTTTGCAGTTAAAAATAATGTATTATCCAGATCTTTCCACAAGTAGCCATCATGCAATGATTATTAGCATTTTCTTAACAGCTGTAGATATTTAAGATATAGGATACCTCATTATCTTCCTACCGTGGTCCCAAATTACTTGGAGTCAGCGCAATACCTCTCCTTCTTCCATTTTTGTCTATCAGCTGTCATCCCACCATTTACTCCTTTTTCATCCAAATCGGTCTTTACGCAATCCATCCATCTTTTCTTTGGTCTCAGTGGAGTGCATTGGCCTACTTAATTTGAATTCAATTGTGGTGTATGTTATAAGGATTGGCCCTAAACGACAAAAGACCAGGTCAAGTGGAAAAAGGGAAGGAAGGCCTTTGCCCTGCAGTGGGACACTACAGGCTGATAATAATAATAAAGCACTGGGTACTGCCTAATTGCCTATATTCAATGCACGCCACTGCCCTCGCCATCCATGAACATTCATATTCATCACTCTCTTAGTGACATGCGTTTCATCGGTCAGAGTGTCGCCTTAGGGGCGGAGTGTGTGTGTGTGTGTTTCATCCCTCGTCATCACATGTCCATACCAACCCAAACGATTTCCTTTCAACTTTTCCGTTACTTGCACCACTTTCAAACTTCCTCTGATATATTCGTATCTTACTTTATCTATTCTTGTCACTCCACACTTCCATGTCAACATTTTCATCTCTGCTTCATGCAATCTTCTTTCTTCAAAAATTACGAATCCTTCACAATTATGAAACATCACGAATGAGAAAGATACACCTAACACAATCATAAAAACATCAATACAACAAGGTCGTTAGCGCTATCAAGCGAAAAAAAAAAAACAAAGTATACATCCACGTCATTAAGCTAATTATCGTGAAACGAAGCGAAAATAAAGAATTCTTACAAAGAAAAGCTCCACACCACCTTTATCTCCCCTAAAATGAGTCATAATCCCTAGATATCCGGCGAAATTAACAAATAATACAAGAATATTGTGTTAAAGGAGACGCCCCCCGGCAAAGTGGGAAAAACATACAGTTACCCTCTGAATAATAACACTGTTGAGGTAAAACTCACCATCATTTTGATATATAGGCTTGTAGTTCGACGTTAACTGTAAATAATCAAGTTTTATTGTACTTTCCTTGTTGTAATCATAAATTTTATTTGAGCAACTTTAGTTATTTGACTTGACACAACACCACAGGCATAGTGATGCGACTTGAGTCCACTAATCCACTTATACTCGAGTGACTCGAGTGACATCGATTAAAAACGCACTCGAGTGAAAAAAATATCGACTCGAGTCATTCGCGAATCACTCACCGAAACATGCGAAACGATGTTTTTTTATTCTTAAGAACGCTTTTCCATTTTATGTCTACCTACTATGTTTTAAGCCTCAACTTATTGACAAAATAAAAAATGATTAATTCAAGGATTGTGGCAGGTGATTCAATAGAGGCGACTAGGCGAGTGATCGAGTGACTCGTGAACCACTTGAGTGACTCGACCACTCGAGTAGTACTCGAGTAAAATTGTAAAATGACTCGAACGACTCGAGTGGTAAATTCGAATTCGGGTTGCATCACTAACAGGCAGAGGCACCCAAGGAACTTATATATCAAGCTAGAGAGCGGACGGCTGACTAAAATTCGGTCCGATGATTGGGGAGCCTTTTGTCTCTTTCTATAGGGTGTCCATACATGCAGGAAAGGGACAGCGGGCTCTCGGTAATACTATCTCAGAAGACCGGGCTCGACCGTTATTTTCTGCCTGATTTTGATTAAAGACTTTGGACCTTACAAGAACGGGATATTATTCATTTTTGAAGTACCTAAATTTCTCTGTATGCATTCTATCTTGGGTAAAAATTCTTTGGAGGCACCACAGAGTACATCAAGAAACAGTACATTGTAATACAGGGTTGCCAGACGCATCGAAGTGAATTATCGTAACGACGTTCAAAAATTATCGTACGGTCGACCGCACGTCGGTGGTAACACTTTGACATTAGCACCATCTTTATTTCGTAAGCAGTAAGGGTGATTTTCGAATGGAAGTGTTACCACTGTCATGCTGTCGACTGTACCAGACAAAAAATATCGTACAAGTATGAAATACTTCGATTTTAAGAGGTGTCAATTTTTCAGAATTGTGTACCTACAGTTGACGGCACGTTAGTGGTAACACTTGAATTTCGAAAACCACCCTTTCTGGTTACGAAATAAAGACACTGTCAATGTCAAACTGTTACCATTGACGTGCTGTTGACTGTACAAGTCTAATATCGTACTGACGTTTTAAAATTATGGAATAATAACCTATACCCGCGGCTTCGCCGGCGTATAATTCGGTTTATCACAGATAAATGTTATCGCTCAACCATCGGAAACTGTTTATCTTCACGGGATAAAAATCTCTATCTGCTAATCTGAGTTATGGTCTATCTGTATGCTTAATTTCATCCAAATCCATCGACCGGTTACAGGGTGACTAAAGATAAACAAAAAACGTCCATACTTTTACATATATGATATTGGTAGGATTATGGCATTAGGTAAAAATAAACGAATCAATAAAATTTTCCCTTAATTTTTAGGTCCACCCATAATTTATAGTATTTCTAATGTCTATCATGTATCATCATCATCATTTCAGCCGAAAGACGTCCACTGCTGGACATAGGCCTCCCCCAAGCATCGCCACAACTACCGGTCCTGTGCCTTCCGCATCCAGCGGATTCCCGCGACCTTCACCAGGTCGTCGGTCCACCTTGTGGGGGGCCTACCCACGCTGCGCCTTCCAGTACAATTTGTTCCTGTCATGTATAATTTGTAGTATTTCTACGAATTCGAGCAATGATTTCCAGACGTCAAAATTATCGTACTTTTGCGTATAGTACATTTTGTATCGTACATCGTAACAGAGGCGAAATTATCGTACGTCTGGCATCGCTGTTAATATGACAGGCACTAGAGGTGGGTAGCTACCAAGTAGCTACTCCAATAACTAGCTAAATAGCTTTGACTATGGATTCCATTATCAAAGCTAAGTAGCGGCTATTCCTCAAAAAGCCCAAAAAAGCCAATAGCTCTATGATATTGTCAGCAGTGTTACCAAGAATGAGTCAAGTAAGTATGAAGTTTAGTACGGTTTTTTTTTTCTTTTTTTTGTTCACGTAACTTCAAAGTTACTTGCTTGTAGACCTACTGTAGACAGTGCCAAATAGGCCAATGAGTTTAGGCCCGTATTACAGAACGAAACTTAAGCTTTGATCAAACTATTTAAAACTAGTTTTAAGATTTCAGAACATTTCTAAATGATAAGAGATAATAATAATAATATGAGCGTGAGGTCCTGGGTTCGATTCCCGGGTCGGGCAAAGTGTTATTGGGTTTTTTCATTAGGAAATTCTCAGTAGCAGCCCGGAGTCTGGATTTGTGCCCGGTTAATGGCAATAGGCTCGCCCCCTATTACATGGGACTTACAACATAACTGGCGAAATGTGGGTGTACTATACACCTCTGCCTACCCCTTCGGGGAAATACAGGCGTGATGTTATGTTATGTTGTTATGTTCTAAATGATAAATTCATTGATCACAGTTCAGCTGAACTGAGTTCAGCTTTAGTACGCGCAATATAAATCGGCATGTCTGAAGTTGTCACAAAACCGTCGCAGTAATCGTTAAATGGGTGGATTGGTGGCAAGGGGCGGGGAAAACTTCCACAGTGTTAAACTTCAGGCCAGGCAAATCAGATTGCGCGGATTGTAAATATGTTTACAGGTTGTAGATTCATGCTTGAGTAGAGACTTGATTTTTAATCTTAATCTTTAATCAAGTGTGGTCGAGACGATGAGGTGTTCCGCTGCTTTAGGCACTGCACCTAGGGGCGGAACACCTCTTACACCTCACACAACCCCATCTCGCACTACCTATTACAACATCTACAATGACAAAATAAACAAAATGCTGAAGCTTTTATTTTATAATAAAGTAATTACAGAAGAAAATAATATGAAGAATTATAATAATTCAATTCTCATCAACAAATTGTTGTAGATTGTTCTTGGTATTTTTATAGCTTTTAGAATTGTGGTCTTAGATTATGGTAGACAACAAGGCGGATAAGATAACAGAATTAAATGGTCAAAGATAATATAATCACTACGTTTTCTGGTGAGATGATGGCCTATCGCCTACGATTGGTTCTTTCATCGTAGCCTATCGCCAATAAATAATTAAAACTTTTTTGAAATATTGATAAAGAGGATCCTGACGTAGTAATTAATCTGAGATCCTGACGGAAAATTGTTAAATAGTCAGACCTCACCCATAGTTCGCGTATGCAATGCAACCATACGAATGAGGAAATGATGGGGTATTAGAAAAATATTTTTATTTATAAGATAGAAGAAATCGATAATTTTCTGCGCAGTTCGTAGTGTTCGGAACGCATGCCAAACTTTATCGATTATTTTTTGACAGTTCTTAGTGTTCCTACTATAAAAACTATTTTGGTCTGGTAGAATTTTGAAATATTTTGTAAGTTAGTAAGGTTCAGTAATGGAAACTGCATAAATAAATAAAATTGGTAAAATTAGAACAATGAATTGGTTATCGTAAAATTTTCCTTACTTTAGGTCTTTTGTGATCTTGAAATAAGCTCGTAAAATTACATGATTTTTAATGCTTGGTAGTAATTACATATCTACTGCTAGTATCATTATAGTAGTTTTTAGAAATCGAAGATCTGTAATGGTAGTGTAAAGAATAAATTGTTGTTTTTAATTTATTTACACAAACTGTACAGTTTTTATTTACAAAATGGGGACGCAGAAGCCTGGAGAATGGGCCAATTCTTTAATTGCCCGTTTCGAGGAACAGGTAAGTCTCAAGTTATATATTTAATTTAATCTATAAGACCCACCCATAAATGGTCTTTTTCGGGGAAGTAAACAAACTTATTTAATACGTCGGTTATTTACAATTATTTAATGCTGATTACCACTACGTCGAAATTTCATAACGATCTTTTATTTAATAAGTCCAATAAAAATTGTTTTGATGGCGTATCTATTTTTATATGCTTGTATTTTTGTAAGATATGGATCGCCCGATATTACGACTGATCGGATTGGTAATTCGGCAAAACTAGAAATCAGTCTAAATTATTACATAATTCAATTGGTCTATCCTGTAGGTAGGGTCTGGATCGGTCGGTGCCACTAAAACAAACCGTGTTATGTGCTCACACATGCAGAAACTGGTAAAAACTTGTTGGTGCCACTACTTTTTACTTTTGAGACATTACCCCCGGGTAACAAACCCTGATTTGGGGTGTGGTCAGGATTGATAAAATTTTGTTTTTTTTTGTTTATGACAGATTTCATGATTTATTAGATTTTTTTAAATTTTTTATTTGAAGGATTTTTACTTAATTTTTATTATTTACATACTCATAACTGATAATATTTCAAATATTGTCTAAAAAATCCCAATGGTTTCAAAGAAAAAACTAGATAAGTAAAAATACATTTATTTTCTCCAAAATTAGTTAGGTATAATTTTTCAACTAATAGATATATAGATAAAATGTTTATTTAGTACAAAAACAAGACCTCTGTCCTATACATACAATATGTCCTGTACATACAAGTAAATTCAGGACTATATTAGAATTACGATTTAAATAGTGGAAAGAAAAAATCACTCACGAGCAGGATTCGAACCTGCGACTCTTGGCTCAGTAATCCTGCTTGTGAGTGATTTTTTCTTTCCACAATTTAAATCGTAAGATTACGCTTCGCATGCATAAATGCGTTAAATATAATAAAATAATTAGATTAGAATTTTTAGATTTTTGAATAGATGTCTGTAAGAAATTGCTGTAAGCGATAAGACCGCCAATTGTTAGTACTGTGCTCATGTTTTTTATAACTTTATTTTTATTTTTATGGTGTGCAAACAATAAAGTATACTCTATCTATCTATCAAAGACAATAAAAAAAAAAGATTAAATGGTTTTCATAATATTTTTCTATTTTCTACTGACATAGAATCTTCCATATATATGACAGAAAACAAGACTCGAAGAAGACCTACATAGTACTCCTCAGGGTTGATTGAATATTTTTACGAAAAGTTTTACTAGTATGTAACTTTGTAAGAATTAAAAAAAAACCATAAGTAGGTACCTAAATCTTAGTATGACAGTAGTAATTGAGTACAGAAATGTAGGAAACAGTTCATTCAACGTCTAAGACTTTTTAAGGTGAATGCTACAGGGTAGCCCGCGAAATTCAAAATTTCTTGCGTTTTTTGCTAATTGTAGCTCTATTTCGCGTTCTATACCGGTCGAAATATGATTCGCGGCAGTAATAACAATATATCTACTGAATAATACTCATAAAAAATATTAACCTTGCTCTGTAAACTGTACAAGCTCGATACTATTAATTTACGATCAAATTATCGATTTTCGAGCTTGTAGACCTTATAAAGCTAGGTTTATATATTTTATGAGTATTATTCAGCAGATATATTGTCATTACTACCGCGAATCATAGTTCGATTGATATACAACGCGAAATAAAGCTACAATTTGCAAAAAACGCAAGAAATTTTGAATTTCGCGGGCTGCCCTGTAGCATTCACCTTAATGGTCTATAATCAGTTCCAAAAAGTAAATTCAACATCTAATTGAAGCAACTCAATTTTCTTGATTATTTGTAGTTTGTTATTGCCATATTTTTATTCAATATTCAGTAAAAAATTAAAACTGTATAATTTAAAAAAAAATATTGACATTGATTTCAATAAATCAATGAAATTTTATGGAAAAAAAAGAACTTTTTTTTTTGCTTCGGTACATTTTTTACACAGCGCCATCTAGTCCCAAACTAAGCAGAGCTTGTGATATGGGTACTAGACAATGGATATAATACTTATATACATGTTTTTTTTGTAAATACATACTTATAATACATAAGAAACACCCAGACCAACACAAGCACTTATTCATCACACAAATATTTGTGTCCTGTGGGAATCGAATCCACGACCTCGTTATCAGCAGTCCGACACTCGATCCGCTAGACCACAGAGGTCTAAGTGTTTGTGTTGGTGTGGGTGTTTCTTATGTATTATAAGTAGGTATTTACAAAAAAAAAAAGTATATAAGTATTATATCCATTGTCTAGTATCCATATTCCATAGTACAAGCTCTGCTTAGTTTGGGACTAGATGGTGCTGTGTAAAATGTACCAAAAGTATTTATTATTATTTAACGTGTGACGTAATTTATGGATGGTCCCTCTCTGACGAGACATTGCCATAATAACAACAACATTGAAGGCTGATTTACATGGAGAGTTTCGCCAATCAGTATTATAGCAGTAGAAGAGCTCCTTTGTGAAAGAGCTCGTCGAGGAAGTACTACCACCATACATACTTCTCCGCCAAACAGTGATGCTGCATTGCTGTGTTTCGGTCTGAAGGGTATGGGTGCCGGTGAAATTAGAATCACATGCGACTTTCCAACTTCATGTCGCAGTTTGGCTAACCAACTTGCGGTACCATTAGGCAACAGACTGGGTGGTATTGCGGTTGTTATGGGCGAAGGTAACCGCTTAACATCAGGTGGGCCTTTAGCTCGTTTCGCCATCCTATACTATATAAAAAAATAAAAAAAATACAAAAACAAAAAACCCGACTGCGTCTAAAAATAACAGAAAAGATATAAACAAGACTTATTATCAACACGCAGTCGGAGGCTACGTTGTTTTTGGTCATGAATTACATAATAGTTCATAGGTAGCCTCCGCCTGCGTGTTGATAAGTCTTGTTTATATCTTTTCTGTTATTTTTAGACGCAGTCGGGTTTTTTGTTTTTGTTAATTAATTTTTTTATTTGTTTTTTTTTAGTTTTGTCATGTTTTATTTATCATACTATTAATGTTTTTTTTTTGAAAAGTCAAATTCGTTTTTAAAGTTGAATATTTTGTTGTTTTTTAGCATTTCTCATTCCAAATTACATTTAAACATATAAGTTGTATATATTTTCGTAAACCATTTATAAAACCCTTTATTTTGATACCCCAATCGATAGGTTTTGAGCAAAAAAAAATTTTTGAAGTCAGATAAAATGGCTCCAAAAAGCGGCCATTTTGATTTTTATAATTTTTATATACCCAGTGTCACTCTCACAATTAAGATGGATGGATTCGTCATCGACACCTCTCAAGCTAAGATCCATCAAGCCGTTTAGGCTACAGAGCGTTCCAAAGAAATATACATACATACATACATACATACATACATACACACATGCATACACTCGAAAAACATAACCCTCCTTCTGGCGCAGTCGGGTAAATTTTTTTTTAATATAAAGAGTAATGAAGTTTCTTATCCGTAGCTTCCCTACAAGACTGGTGCACAGAACCTGCACTCGCGCATCAATGAGGAGCAGTGCAAGGCTTGCCTCGTGCAGATCAGCAGACACCGTTTCTCGTTAGTCATCGCCGGCCTCACCAAGATACTGCAGAGAGTTAATGAACTGGTATGGACTTTTGATTATAATATTTTATTTTGATATTTATTTGCTCGGACGAACAAAAAATGGCGGACGGAATCTCGCTAAGAAAAGATGAAGCACTTCTTTTTTTCCTAAAACCACTATAATTTCGACAGAATTTTAACACACCAGTGGCCTGATTCACAAACGTTCGAAAAGTTTCCGTTTCCGAAGTGAAATTTGACCGGCAAATAAAACAAAACGACCACTTCCTGCGACCACGGATGATGCAAAGCATTCGAAACGTCAGGAAAAACAATGTTAATAATAATACGCGATGTAAGCCGGTCAAACTGGTTTTATTACGAAAAAATACGATTTGAGAATCGAACGCATTCGGAAACCCTATTTATTCATAGTTCTTAGAGGAGAACATGACCCCGCCTGAATTTCTGGATGCAGCAACGTAAATGACGAACAATCTTTTACCAGAAAAATCAAGAAAAACTACAACTATGTTACCAAAATTTTGACTTTGGTATTTTATTTAAAATTGTATGAGTTTAGATAAAATAGTGTATGAAACTGACATAACTAGGTATTAAAACACTCGTGTGATACTATTAAAGACCTCGCCTACGGCTCGGTTTTTAAACTCACACTTGTGTTTTAATAACCCCTGTTATTAAGTTTGAAGTTTTTTCAAGGAAAAACGAGCCGTCGTCGGTAAAAGCAAATTATAGGAACCCAGCGTAAGTGTATTAACGTAGTTACTAGACGTTGATTTTATTACTATGACATAATAAAATATTGTTATTAATTATGAATTGTGATGATGTATATTTGGTGGTTATATTATTGTGTATTTTTTTAAATTAATGTATTTACCTAATAATTTTGATTTATTGAATTTTAACTAAAGTGATTATGTTCAAACACAATGTTAAAATTGTTTCTGAATAAATAAATTGAATTGAATTGAATTGAATTGAACAGTTTCATAAACTACTATTAAAATACAATCTATGAATACATTTTATTTTTATGTTCTACGGGTAGGGTAGATTAAATCAGGTAGGCTAAATCAGCCACACTTTATTATATATTTTGTTTAATGTCAATATAGAATCCTAGGTGCGTTTGTGTTTAGAAGAGCACTAAAAACATTAATATTTAATGTGTTTTCCATCCCCTTTTATACACCGGTCAGAATCAGTAGAATACGTCTGAATTATCCATCGCAACAGTTTCATAAACTACTATTATTACATTGCAAAACGGATACACAAATCTCGCACCGGCCATCGAGGTCCCGCGCAGTCACGCTCTGCCTCGGTATGTCTCGCGCCGACCCGCGATGTACACACAGCGTCATTAATTGGTAACCCCCTCTTATTCGAGAGTTTGTTCGTAAGTGGGGTAATCAATGAATGCAGCTGACTGTACATCGAGAGCCGGCGCCGGCCAGCGCGAGCTGGCGTTGTACATCTTTCGGTATGAAAGAGTCAGCGAGATTTCAATCCACGCCCATCCCATCCAATTCTCGCCTCGCCGGTTTAAAACCACCTTTATACGTGACTTTTTTATTACCAAAAAGTCTTTAAGGGTAGTCTCTGCTCATAGCTTTGCATTACTGTTACTATAGGACCGACTCTGATATTGTACTCCGGTTATTCACTGGATAATCTCGTTACGGATTTTATCCTTCAAAGAAACTCCAACCATAGCTCGCCGATCGCCGGAAATTTGTCTAATACTATATTATTTTTTGCAGTACCAGCCCACAATATCAATAGGTGCAAACCGTCCACAGACAGAACTCGAGAAAGGCTACCACGATAGCCTGGTCATAGTGCTGGATACGTTAGAGATATGTCTCAGCTCCCAGCCCAAGGATACGGCTAAATATGATGAGGCTATGAATGTGAAGATACTGCTCAGGGAAGTCTGCCAGTTTATTGGTGAGTACCTGTCTCAAAAATTAACATAACACATAACATCACGCCTGTATTTCCCAGAAGGGGTAGGCAGAGGTGTATAGTAGGTAATCCACATTTCGCCAGTTATGTTATAAGTCCCATGTAATAGAGGGCGAGCCTATTGCCATCAACCGGGCACAAATCCAGGCTCCGAGCTGCTACTGAGAATTCTAATGAAAAGACTCAATAATAATAAATCTTTATTTCGGACATAATCCATAATTATTGTTAGTAATACAGCAAAAGACTTATAAACTACTGTTAGTAACTACAACACAACAAAACCTTAATTCTAAAACCGCAGCACCGGGCGGAATATCCGACACCAGGGCGCGTGGTTACTTCACTGCATGCAGTCGTATCCAGCGCTCAAGCATCGGAGAATCCCACCGGTCCGCCAATACGCACAAGATGCTGTTGGTACTGCCACGCATGCGCGTTCAGTTGGAGGCGCACCGCTTACGCATGACTGTAGCGAAGCTGTCAACATTCGCCTCAGCAAACATGCTGGAGGCGCTGCAATAACGCGGCAGCCCCATCAGCATCCTGAACGCATTGTTATACTGTACACGCAGGTCGCTATATGCCCTCAGTGTATAGTCCACCCACAGGCTGCACGTGTAAAAGGATTGGCAGTATGCTTTAAACAGCGTGACCTTTACTTGTTTTGTACACCGTGCAAACCTGCGAGCCAACATATTACATCGGACAGATAATACTCAAACATTATTATATTAATAAATCGACTAAGTTCTTTGCTTATACCCATATTCTTAGTTGTATCCTTAAACGTTTGTAGACTCTACTCAACCTCACTCAATATAATAATTCTTCCGTGGTATTCATAGTTGCAAATAATCTCCGTCACTTGATAGTTTTCCTTACCCAAGGTGAGGAAGAACTCAAGGTACATCGTGACCAACCTTAAGGGTTCCTCAAGACTGGAAAAGTGTCATTTGCGACGTGATTATTGTTGGTTCCATTCTGAAAAATTTACGATTTTGACGAATTTATCGAATACATGTACCAAGACCCATACAATTATGCGTCGCGGCGTTATTTATTTCCTCAAGATACATTGAGGAAATGTCTAAGAATACCGATTTTGATATTAATTGAGGAACCCTTGAATGAGTTGAGTCTAGAAACGCTTGAGGAAACTACTTAGAATATGGGTGTTAGTTTGTGTTTTGATAATAAACACAGCAAAAATTAAAAACCTTATATGTATCTTTAAAACAACAAGGCTTTTCAGTTTCAATATTGTTGCCACTACAGAGAGCTGCATAAACTTCTTGGAATGCTTTTTTTTAAATTTAATTTCTTCATTTGTTTTTAGGGTTCCGTACACGAAGGGTGCCAAACGGGACCCTATTACCCTTGCTACGCTGTCCGTCCGTCCGTCTGTCCGTCCGTCTGTCACAGGGCTGTATCTTTTGAACGGTAATAGGTAACCGGTTGAAATTTTCTCAGAAATTGTGTTGCTAAGTCTAAAACCAAAGGGGGTCCTCATACAAGAAACCTCAAAAAACATGAATTTTTTTCAACGTTTTTGTTTTTGCTCTATCTTCAAAACCGTAATATATACCAGCGTCAAACTTGGTCAGATTATAGTGCATATTATGTAGTTTAGCAACAAATACTAAAAATAAGACAAACATAGACATATGTAGCGGTACCTGCGTAAGAAAGACATGCAAAAATTCATATTTCGCGCACTGTACGTTGATGTCTTTTGATAAACTCTCGTAAATTAAATCAGTTTTTATGGGGTATCAGGTCGTTGGGAGGTACGGAACCCTTACTGCGAGAGTCCGACTCGCACTTGGCCGGTTTTTTTCTTATTGACGACAATCCTGGTAGCGAGTTAAAGAATTTGAAAGAAAGCGGATGTTCTGTGTGTCTCAAATGATTGGTCGAAATCACAGCAATAGATAAAAAAATATTGATAATAGATAGAATTGTTGTAATCACAATTTTACTTGCGATTTATGCGTGGCACCTTTCGAACAAACTACGCCTCCCATATTGACGTCATAAATTTTTAAAAATTAACTTTAATCAAATGTACTTTTTGTTTCTGCAGTTAAAAACAGCACAATAAGGCATTTTTGCTGGTTTTTGTTACAGTATTTACAGAAACAAGTCATAAGGCGTACTGTGTAAGACTTTGTAAAAAAAAAACAAGTATATAAGTATTGTACCCATAGCACAAGCTCTGCTTAGTTTGGGACTAGATGGTGCTGTGTAAAAATGTCCCAAAGATATTTATTTATTTATTACATTTTATTTAAATGCCCTGCACTATGGTGCAGTGTTGGCACGCGCGTCCTGCCCACTTGGCCATTCTATCTATTACTGTGGTCGTAAACCTTAAAATAAAAATTTACAGAGAGTAAACAGTAGTAGTACACTTTAAATTATAATTTACAGAGAGTAAACAGTAGTAGTACACTTTAAATTATAATTTACAGAGAGTAAACAGTAGTAGTACACTTTAAATTATAATTTACAGAGAGTAAACAGTAGTAGTACACTTTAAATTATAATTTACAGAGAGTAAACAGTAGTAGTACACTTTAAATTATAATTTACAGAGAGTAAACAATAGTAGTACACTTTAAATTATAATTTACAGAGAGTAAACAGTAGTAGTACACTTTAAATTATAATTTACAGAGAGTAAACAATAGTAGTACACTTTAAATTATAATTTACAGAGAGTAAACAGTAGTAGTACACTTTAAATTATAATTTCCTTATGATGTCCTACAGTTTCTATCTACTATTACACGGACATGCGCAATGAGAGCACAGTGAACAATACTCTACTGAGGCAGTTGGCCAGCAAGGTGCTATTTGCACTCAGTCTCAACTTCTTCAATGCGGTGTTCAACAGGATCAGTGCGAGGCTACAGGTATGTGTATCTGCATAACACAGTTCATTAATTAAAACCCCACATCATCGTCAAGAAGACTCGTGGCTAAGTAGCAACCGTGCGGATTGTATGACCCTGGCTCCATACGTTGGTGATTTGCTCATACTTGCCGTAGCACTCTTGCAGTAAGGTGCATCGAATCATGGTATAATAACACCAGGTAGTCTCTTCCCGTGACAGCTATGTCACGTGATTGCCTCCGTACTACGTCATCGGCCGTGGAGCCAATAGCGGGCTGTTAGCGTGACACTTGTCAGTTTGATGTGCTGCCACTTTGTGAAAATAAATTACCCGAGCAAAATGCATTTTTTCATTTACTTTCTTCTATAAAGAATCACTTTTTTATTGGAGGTCGCATATATGTATGCACTGGCCTGTATGAATATAATAATCATACTTACACATTGCTGTCACTGATTTAAAATAAGTATAGTAATGGCTTTTGTCTTGACCATGTCACTTGTGTAAAAAATGTAAAACCACTAATAAATATAGCAACTATCTGAACACTGCTTCTCTCATTATTGCCTCTATTTTCCAATAGGTTATGGGCCCAGATTGCCCAGGTAGAGCATAATTATTGAGTGGTTTGGATATTTATAGTGTGCCTGTGAAACTTACGAAATGTCAATTATGCCAGCTGAAGTAGGCCTAAGTGGAATTAAGAAGCTGAAAGGATCGTCCGACTACCCAAACTGGAAATTCTTGGTGCGAAATTACTTGGAAAATAAAAACTGGTGGGAAGTAATTTCTAAAGATGTAGTAAATGCTGACGTAGACCGGCAGGCACGAACGACAATATGTTTGTTGTTGGAACCAGAGTGCTTTACCCATGTCTACAATGCGAAGACTGCGAAAGAAGCTTGGTACAGCTTACAGAAAGCGTATGAAGACAAAGGTTGGGGAAGACGTATACATATTCAGCGAGAGCTTTTCAACTGTAAGTTAGAGAATTTCGATTCTATGGAAAGTTACACATCCAAAATTACATTCCTGACACAACAATTGTCCGATATTGATGCTCAAATCCCTGATGATTGGATCATATCGATTTTGCTGGGTGGATTGACCGCAGAGTACAGCCCTCTCATCATGGCTGTAGATAATAGTGGACAAGAGATCACGTTAGAGCAAATTAAAATGAAATTGTTACAAGAAGGAAGTAGACAGAGTAAGTTGAACACAGAGTACGAACAAGCCTTAGCTACACGTAAAGTACAGAATGATGCAAGATCTAACGTTAAAACTAACGATCGTAAGCAGAAGTTTGTCTACAAGTGTTTTAAGTGCCACAAGCAAGGACACAAGGCGTCCGAATGCAAGGAGCGGACCAAAACCGCGAATATCTGCCTGAATACGAAGCAGGGGATAAACAAAGATAAGTGGTATTTAGACAGTGGGTGTTCAAATCATATGACCCACGATAAAAGCAAATTGTTGTCTTATACACCTGAAAAGGGCAACATGAAGATCGCAGTAGCAAATGGCGAGAAATTATTGGTGAAAGGACGAGGAAATGCTAATCCAAGAGTTAGCGAAAACGAAAAATTAATTTTAGAAAACGTTTTACATGTTCCTGATTTATCCATGAACCTAATTTCTGTGAGCGATTTGACAAAGAAGAATTATTGCATGAATTTTTACAATGGAGGTTGCATGATTCAAAATAAAAATCAAATTGTTGCAAGATGTCAAGAGGTCGACGGTATTTATGAGTTGACAGAAAATAAAAATAACGTCATGAATTTGACATTGTCAAAACAAAATGAAAATATTTCGAACATTTGGCATAAAAGACTAGCTCATTTATCGCGTAATTATATGTATAAAATGAAAGTTTTAGTAAGCGGTATGGAATTTAAGAGTACCGATTTGTGCGAGCCGTGTATTGCATGTATCGAAGGAAAGACATGCAAAAGTCCCTTTAAAAACCAAGGTACGAGAGCGAACGAGGTCTTACAGTTGGTCTTTAGCGATGTTTGTGGACCAATCGAGGAGCCGTCGTTTGGTGGTTCGAGGTATGTTCTTCTATTTATCGATGATTACACTCGGAAGACTCATGTTTATTTTTTGAAGAACAAAAGTGAAACTTTCGATAAGTTCCGTGAATACAAAGCGGAAGTTGAGAATGAGACAAGTAAATCTATTAAATGTCTGAGATCTGACAACGGCGCAGAGTACTGTAATGGTAAATTTAAATCTTTTTTGAAGTCTGTAGGCATAAAACATCAGACGACCGTACCGTACACACCGGAACAAAATTCTGTCGCAGAAAGAGCGAATCGGACTATAATAGAAAAGGCAAGAACTTTACTGTCAGAATCGAATCTCAGCAAAAAGTATTGGGCTGAGGCTGTAAATACTGTTGTATACTTAAAAAACAGAAGCCCCACGAAAGCATTGAACAATGCGGTACCAGAGAAGTTTTGGACTGGAAAAGATGTAGATGTCAGTCATCTGAAAATCTTTGGTTGTTTGGCGTATAGATTGTTACCACAAAAGAGACGCAAACTAGACATGAAGACGGAACCGATGATTTTTATTGGATATCCAGATAATCAGAAGGGTTATCGTCTGATGAATCCTAAGACCGGTGAAGTGACAACTGCGAGAGATGTTAAATTTCTGGAAAACGTCTTTCTCCAAAAAGAAAACGTAAACAATTCGGAAGTTGTCATTAACCTGAATACAGATTCTGTTCCTTCCAGTTTACCCAGCGGATCTACAAGCAGATTTGAGGAGGCTCATGGTGATGTATACCGTGATGCTGTAGACGTAGAATTAACGGAGGAGATACCTGAACCTGTAGAACCAGAGCGAGTACCTGACGACGTATTCACTGAAGAGGAAGTGACAATACCTGAATCAGAAAGAAGGTATCCTGTAAGAGAACGCAGACAAGTCGATCGGTATGGATGCAATGTTATGTATGCCGAGAAGAGCAATCTTCATGATGATCCATTGACTATTAATGAAGCGTTGGCGAGACCCGATGGTGACTTATGGCAAAAGGCGATAGACGATGAACTTATGTCACTAAAGGAGAACCAGACTTGGACGTTGGTGGATCTTCCAGCTGATAAAAAGCCTATTCAGTGCAAATGGGTGTTCAAAATCAAGAAAGATAGCGATGGCAAGGTAACGAAATACAAGGCTAGATTAGTAGCAAAAGGCTTCACACAGGTATGTGGTGTAGATTATACTGAGACTTATTCTCCTGTTGTTAGAAGCTCTACTCTACGATTGTTGTTCTCGCTAGCTGTTGAATACGGTTGGTTTATTGACCAATGGGATATCACGACTGCCTTTTTATATGGCAAGATTAAAGAGGACATTTACATGCTCCAACCGAAAGGAGCAGTAGTCAAAGGTCAAGAAACCAAGGTATGTAAGCTGCAACGTTCTTTGTATGGATTGAAACAAGCTTCGAATGCTTGGTTCAAGGAATTGGACAAAGAAATGTTAAACTCAGGCTTTGTACAATCAAAAATAGAACCGTGTTTGTATCAAAAGCAGCTTAAAAACAATAAGAAGTTAATTATTGTTATTTACGTAGATGACCTTTTCATTTTTGGAAATTGTGAACAAGAAAAGCAAAAATTAAAAACCGATTTGCTTGACAAGTTTAAAGTAAAAGACTTAGGCGCGGCTAGGCATGTTTTAGGCATGAGGCTGAGGAGAGATAAAGATGTTATTTGTCTAGATCAGCAACAGTTCATTTCGGATATTTTGAATGACTTTAACATGACAGACGCTAAGCCAGTTTCGACTCCAATGGATGTCGGTATGAAATTAGAAAGATGCACAAATTCCCATAGCAATCTGCCATATCAAAGCTTAATAGGGTGTCTAAACTATTTGGCTTGTAATACGCGACCAGACATAGCACATGCGGTGAGTGTACTTTCACAATTTAATTCGTGTTATGATGAAATACACTTTAAATGTGCGAAACGGGTCTTAAGGTATTTGAAGGGTACGTCCAACATATGTCTTACTTTTAGGAAGTCGGGAGATTTAGACTTACGAGGTTACGTTGATGCAGATTGGGGAGGGGCACTTGATAGAAAATCTTTCACAGGATTAATTTTCAAGATAGGTAAAAATATAGTGTCATGGGAGAGTAGGAAGCAAGCGACAGTATCCTTGTCCTCCACAGAGGCAGAGTACGTAGGATTGAGCCAAGCTTCGAAGGAAGCTCTTTATTTACGTAGTTTACTGAACAGTTTAACAGCTGTGGATAATAAAGCGGTAGTAATTTATAATGACAATCAGTCGGCGCATAAAATAGCAGCTAACAAAATGATGCATAATAGGACAAAGCATATAGATATCAAGTATCATTTTATTCGTGAATGTGTACTGGCTAACAAAGTTGAACTAAGGTACATGTCAACTGATAAGATAATAGCGGACATCTTAACGAAAAGTGTTCATAGCCCGAAGCTTAGAGGTTTTTTAAAGGATTTATCCCTGCCAAATTATTCCATTAAGGGGGCGATGACTAGTTAGATGTTTTGTTGTTAGGTTTTATAAGTGTTTTGTGTAATAGATAATTTTCTAAATTTAGTTTCGTTATGCATGCTTTATTTTGTTAGATTTCTTCTGTTTTTGTGGGTTTTTTGTATTCTACTTTTGAGTACAGTCCGACACAAAAGGGTTAGCGATTTATTTAATTTTATGTACCGAGTACTGACAAGTACAGAAGTAATCATACGCATGTGTAATAGATTAAGGGGGCGTATTGGAGGTCGCATATATGTATGCACTGGCCTGTATGAATATAATAATCATACTTACACATTGCTGTCACTGATTTAAAATAAGTATAGTAATGGCTTTTGTCTAGACCATGTCACTTGTGTAAAAAATGTAAAACCACTAATAAATATAGCAACTATCTGAACACTGCTTCTCTCATTATTGCCTCTATTTTCCAATATTTTTAACCAGGAATTAGTTAATATAGTTTCCTTTATTAACTAATTAGATGAATAACACGAGATAACACATAGTTAGGCTGGTTAGGAATTTATTTTATATTCATTATGAACAAAAATCTCCTTAAGTATATTGAAGATATCAATCAATGGCAGCACTGATCGTGACGTAGCTTGGAGGCATCGCGCTGTCATTGCGGGAAGAGAATATCTGGTGAAACATCTTATTATACCATGCATTGAATGAGCTTGTTCCTACGGTCACCGCGTCTTGAAAATGTCATCCGCGTGGATAGACGCAATAGTTTTTTTTTAAAATATTTATTAACAATTAATAATGACATTCTCTTGTTTGTCAAAACATTTTTCAAAGACGACGTCCATTGTTTAACTATTGTGTTATTTTAATTGACAGTTCAGCTCTTAAGCACTCAATAATGTTAATGTAACAAGTAACTAAGTAAGTAATGTTGAGTCCTCTCTCGCCTATACCGCAAAGTTTGAAGACAAAGGTCTTCAACCAGTGCGTCCTGCCTGTCATGACTTACGGTGCCGAGACGTGGACACTGACAGTTGGGCTAGTCCACAAGTTAAAAGTCGCTCAGCGAGCTATGGAGCGAGCTATGCTTGGAGTTTCTTTGAAGGATAAAATCCGTAACGAGATTATCCGGAGAAGAACCGGAGTGACCGACATATCTTGTAGGATCAGTAAGCTGAAGTGGCAGTGGGCTGCCCATGTCTGTCGAAGGCCGCTGGAGCAGACGAGTCCTTGAGTGGAGACCGCGAATCGGCAAACGTAGCGTAGGGCGCCCTCCCGTCAGGTGGACCGACGACCTAAAGAACGTGGCTGGGGGGGACTGTATGCGGAAGGCAGAGGACCGAGTGTTGTGGCGCAACTTGGGAGAGTTATATTTTTTATGAGTATCATTCAATAGATATATTGTTATTACTACCGCGAATCATATTTTGATTTATACACAACGCGAAATACAACTACAATTTGCAAAAAACACAAGAAATTTTGAATTTCGCGGGCTACCCTGTAGCATTCACCTTAAGCTACACTTTCCGCGGTCAGTCCGTAGATGGGTGACCATTCCATTGCACATCGAGACCGCTCCAGCCTCGGAGAGCACGTTAAGCTGTAGGTCCCGGTTGCCACACGAATATCTATGGCAGTCGTTACGGGTAGTCAAAAGCCCGATAGTCTGACAACTGGTCTAATCTTATTACCCAGTAACTGGGTTGCGGGGGTCTGATGGCAGTCGCTCCGTGTAAAATACTGATGTTCAGCCGCATCTGGGTAGACTGGAAGCCGACCCCAACATAGTGGAGAAAAGGCGAAGAGGGTGATTGTGGTCAAGAAGACATGTTTTATGATATTTCATATTATAATATTTAAATTATAAGTTATAATAATAAAACAAAGTTTAACCGGATCGAACCGGAAACCGGATTAATTATTATTATTATATTTTTTTAGAAATACCTGTAAAGACACTTGTCATCTTAGTCTTCCTGCGACCACGAACGCTGCAAAGCTTTCGAAACGTCAGGAAAACCAATTTAAAAAATATACGCGATATAATCCGGTTAAACTTTAATTATTATAATGTGTAGTAATCGCGAAAACCTAAGAAATTATTATATTTCATATTATTTCAGGAATTATCATCTAGCTCAGAAGAAAACCCCGATTATACAGATATAGAGTTAATACAACACATCAACGTCGATATATTGAGGCTTATACGGCTATTAACAGGTATGGTTTATTTCACCTTTTGTTATCATTGAAAAATTTATTGCCTCTCAATGTCTTGGCTTTTGGAAAAAGGACATATTGTATTTAATGCGGACAGTACAAGAACCATTTTTTATATTTTAAGGAGTATCAATACATTAATGAAGTAACCGGATAAAATTGTATCATCTATGATATCTGTGTATCATCTGGTATCATCCATATTTTTATTTCGATACTCTATAGTCTATGATTCAATATTATAGACTCCTTTTCACACAAAAAAGTAGGTTGTTTGACATAACAAAAAAAGCAAAACATGACATCAAAATGGCACAGATAGCTGTGATTATATTTGTCAAAATAGTAAATATTTAAAAAATCTAAAATTATATTTAGTACTGTCCGTGTTTATGAATGTATTGCAATACATTGGCTTCATTGAGTTGTATAAGGTGAGCATCAACTTGAATTTGTAACGCCTTAAGGCGGAGTCACTAAGGATCTTTAGCAATGTCCTTTAAAACATTTTTAGATTAGAAAAGACTTAACATTTCTGGTAAGTTCTTAAAAGAATCACACGTTATGAAAATTGATTTGTAAGCTTTATAAAATGTTTTTAAAAGAAAAACAGGTTTGAAAACTATTTTGTAAGCTTTATAAATGTATGTTGTTGTTACAGAATCAATACAAAAGTTTAAATTATTAAGGAAATCAGCGCACATCGTTTTAGTTACGTCGCTTGAGAAAGCTATATGGAATTGGATGGATACATACCCCCAGGTAGTTAAATGATTAAATAATGCACTAAAGTATTGTTCATTTAGCAGTCTTAGGCTTTGCCCTAATACAACGCGAGTACGCGACCATCGCAATTCGCGCATTTTGTTCTCGTCACATGTCATTGTCGCGTCATTATAGCGCGATTGTCAATTAGGACACCTGAAGGCCAATTCTCGAAAAATGCCAGGTTAAGAGTTCTCTAAACCGACGAGCATGCATGACGAGGTTAATGGACGTAGATGAAGCGAAAGAGGTGTGTCAGGGTCGTAGCAGGTGGAAATCCATAGTCTCTGCCTACCCCAATGGGAAACAGGCGTGATAATACGGTGAATGCGGACAGCGGTGCCCCGTGCAGTCCGCGACATACAAAGAAAAAACATTTCATTGACTCCGTCCGTAAAATTAACTAAAGAACGTAGGTACCATTATCAATTCAACTAACAACAATAATTCTCTCCCTCACACACTACACTTTCATATATACACACGCAAACTCCCCCCACACACACACACAACAGCAACTATATTGTACACAGCCAAAACAGTTTTATTTCTATTCAAATTGTTTTTCATTTTATTTATTTTTTCTTATATATAGCAAATACTTGTTCCACAAAGTATTTAGCAATCTATGAAAATTGTATTCATGTAACCGTGAAGTAATTAAGTTGTGTTATTGTAACCAGGGAAGGAACTGTCTCCTGAGATACAGGCTAACACCCTAGTTCAGGAAGCAGAGTTTCATTGTAATAGTGTCACTTACTGAGTTTTTAATAAATAAATAAAAAATAAATAAATAAATTTAGTTCATAAATAGTTCAAAATAATCCTTGTTTTTTCTTTTCAGGAATTCGCAGAAGTCCAATGTCGGCCTAACGACGAATTAAGCAAGTGTTGCGACACGTTATTCGACATATTACAAGATAGTTTCTCAGATAACAAGAAGTCCAGAGTGGCTATGTGGCCGCTACAGATCATGTTGTTAGTTCTGAACCCTGTGAGTATTGGCCTGAGGTCCAATATTGCCTGTACAAGTATCATCACATAAGTCATTTTGAATATGGAAGATTACTTTGATTTTATACCTTTTGGTAATTTATATAAGGTTCAATTTTGTATGTGTGAAAGAAAACTTTTTAGTAATTTTCTATCAACTGTTTTCAACTCAAGTTTTAGGAGCTTCTGGTACACTCGGCCAATCTATTTGGTTTACATGTAAACCAAATAGGTTTGCAGACTGTACTATTGTAATAAGATTAAATTTTGTATGGTATGATTTTATTTATTAGATTGTTATAATTATTTGCTCTAATATAAGATTACATGTAATTGTTTTTTTTTGACCAACAGAAAGTTTTAGAAGAAATTGTGAATGCGGACAGTGGTGCCCCGTGCAGTCCGCGACATACAAAGAAGAAACATTTCATTGACTCTGTCAAACGAGGACTTAGTAAGTTTATCTTCTCATCGCCCCTTTTCTATGTTATTTCAATATAAGCCTATATCATCCCATTGTTGGAAAAAGTTCTCCCTACATGATTTCCAGTGCTTTCAATGTTTCTTATATTATATGGCACTAGTATATGCCACAGTATGGTTTATAACAGAAAGACGCTATCGCATATCTCTCAAATTTTCTCGGGATAAAAGTAGCCTATGAGTTAATCTGGGTCTGATCTATCTGTGTGCCAAATTTCATGCAAATCCATTCACCCGTTTCAGCGTGATTGAAGAACAAACAAAAAAACAAGTAAACATACTTTCGCAAGTTAAACCGGATTACATCGCGAAAAACGCAGGGCCGGTCGTTGTGGCGATGCTTGGGGAGGCCTATGTCCAGCAGTGGACTTCTTTCGGCCGAAATGATGATGATAATGATGACATCGCGTATATTATTTAAATTGGTTTTGCTGACGTTTCGAAAGCTTTTTATAAATAATATACGCGATGTAATCCGGTTAAACTTGTTTTATTATAATGTGTCATCATCATCATCATCATCTCTGCCGAAAAGCGTCCACTACTGGACAAAGGCCTCCCCCAAACGGGGGGATATGCCCTAATCGCCACGCTTGGCAGGCGGGTAGGCGATCGCAGTTGGTTGTTTAAATACTCATAGAACGCTGCTGCCCATCCTCTGGTGAATCCCTTAGTCGCCTTTCACGACACCCATGATAAGATATAGGTTGGTGCAATTCTTTACGCCCGGCACCACACGGAACATAATATAATATTAGTAGGATTATAATATTCTCTCTCCGGTCGTGTCGGAATTCATTCCCATCGGATTATGAGAGTGAGGGAATAGAGAGCACCTGTGTTTGCGCACACACTTGTGCACTATAATATGTCCCGCACAGATAGCTAGTCTCTGTTGAGATTGGCCGCCGTGACCGAAATTCAGCCGGGAGGACATTATTAGTAGGATTACGCCGACTACTGCATCCTAATAAAACAAAGTTTAACCGGATTATATCGCGTATGTTATTTAAATTGGTTTTCTGACGTTTCGAAAGCTTTGCAGCGTTCGTGGTCGCAGGTAGACTAAGATGAGAAGTGTCTTTACAGATATTTCTGTTTTTTTTTAAATCTACCGTACAATTTTTATTAATTAAAATCGTTTCGATGCACGCAGTAATCACTCACAATGTCATTATCTTTTACAGTGTTGCGTGCTGTTTGGGACTTGATTATTTTTAGGACTGGGTTCCAAACAGGTGGTAGATGGCAACCATCTTCTCTATTATAATTAGGATGTTTTTTAATTTCAATAGCCTCACGGAGCATTCTAGGTACATATCGGTTTTCCTTCGCCAGGACTTGGACAGGATTAATCCGGTTAAACTTGTTTTACAACCTCTGTGTTCTAGTGGTTCGATGGTCGGACTGCTGATAAAGAGGTCGTGGGTTCGATTCCCACAGGACACAAATATTTGTGTGATGAACATAGGTGTTTGTGTTGGTCTGGGTGTTGCTTATGTATTATAAGTATGTATTTACAAAAAAAAAGTATATAAGTATTATATCCATTGTCTAGTACCTATAGCACAAGCTCTGCTTAGTTTGGGACTAGATGGTGCTGTGTAAAAATGCCCCAAAGATATTTATATTTATTATGTGTAGTGATCGCGAAAACCTAAGGAATTATTAACTACGGCATCTCTGCACAGGTCCTCAAAACAACTCGAAACAAATGACAGAAGCTGCCGTTGTAACGTGCGTCAAACTATGCAAGGCGTCCACCTACCTCAACATAGCTGACTCAGGCAACGTCACCTTCATACTTGTCAAGTCAGTCATCAACGATCTGAAGGTGAGAAAATATTCTTATTATGTGAAGAATTACTAAGAGAGAAGACATGAATATCTATCTTCTATAAACGTAAACCATTCTGCCACTGTTGTCACGCATAGACGACGCTCTGATGATTGACATGTGGCCAATGACCGTACTAGGCCTCGATCTGATATTTTACTAAACAAATCAAAAACCACTTGGGGAATAATTAATCAAGCAAAACTAAATCTACCAAAAAGTTCTATTGACACTATCAAAATTGATGATAAAACAGAAACGCACCCACGAATAATAGCGAAAGCTTTTAATGATTTTTTTATTGACAAAATAAAGCCTATTCCTCATGCAGGTTTTCAAGTGACATCAAATATTCCAGTTTTAAATAATTCTATGTTTATGTCACCAAGCACTTGCTATGACATAAGGAATATAATTAAATCACTCAAAAATACTAGTAGCATAGGACATGATGGTATTTCTACAAATATAATTAAATATGTAGCGAATGACGTTAGTGACCATATAAGCTTTATTGTTAATTTGTGTATAGCAGCCGGTAAATATCCGGAGCATCTAAAAACTGCCATAGTAAAACCGCTTATCAAAAAAGCTAATAAAGAAAACTTAGAGTCATACAGGCCGATTGCGCTTGTACCGGTACTTTCAAAGGTCTTTGAGAAATATATATATATCCAACTAAATCAATACTTAGATAAAAATAACATTCTTACTGAAGATCAAAAAGGGTTTCGAAAAAAAAGAACGATTAATATGGCCGTTTACGATTTTTTGAATAATGTTATTACAAACGTTCATAGTAACATACCTGTAAGTGCAGTTTATTGTGATATGACCCAAGCCTTTGACTACGTAGATCATAATATCTTACTTGATAAACTAGATGCATATGGAATAAGAGGAAATATATTGCAGCTAATAAAATCGTATTTAAAAAAAAGAAATCAATATGTAGAAATTTCAAAAATAGATACCAAAACTAAATGTGAACGAATATATAGGTCAAATAATCGATCAATTTCATACGGCGTACCACAGGGGAGCGTGCTAGGTCCCTTATTATTTATATTATATATCAATGATTTGCCAAAAGTAACAAATCATCATATGTCACTATTTGCCGACGATAGCACTGTAACTATTAAATGCACAAACAAATTAAATTACGAACATGAAATCAATAACACAATTCAATCAATAATTAAATGGTTAGATAATAATAATCTTAGGATAAATATTGATAAGACAAAATTAATGCTGTTTAGTCAGCGTCCAAATATATGTCACAATATGTCAATATATCACGGTAATAAAAGCATTGCTCAAGTAAATACAACCAAGTTCTTAGGTTTAAATATAGACCAAAGACTGGATTGGAAAGAACATACAGAACAATTAAGCAAAAGAATAAGTAAATCTGCTTATGCTTTATATAAACTAGCATCAGTCTTAGGAAAAGATGCTCTCCTAACAGCTTATCATGGCATCATAGGCTCAATTTTAAGGTATGGCGTTATTTTTTGGGGTAACTCATGTAACAGGGAACTAATTTTCAAGCAACAAAAAAGGTGTATCAGAGCTATGTTTGGATTGAACTGTACTGATACGTGTAAGCCATATTTTAAGAAATACAAGATATTGACACTCCCCTCCTTATATATATTTGAAGTTGCGATTTTCGTCAAAACGAATCCAAAATTATTTAAGAAATTGTCAGACTTCAATACCCGTAGTCGGCGTGATAATAATAGATTATGTGTAAGACAGCAAAATACAACACTGATGCATAAAAGTGTGTTCTGCATGGCGCCAATCTTATATAATCACATACCGGGGCCCATTAAAGATTTAAATATTAACCATTTTAAGAGGAGACTAAAAGCCTTTTTAATAGAAAAAAATTATTATAATATTTCGGAGTTTATAAAAGATAAAGTGCTGATTTAATGATGTTTTAATGATTTACAATTATTATAAGTTATTTGTTTTTTTACCTTAAGTAAATTGATTTTTCACATAATGTATGTCAATTTTGATACTTTTATCTTTTCTAATGTAAATAATTTTATATGACATTTCGTTTTGTCAATTAATATTAGCACTTGTTTACATTTATAAATAATATTTGCATACCAACTTCTGGTAGAGTATGACAGGACTTTATTTATGTTACCAATGTCAAATTCAAATTCAAATTATTTATTTACTACTTCAACTTATTTCAACTTATTTTTACTCATATTCTAGCAAATAAATATTCTTATTCTTATTCTTATCTGTGACGGGCAGTAGTGTCCTCTACCTTAATTTATTTATTTAAAAGGAGACAGCACTAAAATTATTTAGTATAATGGTACTGCTTATTTCGAAGAAATTTCCACCAGCAGACCTGCGAGAGGAGAATTAAGTAAGAAATGTACGTAATGTGTGATTTTACTTACTGTTGTAACGGCCAAGTCACTCGATTTCTTTTATTCATTTGGACTTGGCTCTTTATTTGATCTCACTACTTTTTATGACCAAGTAATCTCGGTCGAGGCTTGGCACGTTCTTACAGAATGTTTTTTTGGGATATCCATTGTCCAGTACTACATGTGACTCCCGAATTCCTCTTAAACTGAAGGGGAAAATCTATAAGACCATGATAAGACCTGCTGTCCTGTATGGATCGGAATGTTGGGCTACGAAAGGAATTAATGAAAGGCAAGTGCATGCAGCTGAGATGAGAATGTTAAGAGGAATGTGTGGTGTAACGAGAATGGATAGGATAAGGAATGAATATGTAAGAGGGAGTCTGAAAGTAGCGCCAGTGACAGAGAAGTTAAGTAGCAACAGACTGTCATGGTATGGACATGTGATGAGAAGGAATGAGGAGCATGTTACGAGGAAAGTTTTAAGTATGAATGTTGATGGCTATAAGAAAAGAGCGAGACCGAAGAAAACATGGATGGATTGTGTGAAAGATGATATGAATAGAAAGAAAGTGAACACGGAGATGACGGCTGATAGAGATGTATGGAAGAAAAAAACATGCTGCGCCGACCACAAATAAATTGGGATAAGGGCAGGAGGATGATGATGATCCACTGTCTAGTACCCTTTTAACACAAGCTCTGCTTAGTTTTGGACTAGATGGTGCTGTGTAAAAAATGTCCCAAAATATACAGGGTGTCAGGGAAACGCTTCTGAAACCGAAGATAGGTGATAGTGCTGGTGAATAGTGATACGAAACCACGAAAAAAAATGCGATATTTTTTTTAGATTTTTTAATTTTTTTCCATTTTTCATTATGTATGAGTTTTATTTAACTGCCCAAAGCTGGTTATGTATGAAAAATACAAAAAAAATATAGATAAAAAAATATAAAAAAAGAATCGCATATTTTTTTCGTGGTTTCGTATCACTAATCACCAGGGGTCTACTCCCGTTCGACGATATTCGATAAATCGTACGATTCATCGCACAATTTGCTACTCCGGTCAACCATCGTTCCCTTATCGCATGCGATGATCGTGTTTTGACGTTTGTTTTTCTCATCTCCGGTAAATTGTATACGACTATGAACCGTAGTCTATCTTAATTGTGCCTTTTTTATGTGCCTATCTTTAAAATGTAAGTATCAGTCGGAACGAAAGTTCGTACTTCGTTTGTCGTTCGTAAAACGCGAGTAGACCTACAGCACCTATGTTCGTTTTCGGAAGCGTTCCCCTTACACCCAGTATATTGTATTATATTTAATGTTTTTTGTTCCAGTCACTCCTTTTCAACCCGTCAAAATCCTACATCCGAGGCAACCTAATCTCCGGCTACTCAGAACTAGACTTGATGACTGATTGCTTCGTCTCTTTATTCCGGATAATGCCGCACAATAACGACGCACTCAAAGTGTGTCTCAATCTCAACACGCACATATCTTATCATTATGTCATCGTGAATTCGTTGCTCAGGTAAGTTATGACAAGTTATTGGTGAGATTGATGAAGTTGGTATGTATACCATCTATTACCAACTTTGCCAATTTTTGGTTAAATTCGTTCCTTAGATTTAAATCTTACATTGGCAGTGTTGTAATAGAGATTGGTAAAGTTGATAATTATACCACAATTACCAATATCGCCAAGTCTTTGTTATATTAGTTTTTTGATATCAGAATACAACATCAAGACCATTACAACAGGGTGAACAGGGGTTGGTGAGATTGGTAATTAGTAATTAAGCAGTACCAACTTTGCCAAATAGTTAGTTATTAGAATCTTCTAGATTCTATCTTGCATTGGAAGTATTGTAACAGCTTATTTTCATTATAAATACTTTGTTACAGGATAATAAAACAGCCACGCTTGCCATGGTGGCCACAAATAGAGCTGTTGTACCCGAGAGCAGCAGAACTGAGAGCTATGTTCACGGATACATCTAATAAAGCTACGCAGGTTAGTAATTAGTAACTTGTAATTATATCGCTATTTTGGATCCTATAGGTGCGGCACGCTATGATGGCGTTTTTGACGTTTGCCTGCTCATGAAGATCCGTAAATATTGACAGCTACGTATGAAGGAACAATTGCCGTACTTTATTATCAATAGCGCAACTTGGGAGAGATGTCCAGCAGTGGACTGCGATAGGCTGAGTTGATGATGATAATGATTATCAATAGTGATGCACTGCTACAACAATATAATTTTTCGAATTTCGAATCTATTATTCAAATTATATATATTTCTACTGTTTTTTTTTATGTATGTCACAGAAAATTTGATTAAATAGCGATTAAACAAAATGGCAAGACGTTATGTTTATTAAATATTTTTTTACTTTATGTAGATATTATTCATAATAGCTAGTTGGAGTTGGTCAAAGTAATAAACCTGGTCCCAATGGCTAATAATTTGTAATGTGTCACAACACTATTGGAAAATGTCATAAACGCGGAAATGTGACCGCAAGGTTAAAGAAACTGAGAAATATGCTTCGAATAAAGATCTCGAACTGTGGGAGCGGATGTGTTGAGGGACTATTGAAACTCAAAACACAAAACTGCGATTTCGTGCGGCAAGGCGTCTTTCTGGCCATAGTTCGGGTAACCATGATAACCATTCATATATTGCGGGAATGCGCGACGTGAATCATGTCGCAAGTTATTGCGAAGCGTCGTGCAAGCTCGTAGATTTCTACAATGCCACGTCGAGTTTTGTTCTTTGACCTTAATCAAAAACGTGCGTCGTAGAAATCAGTCCTAGTTCAAATTTTTTTGAACATTGTAAATAGAAAGAAAAAAAAAGAAGGAGGTTTATTGACTACAATCAGAGGCACACAATAACAACAATAGCATTATGGTTGTTTTGAAAAAGCTAATAAAAGATAACGCGCGGCCAGGCCTTAAGGTGGCCACTGACCGTACGAATGGCGTTGCTGCATTCCAAAATCTGTCCGTGAATGTTGAAAACGTATGCTATTTTTAAAACGACGTCCTGGCTGTGGAATTCCAATCGGGTAGAAATCCACCAAGCCACACCTCTTGGACGTAATGGCGTAGTGGTTTTGGAGTGATCGTCAATGCGACAAAAGTGCACCTCGCCACCCGGAAGTCGTCGAAACGCTCCATGAATGTGCAAAACTATGTCCATTTTTATTTCATTCCGCGTTGCGACGCCTCACGTGTAGCATCACTAGTACGTCTGTGGCCGCCGCAAGTGAAGGACGCAGATACTCGGTACGCGTTTTTGCAACACCGAAACTTTTGGCTATGAGCAAGGTGGGGACAATCAAATCGATCACAACGTACGCTGTGGCCGAAATGTGAAACATATTAGGACTGTGTGTGACTGTGTTTTGTATTTCCACGGTAAATTCGCTATCTTTTCAATGTTTACGAGCTAAAGAAGGAAATGCGTCATAAGACTTGTTGTAATGTGAACTGCACAAAATAATGAATAAAATAGTTTGTGTAAATTTTACAAGTTTCCTGGAAATTGGAGTAGAATTTGGAAAAAACTGGGTACTTAACTCTTGTTTATAGGAAAAAGTAAGTACCACGAGAGTACCATTAATTTGTGATATATCAATCGGTAGTTTCTTTGTCCACGCATTTAGTTTACCTGTATTTCTATCAAGTACCTACAATGACGTGGCGCGTTGATGAAATTCTAAAACCAAGAACGTATACGCGATGGATTGATCGTCAGTGTGCTAAAATATAGGACGTCGTTTTGTTGGAAGTGGTCATTAAAACGACGTCGGAATGGATACGTCGTCAGTGCCCACCTTTAAAGAACATTTGTATACTTTAGTGTGCCTTTGCAATTAACCATGGTAATTCTAACGATGTAGAAGTAGAAATCTTTTCCTGCAACATTTAAAAACTTCATAATACTTAATTAATATATTCTACTCTATTAAGATACTTACATATTATTTCTCTTTCTCTCCCCAGGGCTACGTAGTCCACACTCCACTCCGAATGATCTCACTTTCTCTCAAGTCCAAAGAAGTTCAATCGAAATTCAACAAGAGTGAAGAGATGCCAGCGTATAGAAATCTTCTGCTATGTATGGTGAAGCTGATACATGCTGATCCGATGCTTATGTTAAGTGTAAGTATTTTATAACTCGTAGACACAACAATTTTTTTTGAAAAAAATTGCCTTTCACAGATGCAATACCTACTCGACCGAAATGTATGAAATATTTGATTTATTTTCGCTATTTCAGTGTTGAAACCGTAGTAAAAGTTGTTCTTTTTTATAAGCTTTTATTACTGATAAACTTATTACAATAATTACAGTCGGCTCGCCTTTAAAATTAAGTTAAGGAAATATTTCCGTGAACACAATTTAGCAGATTCAGCTCGACTTTGAATTATCTTGATATTATATATTTATAGTTATGTATGTAGGTATGTATAATATGTATATTTTATAACACATAACATAACATCACGCCTGTATTTCCCCGAAAGGGTAGGCAGAGGTGTAATAGTACACCCACATTTCGCCAGTTATGTTATAGTCCCATGTAATAGGGGGCGAGCCTATTGCCATTGACCGGGCACAAATCCAGACTCCGGGCTGCTACTGAGAATTTCCTAATGAAAAAACCCGATAACACTGCCCGACCCGGGAATCGAACCCAGGACCCCACGCTCAGCAGTTGCGCTTACACTACAACCACTAGACCAACGAGGCAGTCAGATTTCAGGGTTGAAACCGTATTAAAAGTTGTTCGACAGCATTCCTTATATTATAAGCTCTTCAAATACACAGACAAACAGACTACACCTTTGTTACACGTGTACTTAAATGAGTTTTTAAACTAACATGATCACTTACACTTATATTGTTACATAATACGGGATATTTACCATGTTCATCATAATAATAATGTCCTCCCGGCCGAATTTCGGTCACGGCGGCCAATCTCAACGGAGACTAGTCATCTGCGCGCGACATATTATAGTGCACAAGTGTGTGCGCAAACACAGGCGCACTCTCTATTCCCTCACTCTCATAATCCGATGGGACGGCAATTCGACACGAGCGGAGAGAGATCAGGCGCAGGACCGACGTCTTTACGTGCTCTCCGAGGCACGAAGGGGTCTCGATGTGTAACGAAACGACATCCCATCCACAGACTGACCGCGGCTAGTGCAGCCAAACCAGCTTAGCAGCTTAACCTTGCAGATCGTACAATCCACACGCTTGCTACTTAGCCACGAGCCCCTTATGTTCATCATACCCAGGCTACAAAACGAAAATGGAAGAGGGCAGATAGCAGTGGCAAAGGGTGAATATTTTCAGACGGGGACACAGATAATATAATACGGGGATAAATTTTTAGGGTACCCAAAAATCCTTAAATAGCTGAGCTCGCACGTTAATAAAATAAAATAAAACAATTTAACAACTTTTAATTTAATTTTACATTCCTGTAGAACAATAAATCCGGTAGTTGACTACAGTCAAAAATTACCAAATTTTTTATATTATTTAAAAGAAGGTACAGAAAGGTCAACATTGTAGAAAGTATAAACAAAATCCATAAAAGAATGGGAGAGATACACGCTTTTTATGTTTTTGGAGCAGGGGCGTGTATCCGTGTCGTGCGAAACGGACATTGTTCAGAGAAATGTCAAGTTACTATGAAGGTTTTTACAATGACGTCATTATTCAATAGTGCTTTCTCTGTCTAGTGAAGAGATTTAAATCGCTTATAACTTGGACTTTTTATTAAATATTTTATTGGTTCTTTCACTGTTGCTTTTTTTTCTTGAAAAAGTTTCGAGATTTCTAATAAAAACTAATTTTAAAAAAATAGTCACCTTCCCTATTAGCATAGAAATGTCGTTGATCTGTATTTAAACAATTCCTAAAGGGAAGCCGGTGGGAATCGTGTTATATGGACTAGTGGGTAGATAGGTATATCTGCTCATAAATATCCACCCGCAAATACTTCACTTTACCCGTTACCATGGCGTTTGCAACAGTGCCGAAATATCAGGAACTCAATCAAGTTGATGTACAGTCAATAATTCGTATGAAATTGTCAAAACATTTAAATATTCTCATTAGCATCGTGCTGCTCTGAATATAAGGAAACTGTCAATCAAAGAAATTGGTAAACTAACTGTCACTGCCCAATAAAAATAACAAGTTTGTCGCCAGGGAAATATCTTTAAGCGAAATTCGACCTGATTGTATCAGGATGTTTGTAGAAAATTAAGCTTGTGGTGGGTCATGATTCCGTTTGGTCGAGTGTACATGGCAAATATCCCGTATTAAGTAACAATATTATGGTCATAACCAGGCCAGCTCTTCTCTGATCATATTATCATATTAAGAGGATAAACTCCTACAATATTTTTCACAATTTTCCACCAGAACCCAGGCCGCTCCAGCATTGAGATCCAGTCATCAACCACCGAGCTAATGAACGGCCTAGTATCACTAGTTCACCAGACCGGCATGGGCGAGATATCACAAGCGGCCATGGATGCGCTGCTGGCCTTGCACAGACCGGACAGAGTGCACATGTGGAACCCAGAGGCGCCGCTCAACACTTTCTGGGATATCAGGTGAGGAAGCGCTATTAGATATCACAAGCGGCCATAGATGCGCTGTTGGTTTTACACAGTCCGGACAGATTGTTTGTAGAATCCGGAGGCGCCGCTCAACACTTTCTGGGATATCAGGTGAGGAAGTGCTATTACATATCACAAGTGGCCATGGATGCGCTGTTGGCTTTACACAGCTTAGACAGATTGCTTGTGGAACCCGGAGGCTCCACTCAACAACTGGAATATCAGGTGAGAAAGCGCTATTAGATATAACAAGCGGCCATTGATGCGCTGCTGGCTTTACACAGACTAGACAGATTACCTCTGGAACTCGGAGGCTCCGCTCAACACCTTCTGGGATATCAGGTAAGGAAGAGCTACGAGATATCGCAAGCGGTCATGGAAGGGCTGCTGGATTTACATAGACCCGACAGAGTGCATGTGGAACCCGCAGGGCCGCTCAACACTTTCTGGGATATCAGGTGAGGAAGCGGTATTAGATATCACAAGTAGCCATAGATGCGCTGTTGGCTTTACACAGACCGGACAGCGTGCAGGTCTGGAACTTGGAAGCGTTGCTCAACACCTTCTGGGATATCAAGTAAGGAAGCACTATTAGATATAAAAAGCGGCCATAGATGCGCTGCTGGCTGTACACAGACCGGACAGAGTGCATATGGAATGCGGAGGCGCCGCTCGACACCTGGGATATCAGGTGAGGAAGCGCTAATAGATATCATAAGTGGTCATGGATGCACTGTTGGCTTTACACAGACTAGACAGATTGTTTGTGGAACCCGGAGGCTCCGCTCAACACCTGGAGTATCAGGTAAGGAAGCGGTATTAGATATCACAAGTGGCCATAGATGCGCTGTTGGCTTTACACAGACCGGACAGAGTGCATGCGGAACCCGGAGGCGCCGCTCAACACTTTCTGGGATATCAGGTAAGGAAGACCTATGAAATATCACAAGTGGCCATGGATGCGCTGTTGGCTTTACACAGACCGGACCGATTGCTTCTGGAACCCGGAGGCTCCGCTCAACACCTTCTGGGATATCAGGTAAGGAAGCACCATGATATATCTCAAGCGGTCTTGGACGTGCTGCTGGCTTTACAAAGAACGGACTGATTGAAGATGTAGAACCCGGAGGCGTTGCTCAACACCTGGGATATCAGGTGAGGAAGCACCATGATATATCACAAGCGGTCTTGGATGAGCTGCTGGCTTTACATAGACCGGACAGAGTGCATGTGAAACCCGGAGGGTCAAACCACACCTGGGATATCAGGTGAGGAAGCACTATGATATATCACAAGCGGTCTTGGACGTGCTGCAAATATCGGGCAACTTGCTGACCGCGGGGCACGCGCAGGGCGAGTGGAGCTAAGTGAATGAGAGTACAGGAGCTCTAAAGCGTGTTACAAACAATCGATTCGAGGTGTCTTCTCTAGTACGTAGTACAATATTACCTCAATGGTGTCACCAATAAGTTGAGGTCAAATGTACACAGCCATCCATTGAGTTTCTTGCCGATTCTTCTCAATAGGACCCACCATTTGGAACCGTGCACCTAGAATCTACCTTTCATAAGTGCCTGTAATAAGGTCTATTTAAAATAAAAATATTTTAATCATAATTTTTTTTGTTCTCAGCTCCCAAGTTCTATACAACATCAGTCAGAAGTTAATCCAACGTCAGATCTGCAACTACCGGGAGGTTCTGCGATGGCTCCGAGATATCCTGACCTGTCGGAATGAGTTCTTGGCCAAACACAAGGAGTATGCCAATGTGGGGTCTCAAATACCTATTTGTAAACAGGCGCATATTAAACTGGAGGTGAGTCGTGACTTGATCCTTCGTCATTTTTTTTATTCATCATCATCATCATTTCAGCCTTAAGACGTCCACTGCTGGACATAGGCCTCCCCCAAGCAAATGTTGGGGGGATATGCCATAATCGCCACGCTTGGCAGGCGGGTTGGCGATCGCAGTTGGATGGTTAAATACTCAGAGGGCGCTGCTGCCCATCCTCTGATGAATCCCTTAGTCGCCTTTTACGACACCCATGAGAAGATATAGGGTGGTGGCATTCTTTGCGTCCGGCACCACACGGACGACGGACATTTTTTTTATTACCACGTTTTTATTAACTTGCTTTCAGTCATGTCTGTCAATTCGGTACAAATTTTGCAATCGATTTTAAACTAACTTCCCGATGAGCTAGAGTGTACGGGTCAACCACCGTGCAACACATTTTACTTAGATCATCATAAATGCGTCATCGCACTGTATGGTTCGATCATTTATTTTATTGCAAACTAGCTTTTACCCGCGGCTCCGCTCGCGTTAAATTCTGTTAACCCACGTCAGTCCAGTCCAGTCCAGTCCATTCCAGTCCAGTCCACTGTCCCACTGTCCCGCTGTCCCGCTGCCCCACTGCCCCGCTACCCCACAGCCCCGCTATCCCACTGCCCCGCTGCCCCACTATCCCACTGCCCCGCTGCCCCACTGCCCCGCTGCCCAGCTGCCCCGCTGCCCGACTGCCCCGCTGCCCCGATGCCCCGCTGCCCCACTGCCCCGCTGCCCAGCTGCCACGCTGCCCAGCTGCCCCGCTGCCCCACTGCCCCGCTACCCCACTGCCCCACTGCCCCACGGCCCCGCTGCCCCGCTACCCCACTGCCACACTACCCCACTGCCCAGCTGCCCCGCTGCCCCATTGCCCGCTGCCCCGCTACCCCACTGCCCCACTGCCCCTCTACCCCACTGCCCCACTGACCCGCTACCCCACAGCCCCGCAGCCCCACTATCCCACTGCCCCGCAGCACCGCTACCCCACTGCCCCACTGCCCCACTACCCCGCTGCCCCACTACCCCGCTGCCCCACTATCACACTGCCCCAAAGCCTGCCCCGTTGCCCCACTGCCGCGCTGCCCCACTGCCTCGCTTCCCCACTGCCACGCTGCCGCGCTGCCCCACTGCCCCGCTGCCCAACTGCCCCGCTGCCCCAATGCCCCACTGCCCCGCTTCCCCACTGCCCCGCTGCCCCGCTGCTCCACTGCCCCGCTGCTCCACTGCCCCGCTGCCCCACTGCCCCGCTGCCCCACTGCCCCGCTGCCCCGGCTCCCCACTGCCCGGCTCCCCACTGCCCCGCTTACCCACTGCCCCGCTTCCCCGCTGCCCCACTGCCCCACTGCCCCACTGCCCCGCTGCCCCGAATCCCCACTGCCCCGCTTCCCCACTGCCCCGATGCCCCGCTGCCCAAATGCCCCGCTGCCCAAATGCCCCGCTGTCCCACCATACCACTGCCCCACTGCCCCGCTGCCCCACTATCCCACTGCCCCGCTGCCCTGGTAACCCACTGCCTCGCTGCACCACTGCCCCGCTGCTCCACTGCCCCGCTGCCCCACTGCCCCGCTGCCCCACTGCCCCGCTGCCCCGGCTCCCCACTGCCCCGCTTAAACACTGCCCCGCTTCCCCGCGGCCCCGCTGCCCCAGTGCCCCGCTGCCCCGAATCCCCACTGCTCCGCTGCCACACTGCCCCGCTGCCCCGCTGCCCAAATGCCCAGCTGCCCCACCATACCACTGCCCCACTGCCCCGCTGCCCCACTATCCCACTGCCCCGCTGCCCTGGTAACCCACTGCCTCGCTGCACCACTGCCCCGCTGCCCCACTATCCCACTGCCCCGCTGCCCTGGTAACCCACTGCCTCGCTGCACCACTGCCCCGCTGCCCCACTATCCCACTGCCCCGCTGCCCCACTACCCCATTGCCGCGCTGCCCCACTATCACACGGCCCCACTGCCCCACTATCCCACTGCCCCACTGCTCCGCTGCCCCGGTAACCCACTGCCCGCTGCCCAACTATCCCACTGCCCCAGTAATCCACTGCCTCACTGCCCCACTACCCCACTGCCCCACTGCCCCGCTGCCCCACTATCCCCCTGCCCCACTGCCTGCCCCGCTGCCGCACTCCCCTACTGCCCCGCTACCCCGCTACCCCACTGCCCCGCTGCCCCGCTGCCCCGCTACCACACTGCCCCACTATCCCACTGCCCCGCTGCCCCGGTACCCCACTGCCCTGCTGCCCCGCTGTCCCACTGCCTCGCTGCCCCGCTTCCCCGCTGCCCCACTGCCCCACTGTCCCACCGTGTCACCGTCCCACTGCCACTGCCCTACTGTCCCACTGTCCCGTATCTCACTATATCACTATCGTCCCGTCCCATGCCCCATGTCCTGTCCCATGTCCCATCCTATGTCCAGTTCCATGTGCCGTCCCACTGTCCTGTCCCATGTCCCGTCTCATGTCCCGTCCCATTTCTCGTCCCATGTTCCGTCCCCTGTCCCGTCCACTGTCCCGTCCCCAGTCCCGTCCCCAGTCCCGTCCCCTGTCCCGTCCCCAGTCCCATCCCCAGTCCCATACCCTGTCCACTCCACTCCACTCCATCGTACATTACTATCCGCTCGTGCAAATGCATAGAAGCTTCGATCTGTCGGGTGAGTACGCAACCCACGAATTATTGTTTTTCTTTTTTTCTTTCTTTCTTTCTTTCTCAAAACCCATACCAGTTTTTAAGTCAGATCATCAGCTTTCAAACAAAAAAAAAATCATCAAAATCGGTCCAGTAGTTTTAGCGTGATGCTGGAACAAACAAACAAACAAACAAACAAACAAACAAACAGACGTTTACAATTTTATAATAGTTAAGATTATGTAGTAATATTCAGTTCACCGCGTGACTCAAATCTCATCCTTTTCACCTCATTATTTAATCCTAATCTTATAAGTTTGTGTCTCGGAATATAGTGATTAATACTATCTTTCACACGAGCTTATCTTGATCTCACCCCAACCCCGAACATTGGTCCTTCGAGCCGGATCAATGTTCGGGGTTGGGGTGCGATCAGATAAACTCGTGTGAAAGATAATAAAAATCACTTGAAACTTTAAACATAGCTCAGGACTGGATCATCATCAACTCAACCTATCGCAGTCCACTGCTGGACATAGGTTTCTCCCAAATTTCGGCACAACACTCGATCCTCAGCTACCTTCTTCAGGTCGTCGGTCCACCTGGCGGGGGGGGCGCCCTAAGCTGCGTTTGCTGATTCGCGGTCTCCACTCAAGGACTCGTCTGCTCCAGCAGCCATCGGTCCTTCGACAGACATGGCCAGCCCACTGCCACTTCAGCTTACTGATCCTACAAGCTGTGTTGGTCACTCCGGTTCTTCTCCAGTCTCGTTACGGATTTTATCCTTCAAAGAAACTCCAAGCATAGTTCGCTCCATAGCTCAGACAGCATAGCAGGACTGGATGACAATGCAATATTAAGTCCCGTTCTTTTAAAAACGTGATTTAAAAAAAAGTCTTTCCAGCTTTATACATACACAAAGTCTACAAGCTTTTTCTTCTGTTGAAAAAACGTTACCCCATACTATGATTTCTCCTAGGGTTTACGTCCGGCGATATTCGATAAATCGTGACATTCATCGCCCGATTGTGTCTCCGATTAACTATCGTTCCGATACCGCAAGAAATTATGGTGTTTTGTCATCCGTCTCGTACTACGGTCAGTCGAACGCGGGTAGACCCCCTGTTACGCGGGTGCTTTCGCAGACATGAATCATCTGGGAACTAAGTCTCAGGGTGAGTTGCAGTATTGGAAGCTGATTTTAAAGTAATTGGAAGATCAGAGAAAATCGAGATGTATTTTTAACCGACGAAAAAAAGGAGGAGGTTCTCAATTCGACGCGTATATTTTTTTTTTTTGTTCTTTTTTTTTTTTTTTTTTTATATTTGACCACGCATAACTTTTTACAGAGTGGTCCGATTTAGATGATTCTTTTTTTAATGGATAGGGTATATCTCGAAGTTGGTCCCATTTAAATTTCAAAATCAAAATCCACCCCTAAGGGTTGTAAAATAGGGGATGAGTGTTTGTTCACCCACTGAATTCTTACATGTTAACCGATTCTGTTGAAACTAGACACACATAAATATAGTTCTAGACACTACGACATAATGGAGACCTGGAGATAGATTTTAACCACAAAAAAATGAAAAATAAAACTTTTTAACAAAAAATTGAACCGACGAAAACAGAAACTGAAAAGCGAAAAATAACTAATTATGAGTCGGCGCCAAACAAACAATCAACGAAGATCATTAAGTTACTTTAAATAAATAATAAAAACAACGTAACATCAAATACAACGTGAAATTTTCAACGATAAACAATAACTTTCCAAAAAATCGTTCTCCGCTCGGCCACTTGCAACTTGCATGCACGTTGCTTGTTAAAAGTTTGTTTGGCGCCGACTCATAATTAGTTATTTTTCGCTTTTCAGTTTCTGTTTTCGTCGGTTCAATTTTTTGTTATATTATAATGACAGCATAGAAGGTGACAGCAGAGATGTAGAAAAAACAATAGCATAGAAAGAATATAATTAATTTAAATATATGGGTATCAAAAATGCCAGTGCTTTGATTGGATAGGTAGTAAAGTAGGTTTCGACAAATCACATGCAAAAGCAGTTTCATTGAGTAGATTGAGGTGTCTCAGTGTCTCAATCTTCCCACTTAATGCTAATTGCTTTGATCATTGCTATTACCTCTGCACATTATCTTACACTATGCAACGACTGTGACTTTCTTTAGTTTTTCGACTCGTCAAGTTACTAAACTATGGATCGTTTTTTAGGGTCCTACAAGGAACCCTTATAGTTTCGTCATGTCCGTCTGTCTGTCCGTCTGTCCTAATCCTTTACAGCTTAATAACTTCTACAGTTATAAACATAAGTAAATGTTTTTTTTAAATAAAGTACTCCTTGTCTCTCCACAGGTGGTATTCTTCATGTGTCTCTGGTCTATCGACACGGACGTGGTCCTAGTAGCCATGTCGTGCTTCGCCCTCCTCTGTCAAGAAGCCGACATCAGATGCGGTTCCGACGAGATAACTACGCAGTGTCTCCTACCAAACTATGCTGTGTTCCAGGAAATTGCTCATACGTCTACGGTACTGACCACTGGTAAGTAATTATAGTAATGATAGCATAGTGGTTGAGCGCTTGCCTTCCATGCAGGAGGATGTGTTTGAACCGGGTTGTTTTAACGATGAAGGAAAACATCGTGAGAAAACCTGCACACCTAAGAATGCTCCATAAGGCTCTCGATGGTATGCCAACCTACCACCAAGTAGGCCTAGCATGGTGGACTAAGGACTTGGTGGAGAAGAGGCCTGTGCCCAGCAGTGGAACAGTAATGGGCGATAGAATATAGTAGAAGTCGTAGAGTAGCCATCAACTCAGCCTATCGCAGTCCACTGCTGGACATAGGCCTCTCCCAAGTTGCGCCACAACACTCGGTCCTCTGCCTTCCGCATCCAGTCCCCCCCAGCTATTTTCATCAGGTCGTCGATCCACCTGGCTGAGGGGCGCCCTACGCTGCATTTGCTGATTCGCGGTCTCGACTCAAAGACTCTTCTGCTCTAGCGGCCATCGGTCCTTCGACAGACATGATCAGCCCACTGCCAGTTTAGCTTACTGATCCTACAAGCTATGTCGGTCACTCCGGTTCTTCGGATAATCTCGTTACGGATTTATCTTTCAAAAAAACTCCAAGCATAGCTCGCTCCATAGCTCGCTGAGCAACTTTGAACTTGTGGACTAGCCCAATTGTCAGTGTCCACGTCTCGGCACCGTAAGTCATGACAGGCAGGACGCACTGGTTGAAGACCACCGGTTCTGGTTCAAGATACCAAACTACGCAATCTTTCAGGAGATTGCGGACACCTCCATTATGTTGAACACTCGTAACTGATTATAGGAATCAGGAGATTATTGAGTAGTATCACTATACAGAATTAATGTCATAATTATGGAAAGAATATAGAAGAACTCTTGCAACAGCAAAGTGCAAATAATTAATACGTAACCGTATTAAAACCTTTTCCCTTTAACTTTACAAGCAGCCAGTCAGGACATGGGAAGGGGGTGTTATTACAAAAATATTCACAGTAAGTATTAAGAATGATTTTCCACCAGAAATAACAGAGATTTGAGTTTCATACCATATCTTAGATGTATTTCGAAACTGTATATTTTCCAAACTTGCTAACGAAAACAAGTTTTGGTTGTCTTATTTCCAATATTTGTCTTCATTTTTTAACCGACTTCAAAAAAAGGAGGAGGTTATGTATTCGGCGGGTTTTTTTTTTTTTTTTTTTCATGTATGTACACCGATTACTCCGAGATTTCTGGGCCGATTTGCGTGGTTGTTTTTTTATTTGGTAGAGGAAGCCCGCGCGGTGGTCCCATATAAAATTGATTGACTTAGGTCGAGTAGTTTTTTAACCAGCTTCAATAAATAAGTTTAATTTAGCTTCGCTTACCTAGATGATCTAATAATAGTTTCGTTTTTCTGTGAATTATCAACTAAAAAGTATGAAATAAAAACTTTTTAACAAAAAATAAAACCGACTTCAAAAACCGTAACTAAAAGTTTTTTTTTTTTTTGTTTGTATTTTGAAGGCGGCGCGTCTTTCATGTATGTTCGCATAAACTGTTTTTTTTTTTACTATAGATAAGCGCTCGACAGTATACTCGACATTATATTTACATGACGCAAAGGGACAGTCACGCGCCGCCTTCAAAATGCTGGTTTATGTTAAGATTTTGAAATACATACAAGGATTATTTTTTACTTTTTAGTTAAGGTTTTTGAAGTCGGTTTTATTTTTTGTTAAAAAGTTTTTTGTATAAATGCAGTGAGTTTGGAATCCAAAATTTCGGCTCATAAATAAATTGTTTCCAAAACCGGCATAGTTTTACACAAAAAACCTTTCTTTCCTTACGCTTACAGCTAAGGACTGGAATTCTCTGCCTGCATCTATATTACCAAGTGTAAATTACCTAAATATTTTTATAACACGAGTGAACAAGCATCTTCTGGGTAAGCTAGCTGCATCTTAGATGCTATAATTGCCCTCAGGGCTAGATCGAGTTCAAGAGCCTACAATAAACTCGTCACCGATCTTCTGCTGTAAAACGCCACTGTACCAAACTGTGTGGACCATCGGCTAATCCGTTGGCAGACCTTTCAGCTCTGGCCTTATATCAAATACTCATGTAACAGGTTCCGCAGCCCTCCAGAAGCGCATAATGGCACTGCTCAGGAAGATCGAGCACTGTGTAAATGGAGTCCAACCAGTTTGGGAGGAGACGTTCCGATGTTGGTAAGTAGTTTATTAATGACTAGACTTCGCTCACAGAAAGACTTTTTGCGCATCCCTTAAGAACTGTTTATTTTTCCGGGATAAAAAGAAGCCTATTTGTGAATCCAGGTTATCCAGGCTGGTCTATCTGTTTGCCAAATTCGTTCTGCCGTTTCAGTGTTATTAACAACAACAACAGAAACAAGCATCCCAATTTCCAAACATCTTTACAAACTTTCACATGTAAATATTAATAAGATTTACCCATTTTCTAATCAGAGAAATTAGAAAGTGTAAAGTTTATCGTAGCTACGTGTAAAGGCAATATCTGATCAGTGCAGCCCTTGGATGCGTACATGACTTTTGCATTATTGCATGTTCAATCGCGCTGCCTAATCCTACTGGTCAGGATTTGTGGGATGCGTGTGAGTGCGTACTCGTCCTATTACTTTCAACTCTCACTACACTCTGGTACAAAGCCGACGTTTCGTTGCAAAAACTACTTAAATGTATCAGGCGCAGCGAGAGCTACGTAGAGAGTTTTTTTTATAGTATAGGATGGCGAAACGAGCTAAAGGTCCACCTGATTTTAATCGGTTACCTTTGCCCATAACAACTGCAATACCACCTAGGCTGTTGCCTAAATGGTACCGCAAGCCGGTTCGCCAAACTGAGACATGAAGATGTAGTCTCATGTGATTGTAATTTCACCGGCACCCGTACCCTTCAGACCGAAACACAGCAACGAAGCAGTGATATAATCACTTTCAATTTACAATTAATACTGATTTTATATTTAATTTGATTATTTTAATTGAAGAGTTTTTCCAAATTACTTGTTTCCTTATGAATGTCGATTCTGATAACGTACCTCACAGGAACAACAGGGTTTTTGTTACATGTTGTATGGGTAAGCCAAAATAAACATTATCCTTTCTTTGAAGACTTTGTACCTACAAAAATCAACGGTGGAAAAATGGATTCTCAACCTAATTAAATCTTCTATCTCTAGGGACTCCCTCTGCAAGCTTCTCCAGAAGTATCCGAAAGGACAGGGCGACAAGATGGATGAGTGTCAGATGGAAGCCCTCCACCGCGCCGTCGCTAAACGGAGGGTGTCCCATCATACTAGCAGCGAACATGATTTTGAGGTACAGTTAACAAACAGTTTGAAATCACCATCATCATCATCATCATCAGATAGATAGATCATTTATTTGTCAGAATATGGTACAATACAGTTGTTATAAAAAAGAAATTGGATCTAACATATTCTGCCGTTTCCGGCGTACAAATATTGAAAATTTTTAATGGTATTAGAATAATTTTAGAATACAGAAATTTCATTATACTACAATTATCAATTTTCAGCCGAAAGACGTCCACTGCTGGACATAGGCCTCCCCCAATGGGGGGATATGCCATAATCACTACGCTTGGCAGGCGGGTCGGCGATCGCAGTTGGTTGGTTAAATACTCAGAGAACGCTGCTGCCCATCCTCTAATGAATCCCTTAGTCGCCTTTTACGACACCCATGAGAAGATATAGGGTGGTGCAATTATTTACGTCCGGCACCATACGGAACCACCCTTTTGATGCCACCCGTTTTTAGAGTTCCGTAGTTTCTACAAGGAACCCTTATAGATTTTTCATGTCCGTCCGTCTGTCCGTCTGTCCTAATCCTTTACAGCTTAATAACTTCTACAGTTATAAATATTAGTAAATGAAATTTTGTAAAAAAATGGTCTGGATATAGATCTCAATTTCAAAAGAATAAAAAAACCTTGATAACGTATTTTAGGGGTGGCGCCCATACATGTGATATGGGGATGAAATTTTTTTTTGAGATAATGATGAGAAAAAGTAATGTTTCATACACAACTTTTTTATCAGGTATACCATCTACGATATATAGCCCGCCAAAGTGGCTTGCAATGTGTCCCCCCCCCTGCCATTTCTAAACTATGCAACGTAGAAACTTATAATCTTCCACATTGATAGACCTTAATAAAAACTCTCTTTTAAATTTTTTTCGAGTATAATGTGATAATAAATTTTTGAGTTATAGTGAGAAAACTGCAAAATACTTAAGACGTCCTAGTTCATAGGTCATTGACCTTAGAGAAAAATGATCATAGCAAATAATGTTTCTTTAGTTACTACCATTTTAAAAAAATCACAAAAAGTAACTTTGTGTTATATTGGTATGACACACTTCAATTTAGCTTCTTAAATTCAGCGCTAGGTGGCGCTGTTTGCAAAAACTAAAATAGCAATGATTAATATTCGATTTGATTCGTTTGTAATTAGGAACCCTATAATACTGAGCATGGCCCGACATGCTCTTGGCCGGTTTTTTTTAATACAGTCTAATTGAAGTTTTTTTTCAAGATGCAGATACAAGAGTGGGCGAACATCACATCGTTTCTGTGCGCTCTCGGTGGAGTCTGTCTACTGCGCAAGCCTTCTACCACCTGGTCACATCTACATGGCAGTCATGGTGAGCTTCTAACTTGTTACCAGCGCTCACTAACGGCACGGCAAGGCAAGGCAAAGGATTTCGTTTTTTCGTCCGTCCGTCCGTCCGTCTGTCTGTCACAGGGCTGTATCTTTTGAACGGTAATAGGTAACCAGTTGAAATTTTCTCAGAATATGTGTGCTATGAGGTGTATAAAGACAAATACTAAAAACAAAAAAAAGTCTAAAACCAAAGGGGGTCCCCATACAAGAAACCTCAAATAACATGCATTTTTTTCATCGTTTTTGTTCTTGCTCTATCTTCAAAACGGTAATATATACCAGCGTCAAACTTGGTCAGATTATAGTGCATATTATGTAGTTTCGCAACAAATACTAAAAATAAGATAAAAATAGACATATTGAGAGTTACGGAACCCATACTGCGCGAGTCCGACTCGCACTTGGCCGGTTTTTTTTATAGTATAGGATGGCGAAACGAACTAAAGGCCCACCTGATGTTAAGCGGTTACCTTTGCCCATAACAACTGCAATACCACCTAGGCTGTTGCCTTAATGGTACCGCAAGTCGGTTCGCCAAACTGAAACATGAAGATGGAAAGTCTCATGTGATTGTAATTTCACCGGCACTTGTACCCTTCACACTGAAACACAGCAATGCAAGCATCACTATTTGGCGGAGAAGTAGATACGGTGGTAGTACTTCCCCGGACGAGCTCTTTCACAAAGGAGCTCTAGTAGTACTGTGAGCGTTAAGGTTATTAAAATAAGATTCAAAATCATTTCAGCTTACAATAACATAATTTGCCATGCCGTGCCGTTGGTGAGCGCTGACCATTACTCTTTAAAAGTTACTTATTTCGGAAAAACCTAAACGCACGTTCATATTTGTTTTATTGACAGATTCGAGAAAATACAACGTATTGGCGAATAGTTCCCAAGAAGTCCAGTATTGTCCTGTTACGCAGTAAGTATGGCATATTTTTACAAGTTCGCCATGTTCAGACAAAAAAGCACCTTCAGACATTTGGCTTCAGCGAAGAAAAGCCGAAAATGTTTATATGAGACTAGATTGTTTGAGCAAGATAGTTGGTATATATTTGAAGGTGGCGGTCAAACGCAAGCCCATTATGGATATTTTTTTAAACTGAATAGCGAAAAATAAAATAACTATTCTCCTAACGAAATTAATGTAAATAAATAATTTTGAGTCGGCGCCAAACAAAAAAGTTATGCGTGGTTATAACCAATGTCTTTAGTATGCCAAAGACATTTCCATACGTGTAATAACTTTATGGGTCATACATAAAAAATAATACGCGCCGAATTGAGAACCTCCTCCTTTTTTTCGTCGGTTAAAAAATGAAAACTATTTAAAAGACAATGAAAATTAGTAATCAGATCTACTAATTGGTCTCTTTTATTCCCACCTAAACTCTTAAAACTCCTATTTCAGACAAACAGAATATGATACTTTATTGACACTGATAAAAGCAAATTACAGGAACGAAATGTAAATTAATGGTTGATTCTCTTTCCCAGGTTCATAGGCCAACTCCTGCGCCTCCTCCTCTGCAGCAACGAACGATTCGGACAACAAATACAAACACACGTCAAAGAATTAGTAGGCCACGAGATGTCGCCCGCTCTCTATCCTATACTGTTCGATCAGATCAAGGCCATCATTGATAAGTTCTTTGACCAACAACAGCAGGTATGTCTATAACTAATGTAAAAGAGCTAGTAGACCACGAGATGTCGCCCGCACTCTATCCTATACTGTTCAATCAGATCAAGGCTATCATTGATAAGTTGTTGGACCAACAACAGCAGGTATGTCGTAACAAACCAATGTTAACGAGCTAGTAGGCCACGAGATATCGTCAGCACTCTATCCTGTACGGTTCGATCAGATCAAGGCTATCATTGATAAGTTGTTGACCAACAACAGCAGGTATGTCGTAACAAACCAATGTTAACGAGCTAGTAGGCCACAAGATATCGCCAGCACTCTATTCTGTACTGTTCGATCAGATCAAGGCTATCATTGATAAGTTGTTGACCAACAACAGCAGATATGTCGTAACAAACCAATGTTAACGAGCTAGTAGGCCACGAGATATCGCCAGCACTCTATCCTGTACTGTTCGATCAGATCAAGGCTATCATTGATAAGTTGTTGACCAACAACAGCAGGTATTTCGTAACAAACCAATGTTAACGAGCTAGTAGGCCACGAGATATCGCCAGCACTCTATCCTGTACTGTTCGATCAGATCAAGGCCATCATTGATAAGTTCTTTGACCAACAACAGCAGGTATGTCTATAACTAATGTTAAAGAGCTAGTAGGCCACGAGATATCGCCAGCACTCTATCCTATACTGTTCGATCAGATCAAGGCTATCATTGATAAGTTGTTGGACCAACAACAGCAGGTATGTTTAAATTGTTGATCTTCAAGTTTAAACACCGTTATGATGGTTTGATAACCGTAATTTACAATCCTACCGTGCCTTGAAGTGTAAAGATTCAAGATTAAAAATAAATTTGGCTAATGAAGGTGATTTTTTAGAAGTTTCCGATCATTTGCGCGCTCAAAGGCAGTTGGAAGCCGGAAAGTATCCGACAAAATAGTCTTGGTATATTTTTCTTCCGAACCTGTCAAATTCTAATTATCATCATCATTTCAGCCGAAAAACTTCCACTGCTGGACATAGGCCTCCCCCAAGCAGTTTGGGAGGATATGCCATAATCGAGTGGTAGCCAAGACCAGGTCGGAGAAACCCGGGCCGTCCGAAAGCGCGTTGGGTTGAAGATATCGCCAAAGCAACAGGAAACACCTGGATGAGGGACGCTCAAGATCGAAGAAGCTGGCAAAAACGAAAGGAGGCCTATACCCAGCAGTGGGTGATACCGGGCCAAGCTGATGATGATGATGAATAGTGGCGACCTGCATTAGTGAAAGGACATTGCTAATTCTCTTAGGAGCTTTAGGCCCCTCAAAAAAAATTGCTATGTCACGGCGGTTTTAGTCTTATTTTGTAGACCAAGAATTATCTTTTATTATTCTGTAAACGATTTTAATTTTTTCACCCTAGTTTAAGAGAAATCTATTTTTTTTCCAACTCCTTAACTGATTGATAAGTACGCTCCGTGCATCGTTGGGCGATATAACTGAACGCACCCATAAGGACATCCAGAGACACCATGTATGGTGTTGCAAGATATAATTATTTTGTTAATCGATTTTTGAAATCGATTTTGTAGTATTTTTTAAATAATAAGATTGCAAGCTTTTAAGTTTTTGGGTGTATTAATTAATATCGATTTTATAAGTAATATTTCTGTTAATTTAAAATGATTATAACAATATTTACAATAAATGCATACCGGCACACCCGATGAAATAACGTGAGTGAAACCGTTTATATTAATAATTAATAAATGCATAGGTATTTTAAAGCAAAGAATCATCTTATTTTTCTGTACAAAAAGATTTCAATAATATGATTTGCAATTTGTTTTGATTTGACGTCATATGAGTGATTTTTTATCATTTTTAACGGATTTACGCATGAGAACCGAAATCTTAAGATACAAATTGTGGAAAGAAAAATAAGAAATCAATCAATCAAGATAAGTCTAGTATAATAGCATCTGAAACACAGTAAAAGTGAATTCATAGAAGTATCGCTATTTAGAATCGATTCCGATTATTTGTGGAAATAGTCTGATATCTGGCATCATTTTCGTTTGGTTTGAATGGAGGATATACTTACGATTCAGTTTAATACATATTTATTATGTTTTTTAATGCTAGGGTGAAAGAAATGTTGATAAAGAACACATAAACATAAACATGGCGTCAAAAATGGGCCCATCTGTGGGCATTGTCCTTTCATTGATGTATTGACAGATATCGATCACCTGTTATGAGGCGTCTATTGAGTGTATGATCATGCTCAAAGCCGACTCCAATATGTTAGAAAAAGACTAATAATGTTAATGTTATAATAAGAATAATAGTATTAATGCTGATTTGATATTCTTTCACAGGTAATGCTAACAGACATCAATACACAATTTGTGGAGCACACAATCTTTATAATGAAGAGTATACTGGACATCAAGAAGAGTGGACAGCCCAATGAGCATCTGAGCACTACTTCTATTGAGACTTTGATGCTGTCAATAGTCAGGTAAGACTATGATATTTTGCTCTTGAATCCGCTGTCAACTTATCGGCGCAAAAATTGGCCCATGGCACTCCTCGGCCACTCAATAAATAAATATAAATAATAAATATCTTTGGGACATTTTTACAGCACCATCTAGTCCCAAACTAAGCAGAGCTTGTGCTATGGGTACTAGACAATGGATATAATACTTATATAATTTTTGTTGTTGTTGTAAATACATACTTATAAAACATAAGCAACACACCCAGACCAACACAAACACTTATGTTCATCACACAAATATTTGTGTCCTGTGGGAATCGAACCTACGACTCGTTATCAGCAGTCCGACACTCGAACCACTAGACCACAGAGGTCGTCAATACAATATAAATGCTAGCACACCTACATACACAAGATTACGTCTGTATACGAACGCGCACACACGTGTAGGTTAGGGATGCTCAAATCAACAATCAACTCAGCCTATCGCAGTCCACTGCTGGACATAGGCCTCTCCCAAGTTGCGCCACAACGCTCGGTCCTCTGCCTTCCGCATCCAGTCCCCCCCAGCCACGTTCTTTAGGTCGTCGGTCCACCTGGCAGGGATAGGGATGTTCGCCGCTCGTAATTCCGACTGGTTTCCAAGCGCTTCTCAGTAGTTCTCAGAGATGGCGTGCTTGTATAGCGACTGGCGATTGACATCCATTGCAATCTTGCAGTCCAATTGCCAGCAAACCGTGGGTGGGTGCGGGGTGCGGGTGAGGAATCTTAAATTGGCGGGGGGTGGTGAGTGGCCGTTCTGGGTGCCTAGTACGAGTTTGACACTTACGAATACTTTAATAGTTTTCGTCGACTTTCATTCATAAATCAGTAGCGCCCCTGGCGGATACAAGGAGGAACTGCTGATTTATGAATGAAAGTCGACGAAAACTATGAAAGTATTCGTAAGTATCAAACTCGTACTAGGCCCCCTGTACGATAGTACTATTAGATATTCTGTGCCCATGGTTTAATAGCCAAGAGCCTCGATCTACATTATCTGAGGAGGCTCGCGTTGGATAGCTGGGTCAAGGGCTTGATACAGAAAGCGGTAATCCTGGACACGGCGCGTGTCGTCAGGTAGTTCCTCTCTCTGAGGCCCTGACATCGGTCCATCGGTAGTTTGGACCTTGTTCTCGATGCCAGTGGGCTACTATTTTTAATATTTTTAATGATTTTTTATACAACATGTTATTGAATTAACTTTAGTAGTAGTAGAGCTCCTTTGTGAAAGAGCTCGTCCGGGGAAGTACTACCATCGTACCTACTTCTCCGCCAAATAGTGATGCTTGCATGGCTGTGTGAAGGGTACGGGTGCCGGTGAAATTACAATCACATGAGACTTTCCATCTTCATGTCTCAGTTTGGCGAACCGACTTGCGGTACCATTTAGGCAACAGCTTAGGTGGTATTTAAGTTGTTATGGGCAAACGTAACCACTTAACATCAGGTGGGCCTTTAGCTCGTTTCGCCATCCTATCCTATAAAAAAAAACTCAAAACCTGAAACTACTACTACTGGCACTAGCCGCGGTCAGTCTGTTTCGTTACACATCGAGACCCCTTCGTGCCTCGGAGAGCACGTAAAGCCGTCGGTCCTGCGCCTGATCTCTCTCCAGTCGTGTCGGATTGCCGTCCCATCGGATTATGAGAGTGAGGGAATAGAGAATGCACATGTGTTTGCGCACACACTTGTGCACTATAATATGTCTCGCGCAGATGGCTAGTCTCCATTGAGATTGGCCGCCGTGACCGAAATTCGGCCGGGAGGACAATATTATGACCATGGTATAATAATACCAGGTAGTCTCTTCCCGTAACAGCTATGTCACGTGATTGCCTCCGATAGCGGGCTGTTAGCGTGAGACTTGTCAGTTTGATGTGCTGCCACTTTGTGAAAATAAATTACCCGAGCAAAATGCATTTTTTTATTTACTTTCTTCTACAAAGAATCACTTTTTAACTAGTAATTTAATATAGTTTCCTTTATTAACTAATTAGATGAATAACACGCGATAACAAATAGTTAGACTAGTTAGGAATTTATTTTATATTCATTATGAACAAAAATCTCCTTAAGTATATTGAAGATATCAATCAATGGCAGCACTGATCGTGACGTAGCTTGGAGGCATCGCGCTGTCATTGCGGGAAGAGAATACCTGGTGAAACATCTTATTATACCATGATTATGACGACGTCTGTGGTCTAGTGGTTCGAGGGTCGGACTGCTGATCACGAAGTCGTGGGTTCGACTCCCACAGGACACAAATATTTGTGTGATGAACATAAGTTTTTGTATTGGTCTGGGTGTTTCTTATGTATTATAAGTATGTATTTACAAAAAAAAGTATATAAGTATTATATCCATTGTCTAGAACCCATATCACAAGCTCTGCTTAGTTTGGGACTAGATGGTGCTGTGTAAAAATGTCCCGAAGAAGATATTAAAAGTTGTTCATAATGATGAGTACAATGACCCCTTTAGGGGAATGTGGCGCCCCCATCATTTATCTAAAATTAGTTTTTAACGATTGAAGTACAGGTACTGTAGTTTAATCGTAAACTATTAACTCTGTAAATTATAGTTCGCTGAGTTGTAGATGGAAAAAGTGCGAAAAACGGCCACTTTTGGCACTTTTTCTATCTACAACTACAGCGAACTTTATTTTACAGAGTTAATACTTTCTGATTAAACTACAGTACCTGTTCTTCAATTGTTATAAACGAATTTTCGATAAATGATGTATTCCGCCAGTAATAATTGCTTTACTTATGGGGCGCCAAGGTTTTCAGTTTTAATAAAATGTTCACTTACAGATACGTCCGACATCTGGACATGACGGTGTTATCTGTCCACATCAAGACCAAGCTCTGTCAAGTGGTGGAAGCCATGATGAGGAGAAGAGATGACCTTGCATTTAGACAGGTACGTTTATTTTTCTTAAACAAAACTAGAGCTGATCTAAAATGTAGTTGAGAATTGTAGATGCGTCTGCGCAGATAGGAAATCTGGAATAGGAGGAATGGTATATGATTATTACTCAAAATTAACATTTTCTTACTACGATTTTCAGAAAGACTAGAAATAACACGATTTGTTAAAAATTAAATAAATAAATCGATACACGCTTTTAAAGTTTTTGGAGATATTGTGTTTGTATTTTGGTTTTTTTGTGAACGTTTTCTGCCCTTTTCATGCGAAACAGACATTGTACTGACAAACAATCAATCAACGTCAAATGCTATGACGTCAGTGACCAGTAGTGTTGTCTCTGTCTAGTAAATAATTTTTAAACGGTTATAACTGTCTCGTTGGTCTAGTGGTTCGATTCCCGGGTTGGGCAAAGTGTTATTGGGTTTTTTCATTAGGAAATTCTCAGTAGCAGCCCGGAGTCTGGATTTGTGCCCGTTTCCCCCTTTTACAAGGCTCGCCCCTTATTACATGGGACTATAAAATAACTGGCGAAATGTGGGTACACCTCTGCCTACCCCTCCGGGGAAATACAGGCGTGATGTTATGTTATGTTATAACTTGGGGATTATTAAAACTATTTCGTGTTTCACTGTTGCTTATCTTTTTCTTGTAGTTTTCTGATTTCGAATAAAAAATAATATTTGAGTATTTATTGGTGATTTAGTTAATTTGGTTTTCTTTGGTAACTCGGAATAATCCATACAATCTTTGATAACAATTTTTTTTTAAATATCTTTGCCTTTCTCGAGGCTTCATTTTCTACACATGCATACGGGGACAGTTTTGGTTAGGAGATTGAAGTCTCAAGCTTAAAAAGCCATGTCACTGCACATGGCTTTTTACTACAAATAACAGACTTGCAACGTTTTATCGGACTTGGACCGAGTGTTGTGGCGCAACTTGGGAGAGGCCTATGTCCAGCAGTGGACTGCGATAGGCTGAATTGATGATGATGAACGTGTTATCTGTTCAACAGGAAATGAAGTTCCGCAACAAGATGGTGGAATACGTAACGGACTGGGTGTTGGGCACGAGTCATCAGATCGCGCCGCCATTACGCGCTGATGCAACGTCCATTACTAGGTAACAATAAAAGCTTTATAATAAAACAAGTTTAACCGGATTAACCAACAGAAGGATCCGTTTGGGCTGGGCAGCATTTGGCAAACTTCGCCAAGTCTTCTCGTCGCCTATACCGCAAAGTTTGAAGACAAAGGTCTTCAACCAGTGCGTCCTGCCAGTCATGACTTACGGTGCCGAGACGTGGACACTGACAGTTGGGCTAGTCCACAAGTTCAAAGTCGCTCAGCGAGCTATGGAGCGAGCTATGCTTGGAGTTTCTTTGAAAGATAAAATCCGTAACGAGATTATCCGGAGAAGAACCGGAGTGACCGACATAGCTTGTAGGATCAGTAAGCTGAAGTGGTAGTGGGCTGGCCATGTCTGTCGAAGGACCGATGGCTGCTGGAGCAGACGAGTCCTTGAGTGGAGACCGCGAATCGGCAAACGCAGCGTAGGGCGCCCCCCTGCCAGGTGGACCGACGACCTAAAGAACGTGGCTGGGGGGGACTGGATGCGGAAGGCAGAGGACCGAGTGTTGTGGCGCAACTTGGGAGAGGCCTATGTCCAGCTGTGGACTGCGATATGCTGAGTTGAACCGGATTATATCGCGTATATTATTTAGATTGGTTTCCTGACGTTTCGAAAGCTTTGCAGCGTTCGTGGTCGCAGGAAGACTAGGATGACAAGCGTCATTACAGATATTTCTAAATTTATTCTATCTTTTTATTCTACCGTACAATTTTTATTAATTAAAATCGTTTCGTTTAGTTTCGTTTCGATGCACGCAGTAATCACTCACAATGTCATTGTCTTTTACAGTGTTGCGTGCTGTTTGGGACTTGATTATTTTTAGGACTGGGTTCCAAACAGGTGGTAGCTGCCAACCTCTATTAAAATTAGGATGTGTTTTAATTTCAATAGCCCCACGCAGCATTCTAGGTACATATCGGTTTTCTTTCGCCAGGACTGGTGGTTTATCAAATCGAAGAAAACGGTTGGGTTTATTAAAAAAAAATGGTTGGTTAAAAAGCTTTATGTTCAAACCATAGACCAGTAAACCTAAATACGCCACGTAAACAAAGTTTTGCATGAGAACACAGTCGTAAAATGTTAGCGGGGGGCAAGGGATGGACATCGCGTCGTAATTGGTCGGCTCAAAAGTTCGGTAGTATGATTGGTGCCGCTTGCTGACGGGGTGACGTGACAGTGCTACTGCATATGCTTGGTGACCGGGGTATCCGGCTAAGTGGTGTCTTGAGCCTTATTGGTCTGTGGTTCAAACGTAACTCCGTTAAAGAAAAAAAAGGTTGATGAAAAAAACAAAACTACTGCGAACAAGAATCGAACTTGCTAACTCCTGTCAAGGACACCGTCGCCATATTAACTAAGCTACCGCTTCGATTCCGTCGAAATTTACATAAAAAACACCAACTTGCCCTTGTCACTAAAACGTAAGCTCATGGACATGTGCATTCTCCCCATCTTAACATATGGTGCACAGACATGGTCTTTGACCAACATCCAGAAGTCCAAACTCAAGGTTTGTCAAAGGGCCATGGAGCGCAGTATACTTGGTGTTAAATTAACAGACCGTGTTCGAAACACAATACTGCGCTCCAAAACGCAAATTGTTGACGTGGGTCAGAAGGTCGCCCAACTGAAGTGGGACTGGGCAGGACACGTTTGCCGTATGCCAAATGAGCTGTGGGCCCGTATAGCACAGGACTGGAGCCCTGAGACAGCGAAACGGGGTCGCGGCAGACCACACAGGAGATGGAGAGACGAGCTCGATGTCTTTCTCGATGACAGCTGGCAGGAGGCAGCACAGAACCGCGATAGATAGAAGGAATTGAGGGAGGCCTTTGCCCAGCAGTGGGATAGTACAGGCTAACAAAAAATATATTTTTTATTATTATTTTTTACGCATTTACGCATGCGAAGCGAAATCTAAAGATATAAATTGTGATACGATTTATATCTTTAACTTGCAACTAATAACTAACTACTAACTAACTTGTATTAATTTATGTTTATCATTGTTAATATCATATACCTTAGAATATTATTTTACATGTTCCTTCTACCCTCAGATACCTGGTCTGCTGCAGAGAGTTGGACCAAGCTTGTATGGAAGCAGTAGCATCATTGCTGAAGGGCTTACCTCTTCAACCTGAAGAGTCAGATAGGGGAGACCTGATGGAGGCTAAGAGTCAGCTGTTTCTCAAGTAAGTGCCACACATGTAGCATATTCAGATGATGAAAAAATTATAATTATTGAAACAAAAATTTCATATTCCAAAATCTAGTACCCTTTGTACTATCCCACTTATGATATCAGAGTTCATTTTTAAGGTTCCGTAGTTTCAACAAGGAACCCTTATAGTTTCGTCATGTCCGTCCGTCTGTCCGTCTGTCCTAATCCTTTACAGCTTAATAACTTCTACAGTTATAAACATAAGTAAATGAAATTTTGTTTAAAAATGGTCTGGATATAGATCTCAATTCTAAAAGAATAAAAAAATCTTGATTACGTATTTTAGGGGTGGCGCCCATACATGTGAAATGGGGATGAAAAATTTTTTTTCGCTGAACCCCCTCGTGTGGGGTATCATTGAATAGGTCTACTAAAATGAAGGTAATGTTTCATACATAACTTTTTTATCAGGTGTACCATCTGCGAAATACAGCCCGCCAAAGTGGCTTGCAATGTGTCCCCCCCTGCCATTTCTAAGCTATGCAACGTAAAAACTTATAATCTTCCACATATCCTTTATAAAAACTCTCTTTTAAAATTATTTCGAGTATAATGTGATTATAAATTTTTGAGTTATAGTAAGAAAACTGAAAAATACTTAAGACATCCTAGTTCATAGGTCATTGACCTTAGCGAAAAATGATCATAGCAAATAATGCTCCTTTAGTTACTACCTATTTAAAAAAAATCACAAAAAGTAACTTTGTGTTATATTGATATGACACACATCTTAAATTTAGCTTCTTAAATTCAGCGCTAGGTGGCGCTGGTTGCAAAAACTAAAATAGCAATGATTAATATTCGATTTGATTCGTTTGTAATTAGGAACCCTATAATACTGAGCATGGCCCGACATGCTCTTGACCGGTTTTTATTTTTGGTTTTACTACACATGTTATTTAAAACGGCTACTCAACCTTTATTTCTGGTGTCGATTTTCGAAAATTACATTGATTCTATGTGGTTATTAACCAAAATTAGATACGGTTTCCGCTACCTATCCACTTAAAGCGGAGAGGAGCGGTGTGGTGTTATGTTAACCAATAGAATTGCAAAAGGTTACGTGAATTATTCGCAGAACAAAGGTAACCGACATATCCCGAAGAATTGCCAAACTTAAGTGGCAGTGGGCGGGGCACATTGCTCGCAGAACGGATGGCCGATGGGGCAGTAAAGTTCTGGAGTGACGACCGCGTACTGGAAGGCGCAGCGTGGGTAGGCCCCCCACAAGGTGGACCGACGACCTGGTGAAGGTCGCGAGAATCCGCTGGATGCGGAAGGCGCAGGACCGGTCGTTGTGGCGATGCTTGGGGAAGGCCTATGTCCAGAAGTGGACGGCTTTCAGCTGAAATGATGATGATGACGAGAATTATTCGAAGTTCTATTGGTTAATATTTCTCCGCTCCGCTCTTCTTAGTAAAAACTAGGCTCTTCAATGTCATATGTTAAGAGGCTGACAGCACCCAAAAAATCAGACCTCTGCGGTCACTGTCGTTTCGTACAGAACTGAAAGAGAGGCAACGAGCCGAGGGACGTCGGATACGCCGCTCAATTTGAATGAAAATTAACAAAAAAAATTTTTTATAAGAAACTAAAAGCTTATTTGAAAAACGGAAACAACAAATGTTTAGATTATTATCTTTCTCAATTGTTTTCTTAATTTTATTTATAATATTTAGTAAATAATAAAGACTGTTTGCTTTAAAGCATGTTTTAAGAGGTTAGATTACAATTCTTTTCTATCGAGAAAACTTCAAGAAAACGTGTTTTGGGCACAATACATTTTCAGAAAATACGATCATGTTTAACATATATTTTTTTCACTGCCACAAACTGAATAGATACAGCTAAAATTGTTTTTAAAAGAAGCCTATTTGGGGTATTTGGCTGTTGTCAGCGTATTAACTCATGTGATTGTTTGTTTGTATTCAATTCATGAGATTTGACAGGAAACCTAGGATAATTTATCTATTTCTCTTCCGCAGGTACTTCACCCTCTTCATGAATCTTCTTAACGATTGCAACGAGGTAGAAATGGCTGAGGGTCCAGGAAGGCTGGAGACCCTCCGCAACGCTACCATACAAGCCATGTCCAATTTACTCAGTGCCAACATCGATTCCGGACTCATGCATAGCATTGGTATGATGTAACCTTCACCTGTATGAGTTATACTTTTTTCTCTTCTAGGGTTAAAACATCAAGAGATTCCCAACTTACTGGGATGACGAGTTTTGGATAATTTTTAAGGTTCCGTACCCGAAGAGTGCCAAACGAGACCCTTTTACTCTCGCTACGCTGTCCATCCGTCCGTCCGTCTGTCCGTCTGTCTGTCACAGTGATGTATCTTTTGAACGGTAATAGGTAACTGGCTGAAATTTTCTCAGAATATGTGTTGCTATGAGGTGTATCACGACAAATACTAAAAACAAAAAAAAGTCTAAAACCAAGGGTCCCCATACAAGAAACCTCAAAAACATGCATTTTTTTCAACGTTTTTGTTCCTGCTCTATCTTCAAAACGGTAATATAAACCAGCGTCAAACTTGTTCAGATTATAGTGCATGTTATGTAGTTTAGCAACAAATACTAAAAATAAGACAAACATAGACATATGTGGTGGTGCCTGCGTAAGAAAAAGAGATGCAAAAATTCATATTTCGCGCACGGTGCGTTGATGTCTTTTGATAAACTCTCGTAAATTAGATCAGTTTATATGGAGTATCAGGTCGTTGAGAGGTACGGAACCCTTACTGCGCGAGTCCGACTCGCACTTGGCCGGTTTTTATTTTCTCAGTACGAGAAGGCTACGGCCTTAGTCCACCACGCTGGCCTAGTGCGGGTTGGCGGACTACACACACCATTGAGAACTGTATGGAGCACTCTCAGGTGTGCAGGTTTCCTCACGATGTTTTCCTTCACCGTTAAAGCAAGTGATAATCGAATATAAATCCGCACATGAATTCGAAAAGTCAGAGCTGAGGGCCGGGATCGAACTCACACCCTCCTGCATGAAAGGCAAGCGTTCAACCACTAGGTCACTGCTTATAATATACAACAATTATGTCATTAAATCTTGATGTTGGATTGTTAAATAATAAATAATTAACGCTGCTGCCCATCCTCTGGTGAATCCCTTAGTCGCCTTTTACGACACCCATGAGAAGAGATAGGGGTGGTGTAATTCTTTATTTCCGGCACCACATGGAACAGCCGTTTGTATCATCATCATCATTTCAGCCGTAAGACGTCCACTGCTGGACACAGGCCTCCCCCAAGCATATATTGGGGGGATATGCCATAATCGCCACGCTTGGCAGGCGGGTTGGCGATCGCAGTTGGTTGTTTAAATACTCAGAGAACTCTGTTGCCCATCCTCTGGTGAATCCCTTAGTCGCTTTTTACGACACCCATGAGAAGAGATAGGGGTGGTGTAATTCTTTATTTCCGGCACCACACGGAACAGCCGTTTGTATACCATACCTATTTTCTCTCTGCCCAGATCTGGGCTACCATCGTGACCTACAAACGCGGGCCGCCTTCATGGAGGTCCTCACAAAGATCCTACAACAAGGCACGGAGTTCGACACCCTCGCGGAGACGGTCCTCGCTGACAGGTTCGAACAACTGGTGCAACTCGTGACCATGATCTCTGATAAGGTAAGACTCGCAGATCCTGGTAACTTGAAATTATTTTTCAACACTTGCTCGTAAAGTGGCTCTTATTGCATCGCTTTTAGGTTCATAATGTAGCTTATAACGCACGCGTGCTTTTTAGGGTTCCGTACCCGAAGGGTGCCAAACGGGACCCTATTACTCTCGCTACGCTGTCCGTCCGTCCGTCCGTCCGTCCGTCCGTCCGTCCGTCCGTCCGTCCGTCCGTCCGTCTGTCTGTCTGTCACAGGGCTGTATCTTTTGAACGGTAATAGGTAACCGGTTGAAATTTTCTCAGAAATTGTGTTGCTATGAGGTGTATCACGACAAATAGTTAAAAAAAAAGTCTAAAACCAAAGGGAACCATACAAGAAACCTCAAAAAACATGCATTTTTATCAACGTTTTTGTTCCTGCTCTATCTTCAAAACGGTAATATATACCAGCGTCAAACTTGGTTAGATTATAGTGCATATAATGTAGTTTAGCAACAAATACTTAAAATAAGACAAACATAGACATATGTGGTGGTACCTGCGTAAGAAAGACATGCAAAAAATCATATTTCGCGCAATGTGCGTTGATGTCTTTTGATAAACTCTCGTAAATTAAATCGGTTTTTATGGGGTATCAGGTCGTTGAGAGGTACGGAACCCTTACTGCGCGAGTCCGACTCGCACTTGTTTTTTCATTATATTATTGCACTAGTGCTTTTTACTTTACAGTTTATTTTTAAATCGCAGCGAAGAGTTTTTATGCCTGAACTAAATTAAACATTTTTGGGAATAATCTACTGTATTAATTAAAATATGCTAAATAAACATTTCATTTCGTCAAATTATTAATTTTTGTCAACAAATTAATATTAATTTGTGTATTTAATAAAAAAAAAACAATTTATAATATTATTTATATTAGGCTGTTTGGGGTTTCCTTCGACCACCTGCGCGCGCATAGCTGTATGTCACCGTGCGGTTACATTACAGTAATCCGCGCGCCATTTTTGACAAATTCAATATTTGTCTAAAATGTATGTTTTTTTCCTCGCAAGTGTGTTTAAAAACGTCGTATGACACGACATTGACTATTATACTCTCGGCTCCATTACGCCCTCGCCTTCGGCTCGGACTGCAATCCAGCCTCGAGTATAATAGTCAACTTAGCTCACTTGTATCATAGACCCTCACTTCATACCCCGCAAGCTCCCGGTACGAGTGTTCCGGGACCGTGGGGGTATGAATTATACTCTCGGATTTATTACGCCCTTGCCTTCGACCACAGAAATAGATAGAATGGAAAAGTGGGCAGGGCGCGCGTGCCAACACTCTGCACCATAGTCCAGTGCATTTCAAAGACTTTCTCAGTACGCCTTATGACTTGTTTCTGTAAATACTGTAACAAAAACCCGCTTATTGTGCTGTTTCTAACTGCAGAAATAAAAGCTGTAAAGTTATTATTATTATTATTTGTATGTCTTTATTTAATCACGGCTCATCCTCCGTCAGGAAGATATCTGGACCTTTAGAAGGCTTGCCAGAGGACACAGGTCAAGCTAGCAGTCGCCCCTTTGACAAATTTACTCTATGATGGGATGGGACACGAACCGAAGACAGTCCACAGCTGCACTTTTTTTAAGCTATTGCATAGCTTCTATCGCGGGCCTTGAGCGTGGAGACCGAATCCAGAAATTCCGTAACGAAAATAACCTAACACCCCCCACTCCGACCGGCACAGCGGTGATACTTTTTAGTTTTGCCATCGATCGATGAATAGCGGAACTTTTAATGACTTTTTGAAATATCACGCTTGTCTCTTTAGTTCTGCAAATCGCCTCTAGGTGGCATTGGTTGTATCGGCGTTACTGCGCATGCGTAATCCCCCTCTTCGCCCCGCAATCTGGTGACTCATGCCTGCTTAGAGTTTCGGCGTTAGGGCACCTCCTCTTTGTATTTACATAAAAAATGCTATGCAATAGCTTTACCGCGGCAGTCTCCGAGTGCCACACGTCTTTTTTTTATAGTATAGGATGGCGAAACGAGCTAAAAGCCCACCTGATGTTAAGCGGTTACCTTTGCCCATGACAACGGCCTAACTAACCACCTAGGCTGCAACTGATTTGATTAAAGTTAATGTTTAAAAATTAATGACGTCAATATGTAAGGCTTAGTTTGTTCGAAAGTTGCCACGCATGAATCGCAAGTAAAATTGTGATTACAACCATTCTATCTCTCTATTTCTGTGCCTTCGACTCAGGATGCAATCCAGCCTCGAGTATAATGAACATCTTAGCTCATTTGTATCATAATGTACTATTAATCTAATATCCCACTTTTTATTCCATAGGGTGAGCTCCCAATAGCGATGGCCCTCGCCAACGTGGTGAGCACATCTCAGATGGATGAGCTGGCTCGTGTGTTCGTCACACTGTTTGACGCCAAGCATCTGTTGGCGCCGCTGCTATGGAACATCTTCTATAGGGAAGTTGAGGTGGGTATGGATGTCCTCTGCTAGATCTATGTCTATACCTTCTCCAAGAAACAGCCAAGTGTATTGAACCGTTTTGTGACGTAGGACAATCCTCGTGGAGACACTCCGTCGGGGAAGCCGGAGCCAATGGAGTTGATTAGTTAAAGAATACTACCTTTCCAAATAGATTGTAATTTATTAAGACATTGCCTATGGTGTTCGTTGGCCTAGAGAAGGCGTACGACAGAGTACCCCGCGAGGTCTTGTGGTGGGCGCTGAAAGAGAATGGTGTGCCTGCAAAGTATGTGGAGTTAATTCGTGCTATGTACAGCCAATCCAGTACCCACGTTCGGTCGGCCGCTGGCAACACCGACGAGTTCAGTGTGGCTGTAGGCTTGCACCAAGGGTCGGCTCTAAGACCTTACCTCTTCTTGTTGATAATAGATGCTTTGACATCAGAAATCCAGGAAGAGGCACCCTGGTGCATGCTGTTTGCTGACGACATTGTCCTTGTTGGTGAAGATGGACTTGAGGTCCAGAGTAGATTGGCGAAATGGCAACAAAATCTGGAGAACGTTGGCTTGAAAATCAGCAGAACTAAAACGGAATACATGTTCTGCGATTTCGGCGGTCTTTCCGATTTTGTTGCTATTGCGCTAGATGGCGTGCCCTTGCCAGTCTGCTCCGACTTTCGGTACCTCGGTTCACTTGTGCAAAGCGATGGCGAAATAGACCGGACAGTCAAGCACCGAATTAACACAGGATGGTTGAAATGGCGGCAGGTCACGGGAACTACATGTGACTATAGAATTCCTCTTGAACTGAAGGGGAAAATCTATAAGACCATGATAAGACCTGCTGTCCTGTATGGATCGGAATGTTGGGCTACGAAAGGAATTAATGAAAGGCAAGTGCATGCAGCTGAGATGAGAATGGTAAGAGGAATGTGTGGTGTAACGAGAATGGATAGGATAAGGAATGAATATGTAAGAGGGAGTCTGAAAGTAGCTCCAGTGACAGAGAAGTTAAGTAGCAATAGACTTTCATGGTATGGACATGTGATGAGGAGGAATGAGGAGCATGTTACGAGGAAAGTTTTAAGTATGAATGTTGATGGCTATAAGAAAAGAGGGAGACCTAAGAAAATATGGATGGATTGTGTGAAAGATGATATGAATAGAAAGAAAGTGAACACGGAGATGACGGCTGATAGAGATGTATGGAAGAAAAAAACATGCTGCGCCGACCCCAAATAAATTGGGATAAGGGCAGGAGGATGATGATTGCCTATGTTTCCAATCTCTATTCTAAATTGTAAGATTATTTATGTATGTATATTATATAAATTTATGATACCTATATGTGTAATAAATTTTGTGCTATTTATTTATTTTAGTTTATCAACATGCAGTAGTACGCCACGGACTGCCCCCATTATCTAGATCTTACGTCTTCTTTGTCCATCCAAAGGTTGTCTGGAAGATATCGCTTTTAGCGACAAGACCGCCCATGTACCCGTAATTTATACGTTGTTCCTGTTTACTACTATTTTCATGGTGTACAATAAAGTATATTCTATCTATCTATTCTCTTTTTCACAAACTTAACTTATTTTGAACAATTGCTCTTTTTTACTAATAGTAGATAAGAGAAAAGGATGGCAACAATATTAGCACTGTAAAATTAGTTTACGTGTTACACTTCCTCTTATTTTTAGTCGGCACGTTCAGAGATTACTCCGACAAATTTGACAGCACTAAAATTGTTGCCATCCCTTTCTTGTGTATACTGTTAGTAAAAGATAGCGATAGTTTAAAATTAGTTTAGTTTGTGAACAAGATAATCAACACCAGTGTTGGACTCTTACCGATTAAAACCACCAAGGTGTTCCTCTAACCACCATTAGCCGGGGGCTTTGGATAGGCTCTGCATACTCCTACCACCCTCGGCAGGTCCCAGTTCACCCTAGCAGGCGAGCCGCTTCTCCCCGTGTGACCTAACCAAATATAAACCTGCCACCAAACTGAGTTAATCAGTGTATTTAAAAACTGTTATGGTTTTCTTATAAAATTTGCAAATGCCTAAGAAAAATTAATAAAAATAATTGCTAACTGTGCTTTCAACACCAGAGAGAATTTTTTTTTTTTTTTTTTAGTTTAGTATTGTCCCAGTTAAATCAGCCACACTAACCCACAGTTTCCGAAAGGCTGGTCAACGCAAAAATTTACTAATCAGCTGTCAAATCTCTGGTCAAGCGTTGTGATTGGTTGTTAACATTTTTGCCGGCCAATCACGAGCTGTCATGAGATTTGACAACAGATCAAATTGATCAGCCTTCCAGAAACTGGGGATTAATTATATATTTTGTTATTGACAGTATAGAATCCTAAGTGCGTTTGTGTTAAGAAGAGCACTAATAAAATAAAATATTAAATGTGTTTTCTGGCCTTTTATACACCTAAACATGCTCTACATCAAAAAATCTAAATCAAAAATCATCATTCCCCATCTCCAGGTTTCCGACTGCATGCAGACCCTCTTCCGAGGCAACTCCCTCGGAAGCAAGATCATGGCCTTCTGCTTCAAGATATACGGCTACGGATACCTTCAGAACCTCCTGGAACCTCTCATCACTGCACTCCTGGACCAGGCTGATGAACGAAGCGATATTAGCTTCGAGGTGGATCCGGCCAGGTAGATATAAATAAAATAAATATTTTTGGGACATTTTTACACAGCACCATCTAGTCCCAAACTAAGCAGAGCTTGTGCTATGGGTACTAGACAATGGATATAATAATAATTTTTTCTTTTTTGTAAATACATACTTATACAACACAAACACTTATGTTCATCACAAAAATATTTGTGTCCTGTGGGAATCGAACCCACGACCTCGTGATCAGCAGTCCGACCCTCGAACCACTAGACCACAGATGTCGTCGTCGTCGTCGTTATATAGGAGTATATTCTCTTCATCAATACCAAGGTCATGGCCTTTTGCTTCTAGATCTAATGATACCTCCAGAATCTGCTGGAACAGCTCGTCACAGCTCCAATCAGTAAAAAAAACGATTCTTTGCATTTCTTTCTGAACTTACCTACATTTCTGTAATGATAACTTCATTTTTTTCCTTCCCTGGTCCAATATTTGACGTCTGGCTTCCTCACTGTTCTACGCCAAGTTGTCCTGTCTTGATTCAAAGATTTATTGCATACTAAGTGTAGGTACATGATTGGTGTTACATTTTGTTTTGGTGCTTAAAACTTACTTGGGTTGTCGGTTCTGGCAATTGAGCTTGCTTGAGGCCTCTTTCTATGTTTGACCACACGATACCCAGTTGTCGACCGGTTCGGTTTGTTATCTCGTTTCGTCTGATGATTCACCCAACAAGAGAAAAAGAGATAACAAACCGAATCCGGCTGATGCTCGCGTCATGCTCGTGAACGGGTGCCGTCTGTCGGGACAGGTCAGCTCCTACGTACTATGGCAACTCTTTTTACCTTTATTTCTCACTTTTAAAGTCTTGTTTATTTCTGTCATTAGCCTAAATTATACTGACATTATTTGAATGAACTTGATGTAATAAACAATAACCTATTTAAAAAAGAGTATATCCATGGAGTTTCTTGCCGTTTCTTCTCCATAGGACCCACAATTTGAACCGTGCAACTAGAGCCTGACGTTTCAAAAGTGTATGTAATTAGGTTAATTTGAAAAAAAAAAAAAAAAAAATTTGAGTCGGTCGACAATTGGTTATCCTGGTTCTGAATCGGGGAGCAGATCATATTTTTGTAATGTTAACGTTACTAATAATGAAATAAAAAACTCGATTTATTCTCTTTTCTTGAAACAGGTTGGACCCAAACCAGGACATAGAAATGAACAGGTCTAACCTCATAGACTTGACAAAGGAAGTGTTCGACAGGATAGTGAACTCTGCCGACAAGTTTCCCCCTCAGCTGCGCAGCATGTGCCACTGTTTATATCAGGTGAGTCATAGCATTATAGAACAGTCAGCTCGTTAGTCTCACTTCTGGCCACGAGCCTCTTCTCAGAATGAGAATATGTGCTTGCTTGTGAGAATTTATTCTTATCTATTTAAAATGAACTAAACCTTATAGGATGTTTTTGGATCCAGTAAGATTGCTTAAGTAGGCCACACAACAGAAATACGCGACTCATGCAAGTTTACATCGCCATAATTTTCTTGTCAATTGTTAGATTTATTTATTTATTTTAATTCTTTATGCACAACTGGGTACAAAGGCGGTCTTAACACCATAGGCGTTCTCTACCAGGCAACCTTAGGGTAATGCAGAGGCAAAGAAGAATATATTTGTGGTGTAGCTACATTTAAAAAAAAGCCCCTCATTAAGATTTTTTTTTATAAAAACGTAGAGTCCAGTATATAGACAGAGCCCTTATAAAGGATAGGGCTTTTGCAAATGGTCTGCGTTTGGACTGCAAACTAGCTGCATAACAGCATTTTACATGCGGTTTTGTGCAGTTGACATAACTAACGCACAGACCTATAAGATTCAAGACGCCCCTTTTTTAATTCTTAAGGACTTGCATTACTTAGCCGGTCACCAAGCTTATTGAGAAGCACTGCATAACATTCACCTTTTTTTTTTTCGTGGGGAAAATCCTCATGGACGCACTCCGCCCGGGGAAGGCGGAGCCAGTGTCCGACTCTTACCGACTAAAAACCACCACGGTGTTCCTCTACCGACCCTTGGCCGGGGGCGTGAGAAATACTCCCGTATTCGCCCAACCATCCCCGGCAGGTCCCGGCTCGCCACTAACAAGCGAGCCCCTTCATAACATTCGCCCTGCCGCTAATCGGGATTTCACTCCGTCAGCGAGCGCCACCAAACATACCACCGAACTTTTGTGCCGACCAATCATAACGCGCCGTCCGGCTCCTGTCCCCCGCCAACATTTTACGACTGTATTCTCATGCAAAGCTTTGTTTATGCGGCGTCTTGAAGCTTTAGCTCTAGAATTTTGCAGTCCGCTTGTAGTCGACGTGCAGTTCGAACGACTGAAGACTGTCAAGAGTTTCAATACGTGGTAGACTAAGGCGTGAATACTTCTCATTCTGAGAAGAGGCCCGTGCCCAGCAGTGGGACAGTTATGTATGTATGCATTTGAGGGCCAGGGTTGGTAACGTAACTAGTATTTTGTTCAGGTGCTCAGCAAGAGGTTCGCGCAGTTCCCGCAGACGAGTGTCGGCGCTGTCGGCACTGTACTGTTCTTGAGATTCATCAACCCTGCTATTGGTATGTTTGTTGTAACAATTAATGCTATATTACCACGTTTTTGTTAACTCGCTTTTAATCATATCTGTCTGTTCGGTACAAATTTTGCAATCGATTTTAAATCAACTTCCCAATGAGCTAGAGACTTGAAACTTTAAACATAGCTCGGGACTGGATGACAATGCAATATTAACTCGCCTTCTTTTTAAAAATGTTGTAAAAAAATCTTTCATCCATTTATTCAGGGTTCTGTACCCAAAGGGTGCCAACGGGACCCTATTACTCTGCCTACGCTGTCTGTGTCGGTCTGTCTGTTACAGAGCTGTATCTCTTTTACCGTAGTAGGTAGGCAGTTGCAATTGGCTAAACCTCAAAACACCGCATACGCGTGAGTTCGCTCAGGTGAGGACAACACCTACCTAGAACTACGACTTTTTAGGCGTTGTCCTAATACAACGCGACTATGCGAGCAACGGAAGTTGGCGAAAATTTTGTTCGTGCGAGCCCGCGATCAAACATAAGGCGTTATCCTAATACAACGGGACCATCGCAACCTCGCGCGAATCTCGTTCGCTCACTTTGACATGACATTATTCGCGTGATGACATCCTGCGAATGCTAATCAGGACACCTGTTCGTCACCGGTACGATTGACCGCGGGCTCGCATGAACACAATACGCGCGAACTTGCGATGGTCGCGTAGTCGCTTTGTATTAGGACAACGCCTAAAGGTGTCGATTAGATGTCCTTATTAACATTCGCGCGATAATGCCAAGTCCAGAACGAATAGCAGAACAACATTCAGGCGAACTTGCGATGGTTGCGTAGTCAGTTTGTATTAGGTCAACGCCTTACACGTCTCGAATATTCGATGGTCCTTCTTCGATATCGGTTTTTTCACACGGATAAAGGTCGCACGTATCGTGTGGACCAAATACACGAGTGTGAAAATACGTATCGAAGTAAATGATAAATGTTTTTTTTATTTCTGTGAACAGATCTTTAAAGGATACTTTTACAAGTCATGTTTTTTAGTTCGAGATGGCGCCGATATTTCCTATCTCACTATCTCTGAGAATAAATCTCAAACTCAGAGGTCGAGGTCGCATTTAAAGTCCAGACATTGTGATATAAAAAATGCGGGTGTAAACACCTAGGGCAACGTCTGGAATGACCTTTTGAGGAAAGAGCCATAGCAGCTTTGAGTTGATCTGTCCTAACCGACGGCATAAACCAGCCATCATGTAGCTCAACTATCAGATTTTAGAGGGGTCTCAAGTATTCGCAAGAAACTCAATGAATAATTCATCGAAAAATTGAGGCAAAAGAAATGAGTAGTGCTTATAATAATTACCACCCTAGGCAAGCAGCCTGGCATAGTAACGTTCTATTTTTAATTCCCACAGTTTCTCCCCAAGAAATGGGCATAGTGAACCGCCCTGTACCCTCCCATGTCAAACGAGGGTTGATGCTGATGTCCAAAATCCTGCAAAACATCGCCAACCACGTGGAGTTCTCCAAGGAACAACATATGCTGCCTTTCAACCACTTCTTGAGGGCGCACTTTGAGGCTGGACGCAAGTGAGTTGATCTTGTATTAAAGATTTTATTTAACTTATTTCGTTGCCTGTCCGTCTGTAACTAATCTTGCAAGTTTTTTTTATATCGTAAGGGGGCAAATGAGTAAGCAGGTCTCCTGATGGTAAGCAATATTTGCCGCCTATGGACACCCATAACACCATGGGAGTCGCCGATGCGTTGTCGACCTTTTAAAAAGACGTATGGTCTTTTCATGAAGGCTTCCATGTCGAATTATGTACATTTCGAGTTGGACTCCATTATTTGAATAGGCTGAAACTTTGTATACACAAATATATACAATACTCGCTACGGATCTTTGTATCTCTGAAGTTAGTTATGAGTAGTTATGACTTCTATGCCATCATGAGGAAAAGAGCCGCATCAGTAATGGAAACGATGCGAGGAAATTTCCAACAGCATCCTAAAAACATTAATTCAGAAAGTGGAATACCCATTCATTGAGCACTGTTCTCTCTTTCATATTTGCACATATCGACCAGCTGCTCAAAACCACTTTTATATAAGAAATAGAAAAATGAAATATGTACAATATTTTTTAGAATATCATTTTAATCAACTCAGCCTATCGTAGTCCACTGCTGGACATAGGCCTCTCCCAAGTTGTGCCACAGTGCTCGGTCCTCTGCCTTCCGCATCCAGTCCCCCATCCACGTTCTTTAGGTCGTCGGTCCACCTGGCAGGGGGGCGCCCTACGCTGCGTTTGCCGATTCGCGGTCTCCACTCGAGGACTCGTCTGCTCCAGCGGCCTTCGGTCCTTCGACAGACATGGCCAGCCCACTGCCACTTCAGCTTACTGATCCTACAAGCTATGTCGGTCACTGCGGTTCTTTTCCGGATAATCTCGTTACGGATTTTATCCTTCAAAGAAACTCCAAGCATAGCTCGCTCCATAGTTCGCTGAGCGACTTTGAATTTGTGGACTAGCCCAACTGTCAGTGTCCACGTCTTGGCACCGTAAGTCATGACAGGCAGGACGCACTGGTTGAAGACCTTTGTCTTCAAACTTTGCGAATATCATTTACTAACATAGATTTTAAGATCTTGATTGTCAAGTCCGAAATAAAGATTTTATTATTATTAATAAAGCGCTGCGGGGAACGCGTGAGGTATAGTTCCTCGCCGTTGATTAGCAAAGGAGCTACCGAAGGATCTTCAGTCGTTGCTGTTGCTTTCGTCTATACTAACGTCCCGTTGACAACAGCTGTGTCGAATTGTTTTGTTATTATTGCTATATGTTTGTGTTAAGTTTTATTCATGAGTTAGCTTTACTTGTTGTGTTTCGTGTTAAATTATATTATTAAATTCGGCACTTTGTTATTCTTGTATCTACTTGTGAAATGTAGCAACCACACTAGCTGGGGAAGTACTGACACCAATACTAGGGGTGAGGTTACTGTTTCATTTCTTTTTTATTGTCTAACAACCTTCTCTATCTCAATAGGGGCAATTCCCCAACTTTTGTTACAAGTTTTCTCCAAGATGTGGTAGACATTACTTTCTGCACGAGCCCATTACTACAATGCGTTAAGAAGTGTCTATTTTCAGAGGAGGCGTCCATTTCTGACCACAAATACATCAGGTTTAACTTAACTCACTTCGTGGTGAGAGAGACCGGAAACCTTTCGACCGGACTTTCAAATCCAACTTGCTATCGGTCAATAGATGCGTGAACTGGAGAACCTTCTGACAATTCTTCTAGAATTGTTTTGCCTATTCCTTTAGCTTTATCTTAGATATTTTTTTCTATCAAGCGAATAATTCAAATCATGTTTCTATCTTCTCGCAGCGCAAGACTAAATGTTAAACTTTCATGTGGTACAGTAATACACATCAACATCATCAACTCAGCGTATCGCAGTCCACTGCTGGACATAGGCCTCTCCCAAGTTGCGCCACAAAACTCGGTTCTCTGCCTTCCGCATCCAGTCCCCCCCAGTAACTTTCTTCAGGTCGTAGATCCACCTGGTGGGGGGGCGCCCTACGCTGCGTTTGCCGATACGCGGTCTCCAGTAGTACACAATACACATTAAATATGGCCCACCGATATACCTGCGCAGGGTATAACAACACCAGGTAGTCTCTTCTCGTGACAGCTAGGTCACGTGATTGCCTCCGTACTGCGTCATCGGCCGTGGAGCCAATAGCGGGCTGCTAGCGTGACACTTGTCAGTTTGATGTGCTGCCACTGTGAAAATAAATTACCCCAGCAAAATGCATTTTTTCATTTACTTTCTTCTATAAAGTATCATTTTTTAACTAGTAATTTAATATAGTTTCCTTTATTAACTAATTAGACGAATAACACGAGATAACAAATAGTTAGGCTAGTTAGGAATTTATTTTATATTCATTATGAACAAAAATCTCCTTAAGTATATTGAAGATATCAATCAATGGCAGCACTGATCGTGACGTAGCTTGGAGGCATCGCGCTGTCATTGCGGGAAGAGAATACCTGGTGAAACATCTTATTATACCATGTACCTGCGTAGATGACATAATTTAAGTACGCGGGAAATTGGCTAACCAATCAGAAATCACAATCGCTGCTCGCCAAAAGTCTCAGCCGCTGACGCTAGAGTACGAAAGCGTGTGAGCGAAATAGAAAAAGACGTTACGGCAATCAATTTAACACCTTATGGGCATTGCATAAGGTTGATTATATTTTTTTTATGTATCGGGTGTTTTCGTGTCTGCGCGAATGAAGATTGACGACGCGGCTTATTTTTGTGTCGTACTGTACATGTGTTATTGTTGTATGGTTTAGATTTATCCATACAAATATGTCACCAAATCCATCCGGCCGGGAAAAACCCGCTTAAACCTTTTTACTTGATCAAACGCCGTAGCCATTCAACCACGAACCCCCAATATCTCTTCTGTTCTCTTTGCACGAAAATAAAATCTACCTTCCATCCACCAGGTTCTTCATCAAAATCGCCTCGGACTGCGAGTCGATAGACCAAACATCACACAACCTATCCTTCATCAGCGACGCCAACGTGGTGGCGCTTCATCGACTGCTATGGAACCACCAGGAGAGGATAGGAGACTACCTGTCCTGCAGCCGCGACCACAAGGCCGTCGGCAGGAGACCGTTCGATAAGGTAGGTTCAAGGTTACGATAGGATTTTCAGAGCAGGAAAACTTCGCCTTCACACCCACACCCCTAACACTACCCCCACCACACACACACGTAATAATACACCTACACACATATACAGTTACCTTAAAAGTAATGTTTGTTTTCATTCATCCATCGCATTACGTGTCGAAAGACTGGATTCTGCAACACAGGGTATCGGAGTGTGGGATCCAATACTAGCTAAGCACTAGACAAAGTTGAGAGAGTTATTTTGTCCATTCTGTTCATCACCATCATTTCAGCCAAAAGACGTCCACTGCTGGACATAGGCCTCCCCAAGCATCGCCACAACGACAGATTTTGTCCATTCTATTAAGTTCAATAATTTCATAATCAGTTTTGAAGACAGCGGTGTGGATGGTGTTGAATCTATGACTTTTTGATTTCGTTTGTAATATGTAGGTATAAGTGAGTGCCAACAGTGTTGTTGCTGTGTATAGCTTACACAATAAAAAAACTGATTAAATAAAAAAATTGTTTTTGTTTTAGATGGCAACACTGCTCGCGTACTTAGGGCCTCCGGAACATAAACCGATAGAGTCGTAAGTATTTATAGGTTACAAAGTTTCTGACACTCGCAGATTTTATCCACAACGTGTTATTGAGATAAATGAAAACCTCTTAAGGGGTCATTGTACTCATCAGTATGAACAACTTTTACTATGGGACCAAGCCTGAAATCGCGAAAAAAATCAGCTGATCTCTACTTCATTTCCGTTTATGTGAACACGCGATTTCAGGGTTGGTCCCATAGTAAAAGTTGTTCTTACTGATGAGAACAATGACACCTTAAGGTGAATCCTACAGGGTAGTCCGCGAAATTCAAAATTTCTTGCGTTTTTTACAAATTGTAGTTGTATTTTGCGTTGTGTATAATTCGAAATATGATTCGCGGTAGTAACAACAATATATCTACTGAATAATACTCATAAAAAATATTAACCTAGCTCTATAAGCTGTACAAGCTCGATTATATTAATTTACGATCAAATTATCGATTATCGAGCTTCTAGAGCTTATAAAGCTAGGTTTATATTTTTTATAAGTATTATTCAGTAGATATATTGTTATTACTACCGCAAATAGTACTTTGATTGATATACAACTCAAAACAGAGCAAAAAACGCAAGTAATTTTGAATTTCGCGGGCTACCCTCTAGCATTCACCTTAAGAAGTTTTCAGTTATTTTAATAACACGTATAAGTATGACCGTCTTAATCTTAAAACTTTTAAATCAAGAAAACGCACATACAACGTCAGAACCAATAGTTGTAATTCATACAGAGTAATCTGATTGCCAACACTAAATATCTCCTTCTAACTCGTCCAATATGACTCTTACCCAGTCTCTCTTCCAGCACATCAAGCCTCCTCTTCTCCTCCTACGCCCGCTGGTCTTCCATCGACATCTCCTCGACCAACTTCGAGGAGTTCATAGTCAAACACAACATGCATAAGAAGGAGGAGTTTAAGAGCATTAAGAGCCTGAATATATTCTACCAGGCGGGGACGAGTAAGCTTGGGAATCCAGTGTTTTATTTCATTTCGAGGAGATATAAGTGAGTATCTTTTTGTAATGTATTTGATTGCTTGTCTGTAATTTGTATTGAGTGTTGGGTTTTTTCATTAGGAAATTCTCAGTAGCAGCCCGGAGTCTGGATTTGTGCCCGGTCAATGGCAATAGGCTCGCCCCCTGTTACATGGGACTATGACATAACTGGCGAAATGTGGGTGTACTGTATTACACCTCTGCCTACCCCTTCGGGGAAATACAGGCGTGATGTTATGTTATGTTGTATTTGATTGCTTTTTAGGGTTTCGTACCCGAAGGGTGCCAAACGGGACCTTATTACTCTTTACACGTCCTTCCGTCTGTCTGTCACAGGGCTGTATATTTTGAACGGTAATAGGTAACCAGTCTCAGAATATGTGTTACTATAACCCATATCACGATAAATACCAAAAATTTAAAAAAGTCTAAACCAAAAGGGGGTCCCCATACAAGAAACCTCGAAAAACATGCATTTTTTTCAAAGTTTTTGTTGTTGCTCTCTATCTTAAAAACGGTAATACATACCAGCGTCAAACTTGGTCTCATTATAGAGTATACTATGTAGTTTAGCAACAAATACTAAAAACAGGACAAACATAGACATATGGATCGCCATTGGCTAGTAGTTTATTAGCCAACTATCTAATAGTTCTCAACGGACCCTAAAACTAGCTCCTACATACATACATACATATTATCACGCCTGTTTCCCATTGGGGTAGGCAGAGACTATGGATTTCCACCTGCTACGATCCTGACACACCTCTTTCGCTTCATCTACGTCCATTAACCTCGTCATGCATGCTCGTCGGTTTAGAGAACTCTTAACCTGGCATTTTTTGAGAACATCCGCGATTTGATCGCGATACGTTCGCCGAGGTCGTCCCCTTCCAACTCTTCCATCCACACTCGCTTCTTATACTTGTTTCGTCAATCTCCTCTCGTCCATCCTCTCTATATGTCCAAACCATCTTAACATACCTTTCTCAATCTTTGTCACTACATCTTCTTTCACTCCACAACGCTCCCTTATCATGTTATTCCTTACTTTATCTCTCAAAGTTACACCACACATACTTCTCAAAGCTCTCATTTCTACTGCATTTATTCTGCTTTCATGTTTCTTCTGCCATACCCAACTTTCACTACCATACATAAGTGTAGGCACTAACACTCCCCCATGAACAGCCAGCCGTGCCTTTTCCGACACTTTGCGGCTAAACTAGCTCCTAGGACACATTTATATAATTTCATTTCACGTCTCTTGTCTTCCACAGAATCGGCGAAGTGAACGCAGACCTCCTGATCTACCACGTGATCTTGACCCTGAAGCCGTTCTGCCAGCAGCCCTTCGAGCTGATCGTGGACTTCACGCACACCAACTCTGACAACAGGTTCAGGTGATGATCATATTTTGTAGGCTAGGCTCGTTTACATCAGTCGATCTTAGAGCTATAGAACCTTCTAGTGAGTTTAGAATTTCAAATGATTTTTTCTTGAGCAACGACCTCTGTAGTTCCCTGTCCTTTATATATTCAGAGACGAATCTAAGCATGAACTCATGCTTCCAACTGTCAAAATGCAGTGATATTTGACAGTTGGAAGCATGAGTTCACGCTTAGATTCGTCTCTGAATGAAAGCCTTAGTGCCTGATTTTTTCTAGATTTTATAAAAATACAATTGGAATGCATTTATTTTAACTTTAGATTCCTTTTTTTTATATGAGATATAGATCTGCTCTTGACCGCAATCTAGACAGCTTTGTCAAGATGTGTTCGACGATGGAGGTCTTTAAGTCCTTTACAGCAGTTTTGTTTCTATCTACTTAGTAGATTTTCAAAATATCTCCTAAATTTTTTCAGTGTTATTTTTGTTTCTAGCTATTTATTTTTAAATATCAAACTCCTCTTGTAAAATATGGGGCTTCTTACTTTACTATAGTTATAATAAAACAAGTTTAACCGGAGTACATCGCGTATATTATTTAAATTGGTTTTCCTGACGTTTCGAAAGCTTTGCAGCGTTCGTGGTCGCAGTTAGACTAAGATGACAAGCGTCTTTACAGATATTTATAAAAACATATTTTTATCTACCGTACAATTTTTATTAATTATAATCGTTTCGATGCACGCAGTAATCACTCACAATATCATTATCTTTTACAGTGTTGCGTGCTGTTTGGGACTTGATTGATTATTTTTACTGGGTTCCAAACAGGAGTTAGCTGTTAACCATCTTCTCTATTAAAATTAGGATGTTTTTAGGAACACTGCAAAGCTTTCGAAACGTCAGGAAAACCAATGTAAATAATATACGCGATGTAATCCGGTTAAACTTGTTTTATTATAATGTGTAGTGATCGCGAAAACCTAAGAAATTATTTACTATAGTTCCCTTTATTCTGAGTTGAGTCCTTTAGTTTGAGTTTTGTTTCTACAACAACTTCGTAAAGTTCTAAAACACCCCTAAAGGATCAACTCCCATGGATTGTATGGTGTTACAGAGTCGTTTTGTATCGACTAATGTAAATGAGCGATATGATAGACACTGGTAACATCATTTTATCATCGTGCGAAGGTCGCATGACCAGATCCTCGCTAATAAATAAAGGACTTTATGGTCTCTTAAAAAAAGGATCCTTTTGCAGCATGTTGCCAGGTCTAAAATACTCTGCTTGTGAAAGTAGTCTGGTGCACTTAAAAAAATCGAATATCGGTACCAGGCATCGTATTATGAAGTACTATTCCTAGCCCACGGCTTCGCCCGCAGATGATTCGGTTTATCACAGAAAGACGTTATCTCGCATTCCTTGGAAATTGCTTCTCTTCCCGGGATAAAAAGTAGCCTATATGTTAATCTAGGTTATAGTTTATCTGTGTTACACATCCAAATCTATTCAGCCGTTTTAAGCGTTTATTACATAACACTGAATTCAGAAATCCTAATTAGGATTTAGGAAAGGAAATCAAGAAATAAGGAAAGTCTGATAAGAGTTAGGTCAGTGAATCAGGAGGTTCTCTTCCTAAATCCTAATTAGAATTTCTTAATTCAGAGTAATGTAAGAAGCGCTTTAGCGTGATTGAAAGACAAACAAACGTCCATATTTTTGCATGTATAATATTAGTAGGATTAGAGCTACTGCGAAAGAGAAATAGCCATGCAGGACGAATGGCACAATATTCCGCTCTCGCAGCGGACAACACTTCACTTCTCTAACACTTCAAGTATTTTAAAAGTTAACCGTGAGAAAAATAAGTGCACTGGACTAGAATTAATATTAATATTTTAGCCCAAAGCATACACGATACATTAACGGCCAAAATTAATATCCAATCTATCCACGATTTACCCTACTAGAGATAGAATTTTGACATATTTTGTATGGAGCTTATGTCAAATTCCTATCTCTAGTAGGGCAAATCATGGATAGATTGGATATTAATTTTAGCCGAAAGAGAACGAGCGATTAAGCCTGGACACAACCAAGTGATAATTTGTTGAGTTTTTAATAGTAGCTGGCAAAGTATCACATTTGCTTTGGGCAGCAACTCTGATTAAAGCTTATTTCTGTCTTAGCACTTGTTCTATACTATTTTTTTTACTCTACGGCTATGATGGTTATTTGAGGCTTTCAACGCAGAAGTGGCTTAACTTGCTTAAAGTTAGTTGGCTCAGCAATAAAACACAACACTGGTTGAAGACTCGGAACACTTTCAGGAGTCGACTAGTAAACAGCGATTGCACCGCATTCGGTAAGCCAAAGTCGCAGTCAATCTGCTAGGTTATTTACAACTGTTCCAAAGTGCCTTTCTGAATCTGTGAGAAAAGTAACCGAATCGTGTCCTCTAAACACTATTCACAAATCCGAAATTGAAAATTTACGATGGTTCTAGTGGTGGAATGAAACGTCAATTTACAGAAACTCTTGCGAGTCTCGGATTTGTGAACAGCGTTTAGTTAGAGGCGTGAGAGGACACCAGCGACCATACAGCCCAATAGACGCCTAATTTTGAAGATAATCAATCAATCAATCAATTCAGCCTATCGCAGTCCACTGCTGGACATAGGCCTCTCCCAAATGGCGCCACAACGCTCGGTCCTCTGCCTTCCGCATCCAGTCCCCCCCAGCCACGTTCTTTAGGTCGTCGGTCCACCTGGCAGGGGGGCGCCCTACGCTGCGTTTGCCGATTCGCGGTCTCCACTCAAGGACTCGTCTGCTCCAGTGGCCATCGGTCCTTCGACAGACATGGCCAGCCCACTGCCACTTCAGCTTACTGATCCTACAAGCTATGTCTATGAAGATAATGCGTACAATAAATTCTGCCACTAGCTGAAGCGGGGTACTGAAATCCGATTGGCACTACCAAGGCGGCTATTAGCTAATCACTAACGCGGTAGTTTTGACGGCTCATGTAAGTGTTCGAAACTGATTTGACGATTTCAAGTGGCGAATAGTGGCGTCCTACATTAGTGAAATTTCGTATATGTGTTGCAGACATCAGTCGCCTGTTATGAGGCGTCTATGGGCTGTGTGGTCGTTGGAGGACACGTCCGATAATTTTCTGCACTGATTTGGAAAAGTCACTTTCGGACGGTTGTGAATGAGCTAGCTGGTGTAAAATTAATGGGTTTGAACGAAACCGTTACAAAACTTGAACAGCCTCATCTAACCAACTACCAAACACATACTAATATCAGCACCATTTCAGAACGGATTTCCTCCAGAAATGGTTCACAGTGCTCCCAGAAGTAGCATACATCAACATCCACGCGTGCTACATATACAACTGCAACAGCTGGGTGCGGGAGTACACCAAGTTCCACGAGGCTATACTGGCGCCGCTCAGGGTGAGTTAGTCCACTGCTGGACATAGCAGTGCTTCCAGAAGTAGCATACATCAACATCCACGCGCATCCCTCGGGTACTGTTTATATTTCCGGGAAAGCTTATGTTTTAATCCGGGTTATGTTCTATCTGTTTGCCAAATTTCATCAAAAACGGTTCAACCGTTCTTGAGTTATAAATGCTGTAACTAACCCGACTTTGTTTAATACATTAAGATTTATTTTGACAGCTGCCTACTGTACTTACAGTTGTCCAACACGTACCGTAGGCCAAGTTATAATTTAGGTACATGTACGTGGGACACTCAGAAAGTTTTGCGAAACTAAAAAAAATTGTTCTATACGTACATATATTTTTATCAAATCTTTTCAAAGTACTTTCCACCAGCCTCTATACAAAGATTCATGCGCCTAAACCAGTTTTCAAAACACTTTTTCCAGTCCGCCGCAGACACCTCGTTTACAGCCTGCTCGAACGCAGCCAGCGCATCTTCCGGCGACGAAAATTGTATCCCTTTGAGCTGATTTTTTATTTTTGGGAATAAAAAGAAGTCACACGGTGCTAGATCAGGGCTGTAAGGAGGGTGACCCAGGAGTTTGACTGGCGTGCTGTCCAGGAAGTCCCTCGTTTTGAGTGCGGTGTGCGCAGGTGCATTGTCGTGGTGGAGCAGTAGCCCGCGGAGCCCTGTGTTTGGTCGCTTGTTGCTTATAACAGAGAAAACTTCTGGCAAACATTTGGTAGTATACCATTCGGCATTAATGCTTCTTTGATCCCGTAAGGGAATTGATACCAAGTGGCCAGTCAAATTAAAAAAGCTAGCGATCAAAATCTTACCCCCGCTTCTAGATCGCTTCACTTTGGTAGGCGTTGGCTCATTTTGAAACACCCAAACAGTCGACTGGCGCTTGGTTTCTGGGTCGTATTGATAAATCCAGGACTCATCACCTGTAACGATGTCGTAAACACGCCGAGACGAGCCTGCTTCAAATTTGTTAAGCATATCACGGCACCATTCCACCCGGGCCTGCTTCTGAGCATCGGTGAGGTTGTGCGGCACCCAGCGTGATACTATCCTCCTCACGCGAAGATGGCTGTGTAGAATCTCGTGAACGCTTCCCGATCCAATCTTCAATATGTGTTGAATCTCCTGATATGTAATTCGCCTATTGTCTTGGATTAAATTTTTCACTGCTAGCACGTTTTCTTCGGTAACAGCCGTCAAAGGGCGACCGCTTCTTTCGTCATCCCCCAAAGTTGGTCGACCGCGCTTGAATTCGTTATACCAACGATACACGGTTGCCTTGGAAGGGCCTTCATCCATGAATGCCATTTGAAGTCTATCGTACGATTCATCCGGTTTCAGGCGACACTTGAAATCGTATAAAATCATAGCTCTAAAATGTTCCCGGCGCAGATCCATATTTCAGTGAGACACAATACTTTGAATTAACTCGCAAAAAATGTGGAGGGAAATTTTGAAATTGGAACTTACTTATTTTTACTTATAAATAATCATATTTTCGAAAAACATTATAACTGGCCAGTCTCCAATATATAAAAACTTTTTTTCGCAATACTTTCTGAGGGGCCTGGTATAATTCTTATAAGTCTAATCACTTGAAAAATTATGACCAAAGCTGACAAATTGGTTTATTCGGTATAAAAAATATCAACTTCTGGTTGTTGAGCAATCAGAGCGTGGTTTGAGCGTGGACCTCATAGGTGTGCAGTTCAGGTTACATTGCGGGAGTAATAAATTGTACAACAAATGACTTGACATTTGATTAAATTTGGCCTCCTTCCCCTTGGCGATGCCCTTGAACCTTACGGCACACTCCTGAATAATACCCCAAAATCTTCCTTTCTCCTTGCTGGCAGCATTGTCCCAATTATGTTTAGATCTGTTTCCAGTGTAACCACAATACACAGACCAGTAAGCCTCAAGACGCCGCATAAATAAAGTTTTGCATGAGCACACAGTCGTAAAATGTTGACGGGGGCCGGGGAGCGAACTGCGCGTTATGATTGGTCGGCTCAAAAGTTCGATGGTATGATTGGTGCCGCTCGCTGACGGAGTGACGTTCCGATTGGCGGCGGGGCGTAAGATATGCAGTGGTACTGCATATACGTGGTGACCGGGGGTATCCAGCTAATCAGCGTCTAGAGGCTTACTGGTCTGTGCCACAATGTAACAGCAATACAACGTGTACCAGAAATCCGTGGTCATATTTGAAGAGCTTATTCAAGGGGTGCTATCGAACAACTTTTACTATGGGACCAACCCTGAAATCTCGAAAAAAAATCAGCTGATCCTTACATTTTGTCGAGCGACATTGATGATTTAGTAGGGAACAGCTGATATTTTTTTCGCGATTTTAGGGTTGGTCCCATAGTAAAAGTTGTTCTATGCTAAGGCCTGAATGAGCTCTTCAAATATGACCACGCATTTCTGATACACGTTGTAGAATAACGTCCATATTAATTTCATACGATTTTCTCCCCAGGGTAACCGCAAGCTAATTTTTATAGACAACCACAGCCGCCTCAGCGAGTACGTCGAAGCTGAACAACAGAAGCTACCAGGAGCGACCCTCGCGTTGGAAGAGGATCTCAAAGTGTTTAATAATGCGCTCAAACTGTCACATAAGGACACTAAAGTGGCTATTAAGGTGAGAATTATCATCACCAAACACACACACACAACACACATACACACTCACACACATGAGGCTTCTGGCTTTACTACTGTTATTAGCTGAATTATTATTTATTCTTTAATCTATGCTGTAGCCTGTAACGTAGTTTTACTTACCTCATTTACTCAACTGCACTTTCTTGTAACCACCTCCTGATGCAATTAATGTAACCCCCTGTGGATTCAATTAATTAGAGCACTGGTACCCATAACACAAGTTAAATCTTACATTGGGTACCAGAGTTCAAACAAACACTTCATACCGAGAAATTGTATAACTACTATTTGTATGTGTTTACTGTACACCATTTATGTGAAATAAAAAATTTATTATTATATTATTACTAGCTTTTACCCGCGGCTCCGCTCGCGTTAAATTCTGCTAACCCACGTCAGTCCAGTCCAGTCCAGTCCAGTCCACTGTCCCACTGTCCCGCTGTCCAGCTGCCCCGCTGCCCCACTACCCCACTGCCCCACTGCCCCGCTGCCCCAATGCCCCGCTACCCCACTGCCCCGCTGCCCCACTGCCCCGCTGCCCCACTATCCCACTGCCACGCTGTCCGGCTGACCGCTGCCCCACTGCCCCGCTGCCCAGCTGCCCCGCTGCCCCTCTGCCCCGCTTCCCCACTGCCCCACTGCCCCGCTGCCCCGCTACCCCACTGCCCCACTGCCCCGCTGCCCCACTATACCACTGCCCCACTGCCTGCCCCGCTGCCCCGCTACCCCACTGCCCCGATGCCCCGCTACCCCACTGCCCCACAGCCCCGCTGCCCCACTATCCCACTGCCCCACTGCACGCCCCTCTGACACCCTGCCTCGCTACCCCACTGCCCCGCTACCCCACTGCCCCGCTGCCCCGCTGCCCCACCATACCACTGCCCCGCTGCCCCACCATACCACTGCCCCGCTGCCCCACTGCCCCGCTAACCCACTGCTCCACTGCCCCGCTGCCCCACTATCCCACTGCCCCACAGCCTGCCCCGCTGCCCCACTGTACCGCTGCCCCACTGTCCCGCTGCCCCACAGCCCCGCTGTCCCGCTATACCACTGCCCCGCGGCCCCGCTGCCCCACTGCCCCGCTACCCCACTGCCCCGCTGCCACGCTGTCCCGCTATCCCACTGCCCCAGTGCCCCGCTGCCCCGTTAACCCACTGCCGCGCTACCCCGCTGCCCTACTGCCCCGCTGCCCCACTACCCCACAGCCCCACTGCCCTCTGCCCCGGTACCCCACTGCCCCGCTTCCCCGCTGGCACGCTGCCCCGCTGCCCCACTGCCTCGCTGCCCCGCTGACCCACTGTCCCGCTGCCTCGCTGACCCGCTGCCCCACAACCCCACTGCCCCACTGCCCTCTGCCCCGGTACCCCACTGCCCCGCTTCCCCGCTGGCACGCTGCCCCGCTGCCCCACTGCCTCGCTGCCCCGCTGACCCACTGTCCCGCTGCCTCGCTGACCCGCTGCCCCACAACCCCACTGCCCCAACGCCCGCTACCCCACTGGCCCACTGCCCCGCTGCCCCACTGTCCCACCGTCCCACTGTCACACTACCACTGTCCTACTGTCCCACTGTCCCACGGCCCACTGTCCCACTGTCCTACTATCTCACTATACCACTAATCACTATCGTGCCGTCCCATGTCCCATCCTATGTCCAGTCCCATGTGCCGTCCCACTGTTCTGTCCCATGTCCCGTCCCATTTCCCGTCCCATGTTCCGTCTCCTGTCCCGTCCACTGTCCCGTCCCCAGTCCCGTCCACTGTCCCGTCCCCAGTCCCGTCCCCTGTCCCGTCCCCAGTCCCATCCCCAGTCCCATCCCCTGTCCACTCCACTCCACTCCACTTCATCGTACATTACTATCCGCTCGTGCAAATGCATAGAAGCTTCTATCTGTCGGGTGAGTACGCAACCAACGAATTAATTTTTTTCTTTTTTTCTTTCTTTCTTTCTTTCTCAAAACCCATACCAGTTTTTAATTCAGATCATCAGCTTTCAAACAAAAAAAAAATCATCAAAATCGGTCCAGTAGTTTTAGCGTGATGCTGGAACAAACAAACAAACAAACAAATAAACAAACAGACGTTTACAATTTTATAATAGTTAAGATTATTATTTAATACCAAGGCCGCTACCGTACTTAGGCTGACATTTATAAAGCGATTCTCTGGAAGTTCTGTACAATTGGCACCACTTCGTTGTTATTTTGATAATACGGAAAAATTAAAATGTCATCTGAACGTTAAGATGGTAAAGAAAGTAAAATTTGGACCATTATTTTTGTTTGGCTTATAGCCTAAGTTTTTGGTAAGTCGTCCATTTTATGGACTTAAGTATTTGCTAATTGTGGACTCTGAGGGATTCAAAGATGTTTTTATAAATACCGACTTTGATTTAACTCGAAAGTAAAGTCTGAGCAAAGCCTTAGTATGCTTTATAGATCTCAGCCTTAGACTGTTTCGATTATATTGGGGTTCGTAAACGAGCGAAATTTTTTTTTGGAACGAAGTTCCATAAGGGCGCTTGCGATATGTATGATTCGGGAAAAAATGTAGCGTCAAGTCACGCTAAGATTTGCATTATACCGAGTACATTGAATATACTGACATAGAGTTGTCAGCTGACCTCACCTTTATGCGCCATTTGGTGGGTAACGTCAAAGTTACAGCTAACTATTAAATAAAACATACAAAGGTCGTGTTCTACTCGGGATCGAACTTGGGCCCTGTGGTATCTCTGTCCGACGCATGATGTTTCCTGCCACTTACACAAATTTCAACTTTATGCACATGAAAACTATGTTGAATTCAGAATGACAAAAACAGTTAACAAGGTCTTAATAATATTTACATTGCAAAGGAAACTGATGTCTGTGAATTTATAATTAGGGTTTCTAATCCGAAATCATTTAACTTGTTAATTGGATTGACATAGAACTTAGAATATTCTTGATTTTGTTATAGGTGGGGCCAACAGCTCTTCAAATAACTTCAGTGGAGAAGACCAAAGTTCTTGGCCTGCCTGTTCTACTGAATGACGTTTATTATGCCTCGGAAATTGATGAGGTAAGAATCTTTTTAAATATTCTGTGTGTACACACAACTTCATAAATAGGTGATCCTTCCTCCTCCCTTCTGGACTAATTAGACCGATGACAATAGTGCTCTAATGTTCTTCTATATTGACAAGTATTAATGAAATATTGTTGAAAAAATCTTTGCAAAAACACAAAAGTGCTACTATGCAGCTACCTCGGATTCAAACGTGCATGTGTTTTTCTTAGATCACATTTTAATGATGCACTGTGTACACTTGTATAGTCACGATCCTTCCCAGTGATACATTTGGTCGACAAAGTCACTTGAACGAATCCTGCTACATTACACGTACTACGGCTGCCGTCGAACACTGAGCGCAAGCAATTTTAGCCCTAGCGGTGGTTCACCGGAAAGTTTTCTTATAGTACATAAATGCATAAATCTTCTTCTATCGTGTTGACATGAGCTACATAATTTAATAGCTCATGCCGTGGAGAAAAGATTAGCCAGTCAGCAAGGGCTGACTGCCCAGAGTCCGCCGACGATCAATTAAATATCGTCACTCGTGGAGGCTCTTTTAATGCATAAATAAACAAATAAAACATAAAACTGCCTCGTTGGTCTAGTGGTTGCAAGCGCGACTGCTGAGCGTGGGGTCCTGGGTTCGATTCCCGGGTCGGGCAAAGTGTTATTGTGTTTTTTCATTAGGAAATTTTCAGTAGCAGCCCGGAGTCTGGATTTGTGCCCGGTCAATGGCAATAGGCCCCCCTATTACATGGGACTATAACATAACTGGCGGAATGTGGGTGTACTATTCCACCTCTGCATACCCTTTCGGGGAAATACAGGCGTGATGTTATGTTATGTTAAAACCATAAAGGTATTATACTGACGTAATAGAGGCACTGTCACCTCATTATCACGTCACCGAAAGCAAAATGAGTATATGTGCGAAATTGACACGTGTAGGAGTGATTTTTAGTGATGTGACATGGACGTTTCCGCATTATCGATATAGTTCAACCGGCCTTACTTTTAAGGAGTGGTGGTATTTTAAAACTGCTAAGCTATTAAGTAACTATTGTTTTAAAATTACAGATATTTGAAACATAATTTCATTTGTTTTAAAAGATTGAGTTACGCAATTAAGGGCTATATTATAATTACGTTATTAATGTCACGAAGGTAAGGAATACATAAGTAAAAAATAAAAAAATCAATTAATCATCATTTCAGCCGTAAGACGTCCACTGCTGGACATAAACCTTTTTTTTTTTTCCGTGGGGAAATCCTCATGGACGCACTCCGCCCGGGGTAGGCGAAGCCAGTGTTGGACTCTTACCGACTAAAACCACCACGGTGTTCCTTCAACTACCTTAGCCGGGGGCGTGGGAACCCGTGAGTATTCACACAACCACCCCCGACAGGTCCCGGCCCGCCACAAGCAGGCGAGCCCCTTCTCACCGTGCGGCCTAACGTTGGCCGCACCCTTCTCAGTGGCGCACACGGAACACTGCACGCCACCTCACCTCATGGGCCTTTACCAGCTGCGCCAACTACGCCGGCTGTGCCAGCTACGCCAGATGCTGGTCGGGCAGCAGACTACCCCGAGTCTGCTGCTCACAGGCCCTACCTCCCGTAATTTTTTATAGAGTTTTTCTTCCTCGCGGTCCGGGCGGTGAAGCCAAGACCCTCGGTCCCAAGAGGCGCGAGAACACTACTCAGCAGGCACTCCTGGGATTACGAGACCGACGGGGGCAGGGAAGGACAGTCCCCCCGCTGCCTGCCCAGTGGCAGGGTGAGTGCTCACCGGGCCCGCCACTGCTCCTCCGCAGTGCCCTCTGCTTTTTCAGAGGGACACGAGGAGCAACTTCCCATTGGCCCACATCGGGCCCCTCCCGTGCCAGAATATTCGCCACAGGAAATAAGGTCCCCCGGTCCAAAGGAGACTTACTGCCCGTGCCCAGGGTGCACCGGCCCAACAACTGCCGTTCCCTCTAGACGTGTCCAGAAGGACAAGCAGCTGTCAGACACACGTGGAGGTTTCCTGGCCAGCACCCCGCTGGACACAGGCCTCCCCCAAGCATATATTGGCCATATATGCCATAATCACCACGCTTGGCAGGCGGGTTGGCGATCGCAGTTGGTTGGTTGCACTCCACTTCACTCCACCTCCACTTCCACCTCCACTTCCACTCCACTTTCATTCATCCATCTATCCATCCATCCATCCATCCATCCATACTTACAAACTTTCACATTTATAATATTAGTAGGAAGTAGGATAGAATAGGATTTTTGGAACTAAAAATTTTGACTTTCTGTCTCCATAATAATTTGTCATCTTCGGTTGAACTAGTTTTTTATCTCTAACTCTTCTTGTATTATATTTATTTTTAACTTTTACTTTATACTCGTCACTTCGTAGACTTACCACTTTGAATATTTACCATTATTAAAGTAAAGATCTTTATAAGAAACAAACACCGACCCGAACAAATTCCGTAGGTATGGATCGTTGGTGATTTCACTAAAAGATACAGTTATCCTTAAAATATCTACTGCAAACCCTGTAGTTTTTTCGAGGCTTTCAGTTTTTTTTTTTTTTTTTTTATTGTGTAGGATGGCGAAACGATCTAAAAGCCCACCATATGTTAAGCGGTTACCTTTGCCAATAACAACTGCAATACCATCTAGGCTGTTACCTAAATGGTACCGCAAGTCGGTTCGCCAAACTGTGACATGAAAATGGAAAGTCTCATGTGATTGTAATTACACCGGCACCACACAGCAATGCAAGCATCACTATTTGGCGGAGAATAGTAGATACGGTGCTTATTCGTTTTAACATTTGTGCCCATCCATTTTTCTTTAATAACAGCATTTACAGGAAATCAGGAAATCAGAAAGAAGCCAACAGAATGATCCGTCTGGGCTGGGCAGTATTTGGCAAACTTCGCCGAGTCTTCTCGTCGCCTATACCGCAAAGTTTGAAGACAAAAGTCTTCAACCAGTGCGTCCTGCCTGTCATGACTTACGGTGCCGAGACGTGGACACTGACAGTTGGGCTAGTCCACAAGTTTAAAGTCGCTCAGCGAGCTATGGAGCGAGCTATGCTTGGAGTTTCTTTGAAGGATAAAATCCGAAACGAGATTATCCGGAGAAGAACCGGAGTGACCGACATAGCTTGTAGAATCAGTAAGCTGAAGTGGCAGTGGGCTGGCCATGTCTGTCGAAGGACCGATGGCCGCTGGAGCAGACGAGTCCTTGAGTGGAGACCGCGAATCGGCAAACGCAGCGTAGGGCGCCCCCCTGCCAGGTGGACCGACGACCTAAAGAACGTGGCTGGGGGGGACTGGATGCGGAAGGCAGAGGACCGAGCGTTGTTGCGCAACTTGGGAGAGGCCTATGTCCAGCAGTGGACTGCGATAGGCTGAGTTGATTGACAGGAAATCTGGAAGTTATGAAGTTAGCCGGTCAATATTTTACAGCATTTTTAGCCCGGCCGCACATTGTCATAAAATAGCACCGTATTTACATTTTAATATGTCAAAAGCAGACATACGATCCGGAAAATTCTGTCAGTCTGCGGGGCTGGTACTAAAATTAACTGTATAAATGTAAAATAAGCATTATGAAAGTAGTATTGTCCTGCAGATACTTACCTGTGAAACGTCTCTTTGCCATAGACGTACAACATACTATTATAACATCGTAAAAGTACAACCATGGTATAGGTTCCGGCGCGTCAGATTTTTTCTGTGATCAATGAATGAATCATTATGATTTCCATCCAATGTGCGGCCGGACTAAATCAACCTTTCAATACTTTCAACCGACTTCAAAAAAAGGAGGAGGTTCTCAATTCGATTGTATTTTTTTTAAAGCAGTAACGGACACTAACTTGTGACATGTATGGTGCTAGGTAGTACAAAAAATATATAATTGAAACTATCGACATATCGATATATTTTGAGCAATCCATATGCGAAACGGTTTCATTTTCACGTACACAATATTTTTTTATCTAACACATAATTATTTAAAATAACATATTATGTAGAAAATAGGGTATTTACTGCATGTTATTAATGTATTACTAAATAATTTTAAGAATAACTTCTATGAAAATAAGCATTATGAAAGTAGTATTGTCCTGCAGATACTTACCTGTGAAACATCTCTTTCTTTAGGTTAATAATGTAAATTACACAGCAGTATAACACAGAATACTACACGAATACGATTATTGATATTAATTGGATAAAATACAGAACGATTGTGAAATAAATCATAAAATAATACGAGATTATATTTTGATGGGACGCTATGGGAGATTACAATTGTCAAAATCGGTTCTACTGACATTTTATTATGTCTCTTTCTAGCATATAGGTTTTTTCGTAAAGATCGGTATCTCAGTCGCACACTGTAGTGGTCTATTACGTCAGTATAGAAATGTCTTTGGTTAAAACATAATATTTTCTATTCTCAGGTCTGCTTAGTGGACGACAACCAATTCTCTCTATCAATTATAAACGAGTCAACTCCACTAAGCTTCATTCATAACGACTGCGATAACATAGTGCAGTCAATTATACACATCAGAAACAGATGGGAACTCAGCCAGCCAGTAAGTACCATAACTATAAGATTTATGTAATATTGACAGTGGTATAGTATTCCTGTAGAAAACTATGATTGTCCAATGATAATTTTTAATCGAATGAGTTGTACCGAACTCGCCTCTACTCCTGACATACTTAACCCATGTGTCCAATCCAAAGAGTCATATATGGTACAGTCAGCGTTAAAAATATCGGAACTAATAGGGTGTTAAACCATTTATTTTGCCACACACATAAAATATACATATTACATGCAAAGGTAACAGGACAAATTACTGAGAACACAACATGTATACTACATAATATGTGTGGCAAGGGATCCAGCTCAGTAGTTGTTTTTCAGCTGGTACCTCCCATCTGTATATCTTAAAAATGAAATTTACGCTCACAAGAAAAATAAAAAAGTAAATGAAAGAAGACATCTGACATCAAATACCTAATACAAAAGATTGGAATTTTACTTCGTATTTTAATTTAACCAAATTATGTGTAAATTGTGTGTGTGTTTGAGTGGTATTGCCAAAAATTATGAAAATTAAACACGACGTAGATTTTACGTTGAAGATTAACATTTATTCTAAATATTATATTTTCCTGTTTGAAATTCTGTTTTTTTTAATCTGTTGGTCACGTGATACAAAACGGCTTGAGATGTGGCCGCCATTTAGGGTGACGTCAGAATCTACGACACAGGGCGAGCTAAATGTTGCCATGGTCGTAAAAATAAAAAGTACCAGTTTTTGGACGAATAGCGTTGGCGCCAACAACGTTTAACGCCAACGTTCGGGCCAACGTGTGGAGTTGAGGTAACAAGTCTATTGCGTTTGCCAATCCAACAACACTTATTCTTCATTGCAGGATTCAGTAACAGTCCATCAAAAGATACGTCCTAAAGACGTGCCCGGAACACTATTAAACATGGCGCTACTGAACTTGGGGTCTTGTGACCCTAATCTAAGAACTGCAGCGTACAACCAACTGTGTGCACTCACCGCTACCTTCCATCTGAAGATTGAAGGACAGCTGCTGGAGACATCAGGTGAGCAATTGAAAGAAAACAGGATTGGAAATATGAAAACTACAATGGATGACACAAATACTTTTCAACTTCTTAAGATCTCTCTGGTCACCACCAGTCGGTGTCTGAAATTCAGCTCTAATGTTTTATGACTATGCGAATATCGTCGTGTGCCTTCCGCATCCAGCGGATTCCCGCGACCTTCACCAGGTCGTCGGTCCACCTTGTGGGGGGCCTACCCACGCTGCTCTTCCAGTACGCGGTCGCCACTCCAGAACTTTACTGCCCCATCGGCCATCCGTTCTGCGAGCAATGTGCCCCGCCCACTGCCACTTAAGTTTTGCAATTCTTCGGGCTATAATTATTCTTGTGGCGATGCTTGGGGGAGGCATATTTCCAGCAGTGGATGTCTTTCGGCTGAAATGATGATGATGATGATGAATATCGTCGGCGTAAAGGAGACATTACATAACTAGGTTTTCAAAGTTCCGAGATAATTTCGATTTCATTTTGTTTGTCGATTGTTTTGTTAATATATTTTCATGTCAGAACATTCTTACTGTTAAATATTCACATAAAAATGTTTTTTTTTTATAATAAAACAAGTTTAACCGGATTATATCGCGTATATTATTTCTGACGTTTCGAAAGCTTTGCAGCGTTCGTGGTCGCAGGAAGACTAAGATGACAAGCGTCTTTACAGATATTTCTAAATAATTATTTTAATCTACCGTACAATTTTTTATTAATTAAAATCGTTTCGATGCACGCAGTAATCACTCACAATGTCATTGTCTTTTAAAGTGTTATATAATCCGGTTAAACTTGTTTCATTATAATGTGTAGTGATCGCGAAAACCTAAAAAAAATATTTAAAAAATACTGACAAAGAATCCAGAAATGAAATAAACAATTATTTCGGAACATGGAAAATCTAGTTATGTAAATTTTTCTCTACTCCGACAGTACATTGATTGTTTGCTACCCCGCTTCAACGTGTATCGAACTTGTCTGTCTTCGAATGGATAGTATTCGGACCAATAGAACTTCCAGAATATAAATTGTAAAGCCTTAGTTAGGGATAGAATCCCATGTCACTTTTTATGGTTTTGGATGGCGAAACACCATCAACGAAATGAAATGAAACGAGCTAAAGGCCCACCTGATGTTAAGTGGTTACCTTTGCCCATAAAAACTGCAATAACACATATTCTGTTGCCTAACTGCAGGGCAATTCAGAACCACACGATAACCAGTTATCGACCGATTCGGTTTGTTGTCCCGTTTCGTCTGATGATTCACGCAACGAGAGAAAAAGAGATAACAAACCGAATCACCCACCCACACACACCCACCCACATCTTGTTGTAATGAATGTCGACGGACCAAGCGGTGTACAGAAAAACCTAAACTGGTTTATGTTCTACACTGTATCTGCCAAATGTATGTATTTTTTGTGGAAAATAAATAATTAATAAATAATCGTTCGACAACTGGTTATCGTATGGTTCTGAATCGGGGGGCTGGTGTTGTTAGTCACGTTCGCCAAACCGAGACCTAAAGATCCTAGGGCACGCCGTAATAGCGGCGGTAAGGCCCGTCATGGAGGAGTGGCTGGAGAGGAGCCATGGTGCCCTCACCTACCGGCTGACGCATATACTCTCGGGGCACGGTTGCTTCGGGAAGTATCTGTTTTGCATAGGCCGGGAGCTGACGCCCGAGTGTCATCACTGCGGGAGCTGCCCAGAGGACACGGCGCAGCACACACTGGAGGAGTGCCCAGCTTGGGCCGCACAGCGCCGTGACCTTATCACTGCAGTAGGCGGCAGCGATCTATCGCTTCCGGCCGTGGTTCTGTCTATGGTCGGAAGCGAGAGCGCTTGGGAAGGCGTCGTCTCCTTCTGCGAGGAGGTGATGCTCGCTAAGGAGGCGGCGGTGAGGGTTCGAGAGGCGATAACCTCTCTTCCCATCCGCAGGAGGCGACCTGGGCGTCGTAGGAGGGCGTATGCTGACCTCCAGCCACCCTAGGTGTGGGCCTGCGGGTGGCGGACTCGGGGTGGCCCGCTGCCCGATCAGTCAAGGCCCGTGACGGTGGCGCGTTGTGTTCCGCGCGCGCCAGTCCAGAGGAGGGTGCGGCCGATGCAGTTGCCGCACGGGGGCTCGCCTACTAGTGGCGAGCCAGGACCTGCCGAGGATGGTTGGGCGATTACAGGAGTTTTCCCACGCCCCCGGCCAAGGGTCATTAGAGGAACACCGTGGTGGTTTTTAGTCGGTAAGAGTCCGACACTGGCTCCGCCTTCCCCGGGCGGAGTTCGTCCATGAGGATTTTCCACACGGAAAAAAAAAAGACCTAAAGATCCTAATGTCACCGGCACCTGTACCCTTCGCGCCGTAACACAGCAATTCAAGCATCACTGTTTAGTGTCATAAACTGGTACAGTAGCACACATTTTACATGGCCCACCGATGTACCTGCACAGATGACAATTGAATACGCGGGAAATTGGTTAACCAATCAGAGAGCACCATCGCTGCGTGCCAAACAATGCCCTGCAGTGTACGGAAGCGTGTGAGCGAAATTGACAAAGATGGCAAGGCAATTAATTTTAACACCAAGGGCATTGCATAATGTAATAAAACTCCTCAGGTAGATACTAGGTAATTATTTATTGTATAATGATATACCAATAATCAAACTAAACTGCTATCAATGGCGTACCAATCGATTAATCTTAATAACCTAGTTCGTCTAACCTCTAGCGCGCGCCAACCAAGAATGACGTCTCGATTGCCCAATCACCCTACCATCGACAACCGTCCGCTCGGTGTTGCCACACAAAAAATCGTTACGGAATATTTATATTCGTTTAGTCGATTTTAAATATATAAATCATTCAACCTAACAATATGGTTGATTATATTATTTTTTAATGTTTCGGGTGTTTTCGTCGATCGTCTTTTCTTTTCGACGACGCGCCTTATCTATTGTGTCGTAGTGTACGGTGGTAGTACTTCCCCGGACGAGCTCTTTCACAAGTAACTCCACTACTACTAAAACAACTACTACTACTTGTGTTATTTCAGTTATTCATAACCTTCTAACGTTAATAATGATATTATTATCTATGTAGGCCTATGCATTCCGTCCAACAACACGATCTTCATCAAGTCGGTCAGCGAGAAACTGGCGCACAATGAACCACATCTCACTCTCGAGTTTCTGGAAGAGTGCATACAGGTAAGCTTGTCTTAAAATTAAAATAGTTCTAGCCCAGTATCATAATCAGCCAATTATTGTCTCTCCTCTCAGTACGAGAAGGTTAAGTCCTTAGTCCACCACGCTGGCCTAGTGCGGGTTGGCGGACTACACTCACCATCGAAAACTGTATGGAGCTATCTCTGGTGTGCAGGTTTCCTCACGATGTTTTTTCTTCACCGTTAAAGCAAGTGATAATAAAATTGTGATCCGCAGTCCAGTATGATCTGCTCTAATTAAAATGCTCTTCGGTTTAAGATCTAGTAAATATATCTCAATTTTTGGCGATTTTAATGCAAAAGAATTGAAATCCAGTTTCGCATGCCCTGCTCAGTGGACTTTCTCAAAATTATTTATATTTTAAAAGTTACTCGTTATAGAAATACCACCTATCATAAGAGCGAGTTTATTTTTCTGCCAATTCCGTTTATCTCGGCAAAAAAGCGCCTTTATCTCACATGTTTCTTGTTTTTTTTTTGTCAGACAGCATCGATAGAAATATATTTAAGAAACAATTGATAAATCTATTTATAAATAAGACATATTACACGTTAAATGAGTACCTGTCTGATAGAAATATATGATACTATTATAATATTGTAATTTTTTTGAGATTGTGGTGAATGCTGTCGAGGTCCGATTTGTTTCTATAATTTTTATAAGAGTTGACATAATTTTTGAAATACTTTTTTTTTTTTTTACCTACAATAATAATAATATTATATTCATCCATAATCATTATAATTTGTCTACTATAATATAATTTTGCATGCCTTAATTGGTAGAACATAGTGAACTGCACATTCACTCAACATCTTGCAATGTATATTTATGTACCTACTTTGTTCAGCAATAAAGTTTTGAATTGAATTGAAATCTGGTGTAACGTAAACTTTTTTGAAAGAGATGGTATTGGTTCTTAACCCGTGTTTTATATCTCGACAGGGTTTCCGTGGATCTACGATAGAGTTGAAGCATTTGTGTCTAGAGTACATGACACCATGGCTAGCCAATTTAGTCAGGTAAGTCTACTGTACTTATTTGTTATTCTTCCCAACCGAGCTCATGACTCCTTTAACCATTTCTCCCTATTTCTCAAAGTTATAACCAATGAAGTCTTTGGTTTAATCTCCAGACAAAAAAATCCCTTGACTAATCGAAAATATTCTACGATAGATTCTGCAAGCCCTCAGAAGAATCCCGTCGCCAGAAGCAAGTGGCTCAAATACTAGAGAAGTTAATAACTCTCACAATTGAGGAGACGGAAATGTACCCCTCAGTGCAGGCCAAGATATGGGGATCCATCGGGCACGTGCCAGAACTCATAGATATGGTCCTAGACAGCTTTATTCAGAGAAGTGTCAACTCTGGTGAGTGTATTTTATATTGTAGTATAAAAGCATTTGCGTCCTGCCTGTCATGGCTTACGGTGCCGAGACGTGGACACTGACAGTTGAGCTAGTCCACAAATTCAAAGTCAGTCAGTGACCTATGCTAGAAGTTTCTTGGAAGGATAAAATCCGTAACGAGATTATCTGGAGAAGAACTGGAGTGACCTACACAACTTGTAGGATCAGTAAACCGAAGTGGCAGTGGGCTGCCCATGTCTATCGAAGCCAATTGAAGGACCGATGGAGAAGCTAGCTGGGAGTGGCCTATATCTAGCAGTGGAGGACTGCGATAGGCTGAGTTGTTGATGATAATGATATATACTTAACAAGATATGGGGCTCTATTGGATACGTGGATCTCTAGGACTCATAGATATGGTCCTAGAGAGCTTCATACAGAGTGTTATATCTCTGGAGTCTGGATATCGAGGGTAACAAAACCAGTATACAGTCGACTTGTGTGAAATTTTGATACTTAAGCCAGTTCCGCTCACAATATTTTTGTTACCATTTATATGCGGTTGACTGTTCAGTTGTGTACATAATATCAAGCTGGGGGTTGGCGGGAAAATTCGGAAAGATGGTGTTGTGGATTTTGTATTATTTTCCAAAATTTGTGTTTCTTTGAGTGTTAATGTGTAATAATGGTGGATTATTAAATGTTAAGTGCTCGTTAACGTGTACAAGTGTGGGTAAATGATACAAGGTTGAAAAACGTGAATTTCGTATTTTCTCATCATCCCATCAGAAACCTAGTAAAGTTTTGATAACTTTACTAGGGTGAGTAAACTAAAGGCTTGGCTAGAAGGTCTAAGCAACCAGGCCATAAAACTACTCAAAAACAAAGAAAAAATACCAAGCTGTAGTATCCAGTGTAAGCTGACCTCGCATTATATAGACTTTCCGTACAACGAGGGGTCAGCTTATACTGGAAAATTGTGAATGTGATATGTTGCTGTGCGTCCGTACACGTATATACTTACAGCGTCAGGCACTTGTTGCCTGGCATTTATGCTGAACTGGACCTTTTTGGCACAGTCGCTAGACACACAGCATCGATGATACGTTTTTGTTAGGGTTCCGAAGTCCTACAAGGAACCCTTATAGTTTCGTCATGTCCGTCCGTCTGTCCGTCTGTCCTAATCCTTTACAGCTTAATAACTTCTACAGTTATAAACATAAGTAAATGAAATTTTGTTAAAAAATAGTCTGCATATAGATCTCAATTTTAAAAGAATAAAAAAATAGTTTTTACGTTCTTTAGGGGTGGCACCCATACATGTGAAATGGGGAAAAAAAAAATTTTTCGCTGCACCCCCTCGTGTGGGGTATCATTGAATAGGTCTACTAAAATGAAGGTAATGTTTCATACACCACTTTTTTATCAGGTGTACCAACTGCGAAATATAGCCCGCCAAAGTGGCTTGCAATGTCCCCCCCCCCTGCCATTTCTAAACTATGCAACGTAGAAACTTATAATCTTCCACATTGATAGACCTTTGTGAAAACTCTCTTTTAAAATTATTTCAAGTATAATGTGATTATAATTTTTTGAGTTATAGACAGAAAACTGAAAAATACTTAAAACGTCCTAGTTCAAAGGTCATTGACCTTAGAGAAAAATGATCATAGCAAATAATGCTACATTATTAGCTACTTTCTATTTGAAAAAATCACAAAAAGTAACTTTGTGTTATGTTGACGACACACTTCTTAAATTTGGCGCCATCTAGCGGCGTCGTACAACACTCTCTGGGTCGCCAATGCTGGCGTCAAGTGCCGTGTATTACATTTGGCACTGTATAGCGCCATCTAGCGGCTACTGACATCACTCTCTGAGTCGCCAATGCTGCCGTCTATTGCAAAAACTAAAATAGCCGTGATTAATATTCGATTTGATTTGTTTGTAACACCTACTTAAGGAACCCTATAATACTGAGCATGGCCCGACATGCTCTTGGCCGGTTTTGTATATTTAATTGTGTTCCTGTTGAATTGTGTCTGTGTATCTATGTGCTTTGTGTCAAATAAATGTCTCTTTCTTTCTTTCTTACATTATACGTACATGTACATAATTTATTTTTTATTTTATTCTAGGTCTGGGTTCTCCAATGATAGAGATAATGGCAGACACAGCAGTAGCATTAGCTTCTGCTAACGTGCAGTTAGTCTCTAAGAAAGTCATCGGTAGGATGTGCAGGGTAAGTTGTCTGCGCTAAGGTTTGGAATTGGGTGGGTAGGAGAAATTACGAGTATAGTTTTGAGGCAGAAATTGTTTGTATTATTTTAGTTGTTTTAATTATGTGAAGATTGAATATTTTATTTTTGCACGATAACTGTGTTTTTATTTTGGTCTTGAATTAGGAAGTGTCCGAAAATAGTCCCGTTGAAGGAAAACTTGAATATTACAAAAGATTTTTTTCTTATTTATTTGTTTGTGTTTTATTTATAGTTTATATTTTTTTGTTTTTAGATTTGTCTGTCATCTATGTATTTATTTGCATGAGTCGATCACAAAGTATAAAATTCAAACAATATAATCATTTATCTCTTCTTACCACAAAATTAAGTATAGGGACTTTAAAACCATAAAATTTTGGTTTTTTACTCTACAATATGCAAAGAAGACCCTGTCCGACCCGAAAGGGGCACATAGGTACCGCAATAACATCACCAAAAAATATTTTTAATTTTTTTATATCAATACGAAATAGTTATTTAAAATTCACGTTTTTATTACCCAAATTACCCCAATTTCCTCTTATTATTATTTCAATTATAATTGGTATAAATCTTTGATGAACTCGACAAATTTCATAAAAAATTCCTAGACGATTAATAAAAAAATTCGTTTTAGTTTTTGTAAATATGATGAATTGATAAAGTATTAAAAAATTAAAAAAAAAAAAATCCGATGGTCTCGGGCTAGTCTGCTGCTTAGCGTGGCTGGTGTTGCTGGCTAGGCTGGTGTGGCCCCCGTGGCTGGCGAGGCAGACGTGGCTGGCGTGGCCGTGTCGGCGTGTTAGCTGCGTCATAGTGGGGCCCGTGAGGTGGACCGTATCGTTCCGATTGCGTCGCCCGGGCGGAGTGCGTCCATGAGGATGTCCCCAAGCCCCAAGGCAAAAAAAAAAATGATGAGGAACTCATCAGTCATCTTACATTGTTAGTAAGGACTAATCTACTTAATATTTTTACGCAAAATCATATGCAAATAAATGATTTCTATTCTATTCTATTCTACGAAAACAAAAACCGTGCATTTTAAGTAACAATATCATTTTTATATTCATGATATCATTCATTCATCATATGATTTTTTATTGTAAGCTTATTGCGGTACCTATATGCCCCTTTCGTATCGGACAGGGTTTTTTACATATTGTATTTCACCGGTAAAGTCAGCAGTGTGCAAAGTCGGTTCGGTCGGTCGGAAATTTTAGTTTTTTCTTAACTTTGGTATGGATAAATTAATGTTGTCTTACTTTGTAATACCGAGCTATTATCCATAGCCCCGCCCATTGAGCATTAAACCCTAGACATAGTCACATTTGCTTCATTAAAAAAAAACCGCCAACTTTCAACTGGACATAAAGCGCTCTTATTTGCTCGGGCAATGCAACACACGCGTAGCATTGCGCGAGCCAATAGCAAGGCGCCAAAGCGCGCTCCTATTAGCTTATTTCATACTTATCTATGCAAATAAGAACAGATTCATAATTGGACAGCCCGTATTTATGTCTACAGGGTTTAATGCTTGATGACTGTAGCACTGTCTGAGTCAGTGGCACTTTTTACATGTTGCGGACTTTACAATTTTCTATGTTAAATTAAGTAGTAATACAAGCTAGCATTTTAGTTCTCTTACAAACGGAATGTGTTCATCAAATTAATACCAATATTTGTCGATTGCTTCTCAATCTGTACCATATCATGTCCTACTTAAAGTCAAATTTTCGCTAAACCATTTTAATTAATTTATTTATTTATTTTAAGTTAGGAAGATTTACAGTCAAACAGAATCTATACAGGGTGTCAGGGAAACGCTTCCGAAAACGAAAATAGGTGATAGTGCTGGTGATTACTGATACGAAACGACAAAAAAAATGCGATACTTTTTTTTAGATTTTTGCATTTTTCATACATAACCAGCTTTGGGCAGTTAAAACTGATTTCCAAAAAAACCCCATTTATTTACTTAATTTTTTAAAGTTCGCAATTAAATTCAAATAAAATATCAGCTGGCGCTAGGGATGAACGACATCCGCTCGCATATGCAGTCCGTGTCGTAGCAAGCGTAGGTAGGTTAAGTACGCGCGGCATTGATCCCGAGTTTTGTACGCTTTACATTGCGGGTTTGCAAAATACCAAATCACTAAAACAATGAGTATAAGGCTAATGGTTATTGGTATTCGATTGTGTTTCGGTAGTATAATAATAGCCTTTCAGTTTCGGGAGCGTTTCCCTGACACCCAGTATAATGCTGAAAGTAGGTAATCCTGTGCCATTTACAAATCTTCACAGGTAGATTATAGGTAGTACAATCAAGAGGGTAGTAAGTAGTTTAAGCACACAGGTTACAAAGTGTGCATCAATTGATATCAGGCGGCAATAGTGGTGTCAAAGAAGTTATTGGCTATAACTTTCTTAACTGAAGAAGTGCTTGAGCAAAATAGGTCTTTATCTGGTGGCAATTGGTAAAAAGACCCACAAGCGCGCAAAACAAACGTGTTGGCTCTGTATCCTGTTCTAGCAAACGGGGCAGACAAAAGAGGGCGTTGTTCAGATGAAGGGTGTTTGTTTGTTTACTTAAGTGCCAAATAATTTATTTATGTAACCGAGAGGTCTAGCCCCTGTCATACAGGTTGACCAAGTCAGGGTCCAGGGCTACACTGCTGTGATGTTCTTTTGAAGTCGCAATAAACGTTTTACTGTTCTATTATTATTTTAAATGTCGCTTCATTTCGCCCAAATCAAAAGAATCAAAGAAACAGAAGTACTTTGAAAAAAATAAGCTGCATTAACTGAAACTAAAAATGACGATTTTTTTTTAAATTATTCTTTGTTACTCCATGTGGTGCCGGCACAGACCAGAAAGCCTCTAGACGCCGATTAGCCGGATACCCCCGGTCACAACGCATATGCAGTACCACTGCATATCGTACGCCCCGCTGCCAATCGGAACGTCACTCCGTCAGCGAGCGGCACCAATCATACCACAGAAGTTTTGAGACGACCAATCATAACGCGCCGTCCACCCCCCGACCCCCGCCATCATTTTACGATTGTGTGCGCTTGCAAAACTTTGTTTAAGCGGCGTCTTGAGGCTTACTGGTCTGTGGGTGCCGGACATAAAGAATTGCACCACCCTATCTCTCATGGGTGTCGTAAAAGGCGTCTAAGGGATTCACCAGAGGATGGGCAGCAGCGTTCTCTGAGTATTTAACTAACTAACTGCGATTGCCAACCCGCCTGCCAAGCGTGGCGATTATGGCATATCCCCCCACTTGGAGGAGGCATATGTCCATGACATGGTGACGATTCTTTGTTAAAAGTTTGCATTAAAATTTAAATGAGAACGAAATTAATTAAAAGAATACCACAGGACTAAGTCCAAAAATCATGCCCGCCATTTTAAAATGGACATTGCACAGCACATGCCGTTTGTAAGACTACCAAAAAGTTAGCATCCTTATGTGAAATTACAATCACATAAAACTTTTCCATCTTCATGTCTCAGTTTGGCGAATGCCAATTGCAAGTACTATTTAGGCAACAGCCTAGGTCAGGGAGTGCGAACCTTTGTACATCAACGTGCTAATTTTTTCATCAAAATGTGGACATACCGTGCCACCACTGCCACCGTGCATAAACAGGGGGGGAGGTTTTCTGTGACAGTGTTTTTTAGGGTTCCGTACCCGAAGGGTGCCAAACGGGACCCTATTACTCTCGCTACGCTGTCCGTCCGTCCGTCTGTCTGTCACAGGGCTGTATCTTTGTAACGGTAATAGATAACCAGTTGAAATTTTCACAGAATATGTGTTGCTATGAGGTGTATCACGACAAATACTAAAAACAAAAAAAGTCTAAAACCAAAGGGGGTCCCCATACAAGAAACCTCAAAAAACATGCATTTTTTCAACGATTTTGTTCCTGCTCTATCTTCAAAACGGTAATATATACCAGCGTCAAACTTGGTCAGATTATAGTGCATATTATGTAGTTTAGCAACAAATACAAACATAGACATATGTGGTGGTACCTGCGTAAGAAACACATGCAAAAATTCATATTTCGCGCACTGTACGTTGATGTATTTTGATAAACTCTCGTAAATTAAATCAGTTGTTATGGGGTATCAGGTCGTTGTGAGGTACGAAACCCTTACTGCGTGAGTCCGACTCGTACTTGGCCGGTTTTTTTTTATTTTCTCTCCCTTGGATTCACGCCTGGCGTTGGCCGTGCCCACATAATAATAAATATCTTTGGGACATTTTTACACAGCACCATCTAGTCCCAAACTAAGCAGAGCTTGTGCTATGGGTACTAGACAATGGATATAATAATTAAATACATACTTATAATACATAAGAAATACCCAGACCAACACAAACACTTATGTTCATCATACATTAATTTGTGTCCTGTGGGAATCGAACCCACGACCTCGTGGTCAGCAGTCCGACCCTCGAACCACTACACAACATACGTCAACATTGGTTCGCCATCCCTGGCCTAGGTATTGCAGTTGTTATGGGCAAAGGTAACCGCTTAACATTAGGTGGGCCTTTAACTCATTTCACCATCCATAAAAAGCTCATTAAAAACGTTTTCTAGAATAATAAATGTCTGTGTATGTCTATGTAAATATGTGTACAGAGTACATATGTTTGTGTGTCCCGCAGGCCCTATCCAAACTGCCTAATAATATCCTGGGTCCTGTCACCCCGGCCACTGTGAGTTTATATCTTTCATTTTTTAGTTTTTCTTTTACTTTTATTTTTTTACTTATACTTTTTTAGCGAAACGTCAAGTGAGCTGGAGCATTTTGTACAGGGTGGATTTTCAATGACTGTTAAAATATCTGCTACAAAGCCTATCTATAACTACATGATGATTTAATTAAAATATTAAATATTTTTGGAACATTTTTACACAAAACCATCTAGTCCCAAACTAAGCAGAGCTTATACTACAAGGTGTTGATCTGTAATCGTGCCATATTTCTAGATCTGATGATAAATAATGTGCTTAGTCACCTAAAAATACTTGGAAAATTCTACAATTATTTAATACCTAAATTTTCACTTAGAAACATAGCGAGGGTTCGAGAATAAATCCCGAACGACTCGGAAAATAAGTCATCGGCGGCATTGTCAAAGGGTGGAATTATCTGCAAATTGTTTTGGTGGTGTCGCACGCATCGTTTTAGTGTCGCACGTGACACACGGGGGAAATTTGTTTGTTTACAAATAGGTATTTAAAAGTAATAATTTTGGTGTTGATTTTTTTACTGATTCGTGTTCAGTATCAGTGGTATAGTCACCTTCTTAAATATGGCACGAATACAGAGCAACATGTTGTATAGGTACTAGACAATGGATATGATACTTATATACTTTTTTATTTGTAAATACATACTTATAATACATAAGAAACAAATATTTGTGTCCTGTGGGAATCGAACCACTAGACCACAGACGTAATTGGGATAGTACGGGCAAATCCTAAACCAAAAAAGATACAGGAAAACTTTATTTCGAGACATTTGCTCTTGTTTTATAGAAATGATATGGTATAATTAGACTTTTGGTCAAGCGCGATTATTCGTTAAAAATTAAAAAGTTGGAAAAACTTCTTTTTTTACTCTAATCAACTCAGTTTCATGTAAGGCGAAGTTGAATCTACATGTTCGCAGCAGCGAAACGAACTGCCACTACGCATCGAGTATTTTTATACAACGTTCTACTGAAATAACTGAAAATCTCTTAAGGGTCATTGTACTCATCAGTATGAACTACTTTTATTATGTGAACAACCCTGAAATCGCTATAAAATAACTGCTGTTCCCTACTTTACTATTCAATACTCAATATATTTATAGCATTCACAATGTATTACTTAGGTGGTAGACTTAAAACTATGAGGTCATTGTGAACCCTGTCGGGCACGGCAAAGAAAATATGTAGGAGAGGAAGCTGACTTTTAGATGAAATAATTTACTAAGATTTATATTAATACAATTTTGACGATTTATGTGAAATGTATGAACAGCAGATTTTTTGTCGCGATTTCCAGGTTGTTTCCATATTAAAAGTTGTTCATACTGATGAGTATAATGACCCCTTAAGACGTTTTCAGTTATTTCAATAACACGTTGTATATTATGGCTATTGGGAGAGACCTATATCCAGCAGTGGACTTTTTTCGGCTGAAATGATGATGATGATATTATGGCTTGAGCTTAAAAACATTGAAATTTTTCAAACAGAGTAAATTTTGTTGTGGTTTTTAAACCAACGTGGATACCTGTAGATGAGTTTTGTAACAGTTATTGTAACAGTACCTACCTACTGTGATAAATTCGGCTGGTCATTGAAATTTCACAATCTTTTAGTTAGTTTTTGCCACGAAATAGTTTTTTTGGCGCACGATGCTTTTTGGGCACCCTGCAAGGGTTTTCATAGATATGTAGACACTTCCAGGTGGATCTTGAAATTTGCCAAGTTAGGTCTAGGAGCCTGCTTAATGAAGATTGAACTGAAGTTTTGAAAAAGTCTCCATTTTAGATACAGGAAAGTTCATTGTAAATGTGAGAATTTTTATGTTTGTGGCTGAACAGATTTTGATGAATTTTGGCACAAGGATAGCCTGCAACCGTTGTCAAATAATTCTACTACTTTGCAAGACCTCCTGTGGCTTCGCCCGCGTAATTCGTCATACCACAGAAAGTCCCGGGAACTAAAATTAAAATCTTTGAGACCTTTTTACACAGCACGATGTAGTCCCAAACTAAGCAGAGCTTGTGCTATGGGTACTAGACAATGGATATAATTTTATTTTTATTTTTATAAATACGTACTTATAATACATAAGAAACACGCAGACCAATACAAACACTTATGTTCATCACACAAATATTTGTGTCCTGTGGAAATCGAACCCACGACCTCGTGATCATCGTCCGACCATCGAACCACTAGACCACAGACGTACGTGTTTATTTTGCCGGAATAAAAAGCCTATATTTTCATCTGGGTTGTGGTCTATCCATGTGCCAAATTTCATCTAAATCCGTTTAATCGTTTTAGCGTGATTAAAGTAACAAACATTCTCACATTTAAATGTGGGAATGCACCAAAAAACATTTAACATGTAATGTCTCGAAACTTGTCATATGAAACTAATGTCACAACTTGTTTTGTTGATTGTTAAGTTCGCACTGCAGAAATCTGGGTAAATTCTTTGACAGATTTCCAGATTTGTTATTGTCTGTGTTTGCACTGACTAAAAACTTATACATTGACATGTTTGTCTGTAGATTTGTCACGGCTGACGTTCGCACTGATGCTTAATCATGTGTCAAAACTTGTATAAATCTTATCCAATGAGGTCGGTAAACATGTATGGCCGAAAGCAGATACTTTGAAGTGTATCGAAATTAATTGTGAAACATGTCAATAGACTATGAAATGTCAAACAAGTTTCGTTTCAACAAGTTGTGTGATAATGCGAACGCGATTCGATACATTGACAGAAAACCGACTTTTCAACATGTTTTTATGTGAATGTTTCGTCAGTGCAAACTCACGGTAAAATTGACGGACTGACAAGACAACCCACAAGAGTTTCTTAACACATAGGCTGGCACTAAGAAAGAGCTTTTTGAATCCTACTCCAAAAGGAAGTAATGGGAGTCTACGCAACCAAAGGTTCAGTTGAAAGCTTGGTATCGCATAAAATCTGGAGGGTAGGGGGTGAACTAGCTGAAGACAGTTCCCCCCTAAATTGAGTAGAAATGCCGGGGCAAAGGAGTTAAACCAGGGAGCCAAGTACGCACGGCTACACATCAAGCTATACATTTTCAGTATAAGCTGACCTTGCGATGTAAGGAAAGCCTTTACAATACAAATACTCTTTCACCATCATCATCATTTCAGCCGAAAGACGTCCACTGCTGGACATAGGCCTCCCCCAAGCATCGCCACAACGACCGGTCCTGTGCCCTCCGCATCCAGCGGACTCCCGCGACCTTCACCAGGTCGTCGGTCCACCTTGTGGGGGGCCTACCTACGCTGCGCCTTCCAGTACGCGGTCGCCACTCCAGAACTTTACTGCCCCATCGGCCATCCGTTCTGCGAGAAATGTGCCCCGCTCACTGCCACTTAAGTTTGGCAATTCTTCGGGCTATGTCGGTTACTTTCGTTCTTCTTCGAATCTCCTCATTTCTGATTCGATCACGCAGGGACACTCCGAGCATAGCCCTCTCCATTGCCCTTTGAGTGACTTTGAGCCTTCTTATCAAAAAAGTCTTTATTACTATTTCTAAATACTCTTTATTGTACACAAAAGAAAATAGCAACATATATGACTTATATAGAACACATGTACAATGGGCGGTCTTATCGCTCAAGGTGATTTCTTCCAGACAACCTTAGGATGGACAATATGGGCAAGTAAAGAGAGGGGTAGTACGCAATTTAAAAGTATTGTTAAGTATTTATTTATTTATTTATTTAACATGCATTATGAAAAAAATTGTATGCCAGTACCTGGTGGAACATGTATTAGTTCAAAATTATGTTTTCTAACACCTTATTGAACCATGTTTGATGAAAATAAATACTATTCTATTCTATTCTTCAATGTTACAACATAATAGAATACATATACTAGATAACATAAATAATAATAGGGGCTCGTAGCGATGCAACGACTGCGCGGTTTGTACGATCTGCAAGGTTAAGCTGCACTTGCCGCGGTCAGTCTGTGGATGGGTGACCGTTTCGTTACACATCGTTAAGCTGTCGGTCCCGGTTGTCATACGAATATCTATGGCAGTCGTTACGGGTAGTCAGAAGCCTAAAAGTCTGACAACTGGTCTAACCTCCGAATGTCAGTATTACCCAGTAATTGGGTTGCGGGGGTCTGATGGCAGTCGCTCCGTGTAAAATACTGATGTTCAGCTGCATCTCGCTAGACTGGAAGCCGACCCCAATATAATTGGGAAAAGGCTCGGAGGATGATGATACTACATAACATAAATACTATACATATATCTATAACACAACTACATAAATATAAAGATATTTATTCGCAAGGAAATGGTACAGAAGATGTTCAATATACATGTTCTTACACATTAGGTGTCCGACAAATCCACCTTTAAATTCTATTCTATTCTTCAATGTAACAACATAATAGAATACATATACTACATAACATAAATACTATACAAATATCTATAACACAACTACATAAATATAAGATACAATAAACATAATAAATACAATACAATATGTCTAAATATTACATAATGTACCTGCCGGAAATTATAGTGATGATAGGTATCTTATACTGGAATTGTCCAGCTTGATGTGTAGCCCAAGTTTGACACTTAAGAATACTTTCATAGTTTTCGACGACTTTCGTTCATAAATCCGTAGTTTCTCCTCGTATTCGCCAGGGGCGCTACTGATTTATGAATTAAAGTCTACGGAAACTATGAAAATATTCGTAAGTGTCAAACTCGTACTAGGCCCCCTGGTAGTTGCTCGAAATAAGTTACGTTAAGATTAAAATGTTATGGAAGTTATGCTTAACAAAAAGTTTGATTTATTTTATATTTTTTGCCATAACTATTTGATTTGCTTTTATTTTATGTTTATCATTGAAACACAATTGGCCGTAAAAAAAACCCAAAATTCCAAATTCCTTGTGTGTTTTTAGATTTAGTGAGCTTTATAGTAGTTTTGATATAAGGCTTCTAGTTCGTTTGCGTTATCTGTTACAATTAAAAGGAGAATAATTTATTCTAGAATTAAGGAAAATTTCCCATTTATAATAATAATATCAACATGCTGTCCCATTTTGAACTAAGGGCCTCTTGTACACACGGCTACACATCAACTGCAGTATAAGCTGACCTCGCATTGTATAGGTTTTTCTTACAACGCGAGGTCAGCCTTTACTGGTTTTGTACAGCTTGTTGTGTAGCCGTGTGTACAAAGAAGGCCTTTAAAACTGGATTGAATTGGCACCTAATAGGTTTGCTCGCTCCATCGTTGACCACATCTTGACAAAGCTGTCTAGACTGCGGTCAAGAGCAGACCTATATCTCATAAAAAAAAGGAACAAACATTGACAGTCATCATAGTGTAGTCACACTTGCTCACTGTAAGTTAACGAAACTGACTTGCCTTCGTAGTACGCGTTCGACGAGGTTTCGATACATAAACAACATGTAACCACAGACATATTAAAAAATAAAAAAAACAATCATAGTGAAGCTAAAAAACTACGCTCGTGTACACACGGCTACACATCAAGCTGTACGAAACCAGTATAGGCTGACCTCGCGTTGTAAGGAATACCTATACAATGCGAGGTCAGCTTATACTGGGAATGTACAGGTTGATGTGTAGCCGTGTGTACAACCAGCGCTCTGATTCTGGTTGCAGGTTCGAATACTGCTCGTGAGCGATTTTTTCTTTCCACAATTTAAATCGTTAACAAATAATGAGTCAACTTCCCTATTGGGATGTCTAAGGTCTTGCGTTAATTCTATTACATGTTGTATAATCATCCCATTATTGCACAACTGCTAGCCACGGGTCTCTTCTTAAAATAAGAAGAGTTTTCTTAGTCACCGTGCTGATCTAATACTGGCTAGCGGACAACGCGCTTGCATAATCTTTTACAAATCCTGATACGTTTCCGTTTGTTATGATTTAGCTTCTCTTCAGCGTAACAACGAACTCATATCAAGTAATATTGCAGGTGGTGGACAAAACCTGTCACTCTCCGACGGCGATGCTGGAACAACACATGATGTGGGATGATATAGCTATTCTAGCTCGATATCTAGTGAGTATTCACACGTATAATCATATTACATCATCATCATCATCATCATCTTTCTGCCCTGGTCCCAAATTACTTGGGGTAGGCGCAATAGTTTCCTTCTTCCATTTTCCTCTATGAGCCGTCATCTCATCGTTTACTCGACAAAACGTATTTTTTTCAACTCGAATCATGAAAAAAAAAATTGAAGAAATGAATTGATTTTGATTGAATTGTTGAAGTGAATGTTGATTCGAATCACAATTCGAGTTGATTCGACTCGGTCGGCAGTAGTAAACTCGTGGTGCGAATGCGACGCGTATGTTCTAATGTATCGAGTTGACTCGAGCCACCGAGTTGGGCACGGTTACATTAAAGTTATCAAATAGTGAGCCATCCGAGTCAGCGAGCGGCGTCGAATCGGGTGAGTCATTGGTAAGGATCGATAGAATTGATTCGTATACACGAATCGTGACGATTTCGCACTGCCTGATATTGTTTTTCACTTGAACTCGTAGTTCGCAGCTATTCGCTGTCTCACTAGCTCGCTTACCGCTACTTGCCCCGGAGATCGAGTCACCGACCCGAGCGCCGGCGAATAGCTACGTAAAACGAATCAACTCGGTTTTGCAGAAACACAATTAGAATCAGCGAGTTCAAACGATAAATCGAGTTATTCGAGTTAAATTATTCGAATCGCCCATCGCTACTTCACGCAATCCATGCATCCATCTTTACTTTGGTCTCTCTCTCCCTCTCCATCCATGCATGCACATTTATATGCTTCACTCTCTTAGTAATATGCGTTTCATCTCTCCTCATCACATGTCCATACCAACCCAAACGATTTCCTTTCAACTTTTTTATTACTGGCGCCACTTTCAAGCTCCCTCTAATATATTCATTTCTTACTTTATCCATTCTTGTCACTCCACAATCCATCTCAACATTCTCATCTCTGCTACATGTATCTCTAATCATATTTCATCAGTCAAGTGAAATTTAGAGTCTAAATAATTTGACGAGCAGGGTTTCGGTAAAGAGAACTACCTTGGTTCCTGTTGAAAACAATTCTTTTATTATTTTTACTGTCAAGTCATAAGACTGTTACAACCATAAAGGTATTATACTGATATACAAAGTCTTTGGTTACAACACGCAAAAACTGCAATTTTTCTCGGCTCGGCTAAACACAGGTTCAAAGTTATTTTACTATAACTTCTTTGGAACCGATATTAATGCTATTTTACACCTTGTTTCTGCAGTCTAATGGTAGTTTTTGAGAATTCGGATCTTAGCGACTTCGACTCGATTGACTTAATGGCCACGCCCAACGGTCGTGCCACAAGGTCGCTTGCATATTCATATTCATTTATTTTGTGAACACAGGTCAGTCAGGTCAGTTTGTGTGTTGTGCATCGGTCAGTGCTTAATATTAAACCAATGTACTGAGCTGGGGATCATGGTGTTTATATCTATTCTATCTCGTATCGAAATACTACCTTAAGACCTTGACTCACAGCACCAGATCCGTCCCTAGAACTTGTCTTCAGAACTGATCGTTGAATCGGATCGCAAGACTCTTCACACTGGCTCCGATCTGTTCTGCAATACATTAAGCATTCATTCTACTTCAAGATTGCGTTTGAGACGGTAGCGTGGAAAACGTCATAACGGCACGCCGATCACTCGATCTCTGTCACCGGAGACAGAGATCACTTGAAGGCGTTGCGATCTACTACATATAGTGAGACATACACGGGTGGCCATTAGTTACAGAGAACGCGTTCAGATCGCATCGTGAGATCGTATCGGCGGAACGGATCAGGCGCTGGGAGTAAAGGCCTTTAAGGTCAACGTAGTACAAGCACCGTTAAAAACAATAATTTTCTAATTTCCTTCACAGTTAATGTTATCATTCAACAACTGCCTAGACGTGGCTCGCCACCTCCCCTACTTGTTCCATACGGTGACCTTTCTCGTATGCTCTGGGACTGTCTCCATGAGGGCAGCGACTCACGGCCTGGTCATCAACATTATTCATTCACTTTGCACTTGTACTACGCCTAGTTTTTCTGGTAAGTTTTTTTATCATTCTGGGGGTTTTCTAGGTATGTTGAAGTTTCCAGGTCGTGTCAAAGGCTAACAGGAGCATTTGTGCGTTCCACAAGAGATCCTTTATGTTGTGGACAATCACCAGATGGGTTTAGTCAGTAAAAATTTGACATATACCCCTTCGCCTACCCCGGATAGAGGGTCATTAAGATTTCCACTTTGGATAAAAAGAGGTCATAACGACCAAATATTACTTTATTATGGGATTAATCAATCAGCCACATCAACTAGCTGATGTGAAGGATCAAACTTATCTAGGTTTTTTTTATAAGAGAAAATCCCCAGCAAACGAACGGGACATCTGATGGTAACGACTACCGCCGCCTATACATCTGGAATGCCAGGGGAGTTGCCGATGCTTTGCCGACCTTTTAAAAACACGTATGCTCTTTTTTTGAAGGCTCCCACGTCGAATTTGTTCCAAAAATGTCCACTATTTGGGCATGACTAGCGCTGAAAGAAAATAACCATCACCTTACTTTCAGAGGACACCCAACGCGTTCTAAGATTGTCTCTGGACGAGTTTGCTCTGCCGAAGTTCTACCAGATGTTCGGCATATCCAAGGTCAAGTCGGCAGCTGTCACCGCCTTCAGGAGTCCTTACAACCGTCATACTAATGATTGGTAAGTCAAAAGTTAACTTAAGTCGTCATGCAATCCTTAATTTCGTAATTATTGGTTCGGTTTCCATTGCATATAAAATGTTTTAAGGCCATTCCGGTAGTTTTTGTCATTCGAAAATCAACTTAAATAACGTGTTCTTTAAGCTTATATTTGTATAAGTTGCAATAACTTGTATTACTATCGTATCATTGGCTTATATTTCGTTGGTGACGCTATGATCTGTCACTAGCTTAGGTCAGAAGTATTTAACAAACGCAAATTGATTTCAATAATTGTGTTTCTAGCCGAGTCCTTATAATCGACGCAATATTATCATTTTTTGTGTCATGTAAATTTTCATCATATTGAATCATCAATTTTATATCAGATTTTTCAATACTATTGGTTATAAGCGGGTATATTTACTTACCTTTCAGGGAGCACTAGCTTATTAAAAAATTCTTGCAAAAAAGTGTACTTATCTATCGTATCTAACTTTCAGGTACTCGGAACACTCATACACGACCTGCACTGATGCAGCCACTCCTGGCCCCTGTACCGGCACAACTACCCACACAGACCGCGAGCGTCTCCCTCTGCAGTCACTAGAGATCATCACCGACGCACTCTTGGAGATCATGGAGGCATGCATGCGGGACATACCGGAGTGCGACTGGCTGCAGACATGGTATGTACTTATAGCAAGCTGTACTGTATATACAGGCCGCGAGTGTCTCCCTCTGCAGCCACTAGAGATCATCTCCGACGCACTGTTGGAGATCATGGAGGCCTGCATGCAGTGGCCTGCAATTATATATAGTACCTAATCTGATATTTATACTAATATTTTAAAGAGGAAAGATTTGTTTGTTTGTAATCGATATAACTCTGAAACAACTGAACCGATTTTAATAATTCTTTCACCATTGTAAAGCTACTTTATACAGAAGTAACATGGGCTTTATTTTATTATACGCGGGCGAAGTCACGGGACAAAGTCTAATATTTTATATAATGATCGTTAGTGTCTTTACTTCTACAGTAAATTAACTTTTTTCAGGACTTCGTTGGCTAAGAGCTTCGCATTTTGCTTCAATCCTGCGTTGCAACCACGAGCTTTGATTGTATTTGGGTGCATTAGTAAGTATCACTTTCTGATTGTTCAATTAATTCATCATCGTCATCATCATTATTTCAGCCAAAAGACGTCCACTGCTGGACATAGCCCTCCCCAAAGGGGAATATGCCATAATCGTCACGCTTGGCAGGCGGATTGGCGATCGCAGTTGGTGGGTTAAATACTCGGAGAACGCCGCTGCCCATCCTCTGGTGAATCCCTTAGTCGCCTTTTACGACACCCATGAGAAGAGATAGGGTGGTGCAATTCTTTATGTCCGGCACCACACGGAACCAATTAATTCAAGTGAAATGTAATAAATTTATTTATTTTACATATTGGATGTTAACATGACAAAACTAGATAGTGATTGTTGATGGTGTGATTTCCCATGTGACTACCTAAGTCTTCATTTCAGCCGAAAGACGTCCACTGCTGGACATAAGCCTCCCCCAAATATAGAGCGGGATATGCCATATTCGCCACGCTTGGCAGGCGGGTTGGCGAGACTACCTAAGTAATAGAACAAATATAATGTATATCTAAAGTGCGACTAAGTTTTTTAGAACTATACTTACACTTAGTTATTATTATTTTGGAAAAAGATATAAGGTCTATGCAAGTCCCTTATGTCACTGCGACCTAAAAGATCTATTGTAACGCCTCTAATAGTGGACTACAGCACCTCTCCAAGCCGCAGGCCAACCATAAAGTCGACTATAGCCTTGGGGTTTGAGGATCTGATCTCATCAGCTGAGATTGTGTGGCCACCAAGATGCGGACTTCTAATGTGGTGCCCTGCATCACAATCGCATAGGATATGAATGGGCGTTTCGTCCTTTTCGCGACAAAACTGCAAACTGTGATATCTGTGAGGCCCATCCTGTTTAGATGTTTGTTCAGTTTACAGTGCCCTGTGAGGGTTCTAATCAGGATCCTTATATGGTTTCTGTTAAGCGAAAGCGCTTCTTTTGTAAATCTCTTCCTGAAGCCAGTAGAAGCGCTTTCGAGTGCTCTTGGCCTGGGGTTTTTTCCCAAAGTCTAATGCTTTGATGAGTTCCCCAGTCCTTAAGAATAGCCGAGGTGATGCATTTCGGAACCCCACAGATTGGTTCCGGCCCTACAGTGGGGCATTCCGCACCAGCTCTAGCGAGTTCATCAGCGGCTTTATTACCCCTAATTCCGCAGTGCCCAGGTACCCATCCTAGTGTCACAGAATTTGTTTTTCCTAACGAATTTAGTAGCTGGACACACTCCTTGATAAGCTTGGAGTCGATTTCCTCTGATTTTAAGGCCATTAGGACTGCCTGGCTATCAGAGAATATAACTGTGTACACTTAGTTGGCAAAATAAATATTTAAATCTAATATCTTTTTGGACATGTGCATCCTCCCCACCCTCACCTATGGAGCGCAAACATGGTCACTGACAAAGCGTCAAAAGTCCGCACTTGGAGTTTGTCAGCGAGCAATGGAACGCAGTATCCTAGGAGTTAGACTTACTGATCGCGTAAGAAACTCTATACTGCGTTCCAAAACACAAATTGCTGATGTAGGCCAAACAGCTGCCAAGCTTAAGTGGAACTGGGCTGGTCACATCTGCCGCATGCCGGAGGAGCTATGGGCGAAAACAACCACACAGTGGATTCCAGACAGCAGCAAACGACAACGCGGCAGGCCCAGAAGGAGATGGCGGGACAAACTTGACTCCTATCTGAAGGATTGGCCCCAGAAGGCAAAAGACAGGGACAAGTGGAAAAGGGAAGGGAGGCCTTTGCCCTGCAGTGGGACACTACAGGCTGATAATAAATAATAATATCTTTTTAATATTGTAAAGCAAAATATTTATAAGTTACTGATTTTTTTTTTTTTTTTAATGTTCACTTATATTTCCAGGTAAGAACGTAACAGACGATGATATGAAACAACTGCTAAGAATATTAGTGAAGGCTCTTGAGTCATTCAACGATCTTGCTTTACTGGAAGCGCTCATCATGGCATTAACGAGACTACAACCTCTACTATACCCGGTATGTAATACTATTAAAATTACAAATGCGAAAGTTCCGTGCCGAGGCACCTTTCTTTCTTGAGGAGAGCACCTAAAGCCGTCGGTCCTGCGCCTGATCTCTCCCCGGTCGTGTCGGATTGCCGTCCCATCGGATATGAGAGTGAGGGAATAGAGAGTGCACCTGTGTTTGCGCACACACTTGTGCACTATAATATGACCCGCGCAGATGGCTAGTCTCCGTTGAGATTGACCGCCGTGACCGAATTGCGGCTGAGAGGACATTATTAATTTGAACGACTTAGTTTGGATATCATAATTTATCACTAGTTCACTGCAAGCTTACCTCTATACAAGTCAAAATTTTCTGTCATTTTTTTATAGTATAGGATGGCGAAACGAGCTAAAGGCCCACCTGATGTTAAGCGGTTACCTTTGCCCATAACAACTGCAATACCACCTAGATGGTACCGCAAGTCGGTTCGCCAAACTGAGACATGAAGATGGAAAGTCTCATGTGATTGTACTTCCGACCTCCCTTGGTCGGATAGCGATGTATAAGGAACAGCTGATGATGGCGGTTGATAATTTTTCTTTCTTATCCAGGCATCACCAATCCACAAGGCATTATTCTGGGTAGCTCTGTCCGTCTTACAACTGGACGAACCGACGCTATACGCCGCTGGACTAGCCTTCATGGAGCAAAACCTTCACACGCTTGAGTCGCAGGGACAGTTCCAGAATAAAGTACGTATTAGACTAAGTTGAAACATTTGGTAGAAATCTCTATTATCAGGACCAAGTGCTTTGAGAACTCTTTCATAATAAATAAATAAATATTTGGGACATTTTTACACAGCACCATCTAGTCCCAAACTAAGCAGAGCTTGTACTATGGGTACTAGACACTGGATATAATACTTATATACTTTTTTTCATAATGCGCACAGCCAAGTTGTGGAATTCACTGCTGGCATCTGTATTTCCGGGCACTTACAACCCTAACGCCTTTAAAGCTGGAGTGAATTAGCACCTAATAGGTTTGCTCGCTCCATCGTCGACCACATCTTGACAAAGCTGTCTAGATTGCGGTCAAGAGCAGATCTATATCTCATAAAAATAAGTTGGCTATGTGTATTAGCTGATGCCCGCGTCATGCTCGTGAACGGGTGCCGTCTGTCGGGACAGGTCAGCTCCTACATACTATGGCAACTCTTTTTACGTTTATTTCTAAAGGCAATATTCTCACTTTTTAACTCTTGTTTATTTCTGTATTAACCTACAATAAACTCACATTACTTGAATGAATTTGATGTAATAAACAATAACATAACATCACGCCTGTATTTCCCCGAAGGGGTAGGCAGAGGTGTGTAGTACACCCACATTTCGCCAGTTATGTTATAGTCCCATGTAATAGGGGGCGAGCCTATTACCATTGACCGGGCACAAATCCAGACTCCGGGCTGCTACTGAGAATTTCCTAAAAAAAAACCCAATAACACTTTGCCCGACCCGGGATTCGAACCCAGGACCCCATGCTCAGCAGTCGCGCTTGCGACCACTAGACCAACGAGGCAGTTAAAAAAAGTTTATCCGGATTAAATCGCGTATATTATTTAAATTGGTTTCCCTGACGTTTCGAAAGCTTTGCAGCATTTCGTGGTCGCAGGTAGACTAAGATGACAAGCGTCTTTACAGATATTTCTAAAAAATCATTTTAAAAATTATTAATTAAAATCGTTTCGATGCACGCAGTAATCACTCACAATATCATTATCTTTTACAGTGTTGCGTGTTGTTTGGGACTTGATTATTCTACCTGCGACCACGAAATGCTGCAAAGCTTTCGAAACGTCAGGAAAACCAATATAAATAATACATAACTTTCTTTGCAGACATTAGAACAAGTAATGATGGAGACTCGAGAGCCTCTGGAATGGCATTTCAAACAAATGGACCATGCTGTGGGCTTGAGGTATGTCTGGATGATTTTTTATTTCAAATGCAGCGTCACGTTACGGTGATGTGTAAGGGCCATCTTCTTCTATCGTGTCGACATGAGCTATACAATGATAACAGCTCATGCCGTGGGGAAAAGATTAGCCAGTCAGCAGGTTGGTAGCGGGGCTGACTGCCCAGAGTGCGCCGGACGATCAATTAAATATCGTCACTCGTGGAGGCTCTTTTTTATACTGAACGGGCTTGCGTTTGTCCACCACCTATCCTGATGTTAAGCGATGGTGCGGTTGACGATGATAAACGCTTGTCTAGCAAAGGTGAGAGGATGGCAGTGAAATATTTCGAGCCATCCTCTCAAGTGGCTACACCGGGCATTGTACCGGAACACGACTAGGTCGCTTGGCGGCACGTCTTTGCCCGGTGGGTGGTCGCAAGTCGTCAGCCGCGGCCTACCACCAGTATGTCACCTGATTTGCACCACCCAGGGATCACGTGTGGGGATTCGGAAAAGGGGTACTATCCTACGGACGTGGGTGACTCGATCCCCAAAATGCACCCCTTGAACCCCATTGAAAGATTTTAAAGTAAGGGCCATACTGGGTGTCAGGGAAACGCTCCCGAAACTGAAAGGCTATTATTATACTACCTAAACACTATCGAATACCAATAACCTTATACTCATTGTTTTAGTGATTTGGGTATTTTGCAAACCCGCAATGTAAAGCGTACAAAACTCGGGATCAATGCCGCGCGTACCTAACCTACATACGCTCGCTACGACACGGACTGCGTATGCAACAGCAATAAAAGTATACTCTATCTATCTATGCGAGCGGATGTCGTTCACCCCTAGCGCCAGCTGATATTTTATTTGAATTACCTACATTGCCGACCGACCGAAGACCGATGGCCGTTGGAGCAGACGAGTCCTTGAGTGGAGACCGCGTATCGGCAAACGCAGCGTAGGGCGACCCCCTGCCAGGTGGACCGACGACCTGAAGAACGTCGCTGGGGGGGACTGGATGCGGAAGGCAGAGGACCGAGCGTTGTGGCGCAACTTGGGAGAGGCCTATGTCCAGCAGTGGACTGCGATAGGCTGAGTTGATTGATTGATTGACCTACATTGCGAACTTTACAAAATTAAGCAAATGACTGGGGTTTTTATGCAAATCAGTTTTATTTAACTGCCCAAAGCTGGTTATGTATGATGAATGCAAAACAAATATGAAAAAATCTAATAAAATAATCGCATTTTTTTTGTGGTTTCGTATCGGTTATCACTAGCACTATCACCTATCTTCGTTTTCGGAAGCTTTTCCCTGACACCCAGTATAGAGCGGCCAGACTGCGCCCATACTATCTAAACTTGCTTTTTATTCTTTATTGTATTGACTTTATGTATTAGGTTTGAGGGCCTCGTAGCGAAGCAACGACTGCGCGGATTGTACGATCTGCAAGGTTAAGCTGCACTTGCCGCCGTCAGTCTGTGGATGGGTGACCGTTACGTTACACATCAAGACCCCTCCGTGCCTCGGAGAGCACGTTAAGCTGTCGGTCCCGGTTGTCATACGAATATCTATGGCAGTCGTTACGGGTAGTCAGAAGCCTAAAAGTCTGACAACTGGTCTATCCTCCGAATGTCAGTATTACCCAGTAACTGGGTTGCGGGGGTCTGATGGCAGTCGCTCCGTGTAAAATACTGATGTTCAGCCGCATCTGGCTAGACTGGAAGCCGACCCCAATATAATTGGGAAAAGGCTCGGAGGATGATGATGATTCTTTATTGTACACCAGAAAAATACAGAAAAACAGTATTAACTTACAAATAGAAATTACATGTACAAATGCGAGCTTAACTCAAAAATGAGTTTTTCTCCCACTTGCTCGGAAATTGGTGCATTATTCAAAAAAAAGAATACAACAATCGGCTCTTTTCCGTACGCAACGAAATAACAGGCCGGTAATGTCCAACAGGACAATAATAAAAATTACTGGACACTTTTTATTTTTAAATCATGCTACCGAGATTTTTAAGTACACACTTACATAAATTAGGTGATTTTAGGTAAAAAATATTTATACATTTATACAGGCTGAATGCGCATTTTTTTTTTCAAAACTTTGAAAATAGAACAAGAACCGCGCGCGGGCGAATTGGCGTTAATGAAAATGAGATACTGTTGAATCAATTTGTGTTATGTTTCCTCGCAAATGAGAGAAAAGTACTATACAAGTCTCGGCCGAAATAGCAATTAACGGCCTCGTTTAGTTAAAAAGGACTCGGCTTCCGCCTCGTCCTTTCAAAATCACTTGGGAAGTACAATACACATACAATATTACTCGGCCGTAAATTGCTTCATTTCAGGCCTCGACAGTAATGAACTATTTTACCCGTAAACATTTGAGCGAGCTTTGAGCTTTGTTTTTTTTCTCCCACAGCTTCCGCTCAAACTTCCACTTCGCTCTGGTGGGTCACCTGGTCAAGGGCTACCGGCACCCCGCCGCGGCCACCGTGTCCCGCACGTGCCGCGTACTCATCAAGCTGCTGTCCCTGGCAGCCAGCCCCTCCACTCACCGCGACAAGTTCCACGTCACGCCCGACACCGTCGCCTACCTTACTGGTACGTATTTAAAATTTCAACTAGTTTCAAGTAGTAAGGTTGTCTGGAAGATGGGGTGCTGGCCAGAAAACCTCCACGTGTGCCTGACGGCTGCTTGTCCTTCTGGACACGTCTGGAGGGATCGGCAGTTGTTTGGCCGGTGCATTCTGGGCACGGGCAATAAAATCCTTTCGATTTTTTTTTTTTTTCCTTTCTTCGGGGGATTTTTTTGCCTGTGGTGAATATTCTGGCGCGGGAGGGGCCCGTTCTGGGCCAGTGGGGAGTTTTTCCACGCCCTCTGTTGCCAACAGAGGGCACAGTGGAGGAGCAGGGGCGGGCCCGGTGTGCACTCACCCTGCCACTGGGCAGGCAGCGGGGGGACTGTCTTTCCCTGCCCCCGTCGATCTCGTAACCCCAGGAGTGCCCGCTGAGTAGTGTTCTCGCGCCTCTTGGGACCGAGGGTCTTGGCTTCACCGCCCGGACCGCGAGGAAGAAAACCTCTATAAAAAATTACGGGAGGTAGGGCCTGCGAGCAGCAGACTCGGGGTAGTCTGCTGCCCGACCAGCAGCTGGCGTAGCTGGCACAGCCGGCGTAGTTGGCATAGCTGGTAAAGGCCCATGAGGTGAGGTGGCGTGCAGTGTTCCGTGAAAAAAAAAAGGTTGGTCGCTTTCATAGATGGCGCTGTTACCAAAAACAGCCAAGTTAGTTTTAGGGTAAGGCATAGATGGCGCTGTATTTTAGACCCCCAACATATGCTTGGGGGATGCCTATGTCCAGTAGTGGACGTCATTCGGCTGAAATGATGATCATGATGATCTGCGCGGCCCTTCGCAAAGCTTGGTATCAGAGCGGTACAGTTATCTAACGCGTACTGTATATCCCTTTTTATTCCACAGCATTGGTCTGCGTGAGTGAAGAAGTGCGATCTCGTTGTCACGTGAAACATTCGCTACCGAAGTGGTTGCCAGACAACTGTGACCACTACTGTCCCACCGCTGAACACCATCAGGTGAGTTAATTCAACTCAATTTATTTATGTATTCGGAGAATCTTAATTTATGTTAGTAACAATTTTCTTAAAAACTATGTTATTAGGTAGTATTATATAATGCTTAAATGTACTGTACATTATTCAAATAAGACATTTCATTTGAGCCCTGGTCAGACAGCTAATATAATACTATCTGATCATCATCATCATCATCATTTCAGCCGAAAGACGTCCACTGCTGGACATAGGCCTCCCACAATATCTGATCATAACCCCAATGAAAGTCTTCATTATTGCGGAGTCCACTTTACCAGCAATAGCATACCAGCAGGATGCTATTAGTACTGCCCTGCACTCTGCTTAGCAGGGAGGCGGTTCGTTTACGCATAATAGCATGAAAACCTATTAAAGACCACCCAGCTGCCGCTAGATGCAAATTGTGGACTGAAAAGCACCCTCCACCTCCTGGCTTTATTACTCCACAAGAGAAGTTACCACCAGAACACGATCTACAGTGGCCAGTGTGGAAGTCACTCAATCGCTTTCGCATCCAGGTTGGTTGCTGTAGACTTAATATGTGTGAATGGGGGTTTAGGGACCCTAGCCTTGCACACTGTGACTGCGGTGACCCAGAGCAATCCATGTCGCACTTGCTAACGTGTCCCTTGTGCCCGAACACCTGCACAAGAGATGATCTATTCGCCGCCACTGAAACCGCCATTGAAGTGGCCACTTTTTATTCCAACCATATTTGAACCATTGACACGATAAGAAGAAGAAGCATGAAAACCATCAACCCGCGCGTCCGCAAACATGTTAGAAGCACTACAGAAACGGGGCAACCCTAACAACATCCTGAATCCATTATTATACTGCGCGCGCAAGGCATTGACCGAAGTGGATTTAGTAGAAGTAGCTTCTTTTTCAACCAGTGCGTCCTGCCTGTCATGACTCACGGTGCCAAGACGTGGACACTGACAGTTGGGCTAGTCCACAAGTTCAAAGTCGCTCAGCGAGCTATGGAGCGAGCTATGCTTGGAGTTTCTTTGAAGGATAAAATCCGTAATGAAACCGGAGAAGAACCGGAGTGACCGACATAGCTTGTAGGATCAGTAAGCTGAAGTGGCAGTGGGCTGGCCATGTCTGTCGAAGGACCGATGGCCGCTGGAGCAGACGAGTCCTTGAGTGGAGACCGCGAATCGGCAAACGCAGCGTAGGGCGCCCCCCTGCCAGGTGGACCGACGACCTGAAGAACGTGGCTGGGGGGGACTGGATGCGGAAGGCAGAAGACCGAGTGTTGTGGCGCAACTTGGGAGAGACCTATGTCCAGCAGTGGACTGCGATAAGCTGAGTTGATTGATTGATTGAAAGAACATAAAAAATAAAATATATGAAGTACCAAAGGGCCACCAGCTCAGCATAATGTTACGTAGCAGTACAGGTACTGACTACCCAACGCTGAGATACAGCAGGTTGCAGTATAAAAATGGCGCGACATTTAGTCGTACTTTCTCAGACTGCAATAGGCTGAGTTGATGAGAGCTCCTTGTGAATGAGCTCGTCCGGCGAAGTATTACCACCTTTTCGACATTCCCCTTAAAGGGTTATTGGTTAATAAAAAATAACTCTGAACAGTTTGACTTTTTATTTTCAGTCTTCAATCCTGATCCAGCCTTCAACATCGCACAGTTCGTGTCACGGCCGGCGACAGAAGTCTTGGGACGTGCTCGACCAAAGTGCTATATCATCCGCTCATGGTGGTAATACATTTTAAATAAGTCATCATCATCATTTCAGCCGAAAGACGTCCACTGGTGGACATAGGTCTCCCCCAAAGGGATTGCCATAATCGCCACGCTTGGCAGGCGGGTTAGCGATCGCAGTTGATTGGTTAAATACTCGGAGAACGCTGCTGCCCATCCTCTGGTGAATTCCTTAGTCGCCTTCTACGACACCCATGAGAAGAGACAGGGTGGTGCAATTCTTAATGTCCGGCAACACTAGGAACTAAATAAAAAAATGCTTTTAAATAAGTAGGTGATAATAATTTTATTTAAAGGCAAATCATTGTCGGCCTTTCAGAATGTGGGAGAGAAATAAAATTGAACCTACAATACGCGTAAAATAACAAAATTAAAAATAACCTGTGAAAACAGTAACAGGTGGCTGCGCAGTAGTAAATTTTGCGACCAAATCAGTAGTGCGCATGCGTGGTAATGGCGACAAAACTCTGATAGGTTGTTCGTCTGAGCGGCAAGATGGCGGAAACTGCATGTTCTCGCTGACTCAGTCGTTCGTTAATGTTCGATGCATCCTTATGTCCTGCTCACACTTATTACTTGGCTGCACAGCTAATGCTTGGTTTCACAGGGGCACAGTTAAATTACGTGTGTCGTATGCACTGTTGCCAGGTCTCCCGATTTTCCGGGAAATTCACAGATTTTCCTAAAAATCTCCCGGTCTCCCGATTTTCGACAAAGATCTCCCGATTTTTTACAATCCCTGTATAAAGCTAATAATAGGAATAAGATCAAAACCTGGCAAAAAAACTGCATAAAATGAAACGGACGGATAAGTTGCTGCCCTGAATATTTCCGTCACTTGTTACACAGTGCAGTAAAATATCAAACTGCTTTGATTTTAATATTATAGCTGGAATGTTAGCAAAATGTAATACCGGGATTACTTCAAAAACTTTGATTTTAGTTGAAAAACATAATCTCCCGATTTTTTCCATTGTTCCTCAATACATCTCCCGCTTTTTTCATAATAAGCCTCCCGGATTTTGAAAATCGGACCTGGCAACACTGGTCGTATGGTTATGACCTATTGACTGAGCATCATACCTGCGCGGTGTGCAGAGATGATGCTCAGATTCGACTGTTGCTCGTGGTCAATATTTTGTTTCTAGGCCGCATTCTGATTTATCAGTGGACGACGCCCGGAGCGTACTTTGGTCGTTCAGTTACTCAGAGCGATCATACAAAGGAACGCTCCGAGCGTCGTCCTACGACGTCGGGCGGTATAACTGAACGCGGCCCTAGAAAACTTGGTTTGGGATTGACTTTGATATTACTAATTTTAAGTAAATTATTTATACAAAGATTTATTTAACAGGTAAATCACCTACCATGCAATCGGGCAGCGGAGGACACAGTCCCCATCTAGTGAACATACCGCATCAGGTAATATCACACATTAATACCATACTTATATTTATACTAACGTAGATATAATATAAAGAATTTATTGCACCACTGTATAATTTTAATGAACCCAGTTTTTTCCAACAAGCTTTTAGCACGACTCTGTACAATTTCCAAGTAAGTTAATAAGTAAAGGGTCAGATAGTGCTGTTGCTTATAAAACACCATAAAAACATACAATAATGACAAAACCGTGGTTGACATATTTCTACGTAAAAAAGAAGATATCTCAAGCATAGCTACATCGACTGGTCTAGCGCTTTCCGCATCCAGCGGATTCCCGCGACAAAATATACGACTGTGAAATTCGTATTTTTTTCATTCATGCCGCTCATGTACCCATAATTTATACGTTGTTCCTGTTTACTACTATTTTCATGGTGTACAATAAAGTATATTCTATCTATCTATTCATCGTATTTAATGCGGGCAGTACAATAAACATTTTCTATTTTAAAGAGTTAATCAATTATGATACTCCATTTGACTTCATATTTTTGACCAATCCCTTTTAAGTACTCTATGTTTTCATAATGTAATTACGTTGGCACCACTAAGATAGCCAATCTCTTTTTAGCACCTTCACATCTACAGGAATAAAAGAGTAAGACTGTTCAGTTGCTAGGAAACAACTTGTTAGACATTAGTTTTTGTAAACAAAACTTAACCTCAAAATAAATATGTATACTTGGTGTAAGGGAAACGCTTCCGAAAACGAAGACAGGTGATAGTGCTGGTATTTACTGATACGAAACCACAAAAAAAAAATGCGATATCTTTTTTGTATTTTTTCATATTTTTTCTGCATTTTTCATACTTAACCAGCTTTGGGCAGTTAAATAAAACTGACTTGCAAAAAAAATACCATTTATTTACATAATTTTTTAAAGTTCGCAATGTAATTCAAATAAAATATCAGTTCGCGCTAGGGGTGAACGACCTCCGCCCGCATACGCAGTCATCGACTCGTTGCATCGTGACGGCTAGTAGCTACGACGACGCTAGCGCTATCAGTTTTATCCAATTGCCAAATATCTAGTTATCTAGCTGGCTACTCCATCACAAATAGCCGGCTAGCTAAGTTATTGAAATTTCGGCTAGTTACCCATCACTACTTCTAGAGGACACGATTCGGTAAATTTGTTGTGAATAACCTAGCGCGTGTTTATCCTTTGCGAGTTTTTAGACCTGTGTACACTCTAAAAGAATATATAATAGTGGTGCAATAAATTCTATAGAAAATTGTATGTCGGTGTTTAGTAATGAATGGCAGAAACAAGATTTTTTTATAATTTTATATAAACATCTCGTTTGGGAAAGTATTATTACATAAAAAAGTATAACATACAAATTTTAATAGTATTTACACATATTATTTGCACAATGATTAACTTACAAATGCCTTGTTAAAAGTCTTGTAAAATTATACGACTGAGAAAATAATAATTTTGGTGATAGTGATAACTTACAAATGCCTTGTTAAAAATCTTGTAAAATTATACGACTGAGAAAATAATAATTTTGGTGATAGTGAAGGCAACGAATTCAATATTTACCAATGTAAGTTCACCACTACTCGTGCTTAGCTTACTGTATAAATATACAGGTGAAATCACATACATTCAAGAAATTTTAAAGGTGTATTCTACCAATGAAACTGAACAACTTTCCCGAAGAAACATGGAAAAATTGACTTCCTATACAAAAATCTAAACTTTTCAAAATGTAGATAAACGTTGAATGACATTTCAAACATCATCAGCCTTAACCGAAAAAGCTGGAAATTTCCAAATTCTGTTGAACATGAAAACATGTATATACACAGACGGGGAAATCCGCGCCACATATGACGAAAGTGAAGCACCGTACCGAACTATGTGTGCGTAATTTAAGAAACGAAACGCCGCGTGATGGCGATCGATCAGCGCACTACGATGTAAGTGTGTGCGTGAGACACGTATACAAACAAGCTGGGTCAGCCTACTTAGGGTGCTTCACTTCACTTTCTTCTTTTTAGGGTTCCGTAGTCCTACAAGGAACCCTTATAGTTTCGTCATGTCCGTCCGTCTGTCCTAATCCTTTACAGCTTAATAACTTCTACAGTTATAAACATAAGTAAATGAAATTTTGTTAAAAAATGGTTTAGATATAGATCTCAATTTTAAAAGATTAAAAAAATCATGATAACGTATTTTAGGGGTGGCGCCCATACATGTGAAATGGGGATGAAAACAATTTTTTCGCTGCACCCCCTCGTGTGGGTTATCATTCAATAGGTCTACTAAAATGAAGGTAATGTTTCATACACAACTTTTTTATCAGGTATACCATCTGCGAAATACAGCCCTCCAAAGTGGCTTGCAATGTGTCCCCTCCCCCTGCCATTTCTAAGCTATGCAACGTAGAAACTTATAATCTTCCACATTGATAGACCTTTATAAAAACTCTCTTTTTAAATTATTTCGAGTATAATGTGATTATAAATTTTTGAGTTATAGTGAGAAAACTGCAAAAGACGTCCTAGTTCATAGGTCATTGACCTTAGAGAAAAATCATCATAGTAAATAATGCTCCTTTAGTATCTACCTATTTAAAAAAATCACAAAAAGTAAATTTGTGTTACAATTATTTGACATACTTTTAAAATTTAGCTTTTTAAATTCAGCGCTAGGTGGCGCTGTTTGCAAAAACTAAAAGAGCAATAATTAATATTCGATTTGATTCGTTTGTAATTAGGAATCCTATAATACTGAGCATGGCCCGACATGCTCTTGGCCAGTTTTTTTCTGGTTGGTGTATACATAGTCAAAATTGTAAACTATTTATTTACTGTCCATTTATCATTTTATTTATTTTAAAAAATCCCAACGTCTTCATAAATACTTTAACGTAAAAAAATACTAATTCGCATTTCTTCAAATCTGGAAGAACACAAAATAAAACTTTAGTCTTTCCCAAACAGATGACCGATTGGCTTCTTAGCATTTAATTTGACAGTATGAAGAGCTTTTGTGTGAAGTGACATTCATGACATGACAGAAAGCAAATTATCATGTGTACGGTGGAAATATGTGCAAAGATGTCTTTAGGGAGACAAAACTATGCTAAAGATCTTGCAAAAAAAACATGAGCTCTGCATTTTTGTGCACCTTCACATTATATGCTAATGAGGGGAATTTTGGCTAATCAGATTCAAGCGACATCATCGAACGTACCATTGCTGAACCTCAGGTGAGGAGGCAGGGTGAAAAAAAAAAAAAAAAACTGCGTCTGCGCACGCCGCCGCCGTCTTACTACTTTCGACACCCAGTCACACAGATGCAAAGCTCATGTTTTATTGCGAAACCTAGTTCAAGATAAGTTGCAACATTCTATAAAACTTAAATGCAAAAATCTAATGAGGAAATAATTAAAATCGGGTTGAATCCTGTATCTATACATATACTGTGATATTTTTAATTCATTAGCAATTTTGTAAGGGATGACTGTACTCATCATAACGGACAACATTTACTATGCGACCAATCCTGAAATCGCGAAAAATAAATCACCTGATCCCTACATTTTGTTGATTTATGTGAACACAAATATAGGGATCAATTGTTTTTTTGCGTTTTCAGGATTGGTCACATAATAAAAGTTGTTAAAATTGATGAGTACCCCTTAAAGAATAGTATAAACAATAAACATAATTATTATTTATTTTATTTTTATAATAGAATAGAAAAACTTTAATTCGAGCAAAACAACTCATATAGGGTTAGTAACAATTTTACTATCTTAAACCTAGGTGTTAGTATACAGTTACATATTTTGGTACATGTAACTGACAGCAGTGGATTATATATGGACAATCCACTCTGTCAGCTATCATGTTCAGAACCCTGTTGGAGCTGGCCATGACTCGTGCCACCAGTGATGCTGCACGCAGCCGCATTATAGTGTAGAAGCAGTCTACACGCGCCGCTGCAAACATCCCTGACGCACTGCAACGCCAAGGCAGCCCCATCAGTTTTCTGAACGCGTTATTATATTGGACTCGAAGGGCCCCATACGATGCTAGCGAATACTTCTCCCACAAGCTGCACGTGTAGAAGGATACACAGAATGCTCTAAAGAGCGTCACCTTTACGTCTGAAGTACAAAGTGCAAACCTACGGGCTACCATATTCGCCCGCACGGACAGAGCCCTCCGTTCCCTTTCGATGTCAGCATCGTCCTTTAAGTCAGTGGTGATCAAATGACCGAGGTATTTGAATTACTCCACTCGCTCGGGTGCAACGCCGTTTAGTCGTATAGGTGGCACATCCTGATGATATTTGGTCCCTGCCTCAAATACAATGCACTGACTCTTCCTTACATTATACAGTAACCCATGTTCTGTTGCGTACCTTTCACATGTGGTTAGTAATGACCTTATACCACTGACTGATTGTTAATGAATTAAAAATAACCCGGTATATCAAAATCAATTTACAATAATAACAAAGCGGGTTTGTATTCAAGGAAATAAAAGACATTTTTACAAATATTTTCAGCTAACGGCTCTAGTACACAATTCTCCAAGTAGGAAGACATTTCGTCCATTTACATACAAGGGCTTCGAACCAAGTAATTAAAAATGTACTATACTGACTCACTGCAGTTATAACTGTCATAGGTTGGACAAACTAAATTTTTCGAATAAACTTACAACGTAGTCCACCTTATTACAAAATCGGGCTTAGCAATAAGTTTTGCCTAAAAATTAAAAGCCTTTTTTTATGTATGGAGTTTGACGTTAGACCCGGTTTAAAGAAGGGTTGAAAACGTTTGTAATAAGGGGGATTTTGTTTAAGCACCATTGTTGGCCATTGTGTACTAGAGGCATACACCAACAAATTCAATCGTTACTTGAATCCTTGAATCATGCAGTCATTGTGTCTGATACTTAGTGACGTAATTAGATATTATGTTTTGTTCAACTTCCTTTTCTAATGGCGGATTGAAGAGGTCGCTACAATCACTAAAGCACGAAAATATTTTACTTAAATGATCATTTGACATTCAAAACTGTACAACTCACCTCCGGTCTCTGGAAGGCTGATCAATTTAATCTGTTGTCAAATCTTATGTCAACTCCTGTGATTGGTCGCCAAGAATACTCGGATTCAAAATAACAGCACTTCTATTAGCTTCTGGTTCACACAATACTGTAAGTGTAATCTGTACCTAAAGTCTATTTTAAAAGACAAATAATTGCAAATGAGAAAGCAGTGACATCAAATTAACAACAAATAATATTAAAGCAGAAAAAAATTGTTCTTCTCAGTCTTATTGATGCGTTTACAAACAAACTTCGGACTCCAAACTAATAACATTTAGGGTCGGTCTTTCAATAGCCAGTTAACTTTTTACTGAGGAATAAGTTTGACATTTTGACAGTTGTAGTATAGAAATTCTTGCAAGACGTCACATTTATTCCTCAGTTAAAAGTTATCAGACTATTGAAATACCGGCCCTAAGTTGTAAAAAATACAAATTCACCCAAATCTAAAAAGTGTTTTCTTTTCTCTTCAATCCGCCACCTAACTAATTCTCTTGTCTTCCAGTTAGCCCACGTACGTACTCATATCACTGTTGTCTTTTACACGCTCCTGTCGGATTTGGTTCCATTGTATCGTTCGTATTACCAACTACGTCCCGTCAACCCGCATTGCTGTTTTGCGTTGTATACGTTCCGTTAATTTTCATGATTTCTCGTTATGGCACATGGGAATTTCTCGTTATGTCACATGGGAATTTCTCGTTATGGCGCATGTGGATTTTTCGTATGATGTCGTCGTTTTACATCATTTTTAAATATCTCCTTTAAATATTGATTTTTACTCTAAAAACGATCTTTATATTTGTAAAAATATGCTGATAAAATTACAAATCCACTTGCTTTACTTTAACTTCTATAATAACGTATATAACGCAAAACGTCACTCCTTTCAAACAATATTTTACGCAAATTACCGTTAATTCGAATAACACCGTTAAAAATCTCGTTTTGACACATAATAACGATACAACATGGATATTTTTTTAAACTGTTTTAATAATAACGGTTATTTTTACGTAAATTATTGCCTAATTGTGTCAACATGCTTGTGCACTGCTTTATCTCAATAGACGTCAGCTAGAATGCTTTTTAAGACGCAGAGATCATTTTCTGTGCCTACCTCGAAAGATACCATCGGCCCGCCAAGAGTAACGTGTTATTTCTACCGTTATTTTGTGATGAATACCGAATAAATAACGTTTTGTGATAAAATAAATTATAACATGGCATTTTCTGTAAGGGAGAGTCATTGCCGGAAGCGGTCTTTGACTGTTAAACCTATTAGCATTGTCCATTGTAATTGTAAAAATGCTATTTACAGGAATATTTCACTATTAAAATCCAAACATAATTTATTATTTAATAACAGTTATCACTAAACGTTATTTAAACTCCTGCCCCTCAATCTTTTTACCCCTTAAATCTTTATATAGACCATTAGAAAATCCAAGATCCTAGTATTGTTACATTTTTTAATACAAAATTAAAACCTGCATGGTTAACCCAAAAAAAATTGCAAACAAATTCAACTACAAAATTTATATTTATATTAATATTGTGAGAAGAAATTTTAACATGAAAATCATTGGCAAATAATAATGAAGGCGTCTTATAGGCGTCAAATAATTTTAGTTTGTACTTTGTTTTAATTCAATCCCTTATTTTGAATTTTCTTTTCTTCAAAATGCATACCCCAAAAATACCCTAACGGCCAAAATTAATATCCAATCTATCCACAATTTACCCTACCAGAGATAGAAATTTGACATAAGCTCCATAAAAAAATATGTCAAATTTCTATCTCTGGTAGGGTAAATCGTGGATAGATTGGATAATAATTTTGGCCGTAACTTTATTTATTTCCACATCCTTACAACTATCATTACAGGATACAACCCACAACCAAGTAAACTCATACCTTAAAAATTACCCTGCTGTCTGATTTTTACCCTAAATCTAGGGTAAATTAACCTGATTTATTAAGGTTATTGTCCATCTTTTTTATGCTGCAAAGCTTTCGAAACGTCAGGGAAACCAATTTAAATAATATACGCGATTTAATCCGGTTAAACTTTGTTTTATTATAATGTGTAGTGATCGCGAAAACCTAAGAAGTTATTATTGGCCATCTATTCACGTCAAATTTTAATCATAACAGCTGTTGACGTCGATCGTTTTTCCCTCGGTTAAAGCCTAAATTAATGATTAGTATTTATTTTTCTCGCAATTTTAGTATAGATATCACAAAACCCTACAAAAACAAACTACACAAAATTGAACTGATACTATTTCATTGACTGCTTCTGAACATAAATACGCACATGCAGCCTAAAATGAATGCGACAAAATCCATGACATAATAATATATGTCTCGCCCCGGTCGAGTATGTTGCCACAATCACAAATTTTATCGATATCTAAGAAATAAATTAAATCTACCCTCATAGCTACACAGTATGATTCACTGTAGTTTATTAAACCACAAGTCACTTGCACAAATATATTATACGTTTGTACTGTGAGCTCTAACTTTGGACCCGGATGAAGCTACCTATATTGGGTACTGAAGCTATTTAACTTCATTTGTTTTCATACCTTTGCCCATAACAATAAAATTGCAATATCACCTATACCCCGGCTCCACACGTTGGCCCGAACGTTGGCGCCAACGCTATTCGCCAACGTGTGGATCGGGAAATGGAGTTGGCTCGAACGTTGGGGCGAGCATTGGCAGTTAGCTGTCGGAACTAAATTAACATTATCTCCAACGTGTGGACGCTACGCATAATTACGGGCCAACGCTCGCCCCAACGTTGGGGCCAACGTGTGGAGCCCACCATAGGTGCGGCACGCTATTATGGCGTTTTTGACGTTTGCCTGCTCATGAAGATCCGTAAATATTGACAGCTACGTATGAAGGAACAATTGCCGTACTTTATTGTCAATAGTGATGCACTGCTACAGCAATATAATTTTTTGAATTTCGAATCTATTATTCAAATTCTATTTATTTCTACTGTTTTTTTTTATGTATGTCACAGAAAAGTTGATTAAATAACGATTAAACAAAATGGCTAGACGTTATGTTTATTAAATAATTTGATAAATTATTTACTCTATGTAGATATTATTCATAATAGCTAGTTGGAGTTGGTCAAAGTAATAAACCTGTGGCTTGATTCACAAACGTTCGAAACGTTTCCGTTTCCGAAGTGAAATTTGACCGGCAAATGAAACAAAACGACCACTTCCTGCGACCACGAATGATGCAAAGCATTCGCAACATCAGGAAAAGCAATGTTAATAATAATACGCGATGTAATCCGGTCAAACTTGTTTTACTATGAAAAAAAACTATTTGAGAATCGAACGCATTCGGAAACGCTTTTCATAGTTCTTTAATTTTACATCGAGTGCTTTCCGACAACAAATGGCTCACGGGAGAGTTTCCATGATTTTCGCGTTGCGTTTCCGAATCCGTTTGGTTCTCAAATAGTTTTGTTTCTTAATAAAACAAGTTTAACCGAATTACATAGTGTATTATTATTAAAATTAGTTTTTCTGACGTTTCGAATGCTTTGCAGCGTTCATGGTCGCAGAAAGTGGTCGCTTTGTTTTATCTGCCGGTCAAATTTCACTTCGGAAACGGTAACTTTTCGAACGTTTGTGAATCAGGCCACTGGTCCCAATTGCTAATAATTTGAAATGTGTCACAACACTAATTGGAAAATGTCAAAAACGCCTTCATTGCGTGCCGCGGGTATAGGCTGTTGCGCGTTCGAAAAATTGAGACATGAAGATGTAAAGTCTCATGTGATTGTAATGATATGGTGTGTGTGATGATATCTTTTTTTTTTCTTTCTTTCTTTTTTTCTTTCTTCTTCTTTTTTTTTTAAATTTTATTGTCTTTTTTTTTTTCTTTTTTCTATTTTTTTTTTTTTTCTTTTGAGCTCCAACTACTACTCATATCATTCTTTCATATTATGACGTCACAGGTCAAACTAAGCTTTGTTCGGGTCTCAAAATATAAGGGCCACAGTACTATAGTATGTCGACATACACAAAAATAAATTTCTGAACGCTACGCTCAAAACGAGACACCTTGCCACTGGACACAACGCGCTTCTAGATTTTAGTGTATTAAAAAAAGTGATTGAAAAATTAAACAGTAAATCCTAGAATTTTAAAATGAAATACCTAGATGCTTTCAAATCGAAAACTGATACCTTTTTTTTATGTCTCACCCCACTTCCAAAATATATGTCGTATATTGTGTGGTCTCGAAATGTTGCAATGATTCTTTTGTTATACTTTAATCTGTTTAATTGTAAATATTAATTGTGTTATTAAAAGTCCTTTGACAACCTTCTTCTCACATATTCAAGTCCTACTGTTGGACATTGGCCTCTCCCAAGTTGCGCCACAACACTCGGTCCTCTGCCTTCCGCATTCAGTCCCCCCCAGTCACGTTCTTCAGGTCGTGTGTCCACCTGGTGGGGAGGGCGCCCTACACTGCGTTTACCGATTCAAGGACTCGTCTGCTGCAGCGGCCATCGGTCATGCGCCAGACATGTCCAGCTCACTGCCACTTCAGCTTACTCATGGTATAATAACATGTTTCACCAGGTAGTCTCTTCCCGTGACAGGTAGGTCACGTGATTGCCTCCGTACTACGTCATCGGCCGTGGAGCCAATAGCGGGCTGTTAGCGTGACACTTGTCAGTTTGATGTGCTGCCACTTTGTGAAAATAAATTACCCGACTAAAATGCATTTTTTCATTTACTTGTTTCTATAAAGAATCACTTTTGAACTAGTAATTTTATACAGTTTCCTTTAATAACTAATTAGATGAATAACACGAGATAACAAATAGTTAGGCTAGTTAGGAATTTATTTAATATTCATTATGAACAAAAATCTCCTTAAGTATATTGAAGATATCAATCAACGGCAACACTGATCGTGACGTAGCTCAGAGGCATCGCGCTGTCATTGCGGGAAGAGAATACCTGGTGAAACATCTTATTATACCATGAGCTTACTGATCCTACAAGCTATGTCGGTCAATCCGGTTCTTCTCCGGTTAATCTCGTTAAAGATTTTATCCTTCAAAGAAACTCCAAGCATTGCTCGCTCCATAGGTCGCTGAGCGACTTGAAAAATAAATAAGTATTTTTGGGACACTTTTACACAGCACCATCTAGTCCCAAACTAAGCAGCGCTTGTACTATGGGTACTAGACAAATCCTGAAAATCTTGGCTATTTTTAAATAATTATTTTCTTGTCTGTTTCCCTAAAACGTCCACCAAGAATGTATCATACACCTACAGCTCAACACGTCTTATTTTTGTCACGATTTCGAGACCACACCCCTTATATGTCCCGCACTATTATGTCCCCCTTTCCTACGTGTATATGCTAATATATTGACGCCGCATACAGGACAGCGAGGGCAGAGCTCATAGCATGCAGCACGGACCAACAGGAGAGTCTGCAAGAGAGCAGGGGGATGGTGATAGCGGGTTTGATGTGAGTATGCTTTGAAAATTTTTGTTTTATACTTTTGAAGTTATTTATTTATTTATTTGACACTAAATAAGTTCATAATTTGTTGAAAGCTCTGTTTTCTGAACTAAGCTATAATCTAGCCTGTGTGTCAGAAATCAGTTCCTTCCCCGTTTAAATGACACAAAAAGATTGTACAAGCTTTGTGATTTATACTTTACTATTTTGTTAAGATGCATGCAAGTATACAAGAATAGCAAAAAAACGTGAGTGTGGGTTAAGCTAGCAATAGTTATAGTTATATTTATTTTATATAATATTAAAATACCGTAAAATGCCCTAACTTTGCCAACAAGCCCTACTTTGCCTAAGGCGTTAACTTAATTTTTACACGCACTGACACTTTATAACTGAACCAAATGTTAGCGTTGTCATAGTTTTCAAAGCTCCCCAAGTACGGAAATAATAGCTATTATAGTTTACTCAAAAAATAACTAGGCAAAGTAGGGCTTGTGGGCCAAGTTAGGGCAGTTTACGGTACTTATTGTTATCAGTCGGGTTGTGTTTGTTTGCGTATATGAGTGTGAGTATGCAGGGGGGTGTGTATGTGAGTGTGGGGGTGTGTGGGTGTGTGTATTTGGGTGTAGGGGTATGTTCATGGTTGTAAATCTGTATACATTAAACCAGCTCATGCAATTTTCGGGTAGGGGAACTCTACACATTGTAGATTATATGTTATGCAGTAGTTAACAGTAGTAGTTATAACTCATTGTTGTCGAAATCAATAAATGGTGCAGCAAAATTAATATGGAATTACTATGTATATACTGCAGAGTTTAGGCACATAATATCTAATAGTACTAACTTACAAAACGGCCACTCACCGCTCCCCGCCAATTCAAGATTCCTCACCCGCGCCCCGCACGCGACCGCAGTTTGACGGCACTTGGACTACAATCGTGCAATGGACGTCAATCGCCAGTCGCTATACAAGCACGCCATCTCTGAGAACTACTGAGAAGCGCTTGGAAACCAGTCGGCACTACGGGCGGCGAGCAACCCTAATCTTTACGTGTGTGTGCGTTCGTATACAGACGTAATCGTATGTATGTAGGTGGCGCTAGCATTCATATTGTATTGAGTGTCCGAGGTGTGGTTTAAAAAAAAAAACATTTATTATCAGACAACTTAGTCCATAGGCACGATTCACAATTTTATTTTTATGCTAGAATACACTCCGTCTGCACAGTAGGCTCACTTTACTCCGAACATATGGAGTTCAGTAAACCTACTGAGCAGTACGGTATCGTATCTATCTCCTATCATTCTCAGCACACTTCGGGCTACCTCGCACATGCCGCAACACCGACGCCACCTTCTTACGCATGATGGCGTAGAAGTCATCTACGCTGCGCTGGCGTCCGCAAACACGTCGGATGTACTGCAATATCGTGGGAGCCTGAACAGTGCCCTGAACACATTATTATACAGGACGCGCAAGGCATTGTAGGCTCTTTGCGTAAAGTTCGCCCACAGGCCACCAGTGTAAAACGTCTGACAAAATGCCTTGAACAACGTTATTTTGACTGACGCCGTACACCGAGCAAACCTGCGTGCCAACATATTACCACGAACCGACAATGCCCTGCGCTCCCTTTCGACATCCAATTCATCGACAACAATATTAATAGTGGGACCATAGGATAATTTATTAACCTACAATTATATGGTCTCTTCTTTCCGCAGGTCATTGAAGATGACGGCCGTGGATCGCCAGGCAGCACCGATGACACCGAACGACCCTCATCTACGAAATCAGGAGACAGCGACTACCCTGAAACTTCTACAAAGGTATGTAACCTTGATAATTAATTTTGTTGTATTGAATTATACCATACTACATATGGTTCTTTGATTTCCAAAATCAAAAGAAGAAGAACCAAAAAACCACGGATTTTATTGCCCGTTGGCCGTTTCCCATAAGAATCTACATTTCCGAAGGCAATAGTAGCTTTTTTTCGAGGATACAAAATACCTGTTAGTGGTCTAATGCATATGAATAACGATATAGTTTAAGACTTTAAAATAAAGAGATGTCTTCTACTCCGTTGAAAAAATTAAGAAGAAAATATCATCTTATCACACCGCCCAAATCATCATCCTCCTGCCTTTATCCCAATTTATTTGTAGTCGGCGCAGCATTTTTTTTTCTTCCATACATCTCTATCAGCCGTCATCTCTATCACACTGCCCAAATATTTAAGTTTAACTGACGACAAAAGATTTTTTATCTACAGCAAGCATCAACAGACAAGGACACAAGCAGTCCTGAGAGTAACAGCCTGCTCGATCCATCAGTGATGTCAGACTTCACTACGCAAGCGCTTGTGCTCACTGTGCTTGCTACGCTCGTCAAGTATACCACAGGTTAGTATAGCATAGAAATACACAGCAAGCATCAATAGACAAGGACACAAGCAGTCCTGGGAGTAACAGCCTGCTCGATCCATCAGTGATGTCAGACTTCACTACGCAAGCGCTTTTGCTCACTGTGCTTGCTACGCTCGTCAAGTATACCACAGGTTAGTATAGCATAGGAATACAGCCAGCAAGCATTAACATACAAGGACACGGGTAGTCCTGAGAGTAACAGCCTGCTCGATCCAACAGTGATGTTAGAATTCACTACGCAAGCGGTTGTGCTCACTCTGCTCGCTACGCTCGTCAAGTATACCACAGGTTAGTATAGCATAGGACGACACAGCAAGCAAGCATCACCAGACAAGGACATAAGCATTCCTGAGAATAACAATCTGCTCGATCCATCAGTGCTGTCAGACTTCACTACGCAAGCTCTTTTGATCACTGTGCTTGCTACGCTCGTCAGGTATACCACAGGTTAGTATAGCATAGGAAGACAGCAAGCAAGCATCACCAGACAAGGACATGAGCAGTCCTGAGAATAACAATCTGCTCGATCCATCAGTGCTGTCAGACTTCACTACGCAAGCGCTTTTGCTCACTGTGCTTGCTACGCTCGTCAAGTATACCACAGGTTAGTATAGCATAGGAAGACAGCAAGCAAGTATCAACAGACAAGGACACGAGCAGTCCTGAGAGTAACAGCCTGATCGATCCATCAGTGCTGTCAGACCAATAATATGACTCCATTTTTTAAGAAGTGGATGTGTCTGTGTGTTTAAAATTGTTTACTGGTTTGGTTAAGCTTATAGAATAGGAATACTAACATAGTTATTAAGTAACATTGTCACTAACACATCGAGTCATTGTTACTTGTAAAAATAAAAAAATATTATTATTATAACACCATTTTTGTATTTTTCTGATTAAATATTTAAAATGGGCACTTTATAGCTTACAGCATTTACCGCCATCTAGTGGCACTCGTATTAAAATTAGTGAAAAAATGTGGTGCCCTCGTCCGTTAGATGGCGCTATTCTATTATTCAAAAACGAATCCTACTTTTGTTCGGAACTTTTATGCCCCTGCCCCCAGTCTACTGTAGCATCACGTAAATAGGTTACCATACATGATCATTGCAAAAGTGTGTACTCTTTGAAAGCCCTGTGCTTTTTTATAAACTTTGGTAGGAGTTTAAATGTGCCTGTTGTGTTTAAATGCGCCTGCCTGTTTTTTTCAGACGAGGATGAGATTAGAATTCTGTATCAGTACTTGGCAGAGGGATCGGTTGTGTTCCCGAAAGTGTTTCCAGTAATGTGAGTATTATTTATTTCGTATGATAATTATTACTTCTAACCGATGTGTCCTGTATACCCCAAGATTATGGCTATGGAAGAAAAATATAGAAAGAGTAGAAGTTGCATGTAACCTGGGCCTAATCACCGATCCGGAACTTCGCTTTGAGGATCTCATCAGTGGCAGAGTTCGAAACTGCTTCTACAGTCTGAAGGTTCTGTACAGGATAAGAGACTTCCTTAGTATCGCATTGAGGAAGAGACTGGTAGATAGCTTGGTCCTATCAAAATGTAATTATTGTGACGTGGCGGATTTACCAACAGGCTAAGAAGGCTGGAGTCTAAGGCGGCAGATTTTAGGGGCGGCAAATTTGTGGCTAAATTTGTTTTGTCTTCCAGAAATTAAAAATATTCATATTTAATGATAAAGATATTTCCCTAGCAACAAACTTGTTATCAATTTTATTGGGCAGTGACAATTTCTTTTAAACTGATTAAAATATTCTTCTGGAATTGAAAGAGTTAGTATAGGTTTTTGAAAAAAAAAATGTTTACTTCTTTTTTAGTAAACTATGCAGAACGACAGTTAATTCGAAATTCAAAACATAATTCTAGCTTTATCAAAAACGTAACTTTTTATCCAATTATTAATCTATGGTATTTAATAACAAAGCTCAAAATTACATAGATTTCTGAAGTTCTGACCCGTATTAACACAGTGTCCTTATATTCAAAATGTCCTAAGTGCAGCACGATGCTAATAAGAAGAAAATTTTACTATTCTGACAATTTCATACGAATTATCGGCTGAGTGGGTCATGATTCCGATTTGTTGACTGTACATAAAGTTTTTTATAGCTATTACAGTGTTATTTCCTTTATATACAAAAATATATCCTAAATGTTATTAGGTCCACACAAACAATAACACATGTAGGTACCTAGGTCCTAAGGCGACACTCTGACCCATGATTAGCTTTTATTAGCTCAGAAATATCCAAAAACCCATGCCCAAAATTATTTCTTGTGCAATCTTAACTAAATCGTTGGATTGTGAAAATAATATAGGAACTGAGAATTGTAGAGGTCGGTAGGGGGGCGGCAAATCTGTAAATCAACCACTGGGCCATGTCTGCTATCCTGTACAACGTTCAATTGAACACGTGCAAAATGCCTGTGCCCGATACTGTTTTAGCAAACCTCGGAGAAATGCTTGTGCCCGAAACTGTTTTAGCAAACCTCGGAGAAATCATGTTACACCATATCATAATAAAAGCGATGTTCTAATAAAATGAATAGTTTAAAAACCGGCCAAGAGCATGTCGGGCCATGCTCAGTATTATAGGGTTCCTTAAGTAGGTGTAATTACAAACGAATCAAATCGAATATTAATCATGGCTATGCTTTTTTAGTTTTTGCAATAATCGGCAGCATTCGCGACTCAGAGCGTGTTGTTAGTAGCGCCATCTAGCGATAAATTCAAGAAGCCAAATTGAAGAAGTGTGTTCAACATAACACAAAGTTACTTTTTGTGATTTTTTCAAATAGAAAGTAACTAAAGGAGCATTATTTGCTAAGATCATTTTTCTCTAAGGTCAATAACCTTTGAACTAGGACGTTTTAAGAATTTTTCAGTTTTCTCTCTATAACTCAAAAAATTATAATCACATTATACTCGAAATAATTTTAAAAGAGTTTTTACAAAGGTCTATCAATGTGGAAGATTATAAGTTTCTGCGTTGCATAGTTTAGAAATGGCAGGGGGGGGGACACATTGCAAGCCACTTTGGCGCGCTATATTTCGCAGATGGTACACCTGATAAAAAAGTGGTGCATGAAACATTACCTTCATTTTAGTAGACCTATTCATTGATACCCCACACGAGGGGGTGCAGCGAAAAATTTTTTTTCATCTCCATTTCACATGTATGGGCGCCACCCCTAAAATACGTAAACACGAATTTTTTATTCTTTTAAAATTGAGATCTATATGTAGACTATTTTTTAACAAAATTTCATTTACTTATGTTTATAACTGTAGAAGTTATTAAGCTGTAAAGGATTAGGACAGACGGACAGACGGACGGACATGACGAAACTATAAGGGTTCCTTGTAGGACTTCGGAACCCTAAAAAACATGCTTATAACCTTGAAACCTGATCGTGTTCAAAGTCCATTACGTGGCCTTTCTCACAAGTGCAAACACGACTATGATACGATATTCCATCATGGACTGCCAGTGCCTATCTTCCGGCTTCATCATCAGACCTTAAACCTAATCGTGGTCAAAGTTCATTACAAGACTTTTCTAAGAAATCCAAAACAGCTATGATACGATTTTCCATCATGAAGTTCCAGTTCATATCTTCCGGCTCCATCATCAGATCAGTTCGACATTACCATATTATTGTATTGTCATCAGAACTACATACAGCTGCCAATTTTCATTACGCTACGACCCTTGGAAGATGGTTAAATTAGTTACCTTAGATTCCATTACATAGTTAGTTACATACAGGGCGACCTAATAAAAGCGTGTTATAAATAAACATAAACCAGCATACCTTACTTCTTTCGTTCTATTTCGTTGTCTTGAGGTCTACATGCTGACAAAATTGTTTATCTGTGTCTCGGTTTGTTTGAAAACCAAATCAGATGATTTTAGGGATTTCAAAAACGCTTTAAAACAATCTCATTAATTTTCGTATTGTCAACAGTCACAGTCTACTGGACATGAAGATAAACCACGTTCTGATGCACTGCCATGATCAGTTGATCCTGAGCGCCGTACAAAGCATCATACAGGTAAATACCATCCTTCCTTCCTTTGTCTGAGCCTTTTCCCAACTATGATGGGGTCGGCCATGGTATAATAAGATGTTTTACCAGGTACTCTCTTCCCGTGACAGCTCGATCACGTGATTGCTTCCGTACTACGTCATCGGCTGTGGAGCCAATAGTGGACTGTTATCGTGACACTTGTCAGTTTGATGTGCTGCCATTTTGTGTAAATAAATTACTCGAGCAAAATGCATTTTTTCACTTACTTGCTTTTATAAAGAAGCACTTTTGAACTAGTAATTTTATACAGTTTCCTTTAATAACTAATTAGAGATGAATAACACGAGATAACAAATAGTTAGGCTAGTTAGAAATTTATTTGATATTCATTATGAACAAAAATCTCCTTAAATATATTGAAGACATCAATCAATGGCAACACTGATCGTGACGTAGCTTGGAGGCATCACGCTGTCATCGCGGAAAGAGTATATCTGGTGAAACATCTTTTTATAGCATGGGGTGGGCTTGCAGTCTAACCAGATGCGGCTGAACATCAGTATTTTACACGGAGCGACTGCCATCAGACCCCCGCAACCCAGTTACTGGGTTAGACCGGTTGTCAGACTTTCCGATTTAAAATGTCAAAATCTACTGTCGCTATCGACTATAGAAAAATATTCGCGCTTTTATTGGCTCAGGTAATAGTGACACTACCCGAGTTATAGAGCGCTAATATTTTTCTGTAGTCAATAGTTCCCTGTTCCTAGTTCTGCATGCATTGGATTGTACTGTTCACTTTCAGAACATGATAGCGAGTGAGGACGCGAGTCAGCAGCAGTTGCACTACATGCAGAGCTGCGGCTTCGGAGGACTCTGGAGATTCGCTGGACCATTTACTAAGGTAAGCATAGTTTTCTGAGACCATGTATAATAACCACGTGTAATGTCCCGTGAATTTGGTCGAAATATGAAGGTATTTGCATGTTGCAATATTGCAAACCGCCTCCATCAATCTTTTAAGAAAAAGGCAATAGTAATTGTGTGCTAAGGGGCGAATCCTGACCTGCTAGGTTATTTACAATCGTTCGATCCGTGAGAAAAGTTACGGTATCATGTCCTCTAAACGCAATTCACAAATCTGTAATTAAAAATATATTATTATTTATTTATCCCAATCACCACAAAAAAATATATTTATAAATAAATAAATATTTTTGGGACATTTTTACACAGCACCATCTAGTCCCAAACTAAGTAGAGCTTGTGCTATGGGTACTAGACAATGGATATAATACTTATATACGTTTTTTTTTGTAAATACATACTTATAATACATAAGAAACACCCAGACCAACACAAACACTTATGTTCATCACACAAATATTTGTGTCCTGTGGGAATCGAGCCCACGACCTCGTGATCAGCAGTCTGACACTCCAACCACTAGACCATAGACAACCTGACAAGAACAACTAACGACAAATGAAGACGAACGAAGAAGTCCACTATAGCTATTGCTGGCAGCGGACGGTAAAAGAACTAATATCGCGAAAGCGATAGCTGCCGCCTGGCGGCAAGTCTTATCAAGTCTTATCTTATCGTCTTTTGCTACGAGATAAAGCCATCTATCAATCTTATTTATATGTTATGTTGTTCAGGAATAACAGGGCTACCATTTAAACGCGCAAGGCAACCAAAATTTCAAATAAATAAAAAATCCACTGTGCTCTTTTATGCCGGGATTTTGCTATCGAAAGTACTTCAACGTGTGTGATAAAAAAAGGTTTATTTTTTGTATATTTAAATTAAATTAAATTAAATTAAAATTTCTTTATTTCGGGCTTCTGAACCCATAAACCACATAGAATAAATAAAAATTAAAACACATACAAAATAAATTGAAATAAAAATTTACACAATTCAAAAATTATTAAAAAATTTAAATTTACATACATCGAAAATAATTTAAAAATTAAATATACACACAAGAAAAATAACTGATAGTTTACCCTAGGCCCGCCCACAACTGATTGTGGAGTTGCATCCAGTGGGCGAACATCGGGCTGTCCCACCTATCAGCCAGCACGCCCAGGATGATGTTGGAGCTGCCGCGCCAGCGGCCGAGTAGTGACGCGCACCTTTTGCGGATGATTGCATGAAAGCCGTCAACCTGCGCGTCTGCGAACATACCCGACGCGCTGCAGAATCGCGGCAGCCTCAACAACACCCTGAACGCGTTATTAAACTGGACACGCAAGTCGCCGTATGACCGCTGGGTGTAGTCCACCCACAGGCTGCACGCGTAAAAGGACTGGCAGTAAGCCTTAAACAACGTCACCTTCACCGGTGCTGTACACCGTGCAAACCTGCGGGCTAACATATTGCAGCGGACAGACAGCGACCTGCGCTCCCTTTCAATGTCTGTGTTGTCTTTTAGGTCCACGTCGACCCAGTGTCCCAGATACTTGAACTGTGACACTACAGTCAGAGCAGTGCCACAGAGAGTGACTTCCGGCAAAGTATACATTTTAGTGCGCGCCTTAAAGATCATAAGTTCACTCTTTTTTACGTTGTATCTGAGACCATGGGCCGCCGCATAAGACTCACAAATAGACAACAGCCGTTTCAAAGCCTTAATTGATGGACTCAGCAGCACCATATCATCAGCGTAGCTAATATTGTTGACGCACACGCCATCAATATGACATCCTATACCTGTACTGCTGAGCTCATCAATAAGCTTATTTATGTACAGGTTGAATAACTTGGGGGAGGACAGTCCCCCCTGCCTCACCCCGCACTCCAACCGGTACCTTTCGGACAACGCTTCCCCCCACCTTACGCGGTTTTCCTGATGGCTATACCAATATTTAAATAGTGCTCTTACTTCATGTGGTAAGGTGGTCTCACGTTTTAATTTCTCCCAAAGGACGTCATAAGACACTAGGTCAAACGCCTTTGAGAGATCCAGGAAACACGCGTAAACTGGGGTTTTTCTTTTAGTATAATACTTGACAGTCTGCTTAAGGCACAGGATAGCACTTTCAGTTGATAACCCCCGCCTGAAGCCAAACTGGGCATCATTTAATGTGAGGTGCTTACCAAGTTGCCGATCCAGCAGACTGTCTAGCACCTTTGCTGTAACATTGGCAAGGGAGATCGGCCTATAGTTGGCTGTGTCCGAGGAATCTCCGGTTTTATTCTTTATAATAGGGACTACTACCGTATACATAAGGTCTTTAGGTAAATATGAGTGGCTAAGACAAAGCGTGAAAAACATAGCAAGTACCCTAGGTAGATGTACGCCCGCGTACCGCAAGTGCTCAATGCTGAGGCTATCCTGCCCCGGAGATTTGCCTCTGACCATGCCCTTAATGATAGCAGCAACTTCATGGCCAGTAAAAAGTACAGTTCGCTCCTGGGACTCTGCTGCCATGAGCCCTTGCGGCGTCGGTGACGCGTTACGCAACAAAGAGTTGACCCTGAAATGATTTTGAAAGATAGTAGCCACATCGCTCGGTTCACTGTAGCCCCCGACACTCACTGGACGGCTCGACCCCTGGTTCAGCTGTTGAGTCCTTTTCCAAAACTTGGAGAAATCTTTGTTCGCGTGGTGTTGCGCAATGATGTCCATTTTTATTTGTTGCGCGTTATTCTGACACCATTTTAATTTAGATTTAAATATCCGCCTGGATTCGCACATGTCATCGAAAATCCTACCTGAAGTTGGTTTACCAAGCGACACCCAAGTCTGGAAACAAAGTCGAGCCATGCAGTGAGCGCCCCTTACATGCTTGTTCCAGCCAGTTACATATTTCCCCTTTCTTACATTTTTGTCTTTATAACTAAGCACCGCAGCCTCAGTGAGGACAGAGGTTATAGTGTTATACAATGCATCCAGTATCAATGTATGACCCACATCTGTACACATACCATTAGAACATTCATGAAAATGCATGTCAAAATCAATATCCCTAAGTTTAGAATGACACAACTCTTGGTACTTGTTTATTTGGGTCTGATCACGGTCACCCCACTTCACTTTATTAATCGAAGGGCCCTGTATTACAATTTTAGACTTGATAGATTTAATATTGCACTCAAATAAAATAGGAAAGTGATCAGACCAGTATGTGTCATGCAATATAGACGCATTTACTACTGACAACCTAGCAGCACTGGTGACCACCAGGTGGTCGAGCCACCGCCGGCACCCATGAACCTCACTAATGAAAGAAAATGAGTCCACCGGCAGCAGTTCTGCATCACGGCAGTGCCACGATTGTTCTCTACAAAAACTTAAAAGTTCAGTAAAAAATTGCTCACCAGGATGGGCGTTAAAGTCCCCTAGCATGTACACATATTCCACGTCATAGCTTTCGGTAATAGCACATATCTCGCTAAGGCACTCGGGTAAATTCCACAAGGTTATCATTTGTGTCAGTTGGCATATAAATAGAAAATATAAGTAGCGACCGGTCATGTAGCACAATATTTATAGCCGTGAGGCGAACACTATTGCACTTTACTACATTTACTGTCGGAAAGCAGGCCTTTCTCCACATCAGGGCAACTCCGCCATAGGGCCTCCCGCGCAGCACGCCAACAGAAGTATCGACGGCAGACACTCCGGTGAATGCGAAGCCGTCATCAATGCTCCCCAGGAAAGGCAAGTCATGGGGGAGCAGCCAAGTTTCCTGGAGCGCAATCACATCCGCCTGCCTGCATAACTTCTTAACACAATCAGCTGATCTGACCACATTCTTACAGTTAAAAGTTACCATTTTGATCGTGTTATCCATTGGTAGATTGAATATTTGGCCCGCAATCAGAGTGTTTACCTCCGTCTGTTATTCTTGTTCTTGACCCAAAGTTTATGAAGCGTCGAAACGACACACCAGTGGGCCAAAAGTCATCCTGCATAAACACATCCAGCTGCTGTTTAGGTACAAAAATCTTAAAGGCGTTGTAAGATTTTTCTTTCCTCATATTCATTTTCTCCACTATTACCTTATCATTTGTCTTACTCTCAATGTATTTATAAATGTCACACTCGGACACTTCCTTCGCTACATCATAGACATAAATAGGCGCTTTAATATCCGCGGCTTTAAAACTCGCGTCTGGTCCCAAGGTAGCTTTACCCTTCTTGGCATTAAATCTATTTCTTAACCTTTTTCTTTGCACTGTAATCCATTCCTCAGAAGGAGCCTGTTTTTTCCACTCGCCTTGTCGCACGATATTCGCTAAGTTAGTTTCATTCGTCAGTAGGGCATTGTTTACATTCGAGGCGGCCGAGTGTCGCGGCAGCGACGGCGCATTCGCTGGGGACCGCGGCTGAGAGCACTGAGTCATGCCGTCAGCTGAGAGTCCGGTCGATGCGCACTGTTTGTTTACCTCCGCATTCGCAGTTAAAATTGGTTTCTTGGTATTTTCAGCCCGCAATTTGGTTTGCTGCATTGTACTCACGTCAACGGTTTGAGTATTTTGTTGTTGTAAGTCCCGGTAGGCCAGCACAGGTGATGATGTAGGCACACACGAATGACTTTCTGTAACTTCGCTGGTAGAACCGGTAGAATACACATGCTGCAGTCCCATGGGGCCGCTGTCATAATTAAAACTTTCCAATGCACAGGCTCCCCGTTTTTTATTGACATTACAATCGTAGTTATTCACTAGAGAAGCTGATTTTAGTGCATGAAGCTCGGATTTCAACATACCTAATTGGGCTACAGATGCATAATCATTCTCTTTAAATTCCCTAACGTCATGTTGTAGTTTCACAATATCTTTTAACAATCTCGTGACGTCCACATGATCAAAAAGTACGGGTGGTAGTTTTTGCAAGTCACGGGCTACGAACACAGGAATTTCCTCGGGATTTGTTTCCTTCAAAAGACAAATAATGTCATCAATGTCACGTAATTTCTTCCCATTCCGCTTCCTATTAATCTTCCGCTTTCCATTCGAAATTGAGTCAAACAACAGACTTTTTGCAGACACTATGTCGGATTCAGAAAAGGCACTGACACATATACGACCTAGGCTTTCTTCATCCATTACATCGATTTTGTTGTTTACAAAAGCAAGCACTTCGTTGATCACTATATTGCAAGAAGAACATTTTACCACATTAGAGGCCATTTTGCCTGTAACACACGATCGGTAGACACGCACGTCACGACGCCAGGGGTGCGCGCGCGCGACTGCGCGCGCGCACGGTATATGAATAACAATTATTTTTTTGGATTTTTTTGGATATGCAAGTAGAATAAATTATTATTCTATTTTTGTACAGTTTTTGACATCTTCATACAATTTTCACGTCTAAATTAGGGTTTAAAGTTGACGAAATTCAAAATTGCCGCCATTTGCAAAAATATTATTCTACCTTCTTGGTATTTTTTTTATTTTCATGCAAATTACATGAAAATTGTAAAAATAGGTAGGAAATACTATCGAGATTACGAAACAATAATTTTTTTGTATGGGTTTCTTATTAAAATATCTTATAAGAAATGCAAGTAGGTACAAAATGGGCGGGGTCAAGTTCAAGGACGCGAACGCCATTTTTTTTTTTTTTTTATCAAACGCTTGAGGGGTTAACGATCTTTATCTAGATCTTACGTCGTCTTTGTCCATCCAAAGGTTGTCTGGAAGATATCGCTTTTAGCGATAAGACCGCCCATGTACCCATAATTTATACATTGTTCCTGTTTACTACTATTTTCATGGTGTACAATAAAGTATATTCTATCTATCTATCTATCTATAACTATATCCTATCCACAGAATCAATGCACGGCGGAAAGCAGCGAGTTATTCGTGAACTGCCTAGAAGCCATGGTGGAGACGTGCCTGCCCGGCGGAGATGAAGCACTCACCAGGGCGCCGCCCCCCGACCCTGATCACCCGGAGCCCTATTCTGGTCAGTTACATATTTCTCGACATGTATCTACACTGCAATAGACAAGCGTGGCTCCGACTCACCAGAAGGCCTTTTCTCGTAATAATAAACGTAAAAAATATAGTTGCAAACTAATCTTAATGCTTCAGTGGCCTGATTCACAAACGTTCGAAAAGTTTCCGTTTCCGAAGTGAAATTTGACCGGCAAACGAAACAAAACGACCACTTCTTGCGACCACGAATGATGCAAAGCATTCGAAACATCAGGAAAAGCAATGTTAATAATAATACACGATATAATCCGGTCAAACTTGTTTTATTAAGAAATAAAACGATTTGAGAATCGAACGCATTCGGAAACGCTATTCATAGTTCTTTAATTTTACATCGAGTGCTTTCCGACAACAAATGGCTCACGTGAGAGTTTCCATGAATTTCGCGTTGCGTTTCCGAATCTGTTCGGTTCTCAAATCGTTTTGTTTCTTAATAAAACAAGTTTAACCGAATTACATCGTGTATTATTATTAAAATTGGTTTTCCTGACGTTTGAATGCTTTGCAGCGTTCATGGTCGCAGGAAGTGGTCGTTTTGTTTTATTTGCCGGTCAAATATCACTTCGGAAACGGAAAGTTTTCGAACGTTTGTGAATCAGGTCACAGATCTCACTATCCTGACAGTAGATGCTCCTGTTTGCCGTTTATTTGTGACACTCAGGTCATTAATGTCACCAACAAACGGCAATCAGTGGGGTTACTCTTGAAAGTAATTCCAATCTCAATCCAATACCAATATCAAAAAGTGACAAAAAAAAAAAACTCAATTCTCGGTTAAAAATATACGCAATACACGATTTTAATTCTAATAATGTTTAATTAATTCTAAAAATAAAAACCAATTTATTGCTAATTAATTACGAGAATTGGCCTTAAGTTTGCGAGTCAGTCCAGTGAGGAAGTTGAGTTATCGGTCTTTCACTGGCCTCTTGTACGAATACATTTGATAGAATAGAATAGCATTTATTTGCATCAAACATGGTACAATAAGTTGTTAGAAAACATTATTTTGAACTAATACATGTTCCACCAGGTTCTGGCATACCAATTTTTTCATAATGCTTGACAATGGCTTGATTTAATATTTGACAATGCTTCTAAATTACAATGGAGTTAAAGATTTTTTTTTTAAATTACATATTATTTATTAGCATTCACACTCTTAAACTATTAACATTCAACAACATTATTAAATCCATGGTATAATAAGATGTTTCACCAGGTATTCTCTTCCCGCGATGACAGCGCGATGCCTCCAAGCTACGTCACGATCAGTGTTGCCATTGAGTGATATCTTCAATATATTTAAGGAGATTTTTGTTCATAATGAATATAAAAGAAATTCCTAACCAGCCTAACAATATATTATCACGTGTTATTCATCTAATTCGTTATTAAAGGAAACTGTATAAAATTACTAGATCAAAAGTGATTCATTTTAGAAGCAAGTAAATGAGAAAATGCATTTTGCTCGGGTAATTTATTTTCACAAAGTGGCAGCACATCAAACTGACAAGTGTCACGCTAACAGCCCGCTATTGGCTCCACGGCCGATGACGTAGTACGGAGGCAATCACGTGACCTACCTGTCACGGGAAGAGACTACCTGGTGAAACATCTTAGTATACCATGGTTAAATCGAAATTTATCCCATAATAATAAAACCTTATGACTGCCTCGTTGGTCTAGTGGTTGCAAGCGCGACTGCTGAGCGTGAGGTCCTGGGTTCGATTCCCGGGTCGGGCAAAGTGTTATTGGGTTTTTTCATTAGGAAATTCTCAGTAGCAGCCCGGAGTCTGGATTTGTGCCCGGTTAATGGCAATAGGCTCGCCCCCTATTACATGGGACTTACAACATAACTGGCGAAATGTGGGTGTACTTGTATAGTACCTCTGCCTACCCCTTCGGGGAAATACAGGCGTGATGTTATGTTATGTGTTAATAAAACCTTAAACCTTTCCTTTTACAATTATTATTTATGTAGTATTTGACAGTAAGTCATATTTGTTTTTGCAGCTGTAGTACACCGGCAGACTACGCTATACTGTGCCACACAAGATACCTAGCTAGAGGAGGAACAGTAATAATGGAGGCTGCTCCATTTTTACTATGTAAGTATATTAGCCAACGACCATACAGCTCAATAGACGCATACAATAAATTCTGCCACTAGCTGAGGCGGGGTACTGCAATTCGATCTTCTTCCGACGTCTTTCGGCTGAAATGATGATGTTGGGCTGTTGTATGATCAATGTCTGTAACATACATTCTATTTACAGAAACTATGGATATGAGATAAGAAGATATCAAAAGACACCATCGCAGGAAGAACATTTTTACAAGAAACAAAGCATCAATAATTCATCAGAGATGCAAATAATTGATAAACTAGGTATACAATATCGTGTCCCTATAAATAAATGATGAGACATGAGATGTTATCTGCGGAACTGTAGAAGCTACCAACGGATCAATCGAATCACGCCAAAACCAGTGTTATTCAAACTTATTCGATTTGGTTCGGCTTCGGGATTTCATTTATTAGTGCTTAAAAATGATATTTGATTTTACCAAAAATGACACTTCGTGAATTTTAACTTTAAACCGACGATATAATGATATGAAATTACAATATTTCTTGTGGATGGATGTACTTCGGTGGCAACATCGTTTGTTTTCGAGGCGGCTTCCTTTGATATTCTCTCGCACTGTTTAAGAGACTGGACTTTACATGTGCATCTGTGGAACCACTGGCTTGAGTTCGGTTGTAGTGTATAAACCAGGGGTTCCCAAAAAATTATTCTATCACGCCCCCTTACTACTTAAAATGAAAATGCTGCGCTGCAATTTTATACAGTTATCTTGTGTAACTTATCTTATCAGTTATCTTTTAACGCCTCGTCTCCCTTTACCAGTCATCATGCACCCCCAGGGGGGGCACTCCCCACTTTGGAAACCCCTGATAAATAATAATTAAATGACTTAAAATTATAATGTCAAGACTTAATAATTTCGTTAATTTTATTTAAAAATATTTTTTTTTAAATTATAATTCAAGCATTTATCGACGCGCAGATGGTTTTAGTATAAAATAAATAAATAAATGAAAAGAGCACGGATTTTTTTGTAGTTTATGACGACTAGCCTATTTTGACGTATTAGGACAAACATAATTTAGTTTAAATAAAATAGTCAATGTTTAGTGTATAAGGCGAAAGAGTCAACTGTTGGCTATACAAATGTTTCGTGCCATATTTTTTAATAAACTACAATACAATTTTTAATAGATTTTAAGCTTTTAGAATAAATAACTAGAAACTTTTAACTTTATTGGAGTCGTTGACGCCTTTGTCTGCCTATTTACAAAAAAAAAAACTCGCAAAAAATCTCGCAAAGCATTTTTTTGCTTCAAAATGGTTTATTATTCAAAACATACATATGGTATGGACATGTGATGAGGAGCATGTTACGAAGAAAGTTTTAAGTATGAATGTGGATAAGAGGCAGACCGAAGAAAACATGGATGGCTTGTGTGAAAGATGATATGAATAGAAAGAAAGTGAACACGGAGATGACGGCTGATAGAGATGTATGGAAGAAAAAAATATGCTGCGCCGACCACAAATAAATTGGGATAAGGGCAGGAGAATGATGATACATAGAGTTATTTTTATAGATAACTTATATTTATATTTTAACATGCTTTTATTAGGTCGACCTGTATGTAACTAAGTATGTAATGGAATCTAAGGTAACTAATTTAACCAGCTTCCAAGGGTCGTAGCGTAATGAAAATTGGCAGCTGTATGTAGTTCTGATGACAATACAATAATATGGTACTGTCGAACTGATCTGATGATGGAGCCGGAAGATATGAACTGGAACTTCATGATGGAAAATCGTATCATAGCTGTTTTGGATTTCTTAGAAAAGTCATGTAATGAACTTTGACCACGATTAGGTTTCAAGGTCTGATGATGAAGCCGGAAGATAGGCACTGGCATTCCATGATGGAATATCGTATCATAGTCGTGTTTGCACTTGTGAGAAAGGCCACGTAATGGACTTTGAACACGATCAGGTTTCAAGGTTATAAGCGTGTTTTTGTAGTGTTGTTTAAACTATTAATTTATTCGTTTTATCCCGACAGTTGGCTCCGATAAGGTTATAATATGTTATTGTAACAAAATTATGAACACAATAAATGTGGTACCTAATGTATTGAACACAATCTGCTTTAAAACTAATACAATAGCAATAATAAACGCATCGCAATCATTACTTTAGTGACGGTTTAAAACTAGGGACGATAATTGATAATTTTTGATACTTATATTTTTCCAATTAAATCTATAAGTTGCTGTGTTCACTGTTCCGTAAAAATCGAAATTTCGCGGTAGTACCGCAGTATGTATTTTATATGACTCGTATGCTGTATGAGCTCCAATTATTCATAAAAATATTGGTGTCGATTCCCTAGTTCACAAACTAAACTTATTTTAAACTATCGCTCTCCTTTACTAATAGTAGATACAAGAAAGGGATGGCAACAATTTTAGAACTGTCAAATTAGTTTACGTGTTACATTTCTTTGTATTTTAGTCAGCACGTTCCGAGAACACGACTGAACTTGTATGGAAATCTAAATTCCGACTAATTTGACAGTTCTAAAATTGTTGCCATCCCTTTCTTGTATATTCTACTAGTAAAAGAGAGCGATAGTTTAAAATAAGTTTGGTTAGTCAACAAGAGAATCGACACATTGTCTTTTGTTTTAGTCCGTCTCTAAAATTAGCTAAATAACTATATCTTAAAACTTTTAGATACTATATTTAAATATCAATCGGTGTTTCACATTTATAGGCCTCAATTAGATGATAACTTATTAATTTTGTATTTACTGTATACAACAAGGATTTTATGACAATACAACAATAAATGAAAACACGGTTATTACTAGTCTATAGAAGCATTTTAAACACATAAATAAGTTGTTTAACGAAAATTAAAAAAAAAAACTATTTTTTTTAACAAAATAAATATTAAAACATCGAAATAATAAGTAATACCATTTGTAATCATTGAGAAAGAGTGTTTAAAATGATAATATGGACTCGCACAGGTCTCTTTTCTCTTTTATTACTCTGTACGTGGTTTTATTTAATGTCATATTGTCATATCCACCCTGTATAATTTGTGTAATTGTTTTTAGTAACACAACACGTGGTTCTCGTTTCGCTTGTGTGAGTTACTTGCACGCTTGTATACTTGCCTGCGCTTGCTAAGTGTGCCGTAAATGTGATGGCAACTTGTAAGCAAGCTTATATTTCCATTAACCAAGCTAGCTGTCCATTGATGCAGGCTGAGTAGACTTGAGACTAGGGCGGCAGATTTTAGGGGCTACATATCTGAAACTTGCTCGCAAGTTACTTACACATTGACAAAGCGGCTAAGTGAAAGGTCTTTATCTTCTTTGTAAAGAATCATGGCGAGTCACATACATTGCTTTGTACAAAAAATAAAGATTGAAAAAATATTCGGAATGGCGTTTAAATTGATGGTTCATATAATAACTTTTTAGGTTTTCGCGATCACTACACATTATAATAAAACAAAGTTTAACCGGATTAAATCGCGTATATTATTTAAATTGGTTTCCCTGACGTTTCGAAAGCTTTGCAGCATTTCGTGTTCGCAGGTAGACTAAGATGACAAGCGTCTTTACAAATATTTCTAAAAAAATATATTTTTATTTTTTATTATATTTTTTTAGAAATATTTGTAAAGACGCTTGTCATCTTAGTCTACCTGCGAACACGAAATGCTGCAAAGCTTTCGAAACGTCAGGGAAACCAATTTAAATAATATACGCGATTTAATCCGGTTAAACTTTGTTTGATTGTTCATGCCTAGAGATCAACTTTATTATCAATTTAAAATATTTTTAAGCTGCGCAATAAATATAAAATTAATCATTACATTACTAAAATACTAGGTACCACCTGTAACTGCCTACCTATGTTCTAAAAATATAAATATTTGTATTTGCATTATTAATTTCTGGACGTGAGTAAATTGACAGCTTACGGGTGCGTTAAGTACTTAGAAATATTATACTTTATTCCGGGGTTCTAACAATATTTTAAAACGCCGAAAGTAATTCTTTATTCCTGACCAAGGATCAATAGTAAAACCATTCCAACTTCTCTGAAAATCTTTATTTTGTGTACTAATCCGATGCCATGATTCTTTATTTGCCATTTTTTTTACAATACGATAACTATGTCAGGATTGCAATTGTTGTTAAAATATTCGTTATTTTTTAATATTAATATAAGTACCTAGTTTTAATGAAAACAAGAACACCCCATTTAGAAAAATGCCCAGAAAGTGATAGTGTAATAAAATAAATCGTTAAGGCTAGGCTCCCAAAATGAGGTGACTTTTTGAAAACATATGCTGAGTCGAACACATGCTTGATGAATGTAAAATTTAGATATATGTTTTTCTGAACCTTTGTCTATCGTTTGACTAGACAGTTAAATAATTGGTTGACTTTTGTTCGATACTTTATTTTCCCAAAATCATGCGTTTTAAGATTTTTTTTGAATATTTCTCCATTATTATTTAATTTAGCTGTACCTATACAATTTATACAGGTAGGAAGATAATTAAGTTTATTAAATACTGGCTAAAGGATTTTTTTATAGATTGTTTAGTATTCTTGTAATAAAACGAAAACTGTTTTGAGACTTACGTCATTTATTTCCATGGTAAAACGCTCGGGAATGATTTTTGCGAAAATGAGTTCTATTGCAACTCGCATAAGATTGACGAGAGCGGCCCGCTGTTGCGGAATGTAAGGGGAGTGCGAGGGTGGGATATGCGTTAGGTACATTATTATGTACCTGTAATGTCTAAATTAACTTTTGAGTCTAATTTGGTGGATCTGAATAAGTTATTAAATTTAGAAAAATGTAAGGTTTTAGAGTTGGTACTTATGTTGCATACGGTACCTAAGGTATTGAAGAATTTATAAAACATCAAATACTAATAAGTAAAGGCATACTGAAGTCGAACCATTTAGAGTATTTATTATGAAATTGTATGAAAAACGAATGTTAGGCTGGGGCCATATATCACCAACATCGATTTCGCTGTTGGCTACAATCCGGTAGTTGACTACAGTCAAAAATTACCAAAAATTTAATATTATTTAAAAGAATGTACAAAAAGGACAACATTGTAGAAAGAATAAACAAAATCCATAAAAAAATGGGAGAGATACACGCTTTTTAAATTTTTGGAAGGGGCATTTTCTGTCCTTGTCGGGCGAAACGGACATTGTTCAGAGACATGTCAAGTTACTATGAAGGTTTTGTACAATGACGTCATTCTTCAATAGTGATGTCTCTGTCTAATGAACAAATTTAAATCGTTTATAACTTGGACATTTTATTAAATATTATATTGGTTTTTTCACTGTTGCTTATTTTTCTTGAACAAGTTTCGAGATTTGTAATAAAAATTATTTTAAAAAAAATAATCACCTTCCCTATTCTGCGGGTAAGTTTCGAGAAAAAAAAAACTATATTTAGATTAACATTTTTGTGTTTTCATCAGAACTAAGTACCAGTATGCAAAGTTTCTGCCTATTAGGTAACAGAAATTGACTTAAAATTGGCTTGCAAGATTTGTTGCAGACATACAGACAGCAAAGTAAACTAAATAAATAATAATTTTTAAAGCTTTTGATAAAATTTAAACAAAACGAAATTGCACGCCCAAATTAACTATATGACTTTCTTGAACACAACGTGTTTTTCTACAGTGAAAGTGTTAAAATCATAATTTCATATAATTCAAAACTGATAACTTATCAGAGTTATCAGTTTGTGGCGGCTTATGATACTAGTAAAAAGTATCACGTAAGTACTAACTTATCACTCATCAGTGATAAGTTAGTTATTAGTATCTTAAGCCGACCACTGCGATGTGACCCTAGCCTAATATCGTAATGTATCGAACCAGAAGTAGAATTTTGGGAAAAAACATGAATTGAAAAATGAAAGAAAACTTGTATAAAGGTACGGAAGAACATTTTATAAATAAAAAAAAAGTATGGAAAAGGCAGTCAGTTTCAAAGATATCGGGACGAACAAACTTCAAAATGGTATGTCTGACCAACTAAGAAAATTAAACTTTTACTCAATGGCACAAGGGGTGTCAGAATGAACACAGTATTAACAAAAATTTAATATTTAATTCTTGTTCTTAATTGATGTTTATTGTATGTTGTTGTGTTGTTGTGTTTCTGATTGCCGTTTATTGGTGACATTAATGACATAAATGTCACAAATAAACGGCAAACAGGAAGATCTACTGTCAAGAGATTGAGATTTAAACCATTAAGATTAATTTGGAACTATAATTTTGAACTTTTTTAGTAACGAGAATTTGTACTTAGATTATTTTGAAACGTCCGTTCGTCCAGATATTTTTGACGCTGACCGTACATAATACTGTCGACGTTTCGCGAATAGTACGATGACGAGTCGAAAGATGGAGAATTACTATGCTCTCTTTATCAAGGTGTTGATCTGTAATCGTGCCATATTTCTAGATCTGATGATAAATAATGTGCTTAGTCACCTAAAAATACTTAAAAAATTCTACGATTATTTAATACCAAAATTTTCACTTAGAAACAGCGAGGGTTCGAGAATAAATCCCGAACGACTCGGAAAATAAGTCATCGGCGGCATTGTCAAAGGGTGGTAATACCTGCAAATTGTTTTGGTGGTGTCGCACGCATCGTTTTTGTGTCGCACGTGCCACACGGGGGGAATTTGTTTGTTTAAAAATAAATATTTAACAAAACAGTTTTTTTTTACTGATTCGTGTTCAGTATCAGTGGTATAGTCACCTCCTTAAATATGGCACGAATGCAGAGCAACATGTTGTATTTGACTATGTATGCGTATAAAAAATATTGTGATTGTATACGTGGGACACTCAGAAAGTTTTGCGAAACTAAAAAAAATTGTTCTATACGTACATATATTTTTATCAAATCTTTTCAAAGTACTTTCCACCAGCCTCTATACAAAGATTCATGCGCCTAAACCAGTTTTCAAAACACTTTTTCCAGTCCGCCGCAGACACCTCGTTTACAGCCTGCTCGAACGCAGCCAGCGCATCTTCCGGCGACGAAAATTGTATCCCTTTGAGCTGATTTTTTATTTTTGGGAATAAAAAGAAGTCACACGGTGCTAGATCAGGGCTGTAAGGAGGGTGACCCAGGAGTTTGACTGGCGTGCTGTCCAGGAAGTCCCTCGTTTTGAGTGCGGTGTGCGCAGGTGCATTGTCGTGGTGGAGCAGTAGCCCGTGGAGCCCTGTGTTTGGTCGCTTGTTGCTTATAACAGAGAAAACTTCTGGCAAAAATTTGGTAGTATACTATTCGGCATTAATGCTTCTTTGATCCCGTAAGGGAATTGATACCAAGTGGCCAGTCAAATTAAAAAAGCTAGCGATCAAAATCTTACCCCCGCTTCTAGATCGCTTCACTTTGGTAGGCGTTGGCTCATTTTGAAACACCCAAACAGTCGACTGGCGCTTGGTTTCTGGGTCGTATTGATAAATCCAGGACTCATCACCTGTAACGATGTCGTAAACACGCCGAGACGAGCCTGCTTCAAATTTGTTAAGCATATCACGGCACCATTCCACCCGGGCCTGCTTCTGAGCATCGGTGAGGTTGTGCGGCACCCAGCGTGATACTATCCTCCTCACGCGAAGATGGCTGTGTAGAATCTCGTGAACGCTTCCCGATCCAATCTTCAATATGTGTTGAATCTCCTGATATGTAATTCGCCTATTGTCTTGGATTAAATTTTTCACTGCTAGCACGTTTTCTTCGGTAACAGCCGTCAAAGGGCGACCGCTTCTTTCGTCATCCCCCAAAGTTGGTCGACCGCGCTTGAATTCGTTATACCAACGATACACGGTTGCCTTGGAAGGGCCTTCATCCATGAATGTCATTTGAAGTCTATCGTACGATTCATCCGGTTTCAGGCGACACTTGAAATCGTATAAAATCATAGCTCTAAAATGTTCCCGGCGCAGATCCATATTTCAGTGAGACACAATACTTTGAATTAACTCGCAAAAAATGTGGAGGGAAATTTTGAAATTGGAACTTACTTATTTTTACTTATAAATAATCATATTTTCGAAAAACATTATAACTGGCCAGTCTCCCATATATAAAAACTTTTTTTCGCAATACTTTCTGAGGGGCCTGGTATGTATGTAGGTATACTCATAGCTAGGGAAAGTAAAAAAAAAATCATGGAAGAGATTTTATTCATTTCATGTAAAATATTAGACCAGTAATTTTGCCTACTATCAATTACCTCATTTTCGCTTCTCATACAATCAAACATTTTATATAAAATTTTGTACAAAAAATAATATAGTGACTTGGGGTAAGTCACGACACGGGGTAAGTTCGTTCAAATGGATTTTCCCCAGAATGTGTCGTTACGATATTATGACGCGCATTAAAATGAGGTGTACGATAAGCGGACGTAACACGCTATTATCGCCAGCAATAAAAAATGTCACTACACTTTGCGTCAAATCCATTTGAACGAACTTACCCCCGTGTCCCGACTAACCCCAAGTCACCTTATCTATTAAATTAAAATAAATTTTAATTTTTAGTGCTTTGTAAAATAAAATAAAAACTATATTCCTTCTACTAAGGAGTGTTTTTTTGAAATGTTTTATTTTATTGAAAAGTGGAAGAAGCTAAGTGATCGAACAGATCTGTTTTTTCCACAACGTAACATTAGGTATGTTACTCATACAATCAATCATGTATCATACCTAACTTAAAAAGATGTATTTTCAGTATTAATATTTTTTAAGAATATTTGAGTGGAGAAAAGAGGTGTTATGTCCCTCCAACACAACATCAGTGGTGACCCCGACTTGTGGTCGTGGGGTAATAGGCCGTGGTCCATTAAGACCCAGCCTGGGTTGAAGTCCTACCTTTGTGTTGGAGGAACACAAGAGGGTGACTTGGGGTAAGTCGATACATGGGGGCAAGTTCGTTAAAATTGAATAAGACGCAGTGTGGTGACATATTTAATTGATGGTGGTAGTAGCGTGTGACGTCAATTTATCCTACACCTCACTTTAGTGCGCGTCGTATTATGTGACGACACTTTCTGCGGAAAATCCATTTTAACGAACTTACCCCGTGTCCGGACTTACCCCAAGTCATAGTGACTTATGACCTCATGTCTCCACATCTTTAATAAGACTAGATTCATTCTATATTGATGTGTTTAGTCAAATAAATGCTATATACATAAATAAATCTTTTTTTTATTTAGTACAGTCAACATCAAGTTCCTATTCCTATTCCGCAGTTTTAAAATTGTTTTATTCCACTGCTGGACAAACGCTTCTCCCAAGTTGCGCCACAACACTCGGCCCTCTGCCTTCCGCATCCAGTCCTCTCCAGCCACGTTCTTCAGGTCGTCGGTCCACCTGGCGGGGGTGCCCTACGCTGCTGTTAAAGGGTGCCAAACAGAACCCTATTACTCTCGCTACGCTGTCCGTCTGTCTGTCACAGGGCTGTATCTTTGTAACGGTAATAGATTAGATAGGCCAGCAGATTAAATAAAATAAACTGTGGACTTTTGAGAAATAATGTAATAGGCGTTGGTTATAAGTTTTAACAAGGTGTTCGCGACAATAATGCATACGATGAAGTGAGGTGATGATCGCAGCCACGTGCCGCGGCCGCCCGGCCGGTTGACTTGTGTGAATGTGTGTGTGAACATATTCCCGGGCCAGCAGTGGTGGATGATGATGAAGATGTTCTATATGTAACATTGTGTTGTGTTTTTGAGAACAATACTTACAGGTACTGCCACGACAAGACATGATGTCATGTCCTGGATATAAACAGTTGGAGCAAACATTTAATTTGGAAACTTTTTCTATTCTTTTTTCTACTGTCATTTGTCTAAAAACTGGACATGAAAACAAATAGTGTTGACCTCTGCAACATGCACAATTAGGAAAGTGAAGCGTACTTGTTCGTGTTTGTACTTCTGATTTTGATGGCTTAAAATCAGTTTTACGATTACTTTGCTTGCTTTCCTCAAGATTCTGCAAAAGATCAGCACGATCTCTGAGATAAGTTTTTAAATCTTGTAGGATGGGCATTTTATCTAGTTTATTTTTGTATTCTTCCCAATACCTGAGCGTTTCTAAGTCAAATTTGGTTGTTACGAGATAGATCACTAATGTGTCCCAATATTGAGTAGTTTCACCTAAATTTTCAAGTGCTCTGAGGTCTTTGTTAAGTGTGTCAAGTAAATGTCGAAGTGTGGCTGCGGTGTCGTTTTGTATAACGTTAATGTTGAATAGTGCGTGGACATGGTTGTTTACCAGCTGACGCGTATTATTGTACCTGTCAGTGATAAGCTCCCAAGCCACCCGGTAATTGTCTGATGACATTTCCAATGACTTGATTATCTGTGAGGCATCTCCTTGCAAAGAAGCACGCAAATAGTGAAATTTTTGTACATTATCTAAGTTTTTGTTTTTATGAATGAGTGACTCGAATGTATCTCTGTATTCTAGCCAATTATGATATTCACCTGAGAAGCGTGGTAGGTCAATAGTTGGAAGCTTAATAAAGGCCTTGGTTCCTAGGTCACCTGCATTCAGAGTTTGTACAGACCCATCGACGCCAGTCGTTTCATTGTCTCGTATCAGCTGCATGCCGAGCGCAAGTTGATTCTGGTATTCCATTTCAAATTGCTCCCGTTCCCTCAGCTGTTCATCTGAAATGCCAATAATTTCGTCGATAAGAGTCTGATTTTCTTCAAAATCATTTGCGAGTGACTTATAGGTTTCTAAACGATTTTTTAGCTGCAAAATATCTAAATCTGGCAATGTTTTAAGTTTCCTGGATTTTAATAATTCAAGGTAATTTTTGAAAATAGTGACCTTCCCTTTATGACCAGCCCGTCTTTTTTTGTAAGTACTGAGCTGCGAATTGTCTTCGTCAGGCATGTTGGCTGCTAATTGGTAAACTGTATTATTATTATCCTTATTATTGTTGATTAAAAATTAAAACGATTATAAAAAAATTAGGAAGGTAGGCGCCGCGCGTCGACACGCGTTTACCGGTCGGTTTATAAGCTACGGGCGTGATCGCGATCGACTCGGGGCGCACAGAGAAAGGCGAAGTATTCTGAGGCGAAATAAAACTAATGATACCTAATTAATGAATGTAAGAATACAATCATAGATTGATGGGAATGTGTTGATTGGAAATTGTATGAACGGAAAAAAGTTGATCTTGTGATTGTGAAATTAATGCTGATGCAATTAATTTCTTGGAATGATTATTGAAATTTATGATGGATCGCAAAAACGAAAATAAATTAGGTATATCTGGGTAGGCTGAATGAATGAAAATATGAATATGAGTTGAATTGATGAAATTACTGGATTTAAAATAACTGGTCGAACTCACAACTGCTGATACCAAACCCTTGTTTATCCGTTATTGCGACTGCTGATAGTGCTGATGCTGATTGATTGTGCTGCTCCCAGATGCTAGTCGATGCTGCGTGGTTGCACTCGCTGCTGCGATGACCGCTGCTTGACCGCTAACTGAATTCCGGGGCACGTTGTACTGTTTTGACTTCACGTGCGCGACGCGTGATTTTAACCGACTTGTAAATAACTTAGACGGAATCGAAGGACCATAGATAGGCCAGCAGATTAAATAAAATAAACTGTGGACTTTTGAGAAATAATGTAATAGGCGTTGGTTATAAGTTTTAACAAGGTGTTCGCGACAATAATGCATACGATGAAGTGAGGTGATGATCGCAGCCACGTGCCGCGGCCGCCCGGCCGGTTGACTTGTGTGAATGCGTGTGTGAACATAGATAACCAATTGAAATTTTCACAGAATATGTGTTACTACAATACAATACAATACAAATACTCTTTATTGTACACAAAAGAAAATAGCAAAATATATTATGACTTATATAGAACACATGTTAACAAATCATGATGATCATGATGTTTTGCAACAAATACTAAAAATAGGGCAAACATAGACATATGTGGTGGTACCTGTGTAAGAAAGAGATGCAAAAATTAATATTTCGCTCATGGTGCGTTAATGTCTTTTGACGAACTCTCGTAAATTAAAGCAGTTTCTATGGGGTATCAGGTCGATGGGTGGTACGGAACCCTTACTGCGCGAGTCCGACTCGCACTAGCCGGTTTTTAGGGTTCCGTAGTCCTACAAGGAACCCTTATAGTTTCGTCATGTCCGTCCGTCTGTCCTAATCCTTTACCGCTTAATAACTTCTACAGTTATAAACATAATGAAATTTTGACAAAAAATGGAATAGATATAGATCTAAATTTTAAAAGAATAAAAAAAATCTTGATTACGTATTTTAGGGGTGGCGCCTTACTGGTCTATGGGTGGCGCCTATACCTACATGTGAAATGGGGATGAAAATATTTTTTTCGCTGCACCACTCGTGTGGGGTATCGTTGAATAGGTCTACTAAAATGAAGGTAATGTTTCATACACAACTTTTTTATCAGGTATACCATCTGCGAAATACAGTTCGCCAAAGTGGCTTGCAATGTGTCCCCCCCCCCCTCTGCCATTTCTAAACTATGCAACTTAGAAATTTATAGTCTTCAACATTGATAGACCTTTGTAAAAACTCTTTTAAAATTATTTCGAGTATAATGTGATTATAAATTTTTGAGTTATAGTGAGAAAACTGAAAAATACTTAAGACGTCCTAGTTCATAGGTCATTGACCTTAGAGAAAATTTATCGTAGCAAATAATGCTCCTTTAGTTACTACTATTTAAAAAAATCACAAAAAGAAACACACTTCTTAAATTTAGCGCTAGGTGGCGCTGTTTGCAAAAACTAAAATAGCAATGATTAATATTCGATTTGATTCGTTTGTAATTAGACCTACATAAGGAACCCTATAATACTGAGCATGGCCCGACATGTTCTTGGCCGGTTTTTCTATCTACAACTTCAGCTAAGTATAAATGAGATAACTTATGTTATATTATAATAGTTTCTGATTAAACTACAGTACCTGGGGGCCTAGCACGAGTTTGACACTTACGAATACTTACGAGCGTCAGGCTGGCCCGGCCCCGTGGCTTTAGGTCGCGAGATATGTGTTATCCGAATGTACTCCTCTTCAGAAGCATTTGTACTTACTACATTTTCAATGTACCGCTCTAATTAAAAAAAATAGAAGCATTTGAAGGGGGCCGGGCCAGCCTGACGTTTTCAGCCCGGCCCCATCTGTACCACGACAACTACCAAACTTGCTGAGAAGGTGGTGCCACAGCAGGGATGTACTCCGTAAAATACATTTATACATACAATACATTTTTATGGTGTGCAAACAATTATTTATGCTCTAACCATAAAAATTTTTAGATTTATAAAAACGGAAAATTTCAAGTTAACAAATAAAACTCATAATTCTAAATAATATTTTATTTTTATAACAAAATAAACACCAGACGGTTATCCCAAAATCCCTACAACTATTAACAACTTCGAGTACTGCATCGTATTAAACAAAACATAACTTTCAATTCAATTAATTGAATAATATCAGCTGATTAGTTATACTGAATAGAATTAGGGCCGGTATTTCAATAGTCTGATAACTTTTAACTGAGGAATAAATGTTACGTCTTGACAGATGTTCTATACTACAACTGTCAAAATGTCAAACTTATTCCTCCGTTAAAAGTTAACTGGCTATTGAAAGACCGACCCTTAGAAAAGTACAATTCAATAGAATTATCATTTGAAAAATTATCGATACACATTGGTACCGAAATCATAATATGTCAATATAGTATGTATGTACTTCTTGGTGAAATTGAAACGTTAATTTAAGAAAAAGTAGTGATTGATATCTTTCCATATTCTACACTTGGCATCTGCTAACACCTATATACGAATACCTGGCTTGTGAATTAAAAAGATTTAATCAAGAAGTTTTTCTTAAATTTGCGTTTTAATTTCGTGAAGTCATCTTTGTGTAGCTGAAGCATATAGCAATAAGCAAAAGATATTTTTTTTCTTACATATTTATTTGATTTCAAAAGGATCCTTGCATTAAAATTGAGTATTAATTTATATATTCGTAAAACATAATTATTAAAAAAAGTAACATGCTTGAACTTACTTTTTGTTTTTAAATAATTATTAATTTACTACATTCATGGATGAATAAGTAATTTCAAATACATAATTATAGTGTATTTAATAGTATGGCTTTTTAAAAAACAGAATTAACTTGCGATATCTTTGTATTTGGTGGTATAGTTATGGTGGAGCCAGCCTCTGTCCACTGATGTTGTTTGGTTCACCGACGGATCAAAAAAAGAGGGTCTAGCAGGAGCCGGATTCCACGGTGGGCGGCCAAAGGTAAAAAAAATCGCCAACCTAGGCCAGCACACCACTGTGTTTCAAGCGGAATTTTTTGCCATTATTGGATGTGTCCGTTTAAGTCTGCAGAGGACCTATATTAATAGGCGAATCTTCATCTTCTCTGACAGCCAGGCTGCTTTAAAAGCCTTAAATTCAGAGGAAATTGACTCCAAACTTGTAAAGGAGTGTGTCCAGCTATTAAACTCACTAGGAGCGGCAAACTCGGTGGCACTAGGATGGGTTCCTGGACACTGTGGCATTAGGGGCAACGAAGCCGCTGATGAACTGGCTAGAGCTGGTGCTGAAAGCCCCAATGTGGGCCCGGAGCCAATTTGTGGCATTCCTAAATGCACCACTACAGCCTACCTTAAAAACTGGGGAACTGACCAAAGTATTAGCCTTTGGGAAAAATCCCCAGGCCAAGAACACTCGAAAGCGCTACTTGTGGGCTTCAAAAAAAGGTTTACGAAAGAAGAAGGCTTCAGGAAGAGATTTACAAAAGAAGCGCTTTCGCTTAACAGGAACCATATAAGAATCCTGACAAGAACCCTTACTGGGCACTGTAAGCTGAACAAACACCTTCACAGGATGGGCCTCAGTGATACCACAGTTTGCAGGTTTTGTCGCGAAAAGGATGAGACGCCCATCCATATCCTATGCGAATGTGATGCAGTGCACCACATCAGAAGCCAGCATCTTGGAGGCCACGTCATCTCAATGCAGGAGATCAAATCCTCCTCCCCCAAGGTCATAGTCGACTTTATGATTGACTTGCAGCTTGGGGAAGTGCTGTAATGCTGCAAGAGGCGTCACAATAGATCTTTTAGGTCGCAGTGGCTTAGGGGCGTTCAAGACTCTACCTCTTTCCTCAAATAATAATAATATGGTGGAGAACTGGAGATTTGTCCACAGTGTGCATTTATTTTATAAAAGTGGAATGAAAAATGTAAATTGTATAAATATCATACTAACATTTTTACTAGATTGTCATATTTAGTAAACACTGGTGTCGATTCTCTGGTTCACGACTAAACTTATTTTAAAATATCTCTCTATTACTAATAGTAGATACAACAAAGGCATGGCAACAATTTAAGAGCTGTCAAATTAGTCCGAATTGAAATTCCCAAAAAAGTTTAGTCGTGATTTCGGAACGTGCCCACTAAAATACAAAAAAATGCAATACGTAAACTAATTAGACAGTTCTGAAATTGTTGCCATCCCTTTCTTGTATCACTTTTACTAACAGTAAATCGGACACAAGAAAGGGATGGCAACAATTTTAGTGAAGTGTTAGACTTCTTTGGATTTTAGTAGGCACGTTCCGAGATCACGACTAAACTTTTATGGAAATTTTAATTCCGACTAATTTGACAGCTCTAAAATTGTTGCCATCCCTTTCTTGTAAATATTAGTAAAAGAGAGCGATAGTTTAAAATAAGTTTGGGAACAAAACACCAACATCAAGTTATCAACCTACGTTACGACAAATTTTAAAGCTGGATTCTACCAATGAAACTGGACAACGTTTCTTAAGAAACATGGGTCGCCAGACGAAAGAAAGAATTTTCTTCCTGTACCAAAACCCTTGGCGATAAACAATGTTTTTGTATGGGATTTTTTGTTGTCTGTATGAAGCACGTCACAATATGCCGCTTTCAGCGTTAAGGTGAATGGTACAGCGTAGCCCGCGAAATTCAAAATTTCTTGCGTTTTGTGCTAATTGTAGCTCTGTTTTGAGTTGTATATCAATCAAAGTACTATTTGCGGTAGTAATAACAATATATCTACTGAATAATACTTATAAAAAATATAAACCTAGCTTTATAAGCTCTAGAAGCTCGATAATCGATAATTTGATCGTAAATTAATATAATCGAGCTTGTACAGCTTATAGAGCTAGGTTAATATTTTTCATGAGTATTATTCAGTAGATATATTGTTGTTACTACCGCGAATCATATTTCGAATTATACACAAGGCGAAATACAACTACAATTTGCAAAAAACGCAAGAAATTTTGAATTTCGCGGGCTACCCTGTAGCATTCACCTTAAGGCCAGTGATTTTTGCCGAGACAAGAACAAATATACGCGTGAGTAGGCGAGTTATGAGTTATGATTATGAACGAGAACGGTGCGGAAAGCGGTGAAACGAGCGGTGGCTTGTCGTACACTATTTTTAGTCAATTTTGCAGCAGATCAACACGGTGGCATTTATAAGTAACATTTTAAAACCTAGGCGTTCTTTATTTATTTATTTATAATTTATGTACACTCAATAACATATGAAAGGAGACAGCATTAAAATTATTTAGTACAAAGGTACTGCTTAATAATTCTTTGTGTCGCGCGAATCCGGACGCTGCCGCTAAGACGAAGGTCGTGGCCTGGCCGTTAGGAACCGCAAATCAATGTTTTTATTTAATAGTGCAAGTTTTACATAAAAATAAAACTTGTATTATTTAGCAGAGACGATGCACAGCATCTGTGAGAGTGCGTTGTATACTTCCCGTTGTTGACAGCCAATCACGGCTCGTCTGACGTCATAACCTCAACCAATCAGCGCAGAGTTCCGGTAGTCACGTGGTCCCAGGTGCTCGGTCGCTAATGGCGACCGGTTTCACTTCATAGAAGTCTCTCACCAGGAGACCTTGAATGGATGCTGTGCATCGTCTCTGCTAAATAATACAAGTTTTATTTTTATGTAAAACTTGCACTATTATTAGGCATGTGACGATGCACAGCATCTGTGAGAGACGTGTTTATAACTCCTGGTGACCACAACGACGCTATGTGAGAATATGATAATATTTAGGAACTGAAAACAATAAAACCATAAGGTAACATTGATTAAGTCAATAATCTACAAATCAGGTAAACCCTAATAATAATAGTTCATAATTTATAACAGAAATATTGTTTTTTTTTTTTTTTTTTTTTTTTTATTATAGATCTATCGCGTGATGATTACTTAGTATTTTGGCTAACAAAACCCACAATGATCAAATTATGATAAATACAGTCTAATTTTTGTTATACTGGTTCAAGATTCAAGAGACTGGTCTTGGACTTGGTGTTTCAGCCAAACTTATTATCTGTTTACAATCATATTATTGTTTCCGATTGTGTATATTTGGCAAAGGTATTTGGTCTGCACCAATTACCACGATAAATAATTTCTTAAATGGGAAAATTATCGTACCAATTCAAAGAAGCTACAGCCGAGCACACACTTCCAGAGCACGCAGAAATACCTGCATCTTTCAATAAAATTTTACCCAATTACCTATAACAATCAGTGTTTATATGGGGCCTCAAATTGATACAAATAGGGAATCGATACACTCGGCTGTACGTCTCTGCCTATCCAACTCTAAAACTTTTCTTTACCATCTTACTGGATATAATATATTCTCGTCAGCATGACAAGAAAGCTTCCAACCTGATTGCCTGTATGTTTCCGAATCTGTTTTGGACCCAAACACTGGATACAAGATTGAAGTGATCCCCATGATACATGTAGCAACTTGGAAAAACCCTTAGAAGGGTAAGATCATAGACACGTCGTCCAGACGCTAGCAATAAAAACGAGCTAATCTATGCGACGCTTTGAATAAGGTAAAATTACTATTTTAGGGATTAGTCTGCTTCCAGGCAATCAGCTGATCTGGATCTCAACTATGGGGCTTCTCTGCTCTAGGATATTGGAGAGAGATCGCTTTGAGAATATGTTGTACTAAGAAATGAGAAAACATTCATGGGACTTATAACTGGCGAAATGTGGGTGGTAAGTACCTCTGCCTACCCCTTCGGGGAATACCGGCGTGATGTTATGTTATGTTAAGAAATGAGAATTCAAGTTTTCTCTTCCCATTGTTTGTCCGAAAGTTAGAACTATCGATTTATGTTACAGTACTAGAGGACCCGGCCGGCATACGTCGTCCTACCCGGAAAAGCAGCGCCACATATAATTAAAATCGTCCCTGCCGTTTAGGGGAAGATCAGTGACATACCGATAGCAGCGCCACCTACCGAGTCCAATTGTGTTTTCATACATTTTTGTGTGTTGTGTTTTTCTATTCAGGAACCCATTGAAATATACACACAAAATTTCATTCAAATCGGTCCAGCCGTTTAGGAGTTAGGTGACAAACACACGTACAGAAGAATCATATATTAAGAAGATAGTAGGATAAGCCAATCTCTCCTCAGTGAATAGATATGCTAAAAAAGTTTACAAACTAGGTACAGCTATTTGGAATATTGAAGTCAAAGTTGTTATTTAGACACCATTTTACCCACTGAGACCATGTAGGCGTATTAGTTCTTAGTGTGGATTCCTTCCAACTAGATCTCAGCAGGGGGTCCAGCACCCAACGAAATACTTGTTATTTCACTCCACCCGCTATCTTCCAAACATAGAGCTCAATGTATTGAACTCGAGGAGGATGAAGATCCGTGCTCTGGTCTATTAGCACTCGAGCTAGGTTGTTGGTTTTCATGGGTCTGCTGAGTGTCCGACGTCGAAGATCCGGAAGCCACAAGGCTCTTCCACATTTGAGCCACTATTAGACAGACGCTTTGAGCTGAATTCTGATGGTGAAGTACCCGAGGTATTATGCTTTGAGGTGAGAACACCCACGCAAGCTGGAATTGCCATTGACGACTGAAGACGTTGCAAAATTGGGCTGATGAAACAATCTTTGGTAACATATTTCTCCACAACCCTGGCGTCCTTGGTGGCAAAGAGGTCTATCTGAGGAACTCCAAACCTGCGAAAACCATTCCTGAGAGCTGGTTGTAGCAGATACCACTCTGACACTTGTTTCCCGCGGGAGATATTCTGCTGTAAAAGACTTCAGATGTTAGCAAGTCATGTAGAGTAGGGACGATCGTGTTCCGCATTCTTATCGAATGTATTATATCGATTGTACGAATGCAGGCTCCGATGGCGAACGCGCAGGTGAGATCGGGATGTTTGACTGCTGCTATTATAGTAATTATTTCCTTTCGGTTGCAATGCCATTTCCGCTGGTCTGATCGCCATCTTCCTAAAATTGAGAGGTCGTCCAACTGTGCCCCACCCGTATTCCGCAGCATCCGTGGTCATAAAATGGCGCATCAATTTCGGGTGCAAGCTCCTCCGGGCTACAGGTCTTCCTAAAGTTGTGAGCCACCATTTTAGATCTCTTTTGAAAAGATCGGAAGTAGCATTAGTTAGATAAGTGATGATTTGGAGGTAAATGGTAGACGCATTCCCGTGATCATTCCGAGAAGGGCCTCCGGAGCCCACAGCGTCTGCCACAGTTTCCGATACGCTCGGAGACAGCCTCCGTAAAATTGGTGTAGAACTTGAGTAAATAACTGTCTTGCGGCAACCACTTGAAGATCTCTTTGGTATTCTAGATGAATCCGAGGAATTCTATCTCTTAAGAAGTTTGGGTGAGACTTGTAGTTTTGTAGTTTACTGTTCATCCTAATGTCTCGAGTATATTGATAACTAACTTCACCTGAATCTAAAGAAGACTTCTCGATTGGAAGGCTATCAGAAATTCGTCTGAGTAGACTAAGGCCTTTGGGCCGTAGGTGCTGTGCCACCCATTTGGTCAAGGCTGAGAAATTTTTGGGATATATGGAAGTGCAGTTTTGAACTGGCACGGCGCAGGACTCTTGCGATGGATAAGTGATGATTTGGAGGTAAATGGTAGACGCATTCCCGTGATCATTCCGAGAAGGGCCTTCGGAGCCCACAGCGTCTGCCACTGTCTCCGATACGCTCGGAGACAGCCTCCATAAAACTGGTATAGCTGCAAGTAATTTTTCATATCGCCTTTTATTTGGCTGACCCTGTTGGGCTTTTTGCTTTTATTTGACTGTTTGAAAGCGTTCACGTTGCTTTTGGCCTTTCTGAAGTTCGAATCTTGCCTTAGGGTACGTTACTTAGCGGTAGTTCGCGGTAAATTTGTTTATTCGGCTTAGTTGGTAATTTGGGGGTAGTTTTATTTGATCTTTCTCAGAGCCGAACCAAGGGTGAACCCTATATATCAATGCCGCCCCTATTTTGATTGTAAGCGCGTAGTTGATTTTTATTGAATAAACTGTTAGTAGAACTCGGAGAGATCTTACGCAGACCCTCGCGATGGTTCTTATTAACACTTTCGCCCAGGATACGCTCCCGACAATTTTCAATGTATTCAGCTCGTTTTCCGCAAACTAGCTGCATAATACTCCATTGTACTTACATAATCTATCTGTAAACTACGGTTTTTGTTTGGTGTATGTACAATAAAGAATTTAATAAATAAATAAATAATTTCCCCACTGATTTTATGAAATTTTGATGACGGCAAATTCCTATTAACAATTTCGTCCAAGATACGCTTTGAGGTGAGAACACCCACGCAAGCTGGAATTGCCATTGACGACTGAAGACGTTGCAAAATTGGGCTGATGAAACAATCTTTGGTAACATATTTCTCCACAACCCTGGCGTCCTTGGTGGCAAAGAGGTCTATCTGAGGAACTCCAAACCTGCGAAAACCATTCCTGAGAGCTGGTTGTAGCAGATACCACTCTGACACTTGTTTCCCGCGGGAGATATTCTGCTGTAAAAGACTTCAGATGTTAGCAAGTCATGTAGAGTAGGGACGATCGTGTTCCGCATTCTTATCGAATGTATTATATCGATTGTACGAATGCAGGCTCCGATGGCGAACGCGCAGGTGAGATCGGGATGTTTGACTGCTGCTATTATAGTAATTATTTCCTTTCGGTTGCAATGCCATTTCCGCTGGTCTGATCGCCATCTTCCTAAAATTGAGAGGTCGTCCAACTGTGCCCCACCCGTATTCCGCAGCATCCGTGGTCATAAAATGGCGCATCAATTTCGGGTGCAAGCTCCTCCGGGCTACAGGTCTTCCTAAAGTTGTGAGCCACCATTTTAGATCTCTTTTGAAAAGATCGGAAGTAGCATTAGTTAGATAAGTGATGATTTGGAGGTAAATGGTAGACGCATTCCCGTGATCATTCCGAGAAGGGCCTCCGGAGCCCACAGCGTCTGCCACAGTTTCCGATACGCTCGGAGACAGCCTCCGTAAAATTGGTGTAGAACTTGAGTAAATAACTGTCTTGCGGCAACCACTTGAAGATCTCTTTGGTATTCTAGATGAATCCGAGGAATTCTATCTCTTAAGAAGTTTGGGTGAGACTTGTAGTTTTGTAGTTTACTGTTCATCCTAATGTCTCGAGTATATTGATAACTAACTTCACCTGAATCTAAAGAAGACTTCTCGATTGGAAGGCTATCAGAAATTCGTCTGAGTAGACTAAGGCCTTTGGGCCGTAGGTGCTGTGCCACCCATTTGGTCAAGGCTGAGAAATTTTTGGGATATATGGAAGTGCAGTTTTGAACTGGCACGGCGCAGGACTCTTGCGATGGATAAGTGATGATTTGGAGGTAAATGGTAGACGCATTCCCGTGATCATTCCGAGAAGGGCCTTCGGAGCCCACAGCGTCTGCCACTGTCTCCGATACGCTCGGAGACAGCCTCCATAAAACTGGTATAGCTGCAAGTAATTTTTCATATCGCCTTTTATTTGGCTGACCCTGTTGGGCTTTTTGCTTTTATTTGACTGTTTGAAAGCGTTCACGTTGCTTTTGGCCTTTCTGAAGTTCGAATCTTGCCTTAGGGTACGTTACTTAGCGGTAGTTCGCGGTAAATTTGTTTATTCGGCTTAGTTGGTAATTTGGGGGTAGTTTTATTTGATCTTTCTCAGAGCCGAACCAAGGGTGAACCCTATATATCAATGCCGCCCCTATTTTGATTGTAAGCGCGTAGTTGATTTTTATTGAATAAACTGTTAGTAGAACTCGGAGAGATCTTACGCAGACCCTCGCGATGGTTCTTATTAACACTTTCGCCCAGGATACGCTCCCGACAATTTTCAATGTATTCAGCTCGTTTTCCGCAAACTAGCTGCATAATACTCCATTGTACTTACATAATCTATCTGTAAACTACGGTTTTTGTTTGGTGTATGTACAATAAAGAATTTAATAAATAAATAAATAATTTCCCCACTGATTTTATGAAATTTTGATGACGGCAAATTCCTATTAACAATTTCGTCCAAGATACGCTCCGGACGATTTTTAATGTATTTAGCTCGTTTTCCGCAAACTAGCTACAAGATTTCCTCACTGATTTTATGAACTTTTTATGACGGTAAAAAGGATTCGGTATGTCAAAAATGCTAGAGGCATTAGCATTAGAAGCTGTCCAGTCAATGAACTGTTGTAGACTTTGATTAGGTAATTTGCGTTACATAAGGCTGCTTACCCTTGGTAAATTTCCAAATTCATCGTTAGTCTCGAACTCGATAAAACCCGGCACAGAATTATGAAATTTCAAGGTATCCGTAAAACGGACATACCTACCACGACGAACCATCGTACCTTGTAGCACTTCAAGGTATCGAGGAACCAGTGCTAGTAGGTACTGGTTCAGACACTGGTATCACTTTTGGCGGCAAAGCATTTTGTAAAGCCGGTAAATTGTTATTCGGAATCGAATTGAACGCACACACGTTTTTCAAAAACAAAATAACAAATAAAGTTACAAAATGTTAGTTAGCACAGTTACTTGGTTAACAAGATTTACAATGTCTGAAGACTCACCGCATTTTCGCCATCTTACCTCCTTGGCGCTGGCCGCTTACGGCCCGATGTCGACAACGAGTCGTTACCTACCTCCACTTCTTGTTCAGAATCGTAAATATTCACAATGCACTATTAAGATGATTTTAAATCATAATTAATAACTACTCGTTATGTTAGATAAGTAAATGCTCTATGAATCCTTTAAATAATATTGGAATATTTGAAATTTTAAAAATTTGAAATTTTAGATGTTACTTAGTCGGGAAATAACGACGCTATGAAGTGAAACCGGTCGCCATTAGCGACCGAGCACCTGGGACCACGTGACTACCGGAACTCTGCGCTGATTGGTTGAGGTTATGACGTCAGACGAGCCGTGATTGGCTGTCAACAACGGGAAGTATACAACGCACTCTCACAGATGCTGTGCATCGTCACATGCCTAATAATTATTTATTTTGTCGCCATAGTAACTCATATTTAAGCATGGATTATATGCTCCAGTACATTATAAAAAAATATCGATACAAGATAATAATAATAATAGTTATTAAACATAATGAAATGTCAATTTGAACAAATGATTTGAGCAATTAAGTGAGCATTAATATTAATTATTATGCCTTTAAGAGGGTGCTTTGATTATCAAATATCTAATAAAGTGAGGAATTAAGAGATAGTTATTATTTAAATGTTTGTTTAAAACATTATAGTCCATGAAAAAAAAGCAGAACAATATTAGCATCATTATTTTGAGATTACCTCCTGCAAAATTAAAATTTAAGAAAATTACATAGAATTTAATTTTTTACATAATATAAATATCAACTACGATAAATGCATTGATGTATACACAGGCTTTATTATTAACATTTTACATAATCATTGTAATAATACATAATACATTTTATTTACATTATAAAAAAAGGTGAAATCGCCATTATGTTTTCAATGTGTTCATAAATAAATTAGAACTTACCTTATGATCAAAAAAATCCAACAAGACATCATTTAAAAAAAAAAATTGTACCTAGTCATAAGTAAATTAATATACTATTACACTGTAATGGGCGACGATTGGCGATTTCACCCTACTTGTGCCTATGAACATAAGGTGAATGCTACAGGGTAGCCCGCGAAATTCAAAAATTTTGGCGTTTTTTGCAAATTGTAGCTTTATTTCGCGTTGTATATCGGTCTAAATGTGATTAGCGGAAATCATAACAATAGATCTACTGAATAATACTCATAAAAAATATTAACCTAGCTCTATAAACTGTACAAGCTCGAAAATCGATAATTTGATCGTAAATTAATATTATCGAGCTTGAACAGCTTATGGAGCTAGGTTAATATTTTTTATGAGTATTATTCAGTAGATATATTGTTATTATTTCCGCTAATCATATTTTGACCGATATACAACGCGAAATAAAGCTACAATTTGCAAAAAACGCAAAATAATTTGAATTTCGCGGGCTACCCTGTAGCATTCACCTTAAACAAAAATAATCCCCACACAAAATAGCTTTCTTAATATCAAACATAATTAATAACACACTCATAGAACCAATGTTTTCTTCATTGGTTTAAAATAAAAGCAAAAATAACTGCATTTTTTAAATTTTTGTAATGATCACACTCGTTTCTTAAAATATGAAAAATAATGATAAAATTACGAAAGGTATGTGCGCGTTAATTCCATTTCATAGTATAATAATGAGAAAAATAATGTTTTTTTTTATGTACTTTTTAGGGTTCCGTACCCGAAGGGTGCCAAACGGGAACCTATTACTCTCGCTACGCTGTCCGTCCGTCCGTCCGTCCGTCTTTCTGTCACAGGGCTGTATCTTTGTAACGGTAATAGATAACGGTAAGGTGTATCACGACAAATACTAAAAACAAAAAAAAATACAAAAACCAAAGGGGGTCCCCATACAAGAAACCTCTAAAAACATGCATTTTTTTCAATGTTTTTGTTCCTGTTCTATCTTCAAAACGGTAATACATACCAGCGTCAAACTTGCGTTTGATTGTAGTGCATACTATGTAGTTTAGCAACAAATACTAAAAACAGGACAAACATAGACATATGTGGTGGTACCTACGGAAGAAAGAGATGCAAAAATTCACATTTCGCGTACGTTCGTTGATATCTTAACCTCTCGTAAATTAAATCAGTTTCTATAGGGTATCAGGTCGATGGGTGGTACGGAACCCTTACTGCGTGAGTCCGACTCACACTTAGCCGGTTTTATTTTTTGTAACTCCTGGATCCACCATTTTTTTTTGTTTTAGATATCAAATATTAAAGTAAGTTTTTTTACTACTACTATGGCTTATAATTGTCCCCAGAAAACCTTATAATAATATGGATATTATTAATACAATTTGATATAATATTAACGCCAAAACATTTCAGCTAATTGTATAATTAATAATGCTGTTTGATTACAAACCTTATTTCCATAACACATGGTTGAGTTCAACAAAAATATTTTAGGACCTTTTCGACAGATTCTGCCATTCAAAAATCAACTCAAATGACCTAATCTTAAAGTATTTGTGTAAATTGTAATAGCATATTTTATTCTTACTGGCTCATCGACCATACAATTCATAGACGCCTCATAACAGGCAACCGATATCTATAAACACATCTAAATAGGTCGCCACTCGAAATTTTCGACAACTTCTTTGCGGCGTAAAAAAAATCCGTGTCAGTAAATAGTCATTCTCTTGTTCACAAACTAAACTTACTTTAAACTATCGCTCTCTTTTACTAATAGAAGATGCAAGAAGGAGATAGCAAGAACTTTAGAACTGCAAAATTAGTTTACGTAGTAGTAGTAGTAGTTTTAGTAGTAGTAGAGCTCCTTTGTGAAAGAGCTCGTCCGGGGAAGTACTACCACCGTGCCTACTTCTCCGCCAAATAGTGACGCTTGCATTGCTGTGTATCGGTCTGAAGGGTACGGGTGCCGGTGAAATTACAATCACATGAGACTTTCCATCTTCATGTCTCAGTCTGGCGAACCGACTTGTGGTACCATTTAGGCAACAGCCTAGGTGGTATTGAAGTTGTTATGGGCAAAGGTAACCGCTTAACATCAGGTGGGCCTTTAGCTCGTTTCGCCATCCTATACTATAAAAATAAATAAAAAAAAACGTAACACTTCTTCGTATTTTTATCGGCACGTTCTGAGATCACGACTAAACTTGTATGGAAATTTTAATTTGACAGCACTAAAATTGTTGCCGTCCCTTTCTTGTATCTACTATTAGAAAAAGAGAGCGATAGTTTAAAATAAGTTTAGTTTGTGAGCAAGAGAATTAACACCATAAGCCACCTTGGTAGGGCCAATCGGATTGCAGTAGGCCTCAGCTAGTTGAAAGAATTTATTGTACGCATTATATTCAACTATTGGGCGTCTACTGGGCTGTATGGTCGATGTATTGGCTTTAGTATTATATCAAACTGTATTTTAGTATAGAGTAACTTTTGCCATAGCACCGGCAATACACTAAATATTTATAGTTTAGTTGTGCGCGACAAAAGACAGGTACTTCTACTAATAAATTCAATATGGACAACAATTTGTCTGTCGAGTTTTAGTCATTTAATTAATTGAACGAAAATTAATGAAAAGGACATTGCTAAGAATATAATATAATTAGTTTTCTTTTCCAAATCGACCAATCGCAATAGTATCATCAGTATCTATAGTGTTACCTGTCGCGTACTCCTAAAACTAAAGATCCTAAATAGAAATAAAGCTTGAAATTCCTTCAATAAAGCTGTTTAAACTAAACTAGCAGTAACAGAGCTACAGTTATTATGAATACAGGTCATTTAACCTGGATTTATTAGTCGATTTTATTATTGATACTCCATCTCTATACCGTATTTAAGAAAAGTAAACAAAGTAAGAGGTTGGCGGGAAAATTCGGAAAACGCGTGTCGTTGATTTTGTATTATTTATTTTATTATTTTAACGCATTTTACGCATGCGAAGCGAATTCTAAAGATATAAATTGTGGAAAGAAAAAATCGCTCACGAGCAGGATTCGAACCTGCGACTCCTGGCTCAGTACGCCAGTGCTTTAGCCACTAAGCTACCGTGAACACTGCTCGTGGTATCGAAATTATCGTGAGCGATTTTTTCTTTCCACAATTTATATCTTTAGAATTCGCTTCGCATGCGTAAAATGCGTTAAAATAATAAAATAATTAGTAAGGGTAGGCATATCTATACGACTTTGATTTAACTGCAAAGTTAGTCGAGTCGGTTAAGGAACAATGTTTCTTAATAAGATATCGCTGACGTCACCCAAAGACGTATAGTGGAGGATAATTTCGATACCACGAGCAGTGTTCACGGTAGCTTAGTGGCTAAAGCACTGGCGTACTAAGCCAGGAGTCGCAGGTTCGAATCCTGCTCGTGAGCGATTTTTTCTTTCCACAATTTATATCTTTTGTATTATTTTATAAAACCTGCATTTCTTTGAGTGTTAATGTAATAAAATAATGGTTTAAATCAGTCCCCCATCAGTAAAAAAAATATTACTCGCTGAATACATCATTTATCGAAACTTCGTTTTCAACAATTGAAGGACAAGTAATGTAGTCTACCTGCGACCACGAAATGCTGCAAAGCTTTCGAAACGTCAGGAATACCAATTTAAATAATATACGCGATTTAATCCGATTAAACTTTGTTTTATTATAATTTAGTTTAATCAGAAACTATTATATTAACTATGTAAAACTATACATAACCACAGATCATGTATTGTTTATGTCCAGTGTTGTCAGTTGTCAATTTAACTGTAACTATACTAATTTGTCATGAAATTGTAAAGTATTATGTATTTATTATTAAGTATTATGTATAAGTTTTGTAGTGTGTGCGTCAAATGGAGCGCAAGAATAAAATCTTTTTCTTTCTTTCTTTCTAAATGTTGTTCTGTTTTTTTTTTTTTAGCAAATAGTAATTTTAACCACTGCATAGGTAATAGTCGACTAATCGACTAATAATTTTACAATATTAACAATATAAATACATACAATCGAAACTCATACTATCAATATAACCTATTTTCTATTATTTGTGCTACATTAATTATTACCAGGCTATATAATTAATATGAGTTTTAAACAAAAAATACATAAATCAATTAATTGAACGTCACATTGAATTTAATAAGTTTAACCAATTAATTGATTAATAATAATTAATAAATTATGTTTACAATTGATTACAATTTTTTAATGGAATAGTTGTTACTTGGAATTTTAAGAGTATCTTTGTAAGAGTTAATCAGAGATTATTCTATTATTTTAACACATTTCCGCATGCAAAGCGAGATCTAAAGATATAAATTCAGGACAGAAAAATTCGCTCACGAGCAGTATTCGAACCTGCGACTTTAGCGAATTTTTCTTTCCACAATTTATATATTTTAATTAGAGATAGTTTTTTACTAAATATTTATTAATTATACTACGATATATAATTATTTAGACTAAAGGAAGCACATTTTCGTGATAGATCAAAGTTATGAATGGGAAAATTCAACATTACGCCTGCAAAATGTGTGAAATGAGTGTCCTTAAATATACAAGCAGACTGTATGAACGAGGGACTTATTAAAGGATGATGTTCAGTACTTCAGTACTGTTCCGTGTGGTGCCGGACGTAAAGAATTGCACCACCCTATATCTTCTCATGGGTGTCGTAAAAGGCGACTAAGAGATTGACCAGAGTATGGGCAGCAGCGTTCTCTGAGTATTTAACCAACCAACTGCGATCGCCAACCCGCCTGCCAAGCGTGGCGATTATGGCATATCCCCCCAAACTGCTTGGGGGAGGCCTATGTCCAGCAGTGGACGTCTTTCGGCTGTAATGATGATGATGTTCAGTACTTGATTGGCGTTCCAAATATGTACAACGATTGTACAGTCGACAGCATAAAGGTGGTTTCCCACCGGCGAGGCGTGGAGTGGATTGGATGGGCGTGAATTGAAATCTCGCTGACGCTTTCACACCAAAAGATGTACATCGCGAGCTCGCGCCGGCTCACGCTGGCCGGCGCCGGGCTGCGATGTACATCGCGGGTAGGTGCTAGTAGTGAGCGTGATCCCTGTCGCCACGTTCCTTTACTCATTTTGTCAAATAAATACTCTATTCATGCAGCAATTAAGTTCATTTGGTTCTGTGTCGGCGCGAGACATCGCGAGGTAGAGCGCGGCAGAGCGCGACCGGGCGGGCCGGTGCGAGATTTTTGTATCCGTTTCGCAATGTAATAAATACTCTATTCATGCAGCAATAACGTTTAATGTTGTACCAACAAATATTTCAATTCTCGCCTCGCACATCCAGACCTTATACACCAAAGATGGGCGTGACGTGAATAGGGTGTTTGACAATTTTTGAAAATATACGTAAAACGATGGCGAAACATCCAATTAAAGCATTCACTAACAAATAATTACTAAAAATGCTTGTAAAATTAAATAATCAAGATTTTAAATTCTCATTTTTAATTTCGCACCAAAACGCTAAATCACGTGACATTATCGTCAACCTACGTCACTGTTCTAGTTGCGGTCAGTGTTGCCGGTGTGAATTCCTATAAAAGTACGACACGCTTACCAAAAAGGTACGAATTTGACAAGAGGTAAAAAATCGGAACACTTTTTTTTTGTCATGAGACATGACTAAAACGTTTTGTAGTTTGTGTTTGAATCACGCACATACAAAACAAAAGCTTTTAAATTACGTTCAAATTACCTACAAAAGCTGATTAGTTTAATTGTTAGTAAGTTATAAACTACATAACCTGGCTCAATAAAATAAAAATGAACCTAAATTAACAATTAACATGAATATTGTAGCGGCGAAGCGTGGCGGGGCGCGAATTCCCAACAAATTGAGAGTGTGCAACCTATGCGCGGAGTGGACTGTAGATTTGAGCGCTGGATTTAAACTGACGCCTCAGTTGACGTATGAAAATTGCACGAGCGATCTAAAGAGGGCGAATGCACGTACCTTGAGAGCCGCCTGGATAGACGGCCACTGCCAGCGACGCGCACCGGCTCCTCCGGAACTTCTCGTGCGCGGACGGTCTCACACACTAGTTTTGTGGGGCTTTTTATGTAAATGCGGGTGATGTATGGAAGCGGGTGATGTATGGAAGCGGGTGATATATGGAGCGGAGCGGATGAGTTTTAAATTAATTTATATAATATTGCGGCGGATCGCACTGATCTTAGAGCGGAATTTTCTTAATCAATTGTTTTTTCACATTATATTTTTCTATGTGTCAGTAATCGCTGACAGCGGTGCGGCGGCCAGCAGGGAACAGATCGCTCATGAGGTTTTGCTAGCAAGGAGGATGTAATTTAGATTTAAATCACCTCAAGTGAGAGGGTGGCGCCACCATTTCCCCCCGGCCTTAAAGGGTTGCCTTTAAGAAGAGATGTGAAAATAAGGACTTTGACTTATAATAGGCCATGCGAATGCGGGAATGCGAATTAAGAATGACGAGATAAGAGTTAATTTTGAGCAAAAAGTTATTATAATGCGAAGTTACTTAGCTAATTACCTAAAGCTAAGTAGCCCAACCATCAAGTCAGGCTTTACTGAGTCGGTAGCGGGCATAAGCGTACAACAGGGCGCACATAGCTACCCTTGGCGGTTTTGACGGTAACCACGCGGGTTATACCATCCTTCGAAGTATGCAACTTTTCAACGACGCCTAATGGCCATGACAGAGGCGGAGCATTATCTGTCATAATAATGACCACAGTCCCCTCCTGAATAGGAGAGGAAGGCGTATTCCACTTGGACCTAATCTGAAGTTGGTGTAAGAAGTCAGCACGCCAGCGCTTCCAGAACGACTGCACCAGTTTGTCGAGCAAAGAATGTCGTTGAAGCAAGCGGACAGAGTCTGTTTCAGGAGCGGGGAGGGACGACAGTGGCATAGTGTGCAAGAAATGCGCCGGAGTGAGTGCGGAAGGTTCTGCGGGGTCAAAACTCATAGTTGTGAGCGGGCGCGAATTAACCAATGCTTCGACTTGAGCGAGGACTGTTACGAGCTCTTCATAAGAGAGAATTTGCTGCCCAATAACTTTAAATAAGTGCGACTTCACTACTTTGACCATGCTTTCCCAGCACCCACCAAAGTGCGGGGAAGCAGGCGGTACAAATTTCCAACTTATGCGGTTTTCAGTAAGCTCGTCCTGAAGATGCGGACGATATTCTTTATCGAGAAACTTGTAGAGATCGCATAAATAAGAACTTGCACCAACATAACAAGTTCCGTTGTCAGTGTATAAACACTTAATAGGGCCGCGTCGAGAAAGAAAGCGTTTAAGCGCAGCAATAAAACTCACTGTGCTTAAATCTGACGCTACTTCAATATGCGTGGCTCGAGTTGTTAAGCACGTGAAAATACAAAGCCAAGCCTTACGACTCCTTACACCTCGACCACGGATAGGCGTATACTGCAACGGACCAGCATAGTCACATCCGGTGTATGTGAAAGCCTTATAAACTTGGTTGACGCGTTGGCTAGGGAGGACGGCCATTAGCGGGAACAACGGACGCGGTCGAAATTTGAAACAAGTGTTACACTTGTGGATTCTGTGCCGAATTATTCTCCGAACAGACAAAATCCAATACTTATGCCTGAGTAAGGACATAAGCAACTCCGGGCCAGCATGTAGATGTTTTCTATGGTAGAAATCTACAAGCCGGTCAACTACGCGATCATGACGTGTAAGAATACAAGGATGCTTATATTCGAAGTCCTCGTTAGAATTTGAGAGGCGACCACCAACGCGTATGAGGCCGTTCTCATCAAGAAGCGGTTTGTGTATATGAATCACAGAAGAGCAAGGTTCGCCATTTTTCAAATCGACAGGACTCACATAGCCCTTGTTTATGTTATCCAATATGACGTCATTACAGGCATCACGCGGTTTCAGCGATTTCTCAGACTTCCGTTCAAGGCAACGAAAACGCCTGAGTGACGCAGCATTTGAGTCGCCCAGCAAATAAGGATCGACGCAGAGCGGCAATGCGATGGTATATTTACCACTGTCTTTACGGGCAGTGGTAGAGCGGAAATGTTTTTCACACTCAAGGTTGACGAGACCTTGAGTGGGCGGCGCGGTAACCTCCTCAAGCTCTAAGGATCGCTTGGGAAGCGAATCTAAATTATTTTCTTGAAGAATCGAACAACAAGACGTAGTATAATTTGAAGCGCATGATGCAGGTACAGTACCCATAATCACGTAGCCAAATAGCGTTTCAATAGCGGGAGGTATAGAAGAATGATTGCTACGCACTACATTAGGCAATAGCAAATGCGGAAAAATTGATGCACCTATCAAAACATCAATGTTGCCTGGCTGTGCAAATGCGGCGTCCGCCAATGGCAACGTTTTGAGGTGTGTTAGCGCGGAGACGTCAACACAAGCAGTAGGCAGCGTCTCCGTTATACGTTCTACAATAAGCGCAGAAACATCAAAGCTTATGTCATTGTTATGACGCGAATGTAATTTTAAATTAGCGGAACCCTTAACAGGTTTTTCAGAACCAGCGATCCCCTTCACAATCAAATTCAAATTCTTAAACGTGTTCCATAACTCGAGACGTTTGAAGCAATCTAAAGTAACGAAATTACTTTGCGAAGCGCTGTCTAGCAAGCAACGAATCACATGTGGATTATTACTCGCGTCGTAGATGACCACTTGTGCAGTAGCGAGCAAGACCGTAGTAGCCACTGCACATTGCCGACTACTTTGAGGTACGGTCGCATCGGGCAGTGCGAGAGTCGATTGCGACGTGGCAATGGATGTTGTGCATAAAGATATTTCAGGCACAGTGGTGCTGACAGCCTGAACTTGCGGCGGTGACGTCACGGCTGGAGATTGGTTGACCACGTCAACAGAATTCGATGATGAGGGCATCTTATCAAAGTGTAACAATGTGTGATGACGTTTATTGCAAGTGCGGCATTTGGAATAGGAAGAGCAGGTGCTCGACCTATGTTTTAAACTTAAACAATTGACACACGCATTGTTATCTTTCACACATTGAAAGCGAGTGGAAGGGGAGAGGTTATTAAATGATGAACATTTATAAAAGTGATCATGTGTGATATTATCACACAGACACTTGCGAGCGTTTTGGGACTCCAAACACGCTACGTAAGTCTGCGGATTAGGCGCAGACTTGATCGTCTTAACCTTTTCGTAATTTTTGCTGGTGCTAGACGAACTAGAAGCACTAGGCTGCGTGTTGCGGAAGATTCGACACTGATGACTGATGAAAGAGATAAAACTGTCAAGAGTAGGAATTTTAGTTTCCCGCTCTGACATTTCAAAGGCGCGGACAGTATCAGTGTCGAACTTCTTTAATGCGAGTTGTAAGAGAATAAAATCAGAGAGGCTATCCAATTTTAAATTCTTTAGGGAATTGACTGCGGTCACGAATTTATCAATAAACAATTGAAAGTTCGAAGCGGATGCGGGACCGGACAGCTTCAGATTTAACGCCTGATCAAAGTATGTCGTTGCGAGGATGCGCGTATCTTGATACCTATCCAGTAAAGCCTGGAATATAATTTGGTAATTTTCAGCGCTAGGTGTGACGCCTGCGAATACACTTTGCGCCTTTGTAGACAGCTTTCCTATGAGGTAGTACAACCTGTCTGCATCTGTCAGCGACTTATTTTCGTGCACTGTTGAATTGAAACTGGCATAAAACAACGGCCAGTTTCTAATGTCCCCATCGAAGGACATTAGCTCGATTGCCGGTAGCTTGGGCTTTCGAGCTGCGGAGCCAGTGCAACTGTGCGTGGCAGACGAGGAGCCTGCAAACTGTGACGTCACACGCTTGATGGAACAAAATAAGTCTTCGAACGAGGCATATGCTTGATAGTTGGGCTTAGCTAAAGGATTTACAGCCAGCAACTTAGCGTTATAATCATCCAGCAGTTTATGGAATTCCGTCCGAACATTATCAATCGTCATAGTGATATTAAGGAAGTGTTCCTTATTGTACTCGGAAGTGTTAGCGATTTTGGAATGTTCATATATATTCTGAACGCGCTCAAACAAGGCGTTGCGTTTTGCTTCCAAAATCGCCAACGCTTGCTCTTCCGATGAAGGACGCTCTTCCCGCGGCATGTTTGTATAAATATATATTATCCAAACAAAAAAGTATATCAGTAAATTATTTACAATAAAGAGGTGGGTGAAAGTATTCAACTTAACACCTACCTTATCGCTTATAGGTACCTATGCGGGGCGATATGAGTAAAGGCAACTATAAGGGCGGCGGTGAAAATAATGCGCTTGAAGTAAGTATTTGCTAGACTTGGGGAGCTGTGTGGTGGAACCACGAACTATGCCAAGTCTGGAGGGCAGGTCTGTACGAATACGAAGTACCTGTGCGGATATATATCCGGCTCGAAGGACCAAAAATGTAGCGGCGAAGCGTGGCGGGGCGCGAATTCCCAACAAATTGAGAGTGTGCAACCTATGCGCGGAGTGGACTGTAGATTTGAGCGCTGGATTTAAACTGACGCCTCAGTTGACGTATGAAAATTGCACGAGCGATCTAAAGAGGGCGAATGCACGTACCTTGAGAGCCGCCTGGATAGACGGCCACTGCCAGCGACGCGCACCGGCTCCTCCGGAACTTCTCGTGCGCGGACGGTCTCACACACTAGTTTTGTGGGGCTTTTTATGTAAATGCGGGTGATGTATGGAAGCGGGTGATGTATGGAAGCGGGTGATATATGGAGCGGAGCGGATGAGTTTTAAATTAATTTATATAATATTGCGGCGGATCGCACTGATCTTAGAGCGGAATTTTCTTAATCAATTGTTTTTTCACATAATATTTTTCTATGTGTCAGTAATCGCTGACAGCGGTGCGGCGGCCAGCAGGGAACAGATCGCTCATGAGGTTTTGCTAGCAAGGAGGATGTAATTTAGATTTAAATCACCTCAAGTGAGAGGGTGGCGCCACCAAATATAGTTATTAATAATATACCTACTCGTTCAAAAACTGGTACATTTTATTTTTATGATCATGGCAACATTTAGCTCGCCCTACGTCGTACAGGATTATTACGTCACCCAAAATGGAGGCCAAGTCTCAAGACGTTTTGTATCACGTGATCAACAGATTAAAAAATCAAAATTTCAAACAGAAAAATAAAATATTTAGAATATATTTAAATTAACAAAACTTAGCAAAAGTTAATCTTCAACCTAAAATCTACGTTGTGTACAATTTTCATAATTTTTGGCAATACCTGTCAAACACCCTGTTGAAATTTTGCTATACAAATCTCAATTCTCGCTCGGCCCATCCACGCCACGCCTCGCCGGTGTGAAACCACCTTGACAGTGGTAACACTTCAATTAGAAAACCGCCCTTACTGTTTACGAAATAAAGGCGCTGTCATTGTTAAACCACTGACTTGCGGTGGATTGTACCTTAATTCTTGAAATAGGTATGAAATATTTTTCCGATCGATTTCATCAGTTACTGTGGACACTATTCCGTGCTCACAAATCAAAGTAACATGCAGTGAGGTGATCACAGAAATACATAGAATGGTTGTAATCACAATTTTACTTGCGATTCATGCGTGGCAACTTTCGAACAAACTACGCCTCCAATATTGACATCATTAATTTAAAAAAAATTACTTTAATCAAATGTACTTTACAGCTTTTGTTTCTGCAGTTAGAAACAGCACAATCAGGCATTTTTGCGGGTTTTTGTTACAGTATTTACAGAAACAAGTCATAAGGCGTACTGAGAAAGGCTTTGAAATGCACTGCACCATGGTGCAGAGTGATGGCACGCGTGCCCTGCCCACTGGCCATTCTATTTTTTTTTTTTTATGGTATTGGATGGCGAAACGAGCTAAAGGCCCACCTGATGTTAAGTGGTTACCTTTGCCCATAACAACTGCAATACCACCTAGGCTGTTACCTAAATGGTACCGCAAGTCGGTTCGCCAAACTGAGACATGAAGGTGGAAAGTCTCATGTGATTGTAATTTCACCGGCACCCGTACCCTTCAGACCGAAACACAGCAATGCAAGCGTCACTATTTGGCGGAGAAGTAGGCACGGTGGTAGTACTTTCCCGGACGAGCTCTTTCACAAAGGAGCTCTACTACTACTATCTATTTCTGTGGAGGTGATGAACCTAGCACGGCAGTGTCAATCGGTCACTATTTCCTCCCTCTCCGCCTTTTGTACTAAGCCAGCAGACCCCTAGTCTGTCAGAGTGTGCGCGAGCATTTTAACTCCTATACGCGTGACTTACTAAGTTTTATTCATTTCGCAAACCTCTCTTCGCCGAGTCGAACGAGACTTCTCGTCGCCTATGCCGCAAAGTTTGAAGACGAAGGTCTTCAACCAGTGCATCCTACCTGTCATAACTCACGGTGCCGAGACATGGACACTGACAGTTGGGCTAGTCCACAAATTCAAAATCGCTCAGCAAGCTTTGCTTGTAGGAGTAAGCGTTCTAAAGACGGACCGTTTTTAACGACCTTTTTCTGATCTACGACGAAGGAACCGTTTTCATATTCTGATTAAAACTGTAAAATCGACAACGACCCACTCCTATTTGCTTGGAGTTTCTTTGAAGGATAAATCTGTAACAAGATTATCCGGAGAAGAACCGGAGTGACCGACATAGCTTGTAGGATCAGTAAGCTGAAGTGGCAGTGGGTTGGCCATGTCTGTCGAAGGACCGATGGCCGCTGGAGCAGAAGAGTCCTTGAGTGGAGACCGCGACTTGGCAAACGCAGCGTAGGGCGCCCCGCCAGGTGGACCGACGGCCTGGAGAACGTGGCTGGGGGGGACTGGATGCGGAAGGCAGAAGACCGAGTGTTGTGGCGCAACTTAGGAGAGGCCTTTGTCTAGAATTGGACTGCGATAGCACACCTCGGCCACTCAATACAATATAAATGCTAGCAACACCTACATACACAATGTTACGTCTGTATACGAACGCACACACACGTGTAGGTTAGGGATGCTCGCCGCTCGTAGTGCCGACTGGGTTCCAAGCGCTTCTCAGTAGTTCTCAGAGATGGCGTGCTTGTATAGCGACTGGCGATTGACATCCATTGCAATCTTGCAGTCCAATTGCCGGCAAACCGCGGGTGGATGCTGGTAGCGGGTGAGGAATCTTAAATTGGCGGGGGGCGGTGAGTGGCCGTTTTGTACGTTAGTACTATTAGATATTGTTTCAGAGATGGCGTGCTTGTATAGCGACTGGCGATTGACATCCATTGCAATATTGCAGTCCAATTACCGGCAAACCGCGGGTGGATGCGGGTTGCGGGTGAGGAATCTTAAATTGGCGGGGGGCGGTGAGTGGCCGTTCTGTACGATAGTACTATTCGATATTTTTTCAGAGATGGCGTGCTTGTATAGCGACTGGCGATTGACATCCATTGCCAGGTGGACCGACGACCTAAAGAACGTGGCTGGATGCGGAAGGCAGAGGACCGAGCGTTGTGGCGCAACTTGGGAGAGGCCTATGTCCAGCAGTGGACTGCGATAGGCTGAGTTGATTGAGGCCGAGTTGATGACGCGTGACTTATCATGGATTTATTTTTTATTCTGTTCTTGAACATTCCCTCGTTCATGCAAGATGCTTGAATATCATTTTGGAATACGATCCCTAGTGTGTTATTTTAAGGTTTAATCTCCAAGTAACCGCTTACAAGACCTCCACTACATTATAAATTCATTGTATTAATAACAATATTCGCAGTAACTCATTCGCTTACTAATTATTAGTCTTCTTTACCTAGCTACGGTGGTTATACCCCAATCCCGACTATTCGACTAATACTAACCTTCCACTAACGTTGGATTTCACTGAAATGAAAAACAAACTATTAATATAAATAAATAAATAAATAAAGATTTAAATTGTGGAAAGAAAAAATCGCTCACGAGCAGGATTCGAACCTGCGACTCCTGGCTCAGTACGCCAGTGCTTTAGCCACTAAGCTACCGTGAACACTGCTCGTGGTATCGAAATTATCCTCCACTATACCTCTTTGGGTGACGTCAGCGATATCTTATTAAGAAACATTGTTTCTTAACCGACTCGACTAACTTTGCAGTTAAATCAAAGTCGTATAGATATGCCTACCCTTACTGATTATTTTATTATTTTTAACGCATTTACGCATGCGAAGCATTTAAGCACTGTCGTACTGAGCCAGGAGTCGCAGGTTCGAATCCTGCTCGTGAGCGATTTTTTCTTTCCACAATTTAAATCTTTAGATTTCGCTTCGCATGCGTAAATGCGTTAAAAATAATAAAATAAATAAATAAATATTTTTGGGACATTATTACACAGCACCATCTAGTCCCAATCTAAGCAGAGCTTGTGCGATGGGTACTAGACAATGGATATTATACTCATATACGTTTTTTTTCTCGATGGTGTGTGTAGTGCGACAACCCGCACTAGGCCAGCGTGGTGGACTAGGGCCTTAACCTTCTCATACTGAGAAGAGGCCCGTGCCCAGCAGTAGGACAGTAATGGGCTGATTATGTTATGTTATGTTACGTTTTTTTTGTTGTAAATACATACTTATAATACATAAGAAACACCAAGACCAACACAAACACTTATGTTCATCACACAAATATTTGTGTCCTGTGGGAATCGAACCCACGTCCTCGTGATCAGCAGTCCGAACTTCGAACCACTAGACCACAGACGCCGTCAAATAATAATACGACATCTAGAACCAACCAAGAGAGTTGTGTACAGTCAAACAGAGAGATAAGTATGCAGGATCGCCAGCTATACACTCTGTTTTTTCTACTTGCCTTATTTATTAAACAATCTAGGCATGTCTTTTTAATGAAATTCGTCAATAATAATTATTAAATGACATTATGTTAACACCATTATGTTATGGGAATCACCAGAGGATGGGCAGCAGCGTTCTCTGAGTATTTAACCAACCAACTGCGATCGCCAACCCGCCTGCCAAGCGTGGCGATTATGGCATATCCCCCCCTTAATTGGGGGACGCCTATGTCCAGTAGTGGACGTCTTTCGGCTGTAATGATTATGTTAACCATTTCACACACTAAATATTATTTTTTTACCTAATTACATATGCAGAACTAGTAATTATATATAAAAAAAATTAAAAATTTAGTAATTATATGTTATCAGGTAGTTATTTGAATAAAGAGACATGCCAAGATTGTTTACTATACACGCTGAAATTGTAATGGCTTCTTTCCCGAAAAGGGGTAATTGTACTCATCATTATGAACGACTTTTACTAAGGGTTAGTCCCTGAAATCCCGATAAAAAAATCAGGTGGTCATTGGTGGACATTTTATCGATTTAAGTGAATACACAAATTTCAGGGTACGTCCCATAGTAAAAGTTGTTCATACTGATGAGTACAATGACCCCTTAAGAGATTTTCAGTTATTTAAACAACACTTTGTAAATTTAAAAATACTAGGCTATTTACTAATTTACCTGTTTATAATTTTACAGCTATGTCGCGTTTTTCAACGCAGTGACAGGTACTTCGACTTTATCTTTTTCTAATACTTCCTGAAAACAAATATAGTAAAATTAATATATTTTAAAGTTTCGAGTAGGTAGGGGAAAAGAGTACGATTATATCAGAGATGAGATTCGCAGAAGAACGAAAGTAACCGACATAGCCCGAAGAATTGCCAAACTTAAGTGGCAGTGGGCGGGGCACATTGCTCGCAGAACGGATGGCCGATGGGGCAGTAAAGTTCTGGAGTGGCGACCGCGTACTGGAAGGCGCAGCGTGGGTAGGCCCCCCACAAGGTGGACCGACGACCTGGTGAAGGTCGCGGGAATCCGCTTGATACGGAAGGTACAGGACCGGTCGTTGTGGCGATGCTTGGGGGAGGCCTATGTCCAGCAGTGGACGTCTTTCGGCTGAAATGATGATGATTATAGGCAAGCCTGGCTCACTTGGTCACGTGTCCCACGAAACAGGTGGTTTATTCGCAAAATCGACAATGACATAATCGAAACTATATATCAATGAAAAAATCGGTCGTACCCGATTTATTCGGAGCACTATCGTGTCGTGCTCTAATAAATGTATGGATTCTATCTCATTTATCAAATTCACAGACAAAATATTGTGATGTTTTATGACATCATAGACAATGTTCGGAGTGAATTAGTCAAAAACAAAAGAATGACTGTCAATGACATTTACAACTATGAGTATCGTTCGTTGCTTCGTATAAACGATTGTTAAATCGACTTTACTTACGCCCAAAATTAATATCCAATCTATCCACGATTTACCCTACTTGAGATATAAATTTGACATATTTTGTATAGAGCTTATGTCAAATTCCCATCTCTCTAACATCATTTCTCATCTCTAGCAATGATGACCAAAGAGCCCAGTTCGCGCGCCGTTAATACTGATGATCTCCCGATATACGTGTGTGGTCATATTTGAAGAGCTTATTTATTGAGTGCTATCAAACAACTTTTACTACGAGGTCAACCCTGAAATCTAATAAAAAACAGCTATTCCCTACATTTGTGTTCACACGAATCGACAAAATGTAGTAAACAGCGGATTTTTTTCGCGATTTTAGGGTTGCTCCAGTTATAATAATGTACTCTGTGGTTGCTCCCATGATAAATGTTGTTCGTTATGATGAGTTTTTATTTATTTTATTTATTCAACCACAGGTACAATTTCTTTAGCTTTAATTTACTAGAAAACTCACCAAACTATCAAGTTTAACGGCGAGATGCGCTCATACATATGTATATTATCTTACCCTTACGTAAACATGCAACATGAAAACAAACTTAATTAGCAACAAATCAAACCGTAGGTATGGATCGTTGGTGATTTCATTAAACGATACAGTTATCCTTAAAATATCTACTGCAAACCCTGTAATTTTTTCGAGGCTTTAAGCTTTTTTTTTTTTTTTTTATCGTATTGGATGGCGAAACGAACTAAAGACCCACCATATGTTAAGCGGTTACCTTTGCCAATAACAACTGCAATACCATCTAGGCTATTACCTAAATGGTACCGCAAGTCGGTTCGCCAAACAACATGAAGATGGAAAGTCTCATGTGATTGTAATTACACCGGCACCCGTACCATTCTGACCGAAACACAGCAATGCAAGCATCACTATTTGGCGGAGAATAGTAGATACGGTGCTTATTCGTTTTAACATTTGTGCCCATCCATTTTTCTTTAATAACAGCATTTACAGGAAATCTGGAAGTTATGAAGTTAGCCGGTCAATATTTTACAGCATTTTTAGCCCGGCCGCACATTGTCATAAAATAGCACCGTATTTACATTTTAATATGTCAAAAGCAGACATACGATTCGGAAAATTCTGTCAGTCTGCGGGGCTGGTACTAAAATTAACTGTATAAATAAATGTAAAATAAGCATTATGAAAGTAGTATTGTCCTGCAGATACTTACCTGTGAAACGTCTCTTTGCCATAAACGTACAACATACTATTATAACATCGTAAAAGTACAACCATGGTATAGGTTCCGGTGCGTCAGATTGTTTCTGTGATCAATGAATGAATCATTGTGATTTCCTTGCAATGTGCGGCCGGACTAAATCAACCTTTCAATACTTTCAACCGACTTCAAAAAAAGGAGGAGGTTCTCAATTCGATTGTATTTTTTTTAAAGCAGTAAGGGACACTAACTTGTGACATGTATGGTGCTAGGTAGTACAAAAAATATATAATTGAAACTATCGACATATCGATATATTTTGAGCAATCCATATGCGAAACGGTTTCATTTTCACGTACACAATATTTTTTTATCTAACACATAATTATTTAAAATAACATATTATATAGAAAATACGGTATTTACTGCATGTTATTAATGTATTACTAAAAAAATTTAAGAATAACTTCTATGAAAATAAGCATTATGAAAGTTGTATTGTCCTGCAGATACTTACCTGTGAAACATCTCTTTCTTTAGGTTAATAATGTAAATTACACAGCAGTATAACACAGAACACTACACCAATACGATTATTGATATTAATTGAATAAAATATAGAACGATTGTGAAATAAATCATAAAATAATACGAGATTATATTTTGATGGGACGCTATGGGAGATTACAATTTTCAAAATCGGTTCTACTGACATTTTATTATGTCTCTTTCTAGCATATAGGTTTTTTCGTAAAGATCGGTATCTCAGTCGCACACTGTAGTGGTCTATTACGTTAGTATAGAAATGTCTTTGGTTTCGACACGACAAATATCACGACATATCGATTATCGATTTTGAGAGTAGACCCCCTAGTCTACGCGGAACGCACCCATACTCGGCACTCCCAGTCAGTTGGTTGACGTCATTCAGTGTAATATAGTCTCTCAGCTCTAGCGAGTTCATCAGCGGCTTCGTTACCCCTAATGACCTAAGTGTCACAAATATCGGAAAACGGAAACATCTACTGTCAGTAGATTGAGATTTAAAGCATTGAGATTAATTTGGAACCATATTTTGAATGTTTTTAATTACGAGACTTGGCCTTCTGTTACCTCGTCATGTAACTCGTTGCTCGCATGTCCGTTGCGCAGAGATTCCCGGAGAGTGTCGTCCTCATCCTCGTCCGTTGGAACGTCGTAGAACTCCTCGCTGTCCATCTCACCGTCTGTGCCTGAATTAGAGGAAATATCACATCATAACACAACATAATATAAATGAATAAAATAATTTATTTTTTTGCTTTTTTTACGAAATAAATTATTATTATTCTTATTCATAAACACTGTCTCAGAATGAGAAAGTTAAGGGGCCAAAACCCGTAAGTCAACAAACTAAATTAAACTAACAACTGTTGGTAATTAATTAAATTACCAACAGTATTCTAAAAGATATTGTAGACAAGCCAGACTGTCCATTCCTGGAGTACTGGACCCGTATGCACAACTGCGGGTCGAGTACAGCTGGTAATGGACAGAGGTACATGAATTAATTTATTATTATAATTGTAACTAAATAAGTATATTTTGTACGTAATGGATGGAATGTTACTAACATAGTCTATAAAAGATTTTTACTAACACATGGATTTTTTGTGATCCGATTTGAAATAAATAATAATAATAATAAATCATTTATTTTGTTAAAATGTGGTTAATACAGGTGGTACACACGGCTACACATCAAGCTGTACATTTCCAGTATAAGCTGACCTCGCGTTTCAAAGAAAACCTATACAATGCGAGGTCAGCTTATACTGGAAATGTACAGCTTGATGTGTAGCCGTGTGTACTAAGATTAAGTTAGACATATTAACCATTTCACATTATCGCAAACAATTTTTTATAATTATAAAACAGTGATTGAACTGCCTCATTGGTCTAGTGGTTGCAAGCGCGACTGCTGAGCGTGGGGTCCTGGGTTCGATTCCCGGGTCGGGCAAAGTGTAATTGGGTTTTTTCATTAGAAAATTCTCAGTAGCAGCCCGGAGTCTGGATTTGTGCCCGGTCAATGGCAATAAGCTCGCCCCCTATTACATGGGACTATAACATAACTGGCGAAATGTGGGTGTACTATACACCTCTGCCTACCCCTTCGGGGAAATACAGGTGTGATGTTATGTTATGTTAAAACAGTGATGTACAGAGATAAAATCACATTCAGAAACTTCAATATTAAATTATCAATTTATTATGAAAATAATAACATTTTTAAGCTATTGCATAGCTTCTATCGCGGGCCTTGAGCGTGGAGACCGAATCCAGAAATTCCGTAACGAAAATAACCTAACACCCCCCACTCCGACCGGCACAGCGGTGATACTTTTTAGTTTTGACATCTATCGATGAATAGCAGAACTTTTAATGACTTTTTGAAATATCACGCTTGTCTCTCTTTAGTTCTGCAAATCGCCTCTAGGTGGCATTGGTTGTATCGGCGCTACTGCGCATGCGTAATCCCCCTCTTTTCGCCCCGCAATCTGGTGACTCATGCCTGCTTAGAGTTTCGGCGTTAGGGACCTCCTCTTTGTATTTACATAAAAAATGCTATGCAATAGCTTTACCGCGGCAGTCTCCGAGTGCCACACGCCTTTTTTTATGTTTTAGGTATTCATCGACGGAGTAGAAACATTTTTCACATAAAAATCTGAAAAGCCATTTTAACTCACCCAGCACAGATTGATAGTCTGTAAAATACTCGGAGTCTGACGCGTAGCTTTGCTCCGCTGCCTCCGCGGCGTCAGTCGCGTCGCCACTGGGCGCCTTCTTGACTGGCCGCTCCCGACGGGCCTTCCGGTGTTTTAGACGACGTAGGTTCCTGGAGAAAAGATACATAACAACATCACGCCTGTATTTCCCCGAAGGGGTAGGCAGAGGTGTATTATAGTACACCCACATTTCGCCAGTTATGTTATAGTCCCATGTAATAGGGGGCGCGCCTATTGCCATTGACCGGGCACAAATCCAGACTCTGGGCTGCTACTGAGAAAAGATACATAACTTTTTACCTGACTGTTCCTGAAGGAGTGTAATAATTTACGGGTCATCAACTCAGCCTATCGCAGTCCACTGCTGGCCATAGGCCTCTCCCAAGTTGCGCCACAACACTCGGTCCTCTGCCTTCCGCATCCAGTCTCCCCCAGACACGTTCTTCAGGTAGTCGGTTCACCTGGCGGGGGGGCGCCCTACGCTGCTGATTCGCGGTCTCCACTCAAGGACTCGTCTGCTCCAGCGACCATCGGTCCTTCCACAGACATGGCCAGCCCACTGCCACTTCAGCTTACTGATCCTACAAGCTATGTCGGTCACTCCGGTTCTTCTCCGGATAATCTCGTTACGGATTTTATTCTTCAAAGAAACTCCAAGCATAGCTCGCTCCATAGCTCGCTGAGCGACTTTGAATTTGTGGACTAGTCCAACTGTCAGTGTCCACGTCTCGGCACCGTAAGTCATGACAGGCAGGACACACTGGTTGAAGACCTTCGTCTTCAAACTTTGCAGTATAGGCGACGAGAAGACTCGGTGAACTTTGCCAAAATTTTCGGGTGTATGTATGTATTTAAAGAACTGTAATTTTATTCTGTCCCCTATTTCATGAGACATATAACATAACTGGCGAAATGCGGGTGTACCTCTGCTTACTCCATCGGGAAAATATAGGCGTGATGTTATGTTATGTGTGTGTTGTGTAATTTTTTTCAGGAAAACGGGCCAATTAATTTTTTTGCCCACACTTTTGAACGATTACAAACAGTTTCCCTGAACTTTGTTGCAGTCTGAGCGGCTCGTCAACACTAACAGAGGACCGCCAGCCTGTGCCAAGCAAAATATGACTGTAATGAAACTAACGACGACAGAAGGCGCCATCTAAGTGTTTTCTGGCGCAACTTTGAGCGTAGTTCAGCAGACAAAATTTCTGTGGGGACATTAATTTTTTTTTTTGTAATTTTTTCATGTTTGGTTTTTTAATATTTTCTATTAATCGCAAGTAAAGTTGTGTTGTACCGTTCTAGCTTGATATATTTCCGTGGTTATTTTACTATACAACTCACACATTACGACGACGTCGGTGGTGGAAAAAAGTCAATATAAAACAATTTGACGACGTCTGTGGTCTAGTGGTTCGAGGGTCGGACTGCTGATCACGAGGCCGTGGGTTCGATTCCCACAGGACACAAATATTTGTGTGATGAACATAAGTGTTTGTGTTGGTCTGGGTGTTTCTTATGTATTATAAGTATGTATTTTCAAACAAAAAAGTATATATGTATTATATCCATTGTCTAGTACCCATAGCACGAGCCCTGCTTAGTTTGGGACTAGATGGAGCTGTGTAAAAATGTCCCAAAAATATTTATTTATTTATTTTAATAATGTGCTGGCAGTGCCCGCCAAGTGAAGTGCCAGCCTATTTGACCTTGGCGTATTTGACCAAATATTCACGTTATTTAGTCAAACCAAAATACACCCTACTACTATTAATAAAGTTCTATTTTCATTAGCGCAATAACGCGAATAGTTGTACAAATACGCTAAGTGAAGTAAGGTTGAGTTTATCTTATTGATATAACATAAGTAAGAAGAGCATTTGTATTGTGTTGTATAAAATGACAACTTACGTTTCTTTCTGTAGCTCTCTGAGAGATTCAAGCTCCGTCCTCATTGAAGATACTTGTTTGTCCAGTCGCGCCACTTCTCTCACTGAAACAATAAATAAATGATATCATGTTAAATATTAAAATTGAAGATGTACAATGTCCATTGTGGGATGCAAAAAACCATTACAAAAATCAGTGATATTCCAACAACCATAGGTTTAGCGTTTGTACAAGATACAAGATCATTTATTTGTTCAAAACATGAGTATACACACACAGGGCATGCAAGATGGTAAAATTCATTATAAATATCAGTCATGTTTTGCCTTGACTGCCTCGTTGGTCTAGTGGTTGCAAGCGCGACTGCTGAGCGTGGGGTCCTGGGTTCGATTTCCGGGTCGGGCAAAGTGTTATTGGGTTTTTTCATTAGGAAATTCTCAGTAGCAGCCCGGAGTCTGGATTTGTGCCTGGGCAATGGCAATAGGCTCGCCCCCTATTACATGGGACTATAACATAACTGGCGAAATGTGGGTGTACTATACACCTCTGCCTACCCCTTCAGGGAAATACAGGTGAGATGTTATGTTATGTTTTGCCTTTATGGCATAGAAATTATAAACTATGCTGATTAACTATGTATTATTAACTTAACTCTTATTAATTTGAACATTATGAATTATTATTAATCTACTAATATTCATTATTAACTATTATTTCTATATAACATATCTATCAATAAATTTATTTAAAATTGAAATAACATTCATACGTGTAACTGAAAAAACTTACAGAAAAAAACTACAAAATACACACATTATATTTATTACCATAAAGAATGTCAAATTAATAATTATAAAATGTTAGTCACAAAATAAAATAAAATATAATTGAATCTAGTTAATCAAACAAATTATTCGTAAAAAGTTGAAGTTACATTTTGTCAGTCAGAAATTCGTCAATGCTATAATAAACTTTCTGTAATAAGATTTTTTTAATTTTTTTTCTAAGTTTTGTAATTGTACAATCTTTCCAACATTTTGGTAACTTATTAAAGATGATAGGAGCCATACAAAATATTACTATTATGCAATAATGCAGTCTTTGAACTATGAATGCAAAGTGTGTCATCGCACCTGATTCTAATTACTTTATCTGATAATCGGGGAAATAGAGTTGGGTTTAATTTGACAATAATGATAGTCTCTAAAATTATTAACTAAATATTTTTTTAAATATGGTTCACAGCTGTCAGTAACTTGAAGTCCAAACATAGTTCTAATGCACCTCTTTTGGGCCTTGAAAATTAGTTCTTTATTTGTTGAGTTACCCCAAAAAATGACTCCGTATCTCAAGTTAGAGGATACTAAGCCATGATAAGCAGTTAGCAGTGCATTAACATTTATTATTGGGGCTAATTTATACAGTGCATATGTAGAATTACTAATGGGGGGCTCGTGGCGAAGCAATGACTGCGCAGATTGTACGATCCGCAAAGTTAAGCTGCACTTGCCGCGGTCAGTCTGTGGATGGGTGACCGTTTCGTTACACATCGAGATCCCTCCGTGCCTCGGAGAGCACGTTAAGCTGTCGGTCCCGGTTGTCATACGAATATCTATGGGTAGTCAGAAGCCTGAAAGTCTGACAACTGGTCTAACCTCCGAATGTCAGTATTACCCAGTAACTGGGTTGCGGGGGTCTGATGGCAGTCGCTCCGTGTAAAATACTGATGTCCAGCCGCATCTGGCTAGACTGGAAGCCGACCCCAATATAATTGGGAAAAAAGCTCGGAGGATTATGATGTAGAATTACTAATTTTTTTGCTTAGGGCTTCTGTGCTTTCCAGTTTAATTTACTGTATATTGTTACTCCAAGAAATTTGGCTGTGTCAGCTTTACTTATGTGTATGTTACGATAGTGCACATTAACATTTGGAATGGTTGATCTTTGGGCAAAATGCATAATGTTAGTTTTTTCAAGATTTATCTTTAGATTATTGTTCCAACCACTTTATCATTGACACTATAGAATTATTGATGTTAGCTTCATAGGTGTCTTTATTTTTACATGCGATTGTAATAGTACTATCATCGGCAAATAGTGTTATTGGGTGGTCGATGATTTTGGGTAAGTAATTAAAGTACAATATAAACATGAACAATAATAAATAAAATTATAGCAAGCAGGTAGTGATACTATAACATCTGAGTTGGAATTCGGCCTGCAACTCTTGAATTTTAGAATTCATGTAAGGGATCAGTTCAGAATTTGATTATCACTTGTTTTACCAGTGAAGGAAAACATTTTGAGAAAACCTGCACACCGCGGAGAGTGCCCCATACAGTTCTTGATAGTGTGTGTAGCAGTAGTAAATGCATGCAAATAAACATTTGCATTTGCATATACTTCGGTAACCCAGGTACCCTCAGAGAGATCTCCAGCAACACCAAGGCGTTGCTGGCCTTTTTCGAGGAGTTAGGGTGGATCGAGTAAATTCCCACCCGTACGCAAAATACACGCTTGATCGTGGAGTTGGGGAAACCAGCCCATTATACTATACTATACTATCCATAGCACAAGCTCTGCTTAGTTTGGGACTAGACGGTGCTGTGTAAAAAATGTCTCAAAGATAAGATATAATCCTTAAATTTTTTACCAAGCAGGGGCCGCTGACGCCCCCGCAGGTCCGGCGCCTAGAGCAGTGGCACCTCTCTCTCTACCCCAGGGCCAGCACTGGCTGAGTGGGGTAGGGGAGGACTGCGAACATGCATCGATGTTAAATGCATCAGGGGTCTGTAGACCCTGAGACTAATGTTGAGTGATCTAGGGTTAAAGTCCTTTTTTAAATGGGAAAGCTTAAGACCACAAGATTTATTTGCTTGCTCTTTGCCCAATTGGTACTCTCCAGGACTTCAAACCCCCAGGGTGTAGCCTATTTATTATATTTAGCCTACAGGGTAGTATTTACCAACCTGGGGTCCATAGACGCCCAGGGGTCTGCGAGTATGTCCCAAGGGGTCTGCAGGCCACATAAATAAAATGTGAATCAAAATTTCAATTTTTTATTTATATTTGATCTCCACACACCATCATTAAAAAAGTTTGCTAAACACTGCTTTAAGGTAAAGCCAGTAGCTTCTTCACATAAGTCACCAGCAGGAAGATAACCGTTATCTCGACTTTAATAATACCTACCCTGGGACAGAAAATGGTAATTCTACACCGAAAACCACACGGCAAACCATGTGTACATTATAAGATATTATAGATAAAATACAATAATGTTTAGCACAGTTATCATTATTGCTTATCTTGTCTCAATGACAGGGTTCAAAAAACGATAAGAAAAATGCTATTTTGTTACATTGAAGTTTTTGTTAAAAACAAAAACATAACCTTTTATTTGACATTGCAAAGTTCAATACATAATGGTAAGTTTATTTATTGCATAAGGTTCGCCCACAGCATACATTGTCATATTAACACTATTACCAAATAATAGTTCAGTTTAGGCCTCAGAAAGCTTATTTTTTACTAACTCATAAGATCTACGGGCATAGATAACTGATTCCTTCAAAACAATTTTACATCCTGAAGGAGATAATTAAATAATTTTTACTAACCCAACATTGCTCTCCGCTTCTCAGCATAAATCTGTTCATAAATAAACACTCCAGCAGCCCCAACGATGCCCACAATAGCAGCCCCAACCATAATACGAGGAGACAAATAGTTATTATTCATGATTACTCCACAAAAATTTCTCTTCAAATACTAAAACAGATTTTTTATATTTTTAGCACTCCAAGGTACTAATAAATACACAAAAACGAGGTAAGATCGTTAACTAAGCGAACAAATGCTGTTTCGTAACAATAATAACGATGAACACCGTAAAAAATACTAACTATATAAAGTAATTAGCAATAATGAAAACCAAACACGGAAGACCGATGCGCAGATCAAATTGAAAATTATAGTTTCAAAATAAATAGTGGCGCTTTAAATAAGTTGGAACACGTTAAATTAATTAGAAATTCCACTTATTTTCACTGAATTTATAAGCGAAATCGGCAGTCAAAGCAAACAAAATATTTATGGTTGCGTTCCAATTTAGAACCACAGATTTTTAAAACAATTTACGTAAATTGTATGAGTTAGAATGAAAGAACGACTACTTTGCTCTCTTTATTCTGCTCATATAAATGCAACAACTATGAGTTTAGTTTATTTGGAACGCACATCACTAAGAATTAAATAAACCCACAGATCAGATTATAGTAGCTAGCTAAATAAACCTATGGAGGCGGGCGGTATTTCTTCTATATCCACCACAGATATTGGCCAAATTTCATGATTCTAGGTCAACGCGAAGTACCTTAGGTTTTTTATGTGAGTTTGCGAGTATCAAAATATGTGACCGCCTTGACTTAGAAGCTTGATTTTTTTATGTCCTAGGGACAGCTGAACTTAGTTATTGATATAATTGCATTATTTACAGACATATTTTTCAGTTTTGATTACTTACTTCCCCAGCTATTGCCGCCATTACAGTGGCCCCGATATTGTAGGTATGCCACGCTTATTTCGTAGGTATTACAAGCAAGGGCGGATCCAGGGGGGGTCATGGGGGTCATGACCCCCCTTGGGCCTAGGTCAACCACAGTTTTTTTCCTGTTCACGTACATAATTTACTAAATGAATGTTATAACTTCTTAGGTTTTCGCGATCACTACACATTATAATAAAACAAAGTTTAACCGGATTAAATCAGGGAAACCAATTTAAATAATATACGCGATTTAATCCGGTTAAACTTTGTTTTATTAAATGAATGTTCATTGAATGAATGATAGTAAATGATATTAATTTTGGCCGTAAGGCTGCAGGTACGAAACGAACGGTGGCCAGCGATGATGGGGCAGCGGGCGGGATAAATAGGATTTGATTATCTTTTTGGTTGGCACTATTTCTACCTAATTTAAATCTTCGAAATAATTTCAAGAACATGAGGCCTCTAAGATACATCACTACGTATGTTTTCATTCTATACAAAATAAAGTATTTCATCTACAAATCTTATTGAGATTTCACTATCACTTACGGTAATTATAATCGGAACTTGATTTTTCTTATTATTACATAAAGTAAAGGAGATTTGATAAAAAAATTGTGACTAACCTGTGCAAAATCAATCGAGTGTGATTTTTATCTTTTTTCGAGTCGCATTTCATAATATTACATGTGGGCATGATGGAAATTTGTTTTTATACAAGTACAATCACATTGAACAAAATTTATAATTTCTCGTAGCAAATGACACTGTTTGACAATCGACGTTCCACAACAACTCGTGACAAAAAATGGCGGATTTACTAATAATCGCCACGCTCGGTAATGTCATTTTAGAAATGTCACGGAAAACTGACATAATGAAAGTAGTGTCGTATCTTTCCTTCACATGTGGCTCCACTTATGTTAAAAACCGACTTCAAAACCCTTAACTAAAAAGTAAAAAATTATCATTGTATTTATTTTAAAATCTTAACTTAAACAACATTTTTAAGGCGGCGCGTGGTTGACCCTTTGCGTCATGTAATGTACAGTCCAGCGCAATATCTATAGTAAAAACAGTTTATGTGAACGTACATGAAAATCACGCGCCGCCTTCAAAATGTTGTTTAAGTTAAGATTTTAAAATAAATACAATGATTATTTTTTACTTTTTAGTTAATGTTTTTGAAGTCAGTTTTATTTTTTGTTAAAAAGTTTTTATTTCATACTTTTTAGTGAGGGTTGATTCATAAATGTTTATATAACCAATTTGAGAATATATTTTTATTAACCTTTGCTATCCCACTGCTGGGCAAAGGTCTCGCTCATGTTCTTCCAAACGTCCAATCACTATCGTGAAAAAAAAACACGCATATCGGCCAAGAATTCTCAGAATGAGGAACCAATGAGCAGATCATCTAGATACGTAAAGCTAAAATTATTTTTTGTTAAAAAGTTTTTATTTCATACTTTTTAGTTGAGGGTTGATTCATAAATGTTTATATAACCAATTTGAGAATATATTTTTATTAACCTTTGCTATCCCACTGCTGGGCAAAGGTCTCGCTCATGTTCTTCCAAACGTCCAATCACTATCGTGAATGAAAAAAAAACACGCATATCGGCCAAGAATTCTCAGAATGAGGAACCAATGAGCAGATCATCTAGATACGTAAAGCTGAAATAAACTGATTTATTGAAGCTGGTTAAAAAACTACTTAACCTAAGTCAATAAAATTTATATGGGACCACCGCGCGGACTTTCTCTACCAAATAAAAAAACAACCACGTAAATCGGCCCACAAATCTCGGAGTAATCGGTGTACATACATGAAAAAAAAAAAAAAAAAAAAAAAAAAAACAAAAAAAAAAAAAAAAAAAACCCCGCGGAATACATAACCTCCTCCTTTTTTTGAAGTCGGTTAATAATTGAAGCTGGTTAAAAAACTACTTAACCTAAGTCAATAAAATTTATATGGGACCACCGCGCGGACTTTCTCTACCAAATAAAAAAACAACCACGTAAATCGGCCCACAAATCTCGGAGTAATCGGTGTACATACATGAAAAAAAAAAAAAAAACCGCGGATTACATAACCTCCTCCTTTTTTTTAAGTCGGTTAAAAAGAGAAGACTATAAATATCTTATCTGTAAAATTGCATAGACAATAATGTCGGTTCCATAGATTCCATTATCGAAGCGAAATACGCGTGGCATAAAACGGACGTCTGTGTAGCAATACTTACAATATCCGGGCCTGTAAAATTGCAAGGGATTTAAAGTAATCAAAACTTATTATAATCCACATTACCACATTACATTTGCATAGAAAATCACAACACTAAAATTAAATAATCGACTAAAACACATGAGACAAACACATCACATGCATCATTCATTTTAAAATTGATTGGCAACATTGTACTTGAATTGTCACATGTGCCGCTTGTCAAATGTGTTAAACAAAACGACAAAAAATGGCAAAAATGATGCTTTTCGTTGTCGGTTTATGATTGTTGGTTTAAATTAAATATTTACTAAAAATATTGCAATTCTGAAGTGCACACCAGTGATACAACATTAATTTCTTAGAAGTAAAAACAAGCACACGGGTTTTCTCCTCAGTGCTTCACACTTGAACTGTGAATGTTAATTTCTAATTTACTTGTTTTCTCAGTTAGTTTTATTCATTATAGTTCAAAATGGATTGTATAGAGGAAAAAAGCAGTAATGACGAAGATAATGCTGGAATAAATAAAGCGACAGGTAGCCAAAACACAGAATCAAAATTGGAGGGTAATGAACAATCTTCTGACTCCAATCAAGATGCTGAACTTGTTGCCGCCATTATTGAAAATAAGCAGCATTCAGCAACTAATGTAACTCCAGAAGGCTCTAAGAAAGTTTCCGGTGACACTACAGAAGACATATTGAATGAAGACATAGAAGTAGTTGATCCTGTGACAAAAATTATGGAACAATCAATAAATCCCGATATGGGCAAAGGCTGTGGTGATTATACAGTCCAAACTAAGATTAGTGATGAGGTTGGTAAACAAGTTGATGATATCAGCAATATTGGTTTGAATGAAGCAACAACTTCACTTTACTTGATTGCTAAGAAAGATGAAAGTGTTGATACCCCTTTTGACAATGGTGATAAAATTGAATTGAAAATGTCTGATGATGATGAAATTGAAGATGAGGATATGGAACTGAGATGGGAGGATGATGATGATGATAATGAAAAAGATGACTCTGGTAAGAAACAATATCTTTCAGAAGAGCAAAGTCTAGAAAAAAATTATACAAATGCTGAAGATCCTGAAATTAATCCTAAAAGAGATTTTTTTACAGAGAAGCATAAAGAAAAGGATGATAATGTTGTAAGCAGAGACAAACTTTTAAAAGAAGCAAATACTGAAGTTTTAGATGTAACTTCTGAAATGGAAATTCCTTTAAAGAAGTGTGAAGATAAAGCATTAGGAGACACTAACATTCATTCTGAATCATCGGAAGAAAGACCAGGATCAAATAGTCCTATAGACAAAATTGTAGAAGAGAATGATGATAGTCTTCTAGAAAATAAACTGTTAGAAGGAGCAGACCTAAGTCCTGAAACTTCAGAAATGGGTCCAGAATTAGACAGTCCTACAGAGAAGAATGTGGACAAAGATACTGATGATCTTCTAGAAGAAAAACTGTTAGAAGAAACTAATTTCAATACTGAAACTACAGAAATGGCCGTTCTTATAGGGAAGAGTAAGAATGAAAATCTTGACAATCTGTTAGAAGATAAACTCTTACAAGGCTCTGATGTTAATAAGGAATCTTCTCGAAATCTTCCTGAACATGATATAACAGAAAAAAAAGCAGGAGAAAATGACGAGCTTCTTAAAGAGGACATACTTTTATCGGAATTAGATAACAATGCTGGAAAAGAAACTGTAGGGACAAAAGATTTGGAAGAATGTGATAGTACAGTATTAGAAGATGAACTTTCAGAAGAATCTGATAAGAAAGTTGAAAGTTCCACAATTCCTGCAACAGAGGACTCATTTAGAAAAAGTTTACATAAGAATGATGATGTTCTTATGCTAAATGATGATGTTTTAATGAAAGAGATTAATGACCAACTTAAAGACGATGAATCTTGGGATGACAGTTGTAATGCAATGGATGTGGACGGTACTGATCAATCCATTGATCAAACTAAAATAGAAGAGAAAAATGTAGATCAGTCTTCAGATGGACTAGCTCCAATAGAACAGAAAGTTATAGAGTTACCAGTGGTTGATCAAGCTAAGGTAGAAGGGAAACATGTAGACTGTTTGGTAAATGATAGATCTAGGAAAAAGTTAGATCAATCAATTGAGGAAAAAAATAAAAATATGCCAATAGATGAACAAACTGTAGCAGAAAAGAAGGATAAAAATGAATCTATTCATGATCAAGCTCTAGTGATTGATCAAGCTAAAATTGATGAGAAAAGTAAAGATCAAGATGAAATAGAAAATATACAAATAGATCATCTTATTGAAGAGCAAACTGAACTCATAGAAGAAAATGCAGACAAGACAATTGAACAAGGCAAAATTGAGGAGAAAAATATTGAACAGGCAATTGGTGCTAAAATTGTCAGGAAAATCATTGACCCACTAATTGATGATGCTAATAAAACAGAACAGACTCCTGACACTCCTTTAGAAATAGAACACACTCATTCAAATATTCCAAAAACTACGCTTGAAACAAAAATTGAAAATAAATCAGAACCTGAGAAAACATCTAAAGAAACTAAAAAAACTACAAATCAAGACACTGATATAAAGAAAAATAGTGAAACTGATCAGAATATGTCAATGGATACAGCAATTAGTCTTGATAATTCTCCTGTACGCATTAATACTGATCATGGCTTGCACAAACCTGATGTTATGTTAGAAATACCAACGCAAGAACTAATAGACATGGATGATACAGACTTGTCTATGAATATAGACCAGTCTGAAGCTATAGATAGTTCAATTGACGATGAAAAAGGAGTCTCTGATGATGACATAGTGAATGGGAAAACAGTAGAGCCAATTGTTGAAGAATCCACAATAACTGAGCTTACAGTAGGTAAAGTCCAAACAGAGGATAACAATATTGTTGAGCAAAGTATTGAAAAGGATGAGAAAGTAGGAGATTCAGTTGTTCAAGATACAATTGAAGAGAGTTTCGAAAAGATGTTTGCAGAGGATGAACCTGCTTTTAAAAAAGTGGTTGAATCTGCTGGTAAGTTTTTTAATTTTAAATTGGCTTTTGTTTGACCGTTAACTCACCTGATATTAAGCATTTGTGCGGTCGACGATGGTGCATGCTTGCTCAGCAAAAACCTATTCACTTGTGCCTTACAGACCACCAGATTATACAGCGGGATTTATTATACCAGATTATATATCGGAAAACACAGCTGGCGAGGAATTCCACTCCTTAGCCTAAGCGGTACACAAGTTAATTAATATTATTGAATATTTTAGTAAAATTGGAAATAGGGTATTTGACTACTACTCATAATTTTCATTTTTGAGGTTCCATATCCAGAGAGATATATAGATAGAGTGCTTACGTGACCCTATTACTTTGTCTACGCTGTCTGTCTGTCTGTCCGTCTGTCTGTCTGTCCGTCTGTCTGTCTGTCTGTCATAAGGCTGTATCTTTTTAACCAATACAGGTAGTTGGTTGAAATTTTTACAGAATATGTGTTACTATGGCCTCGGCAAATACTGAAAATAAAAAAAGGCAAATCTAAAAATCAAAATAGAAACCCCCGAGAAATCAATTTTTTTTAAGTTTTTTTGTTTATGCTCTATCTTATAAACGATAATACATAATGTTGTATAATTAATACGACATAATATGAAATTGCAATGTTTTATTGTTCATGTCAGTAATGACACCTAATTCCAAACATGGTATAATAAGATGTTTCACCAGGTATTCTCTTCCCGTAATGACAGCGCGATGCCTTCAAGCTAGGTCATGATCAGTGCTGCTATTGATTGATATCTTCAATATACTTAAGGAGATTTTTGTTCATAATAAATATAAAATAAATTCCTAACTAGCCTAACTATTTGTTATCTCGTGTTATTCATCTAATTAGTTAATAAAGGAAACTATATTAAATGACTAGTTAAAAAGTGATTTATAGAAGAAAGTAAATGAAAAAATGCATTTTGCTCGGGTAATTTATTTTCACAAAGGGGCAGCACATCAAACTGACAAGTGTCACGCTAACAGCCCGCTATTGGCTCCACGGCCGATGACGTAGTATGGAGGCAATCATGTGACCTAGCTGTCACGGGAAGACTACCTGGTGTTATTATACCATGATTCCAAAAAAGTATATGGATAAAAAAACTAAAATCACTGAGAAGGAGGTTGATGCACGTAGGTATATATCACATACAATAAAATAAATATTAGGTCCTTACATATGAAATTGGCGTTTTGTACGGGAGCAATATAAAGTTTTTTTTTTTTTGTGTAATATATTTAGTTAATCAAAGTATGCACCGTTGTTATCTATGCACTTTTGCCATCTCATAGGTAGTTCATGGATCCCTTTACTAAAAAAACCATGGGGGCGAGAATCACTAAACTCTTTGAAGGCGGTTTGGACTGCCGCCTCAGAGTTGTTTTTTTTTTCCTTGTAAGAAGTTGTCCAAATTCCGGAAAAAATAGTAATCTGTTGGAGCAAGGTCCGGGGAGTACGGTGGATGTTGCAGACATTCAAATTGTAGCTCATCTAACTTAGTGGTTGTTTGTTGTGCAGTGTGTGGTCTTGCGTTGTCGTGAAGCAGCAGTGGCCTAGAGCGATTGACCAATCTCGGTTGTTTAGCAGCTAGTTCTTCTTTCATGGTTTGCAGTGGCTGACAATAGATATCTGCCGTAATTGTTTGGCCAGATTTTAGAAAGCTGTAGTGAACGACACCGGCGCTAGTCCACCAAACACTCTCAAGTAACTTTTTCTGAGTCAATTTTCGTTTAGGACAGGATTTGGCTGGGTCTCCAGGGTTCAGCCATTGCGACGAGCGCTTCCGATTATCGTACAGTATCCACTTTTCATCACAAGTAATGATTCGATTTAAAATCCCTTCATTATTGTGTCGGTTGAGCAAAGTAACACAGCAGTCGACGCGTGTTTGCAAGTTCGATTCACTCTATTCATGAGGTACCCATCGTTCAAGTTTTTTTACTTTCCCGATTTGCTTCAAGTGGATTAATACAGTTTTATCACTTACCCCGAAGCCTGCATCTATCTCTGATGTACTTTGTGATGGATCCGCTTCCACAATAGTCTTTAATTCTTCATTTTCCACTTTGATCTCCGGCCGTCCACGGGGTTGGTTCTGAAGGTCGAAATTTCCAGAACGAAAACGTTGAAACCAGAAACGTACCGTGCTTTCTTTTGCGACACCAGCGCCGTACACATCATTAATCCTTCGAGCTATTTCTGCAGCACTGGTGCCACGGTAGAACTCATACTCGTAAATATACCGATATTTCATGTTTTCTATTGTGCGTTAATAAGCGACGCCAAAGAAAAAAAAAAACAAATGAATGACTGTTTTCAAAACTCAAATGTACCAGCTAAATGAATTTATGAATTTGAATTTGGAATTCTTAACCAAAGAGGAGATATTTCAGATCAAAGTAGTCAGTACGACAAAATGCTAATTTCATATGTAAGGACCTAATATTTTTGGGTCAATTTTACAGAGCACCATCTAGTCCTAAACTAAGCAGAGCTTGTGCTATGGGTTCTAGACAATGGATATAATACTTTTTTTTTATGTATGACCCCGCATAACTTTTTACAGAGTGGTCCGATTTTGATGATTCTTTTTTTAATGGATAGGGTATATCTCGAAGTTGGTTCCATTTAAATTTCAAAATCAAAATCCACCCTTAAGGGTCGGAAAACGGGATGAGTGCTTGTTCACCCACTGAATTCTTACCTGTTACATAAAATAGATAATAATACTAGTATAGAAACGAAACTCCGGCCCCAGACGCGTTCAAATCCACGATAATAGCCTACCGTCTAGCGTACCTTTAAACGTTTCAGTCATGGTGTCGAGGGCCGCAAGCAAAAATTATTTAGGTATATAAACGTAATTCTAAGATAACGATGTAGTTTATTAATGAAAAAAGAAGTTTTAACAAAGATGTTTACATGTTTTAATACGATTTTTGATACTGTGAACACTTTTTCAAAACTTTATCAAGATCTGGCTTGTCGCTCCATGTTATTCTTATAACATCATTCAGATGAGAATCTGTAAGCTTGTTTCTGTAAACGTTCTTTGTGTATTTCGTTTTTTCTGTTCTCTGTGGTCTAGTGGTTCGAGTTTCGGACTGCTGATCACGAGGTCGTGGGTTCAAATCCCACAGGACACAAATATTTGTGTGATGAACATGAGTGTTTGTGTTCGTCTGGTTGTTTCTTATGTATTATAAGTATGTATTTACAAAAAAAAAGTATATAAGTATTATATCCATTATCTAGTACCCATAGCACAAGCTCTGCTTAGTTTGGGTCTAGATGGGTGATGTGTAAAATGTCGCAAAAATATTTATTTATTATTATTATTATTTCATTTTTGAAAAAGACGATTCGCACACATACGTAGACCCAAAGAATGTTAGTAGGATTTGGGCACATCTTTGGACGCTTTTATATTTTTGGGGAACAAAAAATCGCTGATAGCGCTCGGCTCACATTCCCGTTCTGAAACACCCATTCTCTGATGGGCGCGAAATTTAAAATGGTTTACAATAAATTTGTAACTTTAGATGGGCCAATAAATAATAAATAAATAAATAACGTTTATTTCACCAACAATTTATACAACCACTTATAGCAAAACTTAAGGGCTAATATTTACGTATACAACATGGGAGCATCTGAATCCGAAGTAGGACAGGTCCTGTATCTCGGTATACAGCGCCATACCCCTCAAACATTAGGCAAAAATAACAATAATAATAGCCAAAACAGACATGTAAAGATGCATTAATATTCTAGTAGACTTAAAATGCTTGTCCAAAACAGAAGATGTGGGTGTAGGTGTGTAGTGTGTGTGTGTGTGTGTGTATGTTTTGTGCAGTGAAGAGTGGGGAAAGGTTGGGGGATTCTTGAGTTATAAGTAGTGTGTTTTAATACCGAAAAACAAAAACACAACATTAATCATTTTCATCAATCAGCTTTGTACAATAAACAAGTTCTCAGTTTCCTCATAAGACCGACTAATAACAAAGGCCCGGCGGGCCACATGCGGCCCGCGGGCCGCAGGTTGAGTATAGCTGCTTTAAGAGGACGCTCCGAAAAAATAGTTCCCACGCTAGCTCCTCCCTTACACCCCACCACCCGCTAGCTACACTTGTCACTCACCGCTAATATTGAAATATAAAGTCAAGACAGAGAACAGGGAAACCATGGAATTGCCTACTAATATTTATGTTTTTTTTTTAACACCACATTAAAATTAGAATTTCATTACAATTTGTTTATAGTATACAATTAAAACTTGAACGGAACATCAGAAGGCCATTTCTCGTAATTAAAAACGTTCAAAATATAGTTCCAAACTAATCTCAATCTCCTGACAGTAGATGTTTCTGATTGCCGTTTGTTGGTGACATTAATGAACTAGGTGTTCAAATTACTCAGTGCGCCTATATACAAATTTAAATGAATAATTACACAAAAAAAAAAAAAAAACTCACCTGACCATTTTTGTCCTTTTTCCAGAAATGTTCTTTTCTTGTCAATTGCTTCATCAATACTACCCATTTTAAAAGGAGCTAGAGCACATTTTACTTCTACAACCATATCGTCAATGATACCTTCAGGCGTGGCTCCTAAAAAGGGATATTTTTCGTCTATGTAGAGGCCATATTCCATAATTTCAATATTTTGTAATTGTGATTATTGCTCTAGTGCCACTGCTTCATATTGTCTTCCGTACTGTATGGAGGAGACATGGGCAATTGGTGTGCTGTAAAGTATGTTTCTTATTATATTTCTACAGCTTTGAGTCCTTCTACGTTTTATTATTTTACCAAAATTTGATACGGTCAATAAGTTGCGTCTAAGCTCAAACCACTCACTGCACTGAATTCGTAAAACTGTATGTTGACTAATACGGTTACGTTCTTATTCAGTCTTACGCAAATTATCTATAAAAGTTTCCTTTGACAGTTTGAAAGTTTCTGGATCGATATCTGGCTGCTCTGCATTTTGATTCTTTGGCAGCGTAATTCGTTTGATATGAACGGCGGCACCAACACCCATCTACTATGACTTCAATCATCGGGATGCCATCTTTACTGACGCGACCTTCTTTCAAAGCGACTTCTCTTTCTGTCTCACCAGCCCTCTTCATTTCACCCCAAGCTGTTTTCTCCCATTCTTCTGCAATTTCGTCTTGCATTTTTTTTTTGTTTATTTCGTTTAAGCCAACTGCAGATGTAAATTATTTTAATTGAGCATATCCACCACCACTTGCCATAATTCCAGCTACGGCTTCTTTATTTATGTCCCAATCTCAAATCAATCAATATTCAATATTAAATAAATTCTTTGTTGCAGATTAAACAATTTAAATTTAATCGCAAATAGAGTCCGTTTTGACGTTCAGAAACCACTTCAACAGAACTCAACCCACAGTTAAAAAGGGCGTCGTGATCGGCGATAGCTTACAAATTATCGAAAAACGTTGTGTGTTCACCATCCGTCTCCCACTTAGTATTTTGCTTTCCTAAAATGAAGGCGTAGATGTTAGTATAATCACAAGAAATATTATTAAAGTTAGTATCCCTCTTGGATACTTTGAAACAGAGTTGCAAAAAACAGGAAATTTTATGTTGAATGGGATATTGCGTTCGCCTTGGTTAGACATTGACAGCTTGTTTTTTAAAAAATTATCTCATCGTACGCAAAAGCACGATAATTATGACGTTTGAAAATCATTTCGTAGAAATACTACAAATTATATACGCTAGACCCTTTCTTTCCCGTCCCGGCTTGGCACAATTCAAGTAGGTGAGCCCCTTATCCCCGTGCGGCCTAACGTTGGCCGCATCGACAAGGACCAGCGGCCGTCAGGGATACGAGGACGTTTTCTGGCCCAGCACCCCACACGCTATACCCTAGATACATACATACATACTGGGTGTCAGGGAAACGCTTCCGAAAACGAAGATAGGTAATAGTGCTGGTGATACGAAACCACAAAAAGAAGCGATTCTTTTTTTAGATTTTTTCTCTTTTTTTTTGCATTTTTCATACATAACCAACCAGCTTTGGGCAGTTAAATAAAACTGATTTGCAAAAAAAACCTCATTTATTTACTTCTTTTTTTTAAGTTCGCAATGTAATTAAGCAACTATATATGTATAATACTTGCATCTTAATAAGGAAAATAATCGATAAACCCATCCATACTAACTTGTCTTTTGTAAAAATATCACAAATTAGTAAACGAAGTCTTCGACAACCTAGCTTACTTGTACTGCCAAAGGTAAGAACAAACTTCGCAAAAAAAAGTATTACCTATGAAGGAGCAAAGCTATAAAATAAATTGCTATCTTTTTTTTTTTTTTTTTTTTTTTATTCTTAACGGGCTTGCGTTTGACCGCCACCTCACCTGATGTTAAGCGATGGTGCGGTCGACGATGGTACACGCTTGCCCAGCAAAAACCTATTCACTCGAGTCTTGAAGACCACCAGATTATTATTATTATCTAATATAAAAAAATGAGCTCATTTAGTGGTTTTAAGTCTCAACTGTCTCAATATATAATAGAACATTTTTCACCTTCCTGTTGAGGCTATGAAACTATTGACTGAGTGTTCGGCGACCATTACAATAAGTTTACTAAAATGTTAAAACTATTTTCATGTAAGTGGCATATTTTCTTCTTGAAAATAAATTTCTTTAAACCGAATTCAAATAAAATATCAGTTGGCGCTAGGGGTGAACGACATCCGCTCGCATACGCAGTCCGTGTCGTAGCGAACGTAGGTATGTTAGGTACGCGCGGCATTGATCCCGAGTTTTGTACGCTTTACATTTCGGGTTTGCAAAATACCAAATCACTAAAACAATGAGTATAAGGCTAATGGTTATTGGTATTCGATTGTGTTTAGCAGCCTAGTATAATAATAGCCTTTCAGTTTCGGGAGTGTTTCCCTGACACCCAGTACGTATTATCAAGCCGGTTTCCCATTGGGGTAGGCTGCCATCTCTTTTGTTTCATTTACGTTTATTAACCTCGTCATACATATATCTATTATTAATAAAAATACTTGTTTTTTACGGACAACATGATCCAAATATACAAACATGATGTTTATGTTGTATTGGTCGTAGGCCTGAAAAAAGTTTGTTACTTTGAAATCACTGGAAAAGCCCAGCACTGTGTACCGTACTACCACTGTGATGAGATGACCTTTTTGACTTACTCATACGATAATTTTTCACATAATAACTCATAATTTAATTTTAGAACGTCAGTATGATGTCCCTGATGTAACGCTAATGAAAATCAGTTGAATTAAATGTTCCATAATTGCTGTTTTATTTGTTAATATAATACTTTGTTTAAAACATGTTTTAAACACATTGGCAAAAAAACATTGTTTTTTCCCTCGTGTTTTAAATCAGTTGGTGGTTATATTAATCAGATTCAATGGTGTTTAAAACATATGTTTTTTTCGTAACAACTCTGCTTTGAAAAGAAATATAATTATAAACATACCAAGTTAGTCGTATCCTGTAACAACTCCATTTTATTATACCTCTCAACAGTTTCAGGAAGAATATTTTCTTTGATCCCATCGTTTCTTGTATTTCCATTTGCCTTAAAATTAAATGTTTTATAACTAATGATGTGCATACCTACATCTCCAAAAAACTCAATCTATTTTATTTTAAAACGATTGTAGCCTAAAAAGTAAGTACCTAATATACAAGCTTCTAGTACTGGTGATGATTGGACGCTAAGAGTGGGGGGGCCTCGAAGCGTCTACTAAGCGACCCTGGGGTGGACAGCAGTACGTGGTGGTCACGTGCTACTGTGGGGGAAACAATATTGTTTTCCCGGGACGTGCCAAAGGCATAGCACTTGAGGGGCTCCGGCGCGGTCCAATAGAATTCCCGGAGCTCCTCGATTTTATGCAGAGGATGGCCACCGTGTGGTTTTAGTCGGTAAGAGGCCGACATACCCCTCCGCCGTCCCCACACGGAGGGAAACCATGAGTCTTTCAACAGAAAAAAAAGGTCTCCACCTTGATCAATTATATTATCAGTGTGATTAGCGCCAAAATTCAATGCTGGCAATCTAAAAAAAGTTAATTAATCATTTTTACATAGCATGGGTACGATGACAGTAGGACAAAACGATGCCTTATGAATAAGGGTAAAAGAGACTCCACTACAAAACATGTATTTGACACCTGATACCGTACCCATGCTATGTGAACAAGTTTATAGGTAGAGATTTTATTCTATTTTCAATAAATATGTTACGAGTTATGGCCATTTTCAATAAAAACACAATCGGTTGATTTGCTTACTCAATAAGAGTTTTGACATAACTTATTCAATCCTATCACAAGTTATGTCAAAATCCTTATTGAGTAAGCAAATCAACCGATTGTGTTTTTACTTTTTGTTTAGCGAGATTCCGTCCGCCTTTTTTATTCATCCAAGGTTTTACATAAGTAAACAAACAGTAAAGCACCCATGACATGACAATGACCAAAATGGCAGAGGCTATGGTGCCTTTTCTTTGTCTTGCAGACATTCAAGAATCGTGTGTAGGTAAACATACTTGTAATACATAAGAAACACGCAGACCAACACAAACATGTTCAACAAATAAATACTTGTGTCTTGTGGGAATCGAACCCACGACCTCGTGACCAGCAGTCGCACACTCGAACCACTAGACCACAGACGTAGTCAAAGTAGTAGTTATAGTTTTATTTCAAGTTTGGCCCTCTCCTAACCTATTCCATAAATTCACGCTGTATAAACCGCTAATACAATATTTCGTGTGTTATACCTACTCAAGTTGTACAATTTTACACTATACATACCCACTTTTCTTTACGTAATAATACTTGAACTAGAAGTAAATTTTTAAATTAATTAGTTCAACTGGCGACTCCGGTAGTATCTCTGTTCCGAACAAGTAAATTGCTTCCTATAAAGAAAACGTTTATATTTTAGTTTTATTAAAGCTAAAATAATAATAATACATTTTTAGAAATAAAATAGATAATAATGCACTTACCTTTTAGATTGTCTAGCGATCATACTTGCTTCTTTATAACGTTTAGCTATTTTTCTTTTTGAAACATATTTTCTATTAATTTTATTACCCATGACACTAGTAAAAGACGTCAACGTCTGTCAGAATGATTTTTAAATATTTTATGCTTGTTTTATGGCTATAAAGTCTTTTTTGTTTACGGTATTAAATATTTTCGTAAATTCGTGACAATTCACGCATAGACGCGACAGACACAGACCCTTCCTCTATAGCGCAATGCGCGGCACTGAAGGTGAGCATTGCGATTTGCTCTCGTAAATTTTATGTTAGCTGCAATAGAGCTCACTTTCAAATAAATCATTCTCGCGCGTTTTACCGCGGAAGTAAAGGCCGTAAGTCTCAAAACAATTTTCGTTTATTACATAAATAATAATTAATCAATAGAAATTTCCTTAAAGCTGTATTTAATATACTTTATTATCTGCCTATCTCCATAAATTTTATATACCTAACTTAAATAATAACGGAGAAATATTCGGAAAATCTCTAAAAACGCATGATTTTGAAAAATTAAAAGCATCGAAAAAAAAACAACGAATCATGTAACTGGGATAGTCAAACGGTAGATAAAGGTTCAAAATAACATATGTTTAAATTTGAAATTCATCAGGCATGTGTACGACTCGGCATATGTTTCCGAAAAGTCACCTCATTTTGGGAGCCTAGTCTTAAAGGGAATGCACAGTCTGGGTTTGCGTCTCCTCACGCTTGCACGCGCGTGCCGTCACTTACGGACAAGGCGCCAAAATATTTCTTTAGTTTGCCCAAAAATTAGGAAAAGTAAGTGATATTTTCAATTGTGATTTATTTTGTACATTCTCAAACATAAGTACCTATATATTATTTTCTAGATTCTCCTGTTCATTTAAATCATTTGTCTTGTTCGTAAGTCGAAAGTATAAATGATAACTACTATACCTATAATATAATTAAAATAATGTGTGCCGTGTAGATATGTAGGTATATGTCGCGGTAAGAAAAGTAAAGTCGTTTATTTATATCCCTAGTAATATAAGTACCTACCTACTTAGTTTATTTACCGAAGATACGAAAGCGCATCATAACTATCTCACTAGAGATATAGCTATAACACGGTCTCAATCTAGTGTTTTTATGACAAACCCAAGCCCATTAAATAAACTTTAACCTGAATTAACCACCACACCAAGATTGCCATTAGTAACTGCTGGCCAATGATACTCGTACAAGGTACCTATAAACGTTTTCCTTATTTGATTAAATATTAATGATGTGATACTTTACTATTAAAGTCACGTAGGTACCTACCATTGCAGTGTAAAATATCACTAACAATACTCGGGTAAACGGAGAACATAACGCATTATGTAGTGTCACTCACTTGCCACCATAAAAGATTAGTGTAGTAGTGTAATCGAAAACAGAAATTACCTAGCTTTCTGACTATACCGACATTCGATAAACAAGAATGAGTATTACAAACGACGTATATTGATTTCTCTGTCATTGTCGGTCAATTATAGGTACTTAACTTGTTTCATTGAGTGCAGGTCATCTTATTTAAACTAGGTACCTACCTACCTAAATATAAAAAAATACTGTAAGTATTAAGTAAATAAAAAATAATTTATATGTAAAACTAGGATAAAATAATGATTTCATGGTAAAGAAAAGTCTAAAATATTGTTTCTAATTAAACCTACAGATAATGCTTTAAATATTTAGCAGCTATCAGCCCTGGCAGCACGCGCGGACGACAGAGGGACGTTAGAAGTTGAAGGGGGAAGTAGGTATTTATAAGGCGGCATTTGGGGTCGGTATAAAGAGATTGTATTTTATGTACATATGTATGTACCTATTTATGTATATAAGTATATATATCTTAATATAATTATTTTACTTGTAAATAGTTTAATCTTGTTAGATAAGTTATGTAGTAAAAATTTTTGTTATTCTGTTGTACACTTGTTTTTATCCTCTAATAATATATCAACATCTCTCTATCGCTCTAAGGTTTGCTGTAAGAAAACTCATTTTTGAGTTAAGCTCGCCGATGTACATAAGCTTTCCTATTGTAATATTAATGTGTATTTGTGTGTACAATAAAGTATCATAATTAATTAATAATTCTCTTCTATACTAGTATTATTGTCTAATAAATTTTTTATTATTATTATTATTTTTGTACATTTATTTTTTCTCGGCTAACCAGGATGACTGATGGCACGGGCCTAAGCCAAGTGTTGATCAGTGAAGTTAGGATTTGGGGTAGATCTTAAAGATGATCATAAATTAGTTTGGGTCATCGGTTTCACACTGCAGGAACTTTCTTACTAGTCTGCACGTGTTCAGTATCGCCGCTTTCTGCATTAGGTTGTAGGTGTTTGCAGGTAAATTCAGGGTATTAAGGGACTGGTGAAGTTGTTTGGGTATTACTCCTGTAGTAGACAGCACTATAGGGACTACTATTACTTTTTGCAGATGCCAAAGTCGGATAATTTCATCTTTTAATTCTATATATTTAGATAGTTTCTCAGAAATCGTAGTCTGTAAGTTGTGTGTATTTGGTACGGCAATGTCTATTAAGTATCCAGTTTTGCTTATTTTATTAATTAGTGTTATGTCTGGTCTGTTAAAGTGAATTGTTCTTATTATTATTATTCTTATGCCTGTTAACCGATTCTGTTGAAACTTGGCACACATAAATATAATTCTAGACACTACAACATAATGGAGACATGGCGTTAGATTTTAACTATTTTTTTTTTTTTTTTTTTCAACACACAAACTTAGAAGCGTCAAACATTATGTGATTGTATTGTATTCTATCAAATGTCGAGAATTTAGTTGCACGGTTTCAAAACCTAGACCCTACGGAGAAAAGCTGGCAAGAAACACTTAATAAAATATAAAATAAAAACTCTTGATATAATAAATGTGGTGATTATAATAAATGATGAGCAGAGTCTGCTTTTTTAGGGTTCCGTAGTCCTACAAGGAACCCTTATAGTTTCGTCATGTCCGTCCGTCTGTCCGTCTGTCCGTCTGTCCTAATCCTTTAGAGCTTAATAACTTCTACAGTTATAAACATAAGTAAATGAAATTTTGTTAAAAAATGGTCTAGATATAGATCTCAATTTTAAAAGAATAAAAAAATCTTGATTACGTATTTTAGGGGTGGCGCCCATACATGTGAAACGGGGATGGAAATTTTTTTTTCGCTGCACCCCTTCGTGTGGGGTATCATTGAATAGGTCTACTAAAATGAAGGTAATGTTTCATACATAACTTTTTTATCAGGTATACCATCTGCGAAATACAGCCCACCAAAGTGGCTTGCAATGTGTCCCCCCCCCTGCCATTTCTAAACTATGCAACATAGAAACTTATAATCTTCCACATTGATAGACCTTTACAAAAACTCTCCTTTAAAACTATTTCGAGTATAATATGATAATAAATTTTTGAGTTATAGTGAGAAATCTGCAAAATACTTAAGACGTCCTAGTTCAAAGGTCGTTGACCTTAGATAAAAATGCTTATAGCAAATAATGCTCCTTTAGTTACTTCCTATTTTAAAAAACCACAAAAAGTAACATTGTGTTATATTGATTTAGCTTCTTAAATTCAGCGCTAGGTGGCGCTGTTTGCAAAAACTGAAATAGCAATGATTAATATTCGATTTGATTCGTTTGTAATTAGGAACCCTATAATACTGAGCATGGCCCGACATGCTCTTGGCCGGTTTTTTTATTTTTTATTCTTAACAGGCTTGCGTTTGTCCGCCACCTCACCTGATGTTAAGCGATGGTGCGGTGGACGATGGTTCACACTTACCCAGCATAAGCATATTTTATAGCATTAAGAAAAACAAAACATGCTGTATTTTTGTAAGCAATTTGCTATTGAGAAGTAATATAAATTAGTTGAGGGTATTTGAGAATTTTTGCATGGGGCGAGCGAGCGCGATGCGTCGTGTTCACCCACCCACATCTTGTTGTAATGAATGTCGACGGACCAAGCGGTGTACAGAAAAACCTAAACTGGTTTATGTTCTACACTGTATCTGCCAAATGTATGTATTTTTTTGTGGAAATAAATAAATAATAAATAAACCTATTCACTCGAGGCTTGAAGACCACCAGATTATACTTCTCGGCAAACACTGAAGGAAGGAAGGAATTCCTCTCTTTCCCTTATAATGTTTAGCTAAATAAAATTAAGTGGTGTAAACAATAAATGTCGAAATTATTTCAGCAACAACCAGCCAAGTACGACAAGAACCAGCGGCCCAGCCATCAACATCCTATGCAATGATGCCAGACACATCTGATGAAGTGCCAGAAGTATCGGACAGTCTCGGACTGCTAGCAGAGTCTTCAGGACGGATGATGGAGGATGATGAAGAGCCAGAGGATGACGATGAAGGAGATGATGATGATGATTTTGATCAGGATGGTGAGTTACCTTTAAAGAGTCTCACTGGAAGCATTTACATGTAATGTAACATCTTGAGTTTGAGCATTACATCAGTCGATATTTATTAAGCTATTGCATAGCTTCTATCGCGGGCCTTGAGCGTGGAGACCGAATCCAGAAATTCCGTAATGAAAATAACCTAACACCCCCCACTCCGACCGGCACAGCGGTGATACTTTTTAGTTTTGCCATCTATCGATGAATAGCAGAACTTTTAATGACTTTTTGAAATATCACGCGTCTCTTTAGTTCTGCAAATCGCCTCTAGGTGGCATTGGTTGTATCGGCGTTACTGCGCATGCGTAATCCCCCTCTTCGCCCCGCAATCTGGTGACTCATGCCTGCTTAGAGTTTCGGCGTTAGGGCACCTCCTCTTTGTATTTACATAAAAAATGCTATGCAATAGCTTTACCGCGGCAGTCTCCGAGTGCCACACGTCTTTTTTTATTCATGGTATACCAACAGCATTACATATACAGCATACAGAAAACACACAATACAATAATAACTTTTCTTATATGTATGCCCATAACAGGTACACACAGCACTCGTAGAAAAGACAGAAAGTACAAAAGTAATGTAGGGTTACTAACATTAATATGTGAAAGTAAATAATTATTTAGATACAAGAGTATAAAATAACTAAAACTAAATCATTTTTTTAGTAAAGTAAATTTAAATTTATACACTGACGTTGTGCCCCCGCACCTCCGTGGTTAACTTCTCAAATCTATTCAGCGAGACACAGTGTATGTCAGTATCCGTAAATTTGCAGAAGCTGTTGTCCTCCCTACTCATTCTGAGCAAGGGAGCATTAAAATCAAAATCAAAATAATATATTTGTAAAACATAGGTATAAAAGTTAAAAACTTGGTGGAAAATTAACATATTACGTCACACTATGTTTAACCTTGAAAGGCATACAAATTATATAGTACCTATAGAACACATCATAGCATTTTTATTATTAGTTACCATTAGTTATAATTAAATTATTTATATTTTTAGGTTACATAAATCATATAGGTAATAATTATTTTAAAACTTGCGTTTAGTACGCAATACATAACAACATAGAAAAAAACATAACAAATAAATTGGACATCAAAATAAAATTACAGTATTAAAACATTTTAAATTTCAAACCACTCGCATTTACCTAAGTTGGTGTTGCGTCTTGTCTTGCGTAAACAACATAACAATTTCTAGAAGTAGTACCGTACGGAGGTAGTACTTCCCCGGACGAACTCTTTCACAAAGGAGCTCTAGTGTAGAAATAATTTGATCGCGCTTAAACGAACATACTAGACGCACTACAGTATTGTGGCAGCCCCAACAGCATCCTGAAACTTTTATTACATTGACATCTAGAGTTTTACGAGTATAGTTGACCCACAGGCCGCCTTTGTACAAGATCAGGCAGTAGGCAGTAAATAACTTTATTTTAATTTTCCTACTAACACTTAAACTACACCCGACCACTAAAATACACCACATCAGAAGCCAGCATCTTGGAGGCCACGTCATCTCAACGCAGGAGATCAAAATCCTCCTCCCCCAAGGTCATAGTCGACTTCATGATTGATTTGCAGCTTGGGGAAGTGCTGTAATGCTGCAAGAGGCGTCACAATAGATCTTATCAGGTCGCAGTGGCTTAGGGGCGTTCAAGACCCCTACCTCTTTCCTCAAAATGTAAACTAATTTGACAGTTCTAAAATTGTTGCCATCCCTTTCTTGTATCTCATATATGTAAAAGAGAGCGATAGTTTACAATAATTTTAGTGGGTGAACAAGAGAATTGACATCATTGTCTATAATTAAACCACCATTATTTATTGAAACCATTTATTTTGCCACACACACATAAAATATACATATGAAAGGTAATAGGACAAATTAAAGAGAACACAACATGTATACATGTATTACAGAAAGCAGCAACCAGATCTCAGCTGAACAATCAGAAGACTCGAACCCTGCTGCCTCAGAAGCTGAACCAATAGGAGGGAAAGAGATTGAGATAGAGACTCCGGATCCCAAAGATGTGCCGTTCCAGTTCATGACTGAAGAGAGTGCTTCAAGAGAAGAGGAGAAAATGGATATTGAAGAAGTGCAGTTTGGGCCTGTGAGTTATTAGTGAATTTAAATAATGCTTTCTGAGGGAGTTAATAAGGATCATCAACCATACACCCCATAGACGCCTTATAACAGGTGACCGATGTCCGTCAACACATCTATGAAATTTCCCTAATGTAGGTCGTCACTATTCGCCACTTGAAAACTTCAAATCAGTTTCGACCACTTATATGAGCTGTCAAAACTGCCGCGTTAGTGATCAGCCAATAGCCGCCTTGGTAGGGCCAATCGGATTGCAGTAGTCTCAGCTAGTTGACAGAATTTATTGTACATATTTTTTTTTTTTTTTTTTGTGGTCTAGTGATTCGAGTGTCGGACTGCTGATAACGAGGTCGTGGGTTCGATTCCCACAGGGCACAAATATTTGTGTGATGAACATAAGTGTTTGTGTTGGTCTGGGTGTGTTGCTTATGTATTATAAGTATGTATTTACAAAAAAAAAGTATATACGTATTATATCCATTGTCTAGTACCCATACCACAAGCTCTGCTTAGTTTGGGACTAGATGGTGCTGTGTAAAAATGTCCCAAAGATATTTATTTATTTATATCAGAAACTATTAACTCTGTAAATTATACTTCGCTGTAGTTGTAGATGGTTTATTCCACTTTGTTCACCTGGGTGAAATCACCTGGGTGAACAAAGTGGAATTTATGGTTTCTTTATTTCACCTCGGAATCATTTCACCTAGGTGATATCTTCTGGGTGAAGTGATTCGACATAATTGGTGTCATTTGTTCACCTTGGAACTAAATCACCCAGGTGAACAGGGGCAACAATTTTTATTATTCTTGTGGACTTTAATCACCCACATAAAATATGCTAAAACAACTATCAAATCAAAGCGAACTTAAAATATCACACGAATTTTGGTTGCCCCAGTTCACCTGGGTGATTTAGTTCCAAGGTGAACAAATGACACTAATAATGTCGAATCACTTCACCCAGGTGATTTCACCTAGGTGCAATGATTCCGAGGTGAAATAAAGACACCATAAATTCCACTTTGTTCACCCAGGTGAACATAGTGGAATAAACCTTGTAGATAGAAAAAGTGCGAAAAACTGCCACTTTTGGCACTTTTTCTATCTACAACTACAGCGAACTATATTTTACACAGTTAATAGTTTCTGATTAAACTGATTTAAACTACAGTACCTGTAATTTAAACTACAGTACCTGTAATTCAATTGTTAAAAAGAATTTTCGATAAATGATTTATTTAGAGAGTAATATTTTTTTTTACTGATGGGGGCGCCATTCGCTGCTACATTCCCCTTAAGGCCTTTAATCAAGGCTGCCTAAGTTTTAGGGCAACAGCCTAGGTGGAGTTGCAGTTGTTATGGGCAAAAATAACCGAATAACATCAGGTGCATTAAAAGAGCCTCCACGAGTGACGATATTTAATTGATCGTCCGGCGCACCCTGGGCAGTCAGCCCCGCTACCAACTTGCTGACTGGCTAATCTTTTCCCCACGACATGAGCTATTATCATTATGTAGCTCGTGTCGACACGAAGAAGAAGAAGATCAGGTGAACCTTTAGCTTGTTTCGCTATCATATACTATAAAAAACCGGCCAAGAGCATGTCGGGCCATGCTCAGTATTATAGGGTTCCTTAAGTAGGTCTAATTACAAACGAATCAAATCGAATATTAATTATTGCTATTTTAGTTTTTGCAAACAGCGCCACCTAGCGCTAAATTTAAGAAGTATGTCATATCAATATAACACAAAGTTTCTTTTTGTGATTTTTTAAAATAAAAAGTAACTAAAGGAGCATTATTTGCTAAGATCATTTTTCTCTAAGGTCAATGACCTTGAACTAGGACGTCTTAAGTATGTTTCCGTTTTCTCACTATAACTTGAAAATTTATAATCACATGATACTCGAAATAATTTTAAAAGAGAGTTTTTATAAAGGTCTATCAATGTGGAAGACTATAAGTTTCTACGTTGCATAGTTTAGAAATGGCAGGGGGGGACACATTGCAAGCCACTTTGGCGAACTGTATTTCGCAGATGGTATACCTGATAAAAAAGTTATGTGTGAAACATTACCTTCATTTTAGTAGACCTATTCAATGATACCCCACAGGAGGGGGTGCAGCGTAAAAAAAAATTCATCCCCGTTTCACATGTATGGGTGCCACCCCTAAAATACGTTATCAAGATTTTTTTATTCTTTTAAAATTGATATCTATATTTAACCATTTTTTAACAAAATTTCTTTACTTATGTTTATAACTGTAGAAGTTATTAAGCTGTAAAGGATTAGGACAGACGGACGGACATGACGAAACTATAAGGGTTCCTTGTAGGACTACGGAACCCTAAAAAGGATAGCGAAACAAGCTAAAGGTTTACCGTGTTCACCGTGTTGTGTTGTTCCGTGTGGTGCCGGACTTAAAGAATTGCACCACCCTATCTCTTCTCATGGGTGTCGTAAAAGGCGACTAAGGGATTCACCAAAAGAATGGGCAGCAGCGTTCTCACAGTATTTAACCAGCCAACTGCGATCGCCAACCCGCCTGCCAAGCGTGTCGATTATGGCATATCCCCCCAAACTGCTTGGGGAGGCCTATGTCCAGCAGTGGACGTCTTTCGGCTGAAATGATGATTATGATACTATAAAAGAAACATGTTTCTTAGGCTTTTATTAATAAATCTTAAAATTTGATAAATTAAACAATTTTTTTTTTAGGTGTTATTACAAGCACAGACAATAAACGATGAGGAGACTCAATCAGCAGTTGATGCTTTACTCAAAGATGGCGATGGAGGCTCTAAGGAAGAAATTGAGGTATCCTAGAATATTATGTTTTATTTACCACAAAGCTCAAAAAACATAACATAACATCACGCCTGTATTTCCCCGAAGGGGTAGGCAGAGGTGTATAGCATACACCCACATTTCGCCAGTTATGTTTAGTCCCATGTAATAGGGGGCGAGCCTATTGCCATTGACCGGGCACAAATCCAGATTCCGGGCTGCTACTGAGAAATTCCTAATGAAAAAACTCAATAACACTTTGCCCGACCCGGGAATCGAACCCAGGACCCCACGCTCAGCAGTCGCGCTAGCAACCACTAGACCAACGAGGCAGTCACAAAAAAAAAAGCAACAAAGCTCAGAAGTCCAAAATTATGGTTTGCCAAAGGGCTATCATCGACTCAGCCTATCGCAGTCCGCTGCTGGACATAGGCCTCTCCCAAGTTGCACCACAACACTCGCTCCTCTGCCTTCCGTATCCATACGCTGCGTTTGCCGATTCGCGGTCTCCAATCAAGGACTCGTCTGCTCCAACGGCCATCGGTCCTTCGACAGACATGGCCAGCCCACTGCCACTTCAGCTTACTGATCCTACAAGCTATGTCGGTCACTCCGGTTCTTCTCCGGATAATCTCGTTACGGATTTTATCCTTCAAAGAATCTCCAAGCATAGCTCGCTCCATAGCTCGCTGAGCGACTGTGAACTTGTGGACTAGCCCAACTGTCAGTGTCCACGTCTCGGCACCGTAAGTCATGACAGGCAGGACGCACTGGTTGAAGACCTTCGTCTTCAAACTTTGCGGCATACGCGACGAGAAGACTGCAAAGTTTGCCAAATACTGCTTAGCCCAACCGGAGCCTTCTGTCGGCTTTTTTCTTGAAATTTGGTAGACAAAACTTCAAGAAAGAAGCTGACATGCGTGAGCGCGGGTTGTACACGAAAGAGCACGGTTTTTGTTTGGCTTCACTATGGTTGTCGCTAGACACACAACATCGAAGATCCGTTTTTTGGATATTTAATTGTGTTCCTGTTGAATTGTGTCTGTGTATCTATGTGCTTTGTGTCAAATAAACGTTTCATTCTTTCTTATTTCTTTCTTTCTTTCTTATTTCTTTCTTTCTTTCTTCTTTCATTCTTTCTTTCACTTCGTCTATATTTTTACTATGTCTGTGTGAAGAACAAACAAATAAACAAACATCCATAATTTATAATATTAGTAGTATAAAGAGTTGGATTAATTTATAATATTAGTAGTATAAAGAGTTGGATTAATTTATAATATTAGTAGTATAAAGAGTTTGATTAATTTATAATATTAGTAGTATAAAGAGTTTGATTAATTTATAATATTAGTAGTATAAAGAGTTTGATTAATTTATAATATTAGTAGTATAAAGAGTTTGATTAATTTATAATATTAGTAGTATAAAGAGTTTGATTAATTCATTTTTTTTCTCAGCACATTCAAGACAGCACAGATCAAATGGACATAGAGACAGTGAAACTCTCAGATACTTCTGATAATGAAATAGAAATTGATGCTACCAAGATTGGAGGGACTGAAGTTCTAGAAGAAATCAAGGAGACAGATGGTAAGTCTTCAGTTCATCATCATCAACTCAGCCTATCGCAGTCCACACAACACTCGGCCCTCTGCCATCCACATCCAGCCCCCCCAGCCACGTTCTTCAGGTCGTCGGTCCACCTGGCTGAGGGCGCCCTACGCTGCGTTGCCGATTCGCGATCTCCACTCAAGGACTCATTTGGTCTTTGCCGTCACTGCAGTCACAAAATCGCCTGCCCAGCGTGGTGACTATGGGCATACATCTCAATAAACGTCAATACAGGTTGAAATCCAATCCGGTAGTAGTAGAGCTCCTATGAAAGATAGGATAGGGCCTATCCTATCCTGACTGCCTCGTTGGTCTAGTGGTCGCAAGCGCGACTGCTAAGCGTGGGCTCCTGGTTTCGATTCCCGGGTCGGGCAAAAAGTGTTATTGCGATTTTTCTGTCAAGAAAATTTCTCAGTAGCAGCCTGGAGTCAGGAAGTTGGCGGTGCTACACCCACGTACTTAGGAGAGCACGTAAAGCAGTCGCTCCTGCACCTGCTCCGCGATTCAGAACCACACGATACCCAGCTGTCGACCGGTTCGGTTTGTTATCTCGTTTCGTCTGATGGTTCACGCAACGAGAGAAAAAGAGATAACAAACCGAATCGTTCGACAACTGGTTATCGTGTGGTTCTGAATCGGGGAGCTGATCTCTTTCCGGTCGTGTCGGATTGCCGTCCCATCGGAATATAAGAGTGAGGGAGTAGAGAGTGCACCTGTGTTTGCGCACATAATTGTTCACTATAATATGTCCCTCGCAGATGGCTAGTCTCCGTTTAGATTGGCCGCCGTGACCGAAATTCGGTCGGGAGAACATTATTATTATTCCCTATCCAGTGGGAATTTCCAATTATGTTGGGGTCGGCTTCCAGTCTAACCAGATGCGGCTGAACATCAGTATTTTACACGGAGCGACTGCCATCAGACCCCCGCAACCCAGTTACTGGGTAATACCGACACCCTAAGGTTAGAACAGTTGTCAGACTTTCGGGCTTCTGACAATCCATAACGACATCGATATTCGTATGACAACCGGGACCGATAGCACACTCCGGACACTCAATACAATGTTAATACTAGCACCACCTATAAACACAAGGTTACATCTGTATACGAACGCACACACGTGTAGGTTAGGGATGCTCGCCGCTCGTAGTGCCGACTGGGTTCCAAGCGCTTCTCAGTAGTTCTCAGAGATGGCGTGCTTGTATAGCGACTGGCGATTGACGACCATTGCACGATTGCAGTCCAATTGCCGTCAAACTGAGGGCGCGTGCGAGGAATCTTGAATTGGCGGGGGGCGGTGAGTGGCCGTTCTGTACGTTAGTACTATTAGATATTCTGTGCCGATAGCTTAACGTGTTCCACGAGGCACGGAGGGGTCACCCATCCAAGGACTGACTGCGTCGCGTCTGGCGTAGCTTAACCTCGCATATTTTGTAATCCATGCGGCTATTACTCAGCCACGAGCCCCTTTTGCTTTTTATCATCATCATCTCAGCCGAAAGACGTCCACTGCTGGACATAGGCCACAACGAACGGTCCTGCGCTTCCCCCATCCAGCGGATTCCCGCGACCTTCACCTTGCTTTTCATATGTATTGATAATTACAAGGATTTGCTTTGTACCAAAAGCTTTCTTTTGTCCATGATTGACTAATTAAATTCCTTGGTTTTTTTTTTAGACCAACAAGAGAAAACCAAGTCGCCTTCAAAGCAATCGCCAAGCAAGCAGTTGCCCACCCAGTCGCCAGCCAAACAATCACCGAGCAAGATGAAGAAGTTAGAAATAAAAACGATGGAAGCAGCTGACGTGGTTAATATTGTGTATTTGGAGGAAAGCAGCTCTTCAGAAGATGGTGAGTGCCTCAGAAATGCCAAAAAAATATATAAAAACATATTTATGAATTACTACTTGAACACTAGAGGGGTGGGAGGGGTCTTGGCATATACTACGGGTGATCACCCTGGGGGGAGGGGGTCTTCTTCTGTCGTGTCGACATGAGCTACATAATGATAATAGCTCATGTTGTGGTGTAAATATTAGCCAGTCAGCAGGTTGGTAGCGGGGCTGACTGCCCAGGGTGCGCCGGACGATCAATTAAATATCGTCACTCGTGGAGGCTCTTTTAATGCACCCCAGGCTCTTTTAATGCTCTTTAAAAAAACTTCACGTAGTATGGGGACGTTCCCTAACTAAAAAATTGCAGTTGCCGTTAAGTTTTGATCAAAACAACGCTTTTCGTATTCTCTTATCTTCGGACGTCGCTGTCAGATATGAACTGCAGCGTCACTGCAACTTGATCGGCGCGTCATGAAGTTACGTGAATTAGGGCCCTGATGAAAGAAAGAGAAAGAAATAAAGAAAGAAGTTGATCGTGCTCGCAATTTCTTCTTCAACCATATTAAATAGCTATTTGTACACACAAAATAACTTAAACAGTATCGAATAAACACTGCGACTGCAAAATTAGAAGGTGCAAAATTAGGAGGAGCAAAATTAGAAGGTGCAAAATTAAAAGGTGCAAAATTAGTAGGTGCAAAATTAGAAGGTGCAAAATTAGAAGGTGCAAAATTAGAAGGTGCAAAATTTAAATGACTAATACGGCATCGATAAGCGTGTTCCCGCGTTACGGTCAACACTCGTACGGTCGACCGCACGTCGGTGGTAACACTTTGACATTAGCAGCATCTTTATTTCGTAAGCAGTAAGGGCGGTTTTCGAATTGACGTGTTACCACTGTCATGCAGTCGACTGTACAAGGAGCGTGCGGGGTTAGGCTTGCTGAAAAAGTATCTATATATTTTAGCCGATATATTTTGATCCGATATATCGATACAAAATATCAAATATCGAAATTGTATCAAAAACGATTTATTTATTAACCGACGAAAAAAAGGAGGAGGTTCTCAATTCGACGCGTATATTTTTTTTTTTTTTTATGTATCACCACGCGTTACTCTTTACAGAGGGGTCAGATTTTGATGATTCTTTTTTTAATGGATAGGGTATATCTCAAAGTTGGTCCCATTTTCTTTTTTTAATGGATAGGGTATATCTCGAAGTTGGTCCCATTTAAATTTCAAAATCAAAATCCACCCCTAAGGGTGGGAAAACAGGGGATGAGTGTTTGTTCACCCACTGAATTCTTATCTGTTAACCGATTCTGTTGAAACTTGACACACATAAATATAGTTCTAGACACTACGAGATAATGGAGACCTGGAGTCCAATAGTTCAATATGACCTGGAGTTAGATTTTAACCACAAAAAAATGAAAAATAAAACCTTTTATCAAAAAATTGAACCGGCGAGAACAGAAACTGAAAAGCGAAAAATAACTAATTATGAGTCGGCGCCAAACAACCAATCAACGAAGATAATTAAATTACTTTAAATAAATAATAAAAACAACGTCACATAAAATACAACGTGAAATTTTCAACGATATACAATAACTTTCCAAAAATGCGTTCTCCGCTCGGCCACTTGCAACTTACACGCACTTTGCTTGTTAAAAGTTCGTTTGGCGCCGACTCATAATGAGTTATTTTTCGCTTTTCAGTTTCTGTTTTCGTCGGTTCAATTTTTTGATAAAAAGTTTTATTTAACTAAAGTCACTAGAATCCAAAACCGTGAAGGATAGCAACGAACGGAACAAAGTAACTACTTTCGCTACTGGACAAATACTGATTTGCCTGATACAATAAATAGGTTTAAAAATATTAGTTAGAAGTATTTGATATTTTTGTAATTATTGCCTAGTAAAAAGGAATACTGATAAAATAAAAATACCTTCATTTTTAACCGACGACAAAAAGGAGGAGGTTCTCAATTCGACGCGTATATATATATTTATTTTTTATGTATGACCACGCTTAACTTTTTACAGAGTGGTCTGATTTTGACGATTCTTTTTTTAATGGATAAGGTATATCTCGAAGTTGGTCCCATTAACAAGAAAACAAGAGGAGACCTGAAGTTACATGTAAGCCACAAAAAAATTAAAAATAAAACTTTTTAACAAAAAATTTAACCGACGCAAACAGAAACTGAAAAGCGAAAAATAAAATGAAGCTTTTAGTCTTTTCCTAACTAAACTAATGTAAATAACTAATTATGAGTCGGCGCCAAACAAACAATCAACGAGGATCGTTAAATTACTTTAAATAAATAATAAAAACAACATTTTTTGAAGTAGTAGAGCTCCTTTGTGAAAGAGCTCGTCCGGGGAAGTACTACCACCGTACCTACTTCTCCGCCAAATAGTGATGCTTGCATTACTGTGTTTCGGTCTGATAGGTACGGGTGCCGGTGAAATTACAATCACATGAGACTTTCCATCTTCATGTCTCAGTTTGGCGAACCGACTTGCGATGCCATTTAGGCACAGACCAGTAAGCTACAAGACTCCGCATAAACAAAGTTTTGTATTCGAACGCAGTCGTAAAACGTTGGTGGGGTCAGGGGGGCGGACGGCGCGTTATGATTGGCCGGCTCAAAAGTTTGGTGGTATGATTCCTTATGATTGGTGCCGCTCGCTGACTGAGTGACGTTCCGATTGGCGGAGGGACGTATGATATGCAGTGGTAGAGCATATGCGTTGTGACCGGGGGTGTCCAGCTAACCGGCGTCTAGAGGCTTACTGGTCTATGCATTTAGGCAACAGCCTAGGTGGTATTGAAGTTGTTATGGGCAAAGGTAACCGCTTAAAATCAGGTGGGCCTTTAGCTCGTTCCGCCATTATATAGTATAAAAAAAAAACACCAAATACAACGTGAAATTTTCAACGATAAACAATAACTTTCCAAAAATGCGTTCTCCGCTCGGCCACTTGCAACTTGCACTGCTTGTTTGTTTGGCGCCGACTCATAATTAGTTATTTACAGTTTAGTTAGGAAAAGACTAAAAGCTTCATTAAAATTTTCGCTTTTCTGTTTCTGTTTTCGTCGGTTAAATTTTTTGTTAAAAAGTTTTATTATTGAGATTTTTGTGCATTAAAATAATGTACATAACAACAACATAACATAACATCACGCCTGTATTTCCCCGAAGGGGTAGGCAGAGGTGTATAGTACACCCACATTTCGCCAGTTATGTTATAGTCCCATGTAATAGGGGGCGAGCCTATTGCCATTGACCGGGCACAAATCCAGACTCCGGGCTGCTGCTGAGAATTTCCTACTGAAAAAACCCAATAACACTTTGCCCGACCCGGGAATCGAACCCAAGACCCCACGCTCAGCAGTCGCGCTTGCGACCACTAGACCAACGAGGCAGTCAATACCAATAATGTACATTTTGTATATAAAATACTAATGATAATATTGAGCTGCGAGCTGAGGGGTATGAAGCGAGGGTAGGGCGCGGCGCACACCCGCCCGCTTCCCCATCCCCCGATTCCTCGGAGCTCGCGCGCCAACTGTAGATATCTAAACTCAGTTTATTCTTCCTTGTCGTATTTAGTAAACAATCTAGGCATGTCTTTTTAATGCAATTCGTCAATAATAATTATTTAAAGACATTATGTTAACAATTAAACAGACTAAATATTTTTTTTCAACCTAATCACATATGCAGAACTAGTAATTATATTTTATCAGTAGTTATTTGAATAAAGAGACATGCCATGATTGTTTACTAAATAAGACAAGAGCGAAAAAAACAAGGACTCGTCTGCTCCAACGGCCATCGGTCCTTCGACAGACATGGCCAGCCCACTGCCACTTCAGCTTACTGATCCTACAAGCTATGTCGGTCACTCCGGTTCTTCTCCGGATAATCTCGTTACGGATTTTATCCTTCAAAGAAACTCCAAGCATAGCTCGCTCCATAGCTCGCTGAGCGACTTTTTGAGTGGAGAGTTTCTTTTTATTTGGGACACAACACGGCAAAGACCAAATGAGTCCTTGAGTGGAGATCGCGAATCGGCAAACGCAGCGTAGGGCGCCCCCCCGTCAGGTGGACCGACGACCTAAAGAACGTGCCTGGGGGGGACTGGATGCGGAAGGCAGAGGACCGAGCGTTGTGGCGCAACTTGGGAGAGGCCTATGTCCAGCAGTGGACTGCGATAGGCTGAGTTGATGTTGATGAAAAAAACAAACTTTAGTCTAAACATCACCTTACATTTATTGCCCACAGATATACAAGAAATCGAAAAACAACCAGAACCACATGTATCAGAAGACAAACCAACGTCCCCGGACCCGGATACAGTGACCAAAGTCAACATACCATCCGGCATTGAGATCATGTGTACTTCTGGTGGTACCACCTCTGAGATGGTGACCAAGGAGGGAGAGGTGGTTATCAGTGGTATACCGAAACCGCCGCCGCATAAACCTGTGAGTACATTTGAAGGGTACAGGCAAAGAAGGGGGTATGTCCACCGGAGAAAACACCCGAAACATACAAAAAATATAATCAACCTTATGCAATGGCCTTAAGGTGTTAAAATTGATTTCCGTGCCATCTTTGTCTATTTCGCTCACACGCTTCCGTACACAGCACGTCATTGTTTGGCGCGCAGCGATGGTACTCTCTGATTGGTTACCAATTTCCCGCGTATTAAGTTGTCATAATTGTCATTGTTGTAATTGTACTGTACAGTTTATTACTTGAAACGGGTATATCCGTGGAGTTTCGAATTCTTGCCGGCTCTTCTCTATAGGACCATGGTATAATAAGATGTTTCACCAGGTATTCTCTTCCCGCAATGACAGCGCGATGCCTCCAAGCTACGTCACGATCAGTGCTGCCATTGATTGATATCTTCAATATACTTAAGGAGATTTTTGTTCATAATGAATATAAAATAAACTCCTAACTAGCCTAACTATTTGTTATCTCGTGTTATTCATCTAATTAGTTAATAAAGGAAACTAAATTAAATTACTAGTTAAAAAGTGATTCTTTATAGAAGAAAGTAAATGAAAAAATGCATTTTGCTCAGGTAATTTATTTTTACAAAGTGGTATCACATCAAACTGACAAGTGTCACGCTAACAGCCCGCTATTGGCTCCACGGCCGATGACGTAGTACGGAGGCAATCACGTGACCTAGCTGTCACGGGAAGAGACTACCTGGTGTTATTATACCATGTATAGGACCAACTTTTTGGAACCGTGCTACTAGGTAACCAGATTTTCTACGTTTTGAAAGTGCATGTGCTTATTCGAAATAAAAACTTTTGAAATTTGAATTTGAAGTCCTCGGAGGCCGCAAATAATCGATTTCCTATTGTGTTTACGCCGTTTGAAAATTTAATAAGTTAGATAGGGCGCGATAATTTGGTATCCCCCAGTTTCTGGAAGGCTGATCAATTTTATCTGTTGTCAAATCTAATGTCAGCTTCTGTGATTGGCCGGCAAAAATGTTAACAACCAATCACATCGCTTGACCTGAGATTTGACAGCTGATTAGTTAATTTTTGCGTTGATCAGCCTTTCGGAAACTGGGGGTATATTTCATTATATTTACAGGCCAGACTGAATACCAGCGAAGTTTCAATAAAGACTGCTAGCACTACTGAGCCATTGGTTATTCCCGAAACTAAGGTAACTTTGTGGAGTTTAGCACGTTTCATTATAAATCAGACATGCTTTGGTATTAGCAACCTTAATTCCATTCAACAAAGTTTAATTTCAAAGAGTTTTATAAACATTTTTTTCAGATAAATGATCAATCGCAACCAGACACACAGTCGAAACCAAAATTGGGTCTAGAAATATTCAGTCTTGATTCTGACGATGAAGAGGGAGCAGCTAAAGGTAAGAGCTTACATTATCTCAAGAAGGAATAAAAGAAAGAAAGAAAGAAAAAATTATTTATTTATTTCAAAAGTGACGCACAAAATTACCAAAAAATTCAAGAAACAGAACAAATACAGGTACAGAGCCAAGAAGTGTGGTAAGATATGCGTCACATCCGCGCAAAACGGCCACCGCTCAGCATATTGCTGTGCCTCATCATGGAATCAAATCACTTTTGACAGCTGATTAGTTTGGAAAGAAATAAAGAAAATATTTATTTTGATGTACACAGATTGAACAACCTGTAAACCTATTTTTACCGACCGAATAGGAGGTTCTCAATTCGATCGAATAGGAGGTTCTCAATTCGATTGTATTTTTTTTATGTCTTATCAACCGATTTGTAAAATTATTTTTTTATTGGAAATGATATGCTTCCATATTGGTCCAAAATCGATGGTATGGTATGCAAAGTCATAATGGTATCAAAATCCAGTTCTGATAATGGGATCCATGTGGAATTGAGGGAACTCCTCAAATATTATTGGCATACATATAGGGATTTTGGTATTTTTAACAACAAATCAAGCATTTGTATTCAGAAAGTATCATTTGGTGAAGATCTGATGAAGATCTTCGGAGATAAAGAAGGGAACTCTTCAATGGATGATAGCAAATCATCCGGGATTGCAGAAATTGGTTGTCCTTCTATTGTTAATGCCACTCAAAATGGAAAAATAAAATAAACTTGAAAAATAGTAAAAACTGACTTCAAAAAGAATAAATACACAGTGTGAAACAGTTTAGGAAGTCGGTGCCAATATTTTCTTAAATCAAACTTAATCAAAGGCACCTACTTCCTAAAATGTTTCACACAAATTATTTTAGTCTTTTTGAAGTCGGTTTTTACTTTTTTTTATTTAAGGCTGGGTCGAAATTACGTCATGGCTAAAATTAGTTCGGGTCTTACGAGGATAAGTGAGTTGGCGAGTCACCATCTGCCAACAAAATTGAGTATTCCCATCTGTCCCCGAGTGTCAGTCCCCGAATGGGGACAGATGGGAATAAAAAAAAAACTGCCCCCGTGCATTTCCGTCTTCCCAAGATTAGACCAGTTGTCAGACTTAACTAACAGCTTAACGTGATCTCCGAGGCACGGAGAAGTCTCAATGTGCAACGAAATGGTCACCCATCCAAGGAATGACCGCGGCAAGTGTAGCTTAACCTCACAGATCATACAATCCGCGCGGTTGCTACTTCGCCACGAGCCACATTTAGCCACAAATCAAAAATCAACAAAGTCGTTTTCAATCAAAAAATGCAATGATAGACATCCATAATTTGATTTTGATTTGTGGCTCTTTTCCATTTAAGCAGCGACATTATCAATCTCTTTCCCGCCTATCTTCTCAAATCCATGTCGTAATTATCCAAAATTCTTTCAGAAAAACCCGCCATAACATCACCGCACAAGATGACGGCTTTAGAGCTGGAAAAAGCTCGAGAATCAAGCAGATGTATCAACTATTGTTGTACAAGCGGGAACAAAGTGCCTTATAAAATAGCTGACGCCTCAACCGTGGCCTATTACGACGCGGGACGAAAGAGACGCTCCATGGTCTGCCAACCCTGCGCTGATGTAGTTGCTAATAGGACTAAGGTAATAATTCATATTGAACTATGTTTACGGGACTTGTCGCGCACAATTAAATCAAAATATAACAAACATATTATTTTTTAACGCATTTACGCATGCGAAGCGAATTATAACAAACATTTTGACTAACCTCAACGTTTCGGCCAAGTTGCATTGGCCGTGGTCATGAGCAGTGTCTTTTACAGTGTTGCGTGCTGTTTGGGACTTTATTATTTTTAGAACTGGGTTCCAAACAGGTGGTAGCTGCCAACCATCTTCTTTATTACAATTAAGTCAATGACATTGTGAGTGATTACTGCGTGCATCGAAATGATTTTAATTAATAAAAATTGTACGGTAGATTAAAAATATATTTATAATAAAACAAAGTTTAACCGGATTAAATCGCGTATATTTTTTAAATTGGTTTTCCTGATGTTTCGAAAGCTTTGCAGCATTTCGTGGTCGCAGGTAGACTAAGATGACAAGCGTCTTTACAGATATTTCTAAAAAAATATTTTCATCTACCGTACAATATTATTAATTAAAATCGTAATAACTTCTTAGGTTTTCGCGATCACTACACATTATAATAAAACAAAGTTTAACCGGATTAAATCGCGTATATTATTTAAATTGGTTTCCCTGACGTTGAAATGCTGCAAAGCTTTCGAAACGTCAGGGAAACCAATTTAGAAAGAAGAAAGAAAGAAAGAAAAATGATTTATTGCCACAACAAGACGACATGCGGTAGGTACACATAAAAAATAATTAAACTTAAACTTAATTATATGGTGCATGTCGTAGCTGCGGCAATGAGGTTGACACTCAGCATGATGCTGTGTTGTAACGTGAGTCACAACACAGCGCTGATTTTCAGTGTCAACCCCAAGTGACGAGCGGGTGCCAAGCCAGCAAAAGCATTAAAAAAAAAAAAGCATTAAAGCAATTTAAATAATATACGCGATTTAATCCGGTTAAACTTTGTTTTATTATAATTAAAATCGTTTCGATGCACGCAGTAATCACTCACAATATCATTATCTTTTCCAGTGTTGCGTGCTGTTTGGGACTTGATTATTTTTAGGACTGGGTTCCAAACAGGTGGTAGCTGCCAACCATCTTCTCTATTAAAATTAGGATGTTTTGCAAAGTTTTTTTTGTTGTTGTTGTGTAAGGCGTAGTTTGTTTGAAAGTTGCCACGCATGAATCGCAAGTAAAATTGTGATTTACAATCATTCTACTCTTATCTATTTCTGTGCCTGTGTCTATAACAGCTGTAATACCACCTAAGATGTTGCCTAAATGATATTACTCAGTTTTGTTTATTTTTCAGTTTTGCTCAGTCACTGTTTTCATTTAAAAAATTAGTTAAAGAATACTACCTTTCCAAATAGATTGTAATTTATTAAGACAATGGTGTCGATTGTCTTGTTCACGAACTAAACTTATTTTAAACTATCGCTCTCTTTTACTAACAGTACATACAAGAAAGGGATAGCAACCATTTTAGAACTGTCAAATTAGTTTACGTGTTACATTTCTTTGTATTTTAGTGGGCACGTTCCGAGATCACGTCTAAACTTGTATGGAAATTTTAATTTTGTCTAATTTGACAGCTCTTAAATGGTTGCCATCCCTTTCTTGTATCTACTATTAGTAAAAGAGAGCGATAGTTTAAAATAAGTTTAGTTCGTGAACAAGAGAATCGACACCATTGCCTATGTATCCAATCTCTATTCTAAATTGTAAGATTATTTAAATATATATTATATATATTTATGATACCTATATGTGTAATATATTTTGTGCTATTTATTTATTTTAGTTTAGTAGTACGCCACGGACTGCCCCCATTATATAGATCTTACGTCTTCTTTGTCCATCCAAAGGTTGTCTGGAAGATATCGCTTTTAGCAATAAGACCACCCATGTACCCATAATTTATACGTTGTTCCTGTTTACTACTATTTTCATGGTGTACAATAAAGTATATTCTATCTATCTATCTATCTATTACAAATCGTGTTCCCCAAACTGAGACATGAAGATGGAAAGGCTCCGGCACCCGTAACCTTCATACACAGCAAAGCAAGCATCACTGTTTGGTGGCAGAAGTAGGTACGGTGGTAGTACTTCCCCGGACGAACTCCTTCACAAGGACCTCTGCTACAACAAAAATTACAAAAAAAAGACGTGTGGCACTCGGAGACTGCCGCGGTAAAGCTTTTTTTAACAAAATTTCATGTACTTATGTTTATAACTGTAGAAGTTATTAAGCTGTAAAGGATTAGGACAGACGGACAGACGGACAGACGGACGGACATGACGAAACTATAAGGGTTCCTTGTAGGACTTCGGAACCCTAAAAATAACGTGTGGCACTCGGAGACTGCCGCGGTAAAGCTATTGCATAGCATTTTTTATGTAAATACAAAGAGGAGGTGCCCTAACGCCGAAACTCTAAGCAGGCATGAGTCACCAGATTGCGGGGCGAAGAGGGGGATTACGCATGCGCAGTAACGCCGATACAACCAATGCCACCTAGAGGCGATTTGCAGAACTAAAGAGACAAGCGTGATATTTCAAAAAGTCATTAAAAGTTCTGCTATTCATCGATAGATGGCAAAACTAAAAAGTATCACCGCTGTGCCGGTCGGAGTGGGGGGAGTTAGATTATTTTCGATACGGAATTTCTGGATTCGGTCTCCACGCTCAAGGCCCGCGATAGAAGCTATGCAATAGCTTAAAAAACTTATTTTATACTGTATTTCTTCTTCCACCAACAGAATCTAATCGAAGGCATCAAGAACTTAACCCCACTGTTGGACTTGGAGATGGACAAATTGTCTCAAGACCTGGTGGAGATATCAGACTCGGAATCAGAAGATGAAGAAACTACTCCTGACGAACCAAAAGAGAGTATTGGAGAGAAGGGGGCTAAGTGAGTTCTGTTTTGTTCAATATCGAGTCTCAGTAGATTTTATTCTGGGTGTCAGGGAAGCGCTTCCGAAAACGAAGATAGGTGATAGTGCTGGTGATTACTGATACGAAACCATAAAAAAGGCGATTATTTTTTTCATTTTTTTCATTTTTTTTTGCATTTCTTCATACATATAAAGCTAGTTATACTTTGGGCAGTTAAATAAAACTGATTTGAAAAAAACCCAATTTATTTACTTAGTTTTTCAAAGTTCGCAATGTAATTCAAATAAAATATCAGCTGGCGCTAGGGGTGAACGACATCCGCTCGCATACGCAGTCCGTGTCGTAGCGAGCGTAGCTAGGTTAGGTACGTGTGGCATTGATTCCGAGTTTTGTACGTTTTACATTGCGGGTTTGCACAATACGAAATCACTAAAACAATGAGTATAAGGCTAATGGTTATTGGTTCGATTGTGATAAGGTAGTAATAGTCTCTCAGTTTCGGGAGCGTTTCCCTGACACCCAGTATGTGTTGTTATTTTTCTAATCGTGTCAATGGTTCAACATCTCAGGCGCCGCCGAAACGTTTTTCACCCAGAAAATCGTTAGTATCCTAAGCATCGCTAGGACGAAAACGTCCCAGTGAAACCAAGACTTTTAAACTCTATTTAGATCTGTGAAGGTTCAAATTTTATTGAACGGCGCATACGCAGCGGTGTCTGAGAGGACTCAAATATTGGTGTCGATTCTCTTGTCCACGAACTAAAGTTAAGCTGCAAACCCACAGCGTGTTGTTATTTATTGAACTGTATTAGAAATTCGACACAGCGCCTTCCTGCCGGGCGTTTTGACGGCGTGACCGATCCGCCGCCGCTCCGCCGGGCGGTGTGCGACCGATACGCTGCCTCCAGCTATATTTTATGAACTATAATGTTTTGTAAACAGATTCCTAGAAGAAAATCTAGCGCAGCTTTTGAACGAGACATGGAAGAATTACAACATGGACGCTCGCCTGAAGGAGACACAGATTATGTTAGAAGATGAAATTGAGAAGTTAGAACGTAAGTATTTACACGAATGACCTGACCGTGATGATGAATGGGTGACCTTAAAGGGCTCCCCATAGCTAAGTGGCTGAGTACATCATCATCATCCTCCGAGCCTTTTCCCAATCATATTGGGGTCGGCTTCCAGTCTAGCCAGATGCGGCTGAACATCAGTATTTTACACGGAGAGAGCAGTCTCTCCGTGTAGAGCTCTGTCTCTGTGGGGAGCCCTTTAAGGTCACCCATTCATCATCATGGCAGCATCAGACCCCCGCAACCCAGTTACTGGGTAATACCGACATTCGGAGGTTAGACCAGTTGTAAGACTTTTAGGCTTCTGACTACCCGTAACGCCTGCCTTAGATATTCGTATGACAACCGGGACCGACAGCTTAACGTGCTCTCCGAGGCACGGAGGGGCTCGATGTGTAACGAAACGGTCACCCATCCACGGACTGACCGCAGCAAGTGCAGCTTAACCTTGCAGATCGTACAATCCGCGCAGTCGTGTACATCATTTATCGAAAATGTGGTGGCACAGGATTGAAGTAAAGGTACTGTAGTTTAATCAGAATGTGTTAACTCTGTGATTACCGGAATCAATTATTATTTTCTCCTTTATTTAGTTATTTACCTTATTAAATATATAAAAAAATGTTCCGTCGGCATCGGGAGCAGGGTCCAAGCTACCGGCGGTTAGGGCCCCAGAGACAGGAACCTCCTCACAATACGTGCCGTGTCGAGGAGTACGCCTTCTGAATCTATTATTATTATTTTGGGAATTTCATCAGCGCCACCGTGTGCGTATTAGGAACTAAACAATCATCATCATTACCATCCTAGCCCGGTATCCGTATCACCCACTGCTGGGTATAGGCCTCCTTTCGTTTTTGCCAGCCTCTTCGATCTTGTGCGTCCCTCAATGCCATAACCAAACAATGCCATACAATATTCGTCGAGAACTATACATCATCATCATTTCAGCCGAAAGACGTCCACTGCTGGACATAGGCCTCCCCCAAGCATCGCCACAACGACCGGTCCTGTGCCTTCCGCATCCAGCGGATTCCCGCGACCTTCACCAGGTCGTCGGTCCACCTTGTGGGAACTATACGATAACGTTAAAAACTATATAGCAAAAACTCATGCTAGGGACTCAGTATAGTTACTCTTTGAGAGTCGAGATCACCAAGTTATTTCTTTTTTTTCCAGAGGACAGCAAAGAAATCGACGAAATTCTAAACGAGTGTCAAGTGGCGACCGACAAACTACGCTGTGACTTATACGCGACCTTCGAGTGCAGGAGACAAGAACTACCCGGCATCATATTATATGATACACCGGACTATAAAGTGAGTTATATAACATGTAACAAAAACCCTGTTGTTCCTGTGAGCTACGTTATCAGAATCGATATTCATACGTAATGACACAACTCATTTGGAAAAACTCTTCAATAAAAATAATCATTAAATGTTAAATCATTATTAATTGTAAATTGAAAGTTATTATATCACTCAAAACTCACTCACTCAGTGATTATATCAATAAAAATTAGCAAATTAAATATCAAATCATTATTAATTGTAAATTGAAAGTGATATAATCACTTTTAATACTTACTTACTCCGATGGTGCAGCGACCCAAAATGTGTCTTGGCCTCCGAAACGAGAGAACGCCACTTGCCGCTATCTTTGGCAGTATTTCGCCAATCACTAGCTCTGATCTCCAGAAGATCGCCTTCCACCGCATCGCTCCAGCGACATCCAGGGCGGCCGACCAGGCGTCGCCCTTTTGGTCGACCCAGATAGGCTCTCTTCGCATCTCGATCTTGTCCCATTCTCTTCACGTGACCAAGCCAACGGAGTCTGTGAGCTCATTTGTCACAACTCATTTGGAAAAACTATTCAATAAAAATAATCATATTAAACGAACAAGAACAACAGGGTTTTTGTTACATACTGTATACATCATCATATTATTTTTATACATCATATTATTTATAAACATTATATTTTTATTTATACGGTCTTACTCAATTATAAACTGGGATTTTTGCAATGATCCTGATAATAGCTCGTACGATTACGCAAATATTTCAACAATCCAATTATCTTGGTTAGTTGTATTATAAGTATGTATTTACAACAACAAAAAAAGTATATAAGTATTATATCCATTGTCTAGTACCCATACCACAAGCTCTGCTTAGTTTGGGACTAGACGGTGATGTGTAAAAATGTCCCAAAAGTATTTATTTTATTTGTTTAGTTCTTTCCAATCGTCCTAGGATTTTCGCAAAGATTCGATTTGTCTAATTATCATACGACGTATACACCCCTATTTTTTACTACCAAAAAACTTTTTTTTATAGTATAGGATGGCAAAACGAGCTAAAGGCCCACCTGATGTTAAGCGGTTATCTTTGCCCATAACAACTGCAATACCACCTAGGCTGTTGCCTAAATAGTACCGCAAGTCGGTTTGCCAAACTGAGACATGAAGATGGAAAGTCTCATGTGAATGTATTTAAGTGTCTCTCTCATTATTCTGCACTATTATACGTTTCCAAGATCTATGTGTATCTAAACTCACTATATTAAATACGTATAGGTACTTTTGTTACAGTACACCGGACCTGCAGCGGACTCCACAACTCCTGCTCCGGAGTCATTGGAAGTAAGTTTTATTAACCCTTATGGTGCTTGTACACGGTGCTTCTAACTGGAGCATGTAACTGGTACGGGCTACATGCGCAGGCTACCTGCGCGGGCTAGTACGGCAAAGAAATAAAGAATGAAGACATGAGAATGTTCCGGACATAAAAAAAATATAATCAACAATACAATACAATACAAATCCTCTTTATTGCACAACAAGATTATAGTAATTTCTTAAATAACTACTTATGCGGTAGTGTACAACTGGCGGTCTTATCGCTCCACGGCGATCTCTTCCAGACAACCATTGAATGGACTGGAATGTCATGGAAGAGACAAAGGGTAGTTACCGGTGCACTTAAATATCGGAAACTTAACCAATTAAACTAAACTAACATAGCTAGAAAAAAAAAAAACCAAGATTCAAGCTCACACGCTTCCGTACAATAACAGCAGCGGCTGAGACTTGGCGCGCAGCGATGGTGGTTTCTGATTGGTTAAGCAATTTCTCGCGTATTTAAATTGTGTTATCTGCGCAGGTACAGTTACGATCCTTCCCGGTGATACATTTTCTCGACAAAGTCCCTTGAACGAATCCTGCTACATTTTAAAAAAAATATCTAATGGGCTTGCGTTTGACCACCACCTCACCTGATGTTAAGCGATGGTGCGGTCGACGATGATACACGCTTGCCCAGCAAAAACCTATCCTGCTACATGACACGTACAGTCGACCGCACGTCAGTGGTAACAGTTTGACCTTGACATCGTCTTTATTTCGTAAGCAGTAAGGGTGGTTTTCCACCCTTATCTCTTCTCATGGGTGTCGTAAAAGGCGACTAAAGGATTCACCAGATAATGGGCAGCATCGTCCTCTTGAGTATTTAACCAACCAACTGCGATCGCCAACCCGCCTGACAAGCGTGGCGATTATGGCATATCCCCCCAGTTTCGGGTGAGGCCTGTGTCCAGCAGTGGACGTCTTTCAGCTGAAATGATGAAGGGTGGTTTTTAAATTCAAGTGTTACCACCACAGACCAGTAAGCTACAAGACTATGCATAAACAAAGTTTTGTATTCGAACGCAGTCGTAAAACGTTGGTGGGGTCAGGGGGGCGGACGGCGCGTTATGATTGGCCGGCTCAAAAGTTCGGTGGTATGATTCCTTATGATTGGTGCCGCTCGCTGACTGAGTGACGTTCCGATTGGCGGAGGGACGTATGATATGCAGTGGTAGAGCATATGCGTTGTGACCGGGGGTGTCCAGCTAACCGGCGTCTAGAGGTTTACTGGTCTATGGTTACCACTGACGTACGGTTGACCGTATCTACGGCTGCCGTACAACATTGAGCGCAAGCGATTTTAGCCTTAGTGGTGGTTCACCGGAAAGATTGCTGATAGTACATGGAACCCCGCATTTATTAACACGGTCGTTTACACGATGCATGTAACCTGTGCGAGTGCCTCAACATGCGCATGTTACCCGCGCCGTGTGCAAGCACCATTATACAATATCTTTATATATAAAAATCAATTGCTGTTCGTTAGTCTTGCTAAAACTCGAGAACGGCTAGACCGATTTGGCTAATTTTGGTTTTGAAATATTTGTGGAAGTCCAGGGAAGGTTTAAAAGGTGAGAAAATGTGGAAAATTTGCGAGGAAAATAGTAAAAACAACAATTTTATTTTCCCATACAAACTGTTCCTACCTGTCAAACATTTGACGTTCGTCCCGTTCGGTATGGTAAACTCGGGTCCTTTAAAGAACGTATTAAATAAGATTTGGATGAAATTTTGTGTGTTTGTTTCAATGGGTTCCTGGATGGTTTAAATACGCAATTGGACCCGGGAGGTGGCGCTGCTGTCGGTATGTCACTGATCTCCTAAACTGATAGATGACAGATTTTAATGATATTTTTTTGAGTAGGTACGTTCGAGTCCGGGTCCCTGCAAGGTTTGAATTAACAAATGGACCCGGTAGGTGGCGCGGCAGTCGTTGTGTCACCAAATTTGATTTGCTGAACAATTGATAACATGGGACGGGATGGGACATGTGACATGGGGGACGGGACGGGACGGGACATGTGACATGGGAGACGGGACGGGACGGGACATGTGACATGGGGGACGGGACATGTGATAGTGGGGACGGGACAGGACATGGGAAGGGACATGGGCCGGGACGGGACATGGGACATGAGACGGGACATTGGACATGGGACGGGACGCGACGGGACATGGGACGGGACTGGACATGGGATGAGATAGTGAGAAAGTGGGATAGTGGGATAGTGTGATAGTGTGATAGTGGGATAGTAAGATAGTGGGATAGTGTGATAGTGGGATAGTGAGATAGTGGGATAGTGGGATAGTGACTGGACTGGACGGTCCGAATGAAAGGATGGATGGATGGAACTGGAATTGACTGAATTTACAGGATCCGTCACGTGGGTTAGCAGAATTAAACGCGAGCGAAGCCGCGGGTAAAAGCTAGTAATACAATAAAAATACTCTTTATTGTACACATAAACAAGCAACATATACTGGGTGTCAGGGAAACACTTCCGAAAACGAAGATAGGTGATAGTGCTGGTGATTACTGATACGAAACCACAGAAAAAAATGCGATTCTTTTTTTTAGATTTTTCATATATTTTTTTGCGTTTTTCATACATAACCAGCTTTGGGCAGTTAAATAAAACTGATTTGCCCATTTATTTACTTAATTTTTTAAAGTTCGCAATGTAATTCAAATAAAATATCAGCTCTCATACGCAGTCCGTGTCGTAGCGAGCGTAGGTAGGTTAGGTACGCGCGGCATTGATCCCAAGTTTTGTACGCTTTACATTGCGGGTTTGCAAAATACCAAATCACTAAAACAATGAGTATAAGGCTAATGGTTATTGTAAATCATGTGTTTTTGTATGTTTTATTTAATAGTTAGCTGTAACTTTGACGTTGCCCACCAGATGCCGCTTAAAAGTGAGGTCAGCTAACAATGTCCGTATATTCAATGTACTCTATGGGTATAACGCAAATCGTAGCGAAGTGACGTGACGCTACATTTTCTCCCGAATCACACCTACCGCAAGCCCCCATAAGGAACTGCGTTTCAAAAACTCATTATTGTTTAGTATTGTCATACTAAATTAAATTACATACAACATCTTTCCATCCCTTTCTTTAACTCTATCTCTCTCTCTCTCTCTGCGACACCCATCCCTTGTAACAGTAGTAAACCGCGCTCTGTATATTTGATTAATTATTAGCATAATTAGGGTTTCTAAACGTATTGTGAAAGTGTACGTCTTTAATAAACAGTTGTCTTGTTCGGGAGTGTGTTTTTCTCACGAGATTACCCAGCGACAAGCTGTAATCCTCAACAATTATAATATAGTCTACTCGTATTAACTTACAGACTCGTCTAGCTAAACGGCGTTTGTCTTCGAGCAGTGAGACTCCTGCCAAACGGCCGGCCATACCGCTCGGCTATGCTCCCTTAGACGCTGATACTTCCAAGGTAAGGATCATTTACGCCTGGAATACACGAACGGGTGAAGTTAATGATTATCGTCATTTTTGAGGCAAATAAATATTTTTTCTTTCTTTCTTTCTTTCTAAGGTGAATGCTACAGGGTAGCCCGCGAAATTCAATTTTTAGGCGTTTTTTGCTAATTGTAGCTTTATTACGCGTTGTATATCGGTAAAAATATAATTGGCGGAAATAATAACAATATATCTATTGAATAATACTCATGAAAAATATTAACCTAGCTCTATAAGCTGTACAAGCTCGATAATATTAATTTACGATCAAATTATCGATTTCCGAGCTTGCACAGCTTATAGAGCTAGTTTAATATTTTTCATGAGTATTATTCAGTAGATATATTGTTATTATTTCCGCCAATCATATTTTGACCAATATACAACGCGAAACAAAGCTACAATTTGTAAAAAACACCAAAAAATTTGAATTTCGCGGGCTACCCTGTAGCATTCACCTTAATCTAATTTAAAATCTTTAGTTTGAAGCCGGTCAGTAACCAACCCGATGTAATCTGTTTATTCATTCTCAATCTTTTTTTTTTTTTTTTTTTTTTATTCTATTAATATTTATTGAGGGTTTAATCATACCTGATTACGCCACCCTCATCGGTACAAACCAAATCTTAAGATCTAAGTCCTTTTTGTACTACTTTGTACAACAGTCTTGCATCTTTTGACAAAGGGGACGCCAGTATACTGTTACATTTTCCGATATTTAATGACTTGGACATTAATGTACTTCTTTCGGCCGCGTTCCGAACACATTCCATCAGTATATGGTAAACATCCTCTACCACGTTACACTCTGGGCAATTAGGTGAAATAGCTTTACCCATAAGGAAAGCGAAACTATTCAATGGAATGTGTCCCGAACGAAGCCGAAGAGCTATAACTATTTCTGACCGGCACATATTGGCTTGGTCGATCCATGAACACCGAGAAAGGGCTGGTTGGATCGTTCGATACCATATTCCTTTACACAATGACCTGTGATCGAAGTATTCGTTCCACATTTTGGTGCATTGCTCTTTCACGATATATAGGAAATCATTGTGTACCGGAAGATATGAACAAACCAAATCCACATTATAAGCATCTTTAGCTAGTTGATCAACTATTTCATTATCTTCCAAGCCAATATGAGCCGGTATCCACTGTAGCACTACATTCTTGTTTTCAGAAACAAGTTTACAGATGGAACAAATCACATCATAGGCAATCGGAACACCCCGAAAAGTCGTGGTACACCGAGCCAAATGTTGGAGAGCGCTTTTGGAATCGGTCAATACTACAAAATTCCCGCTTTCAAACGATTCAATGTATGATAAAGCTTCCCCAATTGCTACAAGTTCAGTACACATTATATTAAATATTGTATTAACGCTCAATTGTACTGAACTCTTAGCTTGTGGGTCGAAAAAAGCCGCTCCAGAACCTGTCTTGTCCTTTGATCCATCTGTAAAAATTCTATAAAACCCCGAATACGTGTTCCTTAAAAATAAAGAACATTTCTCATTGAGTCCAACAGTTTGGTAGTACTTTTTAGCCTTATCTAAACCATCTATTCTAGGGATTATAATTTTAGATAAATCAATTTTGTGAACCCAAGTGTCCAATGAAAACATTTCCAACTGTGGACTTGTGTGAACTGAAAATGAATTAAGAGACTCGTGAATTTTTACTAATAAGGGAGTTTTTCTTCGCCATTGTGTCTGTTGACAAAGTGTGTGTAGTTCATCTAACACAGCGATAATACTGTTATCAGCATAAGATTTTAATTTGAGCCAATATTTGCCAGCAAGATAATGTCTGCGGAACTGCAACGGTTGTAGGCACAATTCATTTTCCATAACGTGAATGGCTGTGCTTTTAATGAAGCCACCAATAACCCTCAGACAAACGTTTTGAACCCTGTCCAATTTAATTAGGTGAGTTTCACAGCTACTATCGTACAGGAAGCAAGCATAATCGATTCTACTCCGAATCAATGATATGTACAATCGCCTTAGATGCTTGGGATGTACTCCCCATCCAGAACCAGCAAGAACTTTAAAAACATTTAACACTTTTAAAACTTTTTGGCGGGTCTCGTTAATATGTTTAGTCCACCTAAGCGATCGGTCAAGCCAAACCCCCAAATATTTCACATTGCACACCACCGGCAACGATACATCGTTAATATTCAAATCTATGGCTTCTCTAGAAAAGCCTCCCCTAAAAATACAAACACTACACTTTAAAGGGGATATTTCGAGACCCAAATCCAAAAGAAGGTTAGCCATTTTATTGAGCGCTGGTTGTAATCGCTGCTGTGTCGACGATAAGTCACTGCAAGAGGTGTACAATACAAAATCATCCGCATACTGCGAAATAAACACGCCATTAATACTTTGACAAATTACCATGGTTGCAATATTAAAAAGTAAGGGTGACAATGGATCGCCCTGCGCCAATCCCCGACCGGAAGTGCGCCTCATAACGTAATCGTCAACTGTAATTTTAAGATTTCTCAATTTGAGAAAGTTCCAGATATAACTACAGATCCTGGATCCTACACCAATTCGATGCATGATTTCCAATAAACCTCTGACGTCTACATTATTATACGCGTTGTTAATGTCAATAAAAACGGCTGCAGTAATAAGTTTTTTAGACAAGCCAATCTGAATACGGGACACTAAGATGGATAAATTATCTACTGTTGAACGGCATTTTCTAAAGCCTGTGGTGTTATTTGATAAGAAATTATGTTTTTCGATAAACCACTCTAATCTGTTCATTAAAATGTTATGAAAAACTTTGCAGACGCATGAGATCATTGAAATAGGTCGCAGAGATGATAAACTTTGAGAGTCACGTCCCGGCTTGGGGATTGGCACAATCACAATATCCCGCCATTGCTTAGGAACAAACCCTGATACAAAAAACTTATTATAAAGGAGGATCAGTATCTCTTTCCCCTTTTCTGGCAATCTCTTTATCATGGAATAAGATATATTGTCACAACCAGGAGCAGTATCCTTAGATTTGACACATTTATTAAACTCTGAAGGAGTAATAACTACATTAAGTTCTGGATTATCCACACAGAAAGTTGGTTCTCTCGGAGACACAAAATCCGGCGTTAAACTAAGAAGCAGATCAGAAGCTTTACATTTATCTACGTAATTTGTTGATCGTTTGTATCCCTTTAGCCACTTCATTTTCCGCCATAAGGTAGATTGAGACGTAGTATGGTCAAATGACGAACAAAAATCAGACCACCCTTCTAATTGAGCTCTGCGAAACAGTCTCTGGGTTTCGCTAATCTTACTCTGTAATTTGTCATAGTTCTGAGGGTTAGAATGACGTCTAAATTCGGCTAAGGCTAGTCGCCGTTCTGCTACACATTTAGACAACTTTGGATTCCAATATGGTTTAGGCAAGAATTTACTATCAGGGTTCGGGTTAATCTTGACTGAAGGGATACAAACCTTGGCGGCTAAGTTAATATGTTCAATAAAGGTATTATAATCATTTTGTAAGTCCCCTGAAAATTCAAAATCTGTCAAAAGGGTGTTGAGCAACTTACTGTAGGAAGCCCAATTAGCTTTTTTGAAATTCTTACGGAATATTTGAGTAGGACTAGGCTGAATATTTGAGGTAATTTTAATGACACAATGATCACTGCCTAATGTTTCATTCATAGCGGACCAGTCGAATACTAATGCAATATCAGATGATACTAAAGATATATCTGGTGAGGATTTTTGACATACTGAGTTAACTAATTTTAATCGAGTCGGGCTGCCATCATTCAAGCTAACCAATTGATTATCCATTAATGCCCCAAATATTTGAACGCCCCTACTATCCGTTTTATACGACCAATTTGAATGGTGCCCATTGAAATCTCCCAAGACTAATGTTTTTTCGGTAAACATAGAAAATAAAGTATCCCAGTCATTTTGAACGGTTCTTACCGAAGGTGGACAATAAACAGAAATAATATTTTCAATAACGGCACAGTTAAATAATCGTACACAGACCAATTGGATACCTTGATTGCTGAGTTGGACCTCATACAGTTGTGATTTAATTGATTTGTGGGTTAGAACTGCAACCCCCCCATAGCCATCAAACCTGTCTTTGCGATAAATTTTATAGGCACTTAGCTTCATGTCACTTTCTGGATCTAACCATGTCTCACTCAACGCTGCAATGTGTATATGTTCTTGAATTAACAGCTGTTCCAATGAAATCAGCTTAGGTTTTACGCTTTGAGCATTCCATTGTAGAATATTTAATTTAATCCCAGCTTTGTAGTTATCCATTAACGGATTTAAATAAATCAAAAAGTTTCTTCAACATAGGCCAATCCGACACATTATCCACAACAACCAAAATTAACCATTCTATACAACATTGTATAACCTTCTTAATTTTCTCTGCTATAGTACCTCTCTTCAAAAATATTATCTCTTTAAGTCTAGACAAAAGCTCATCAAAGTGTACCTCTCTCTTCTGAGTCATGGTGGGACTATCACGCACACATGATTCCTTCGGTTCAGTTGAGAATAAGATATTCCAATCATTTTTCTTAACATCCCGTTTTTTGTCGTGTGGTTGAGTATGTGGTTCGGTCTTTGGAGTAGCTGAACTATGTACCATCGCTTTGGTTCTGATCACATCAGTATAAAGAGGTGTACTTGAGACGGTAGGTTCAATTTTATAAGGGCGTGCAGAAAACAACTCAGATGTCATTGTACCACTAATATTTTCAGGCTCTATCTTTTCTCTAGGTGGAGAAGGCACTACATAAAGAGATAAAGCTTTTCTATATGTACAATTAAACTCTGCCATAAGATCTTTGAGCTTCTTTTCTTTCAAAAAAGCAGGACATGTTTTTGACAGCGCCATGTGTTGCCCACCACAGTTTAAACATTTAAATCTCTGGGTATCGCAGTTTGGATGATTACTACCGCATTTTGGACATAATATCTTCTTAGAAGGGCACACTCTTGCCGGATGGCCAAACTTCCAACAACGTGAGCATTGCGTCACGGGGAATACAAAAGGGTCCACCTTAATCCTCAAACCCTCTGCGAAAACATATGCTGGTAAAAGATCACCTTTGAAGCACAAACGAACCGCTTCACTTGCGATCCATAATTCTTCCTGCGTATCATTAATATTACGCCTCTTGAGTCGCTGCAACGAAACTAGCTCAAAAGATTCAAGGCAAGTTATACAATTCTTAAGATCGTCATCTGATAGTTCTAAATCTACATCTTTGATGACACCGTATGAGTAACTTTTTAAATCTGGTCTGTGAAATCTCCATCCAATGTTGATTAAATCTTTACAAGTTTCTAATTTAAATGCACTGACCTCATCCATACAATCTATACGTATTCTGCAATCGTTTATGTATTTTACTTTTATTATATCTTTTATTCCTTTTTCTTTAAATAATCTCGCAAGAGCAAATTGTCTCGGAAACTTCTCATTAAAGGAAATATATACCTGGACGTGACTTTCTTTTAACTTCTTCTCCTTGCTTTTTACTGTTGTCCATCCTTCCTCGTCTTCCTCCCTACTTCGTTTTATAGGTCTCATCTTATTTTCCAACTTCTCCTCATACAAATCATCATTTAAATCACATTGTTCTTCATCAGCTTCTGCCATGTCCGTTTCAGAATTGTTACTGCTATACATAATACGCACCGGATCAATATTCTCGCTAATTAGTTCATTATCATCCTCCATGATACACAACTATGTAACGCATATTCTAATAGCTAACGATGTGCCAGCCAACTTAAAGGCCAGCGACGACCGTAAAGTAAACAATAGGCTCGTTAGCTAATGAGTTATGAATCACTATTAACTCTGCACGCGTCCGCTCGAAGCGAATGCCGCTGCGGGTATGTTCTCAATCTTTGAATGTCTTATTGAACCGCTTCAAAACAGTTAAGATGTTTCTGAGCTTAAACCGTTAAAATGTAGTCCTAACTTAGGTGAATAAAGGCGGCCGCACATGCACGGTTTCCTGATTAGGTTTTCGAATTCGTTTTCCTGATTCGGGCACCCGAATGCACGCATTTTATACAAAGTGTTCTACATGGCGCTTACGTTCTTATATTTTCCGTTCGGAGAATTCCTGACGTTCGATTCGGAAGCTAGCCAGTGCGTTCGTAATGCCGAACGGGAAATAAAACGAATGACGTCATCCCGAACGTAGCTCTCACATACATTTGTGTGTGCTGCCGCACCGAACGGGAATTTCGATTCAGAATTATGCCCAGTGTTGCCAATGCTACCGATAATTCGGTATTTTATATGGCAATATTAAGTAGTTATTATCTTTGGTACCAGTGTGTTTATAATCTGTGGGCGTCACTGCACGTACTGGCAGAAAAAAATCTGAATGGAAAAAAGCGAACGTCTGCGTTAAGTTCATGGAATTCTGATTCTGAATTCCTGATTCGGAAATATAATAAGTAAATCGTGCATGTACGGCCAGCCTTAAGGTTGAACTACCCGGTCATTTCTCCGTACAAACGTTGGAGGGTATCACTAAATTTTTTGATGTTGTAGCTCCATAACTAAGCATGATATCTATTTGTCTCTTCATTATCTAGGTTTCTATTTTAATAAAACACTAAAAAGATAATTGACTTAAAAGTTATGAACCTCAAAACATCCGTATTTTAGTACAAATTTTAACGTTTTTTGGACGTAAACAAATGAAATACGAAGCATGGAATCTCTAAAATTATTTGTATAGAAACATAGCTTAGTTATCAACATTTTGAATAACGTTCGTTTCAATAAATACATGCAGTAGTTTATTCATAAACACTCCAGAGCCAAAGGTCGACTCTTCGTCGGTCACTAAACCATTTTTTTTATGAGATATAGATCTTTGTCAGCTTTGTCAAGATGTGGTCGACGATGGAGCGAGCAAACCTGTCTTATTTCTAACAAAAATCATTAGAAAGTGTGACAGGCGAGGCGGCGGTTAAACGAAAACCCACTAAGAATAAAAAAAAAATACCGACTTTAAAAAAGGAGGAGGTTATGTATTCGATGCGTTTTTTTTGTACAAGACTAACAAAGGAGACTACTGACTGTGTTTCAACATTCTTTTGCAAATCCTTATATGAAAGTTTTTTTTTCAGGAACCTAAAACGGCTCCTCCTGGAACAGATACAAAACTAATAGCTGATGATGACGTAAGTAGAATTGTTATATTATCATACCTACTAGCTTTCTTTATATAAATTATATATGTACTAAGAGAGTAATGTAATGGAAGGCGCAGCGTGGGTAGGCCCCCCACAAGGTGGACCGACGACCTGGTGAAGCGGAAATCCGCTGGAAGCGGAAGGCGCAGGACCGGTCGTTGTGGCGATGCTTGGGGGAGGCCTATGTCCAGCAGTGGACGTCTTTCGGCTGAAATGATGATGAAACTGAAGGGGAAAATCTATAAGACCATGATTAGACCTGCTGTCCTGTATGGATCGGAATGTTGGGCTACGAAAGGAATTAATGAAAGGCAAGTGCATGCAGCTGAGATGAGAATGTTAAGAGGAATGTGTGGTGTAACGAGAATGGATAGGATAAGGAATGAATATGCAAGAGGGAGTCTGAAAGTAGCGCCAGTGACAGAGAAATTAAGTAGCAACAGACTATCATGGTATGGACATGTGATGAGGAGGAATGGGGAGCATGTTACGAGGAAAGTTTTAAGTATGAATGTTGATGGCTATAAGAAAAGAGGGAGACCGAAGAAAATATGGATGGATTGTGTGAAAGATGATATGAATAGAAAGAAAGTAAACACAGAGATGACGGCTGATAGAGATGTATGGAAGAAAAAAACATGCTGCGCCAACCCCAAATAAATTGGGATACGGGCAGGAGGATGATGATGATGATATGCTGAAATTTGAATCGCTTATTTCCCGAAAGGGGGTCATTGTACTCATCCTTATAAACAACTTTTACTATGGGACCAACTCTGAAATCGCGAAAAAAATATCAGGTCGTCCCTACATTTTATTGATTTAAGTCAACACAAATGTAGGGATCAACCATGGAGAAAAGAAGGGAGCGGAGGTGTTGCAAGGCAAAATCTCTTTAGAAAGAAGCGTCGCCTGAATGCGGGTGACAGGGGGACGAGGTACAGCAATGGCTCCACCTCACTATGGAAAATCCGCCCATTTTTTGTAAATCCATCTAGCGGTGAAATGAATTATTACAGCGTAACAGCACTAACAATTTTTCATTTTAGTTTGTCTACTCACCACTGTGGCGTACAAAGCACATTATTTTATTCCAGAACATTCTATGTGCGTTTTTGTGGTGAGAACATAACACTAATGAAATTGAATTTTACACAAATGACGTGGTCTTTAAAATGACTGATTAGAATTTGAAAAAAAGTAACGAAGTTGAAAAAGGTTAAAAGGGTATAATGTAAGGGTACCATATGGCACTTGCGGCTTGACCTTCAGATTACCAGTCCAGTATGAGTATTAAATAACGTCTAACTACACAACTTTTGTTTTACAACTTTACACAAAAGTACGTTAAAAACGTGCCATACATAGCGCCTAGCGCAATAAAGTATCCTCATGTAGATCACCTTGAAAATCACTCAAACCATCTTTTTAATTGTATAAACTGATTGCAAATACAACAAAAAAAAAATTGATTGACAAAATTATATATTTTATTATTTTTAACGCATTTATGCATGCGAAGCGAAATCTAACGATTTATTTAGTATTTATTTATTTATTCATACATGTATAAATTTTGCAATATCACTGTGCCCCACAAAACCGTGTTATCGGTATTTAAATAGTGGAAAAAAAAAGAAGAATCACTGTTTCTTAATAAGATATCGCTGACGTCACCCAAAGACTGGCGTACTGAGTCAGGAGTCTCAGGTTCGAATCCTGCTCGTGAGCGATTTTTTCTTTCCACTATTTAAATCATTAAAAATATATATTATAAGAAATTAGTAGAAATACCTACTTATACAAATATCCAATCTTATTCTTAGTTTATACTAAATCTCTGGGATCATTGTACTCATCATTATGAACACATTTTACAGTGGAATCAACCCTGAAATCTCGAAAAAATCTGCTGTTCCCTATAATTATGTCGATTTATGTGAACACAAATGTAGGGAACCGCTGATATTTTTTTCGGTTTCAGGGTTGTTCCCATAGTAAAAGTTGTTCATTATGATGAGTACAATGACCCCTTAAGAGGTTTAGTATAAGCTAAGAATTAGGTTGTAGGTTGTATATAGAAATATAATAAAAAGTATGTTACATTCTGTTCATAAAAATTTTTTACCAAATGTTATTTTTTTTTTATTAATTAAAGTATTCAATACATTTTTGCTGAAATAATGCTACGTAATATTTGGAATTTTTGGATTATGATATATCAAGATTGCAGTTAACTATTGTCATAAAAACTTATTGGATACAAATTGAATAAAAAAAAACTAAATGTGTGCTGGGACACATAGTACAAGTGAAACTTCAACGGACAAGTGGAAAAACGAATCGCAACGGACAAGTGGAAAAACGAATGGCAACTGACAAGTGGAAAAACGAATCGCAACAAAATTTTAAGTTGAAGTTTTACGGGCAGGTTTTCAAATTGAATAAGTACATTAACAATCAGCCCGTAAAACTTCAAGTTAAAATTTTGTTGTGATTCGTTTTTCCATTTGTCAGTTGCCATTCGTTTTTCCACTTGTCCGTTGCGATTCGTTTTTCCACTTGTCCGTTGAAGTTTCACTTCTACTATGTGTCCCAGCACACATTTCGTTTTTTTTTCGCAGTTTTACTGCAAATTATGTTTTGGTTAGGTTAGGTACATTTTAAGTGATTTTAATGAATGCATTTTTTATTTAAACATATTTTATTTTATCAAACAAAAAAACTGAATTAAATCCGGAACCAAAAAAAACATCCATTTTTCTTTCTCTCCCTCCGCCGCTATATATCGTCTACCCCCTCCACGCGGCCGTAACGCTTTTTCGTGAGAGAAAAATCCTAATATATAGAAGAAGATATATATATATATCTTCTATATATAGAATTTTCACCATCATCATCATCATCATCATCATCATCATCAGCCTTTCAATCCCTCCGCCGCTGCCGTCTCTCGCCAAGCGATATATTGTCTACCCCCTCCATGCGGCCGTAACGTTTTTTCGTGACTAAAAATTCCTAATACCCCCCGTCTATACAGAAGTTTCACTTCAAAAAACGTATCCAAGGTTCCTTGTTTTTATTTCTCACTTAGATACCTTAGAATCACCATCGCCCGCTTCATTCAAGACCTTGTTATGTATTTTTGTTTTATAAAATCATGGTTATGAATGTTGTCCAGCTAGCAAATCATTAGTGTCCTACACATTTCATTCGCGATTAAAGAATTTCATTTGTGTAAAAACTTATTCATTCGTGTTACTATTTTTTTAGTTTTCTTCTATTTTTAACAAGATGCGCCCTGTATTTTTACATAGTATGTGTATAACTTCATTATAGCAAACGTTAAATACCATCAGATAACAATAAAACGGGGGTTTACAAAAATCGTCAAAAATGTGTCATTTTAATTCGAAACATGAAATCGACCCTATTACTGACTACTCACCGATAGATGGCCTGATGGCCTATTTTTCTTATTTTAAATTGCTCTTATTTCATGTAATTATGTAATTTATCTATGAAATAACTAACATTTTAGAATTTAAAATGAATTAAAACAATGTGTTTATTATTTTCGTCATAATATGCATTGATAATGTAAAAACATGTTATCGGTGAGAAGTGATTAGTATGCATCTTTTCGACGACAGATGTCCCGAGCAACAATTTGGCGAAGAAACGAGAAAATGCATGTTTTAAAATTGAAAATATAAATATATGTGACTTACACATAAAATGTTATACCATCAATATGTTTTAGTTTTGATCCTGAACAATTTTTACATCCAACAACAGCGCACTTCATTGTTAAAACAAGAAAAATATTCAAAATCCTCTCAAAATCTATTTAAATCGAAGAGAACCGAACGCAGTGATGATTCACTTGAAATTAAGCTTTGCGGCTCCGCCCACTGTGACGTCATGACCAAATTGAAGGCGCATGACCAAATTGCCTTGCAGCACCTCCGCTCCCTTCTTTTCTCCATGGGATCAACTGATTTTTTTTTCGCGATTTCAGTGTTAGTCCCATAGTAAAAGTTGTTCATAATGATGAGTACAATGACCCCATTTCGGGAATTAAGCGACTCAAATTTCAGCGTGTATAGTAATAAATATAATATGAATGTGGATGGAGAGGGAGACCAATTAAAATATGGATGTATTGCGTGAATAATTATATGCATGAAAAGGGAGTAAATGATGAGATGACGGCTGATAGAGGAAAATGGAAGTAGAAGATGTAGAACAGAATACAATAGGGGGGCCTCTGGTGTGGGACGCAACGTGCGTCGACACCCTTGCTCCATCACACCTTCCTAGCTCGGCTGGCTGAGCTGGTGCTGCCTCCGCGTCTGTGGAGGCCTTCAAGCGGCGCAAATATAGTAACATATCAGGAAACTATGACTTTGGGCCGTTTGGGGTCGAATCTTTGCTTTCAAGGAAATCACAAAGAGGCTGGTCGACACTTCGCGTGACCAGAGGGCTGGTTTGTTCTTTGGCCAAAGAATAAGCGTTGCCAAACAACGTGGCAACGCTGCCAGTCTTCTGGGCACTTTTCCAGATGACAGCGATGTGGAGGAATACTTTGACGCCTAAGCACGCCTTTTTATATAATTTTATTTTGTACTTTTATTTTATATTTGTGTTGTAAATATTGTACATTTGTAGATAGGTTATTTAATTACTGTAATCCCACTATTATTAGTTATATAAATCTTTATTTATTTCTCCGAATAGAATAGAATATATTTATTGCGCCGACCAGAAGTAATTTGGGACCAGGGCGCGAAAATGATCTGTCTTCAGGGTTTATTTCAGAGGGTAAATTGGGATTTTTTTTAGTGCCTTGTGTAAATTATGATGTATTTTTTATTTATTTCATCAACATCATTTCAGCCGAAAGACGTCCACTGCTGGACATAGGCCTCCCCCAATGGGAGGATATGCCATAATCGCCACGCTTGGCAGGCGGGCATTATTTATTTAATTAAAACATTTTAATAGCTGTCCCCACCCAAAAGGAAAACTCTGAAAATTTAAGAATGAGATGTAGATTGTACGGTCAACCTGATAATTTTGGTACAGTCAAGCTCTCATCAGTGGTAACAAAATAATTATAAGCTAAACTGGCTAAGGTTTATATTCAGAGACGAATCTAAGCGTGCACTCGCACTTCCAACTATCAAAATGCAGTGCCATTTGTAGTGGTGTCCTTAGTACGGTCACGATACTTCCCGGTGGTACATTTTGTCGACAAAATCCCTTGAACGAATCCTGCTACATTACACGTACCTACCGCTGCCTTCGAACATTGAGTGCAAGCGATTTTAGCCTTAGTGGTGGTTCACCGGAATGATTTTTAACGGACGAAAAAAAGGAGGAGGTTCTCAATTCGACGCGTATATTTGTTTTTTTTTTTTATGTATGACCACGCATAACTTTTTACAGAGTGGCCCGATTTTGATGATTCTTTTTTTAATGGATAGGGTATATCTCGAAGTTGGTCCCATTTAAATTTCAAAATCAAAATCCACCCCTAAGGGTGGGAAAACAGGGGATGAGTGCTTGTTCACCCACTGAATTCTTACCTGTTAACCGATTCTGTTGAAACTTGGCACACATAAATATAGTTCTAGACACTACGACATAATGGAGACCTGGAGTTAGATTTTGACCACAAAAAAAGTTAAAATAAAACTTTTTAACAAAAAATTGAACCGACGAAAACAGAAACTGAAAAGCGAAAAATAACAAATTATGAGTCGGCGCCAAACAAACAATCAACGAAGATCATTAAATTACTTTAAATAAATAATAAAAACAACGTAACATCAAATACAACGTGAAATTTTCAACGATAAACAATAACTTTCCAAAAATTCGTTCGTCGCTCGGCCACTTGCAACTTGCACGCACTTTGCTTGTTAAAAGTTTGTTTGGCGCCGACTCATAATTTGTTATCAATTTTTTGTTAAAAAGTTTTATTGACTGTACCTATTTAAGTTTCATACAAGACGGGCACTGCTTCTAATGGTTTTGTTTTCGCTGGGCAAGCGTGTACTATCGTCGGCACCATCGCATAACATCAGGTGAATAAATAAATAAATTTTTTAGGACGTTTTTACACATCACCGTCTAGTCCCAAACTAAGCAGAGCTTGTGCCATGGGTACTAGACAATGGATATATTACTTATATACTTTTTTTAATAATAATAAACATTTGGGATATTTTAAACAACACCATCTAGTCGCAAACTACTACTACTATGGGGTACTATGGGTACTAGACAATGGATATAATACTTATATACTTTTTTTTTTGTAAATACATAATATTATACATGTGAAACAACACCCAGACCAACACAAACACTTGTGTTCATCACATAAATATTTGTGTCCCGTGGGAATCGAACCCATCCATCGAACCACTAGACCACAGACGTCATCAATTTTTACGCTCGCAATCAAATTTAAAAACATATTTCTTCCACCTTTAGAAAGACATCTCAGTAGTGAAACTATCAGCGGAGTCAGCCCCGGCCGACCTCCCCCCTCCTGGAGAGATCTCCCGCCCCCCTCTGCGCTTGAGCATGCCGGTGTACGCCATGAAGAACGCCTTCGGACCCTGGCTCAAAGGCAGGATACTGGAGATACAGCCCAAGAGTGCGAGCACGGTAAATTTATTATACTGTTCATACAGCAAAATCATGGAACCAGCTTCCGTCAGCGGTTTTTCCGAACAAAATGGTTTTGAGTTAAAATTATTTGTATCTTTTCAGGGCACTCCATTCTCTATGTGTCGTGTTAAATTCGATCACAAAGCTAAAACCAACGGGAAAGTATTGCCTGCGAGGTGTGTAGCGTACGCGGAACCCGCTGACGTTAGAATGACTATCGGTAAGTTGAGTAATGGTAGACCTTTACAACGTAATATTGGAATAACTAAAAACCACCCCAACCCCAACTAGTTTTTAGGGTTCCGAAGTCCTACAAGGAACCCTTATAGTTTCGTCATGTCCGTCCGTCTGTCCGTCTGTCCTAATCCTTTACAGCTTAATAACTTCTACAGTTATAAACATAAGTAAATGAAATTTTGTTAAAAAATAGTCTGCATATAGATCTCAATTTTAAAAGAATAAAAAAATAGTTTTTTCGTTCTTTAGGGGTGGTGCCCATACATGTGAAATGGGGAAAAATTTTTTTTTTCGCTGCACCCCCTCGTATGGGATATCATTGAATAGGTCTACTAAAATGAAGGTAATGTTTCATACATCACTTTTTTATCAGGTGTACCATCTGCGAAATATAGCCCGCCAAAGTGGCTTGCAATGTGTCCCCCCCCTGCCATTTCTAAACTATGCAACGTAGAAACTTATAATCTTCCACATTGATAGACCTTTGTGAAAACTCTCTTTTAAAATTATTTCGAGTATAATGTGATTATAATTTTTTGAGTTATAGACAGAAAACTGAAAAATACTTAAAACGTCCTAGTTCAAAGGTCATTGACCTTAGAGAAAAATGATCATAGCAAATAATGCTCCTTTAGCTACTTTCTATTTGAAAAAATCACAAAAAGTAACTTTGTGTTATGTTGACGACACACTTCTTAAATTTGGCGCCATCTAGCGGCGTCGTACAACACTCTCTGGGTCGCCAATGCTGCCGTCAAGTGCCGTCTATTACATTTGGCACTGTATAGCGCCATCTAGCGGCTACTGACATCACTCTCTGAGTCGCCAATGCTGCCGTCTATTGCAAAAACTAAAATAGCCATGATTAATATTCGATTTGATTTGTTTGTAACACCTACTTAAGGAACCCTATAATACTGAGCATGGCCCGACATGCTCTTGGCCGGTTTTATTATAATCAATTGGTATGGAAAGTAATTATTATTAATTATCAGCCTGTATTATTGACTGCCTCGTTGGTCTAGTGGTTGCAAGCGCGACTGCTGAGCGTGGGGTCCTGGGTTCGATTCCCGGGTCGGGCAAAGTGTTATTGGGTTTTTTCATTAGGAAATTCTTAGTAGCAGCCCGGAGTCTGGATTTGTGCCCGGTCAATGGCAATAGGCTCGCCCCCTATTACATGGGACTATAACATAACTGGCGAAATGTGGGTGTACTATTACACCTCTGCCTACCCCTTCGGGAAAATACAGGCGTGATGTTATGTTATGTTATCAGCCTGTAGTGTCCCACTGCAGGGCAAAGGCCTCCTTTCCCTTTTCCCACTTGCCCCTGTCTTTTGCCTTCTGGGGCCAATCTTTCAGATAGGAGTCAAGTTCGTCCCGCCATCTCCTTCTGGGCCTGCCACGTTGTCGTTTGCTGCTGTCTGGAACCCACTGTGTGGTTGTTTTCGCCAATAGCTCCTCCGGCATGCGGCAGATGTGACCAGTCCAGTTCCGCTTAAGCTTGGCAGCTGTTTGGCCAACATCAGCAAATTTGTGTTTTGGAACGCAGTATAGAGTTTCTTACACAATCATTAAGTCTAACTCCTAGGATACTGCGTCCCATTGCTCGCTGACAAGTGCGGACTTATGACGCATGTTTGCGCTCCATAAGTGAGGGTGGGGAGGATGCACATGTCCATGAGCTTTCGCTTTATTGAGAAAGTAATTATTAATTTTCATTAATTATTGTAGAAGATATATGTAATTTTCGGTATCATGGTAACTCTAATCGATTCATAGCGCTACATTAATTCCAAACGTGCCGCGTCGCTACTGTGTCGGGACTTCGGGAGGTGAATAACTTCTTAAAATTAAGTTAAGTTTTAATAGTTTTAGGAAACAAATGTTACCCAAAAGTTTCCATCACACTTTTTTATTGGGTCTCACTCGCCGTTGCGCTTAGCGCCGCGTCGTTGTGTGAAACTTTTAGACTCGGCATGGTATGAAAATATTTTTTCGGTAAAAATTAACATAACATAATTTCACGCCTGTATTTCCCCGAAGGGGTAGGCAGAGGTGTAATAGTACACCCACATTTCGCCAGTTATGTTATAGTCCCATGTAATAGGGGGCGAGCCTATTGCCATTGACCGGGCACAAATCCAGATTCCAGTCTGCTGCTGAGAATTTCCTAATGAAAAAACCCAATAACACTTTGCCCGACCCGGGAATCGAACCCAGGACCCCACGCTCAGCAGTCGCGCTTGCAACCACTAGACCAACGAGGCAGTCCAAAAAAAAGAGGTAGGTAAAAATTAACCGATGTTAAAAAGTAGTGTAATGGATTCTACTCTCGATTCTGAAAAAACTAGTTTCAGGTTTTGAGTTAATTCAGTAAGAAGTTGTAGACAATGTTCGGAGAGGAGTGAAAGAGTTAAAAACAAAAGAAATACTGTCATTGACAATTTTGAATCTGCGTTTTTGTCCACAGGTACTCGCCTAATAGCTTTGTTCAAGGACTTCAATAAACGCGAGTCATACTATTCGGGTGTTGTCGCTGAGATACCCAACCCAGTAAATAATTATAGGTGATTATTTTATTATTTTAACGCATTTTACGCATGCGAAGCGAATTCTAAAGATTTAAATTGTGGAAAGAAAAAATCGCCCACGAGCAGGATTCGAACCTGCGACTCCTGGCTCAGTACACCAGTGCTTTAGCAACTAAGCTACCGTGAACACTGCTCGTGGTATCATAATTACCTCACGAAGAGTATGTGCAAGAGGAAAGTAACTGCCTTACTACAGGAATTAAATTACGACGAAACTGAGAAGTTACTTTCCACTATGTTGTAATGTAGTTGTTACCACAATGTTTTGTGATACCTATTTGTTTATCTTTTCCATCAAAAATATAAATAAAAAAATAATATATTATCCCGTTTTGACCCCCCTCCCCACACACCCACACATACTCACCACACTCACTAACAACACTTCACACACATACACTTTCACACACAAAACTAAATACTTACCTAACTAATTCTACCTAATTAAATTTTTTTCTTATATTCTACTCTCGAGTCACTACTCCAATTAAGGAGGCTATATTTTGTTTAAGGCTGTCAGTGTACAAGTACATAGCAAAATAAAAATGTAATCTTTTTTTAAAGGGTGGAGACCTGGTGTCCTGAAATACAGGCCTTGAGCTTAGTTTAGGCACCAGTCTCCCGCAGTATTTTTAACTTTTATGACTTACTCTGATACCATGTAAAACTAATGTAATAACTAATATTGTGGCGAGAAATAAATCATTCATTCATTCATTCATTCAATTATCCTCCACTATACGAACAATTTTTCTTAATCGCTGACGTCACCCAAAGACGTATAGTGGAGGATAATTTCGATACCACGAGCAGTGTTCACGGTAGCTTAGTGGCTAAAGCACTGGCGTACTGAGCCAGGAGTCGCAGGTTCGAATCCTGCTCGTGAGCAATTTTTTCTTTCCACAATTTAAATCTTTAATTATAGGTGAGTTATAGAAAATAATAGTGTTGTTCCGTGTGGTGCCGGACGTAAAGAATTGCAGCAGCCTATCTCTTCTCATGGGTGTCGTAAAGGCGACTAAGGGATTCACCAGAGGATGGGCTGCAGCGTTCTCTGAGTATGGTAATTGTGGCACGATTCAGATTGGTAGTTCATCTGAGTGTCAAGATTGGACTGCAAGTTGTCGCTGTCTCAGTCGTTCGTTAACGTTCGATGCATTCTTATGTCCTGCTCACACTTATTAGCTTATTACGTGACTGGAACTGCGTGGTCCTTTGCAAAGCCTGGTTTCAGAGCGGCACAGTTATATTACACGTACTGTAATATTAGATTGCCATCCAGTTTTGAGCTGTTTAAATTGTCTAGCTCATTGGCAACTTAGGTTAAAATAGATTGCAAAATTTTAACCGAAAAGACAAGCATACAAACAAGAAAGCGAGTTAATGAGATTATGACGTCATTTTCCTACCATCTTTTCTTTTTCTTTTACCAGGTACCTAGTATTCTTCGACGATGGTTACGCTCAATACGTACAGCATTCGTGCACTCGCCTCGTTTGTGAGAGTTCCCCCCTTGTTTGGGAGGAGGTGCATCCATTCTCGAGGGAGTTCGTCAAGGAATACCTGCTGGCGTACCCTGAGAGACCCATGGTTAGATTACACGAGGGACAGCATCTGAAGACCGAGTGGAATGGTGAGTAGACTTTGTTGAGATTTTAAGATAAATGAAAAAAAGACGTGTGGCACTCGGAGACTGCCGCGGTAAAGCTATTGCATAGCATTTTTTATGTAAATACAAAGAGGAGATGCCCGAACGCCGAAACTCTAAGCAGGCATGAGTCACCAGATTGCGGGGCGAAGAGGGGGATTACGCATGCGCAGTAACGCCGATACAACCAATGAATAAAAAGTATCACCGCTGTGCCGGTCGGAGTGGGGGGGGGGGGGGTTAGGTTATTTTCGTTACGGAATTTCTGGATTCGGTCTCCACGCTCAAGGCCCGCGGTAGTATTGCAGTTGTTATGGCCACCTTTGCCCATAACAACTGCAATACCACCTAGACTGTTGCCTAAATGGTACCGCAAGTCGGTTCACCAAACTGAGACATGAAGATGAAGTCTCATGTGATTGTAATTTCACCTGCACCCGTACCCTTCAGACCGAAACACAGCAACAACACGAACACTCCCATATGTTATGAAAACTCCATTAGTCCTAAGTTTAATAATTTTATTGGTGTACAATAATAGTACATTACTGTCGAGGCCTGAAATGAAGCAATTTACGGCCGAGTAATATTGGAAGTACGAGGCGAAGCCGAGTACTTCCCAAGTGAGTTTGACGAGGCGCAAGCCGAGTCCTATTTAACTAAACGAGGCCGTTAATTGCTATTTCGGCCGAGACTTGTATAGTACTTTTCTCTCATTTGCGAGGAAACAAAACACAAATTAATTCAACAGTATCTCATTTTCATTCACGCCAATTCGCCCGCGCGCGGTTCTTGTTCTATTTTCAAAGTTTTGAAACAAAAATGCGTATTCAGCCTGTATAATGATAAATATTTTGTACCTAAAAATACCTAATTTATGTAAGTGTGTACTTAAAAACCTCGGTAGCATAATTTAAAAAATAAAAAATGTCCAGCAATTTCTATTATTGTCCTGTTAGATATTACCGGCCTGTTATTTCGTTGCGTACGGAAAAGAGCTGATTGTTGTATTCTGTTTTTTGAATAATGAACCAATTTCCGAGCAAGTGGGAGAAAAGAATATTCTATATAGCTATCTGTCTATAATATACTAAATCGCTCTTTCAGGAAAATGGTGGTCTTCCCGAGTAATTCGAGTAGACGCGTCCCTCGCTCAAGTGATGTTCGTGGGCGATGGTCGAAGGGAGTGGATCTACCGCGGGTCCACCCGCCTGGCGCCGCTGTACCTGGAGCTGCGTGCGGCCGAACGACACCGACCCAGACCCATGCCGCGAAGCAAGGCTCAGCCTAGGGTATGTACTGAAAGAAGAAAGAAAGAAAAATAGTTTATTGTCACAGTTAACGACGCGCAACATTTAAACAACAGTGATAAACACAAGCAGGTAATTTAAAGGTGGGGTTACATAGAAAGTAAAACAAAAAAAACACATAGGTAAAAAATTAAGAAAGGACAGTCGATACAAATACACTAAGGCTGGTGTTCATCAATGTTAATTCTTTGATTAATCGGCCGATTACTCAAAAAATGTTCTGGAATTGTGAGTAAACAGTCGTTTAACCTGTGAATTATCGTTGGTGAAATCAAGCCTTAGTTGAAAAGTTAATTTCGTTTATTCAATTGACTTTTTGCGTTATCTCATATAAAAAGTAGCCTAGCTTACCAAAAATAATAAGAAACGTAAATAACATTCAAAAATGACTCTTGTGACGAACACACGTCTTCGTTATTTCTCTCCCCTTATCCGCACACTTCATATATACTGCGGCCTTACTCTTGAAAAAAATTCCAATCGGTCGGCCTTGGGCTAATGTACCTACTTCTCCGCCAAATAGTGATGCTTGCATTGCTGTGTTTCGGTCTGAAGGGTACGGGTGCCGGTGAAATTACAATCACATGAGACTTTCCATTTTCATGTCTCAGTTTGGCGAACTGACTTGCGGTACCATTTAGGCAACAGCCTAGCTGGTATTGCAGTTGTGATGGGCAAAGGTAACCGCTTAACATCAGGTGGGCCTTTAGCTCGTTTCGCCATTCTATACTTAAAAAAAAAAGTCAATTCGTACTTTTAAATTAGGGATGTCACGGAGCTTCGACTCCGACTCCGAAAGGTCGGAACTTCCGATTGATTTTACACCTCTGACACACATTTTACACTTCGGCTCTGATAATTTTGAATCAGAGATGAAGATCGAAACACAGCGAGCTAACGCTAGAACGCGTACGTACAAGATTTGACTTGTCGCTCAGGGAATCCCCTCATGACCGCGTTTCCCGTTTAGTTAAGTGCTGCCACCTTAGTGGTTTTACCACTAAAACTAGTGGTTCTGTACACTAGATCTGTCTTATACTCCGCCTTTACCTCCTACTTCAGCTTCGGCTCCGACTCTGACTCTGACTTCGGTAAGTCAGATTTAAAACCTCCGGCTCCGACTCTGGTTCCAGTATACCCACATCCGTAACATCCCTATATTAAATGCATTTTTTTTTTGCGATTTCATGTTTGGTCCAATAGTAAAAGTTGTTCTATGCTATGCCCTGAATGAGCTCTTAATTCTTCTTCTTCTCTTAATTCTGATACACGTCGTATAGATCTGCCTAAGCACCTAAACTGCGAACTTAGGGTATTATACCGTTCTTATTTCCGCCACCAAACAGTGATGCTTGCATTGCTGTTTTAATGCGAAGGGTAACACGGATGCCGGTGACATTACAAACACATGACTTTCCGTCTTCATGTCTCAGTTTGGCGAACACGACTTGGTCAATTTTGGCTGTTGACTCTCAGACTCTCACCTAACCTGTTGTCCTCGGTTTTCCGTCTAACCAGGGGCCTTAATCCCGATTGGTTCGAGATCTTAACCAAATCGAGTTAATGTCAATTCCTAGAAAAATGCAGTACGATTTGACACTAACTCGAATTCAAATTCGATTGATACAGAACTAATCCACAATCCAGTCGGGAGTAAACAACCCTAACGCCTTTAAAGCTGGATGAATCGGCACCTACTAGGTTTGCTCGCTCCATCGTCGACCACATCTTGACAAGCTGTCTAGATTGCGGTCAAGAGCAGATCTGTATCTCGTAAAAAAAGTAAGGCCCCTGCTCCCCGATTCGGAACACTTGATAAGTAGTTGCCGACCGATTCGGTTTGTTATCTCGTTTCGTCTACGATTCACGTAACGAGAGAAAGAGAGATAACAAACCGAATCGGTCGACAACTGCTTATCGAAGTTGTTCTGAATCTGGGAGCAGATGCGTCTTAATACCAGTATTATACCACAGAATACCTAATAATACTAACGTACAGAACGGCCATTCACCGCCCCCCGCCCATTTAAGATTCCTCACCCGCACCCCGCACCCACCCACGGTTTGCATTGGACTGCAATATTGCAATGGATGTCAATCGCCAGTCGCTATACAAGCACACCATCTCTGAGAACTACTGAGAAGCGCTTGGAACCCAGTCGGCATTACGAGCGGCGAGCATCCCTAACCTAGACGTGTGTGCGCGCTCGTATACAGACGTCCCCCAGTTTCCGAAAGGCTGGTCAACGCAAAAATGTACTAATCAGCTGTCAAATCTCAGGTCAAGCGTTGTGATTGCTTGTTAACATTTTTGCCAGCCAATCACAGGAGCTAACATGAGATTTGACAACAGATCAAATTGATCAGCCTTCCAGAAACTGGGGATATATCTTGTGTATGTAGGTGGTGCTAGCACTAATATTGTATTGAGTGGCCGAGATGTGACATAGGCCTCTCTCAAGGTGCACCACAACACTCGATCCTCTGCCTTCCGCATCCAGTCCCCCCTAGCCACCATCTTCAGGTCATTGGTCCACCTGGCGGGGGGCGCCCTACGCTGCGTTTGCCTACACTTGCTCTGTAAATTAACCCAATTTTTACTGAAATATTGTTGTTGCAGTCAAACATGCCTTACGTGGAATACACTCGCTCGGATGAACCGGAATCTACCAAGCAGCCTGATGTGAAAATACTGGAGCAACAACAAAACGAGGTACGAGTGCCATCTTACTTTTTAACGAGTTATTGACTACTCTTCAAATATTACCAACATAACATAACATAACATCACGCCTGGATTTCCCCGAAGGGGTAGGCAGAGGTGTAATAGTACACCCACATTTCGCCAGTTATTTTATAGTCCCATGTAATAATGGGCGAGCCTATTGCCACTGACCGGGCACAAATCCAGACTCCGGGCTGCTACTGAGAATTTCCTAATGAAAAAACCCAATAACACTTTGCCCGACCCGGGAATCGAACCCAGGACCCCACGCTCAGCAGTCACGCTTGCAACCACTAGACCAACGAGGCAGTCAATAAAGGCAGTAAAGTAAGGTAGTAAGGCAGTTAATAGTCGGTATATTACCAAGAATTAAATATTTGGAAGTTCGTATCAGCTGGGGTACGAAATGACGCACGGCTATAGTTTTATCACTCAGGGTATATTGTTCTCGTAATTCTACTAACTAACAGGCACTACAACGCAAAAACAGTTTCAGTTATATCACAAAACCGTGAGCTGACAGGTTCATATCTGAGAAGAGCGAGAAAAACTTTATGTCTAGTGACAGTACTGCTGACATGTAGGGCAGTGCTGCCATTGTATATGTCCGCGCGTAGCTCAAGGTTTCATCAGGATTCATCACGAAATAAATTTCTCATTACTCCAAATTATGTATTTTCCGATTATTACATGAACTGACCAGAAGAAGAAGTTTTACAACAAGAATGACAGCCCGCGCAAAGCACAGTGTCTCCATCTTTATATTACTACAACACAAATAGACCCAACGGAGTCACTAAATACATTTTAATTTATAAATGAACACTTAAATAATTAACCAGTCGTCGTGATAAAACTAATATTAATTTAGATAATCTCTAAACATTATATAAACCAACAAATCATGCCAGATATTAAAATATGAAACAATATAAAGCGGAATTATCAGAACCACAAAATTAAATTAACAACATTTAAATTAATCATTTCATTAATCTAATTAGAATATTCGAATTATAATTATCATAATATTAACATTATTTACAACATTAATTTAATTAATACAGATCATCAAATATTAAACTTTGCTAAACAAAAAGGTATCTTCTTTGATCTTTTTTATGATCTTTGCAAAGTACAACAAATACAACAGCAAATTACATAGCAAATTCTAGAAATAAAGGATATTTATTTCAAAAGATTTCTTAATTTAAAAGTAATTCATTGTATAAACTAGTTACCTCAAAATGGCAATAGATTGCGTTGTAAGCATCGATATTCGATATAGCATAGACATTAATTGGTCTGAGTCCGAGTAAAAATTAATATTTTAATGTTATAAGCTATGGAAAGCTATATTACTCTCAAATTACACTAGAGGGCGCAATGTTCAACCAACGCCAGGAAGAAACATTCAATACTGACCAGTAATAAAGATTAATATATTAGAATAATATAAGTCCTGTCAAAAAAGTGTAAACAAATTGATGGCAACACTAGCGCGCCCATATATATTTAAAGCTAACTATGTAAAATAAAACCGGGCAGGCGGCACACAGCTACTTGGTTTTTGGAACCTGTTTCCGCCCCAAAGACACGCCCGTTTTTACGGGCGGAGAATGGATACCTCAGGAAAGGGGGTCCCACCCCCGAGCCTGATTCCTCGCGCCCCTTGCAGGGCGATGAGATGACCCCGAGGGAAAATAAAACCATAGGGGCTCGTAGCGAAGCAACGACTGCGCGGATTGTACGATCTGCAAGGTTAAGCTGCACTTGCCGCGGTCAGTCTGTGGATGGGTGACCGTTTCGTTACACCACGAGACCCCTCCGTGCCTCGGAGAGCACGTTAAGCTGTCGGTCCCGGTTGTCATACGAATATCTATGGCAGTCGTTACACCCGTAACGACTACCCAGTCAGAAGCCTGAAAGTCTGACAACTGGTCTAACCTCCGAATGTCGGTATTACCTAGTAATTGGGTTGCGGGGGTCTGATGGCAGTCGCTCCGTGTAAAATACTGATGTTCAGCCGCATCTGGCTAGAATGGAAGCCAACCCCAATATAATTGGGAAAAGGCTCGGAGGATATATATGTAAAATAAAACCGCCCATAGACGGGCTGGCGTGTCGTCCCGTCGTCCGACGCCACAAATAAAAAAAAAACTGAAATTAGCTTTTAAAGAGTTGTAGTATACTTAATCATGTTTAGAATGCTGTTGGGACTACGCGGCGCTGCAGTGCGTCTGGAATGTTTGCGGAGGCACATACTGATGCTTGCATGCCATAATCCGTAAAAATATAGCGTCACTTCTAAGAGTGCGCGGTAGATGGCGGTACAACAAACAGCAACAGCATTCTAAAAGCGATTGCTGAGCGCTCTGACAGTCCTATATTAAAGCATTGGGTGGGCTTAGTTATAGGAGCTGTGAAATAAAATCTGCCTGTATTGTTACTAACATAGCTTTAAGATTACCAACAAAAATATGGATAATTTATAATCTGAAGTAAATGAATAATAATTACGTGTTTACGCTAACACCTTGCATCATACAGGAGATTCGTCGCCAACGTTCCGTGGCTAAGAAGTCCACAACAATTCTTCCGGCGCCCCCGCCCCCTCAACAGCAGGTTCCTGGCAACCTGGATACTGTCACCAGCAGAGTTGTGGTAAGATACTCATTTTTATCCATAATCTGTCTAGTTATCTTCTTTCAAACCTGCTTAGTAGGTATGGGACAGTAATTTATAATTAATTTATTTAGTAATTTTTCCATGAGAATAAAACACAACTGCTTCACACAAAGCAAAAGTAACGCGTATAGAAAAAAAAAACGATACCAAGCTTTGTACGCAATTCACGCTTTGCGGACTTTTCTCTCCAAGGACTTCTATTGTCGTCTACGTGAGCTTTTAATTTAAAACATCAGACATTATTTTGTAGCGGCAAGCTATGATGCGTTTTTGTCATTCTCCAATAATGTTGTGATTTCAAATTTATTCAAAATTTCAAATTTCAAAATAAAAAAATCAAACTAACTCAATTCAATTCATCCAGATTTGAACTTGAGAAAAAAATTACCGAGCTTAAAAAATCTCAAAAAGTGTTTTTTTTTATACTTAATTGCTTTTATTTCCCAGTACTACACGCCCAAGAATGCAGTCAGACCCTACAAGATGACCCCTCACAGATGTGGTCCGAAATGCAAGCGAAGCGACGTGCTGTCACTAAAGGAGCTGAGGACTTACAACCCGCTAGCTAAACCATTGCTCAGTGGTTGGGAGAGGTTAGTTACGTCATTGGCCCATTACCGTGTGGGCGCGGGCCTCTTCTCAGAATGAGAAGTTTTCAGGCCTTAGTTCATTACACTGGCCTACTGCGGAATGGTAGACAACACACACCATCGAGAACTGTATGGAGCACTCTCAGGTGTGCAGGTTTCCTCACGATGTTTTCCTTCACCGGTAAAACATGGGCAATACCATACAGACCGATTGGACTTTTTGGCGGGAAGTCAAAATAAGCGGAAGCTTTAAATTTTCTCTCCAATAGTTTTAATTTTATTTTCGGATAATTAAGTAAGAAAGGAGTTTCTTTTAATCGATTTTGGTAAGTTTTTGCTCCAAAATGCGGTTGGACAGCGACGGGGATGGCGAGTCCTCAGATCGCAGAAGAAAAATGCCCAAGATTTCCGACATAACAGATGAGGAAAGGTATAAAATGTTTTTTTAAACTAATTATACTAGACTGTTTCTAGAAAATAACTCCAACGTTGACTACACAGTCTATGTTGACTCGAAAGAAAAAGAAAAACTTGGTAACAAAAACCCTATAAAACTTACCAAATTATTCACCGATAATGTGAAAGGAATAACAAGTGTATACCGCATAAATGCCTATAAAGTAGGCATTATTTTAAAAAAAGCAGCTGCAGCTAACAGCTTTCTAAAGTTAGACAACTTTTTAATGAAATATAAACTACGTGCCTTCATTCCCGCTCACTTGGTGGAGAAAGTGGGCATCATCAAATTTGTTCCCACTGACATGTCCAATGAGGAAATTTATAGAAATATTACATCCGATGTAGACGTCATATCAATAAAAAAAATTATGAAGAGGGATGCTGACCGAAAATTAGTTCCCTTGACAACAGTAGCTATCACTTTTTCATCCACAACTTTGCCGAAATATGTTTTTATAAATTTATTTAGATATCAAGTAAATACTTACATTCCACCTCTGGTACAATGTTACAAATGTTTCAAATTCAATCATTCAGCAAAAATATGTAGAGGTGAACAGATGTGTTCATGTGCTGGAAATCATTTATATAAGGAATGTTTGGTAGATACCTTATTGTGCATTAACTGCGGTGGGGCCCACATTGCCATATCTCGGGACTGTCCAATTAAATTGAAGAAATTAGAAGAAAAACGTAATTTAATATTAAACCAACAGAAAACATTTGCCTCTATAGTTAAAGACGATAATAATTTCCCTGCTTTAAAATCCAAGTCTTCACATAAAACTGTAAATACAATTGTAAATAATTCTGACAATGTTGTAAATCCTCCTTTTGTAAATAAAAAAAGTAATGTAGTAGACAAAAAAAATGAAATTGAACAAATTGCTAACAATGAGATTATTTTAAATGCTATAGTTAAGTCCTTAGTAGCATTAGCCAATTCAACTGGATCAGAGCCGATAACTTTAAATAGAATAAAAGATGTTTTTCTATCTAATTTGCTTTAATGGATAGTATTCGATTTAATAACAATTCTTACAATAAGTCATACATCACTATAGCGCATTTTAATATCCAGAGTGCCAATAATAAAAAACCATTATTAATTAACTTCCTTTCTCATAATGATATAGACATTTGTTTGTTGAATGAAACAGGGTTCAGGGAAGGGAGTACTTTCGGTGTTTCAGGCTATGATATTATAAAACAGAATGGTCCTAATGGTTATGGTGGGGTCGCTATTTTAACTAAAAATACTTATAAATACAAAGTGGTTCATACTCCTTATTATGATAATCTTCAAACAGTTGCTATTATCATCAAGACTAGTGTAGGAAATTTGTCTTTACTTAGTGCTTATAGTCCTCCAAGAGGTCGATTAAAATGTAGAAAATTAAAAAAGATAATTGATGATTTGCCCAAGCCTATCATTCTATCAGGTGACTTGAACGCACATCATCTTGCATTTGTTTGCTTGTCATCGAATTCGAGAGGTAATGAAGTATATAATTTATTAGATGAGTGTGATCTTTGCATTTTAAATACAGGGGTTCCAACCACTGTGGGCAATATTCATCATAATCCATCTGCTATAGACATATCTTGTGTGAGTCCTGTTCTAGCTCCACTATGTGACTGGAAAGTGTATGACGATCCAATGGGTAGTTATCACCTTCCAACAATTGTAAATATTCAGACTTCTGTAGAAAAGTATGAGGAAGGTTATCCATCTGAACGCTTCATATATAGCCAAGCTAACTGGTCCAGTTATTTCTCTGAATGTGAAAAAGCATTTGATCATTTAAACTCTACAACAAATAGCTCAATTGATTTATATAACAGCTTTTGTGATATACTGAATAATATTAAGATGCAGCATATTCCGAAAATTGTGAATAAATCATCATATAAAATAAAAAAACCAGTTCCCTGGTGGGACAATGAATGTTCCACAGCAGTCAATAACAGTAAATTAGCATGGATAAATTATACATCCTATCCTACAATAGATAATTATATACATTATAAGAAGGTTGATGCGAAAAAAAAGAAATTGCTCGGTGAGAAAAAGAAACTTGGTTGGAGATTGTTATGTGAAGCATTCAATAGATACACACCTGTTAGCAAGATTTGGAACTACATCCGTAGATTTAAGCGCGTGGCATTTAGAAAACCACCTAAAAATGATGAATGGATCCCCTCTTTTCTTGAAAAATATGCTCCTTTGTCTCCACCTGAAAAAGATATTGACACAATAAGGTTAAAATACATTTTTGAATTAGCTGGAAGCACTGAAGGTCACTTTTTATCTGAACCTTTCACTTTAAGTGAATTCGAAATTGCTCTTAAATCTAGAAAGGACACTACTCCTGGTCTTGATGACATATCCTATAAATTAATTCGTAACCTTCATATTAAAGCAAAACAAGTACTACATAAAATTTACAACTTGTTATGGTTATCAGAATCTGTTCCAGACTCTTGGAAAACTCAGTGTGTGATTCCAATTTTAAAGCCTGAAAAACCTGAAAATGATTGTAATTCATACAGACCGATTTCTCTGTCATCCTGTTTAGGTAAATTATTTGAATGTATGCTAAAATTTAGATTAGAGTACTATAGTGAAAAACATAGCATCTTACCTGAACAACAGTTTGGTTTCCGCAAAGGTAAAAGTGCAGCAGAAAATTTCATGTCTTTTATATCAGATATCAAAAAATCCTTTCATAGCCACACTTATACAGCCTGTGCTTTTCTTGATGTTAGTGGTGCTTTTGATAATGTTAATCCTTCTATACTTATTCAGATTCTAAGTGATATTGGTGTACCAGGGAAAGTCTGTAAATGGATATTCACTTTTTTGTATGATAGGGTAATGTATGTTAAATATAATAATATTTTACATGGACCTAGGCATGTGTATAAAGGAACAATGCAGGGTTCTACTATTTCTCCGTTGTTATATAATTTATATACTTCACAAATTAATGGATATTTAACGGAACCCTCTGTTAAGTGTTTATTGTTTGCTGATGATATTGTTGTTTATAGTGTAAATAAAGATGTAAATAAGGCCATAAGTAACTTGAACAAGGGATTACATCAAGTACATAGATTTTACAACAGTTTAAAACTAAATATTAATGTCAGCAAAAGTGGTGCTATGTTATTTACCAAAAAAGTCATTAAACTTGATGAAATTCCTTCAATTTATTTTAATAATAATTTGTTAATTTGGTTATACGAAAAGAAATTTCTTGGTATATGTCTAGATATTAAATTAACTTTTGAAAGTCATATCAACAACATTTTAAGAAATGCCAGCAAAGGATTAAATATTTTGCATTCTTTAGCTGGTATTCATTGGGGTTCAGATCCAAAAATTTTGACTATGCTATATAAGAGTATTGTTAGGAGCCATTTTGATTAAAGTTCTTTAGCTTATATGAATGCAAATATTAGCTATCTCAGAAAACTGGACATTTTACAAAATAAAGCTCTTAGAATTATCACTGGAGCCATGTGTTCAACACCAATAAATGCAATGGAATCTGAATCAGGTATACTACCACTAAAGTTAAGACGTTTACAGATTGCAGAAAAATTTAGTCTTAAATTACTGGCTACTAACAATTCATTTGTTTTAAACAGGATTTTACCAAAACAGGACCTTCAAATGACCTTAACTAATAATGTCAATATAAATGCTCAACAGCTTGTGTCTGGACATTTACCAGAAGTTTTATGTATAACGTTAAATATCAAAACTATAAGCAATAATGTACACTTCTCAAATTTTTTACCATTATATTCAATTGATTTCAACTGTTTAAATGGTGATTTAATTGTCATTAATTTTGAAAAGGTTTCTAGCCAGTCTGAATTTTTAGAGTACCTACACAGTCAACCAAATGTTTATAAATTGTATACAGATGGATCAAAAGTTTTGGATAAAGTTACTTCAGCATATTATGATCCACAAGTAAAAAAAACTAAATGTTTTAAATTATTAGTATTTTTACAGCTGAATGCTACGCAATTTATAGAGCATTATTGTATGTAAATTCTGTAAATAGTTAAAAAGCTAAAATTTTAATTATATCAGATTGTAAAAGTGTTTTGTTAGCTTTAGAAAATAATTCTTTTACACATAATTTAAATTATATTTTGTTTAACATTAGGCAAACTTTATTAGAGTTAAGTCAAAGAGGCAAATGTGTTAAATTTAAATGGGTACCTTCTCACTGTGGTATCTCTGGAAATGAAGTGGTGGACAGAGCAACTCGAGGAGTTTGTGATGAAGATCACTCTGTTTTACTTATAGTTCCTTTTACAGACTATTATGAAAAGTTATCTAGGAACCTAAAAATACTGTGGCATGAATATTGGAAAATTATAAGCCAAGAAAAAGGCAAATTGTTCGCGACAACCCTAAAAATGTGCGCGGCAACCCTGTTTCAGTGTCGTTTTTTCTACTGAAAGACAGTAAAATCGCGAGTGAAAATTTCGTAAGTCAAAAGACGATTTAGAGACAATAATACAGAAATATTTAAGTGATTAGTACCGTAATGCGTAATACAGTAGATTCAGTGTGTTTATTAACCTAAATTCAGTGTTAGTGCTGAAACACGTAAGTTTTCATGATATTTTATGTGCTTAATAGTCAAAATAGTGAATTTCATAGTTTTTCGTAGAACGCATTTGACCCATGCAAATGGCAGGGAACAAGTTGCGCGGAGTGCGCGTCTCGAGCGAGGGCGCTGCCTCCAGTATATTTTTTAATTACTAGTACAGAATCGTAACTATGCACTTCATGAAAACTTATATCTTTATTATTTAAGTAAATATCAGTGTAATCTTTCAGGTATAGCGTTGTTTATGTTCGTTCTATATAGATTTATCCATTTATGTAGCATTTTAGCAGTTTCATAGTAAAATAACCGTTTTATATAGAAAATTAAATTTAAAAATACAGTTTTTATAAGAAATACATAACCTTTTATAGTAAATGAAACGTAAATAGAAGGCACATAGTAAATAACGCTATATACTGCAAATATTATGTAAATTTGTAAGTTATTTAATAGTTTTAACAATGTTTTAGAGTCATGAAATTTGTAAGTTTTAATTGTGAAATTAAACATAGTAAAATAATAGGTAAGTATGTGTATTGCCACCTACGGCTAGACAATGCATATATCTATAGTATACTATCAATAGAAAAACATTATCTTCAATAAATTTTGTCTGGGTTCGATAAGAAAAATGTAAACAAACCGATAAAAAATGTATGAAAAATTCACCCGTTTGGTGGAATATGTGTACCTAGCCTAGTTTACATCAAATAAACACTTTTATTATTGTTTTTTATTTAAAGCCAAAATGGTCGTGCAGGGGATACCGTATAGTAAATAGTCCCAACCCCAATAACAAAAAAGTTATTAAGGGTGAAAGTAATAAAAATCCCCTGACACGGCCAATTTTGCATAGAAAACCTTAATCTATGGATAATCTATGACACCTAGAATGATGAGTCATAGATCATTAGATAGCCTAGATTTTTGCCTATCCATAGGTTTTGGTTGCATAAAACAAACACAGATAGATACATAGATATAGACAGAAATGTAAAAATAAATAGAATAAATAAAGTTGTAAATGGCTTGAGGCGCCTGCGGCTCTCGTGCCGGTAAAGTTTAGTGCCGCGTTAGTAAACGCATTTTTCAACAGAATTCGTAGCAAATCTACCATATAGTCAAGCCTTCAAATCAAATGGAGTAAGCAGAGGCCTCAAGCTCTTCATGAACAGTCAAGTCGGTGTTTTCATTTCCTGAAAAATTCTCCCGGTGTTCCCGAAATAGTCCTTCAGTTCGGCGTGGGAAGTCAACCTATAGGTACAGGGCGTCAGCGGCTCATACACACGGTATCGAGTTCCGCCCGTCCGGTACACAAATGGTACACAAAAATTCAGGAGGTCCCGCCGCTAAGACACCAGGGTCTTAGCGGCGGGACCTCCTGAATTTTTGTGTACCATTTGCCTTTTTCTTCAAATTCAAAAGTTTAACTTTGAACGTTTAGTTTTAGTCTCTGAGTTACAGAGTGTACGTGACAAAGAAGTGCCGAAAGAATTGCAAACAATTTTATCAGAATCTTCGTATTTTAAACCTTTATATAAATTTATTGTTAATACTGTAGGAAAATTGTAATACCTAATTGATGTTTCTATTTAAGTTAGGCTTTAAGGACTTGTATCCAAGGCCGTTAAATAAATTAAAAAAAAAAACAGACCGATTGCTGATCAATTTGATCTGTTGTCAAATCTAATGTCAGCTCCTGTGATTGGCCGGCAAAAACCATAACAACCAATCACATCGCTTGACCTGAGATTTGACAGCTGATTAGTAAATTTTTGCGTTGATCAGCTTTTCGGAAATTGGGTGTAAGGCTTCCTAATACAACGCGATTGCGCGTTCATCGCAAATTCGCTCGAAATTTGTTCGTCTGAACCCATGATTTAACGTACAAGGATTGAATAGGTGTCCTAATCGACATTCGCGCGATGGAATCGTGCGATTAAAATGATTGATTACTTGTTCCCGCGAACTTAGTTCGTACCATGGTATAATAAGATGTTTCACCAGGTATTCTCTTCCCGCGATGACAGCGCGATGCCTCCAAGCTACGTCACGATCTGTGTTGCTATTGATTGATATCTTCAATATATTTAAGGAGATTTTTGTTCATACTGAATATAAAATAATTCCTAACTAGCCTATTTGTTGTGTCGTGTTATTCATCTAATTATTTATTAAACGAAACTGTATAAAATTACTAGTTCAAAAGTGATTCTTTGTAGAAGCAAGTAAATGAAAAAATGCATTTTGCTCGGGTAATTTATTTTCACAAAGTGGCAGCACATCAAACTGACAAGTGTCACGCTAACAGCCCGCTATTGGCTCCACGGCCGATGACGTAGTACGGAGGCAATCACGTGACCTAGCTGTCACGGGAAGAGAGTACCTGGTGAAACGTCTTATTATACCATGGTTCGTACGAATGCGCGGTCAAACATACTGATACTGAACAGGTGTCTTAGCAAACATTCGCGAGATCATCGCATCTGTACCGATCAATGCAAGGTGACGAGTGACATGATGTGACCATCCTATTAGAACATTCGATCCTCGTTTTCGCACGAACGTGCGATGATGACATTGCGTATTCGCGCGATAATCGCGACGACGTTTAACGGGGACATGATGTTGTGCCTAAAACCTATTTTCCATATTGTTCCAGACAAATAGTCCGCTTCAAAGGCCACAAAGAAGTAATGTACCGCGCTCCCTGCGGGCGACGCCTGCGCTGCATGAGAGAACTACACAAATATCTCCGATCCATAGACAGCGATCTGCCCGTAGATCTGTTCGACTTCCATCACTCTACACACTGTCTAGCAGAGTTCGTGCTTAACAAGTGTCTCGTGGGGAAGAAAGTAAGTCACTTAAACATAGACATAAACACATAGACAGCGATCTGCCCGTAGATCTGTTCGACTTCCAACATTCTACACACTGTCTAGCAGAGTTCGTGCTTAACAAGTGTCTCGTGGGGAAGAAAGTAAGTCACTTGAAGATATACATAGACACATAGACAGCGATCTGCCCGTAGATCTGTTCGACTTCCATCACTCTACACACTGTCTGGCAGAGTTCGTGCTTAACAAGTGTCTCGTGGGGAAGAAATTAAGTTAATTCTGTAAGGTATAATAATGGCGAAACGAGCTGAAGGGCCACCCGATAACTTTGCCCATAACAACTGCAACACCACCTAAGTTGTTGTCTAAATTATATTGCAAGTCGCGTTTGACAAACTGAGACATGAAGATGGAAAGTCTCATGTGATTGTAATGTCCCCGGCACACGTACCACGAGCACCGGAACACAGCAATGCAAGCGTCACTGTTTAACTGCAGAAATAGCACTATCCCATCTCTTCTCGTGAGTGTCGTAAAAGGCTACTAAAAAAAGTTGGAAGTTCTTTCTAGATAAAATTTTGGCAGAATCATCTCATTAGTATTTTATCTATAACTATAATAGTATATTATTATATATATTTAGTACTTATTGTATGTTATATATATATATACCTATGTATGTTTATCTATTGTTTTAGTGGTAATTTATTTCTCATCTTGTTTTGTGTCGCGAATCAATATTGCACCTGCCTTGTCATCTCTGTATCACCCTAAGGTTGACTGGGAGAGAATGCCTAAGGCATTAAGTCCGCCAATGTACACATGTTGCATGAAGTTTAAATAAATGAATACTAAGGGGTTCACCAGGGGATGGGCAGCAGCATTCTCAGAGTATTTATTCAACCAACTGCGATCGCCAACCCGCCTGCCAAGCGTGGCGATTATGGCATATCCCTCCCTTTTGGGAGGCTTATGTCCAGCAGTGGACGTCTTTTGGCTGAAATGATGATGATGAAACACTACAAAATTCATGCGTTAAAAATATTTTTGTGCTTTTTAACGCAAGAATTTTGTAGTCTTAGAACTAGCTGTTCTTAAATAAAGTTCCTTTTGTTTCCTGGTAGATGTAAGTAGTAGTTTCTAAGTTGTATACTAACCAAATGGACTTACAGACTGAAATAAAAGATTTTTACCACGACCACGAAATGCTGCAAAGCTTTCGAAACGTCAGGGAAACCAATTTAAATAATATACGCGATTTAATCCGGTTAAACCTTGTTTTATTATAAAAGATTATTAATTAATTTATTATTTAAAAACAAGGGTTCTTATCCTAAAACAAAGGAATTTCTTATGTATATATTTACAAAAAAAAAAAAGTATATAAGTATTATATCCATTGTCTAGTACCCATATCACAAGCTCTGCTTAGTTTGGGACTAGATGGTGCTGTGTAAAAATGTCCCGAAGATATTTATTATTATTAAGTTTGACCGTGGTGTGTCTGTGTCACCGTAGTTCCCAAACGGTTGGACTGATTTCAATGCTGTTTCTTTCTTTCTCAGGACCTATCCCACGGCAAGGAGAACGTCCCAGTCCCATGCGTGAACTACTACGACGAGTCGCTTCCGGAGTTCTGCTCTTACAACACCGAGCGCACCCCCACTGCTGGGGTCCCGCTCAACCTGGACCCTGAGTTTCTGTGCGGCTGTGACTGTACCGATGACTGCCAGGTCAGGAATAATTGAAATAATAATAAAAACGCGTGTGGCCAGGGGACCCCCCCCCCCGTCAGGTTTTTCTAGTATTAGGTTATTTTAGTATTCTGTTGCTCTGAGATTCTACCATATTCTTAAATAATTGTCCCTTGTAAACAAAAAAAATGGATAAATCCAGTGATGCTGTGTATAGTAGTATTATCTGGGTGTCAGGGAAACGCTCCCGAAACTGAAAGGCTATTATTATACTACCTAAACACAATCGAACACCAATAACCATTAGCCTTATACTCATTGTTTTAGTGATTTGGTATTTTGCAAACCCGCAATGTAAAGCGTACAAAACTCGGGATCAATGCCGCGCGTACCTAGCCTACCTACGCTCGCTACGACACGGACTATGTATGCGAGCGGATGTCGTTCACCCCCTAGCGCCAGCTGATATTTTATTTGAATTAAAGGGCGAACTTTAAAAAAATAAGCAAATAAATGGGGTTTTTTTGCAAATCAGTTTTATATAACTGCCCAAAGCTGGTTAGGAATGAAAAATGCAAAAAAAAGTATGAACAAATCTAAAAAAACAATCGCATTTTTTTGTGGTTTTGTATCAGAAATCACCAGCACTATCACCTATCTTCGTTTTCGGAAGCGTTTCTCTTACACCCAGTATATTAGTATTCATGTAGTTGGAGCAATATTTCCATACCATTACGATCAATATGTAATTGACCGTACCAAAAATATCCTTTTTTTTAGGATAAGTCAAAATGCGCTTGCTGGAAAATGACGCTAGAGGGCGCTCGCACTATTGGACTAACTAGCGCAAGCGTAGGCTACGTGTACAGAAGACTGCCTGAGCCGCTACCTTCTGGAATATACGAGTGTAATTCGAGGTTAGTCATTATACAACGTGTTATTGAAATAACTGAACCTCTTAAGGGGTCATTGTACTCATCAGTATGAGCAACTTTTACTATGGGACCAACACTGAAATCGTGAAATATCAGCTGTACTGACCTAAGAAACCTATGGACTATTTGCCTATTTGGTGCAGCCGCGGGGCACACAATTATACTTTTCGGAGTCTATATTGATTAAAACTGTATATTATTGTTATTGTGTGTGTTGTGTGGCTGTAGTAAATAAACCTTTTTTCTTTCTTTCTTTCTTTGACTAGAAATATCTACGAAAAACGCGTGGCATAAAACAGACGTCTGTGTGCTATATTTACTATAGCTGGGCCCGTAAAGTGGCGAACATTGCAAGGGATGTCAGTAATCGAAACTTGTAATATTCCATATTACAATTGACCGGACAGTCAAGCACCGAATTAACACAGGATGGTTGAAATGGCGGCAGGTCACGGGAACTACATGTGACTCCCGAATTCCTCTTAAACTGAAGGGGAAAATCTATAAGACCATAAGACCTGCTGTCCTGTATGGATCGGAATGTTGGGCTACGAAAGGAATTAATGAAAGGCAAGTGCATGCAGCTGAGATGAGAATGTTAAGAGGAATGTGTGGTGTAACGAGAATGGATAGGATAAGGAATGAATATGTAAGAGGGAGTCTGAAAGTAGCGCCAGTGACAGAGAAGTTAAGTAGCAACAGACTATCATGGTATGGACATGTGATGAGGAGGAATGGGGAGCATGTGACGAGGAAAGTTTTAAGTATGAATGTTGATGGCTATAAGAAAAGAGGGAGACCGAAGAAAATATGGATGGATTGTGTGAAAGATGATATGAATAGAAAGAAAGTAAACACAGAGATGACGGCTGATAGAGATGTATGGAAGAAAAAAACATGCTGCGCCGACCCCAAATAAATTGGGATAAGGGCAGGAGGATGATGATGATTTTCATTACTTGTTGTCCATAGCACAAACAATAATGGAGAATTTCTAGTCCATAGGTTTCATAGGTCAGTGGTCGACAATGATAATAATGACCTATAGAACAGTGTTGCAAGAATCAATAATTAATGTGGCTTGCAATTTTATTTTTTGATTTAGAATTATTTTAAAAATTAATAACAATAGAAGGGTGCTTAAAACAATACAATAATATACAAAGGCTCCTTAATTTATGTAGTTTTGAATTTTAGCCCATCCTCCATTTAAAAATATAACATGTCCTTTACATTTTGTTCGCAGATGTAAATGTAAGCATACATGTTTGAACCGAGTTGCGCAACAACCGCTACAATTAAAATTACAGGTAAGTCTAACAACTTTTACTATGGGACCAACCCTGAAATCGCGAAAAAATATCAGCTGTTCCCTACTAAATCACCGATGTCGCTCGACAAAATATAAGGATCAGCTGATTTTTTTTCTCGATTTCTGGGTTGGTCCCATAGTAAAAGTTGTTCGATAGCATCCCCTGAATAAGCTCTTCAAATATAACCACGCATTTCTGATACATGCATGTTTATTTTTTAACAAAGTGTCTTTGTTAGTTTTGTCAAATAAATGTCCTTATCTCTTTACCTTGATAAAACATAACTCCTCTCAACTCAGATTATACTTCTCGAGAAACACTGACGCCGGCAATGAATTACACTCTTTAGCGGTACGCATGATAAAGCTTGTCACGTCGTGGTCTCGGTGAGGGTAGCTCAGACAGGAGTAGGAGATGTAGTAGCCCGGAGACAGCGGAGGCACACAGACAGGAGGCTCGGAGGGTCGAAGGTTCGGAGGCTTGACACGGTGACACACGGGAACTTGGAGAACAGGAACTAGTGGTACAGGAACTGGTAGTCAGGAACTGCAGGAACGGAACTCTGAGGTACGGAGGGTACAGAGGGTCGGTAGTATGGAGGGTCGGAGGAGTGGTAGGTAAACTCCGACGGGGAGTTGCTGCTAATACATTGCGCGAGCTCTAGCTGGAGGCAGGAACCAGGTAGGTAGGAGGTAGGTCGGAACAAACACAATAAAACACAAGCAGGAACGTTTTTGGAATATTGTATCTTGCAGATTGGATAACACTGATATAAATATACTGTACTGATTATGTAAAATAATATATATAAAAAAAGACGTGTGGCACTCGGAGACTGCCGCGGTAAAGCTATTGCATAGCATTTTTTATCAACTATTAGTAACGCCGATACAACCAATGCCACCTAGAGGCGATTTGCAGAACTAAAGAGACAAGCGTGATATTTCAAAAAGTCATTAAAAGTTCTGCCATTCATCGATAGATGGCAAAACTAAAAAGTATCACCGCTGTGCCGGTCGGAGTGGGGGGTGTTAGGTTATTTTCGTTACGGAATTTCAGGATTCGGTCTCCACGCTCAAGGCCCGCGATAGAAGCTATTTCAATTTCAATTTCTTTATTTGCTTAAATGTGGTATATACAGATGTCAGGTACAATTTTATTGAGTACGGCACATTTACCATAAATAGCATGCAAATGATAGATGAATCTGAATTTAAAGTCACAAAACACTAAAACATTCATAATTACTGACAAGAGTTACATTAAAAGCGCAGTAACGCCGATACAACCAATGCCACCTAGAGGCGATTTGCAGAACTAAAGAGACAAGCGTGATATTTCAAAAAGTCATTAAAAGTTCTGCTATTCATTGATAGATGGCAAAACTAAAAAGTATCACCGCTGTGCCGGTCGGAGTGGGGGGTGTTAGGTTATTTTCGTTACGGAATTTCTGGATTCGGTCTCTACGCTCAAGGTCCGCGATAGAAGCTATGCAATAGCTTAAAAACTGTGTTATTGGTCGGGCACGTCCATGCTCGGCCGAGTCCGATATAAGTCTATTGTTTTAAGTGAAAAATAGAAAATTATGGAAGAATTTTAAATTTTGAATTTGGATAGGTAAAGTTATAAAGTGGCCAGGAAATCCAAATAAGGTGGTGAGCAGCGTAACGGGTTGAACCTCGTTACAAGCTATTAGCAAATCAGTTCGTGCGTAAGGGTGGAATGTTTACCATATAACGGAGGCGCAACGCCATGCGTCTGGTCGTCCGATGATGGAAAGGGCTTGGGGGAATTGGATCCTCCAATTCCAACGCACACTCGTCGAAATGCATCCGATAAAAACTGATAGGCTAGCAACTTTGCGCCGATGCTCGAGACTTTGTAGTTTGGCATCGACCAGTGCATCGTCCGGATATTTCATAAGTGTGTTTTGTTACAGGTGTTTAAAACTCTGAACCGTGGATGGGGTATCCGGGCACTGAACGACGTACCAAAGGGTTCGTTTCTGTGCGTGTATGCGGGTAATCTGCTCACTGATGCTACTGCAAATCTGGTAAGATGTAAACTTAATTTTAAAATGGTTCTACTGCATCTTCTTTTAAATCGGCATGAACTAGAATAAAAATAAATACATATGGACTGTTGATTTAATAACCTGCAAAAGGACATTGCCATAGTTCCATAGTGCTCAGCCTTGGGAAGTTACGAATAAAAGATGATAACCATATAAAATTCGATGAAGGCAATGCGTTGCAGTCTATTTTAATAAACGGACAGTACTCCACGATGTTTATTCATTAAAATATTAACTATTTTGAGGTTATGTTTTGCTTACAAAACTATGTCAAACAAAATTTTTTGCGAGTTAAGTGAACTATTCGATTAATAGAATCGAATAGTTCACTTAACTCGCAAATTGCAAAAATTTATATTGTACTGAAAAATTTACTTTGGAATTTTAGATTGACACTTGCAATATGATTGTTTTATTATCACTGACATTTACAATGTTTAATTTTTCATCATTTGACATCAAAAAGATTTTTTATTTATTTTTGTAATTCTATTTTTTTAATCAATGATAATAGTATGATTGTAGTAATTTCCTTTAGATCCATTTGTACACCGTCAAGATAGGACATAGAGATACATTAGATTATATTTAACACCTATTTGATTTTACCTATTTTCACAAATAAATGATTTGAATTTGAATTCGTGCATGAATTATATCAATTACATGCGCCCCACGTTTTAATTTTTCGCTTATTTCTTGTTTTATCATAACATGATCGCTACTTAGACTCCAACTTACCCACTTATTCGCAGGACGGTTTGAATGAAGGCGACGAATATTTAGCAGAGTTGGACTACATAGAAGTAGTGGAACAAATGAAAGAAGGATACGAGGAAGATATACCGGAGGCCGACAAGAAATTAGACAAGGTATGGCATTACAATAAATACCGCAGTGTCTCAAGACGAAAATCTTTGACCAGTGTGTGTTGCCACTAATTACTTACGGTACTGAAACGTGGTCGCTCACAATGGGCCTGATAAGAAGGCTCAAAGTCACTCAAAGGGCAATGGAGAGGGCTATGCTCGGAGTGTCCCTGCGTGATCGAATCAGAAATAAGGAGATTCGCAGGAGAACGAAAGTAACCGACATAGCCCGAAGAATTGCCAAACTTAAGTGGCAGTGGGCGGGGCACATTGCTCGCAGAACGGATGACCGATGGGGCAGTAAAGTTCTGGAGTGGCGACCGCGTACTGGAAGGCGCAGCGTGGGTAGGCCCCCCACAAGGTGGACCGACGACCTGGTGAAGGTCGCGGGAATCCGCTGGATGCGGAAGGTACAGGACCGGTCGTTGTGGCGATGCTTGTGGGAGGCCTATGTCCAGCAGTGGACGTCTTTCGGCTGAAATGATGATGATGATGTCATTACAATCACAAACTCTGACTCTGAATCTGACTAAGGACATCCAATTTTTTTTTTTTTTTTTACCAAAAACGGAATTTATTTTTGCCCTAAAACACCAATATTCCGCTAAGGAGTGGAATTCCTTGCTTCTGTGTTTCTCGATAAGTATAATCTGCGGTACTATTCACAAAAGTTAGAAAAGTTTCCGTTTCCGAAGTGAAATTTGACCAGCAAACGAAATAAAACGACCACGTCATGCGACCTCGAACGGTGCTTAGTATTCAAAACATCAGAAAAAATAATTTTAATAATAATACGCGATGTAATCCGGTTAAACTTATTTATTGCCGATGTCATCTAGTTTTTATAAACAACCGACTTGTAATGCAGAATAAATGATTTGTATTTGTATTAAAAAACAAAACGATTTGAGAATCGAACGGATTCGGAAACGCTATTCATAGTTATTTAATTTTACATCGAGTGCTTTCCGACAACAAATGGCTCACGGAAGAGTTTCCGTAAATTTTACGTTGCGTTTCCGAATCCGTTCGTTTCTCAAATCGTTTTGTTTCTTATTAAAACAAGTTTAACCGGATTACATCGCGTATTATTATTAAAATTTTTTTTTTTTTTTTTTTTTTTAAATTGGGTTTCCTGACGTTTTGAATGCTTTGCAGCGTTCGTGGTCGCATGTAGTGGTCGTTTTTTTTCGTTTGCTGGTCAAATTTCACTTCGAAAACGGAATCTTTTTGACCACTAAAATTCCACCAAAGCGGATAAGAGCGGAGGTCTTTCGACTAACCAATAGGATTGCGTTATTTTCACTTGTCAACGCCTAGCTACAACGCAATTCTATATCTAACGCAATCCTATTGGTGGCTTGCGACACATCTCTTCTCTCCGCTTTGGTGGAGTCCAGGCCTAACCATAATATCGTTTTTTTTTTAGAAAATAACAGATAATGGCACTTCAAATTACCAAGCTCTATCTCTACCTTAGATTGGATGAAATATAGAACGTATGATTTTTTTACCGTAAATACTAACTAAAAAATTTGTGGTACAGCCAAGCCGTCGCCGATAAATGTGATCTTAACAGATCAGAAATAGAGTATAAATTGCCTTGGATTTGCTGGGACATTTTCGTCCCAGGGGTATTAACGATTGGCTGGGTAAAAACCCCAGTCCCAGCGGGTTCAGACAGGTTAAAGCTCTCAGTTTTTGGTTAGAAATGAATGATGCCCTACAAATTAACATTAGTTATGTACACTGAAAGTTTACCCTCAGTTTTATTTGCTCTATCACTCAAAGGTTTCCTGGCAGAAAACTCAATTATGAGTTTAGCTCGCCATTGTACATGTAATTTCATGACTATTATGTATTGTTGTGATTTTCTTGTGTGCAATAAAGAATAACAATGCCCTTTGGACACCTATATCATCAGTATAACAACATAACATCACGCCTGTATTTCCCCCAAGGGGTAGGCAGTGGTGTAATAATACACCCACATTTCGCCAGTTATGTTATAGTCCCATGTAATAGGGGGCGAGCCTATTGCCATTGACCGGGCACAAATCCAGACTCCGGGCTGCTACTGAGAATTTACTAATGAAAAAACCCAATAACACTTTGCCCGGCCCGGGAATCGAACCCAGGACCCCACTCTCAGCTGTCGTGCTTGCAACCACTAGACCAACGAGGCAGTCATCAGTATAATTCTCACAAATTCTCGTCAAACATACCAAAGATTCTCTTCACAAACGATTATTCATTCCAGAAAAAAGAAGAAGAAGAAGACGAGGAAGAAGAGCCTTCGTCGTCAGAAGAAGACGACACCGCCTCCAAGACTGACAAGGAAGACGATGACTTTAGACCCGGATATATTGGACTGGGCGTTCAGGAGTTCAGGTAAGCATGCAGCTTATCATAAATAATGTTCTCCCAGCCGAATTTCGGCCACGGCGGCCAATCTCAACGGATACTAGCCATCTGCGCGGGACATAATACAGTCAGTGGTCTCGAACCTACCAATTTTTCGGTATTTCTACTGATAGAAGAAAGTAGAAGTAGGCTATGATAGTAGGCATTTATGGAAATGTTTCATTTTTAAAAGTTTTTTTTTATGAAAGGATTCACTAATGGTTATTTCAATAATCTCCAACACATAATATTATGAAACAATTTGTTTAATTGTGTGGTGAACTCTGTAAGTTTCTAATAAATTACAAGGATATCGAAGATTTAAAATTTAAAAATTCGATTAAATGTAATTTTTTACATATTATACCGATTCTAGGTACAAATATACCGATTTTTGGGGGCAGATCTACCGATTTTCTATTTTGACGTTCGAGACCACTGATTATAGTGCACAAGTGTGTGCGCAAACACAGGTGCACTCTCTATTCCCTCACTCTCGTAATCCGATGGGACGGCAATTCGACACGACCGGAGCTCTCTCCAGTCGTGTCGGGCCAGCCATCAGGCGCAGGACCGACGGCTTTACGTGCTCTCCAAGGCACGGGGGTGTAGCATTTCCAACTTCCTGACTCCGGGCTGCTATTGAGAAATTTTCTTGACAGAAAAATACCAATACCAACTACACACCGACTTGTTGGGAAAACCGGCTTTTCAGCATGTTTTCTAAGCGGCAAAAGTAGACGAATATTCAGCATTTATTTTAGGCACTTAAAATAAAGGACATAAAAAAAACTACAAAGTAATTTGTAATGTGTGGCGTTTGGTATTAAATAAGGAGACGTGCTTGTTGGTTGAATAACTATATTGTACTCAAATAAATAATACTAAACTTATATATTAATACAGTGAACAGGGTAAGGCTAGTTACACACAACACCTCCCCCGTTTTTTTAGAAAAGAAAAAAAAAACATTATTTTTTTCTGACAAAACTAAAAAAATCAAAATTGGCATGAAATTATTAGACTTTTAAAACTCCAAAGAAAAGAAAAAAAAAAAAAAATCAAATGAAATAATTTTGGTATTGATAAACTAACAAACATAGTACAGAATTATTATAATAACAAAGTGTTCATAAAAGTTGATGTGTTTTAATTTGTTATTGATATTTCGACAAAAAGTTGAACTCAAATATTTCTGAATAGTAATAAATAAATAAATATCTTCGGGACATTTTTACACATCACCATCTAGTCCCAAACTAAGCAGAGCTTGTGGTATGGGTACTAGACAATGGATATAATACTTATATACTTTTTTTTTTTTGTAAATACATACTTATAATACATAAGAAACAACCAATAACAAGTAATAATAATATGTTTCAAACGACTCTTTGTAGATACATTTTTTTTTTATAAATCTTATCTAAAGAAAAAATTTGGTATTTAAACAAACATATCGATAAATCCTGGCAGGGTCGCCATTTAAAGGTGTGGCTTTACGTGTTGAATCAAAGACGTATATCTCACGAATGTTGTTATAATAATGCTCATTACAGAATATACAGGGTGTCAGGGAAACGCTTCCGAAAACGAAGACAGGTGATAGTGCAGGTGATTACTGATACGAAACCACGAAAAAAAATGCGATTCTTTTTATAGATTTTTCATTTTTTTTTTTGCATTTTTCATTATGTATGAGTTTTATTTAACTGTCCATAGCTGGTTATGTATGAAAAATGCAAAAAAATATATATGAAAAAATCTAAAAAAAGAATCGCATTTATTTTTCGTGGTTTCGTATCAGTAATCACCAGCACCTATCCTCGTTTTCGGAAGCGTTCCCCTTACACCCAGTATAGGGGGAAGGCGCGTCACACACTACAAATTATTTGTATTAGTTTTAACGCATATACGCATGCGAAGCGAAATTAAAGATATAATCTAGAAATTAATGGAAATTTAATTCGATACCACGAGCAGTGTTCACGGTAGCTTAGTGGCTAAGGCACTGGCGTACTGAGCCAGAAGTCACAGGTTCGAATCCTGCTTGCGAGCGATTTTTTCTTTCCACAATTCATTCTCCTAAGATACAGGATATCCTAGTTTAGGAGGCAGGGTTTCACTAATTGCTCATACCTTTTGACTGTTGTATCCTGGTTGTAAAAATGTTTATTGTTTGTATTGCAACTATTTCTGTGTATACCATAATAACTCAGTGTTCTACAAAAGGTTTTTAATGAATAAATAATTTATTATTAATATCTTTACTACAAAGTAATTCAATCAGCACTAACAAGATTTGATTTAGATTGATTCCTGGCCGAATCAACTGCTTTTTCAAAAACCAAAAAATTGCGTTTTTTTGTTTTCTCCAAAACCGAGCTCACGACTCCTTTGACGACTTTTCTCTATACCTTATAGTTTCAGATTTGGCCCTCCAGCACTATTTTCAAAACTCACTGTATAGCAAGATTAATTAGACGAAATTCTAAACTCTGCTTATTTTTACAGCAAACGGCTTCGTAAACGTGAAAAATCGAAAAAAGATAAAGCAGCAGCTAATGGAAAAGGAAAGGAAACCAAAGAAGCGAACGCTGAGGACGATTGTATTACTATTAGTGATGATGAAGAAGGTATGTACGAATAATTCAGTTATTAAAAAAGCGACATCTATCTCGCACTACGCGAACTACAACTGCCGTACAAGATGACGTCACAAATCCTGAGTGGAGCCCCGCTACCAACCTGCTGACTGGCTAATCTTTTTCCCACGGTAAGCTATCATCATAATAGCTCATGTCGACACGATAGAAGAAGAAGAATTAACAATTAGGAATGTGTCGTTCGCGATTGACCGAATCAAATGACCCGGGTCGTGAACACTTCGCGAACGATCGGGTCCCTACGAAAATAAGCGATGTAACCATCAAGAAATTAACAAACACATGTTAAATGCATACCCTTAAATGCATATTGTTGCCAATTGTCTACATTCATTTTCACGTAAATTTATTCAAAAACCTAAAGTCTGTATTATTAATTGCGTTCAATTTTATTAATTCAAAACAAAACATCATGCAATTAAATGTAAAAGTAATAAAAAACCTATCTTATAGTGAAGATATTAAGGTCTATATTTGAAAAGTGAGCTGTAAAGTGTTTACTCAGTCACAATCCGATCTGAGAACCGTTCACATGAACTACTGGCTACTGATTGATTTAAATATACGGATTGATTGAGCTATTGAATCATGTGCTTGGATCGTGAGTGAACCAAATAGGTAGGTATCTACCTACTTTCCGCGCGCCAAACTATCAATCGATTGAACGGGTCGTAAGATCCGGGTCATTTTCTCAACAGGTCAGTATTGATCTGGATCTCCAAAATTGAACGAACGACACATAGTAACAATTGAAATTCAACCTTATTTGGTTCTACATACGACTGAAATTTTAATAGCGAAATGAAACTTCATTTATATCTCTCTACCCTGTATACTAATTGTTTTGTTAGACTGTACTAAATCCATAAATTTTGTTCAACAGTGAGAGAGCCTTCAAGATTCAATGTCCAAGCTGGCATGAGAGCTAATGAATTTATTTCTAAATACCAGTAAGTAAAAATATTGTATTTAGACATTTTTAGACAAAAACTGTGGCGTTACCGTTAAAAATAAGTTTTTTTTTATATATTATGGGATAGCGAAACGAGCTAAAGGCCCACCTGATGTTAAGCGGTTACCTTTGCCCATCACAACTGCAATACCACCTTGGCTGCCTAAATGGTACCGCAAGTCGGTTCGCCAAACTGAGACATGAAGATGGAAAGTTCGATCACAATCCAATACCAATGTTAAAAAGTGACAAGAATACGTATTTTTCATAAAAAATATACAAACATAACACAACATAACATCACGCCTGTATTTCCCCGAAGGGGTAGGCAGAAGTGTAATAGTACACCCACATTTCGCCAGTTATGTTATAGTCCCATGTAATAGGAGGCGAGCCTATTGCCACCGACCGGGCACAAATCCAGACTCCAGGCTGCTACTGAGAATTTCCTAATGAAAAAACCCAACAACAGCCCGACCCGGGAATCAAACCCAGGACCCCCCGATCAACAGTCGCGCTTGCAAACACTAGACCAACGAGGCAGTCGAAAAAAAAAAACATAACATAACATCACGCCTGTATTTCCCCGAAGGGGTAGGCAGAGGTGTAATACACCATACACAATTTCAATTCTAAGCATGGTATAATAAGATGTTTCACCAGGTACTCTCTTCCCGTGACAGCTAGGTCACGTGATTGCCTCCGTACTACGTCATCGGCCGTGGAGCCAATAGCGGGCTGTTAGCGTGACACTTGTCAGTTTGATGTGCTGCCACTTTGTGAAAATAAATTACCCGAGCAAAATGCATTTTTTCATTTACTTTCTTCTATAAAGAAGCACATTTGAACTAGTAATTTTATACAGTATCCATTAATAACTAATTTGATACACGAGATAATAAATAGTTAGGCTAGTTAGGAATTTATTTTATATTCATTATGAACAAAAATCTCCTTAAATATATTGAAGATATCAATCAATGGCAGCACTGATCGTGACGTAGCTTGGAGGCATCGCGCTGTCATTGCGGGAAGAGAATACCTGGTGAAACATCTTATTATACCATGATCCAAACGATCGGCATTGGAGTAATGTCAATCCGAACTTTTGAATGCAAAATTCAAACCTCCTATCCTTATATAGTTACCGTGAAATGCAGGGGTGAATAGGGACAAAGGTAGGCAAGGATTTTAATATTGAAATAAGATAGTTTGTTGCCCACAGTGACTTCAAAAATGTTCTGCCATAATTTGGTAAACATTCTAAAGTCTATGTGGGCAACAAACTATCTTATTTCAATGTTAAAATCCTTGTCCACTTTTGTCCCTATTCACCCCGTTTTACTCGATATAATAATAATATGATGTATGTTGTCAGGTCGGTCCGTACGCTGTTCGGTGAAGATGAGGCGTGCTATATCATGGACGCTAAGGTCCAAGGCAACATTGGCAGATATCTCAATGTAAGTATACATTACCACATTCGATCAGACAGCCCAGAGACGCCTCAGAACAAGCGATTTCTGTCAACGGTCCACCTGGCAGGGGGGCGACCTACATTGCGTTTGACGATTCGCGGTCTCCACTCAAGGACTCGTCTGCTCCAGCGGCCATCGGTCCTTCGAAAGACATGGCCAGCCCACTGCCACTTCAGCTTACTGATCCTACAAGCCTTTCGGAAACTGGGGGTTAGTGTCAAAACGACGGCAAATAACTTAGTAAAAATTTTGATATGTGATAGAGCCTTCTCTGATATGGACTGAAAATTTATTTCAGCCTGCTGAAAACTTCTCTAAATCCAGGAAAATCTTACTTACTTACTTACTCCTCTGGCTCAGCGACCCAAAGTGAGTCATGGCCTCCGAAACGAGAACTCTCCACTTTCCTCGATCTTGCGCGATATCTCGCCAGTTGGTAGCTTGAAGCTCACGTAGATTAGTCTCCACAGCATCTCCCCAGCGATATCTGGGGCGACCTACTGGTCAGCAAGGAGGAGGACAAGCTTTTGGTTACAGAAAGGAAGGTACTCCGTAAAATCCTGGGGCCAACAAAAACACAGCAAAAACACAGGAAAATCTAGGTTGAAGTATTTAAGTCCACTCTGTTTAATCCTCTGTCGTAATAATCTTCACTACAAAGTATAAAACAAAGTCGCTTCCCGCTGTCTGTCCCTATGTATGCTTAGATCTTTGAAACTACGCAACAGATTTTGATGCGGTTTTTTTTAATAGATAGTGATTCAAGAGGAAGGTTCATATGTATAATATAGCAGCATAGCACCCGTGCGAAGCCGGGGCGGATCGCTAGTAATATATATATAATTCTTCTGTACCTGTGTTTGTTACCTAACTCCTCCTAAACGGCTGGACCGATTTGTGTATATCAATGGGTTCCTGGATGGTTTGAAAACACAATTGACCCGGTAGGTGGTGCTGCTGTCGGTATGTCACTGATCTTCTCCTAAACGGCAAGGACGATTTTAATTATATTTTTTGTGTATGTTCGAGTGGGTCCCTGCAAGGTTTGAATTCACAAATGGACCCGGTAGATGGCGCTGCAGTTGGTGTGTCACTGATCTTATCGGCAGTTTAATGTGGCGCTGCTTTTCCGGGCAGGACGATGTCTGCCGGGTCCGCTAGTTTTTTTTTTTTCGAATGGACTCTCGCAGAATTGGTACCCAAAATATGATTGGCGGAAATAGTAACAATATATCTACTGAATAATACTCATAAAAAATATTAACTTAGCTCTATTAGCTGTACTAGCTCGATAATATTAATTTTCGATCAAATTATCAATTTTCGAGCTTGTACAGCTTAAAGAGCTAGGTTAATATTTTTTATGAGTATTATTCAGTAGATATATTGTTACTATTTCCGCCAATCATATTTTGACCGATAAACAACGCGAAATAAAGCTACAATTTTCAAAAAACGCCAAAAAATTTGAATTTTGCGGGCTACCCTGTAGCATTCACCTTAACCGGGCGAGTGGCGGAGAATCCCGTCAGGGACTCCATCCGCCGAAAAAATTCCCTAAACCTAACTTATAAACTAAAATCGCGGTTGCAAAACCGCATAAGGGCGTCCCCCAAGTGAGGGTTTGGACCTCGTCTTACTGGGGCATTGCGGGGGGACCCCGCCGCTATGTCCCCCTGGCAGCCGTTGCTGCATCGGGAATAGTTTTCTCGAAGGTATCCGCTAGTATTTTATATTATTTTTCCTTTTATTCCAGCACTCCTGCTGCCCAAATGTCTTCGTGCAGAACGTATTCGTAGACACCCAAGACCCTCGCTTCCCGTGGGTCGCCTTCTTCGCACTGTCCCACATTAAAGCGGGCACGGAGCTGACATGGAACTACAATTATGACGTAGGTTCGGTTCCCGGGAAGGTGTTGTACTGTTACTGTGGAGCGCCCAATTGCAGGGGACGGTTGCTGTAGATTAAAATGTGTATAAAGGTGGATAGTCAGGTATTTATGCTAACAATTCACTTTTTGTCATTATGTTCAATGCAAAATATACCTTATTCTGTTTAGGATAAAGTTCATTTTGTATTAAAGTCTATGTCAATCCAATCAAATAGAAAGGTAAACAAATGGGTCATATCCTATGCGAATGTGATGCAGTGCACCACATTAGAAGTCAGCATCTTGGAGGCCACACAATCTCAGCTGATGAGATCAGATCCTCAAACCCCAAGGCTATAGTCCACTTTATGGTTGGCCTGCGGCTTGGAGAGGTGCTGTAGTCTACCATTAGAGGCGTTACAATAGATCTTTTAGGTCGCAGTGACATAAGGGACTTGCATAGACCTTACCTCTTTTTCCAAAATAATAATAACAAACGGGACACTAATTCGACCATAGAGAGTTTAGTGATGTCCACAGACAAGTAAGCCTCTAGACGCCGAGTAACCGGATACCTCCGGTCACCACGCATATGCAGTACCACTGCATATCATACGCCCCGCCGCCAATCGGAACGTCATTCCGTCAGCGAACGGCACCAATCATACTACTGAACTTTTGAGCCGACCAATCATAACGCGTCGTCCGCCCTCCGGCCCTCGCCTACATTTTACGACTGTGTTCTCATACAAAACTTTGTATAAGCGGCGTCTTGAGGCTTACCTGGTCTGTGGTGATGTAAATAAATAAATAATAATTAATAAATCATTTATTCAAGACCAAAACATTTTTACACATTGTATAAACCCGCCAAACTGTGTAACAGTTTGGCGGCGGGATTAGCGCTCGTTTTTATTTTGGTTCTTATTGCTTTACTAGCAACTAACTTTTAACTTAAATGTAATGTAATGTCCAATTGTAGTGCCAATTACAAATCAATTAACTAATTGAATGGTTCGATTTGATTAATTGAATGAGTTAGAAATATAATTATGTATTTTTTTGGGGCTTTTTTGAACTTTATAAGTTGTTTTTCTTGTAGCAGGCGACCAAGTGAATTTCCAAAAACAATTTAAAAATGATATCAAACGAATATTTTTCTAAAAAGTTGTGAATTATGCATGTCTTGCCGAGGCCAATATTCGTCGAAGGGTCGACACTCGAAGTTGTAACGGAATACGTCTACCTAGGGCAGGCAATTCAGCTTGGTAGACACAACTTTGAGAAAGAAGCCAACAGAAGGATCCGTCTGGGCTGGGCAGCATTTGGCAAACTTCGCCGAGTCTTCTCGTCGCCTATACCGCAAAGTTTGAAGACAAAGGTCTTCAACCAGTGCGTCCTGCCTGTCATGACTTACGGCGCCGAGACGTGGACATTGACAGTTGGGCTACTCCCCAAATTCAAAGTCGCTCAGCGAGCTATGGAGCGAGCTATGCTTGGAGTTTCTTTGAAGGATAAAATTCGTAACGAGATTATCCGGAGAAGAACCGGAGTGACCGACATAGCTTGTAGGATCAGTAAGCTGAAGTAGCAGTGGGCTGGCCATGTCTGTCGAAGGACCGATGGCCGCTGGAGCAGACGAGTCCTTGAGTGGAGACCGCGTATCGGCAAACGCAGCGTAGGGCGCCCCCCTGCCAGGTGGACCGACGACCTAAAGAACGTGGCTGGGGGGGACTGGATGCGGAAGGCAGAGGACCGAGCGTTGTGGCGCAACTTGGGAGAGGCCTATGTCCAGCAGTGGACTGCGATAGGCTGAGTTGATGATTGTGAAATATGGATGAATGTGTTACTGATTTCATTTAGTGACTGATTGTGTGATAATTTTACCGAAATTGGGTTTGTTTACCTTTCTATTTAATTGGATTGACACAGACTATAGAACAAAAACGCGAATACTTGTGCAAGTACGCCAAGTGAATTGCCAGCATAAAATGTTTTTTTACGAATGGTAAAGCAAGAAGTACGTTCATACTAGAACGTTATTTGGCTAAATCCCTAGTTATTTAGCTAAATAAAAGTCGGTGAATTTAGATCATCATTACAGCCGAAAGACGTCCACTACTGGACAAAGGCCTCCCCCAATTAAGGGGGGGATATGCCATAATCGCCACTTTTGGCAGGCGGGTTGGCGATCGCAGTTGGTTGGTTAAATACTCAGAGAATGCTGCTGCCCATCCTCTGGTGAATCCCTTGAATTTAGATAAATTATTATAAATCACAGCAACTGATTGTATCCCATTCTAATTTTAAATAAGTACCTAGTAAAGTACAATAAACCGTTTATGAAGTTACCTTTATCATGATGTAACCCCATAAGGGTTTTGTTCGGGTTACCATATGGTTATTCAATGAACTTGTGCGAAGTAGGTGGTGGAACACTTTGCAACCTATGCCCATCATCGAGCGATCATTTTACCTTGCTCCGAGTCAGAATGTTACGCTGTTATCGTTTTAGGCTGGCTCCACACGTTGGCCCCAACGTTGGGACGAGCGTTGACCCGTAATTATGCCTAGCGTCCACACGTTGGAGATAATGTTAGTTTATTTCGGGCAGTGTTATTGGGTTTTTTCATTAGGAAATTCTCAGTAGCAGCCCGGACTCTGAACTTGTGCCCGGTCAATGGCAATAGGCTCGCCCCCTATTACATGGGACTATAACCTAACTGGCGAAATGTGGGTGTACTATTACACCTCTGCCTACCCCTTCGGGGAAATACAGGCGTGATGTTATGTTATGTTTTTTTTTTTTTTATGGTTAAGGATGGCGAAACGAGCTAAAGGCCCATATTATGTTATGTTGTTAGTTTCGACGGCTAACTGCCAATGCTCGCCCCAACGGTCGGGCCAACTCCATTTCCCGATCCACACGTTGGCTAATAGCGTTGGTGCCAACGTTCGGGCCAACGTGTGGAGGATTGGCCGGCCAAAATGTTAACAACCAATCATATCGCTTGACCTGAGATTTGACAGCTGATTAGTTGATTTTTGCGATGATCAGCCTTTCGGAAACTGGGGGTTAGTCTTCTAATATTCACCGACTTGATCTGTTGATGGTACGTGATATGGCTAAGAGCGGAGTGTACAGGTATCTATCAGTAATGGTTCTTTGAAAGGAAACTATAAAAACTGTTTGCACAAGAATGTTGCTTTAGAATCTTTCCTGTCCACGATAGCACGTCGAATACGATTGTAATTAGAAAATAATAGTCAATCCCATAACTATCATATTATAGGTCATGGACAAATGAAAAAAGGCGGACGGAATCTCGCTAAGAAAAGATTGAAGCACTTAATTTTTTCCTAAAAAACCCACTATAATTTCGACAGAATTTTAACACACCAGATAAATATTGTTATTTTATTTGTGACACGACAACGACTACCGTCACACGAGATTTGTTGCGTAATGGCGGCTGTTTGTCTTACTATGGGTGTGAATGTGTGCGTGCCAGCCCGTACTTTTAAGCGAGCCGTCTTATTATGCTTCAATATGTTTTTAGCGTGATTCCGTCCCCCCTTTTTTTATTCGTCCATGTTATAGGAAATGTTTTTTTTTCTGTAGCAAAATTATAATGATATCATTAACGTGACTTCATTGTATCTACTAAGGCGCTAATATAACACGACTACGTGACCATCACAAGTTCGCGCGAATATGTTCGCGACATGGCATTATAGCGCGATTGTCAATTAGGACACCTATTCGACACCTGTACGTTAAATCGTGGATTCGCACGAATAAAATAAAATACAAGGTTTCTCAAACTTATCGCCCCATGTACCCTATTAAATTACCCAAACGACATCGAAACCTATAAAAATAATTGCTGTAGAAAAAAAAAATTTAAAGCATAGCTTTTTTAGCGTCATTTCGCGGTTGGTCGTCGGTTAATAAACCGAGAAACGTTACTGTAAAATGCGCGCGCGTTCTATTTAAAAAAAATATGAATAAGTCACAAAAAAACAATATGTTTATTAAATGTGATGAGCTTGTTTCTTGTCGCAAATTAAGAGGCTGACAACACCTAAAAAATCAGACCTCTGCGGTCACTGTCGTTTCGTACAGAACTGAAAGAGAGGCAACGAGCCGAGGGACGTCGGATACGCCGCTCAACTTGAATGAAAATTAACAATTTATTTTTTTGATAAAAAACTAAAAGCTTATTTGAAAAACAGAAACAACAAATGTTTAGATTTTTGTCTTTCTCAAATGTTTTCTTAATTTTATTTATAATATTTAGTAAAGTAGTAGTTAAGTAAGGTTGCCTGGAAGAAATCGCTGATCGCGATAAGGCCGCCATTTGTACAATAGTTTAAATGCATATTCAATGTAATGTCTTTTATGGTGTACAATAAAGCATATATAAATAAATATAAATAATAAATAAACAATAGAGATTGTTTGCTTTAAAGCATGTTTTAAGAGGTTAGTTTACAATTCTTTTCTATCGAGAAAACTTCAAGAAAACGTGTTTTGGGCACAATACAGTTTCAGAAAATACGATCAAGATTAACATATATTTTTTTCACTGCCACAAACTGAATAGATACAGTTAAAAATGTTTTTAAAAGAAGCCTATTTGGGGTATTTGGCTGTTGTCAGCGTCTTAAGCCGATTTTACGATCTATTTTGGTCAATTTCAATTTTCAATCTTAAGGATCAATCCGCACTGACACAGAGTCGAGGCGGTGCGTCAAATGTTTGTTTATGCCGAACGCCACCCGAGTTCCTGGGACACGGAATTTTTACTACTATTATAAAAGCGAAAGTATGGATATGAAAAACTTACGACAATGTTACCAAGATTTAACAACGTTGGTCTTTTGTTTAAAATACGTATTTCATGAGTTTAGATAAAGTAGTGTATGAAACTGACAAGACTAGTTATTAAAACACTCGTGTGATACTATTAAAAACCTCGCATACGGCTCGTGTTTTAATAACCCCTGTTATGCAACAGTTTCATAAACTACTATTATAACATACAGTATTGAGGAAAAAGGTAAGATCCTTAGAAGCCCCTTGGTCACTGCGATCTGCAAAGATCTATAAAATACAGACCATACAGTAGATCTATCTTGCTAAACTGAGAGGGGTCAAGCAATTAGGTAGCTGATTTTTATTTCAGAGTTACCTATTAAAGTGGAATTTCCGATTGTGACAAGGATGAACATGAAAAAGTCATAAGTAACTTCTATATAGAGATATGACCTAATATAAATAATGAAAAACGTAATTTTATCGTTATATCTGCCATTTATCAAATCAAAACAATAAAAAGATGACTGCCTCATCAATACCTTGATGTCATTTATTTTTTTAATTTTATTGTCTGATAGATAGCTATCTAGCTTAGTTTTATGGAACAAATGGCAAATGTTTTGAAATAAGAAATGAAATAGGACGTAATAGCCATAAATCGATGATTTTTTAAACAAAGGCTTTTTTAATTAGACACTTAATTCTGTCCATGCCAACCCCAATCCACGGCTTACAAAAAATTCTGTGCCGCTCGGTGAAGTTAGAACTCTGTCCCGTCACGGTGTAGCATCATTAATTCGTCATGAAGTCGATTTTTATATTTCGTTTGTCAGCCGCCATAACATAAATCTTGTCTCGAACACCCTACGATCAACAGGGAAACCCCAGCGGTTTCGCGTACCCCACTTTGAGAAACCTTGTCCTAATATAATAAGACTGTATCTTTTTTATATGGTTTCTATCTAGGCATATTATTATATGTATGTGAGTGCGACTATGTTAGCCGTTTAGGTGGCCATTATTCAAATTACTGTAAAGCATCGTCCTAACAAAGCAATTACGCGATTATCGCGCGATTACGCGATGCGAACATCGCATATTCGCGCGATTACAAGAATCGGGTGTCCTAATAGAATTTTCGTATCACATGTCGCCTTGCATTGACGTTATAGACGCAATGATCGCCCTAATGTCGTTAAGGAAACCGGCTCCTCGATTCAGAACATTTTCGATGAGCAGTTGTCGAGTCAAATTTAAATGTATTTTATTTCAAATAAACCTAATTACATGCACTTTTGAATCGTCAGGCTCTAGTTGCACGGTTCCAAATCGTGTGTCCTATGGAGAAGAACCGGCAAGAAACTCCATGGATATACTCTTTTTAAAATAGGTTATTGTTTATTACATCAAATTTACAATTGACAATTGTCAATTTTTAATGCCAGAAATAAACAAGTGTTTAAAAGTGAGAATATTGCCTTTAGAAATAAACGTAGAAAGAATTGCCATTGTATGTAGATAGATTCGGTTTATTATCTCGTTTCGGCTACGATTCACGTAACGAAAGAAAAAAAGATAAACCAAATTGGTCGACAATGCAACACATTATAGACCAATAATTGTTGTCTGGTGAATAAATAATTAATTAACCTAAAAGAAAAACTAAAATATTCTGAATCGGGAAGCTGTCGGCATCAGTATGTTTGATCGCGCATTCCTAAGAACTAAGTTCGCGGGAATACTTGTTCGCGATTGTCAATTAGGACAACTATTCGACACCTTACGTCTGATCTTGGATTCGCACTAACAAAACTCGCGCTAACTTTCGAAAGCCACGTAATCGCGTTGTATAAGGACAACGCCTAAAGCCACCGTTTATAAAATTACGTCAGTGCGAACATACTAATAAAGACGCCATCAACTAAACAGCTAAGCTAGGTGCACAGGTATATTGAAGGATCTGGTAGCATAGATAAAAGATATGCGTGTCTTCTACAAGGGCGGATCCAGGATTTCTTCTGAGGGGGGGAGGGTACAAGGGCCATCAGGTAAGGAGTGTCCCCTATAACAGAGCTTTCAACCATTTCCATAGCGCTTGCTCCTCTGCTTGCCCCTGTGCCCCCCTTCCCTGGAACCGTCCTTACGTGTCTACTTGGACTGAATTTGACTGCAATACGATTTATATTGCAATAAAAAAAAACTGTAATTTTAAGTTAGAACATTTTATTTTGTATTGAGTCAATAAATTATAAATTGTGTGGATTACGAATCGTGATTTTATTCGTAAAACTGATTATTATAAATTAAAAATAATCCTAAATAACATTTTTGTTACTATCGAAATAATAGAAATGATAAATTCTTGGAATAGTTAAATCACAATATTGTAAACCTAAATAGGTATCAGTTTTTAAATCTGTACTAGCTATATTCTATAAGTAGTCACAGTTAACTTTACAAATAGACGAAATAAATGTCTATATAACAGTTTATTGAACCTGCGTGGCTATTACAGTACGCGCAATTTAACTTGGTCGGAGTGAAGTTGGCACAAAACCGTCGCAGTAATCATTTTATGGTGTCATTTGGAGGCGGAAGGCGGGGAACATGCGCAGTAACTAACTTCACTGCGGCCAAGTTATTTTGCGCATACTGTATGTAAGCACTCACTGTCGAGCTCATTTCAGGATGCGTAGTGCGAGTTTGACATATCGCATATTTCCATCGACGCGTCGACTTTCATTCATAAATCATTAGTTTCCACTAATATCCACCAGGGGCGCTATGAAGTGTCGGTAAATGTCAAACTCGCACTATGCACCCTGATATCTCGAATTTCGTATTGTTTTTATTCCTTTTCACTGCGGATTCAGAAGCAAGCTTGCTAGCGAGTTATTATGGAAAATACTAGTAGGTACTTTTTGTATAAGTTGGTAGTCATTATAACTTGAACATAAATAAGGGTGACGGAGTGGCGGCGAAGCGTCTAATTCTAATTTAGTAATAATTGGAATTCAACCTCATTTGATACTGCATACGACTGATATTCGAATAGCAAAATAAAATGTCACTAGGAGGCTCAAATTGCCACGAAGAGCGGTTGAGCGGCCACAAGCGTCAATAAGACTACCTTGCAACCCTAACTCGAAATATACTCTGTAATTGACCATAATTGTAAACGCCCATATTTATAAGGTCCTTGATGTAATCATACTGTCCTGTTCTCAAATATAATTTAAGTGTGTGTAAGATCATTTTCATGTAAATAATGTTCCTATGTATTGAGTAATAAATAAATTAATACATAATCTGTTTGGTTGTTTTAATTGATTAACGTCATTGACAATACTGCCAGGGCCGGATTAACCATGTCGGGGCCCTTAGGCAATGCAATTCTCGGGGCCCCATTTTCAGCCGTATGAAGATCATCAGCTCATTTCAAGTTGATGAGGGGATCACGCAAAACTCATAAATTACAATTACAGATAAAGTATTTCAAAAAAATTGTTTTCATACAATACGCTACGTAACGCATCCATATTATTAGTTCTACTACTAGATGGTTCTGTTCTGCAAGTATGAAGTATTTCATCAACTGACAGCATGCGTCGAAAAAAAGCTATAATAAGCTTTGTCATTGAGAATACAAATTATGAAATTATCCAATTAAATTTTCACTACCTACATGAAACATTTTCATTTTTTTTTCTGCGCGCGCGTCCCCTAGCAGATGCGGGGCCCCTAGGCAGTTGCCTACTTTGCCTAAGGGTTAATCCGGCCCTGAGTACTGCAGTTGTAATGGGCATAGGTAACCGTTTACATCAGGTGGGCCTTTAGCTCTTTTCGCCATCCTACACTACAAAAAACAACTGGATGGAAGTCAAAAAGGAAGGGTTATACCCAAGGGTAAGGGTTAAGGGTTAGGGTTGGGGTAAGGGTTAGGGTTGCCTTCTTTTGATGCGCTGTAGCCGGGTAAAAAGACACACGAAACGTGGGGTGAACTGTCGATAGTCTACAGATACACGGTATTCATAAACGCTGAAATATAATAGTACAAAATTGTTTTTCTGTCGCTTGGTATATTTTATATTGTTCTTGTGTATAGTGTTATTGAAATAACTGAAAACCTCTTAAGGGGTCATTGTACTCATCAGTATGAACAACTTCTACTACGGGACAAACCGTGAAATCGCGGGAAAAAAAACGGATGTTCCCCTCATTCTGTCGCGAAATATACAAGCTGTTGATCTGTAATCGTGCCATATTTCTAGATCTGATGAAAAATAATGTGCTTAGTCACCCAAAAATACTTAAAAAATTCTACGATTATTTAATACCTAAATTTTCACATGGAAACATAGCGAGGGTTCGAGAATAAATCCCGAACGACTCGGAAAAATTCATCGGCGGCATTGTCAAAGGGTGGAAATACCTGTAAATTGTTTTGGTGGTGTCGCACGCATCGTTTTTGTGTCGCACGGGGTGTATTTGTTTGTTTACAATTTACAAATAGGTACCTATTTAACAAACAAAAAAAAATGATATTGATTTTTTTACCGATTCGTGTTCAGTATCAGTGGTAGGTATAGTCACCTCTTTAAATATGGCACGAATACAGATCAACACGTTGTATAAGCAACAAGCATGCGATGCTTGGGGGAGGCCTATGAAAGAAAGAAAGAAAGTTTTATTTTATTTCAGTCTCGGTACAGGCGAGAGAAAAACGACGTGTGGCACTCGGAGACTGCCGCGGTAAAGCTATTGCATAGCATTTTTTATGTAAATACAAAGAGGAGGTGCCCTAACGCCAAAACTAAGCAGGCATGAGTCACCAGATTGCGGGGCGAAGAGGGGGATTACGCATGCGCAGTAACGCCGATACAACCAATGCCACCTAGAGGCGATTTGCAGAACTAAAGAGACAAGCGTGATATTTCAAAAAGTCATTAAAAGTTCTGCTATTCATCGATAGATGGCAAAACCAAAAAGTATCACCGCTGTGCCGGTCGGAGTGGGGGGTGTTAGGTTATTTTCGTTGCGGAATTTCTGGATTCGGTCTCCACGCTCAAGGCCCGCGATAGAAGCTATGCAATTGCTTAAAAATCTAAAAATAATATATTAACAATAAACTTAAAATTTCCATGCCTATTGTACGAGACTAAAAAAGGCCCCCATCTCAGCATATGCTACACCGAAATGTAGCAGCGCCTATGCCAGTTATAAATGACAATTATAGATGACAATATTTATATTTATGAATTCAGAATTTTCTCTATCATTTGACATCCCATTCGATAGGTAGCCAAAAAAAAACTGACATCCCCACTTTTTTGGATGTAACATCCGTCATATTGATTTTATTCGATATTCGTATAAAATGTAGCCTATGTCACCCGGACCATAATAACGAATTGACACGGTCTCTCATCAAAATCGGATGACTAGTTTAGGCGCTTCGGTGGAACATACGTAAATACAAACATACATACGACTGCTAATATAACCCTTCCTTTTTGGCTTTGCCATAGCCCGGTAAAAAAAAACAACTGGATGGAAGTTGGGAAAAAATCGGAGACTGTAAAATTGAGACAAATATTTTTTTTTTCAACTTTTTATTCGAATCATCATAATTCCACATAAATCTTGTCTTAAATCTAAACACTTACCATCTCTAATTACTCTGCTCCCGGTAATAAATCCATTTTCGTAATTAAATACATTGCTATCTATACAATTTTAATAAGTATTATTTATTAGAAAATATTCGTGTATAGGTCGAAGTAAGTTAAATTCGTGTATAGCTCGATATGGGTTAAAAAAGTACAGACAACTCGGCCAAATAAATCCCGCTTAGGAGGTAAACCGCGTGCCCCAGACATTAGGGTGCGTTTCCATTTAATCGGAGTGGGGAAATATTAATTTGTTAAGTGTACTATCTACCTTCACCAGCGGTAAATGTCATGTCTCTGGCCGTACTTAAACCAAATTATGAGATAAACCTGCTTTTGTAATAAGAAATTTACCAAAACCATGGTTTATAATTTTAAAGGTAAAGATAAAGATACATTTATTTGCAAAAACATGTGTAGATAATAATACATGGTTGAGATGTTTATTAAAGATATAAATGATGGTTGGTTTATTAAACCACCTTAGTCCACGTTTTGTAATAAGGGGGGAAAAGTTAAAAAAACGGACTTTACACATAAAATGGCCACGCCCCTCCTAATTGGCCGAATTAAAAAGTTGACCAATAACCAAAAATGAAATAAGCAATCACAGCAATGCTGTACACCTCCTTCCCTCTGTCAGTAATGGCGTAAGACTAATCAAACATAATTCGAGTAATATAATACTCGTGTCCACTAGGCTGAGTTGTACGTAGTTAAATGAAATCAAAACTACCAAAGAATTACTTAATATATAAAAGTGAAAAGCTATATAAAGTTAATTGTATAGATTTTAATATACATCATTTTCTCAGTCAATTGTGTACATTTAGATGTATTAAAAACATTGAAACTACAAGAGCTATGGAGCGTGCGGGATAAGATGGCAATAGAAGGTATACTCTTCCCTACTAATATTTTACGATAGCCACACATACCCTGAAACGTGAACAATTATTAGTATAAAACGCGCCTTTAAAGAAGCAAATCAATAACTTGCAGTTTGCAGTGACGGGTCGGTCAACAAATTTTAAAGTATCAAATGAAATTTAACATAATTGGGTTCATATTTTATACCACTCAACTAAAGTAATGAATAAAGTAATAAAACGGCAAAAATACCTAACAGGAAACAATTATTGTTCGAGACAGTTTGAAAATGATAGTTTTTTTTGCAATACGGATTTGTGAGTAGAGGAACAAATAGTGAGCGAGTGAGAACGCATGATTAGCGCCGCCATTTTAGATTTGCTTCTTCATCGGTGCGGGTATACTAGCGTATCCTGGCATCCTGGTAGTGGCCACGTTGACAGTGAAGTCACTGTATCATGATACGCTATCTAGATAACATTTAGGGACAGATTGACTATCATTTATAATTGCAATTTCGGAACAAAATTCGGGTCAAAGTCCGCTATTGCCATGTTATCCCGCACTCACTATAGGAATGGTAACTATCGTGACTTGTCAAAACTATTATTATAACATTTAGATCTTTTAAAACATTCATTAGTAATAATGTATTAATTCCTCTAAAAGGAAACAGCTGATCCCTACATTTTTTCAATTTATGTGAACACAAAATAAATGTAAAAACCTCTTAAGGGGTCATTGTACTCGTCAGTATTAACAACTTTTACTATGGGACCAAACCTCCAACGCGAAAAAAAAACAGCTGATCCCTACATTTTTCAATTTATGTGAAAACAAATGTAGGGATCAGCTGATATTTTTAACGCGATTTCAAGGTTGGTCCCATAGTAAAAGTTGTTCATACTAATCAATACAATGACCCCTTAAGAGATTTTCAGTTATTTCAAAACACGTTGTTTATATATATATATATATATGTATTTGTAAATAAAATACGTTAAATGAAATACGTAAAAATATTACGTATTTTACGTAATTCTTTCTCTTTTCTTACTTAAATCTTTTTTTATAACATGCTTTTTTTTCCGTGAACTCAAATCTAAGGCCAGCATACAACAGGATATAATTTTGTCAAAATGAAAACATTACCAAAATTTCATACATTATTCATTATTATTAATTTTTATTATTTTTAACGCATTTACGCATGCGAAACGAAATCGAAATATTTAAATTGTGGAAAGAAAAAATCGCTCACGAGCAGGATTCGAACCTGCGACTCCTGGCTCAATACGCCAGTGCTTTAGCCACTAAGCTATCGTGAACACTGCTCTCAATAATTAGTAAGGGTAGGCATATCTATACGACTTTGAATTAACTGCAAAGTTAGTCGATTCTATTATTTTTAACGCATTTATACGCATGCGAAAGCGAAATCTAAAGATTAAAATTGTGGAAAGAAAAAATCGCTCACGAAACACTGTTTCTTAATAAGATATCGCTGACGTCACCCAAAGACGTACCATAGTGGAGGATAATTTCAATACCAGAAGCAGTGTTCACGGTAGCTTAGTGGCTAAAGCACTGGCTTACTGAGCCAGGAGTCGCAGGTTCAAATCCTGCTCGTGAGCGATTTTTCTTTCCACAATTTAAATATTTATTCGCACTCTGGGCTAACTAGCCCCGCTACCAACCCGGTGACTGGCGAAACATTTTTCCATGGCATGAGCTGTTATAACTCATGTTGACACGGTAGAAGAAGATACATTAGATATAAAGTGTTATGCATTGATATAAAAAAAACCAAGATACCCTGCAGCGACTATAAAACGTCTGCAAAAAGAGCACTATGTACCTACGATGTTCGTAATATTCAAATAGGTACATGGATGCGGAAGGCGCAGGACCGGTCGTTGTGGCGATACTTGGGGGAGGCCTATGTCCAGCAGTGGACGTCTTTCGGCTGAAATGATGATGATGATGAAATAAGTACAGTCAACAGCATGACAGTGGTGACACATCAATTCGAAAATCACCCTTACTGCTTACGAAATAAAGATCCAGTCAAAGTCAAAGTGTTACCACCGACGTGCGGTTGACCGTACTACGTTTTCTACATGTTTTTATTTTACACTTGTTTTTTTAAGGTTCCGTAGCCAAATGGCAAAAAACGGAACCCTTATGGATTCGTCATGTCTGTCTGTCCGTCCGTATGTCACAGCCACTTTTTTCCGAAAATAAATTAAATCAGTTTCTATGGGGTATCAGGTTGATGGGTGGTACGGAACCCTTACTGCGTGAGTCCGACTCACACTTGGCCGGTTATTTTATTATTTCGTGTGTTCTCTTTTATTTAGGTATCATTTTTCTTTTCACTCATTTCGCTCATTTGATTGCGTAAAACGTGTGATTTTTATTTCGCTTCAATGCAACATTAGAATCAAATCGAGTTGAATTTTTCGAAATTTGATTAGATTCGATTCGATTTTAATAGAATTTCAAAGAATTGTGTAACTTGGGTTTTTTTTTTGTATTCCAATGAGTAGGCTTTATAAGACCTGAACGGTAACAAAAAAAATATATAAGGAGTTACATATAGCTTGCTGTCATAAAAAGAACTAGAATGTTTACCAAACTATAACATTTTGCCCCCCCCCCCGCCCTCCAGGTGGACCGACGACCTGAAGAAGGTGGCTGGGGGACTGGATGCGGAAGGCAGAGGACCGAGTGTTGTGGCACAACTTGGGAAATGCTTATGTCCAGCAGTGGACTGCGATAGGCTGAGTTGATTGAACAAAATATTTTGGGCTTTTTTTTATGGCAACAAACTATGATAAGGCGCTTGTCATCTTAGTCTACCTGCGACCACGAAATGCTGCAAAGCTTTCGAAACGTCAGGGAAACCAATTTAAATAATATACGCGATTTAATCCGGTTAAACTTTGTTTTATTATAATGTGTAGTGATCGCGAAAACCTAAGAAGTTTTTATACAAAACCGGCCAAGAGCATGTCGGGCCATGCTCAGTATTATAGGGTTCCTTAAGTAGGTGTAATTACAAACGAATCAAATCGAATATTAATCATTGCTATTTTAGTTTTTGCAATAATCGGCAGCATTCGCGACTCAGAGCGTGTTGTTAGTAGCGCCATCTAGCGATAAATTCAAGAAGCCAAATTTAAGAAGTGTGTCATGTCAAAGTTACTTTTTGTGATTTTTTCAAATAGAAAGTAGCTAAAGGAGCATTATTTCCTCTGATCATTTTTCTCTAAGGTCAATGACCTTTGAACTAGGACGTTTTAAGTATTTTTCAGTTTTCTCTCTATAACTCAAAAAATTATAATCACATTATACTCGAAATAATTTTAAAAGAGAGTTTTCATAAAGGTCTATCAATGTGGAAGATTATAACTTTCTACGTTGCATAGTTTAGAAATGGCAGGGGGGACACACATTGCAGGCCACTTTGGCGGGCTATATTTCGCAGATGGTACACCTGATAAAAAAGTGGTGTATGAAACATTACCTTCATTTTAGTAGACCTATTCAATGATACCCCAAAGGAGGGGGTGCAGCGAAAAAAAAATTTCATCCCCATTTCACATGTATGGACGCCACCCCTAAAATACGTTAAAACGATTTTTTTATTCTTTTAAAATTGAGATCTATATAAATAAATAAATATCTTTGGGACATTTTTACACAGCACCATCTAGTCCCAAACTAAGCAGAGCTTGTGCTATGGGTACTAGACAATGGATATAATACTTATATACTTTTTTTTTCGTAAATACATACTTATAATACATAAGAAACACCCAGACCAACACAGACACTTATGTTCACTAGACATAGACTATTTTTTAACAAAATTTCATTTACTTATGTTTATAACTGTAGAAGTTATTAAGCTGTAAAGGATTAGGACAGACGGACGGACATGACGAAACTATAAGGGTTCCTTGTAGGACTTTGGAACCCTAAAAAATAATATAAAGTTCATAAATACAATAAAGAGGTTAGGTAATTTAAACGTAAAGATTAGAGATGGACCGAATGTGGATTCAACTTTGAGCTGCTAGCTGGTAAAATAAGGAAAGTTTGATCAATACAATTGTTAACTTGTTCACGCTACAGATATGTTAGGCTATGTTCGGAATTTCTGCTGAAAAGCAGCCGTATTTCGGTAATACCGAATGTGATACCAATTTCGGTCCACCTCTATTTATAACCCATTACTCCGGCATCCTTAATAAATGGTAAAAGTTCCCTCATCACCTTACAACCCAGGCATGATATAAGCGATGTTGTGCAGCGTATCTTGCAGGAGCCGAGCCGGGGGAGCGATGGCCGGGATCGATCGGCACACGCTTAAAAGCGGAGCTAGCGAGCATAGCAGCGTGTCTAGTAACACTGATACTGAGCCTGAGACGGCGATCTGGCCCTAAAACAAAGAAATGGTGGATTAAGATGTTTTTTTAGAAACTGGTTACGGGACTTTTCGCGAACAGATAAATAAAAAAACATTTTTACTAACCTCGACGTTTCCGCCAAGTTGCATAGGCCTTGGTTACGAGAATAGTGAACTATGCGGGTGAAAACACCCGCCGCTCAAGAAGATGACACCCTTATACTTCCGCCAATTCATCATCATCATTTCAGCCGAAAGATATCTACTGCTGGACATATGCCTCCCCCAAGCATATGTATGTTGGGGGGATATTCCATAATCGCCACGCTTGGCAGGCGGGTTGGCGATCGCAGTTGGTTGGTTAAATACTCGGAGAACGCTGCTGCCCATCCTCTGGTGAAGGTGAATCCCTTAGTCGCCTTTTACGACACCCATGAGCAGAAATAGGGTGGTGCAATTCTTTACGTACGGCACCACACGACGGAATGCCGCCAATTGTACTAAATAAATACTATTGTAGTGTTGTGTGTGTAAAAAGACCGCCAATCGTACGCTTACACCTAGTTTATAATTATCATGTTTTTTATGTTGTGCAATAAAGAGTATTTGTATTGTATTGTACTTCAGTATTCTCGTGACCACGGCCAATGCAACTTGGCCGAAACGTCGAGATTAGTCAAAATGTTCGTTTTGATTTATATGTGCGCGAAAATTCCCGTAACCATAATAGCTTAATATGAGTGAACTTCGCGAAAGTTTAAAAAAATATTTTTAGGTATTTGTAAGATAGACATTAAAATTATACACATACAGAATGTCCCATCACAATGCCACATGGAGGGAAAGTACTTTAAATATTGGAAATATGAAAGAATCATGGCAAGAACCATACATTATTTTGTACAAAAAATAATAAGATTTTTTAGACAAGTTGGAATTGTGGTACTGTTGGTCCTTGGTTCTTAAAGAATAATTTTCGGTATTTAAAATATTTTTTAATACCCGCAATAAAAATATAATTTTTCAACACACTTCTACACGCTCGTAATGTGGCTCTTATTGCACCGCTTTTAGGTTCATAATGTAGCTTATAACGCACGCGTGCTTTTTACTTTATATTATCGCATTAGTGCTTTTTACTTCACAGTTTATTTTTAAAACGCAGCAAAGAGTTTTATGTCTAAACAAAATTAATCATTTTTGTGAATAAATCAACTGTATTAACTAAAATATGTTAAATAAACATTTCACTTCATCAAATTATTAATTTTTGTCAAAAATTAACATTAATTTGTGTTATAAATAAAAAAAACTATTTATTATATTTTTAATATTAGGCTGTTTGGCGGTTTCCTTCCACCACCTTCGCACGCATACCTATACGTCACCGTGCGACTACAGTAATACGCGCGCCACTTTTCAAAAATTCAATATTTGTCTAAAATGTGTGTACTTTTTTTCCTCGCAAGTGTGTTGAAAAATGTCGTATGACCCGCGTGAGCATACTCTCGGTTCCATTACGCCCTCGCCTACGGCTCGGGCTGCAATCCAGCCTCGAGTACAATAGCCAACTTAGCTCACTTGTACGTACTATAATTTATCATTCCATTGTTATCATTGAACGAATTTCTGAACATGATTAAATTGATAGCTGCCTGTATGACGTGTTCAGAAATTAGTTAAATTTCGAATGATGTACTTTAAAAAAATAATTGCATCTAATAATCATATAAAATACAACTGTTTATCTATTTCATTAATTCTAACTCGATCTATATTTAGTTTAATATATATTTTATTTGAAAAATGTATCCTATTCCGATCCTGACCAAATTATATTTCCAAATTCCGTTCTGATATCATTCTTTAATCTTTTATAAGTTTCCCCGTTTTTGTAAGTGGCAAATGCGCAAATCGCGACTTGCCAAGAAAAATATAAATTTTTTTTTTTTTTTTTTCCGAGATTCTCTAAAAGTATTTTAAACACCAAAAGTTATTTTTTAGGACTTAGGCCCAAGGATTTATTCCAACTTGGTTTTTTTTTACAAAATTCGCCATGATTCTATTGCTTATAGGGACCTTAATTTTATTGTTCAGTAGTGTTCCCGGCGTATCCAGTGATTTCCATAAATGCGACCTCCTTGGAGCACCGGCGTTCCCTCCAGTGTACGCCATCCCCAGGCGAAAATAAACTCTATCTATTAATATATTTAAGGTTCTAATTCGATTACACGAAATTTGAAAGTGTGGCCCACTAAAAATTTCGTATAGAAACATAAAAATGTATTTTAATGAGGCATGGCGAAGGCGAGCGCGTGAGGCCTGTGCCCCACGGAGCCTGTGCCGCAAAAGCGCACGGTCCCAGCGGTATACGTCGTGTGACATACCTCATGCTCCTTGAGGCGCTCCCCGATGATGGCGAGGCTCTCCCCCAGCAGACGCAGGTGGGCGGCCACCTCCACCGCGCCGCAGCCCGTCACGCGGTACATGCCCGTGCTGGTCGCCACTGCTGTGGACACCGGCTGCCAGAAACACGGGTCAAGTCAAGTCAAAGTCATTCATCATCATCATTTCAGCCGAAAAACGTCCACTACTGGACATAGGCCTCCCCGAAAGGGGGATATGCCATAATCGCCACGCTTGGCGGGCGGGTTGGCGATCGCAGTTGGTTGGTTAAATACTCAGAGGACGCTGCGGCCCATCTTAAATAAATACTAAATTTCAGGCTTTTTAAGAACAAATTGTATGAATTGCTGAATAAAAATAATTACTATACTATTAGGGAATTCTTCGATCAAAGACTATAATGTCTACAATTTTGCAAGCTTTAATTTTAAGCAAAACATGAATTATCAAATATTTAAGTTTATAACACCTTTTTATAGCATGTTTTATGCAAATAAATATATTTTATTCCTCTGGTGAATCCCTTAGTCACCTTTTACGACACCCATGAGAAGATATAGGGTGGCGAAATTCTTCGCGACCGACACCACACGGACGTCAAAGTCGAAAGTTTTTATTTCGAATAAGTTTTTTTTTATAGTATAGGATGGCGAAACGAGCTAAAGGCTTTCCTGATGTTAAGCGGTTACCTTTGCCCATAACAACTGCAATACCTCCTAGGCTGTTGCCTAAATGGTACCGCAAGTCGGTTCGCCAAACTGAGACGTGAAGTTGGAAAGTCTCATGTGATTTGCAAGAAACTCCATGTAACATGTTATAACAATGTTATTTGCAACAAAATATGCAACAACAACCGATGAATCGATTTTGGTTAAGCGGTTATACACAGTGAATTTTCATCGGTTTTGGAAACGAAAAGGGGTCATTGTACTCATCATTATGAACAACTTTTACCAATGACTAATATGAAAACGCGAAAAAAAAATCAGCTGAGCCCAAAATTTTTTTTTTTTTCTTTCTTGTTTTCGAAGATATTACAGATTTAAAATGCAGGGACATAGCGGTTGCGGCGGTACCGGCCGGGGGGCCGCTACCGCCAAAGCTGGGCTAATGGCAAATGAAACTTTTTAACAAAAAATTGAACCGATGAAAATAGAAACTGAAAAGCGAAAATTAAAATGAAGCTTTTAGTCTTTTCCTAACTAAACTAATTTAAATAACAATTATGAGTCCGCGCCAAACAAACAAACAAAGTGCGTGCGAGTTGCAAGTGTTCGAACACATAACGCATTTTTGGAAAGTTATTGTTTATCATTTTATTATTTTAACGCATTTTACGCATGCTAAGCGAATTCTAAAAGCAGGTTCGAATCCTGCTCGTGAGCGATTTTTTCTTTCCACAATTTAAATCTTTATTGTTTATCGTTGAAAATTTCACGTTGTATTTGATGTTATGTTGTTTTTATTATTATTTATTTAAAGTAATTTAATGATCTTCAGTGATTGTTTGTTTGGCGCCGACTCATAATTGTTATTTAAATTAGTTTAGTTAGGAAAAGACTAAAAGCTTCATTTTATTTTTCGCTTTTCAGTTTCTATTTTCGTCGGTTCAATTTTTTGTTAAAAAGTTTTATTTTATAATTTTTTTGTGGCTTATATCTAACTCCAGGTCTCCATTATGTTGTAGTGTCTAGAAATACATTTATGTGTGCCAAGTTTCAACAGAATCAGTTAACAGGTAAAAATTCATTGGGTGAACAAGCACTCATCCCCTGTTTTCCTACCCTTAGGGGTAGATTTTGAAACTTAAATGGGACCAACTTCGAGATATACCCTATCCATTAAAAAAAGAATAATCAAAATCGGACTACTCTGTAAAAAGTTATGCGTGGTCATACATCAGCATTGCACCCGTGCGAAGCCGGGGCGGGTCGCTAGTATAACATAATACAAAACACAATGCATAACTCTACAAGTATATTCAGTGGCGGCTGTACCTTAATTGCACTCGAGCGCTGCACTACCAGTTCATAAATTCATAATACCTTTAAAAAGAATCACAATATATCTAAAACATCAATATTACGCACCTAATTTATACTTACGAATAGTTATGAAGTAACGACAAATCAATTAAATATCTAAACTGAAGAAGTTAAAACTTATTTTCGCTCAAACAAAAACGTCCCGTGCGCTTTGCGGAGCGCACGCAGAGCCCTCATACAACTTTTATGGAATACGAGCTACATCACCTGGCGCGTGAGACGGAAGATAATTAGTACATTTACTATGAAGTAATCAGCCTAGATTCGTGCGCCGCACGGCCCGAATATTTCCGAGATTGACCGATCGTTGACGAAATGCACTCGATGCGAGCCGGCTGAAGGACGGTGGGGGCGTTGCCCTCTACTTGTCATAGTTCCCGCGCTCGTTTAAATTTCTCCTTGTTGTGTTATTATTTAGTGTGTTTACTGTGACTTTGTATTGGTGTATATATGAGCATTGACTTTAATATTGACTACTATAGTAGTAGTATTTATTAAAAGCAATAATATAACTTTTCAAAACAACTTTTCTTAATTTAAAAGTGAATTAAACAATAATAAAACCGGCCAAGAGCATGTCGGGCCATGCTCAGTATTATAGGGTTCCTTAAGTAGGTGTAATTACAAACGAATCAAATCGAATATTAATCATGGCTATTTTAGTTTTTGCAATAATCGGCAGCATTCGCGACTCAGAGCGTGTTGTTAGTAGCGCCATCTAGAGTTAAATTCAAGAAGCCAAATTTAAGACGTTTGTCATTTTAAAGTTACTTTTTGTGATTTTTTCAAATAGAAAGTAGCTAAAGGAGCATTATTTGCTATGATATTTTTTCTCTAAGGTCAATGACCTTTGAACTAGGACGTTTTAAGTATTTTTCAGTTTTCTCTCTATAACTCAAAAAATTATAATCACATTATACTCGAAATAATTTTAAAAGAGAGTTTTTACAAAGGTCTATCAATGTGGAAGATTATAACTTTCTACGTTGCATAGTTTAGAAATGGCAGGGGGGGGGACACATTGCAAGCCACTTTGGCGGGCTATATTTCGCAGATGGTACACCTGATAAAAAAGTGGTGTATCAAACATTACCTTCATTTTAGTAGACCTATTCAATGATATCCCACACGAGGGGGTGCAGCGAAAAAAATTTTTTTTTCTCCATTTCACATGTATGGACGCCACCCCTAAAATACGCAAAAACGATTTTTTTATTCTTTTAAAATTGAGATCTATATGTAGACTATTTTTTAACAAAATTTCATTTACTTATGTTTATAACTGTAGAAGTTATTAAGCTGTAAAGGATTAGGACAGACGGACAGACGGACAGACGGACGGACATGACGAAACTATAAGGGTTCCTTGTAGGACTTCGGAACCCTAAAAAGCAATGGTTGTGTGGATTTCTTTTATTTTCTTAGTAGGTTTTTGGTGGAGAGTCGATTTGGACGGACACTGGTATTAAAGATTTTTATTGTATTTTAAATCACATTTTTTGTATTGTAAATAAAACAATACAGTGCACCACCGGTTCTCTGAGCCATCAGCCGCCACTGAGTATATTATTAAACATCTAAAATTATGTTTTTTTTTAGTATTTATTACAAAAGGAGGGGAATGAAACATCTCATTTGAAAGTTACTGTGCCATAGATGTGCACAAAAAAAATGTGTGTATGTCGCCATTCAGGCAGATAAAATATGCTGAAATACACAATGATTTCCCCATACAATACGCTACTTTCACAAACCAATAAGCCTCAAGACGCCACATAAACAAAGTTTTGCATGAGAACAGTCGTAAAATGTTGGCGGGGACCGGGGGGCGGACGGCGCGTTATGATTGGTCGGCTCAAATGTTTGGTGGTATGATTGGTGCCGCTCGCTGACGGAGTGACGTCCCGATTGGTGGCTGGGCGTAAGATATGCAGTGCTACTGCATATGCTTTGTGACCGGGGGTATCCGGCTAATAGGCGTCTAGGCTTACTGGTCTGTGGCTACTTTACACACAAAATTGGTTGATTTTGATGACAAGCGATACTACTTAAAAATAAACGAGAGTGGTACTCACCACGAGCGCTTGTGTGGGCGGCGTGGGGGGTGCTGGCTGCGGGCGCGGGACGCGGGGGGGGCGGCCCGGGCCCGCCGACGATAGCGGCCGAGCTACAATGACAATAGCTCAGGGTCAACTGTAGTTTGTTTACGGAGAATGACTAACTTGTTATTGAAAAAACAATAATATTTTCTAGGTTATGTCGAATTCCCATATAGCACCCACTCCCGAAAACATCGGAGAATCTACACTCAAAGTTGTTGACGATTATGTATACCTGGGACATACTGTCCAGCTAGGTAAGTCCAACTTCGAGAAAGAGGTCAATCGTCGAATCCGACTCGGTTGGGCAGCGTTCGGGAAGCTACGCAATATCTTCTCGTCCAAAATACCGCAGTGTTTCAAGACGAAAGTCTTTGACCAGTATGTGTTGCCAGTAATTACTTAAGTTACTGAAACGTGGTCGCTCACAATGGGCCTGATAAGAAGGCTCAAAGTCACTCAAAGGGAAATGGAGAGGATAGCCCTCTAGCTCGGAGTGTCCCTGTGTGATCGAATCAGAAATGAGGAGATTCGCAGGAGAACGAAAGTAACCGACATAGCCCGAAGAATTGCCAAACTTAAGTGGCAGTGGGCGGGGCACATTGCTCGCAGAAGGGATGGCCGATGGGGCAGTAAAGTTCTGGAGTGGTGACCGCGTACTGGAAGGCGCAGCGTGGGTAGGCCCCCCACAAGGTGGACTGACGACCTGGTGAAGGTCGCGGGAATGCGCTGCATTCAGAATGCGCAGGACTGGTCGTTGTGGCGATGCTTGGGGGAGGCCTATGTCCAGCAGTGGACGTCATTCGGCTGAAATGATGATGATGACTCGGTCCTCTGCCTTCCGCATCCAGTCCCCCCCAGCTACTTTCTTCAGGTCGTTGGTTCACCCGGTGGGGAGGGCGTCCTACACTGCGTTTGCCAATTCGCGGTCTCCACTCAAGGACTCGTCTGCTCCAGCGGCCATCGGTCCTTCGACAGACATGGCCAGCCACTGCCACTTCAGCTTACTGATCCTACAAGCTATGTCGGTCACTCCGGTTCTTCTCCGGATAATCTCATGACGGATTTTATCCTTCAAAGAAACTCCAAGCATAGCTCGCTCCATAGCTCGCTGAGCGACTTTGAATTTGTGAAAGACTAATACAACTTATTATTGAAATAACTGAAAACCTCTTAAGGGGTCATTGTACTCATCAGTATGAACAACTTTTACTATGGGACCAACACTGAAATCGCGAAAGATTTAGTTTTTTCAAACTTTTTTTGTTCCATAGTAATCTCAAAGCTTTAAGGGGAATGTAGTAGCCAAGTGGCGCCCCTACCAGTAAAAAAAATATATAACTCGCTAAATACTGGGTGTCAGGGAAACGCTCCCGAAACTGAAAGGCTATTATTATACTACCTAAACCAAAGACATTTCTATACTGACGTAATAGACCACTGAAGTGTGCGACTGAGATACCGATCTTTACGAAAAAACCTATATGCTAGAAAGAGACATAATAAAATGTCAGTAGAACCGATTTTGAAAATTGTAATCTCCCATAGCGTCCCATCAAAATACAATCTCGTATTCTTTTATGATTTATTTCACAATCGTTCTGTATTTTATCCAATTAATAACAATAATCGTATAGGTGTAGTGTTCTGTGTTATACTGCTGTGTAATTTACATTATTAACCTAAAGAAAGAGACGTTACCTGTGTAAGTATCTGCAGGACAATACTACTTTCATAATGCTAATTTTCATAGAAGTTATTCTTAAAATTATTTAGTAATACATTAATAACATGCAGTAAATACCCTATTTTCTATATAATATGTTATTTTAAATAATTATGTGTTAGATAAAAAAAAATTGTGTACGTGAAAATGAAACCGTTTCGCATACGGATTGCTCAAAATATATCGATATGTCGATAGTTTCAATTATATATTTTTTGTACTACCTAGCTCCATACATGTCACAAGTTGGTGTCCGTTACTGCTTTAAAAAAAATACAATCGAATTGAGAACCTCCTCCTTTTTTTGAAGTCGGTTGAAAGTATTGAAAGGTTGATTTAGTCCAGCCACACATTGGAAGGAAATCACAATGATTCATTCATTGATCACAGAAAAAATCTGACGCGCCGGAACCTATAACATGGTTGTACTTTTACGATGTTATAATAGTATGTTGTACGTCTATGGCGTATATAATTATACAGTTAATTTTAGTACCAGCCCCGCAGACTGACAGAATTTTCCGAATCGTATGTCTGCTTCTGACATATTAAAATGTAAATACGGTGCTATTTTATGACAATGTGCGGCCGGGCTAAAAATGCTATAAAATATTGACCGGCTAACTTCATAACTTCCAAATTTCCTGTAAATGCTGTTATTAAAGAAAAATGGATGGCCACAAATGTTAAAACGAATAAGCACCGTATCTACTATTCTCCGCCAAATAGTGATGCACAGAATATCTAATAGTACTATGTTACGGGTGCCGGTGTAATTACAATCACATGAGACTTTCCATCTTCATGTCTCAGTTTGGCGAACCGACTTGCGGTACCATTTAGGTAACAGCCTAGATGGTATTGCAGTTGTTATTGGCAAAGGTAACCGCTTAACATATGGTGGGCCTTTAGTTCGTTTCGCCATCCTATAAATAAATAAATAAAATAAAATATAAAAAAAAGCTGAAAGCCTCTAAAAAATTACAGGGTTTGCAGTAGATATTTTAAGGATAACTGTATCGTTTAATGAAATCACCAACGATCCATACCTACGGAATTTGTTCGGGTCGGTGTTTGTTTCATATAAAGGTCTTTACTTTAATAATGGTAAATATTCAAAGTGGTAAATCTACGAAGTGACGAGTATAAAGTAAAACTTAAAAATAAATATAATACAAGAAGAGTTAGAGATAAAAAACTAGTTCAACCGAAGATGACAAATTATTATGGAGACAGAATGTCAAAGTTTTTAGTTCCAAAAATCCTATCCTATCCTACTAATATTATAAATGTGAAAGTTTGTAAGTATGGATGGATGGATGTTTGTTCCTCTTTCACGCAAAAACTAATGAATGGATTTTAATGAAATTTGGCATACAGATAGAACTTAACCTGGATTAACATATAGGCTACTTTTTATCTTATCTTAACTATTACAAAATTATGTAAAATTGTTTGATCGAGCATCATTCTAACACTACTGGACCGATTTTGATGAAACTTTTTGTGTTTGAAAGCTTATGATTAGACTTAAAAACTAGTAAGGGTTTTAAGAAAGAAAGAAAAAAAGAAAAAAATTCATCGTGGGGTGAATCCTCCCTCACCCGACACATACGAAGCTTCTATGCATTTGCACGAGCGGATAGTAATGTACGATGGATGAATGAAAGTGGAGTGGAGCAGAGGTTGAGGTGGAGGTGGAAGTGGACTTTACTCGCAAAATAAATAAATAAATATCTTTAGGACATTTTTACACAGCACCATCTAGTCCCAAACTAAGCAGAGCTTGTGTTATGGGTACTAGACAATGGATATAATACTTATATTTTTTTTTTTTTGTAAATACATACTAATAATACATAAGCAACACCCAGACCAACACAAACACTTATGCTCATCACACAAATATTTGTGTCCTGTGGGACTCGAACCCACGACCTCGTTATCAGCAGTCCGACACTCGAACCACTAGACCACAGAGGCCGTCAACCGTCAACCGTCAAAAATAATATACTACATTTAATATACTATAATAATATACTACAAATTATAAATATACTATAAATTTACATTAGTATTACATGTAGTAGTATAAATTAGTAGGATAAGTCTGATGTGTAACTTAAGTTGACTGGACAATAAAACTTGTTAAGTTCATACATATTGTAATTTTTCATAAAAAAATCAATAATTTGACCAATTCCAGAATCGTGTATAGGAACTTAGTTCCGGGATTGAAAACCTTTCTATACACCTAATTAAAACTAATGTGATTAATTGTAAAATGTTCCGTGTGGTGCCGGACGTAAAGAATTGCACCACCCTATATCTTCTCATGGGTGTCGTAATAGGCGACTAAGGGATTCACCAGAGGATGGGCAGCTGCGTTCTCTGAGTATTTAACCAACCAACTGCGATCGCCAACCCGCCTGCCAAGCGTGGCGATTATGGCATATCCCCCCAATAAATGCTTGGGGGAGGCCTGTGTCCAGCAGTGGACGTCTTACGGCTGAAATGATGATTAATTGATTTTTTTATTTCCTACTTATGTATTTCTTACCTTCGTGACATTAATAATGTAATTATAATATAGCCCTTAATTGCGTAACTCAATCTTTTAAAACAAATAAAATTATGTCTCAAATATCTGTAATTTTAAAACAATAGTTACTTAATAGCTTAGCAGTTTTAAAATATTACCACTCCTTAAAAGTAAGGCCGGTTGAACTATATTGAAAATGCGGAAACGTCCATGTCACATCACTAAAAGTCACTCCTACACGTGTCAATTTCGCACATATACTTATTTCGCTTTCGGTGACGTGATAATGAGGTGACAGTGTCTCTATTACGTCAGTATAATACCTTTATGACCTAAACACAATCCAATACCAATAACCATTAGCCTTATACTCATTGTTTTAGTGATTTGGTATTTTGCAAACCCGCAATGTAAAGCATACAAAACTCTGGATCAATGCCGCGCGTACCTAACCTACCTACGCTCGCTACGACACGGACTGCGTATGCGAGCGGATATCGTTCACCCCTAGCGCCAGCTGATATTTTATTTTAATTACATTGCGAACTTTAAAAAATTAAGTAAATAAATGGGGTTTCTTTGCAAATCAATTTTATTTAACTGCCCAAAGCTGGTTAAATGTATGAAAAATGAAAAAAAAAAAAAAATTGTGGTTTCGTATCAGTAATCACTATCACCTATCTACGTTTTCGGAAGCGTTTCCCTGACACCCAGTATATAATTTATCGAAAATTCGTTTTTAATAATTGAAGTACAGGTACTGTAGTTTAATCATAAACTATTAACCCTGTAAAATACATGCGCTGTAGTTGTAGATAGAAAAAGTGCCAAAAGTGGCCGTTTTTCGCAATATTTTTTTTTCTGATGGGGGCGCCACTTGTAATGTAGCAGACATTCCCTTTAAGATAAATAAAAACAATGTAAAATTCAACTTTGGAACTGTGAGACAGGGTCGCAAACACAGAAATAGATAGAATGGCCATGTGGGCAGGCCGCGCGTGGCAGCACCATGCACCATAGTGCAGGATATTTCAAAGCCTTTCTCAGCACGCCTTATAACTTGTTTCTATAAATACTGTAACAAAAACCCGCAAAAATGCCTTGTTGTGCTGTTTCTAACTGCAGAAACAAAAGCTGTGTTATTTTTTAAATAATGAAGTCAAAATGTAAGGCGTAGTTTGTTCGGAAAGTTGCCACGCATGAATCGCAAGTAAAATTGTGATTACAACCATTCTATCTATTTCTGTGGTCGCAAATTAAGACTAAGTAGAAGAACTTACAGTTACTTGGGTTAGATATTATAATCTTATTGGTAGTTTGGTTGCTTTGCTCCTTCTGCATGGCGAAACGCTTGGCCTTGCGCTTCCATAGGTAACGCTCGTTGTAGTTCACCTGGCAAAGGAATTAAATATTACAACGGAGAATGGGCATTTTTTACTCAAAGCGGATAGAAACGAATCATTATGTCCCTAACTTGACGCTGCATATAATTTTTCATTAAATTAGTTTTATACCACAATTTTATTAACTTGCATTCAGTCATGACCAGCGCACAGTGTGATAAGATCCCGGTTTTTGTCTCATCGTGTTTTTATTGAGTTAATCAATAGAGTTTACAATTCCGACGATTAGACTAAAACTCCGGGTTCGCTCAGACTGGAGGTTTTTTTTTAAAAAAATGTCAAAGTTTCGCAATATCCGACTCTTGAAAAATGAAAAAAAAATCATTATAATTTAATGGAAGTACTTATTACAGAATTTATTTATTCTATCGAAAAATGGTATAATAGCCGACCGTTCTACCAATTCCTGTTGCATTAGTATGAATGGGTCGAGAGATATGATTTTTTTTCTCATTTTTCGTTTTCATTTTTTTATTCATTTAAACCGCCGTAGTAGGTGGTCATTCCTACATCAAAAAATTGCTGATACTTTCTATTATGTGTAGTATTAATTCCAAAACCTAACTCATTGGTTTCCAGGAGTTATTGGAAATTTTAGTAATATCCGAAATATCCGCACTTAGGGCTGCCACTTCAACCAAAACATAATTTGTTTATTTTTATTAAGTTTTAGCTTCCTTATCACGACCATAACAAGATATCATTATTTTGTGGCTTAGATAGCAAAGATTGAGTAATTTTATAAAGGAAATTAAAAAACTAATGGAGAAATTGGTATCATGTTGACTGATACACGTTTTTTGTAAACCATCTATAAATTCTAACCCAAAAGACTCAACTAATAGTAAATAATAGAAAATCCTTTCCGATGTCTCATAAGTATATCAATCAACATTAAACATGAGTAATATATCAACATCTTTGACAATTTATTAAATATTTTTAGTCAATTTAGTTCTTTTTTATTAATTTTACAATTCTTTTAAATCAATTTTGTTTTACTGTTTAACCGACGAAAAAAACGAGGAGGTTCTCAATTCGTCTTTTTCCAGAGTAGTCCGATTTTGATGATTCTTCTTTTAATGGATAGTGTACATCTCGAAGTTGCTCCCATTTAAATTTGAAAATCAAAATCCACCCCTAAGGGTAGGAAAACAGGGGATGAGTGCTTGTTCACCGACTGAATTCTTACCTGTTAACCGATTCTGTTGAAACATGGCACACATAAATGTTCTAGACACTACAACATAATGGAGACCTGGAGTTAGATTTAAGCCACAAAAAAAAAAAAAAAAAACTCTTTAACAAAAAATTGAACCGATTCAAAGATTCAAAGATTTATTTTGCCAACTAAGTGTACATATTGGTGGTAGGTTATAAATATAGTTCTTACAAACTTAGTCGCCTTTTTCAGGCATTGCAAAATTATTGGACTTAATTAATTACAATTTAATATATTAATATTAGATAAGTATTAAGCTTATACATCTAAAATAAACATAGTAGATCGCCGTATTAATTTTGGCGGAAATTTATTTAGATAATATAAAAACTACTGGATAATTTTAAAGTATAACATATTAATTAAAGTTTTTATTTCCATCATGAATATAGTAGCAAAATTATCTTATTTTAATTCAATTTATTCAAATTTGATTTAATATGTCCAATTTTATTAATTTCATTTAAATATTTTTTATATTTATTAATTGATTTAATACGTATTTTTTATTTAATTTATGCAATTTTAATTTATTTCATTATATTTTAATATAATTTATTAGGATTTAATTTTATTTAGGTTTATTTTGAACTTATATAGTATTTTAAATGTTACTAACACATAGTGGAATAAAGCTGTCTGATTGAATAAAAGTTATTTTTATTGTATATGTTTTATTATTATTATTGTGTTTTATTTTTTGTACTTATTATGTTCCAAATATTCTTCAATTGTATAGAAGCATTTTTGGATTAGAAATGTTTTTAATTTTCTATTAAATATTGTCAGTTTTGTTTCTAGTTTTATATCGCATGGTAAACTATTAAATATTCTGACTGCCATGTAATAGGGACTTTGGTTTAGCATTTTGATCCTGGAGGGTGGTAAGTATAAACTGTCTTTGTGGCGTGTGTTTATGTTATGTATGTCTTTTACTTTTGTGAAGTGACTAATATTTTTAAATACGAACAGACACAAGTCATGTATATATATTGATGGGAGTGTTAATAATTTATATTCAATAAAAAAGGGTCTGCAGCTTTCTAAATTGTCGATTTGAGCTATAATTCTAATGCACTTCTTCTGTAATACAAATAAGTCATGAACGTCCACGCTATTTCCCCACAGCATCACACCGTATCTCAGCCATGAGTACGCATACGCATAATAGGCAGACAACGATGTTTTTATGTCTGTGCTACATTTTATTTGAAAAAGAGCATAAGTGAATTTGGACAATTTAGACTTAATATGTGCAATATGTTTTTTCCAATTTATGTGTGTATCAATGTTTATGCCGAGTAAATTAAATGTTTCTACTGTTTCTAAGGTATTATTCCGAAAATTTGTGTCCATGACTAAAGAGGGTTTTTTATATGATCTAAATTGTATTGTTTTTGTTTTGCTATAATTTATCTCTAAGTTATGGTCGTGGAGCCAACGTGTTACTGTTTGTAAAGTTTCTTGTAAAATGGGATTAGGTTTGATGGTATTATCATATTTTATGAGTATAGATATATCATCCGCAAATAAGATTGGTAAGGTTATTTCTTTATTTAGTATTTTAGGTAACCGACGTAAATAGAAACTGAAAAGCGAAAATTAAAATGTAGCTTTTAGTCTTAGTAACTATTTTCCTAGCTAAACGAATGTAAATAACTAATTATGAGTCGGCGCCCAACAAACAATCAACGAAGATCATTAAATTACTTTAAAGAAATAACAAAAACAAAATAACATCAAATACAATACAAAGTCAAATTTTCAACGATAAACAATAACTTTCCAAAAATGGATCACTTGCACGCACTTTGCTCGTTTGTTTGGCGCCGACTCAAAAAAGTTTTATTTATTTTACAACATATTTTGAATAAATTTTAGTATACTTTTATATTTTACAATTCTTTTAAATCAATTTTATTATACTTTTTGATTTAAAACAATTCTTTAGAATCATTTATTTTGTATACAACCTCAACCTCTTAGAGAAAAAAAAGGCTAAAAAAATCCCATTGCCACCGGCCATTGTCTTTATTGAGACCAGTTAATGAACAAAATCTAGCCATCGATAATTATTCTCATGTTGAATTAATTGTAACTAACAATGAAGATGAATTTTAGTTCGGTTAGCCTACATAATATGTTACAAATTTATATACATTTTCCTTTCGTTATTGCATTGTGAATTTGTGTCGACGCCGGCTGTCGCTGAAAACCAGCGCTGTGTCTTTGCTCCGTACATGAAGCATAGCTATATACTGAGCGGTGGCCGTTTTGCGCGGATGTGACACATATCTTACGACACTTCTTGGCTCTGTACCTGTATTTGTTCTGTTCTTGAATTTTTTGGTAATTTTGTGCGTCACTTTTGAAGCAAATAAATATTTTTTCTTTCTTTCTTTTTCTTTCTTTCAAATAGCCAACTCCATATTAATTATTAAAAAGTATTTAAAACACCTTCTTTTTTTTCAGATAAAATATATTCTTATTGGTTTTTTTTCGGATACATGAAAGTGTCAACCCTAAGGAAAATTTTGAATCTCCAATAACTCCTGGAAACCAATGAGTTAGGTTTTGGAATTAATACTACACATAATAGAAAGTATCAGCAATTTTTTGATGTAGGAATGACCACCTACTACGGCGGTTTAAATGAATAAAAAAATGAAAACGAAAAATGAGAAAAAAAATCATATCTCTCGACCCATTCATACTAATGCAACAGGAATTGGTAGAACGGTCGGCTATTATACCATTTTTCGATAGAATAAATAAATTCTGTAATAAGTACTTCCATAAAATTATAATGATTTTTTTTTCATTTTTCAAGAGTCGGATATTGCGAAACTTTGACATTTTTTAAAAAAAAAACCTCAAGTTTGAGCGAACCCGGAGTTTTAGTCTAACCGTCGGAATTGTAAACTCTATCGATTAACTCAATAAAAACACGATGACACAAAAACCGGGATCTTATCACACTGTGCAGCGGTACAAATTTTGCAATCGATTTTAAACTAACTTCCCGATGAGATAGAAAATTGAAACTTTAAACATAGCTCAGGACTGGATGAGAGTGCAATATTAAATAACTTTTTTTTTTAATGTGGTAAAAAAAAAAAAATTATACAATTGAAATCTTACTAATATTATAAATTTGAATTTTTATGTGATTTGGATGAACTTTGGCACACAGATAGACTATAACCCAGATTAAAAATACAGGCTACTTATTATCCCATGAAAAAAAAAACAGTTTATTTATTTATATTATTGAGGACCTCCAACAAAAGATATACACAAAAAATCACAAGTGACAGATACAGGATTCTATCTGGTGTACTCCTTCACTTACAGGAGGCCACAGCTTGCACAAATTTAATGACTGAGCTAAGTTATAATTAAGGTGAAAGTATCTAACTCAACTAAAAACAAAACAATATGTAGGTAATACATCACAGACCAGTAAGCTTCAAGACTCCGCATAAACAAAGTTTTGTATTCGAACGCAGTCGTAAAACGTTGGTGGGGTCAGGGGGGCGGACGGCGCGTTATGATTGGCCGGCTCAAAAATTCGGTGGTATGATTCCTTATGATTGGTGCCGCTCGCTGACTGAGTGACGTTCCGATTGGCGGATGGACGTATGATATGCAGTGGTAGAGCATATTATTATTATTTATTTATTTAATCAGACAACTTCAGTCCACAATAGTGTTAGTAATACTTAAAATACTATGTTAGTACGAAATTTTTTATTAAAAAATTTACATCAGCATAGATTAAATTACAAATTGAACGATAAAATTAAAACCAATTATCAAAATAATGAATTAAATTAACTAAAATTACAATAAAATTGAATAAATTAAATAAATTAAATTAAATTAATGTCATTAAACCAAATTAAAATCAATAAATTAAAATCAATAAATTAAAATCAATAAATTAAAATGTCATTCAATTAAAATAATCAATTTCAAAATTTAATTCAAATTATAGTTCAAAAATAAAATCAAAAATCATAACTCCTAAGACTCAAACAAGAGGATGTCCAGTACTTCAAAAAAGGGCTGTCCCACTTCTCCGCTAATATATTCAGGATGATATTTGAGCTACCCTGCATTCTGCTTTTAATTGATGCGTTTTTTTTGCGTATTATGGCGTGAAATCCATCGACACGGGCATCCGCAAACATACCGGATGCACTACAGTGTCTAGGCAGTCCCAACATCATCCTAAATATATTATTATATTGCACGCGTAGGGCGTTGAAGGTCTTCTTTGTGAAGTCCACCCACAAGCCGCTCGTGTAAAAAGACTGACAAAAAGATTTAAATAATGTTATTTTACTATTAACTGAGCAACGAGCAAACCTGCGGGCCAACATATTTCCTCTTATTGCCAACGCCCTACGCTCCCTTTCTATATCACAGTCATCTTTCAAATCAGCCGTGACAATATGTCCTAGGTACCTGAACTGTTCCACTCTTCTAAGTTCCGCGCCATTCAACCTTATTGGAGGTACAACGGCCGGAGAGATGCCCCTCGATGCGAAAACCATAACCTCGCTTTTTTTAAAGTTATATTTTAACCCATGCTTTTCGGCGTAGGTTTCGCAGACGAGGAGCAGTTTTCTCAGCGCACAGACCGACGGGCTCAGCAGCACCACATCATCCGCGTAACTGATGTTATTAACCATTTGGTTATCTATCGAACAACCCGCATGTAGGCTGCTAAGCTCGACGATCATCTCGTTCACGTACAGGCTGAAAAGCTTTGGAGAACTGAGTCCACCTTGCCTTACTCCGCATTCCAGCCTGTACGTGTCCGAGTACTCGCCTGCCCATCGTACACAATTTTCTTGGCGCGCGTACCAGTGTCTAAAGATATTAATAAGTTCCTCTGGCATACCTGTCCCCCTAAGCTTATCCCACAGGATCTGATAAGAAACTAGGTCGAAAGCCTTTGAAAGATCAAGAAAACACGCGTATATTGGTGTTTTTCGGCTCGTGTAATACTTGACGGTTTGCTTCAAGGTCAATATGGCACTCTCAGTCGACAGTCCAGCGCGAAATCCAAACTGTGCATCGTGCAAATCTAAAAATTGATCCAGTTGCCTATTTAACAAACCATCAAGCACCTTTGCCGCTACTGTAGCTAGTGATATCGGCCTGTAGTTGCTCCCATCAGACACATCCCCGGTCTTATCTTTCACAATGGGAACCACTATCGTTCTCATCAGATCCCGCGGCAGATATGAGTGACTAATGCATAAGTTATAAAACATACAAAGTACCCTAGGCATGTGCACACCGGCGTGTTTGAGGTGCTCAATGCTAAGCCCATCGTGTCCCGGTGATTTTCCACGCGTCATTGAGTTTATAATCTGTTTAACGTCGCTGGTTTTTATAAATAAGGGCACGAGTCCACTTTTTGGCTCAGCATTGAGCCCCTCCCACCCCCTCTCCGCGGACTTATTCGGCAGAGGCCTCGCCTGCACTCTGAACTGCTTCATAAAGAGGTCTGCTATCCCCTTAGGGTCACTGACTCCGTTAACACTGACAGGTAGGCTAGATTTGGGAGCCATATTCTTAGCACATTTCCAAAATTGACTAAATTTTTTGTTTTTGTGATGATTCGCGATAATGTCCATTTTTATCTGCTCCTGATTTTTTAAACACCATTTAAGTTTAGATTTAAAATGTTTACGACTACTATTCATTAGCTCATACACTTGGCCAACGGAGGGTCTGCCATAAAACTGCCACAAACTAAAACAACGCCTGGCCTCTTTGTGTGCGTCAAGTACATGACGATTCCACCCCACCACTCTTTTCTTATTATGAGCCTTGCTAGTGTGGGTTGCCATCGCCGCTAACGACAAAACACTTACAATATTTGAGTACATAGAATCTATAATATGCCTGTGTTCTTCACAAACACACACACCATCGGCACAATTACTAAATTCCGACGGAAAATTAATATCGCGGAGCTTTTCGTGACACAATTGATTGTATCTTTCAATTTTTTGGGGGCTTTTAACACCCCAAACAATTTTATTACACTTTACAGTACTTTCTTTCAATTTCGATCGAATTACATTAAGGTTACAATTTATTACAAGCGGAAAATGGTCTGACGAGTATACACTGTAATCCACATATACATTAATTATGGTTTTCCAAGCTGAATTCGTCACAATGCAATGATCTAGCCATCTCCTGCATTTGTGAGCTTCACTTATATATGTAAATGTTTCTGAGTTTGTACCTAACAGCTCCAAGTCCGCACATAGCCAGTCACGCTCTGTAGTAAAAGTTAATAATTCCTTACCAAAAGTTTCCGGTGGATGTGCATTAAAATCCCCCAGCATAAACACACATTCAACATCACAGCTTTCAACTATCGCACTTAACGCTCCCAGGCACTCTGTAAACATTACCAGATTCTCCGGACAGTCAGTCGGCATGTAAACACTACATACAATAAAAGCACGGGTGTCTACCGTTACCTTTATCGCGGCAATACGGTCGTTATTCGTTTCTATTACCGCCACTGTATTAAATAATGACTTGCGCCACAGTATTGCAACGCCACCGTACGGTCTTCCTCGCAACAGGCCTGATGAGACGTCAACAGCTGACCTTCCGGTAAACCCGAAATCTTCATGTAATTGCCCTAAAAATGGAATGTCATAGGGCATCAACCACGTTTCTTGTAAGGCTATAATATCCGCCTTCTTGCAAAGTAGTCTGATCTCGTGATCGGACGTTTTGACATTTTTGCAGTTAAAACTTATTATTTTATTTGTTTTGGGCGTGCTATCCATGTTACTTATTTTGTGATTGCATAGCTACAGCAGGATCGTTCCTAAAAAACACAAATCGACGAAAAGATATACCCTCCGGCCACAAATTATCACTTAGGTATAAGTCCAACTTGTACGTTGATACCCATAACTTGTAAGCATTATATATTTTGTCCTTCTTCATATTAATCTTTTGCAACTTAACCATATCCTTGGTGTTTTTGTATATGTACTCTACAATATCATCCTCAGTGGTATCTTTGTGAACGTTGGAAATAAAAAGGGGTACTTTGGAGTCCGCAGCTTTGAACTTACAGTCCTGATTATTTTGTGCTTTTCCTGTTTGGCGTTCGAGTCGATTCTTGTATCTTCGACGTCTCACCTCAGTCCACTCATTATCTCCCTTTTTCTCCTTCCATTCTCCCTCTCCGCTTAGTACATCCGCCATACTTTTGCCTTTTTTGTCATTACTGATTGTGTCATCCGTTATTAATGACTTGGAACCAAGAAACACGCCTGCCGACGACGACCCTGGCTCATCAAGAACTACAGTCTCCACATCTTCTTTGGTATGTAAAGGTGTTTCACTCATCACGTCATTCACAGCATTATTTATAGCGTGGGGCAAACCTGCTGGTCCACTGTCTGGTGAGAAGGAAAGTCTCGACGCACCTCGCCGTTTGTTTACATTTTTTCCGAAACTACTGCCGAACGGCAGCATTCCCGTCATCACTGCTCTTTCTTGTGGTTGCACAGACTTCTCTTGGCATAGCATATCCTTTGTTACGTAATTATCTTTGATAGACCTAACCTCCTCCTGTAGTACTAGCAAATCTTTGAGCAGACGAGTTACATCGATGTGGTCAAAAGAAATTGGAGGTAGTTTGTGAAGCTCCCGCGCAACAAAAATAGGAACTTTTTCTGGATCCGTTTCTTTGAATACGCAAATCACATCTTCCAACTCCCTTTGACTTTTACCATCCTTCCGGCGAGATATATTTCTCTTGGTGGTGGTTACTGCTTGGAACAGTAACATTTTTGCTTGCGAAATATCCTCTTCCGAAAAAGCCGTTACACAAATTCGTGTCAAACTTTCATTGTCCATCACCTGCAACTTGTTTTGAATGAACGCGAGAACCTCGTTAACAACAAGATTGCACGAACTACATTTTAAAATACTAGATGACATTTTTGCGTAATGATCGCAGTACAGCGCGCGCGCACAACCGGTTTCCGTGGGAGACCGGCCCGGACTGAGATATGCGTTGTGACCGGGGGTGTCCAACTAACCGGCGTCTAGAGGCTTACTGGTCTATGTAATACATATATCTTCATGCTTTCAATGGAGTCAGGCACTTTTTACATTATTTATATATATATATAAAACAACAGTTCCCGAGAGATGTGCGGGCAAAGTCTCATCATCATCATTAGCCCTTTACTGTCTCACTGCTAGGCACAGACCTCTTCTCAGAATGAGAAGGCTAAGACCTTAGTCCACCACGCTGGCCTAGTGTGGGTTGCCAGATCACACACACCATTGAGAACTTGTACGGAGCACTCTCAGGTGTGCAATTCTATTATAAAAAGTAAAAAAAACATTATAAATATATTATTATTCCTCATACTCACATTAGACCACATCTCGCCTAGACGTTTGGATATAGCTGAGAAGTCCATATCAGGATGCTTGCGCAGCAGTTCATTGCGGGCCTCCTTAGCCCACATCATGTAAGCAGTGATACGGGTTTTACCTAGGGTGGACAAATTTATTTATTTATGGTATACCAACAGCAATACATACATATTCCAAGTAAAGTTATTGCCCTAAAGGTTCAGTAGATTAAATCCAACAATACACTTTGCTTAGGCCAAGTAATTGTAAGTGGTATATAGGAATCATTACCACTTCATATAGTAATAATACTACTTGTAATAATAAAAAAAACATTGAAATAATTTATTTTTACTGTTGCTTAATAGCATACATAAAAGGTGTGTGAGCTCCAAAATATATATAAAAAAAATGGAATTCGGGCGCCAGGAGCCACACTTAAAAAAATAAATACCTGGATTGATTATTGCATCCTTATAGTTAATTTAAATTTATTTATGATTACGTTAGTTCATGTAATTGGGGGAACCGCATTATACTCCAAAATTAACATACCGAAATAATACCAAAATAAATCCCGAATAAAAACCCGAATAAAACCCGCCAACAAATGGGCGGTAATTTCGTAAAAAATATTACACATCGATGCCTGTTGATGACAGGACCGATGTGATTAGGTGGATATTAGTCAGACTAAAATTCAACAATCCACATTAGAAAAAGAGTTCATCCCCTTGAATGACAAAATTCTAGCCCATTCCGATGATAAAAACGTGGAATGGGACTGGATTAAAAATAAAATTAAAATAAGACGATATAAATCAATCCATCTTGTAAAAAGGTTTCGTCGCAAAGTGACATATCGCTCCAATGTTGCCACTCCGATAAATAAAAATTACACTAAAAACCACTGAAATTTAAAATTTTATTCAACATGTGACGACGTAAAAAAACGCACGTTACATACTATACAGAAAAAAAAAAAACTAGTGCGCAATATTTTTTTTGTGGTTCGGTATGAGTAATAGAACACATTTCGATGAATTGTTCAATACTTTTTTTTTTTTATCCGACTTAAAATCAGCAAAATATGGAGACAATCTGTTTGTAATATCATCAATGAAAGCGCGCGACGGCTGGCTCACGCGTCCGTCCGGGAGGGGGTTGTACCCCCGATGCTAACCCGCAGCCGCATGAGCCAGCCGTCGCGCGCTTTCATTGATGTTATTACGAACAGATTATGTCCATATTTTGCTGATTTTAAGTCGGATAAAAAAAAAAAAAGTATTGAACAATTAATGGAAATGTGTTCTATTACTCATACTGAACCACCAAAAAAAGGAGATATAAGTTACTGAAGTTTCACTTCAGTCGTGTGCTCTAAAGCACCCTCGTTTTTTTTTATCTGACAAACTATGTTTCTTATGTAAAGTTGTTCAGTTTTTTTTTATTGGTAGAATCCAGCTAAATATTCTTTGCTTTTTAAAAATTGACAAATGTATTTTATTTCAACCTGTGTAGCAAATAAATATATTACCTTTATCCTTCCTCTGAGCCTTGGCCCTGCCGACCACCCTGCCATCCTTCACAATGAGTTTCTTCTTGCTACTCTTCTCCATCATGTAGAGAGAGTTAGCGGGAGTCCTGGTGGATCCCTCATCTGACGCTGAACTGTCAGACTCCATGCTGCAATTTTGTGGTTCACCACTTGAAAAGAAAGAGAATTATAGTAGTTTAAAAAAAACTGTTTACAAAGTGGAGTTGATGATTTACAAAAACTGTTCTGTAACATGTACAGGCAAAGAAAAAACGGTTTAGTACAATTTTCTCCTCTCTTTGTCAACAGATGATGACGTGATAAGACTCCCATACTCCGCTCTCCAATGATAATGGTTAGACAGCTGGACCTGTATGGGTTGGGTGGGCACGGGACCTGGATCTTAAGACGCTGACAACAGCCAAATACCCCAAATAGGCTTCTTTTAAAAACATTTTTAGCTGTATCTATTCAGTTTGTGGCAGTGAAAAAAAAAATGTTAATCTTGATCGTATTTCCTGAAACTGTATTGTGCCCAAAACACGTTTTCTTGAAGTTTTCTTGATTGAAAAGAATTGTAAACTAACCTCTTAAAACATGCTTTAAAGCAAATAATCTCTATTATTTACTAAACATTATAAATAAAATTAAGAAAACCTTTGAGAAAGACAATAATCTACATACATACATACATACATATTATCACGCCTGTTTCCCATTGGGGTAGGCAGAGACTATGGATTTCCACCTGCTACGATCCTGACACACCTCTTTCGCTTCATCTACGTCCATTAACCTCGTCATGCATGCTCGTCGGTTTAGAGAACTCTTAACCTGGTATTTTTTTAGAACATCCACGATTTGATCGCGATACGTTCGCCGAGGTCGTCCCCTCTAATAATAATCTAAACATTTGTTTTTCAAATAAGCTTTTAGTTTTTTATTTTTAAAAATATTGTTAATTTTCATTCAAGTTGAGCGGCGTATCCGACGTCCCTCGGCTCGTTGCCTCTCTTTCAGTTCTGTACGAAACGACAGTGACCGCAAAGGTCTGATTTTTTAGGTGTTGTCAGCCTCTTAAGAGCTGGATGCACTACCAAATCCAACAACCAATTATTCTCAGCCCTACACATGTCAGTCAGTGTCGCCTTAGAGGAATCTCTACTAAAAGAGTAGGAGTACGAGTCAGGAATCACACATGGCACATGCATATCGCTCTGGTCAGCACTTTCTGTCGCTTTGTACAAATTAGGTATATTGTAATGCGACAGTACACGATCAAGGATCATAATCCATTAGCATTCATTTAGCAATAGTTACGTAGTAGTTAAAATACAGTTATTTGACTATCAGTGACTTATCATTACAAACCCAAGCTGTGTGTGACCCATTCAGCAGCTCATACAGACTGCTTATTAAAAAATCAATCTCATTCACGAGTTAAATAAATTATAAGTCGTGTAATTTCGGGCACTCCGCTTAGTGCCCGAAATTACACGACTCTCACGTATACCTCACTACCCATCACCTCACCACACACATTTTTCACACTCTTCCAGTACACACACACTCACACTACCAATATTAACTAGATATTGTATAAACGCCCAAGAGGCTCTGTGCATAGGTTTGTGAATTTAATTAGTTGTGTGCTTCGTAATTGGCGTAATGTCTAGACTAATTTATTGAATAAAATATTGTAAGCTGTGAAGTTACCAATAACAAATAAATAAATAAATAATAATAAATTATTATTTTTGGGACATCTTTAAACAGCACCATCTAGTCCTAAATTAAGCAGAGCTTGTACTATGGGTACTAGACAATGTATATGATACTTTTTATTGTAAATACATACAGTGTAAACTCCATGTAACATCACTCGATTTAACGACAAACTCCCTAAAGTGTCGAAATCACTTGGCTTCGGTTGGTTTTGCTTGTCTTCCATACAATGATACACTTTATAAAGCATTACACCCACTCTCAATAACGACAACAATTAAGCAATAAAAAGTATATTTTTAGTAGTTAAAAACTGCACAGCTGTGTACATTCTTTTGTCGCTTTATTATTCTAGCCCATAATAAACTTGAGTGTCAGCATCATGCATACCAAACTTTAAATTCGTTCTTTTGTTTACAAATTGGGATTGCTTGCACTTGTAGACTGTTGGTGACCATGACTAATAAGTAGGAGTCATAGATTATCTATATGTTATTAAATTCTTATGGCCAAAATTACTATCCAATCTATCCACGATTTGCCCTACTAGAGATGGTTAGTTAGTTGCTCACAAACTTTCAAATTGTAAACATAGCTAATAAAAGAAAATCCTCTATCTTCATTTAACAACAACTCTCTATAACGCCATAAAATGCACAGTCCCTTCAGTGTTGTTATATAGAGTTTACACTGTACTTATAATACACATGAAACACCCAGATCAACACAAACACTTATGTTCATCACACAAATATTCGTGTCATGTGGGAATCGAACGACCTCGTGATCAGCAGTCCGACACTCGATCCACTAGACCACAGACGTCGTCAAACAGTTAAACTTCTTACCTATCGGCATTTTCAACAGGATTATCATAATAATCAGATTCACTGCCGGAAGCAGTTCCTGCCTCCTCGACCTGCCGTGATGGGGTGCTCTCCTGCGACTGGAACTCCTGAGATTCGTCCGGTCTAAACCCAACATATGGCTTCACAGGTGTTTGCCGACGGAACCTAGTCTCAATGTCGTCTGGGGATTCAAAGTCCATCAATTTGGAGCTCTTCTTCCTCACACGGCCGCTGCGAGAGATCCCGGTCACTTCTAAATCTGTAAATATCGTACAAAAGCTAACAATTTTCGAGAGAACTTTATGACGCAAATAACAGATTTAGTTGTGTATTTCTGGTCTTGTTCATTACCTTCTTGCATGTTGAGTATTAGGTTCGAACTTTTTCTTTTGCTATAATGTTGATTTGATTGTTTATATTGCAAAATCAATATTTTTTGCCATACGATACGATAAATCAACAAAAATCAATACAAATGCATTGCACATTGCATTTTTGCAATTTGTTTGACATTGACAGTTGTTTTTTCGTTACGCGGGAAGCAAAGATTTCGTTCGAAAACTCGAAAAATAAGCCTATGAAAATTCGTTTTTGAGCCGGTGATACCATATTGTAATTTGAAATCTCCCTGGTAATCTCTCATATTGTAATTTTAAATTGACAGTGGTCACAACCAGAAATCATTATCATCATTTCCACAGAACATTATACTCAAGAGATCATTTCAGACGAAAGACGTCCACTGCTGGACATAGGCCTCCCCCAAGCATTGCCACAACGACCGGTCCTGTGCCTTCCGCATCCAGCGGATTCCCGCGACCTTCAACCAGAAATCATAAAATTAGGTATTATCGGCAGCAATTAGTGATGGGCATTTATGCGGATAAATGCTCAATAAATACTGGAGTAAAAATGGATATTTATGAGTTTTACTCTTACATTTTTTCATTTTAAACTCGAGTATTTATCCGGATAAATTCCAATCACTAGCAGCAGTACATACTGTGATGGATAGACACAGTTCTTGAATGAAAATTGAAAACTGTAAAAATCACAGAAAGAATAATGAAAAGTTAGAAAGGCAAAGTGGGCGGGGCCAAATTGGGATCCAATCACGTCGTGGTTTTTAGTGTATTGTAATGTACTATTTCAGTTGTAGTAAATGTATGAGTTTGGAGACGCTAATACCCATTCCCTCTTCTTTTTTTATTCCGTGGTAAAAATTTAATCTAATTTGCATTGATGTGTTTATAGAGCAAAAAACAAAAGTTCTTTTTTATATCGTAGGAATCTAACTCAAAATAAAATACTGTTCAGCTAATGCTCAAACACTAGGTGGAGGTAGTAAAGTCAACGGCACGTCATGCGTTAGTATTAACAGTTTGACCTTGACACTTGTGTCACAGTGTCTGTATTTTGTAAGCAGTAGGGGTGGTTTTCGTAATTCAAGTGTGACCTCTGACGTGCGCTCGACTGTGCCTACCTAATAACTATAAAAATAAGCAAGCTGAATAATTGGTATAAAAGTTGAACAATCAGTATCCAACTGCGGTTAACAATCCACTTGAATCACTTGACCAGAGTTAAGTAGTAGAGCTCCTTTTTTGTGAAAGAGCTCGTCCGAGTAAATACTACCACCGTACCTACTTCTCCGCCAAATAGTGATGCTTGCACTGCTGTGTTTCGGTCTGAAGGGTACGGGTGCCGGTGAAATTACAATCACATGGGACTTTCTATCTTCATATCTCAGTTTGACGAACCGACTTGCGATGCCATTTAGGCAACAGCCTAGGTGGTATTGAAGTTGTTATGGGCAAAGGTAACCGCTTAACATCAGGTGGGCCTTTAGCTCGTGTCGCCATCCAATATTAAAATGAAAAAATAAAAAAAGCCTGACTGCCTTTAGCAGTATTTCAGTTTAGCGGCAGCGGCAGGTTGTTTGTGAGATAGATACAAAAATAAAACAAAGCACATACAATAATCATCTTTATATTTTAGTAACACTGTTTATTAAATGTTCATAAATATTGGAATATTTAGTAGATAAGTCTAACAATGCAATGAGACTAGTGAAGTCTTCTAAAATGGGTTATGGATAACTTAATCTGGATTCGATTAAAAAAGCGATCTCAAACAACGCTTTATGACAGACGTGCATATAAATATTATTCTCCTTTACTTTCATAGCCAGTTAAAAATGGATTTAGAAACGTTTTTTGGTGTTGGATGTATGCAGAACTTTAAGAATACAAAATTGTTAATGGCAACATTTTGGTATGGTTACTAATAAAATTGTTATTTCCCTTGCAAACTTGAAACTATAAACTATTAGTGATTAATACTCAAAAATAAAAATAAAACACACCGATTTTTTTATAAATTAATTGAATTTAGTTTTTTATTCTAAGCTCTAGATTTTTCTTACGGGTAAAACAACAAGCAATATAAATTTTAGTGTGAATTACCACTTAAACCAAGCCAAATTAATATAAGCCCTTAAAAACAGTATTTTTGAGATCGCGAATGATAAAAAAAGATCACTAAAACGTACTAGAAGATTACGATAGATAAGATAAAAAAATAAAAATGTCTAGTGGAGAAAGAAATATTGGCAAGAAATTATTAAATTATAACCCAAATTTAAACACATAATGTACAAACATATACGTTACAATCATGCCGTCCAGAAAAGTAATTGATTAAAAATTAAGATGGTTCCAAAATAATTGTTAGTAAATAACCTCAATTACAAATATTTCAAAGTAATTTTTTAAAGATAAGATTTGTGATTTAGACATAGGTAAATTCGATATGAGTGGTGGATGTGCATAACAAAGTTTGCAATTCTGGACGACTTTTTAAGTAGTCATTAATTAATTAGGTATTACCATTTTTTTGCGACGGACGTTTACTATATGCTAATAATGATCACAATATTTTGAGGTTCCTGCGTTTGTAGTATACCGTGGAGGAAAAATCTGTCAGCCTGTTAGTTCCAAAATTATTAGGCACCGCGTAGGTCACTCAATAAGTTTCCTTCAGGCACCGCTGCGCATGCGCCATTCAACAGAATTTGAACCTTAATGGGTCAGATATAGAGTATAAATTGACTTAGTTTTGCTGGGACGTTTTCGTCCCAGCGGCGGTCAAGGCTATTAACGATTGAGTGGGTGAAAAAATCCCAGTGGGGCAAAAGAGGTTTTTTAAATATTTAAAGCTTCAACTAAGTTCATAGATTTGCCATTTTTCGATTATTTCATGTGCAGTGTAGTGAACCGCATAGCAATGGTTACTAAACGAGTAGGTATAAGCAGAGCTTGTCGTGTATGAAACTTACATACTATGTCAGTTCCGCTAAAAATATTTATATTACCATCGATATGTGATTGACTGTACCAAGGCTAAACGACTTGGTATTTTAGTAAGGGCACATCTATACGACTTTGAATTAACTGCAAAGTTAGTCGATTCGGTTAAGGAGCACGGTCTGTTTCTTAATAACGATTGGACGACGTCCGTGGTCTAGTGGTTCAAGTGTCGGACTGCTGATCGGAGGTCGTGGATTTGATTCCCACAGGACACAAATATTTATGTGATGAACATAAGTGTTTGTGTTGGTCTGGGTGTTTCTTATGTATTATAAGTATGTATTTACATAAAAAATATGTATATTAGTACCAATAGTACAAGCTCTGCTTAGTTTAGGACTAGATGGTGCTGTGTAAAAATGTCCGGAAATATTTATTTATTTATAAGATGTAGCTGACGTCACCCAAAACCGAATACTAACTGGAAGTTAAATTCGATACCACGAGCAGAGTTCACGGTAGCTTAGCGGATAAAGCATTGGTGTACCAAACCAGCTATGCGATTCAGAACCACACGATAACCAGTTGTCGATCGATTCGGTTTGTTATCTCTTTTTCTCTCGTTGCGTGAATCATAAGACGAAACGAGATAACAAACCGAACCGGTCGACAACTGGTTATCGTGTGGTTCTAAATCGCATAGCAGGAGTCGCAGGTTCAAATCCTTCTCGTGAGCGACTTTTTCTCACACGTGTAGGTTAGGGATGTTCGCCGCTCGTAATGCCGACTGGGTTCCAAGCGCTTCTCAGTAGTTCTCAGAGATGGCGTGCTTGTATAGCGACTGGCGATTGACGTCCATTGCAATCCTGTAGTCCAATTGCCGGCAAACCACGGGCAGGTACGGGGAGCGGGCGAGGAATCTTAAATTGGCAGGGGGCGGTGAGTGGCCGTTCTGTACGTAGTACTATTAGGTATTCTGTGACGATACTATGCCTGAATCAACATAAACGTACCATGTTTTTTTAACCAAATACCGATTTAATTCTCTAATGAGACGTGGACATTGACAGTTGGGCTAGTCTACAAATTGAAAGTCGCTCAGCAAGCTATGTTTGGAGTTTTTTTGAAGCATAAAATCCATAACGAGATTATCCGGAGAAGAATCGTAGTGACCAACATAGCTTGTAGGATCAGTAAGCTGAAGTGGTAGTGGGCTGGTCATGTCTGTCGAAGGACCGATGGCCGCTGGAGCAGACGAGTCCTTGAGTGGAGACCGCGAATCGGCAAACGCAACGTAAAGCGCCCACAGCCAGGTGAAGAAGTTGGCTGGGGGAGACTGGATGCGGAAGACGGAGGACCGAGTGTTGTGGCGCAACTTGGGAGAGGCCTATGTCCAGCAGTGGACTGCGTTAGGTTGAGTTAATGATTATGCAGATTTAATCACCTGCAGGTCTCTTCCTGCAGGAGAATAAATTGGCATCTTGTATAAAACTTGATTGCCGTAGCGCCACAGATTTTTCCCCAGAGTTAAATGCTAAATAATATTGCATGAAAAATATTCCTATTATGTCGCTGACTTGCTGTATATCATTTTTTTTTTAAATACAAATTCGTAAAATACCAACGTATTTGACTAGAATTATATGAATAGAAAGTAATGTTATAAAAATATAATTACTACAGTACCTATGCAATAATAAATAAATAAATATATTTTTTATTCACAAAAAGTTGAAACAATACTAAAATAATTTTGAAACACTACTCATACAAGCCTATGTCCAGTAGTGGACGTCTTTCGGCTGTAATGATGACTCATACAAGCTGTGAATAATACTACTACTAGTAAATAATACTACTACTAGTAAATAATACTACTACTAGTAAATAATACTACTACTAGTTAATAATAATACTACTACTAGTAAATAATACTACTACTAGTAAATAATACTACTACTAGTAGTAAATAATACTACTACTAGTAAATAATACTATTACTAGTAAATAATACTACTACTAGTAAATAATAACACTACTACTAGTAAATAATAATACTACTACTAGTAAATAATAATACTACTACTAGTAAATAATACTACTACTAGTAAATAATATCTTTAAGTATTTCAGATGTTATAACGAGCCGTTGAAAGCAAATAGTCTGAATAGTAAAATATATTTATGATTGCTATCTAAATTTATTGAGACCTGTAAGACGTGATGACTACCCAATACTCACAAAAACGAGGGCTCGATAACACTAAATCCAATAATAAATATTTATAATAATAATCCTAGTACACAATAATAAAAACAATTATCCTGTCCAATCATTTTACCTAATAATAAATACACATAACGCAGGAACCTCGTACACTGAAATTTTGCGGCCAAATCAGCTGACCCTACCGATAATATTGCCGAAAATAATCGCCATACACATTATGACGCCGATTCCCGTCAGAATCTGGTTCGGTTCTAGTAGAACCTTGTTTTTATCATCGTCTTTGATCTGGTCTACATCTTCTAAGTCTTGGTGCACTGCTGTTAACGCTTTGGTTATAGCTGCGTCAGATTGCAGACTGGATTGTGATGCGGATGCGATTGCGCGTGTTAAGTCGCGGAGTTGGTGGTCCATCGCTCGTTCGCGATGGTGGAGGTGCTCTGAAAGTGTACAAATATAAATAGCAACACCAGGATTGAGGGGCTCATGATTAGATAACAATCGCACCGTCAATCGATCTGCGAAGTTAATAGGGTGTTTGACTGGTATTGCCAAAAATTATGAAAATTATGCACAACGTAGATTTTAGGCTGAAGATTAACGTTTACTAAGTTTTGTTAATTTAAATATATTCTAAATATTTTATTTTTCTGTTTGAAATTTTGATTTTTTAATCTGTTAATCACGTGATACAAAACGTCTTGAGACTTGTCCTCCATTTTGCGTGACGTCAGAACCCTGTACGACGTATGTCGAGCTAAATGTTGCCATGATCGTAAAAATACAATGTACTAGTTTTTGAACGAGTAGGTATTATAATAATAATATATTCATGTCAGCCGGTTCATTTTTATTTTATTGAGCCAGGTTATGTACTTTATAACTTACTAACAATTAAACTAATCAGTACTTGTAAGTAATTTTAACGTAATTTAAAAGCTTTTGTTTTGTATGTGCGTGATTCAAACACAAACAACAAAACGTTTTAGTCATGTCTCATGCCAAGAAAAAACCGCGTTCCGATTTTTTACTTTTTGTCAATTTCGTACCTTTTTGGTAAGCGTGTCGTACTTTTAAGAGAATTCATATCGGCAACACTGACCGGAACAAGTGTAGTGACTTAGGTTGATGATAATGTCACGTGACTTCGCGTTTTGGTGCGAAATTAAAAATGAGAAATTAAAATCTTGATTATTTAATTTTACAAGCATATTTAAGTAATTATTTGTTAATGAATGCTTTAATTGGATGTTTCGCCATCGTTTTACGTACATTTCCAAAAATTGTCAAACACCCTATTTACACAAATGCCGTGGTCATGGTGGATGGGTGACCTTCTGTTGTGTTGTGTTCCTTGTGTTGTTTGGCACGGAAAATCGTCTGTCTTGTTTTTTTTAATACTTATAGCAGTCGTCACTACAATCTATTTGCAAACCCCGTGTAGCAAATCGGAATTAAAAATAATTATTACCTATGATTGACTCCTGCTTGGCGATAAGATTTTGTATGTTTTCCTGCATTAATTTTAAGTTGTTTGCGAGATTATCCTGTAAACAATTGCAAAATAATATTATGAACAAATAACATAACATCATAACACCACGCCTGTATTTCCCCGAAGGGGTAGGCAGAGGTGTAATAGTACACCCACATTTCGCCAGTTACGTTATAGTCCCATGTAATAGGGGGCGAGCCTATTGCCATTGACCGGGCACAAATCCAGACTCCGGGCTGCTACTGAGAATTTCCTAATGAAAAAACCCAATAACACTTTTTGCCCGACTCGGGAATCGAACCCAGGACCCCACGCTCAGCAGTCGCGCTTGCAACCACTAGACCAACGAGGCAGTCAAAAAACAAATGACATGTTATGAACAAATATTAAGTCCTAATTCTTGCAGAGAGAGCTAGGATCATCGAAAACAAAGTCTACCAATGACTCTTGTTACCAGACAGTTGCCAATGGGTCGTTCCGTCGCCATTTCAAAAATAGCTCCATCCAAACAGCAATTAAAATGGCGACACTCTCCATAGTATTTTGCCCATTGTCTTTTACTGCTGGAATTATATTTTCCTATGGCCTTCAACAAATAGTTCTGTTTACCAATGTTAACATATTTTATTACAAAACTGAAAATAAATAAACTATAAAAAAATAAACAACTTCTTTTACCTGTGAAAGCTACTAACTTATGGGAGGTTTACTATGAAAATCAACGGGGTCTTATTGGTAAAGATACAAGAATGTTTACGAAATGTTCTGTGAAATTGAGACTTTTTTAACACCTCAACTGGCGTAAGGCCGCTTGCGATGGCTAAACAATAAATTATCTATTGTCTCATTAGCAAATCTTTCATGAACATTTTTTTTGTATATAGACCTAACAACTACTACATATAAGCAATCTCTCATCACCAACCTGACTAGACAGCGTTTCCAAAGATCTATTACTTGCTGTTTGGGAGATTTCAATTTGGTTTGCTCCAGCAGTGGACTTCTAGCAGCAGAAGAAGTGTAAATCAACTTTCAAGTATCAGAAAGTTCAAAAGAACCTATAAACTTTTGACAACTTTTCAATAGAACCCTATGTCCAGATGTGGGAAGGGTTAAACTTACCTGATAAGCGAACTCAGTCTTCATTGCTTCGGTGATATCGGCCCTACTAGCAGTACTGCCGCCGGCGATTGTGTAAAGTACGCTGGCACTTCGCGCCATTTGTTGTTCCATCATGTCGCGGAATTCTGACATCTTGAGGTGGTTGTTGATCGTTGACCCTGCTATACCGAGGACTGTGCCTGGGGGAGGGAATGGAAGAGTGATGTGTGTGAGTCTGGCAAAAACGTCTGTAAATGGAACCAATTTTCTATCTTTGTCAGTATTGTGTCAGTCTGTTTTATCGTGCAAAAAATGTGAATGAAAATAATCAAATTAACTGAATGAGACTATTCAAAGTTCTGCCCGAAAAGCGATTTTTAAAGTCATTACAGCCGAAAGACGTCCACTACTGGACATAGGCCTCCCCCGATTAAGGGGGGGTATGCCATAATCGCCACGCTTGGCAGGCGGGTTGGCGATCGCAGTTGGTTGGTTAAATACTCAGAGAACGCTGCTGCCCATCCTCTATTTTTAAAGTACAAATTTATAATGTATGTAATATGTAACAAAAACCCTGTTGTTCCTGTGAGGTACGCTATCAAAATCGATATTCATATTTAAGGACACAACTCATTTGGAAAAACTCTTCAATAAAAATAATCAAATTAAATATTAAATCATTATTTATTGATTATATCACTCAAAACTCACTCACTCAGTGTTTATATCAATAAAAATGTCGTTTCAAAGTTGTCGGATGATGAAAAGGGGTTGGGTGAATAAGATCGTGCAATTCCAAGACACACTCACCGAAACGCATCCATTAAAAGACACAGACTAGCAACTGCGAGTGAAACTAAATTATGAATAAGTCTTCACATACGATCTCAAAAACAATAAACAATAGCATATTTGACGCAAACAATTATGATTATGTAAAACTTACCAAATATAGAGGCGACAATATACCAATACTTATTCCGCTCAGCGTGCGCCCTCTCGCGCTCGTGTCCCAGCTTGACGGCGGCGGACATGGTCGCGAATAGCTCTCGCTCCTCACGCTCTGCGTCACCAAATAGTGCTCGGAGGGCGCGCTCTTGTACTATAACCTGTAAAAGATAATTATACTCCTCAATCAATACTAGTATAATTATGACCACGCGAAGGCGATACCGATCGATACCGTCGAAATATATAGAGCTGTTGTCATCTGCTTTAGAGCAAAGGTTTTGTTTGAGGTAAGCTTTCAAGATACGTTACGTCGTACTAACTATGGTCAACATTCGCCATTATATCGTATGTGCTCTGCTACTAACGATGTCTGTCAAGATCTGGATCCATTCAATGCATCGGTCAAAATAATAAAAAAATATTTCAACACCAAATTGTAATAATTTGCTTGTTCGTTTTGTGTTAATGTTTGTGCAGTGTTTGTTGCTTTGTTGTAATCCTGTGTTTTATTGTAACGTCCGTGTTTTATTGTAATTATTTTGAGTGTGATATTCGTATGCATGTCGTGTTCGCATCTAGAAGGCCGTTCGACTACCATGATTTTCCGCACATGTTATTTATTAAATATAATGTCGTAACGACCAGTTTGCGAATCTAATAAAAAAAAAAAAAAAAAGATACAAGTTTGTACACCCACATTTTGTAGATGACTTTGTCGTACAAAGTCTGTAGTAGTGCTAGAGATCAATTCCAAATTCAGAGCCGCTTCTGTGTAGTGCATTTCTAAATCATTTCAAAACCCCACTCAGCCTTGGAATTGAAACCCAAGACTCTTTGCAATCGGTCGGCAGCAAAATATATAAATGTTGCTGTTATTGCATTCAGGGAAACAAGATCTAGTGCATTTTCCTTTAAAACTCCATTCCATCCACATTTACACGTTTTATGGGAAAATTTTAAAACAAGTAACACTGATAGCTCAAAAGGCAAGTATTCAGTCTAAGCAAAAAGAGAATAAGAATGTTAAAATTAAATACAACACAGATTAATGATATATGTACTAGTAAAATACAATTATTTTAGTACTTTACTACGTAGGTAGTTTAGTTTTTTTTTTAGTTTTCATCATCCTAACGTTAAGCATGATTACAACGAAATTAAATGCTCAAACACACAGCGGGCATGACATAAAGGCGGCGGAGCGTCGACCAAACGTAGATGGCACTTGCATGTCACACTGCGGGCGGGACTGGATCGCAACAGAATGACGACGCCAGAAGAACACGCTCTGCTGCCTGTGTGACTACTAATATGTATTCCCAAATAATACAACGCCAGGCTATCAGTCGCGCATCGCCTGCTTTTCACCTACGCTGCGGCTGGCGTTGTCTTTCCACCCGGCGCGGTGGCGGGGCGGTGAAAGGTCAATTACGCCGTCAAAACGCTCGGCAGGACGCCTCTGTGTGCATATAATATAACACGAGGCCCGCCGGCGGGTAGATAGAGTATACTTTATTGTTTGCACACCATAAAAATAAAAACAAAGTTATAACAAACATGAGCACAGTACTAACAATTGGCGGTCTTATCGCTTAAAGCAATTTCTTCCAGACAACCATTTGCAAAAAACACCAAAAAATTTGAAGTTCGCGGGCTACCCTGTAGCATTCACCTTAAATAGCAGTCAGATTTAAAGTGATGTGTTCCATTAAAATATGATAAAAAGATTGTATACAATAATACATGCAAACCCGCCGAGCACTCCTTTCTTACTTACTACATGCATTTACGAATTCTTTACACAACTATGCTTCTAGTCTAAGCACTGTAGTATGAGCATATGGCTCATATGGAACCATTCAAAATACAAACCTTATGTTCCTCCGTACAAAGATGTAAGTACTTATCATCCCCCTTCATGGTGTTTTGCATCTCGGAATGTAGTTCTTTAAGCCTCATCTCAACATTAGCTAGCTCGCGCCCTAGATCCCTTCTCCGCTCCTGAGCTGCCATGAATCTCTCCTGAATATCAAGGAAAAAGGATTTGTTTTACTGTATTTTACTCACACAATTTATTTATTTTATACACTTCAAGGGAGATAATTATGTAATTAGCTTTTCCTGTAGGATAACCCTACACCCCTTGTAACACACCCTGGACCCTTTGTAACAAAGTTTTGAAATGTGATCTAGAAAATGCCATAAGGCTTGTCTTCTGGCTGACTTTAATTTATCAAAAAAGCCATTTTTTGTGAGACAACAGATTTTATATTGGTTCACTGCTGCCAGTGGCTTTGCGCCCATTAATGGATTAACTAGGAAACATGAATGTACAATCTCTGCCTGACCTTTTGTGGCATAAAAGCATGATATTATTCATTGTTTTCTTTTAAACCTTAACTTTTGCTAGAATAAGGCAAAAAAAAGGATCAACATTCTCCTGTGCTGGTACGATCATACTGTAATCGCTTATCCATTTTCTGTATCTAAATGTGATGTTATGGCAGTGGTCCAGCAATTAGCTGGGTCGCAAATTTGATTCCCACACAGATAGTTGTTCTGGGTCTGGGTGTTTGGGCATGTAACAATTGTGTCTGTATATGCACCCACAATACAGGAGAAATCCTAGAGTTGGGCAACATTTGAAAAAAAACAATGACAACTTACAGTAGTCCATTCCATTGTTTTTTTTTTTTTTTTAACAATGAAACATTTTATTGACTAAGGTTGAGATTACATTATTTAATTAATCCATTAACAAATGTACAATATTTACATGTATAATATAAAATACAAGTACAAAATAAAATTATATAAAAAGGCATGCTTAGGTGTCAAAGTATAACTAGTATACTTTGACACCTAAGTCAAAGTATTCCTCCACACCGCTGTCATCTGGAAAAGTGCCCAGAAGACTGGCAGCGTTGCATGGAGTTGCGGAAACCAGCCTGTTATACTATACTGGTCATGTGAAGTCGACTTATAGCAGTCGTTTAGCAAGATGGTCATGTTTAGACATTTATAGGATCAGGTTTCTATAAAAAGTTCCTATATGATAACCTAGCCTAGACCTATTCTGATACAATAAGTATATGTATCTGACCAAGGTTCAATCAAGATTAAATACTACTATTTAATCTTGATTGAACCTTGGTCAGAAACTACTACTACAGAACTTTCTTTATCTTATTTGTAGCGATTCTACAATCAGTACAAATAAGATAAAGAAAGTTTTACATAGACTTAATCTGATAAAACATCTATTTATGATGTATTTCATTTACAATGATTATGCATTATTTGCATAAATATAAAATAAACTATAACCATTATACAACACTTTATTATTCTATGATGTAAGCTCCATAGGAACAAACTAATAATACTTCTTTATACTACCATGACGTTACCTATTGTTAAAAAAAACATAGGCATATATTAATTCTTGACCTTCCATCATTCTTTGTAACAAAAACAACTAACCTGGGCATCAATGACTGTATTTTGTATAGCCATAATCTCTTCGACTCCCGTGAATTTTTCATACCTGGATACTATTTCCCTTACTTTTTTTGTCACTGTCTCGTATTTCAACCTCTCTGCAATTTCAGCTACTTTTGTCGCTGGGACATATTTGGTGACAATTTGATCGACTTTTTCTCGGCCATTAGCTGTAATATGATTTAAATGCACTTTGTCTTTCAGCCTTTGCGCTATCTGTCTGAGTTTGTCTGCCATATTTACATGGTATAATTTTTGTGGTTTTTGTAATTTATTGGTAAATGTACATTTTTTTTGTGTAATGATATCATACCCGGATGGGTTGGGATTTGATTTGAGATTTGACAATGACATTGACAATTGACAACAGTGTTGCCAGCGCGCTCTTGCCAAAAACTACCTGAGATTGATCAAAAAGTAACCTTTTATTACGAAAAAAACGAGTGTGCTTTAGACCACACGACTGAAGTAAAACTTCACTAACTTATACCTCCCTCAATACTATTTCAATTAGAACAAAGGAATGGCGGCGCGGCGCGCGTACGTCTGTCGACGCTGAGTCGCGTGGCCGGCCGTGGTGCGCGCCTCGTTCCCCGCGTCCGCACTACCCCCTCCGTTCGCCTCACTTTTCGTAACGCATTCACCAGCTTACTCCCCAAGTCAAACGAGCGTGTGTCAAGTTTTACTTCAAAAAACCTTTTACATGTTTTTCAATTCAATTCAATTCAATTCATTTATTTATTCGGAGAATCTCCATTTATGTTAGTAACAATTTTCTTAAAAACTATGTTAGTAGGTATTATTATATAATGCTTAAATGTACATAAATTAAATAAGACATAAATTGTGGAAAGAAAAAATCGCTCACGAGCAGGATTCGAACCTGCGACTCCTGGCTCAGTACGCCAGTGCTTTAGCCACTAAGCTACCGTGAACACTGCTCGTGGTATCGAAATTATCCTCCACTATACGTCTTTGGGTGACGTCAGCGATATCTTATTAAGAAACATTGTTCCTTAACCGACTCGATTAACTTTACAGTTAAATCAAAGTCGTATAGATATGCCTACCCTTACTAATTATTTTATTATTTTAACGCATTTTACGCATGCGAAGCGAATTCTAAAGATATAACTTATTATTATTATTATTTCCACAATTTATATCTTTAGAATTCGCTTCGCATGCGTAAAATGCGTTAAAATAATAAAATAAGACATTTCATTCGAGCCCCGGTCTATTATCTTTTCTAGTATTTTTGCGAGGTATTTTAAGCTAACAGATGTGTGTCAGTGTTGAGTATTACTATTCAGTACATTTTAAAGAATAGAACATTTAGGTACTTTGCAAATATTAGACAAACTCACGAAGTACCTATTAGAGTCACAAAGTACTATTGTATATATAAAAAGTATAGTATTATATTATCTGTAACCTAGTACAGTACTGCGAGAGCGAGCACAAACAATTTTTAGCGTTTAACTTTGAAAAAACATCACACCATTTTTAAGCACATTTAAAAGAGAGTTTTCAGCTTTATATTTTCATATTTACCATTTATTTGAGCCTCGTTGGACTATGCTTGAATAAAGTTGCTGTGAGATAATCTAAAATTCAAAATATTTAGTCTGGAAGTAGGTTGTTTTCAACACTACAAATCACTAGATGGCTCCCTCCAGAGTTTCCTAGTCTGACAGTCTGATCACTTAAGAAGAAATGCCGAAACAACTTTGATTTTTTCATTAAATAATTATGACGACCTCTGTGGTCGAGTGGTTCGAGTGTCGGACTGCTGATCACGAGGTCGTGGGTTCGATTCCCACAGGACACAAATATTTGTGTGATGAACATGAGTGTTTGTGTTGGTCTGGGTGTTTCTTATGTATTATAAGTATGTATTTACAACAAAAAAAAAAGTATATAAGTATTATATCCATTGTCTAGTACCCATATCACAAGCTCTGCTTAGTTTGGGACTAGATGGTGCTGTGTAAAAATGTCCCGAAGATATTTATTATATTTATTTATTATTTGTGTTGGTCTGGTTGTTTCTTATGTATTATAAGTATGTATTATATAAGTATTATATCCATTGTCTAGTACCCATATCACAAGCTTTGCTTAGTTTGGGACTAGATGGTGCTGTGTAAAAATGTCCCGAAGATATTTATTATATTTATTTATTATTTGTGTTGGTCTGGTTGTTTCTTATGTATTATAAGTATGTATTATGTAAGTATTATATCCATTGTCTAGTACCCATAGCACAAGCTCTGCTTAGTTTGGGACTAGATGGTGCTGTGTAAAAATGTCCCAAAGATATTTAATATTATTTATTATCATCATCATCATTTTAGCCGAAAGACGTCCACTGCTGGACATAAGCCTCCCCAAGCATCGCCACAACGACCGGTCCTGTGCTTTCCGCATCCAGCTGGTTCGGTTGAATAATTATAATTTTGTATAATACAAGTAATAATAAGTGCGAGAAAGAGGTATACGCATAAATTCATAAAAAGTAACAATATATAATTTATTTGGTTCTGCTTTTGCTATAATTCCAACATTGCCATAAAATATGCAATACGATTTTGAAAAGTTGGTATCAGGTAACCTGGAAGTAACCTGACGGAAATAAAAGTTACTGAAAAGGTTAAACAAGTAACTTTCTGGCAACACTGATTGACATTGACAGTAGTCGAGGTTGGCGGGAAAATTCGTAAAGATCATGTTGTGAATTTTTTAATTATTTTCCAAAATTTGTGTTTCTTCGAGTGTTAATGTGTAATAATGGTGGATTATTAAATGTTAAGTGCTCGTTAACGTGTGCAAGTGTGGATAAATAGTACAAAGTTGAAAAACATGACTTTCGTATTATCTCATCATCCCCTCAGAAACCTAGTAAAGTTTCCATCACTTTACTAGGATATAAATGTAATATGTTCAATGATTACGACTGAAGGACGTGTATCCATGGTCATGAATAAATTAAAAAAAAAAAAAAAAAAAAAAATTGACAGTAGTCAGCTCTTCAGTGACAGTTGTTTGACGGTTGATAACTGGGCTGCGTTTAGTTATATCGCCCGACGACGTCGGTTGAAACTCGGGGCGTTCCTTGGGCGTTGCTTTGTATGATCGTTCCTTTGATATTCTATATTATTTTATCTATTTTTCCATTGCAAAGTTAAGCTTGTCTTTAAATCTGATTTACCTTATTGTTAGAGCGATCTTCGGTGTTATTTATCAATTTCAGTAAGTAAATATATTAAAACAAAGTCGGACCATTTATAACTCAAGAAGGGCTGGACCGATTTTAATAAAAATCGAATCTAAAATAACCCGGATTAACATATAGGCTACTTTTTATCCCGGGAAGAAGAACAGTTCCCGAGGGATGCGCGATAAACGACATTCACGCGGGCGAAGTCGCGGGCATAGGGTAGTTATTAATAAAAATATGGTGAATACAGACATGTGTGGTGGTACCTGGTTAAGAAATAGATGCAAATATGAAAGACATCAACGTGCAGTGCTGCACCTTTGGTGAACTCTCATAAATTATATCAGTTTCTACTGGGTATCAAGTAGATGGGTAGAAAAAAAGCACGAAAAAAAGGTAGGGCCTAAGAGCACGGAAACAAAGCTCGCGCGCAGTAGAGCAGCGCCTAAGCAAACAGATGTTAGACATTGTTTTGTGGTAAAATCACAGACCAGTAAGCTTCAAGACTCCGTATAAACAAAGTTTTGTATTCGAACGCAGTCGTAAAACGTTGGTGGGGTCAGGGGGGCGGACGGCGCGTTATGATTGGCCGGTTCAAAAGTTCGGTGGTATGATTCCTTATGATTGGTGCCGCTCGCTGACTGAGTGACGTTCCAATTGGCGGAGGGACGTATGATATGCAGTGGTAGAGCATATGCGTTGTGACCGGGGGTGTCCAGCTAACCGGCGTCTAGAGGCTTACTGGTCTATGGGTAAAATAAATGAAACACTCGGTCACTGCGCATTTAGGCGCTAACTTTTCTTATGCAATACGGTAAACCCCAGGAAAGATTTCAAGTTTCAATGCAGCCAGTTGCAGGTAGAACTGGTTTGATGAAACAAATATATTTTGGCGTGAAATGTTACATTTTAGTTAAAAAAAAACATTTGTAAATTAAGTTTTAAATTAAGTTTTACAAAACTTTTTGCCTTCCATTCTGTCGCACAAATATTGGTGCACACGGTACTCTTAATCGAATTTTCAGTCAATTTAACACACTCAATCATCATCATAGTTCTAAATTAAATATATTTCATGACGCCTTGGGTGGCACTCGAAAAATCATATTTGAAAATTTTCGTGTTACTTCATGACATTGTTTCTCTTTATTTTTATTTTTATTGTATAACATCCTGCTTGTAAGTTTTACTTAATCGTCTTATAAATTATTGTTTAGTTTAATTTTCCAGGAAACGTTGTCGTATTTTTAGTTTTTATAACAAGGTTCCGTTTATTTTTGTACTTCTTTTAAAACTTTATTTTTATTTTTGACCGGGTAAGCATAATGATAAAACAGCTCCTATGAATGTTATACAATGTACGCCTTTAATTTGTTTATGCATCGGATAATGTACCTGTAATATTAGAATAAAATAATGTCTGATGTTTATAACTGTTGGTGTATTATTAATAACAAATAAATAAATAAATAAGTACTTTTGTAGGCTTATAAAGTTGTTTCTATTAATAAAAAGACCTTGGAGCACAAAATAATATATTTTTCATCCCCCCATCTCGGAAAGAGTAATTTTGCTCTTCGATATCTGAGTGCAAAAGCCGTTTTTATCCCCTAGAGGATAAAGTAAATTGAATTTAGAACATCGCGTGCACTAGGTTTTTGAATTCAAAACATCATTAAACCTATTTACTTCTCCCTCCATGGTGCCGAATTTATCATACAACCTTTTTTAATTTCTTAAAAACTCAGACTCAGAACCTTCTTGGTGTACTTTTTTAGGGTTCCGAAGTCCTACAAGGAACCCTTATAGTTTCGTCATGTCCGTCCGTCTGTCCGTCTGTCCGTCTGTCCGTCTGTCCTAATCCTTTACAGCTTAATAACTTCTACAGTTATAAACATAAGTATATGAAATTTTGTTAAAAAATAGTCTGCATATAGATCTCAATTTTAAAAGAATAAAAAACTAGTTTTTACTTTCTTTAGGGGTGGCGCCCATACATGTGAAATAGGGAAAAAAAAAATTTTTCACTGCACCCCCTTGTGTGGGGTATCATTGAATAGGTCTACTAAAATGAAGGTAATGTTTCGTACATAACTTTTTTATCAGGTGTACCATCTGCGAAATATAGCCCGCCAAAGTGTCTTGCAATGTGTCCCCCCCCTGCCATTTCTAAACTATGCAACGTAGAAACTTATAATCTTCCACATTGATAGACCTTTGTGAAAACTCTCTTTTAAAATTATTTCGAGTATAATGTGATTATAATTTTTTGAGTTATAGAGAGAAAACTGAAAAATACTTAAAACGTCCTAGTTCAAAGGTCATTGACCTTAGAGAAAAATGATCATAGCAAATAATGCTCCTTTAGCTACTTTCTATTTGAAAAAATCACAAAAAGTAACTTTGCGTTATGTTGACGACACACTTCTTAAATTTGGCGCCATCTAGCGGCATCGTACAACACTCTCTGGGTCGCCAATGCTGCCGTCAAGTGCCGTGTATTACATTTGGCACTGTATAGCGCCATCTAGCGGCTACTGACATCACTCTCTGAGTCGCCAATGCTGCCGTCTATTGCAAAAACTAAAATAGCCGTGATTAATATTCGATTTGATTTGTTTGTAACACCTACTTAAGGAACCCTATAATACTGAGCATGGCCCGACATGCTCTTGGCCGGTTTTTTTATTTTTATGATGTGCAAACAATAAAGTATACTCTATCTATCTATCTATGTTACCATTCTGTAGGTACAGAAGGGTACTCTTCATGGTTATACTGAACTAACTATTATCTAATCTGTGACAAAACGGAGCCATTGATTGATTGTTTGATTGATGACGACGTCTGTGGTCTGGTGGTTCGAGTATCGGACAGCTGATCACAAGGTCGTGGGTTCGATTCCCACAGGACACAAATATTTGTTTGATGATGAACACAAGTGTTTGTGTTGGTCTGGGTGTTTCTTATGTATTTACAAAAAAAAAGTATATAAGTATTATATCCATTGTCTAGTACCCATAGCACAAGCTCTGCTTAGTTTGGGACTAGTTGGTGCTGTGTAAAAATGTCCCGAAAATATTTATTTATTTATTTAAAAGTTAGATTAGGCATATCTATACAACTTTGAATTAACTGCAAAGTTAGACGAGTCGGTTAAGAAACACTGTTTCTTAATAAGATATCGCTGACGTCACCCAAAGATGTACCAAGTGGATGAAAATTTCGTTACCACGAGCAGTGTTCACGGTAGCTTAGTGGCTAAAGCACTGGCGTACTGAGCCGGGAGTCGCAGGTTCGAATCCTGCTCGTGAGCGATTTTTTCTTTCCACAATTTAAATCGTTACTTATATACTATTTTTTTTGTAAATACATACTTATAATATATAAGAAACACCCAGACTATCACAAACACTTATGTTCATCACACAAATATATATGTCCTGTGGGAATCGAACCCACGACCTCGTGATCAGCAGTCCGATACTCGAACCACTAGACCACAAATATCTTTGCTCTGTGTACTTATTCCAAGATGTACGTATAATTTATCTATCAGCTACAGCAGCGGTTCTCAAACTTTTTTGGTCACGGAACCCTTTTGACAAGCAAAATACTTGACGGAACCCTACAATAAAACAATAGTTTTTAAAAGTGTATTCTTTATTATATAAGCATAATAAAAGTGCAATGTAACAGTTACTAATTATTACTTACTTTAACCACATGCCAAGTACAATAATAGAAGATATTAAAAATGAAAAAATCTTAACTAATGGGAGGTATGAAACTGTTTTTTATTTTTCATCAATTGGTTGATATCAGGTTTGATAGAAGACATTTGAAGTCTCATATCAGGTTCGGCGTCCAGTCTATTGCGATATTTTGTTTTCGTGGCTGCATAGGTTGAGAATCCTGTTTCGCACAAATATGTTGTTGGGAACGGGAGAAGAATATTCAGAGCCATTCTGCCAAGCATTGGATATTCATCACGGATTCTGCACCAAAAATCGTTGAGAGGCGTCGTTTTGAACAGTGACTCCATACTTGTGTCTGATGACATTTCTAAAAGAGATTCATATATCTCGTTTGACATACTTTCGGGCTTTTGCAAGTTGGGTAAAAAAGGATTATGAATCCATGAATTCAGCTTCATTTTTGTATTATGTTCTTCGGGAAAATACTTTACAAAAGATGCGCGCATCGAAGTGAGATATTGGACCAATTCTTCAAACACATCATCTTGAAACATTTCCGAGTCGTTATCGCTAACAAACTCACTGAGTGACGTAAAGTTTTCTATTTCTCTCTTACCAACGCAAATAATCCAAAAATCTAATTTTCTTTTGAAGGCAGTTATTTTGTTATAGGCCTGGAACACTGTTGTCTGTTTACCTTGCAATGATAAATTCAATTCGTTCAGTTTTTGAAAGATATCCGCCATAAAAGACAATCGGAACAACCAAGTTTTATCATACAAACGGTCTTTCAAATTAAAAGAAACTGTATCTGCTGAAAGAAACATTTGTAACTCGGCTCTAAGTTCAAATAGCCTTGTTAAAGTTTTACCCCGAGACAGCCATCGCACTTCTGTATGGAGCAGCAGTGTTTTATGTTTGCTGCCATAATCTTCACACAATAATGAGAACAATCGGGATTGTAGTGGTCGTGATTTGATAAAATTAATTATTTTTACCGCTTCATCCATAACTAATTTTAGATTTGACGGCATTTGCTTCATCGCAAGTGCTTGTCTATGCAGAATACAATGGCTGGAACTACAATTAGGCGCTTTACTTTTATTCGTGATACTGCTCCTGCTGTTTTACCTGTCATCGCCTTGGCCCCATCTGTACAAATGTCAATGCAATCGTTCCAACTAAGATTATTTTCTTTAAAAAATATGTTTATTTTATTAAAAATTTCTTCCCCGGTAGTGTTTGTGGGCAGCGGTGAACACATAAGCATGTCTTCTTCAAAAGAACGTTCATATGGATATCTCACGATAACCAGCAAGATAGCCAGACCAGTGACATCAGTTGACTCATCCATTTGCAAGGCGAATCGTGTTTTTTGTAGACGTGCAACTAGGTAGTTCTTGTTTGACGTAGCTTGCCAGATCATGGATTCGCCGTGAAACAGTATCGTTTGATAGCGGTACAGTAGAAAGATGCTTTGCAGATTTTTCATCGAGCATACATTTTGTTATGTCTAACACACATGGCTTTATTAAATTCTCAGCGATAGTGTGCGCTTCACCTGCTTGTGCAATGCGATAGCTAATTAAATATGATGCCTCCGTGGCCTTTTCATTGATAGTTTGTGTTACATGCATCATATTTTTTTGACTTTCCAATAACTGTTCTTTTTTACGAACAAAAAATTCTTTATTCTTGTCTTTAGACTCGGGGTGTACAGTTTCTAAATGTCTGCGTGATTTGGCAGGTGCCATGGAACTATTAGGAAGCAGTTTACTACATAACATGCAGAGAGGTGAGCCGTTGGAACCGGCGAATGGAGTCCCACATGGGACTCTCCGCCAACTAAGTCCGGTTAAGCAGAAATGGGACTTCGGTCCCACCTGCGAGAGCCCATTCGAAAAAAAAAAAAAAAAAAAAAAAAAAAAAAAGAGCCGTTGGAATCAACAAATCCGAAACTGATATATGATTCATCATACTTCCTTTTTTCGCCTTTGAAACCGTGGAGCTTGACGTCGTGGCATCATCGTCTGGATCGGTAATTGCTGTATTCTCCGCGCGTACTGCTTTTGAACATTCAGCGTCATTAGAAGATGTCGTTGCAACACGTTTAACACCTTTAAGCCAACGTTCCATTCTTCTTTATTAATAATGTTACACGTCAGGATGGTAGGGTCAAAATAATGCACAATCGTTACTGCGTTTATGAGACAAAGTTTAGTCCAAAGAAGAAATGTACAAAACTGATACAATCAGAATACAGCGGGCAGTAGAACTTACAAGAAGGCAGCAGGCTAGCCAGCTTGTAAGTAGGTAGGTACGAACTTATCGCTCCGAACGCTAATCGTCAACTGACTGACGAGGCGCGACTTTTTTTTATATAATAGCGCTTTTATACTTAGTCCTAGACTCGAACTCGAACATTCTCAAAAATACTCGAGTCGGCGCCTTTGATAAACAAAAAGCGGAAATAAAAATATAAATACAAAAAAATGCGTTGTAAACAATCTCGACTTTATGCTTTTGAAGATAGAGCCGAAAGTCGCTTGTTCACAACTATAGCGTCTAATTCAGAGGCGGCTTTTATCAAAGGGACTGCGCGCTCACAAGTATACGCGCGGCGGGCGGATTCAAAACGTTCGACCAGTGACCAGAGAGAGGTGTTTTGTTTTTTTTTTCTAAATTCTTGCGGAACCCCTACAGGGGTATCGCGGAACCCTAGGGTTCCGCGGAACACACTTAGAGTACCGCTGAGCTACAGCATTAGATTTTTTTAATGAATCTAAGTATATTTTAGCGATAACCTTAGCCTGTTGTACAATGAACCGTCAAAATTAGAATACTTATAAACATTCGGTTAATTTGATATGTTTTAACCTTATCTACGAATGTTCCCGAAATATCAAGGGTCACAGGCTCACAGGTTATCAATAAGGAACAGTCCGAGTCTGGACTCAGGATGTATGTTGACCTGGCGAATATATTATGATTATACTTAATACTTAAGATACTTGATACTTAAGATCATCGGAAAACTTGGGGCTTCTGATGCCAATGCATTCTACAAAATTTTATGATACATCTTTTACTGTTCAGGCTGTGCGTCTGTGGAATGAGTTACCTGTGTCTATACGGCGAGCTCAGTCACTGTTTTCATTTAAAAAATTAGTTAAAGAATACTACCTTTCCAAATATATTGTAATTTATTAAGACTTTGCCTATGTATCCAATCTCTGTTCTAAATTGTAAGATTATTTATATATATATTATATATATTTATGATACCTATATGTGTAATATATTTTGTGCTATTTTTTATTTTAGTTTAGTAGTACGCCACGAACTGCCCCCATTATCTAGATCTTACGTCTTCTTTGTCCATCCAAAGGTTGTCTGGAAGATATCGCTTTTAGCGATAAGACCGCCCATGTACCCATAATTTATACGTTGTTCCTGTTTACTACTATTTTCATGGTGTACAATAAAGTATATTCTATCTATCTATCTATCTATAATAAAACAAAGTTTAACCGGATTATATCGCGTATATTATTTAAATTGGTTTTCCTGACGTTTCGAAAGCTTTGCAGCATTTCGTGGTCGTAGGTATATATTAATTTTGGCCGTATGGTGACAAGCGTCTTTACAGATATTTCTATTTTATTTTATTTTATTATAATGTGTAGTGATCGCGAAAACCTAAGAAATTATTATATTATGATTAATTGTATTTTTGGGGCAATTCTCCATTATGTGATGTTTTTGCATAATTTATATGGTAATTTTTTTTTATGTATTTTTGCACAATTTACCTTAGTCATATAAAAGTGATAACATCAAGAAACTGAATGCTACTAAAGGCACTTAAATTGACTCGTTGGTTAATGAGATATAGCTCATTGAAAATTTTCATTACCAGCTGAATGAGATGTGATCAGATAAATGAGGAATAGGGTACATATAAATTAGTAAAATGATAAATAATAAACTCGGGCATAGTTCCATCAATCATTTGTTTTAATCAATAAATCACAGTCTGGCACAGACTTGATTTAAAATCAACATTAATTGAAAATAATTGAAAACCTGCATTTAGTAGGTTCACCAACGTATACTCTCTCTCTATCCAATAAAATATTGAGCTTATGTAATGGTAATTTACCATTTAATGAAGTTAATTTTAATTTTCAAATTATAACAAAATAGGGCTTATACGCTTGAGCATTATTGATTTTTCTAAAATATTGATAATGATTATGATACATTTTTACCCGACGAAAAAAAAGGAGGAGGTTCTTAATTTGACGCGTATTTTTAGGGTTCCGAAGTCCTACAAGGAACCCTTATAGTTTCGTCATGTCCGTCCGTCTGTCCGTCTGTCCGTCTGTCCGTCTGTCCGTCTGTCCGTCTGTCCGTCTGTCCTAATCCTTTACAGCTTAATAACTTCTACAGTTATAAACATAAGTAAATGAAATTTTGTTAAAAAATAGTCTATATATAGATCTCAATTTTAAAAGAATAAAAGAATCGTTTTTCCGTATTTTAGGGGTGGCGTCCATACATGTGAAATGGAGAAAAAAAATTTTTTTTCGCTGCACCCCCTAGTGTGGGATATCATTGAATAGTTCTACTAAAATGAAGGTAATGTTTGATACACCACTTTTTTATCAGGTGTACCATCTGCGAAATATAACCCGCCAAAGTGGCTTGCAATGTGTCCCCCCCCCTGCCATTTCTAAACTATGCAATGTAGAAACTTATAATCTTCCACATTGATAGACCTTTGTGAAAACTCTCTTTTAAAATTATTTCGAGTATAATGTGATTATAATTTTTTGAGTTATAGAGAGAAAACTGAAAAATACTTAAAACGTCCTAGTTCAAAGGTCATTGTCCTTAGAGAAAAATTATCATAGCAAATAATGCTCCTTTAGCTACTTTCTATTTGAAAAAATCACAAAAAGTAACTTTGAAATGACAAACGTCTTAAATTTGGCTTCTTGAATTTATCGCTAGATGGCGCTACTAACAACACGCTCTGAGTCGCGAATGCTGCCGATTATTGCAAAAACTAAAATAGCCATGATTAATATTCGATTTGATTCGTTTGTAATTACACCTACTTAAGGAACCCTATAATACTGAGCATGGCCCGACATGCTCTTGGCCGGTTTATTTTTATTTTTATGGCCACGCATATCTTTTTACAGAGTAGTCCGATTTTGATGATTCTTATTTTAATATATAGGGTATATTTTGAAGTTGGTCCTATTCATTCCTATTCGTTCCTATTTAAAAATCAAAATCCACCCCTAAGAGTAGGAAAACAGGGGATGAGTGCTTGTTCACTTGTTCACCCACTGAATTCTTACCTGTTAACCGATTCTGGTGAAACTTGGCACACATGAATGTAGTTCTAGACACTACAACATAATGGAGAGCTGGAGTTAGATTTTAGCCACAAAAAAATTAAAAATTAAACTTTTTAACAAAAAATTTAAGTGACGAAAACGGAAACTGAAAAGCGAAAAATTTAATGAAGCTTTTTAGTCTTAATAACTATTCTCCTACCTAAACTAATGTAAATAACTTATTATGAGTCGGCGCCAAACAAACAATCAACATTACTTACTAGAGGTATAAGTTAGTGAAGTTTTACTTCAGTCGTTTGCTCTAAAGCACATTAGTTTTTTTTATTCTGTGCCCGTTTGAGACACGAATCCTTTCTGATCGTTTGTATTTTGAATATTAGTCCAGCCTTGTTTACGTAATAAACTAATAAATTCCGCTAATGGTACAACAACATCATTAGTGTTACTTGAAGGCAGTTTACAAAAATCTAGGTGCTTTCCATGAGGACACAAAATACATGATGCGACTTGTCTATCTTGATTAATGGGTGATGTAGGTTTACAAATATTTTTTAAGTCAGATAAAATTGAAGGGGCGATAAATCAACTTTTTCTTGTCGAACGAGTTCAATGTCAGATCCATGTTCACTTTTAGAGGGAGTATTATTTGCAATCAACTGAGAAATGTTCTTGTGTTCTTTTTTCTTAAATAGTAAGCGGTAAAATTCTTCCTCCATCTCTTTCTTTGAATTCTCTGTTGTCTTGGTGAAATTTCTGAATGCTTAGTTGCTTTTTGTCTTCCTTACGTCTAAGATATCTGAGATTGTCGGCCTTTTGCTTTTCTTTCCATAAATTTTCGTCATTCTTAATACGGTTATATCTTCGCCTCTCTGCAATCGTTTTTTCAAAAGTCTTTCTTCCGTCTTCTGCTTCTTTACCTTCTCCATTTCGTATTACATGAAAAATACAGTACAACAATCAGTTTTTGGTAGAATAGCCCATAATATAGCTAAATATCACATTTACCTGGACCCTAAATCATTTATCTGCCGCAAATTCGCCAGAAAAATACAGAAAAATTAGAGCCTGATAAATGAGATATATTTATTGAAATTAATTTATTTTTAGATCGTAACACAGCTAAAGAGCAATAAATACATAGCAGCCTTATAAAACTTCTTTGATTTTTGGTCATGTTATTTCGGTAATATCCTGTAAGTTTTTCTATATTAAAACATGACCATAAAAATGAGACCACTTACCTTACAAAATCCAGAATCGATAATATTATCGTGTTTAATTCGCTACTCGAGTGGCACAGACACATCCTTACTTCACGTTAGCGCGGCAGCAAATGACAGGAAACGAATGTAGTATCGAGTCGGCTGTTACGTTAGACGGTTTTTGTAGAAACTTAGAGAAAGCATGAGCCATAGAAATTATGCTTAAACAATTGGACATTTTAAAAACTTCTCTAAATACAATTGTTTATTATGAAATAAACTATAACAAGTGGAAAATTACAGGCACATTTTGAAGTATCGTTGCAAGTGCATTGATTCAATGAATACATTGCATACTTAAAGTTTGAATGACTTATATTGATAAATTGTGAGTTTGGACGCGCCATATTAATTAGATTTCGGATGTTTATAAGTCAATTACTAAAATGTTATAATATTAAACGAAAAAATAAGTACAGGCCTTAATGGAGCACTACTATAAGAGCAATATTCAATAAATATATAAGCATAAAATATTTAAAAACATATGTTATCTAACGAAAAACCTGTCTAATTCACAGTTCAGAGAATTGCCCTTTGACTGCTTTAGTGGTCTACCGACAAAGTGTCCAGCGTGCCAGCGTTCAGCCGGAGATCTAGTAGTAGTAGAGCTCCTTTGTGAAAGAGCTCCTCCGGGGAAGTACTACCACCGTACCTACTTGCTTGCATTGCTGTGTTTCGGTCGGGTACCATCATTGGGGTACGGGTGCCGGTGAAATTACAATCACATGAAAGTTTCCATCTTCATGTCTCAGTTTGGCGAACCGACTTGCGGTTTCATTAGTGGTTCGAGTGTCGGACTGCTGATCACGAGGTCGTGGGTTCGATTCCCACAGGGCACAACTATTTATGTGATGAACATAAGTGTTTGTGTTGGTCTGGGTGTTTCTTATGTATTATAATTATGTATTTACAAAAAAAAAGTATATAAGTATCCATTGTCTAGTACCCATAGCCCATAGCACAAGCTCTCCTTAGTTTGGGAAAATAGCTTGTGTAAAAATGTCCCAAAATATTTATTTATTAAGGCAACAAACAGCTTAGGTGGTATTGAAGTTGTTATGGGCAAAGGTAACTACTTAACATCAGGTGGGCCTTTGGCTCCTTTCGCAATACTATAAAAAAAGATCGTGAGGTCCTAGGTTCAATGCCCGAGCCGGGCAATAACTGTTATTGAAATTTTTCCGTCAAGAAAATTTCTCAGTAGCAGCCTGGAATCAGGAAGTTGGTGGTGTTACGCCTCGTGCCTTGTAGATCACGTAAAGTCATCGGTCGGGGTCCATATGGCGATATTCGATTCAAAGATTCAAAGTTTTTTTTTTACGATTTCGTCTTTCAGATTCGTATCATTCATTTCATCGCACAATTTGCTACTCCGGCCAACCATAGCCTTATCGCATGCGATGAACGTGTTTTGACGTTTCTTGCTTTGATCTCCCGTCAGTTTCATACGACTAGAAACCGTATTCTATCTTTATTATGCTTTTTTTTTTTAAATAAATGCAAACAGGAACATCTACTGTAAGCAGATCGAGGATAAATAAATAAATAAATATTTTTGGGACATTTTTTACACAGCACCATCTAGTCCCAAATTAAGCAGAGCTTGTACTATGGGTACTAGACAATGGATATGATACTTGTATACTTTTTTTTTGTAAATACATACTTATAATACATAAGAAACACCTAGACCAACACAAACACTCATGTTCATCACACAAATATTTGTGTCCTGTGGGAATCGAACCCACGACCTCACGATCAGCAGTCCGACACTCGAACCACTAGACCACAGAGGTCGTCAAATTAAAAAGCAAAATTAAAGCATTGAGATTTGTTTGGAACTATACTTTGAAGGTTATTGATTACCAGAATTGGCCTTCTGCTCTATTGTTATCCGCAGTCAGAGTGGAATTGTTTTTCACGAAATAAAATCATGATTTCAATAAAATCTTTGTCTAATCATTGTATTTTTATCAAAATGTTAAATAAATTACGTACTTACGTAATCTCGTGGTTATTATTACGAATTGTTATTAAGTACCTACCTATCTATCTATCTTTTATTCTATATTCTATTCTATACTAGCTGTGCCCGCGACTCCGTCCGCGTGGATGTCGGAAAATAACATTGTGTCATAATTATGAACACAATATCTTCAAATATATACATATAAGCGCCTACACAGACGATTACACTATTTACCGACCGTACTATATTTTGTTTTTACAACCAACCGGCTAAGGTGATGGAATTTTATGGAATTAGCCCTAAACTCCTTCATTCTGAGAAGACGCTCGTGCCCAGCAGTGGGAAGTAATTGGGCTGATTATATTATTCTATAACACTAACCACATCTCTTCTTATGCTGAGAAGAGGCCCGTGTCCAGCAGTGGGACTGTAATGGGTTGACTACGTTATGTTATTCTATATTTTCTAGTTTCTTAACTCTTCTCGTTCCGAGAAGAGGTCCGTGCCCAGCAGTGGGGCAGTAGGTAATGAGCAGATTATGTTATGATAATCTATTACACTAACAATATCCAGTTCCTTAAAGAAAGAAAGAAAGAACAATAGTTTATTGTCACAGTTAACGGCCCTCTTCTCATTCCAAGAAGAGGGCCATGCCCAGCAGCGGGACAGTGATGGGCTATGTTATGTTATTCTATATTTTCTATAATACTAATAGAATCCAGTTGTATTTTTAGGAACCTGCAACCTGCATCTAACCAACAATCATGACCTCTACTTTGTATGCAACTTAATACAATAGAGGGGTCAAGCTGTATCGCTGGATCTACTCAACCGATTCAGATAAAACATACCCTATATTTTAAGTTAGACTAATACCAATACAAATGCTAAGTTTCATTACGATCCGTTCAGCCGTTTTCACGTGATGAGGTAACAAACAGACAGACAGACAGACAGACAGACAGACAGACATAAATTTTTTTAACGATTGATTCATGTTCTATAGCTTATTTCTAGTCCCCCTAGCCGGTTTTCGCGAAAAAAAACTCAATGTACAGACTTTTCGACCTTTACAGTTTTATTATAGTATATCTATATATCTATATCTATACTTACTATAATAAAACTGTAAAGGTCGAAAAGTCTGTACATTGAGTTTTTTTTCGCGAAAACCGGCTAGGGGGACTAGAAATAAGCTATAGAACACGAATCAATCGTTTAAAAATTTCATGTCTGTCTGTCTGTCTGTTTGTTACCTCATCACGTGAAAACGGCTGAACGGATCGTAATGAAACTTAGCATTTGTATTGGTATTAGTCTAACTTAAAATATAGGGTATGTTTTATCTGAATCGGTTGAGTAGATCCAGCGATACAGCTTGACTCCTCTATTGTATTAAGTTGCATACAAAGTAGAGGTCATGATTGTTGGTTGCATGCAGGTTGCAGGTTCCTAAAAATACAACTGGATTCTATTAGTATTATAGAAAATATAGAATAACATAACATAGCCCATCACTGTCCCGCTGCTCTGCATGGCCCTCTTCTTGGAATGAGAAGAGTTAAGGAACTGGATATTGTTAGTGTAATAGATTATCATAATATAATCAGCTCATTACCTACTGCCCCACTGCTGGGCACGGACCTCTTCTCGGAACGAGAAGAGTTAAGAAACTAGAAAATATAGAATAACATAACGTAGTCAACCCATTACTGTCCCACTACTGGGTATGGCCCTCTTCTCAAAATGAGAAGAGATAATGAACTGGATATTATTAGTATTCTAGAATAACATAACATTACCAGCCCATTACAGTCCCACTGCTGGACACGAGCCTCTTCTCAGCATAAGAAGAGATGTGGTTAGTGTTATAGCATAACATAATCAGCCCAATTACTTCCCACTGCTGGGCACGAGCGTCTTCTCAGAATGAGGGAGTTTAGGGCTAATTCCATGAAATTCCATCACCTTAGCCGGTTGGTTGTAAAAACAAAATATAGTATGGTCGGTAAATAGTGTAATCGTCTGTGTAGGCGCTTATATGTATATATTTGAAGATATTGTGTTCATAATTATGACACGATGTTATTTTCCGACATCCACGCGGACGGAGTCGCGGGCACAGCTAGTAATGTAATATTATAACAATTTTACAGTATAAGATAATTTGCGAATAAAACAATCTAAGTACCTACCTACCTACATGCACAGACAGTATTCTGTTGTGTCATTCATACACGTCATTCCGATTCTGTTGAAACACTTGAAACATGGCACACATAAAAATGTAGTTCTAGGCACTACAACATAATGGAGCCCAGGAGTCAGATTTTAGCAAAAAAAAAAAAAAAAAACTTTTTATCAAAAAATGGAACCGACGAAAACAGAAACTGAAAAGCGAAAAATAAAATGAAGCCCGGGCGCTGTGTGTAACAGCATAACAGCTATTACCCACCTACACAACTGGAAGCCTTCCCCCCCTTCCAGTGGTGTCCACCGGGGGGTGCTAAAATGGCTAGGGGCCGCCTGAGCTGGTTTCACACCCCGCCGCGGTGCAGCTTACTGAGAGACGGCCCGACCCTGCGCACATCTTTGTTCAAGTTATTTGCCGGCAACTATACCTATCGAATGGAAAGGAAAAACAAAGAAGGATAAATATCTAACATGGCGTCACGTCTACCAATAGAAGCGTGACCAGGTTCTGAAGTTAGACTGACAATGATTTAGATGTATTTCATTACCCTACGTGGGCTTGCGAAACTTTTAGATAAATGGCTGCCGTGCAAATCAATCAATCTAGGAGTTTGGTATCCTTGTAATACGGGACGATGTTATTTTTTAAAATCCTATTGGGCTTGCGTTTGATCGCCACCTCACCTGATGTCAAGTGATGGTGCGGTCGACGATGGTACACGCTTGCCCAGCGAAAACCTATTCACTCAAGCGTAGAAGACCACCAGATTATACTTATCGGGAAACGCAGACATCTGCAAGAAATTCCACTCCACAGCGGGGTGCATGATAAAGCTATTAGCAAATCGCTTCGTGCCTAAGGGTGGAATGTCTACCATATAGGTAAGAGTGGCGCATCACTGTGCGTCTGGTTTTCTGAAGATGGAAAGGGCTTGGGGGGAATTAGCATTGCACACTCAGCGATTTGCATCCGTAAAAAATGTATAGGCTATCCTAACTCTATCGGCGGTGTTCGAGCCTTTGTAGTTTGGCATCGACCAGCGCATGGTTGCCAACGAGCCTCTTGGCACGCCTCTATTCGACTCGAGAGCCGCCAGCTTTGTGCTTGATCATAATTAAGCAGCTGTTCCGGTGTGAAATACCATCTCACCTTAGAGAGGATGCCTAGCTTTTTGGCAGCAAGTTGAGCCTTGGACTCCATGTATGAGCTGAAGTCGGGGGTGGAATGTTAGTGATAGTGACGCGGCCAAGAAGCTCATGGTAAAAAAACTCCGTTTAGCAGAAAATAGACATACTTGTTCCGTGTGGTGGCGGACATAAATAATTGCACCACCCTTATCTCTTCTCATGGGTGTCGTAAAAGGTGACTAAGGGATTAACCAGAGGATGGGCGGCGTTCTCTGAATATTTAACCAACCAACTGCGATCGCCAACCCGCCTGCCAAGCGTGGCGATTATGGCATATCCCCCTATTTTTGGGGGAGGCAGTGTGTCCAGCAGTGGATGTCTTTCGGCTGAAATGATCATGATGATGAGACACACCTGTGTTTTAGCAGCATTAAACTTGACCAAGTTAGCATCACTCCACTCGGAGACAGCTTTCAGGGACAAGTTCAAGCGCTCAACCATGGCCTCTCTAAGAGACAAGATTTGCGGCCCACTAGCTTGTGCATTCGATTCAATAATTTACTATAAAAATCATTGATCGGATGTGTACGCTGGATGTGTTACTCTCAACAACGGTACTGTTGACTGCGTACCGGTTCAAAGGTAGGTAGGCTTTAGCAGATCGTTTAATATGAAGCAAGAACAGCATTGCGGAGAGTACTGAGGGACCCCGGCATTTATAGCCAATTGGTCGGACGAGCAGCCGTCAATGAGAACTCGAATCGACCGATCCCTCACAAATTCTGATATCTAATTACTCAGACCAGTGGGTAGGCCGGTGAATTGAAATCGCCGTCCAGCAAAAGTGTATACGTCCTACCCACAGACCAGTAAGCCTAAAGGCGCCGCATAAACAAAGTTTTAGATGAGAATACAGGCGTAAAATTTAAGCGGGGGTCAGGGGCGGATGGCGCGTTATGATTGGTCGGCTCAAAAGTTCAGTGGAATGATTTGTGCCACTCGCTGTCAGAATGACGTTTGTCTAGTACTACTGCATAAGTTTAGTGACCGGGGGTATCCGGCTAAGTGGCGTCTTGAGGATAATTGGTCTGTGGTCCAATCTGAGGTCATTAAACGCGCCGAACTGTGCGTGACACAGGACAAACTAATTAAGTAGGTACTAACAAAGTAATGTTTACATAAGTTTAATATGATGATAGGTGCCAAGGTGCGAGATAATTAATGCTTGAGATGAAATGGAGAGCTGTTTGGTCGAATACCGGATATTCGGCTATCCTGTAAAGCCAGATTGTTAGATATTTAGCCGTACATTGCCATCGAGCTTGCGATTCCCAAAGTGGGTTCCGCGGAACTTTTGGGTTCCGATGAAGAAAAGCCAGTTTAGTTATTATGGCTTGACAGTTATGATATAATATAATCTTCTTAAGTAAATAGTATGTTCAGTAATCTGAGGGGACCTACAAGTAATTAGTCAGCGAGTCGCGTCACTCTCGTGTCACGCACGCTGTGGCCTTCTGCGCGTGCGTCTACTAAAGTTTTAACTGTTGCATAGGTGGGGCCAGTGACACTAAATGCGAAGTTAAGTAGAAGTTAAACGTTGAAAGCACATCAAACTTTATTCAATAATTTTTGATAAGTTTTTTTTTTTTTTGCCTTGGGGAAATACTCATGTACGCACTCCGCCCGGGGTAGGCGGAGCCAGTGTCGGACTCTTACCGACTAAAACCACCACGGTGTTCCTTCAACTACCTTAGCCGGGGGCGTGGGAACCCGTTAGTATTCACACAACCACCCCCGACAGGTCCCGGCCCGCCACAAGCAGGCGAGCCCCTTCTACCCGTAAATTTCACTTTTAAGATATACAGATGGGAGGGACCAGCTGAAAATCAGTGCTGTGCATACCTACATGCACAGCAAATACTGAGCTGGATCCCTTGCCACACATATCATGTTGTATGCATGTTGTGTTCTCATTAATTTGTCCTGTTACCATTGCATGTAATGTGTATATTTTGTGTATGTGTGGCAAAATAAATGGTTTAAATGGTTTAAATACCATCAGACAAATGTCAAAACCAGACTATACCTGTATCTGCTCTCCCCTTATGGCATTCATAACGACTTTGCTTCTTGCGTCAGTTTCGAGGCCGTGCTGTATAGTAACTTTTTTCTTTCAACACCATCATCCTCCTCGCCATTTCCCAATTATGTTGGGGTCGGTTTCCAGTCTAACCAGATGCGGGTGAAGAGTCAGACTTTCAGGCTTCTGAGTACCCGTAACGACTGCCATAGATATTCGTATGACATCCGGGACCGATAGCTTAACGTGCTCTTCGAATCCAAAACTTTTTTCTTCCATCTATCCCGATAATAATCTCGCCTGCAAACGACATGCAATACAGTTAATCAAAACAAACAGTTAATCTACTAATCTAAGTTTAACACTACACTTTTGGTGTCAACTGCCCAAGTGATTTATCGTGCATGTTGATATTCGGCGCGCGCGCAGTACGCGTGTCTAATTCTAAACGAAAGGATGCGTGATACGCACTTTGCCTTATATTTTATAGAACTGCACACACATAAGACTGTCAGGATAGATTGCTTCATGAATCGCATCACACACAAATCTTTCATAAATTTGTAACAAAAAAACCCACCATTTATTATTTGAAAAGAGTATATAGGTATATCCATGGAGTTTCTTGCCAGCTCTTCTCTATAGGACCAATTCTTTGGAATCCTGCAACAAGATTCTTCTGCATGTAAATGCTTAAAAAAACAGCCGCTCCATACATTTATGTTTGCATCATCATCATCATCATTTCAGCCGAAAGACGTCCACTGCTGGACATAGGCCTCCCCCAAGCATCGCCACAACGACCGGTCCTGTGCCTTCCGCATCCAGCGGATTCCCGCGACCTTCACCAGGTCGTTGGCCACCTTGTGGGGGGCCTACCCACGCTGCGCCTTCCAGTACGCGGTCGCCACTCCTGAACTTTACTGCCCCATCGGCCATCCGTTCTGCGAGCAATGTGCCCCGCCCACTGCCACTTAAGATTGGCAATTCTTCGGGCTACTATGTCGGTTACTTTCGTTCTCCTGCAAATCTCCTCATTTCTGATTCGATCACGCAGGGACACGGCTGGCCGATGGGCAGTAAATTTCTGGAGTGGCGACCGCGTATTGAATCCAAAATACCGCAGTGTCTCAAGATGAAAGAAAGTCTTTGACCAGTGTGTGTTGCCAGTAATTACTTACGGTACTGAAACGTGGTCGCTCACAATGGGCCTGATAAGAAGGCTCAAAGTCACTCAAAGGGCAATGGAGAGGGCTATGCTCGGAGTGGCGACCGCGTACTGGAAGGCGCAGCGTGGGTAGGCCCCCCACAAGGTGGACCGACGACCTGGTGAAGGTCGCGGGAATCCGCTGGATGCGGAAGGCACAGGACCAGTCGTTGTGGCGATGCTTGGGGGAGGCCTATGTCCAGCAGTGGACGTCTTTCGGCTGAAATGATGATGATGATGATGACCGCGTACTGGAAGGCGCAGCGTGGGTAGGCCCCCCACAAGGTGGACCGACAACCTGGTTAAATCCGCTGTATGCGAACGCAGGACCGGTCGTTGTGGCGATGCTTGATGGGGAGGCCTATGTCCAGCAGTGGATGTCGGCTGAAATGATGATGATGATGATTAATTCGTCAGAGTTAACGGTGTAATAGGATTTGATCTAGAGAGACCAATGCGTCTGCACAGTATTGACCATATTTTCGGACCCGTGCATGATACATTTTTGGTGTTGTAAAACAAATTAAATGTTAACCTTAATTTGGACATCCTCGGGCAATAATAAGTGTCCCAACAACCCATTTGGTGAGCAGTCGATTGTCAAAACGATTGTAAAATACACAAAGATTTTCCCACAGTTTTGGTCTTTAGTTAATGTCTCAAATTAATCTACTATTTAGACCAGATTTCAAGGTCTTTACAATAGTTTAGTTTTGACGACGTCTGTGGTCTAGTGGTTCGAGTGTCGGACTGCTGATCACGAGGTCGTGGGTTCGATTCCCACAGAACACAAATATTTGTGTGATGAACATAAGTGTTTGTGTTGGTCTGGGTGTTTCTTATGTATTATAATATAAGTATGTATTAACAAAAAAAAAAGTATATAAGTATTATATCCATTGTCTAGTACCCATATTACAAGCTCTGCTTAGTTTGGGACTAGATGGTGCTGTGTAAAAATGACGTCCCAAAAAATATTTATTTATTTATAGTTGAAAACAAATTACAAAACTGACATAGTTCGCAGAATAGGCAGAGCTGATGGGATGACCATGTCTGTCGATTGAAGGACAGAATGGCCCTTGGAGCCAGGGCTATATTCAGTTATATGGACGACGTCGGACGACGCATGGTCCGCATGAAGCGTTCTTTGGGCGTTCGTTTGTATGAAAGCTCTGAGCATGGTATAATAAGATGTTTCACCAGGTATTCTCTTCCCGCAATGACAGCGCGGTGCCTCCAAGCTACGTCACGATCAGTGCTGCCATTGATTGATATCTTCAATATACTTAAGGAGATTTTTGTTGATAATGAATATAAAATAAATTCCTAACTAGCCTAACTATTTGTTATCTCGTGTTATTCATCTAATTAGTTAATAAAGGAAACTATATTAAATTACTAGTTAAAAAGTGATTCTTTATAGAAGAAAGTAAATAAAAAAATGCATTTTGCTCGGGTACCTAATTTATTTTCACAAAGTGGCAGCACATCAAACTGACAAGTGTCACGCTAACAGCCCGCTATTGGCTCCACGGCCGATGACGTAGTACGGAGGCAATCACGTGACCTATAATAAAATAATAATAAAACTTTTTAATTTTTTATTGTACGTATTTCAAGGAGCAAGCCAAACCAGGAAGGTGCAAGTCCACCTACTTGCACTTGCATCCCCCTCCCGACACGCCCATGAAGAAACGAGCCCTTGAGTGGAGACTGCGAATCAGCAAACGTAACGAGTTTGATATTTACTTCATAAATCAGTAGTTCCTCAACACATCCGCAAGGTGCGCTTTTTTATTTTATATAGCTTTTTTTTACCATATCCATAGGAACATGTGTTTATTTTCTAGGGGTTAGTTTTTATTCCATTCTTATAAATTGGATATGACGCTGACAACAGCCAAATACCCCAAATAGGCTTCTTTTAAAAACATTTTTAGCTGTATCTATTCAGTTTGTGGCAGTGAAAAAATATATGTTAATCTTGATCGTATTTTCTGAAACTGTATTGTGCCCAAAACACGTTTTCTTGAAGTTTTCTCTATAGAAAAGAATAGTAAACTAACCTCTTAAAACATGCTTTAAAGCAAACAATCTCTATTATTTACTAAATATTATAAATATAATTAAGAAAACATTTGAGAAAGACAATAATCTAAACATTTGTTATTTCTGTTTTTCAAATAAGTTTTTAGTTTTTAATAAAAAAAAAATTGTTAATTTTCATTCAAGTTGAGCGGCGTATCCGACGTCCCTCGGCTCGTTGCCTCTCTTTCAGTTCTGTACGAAACGACAGTGACCGCAGAGGTCTGACTTTTTAGGTGTTGTCAGCCTCTTAAGGGTAAAAGCCTCCTCCAGGTTTTTCCACTTGTCTCTGTTTTGTGCAGTGGTTGCCCATGTGCACCCAGCAATTTCTGATATATCATCGGTCCACCGCTTTTTAAGTTATTTTTTTTTGTTTTGTTTTTTGTCTTGCTGATATTCATTAAAAGACCTACTTTTTTGCTCTCTTGGTTTACTTCATAAAGAAGTAGTTCCTCCACACATCCGCTAGGTGCGCTACTGATTATGAATGAGTCATTTAATTCGATATCAGAATCAAAGAAAAGTGTCAAAGCCCTTTGTATGCCATAAAAGTATTTATTCCACGCGGGAATCGAACATGTGACCTTTAGCGCAGAAGCTAATTGCTCAGCTGCTGCACCAAACGTGTCGCCCCCATCGCCCCCCTTTACGCCGCCATTGCATCCACAGACTGACGGCACAGAATATCCAAATCTAATAGTACTAACTACTAATAACGTACAGAACGGCCACTCACCGCCCCCCGCCAATTTAAGATTCCTCGTCCGCGCCTCGCACGCGCCCGCAGTACTGGACTGCAACATTGCAAAATAATAAGGATGTCAATCGCCAGTTGCTATACAAGCACGCCATTTCTGAGAACTACTGAGAAGCGCTTGGAACGCAGTTGGCACTACCAACGGCGAGCATCCCTTTTTTTTTTGCCGTGGGGAATTCCTCATGGATGCACTCCGCCCGGGGTAGGCGTAGCCAGTGTCGGACTCTTACCGACTAAAACCACCACGGTGTTCCTTCAACTACCTTAGCCGGGGGCGTGGGAACCCGTGAGTATTCACACAACCACCCCCGACAGGCCCCGGCCCGCCACAAGCAGGCGAGCCCCTTCTCCCCGTGCGGCCTAACGTTGGCCGCACCCTCCTAGGCGGCGCACACGGAACACTGCACGCCACCTCACCTCATGGGCCTTTACCAGCTACGCCAACTACGCCGGCTGTGCCAGCTACGCCAGCTGCTGGTCGGGCAGCAGACTACCCCGAGTCTGCTGCTCGCAGGCCCTACCTCCCGTAATTTTTTATAGAGGTTTTCTTCCTCGCGGTCCGGGCGCTGAAGCCAAGACCCTCGGTCCCAAGAGGCGCGAGAACACTACTCAGCAGGCACTCCTGGGGTTACGAGTTCGACGGGGGCAGGGAAGGACAGTCCCCCCGCTTGCCCAGTGGCAGGGTGAGTGCACACCGGGCCCGCCCCTGCTCCTCCACTGTGCCCTCTGTTGGCATCAGAGGGACACGTGGAGCAACTCCCCGTTGGCCCACATGGGGCCCCTCCCGTACCAGAATATTCGCCACAGGCAATAAGATCCCCCGAAGGTTAATCCCTCGAAAGGATTCTATTTCCCGTACCCAGGATGCACCGGCCTAACAACTGCCGTTCCCTCCAGACGTGTCCAGAAGGACAAACAGCCGTCAGGCACACGTGGAGGTTTTCTGGCCAGCACCCCAGCGTTCGCATACAGACGTAACTTGCGCATGTAGGTCCGTACGCAAAATACACGCTTGGACGTGGAGTTGCGGAAACCAGCCCGTTATACTATACTACTATACTACTACCACAGAATATCTAATAGTACCTACTACTATTGTATTGAGTGGCCAAGGCTGACGGCGGCAAGTGTAGCCATGGGCGCCGGCAGGGGTGGGCCAGGGGGTGCACTTGCACCCCTTGGGAATCTCGGGATCAACAGGAATTATTGAAATAAAAAGCCGTTTGTTGGAAATCATTTTTTTATTCACAATAATTAGTAGGCAGTAATTACACAATTCTCATTTAAAAAGCAACTGCAGCTATTAACAATCATATACGGCAATGATTGTAAGAAAACTCAAATCTGCACCACCTGGAAATTATTTCTGCCGGCGCCCATGAGTGTAGCTTAACTTCTCAAATAATACAATTCGCGCGGTTGCTACTTAGCCACAAGCCCCTCAACTAAATCAACATTGTAATCACATTTATTTTATTTATTCAAACAACAACCCTACATTACACAATCAACAAAACGCCATTCAATTAGTATTAGACACACATAATGATTGATAACGAGGAAGATCTTGTTAAAATGCAATTAGAATATCAAATAAACTAAAAACAAAGCTTATTGCATGTGTACGTCATAATGAGATCAACAGATAAATAATCAATGTAAATTATCACGGTATATTTCGGTTAGGAGCTGAGCAGAATCGTAAGTGGGTAAGTCTACAACGTGCATTGTCAACTTTGCCCATAGCATAGAATGGTGTCGATTCTCTTGTTTACGAAATAAACTTATTTTAAACTATCGCTCTCTTTTACTAATAGTAGATACAAGACAAGGATGGCAACAATTTTAGAACTGTCAACTTAGTCGGAATTTAGATTTCCATACATCTTTAGTCGTGACGACCTCTGTGGCCTAGTGGTTCGAGTGTCGGACTGCTGATAACGAGGTCGTGGGTTCGATTCCCACAGGACAAAAATATTTGTGTGATGAACATAAGTGTTTGTGTTGGTCTGGGTGTTGCTTATGTATTATAAGTAAGTATTTACAAAAAAAAAGTATATAAGTATTATATCCATTGTCTAGTACCCATAGCACAAGCTCTGCTTAGTTTGGGACTAGATGGTGCTGTATAAAAAAATGTCCCAAAAAATATTTATTTATTTATTTATATCGGAACGTGCCCAAATCCAAAGAAATGTAACACGTAAACTAATTTGACAATTCTAAAATTGTTGCCGTCCCTTTCCTGTATCTACTATTACGTAAAAGAGAGCGATAATTTAAAATAAGTTTAGTTTCTGAACAAGGGAATCGACACCAATATACAGGGCGTCCCACGGATATGCCACATGGAGGGAAACACAGAACTGGGAAAGTACCTTGATGGAACATTTTACTGAAAGAAGACATTTGAATTTAAAAAACAATTTAAACTGCATTCATAGATATTTAAATAATTACATGGTCAAACTAAGTGTAATGTGATCAGTTTTACAATAATTATGTACACTCTAAAAACTACTCTTTAGAAAATATTTACAAACTACAAAATAAAATTATACAATATTTACAAAGTACAAAATAAAATGGTACAAAAAGGCGCGCCTAGGCGTCAAAATATTACATGGTTGAACCGGAAATCGAACCCGTTACATGAGAATAAATAATCACCCTGTAGCTTTATCATACCGATCGAAAGGCTTCATCATGAGGATTATTTTTTGCTAAATAACATAGTGTCACAAATAAAAGGAAGACCATAAATTTTAACATTTTTAATACAAAATTAATCAATTTATCAAATTTTCAAAATGTGTCCCTTCCTGTTGAATACAAAGTCGTACTCTTTTGATTATTTCTGTTCTTCCTCCTTTTCTTTTTTATGAATAAAATTTCACATCAAATGGGACGCCCTGTATACTAACCACCCCATAGATGCCTCATAAGCTCATAACATATCTGACTAAGATCTGATATAGGACGCCACTATTCGCCACTTGAAAACTTCAAATCACTTTCGACCACTTATACGAGCCGTTAAAACTGCCGCGTTAGTGATTAGCCAATAGTTGCCTGCTACAGGGTAGCTCGCGAAATTCAAAATTTCTTGCGTTTTTTGCAAATATTATTATTATAATTTGATCGTAAATTAACATAATTGAGCTTGTACTAGTGATGTGCCGAGACCACCATTTTTGGTACTCGAGTACTTTAGTACTCGTTTTAAAAAGAATTGAGTCAGTACTCGAGTCACTGACTCGAGTCTAGTACTCGAGTACCAGATCCGGTACTCGAGTACTTCATTAGATTCGAATACCTCAATTATTCTCAATTCAAATAACACAAGCAACAATTTTTTTTTTTCATGAAATAGTAATATAATTTATTGATCAGTCAATTTCAAAATAATAAATAAAATATATATTTTTAAGTACCTATGTACTTTCTAAATAATCTCCCTAAAATTAAACTTTGTAATTAATTCGTAGGAAAATTGAATGGATCTAAATAGAAAAATTACAATCAAGTTTGCGATACATTTTATAAACACAGACTAATAGTTAAAAAAACTTTACAACTGTTGATGAAATTATCTAGAAAAAATAAAGACGTCAATCAGTTCGCCAAATATTATTAGTTTTTACGATCTGAAGAGATCTCAATTAGCGAAAAGTTCTAAAACTTGGATTTGGCTGTTTTCTGACGTTTTCACCTTAGTTATTTTAGTGACAGATTGTTATCAAAACCAATTTTAAATAAACTTTGAACGTATATAGTTATTGTAGTGACTTTACTATTGTTCAAAGTAATATTTACTTTTTACGGGTTCTACACAATCATAGACTTTTGTCTAATATTATGATTAATTAACTACCAGTAACTTTAAGGCCCGCTTGCGTCATACAGTGGGTTAAAAGAATAATTCAAAAAGTGTATTTTTTTTAAAAACGTTAACTCGTATTTTGTGTTGTGCCAACAACAAATTACTTTTTTTAGTACTATTGTTTACTTTATATTACCTACAAGACGAATAGAAATATACGTCCATCTCACTTACATATTCGCAGTTTGTATATACCGACTTGTCTCATGGTCACTTTCTTCGTTTACAGATAATTGAAAACAATAAGACAGATGTAGCAAGCCCGCTAGGCTCAGACCAATAAAAAAAGGTTAATTTTTTACTAAAGCATTATTTATGGATGGCTGCAGCGCACATGTTGGCTTTATACTCAACAACAAAAAGTCGCGATTTTAGTACTCGTTTAGGTATCCGAGTACATTATTTCGAGAACGAGTACGAGTACATGAGTACTTACAAGGTACTCGAGTAATACTCGATTCTACCTGACTCGGCACATCACTAGCTTGTACAGCTTATAGAGCTAGGATTCAGGGTTGTTGCTGATCCAGAATTTTATCACATCAGCGGATGCTGATGCTGATGCTGATTTTTGACATTGACATCAGCGGATGCTGATGCTGATGCTGATTTTTTCGAATTGGAAATGTGTAGTGATCCTTATGAATTTATATAAAAATGTATTTGAATTTATTTATTATATTTTTTTATAAAAATCCGATATTGGTTAAAGGCTAAAAATAGTGCTTTTTTAAACCTTTACGGTGATTAATCAAATTTTAAAATTAAGGGCAAAATAATATAACAAACGAAACTTTACTATGTTTTCATAGAGCCCTAGGAAAAAAAAATCGCGAACCTACATTTTTCTTTACGAATTATTAACTAAAATCTGGTAAATTATGAAAAACATAACATGAACATTGAAAATGTACATGAGACAAACCCTTAAAGAAACCTGCAAATAGCGCGAGCGAAGCGAGCGCAATTTTTTTTAGGATTACCGAAAACGTTAATCTATTTTAGGCGCATTTTAAAAGAAGTTTTAAGGCTTTTCTTTTATATAAAAGCATTTGAGCTTTCTTTCACTATGCTTAAACAAACGAGATATAAATATACAAAGTTTTTGCATATAAAGAAAGAAACATTTTGTAAGTGAAATTATTTAAACTGGTGCTACTTTATTCTGTGTGGTGCCGGACGTAAAGAATTGCACCACCTATTGCATTTATCTTCTCATGGATGACGTAAAAGGCGACTAAGGGATTCACCAGAGGATGGGCAGTAGCGTTCTCTGAGTATTTAACAAACCAACTGCGATCACCAACCCGCCTGCAAAGCGTGGCGATTATAGCATATTTCCCCAAACTGCTTGGAGAAGCCTGATGACTTTCGGCTGACATGATGATGATGAATGATGGACCTACTTTGAGCGCACAAAAGAGCAGCGCTAACGCAAATGCCAATATTTCTTTGTTTTAAAAAATGTTGAGTTCCCCTTATTATGCTTAATGCTTCTTTTATGATTTGCATTCGTTAATGAAGAGCTTGATTATTTTTATCCAGCAAAGGCAATCCAGCATAAATTATTTTCATACTTGGCTTTTTATTAGCTGACTATAATAGCTCCATATTGCCCTTTTTGTTAGAACGCCTTTCAACTGTACTGTCTGCTGTTTACATTTGTCGTAATAGACAAGTTTGTTTTGGTTTTGCTAAAAATCACCGAAGTTTAATAATCTGTGCTATGATTGTTCAAAACCATAAACTTATTATACTAGCCTCAGATTAATAATTATAGTAGCGGTCAAAACTCACAAGCGAAACAAAAACATGTGCCATAAGCCCCTCCCCCTTCGGTCACGTTACAACATGAACATCAGCATAAATATCAGCATCATTTAATGCGGATGCTGATGCTGATGCTGATGTTGAAAATGTTGCTGATGATCAGCGGATGCTGATGCTGATGCTGATATTCGCAACAACCCTGCTAGGATTATATTTTTTATGAGTATTATTCAGTAGATATATTGTTATTACTTCCGCGAATCATACTTCGGATGATATACAACGCGAAATAGAACGACTATTTGCAAAAAACGCAAGAAATTTTGAATTTCGTGGGCTACTCTGTACTGTACATACACAATATGTATGAGCGCCCTGCGTGCGCCCTGCGTGCGCTCCTCGAAGCGCACGGGAATTTTTTGTTTGAGCGAATTTAAGTTCTTCAGTTTAGAGATCAAATTAATTTGTCGTTACTTCATAACACATAACAACATAACATAACATCACGCCTTTATTTCCCCGAAGGGGTAGGCAGAGGTGTAATAGTACACCCACATTTCGCCAGTTATGTTATAGTCCCATGTAATAGGGGGCGAGCCTATTGCCATTGACCGGGCACAAATCCAAACTCCGGGCTGCTACTGAGAATTTCCTAATGAAAAAACCCAATAACACTTTGCCCTTTTACTTCATAACTGTTCTAAAGTAAAGTAGATGCGTAATATTGATGCGTCAAGCATGTGCTACACGGTGAGCAACCAGCCTCCCCACCAAGGTGACCTTGGTGGGAGGTCGCTGACAGCCATAGAAAATCTAACTTTTGTCACGTCGTGTCTCGATGAGGGTAGCTCAGGCAGGAGACTCGGAGGTTCGAAGGTCGGAGGCTTGACACGGTGACACACAGGAACGAGGAGGAGAACAGGAACTAGTGGTACAGGAACTGGTAATCAGTAACTGGTAGTCAAGAACTGCAGGAACGGAACTCAGAGGTATTGAGGTATGGAACTCTGAGGTATGGAGGGTACAGAGGTCGGTAGTGTGAAGGGTCGGAGGAGTGGTAGGTAAACTCCGACGGTGAGCTGCTGCTAATACATTGCAGCGAGCTCTGGCTGGAGGCAGGAATCAGGTAGGCAGGTGGTAGGTCGGCACAAACACAATTAAACACATTATAATAAAACAAGGTTTAACCGGATTAAATCGTTAATAATCGTTCGTTTTTATTCGGGATTTATTTTGGTATTATTTCGGTATGTTAATTTTGGAGTATAATGCGGTTCCCTCAATTACATGAAGTATCGTAATCATAAATAAATTTAAATGCAATAATAATGATAATGATAGTAAATTTTTAATACAATTCCATGATGGGATTAATTTTCTCATTTTAAAAGCCTACAGAAAATAAAACTAGTGTCTTGAAATCTGGTTTTTATTGAAATTCTCCCGCTGAAAGATTATAAGTTTCAACTCTACTCGTTCAGCAAATCCAGGTATTTATTTTATTAAGAGTGGCTCCTGGCGCCCGAAATCCATTTTTTTTATATATATTTTGGAGCTCACACACCTTTTATGTATGCTATTAAGCAACAGTATAAATAAATTATTTTAAATATTTTTTTTATTATTACATTTGGTGAATCGTTTGATTTAATCGTTTTTATCGGATTAACGTCAGGGAAACCGATTTAAATAATATACGCGATTTAATCCGGTTAAAACTTGTTTAACCTTGTTTTTAGGTCGCGGGAATCCGCTGGATGAGGAAGGCACAGGACCGGTCGTTGTGGCGATGTTTGGGGGAGGCCTATGTCCAGCAGTGGACGTCTTTCGGCTGAAATGATGATGATGATGATGAAACCTTGTTTTATTATAATGTGTAGTGATCGCGAAAACCTAAGAAGTTACAATAAAACACAACAAGGAACGTTTTTGGAATACTGTATCTCACTCAACTGGTAAATTGATACATCGACTGCTTGTTAGATAAAATAATATAATGATTACTAGACGCAGTCACAGACACATGAGTGTCTTTCAGCGTACAATATAGTACTGAGCTAAAACAGTAGAAAATTAGCCATTTTTGAAAATAATTTTGAATTTTGAATTTGGATTGATGAAAGTATAATAAAGTGGCCAGGAAAACCAAATAGGGTGAGCAGCATAACGAGTTAGACCTCGTTACACTTTAGTTAGATTTTAGTTAGATTTACTGTAACTTTAGTTAGATTTTAGTTAGATTTACTGTAACTTTAGTTAGATTTTAGTTAGATTTACTGTAACTTTAGTTAGATTTTAGTTAGATTTACTGTAACTTTAGTTAGATTTTAGTTAGATTTACTGTAACTTTAGTTAGATTTTAGTTAGATTTACTGTAACTTTAGTTAGATTTTAGTTAGATTTACTGTAACTTTAGTTAGATTTTCTGTGCTGACAGCCGTCGTCAAACAAAATTTGGTAACAATTGTAACAAACCACTGTCTACATGGTTGGAAACCAGCAAGGTCACCTTGGTGGGGAGGCTGGTTGCTCACCGTGTAGCACACGCCTTAGATATTTCGTGATTCTTAAGCTGGGCACTGACGATGTATCTATTCGGACGTCGTTTTAATGACGACATCCAAAAAAAGCTTGATTTGTTCTAAAAATAACATACGTTTTCAACATTCACGGATAGATTTTGGAATACGGCTACGCCATTCACACGTTTGGAAGCATCGTCAGTGGCTACCTTTAATTCTTAATTAATTCTGGTAGTGCAGCGCACGGGTGCAACGCCACTGCTACCTACTGTCATCTCTGTGTTAATTTTATTTCTAACCATTATCGTCTCACGCAATCCCTTGGATGGATCCACCTTTGCTTTGACATGTTTTTTACATACATAACTTATTTGTAAATGTAGTCAAAATATTTGTTATCCTGTTGTACACTTGTTTTTATCCTCTATTAATATATCAACATCTCTCTATCGCTCTAAGGTTTGCTGTAAGAAAACTAATTTTTTAGTTAAGCTCGCCGATGTACATAAGCTTTCCTACTGTAATATTAATGTGTATATGTGTGTACAATAAAGTATACTTAATAATAATTTCCAAAAATTTATTCACAATGTTGTATACATAAATGAGCTAGATAATTTTATGACTAACATATTTAAAAAACACCATCCACTGCCGAACTAGGTCAAAGACCTGTATTTCAGCACTTGGCTCCACTCCCCCCGCTGGAATTATAGTTTAACTAGCCTTTTTTTTAAATATAACTTAGGTAAGTACTGTCCTTTTTTTTTTATCACGTTTTATTAACTCGCTTTTAGTCCTGTCCGTCTGTTCGGTACAAATTTTGCAATAGATTTTAAACTAACTTCCCGAAGAGCTAGAGACTTTGAAACATAGCTCGACTGAATGAAAATTCGCTTTCTTAGATAAATAGATAGATAGATAGATCATTTATTTGTCAGAATATGGTACAATACAATTGTACAAAAAAAAATTGGATCCAACATATTCTGCCGATTCCGGCGTACAAATGTTTAAAAAATTTAATGGCTTTTTAACCTACTTCAAAAAAAGGAGGAGGTTATGTATACGACGGGTTTTTTTTTTTTTTCATGTAAGTATGTACACCGATTACTCCGAGTTTTCTGGGCTGATTTACGTGGTTGTTTTTTTATCTGGTAGAGGAAGCCCGCGCGGTGGTCCCATATACATTTTATTGACTTTGGTTGAGTAGTTTTTTAACCAGCTTCAATAAATCAGTTTATTTTAGCTTCGCCTACCTAGATGATCTACTAATAGTTTCGATTTTTAACCGACTTCAAAAAAAGGAGGAGGTTACGTATTCGGCGGGTTTTTTTTTTTCATGTATGTACACCGATTACTCCGAGATTTCTGGGCCGATTTGCGTGGTTGTTTTTTTATTTGGTAGAGGAAGTCCGCGCGGTGGTCCCATATAAATTTTATTGACTTAGGTCGAGTAGTTTTTTAACCAGCTTCAATAAATCAGTTTAATTTAGATGATAGATAGATAGATGATCTACTAATAGTTTCGTTTTTCTGTGAATTCTCAACTAAAAAGTATGAAATAAAAACTTTTTAACAAAAAATAAAACCGACTTCAAAAACCTTAACTAAAAAGTAAAAAATAATCCTTGTATGTATTTCAAAATCTTAACATAAACCAAAATTTTGAAGGCGGCGCGTGTTTTTCATGTATGTTCGCATAAACTGTTTTTTATTACTATAGATAAGCGCTCGACAGTACATTATATTTACATGACGCAAAGGGACAGTCACGCGCCACCTTCAAAATTTTGGTTTATGTTAAGATTTTGAAATACATACAAGGATTATTTTTTACTTTTTAGTTAAGGTTTTTGAAGTCGGTTTAATTTTTTGTTAAAAAGTTTTTTTTAAACGTGGATAAAAAAGTCGTGAATAAATCATTATTGTGAATTGACATTTACATAATTAAGTGATCAAACATGACCCATATTACCCACTGTAGAGAAGACACCTCGAATCGAATGTTTGTAGCACGTTTTAGAGCACCTGCACTCTCACTCGCTTAGCCACGCTTGCCGCGCGTGCTCCTCGGCCAGCAAGTTGCGCGATATTTTTTGTTCGTAATGTCTACTCTAGTACGTAGTACATATTACCCATATTATATGGTATCCAAACAAGGGTTCAGATGACACAAACAATTTTATGAGCTGAGCGTCATATACAATTACTATGATATAAATTAATGTGCACTCATGCGCAGCACTGACCTTTAGCTCGTTTACACGTGGGTTTGACTCCGTGCTGAAGCATTAATTGTTTTCATAGTATTATTTGATACTGGGAAGAACGGTACATCATGATATCATCCTGGGTTTCCCTGAGATGAAGATGATCCAAATTGCAAGGACCAGCTGAAAACATGCAATGCACACATGCACAGCAAATACTGAGCTGATCTGGATCCCTTGCTGCTACACGTAATTATAGTATTGATTATCTTGTTAACAAACTAAACTAATTTTAAACTATCGCTCTCTTTTACTAATAGTAGATGCAAGGGATGGCAACAATTTTAGTGCCGTCATATTAGTCGGAATTAAAATACCCATAGAAGTTTAGTCGTGATCTCGGAACGTGTCCACTTAAAATACAAAGAAGTGGAACAAGTCAACTAATTTGACAGCACTAAAACTGTTTCCATCCCTTGCATCTTAGTAAAAGAGAGCGATCAACACCATTGTCTGATCTGAGTCTCCTAAAATACCTATATTATTATCAGCACACGTCTCTGTTATGTGACTTTCTTTAATCTATACTTGATAATTTGTAGTTTGACACTACTGCACTTGTCACTTTTATCAGTCACCCTGTTACTTTGCCCTGTTATCATTGAAGGTTCATAGAACAATAGAGTTATCTGTTCTATCGATGTTTACAATAAACAACAAAAATTAAAAAACAAGAATAACTTTAACTCATAAACTTGCAAACTAGTTAGACGAATTTATCCTGTATAAAAAAATGTGTGAGGAGAGGACAATATAGATGCAACGACTGGACCGGCTTTTCGAAGAAAGTCCCAGGTCACTGCGTGGACCTGTACCTACCAACTGATGGCATATTATTACTTTACTCTTTGGCATACAAGCAACAACACAGACCAGTAAGCCAATGGTATATATATATGGACCCACAATTTGGAACCTTGCAACTAGAGCCTGAAGTTTCAAAAGTGCCTGTAATTAGGTTAATTTGAAATAAAAAACATTTGTTTTTTTAATTTTTTTTTATATATACGTGGGACACTCAGAAAGTTTTGCGAAACTAAAAAAAATTGTTCTATACGTACATATATTTTTATCAAATCTTTTCAAAGTACTTTCCACCAGCCTCTATACAAAGATTCATGCGCCTAAACCAGTTTTCAAAACACTTTTTCCAGTCCGCCGCAGACACCTCGTTTACAGCCTGCTCGAACGCAGCCAGCGCATCTTCCGGCGACGGAAATTGTATCCCTTTGAGCTGATTTTTTATTTTTGGGAATAAAAAGAAGTCACACGGTGCTAGATCAGGGCTGTAAGGAGGGTGACCCAGGAGTTTGACTGGCGTGCTGTCCAGGAAGTCCCTCGTTTTGAGTGCGGTGTGCGCAGGTGCATTGTCGTGGTGGAGCAGTAGCCCGCGGAGCCCTGTGTTTGGTCGCTTGTTGCTTATAACAGAGAAAACTTCTGGCAAACATTTGGTAGTATACCATTCGGCATTAATGCTTCTTTGATCCCGTAAGGGAATTGATACCAAGTGGCCAGTCAAATTAAAAAAGCTAGCGATCAAAATCTTACCCCCGCTTCTAGATCGCTTCACTTTGGTAGGCGTTGGCTCATTTTGAAACACCCAAACAGTCGACTGGCGCTTGGTTTCTGGGTCGTATTGATAAATCCAGGACTCATCACCTGTAACGATGTCGTAAACACGCCGAGACGAGCCTGCTTCAAATTTGTTAAGCATATCACGGCACCATTCCACCCGGGCCTGCTTCTGAGCATCGGTGAGGTTGTGCGGCACCCAGCGTGATACTATCCTCCTCACGCGAAGATGGCTGTGTAGAATCTCGTGAACGCTTCCCGATCCAATCTTCAATATGTGTTGAATCTCCTGATATGTAATTCGCCTATTGTCTTGGATTAAATTTTTCACTGCTAGCACGTTTTCTTCGGTAACAGCCGTCAAAGGGCGACCGCTTCTTTCGTCATCCCCCAAAGTTGGTCGACCGCGCTTGAATTCGTTATACCAACGATACACGGTTGCCTTGGAAGGGCCTTCATCCATGAATGCCATTTGAAGTCTATCGTACGATTCATCCGGTTTCAGGCGACACTTGAAATCGTATAAAATCATAGCTCTAAAATGTTCCCGGCGCAGATCCATATTTCAGTGAGACACAATACTTTGAATTAACTCGCAAAAAATATGGAGGGAAATTTTGAAATTGGAACTTACTTATTTTTACTTATAAATAATCATATTTTCGAAAAACATTATAACTGGCCAGTCTCCCATATATAAAAACTTTTTTTCGCAATACTTTCTGAGGGGCCTGGTATAATAATATGCTACACCTGCAGGTATTCTCTTCCCTTGACAGCTAGGTCACGTGACTGGCCCAAGACTATTGTCCGTATTACAGACCGTTCCTCAAGTACAGTTTGATCTTCAATCAACTGATCACTACTTAAGCATAGAATCGTTACTTGAGTATCGGTCTTATTCCAATTATTCACCGACTAGTGGCGTGTATCGACTCATAGAAGCTGCAGAATTGAATGATAACTTGATTTTCTTATATTCATTTCGTAACTTCTACCCGTTGCTGATAAACAACATCTTGACAGACGGACAGACAGATAGATAGACAGACGGACGGACAACAAAGTGATCCTATAAGGGTTGCGCTTTTTTCCTTTTTAGGTAATTCCTTACCCTAAAATTTTTTTTAGGGATTCGTACCCGAAGAGTGCCAAACGGGACTCTATTACTCTCGCTACGCTGTCCGTCCGTCTGTCTGTCACAGGGCTGTATCTTTTGAACGGTAATAGATAACCGGTTAAATTTTTCTCAGAAATTGTGTTGCTATGAGGTGTATCACGACAAATACTAAAAACAACAAAAAGTTTAAAACCAAAGGGGGTCCCCATACAAGAAACCTCAAAAACATGCAAAAATTCATATTTCGCGCACTGTACGTTGATGTCTTTTGATAAACTCTCGTAAATTAAATCAGTTTTTATGGGGTATCAGGTCGTTGAGAGGTACGGAACCCTTACTGCGCGAGTCCGACTCGCACTTGGCCGGTTTTATCTTTCTTATCTTATTTAGTAAACAATCTTGGCATGTCTTTTTAGGGTTCCGTAGTTTCTACAAGGAACCCTTATAGTTTCGTCATGTCCGTCCGTCTGGCCATCTGTCCGCCTGTACGTCTGTCCGTCTTTCCTAATCCTTTACAGCTTAATAACTTCTACAGTTATAAACATAAGTAAATGTTTTTTTTTAATGGTCTGGATGTAGATCTCAATTCTAAAAGAATAAAAAATCTTGATTACGTATTTTAGGGGTGGCGCGCCCATACATGTGAAATGGGGATGAAAGAATTTTTCCGCTGCACCCCCTCGTGTGGGGTATCATTGAATAGGTCTACTAAAATGAAGGTAATGTTTCATACACAACTTTTTTTATCAGGTATACCATCTGCGAAATACAGCCCGCCAAAGTGGCTTGCAATGTGTCCCTGCCATTTCTAAGCTATGCAACGTAGAAACTTATAATCTTCCACATTGATAGACCTTGTATGTCCTGTGTCTTGTTTTTGTACTAAATAAACGTTTTATCTATCTATCTATCTATCTATCTATCTACCTTTATAAAACTCTCTTTTAAAATTATTTCGAGTATAATGTGATTATAAATTTTTGAGTTATAGTGAGAAAACTGCAAAATACTTAAGACGTCCTAGTTCATAGGTCATTGACCTTAGAGAAATATTATCTTAGCAAATAATGCTCCTTTAGTTACTACCTATTTAAAAAAATCACAAAAAGTAACTTTGTGTTATATTGATATGACACACTTCTTAAATTTAGCTTCTTAAATTCAGCGCTAGGTGGCGCTGTTTGCAAAAACTAAAATAGCAATGATTAATATTCGATTTGATTCGTTTGTAATTCATCATCCTCCTGCCCTTATCCCAATTTATTTGGGGTCGGCGCAGCATGTTTTTTTCTTCCATACATCTCTATCAGCCGTCATCTCAGTGTTTACTTTCTTTCTATTCATATCATCTTTCACACAATCCATCCATATTTTCTTCGGTCTCCCTCTTTTCTTATAGCCATCAACATTCATACTTAAAACTTTCCTCGTAACATGCTCCTCATTCCTCCTCATCACATGTCCATACCATGACAGTCTATTGCTACTAAACTTCTAATTAGGAACCCTATAAAACTGAGCATGACCCGACATGCTCTTGGGTGGTTTTTTATGCAATTAGGAAATAAGAATTATTTATAGACGTTATGTTAACAATTTCACACACTAAATAACATTTTTTAACCTAATTACATGTGCAGAACTAGTAATTATATTTTATCATTAGTTATTTGAATAAAAATACATGCCAAGCTTGTTTACTAAATAAGACAAGACGGAAAAAACCGGCTAAGTGCTAGTCGGACTCGCGCAGTAAAGGTTCCGTACCACCCATCGACCTGATACCCTTTAGAAACCGCTTTATTCATGAGAGTTCATCAAAAGACATCAACGCAACGTGCGCGAAATATGAATATTTGCTCACATTTCATTCTCACGCAGGTACCACCACACATGTCTGTGTTTGTCCTATTTTTAGAAGTCTATAATCATACCAAGTTTGACGCTGCTGTGTATTACCGTTTTGAAGATAGAGCAATAACAAAAACGTAGAAAAAAAACATGTTTTTTGAGGTTTCTTGTATGAGGATCCTCCTTACAATATATAAAAATACTTATTCTGAGAAAATTTCAACCGGCTACCTATTACCGTTCAAAAGATACAGCCCTGTGACAGACAGACGGACAGACGGACGGGCGGCCAGCGTAGCGAGAGTAATAGGGTCCCGTTTGGCACCCTCTGGGTACGGAACCCAAAAAAACAGACCGTAAATGTTCTATTTTTCAAGATAAACACGACTTACAAACTAAAATGTACTGGCTCGTTTGAGATGGGCGCCAGTGCCTAGATTTAGAAAGTCTAGTACACGATAAGTCCTTGATGCCAGCTACTTAGGAGCCAGCCGGCTCAGTGCAAGGCTAAACTTAAGTTAGGTAATAATATAAACGAATCTAGCGGTCAGCCGTCTGTGACTGTAGATGTCACCTCCTTTTTGGGAGAGACCTATGACACAGAATACCTAATAGTACTATACAACATGTTGCTCTGCATTCGTGCCATATTTAAGGAGGTGACTATACCACTGATACTGAACACGAATCAGTAAAAAAAACAACACCAAAAAAAATTTTTTTTTGTTAAATACCTATTTGTAAACAAACAAATTCCCCCCGTGTGTCGCGTGCGACACAAAAACGATGCGTGCGACACCACCAATACAATTTGCAGGTATTTCCACCCTTTGACAATGCCGCCGATGACTTATTTTCCGAGTCGTTCGGGATTTATTCTCGAACCCTCGCTATGTTTCTAAGTGAAAATTTAGGTATTAAATAAACGTAGAATTTTTCAAGTATTTTTAGGTGACTAAGCACATTATTTATCATCAGATCTAGAAATATGGCACGATTAAGATCAACACCTTGTATATCGTACAGAACGGCCATTCACCGCCCCCGGCCAATTTAAGATTCCTCACCCGCACCCCGCACCCACTCGCGGTTTGCCGGCAAATGGACTGCAAGATTGCAATGGACGCCATCTCTGTAAACTACTGAGAAGCGCTTGGAACCCAGTCAGCATTACGAGCGGCGAGCATCCCTAACCTACACGTGTGTGCGTTCGTATACAGACGTAATCTTGTGTATGTAGGGGGTGCTAGCATTTTTATTGTATTGAGTGGCCGAGGTGTGCCTATGATTAGTTAATCTTTACCTACCGCCATGCATGCATGCATGCATGTTCCGTGTGGTGCCGGACGGAAAGAATTGCACCACCCTATATCTTATCATGGGTGTCGTAAAAGGCGACTAAGGGATTCACCAGAAGATGGGCAGCAGCGTTCTCTGAGTATTTAACCAACCAACTGCGATCGCCAACCCGCCTGCCAAGCGTGGTGATTATGGCATATCCCCCCCTTAATTGGAGGAGGCCTGTATCCAGCAGTGGACGTCTTTTGGCTGAAATGATGATGATGATTATGAAATACTTAGTACATTTTAATCCAAACTGCTTGGGGGAGGCATATGTCCAGCAGTAGACGTCTTTCGGCTGAAATGATGATGATGATGATGACCTACCACCATACGTAAAGAGTTGGGTTTTGATTTCTCCAAGATTTATTATAAGGATTCATCATCATCATCATAATTTCAGCCGAAAGACGTCCACTGCTCGACATAGGCCTCTCCCAAGCATCGCCATAATGACCGGTCCCGCGCTTCCCCCATTCAGCGGATTTCCGCGACCTTCACCAGGTCGTCGGTCCACCTTGTTGGGGGCCTACCCACGCTGCACCGTCCAGTACGCGGTCACCACTCCAGAACTTTACAGCCGCATCTGCCATCCGTTCTGCGAGCAATGTGCCCCGCTCATTTCCACCAATTCTTCGGGCTATGTCGGTTACTTTCGTTCTCCTGCATTCGGGAAGCTACGTAACATAACATATTCTCGTCCAAAATACTGCAGTGGCTCAAGACGAAAGCCTTTGCCAGTTGCCAGTAATTACTTACGGCACTGAAACGTGGTCGCTCACAATGGGCCTGATAATAAGGCTTAAAGTCACCGAAATGAGAAGATTATAAGGATTGGTGAAGGCAAAGACATAAGCCATATTTTTTCGAACCTTTTCCTAAAGATGCTGGGGTCGGCTTACAGTCCAACCAGATGCGGCTGAATAGCAGTATTTTACACGGAGCGATTGCCACTAGACCCCCGCAACATAGTTATTTGGGCATTACCAAAATTATAAGGTTAGACCAGTTATCAGACTTTCGAGCTTCGGACTTACCGTAACAACTGTCATAGAGATTCGTACGGCAACCGGAACCGATAGCTTAACGTGTTTTCTGAGGCACGGAGGGGTTATGATGTGTAATGAAACAGTAATTTCGAGGCACGGAGGGATCTCGATGTGTAATGAAACGGTCACCCATTCGGAACAAAAATGTCCACAGTTTTCTTTCAGCTTCGGTTTTACATGTCCAGTTTAAATATATACTATTGATGATGCATTTCTCTGATTGAATGCAACTAGACGCTGCTTTGTGATCACCACGCTTATTATTATTATTATTATACTTTATTGTACACACAAATACACATTAATATTACAATAGGAAAGCTTATGTAAATCGGCGAGCTTAACTCAGAAATGAGTTTTCTTACAGCAAACCTTAGAGCGATAGAGAGATGTTGATATATTAATAGAGGATAAAAACAAGTGTACAACAGAATAACAAAAATTTTGACTACATAACTTATCTAACAAAATTAAACTATTTACAAGTAAAATAATTATATTAAGATATATATACTTATATACATAAATAGGTACATACATATGTACATAAAATACATACATATATATATAAAATACGTATATATTTATATAATACATATAATTTATGGCGCTTATTCACAAACACCCGAAAAAATTTCGGTTCCGAGACGCGAACTTGGCGCGAGCGTAGGTATCTTACAGCGGTCGCCAGTAACGGCCAAAATTAATATCCAATCTTTCGACTATTTACCCTACTAGAGATAGAAATTTGACATATTTTGTATCATCATCATCATCATCATTTCAGCCGAAAGACGTCCACTGCTGGACATAGGCCTCCCCCAAACATCGCCACAACGACCGGTCCTGTGCCTTCCTTTCATATTTTGTATGAAGCTATGTTATGTTATGTTGTATGAAGCTTATGTCAAATTCCTATCTCTAGTAGGGCAAATCGTGGATAGATTGGATATTAATTTTGGCCGTAAGAGAATACGAAAAGCGTTGTTTTGATCGAAACTAAACTGCAACTGCAGTTCTTTAGTTACGTGAATTGACCTATAGGTACGCGCACGCGCACGACACACTTCCGTACGCGCACGACCAACGCGCTGGGCTGCCGCGCGACATTACAACAGTACGAAAATGGCAAACAGTCAAAGGGCAAACACAGACATGTGTGGTGGTACGGAATCCTTAATGCGCGATTCCGACTCGCACTTAGCCGGTTTGGTCCGGTCGAGAGATTTTCCAAAAAAACCGCTATTTTCTAACTTTGTTTCAAATTAATTAAATATATAAACAAAGATGGCCTTGTCTAATAGTTTATTGCCCTACATACGACTATCCCCGACACGCAACCTTGAATAAATAATTTAGTTTTTATTAATTTAGCTTTACGTAATAGGTAATTATGCAGAGCTGTAGTATTACCCTCTCATAAATGTACTGTTGAGTAATAAATAAACGAGTTTTTTTATAAGAAATTGATTTTTAAAAAAAGCAATGCAAAAGCGACTTGGACTCGCGCACTAAGGGTTCTGTATCCGTACCACCAAATGTGTCTTTTTAGGGTTCCGTACCCGAAGGGTGCCAAACGGGACCCTATTACTCTCGCTAAGCTGTCCGTCCATCCGTCCGTCCGTCTGTCTGTCACAGGGCTGTATCTATTGAACGGTAATAGAAAACAGATTGAAATTTTCTATTATATACATCAGTATATCACGACAAATACTAAAAACTAAAAAAAGTCTAAAATCATAGGGGGTCCCCGTACAACAAACCTCGAAAAACATAAAAATGCATGTTTTTCGTGGTTTGTTTTGTTTCGAGACATTTGTGGTGGTACCTACGTAAGAAAGAGATGCCAAAATTCACATTTTGCGTACGTTCGTTGATGTCTTTTGATTAACTCTCGTAAATTGAATCAGTTTCTATGGGTTATCAGGTCGATGGGTGGCATGGAACCCTTACTGCGTGAGTCTGACTCACTCTTTGCCGGTTTTATATTTATATTAGATGGCGAAACGAGCTAAAGGCCCACCTGATGTTAAGCGGTTACCTTTGCCTATAACAACTGCAATACCACCTAGATTGTTGCCTTAATGGTACCGCAAGTCGGTTCGCCAAACTGAGACATGAAGATGGAAAGTCTCATGGGCAGTGGTGGATTTACACATTTGCCGCCAGTAGGCTATTCAAATTTTGCCGCCCCTACCGACCTCTACAAGTGTCAGTTCCTAGATTATTTTTAAAATCTTAATTAAGATTGCACACAAGCGCCCTAGCAAGTTTTTCTGGCGGTGCGAGATCTCATTGTGACGCCCCAAATGTGGGAAGCCAAGTAGATATTATGTGTGCAATATAAAAAAAGAATGTAATTACTATTTTAATTTGGCGGTGACGTAGATCTTTTTGCGGCTGAATGTGCATAAACAACGAGGATCCAAAGATTTTTTTATAATATTTTGGTTTTATTTTACTGAACTGTATATGTAGTATACTGAATAAGTAATACAAAATGTAACAGAATATCTGCCGTAAATATACACCAAAAACGCACAGGCAAAAAGGGCTGAATGCAACAAGAACACAAAACGATCGTCGTTGGTCAATAACGAATCTTACTGACGATTTTTGCGCCTTCCCCATGACGGCGCCCAGTGCAGTGGCACCATTCGCACCGGCCTAGAGCCACCACTGATTGCACAAGAAATAGTTTTTGGGTACATTTCTGAGCTGATAAAAGCTCAATCATGTACTATTAATAACGCGGGGTAAGGTATGCCTTAATACTACTTGCACAACAATGTACATTCGGTAAACGTAAATAATTATTATAGTGCTTACTTACAGTTTAAAATCAATGTATTATTCAATTATCTGGCTGATGATGACGGTGGAATTCAATTACATACATACATACATACATATTATCACGCCTGTTTCCCATTGGGGTAGGCAGAGACTATGGATTTCCACCTGCTACGATCCTGACACACCTCTTTCGCTTCATCTACGTCCATTAACCTCGTCATGCATGCTCGTCGGTTTAGAGAACTCTTAACCAATTCAATTCAATTAAATTATGAAAGTTTTCAATTTACTTTTAATAAGTATGAATCTGTAAATGTTTGCCTCAAATCTGCCGCCCCTAAAATCTGCCGCCCTAGGCTCCAGCCTACTCAGCCTGCTGGTAAATGCGCCACTGCTCATGGGACTGTTATGTTATGTGTTATGTTTGCTTTATTTTTATTATTCGTTGTTAATTGAAAAACCGGCTAAGTCCGAGTCCGACAACGCGCTGGTTCCGTTCCACCCATCGTCTTGATACCCTATAGAACCTGATTTGATTTACGAGAGTTCATCAAAAGACATCAACGCACCGTAAGCGAAATATGAATTTTTGGATTTCTTCTTCTTTCTTACGCAGGTACAGGTAACCACATATGTCTATGTATAACATAACATAACCAGCCCATTACTGTCCCACTGCTGGGCACGGGCCTCTTCTCAGTATGAGAAGGCTAAGGCCTTAGTCCACCTCGCTGGCCTAGTGCGGGTTGGCGGACTACACACACCATTGAGAACTGTATGGAGCACTCTCAGGTGTGCAGGTTTCCTCACGATGTTTTCCTTCACCGTTAAAGCAAGTGATAATCGAATATAAATCCGCACATGAATTCGAAAAGTCAGAGGTGCGGGCCGGGATCGAACTCACACCCTCCTGCATGGAAGGCAAGCGTTCAACCACTGGGCTATCACTGCTTTGTTTATGTCTATGTATACCCTATTTTTATTATTTGTTGCTAAACTACATAAGTACATACATGCACTATAAATCAGACAGACAGATAGAGCAGGAACAAAAACGTTGAAAATAATGCATGTTTTTCGAGGTTTCTTGTATGGACCCCCTTTGGTTTTAGACTTTTTTTGTTTTTAGTATTTGTCGTCGTAATAGGGGTCATAGAAACACATATTCTGAGAAAATTTCAATCTGTTTTCTATTACCGTTCATGAGATACAACCCTGTGACAGATAGACGGACGGACGGACGGACGGACAGAGTAGCGAGAGTAATACTCTCCGTTTGGGTTTGTCATCGTTTGGCACCATTTGGGTACGGAACAGTAAAAAACCGGCCAAGACTGAGTCGGACTCGCCCACTAAGGGTTCCGTACACGAGCTGGTAACAATGGAAAAACTCCATTGGGCCATCAAAAGCTTCCATCCCTTTAAAGCGGCTGGTCCAGATGACATCTTTCCTGCATTATTGCAATGGGGTGGTGTAGTGGTCATCAAAAGACTAGCCGCCATCATGAGAGCGTGCCTGGCCTTTAGATACGTTCCGAAGGGATGGAGGGAAGTGAAAGTCATTTTCATTCCTAAACCAGGCAAGAGTGATTACTCAAACGCAAAATCCTTCAGACCCATTAGCCTAACCTCCTTTATGTTAAAGGCGCTGGAACGGCTATGCGAAAGGGAGCTGAGGGACGGCGCCCTAAAACACATACCACTACATGCGAATCAACATGCCTATAGTTCCGGCAAATCTACAGAATCGGCCCTTCATTTGGTTGTTAGCCAGATAGAAGAAGCCATTCAACATAAAAGCATTTGTATGGGTACCTTCATTGACATCGAAGGTGCTTTCGACAAAACAAATTTCTCCAGCATAAGTAATGCCCTCTCCAGACATGGAGTGGAACCATTGCTTTCAGACTGGATCACCAACATGATCAGCAAAAGAGTAGTACGCTTAGAAGGTGAAGTCAAGGCAGCCATAATAGCTAAAGGCTGCCCACAGGGAGGAGTACTATCCCCCCTGTTATGGAACCTGGTCATCAACGACCTCATCACAAAACTAAACGCGAGAGACTTTTACACGGTGGGATATGCAGATGACCTTACAATCCTTGTTCCAGGAAAGGTCACGAGTACTGTCTGCAATCTTACCCAACAAGCACTACGTATCGTAGAACGATGGTGCAGAGAATATGAACTATCGGTAAACCCCACCAAAACCGAACTTATCATGTTCACGCACAAACGAGCACTAGGATCATATAGCCTCCCTAGTTTGTTCAATACAGAACTCCAGCTGTCCGCCGAGGTTAAATACCTTGGCGTCATACTTGATAGCAAGCTGACATGGAGTAGTCACATCGAAAACAAACTAAACAGGGCCAGTATCACGTTTTGGCAGTGTAGGAGAATGATAGGCAAACGGTGGGGACTGTCACCTAAAGTAATCTTATGGCTGTACAAAACAGTGATCCGACCCATGATAACATATGGTGCAGTGGTTTGGTGGCCGCGAACTAAATTAGTTACAGCCGCAAACAAACTGCAACGGCTCCAGAGACTCGCCTGTGTGGCCACCACGGGCTGCATGAAAACAACTCCAACGGCAGCGCTGGAAGCCTTACTAGGCCTTCCTCCACTGCACCTATTTGTCCAACAAGAGGCTGCAGTGGCGGCGGTGCGGCTTAAATCGCTGGGTCTCTGGAGAAACTGCAAAACACACCACACTCTTATACTCGATGAACTCTCTGAGGAATTACCATTTATGCGAGCAATTAACGACCGCATACCGAAGGAGTTCATTTTTGACAAAAAATACAAGATCCAACTGTATGAGGACCATCTGTGCGAGGGTTTGAATCCCAGAGAACTTAGGATCTTTACAGATGGATCCAAAACGGAATCAGGTACAGGATGTGGGGTCTTTTCAGAAGACCTGAACATATTCATCTCTACGCCACTGGGTGTCTACAACACGGTATTTCAAGCCGAGTGTATGGGCATCTTACTGGCAACTGCAGCAGTCATGGCACGGGAGGTAAAAGATCACTCTATTAGAATACTCTCCGACAGCATGGCGGTTCTACTGGCTCTCAACAGTTGTACTGTCAACTCTGGGCTCATCTACGAATGCCACCAGAAATTAAATCAGGTAGGCAGCTCCAACAATATAACCCTACAATGGATTAAAGGTCATAGTGGCTCTAGAGGCAATGACGCAGCGGATGAACTCGCTAGGAGGGGATCGAGTACAGACGTGGTAGGACCTGAACCCATAATACCTCTCCCTTTCGGTCATTTACGTACTCTGGTAAGGAAACGCACTAGAGACAAACACAACTACTCCTGGATAAACCACGAGGTATGCAGACAGGCTAAGGAAGCACTCCCCGTCATCGACGGTAAGATCACCAAACAGCTCCTCCGGCTGTCAAAACAACACCTACGTACGGTGACAGCCGCCTACACCGGACACGGTTCATTTAACAAACACCTCTTTGTCATAGGTGTGACTGACAGTCCTCTGTGCAGAGCCTGCATGGAGACAGAAGAAACAGCGGCCCACGTGCTTCTCAACTGCCCGGAGGTCGCCTCATACAGGGCTAAGTACTTCGGAGATCCGGGTACTCTCCGAGAGACAGTCAGCAACATCAAGCGTCTGCTGGCCTTCCTCGAGGAGCTGGGGTGGCTCGAGTAAACAAGTTATTCCCACCCACACGCAAAAAACACGCCGAGCGTGGAGTTGCGGAAAATGGCCCGTTATACCAATACCAAAAAAAAAAGGGGTTCCGTACACATGTCCATCCTATACGATAAAAAAAAGAAGCAAACTTTATTTTTATTCTTTATCGTATAGGATGGCGAAACGAGCTAAAGGCCCACCTGATGTTAAGCGGTTACCTTTGCCCATAACAACTGCAATACCACCTAGGCTGTTGCCTAAATGGCACCGCAAGTCGGTTCGCCAAACTGAGACATGAAGATGGAAAGTCTCATGTGATTGTAATTTCACCGGCACCCGTACCCTTCAGACCGAAACACAGCAATGCAAGCATCACTATTTGGCGGAGAAGTAGGTACAGTGGTAGTACTTCCCCGGACGAGCTCTTTCACAAAGGAGCTCTACTACTACTAGTGAAAGTTGTTCATACTGATGAGTACAATGACCCCTTAAGAGGTTTTCAGTTATTTCAATAACACGTTGTATAAACGTGTTCATAATAAAAAAAAACTATTAAATAAAGAAGACGGAAACACAATAATTTTTCTTATCTCTTTATTCATATAATTTTGTTTACATTTGGAACAATTTTATCGTAACTTAAAACTATAGATTATTTTAAGGGCCAAATAAGTAGGTACTTATATGATATACCTACCTAGGAAGCGACCGGTTGAAGGTTATTCCGGAAAAAAGATAAATAATTTTAAAGATATTTAATTCAATAATTTGATTGCCAATGTCATTGTCGTTCCAAATATACCTTCATTTTTTGTAGCGCAATCACGCTGACTGAATCATTTTATTACAATAAAATATCATATCATAAATAAAATAAATAAATAAATATTTTTGGGACATTTTTACACAGCACTATCTAGTCCCAAACTAAGCAGAGCTTGTGCTATGGGTACTAGACAATGGATATAATACATATATACTTTTTTTTTGTAAATACATGCTTATAATACATAGGAAACACCCAGACCAACACAAACACTTATGTTCATCACACAAATATTTGTGTCCTGTGGGAATCGAACCCACCACCTCGTGATCAGCAGTCCGACCCTCGAACCACTAGACCACAGACGTCGTCAATCAAGATAAATCATTTAAAAGGTATTTAATTCAATAATTTGATTGTCAATGTCATTAACATAACATAACATCACGCCTGTATTGTCCCCGAAGGGGTAGGCAGAGGTGTATAGTACACCCACATTTCGCCAGTTATGTTATAAGTCCCATGTAATAGGAGCGAGCCTATTGCCATTAACCGGACACAAATCCAGGCTCCGGGCTGTTACTGAGAATTTCCTAATGAGAAAACCCAATAACACTTTGCCCGACCCGGGAATCGAACCCAGGACCCCGGGCTTAGCAGTCGCGCTTGCGACCACTAGACCAACGATTTATCGAAAATTCGTTTTTAACAATTGAAGCACAGGTACAGGTAGGTTTACTTTAAACCACAGATAATATAATACTATACTAGTAAGTAATAGTACTTACTATTAGCTTTAAACTAAGAATAAGGTTGTACATGGATTATACAACATACTTTTTTTATCAACAGAAAAAAATCAAGGGTAGTCTCTGCTCATCATTATGAACAACTTTTATTATGGGACTGACCCTTAAAATCTTGAAAAAAATATCAGCTGATCCCTTGAACACAATTGTCGCGATTTCAGGGTTGGTCCCATAGTAAAAGTTCTTCATAATGATAAGTAGAGACTACCCTTGAATTTTTTCTCGTGATTTTAAAATAAGGATGTATATGGCCCTCTACACACACACTACCTGCTACTGCTGCTTGAGTGGTGCTATTGTCTAAATCAGTGATGAGCAAAGTACGGCCCGCGGGCCAGCTCCGGCCCGCGAAAGCATTTAATCCGGCCCGCCGACGGTCCTTCGACATGATGCGATAACGCTGTAATGTTTTTTTTACGATTAAAAGTTTCAACACAAAAAGGTATATTTCCTACAATTCTGGCCCTCCTCTGAAATTTCTTAAACTTTCTGGCCCCCCAATAAGAAAGTTTGCCCACCACTGGACTAAATGCTATTGAAAAGAAAGAAAGAAAGAAAACATATTTAATTTGCTTCAAAAGTGACGCACAAAATTACCAAAAAAAATTCAAGAACACAGAACAAATACAAGTACAGAGCCAAGAAGTGTGGAAATGCAAAACGGCCACCGCTCAGCATATTGCTGTGCTTCATGCACGGAGCAAAGACACAGCGCTGGTTTTCAGCGACAGCCGGCGTCGACACAATAACGTAGTAGATCAGTGCGGCGGTTATTGCAAGTCGTGTTCGCCAAACTGAGACATAAAAATGGTAACAAGACTCTTGACGTGTGATTGTAATGTCACCGACTCACCGGGCGTCCGTACCCTTCACACCGGAACACAGCTAATACAGCAATGCAAGCATTACTGTTTTTGGCGGCAGAAATAGGTATGGTTGTAGTAATTCAGGTGAGACAAGGGGATGTAATATCCCCAAAATTGTTCACTAACACACTAACACGTTGGAGGACGTCCTCAAGACCCTGGACTGGACTGGACGGGGTATCAACGTTAACGGCGAGAACATCTCACAGCTCCGTTTTGCCGATGACATCGTTGTAATGACTGAGACGCTGGAACAACTGGGTGAAATGTTGCACAGCTTAAACGAAGCCTCTCGTCGCGTTGGGCTCGGCATGAATCTGGACAAGACCAAAGTCATGTTTGAACTTCAAAGAAGCCGACAGAGGGATCCGTTTGGGCTGGGCAGCATTTGGCAAATTTCGCCGAGCCTTCTCGTCACCTATACCGCAAAGTTTGAAGACAAAGTTCTTTAAACAGTGCGTCTTACCTGTCATGACTTACGGTGCCGAGACGTGGACACTGACAGTTGGGTTAGTCTACAAATTCAAAGTCGCTCAGCGAGCTATGCTTGGAGTTTCTTCGAAGGATAAAATCCGTAACGAGATTATTCGGAGAAGAACCGGAGTAACCGACATAGCTTGTAGGATCAGTAAGTTGATGTAGTAATTCCCCGGACGAGCTTTTTCACAAAGTGTACTACTAACTAGAGCTGATCAGGGGTTGGCTGGTGACCTTTCCTTGATGTGACAAAATAAACCCTGGCCATGTATTGAGAAACCATTGACGTCTGCACTACTTCCCCGTTTTAAGAAAATCGAATTCTCGGAAATACACACAAGCTATGTTTTGAAAAAAAGAAACAAGCTTAAAATTTTTTTCATATTACTTTTTTTTTGTGGTCAGTCAGACACACTGGCGAAGTATTTGGAGCGGTAAGGTAAGGTCGCATTACACGTTTGAGAAACCTGAATTTTTCGATCACGTACGCAGAACGTAATGTGTTAATTTCACTATCACTTCTGTTTATTATAAAATGAAAAGAGCGCTTGATTCGGTCGGTAGCGGGGTGATCTTGAAAATTCTAAGATAGTAGGTACCTCCGACTTATTTATCATATATGTGTTTTTTTGTGTAAATTTCCTGGAACCGTCTACTAACAAACCAAAAAACAATGTCATAATCATAACAGATGCCTACTTACCTACTTGGAAAATGATTTAATTTGTGACTATAAGGGAAAAAATCTTAAACTTTGTTTTATTAAAACATTCTCATTTACGGCCAAAATGAATATCCAATCTATCCACGATTTGCCCTACTAGAGATAGGAATTTGACATAAGCTCCATACAAAATATGTCAAATTTCTGTCTCTAGTAGGGTAAATCGTGGATAGATTGAATATTAATTTTGGCCGTTAGACTCCTCTCCTATCAAAATTATTCGAAACTTTTATATCGGATTCGGTTACGGTTAAGATTTTTATTTCGGATATCCGATAGTTTCGGTTACGGTTACGGAGCTCCATAACATCCTGATGTCTACTCTAGTACGTAGTACATGTTACCTCAGTGCAGTTGGGATCTATTTGATAATTTTATATTACGTCAGTATAGAAATGTCTTTGATAATTACCCTACATAGATAAGGTATTACTTGTGCACTATGCCATGACTTACCGGTCGTTGAAGCCAATACGTTAGAATTTCTGGAACAAAAAAAAATTGGCAAGCTGCTAATGACTATGTTGTTTCAATCGAAGATGTATTATTATGCAAATTAAGACACAATTCATTAATATTATTACATTTTTAAATAGTTTCTTAAATGAACCTTAATTTTTTTTCCAAAGTACTGCTTCTGTCACTTCAAACAAATACTTTTTAACCGACGAAAAAAAAAGGAGGAGGTTCTCAATTCGACGCGTATCATTTTTTTTTCTTTTTTTTTATGTACGACCACGCATAAATTTTTACAGAGTAGTCCGATTTTGATGATTCTTTTTTTAATGGATAGGGTATATCTTGAAGTTAGTCCCATTTAAATTTGAAAATCATAATCCACCCCTAAAGGTAGGAAAACAAGGGATGAGTGTTTGTTCACCCACTGAATTCTTACCTGTTAACCGATTCTGTTGAAACTTGGCACACATAAATGTAGTTTTAGACACTACAACATAAGGGAGACCTGGAGTTAGATATTAGCCACAATTTTTTTTAAAAATAAAACTTTTTAACAAAAAATTGAACCGACGAAAACAGAAACTGAAAAGCGAAAAATAAAAAGAAGCTTTTTAGTCTTAATACTATTCTCCTAACTAAACTAATGTAAATAACTAATTATGTATGAGTCGGCGCCAAACAAACAATCAACGAAGATCATTATCTTACTTACTACTAATAAAAACAACATAACATCAAATACAACATGAAATTTCTCACAATAAACAATAACTTTTCAAAAATGCGTTCACCGCTCGACCACTTACAACTCGCACGCAATTTGCTTGTTTGCTTGGCGCCGACTCATACCTAATTAGTTATTTACATTAGTTTAGTTAGGAGAATAGTATTAAGACTAAGCTTCATTTTATTTTTCGCTTTTCAGTTTCTGTTTTCGTCAGTTCAATTTTTTGTTAAAAAGTTTTTTTTAAACTCATAATTTGTACGCGTTCAATCACGACTTTGTTGTCTTGGTTTGCTAATTTAAATAAATAGTCTCAATTTAAAATCCTTGTGGGATAGAGTTGCAGTCTACTTTATATCCAAGACAATACAATATGACTCTAACTGATCTTCAGTAATTATAGTTTTTTTCCGCCCTTGAACCACCGTGCGGCGCGGTAGTTGCACCTAGTAGTAATTATTACCCATTCTACGATCATCCTTGTGAGATAAACCTTGGCACTAATTTTAGGATTACACTGAGACAAGACAAGATATAAACACGTAAAATACTTGTCAAGATGAAGGGACAGTAACCCAACAACTGAGGTCGGAAGTTCGGATAAAATAAAACAATCGAAACTCATGACTTGAAATAAGGTACACAGCCACCGCTTACAGATTCCTATAATTTACTACGCGTTATTGGTAAGAAATAAAAAGATAATAAGTGAGTAGGTACATCTTGAGATTCAGTGGTAATAATAATGCCAGTATTAGTTTTATGAGTAGGTAATCAAGATTAATTTTTGGCCAGACAACATTTATTTCTACATAAGCTGACAATATTGGTCCAATGGTTAGTAAAAACTAATGTTATATCTAACATAAGTTATAAAGCAAAGTTTATACGGATTAAATCGCGTATATTATTTCTTAGTCTACCTGCGACCACGAAATGCTGCAAAGCTTTCGAAACGTCAGGGAAACCAATTTAAGGTGAATGCTACAGGGTAGCCCGCAAAATTCAATTTTTTTGGTGTTTTTTGTAAATTGTAGCTTTATTTCGCGTTGTATATCGTTTAAAATATGATTGGCGGAAATAATAACAATATATCTACTGAATAATATTCATAAAAAATATTAACCTAGCTCTATAATATGTACAAGCACGAAAATCGATAATTTGATCGTAAATTAATATTATCGAGCTTGTACAGATTTTAGAGCTAGTTTAAAAAATTTCATGAGTATTATTCAGTAAATATATTGTTATTATTTCCGCCAATCATATTTTGACCGATATACAACGCGAAATAAAGCTAAAAGTTGCAAAAAACGCCAAAAATTTTGAATTTCGCGGGCTACCCTGTAGCATTCACCTTAAATAATATACGCGATTTAATCCGGTTAAACTTTGTTTTATTATAATGTGTAGTGATCGCGAAAACCTAAGAAGTTATTATAAGTTATAAGGGTTAGTAGTTTTAACATATTTATCCCTGCTGTAAGTTGTTGCTGCCGTATTATAGGTACAATAGTCTATGGCTGCCGTACGAGCAATTTGAATTGCACAAAACACCTAATCGCTGCGCCTGCCAAGTTCCTTATGTGATTTTTGATAGGTTTCGGGAAACAACAATAAACATATTATTTTCAAATAATAAATAATGTTTTTTGTACTGCATTTCATTAGTTTTCTTATTTAATGTATTGTTTAGAAAATAATATGTTTTTTGTTGTTTCCCGAAACCTATCAAAAATCACATATGGAACTTGGCAGGCGCAGCGACGTTAATATTGTTGAATCGTGTTTTCCGGCTAGGACATTCAAATTTCAAGATACTGTTCGTGCTAGTTTTTTATTATTATTTTTATGGTCTGGTTGTTAAGACCTTTTAGCCATGTCTTTAGTAAAACACCCTAATAAAGTGATGGAAACTTTACTAGGTTTCTGAGGGATTGATGAGAAAATTCGAAAAGTCACGTATTTCAACTAAGTACGATATACCCACACTTGTACACATTAACGAGCAATTAACATTTAATAATCCACCATTATTACACATTAACACACAAATAGACATAAGTTTTAGAAAATAAATAATAATACAAAAGCCACAACACGCTCTTTCCGAATTTTCCCGCCAACGCCAACCCCTATTGGTGCTCGTCCGGTAGGGATGCGGTATTTTTCCTAATAATTGTTTAGTAGGTAAATAGGTACCTAATATTTACGAAAATACTAAATACTAAGTAAATAATAAGGACACAGATACATAATAAGGTCATAGTAGTAGCAAATGCATGCCCGAGAAAGATTAACCCTTAAAAACGCTGCTTACTAAAATAGTTACTTTTTTAAAGCCTACTAAAATATTTTAAAAACTATGCTTTGTCTAATTAAACAATGTATTTTTGTAGCACTACTCCACGTTAATTCCTAAATAATTACTTAATTAGTAAGTAATTCTCGTTTTTTTTTTCAGCCCTTGATCTAGTAAAACAACAAAATCACATTTTAAAATGACGTCCTCAATTGAGTACAGATTTAAATGGCGATTACATTATAGTAAGTATTCCTTTATTTATATATTTTCCTATTAAAATACATTGTACGTTTTTCCCAGCCCTTCGGAACAACGTTCAAATTCGCGTCCTTAACCGAACAATATACCAAGTAGTGATTCGTGGATTAAAATTATAAGCTGAGGCCGTATGACAGATGAATGGTGCTCAGCTTAAGGTTAACGCATACCATTTCGCAATAGAACACGGCCGAGGCGGCCGCCGCGCGCGCGAATTCAAATTTTAATAAATCGAAAATACGAATTAAAATTTTTGTGTTCCGAATTTTAAATATTTTATATTTTTTTAGTTTGTGCATGGACTTTTTGTTATGACTGTTTAAGTGTGTGTTTGAGTTTTTTGGTGATTTTTTTGAAGGTCAGTTATGTTATTTTTGTTTTTTTTTTTCGCTTATAATTTTGCAGGTTTTTTTGGTTATTTTTATGTGAAAACATATTTTACATTACTTCCAAATTATATTAGTTAATTTGATTTACTGAACGACACATACGTACTTATTACCTACCCAAAATACATTCATCTTCTTCGAATTAATCTTAATGAATTTGTTCATTCGTTCTAAAGAATGAAAGACAAAAAAAACGTATAACATTCAAATCCATTTTTGGGTCTCAAGTCTCAAACAAAGATGTAAATTTCAAAACCATCAGTTTCAAAGAATAAATCTTATTTTACTATGGATAAGATAAAAACTTTTTTTGAAAGAAAGATAGAAAAACGGTTTATTGCCACAACAAGACGACATGCTGTAGGTGATTTAATTTTGGTAATTTTGTTTCTTTTATAGTAGGTACGGTCGACCGCACATCAGTCGACCGCATGTCAGTGGTAACAGTTTGACATTGACAGCGTCTTTATTAAGTAAGCAGTAAGAGCGGTTTTCTTATTCAAGTGTTATCACTGACGTGCAGTCGACTTTACCTAATAAAAATTTAATTATTTTAATTAGGTGTTACAATTACATTACTTTTTTACGATTGGTAACAAAGAAAGAAAGAAAAATGATTTATTGCCACAACAAGACGACATGCGGTAGGTACACATAAAAAATAACTTCATTACATGGTACATTTTAGGAATGGTGAAAAAAAAAAGGTAATACAGTTACAATTATTTTGTGTTACTGTCGAATTTTTTTTTTTATCTCTACTTAACCTCTCACAGTCCACTTCCAATTATGATCTAGCCTAAATAATAAAATGATAAGGACGCCTAAAAATATGAAAGTTCAAACCCATTTGACATCAAAAGGCCTCATTAAAAATATCGGTTAGAAAATAACAAAACGTTCTAATTTTTTGATGATAGGAAGTTTTGAACCCAAGTGATTGAACAACAGTACTGATAATTTCAACGAAATCCTACGTCATTCTCTTATCTTTAAAATACCTATAGAGAAATGTTACGTACACTTACAATCATATGAAATTTATTGCGGCACTAAAAACTCACACTTCGAACATGGTAATTTTCATTGCAAGTTTCAAATAAACTGAAATAATCTTATATGTACTTGAACCTTTGCTCGTCAAATGTCAAAAAAGTAAAAAAAGGCAAACTTTGTTTTTTTTTTTCTTAGCAAGATAACTTATGAAATATTATATTCGATAGAAATCAGAATATGAAGTAATCTGAATGAAGTAAAAACCATAAGGTATTTTTCTCCCACTTGCTCGGAAATTGGTTCATATTCAAAAAAAAGAATACAACAATCGGCTCATTTCCGTACGCAACGAAATAACAGGCCGGTAATATCCAACAGGACAATAATAGAAATTGCTGGACACTTTTTATTTTGTAAATAATGCTACCGAGGTTTTTAAGTACACACTTACATAAATCAGGTGTTTTTTGGTACAAAATATATTTATCATTATACCAAAAACATTTCTAGCCCTATACAGGCTGAATGCGCATTTTTTTTTCAAAACTTTGAAAATAGAACAAAACCGCGCGCGGGCGAATTGGTGTGAATGAAAATGAGATACTGTTGAATTAATTTGTGTTGTGTTTCCTCGCAAATGAGAGAAAAGTACTGTACAAGTCTCGGTAGTTAAAAAGGACTCGGCTTGCGCCTCGTCCTTTCAAAATCACTTGGGAAGTACTCGGCTTCGCCTCGTACTTCCAATATTACTCGGCCGTAAATTGCTTCATTTCCGGCCTCGACAGTAATGTACTATTATTTCAGTATGTACGTACTAAATAATTTAATACATTCAGTAACGTCATTTTTTTACTATTAGTTACTAAAGTCTATAAATCTTAAAATGACTAAAAATCGTTAACTGTCTTAACTCCAATTTGAGTAGGTAATAGCCATGCCCATCATTTCGATAAAAATATAAATAAATAAAATAAATAAATACTTCCGGACGTTTTTACACAGCATCATCTAGTCCCAACTAAGCAGAGCTTGTACAGTCTAACAAAGCAATTAGTATACAGGGTCGCCAGATATAGATGAAGATTACTCAGGAAGTTATTATAGAATGGGTTGATTAGGGTTTTGTATAAATACAGTTTATCTTTGTCCATTATTAAAATGATATTTCACTCGAAAACATCCATAATCTTCTGAGAAAACTTCATTTATATCTCTCTACCCTGTATACCAATTGCTTTGTTAGACTGTGCTATGGATACTACACAATGGATATAATACGTGGGACACTCAGAAAGTTTTGCGAAACTAAAAAAATTTGTTCTATACGTACATATATTTTTATCAAATCTTTTCAAAGTACTTTCCACCAGCCTCTATACAAAGATTCATGCGCCTAAACCAGTTTTCAAAACACTTTTTCCAGTCCGCCGCAGACACCTCGTTTACAGCCTGCTCGAACGCAGCCAGCGCATCTTCCGGCGACGAAAATTGTATCCCTTTGAGCTGATTTTTTATTTTTGGGAATAAAAAGAAGTCACACGGTGCTAGATCAGGGCTGTAAGGAGGGTGACCCAGGAGTTTGACTGGCGTGCTGTCCAGGAAGTCCCTCGTTTTGAGTGCGGTGTGCGCAGGTGCATTGTCGTGGTGGAGCAGTAGCCCGCGGAGCCCTGTGTTTGGTCGCTTGTTGCTTATAACAGAGAAAACTTCTGGCAAACATTTGGTAGTATACCATTCGGCATTAATGCTTCTTTGATCCCGTAAGGGAATTGATACCAAGTGGCCAGTCAAATTAAAAAAGCTAGCGATCAAAATCTTACCCCCGCTTCTAGATCGCTTCACTTTGGTAGGCGTTGGCTCATTTTGAAACACCCAAACAGTCGACTGGCGCTTGGTTTCTGGGTCGTATTGATAAATCCAGGACTCATCACCTGTAACGATGTCGTAAACACGCCGAGACGAGCCTGCTTCAAATTTGTTAAGCATATCACGGCACCATTCCACCCGGGCCTGCTTCTGAGCATCGGTGAGGTTGTGCGGCACCCAGCGTGATACTATCCTCCTCACGCGAAGATGGCTGTGTAGAATCTCGTGAACGCTTCCCGATCCAATCTTCAATATGTGTTGAATCTCCTGATATGTAATTCGCCTATTGTCTTGGATTAAATTTTTCACTGCTAGCACGTTTTCTTCGGTAACAGCCGTCAAAGGGCGACCGCTTCTTTCGTCATCCCCCAAAGTTGGTCGACCGCGCTTGAATTCGTTATACCAACGATACACGGTTGCCTTGGAAGGGCCTTCATCCATGAATGCCATTTGAAGTCTATCGTACGATTCATCCGGTTTCAGGCGACACTTGAAATCGTATAAAATCATAGCTCTAAAATGTTCCCGGCGCAGATCCATATTTCAGTGAGACACAATACTTTGAATTAACTCGCAAAAAATGTGGAGGGAAATTTTGAAATTGGAACTTACTTATTTTTACTTATAAATAATTATATTTTCGAAAAACATTATAACTGGCCAGTCTCCCATATATAAAAACTTTTTTTCGCAATACTTTCTGAGGGGCCTGGTACTAATATACTTTTTTTTTGTAAATAGACTTTATCGTCATTATTGCAGGTCTCTAATACGTCTCATCTTTCAAATCAATCTGAGGTCGAAAAACATAATACTCTTTTAGATTTCGTGAAAACTCAAAACAGTCGTTTTCTGTATTAATTTATTCAAACAAATACCTATAATTTTTATAGATCTTTTTGCAAATATTTTTATGGCCTACAAATAGATCAGGAAAAATAATAACCACCCTCGTGAGATCAGCCGTTACGCTATGACATAATTAATTAATAATTATGATAAATTAAGTACCGAAAGGCTGACATGGTATCTAACTCGATAAATAGTACAGTCATGAACACTATGTTAGAAACATGAAATACTTCGCGAATTTAAAGTGAAACTTTTGTGATGCTCCGCACTGAAAATACGAATAAAATGTTAATTGTAATTAATTAATACATCAAACTTTCCTCATGTGAAAACCAAATTGAAATACCTACATCAATTAGTTTAGAAGTATCAAGGGACAGACACACAGAAGTAGCGATTATAAGTACTATTTGGATTAGTTAGTTGATATAATTTTATAATGATGCCGATTCTCTTGTAAGTCTCACTAAATTAATTTTAATCATACTTTTATCCCTTTCTTATCAACGTCATTAAAAAGGGCAGAACTGATAATATTAAGAACTCTGTAATTTTATTAGTCTATGCCTTAGAAAACAAAACGTACGTTGAAAACAAGCAAATACTAATTTTGATAGGACTACAATTCTCTATCTGTTTTGTCTTAGAAATAGACATAGTGAGATATATTATATTTAGTTTAGTTCGTAAATATCAGAAACAGCTGCTCTGACCAGCAACTTCATTTATTTTCTAAGCAGTCTAAATAGCTTCAAACATTATTATTAAGTATGTTACTACGTATCAACTCAGCCAATCGCAGTCCACTGCTGAACATAAGCCTCTCCTAAGTTGCACCACTCGGCCCTCTGCCTCCCGCGTCTAGTCCTCTCCAGCCACCTTCTTCAGGTCATTGGTCCACCTGGCAGAGGGGCACCCTATTCTGCATTTGCCGATTTGCGGTCTCCACTCAAGGACTCGTCTACTCTAGCGGCCATCGGTCCTTCGACAGACATGGCCAGCACACTGCCACTTCAGCTTACTGATCCTACAAGCTATGTCAGTCACTCCGGTTCTCTTCCGAATAATCTCGTTACGGATTTTATCCTTCAAAGAAACTCTGAAACATACGTATCTACGTCTAAAACATATTACGTATTAAATATTTTAATCTTTTTATCAGTATTTAGTGGGAAAATCACATACATTTTGGTGATCATGACCTTATGTATAAACTTCTTGCTATCAACATCCACGATATACGTACTTGCGATAAGAAGTTAGCTCATTTTGTTTTTCTCTTGCCCTTAGATAAGGTTGCTATTGAGTATTGAGCGTATTGGCGACCAGTTTTCAGAGTTTTTGCTCATCGAAAAGTACAATCAATTAATCAGATATCCGACCTACACTATACATACATAAGCAGCCCATTACTATCCCACTGCTGGGCACGGGCCTCTTGTCAGAGTGAGAAGGTTAAGGCCTTAGTCCACCACGCTGGACTATAGTGAGGTTTGGCGAACCACAAACACCATCAAATTAAAATTCAAAATTCAAATATATTTTTATTTTAAATAAACCTAATTACATGCACTTTTGTAAAGTCAGCGTCGGCTCTAGTTGCACGGTTCCAAATTGTGGGTCCTATGGAGAAGAACCGGCAAGAAACTCCATGGATATACTCTTTTTAAAATAGTTAATTGTTTATTACAACAAATTCATTCAAATAATGTGAGTATAATGTAGGTTAATGTCAGAAATAAACAAGAGTTTAAAAGTGAGAATATTGCCTTTAGAAATAAACGTAAAAAGAGTTGCCATAGTATGTTGGAGCTGACCTGTCCCGACAGACGGCACCCGTTCACGAGCATGACGTGAGCATCAGCCATTGCATTTGACCCGACACTAACGCCAACATCAATGACAAACTCAGCTAGACAACAAATAGGCAGGATATAGAATTACTGAAAAACATTAATGGCCATATGATACTTACATTTTAATCAAAATTGTAACCATTTCACACACATTGCAGTTCTATGAAAGAAAAGAATGCAATATTAGAAAACTATATATGGAGCACTCTCAGATGTGCAGGTTTCTTCACGATGTTTTCTTTCACCGTTAAAGCCAATGATAATCAAATTCTGATCCGCACATGAATTCGATAAGTCAGATGCGGGCCGGGTTCAAATCACAGAGTACTTTATATAATGTTTGAATTTAGACCCTCAGGTCCTGCATGTGCATGAATGGCAAGCGTTCACTGCTTTTGACATACACTATACTCCAAATGGAGGAAATAAAATCGATTGTTAAAATTAAACAAACCTAGAAGGACCTTAAATTAAAGATTTTCCTGTAAACAAACCAATATCAGTCAATTTTTTTTTTTGTATTTATTACAAACTCAGTAAGTGACACTATTACAATGAAACTGCCTCCTGAACTAGAGTTTTAGCCTATAGCTCAGGAGACAGTTCCTTCCCTGGTTTTTAGGGTTCCGTAGTCCTACAAGGAACCCTAAAACTGTCTGTCCGTCTGACCGTCTGTCCGTCTGTCCGTCTGTCCGTCTATCCGTCTGTCCGTCTGTCCGTCTGTCCGTCTGTCCTAATCAGCTTAATAACTTCTACAGTTATAAACATAAGTAAATGAAATTTTGTTAAAAAATGGTTTAGATATAGATATCAATTCTAAAAGAATAAAAAAATCTTGATTACGTATTTTAGGGGTGGCGCCCATACATGTGAAATGGCGATGAAAACATTTTTTTCGCTGCACCCTCTCGTGTGGGGTATCATTGAATAGGTCTACTAAAATGAAGGAAATGTTTCATACATAATTTTTTTATCAGGTATACCACCTGCGAAATACAGTTCGCCAAAGTGGCTTGCAATGTGTCCCCCCTGCCATTTCTAAACTATGCAACGTAGAAACTTATAGACTTTTACATTGATAGACCTTTATAAAAACTCTCTTAAAATGATTTCGAGTATAATGTGATAGTATAGTAGTAGTATAGTATAACGGGCTGGTTTCCGCAACTCCACGATCAAGCGTGTATTTTGCGTACTATAATGTGATAATAAATTTTCGAGTTATAGTGAGAAACCTGAAAAATACTTAAGACGTCCTAGTTCATAGGTCATTGACCTTAGAGAAAAATGATGTTAGCAAATAATGCTCCTTTAGTTACTTTCTATTTAAAAAAATCACAAAAATAAACTTTGTGTTATATTGATACAAATTAAATTAAATTAAAATACGTTTATTCTCAGACAAAGTCCATAGTGTTAGTAAACAATTTGCTTATTATCTAGTGTTAGTAAACAGTACAATTTAAAATGGTGTGGAGCTGCATCCACCTCTGCAGCATTGGTGAATCCCACCGATCTGCGAACACACTCAGAATAGTGTTGGAACTGCCGCGGGTACGTGTCATCAGAGAGGCACACCTTTTTCTAATAATGGCGGCGAAACCATCAATATTATTATCAGCGAACATCCCCGATGCACTGCACCGCCACGGCAGCCTCAGCAGTACTCTCAGTGCATTATTATATTGGACACGCAGGTCACTGTATGTCCGCTGAGTAAAGTTGACCCACAGGCCGCACGTGTAGAAAGACTGACAATAAGCTTTAAACAATGATACATTGACTGGTTTCGTACATCGTGCAAACCTGCGGGCCAGCATGTTACAACGGACAGCCAGCGACCTACGTTCCCTCTGAATATCACAATTGTCTTTAAGGTCTTCGGTGACCCAATGGCCCAAATATTTAAATGTTCTCACTCTGCGCAAGGACAATCCGCATAGTGAGACATTAGGAATATCTGAATATGTCAGATTGCCTGCTTTAAAGACCATGAACTCACTTTTTGTAACATTATATTTGAGCCCATGGTTCACCGCGTACGATTCACATATAGCGATCAACCGCCTCAGCGCACCGATCGATGGGCTCAGCAACACCATGTCGTCAGCATAACTAATATTATTAATATTTACTCCGTCAATATGGTATCCGATACTGGTGCTGCTGAGCTCAACGATCAGCTGGTTCATGTAAAGGTTGAAGAGCCGGGGTGAACTTAGCCCCCCCTGCCTAACCCCGCACTCCAACCGGTACACGTCCGAGTGCGAGCCAACCCACTTCACGCTATTACGTTGGTTATTATACCAGGGGGCCTAGTACGAGTTTGACACTTTATAATACTTTCATAGTTTTCGTCGATTTTCATTCATAAATTAGTAGCGCCCCTGGCGGATACGAGGAGGAACTACAGATTTATTAATGAAAGTCGACGAATACTTTGAAAGTATTCGTAAGTGTCAAACTCGTACTAGGCCCCCAGTACTTAAAAACAGATACTATCTCAGTTGGTAATGTAGTTTCAAGTTGTAGTTTACGCCACAAAACATCGTAACATACGAGATCGAATGCCTTTGACAGGTCCAGAAAACAGGCAAAAATAGGCATTTTCCTGTCTGTGTAGTGATATGACACACTTCTTCAATTTAGCTTCTTAAATTTAGCGCTAGGTGGCGCTGTTTGCAAAAACTAAAATAGCAATGATTAATATTCGTATCGATTCGTTTGTAATTGGAACCCTATAATACTGAGCATGGCCCGACATGCTCTTGGCCGGTTTTACTTAAGTAAGTATGTATATTTAAAAGGGGTACAAAGATAAGGCAAGTTATGTTTAAAAAACCGGCCAAGAGCATGTCGGGCCATGCTCAGTATTATAGGGTTCCTTAAGTAGGTGTAATTACAAACGAATCAAATCGAATATTAATCATGGCTATTTTAGTTTTTGCAATAATCGGCAGCATTCGCGACTCAGAGCGTGTTGTTAGTAGCGCCATCTAGCGATAAATTCAAGAAGCCAAATTTAAGACGTTTATCATTTCAAAGTTACTTTTTGTGATTTTTTCAAATAGAAAGTAGCTAAAGGAGCATTATTTGCTATGATAATTTTTCTCTAAGGTCAATGACCTTTGAACTAGGACGTTTTAAGTATTTTTCAGTTTTCTCTCTATAACTCAAAAAATTATAATCACATTATACTCGAAATAATTTTAAAAGAGAGTTTTCACAAAGGTCTATCAATGTGGAAGATTATAAGTTTCTACATTGCATAGTTTAGAAATGGCAGGGGGGGGGGGCACATTGCAAGCCACTTTGGCGGGCTATATTTCGCAGATGGTACACCTGATAAAAAAGTGGTGTATGAAACATTACCTTCATTTTAGTCGACCTATTCAATGATATCCCACACGAGGGGGTGCAGCGAAAAAAATTTTTTTTTCTCCATTTCACATGTATGGACACCACCCCTAAAATACGGAAAAACGATTCTTTTATTCTTTTAAAATTGAAATCTATATGTCGACTATTTTTTAACAAAATTTCATTTACTTATGTTTATAACTGTAGAAGTTATTAAGCTGTAAAGGATTAGGACAGACGGACAGACGGACAGACGGACAGACGGACAGACGGACGGACATGACGAAACTATAAGGGTTCCTTGTAGGACTTCGGAACCCTAAAAAAGGTTGCAAAAATTAAAAAAAATAGAATGGCGTCATTCCTACGAACGGTTACAAAATCCTAAGATTACTAAAATGGAACTTCCCATAAAAGGGTAGGTATCTAATGTGAGCTGTGAGATTGTATTTTTAATTTTAAAAACTGGATCCTACGTTTTGTTTTCTGTTTATTTACATTAATATCATTTTATTTAGTTTAAGTTTTAACTTGAATTTTTAAATTATTTTAGTAACTGAGTCTTATAAGTTCTGTTTTATATTTTAAAATATTTTAGTAAATTATATAAAGTGTAATTTATGAATTGGTATTATTTTTGAGTTTGTATTGAAGAATTTTTCAAAGATTATGTTAGTCTAAAAATGTAATTATAGTAAGATAAATTCCAACGTAACTACTTAAGTAATTATTTTATTATTTTTAACACATTTTCGCATGCTCGTGAGCGATTAGTTCTTTCCACAATTTAAATTGTACTTAAGTAATGATAATAATTCAAAATTATGAAAAGATATAACCCTCACTTTTCACCGTGACCATAATATACTTAATAACAAGCCCAATAATTAAATGTTTCTTGCGATTACAAGTTTCTTTTACTTTCATGAGCAACCTGTTTTGGAAAAAGCGAAGCCGTCTGCTGACTACCTATTATTTTTGGCCAAAGTTCAATCAATGGACACGCCTTGTATTTTTTGTTTACAAACCGGAGAAATGTGATTTCATTTTGTTCGTCCTTTGGAAGAAATTAAAAAGAGAATGCAAAAACAATTTTGGTATTCTCAAGGCTGTTAGCACATAAAAAGTTGTTTTTAGAATTTTGCTCCGAAAATTTCGAAGCAAAGAAATCTTATATTGCAATAAGCTCAATTCTTTTGTGTAAAATTTTATTTAATTTTATTTTGTAATTTATTGGAAAAGGGCTGGACAAAATTTAGTTTTTAAGGTAACGAAAAAGAAACATTTTCTACTAGGTACAGTCGGCATCAAAATTAAGCTTATGATTATGCATCACTATTCATTAATTCAAAAGTGTTCTATGTATGAATTAAAAAAAAAAAGAGTTGCTCTTCATGCTAATAGCCACTTCCCAAACATGGCGGGTCGGTGGCCAGTAAAAAAAAAATTGGGTTGGCGGGAAAATTCGGAAGATCGTGTTGTGGATTTTGTATTATTTTCCATAATTTGTGTTTCTTCGAGTGTTAATATGTAATAATGGTGGATTATTAAGTTTTAAGTGCTCCTTAACGTGTACAAGTGTGAGTAAATGGTAAAAAGTTGAAAAACGTGACTTTCGTATCATCCCCTCAGAAACCTAGTAAAATTTCCATATCTTTACTAGGCTGAGTAAACTAAAGACTTGGCTAAAAGGTCTAAGCAACTAGGCCATAAAACTACTCACAAGAAAAAGTTATAAGTACAATAAATCTACACTTTTACACTAATATTATAAAGAGGAAAGCTTTGTATTTGTGTGTGTATGTTTGTAATGAATAAACTCAAAAACTACAGTGCCGATTTCAAAAATTGTTTCACCATTAGAAAGCTACATTCACCCTGAGTAACATAGGCTATATATTCATGTACACCCGTCAAAGCCGGGACGGGCCGCTAGTAACAGGGCTCGGATACCGGTAAAATTTTGAAACCTTTATCATGTACTTGACGCAAAACCTTTAAATATCGGTTTCGTTCAAATAAACCGGTTTTTTAAACCGGTATTTTGAGGGAACTTTACATAAAGGTTTTTTCTGATTAACCGGTTAAGAGCAATGAAAACCGGTTAGTACAAACAAACGCCGTTTAGTTTTTATCTTTATTCAGTAGAAAGAAAACGTATGTTTCGGGACGAACGTTTATTTCATTTCTTCAATCAGTTCCGCTGCAAAACATCCACAAATGGGAAAGTATCTACTTTTCTTTTCTTTCTTAATTGGTGCTCGTCGATTAAACTGGTTAATTTAGGTTAAGATAAAGTTCTTTAAACGTTCACGTTCTCAAGAAAAGTTCGGAGCTAAACCACAATAAACCGGTACTAACCGGTATTTCTTAAACCGGTTCCGAGCCTTGGCTAGTAATTAATAATTTAATAATATACACTGATCAATACCTCGGACGAGACAGTAATTACGTTTATAACAATAAAGCTAAATATGCTTATTTCGAAATGCCGAAATTATCATTGACCTACGAAGCTAACTAACGATGGACTATTAAGGACCAGGAAGAAACATAACTATCATAAACAATGTTTATGATAGTTTTAACGCGTGCATTATTGTAATAACAATGAAATGAAACCGGTTGTGAGGCAGATTCATTCACCCTTGGAATTCAATGTCAGTATTAATATGTAACATATCGGAAACGAGTTATTAGGTACTTATTAATATTTAACGTCTCTCTTTCACAAATCAATGCTTATACATTATTTAAAAAAAACTGGACAGTGGCAGTGTAAAGTGCCAATCCACAAGACTCGTTTTCGAAAAATATTCGTTTAGAAAAAGATTTATAAAATAAGAATAACAAAAATAAACGGGACTTCAAAAACCCTAAGTAAAAAGTAATCCGTGTGGGTATGTATTTTAAAATCTTTAATAAACAAACATTTTGAAAGTAGCGTGTGGTTGACCAGGTAAAAAAAACTACTCTATCAAATTAAATTAGAATAGAATATAATATATTTATTAAATTAAATTTGTATGCGACCAACCTGAGAGTATTCCACACCAATTAAAAATAATCAACAAAATCGGTACACAATCATCGGAGATATCGCGGAACCAACATTAAAAATAAAAACCGGCCAAGAGCATGTCGTGCCATGCTCAGTATTATAGGGTTCCTTAAGTAGGTGTAATTACAAACGAATCAAATCGAATATTAATCATGGCTATTTTAGTTTTTGCAATAATCGGCAGCATTCGCGACTCAGTGTGTTAGTAGCGCCATCTAGCGATAAATTCAAGAAGCCAAATTTAAGAAGTGTGTCATTTCAAAGTTACTTTTTGTGATTTTTTCAAATAGAAAGTAGCTAAAGGAGCATTTTTTGCTATGATCATTTTTCTCTAAGGTCAATGACCTTTGAACTAGGACGTTTTAAGTATTTTTCAGTTTTCTCACTATAACTCGAAAAATTATAATCACATTATACTCGAAATAATTTTAAAAGAGAGTTTTTATAACAGTCTATCAACGTGGAAGATTACAAGTTTCTACATTGCATAGTTTGGAAATGGCAGGGGGGGGGGGGACACATTGTAAGCCACTTTGGTGGGCTATATTTCGCAGATGGTATACCTGATAAAAAAGTGATGTATGAAACATTACCTTCATTTTAGTAGACCTATTCAATGATACCCCAAACGAGGGGGTGCAGCGAAAAAAAAATTTGCATCCACATTTCACATATATGGGCGCCACCCCTAAAATACGTTATCAAGATTTTTTTATTCTTTTAAAATTGAGATCTATATCAAAACCATTTTTTAACAAAATTTCATTTAGTTATGTTTATAACTGTAGAAGTTATTAAGCTGTAAAGGATTAGGACAGACGGACAGACGGACAGACGGATAGACGGACAGACGGACAGACGGACAGACGGACAGACGGACAGACGGACAGACGGACGGACATGACGAAACTATAAGGGTTCCTTGTAGGACTACGGAACCCAAAAAAACTGGACAGTGGCAGTGTAAAGTGCCAATCCACAAGACTCGTTTTCGAAAAATATTCGTTTAGAAAAAGATTTATAAAATAAGAATAACAAAAATAAACGGGACTTCAAAAACCCTAAGTAAAAAGTAATCCGTGTGGGTATGTATTTTAAAATCTTTAATAAACAAACATTTTGAAAGTAGCGTGTGGTTGACCAGGTAAAAAAAAACTACTCTATCAAATTAAATTAGAATAGAATATAATATGTTTATTAAATTAAATTTGTATGCGACCAACCTGAGAGTATTCCACACCAATTAAAAATAATCATCAAAATCGGTACACAATCATCGGAGATATCGCGGAACCAACATTAAAAATAAAAAACCGGCCAAGAGCATGTCGTGCCATGCTCAGTATTATAGGGTTCCTTAAGTAGGTGTAATTACAAACGAATCAAATCGAATATTAATCATGGCTATTTTAGTTTTTGCAATAATCGGCAGCATTCGCGACTCAGTGTGTTAGTAGCGCCATCTAGCGATAAATTCAAGAAGCCAAATTTAAGAAGTGTGTCATTTCAAAGTTACTTTTTGTGATTTTTTCAAATAGAAAGTAGCTAAAGGAGCATTTTTTGCTATGATCATTTTTCTCTAAGGTCAATGACCTTTGAACTAGGACGTTTTAAGTATTTTTCAGTTTTCTCTCTATAACTCAAAAAATTATAATCATATTATACTCGAAATAATTTTAAAAGAGAGTTTTCACAAAGGTCTATCAATGTGGAAGATAATAAGTTTCTACATTGCATAGTTTAGAAATGGCAAGGGGGGGACACATTGCAAGCCACTTTGGCGGGCTATATTTCGCAGATGGTACACCTGATAAAAAAGTGGTGTATGAACATTACCTTCATTTTAGTAGACCTATTCAATGATACCCCACACGAGGGGGTGCAGCGAAAAAAATTTTTACATCCCTATTTCACAAGTATGGACGCCACCCCTAAAATACGTAAAAACGATTTTTTTATTCTTTTAAAATTGAGATCTATATGTAGACTATTTTTTAACAAAATTTCATTTACTTATGTTTATAACTGTAGAAGTTATTAAGCTGTAAAGGATTAGGACAGACGGACAGACGGACAGACGGACGGACATGACGAAACTATAAGGGTTCCTTGTAGGACTTCGGAACCCTAAAAATACAGTCGGATTGAGAACCTCCTTTTTTGGAGTCGGTTAAAAATTGTAGTGAGACATGAACGTATATAATAAAACTCCTCAAATCACTTCAGCAAGTCTTCTTTATTTCTCTACTACTCTAATAACTTTTAAAAAGTCTGTACAGTTGACAAGAATGGTCAGCGATCGTAATTGTGCGTCCAACCTCGACGAGCGCCAAACACAGAGTACTTTTTAATATGGCGCCAAACGCAATGAGGCCAAAGAGAATATAACCACTATTAAAGAGGCCTATATCCTCCTATATCTTTCACTCCCGCCATTACGTAACACAGACAAACCTTTTTATTTTTAAATAACCATAGATATTCGGTGTTGCAAGCACAATTAAACGATTTGGAACGAGTAATCGAATACGCCAACCGGCCTGCTAAGCGTGGCGATTATGGCATATCCCCCCCTTTTGGGGGAGGCCCATGTCCAGAAGTGGACGTTTTTCGGCTGAAATGATGATGATGATGAATCGAATACAAAAATCACAATAAATTATATTAAATAGTCGATTAACATATCAAAACCTAACACTTATCTAACTTTCGGCACACCCTGGCCACTCAATACATTAAGAATGCTAGCACCGCCTACATACGCAAGCTTACGTCTTATACAAACACGCACACACGTGAATGAATAGGGTTGCTTGCCGCTTGAAATGCCGACTGCGTTCCAAACGCTTCTCAGTAGTTCTCAGAGATGGCGTTGACATTTGGGCCCTACGTCCCGGACCCGAGCCGAGGCACTTGATAGCACGAGCGGTTGGTAATGATACCTATCGAATTATCGATGTATTGTATGATGAATATGATATATTAACGAAGCTTGGTAATAAAATTAAATCTGCAAGCATTACAATTTATAATAATTTATATTTCTCTTATCATAAGTACGTAATTTTACAGTAAACAATCTCTCACTATAGTTGTAAAATTAAACTCTCGCGGTAAGTAGATACCTACCTTTAATAAAATACAATAAATAGGTACCCAAAGGAATCTGCTTTCAAGCAGCTTTTATGTTACTAACAAAATATGGATACCTAATTTGATCCAAAATAAAGATTACTTATATTATTATTATTACAAGCAAATTATTTTTTCCTTTTTTTCATTACTGGCAAAGTACAAAAAAATCGTTTAATTGTAAAATTAAATGCTCGCTGTTCTGTAGTTCTACCTATAAAGGTTTTATTGTGGCTTACCTTATTTCATCCTTCGGAAATCGATAAAATCTTCTGTTTCCTTGTCTAGATGTAGACACACATCCGTATAAAGCACAATACACTACCATTTTCAATTAAAATATAACTACAAACACCAAAAAATATATTGCGTAACGCACTCGACTGGCGATTGATATCCATTGAATATTGCAGCCCAACTTGCCGCTAAACTGAGGGCACGTGCAGGGCGCGGGTGAGGAACTTAAATTGGCGGGGGGCGGTGAGTGGCCGTTCTGTACGTAGTACTATTAGATATTCTGTGCTTTCGGTCTCATAATGAAAACTTCAAAAACTGTGTCTGTCACTTTTACTGTTTTGATTCACATGTCATCTCATCTCATAATCATCATCATCATCATCATTTCAGTCGGAAGACGTCCACTGACACTAGACAAAGGCCTCCCCCAAGCATCGTCACAACGACCGGTCCTGCGCAATCTCACATTGAAATAAAATGTTATTCTGAGGTGACAAACAGTTTTGGCGCCTGTATTTTGAGTTTATACCTAAAGTATGACCTAAACTGTGAACCACAGAAATAGATGAACTAATAAAATCTTTCCGCAAGGTATTGCGGAAAAAATAACAATAAACGCGCGTAATCTTAGTCAAAGTGTTGTAGGTAGTTAGTTGTTGTTTTTTAGACAGCCATTTTTTAAATAACTTGAATAAAGAATGCAGCGACAATGTCGCTGAAAGAATGTAAGTGATATAAAAAAAAAAAAGTTACGCATTTTGTTGGTTAGGAAGTAGGTAATATATAATATTATTTATCTACACTCGTATCGTAAAATTCGAATTATGAACTCGAAAGTAATGTCATAATGACATACTTTACGCACATGCACCTGTAATGAATTTAAAAAGTTTCATTACGATACAGTTTGCTGAACAAAACAATGCGGTAATTTAATTTTTTTTCCATAACCGCACACTTCAGCCCAACTAAGGAGTTTTTAATGCCACTTCGACCCAACCAAGGAGTTTTCAAACCTTTTTTTTTTGGCAGTCGTACAGTTTGGCACCAATGAGTACACAAAATTCAGGGTGGCGCCACTAGTCATACATTGAAAAAAATTATCGTTTAATATCGCGTTTTTGGCAAAACTTTGGATTGTCATATTGCTTTTAATTATATTTAAGTATTTACAGGCATATTTTTTGTATGATAAAACAGAGATTGACGGAATCCTGACAAGGATAGAAAATTAGTTCCGATTATAATGTTTTCGCCAGACTATATTTATTATCTGTGTTGACGCGCGTGCGCGGCGTGTGCGCGGCCGCGCGCCATGTCCTACTGGATTTGGCTTTGGATTGGATTTGTTATCAAGATTTAACTTTGGTATTTTATTTAAAATTGTATGAGTTTAGATAAACTAGTGTATGAAACTGACATAACTAGGTATTAAAACACTCGTGTGAGACTATTAAAAACCTCGCCTACGGCTCGGTTTTTAAACTCACACTCGTGTTTTAATAACCCCTGTTATGCAACAGTTTCATAAACTACTATTACAGGTACACGAAAAAAACAAATTCACACAGTGTTTCCGACCGTAAAGAGCCTGCCTAGTGTAATAATTAATTGGCAAAACGATTCTAAATTTAAAATAATTATGATGCAATAAGACAAATGTATACTGATCACATTTACTATTTAATTAAATATTTATTGCAAAATTACTGTTAAAAATCACATTATATTCAATGTAATGTTTTTTATGGTGTACAATAAAGCATATATAAATAAATAGTAATAAATAAATATATTACAAAATTTAAAAAGCAATACACGGCATTCCCCAGATAAATGTTAATTTGTGTGCGCCCAATTCTTATCAAACCGACTTGCGGTACAATTTAGGCAACAGCCTAGGTGGTATTGCAGTTATTATGGGCAAAGGTAACCCTGGGCCTACAGCTCGTCTCGCCAACCATTTTATTTTATTTTATATAAATACCTTTTTAACCGTTTTGGAAACGAAAAACATGAACTCAATTATTTCAATATAAGTCTATGCATGAACTGAAAAAACTATTATTAAAATTATTAAGTACCTCTAACAAGATATTATTTATTACTATGACAGAATGATGAAGATATACTTAATATACATGCGTTTTTAATCTTTTTGCAAACGATATTTTTTACCAATTGTTACAGAATCAGTTGGAAAAAATATTATTAAAATTATAACCACTTAACTAATTCCAAGAAGTTTTCACCATCTCAATTTTGTTTTACGAGTTTTTTTTACACTGTAATATGCGTCGGTCATCATACAATTTTATTGATTTAGGTAGGTAGGTACTGAGAATGTTTCCGTAAAGATTAAAAACTCAGAGTGTAGGTACAGTCGGCTGCACAAAGATGAATACACTTCATGAAATTAAAACACTAATTTATGTAAAACTTTTTGATTAAATCTTTATATTTCACAAACCAGTGGCGTAATTGTGTAAACTGTAAAGCATTGATATTGACATTAGCTTTCATTTTGAAATGATAACAATACTCATTACGTGGTACATAGTTACCGATAAGACGAATTTTCAAAACACACGGAGCAATGAACATTGAAATCCTATTGATTGCGATCGCGAGTGAGTTACGTAATTCGGCAGATGCTAAGTGTACAATATTAAAACATTTCAATCCCTATGCTTTTTTTAGGGTTCCGTACCCGAAGGGTGCCAAACGGGACCCTATTACTCTCGCTACGCTGTCCGTCCGTCCGTCCGTCTGTCTGTCACAGGGCTGTATCTTTGTAACGGTAATAGATAACCAGATGAAATTTTCACAGAATATGTGTTAGTATGCGGTATATCACGACAAATACTAAACACTAAAAAAAGTCTAAAATCAAAGGGTGTCCACATACAAGAAACCTCGAAAAACATGCATTTTTTTCATCGTTTTTGTTCCTGCTCTATCTTCAAAACAGTAATACATACCAGCGTCAAACTTGGTCTGAATATAGTGCATACTATGAAGTTTAGCAACAAATACTAAAAACAGGGCAAAAATAGACATATGTGGTGGTACCTACGTAAGAAAGAGATGCAAAAATTCACTTTTCGCGCACGATCGTTGATGTCTTTTGATAAACTCTCGTAAATTAAATCGGTTTCTATGGGGTATAAGGTCGATTGGTGGTACGGAACCCTTACTGCGTGAGTCCGACTCACACTTTGCCGGTTTTTTTAATTTCACCGAGTAGGTACATCTTTGTGCAGCTGACTGCGTAGGTACCTATAGGACATAGGATCCACTTTGAAATCATCACATCAAATACGGAATTACGGACGTAATCGTCACGCGTTTATTTCACGGTCGTTTCTTTTTAAATTCGCGTTTGTGGTTTAGTCAGACCATGGAAGGTCAGGAATTGTAGAGGTCAATTTACGTAATCTTGGTAAGTACCTACATGTTTAAAAAAACTGCCTTATGCAAACCACATGAAAAGTTTAGTTCCGGATTTTTTATTCTAGGGTTTTAAACATTTATTTTACTTTAATTACAATGTTCTTGGACCAATTACAATGATTAAAGATAAATACATTGACAATGATATAACAATTGAATTAGAATAAAACAAGTCTAACCGGATTACATCGCGTATATTATTTAACGGCTAAAATTCGACGACGTCTGTGGTCTAGTGGTTCGAGGGTCGGACTGCTGATCACGAGGTCGTGGGTTCGATTCCCACAGGTCACAAATATTTGTGTGATGAACATAAGTGTTTGTGTTAGTCTGGGTGTTTCTTATGTATTATAAGTATGTATTTATAACAAAAAAGTATATAATTATTATATCCATTGTCTAGTACCAATAGCACAAGCTCTGCTTAATTTGGGACTAGATGGTGTTGTGTAAAAATGTCCCAAAGATATTTATATTTATTTAATTAATAACCAACCAACCATTAACCATCTTTTTGTATTTTCAATTTTTAAGTTTCTCATGTTAAGTGAACTCTGTAAGTTCCTTGTGAGAATAAATGTCTTAAACCTCAATATCCAATATATCCACGATTAGCCCTACTAGGAATTTGATTTAAGCTCCATACAAAATATCAAAAATATGTCAAATTCCTATCTCCAGTAGGGTAAATCGTGGATAGATTGGTTATTAATTTTGGCCGTAAATTGGTTTTCCTGACGTTTCGAAAGCTTTGCAGTGTTCGTGGTCGCAGGAAAACTAAGATGACAAGCGTCTTTACAGATACCTACCTATTTCTAAAAAAAATTTTTAATCTACCGTACAATTTTTATTGTTTAAAATTGTTTCGATGCACGCAGTAATCACTCACAATGAGAAAAAAAAAGAAATCAATTGTGAGTGATTACTGCGTGCATCGAAATGATTTTAATTAATAAAAATTGTACGGTAGATTATAATATTTGTTTAGAAATAAAGGCTATTTGCTGTCAATCCTACAAAGTTTTTTATTTCAGTACTTAATTAAACTAACATTACCCAGTCATTATTGTGTAAACCTAGGTGTATCTTATCTGGGTAAATGCCGTATTAAATAAAAATAATTTTAAAGATATTTCGGCCTATACTCAAAGAGCTTGGATAATACCCGGATAAAACTAGGTGTAGCCATTCAAACATTATCCGTTACATCATACTTGTTAATAATTGTTACTATTTTTTTTCTGTATAAATAAAAATTGTAATCTCGTACCGGTGACGATATAAGTGGTATTTTTTGTGAATAATTTGGCAACACCGTATCGTCTATCCTTTCTCTAACCAAAAAGCTTGTCCTCCTATTTAGGCGTTAGTGTGTCCAAGCCTCACAACCGTACATAAATATTCGTATTCCGTAAAATCATGGGGCCGACAAAAACACAGCATGGTACGCTGAGAGTCCGGAAAAATGCCGAAATCGAAGAGCTAGTGGACGAGCTTAATATCATTGGCGATTGTGCTTTGGCACAACGTTTGCGATGGCTCGGCCACATCGAACGCATGGGAGAGGATCGAGGAGCCAAGAAAGCTTATCTGTGCCAACCAACCGGACGTAGACCAGTAGGTCGCCCCCAGCGACGACACAGCCTGTTGTCGCTGGTCGCCCCAGATATCGCTCGGGTGATACTGAAGAGACTAATCTACGTGAGCTTCAAGCTACCAACTGGCGAGATATCGCGCAATATCGAGGATAGTGGAGAGTTCTCGTTTCGGAGGCCATGACTCACTTTGGGTCGCTAAGCCAGAGGAGTAAGTAAGTATCGTCTATGGTACTGAAATCGGGATTGCTGACGAAAGGCAGGATAAATAAAAGATTAGGTATTCAGTCATTTATATTGATCTGGATTTTTGATGCCATGGTTCAACAACCAACCACCAACCAACGACCAACCAACGACCAACCAACGACAACCAACCAACGTCCGCAAAAATAAACTTTATTTACTTTAATAACGGTATGTCTTCCGACTTTTAAAATACTACTGCTGACTGCATACCTCGGACGAATAAAAAATGGCGGACGGAATCGCTAAGAAAAGATTGAAACACTTCGTTTTCTCCAAAGACATTAAAATACTTAATTTAATCTCTTTGGTGTTCTCCTAAACCCACTATAATTTCTACGGAATTTCTACACTCCAGATATATATTGTTATTTTATTTGTGACACTGTGACAATGACTAACTACCGTACACGAGATTTGTTTCGTAATCGCGGCTTTTTGTCTTACTATGGGTGTGAATGTGTGCGTGCCAGCCCATACTTTTAAGCGAGCCGTCTTACTATGGATGCTTCACTTTTTGTGTAGCGAGATTCCGTCCACCTTTTTTATTCGTCCAAGCTGCATACCTTATAAGTAAGATCGTTTTTCAGCCTTAAGACCTGAAACTACTGACATAGATGTGTTGACCCACCCACCACGGACTGACCACGACAAGGGCAGTTAGACTAGCCCTGAACTAGCAATAACTGATATAATTTATTGTTTATTTTATCGTCTAATGCCATTACGATAAGTATACAGACAGATTAAGATTATAACCAAGCAAGCAATTACCAATATTAAATCCAAATACCAGGAAAAGAATATAGCTCTAAAAGAAAATAGCAGAAAGATAGCAGTCTTCCCTGTGAACTAATTTTCAGTATATTACAATGTACTCTGTGGAACTCATGCTTCCAGCTGTCAAAATGCAGTGCTATTTCACAGTTGCAAGCACGAGTTCACGCTTAGATTCGTCTCTGAATTTAAGGCCCGTATTTCAGAGTGCAGTGCGATCCACCGTTGCATTCGGACGCGCCTGCACAGTACGCAGAAATTATTTCGTGCCGAGCGCGGCACGTGTCGCTGCTACAATACCATGCGTTCGGAGGAACTCGTGGCGAACGAGGTCCTGGCATTCCTGCAATACCAGCTGGATGTCATGGACGAGGTCAGCGTGACCAAAATCTGCACCTCGAACTTCAGTGAAGAGGAGATACGCAGGGCCAAAACCTTGCTGTACGAGTCGCTTCAAATAGCCGACCGAATGCCGTCCCGCAGGAGGGATGAGAAGGGAGTGAGGAGTCTCCAAGACATCATTAAAGTGCTAAAGGAGACCGACCCAGACGACGTGCCGAGTTTCGTCGCAAAGGACTTGCGTTTGCTGCCCCCTGTCACGTTCGATCACGTCGACGTCACCAGGCTGCTGAAGGACATTACTAGTCTGAGAACAAGCCTGGCCGAGATGCAGTTGAAGTTCGAAGCATCGCAATCCACTATCAGTGATCTACGTACCGAAGTGGCAGATTTACGCAACACGGTATGTAGGTCGCTTATGCCTACTAACAACAACACACGTCACAGTGTGGTCAATACATCGCAGCCGAGTTTCGAGTCAGCAAAATTCGACTCGTCGCCGGCCGCTGTACCTGCAAGCGATGCACAACCGCACCCCGCCCTCCCCGCACCCCTCCTCGTTGGGGTGCCGACGAATGTGGGCACGTCAACACCAAGACGTGCTTACTCGGCTGCCGTAACTCAAGCTTCCACCAATCATCAACGGCAACCTAAATCCATGAAGGGAGCCCAGGGGCCCCTCGAACCAGTCCGGAGCACATTACCACCAGTAATCAGCTACGGACAGGCCGATGAAGAAGGCTTCATTAAAGTCATTAAGAAGAAGATGAAGAAGCCTACTTGCCGCAATCAGTGTGGAACTGCACTGACTGGACCAAACATGTTGCTACGTCCCGCTATCCCTACGACGCAGCTGTACGTGTCGAGACTGCATCACACCACGAAGGTAGAGGAGATCGTGGAATACATCAGAGTGAAGACCAATTTCACCCTGAGGGTTGAGAAGTTGGAGTCGCGCCACAAAGTTAACTTTAAATCTTTTGTGGTGCGGGTTCCGAGTCACCATCTAGAAACCTTCTCGAAGGAGGAATTTTGGCCGAAGGGTGTCGTGTTTCGGCGTTTTCGCGGAAGGCTACATGACACCATGACGCAGCGCCATACGTCGCTGAATGAACGTACTTAAACTTGTTTTATTTTTATTATGTATTAGTGTATAGCATATTTTTAAGTTTTATTGTGTATTGTTTTAATGTATTTTTTTTTATGGGCCTTGATGCCTGAATTAAATGAATTATTATTATTATTATTCCATTTATTCATTTTATTACATATTTTTTTACATTTTTAAACATTTTTAGAAAAAACAAGAAATAAAAACATTTAAAAATATATAAAAACAGTAGCCCAGGAACAGGGTCCAAGCTACCGGCGGTCAGGGCCTCAGAGAGAGGAACTTCCTAACGATACGTGCCGTGTCCAGAAGAACCGCTTTCTGAATCAAGCCCTTGACCCAGCTGCCTAATGAGAGCCTCTGTAGGTGTTGGTCGAGGCTCTTTGCCATTATGCCATTGGCCGTAACGAAAATCGGCACGATGACTGCTGAGTCAACATCCCACATGTCGACAACCTCGTGTGCCAAGTCAAGATATTTTATTTCTTTATCTTTTTCGGCCTTCACGAGATTCCCGTCATGCGGGACGATGACATCAACATCAATCAATCATCAATCATCGTGCGGCGCTCCAATCGATCTATCATCACTATATCAGGCTTATTGTGTACAATAGTCCTATCAGTGATGATAGACCGATCCCAGTATAATGTGACATGACCATTTTCGAGAACTGGGTCGGGCACATACCTGTAGTATGGTACTTCTGTATCCACAAGGCTGTATTTCAAGGCAAGTTGCTGGTGTATAATCCTGGCCACCAGGTTGTGTCTGTGCAAGTACTCGCCGTTAGCAAGACGAGAACAACCAGAAATAATATGTCGGATGGATTCCCCGGGACAGTGGCATGCCCGACATATGTCAACTGTGCCGTCCTTTACAATATATTTCCGGTAGTTGTTCGTCATGATAACTTCGTCCATAATCGCACAAACAAAGCCTTCGGTCTCTCCGAAGAGGTCACCGAAACGCAGCCAGGATACGGACGCTTTAAAATCTACATCGGGCCCATGACGAGCCCGGTAGAAGCGTCCGTGAAGCTCCTTGCTCTGCCATACCTCCCTGCGGTCATTGGTATCCAGTACCACAGGTTTGCGCCAGTTCTCTTTAGCCAAAGAGAGTGGGGTGAGTCCCTTGTCCACTGCAACAACATCTCGGTGCATACCCACGTCCAAGTGAAGGAAATATTCCCTTAGACTGCACACCTCACGGTTGTGGAGGGTCTTAGCATTTAAAAAGCCACGACCCCCACACTTCCGCGGGATGTACAGCCTCATCACCGATGACCGTGGGTGATGCATACGATATGCCGTCAGTAGTGTGCGGACTTTCCGATCCAGGGCGTCAAGACCCGTCTGAGTCCACTTGAGTATACCGAAGGAGTACATCAAGACCGGCATGACCCAACCGTTAAAGGCGCGCACCTTGTTTCCGCCTGATAAAAGACTATTGAGAACCATTTTCAGGCGGCCAAATAAGCGCTCCTGCAACGATTGCATCATGTCGGCTTGGTTGATGCCTAACGCCTCCGTCATACCCAAGTATTTGTAGGTGTCGGTTGGGGAGAGGGACCCAAGATGTGTAGAATCCGAGAGTTGAACACCCTCGGATTCCACAATCTCACCATGCTTTACATGCATGACTGCACATTTGTCCACACCGAATTCCATCCTAATAGAATTACTAAAGTTTTCAGTTACCCTTAGTAGCTCCATCAGTTGCAAGTCGGTGGGGGCAAACAATTTAAGGTCATCCATATAGAGCAGGTGAGATATTACTTGACCTCCTCCTTTCTCAACCGGTAGCCAAGCCCCGACTCCTCCAGCAAAGTACTAAGAGGATTCAGGGCTAAGAAAAACCACAGGGGACTCAGACTGTCACCCTGGAATATTCCCCGCTCGATCTTTATCGGTTCTCCGATACCTTGAGGCTGCCGACACGCTGGATAGCGAAGGACTGTTCTCCATTGCCCCATACATGACCTCAGGAAGGCGCGTAGAGTTGTATTAACTTTGTACAACTCCAGCACCCTCATGAGCCATGTATGTGGCACTGAGTCGTAGGCCTTCTTGTAATCTATCCAACATGTCGACAGATCCCTTCGGGATCGACGAACCTGTTGGCTAATGGCCATGTCAATGAGAAGTAGCTCTTTGGTATCACGAGACCCGTTCTTACATCCATTTTGAGTAGCAGACATGATGGAATTACTTCCAACGTGATGACTAAGTTTTGCCCTCAAAATGGACGTAAGAAGTTTATAGACCGTCGGCAAACACGTGATCGGTCTATAATTTTTGGGTTCCGTGGTACTACCAGATTTGTAGAGCAGGTGGGTTACTCCTGTTGTTAAGAATTCTGGTAACGACCCAGACTCTAAAGATAACTGGAATTGTGAGGCCAAGCAGGCATGTGAGCTGCGCAACCATTTCAACCAGAAGTTGTGCAGTCCGTCCGGGCCCGGGGATTTCCAATTGGGTATTGGTCGGACTGCACTGGCTACGTCTTGGGGTGTGATGATAATCTCCTCCATTTCATTTATTATTATTTCCTTTATTTAATTGCTTAAACATATTGATTATATTTTTAAATATTTTTACAAAACAAAAAAAAACAAAAAATATTTAAAAATATAAAAAATAGTGGCCCACCGGTATCGGGTACAGGGACCAAGCTACCGGCGGTCAGGGCTCCAGAGAAAGGAACCTCCTAACAATACGCGCCGTATCTAGGAGAACCGCTTTCTGCATCAGGCCCTTGACCCAGCCGCCTAACGAGAGCCTCATGAGATGGTGGTCGAGGCTCTTTGCTAAAAGGCCATTGGCCGTAACAATTATTATTATTAATATTACAAAACGATACTCAAGCGTTTATCACTGTTTAAAACTAGTCTTGAGTAGAGCTTTGATTGTAGAACGTTCCTCAAGCAGAGATTTATTGATCACAGTTCAGCTGAGTGTAGCTTTATTTTATACTGTCACCTGTTTCGGTATTAGATCAGAGATTTGATCTGTAATCACTCTAGTGTGGTCCAGATCCAGACTACGCTTGAGTAGAGATTTCTATTCTATTTCAGGTCAAATTCGTATATTATGTTGTTGAATCAAAGTTTATAATTACCGTATTGGAATAAGACTGATAGGTACTCAAGTAACGATTATATCCTTAAGTAGTGATCAGGTGATTGAAGTTTGAACTGTACTTGAGGAACCTTCTGTAATACGGGCCGAAGTCTATCGCAATCCACTGTTTTTCATATACAGCTCTCGGCTCTCCTTCGTTGCCTACGTCTCACAGTGTTAGGAAAAAAAATATACAAAACTGAAGGAAAAACGCCGACTACTTGAATTTTATAAAACATGCATGAATGCATAATAAACAACTGTAAGTGTGTCATCGGTCAGTAACATCGCCTTAGCGTGCGGACGACCCTGCCAGAGAAGTAACAAGCGTGTGGACATGCCGTCACGATTTGGCAAGCCGCGCAAAAATGAACATTTTGACATTTGACATTTGAAAATTAATTATCATCTAAGCGTTTGCGTTCTAAAATCTTCATAAAACAAATCTTTTAAGTAGGTATATTTTGTGAGTAACAAACATAGAAATCTAAATAATAAGGTAATAGAAGCGTTAAAGGCGCGTGAACTTGTCGCCGCGTGCAGGTGTCTCGTAGGACACACACCACACACCCCTTCACACATACACACACACACACCCCAACGCGGCACGCGCGTGCTCGCTACGAGGCTTCGGGCTTTACCACTATTATTATTAGCTGTATTACTATTTATTATTTAATCTATGCCGTAGCCTGTAACTTAGTTTTACTTACCAACCTCATTTAGTCAACTGCACTTTCAATTAATGAGAGCACTGGTACCCATAACATAAGTTAAATCTTACATTGGGTACCAGAGTTCAAACAAACACTTCATACCGAGAAATTGTATAACAATTATTTGTAAGTGTTTACTGTACACCATTTATGTGAAATAAAAAATGATTTAATTTAATCTAAGTTTTAGGACACCAGTGCGAAAACCGATTGCTTGATCATCAGTGCTGTTTAGGACGCGGAGTCACTAAAATTGTATTTTGCAGCATATCTAACAGTGGATTTGTTGCGTATTTATGTGTTGGTGTTGGCAAATCGGCGACACGCGTTCCAGCATTAAAAGACAGTAGATAACATTTCTATTACCTCATTATTTAGATTTCTACGTTAACAAGCAATAACGCTACTTTTAACTCTGTACAAGGACTAGCTTAATTTTAGTTGATGACTATACAACATTGCATCTTTTTTTTACGAAAACCACAAACTCTGCGTTCACAAAACGTTTTTTTTATAGTATAGAATGGCGAAACGATTGCCTTCGCCAAACTGAGACCTAAAGATGGAGGGTTTTATGTGATTGAATTTAGTTTACTTCAGTGAATTTTTCTCAGTCATTGACCTATATTCTCACACAATTCTTTCAAAATCATGTAACAGATAATTTGTACCATTGACTATTTGAAAAGAGCATGGTATAATAACACCAGGTAGTCTCTTCCCGTGACAGCTAGGTCACGTGATTGCTTCCGTACAACGTCATCGGCCGTGGAGCCAATAGCGGGCTGTTAGCGTGACACTTGTCAATTTGATGTGCTGCCACTTTGTGAAAATAAATTACCCGAGCAAAATGCATTTTTTCATTAACTTTCTTCTTTAAAGAATCACTTTTTAACTAGTAATTTAATATAGTTTCCTTTATTAACTAATTAGATGAATAACACGAGATAACAAATAGTTAGGCTAGTTAGGAATTTATTCTATATTCATAATGAACAAAAATCTCCTTAAGTATATTGAAGATATCAATCAATGGCAGCACTGATCGTGACGTAGCTTGGAGGCATCGCGCTGTCGTTGCGGGAAGAGAATACCTGGTGAAACATCTTATTATACCATGGAAAAGAGTATATCCATGGAGTTTCTTGACGGCTCTTCTCCATAGAACCAACTTTTTGTAACCGTGCAACTGGATTCATAATTAACGTTTTGAAAGTCCTGGTAAATGCTTATTCGAAATAAAAACTTGACTTTAACTTTGACTAAGCCTTTTTCCCAACAGTGATGCTGGGGTCGGCTTTTAGTCAAGTATTTTACTCGGAGCGACTGCCATCAGACCCCCGCAACCCAGTTACTGGGTAATACCGACTCGACATCTTAGGATGACCAGTTGGTTAAACCAGTTGTCAGTTTCGAGCTTCTGACTCCGTAACGACTGCTATAGATATTCGTATGGCAACCGGGATCAACAGTTTTACGTGTTCTCGAAGGCACGGCACTCCATGTGATTGACCGCGGCTAACGCAGCCTAACCTGCTGAGTTGGATGGTTTGCAAATGCCATGCATCGTAATTCTCTTGGCGCATCCTCCCAAGGCCAGAGGAGGACACCGCGTCCTCGGGTCATGTAGCATGCGAGAGGCATTTTTTCGTCCTAAAAAAATCGTCTTATTCTGGCAGATCTTTCAATCCACGCGGATACCTTAGCCGAGCCCCTCCACGAAGTACTAGCTACAATAATTTTTTATCTTTTCAACTGTGGACGGCGGCCATCTTGGAAAATGCAGATCTGTGAAACCGAATATCGGTCGCCTCACAGACAGGGGCCAGACCACAGATTACTTAATAGTTACTGACCAGACGCTACCTCTGCTCCTTTATATCGCGATTTCTCTGTTTGTATGGAAACCACTAAAACCAAGTTAAAACACATAAACTTTATTTTATGCTGTATCCATCATAATATACAAAGATAAGATAGATAAATAAGATTTGACGACGTCTGTGGTCTAGTGGTTCGAGTGTCGGACGGGAATCGAATCCCGCAGGACACAAATATTTGTGTGATGAACTTAAGTGTTTGTGTTTGTCTGGGTGTTTCTTTCTTATGTATTATAAGTATGTATTTACAAAAAAAAAGTAGGTATATAGGCATATATAGGTAAGTATTATATCCATTGACTAGTACCCATAGTACAAGCTCTGCTTAGTTTAGGACTAGATGGTGCTGTGTAAAAATGTCAGAAATAATTTATTTATTTACTTATACATATAGAAGCATAAACTTACCTATTTATTACAAAAAGTACTAAATCAGCATATTATTTTTAGTGAGAAAATCATAAGTTCTGATTCAAAACATACAGACAGACAGATCCGTTATATTTTGCTACTTCATAATTCATTCATTCATTGTTATTATACAATCTCGGTCATTGTCTCACACAAGTTATGTAAAATCTTTATGAGTAGATAATATTTTCTTGGATTTTCTGATAACTAAGTTGTTGTTAGTTGTTGATAATCTTGAGAATCTTTCAGTAAGATATCGTGACATTATGATATTGAGGAATGAGTTGTTATTTCTGCTTATCAAGGATTTTAATACCTACATTAAAGCTTTTTGTCTTGGAAGTCGGGCAATGACCATGAGACACAAAATATATAACGGACGTCGTAAGAGCGTTTTAGAAATTAGTAAAGGAACAGTACTTGTCAATCTGTTTCACTACTTCTTGAAATTGCTTTACTAATACACTTTATATTTGTATTTATTAGTATATTATATGATATATATTTCTCATATTTATTTGAGTAAATTCCATGTACTTTATATTATTATATTTAAGTAGGTATATTATGTACGAAACGTACCTACTTTTACACCGTACCTACCACGATCGGTTCCCATTCTTCTAGTCCATCCAAAGGTTGTCTGGAAGAGATTGCCTTGTGCGATAAGACCGCCCATTGTACTTATTTTAATCTTTCTGTAAACTATTGTCTTTGTTTTCGTTTGGTGTAATGTACAATAAAGAATACAATAAATAAATAAATAAATAGACTCACATTTCTTTTTTTCATGTTTTTTTTAACTTTTAAGTAGAGACCGACCGAATTGTTTTCGGTTTTCGGCCAAAATGTGCAATTCCGGTAATTTTCGTTTTGGGCCGATATTGTTTTCTAGTATTTAGTTCAGCGGGTCAACTTTATGCAGGCAGGTGCAGTAATTTATAGGAAGAAAATTGCCTTTCCTTGCTTATCAATTTGTTTTTGACGAAAATATAACGTTAATTTTCGTATTTAAACTAAAGTACCTGTACTTCAATTGTTAAAAAAGCGTTTTAGATAAATCATAGAAATGATGTATTCAGCGAGTAATATTTTTTAATATTTTTTTACTTACGAAGGCACCACTTAAGGAACTTCTTTCCGAAAATAGAGGAGTGTATAATCGTCAAATGGCGTTTGGCATTCGAATATGAGTGTAAAATTACTTAAGAGGAAATGCGGGTGGTCTTTTTAACCGACGAAAAAAAGGAGGAGGTTCTCAATTCGACGCGTATATTTTTTTTTAACTTTTTACAGAGTGGTCCGATTTTGATGATTCTTTTTTTAATGGATAGGGTATATCTCGAAGTTGGTCCCATTTAAATTTCATAATCAAAATCCACCCCTAAGGGTAGTAAAACAGGGGATGAGTGTTTGTTCACCCACTGAATTCTTACCTGTTAACCGATTCTGTTGAAACTTGATACACATAAATATAGTTCTAGACACAACGACATAATAGAGACCTGGAGTTAGATTTTAACCACAATAAAATGAAAAATAAAACTTTTTAACAAAAAATTGAACCGACGAAAACAGAAACTGAAAAGCGAAAAATAACTAATTATGAGTCGGCGCCAAACAACCAATCAACGAAGATCATTAAATTACTTTAAATAAATAATAAAAACAACGTCACATCAAATACAACGTGAAATTTTCAACAATAAACAATAACTTTCCAAAAATGCGTTCTCCGCTCGGCCACTTGCAACTTACACGCACTTTGCTTGTTAAAAGTTCGTTTGGCGCCGACTCATAATTAGTTATTTTTCGCTTTTCAGTTTCTGTTTTCGTCGGTTCAATTTTTTGTTAAAAAGTTTTATTTTTTCTCCATACAAGTGCTCTCAACTGTTTTCTTAAGCGACAGCTATAGTTTCTTCAAATACCTAATCTTTAAAAGTCTCTCTGCCCGCATTTCCTCTTAATTTCCGATTTTTGCGTTCAAAAACGTGTAAAAACATCATATTTAACATAAGAAGGGTTCTGACCTTCCTCAGTTAGGGTCACAGAGGTTATTGGGTACGGTTCTACAACCAGCCAACTTGTCTGTCGAGGTCAACTGCTTTACGCAATAGATTGTGAATTTATAACATACGATATAATAATATGACGGACTGTTCGATCTTAGTCCACGCACAGACAGTAAAAAATATAGACAAAGTGCTGCGAACAATCTAGTGAAGCCAAAAAAACTATGCTCCTTCGTGTACAACCAGCGCACACACATACACTTCAAACCAAGCAAGTCGCGACTGATGCTGTATCTGGTCAATGAAGTTACACTTGTATGTGAAAACTATCGGCAATAATTCGCGGATGTGATCTTGAGCGCTCGGACGTCCGAATATCTGCCTGGCTCGATGTGCAGACCCTTCAGGTGCATGGTGTGTACGTGAGCGCTGGTTGTACACGAAGGAGCATGGTTTTTTTCCTAAGCCCGCTATAATTTCGACCACACTTGTTATTTTATTTGTGACACTACGACACTGACTACCGTCACACAAGATTTTATGCGTAATCGCGGCTTTTTGTCTTACTATGGGTGTAAATATGTGCGTGAAATCCCGTACTTTTAAGCGAGCCGTCTTACTATGGATGCTTCACTTATTGTTTAGCGAGATTCTGTCCGCTTTTTTATTTGTCTATGATACACAAAAGTTATCCAAGATTGCTTATCCTTTTTAAACAAGCCCGAAATTACCCAAACAATGTGAATGAAAGTAATTGTGTAACGGTACATCGGCTGTTTATAATACGCCATTGAAATAACTGCAATAAGCCGGACTTCAACAGAAACTTGTTTAAATATTGCTCCAGATATTGTTTTCACCTCCGCCTGGAAGTAGGGTTGTCAATAAGGCTTAATATTCAGAGACGAATCTAATGAGTGAACTCATACTTGTCAAATGCAGTGACAATGACAAATGGAGTAAAAACCGGCCAAGTGCGAGTCAGACTCGCGCAGTAAGGGTTCCGTACCTCTCAACGACCTGATACCCCATAAAAACTGATTTAATTTACGAGAATTTTTGGCGCGAAATATGAATTTTTGCATGTCTTTCTTACGCAGTTGCCACCACATATGTCTATGTTTGTCTTATTTTTAGTATTTGTTACTAAACTACATAATATGCACTATAATCTGACCAAGTTTGACGCTGGTATATATTACCGTTTTGAAGATAGAGCAGGAACAAAAACGTTGAAAAAAATGCATGTTTTTTGAGGTTTCTTGTATGGGGACCCCCTTTGGTTTTAGACTTTTTTATGTTTTTAGTAGTTGTCGTGATACACTTCATAGCAACACATATTCTGAGAAAATTTCAACCGGTTAACTATTACCGTTCAAAAGATACAGCCCTACAGACAGACGGACGGACGGACAGCGTAGCGAGAGTAATAGGATCCCGTTTGGAACCCTTCGGGTACGGAACCCTAAAAATGAAAGAAAGAAAAATAGTTTACTGTACCAGTTAACGACGCGCAACATTTAAACAACAGTGATACAAAACACAAACAAGTAACGTGGGGTTACAAAGAAAGTCAAACAAAAAAAACACGTAGGTAAAATGTAAAATATAAAGAAAGGACAGTCGACTTAAAATTTAAGAAAAGTATAGTTGACCGCATGACAGTGGCAACACCCGAGTCAGAAAATCGCCCTTGCTTTCCAACTGATACCTACACGATAAAGATGATCACATATAAATAGACTATCGGATTATAGCCGTATGAAATTGACCGGAGATCGGAGAAAACAAAAAAACAGATTTGATTGATTTAATAAACAATGAAATGTTACATAGTGCACCACAAGTACGAAACAAATTATCACGAAACCAATGTATTAAAAAATATACTTGTGATCGTCCCTTAAAGTGTCGATAATTGGGGATGTTACGTTACCTACTCAGCGAGTAATTGTTTTTTTACTGATGGTGGCACCACTTATACTTAGTAGCGCCTTAAATATTGGATATAATCAAACGTGAGTAGACCCCAGGTCCTTTTAAAGAGTGAATGTACTATTAATCATTAAGAACAACTTTTACTACGAGACCAACCTTGAAATTGTGATTAAAAGAGCAGCTGTTAACCTCAGAGCAACAGAATACTAGAGAGGACAAGTAAAGGCTGACCGTTGTATGCACCGCGGGCATACACTGCCGCTAGTAAATATAAAAATCTCGATTATGTAGTCACTTTTCACGCTAAGAATTTTGTTTACAAAACTTCGACAACCCTATCAAGTGTATCAGACTTTAAAAATAAGGTAAAAGCCGCCGTGTATAAGGTTAAAGTCAGATACAATTTCATGACGCATTGTAAACAGCTACCTGTGAAGCAATGACCTAGCTAGTAGGGACTACGTCATCATTCCATCATCATCAGGCCAAAGACCGCCAACAAGGTTTGTGTACACCGCCAACGCTAACCTATTTCAGTAATAGAAGAGCTTCCTAGTGGGTGTCGTAAAAGGCGACTAAGGGATTCACCAGAGGATGGGCAGCAGCGTTCTCTGAGTATTTAACCAACCAACTGCGATCGCCAACTCGCCTGCCAAGCGTGGCAATTATGGCATATCCCCCCAACATATGCTTGGAGGAGGCCTATGTTCAGCAGTGGACTTCTTTCGGCTGAAATGATGATGATAATGATGAGAGCTCCTAGTAAAAGAGCTCTTCCAGGGAATTACTACCACCGAACCTTTATATTTTAGTAGTAATAGAGCTCCTTGTGAAACAGCTCGTCCAGGAAAGTAGTACCACCGAACCCATTTTAGTAGTAATAGAGCTCTTTGTGAAAGGGCTCGTTCAGAGAAGTACTACCAACGAACTTATTTTAATAGTAAAAGAGCTCGTTCAGAGAAGTACTACCAACGAACTTATTTTAGTAGTGATATAGCTCCTTGTAAAAGAACTCGTTCAGAGAAGTACTACCAACGAACTTATTTTAGTAGTAAAAGAGCTCCTTCTAAAAGAGCTCGTTCAGGGAAGTACTACGACCGAACCTATTTTACCAGTAAAATAACTCGTTCAGGGAAATTGGTACTATCAACGAACTTTTTTAGTTGGAATAAAGCTCCTTGTGAAAGAGCTCGTTCAGGGAAGTACTACCACCGAACCCATTTTAGTAGTAATAGAGCTCCTTGTAAAAGAGCTCGTTCAGAGAAGTACTACCAATAAACTTATTTTAGTAGTAATAGAGCTTTTTGTGAAAGAGATGGTCCAGGGAAGTACTACCACCGAACCCATTTTAGTAGTAATAGAGCTCCTTGTAAAAGAGCTCGTTCAGAGAAGTACTACCAATAAACTTATTTTAGTAGTAATAGAGCTTTTTGTGAAAGAGATGGTCCAGGGAAGTACTACCAACGAACCTATTTTATTTTCATTTTTTTATTAGATATAGATCTGCTCTTGACCGCAATCCAGACAGCTTTGTCAAGATGTGGTCGACGATGGAGCGAGCAAACCTAGGTATTAGGTGCCGACAGGCGCGGTTCTAGGGGGGGGTCACAGGGGTCATGACCCCCCCCAAAAACCATCCAACCTGTACCTCAAATACGACATCTACACATCTATCTTACGTAAAAAAATACTTAATGGAATTTTGTGTAAGCACCTACTAAAGTACAATTTACAGCATGGGTAATGGGTATTATTTTGCTCAAAATAAAGTATTGATGAAATTTCCAATTCAACGGTTTGCGCTACTTTGCACGAGCCTGCCGTTGCGATTGGACACTATATTAAATAAAGGCACAAGCGATTAAAGCTTGACTACCTCCAAGGTGAAAAAATTAATAAAAATGATAATTTCGCGCTCGTTGCGCTCGCGCTTCCTCGTTAATGTGATTTTAGGCTTCTGTTGTGCTACATTTTTATATTAAGACCTCGGCGCGGATAATAAATGGAATTGAAAATGGTTGCATTTTTATTCTATGTGTCTCACGCTCACAAAATACTGTGAGCGAGAGGAAAATACAAATGCCGCCATTTTCAATCTCATTCTTTATCTGCACGAGTAGTACATAGCCTAAAACTCCAAAAAATACACTTAAATTGAAGTCAACTTTTCGCATGAATATGTAAAATTTCGCGCTCGCTTCGCTCGCGCTTGTACGCGCCGGTAGTTTCTTTTTTGTCAACGCGCATTTTGGAAGTAACTATTCTGTTGCATATTATACTAACTCCAAAAATTTTTGTTGTCGTTTTTGCGTAAATTAAAAAAAAAAACATTTTTTGCTGGTACATTTGGCCTTTGAAACTGTACGTAAGCCAAGCTGACCCCCCCCAAAATCTTGGGCTGGAACCGCGCCTGGGTGCCGATTTACTCCAGCTTTAAAGAAGTTGAGGTTATATGTGCTCGGAAATACAGATGCTGGCAGTGAATTTTAGTAGTAACTCCGATCGTATCGAATCTATTTTAGTAGTAATACAGTTTCTTAAGTTGTGAAAGAGCTCGTCCAGGGAAGTACTAGCACCGTACCTATTTCTGCCGCCAAACAGTGATGCTCGCATTGCTGTGTTCCGGTGCTCGAGGTACGGGTGCCGGGGACATTACAATCACATGTGATTTTCCATTTTCATGTCTATATCGTCATATTCAAACAGGACGCTATTACACTTCTGTTTGTTTCTTTAGATATTTATGACACTCGTGAAGGTTACGTAATCTGCCCTAAACATAGAGACACGCATAGACGAACCGTAAATAATTGAGGTAATAATTCAATATTGAACCGATAAAGACGAAATTGAAGATTGATTGCTTTATTTGCAATTTTCATACTGGCTTGTTATCTGTGAATTTATGAGGCATTTAAAAACGGAAAATGCAATGACAAAGAAAAAAAAAAGGGTTTTGTGCATTGTGTTTATCACTTAATCATCGTGATCTAAGGTGTTTATACAGGCAGTCAAGTGTCAGATTGCAAAAAAACAAAAATGGCGAAAGCGTCCTTGAAGTTTTCCTCCTGGCCACAAACTAAAAAACCGGCCAAGTGCGAGTGGGACTCGCGCAGTAAGTGTTCCGTACCTCTCAACGACCTGATACCCCATAAAAACTAAAAACTGATTTAATTTACGAGATTTTATCAGAAGACATCAACGTACAGTGAGCGAAATATAAATTTTTGCATGTCTTTCTTACGCAGGTACCACCAAATACGTCTACGTTTGTCTTATTTTTAGTATTTGTTGCTAAACTACATAATATGCACTATAATCTGACCAAGTTTGACGCTGGTATATATTACCGTTTTGAAGATAGAGAAGGAACAAAAACGTAAAAAAAATGCATGTTTTTTGAGGTTTCTTGTATCGGGACCCCCTTTGATTTTAGACTTTTTGTTGTTTTTAGTATTTGTCATGATACACCACATAGCAACACATATTCTGAGAAAATTTCAACCGGTTACCTATTACCGTTCAAAAGATACAGCCCTGTGACAGACAGATGGTCGGACGGACGGACAGCGTAGCGAGAGTAATAGGGTCCCGTTTGGCACCCTTCGGGTACGGAACCCTAAAAATGGTGGCCCCGCTCATTTAGTACCTACTTGCATTTTTAGTAAGATTTTTCAATATTCTAATAAAAAACCGGAAAAAAAAAGGTAAACAAAAAGGTTATTAATACATAATTTGGATAATATTCCTACAACTTTCATGTAATTTGCATGGAAATAAATTTGCACATAGCTGCGTCCGCGTGACTTTCTAATAGTGAAAGAATTAATAAAATTGGTTTAATAGTTTCAGAGTTTATCGATTACAAACAAACAAACGAATCTTTCCGCTTTATAATAATTAGTATCTTAGATTTTAAAAATTCAAAAGTTTTTATTTCGATGCATTTAAATGCACTTTATTTCGATGCATTTAAATGCACTTTCAAAACGTTAAGAATGTTGCACAGTTCCAAAATGTTCCTATGGAGAAGAGCCGGCAAGAAACTCCATTGAAATACTCTTTTCATGTTAAATAGTACAAATGTATACAGTTACATGATTTGCTAAGAATTGTGTGAGAACAATGTAGGTTAGTCACAATTCTATGATTAATAGACTATAGATATATTATTCAACAGAGGATTTTTTAAATGATACTAATTTATAATTAAATTAATGGTATTAGCTTAATTTTAATTTTTGTGACAAAATTATGATTTTTGACTTTTTGATTTTGTTTCATTGTAAGACATAATATAAATATCCATTTTGTCTATTTTAATTTTTATAATTGGGTACATACTAACATTTTAAAATGTATTTAAATGATTTTGGTTTTTTATAGTATTTATAATTTAAATTTGATATTTTTTTATAATAACCTAATTTTTACTGTAAGAATTTGTCCTGTTGTAAATTTATTGTATGCCAGATACGGCAGGTCATAGCAGCACAACAAAATGTATTTATTATCTTTATTTTACCTATGTACCACAATATAAAATAAATTGAATTGAATTGCGACTAAGGTATTCACCAGAGGATGGGCAGCAGCATTCTCTGAGTATTTTACCAACCAACTGCGATCGCCAACCCGCTTGCCAAGCGTGGCGATTATGGCATATCCCCCCCTTAATTGGGGGAGGCCTATTTCCAGCAGTGGACATTTTTCGGCTGAAATGATGAATTGAATTGTTTATTTATCTTTATTTTATACCACTTTTTCAGTCTTGTCTTGTTCGGTACAAATTTTGCAATCGATTTTAAACTAACTTCCCGAGGACCTAGAGACTAAACATATAGTTATAGCTCAGAACTGGATGACAATGTACACTAATGTACAGTCGACCGCACGTCGGTGGTAACACTTTGACATTAGCAGCATCTTTATTTCGTAAGCAATAAGGGCGATTTTCGAATTGCAGTGTTACCACTGACATGCAGTCGACTGTACTACTACAACACTACTGTGATAGACAGACGGACGGACGGACGGATAGACGGCGTAGGCAGAGTAATATAGAGTATACTGGGTGTCAGGAAAACGCTCCCGAAACTGACAGTCTATTATTATACTACCTAAACACAACCGAATACCAAGAACCATTAGCCTTATACTCATTGTTTTAGTGATTTGGTATTTTGCAAACCCGCAATGTAAAGCGTACAAAACTCTGGATCAATGCCGCGCGTACCTAACCTACCTACGCTCGCTACGACACGGACTGCGTATGCGTGCGGATGTCGTTCTCCCCTAGCGCCAGCTGATATTTTATTTGAATTTTATTGCGAACTTTAAAAAATTAAGTAAATAAATTGGGTTTTTTTTGCAAATCAGTTTTATTTAACTGCCCAAAGCTGGTTACGTAGGAGAAATGCGAAAAAAAAAAAGAATCGCATTTTTTGTGGTGTCGTATCAGTAATCACCAGCACTATCACCTATCTTCGTTTTCGGAAGCGTTTCCCTGACACCCAGTATATTGAGAAATTTTTATGTGCACCTACCGCATGTCGTCTTGTTGTGGCAATAAATCATGTTTCTTTCTTCTTTCTTTCTTTCTTCTTCTAATAGGGTCCCGTTGGCTGCCTTTGTTGGGTACTTAACCCTAAAAAGGAATGGAAAGACCACGTGGACTCTGAAAATGCGTGTCAACATGCCAACAAAACGATGACATTAGGTACTATCAGCAAACTTTCCGTTGAACTATCACTAAGGCTAAAATCGCTTGCGCTCTGGGTTCGACGGCAGGGGTGCTGCCCAGAAAACCTCTACGTGTGCCTGACGTCTGCTTGTCCTTCTGGACACGTCTGGAGGGAACGGCAGCTGTTTGGCCGGTGCATCCTGGGCACGGGCAATGAAATCCTTTCGAGGGATTAACCTTCGGGGGATATTAATCTGTCTGTCTGTGGCGAATATTCTGGCGCGTGAGGGACCCATTCTGGGCCAGCGGGGAGTTGCTCCACGTGTCCCTCTGATGCCAACAGAGGGCACAGTGGAGGAGCAGGGGCGGGCCCGGTGTGCACTCACCCTGCCGCTGGGCAGGCAGCGGAGGGACTGTCCTTCCCTGCCCCCGTCGATCTCGTAATCCCAGGAGTGCCTGCTGAGTAGTGTTCTCGCACCTCTTGGAACCGAGGGTCTTGGCTTCACCGCCCGGACAGAGAGGAAGAAAACCTCTATAAAAAATTACGGGAGGTAAGGCCTGCGAGCAGCAGACCCGGGGTAGTCTGCTGCCCGTAGCTGGCGTAGCTGGCGTAGCTGACAGCTGGCGTAGCTGGCACAGCTGGCGCAGCTACGGCAACGCCAAAAAAAAAGGGTTCGCCGGCAGCCGTAGGTGCGTGTAATGTAGCAGGATTCGTTCAAGGGACTTTGTCGACAAAATGTATCACCGGAAAGGATCGTAACTGTACATGTAGTGACATAATAACAAATTGCTAACTGATTGTCTAAATTGGTGTGTTGCATATCAAAATTTGGGCCAATCTCGTAATCGGGTCAAACCAATAACTGTTGATCGATATATGCAACTAAATTGGCACTATTTAATGTTAATAGATTCCCATGGTTGTTTAGTAATGAAAGCCATATGATAGGAAATGGTCCACGCGTTTTAATTTATTCATAAATATTACTAGCTAGCGACCGGACCAGTAGGTCTACTCGCGTTTTACGAACGACAAACGAAGTACGAACTTTCGTTCCGACTGATACTTACATAATAAAGATAGCCACATAAAAAAGGCACGATTAAGATAGACTACGGTTCATAGTCGTATACAATTTACCGGAGATGAGAAAAACAAACGTCAAAACACGATCATCGCATGCGATAAGGGAACGATGGCTGACCGGAGTAGCAAATTGTGCGAGGAATCGTACGATTTATCGAATATCGTCGAACGGGAGTAGACCCCCAGGCTTCGTACGAGTGCAATTTTTTTTCTAAATATTTTCTTTGATACAAACCTTGTCCGAATACGAACGTAAGAATAAAATGATGCTCCGTCATACATGTGGCAATTGATTTTTTATAGATATATTGTCTTTAAGAAGTTTTAAATTCACGTATTTCTAGTAAACATTTGTTTATAAACACTGTTTCAGAAACGAGAATCTACGTGTTTTGAAACAAATACACATGTATCTGAAACAGCCGAAACTGTTGCGAAAAACACTATACCTACCTAGGTACGTGTTTCTCTGATTTTGCAGTGCTCCCCGCTCGTGATGGAGCAAGCGAATAGACATGGGCTTTTTTAGGGTTCCGTAGTCCTACAAGGAACCCTTATAGTTTCGTCATGTCCGTCCGTCTGTCCGTCTGTCCGTCTGTCCTAATCCTTTACAGCTTAATAACTTCTTCAGTTATAAACATAAGTAAATGTAATTTTGTTAAAAAATGTTTTAGATATAGATCTCAATTTTAAAAGAATAAAAAAATCTTGGTAACGTATTTTAGGGGTGGCGCCCATACATGTGAAATGGGGATGAAATTTATTTTTTCACTTCACCCCCTCGTGTGGGGTATCATTGAATAGGTCTATAAAAATGAAGGTAATGTTTCATACATCACTTTTTTATCAGGTGTACCATCTGCGAAATATAGCCCGCCAAAGTGGCTTGCAATGTGTCCCCCCCTGCCATTTCTAAACTATGCAACGTAGAAACTTATAATCTTCCACATTGATAGACCTTTGTGAAAACTGTCTTTTAAAATTATTTCGAGTATAATGTGATTATAATTTTTTGAGTTATAGAGAGAAAACTGAAAAATACTTAAAACGTCCTAGTTCAAAGGTCCTTAGAGAAAAATTATCATAGCAAATAATGCTCCTTTAGCTACTTTCTATTTGAAAAAATCACAAAAAGTAACTTTGAAATGACAGACTTCTTAAATTTGGCTTCTTGAATTTATCGCTACATGGCGCTACTAACAACACGCTCTGAGTCGCGAATGCTGCTGATTATTGCAAAAACTAAAATAGCCATGATTAATATTCGATTTGATTCGTTTGTAATTACACCTACTTAAGGAACCCTATAATACTGAGCATGGCCCGACATGCTCTTGGCCGGTTTTTTTATATTATAGGATGGCGAAACGAGCTACAGGCCCACCTGATGTTAAGTGGTTACCTTTGCTCATAACAACTGCAATACCAGCTAGGCTGTTGCCTTAATGGTACCGCAAGTCGGTTCGCCAAACTGAGACATGAAGACGGAAAGTTTCATGTGATTGTAATTTCACCGGCACCCGTACCCTTCAGGCCGAAACGCAGCAATGCAAGCATCACTATTTGGCGGAGAAGTAGGTACGGTGGTAGTACTTCCCCGGACGAGCTCTTCCACAAAGGAGCTCTTCTAACTAACTCCGGTAAAAGATTCGTTAGAGAATAATTCGTTTGTAAGAGTCGTTTCAATTTAATACTTTCAGCAAACAACTATCTCTACTCTACGACATGACTTTTTAACTTTTTATTGCACCATAAAAAGGTCATGTAATAATGGATAATTAGCCATTATCAACTACCTAATTACATTATGTACTGGAAGGTAAACAATGTATTATCATTTTATGTCATTAGATAATTATAATTATTCTTTTGGCCTGAGATTAACCTTTTAACATAATCTACAATAATATTTTAAATACGTGTAATTGCTACGTGTTTACACATAAACCCCTACTAAGTTGCAATACCTAACTTATTATATGGAGAAGAAGCACAGAAATAGATAGAATGGTCAAGTGGGCAGGGCGCGCGTGCCAACACTCTGCACCACAGTGCAATGCATTTCAAAGCCTTTCTCAGTACGCCTTATGACTTGTTTCTGTAAATACTGTAACAAAAACCCGCAAAAATGTCTTATTGTGCTGTTTAACTGCAAAAAAAAAAGCTGTAAAGTACTTTGATTAAAGTTAATTAAAAAAAATTAATGACGTCAATATGGGAGGCGTAGTTTGTTCGAAAAGTTGCCACGCATGAATCGCAAGTAAAATTGTGATTACAACCATTCTATACCTATCTGTGAGAAGTAGGCTCTTACGAGAAGGACATAACACACGTACATAACACACGTATAATAGTACACTCACATTTCACCAGTTACGTTATCAGTCCCATGTGATAGGGGCCAGTGGCGGCGTAGCATGGGTTGGCACCCGGGGCGATTTTGTTTTGAGTACCCCCCAAAATAAAACAACACGAACTGAACGTGCATACGTGACTTTATTTCGCTAAAAATATTTAATGAAAGAAAAGAAAAGAAAGAAAGAAAAATAGTTTATTGTCACAGTTAACGACGCGCAACATTTAAACAACAGTGATAAACACAAGCAGGTAAGTTATAGGTGGGGTTACATAGAAAGTAAAACAAAAAAACACATAGGTAAAAAATTAAGAAAGGACGGTCGATACAAAATATAAGAAATGTATAGTTGACCGCATGTCAGTGGCAACACTCGAGTCTGAAAACCGCCCTTACTGCTTACGTAATAAAGGTGCCGCCAGAGCCAAACTGTTACCACCGACGTACGGTCGACCGCACCTAAAAATTACATAGTAAAAATAAAATATCTAATGAAATATAATAAAATATATAATGAGATTTTATCAAGGTTAGTCGCGCTTGGCTCATTGCGGATCTTAAGTATTCTTTAATTTTGAAAAGCTTTTTCACATGAAGCCACCGAAACAAAAAATCTTAGACCATAATAGACTTATATACCAGGCCCCTCAGAAAGTATTGCGAAAAAAAGTTTTTATATATGGGAGACTGGCCAGTTATAATGTTTTTCGAAAATATGATTATTTATAAGTAAAAATAAGTAAGTTCCAATTTCAAAATTTCCCTCCACATTTTTTGCGAGTTAATTCAAAGTATTGTGTCTCACTGAAATATGGATCTGCGCCGGGAACATTTTAGAGCTATGATTTTATACGATTTCAAGTGTCGCCTGAAACCGGATGAATCGTACGATAGACTTCAAATGGCATTCATGGATGAAGGCCCTTCCAAGGCAACCGTGTATCGTTGGTATAACGAATTCAAGCGCGGTCGACCAACTTTGGGGGATGACGAAAGAAGCGGTCGCCCTTTGACGGCTGTTACCGAAGAAAACGTGCTAGCAGTGAAAAATTTAATCCAAGACAATAGGCGAATTACATATCAGGAGATTCAACACATATTGAAGATTGGATCGGGAAGCGTTCACGAGATTCTACACAGCCATCTTCGCGTGAGGAGGATAGTATCACGCTGGGTGCCGCACAACCTCACCGATGCTCAGAAGCAGGCCCGGGTGGAATGGTGCCGTGATATGCTTAACAAATTTGAAGCAGGCTCGTCTCGGCGTGTTTACGACATCGTTACAGGTGATGAGTCCTGGATTTATCAATACGACCCAGAAACCAAGCGCCAGTCGACTGTTTGGGTGTTTCAAAATGAGCCAACGCCTACCAAAGTGAAGCGATCTAGAAGCGGGGGTAAGATTTTGATCGCTAGCTTTTTTAATTTGACTGGCCACTTGGTATCAATTCCCTTACGGGATCAAAGAAGCATTAATGCCGAATGGTATACTACCAAATGTTTGCCAGAAGTTTTCTCTGTTATAAGCAACAAGCGACCAAACACAGGGCTCCGCGGGCTACTGCTCCACCACGACAATGCACCTGCGCACACCGCACTCAAAACGAGGGACTTCCTGGACAGCACGCCAGTCAAACTCCTGGGTCACCCTCCTTACAGCCCTGATCTAGCACCGTGTGACTTCTTTTTATTCCCAAAAATAAAAAATCAGCTCAAAGGGATACAATTTTCGTCGCCGGAAGATGCGCTGGCTGCGTTCGAGCAGGCTGTAAACGAGGTGTCTGCGGCGGACTGGAAAAAGTGTTTTGAAAACTGGTTTAGGCGCATGAATCTTTGTATAGAGGCTGGTGGAAAGTACTTTGAAAAGATTTGATAAAAATATATGTACGTATAGAACAATTTTTTTTAGTTTCGCAAAACTTTCTGAGTGTCCCACGTATTACTAGCGTATGTATCACTTTACTCATGAAGCGACGCGATGTGAGCGATATCGCATCGATTGTCGACTCGAGTTGTACGTACGTTCTAATTGATACCAAAAATATTTCCAACAGAATACTAGTTGCGCAACAGAAGTCGCTCATCGATATCCCGAACATCGAACAAAGAATCGCGTGCAAGTCGAAACAAGTGCCAGCGCTCGCACGCCCCTGTAGATTTATGTGAAATAGGATCGCAGGTCATTAGAACGTACATGCAATTCTATATCGAGCAGATCTGTGAGTGATATCGTCAATCCATGCGAACTTGTCTAAAGACATTTGAGATTTTCAATACATTTTCTTCGAACACATGTTGTTGCGATATCTGACCAATATCGGCAATCGATGCAATTCTGTGTCACGTCGCGCCATGGGTAAAGTTCCTTTGACACATCACTAGACTTGTAACAGATAGTCCCATTTTACAGAATAATCTTAGAAGCTCCAAGGTAGTCCACTAGATCGCCATTTCGGAAGAAATACTGGCCGCTTCCAAGTGGCGCCGGCGCCGCACCCACTTGTCACCCCTTGGTGCTTGGCACCCGGGCGGACCGCCCCATCGCCCCCCCTTACGCCACCAACTGTAGGGGGCGAGCCTATAATTTTGCAATTAACCGATCAGAAATCCAGACGAGGAGGGCGGGCATACTTAATTTTATTATTTTTCAGTATTTTAGACGGAACAACAACAAGATTATTGAGCAATTAAAAAAAAAAACAATGTTTTTTTTAACATATTAATCAATATATCGGCGGGCGTGGGTAATTACTTACCATCAGGTGACCTAGGATCTCGGAGTAATTATTCCTCCTAGCCTAGGATCATTCCATGATCGAATCAAACCTATCCGAAGGTTAGACCAGTTATCTGATTAAGGGCTTCTCCCTGTACTTTAACCTAATCTCAAAACATGGAGGGATCTCAATGTGTAAATAATGGTCACCTATCAAGGACTGACCGCGGTAAGCGCAGCTTAACCTCGCAGATGTTTTCATATACACTCTACGCGAGGCGCAGGCGCACGCGCAACTATTTATATCTTATTACATAGTAACTTCTTAGGTTTTCGCGATCACTACACATTATAATAAAACAAAGTTTAACCGGATTAAATCGCGTATATTATTTAAATTGGTTTCCCTGACGTTTCGAAAGCTTTGCAGCGTTTCGTGGTCGCAGGTAGACTAAGATGACAAGCGTCTTTACAAATATTTCTAAAAAAATATTTTAATCAACTAATCTACTTAATTTGATTATTTTTATTGAAGAGTTTTTCCAAATGAGTTGTCCTTTACGTATGAATATCGATTCTGATAACGTAGCTCACAGGAACAACAGGGTTTTTGTTACATACTGTATAGGCTACTTTTTATCCCGGGAAGATGACCAGTTCCCGAGGGATGCACGATTAGCGATAAGACCGCCAATGTACCCTTATTTTACATGTTAGTCCTAAGTTTAATAATGTTATTAACATAACATCACGCCTGTATTTCCCCGAAGGGTTAGGCAGAGGTGTAATAGTACACCCACATTTCGCCAGTTAATAATGTTATTGGTGTACAATAAAGAATATTCTATCTATCTATCTATCTATCTATCTATTAACGACATTCAATCGGGTGGAGCCGCGGGCATAGGCTAGTTAACAATATTGCAGAATAATAAAATATCTTTAGTACGCGATGAAGTGTAATTGTTATTACATAAAATTCATTATTTCTCATATCAAAAGGGGCTCGTGGCTCGTGGCTAAGTACCTAATGACCGCATGTATCGCAAGTTCTGCTAGGTTAAGCTGCACTAGCTGTGGTCAGTCCTTGGATGGGTGATCATTCTTTACACATTGAGAGCCACCAGGAGACAAATTGTACCTTTTCTTTTACTAACAAGTAAAATTAAATTTTAAATGATTCATGAATAATATCAAGTTGATATTAAGTCATAGTTTGAGCTGGCTGCGATGTGAACGGCTTGGTCAATAATGCACATCCGATATACAAGTTAATTATCAGTAGTTCAAGTTATTCTCTAACTTAAACAGAAGACAGGTAGAAATTTCTTTGAAATAAGCAGTACCTTTGTACTAAATAATTTTAATGCTGTCTCCTTTCATATGTTATTTTGTGTACATATATTATAAATAAATAAATAAATAATAGACAGTGTACGACGTGCAACAAAGTTACTTTTCTTATGATATTACAACTATGTATCACTATAATTCCTAAAATGTACCTAATGAAGTTTTTTATTATGTTCCCCTACCCCATGGCGTCTTGTTGTGGCAATAAATCATTTTTCTTTCTTTCTTTTCTTCTTTATAATGAAAATAAAAAACTTAACCCTGTCTCTGCTGTCGCGAAGTCGAGAGATGAGGTGTCGAACAGGGTCCTATACACTATGGCAACTCTTTTTAGGTTTATTTCTACAGGCAATATTCTCACATTTAAACTCTTGTTTATTTCTGACATTGTTGCGGCGTGATAGATCAGGAGGAAATGAAAAACTTCTGCTATGCGGCAGATGGCCTTATGGTCTTTTTATAATGTAAAATTTTCAAAAATTTACAGTTAATGTGTTCATGACAAGCAAATTCTTAATGCGTATGAAGTTGGCGCGCTCCTGCCGCGCCGGCCGGTGTCGCTCCAGTTCGCTGCATCCTTCATGTTAGTGGCATTCAAAGTTGCGTGCCTTTCGCCAACAGATTGCGTTAGTAGGTTCGTGAACATGCCGGCCGCTTTGAAACCTTCAGGTTTCAACAGCAAACAAAAATTTGCCCACTCCCGGTGCCACCAGCAGCCTGTGATGATACCAGCGCAGACTGTGGAATCCCCGATGAAGCAGCATAGAATGTTTGCTGTTGAAACCTGAAGGTTTCAAAGCGGCCGGCATGTTCACGAACCTACTAACGCAATCTGTTGGCGAAAGGCACGCAACTTTGAATGCCACTAACATGAAGGATGCAGCGAACTGGAGCGACACCGGCCGGCGCGGCAGGAGCGCGCCAACTTCATACGCATTAAGAATTTGCGTGCCTTTCGCCAACAGATTGCGTTAGTAGGTTCGTGAACATGATCCGGCTCGAAGGACCAATATGTTGCGGCGTGATAGATCAGGAGGAAATGAAAAACTTCTGCTATGCGGCAGATGGCCTTATGGTCTTTTTATAATGTAAAATTTTCAAAAATTTACAGTTAATGTGTTCATGACAAGCAAATTCTTAATGCGTATGAAGTTGGCGCGCTCCTGCCGCGCCGGCCGGTGTCGCTCCAGTTCGCTGCATCCTTCATGTTAGTGGCATTCAAAGTTGCGTGCCTTTCGCCAACAGATTGCGTTAGTAGGTTCGTGAACAGACATTAACCATATATATGCATATAGTATTTATGTATTAGGATTTATAGAATATATTTTTGTTGTTATTTTATAGTAGTAGTATAGTATTTTATTTTATTATTAAATTATGTATCGAAATTGCACATCTGACAACCCCATTTTCTGTCCAGTTCATTCTTGTCCATCCTAAGGTTGCCTGGAAGAAATCGCTGATCGCGATAAGGCCGCCATTTGTACAATAGTTTAAATGCATATTAATGTAATGTTTTTTATGGTGTACAATAAAGCATATATAAATAATAATAAATAATAATAACCTACATTATTTATACTCACATTATTTGAATGAATTTGATGTAATAAATAATTAACAATTTTAATAAAAAGCGTATAAAAGAGTGTAGTTTATGTATTTGAAAGAAGAAAGAAAGAAAGAAAAAATACAGATGGGAGGGACCAGCTGAAAATCAGTGCTGTGTATACTTACATGCACAGCAAATACTGAGCTGGAACCGTTGCTATTACTACACATAATTATGTTGTAGGTATACATGTGTTCTCTGAGTGTAAAAGGCGACTAAGGGATTCACCAGAGGATGGGCAGCAGCGTTCTCTGAGTATTTAAACAACCAACTGCGATCGCTAACCCGCCTGCCAAGGGTGGCGATTTTTTTTGTCCAGCAATGGACGTTTTTCGGCTGAAATGATGATGATGATGATGATGATGTGTTCTCTGTAATTTGTCCTGCTACCTTTTCAAGTAATATGTATATTTTATTAGTGTGAGGCAAAATAAATGGTTTAAATGGTTTATATCCATGGAGTTTGTTGCCGGTTCTTCTCCATAGGACCCACAATTTAGAACCGTGAAACTAGAGCCTGACGTTTCAAAAGTGCCTGGCCTGTAATTAAGTTTATTGGAAATAATAAAAAAATTAATTAACAAAAACAAAAAACCCGACTGCGTCTAAAAATAACAGAAAAGATATAAACAAGACTTATCAACACGCAGTCGGAGGCAACGTATGTTTTTGGTTATGAATTACATAATAGTTCATAGGTAGCCTCCGCCTGCGTGTTGATAAGTCTTGTTTATATCTTTTCTGTTATTTTTAGACGCAGTCGGGTTTTTTGTTTTTGTTAATAAATTTTTTTATTTGTTTTTTTTTAGTTTTGTCATGTTTTATTTATCATACTATTAATGCTTTTTTTTGAAAAGTCAAATTCATTTTTAACGTTGAATATTTTGTTGTTTTTTAGCATTTCTCATTCCAAATTACATTTAAACATATAAGTTGTATATATTTTCGTAAACCATTTATAAAACCCTTTATTTTGATATCCCACTCGATAGGTTTTGAGCAAAAAAAATTTTTTGAGGTCACATAAAATGGCTCCAAAAAGCGGCCATTTTGATTTTTATAATTTTGATATACCCAGTGTCACTCTCACAATTAAGACGAATCGAACGACACCTCTCAAGCTAAGATCCATCAAGCCGTTTAGGCTACAGAGCGTGCCAAAGAAATATACATACATACATACATACACTCGAAAAACATAACCCTCCTTCTGGCGCAGTCTGGGTAAAAAACATTTGAATATGAATTTGGCCTCATTGGATGATAAATGTCCCTAAAATATTTATTATTTATTTTATTTATCTGTATTCTCTACAAATGATGCTAAATAAATGTAATAAATGTTCTACTCCTATCTAGCATGGCCATAAACCTTGTTCTCAGGTTATATTGCCAGGTAGCCGCGCAAATAACAATATTTACATTATTTTGTCAAGAACAATAGGTCAATGACACATTCACGTGACTAGGGTTACTACGGGGTCAGCCAGATTGATGTCTTATGATATAATAGTATCGCTGGCATTGTTGTAAACACAATGTTATGCTGTGCAAGCGCAGATTTCGTGGCGGTAGATAATGTTTACAAAAATGACACACTCACAAAAATAGATAGATAGAATGATTGTAATTACAATTTTACTTGCAATTCATGCGTGGCAACTTTCGGACAAACCACGCTTCCCATGTTGACGTCATAATTTAAAAAAAATTAACTCTAATCAAATTTACTTTACAGCTTTGGTTTCTGCAGTTAGAAACAGCGCAATAGGGCATTTTTGCGGGTTTTTGTTATAGTATTTACATAAATAAGTCAAGGCGTACTGAGAAAGGTTTGGAAATGCCCTGCACTATGGTGCATATTGTGGCACGCACGTCCCGTCCATTTGTCCATTCTACCTATTTCTGTGTACACACTGCTTTGGTTATGTTTTTTATGTAAAAATAAATGCAGTAAATAATAATAAAGTTTATTTTCGAACAAAAATACACCAACAAGAACAAAAATAAAAAAAACAGCCAAGTACGAGTCGGACTCGTGTACCGAGGGGTCTGTACCATCCTTGGATGTATAAAAAGTTATTTAGTTTATCATGTTCCAACTCGAAAATAAAATTTGTTTGTTTGTAAAGGAATTTTAATGTTTAAAAAAACCTGTGCTAGTTAGAAACAACGTTTTATTTTTCCTGTAATATTTACATAAACTTCTATTTATCGATTTATGTGAACACAAATGTAGGGAACAGCAATTTTTTTGCGATTTCAGGGTTGACCCCGTAACAAAAGTTGTTTGATGGCATTCTTTGAATGAGCTTTTCAAATATGACCACCATCGACCAAACACCCCATGGACGCCGCATAACTGGCGACCGATGTCTGTCAACACATCTATGAAATTTCACTAATGTAGGTCGCCTCTATTCATCACTTGAAATCTTCAAATCAGTTTCGACCACCTATATGAGCCCTCAAAACTGCCGCGTTAGTGAATAGCCAATAGCCAGCTTGTTAGGGCCAATCGGATTGCAGTACGGTCTCAGCTAGTGGCAGAATTTATTCTTTATCATCATCAACTCAGCCTATCGCAGTCCACTGCTGGACATAGCTCTCTCCCAAGTTGCGCCACAACACTCGGTCCTCTGCCTTCCGCATCCAGTCCCCCCCAGCCACGTTCTTCAGGTCGTCGGTCCTGGCGGGGGTCTCTCTCAAGGACTCCTCTGCTCTAGCAGCCATCGTTCCTTCGACAGACATGGCCAGCTCACTGCCACTTCAGCTTACTGATCCTACAAGCTAAGTCGGTCACTCCGGTTCTTCTCTCGTTACGGATTTTATCCTTCAAAGAAACTCCAAACATAGCTTTTGCAGAATTTATTGTACGCATTATATTCAACATTAGGCGTCTATTGGGCTATATCAGTGGTTCCCAAACTTTTGTCCAATGCCCACTTTGAGAATAAATTATTGAAAAAATTTTTTTTTTTTATTATTATTATTTTTATTATTGTGAGCTATATTAGCGGAGATTAAACGTTCATTCTAAAAGAGACTTTTACTATAACCCGCAAGAGTTAACTTGAGACCTAAGCGCAGTAGGTAGTACACAACGGCGCTCAGGTCTCCAGTTAACTCTTACGGGCTACACCTGCCAATCAGAATGATTATTGATACGCAACTTTATAGTACCTATTCAGACAGAGTATATTTTATTCAAAATAAAACAAACATAATCGATTCTTATATAAAAACTAATGTGAAGGATGAATCTGATGCTTTCATTTCGAAATGGAGCGACCGATTGACATGATTTTTATTTTATTTATTCAATAAAACAGGACAGATATAATATATAAACTACGCGGAGAGAAATATCGAGCCAAGTTTGAGCAATCTCTTAATTAATATTAGTTGGATGTTCACAAGTTGTAGTCGAAAGTCGAGAGTTCAGTTGGTGTCTAACCGTCTTATTACAAAAAACATGATAAACCTGGGTTTAAACCAAGACTTTAAAGTCCAGAGTTAGTACGTTACTAGCCTTAGTACCGTAGTAATAGCTCATCCTTATTACAAAAGTCAAATTAAGTGAAGACTAGATAGTACCAGACTGTTGGGGGTGTATTAGGTAGTATGCAGAGAAATCGATTAAAAAATAGATGGAATTCTCGATGTACGGACTAAAATTATTCGTTCAAAACGATTTCCATTCGGTCTTAACGTTCCGTTTCAGCAGAATTTTTAATAAAACAATCCTTTTTATTGAAAATTCGTACTAGTTTATATTTATTTGTCTTTTTTTTTTATAATCCAATAATATAGGTACTGAATAATTCATACATACATACATACATATTATCACGCCTGTTTCCCATTGGGGTAGGCAGAGACTATGGATTTCCACCTGCTACGATCCTGACACACCTCTTTCTAATTCAGTATCGATAAATGGTTGTCGCGCGATCCAGCATCTCGTTGTTTTCTTAGGACTCGGTTATGGACACGCGGCGCGTCTGGCGGTGCGTCGCGCTGGGCGTCACGCGGTCTTCTGTTACGAAGAAGCGGCACGTGAAGCGTGGCGGTGCCCGCGGTGTCACACACGCAAAGACAAACATATGGCGATATGCAGAGTGTTGTGCGGCACGTGCTCCTACAACCTTTCCTTGCGAAGCCACGGGTACCACCGCGACTGACACCGCGGGTGCCGCAGCCTTGGCTGCTGCGTGCGCCGCGTAAATTGTATAGTGTGTATATAAACAGGGCCGATATTTTGAGTAGCCCGCTACATTTGTAGTGATATCAATCAAAATTATTATCTGGGCTACGTTCAGTAATATCACCCGACGATGCACGGAGCGTAGTTTGGTCATTCGGTTACTCAGAGCGATCATACAAACAAACGTCCAAAGAACACTCCGTGCGTCGTCGGACGATATTACTGAACGCAGCCCTGACAAAAAAAAGTGAAAAAAGTTATCATACGATATTGTTGCTGTACGGTTGACCGCACGTCAGTGGGTAAACATTTGACATTGACAGCGCCTTTATTTCCTTAGCATTAAGGGTGGTTTTCTAATTCAAGTGTTACCACTGCCATGCAGTCGACTGTACGTATGATAACTTTTCACTTTTTTTGTTAGATCTGCGTTCAGTAATATCGCCCGACGACGCACGGAGCGTAGTTTGGTCATTCGGTTACTCAGAGCGATCATACAAACAAACGTCCAAAGAACACTCCGTGCGTCGTCGGACGATATTACTGAACGCAGCCCTGACAAAAAAAAGTGAAAAAAGTTATCATACGATATTGTTGCTGTACGGTAGACCGCACGTCAGTGGGTAACAGTTTGACATTGACAGCGCCTTTATTTCCTTAACAGTAAGGGTGGTTTTTTATTTCAAGTGTTACCACTGCCATGCAGTGGACTGTACGTATGATATGACCGATTTTTCACACTTTTATGTCAGGTAATAACTGATTGATATCGCTATAAATAAGCAAACTAGGAGATACTTCTACCAAATTTCTAATAAAATAACACTGCGAACTTGTCACCGTAGTTTTCGTATGAATGGTAAAATAAAATTAGCCCATTTTTTTACAAACTTTTATTAATAATCAAGGGATAACATTTTGAAAACAGTAACAAGGCCCAGCACGCAATGATGCAAATTTGTGCAAATTAACACTGCAACAACAACATAACATCACGCCTGTATTTCCCCGAAGGGGTAGGCAGAGGTGTAATATATTACGGATTGAAGATATGTAATGTACCCACCTATTCTGTAGAAATTGCTAATGATTTTACTACAATCTCTTTTTATGAAATAAAAGTTCATTTATTATTTATTATTAATAGTACACCCACATTGCAACTTTTGGAATACAATACACCACAGTGTACATGCTTCCATTGTATAGTATGCACCAAACTTTATGGCCGCTGCGCAAACGAGTTGCACGAGTTGTTGTTGTCGAACGAGTTGAGTTTGAGGGACATGCGGGTGTCAATCGAGGTGCGGGGCGCTAACTTCACAGCAGCCATAGACTGGTGCGCATTATACTCCATTGTACACGTTATTTGCGATGCGAATTCCTTTAAGCGGCCTACTCAAAGTACGGCCGGGGACATCTGTGCCGGAGGCCGGAGGATACAGTTTACTGTCAACTATATTTTTCCTTAAACAAGTATAAGTTGCACTGAAAAATAAAATATAACATTTATTGATATCACAAATTAAATAAGCAGACAACAGGGACTACAGGGAGACTCTTCCTGCCAATTTTCCAGACCAATTCACAACAGTAAATAGCCGTCCTCTAACAGAATTTTCTTAAAGCATACCCATTCATATTTTTGTCATCACTTTCTCCAATAAATGTAGAAAATTATTATACTTACATACTTAAATAGGTACCTCATTATTTCTCATTGCTTTTCTTGATGTAGGTAAGTACTAGAAAATCATAGTAAGCCTTATTTGCATTTCCATGAAAACATTGACCTTTCTTGTTATGATAAATGGTCTTAACTAGGTTTTTGCAAGGTTTGAGCATATTTGTCCGAGTTACTGAATATCTTCTTTTGTCTTCCTACTTGAATCTATAACAAAACAATGGTGATTCTTTAGTAAAATATGAGTGTCAATAGTGGTTTTATTTGGAAAGTTATTAACTTGTTTCACAGTGATTTAGCATAGCATACTACTTACATTTAGTGGTAATCCCCAAAATTTGTAGACCAAATCTTCTTACATTACGTTCACTGCATGTTGTCTTTCCAAAAATGCAATAAAATGAAAATTCTTCGCCACACAACTTGTGAATTGTTTTACATTAACTTGATATTTTTCACGTCGCCGAAACCTCCATAACAAAATTATATTAGCTGCACAAACGAAAACATCCATATTCACGTAATTTCAATGATTTTTAAAGTAATAAGTAAACAAAACAAACATAGCTGAAAATAACCTAAAATTACATTTGACGTTTCCTAGTATGGTTTAGTGTTGTTAAACTAGGGGTCGCGTAGGTTTAATTTTAGTGCCGTACTTAAACCAAATTATGAGATAAACCTGCTTTTGTAATAAGAAATTTACCAAAACCATGGTTTATAATTTTAAACCACCTTAGTCCACGTTTTGTAATAAGGGGGTAAGAGTCCTCCTTAGATGAAATTAAAAATCGCCCCCAAGCCTTTATACAACGCCCCCATTTTTTTTCTGGGTCACTTACCGCCCCCCTTTAGGCCTGCAGCGCCTACAAGGGGGCGTTAACACTCACTTTGGGAAAGGCTGGGCTATACAGTCGGTGATGACCACGCATTTCTGATACACGTTGTATATCTCGTACGGACGAGAGAAAGGATTAAGTGATACTTCTGTTATATATTTATGTTGTGATACACACATTGCCGTTGCAAGGCCAAGCTAAAGTTTCGATAGAGTAGTTATTGCAAAACCGTTATTAATGTGTTTATACTATATGTAGGTATCTAATGATATTAGTATTACACTTTAATACACAGAAAACGACTTTTTTAAGTAGTTATGGCAGTCTAGTTCCACTACAAAGTCTTTGAGTGCCACATACAAAATATCGCAGTGTCTCAAGACAAATCTTTGACCAGTGTGTGTTGCCATGCCAGTAATTACTTACGGCACTGAAACGTGGTCGCTCACAATGGGCCTGATGAGAAGGCTCAAAGTCACTCAAAGCGCAATGGAGAGGGCTATGCTCGGAGTGTCCCTGCGTGATTGAATCAGAAATGAGGAGATTCGCAGGACAACGAAGGTAACCGGTGGGCGGGGCACTTTGCTTGCAGAACGTATGGCCGATGGGGCAGAAAAGTTCTGGAGTGGTAACCGCGTACTGGAAGGCACAGCGTGGGTAGGCCCCCCTCAAGGTGGACCGACGACCTGGTGAAGGTCGCGTGAATCCGCTATATACGGAAAGCGCAGGACCGGTCGTTGTGGCGATGTTTGGGGGAGGCCTATGTCCAGCAGTCGACGTAGTACACACATAAACACTCACCATACGAGGCTTCGGGCTTTACCACTATTATTAGCTGAATTACAATTTATTATTTAATCTATGCTGTAGCCTGAAACTTAGTTTTACTTACCTTACTCAGCTGCACTTACTTATAACCACCTCCTGATGCAATCAATGTAACTCCCTGTTGATTTAATTAATGATAGCGCTGGTACCCATAACACAAGTTAAATCTTACCTACATTGGGTACCAAAGTTCAAACAAACACTTCATACCGAGAAATTGTATAACTACTATTTGTAAGTGTTTACTGTACACCATTTATGTGAAATACAAATTTATTTATTTATTTAGTGGCATATTTTGTCTTTTTGAAAATAAATTCTTTAAACCGAAAGGTTGCTAACTGGACCCTATTACTCTCGATACGTTGTCCGTCCGTCTGTCTGTCACAGGCCTGTATCTTTGTAACGATAATAGATAACAAGTTGAAATTTTCACAGAATATGTGTAACTAATAAGTGTCTATCACGACAATTACTAAACATGAAAAAAGTCTAAAACCAAAGACGGTCCCCAGTCCCCATACAAGAAACCTCGAAAAACATGCATTTTTTCAACGTTTTTGTTCCTGCTCTATCTTCAAAACGGTTATACATACCAGCATCAAACTTGGTCTGATTATAGTGCATACTATGTAGTTTAGCAACAAATACTAAAAATAGGGCAAACATAAACGTATGTGGTGGTACCTGCGTAAGAAAGAGATTTAAAAAATCATATTTCGCGCACGATGCGTTGATGTATTTTTATGAACTCACGTAAATTAAATCAGTTTCTATGGGGTATCAGGTCGATGGGTGGTATGGAACCCTTACTGCGCAGTCTTACTGACCCTTACTGAGTCTGACTCGCACTTTTCCGGTTTTTTTATGTATGTCACAGAAAATTTGTTTAAACAAAATGGATAGACGTTATGTATAATTGATAAATTATTTACTTCATGTAGATATTATTCATAATAGCTAGTTGGAGTTGGTCAAAGTAATAAACCTGGTCCCAGTCGCTAATAATTTGAAATGTGTCACAACACTTTTGGAAAATGTCAAAAACGCCATTATAGTGTGCCGCGGGTATAGTAGTAAAGTAAGTAATTATTTCATCGTAGACTGACACCCACAAAAATAATGAATACTGCGACGTTTTCTTGACAACTACACTCCGTCCGAGTTAAATTGTAGGATCTTGATCATTACACATGGTCATTACACATATTTTTTGTCAGTGCTTAACCTTCCATTAAACCAAAGCGGATTCCAAGCAATTCTGCAATACATAATCTTGAAACCGTACTCAAATAAATCTTAATGCATTTCCGGGTGACTTGATCATTACTTTTTTTTTTGTAAACCGCAAAATAATCTTAATTATGAATACGATCTAGCTCCTCGGAACGAGGAACCCGGAATTATTGATGGACATCTAAAAAACATAATAATTTGGGCTACTGACTTCCTGGTACTCTTAAAATAAATGTGATAGATCAACCGCAGTCATTTTATTGTATGATCTTCTTATTGAGCCCGTTAATATTATATCCACTGCAGAACGCCGACACCTCCTAATCATGCATATTATAGTTATTATTATTAATAATTAGTAAGGGTAGGCACGTCTACATCATCCTCCGAGCCTTTTCCCAATTATATTTGGGTCGGCTTCCAGTCTAGCCAGATGCGGCTGAACATCAGTATTTTACACGGAGCGACTGCCATCAGACCCCCGCAACCCAGTTACTGGGTAATACTGACATTCGGAGGTTAGACCAGTTGTCAGACTTTCAGGCTTCTGACTACCCGTAACGACTGCCATAGATATTCGTATGACAGCCGGGACCGACAGCTTAACGTGCTCTCCGAGGCACGGAGGGGTCTCGATGTGTAACGAAACGGTCACCCATCCACAGACTGACCGCGGCAAGTGCAGCTTAACCTTGCAGATCGTACAATCCGCGCAGTCGTTGCATCGCTACGAGCCCCTCACAGGCATATCTACAACATGTAACAAAAACCCTGTTGTTCCTGTGAGGTACGTTTTCAGAATCGATATTCACACGTAAGGACACAACTCATTTGGAAAAACTCTTCAATAAAAATAATCAAATTAAATATTAAATCATTATTAAAAATGTCCCAAAAATATTTATTTATTTATTATTGATATCACTTTCAATTCACAATTAATAATTAACTTCTTAGGTTTTCGCGATCACTACACATTATAATAAAACAAAGTTTAACCGGATTAAATCGCGTATATTATTTAAATTGGTTTCCCTGACGTTTCGAAAGCTTTGCAGCATTACTGCGTGCATCGAAACGATTTTAATTAATAATATTGTACGGTAGATTAAAATATTTTTTTAGAAATATTTGTAAAGACGCTTGTCATCTTAGTCTACCTGCGACCACGAAATGCTGCATAGCTTTCGAAACGTCAGGGAAACCAATTTAAATAATATACGCGATTTAATCCGGTTAAACTTTGTTTTATTATAATTAATAATTAATTTAATCAAATCTTAATTTTCGAAAAGTAAAGTAACGGCTTTTGCTCCACGTAAACTATGAACGTTAAATCCACCCAATACCATAATAACTAGTACATGACCCGCTCCTTCAAGCCGAGCGGATCCTGGATCGAAGCCAAGAAGTCATGGAATAACAAAAAGACGTATAATCAATAGAGTTCACAGCAGTTCACTTTTGACCATCAACAGCATTGGTATTTTGTCAAAATTCTGCGGAAGAAGGTTGTTTTGTTTCGTTATTTTAATCCTTGCGGTAGAATCTCTTTGCCGATCAGAGCTTGCCTTTTGCAAATCGCCAAGTAAGGGCAGGAAAGATGACAAACTTTAATTGCCAAATAACTAGGCTTAGAGGTCGCACGCGGAGTGAAGCAATTTCAAGTTGGCCTTAAAAGGCTACGTTCGTACATTATTTGTGCGTATAATTTACGTGTATCTTACGGACACACAACTTTGTGCAAAACTTTGAATAAATCTGGATATCACGAGTCTAAATAATTTAAGTTTCCAAAGTACAGAAATCTCATTGAAATGTTACAACATGAGTTTTCAAACAGAATTGATGCAAAATCATATATAAACCTGTCCCACGGCTCGACAAAGGTCTCCCCATAGTCTAAAATACCTCTCGATCCACCTTTAGAATTCTAGAAACCTGTCAATCTAACCCCCTTCTTTCTTCTTTACAGAAACCAAAGAATTCAAAATGTCTGCCGTGAAGATAATGCCAGAGGATACTACCTCATCTTCTTCAATGAGGTCGGAGGATAGTGATTCTACTCCTAACAGCGCTACAGACTCGCAAAACAGTCTCTTTAAGACCACAGATAATACTTGCGCTGAAAACTGTTTGGATGTCAAGATGGAATGCGAGGGGGAGCAGAAAAAGGGTGTATGTTGCAGTAAGTGACTTTTATTCTATACAAACAAACATCTTATCACGCCTTTCTCCCATTTGGGTAGGCAGAGATGGATTTCCACAATTCCATCACCTGCACACATCTCTTTCGCTACATCCACATTCATTAACCTTGTCATGCATGCTCGTTGGCTTAGAGTTCTCTTGACCTGGCCTTTTTTTGAGAACTTCCGCGGTTTGATTGCGGTACGTACGCCGAGGTCATCAGTCGCCCACCCTCCTATCCACTTTCGCTTGGTATACTTGTTTCTTCAGTCTCCTATCGTCCATCCTCACTACATGCCCAAACCATCTTACCACACCTTTCTCAATCTTTGGCGCTACATCCCACTAATATTCTCAATCCAATCTTTGTGAAGATGTGTTGGTGTTTGTTACTCTATCACACAAAACGACTGTATGGATTTCGATAAACGCACACATATAAATCATGTTTAACAAAGAATTCGACGTAGAGCACGCGTAAGAGAAGCCGCGGGTATTAGCTAGTAATATCAGCACCAGCCTGCAATTCTTGTCACACTGCTAAGCAAAGATTCCTTCTCATATATCTAGAGAAGCAACTTTTAAGTAGTAGTAGAGCTCCTTTGTGAAAGAGCTAGTCCGGGGAAGTACTACCACCGTACCTACTTCTCCGCCAAATAGTGATGCTTGCATTGCATTGCTGTGTTGCGGTCTGAAGGGTACGGGTGCCGGTGAAATTACAATCACATGAGACTTTCCATCTTCATGTTTAGTTTGGCGAACCGACTTGCGGTGATTTAGGCAACAGCCTAGGTGGCATTGCAGTTGTTATGGGCAAAGGTAACCGCTTAGCTTAACCCCCCTTAAACATAACTCAGGAGGGCCTTTAGTTCGTTTCGCCATCCCATACTATAAAAAAAAACCAGCAACCAGGAAAGCGCAGCACCAGTCAATGTGGCGATGCTTGGGGGAGGCCTATGTCCAGCAGTGGTTTTTCGGCTGAAATATTGATGATAAATAAAATAAATAAATATCTTTGGGACATTTTTTTACGCAGCATCATCTAGTCCCAAACTAAGCAGAGCTTGTGCTATGGGTACTAGACAATGGATACCTATTATAATACTTATATACGTATTTTTTTTAAATTATAGAGAAGCAACGAGTATTGCTCACTTTGCGTGTTGATCTTCTTCTTCTCCGTGTCTATGGTATTCATATACTGTTGCTGGCCCAGAAATTGGCCACTTGGCGTTGTCTATGGCATTGTTCAGATCGTTCAATGTGCAGGTTTAAGGGCAAAGAGAGCAAGATAACAGATGTGGCACCTGTGTCCGTTTTGTTTATGTAGCCCCATTTGCTAATGTTGAGCTTGCGCCTGCCTACCTGGGTTTGCAGACAGTTTAGGTACTTCTGTATAGGCCAGGGGAAATTTTGACCTGCAGGGAGCTTCTCAGCGGGTTGGAAGTAAGTTTTCCAACCACAGTTTTTGACGGACCTCAACTTGTCAACTTTGTAGGGCCTCTGTCGATTCAAGAAAATTGTGGCGGCTCTTTATTGCGTGTTGGTGATTTCCACGAAGAAAAGGTGATTTCAGATAAGTCTAGGTTTTCTCACGATTTTTTCCTTTATCTTACCTCAGTGATATATTTAATTAAGTTAAAAAGAAACTCACCGACATACATACGTACATATACATACTACATGAACCCTGAAAACATTATACTCCTTTTTTTGGGCATCCGTGTAAAAAATAACTAATCATAGGTATTGAAAAATCCACAATTTGATGCAATTATGCAGTTACGTAAATACGGGCGGCGGGCTACCTAATTTTATCCTACAGACAGAATGACCCAATCAGCTTTATGATGCCATAATTCTTTCCTTCCCAATCGGAATAAATTAAACTGGAATTGTTGATTAATTAATTTGTATTTCTTTAATAAGATTAGTCGAATTAATGTCACATAAACGTGAAATAAAATGATCTAATTGCATTTAAATCTAGTAATTTGCTAGTAGTTGATATAATCCGGAGAAGAACCGGAGTGACTGACATAGCTTGTAGGATCAGTAAGCTGAAGTGGCAGTGGGCTGGCCATGTCTATCGAAGGACCGATGGCCGTTGGAGCAGACGAGTCCTTGAGTGGAGACTGCAAATCAGCAAACGCAAACCCCAGCCACGTGACCAAAGACCAGGACCAGGTCACCCCAAAGATTTAAATTGTGGAAAGAAAAAATCCCTCACGAGCAGGATTCGAACCTGCGACTCCTGGCTCAGTACGCCAGTGCTGTCCAGTAGCTTAGTGGCTAAATCACTGGCGGACTGAGCCAGGAGTCGCAGGTTCGAATCCTGCTCGTGAGCGATTTTTTCTTTCCACAAATTATATCTTTACATTTCGCTTGGTATGCGTAAATGCGTTAAAAATAATAAAATTGTATAATTTATTTAAATACTAAACGCCTGTCAGCCCATATTCAGCAATGAAGATACCATACCGAACCATAAACTCCAAACTTCCTCATTCCATCTTCGGCAGTCAATAGACAAACTTATTCTATTTTTAATCAGTGTGTTGACAAAGGCATCGTACGCATTCAGCCTAGTTACGATCTCGCTTGACAATGAATGTCCTAGGACTACAAATACATAAATAGTATTACATCATGTTTTGCATACTAAAAAATATAGTGGGGAGCGAATCGTGGCTAATATTTTGGGTTCCGTAGCTGTGTGCCGTTGGGTTTGGGACGTTTGGGTAAATATGACTACAATGTACAGATAAGTAATTTAGATCTAGTCTTAAGATACCAGTATCCTATTCTCAATGGTTTGGCTGGGGAAGTCAATGGCATTCATTCTGTATGATATATGCAGTTGCATCTGGTTTTTGAAAAAGCTATAGATTAGTCCAAAAATGTTTATCCAGCTGATAATAAACAATATCATGAATAATTCTATGCCACTGCCACAGATAAATTCTCAGAGCAATGACTAAACAGTGAATTAAATTATATTCATGCGCTTTGTACATACATCAACGTTTTTAAGACTGTAGGTAATGTATTTTTTGTTATTTAAAGCAAAAAGCCATTGGTAAATTTTCATAATCATTCCTTGTGTCCTATGTGAGCTGTTTCGTGTTTATTAAAGTACTAACCATTTCCCTCCGATGATAAAAATATTTTTGAGGAAACTACAATTTTATTTTCGCACTGAACCCTAACTCCCCAAAATTCACAAACACTACAGTTCTAAATCTAATTTTTATTCAAATATATTCCTTTACACAACCGTAAAAGAATACACATACACACATAGCATAAAAAACTGCTTTACATAATGAAAATATAAGTTTGTAATCTCTGTTTTTTAGGGTTCCGTACACGAAGGGTGCCAAACGGGACCCTATTACTCTCGCTACGCTGTCCGTCCGTCCGTCCGTCCGTCCGTCCGTCCGTCTGTCCATCCGTCGGTCTGTCACAGGGCTGTATCTTTTGAACGGTAATAGGTAACTGGTTGAAATTTTCTGAGAATATGTTTTGCTATGACTACTATCACGACAAATACAAATACTAAAAATAATAAAAAAGTCTAAAACCAAAGGGGAATCAAACCATACAAGAATCCTCGAAAAACATGCATTTTTTACAACGTTTTTGTTCCTGCTCTATCTTCAAAACGGTAAATACATACCAGGCTCACACTTGGTTTGATTATAGTGCTTACTATGTAGTTTAGCAATCATTACAGCCGAAAGACGTCCACTACTGGACATAGGCCTCCCCCAATTAAGGGGGGGATATGCCATAATCGCCACGCTTGGCAGGCGGGTTGGCGATCGCAGTTGGTTGGTTAAATACTCAGAGAACGCTGCTGCCCATCCTCTGGTGAATCCCTTAGTCGCCTTTTACGACACCCATGAGAAGAGATAAGGGTGGTGCTATTCTTTAAGTCCGGCACTAAATACAATATATATATATAGCAATAAATACTAAAAATAGGGCAAACATAGATATATGTGGTGGTACACACGGCTACACATCAAGCTGTACTATTCCAGTATAAGCTGACCTCGCATTGTATAGGTTTTCCTTACAACGCGAGGTTAGCCTTTACTGGATGTACAGCTTGATGTGTAGCCGTGTGTACCTGCGTAAGAAAGAGTTGAAAAAATTCATATTTCACGCACGGTGGGTTGATTTGTTTTGATGAACTCTCGTAAATTAAATCAATTTCTATGGAGTATCAGGTGGTACGGAACCCTTACTAAGTGACTCTGACTCACACTTTGCCGGTTTTTTATGCAATTCGTCAAAAATAATTATTAAATGTTAACAATTTCACACGATTACGCCATTACACCGAGGATCTTCCGGAAGTTGACCAGGGCGAGATTGGGGCGGCCCTCGAGCAGCTTAAGAACAACAAAGCTCCGGGCGATGACGGCATTACTACTGAACCCCTAAAAGCAGGCGGCGCTCCGGTCCTGAAGGAGCTACAGAGTCTGTTTAATTCCGTCATCCAACAAGGCTCTACACCGGAGGCATGGAGCGGGAGTGCGGTGGTACTGTTCTTCAAAAAAGGGGATAAAACCCTTCTGAAGAACTACAGACCCATCTCACTCCTGAGTCATGTGTACAAGCTGTTCTCGAGGGTCATCACGAATCGTCTCGCCGGAAGACTCGACGAATTCCAGCCACCAGAGCAAGCTGGGTTTCGAAAAGGCTACAGCACCGTAGACCACATCCATACTGTTCGGCAGATCATACAGAAGACTGAAGAGTACAATCAGCCGCTGTGTATGGCATTCGTGGACTACGAGAAGGCCTTCGACTCTATCGAAACTTGGGCAGTTCTGGATGCTCTTCAGCGATGTCACATTGATGAGCGGTATATAGAGATGCTGAGATGCCTGTACAACGCTGCCACCATGACTGTTCAGCTCCAGGACCAAAAGACGAAGCCAATCCAACTGCGCAGAGGGGTGAGACAAGGGGATGTAATATCCCCGAAATTGTTCACTAACGCGTTGGAGGACGTCTTCAAGACGCTGGACTGGACTGGACAGGGTATCAACGTTAACGGCGAGAACATCTCGCCTCACATCTCCGTTTTGCCGATGACATCGTTGTAATGGCTGAGTCGCTGGAACAACTGGGCGAAATGCTGCACAGCTTAAACGGAGCCTCTCGACGTGTCGGTCTCGGCATGAATCTGGACAAGACTAAAGTGATGTTCAATATGCATGTCATGCCGAGGCCAATATTCGTCGAAGGGTCGGCACTCGAAGTTGTAACGGAATACGTCTACCTAGGGCAGGCAATTCAGCTTGGGGTGCTGGCCAGAAAACCTCCACGTGTGTCTGACGGCTGCTTGTCCTTCTGGACACGTCTAGAGGGATCGGCAGTTGTTGGGCCGGTGCACCCTGGGCACGGGCAATAAGTCTCCTTTGGACCGGGGGACCTTATTGCCCGTGGCGAATATTCTGGCACGGGAGGGGCCCGACGTGGGCCAGTGGTAGGTTGCTCCGCGTGTCCCTCTGAGAAAGCAGAGGGCACTGTGGAGGAGCAGGGGCAGGCCCGGTGTGCACTCACCCTGCCACTGGGCAGGCAGCGGGGGGACTGTCCTTCCCTGCCCCCGTCGGTCTCGTAATCCCAGGAGTGCCTGCTGAGTAGTGTACTCGCGCCTCTTGGGACCGAGGGTCTTGGCTTTACCGCCCAGACCGCGAGGAAGAACACCTCTATAAAAATTACAGGAGGATGGGCCTGCGAGCAGCAGACTCGGGGTAGTCTGCTGCCCGACCAGCAGCTGGCTTAGCTGGCGTAGTTGGCGCAGTTGGCGTAGCTGGTAAAGGCCCGTAAGGTGAGGTGGCGTGCAGTGTTCCGTGTGCGCCACAGAGGAGGGTGCGGCCGTCGTTAGGCTGCACGGGGAGAAGGGGCTCGCCTGCTTGTGGCGAGCCGGGACCTGTCGGGGGTGGTTGTGTGAATACTCACGGGTTCCCACGCCCCCGGCTAAGGTAGTTGAAGGAACACCGTGGTGGTTTTAGTCGGTAAGAGTCCGACACTGGCTCCGCCTACCCCGGGCGGAGTGCGTCCATGAGGATTTCCCCACGGAAAAAAAAAAAAAAAAAAAAAAAATGGCAATTCAGCTTGGTAGACACAACTTCGAGAAAGAAGCCAGCAGAAGGATCCGTCTGGGCTGGGCAGCATTTGGCAAACTTTGCCGAGTCTTCTCGTCGCCTATACCGCAAAGTTTGTAGACAAAGGTCTTCAACCATTGCGTCCTGCCAGTCATGACTTACGGTGCCGAGACGTGGACACTGACAGTTGGGCTAGTCCACAAATTTAAAGTCGCTCAGCGAGCTATGGAGCGAGCTATGCTTGGAGTTTCTTTGAAGGATAAAATCCGCAACGAGATTATCCGGAGAAGAACCGGAGTGACCGACATAGCTTGTAGGATCAGTAAGCTGAAGTGGCAGTGGGCTGGCCATGTCTGTCGAAGGACCGATGGCCGTTGGAGCAGACGAGTCCTTGAGTGGAGACCGCGTATCGGCAAACGCAGCGTAGGGCGCCCCCCTGCCAGGTGGACCGACGACCTAAAGAACGTGGCTGGGGGGGACTGGATGCGGAAGGCAGAGGACCGAGCGTTGTGGCGCAACTTGGGAGAGGCCTATGTCCAGCAGTGGACTGCGATAGGCTGAGTTGATGAACAATTTCACACACTCAATAACATTTTGTAACCTAATTACATGTGAAGAACCAGTAATTATATTTTATCAGTAGTTATTTGAATAAAGAGACGTGCCAAGATTGTTTACTAAATAAGACAAGAGAGAAAAAACAGAATATAATGCTGTTTAGATTATATCTTCATTTTAGGCGTTATGACGTAATTACTGTGACGTATTCGATCACTTAGTAGGATATTGAGGTCAGGATACTATAAATCTGAATTGATTAGTCGTTAAGGAAAACGACTGTCGTCTAGGCTTGAAATTGGATGGGTGGCATTAACATATAATGAATGAGATAATAATCAGCTGTTGTAAATTGATGACCAATATAATTGATTTGCAACCTTGAACTCAAATAGGTTTTTGGTTCTGGTAGGTTAAGCTGCATTTGCCGAGGTCAGGCCATGGATTGGTTATCGTTTCTTACACATCGAAACCCCTCTGTGAGATTGAAAGCAAGTGAAACAGTCGGCCCCGATTACGTATGAGACTTTTCATATGACCATCATCATCATCATTTCAGCCGAAAGACGTCCACTTCTGGAAATAGGCCTCCCCCAAGCATCGCCACAGCGACCAGTCCTGCGCTTTCCGAGTCCAGTGGATTCCCGCGACCTTCACCAGGTCGTCAGTCCAACCTGTGGGGGGCCTACCCACGTTTGCCTTCCAGTACGCGGTTGCCACTCCAGAACTTTACTGCCCCATCGGCCATCCGTTCTGCGAGCAATGTGCCCCGCCCACTGCCACTTAAGTTTGGCAATTCTTCGGGCTATGTCGGTTACTTTCGTTATCCTGCGAATCTCCTAATTTCTGATTCGATCACGCGGGAACACTTCGAGCATAGCCCTCTCCATTGCCTTTTGAGTGTCTTTGAGTCTCCTTATCAGACCATTCATTCGTACATTCTTCTTAAATTACCATTTAGGCAATATGGCTATTCCCAATCGGCTTGACCCTCTAGCCTTGCGAAGAGACGTTGCATCTCTATGTATCCTCTATCGGGCACAGTAGCGTAGCTATGTAACCAAGGGCCCCGGGCCAAAAAGTTAAAAGTGGAACATTCTTTATTCAACGAGCATAATATATAAGTTTTTCGAACGTCGTTCATGGCCTTGAGCTTGAGGGCCTCGGGGCACTGCCCCGCCTAGCCCTACGGCAGCTACGCCACTGATCGGGAATGCTCCGAGGAATTGTTCGACCTTATACCAGCCGCTGACTTCCACCATCGTACCACCCGCCATAAATCTAAATTATTTCGCCATCTTGATGGTTGGCGGTCAACTACTGTACGCCTTACATTCAATTTTTTGTCTCGTACAGAAAAACTATGGAACCAACTTCCGTCAGTGGTTTTTCCGAGCAACAAAGACATGAGAGCCTTCAAGATAAGAACATGATATAAGTCTTTTTAAAAGGTCAGCAACGCATTTTTTTATAGTATAGGATGGCGAAATGAGCTAAAGGCCCACCTGATGTTAAGCGGTTACCTTTGCCCATAACAACTTCAATACCACCTAGGCTGTTGCCTAAATGGTACCGCAAGTCGGTTTGCCAAACTGAGACATGAAAATGGAAAGTCTCATGTGATTGTAATTTCACCAGCTCCTACGGGAGCCCTTCAGACCGAAACACAGCAATGCAAGCATCACTATTTGGCGGAGAAGTAGGTACGGTGGTAGTACTTCCCCGGACGAGCTCTTTCACAAAGGAGCTCTACTACTACTAAATCGGTGACTCCATTAGTGTTACTGGATGTCCATAGGCAATCACCGCCAATTGTTTACCATGATGAACCAGCAGATGACCCGCATGCTCGATTGCCCCCTCTATTATAAAACAGTTGTTATGGGCAAAAGTAACCGAAGGATAGAAATTGTGGAAAGAACAATTCGCTCAAGATCAGTCGAACCTGCGACTCCTGGCTCGGTACGCCAGTGCTTTATCAGCTAAGCTACTCTGCTCGTGGTATCGAATTTACCGTCCACTTTGAATCTGTTTTTGAGTGACGTCAGCTAGGTACATCTTATTAAGAAACAGACCACGTTCCCTAGCCGACCTTTTTTTTTGTTTTTCTTTCCTCAATTTACTTATATCTTTAGATTCCACTCCGCCTGCGTTAAAATAATAAATAATTAAAAAAATACCGCTTAGCATCAGGTGGGCCTTAGCTCGTCTCGCCATTCTACACTGTGAATTTTCATTGGTTTTGGAAACGAAAAGGGGTCATTGTACTCATCATGATTTTTTTTCGCGGGTTAATGGTTGGTCCTATAGTAAAAGTTGTTCATAATGATGAGTACAATTACCCCTTTTCGTTGCCAAAACCAACGAAAATTCTTTGTGTTTAATCATAAAAAACTTTACTTTACCCGAGCCGGGTATTGAACTTATACTACAATGTTTAGAAGACGTTTTACCGGCTACCGTGAATTCTAATTATGTACACACGGCTACACATCATGCTGTACATTTCCAGTATAAGCTGACCTCGCATTGTATAGGTTTTCCTTACAACGCGAGGTCAGCCTTTACTGGTTATGTACAGCTTGATGTGTAGCCGTGTGTACATGGTGTAACAAAGATTCTTATTGGGTTGGCGGGAAAATTCGGAAAGATCGTGTTGTGGATTTTGTATTATTTTCCTAAATTTGTGTTTCTTCGAGTGTTAATGTGTAATAATGGTGGATTATTAAATGTTAAGTGCTCGTTAACGTGTACAAGTGTGGGTAAATGGTACAAAGTTGAAAAACGTGACTTTCGTATTTTCTCATCATCCGCTCAAAAACCTGGTAAAGTTTCCATCACTTTACTGGGGTGAGTAAACTAAAGACTTGGCTGGAGGGTCTAAGCAACCAGGCCATAAAACTACTCACATATAACAAATAAATGACTTGGCTTAAAGGTCTTAGCAACCAGGCCATAATAATTAAAAAAAAAAAAAAAAAAAAAGATTCTTATTCATAATCATTGCTATGATGACCTCGCCGGGCTATGGAACGCCCAGTGAATTATAGATTATACAGATGTATCTCTTTAATAATATGATTTATTTTCATTCAAATAATATTTGAGGGTGTGTCTGTAAATTTGTGTCCCTAGTGAGCACGTTTTTTATGGTATGGAATCTTCGATCAAATAATACATAGATGCACGATCGCCGTTCGAAAAACGTCGCCATCAAAACCGTGCAATAATCTGTCGCGTGCACAGTTTCGCTCTCAGGCGCTTCGATCACGACTATTCACGACCGCGCTAGCAGTGTAACGTTTCTCGATGGTAAAGTGTGTAGTAAAAAATGCAAAAACTATACTTCTAATGTGCAAACAAAGGATAGAGTGCTGTACTCGGACGAATAAAAAATGGCGGACGGAATCTAGCTAAGAAAAGATTAAAGTAGGTACTTCGTTTTTTCCTAAACCCACTACAATTTCGACAGAACTTTAACACACCATCGCGTATACTTCATCGCGGAGACGTTTTTTGGGTTTGATATCGTACAAGAACGTGCATCCATAGTATATTTGATCGAAGTATGGGATGGCGATACGACCTAAAGGCCCTGCCCATAACAACTGCAATACCACGTAGGCTGTTCCCTATTAATGGTACCGCTAGTCGGTTCAATATTGTATTTAAAAAAGTATGTTATGTTAAAGATAGAATAATCTGCAATTTCCCTTGATATTTGAATTAATTAGAATGTATCACATTTTCACGGCTCCATCAAGTTCATATGGTTGTGGGACCAGTTGCTTTAACAAATACAGCTATTGATTACAAGTTACTTGACTTTTTAAATGAACTTCATGCCATCAAGGCTTTAACCACACCTCGGACACTCAATACAATATGAATGCTAGCGTCCCGCCACCTTCATACGCAAACATACGTCTGTATACGAACGCACACTCATGTATAGGTTAGGATCACATAAATAGATAGATAGAATGGTTGTGATCACAATTTTACTTGCGATTCATGCGTGGCAACTTTTGAACAAACTACGCCTCCCATATTAGTTGTGCATGAAGAATTAAATATATAAATTATTAAATGAATGATTTTTATTTGATTTATTCCTTTTACTCAAACTACAGCTATAGGTACGTACAAACTCAAAATAAACGTAAATAACAGACAGGCAAGATATTAAAAACCGATTATTATCTTTACGAAATAAGTAAAGAACAAACCGGAACAGAACATTAAGAAACAAAAAGATGGTTCCGCGTGTTTTTTAACTAATTAATGTAGAGGTTTTTTGATCTCAGGGTCGAATCTTTTCATTTGCCAAGCTTGTGATCATGGCAATGCAACAATGATCCAAAAGGTGACGTAATATCAATCAACTCAGTCTATCGCAGTCCACTGCTGGATATAGGCCTCCCCAAGCTGTGCCACAACACTCGGTCCTCTGTCTTCCGCATCCAGTCCCCCTAGTACCTTCTTAAGGTCGTCGGTCCACCTGGCTGGACCTTCGCCAATCACTCGAGGCATATAAAGTCAATATGTATATTAAATAAAGCTGGGTTCAATATTGGCGCATATTGTTTGGCCAGTGTTGGCATACAGTGTTGGCCGAATGAGTATGGGTGTTGTTACACCAATCGATCGATCGTCGATCGATGGCATCGACCGATGGTAGAATCGATTAGTCGACGTCGATCGACAGTTGCTACTACACCAAACTGATGTGCTCGCTCGGTCGAGTTATATCGATTTATAATCAATCGAGAATCGATCGAGCAATGATCAACGATCGATCGATAACAGAAGAATAGAACGATGATGATGTATATTTGGTTGTTATATTATTGTGTATTTTCTAAATTAATGTATTTACTTAATAATTTTGATTTATTGAATCAAGTAACTGAAGTGATTATGTTTCAAACACAATGTAAAAATTGTTTCTGAATAAATTGAAATGAAAAGGTTATACGTACTGGTGGATAGCTCACCGTATAGGGTGTTTTTCTACATCAACCGATCGACGCCGATCCATTATCGATTGATGGTCGATCTATACCGTCAATCAATTATTGATCAACTGACGATTCATCGTCGATCGATCAATGTTTTATCGACCGGTAACCATCAAACAGCCGAAGCTACCATGCCAATCAATCGATGGCATCGATCGACAGTCAATCGATTGGTGTGGTAACACCCTTATGGCGAATATTGTACATAATGTAATTATTGGTGTAAATTGATGACGCCAGTATGGGCATAGAGTAAGGATGCAAAACTCTTTATATTGTGGTATGGGCGTATGTTGTTGGCGCAATATTTAGCAACACCCATTTTCGTGGCAGCGAACCCTGAAGTCGAAGTGATTGTTTTACATGCAGTATTTTCCTTTGGATACTTTTGTAACCTGCAGTATATGCAAGGTTGTTGAACACAATAATATGCAAAAAAAAGTAAGTAGGCGGGATTATGAAATTTATTTGTTCTTGCATGATAACCTTGAAAGCTGTTCCTCTATGTATACAACCTTATTCTTAGTTTATACTAAACCTCTTAAGGGGTCATTGTACTCATTATTATGAACAACTTTTATTATTAGCACAGAATATTATATAAGACCAACCCTGAAATCCGAAAAATACCAGCAGACAAGTCAGTCAGTCAGTCAGCAGCAGTTGTCAATTTATGTGAACACTAATGTAGACAAGCTGATTTTCTTTGAATGATGATGAGTACAATGACCCCTTAATGGGAATGTGGCAGCCAAATAGCGACTCCATCAGTAGAAAAAAATATTACTCGCTGAATACAACATTTATCGAAAATTTGTTTTTAACAATTGAAGTACATGTACTGTAGTTTAATCAGAAACTATTAACTCTGTAAAATATACTTCGCTGTAGTTGTAGATAGAAAAAAATATATGCCAAAAGTGGTGCGGATACCCACTTTTTCTATCTACAACTACAGCGAAGCATAATTTACAGATTTACGGCCAAAATTAATATCCAATCTATCCACAATTTACCCTACTAGAGATAGAAATTTGACATATTTTGTATGGAGCTTATGTCAAATTCCTATCTCTAGTAGGGCAAATCGTGGATAGATAGGATATTAATTTTGGCCGTTAATAGTTTCTGATTAAACTACAGTACCTATACTACAATCTTTAGAAACAAATATTCGATAAATGATGTATTCAGCAAGTAATAATTTTTTTACTGATGGGGGCGCCACTTGGGTACTACATTAAGAGGTTTTCAGTTATTTTAAAAAGTAATTAACAATACCAAAAAACCCGACTGCGTGTAAATATAACTGAAAAGATGTAAACAAGACTTGTGTAGGTATATCTGAAAGTATCAAATCGACACGCAGGCGGAGGCTACGTATGTTTTTGGTCATTAATTACATAAGTAGTTCATTTTTTGTTGACGTAATATGGCTCCAAAAAGCGGCCATTTTGATTTTTATAATTTTCATATACCCAGTGTCACTCTCACAATTAAGACGAATCTAACGACACCTCTCAAGCAAAAATCCATCAAGCCGTTTAGGCCACAGAGCGTGCCAAAGAAATATACATACATACATACATACATGCATACATACATACATACACTCGAAAAACATAACCCTCCTTCTGGCGCAGTCGGGTAAAAACAGGTTGTAATTACTGTACTCTGTGGTCAGTATTATTTAAATATTTAAATTTATATAAAGTTCTAACCATATGCGTGCAAGAATTTGACTCCATAAAGATGAACCAATATTTTATCAAGCAACTAGGTAGCTGAACATACACGTACTTACAAAATGGAGTGCAGCCAACCCATTTATCACTTGGATGGCAATTCCTTGTCACGAAATACGAACGTAATGACTTGAATTTAAACTGCATCATTACAAAATATCCCTTGAACTTCTGGGCCTGTTACATTCACCTTTTCATCTAAACACAGTTAAACAACATTCGTTTTTAGGGTTCCGTACCCTTCGGGCCAAACGGGACCCTATTACTCTCGCTACGCTGTCCGTCCATTCATCCGTCCGCCCGTCCGTCCGTCTGTCTGTCACAGGGCTGTATTTTTCCTTTTTTTTTTGAACGGTAATAGGTAACTGGTTGAAATTTTCTCAGAATATGTGTTGCTATGGGGGTTATTACGACAAATACTAAATACAAAAAAAGTAAAAAAATATCTGCTGTTACCTACTTTTGTGTTCTCATAAATCGAAAACATTTAGGGAACAGCTGATTTTTTTCGTGTTTTTGGGTTATAAATAATAATAATAATTTATTCATTTATTCCTCTCACAATGGATTATATACACATTTTATTATAGGTACAAGAATACATAGTTCACATTGTGAGAGCTGGTGCCTGTTGTGGGTTCGTAAAAACCTGTGTTACAGGTCACCAGGCCCCACTAAGTGACTGCATACAATCTTGGCTCCCTGTGTTGATATTCGCTGAGCAAAAGATGAAGACAATTTTAATTTTTTTTATAGTAAAAGTTGTTCATACTGATGAGTACAATGACCCTTTAAGAAGTTTCAGTTAAGGTTCAAATTATTTTCCTCCCCCCTTCTGGGGGAGGCCCAGCAGTGGACGTCTTTCGGCTGAAATTATGATGACACGCGAATGCGGTATTAAGGGCGAGCCTTAAAAAAAGGGTTGAATGTCTCAGCACACGGTCAGAACGTGCGTTTATGTCTTTTGTACGCAAATTCTTGACAGGTTGCATTGTTATTACATAATAAAAACTTAAAAAAAAAACATACCGCCTTCAAAAACCTTAACTAAAAAGTAAAAAATAGTCCTTGTATATATTTCAAAATCTTTTCATAAACGAACATTTTGAAGGCGGCGCGTGATTGACCCTTTCTTCACGATCAATCATCGTGTAAATATAATGTACAGTCAAGCGAAAAAAACGGTATAAGTGTACATAGTACATACATGACAATCACGCGCTTTTGAAATATATACAAGGTTTATTTTTTACTTTTTAGTTAAGGTTTTTGAATAGAATCGAATAGAAATTTATTCGTAGGAACAGTGAAGATGGTTTTTTTTTTGTTACGTTTGTTTTTTTTGCGTTCTGCGAGCAATGTGCCCTGCCCACTGCCACTTAAGTTTGGCAATTCTTCGAGCTATGTCGGTTACTTCCGTTCTCCTGCGAATCTCCTCATTTCTGATTCGATCACGCAGGGACAATCCGAGCATAGCCCTCTCCATTGCCCTTTGAGTGACGTGATGGCAGTCGCTCCGTGTAAAATACTGATGTTCAGCCGCATCTGGCTAGACTGCAAGCCGACCCCGATAATCGAGGAGGATGATCACTGATGAACTCTTTTGTTTCAGGTCCCGTAGTGCAATGTGTGTGGGGAGTTCTGCTGATACTCCTGTCAATAGGAAGCTTCATATTCACTCCTCTAGACTTCATGCTACTGGAAAAACTGAATATGCGACCAGGTTAGTGCCCAATATCCTACTTCTGCTTCTAGATTATCGTACATACATACATTTTTTTTTATAAAATAGAATAGAATGTCTTTATTTGCTTAACGGGCTTGCTTTTAACCACCACCCAATGGTGCGGTCGACGATAGTACACGCTTGCCCAGCAAAGGTGAGAGGATGGCAGTGAAATATTTCGAGCCATACTCTCATGTGGCTACGCCGGGCATCGTACCGGAACACGACTAGGTTACTTGGCGGCACATCTTTGTCCGTGGGTGGTCGCAAACCGTCGGCCGTGGCCTACCACCAGTAGTCAGTGTCACCTGATTTGCGCCACCCGGGGATCACGTGTAGGGATTTGGAAAAGGGGTACTCTCCTACGGACGTGGGTGACTCGATCCTCAAAAATTGTGGGAGATTTTTGCCTAAACTAGGTTCGAGGACTGTGTCCCCCGGATCGAGAGGGTAGCTGGTGCACTGCACAGACTGCTGCCCAATCTCGGGGGACCTCGGGAGGAAGTTCGCCGCCTCTACGCGGGTGTCGTGAGGTCCATGGCCCTCTATGGGGCGCCTGTATGGTCACACCGACTGTCAGGCGTCCAGCGTTCAAGGGCTAAATTTAATAGCCTACAGCGCAAGGTGGCCATACGGATCGCACGAGGATACAGAACGGTATCCTTTGAGGCGGCAACTGTCCTGGCACGCTTCCCGCCGTTGGACATCTTGGCGGATATGGACGCGAGGGTCTATGACCGGATTCGCGCCATCCGCCAGAACGGTGGGAGCGCGCCTGCAAGGGTGTTTGAGATGCTGAGGCGGCAGGAGCGACGACACGCGCTCGAGACGTGGCGCGAGCGGCTAGAAGGGCCGCAGTATGCGCACAAGCGTGTGGTTCAAGCTGTCCTGCCGTGCTTTGAAGCCTGGCTGGAGAGGGGTGAGCGCGTCACCTACCGTCTTACTCAGGTATTCACCGGGCACGGTTGCTTCGGTGAATACCTGAATAGGATTGGACGCGAGGCCACGGCAAATTGCCACCATTGTAGGTGTGACCAGGACACCGCACAACATACGCTCGAGGAGTGCCCTGCGTGGGGTTCCGAGCGGCAGGACCTGGTCAACCTGATCGGGCAGGATCTTTCTCTGCCAGCAGTAGTGTCGGCTATGCTGGCAGATCCGACGACTTGGAGGGCCGTGGCTTCCTTCTGCGAGACAGTCATGCTCCAGAAGGAGGCCGCAGAGCGGGATCGGGAGAGGGCTGACCCCGCTCGGAGACGAAGGCGCCGGGGAGGCAACCGCCCTGGCGCAAGGCCCAGATAGGGCGAAACGCAGCATCCCCCGCCGCCACATCTGGCAGGGGACCTCCGGGATCGCGGACGTTAAGAGTTGGGGACTCGAGGCGTCTATTAAGCGATTCTGGGGAGGATAGCAGTACGTGGTGGTCACGTGCTGCTATGAGGGAAACAGTATTGTTTCCCGGGACGTGCCAAAGGCGTAGCACTAGAGGGCACCGGCGCGGTCCATTGGAGTTCCCGGAGCTCCTCTATTTTGTGCTGAGGATGGCCACCGTGTGGTTTTAGTCGGTAAGAGTCCGACATACCCCTCCGCCTTCCCCAGACGGAGGATATCCATGAGGATTTCCACCCGAAAACAAAAAAAAAAAAAAAAGGTTCGAGGACTGTATTTCAGCCTGTATTTATATATTCCGTGATCATAGACGAAATTAAATGAGAAATGAGGAGATTCGCATGAGAACGAAAGTAACCGACATAGCCCGAAGAAGTGGCAGTGGGCGGGGCACATTGCTCGCAGAACGGATGGGCGATGGGGCAGTAAAGTTTTGGAGTGGCGACCGCGTACTGGAAGGCACAGCGTGGGTAGGCCCTCCACAAGGTGGACCGACGACCTGGCGAAGGTCGCGGGAATCCGCTGGATGCGAAAGGCGCAGGACCGGTCATTGTGGCGCTGCTTGGGGTTGGCCTATGTCCAGCAGTCGACGTCTTTCAGCTGAAATGACGATGATGATGATGAGACGAAATAAGATAACAAACAGAATCAGTCAACAACTGCTTATCGAAAAATTTCTAAATCGGGAAGCTGGTCTCAACTCTTTATTTTTTGTTTTTATTACACTTTTATCGTGTCAATGGTTCAGTTAACTTCAATTATGATTTGAATAAAAAGTGGCCACCCAGTTGGCCACCACAGTGGTGTTCGTACCAGAGACGAATTTAAGCGTAAACTCATGCTTCCAACTGTCAAATAGCACTGCATTTTGACAGTTGTAGGCATGAGTTTACGCTTAGATTCGTGTCTGAATGTAAGCCTAACGGCCAAAATTAATATCCAATCTATCCACGATTTGCCCTACTAGAGATAGAAATTTGACATAAAAATTTTATACAAAAGATGTCAAATTTCTGTCACTAAACGGCGGGTGTAGAGATCGTCTGGCCGCTTCTGCACTTCACTGATGTTTACGATTCATAGGTACGATTTTCCAGACCAGTAATTTACACTATTTGCACTATTTGCCTTTGTACACTATCCGTAATTTTACCATCCGTAATTTTCAGTTTCGCCATATTATCCGTAGGTCCATAATTCTACTCCATTCATTTGCCAGTAATATTACGGATGATCTGTATGTGCACTCGTCCGTAATAACTTGGACCGACGCAATTGCAGGGTGTTCAGTTTTTCTAATACTAAAATTATTTCGAGCTCTTCTTCTTCTTCTTCGTCGTTCCCTCACTGCTGAGGATCGCGACCACATACGACGCATTTCCAAGCTATGCGGTCTTCCGCTGTGTGGACCGCTCGGTACATGCTGCCTCCGACAGCCCTCTTAATGGCGTCTGACCATCTTGCCGGTGCTCTGCCTTGAGCGCGCTTTCCTTCTATCCGGCCCAGTATCAGGAGCCTTTCCAGACAATGCCTAGGTGATCGCATAATATGCCCGAAAAGGCTGAGGGCACGCTCCTGGCATATTGTCTTCAATTTCCAACTTGCCCGGTCTTAACAACCCTCTTACATTCCAAGTACCCACTCTAAGATGTTTCCTCAGTTGGGAACTATTTTTTCCCGTACCAAGACCAGATGCATTGCTTCCACTCGCTGCCTGGTGGTCCACAGCGATGTGGCCGGTAGCATATTTCCCACCACGCAACCCGGAATCACAATGGCGCCGAGGGTCAGTCGGATCGCATGACAATACCCTTAGCTTATCGAAACTTGTCATGTGGTTTTCTTGGGAAAATAGTGCAGTGGTTTCCCCTTGCCTTCTGCACCAGACATTTAAGGGAATATTTACTTCCCAAGGCTGCTGTAGCCTCTTCTGATCGGTTGTCCGTCAGGTGTATGGCTATACCGCCATTGCTCGGTTGCCAGAGCCTTGTTCGTTATCTGGCAGGGGGCACCACGAAGGCCTGAGGGCCGTCGCCGCTAGCTATTCATACGAACCACCAGCGCGTGCAGGTAAAGTTGACAGTTGGGTCAGCTACGATGTTAATGCTGTTCTCCCCATACCCCCTATTTCGAGCTCAATGTAATCATAACATTTTTAGTAATAAAGAGAAAACTGAAAAACACTAGTCGTTCTAGTTCATAAACCTTAGAAAAAAAAAACTTAGCAAGCAATGCTCCTTTAGTAGCCTTCTACTACACCATACCAACCACAGAAATAGATAGAATGGTTGTAATCACAATAAAATTATTTTACTTGCGATTCATGCGTGACAACTTTTAAACAAACTACGCCTCCCATATTGACGTCATTAATTTAAAAAAATTAACTTTATTTTATTATTTTTAACGGATTTTACGCATGCGAAGCGAAATCTAAAGATTTAAATTGTGGAAAGAAAAAATCGCTCACGAGCAGGATTCGAACCTGCGACTCCTGGCTCAGTACGCCAGTGCTTTAGCCACTAAACTACCGTGAACACTGCTCGTGGTATCGAAATTATCCTCCACTATACGTCTTTGGGTGACGTCAGCGATATCTTATTAAGAAACATTGTTTTTTCATTTTTTTTTTTTTCTTTCCACAATTTAAATCTTTAGATTTCGCTTCGCATGCGTAAAATGCGTTAAAAATAATAAAATAATTAGTAAGGGTAGGCATATCTATACGACTTTGATTTAACTGCAAAGTTAGTCGAGTCGGTTAAGAAACAATGTTTCTTAATAAGATATCGCTGACGTCACCCAAAGACGTATAGTGGAGGATAATTTCGATACCACGAGCAGTGTTCACGGTAGCTTAGTGGCTAAAGCACTGGCGTACTGAGCCAGGAGTCGCAGGTTCGAATCCTGCTCGTGAGCGATTTTTTCTTTCCACAATTTAAATTAACTTTAATCAAATGTACTTTACAGCTTTTGTTTCTGCAGTTGGAAATAGCACACAATAAGGCACTTTTGCGGGTTTTTGTTACAGTATTTACAGAAACAAGTCATAAGGCGTACTGAGAAAGACTTTTAAATGCCCTGCACTATGGTGCAGTGTTGGCACGCGCGCCCTGCCCACTTTTCCAATGTATTCTGTCTATTTCTATGATACCAACATTACCTTTTTTTAGGGTTCCGAAGTCCTAGAAGGAACCCTTATAGTTTCGTCATGTCCGTCCGTCTGTCCGTCTGTCCGTCTGTCCGTCTGTCCGTCTGTCCTAATCCTTTACAGCTTAATAACTTCTACAGTTATAAACATAAGTAAATGAAATTTTGTTAAAAAATAGTCTGCATATAGATCTCAATTTTAAAAGAATAAAAAAATAGTTTTTACGTTCTTTAGGGGTGGCGCCCATACATGTGAAATGAGGAAAAAAAAATTTTTTCGCTGCACCCCATCGTGTGGGGTATCATTGAATAGGTCTACTAAAATGAAGGTAATATTTCATACATCACTTTTTTATCAGGTGTACCATCTGCGAAATATAGCCCGCCAAAGTGGCTTGCAATGTGTCCCCCCCCTGCCATTTCTAAACTATGCAACGTAGAAACTTATAATCTTCCACATTGATAGACCTTTGTGAAAACTCTCTTTTAAAATTATTTCGAGTATAATGTGATTATAATTTATTGAGTTATAGACAGAAAACTGAAAAATACTTAAAACGTCCTAGTTCAAAGGTCATTGACCTTAGAGAAAAATTATCATAGCAAACAATGCTCCTTTAGCTACTTTCTATTTGAAAAAATCACAAAAAGTAACTTTGACATCAATCAGACTTCTTAAATTTGGCTTCTTGAAATTATCGCTAGATGGCTACTAACAACACGCTCTGAGTCGCGAATGCTGCCGATTATTCAAAAACTAAAATAGCCATGATTAATATTCGATTTGATTCGTTTGTACACCTACTTAAGGAACCCTATAATACTGAGCATGGCCCGACATGCTCTTGGCCGGTTTTTTGATTATTCTATTTGGTTCGCTTGTAATTATAGCTATGGAACCCTATAATAAGCATGGCCCGACATGCTCTTGGCCGGTTTTTAATTTAAATGTTATTAACCGACTTCAAAAAAAGGAGGAGGTTATTAATGTATTCAGCGGGTAGATTTGTGGGGCGATTTACGTGGTTGTTTTTTTATCTGGTACAGAAAGTCCGCGCGGTGGACCCATATAAATTTTATTGACTTAGGTTGAGTAGTTTTTTAACCAGCTTCAATAAATCAGTTTATTTTAGCTTCGCCTATCTAGATGATCTGCTCATTGGTTCGTTTTTCTGAAAATTCTTGTCAAAAAAAACACGTGTGGGTGACTCACATCACATTCACATTATTCTCATAATAAAATAACACACTATAATTAACAACTATATACATAACAGTAAAAAGTATCAAAAATTATATTTACAATTTATTTATTATCTAATACTCACTCACGTTATAAACAATCATACAGTAGTACATTATAAAATAATAATATCGTATTTAAATATTAACGGACGATTATTCATAGTTCGCAAAGTAAACATCACACTGGACACGCACCTCGCTGTGGGCCGCGTGAATGTGATGTGAGTCACCCACACACGCATATCGGATGCGTGTTTTTTTTCACGATAGTGATTGGACGTTTTTTTAATCATTGGTTCATTATAATTTTTCTAACATAGAAGATCACAGCTTTCAAACACCCTATAGTTGCTCTTTACGAGTACTGAATACTGAATCACGGACGTTGTGCATAAGCACAAACACGGTTTGCATTGCTGCCATATCCGTAAAAATACCGCCCGGAATGGGGAAACTGAAAATTACAACATAACATAACATCACGCCTGTATTTCCCCGTAGGAGATGGCAGAGGTGTATAGTACACCCACATTTCGCCAGTTATGTTACAAGTCCCATGTACACACGCTGAAATTTGAATCGCTTATTTCCCGAGAAGGGGTCATTGTACTCATCATTATGAATAACTTTTATTATGGGACTAACCCTGAAATCGCGAAAAAAAATCAGGTGGTCCCTACATTTTATTGATTTAAGTGAACACAAATGTAGAGACCAACTGATTTTTAGGGTTCCGAAGTCCTACAAGGAACCCTTATAGTTTCGTCATGTCCGTCCGTCTGTCCGTCTGTCCGTCTGTCCGTCTGTCCGTCTGTCCTAATCCTTTACAGCTTAATAACTTCTACAGTTATAAACATAAGTAAATGAAATTTTGTTAAAAAATAGTCTACATATAGAACTCAATTTTAAAAGAATAAAAGAATCGTTTTTCCGTATTTTAGGGGTGGCGTCCATACATGTGAAATGGAGAAAAAAAAATGTTTTTCGCTTCACCCCCTCGTGTGGGATATCATTGAATAGGTCTACTAAAATGAAGGTAATGTTTGATACACCACTTTTTTATCAGGTGTACCATCTGCGAAATATAGCCCGCCAAAGTGGCTTGCAATGTGTCCCCCCCCCTGCCATTTCTAAACTATGCAATGTAGAAACTTATAATCTTTCACATTGATAGACCTTTGTGAAAACTCTCTTTTAAAATTATTTCGAGTATAATGTGATTATAATTTTTTGAGTTATAGAGAGAAAACTGAAAAATACTTAAAACGTCCTAGTTCAAAGGTCATTGACCTTAGAGAAAAATTATCATAGCAAATAATGCTCCTTTAGCTACTTTCTATTTGAAAAAATCACAAAAAGTAACTTTGAAATGACAAACGTCTTAAATTTGGCTTCTTGAATTTATCGCTAGATGGCGCTACTAACAACACGCTCTGAGTCGCGAATGCTGCCGATTATTGCAAAAACTAAAATAGCCATGATTAATATTCGATTTGATTCGTTTGTAATTACACCTACTTAAGGAACCCTATAATACTGAGCATGGCCCGACATGCTCTTGGGCGGTTTTTTTTCGCGATTTCAGGGTTGGTCCCATAGTAAAAGTTGTTCATAATGATGAGTACAATGACCCCTTTTCGGGATTTAAGCGACTCAAATTTCAGCATATATAGGGGGCGAGCCTATTGCCACTAACCGGGTACAAATCCAGACTCCGGGCTGCTACTGAGAATTTCTTAATGAAAAAACCCAATAACACTTTGTCGGGCAAAGTCTTATTGGGTTTTTTCATTAAGAAATTCTCAGTAGCAGCCCGGAGTCTGGATTTGGGAATCGAACCCAGGACCCCAAGCTCAGCAGTTGCGCTTGCGACCACTAGACCAACGAGGTAGTCTGAAAATTACGGACAGTAAAATTTCGGATAGTGCACAAAGGTATACATAAACAAATTAATTAGGTATATATTTATATTTAGTGCATCAAAAGAGCCTTCACGAGTGACGATATTTAATTGATCGTCCGGCGTACACCCTGGGCAGTCAGCCCCGCTACCAACCTGCTGACTGGCTAATCTTTTCCCCACGGCATGAGCTATTATCATTATGTAGCTCATGTCGACACGATAGAAGAAGACAATAAATAAAAACAAAATATTTAATAAAAACTATAATTTACTAATATAAAAAAAAATCTACTAATAACAATTTAAATAAAATTACAATTGAATGATGAATGAAGTATCTATTTAAATACAATCCAACACCTTCCTCCTCTCTCCTACCAAACTGTGCTGTGCCCGACAGGGTCCATATTGGACGGAATTCCACGGAAAAAAATACCACTCCCCCCTTATTTCGACACGGAACTGTTATGTTTTTAATTTATATATTTAATAATTTGGCAAATAATCGGCAATTCTATACAGGGCCGAAATAATATAGATGAAGTACAACAACGTACTTATACAATTTTATCCTTATTATAATTGCTTCTGTAAATACTTAGTTTCTTAATTTCGATCCGAACAAGGATATAATAGTCTTTAAAACTGTTTTTTTTTTTCAAAAAACCTATCAACCTTTAACGATACGTATTTATAACGTAATAAATACCTTTTTGAGTTTTGTTTTTACATTCACGCCCTAACCCTTTCTAGGCAGGCAAGGCCATGAATACAATCTTTCTAAAAATACGGTTGTCTGTTGTTGGTTGCCAATCTAACCGGATGCAACTAAATCGTTATTTTTTTTCTTCAATTCTTCATTATTGACATCGGCATGCTACGGACGGAAGAAATCTTTCTACAATACGTCATTTTGTCTTTTCTTCCGTCGACATAAGCTTTGTCTACAGCGGTCATGCTGGTACATAATTATGCCGAGTGGTTGTCGTCAAATAATTCCTTTGTCGTTTATCGCTCATACCTCGGGAACTGTTCATCTTTCCGGGAAAAAAAGTAGCCTATTTGTTAATCCGGGTTATGTTCTATCTGTAGGCCAAATTTCATTAAAATCCATACAGTAGTTTTTGCGTGAAAGAGCAACAAACATTCACACGAACTTTCACGTTTACAATATTAAGTAGGAGTAGGATTAAAAAGATTTCCTTATCACGTGAGGATTTATACATATTACATAATTATAACACGCTTGTCGCTGATTTATTTTATAGGTATTTTAATATATTTTGGACAAAAAAACAAAACCAAATCAACAATTTTGACAAATCGCTTTCGGTCAAACCAAATTCGGAGAATCAAAGTTGTAAAGGGCGGGGATTTTTGATTTTGTTAAAAAGAACTTCATCCTCCTCGCCTTTTCCCTATATTATATTGGGGTCGGCTTCCAGTCTAACCAGATGCGGCTGAACATCAGTATTTTACACGGAGCGACTGCCATCAGACCCCCGCAACCCAGTTACTGGGTAATACTGTTCATATATACCTATTACTGTACTCTGTGGTAATACTGACATACTTTCAGGCTTCTGACTACCCGTAACGATTGCCATAGATATTCGTATGACAACCGGGACTGACAGCTTAACGTACTCTCCGAGGCTCGGAGGGGTCTTGTGTAAAGAAACGGTCACCCATCCACCAGCTTGTACAATCCGCGCGGTTGCTACTAACCATCTAGTCTATAATAATAATAAATAAATAAATATCTTTGGGACATTTTTACACAGCACCATCTAGTCCCAAACTAAGCAGAGCTTGTGGTATGGGTACTAGACAATGGATATAATACTTATATACTTATAACATGCAATTTTATTGTAACTTAACGCATGCTTAAAAAAAACTGACATAACTTAAAATATGTAATTTTTAAATGCGACTTTTAACTATTGACACACTAAAGTCCAGCTATACTCAACATGCGGCCTGCTGGGATTTTGTTATTGGCCCATCTAAAGTTACAATTTTTTTGTAAACCATTTTAAATTACGCGCCCATCAGAAAATGGGTGTTTCAGAACGGGAATGTGAGCCAAGCGCTATCAGCAAATTTTTGTTCCCCAAAAATATAAAAACGTCCAAAGATGTGCCCAAATCCTACTAACATTCTTTGGGTCTACGTGTGTGCTAATCGTCTTTTTCAAAAATGAAAAACACAAAGAACGTTTACAGAAACAAACTTACAGATTCCCATCTAAATGATGTTATAAGGATAGCATGTAGCGACAAGCCAGATCTTGATAAAGTTTTGAAAAAGTGTTTACAGTATCAAAAACCGCATTAAAACATGTAAACATCTTTGTTAAAACTTATTTTTTCATTAATAAAGTAACTACATCGTTAACTTGGTATTACGTTTTAATTGATCTAAATAATTTTTGCTTGCGGCCCTCGACACCATGACTGAAACGTGTTTGTCCCCTATAAAAAAAAGGATAAGTATGGCTGCACTAAACTATTTTCATTCTGAGACACGTTGCATATTAAACCCAGTCCAATCACAACACACGGTCAGAGGCCTTAATCCCGACTGGATCGAGTATTGTATCAATCGAATTTGAATTCGAGTTAGCCTAGGTTCACACGGCATTGTACTGCACGTTTTTTGCTGTATTAGATTTTAACGGATAAACAGCAGTATGTTCACACGGTACATTTACATTCGCGTAAAAGTCGAATACCGTAAACTGCCCTAACTTTGCCCACACGCCCTACTTTGCCTAGTTATTTTTTGAGTAAACTATAATTGTTATGATTTCCGTACTTGGGGAGCTTTAAAAACTATGACAACGCTAACATTTGGTTCAGTTATAAAGTGTTAGTGCGTGTAAAAATTAAGTTAATGCCTTAGGCAAAGTATGGCTTGTGGGCAAAGTTAGGGCATTTTACGGTAGTGAAAGAGATCGTGATATATGCACTACTGCAAATCGAATACTTACGTTAAAACCGACTTCAAAAACCTTAACTAAAAAGTAAAAAATAATCCTTGTAAAACCTTTTTCAAAATCTTTTCATTAACCAACATTTTGAAGGCGGTGCGTGATTGACCCTTCCTCTACTACGTATGTTACGTAACACGCACAGTAACAGTTTTTATTTCATAATTTTTAGTTGATAACTGCGAGGGTTGATTCACCAATGTTTATAGAACCAATTTAAGAATTTATTTTTTATCAACTTATGCTGTCCTACTGCTGGGCAAAGGTCTCGCTCATGTTCTTCCTAAAGAAAAAACCCAATAAACACTTTTCCCGACCCGGGATTCGAACCCAGGACCTCAGCAGTCGCGCTTGCAACCACTAGACCAACGAGGCAGTCAAAAAAAAAAACCCGCCGAATACATAACCTCCTCCTTTTTTTGAAGTCGGTTAAAAAGTTGATTAAGTTGTTGGTTTGCTTGACAAGTCCGTTGAGTATTCGATAAACGTATAAAGCCGTGTACGTTTTTTTGCAGTACAAACAACGTGTGAACGGTTCTATACTCAATTTTCTTCTATCGTGTCGACATGAGCTACATAATGATAATAGCTCATGCCGTGGCGAAAAGAACAGCCAGTCAGCAGGTTGGTAGCGGGGCTGACTGCCCAGGGTGCCCCGGACGATCAATTAAATATCGTCGCTCGTGGAGGCTCTTTTACGGCCAAAATTAATAATAAAATTAATAACCGATCTATCCACGATTTGCCCTACTAGAGATAGAAATTTAATAAAATGTGTGGAGCTTATGTCAATTTTTTTTTTTGCATAAAAAAAGTAACGTTGGTACCTGTACTAATGAAATAACCTCCTCCTTTTTTTGAAGTCGGTTAAAAAACATTGTATCACAGGCACCAGCGCCTTCCATTCAGTTACACAGTAAAATTATTACAAAAGAATAATATGAATTAAAACTAAAATAATTAAATTAAATTGGGAGAAAATTAAATTAAATTAAAAATTATGTTTGTTAAACTAAATTTCGATCTTTAGTAGGGCAAATCGTGGACAGATCGGATATTAATTTTGGCCATTAATGCATTCCAATGTATGTGCAACATTTATTCGGTAACATTTTTAGGGTTCCGAAGTCCTACAAGGAACCCTTATAGTTTCGTCATGTCCGTCCGTCTGTCCGTCTGTCCGTCTGTCCGTCTGTCCTAATCCTTTACAGCTTAATAACTTCTACAGTTATAAACATAAGTAAATGAAATTTTGTTAAAAAATAGTCTACATATAGATCTCAATTTTAAAAGAATAAAAGAATCGTTTTTCCGTATTTGAGGGGTGGCGTCCATACATGTAAAATGGAGAAAAAAAAATTTTTTTCGCTGCACCCCCTCGTGTGGGATATCATTGAATAGGTCTACTAAAATGAAGGTAATGTTTGATACACCACTTTTTTATCAGGTGTACCATCTGCGAAATATAGCCCGCCAAAGTGGCTTGCAATGTGTCCCCCCCCCTGCCATTTCTAAACTATGCAATGTAGAAACTTATAATCTTCCACATTGATAGACCTTTGTGAAAACTCTCTTTTAAAATTATTTCGAGTATAATGTGATTATAATTTTTTGAGTTATAGAGAGAAAACTGAAAAATACTTAAAACGTCCTAGTTCAAAGGTCATTGACCTTAGAGAAAAATTATCATAGCAAATAATGCTCCTTTAGCTACTTTCTATTTGAAAAAATCACAAAAAGTAACTTTGAAATGACAAACGTCTTAAATTTGGCTTCTTGAATTTATCGCTAGATGGCGCTACTAACAACACGCTCTGAGTCGCGAATGCTGCCGATTATTGCAAAAACTAAAATAGCCATGATTAATATTCGATTTGATTCGTTTGTAATTACACCTACTTAAGGAACCCTATAATACTGAGCATGGCCCGACATGCTCTTGGCCGGTTTTTTATTCTTCAAGAAACGTGCGGTGTAAATGCCGTGTGAACGGGGTCTTTAGTGTAAATTCGTACTGCATTCCTCTAGGAAATGACATTAGTTCGATTTGGTTCAGAGCTCGACCCATTCGGGAGTAAGGCCCCTGGCTACATGTTTATAGTTTTGTAAACGGTTTATAGGAATGCCTAATCACATGCATGGTTCCACGTTACACAGTGCCGTTGGAAGCGTGTTTGCGAACAAAAGACAAACGCGCGATCTTGCCGTATGCTAAGTTAAGCTGGGCTGCGACTTTATTTTTTAGTGAAAGAAAGAAAGAAAGAAAAATGGTTTATTTACTACAGCCACACAACACACACAATAACAATAATATACTATTTTAATCAACATAGACTCCTAAAAGTATAAAGGTTAGGTCCTAGTGGTTTATTTCTAAAGGCCATTTGTTACTTTTAATATATTTTTTTTATTTCTGACATTAATCTACATTACACACTCACATTATTTGAATGAATTTGATGTAATAAACAATTATTATATTTTAAAAAGTGTTTATCCATGGAGTTTCTCGCCGGTTCTTCTCCATAGGACCCACAATTTGGAACCGTGCAATACTGGAACCTGACGTTTCAAAAATGAAACTGAAAAAAAACTTTGTCAATGACATACAAGTATAACTACTTTTAATAAACTAGGACGAATAAAAAAAGGCGGACGAAATTTCGCTAAGAAAAAATTAAAACACTTGCGGTCTTACCACAAAAGATTTAACCACGTCTTAGTTATGTGTCCGACAGATGTTTCAGAAAATTGTTACTACAAATCCACGTCTTTCACTCGCCTTGAGTTAAATACCTACGCTGCCGCTGCGTGCTTAAATTAACCAGCCAAGAACCACTAAGAACCTATGTTTTAAAGTGTCTCGCCCTTGTCTAACCCCTAAAATTCGCTTGTGGTCATTTCATAATTTTGTGAGAATAATGTATTAGTTATGATTTGAATGTTATTAGTGGCTGTAGTTTTATCAAACCTTAATTTGCACAAAAAAAATATTATTTTGTGCTCCAAAGTCTTTTTATTAATAGAAACAACTTTATAAGCCTACAAAAGTACTTAATTTACATTGTTATTAATTATTTTTTTACTAAAATGAAACATTTCACGCCAAAATATATTTGTTTCATCAAATCAGATCTACCTGCAACTGGCTGCATTGAAACCTTTCCTGGGGTTTACCGTATTGCATAAAAAAAGGTAGCGCCTAAGAGCATGGAAACAAAGCTCGCGCGCAGTAGGGGTGCGTGCGTCCTTTGTTTCCGTGCTCTGAGAGCAGCGCCTAAGCAAACAGATGTTAGACATCGTTTTGTGGTAAAAGAAATGAAACACTCGGTCACTGCGCATTTAACTTTTAAACACTGTCTCGCCAAACACGCATTGAAAGCTTGTTTTAAATTATTTTTGTGGTAAGACCCTTGATGTTTTTTGTTATTTTATTTGTGACACTACAACAATGACTACCGTCACACGAGATTTACGTAATCGCGGCTTTTTGTCTTACTATGGGTGTGAAGTGTGCGTGCTAGCCCGTACGTTTAAGCGAGCCGTCTTACTAAGGGTGCTTCACTTTTTGTTTAGCTAGATTCCGTCCGCCTTTTTCATTCGTCCATGATAAAAAGTAATTTAATAAAACAAAGTTTAACCGGATTAAATCGCGTATATTATTTAAATTGGTTTCCCTGACGTTTCGAAAGCTTTGCAGCATTTCGTGGTCGCAGGTAGACTAAGATGACAAGCGTATTTACAAATATTTCTAAAAAAATATTTTAATCTACCGTACAATATTATTAATTAAAATCGTTTCGATGCACGCAGTAATCAATCACAATATCATTATCTTTTACAGTGTTGCGTGCTGTTTGGGACTTGATTATTTTTAGGACTGGGTTCCAAACAGGTGGTAGCTGCCAACCATCTTCTCTATTAAAATTAGGATGTTTTTTAATTTCAATAGCCTCTCGGAGCATATGTACCTAGAAACGCTTAAATAAAACCAACCAATTAAACCAATTTAAATAATATACGCGATTTAATCCGGTTAAACTTTGTTTTATTATAATGTGTAGTGATCGCGAAAACCTAAGAAGTTAAAAAGTAATGTTATTAAAGCGGTACCGTAATTAATCTCCTAGCTCCTTGTTTTATTTGAACAGTTTAAGGGGGGCGTGCCCCTGTGACCCTTAACCCCCTGGATTCGACCTTGCTTGTAACAGAAAAACTTCGCATTGACAAGTTATACAACATTAATATTGACATTGACACAGGAAGTTACATACATAAGTAGGTACTCACTTTCGTAATTATGATGTCGCTGGCAAGTTTAAGGTCATCGGCAGTGGGTCTAGGTCACCGGCTAGCTATTGTGTGGAAGGTCAGTTATACAGTTGTTTAAAGACATCATTTTATGGAAGATTTTCGCCATGCCTTGCTGTTTTTAAGGTGAATGCCCATGAAATACAAAATTTCTTGTGTTTTTAGGGGTGCCAAATGGGACATTTTTACTCTCGCTACCCTGTCCGTCCGTATGTCTGTCACAGGGCTGTATCTTTTGAACAGTAATAGGTAGCCGGTTGAAATGTTCTCAAATTATGTGTTGCCATGACCCCTCTCACGACAAATACTAAAACTACATAGTATGCACTATAATCAAACCAAGTTTGACACTGGTATGTGTTACCGTTTTGAATATAGAGCAGGAACAAAAACGTTGAAAAAAATGCATGTTTATCGAGGTTCACGTAGGCCTTTAGACCGTTTGCCATCTTTTTTTTTTTTTTAAACCGACCAAGAGCATGTCGGGCCATGCTCAGTATTATAGGGTTCCTAATTACAAACGAATCAAATCGAATAGTTTACAGCGCCACCTAGCGCTGAATTTAATAAACTAAATTGAAGTGTGTCATATCAATATAACACAAAGTTACTATGGTGATTTCTTTATATAGGTAGTAACTAAAGGAGCATTATTTGCTGTGATAATTTTTCTCTAAGGTCGATGACCTATGAACTAGGACGTCTTAAGTATTTTTCAGTTTTCTCACTATAACTCAAAAATTTATGATCACATAATACTCTAAATAATTTTAAAAGAGAGTTTTTATAAAATTCTATCAATGTGGAAGATTTTTCAGTTTCTACGTTGCATAGCTTGGAAATGGCAGGGCGACACATTGCAAGCCACTTTGGCGGGCTGTATTTCGCAGATGGTATACCTGATAAAAAAGTTGTGTATGAAACATTACCTTCATTTTAGTAGACCTATTCAATAATAGCCCACACGAAGGGGTGCAGTGAAAAAAAAAATTTCATCCCTATTTCTCATGCATGGGCGCCACCCCTAAAATACGTTATCAAGATTTTTTTATTCGAATTGAGATCTATATCCAGACCATTTTTTAACAAAATTTCATTTACTTATGTTTATAACTGTAGAAGTTATTAAGCTGTAAAGGATTAGGACAGACGGACAGACGGCCAGACGGAACTATAAGGATTCCTTGTAGAAACTACGGAACCCTAAAAACATCTCATTATTCTCGACGTTTTTTTTATAGAAACCAGGATCTGAAGTTTCGCTTCTATTTTTGCTCTCAGCCACTTAAAGACCAATGACCAATGAGGTCCGAGACTTACAAGTAAATATTATTATTAATACAGCAAACATTAATGATATAACCAAGTGCTTTATTTGTCATCGTAGCTTCCTATATTTATTCAGTAAACATAATTTATAGCACCACACTATTTGCTATATCAATATATGAGAATCGTGTTGTGCGTACGTAAACTCGGTTTGATGTTTTATAAGTTTTATAGGTAATAGGTAGAATATAACAGAATAGAATAGATTTTTATTGTTTGTCACAGGTAATTGAAAATACAGATGTTAAAACATAAAACAGTTTCACTGTAACATGTCCATAAGATATTGAACTAAGTTTACGGGACTTGTCGCGCACAATTAAATCAAAATATAACAAACATTTTGACTAACCTCGACATTTCGGTCAAGTTGCTTTGGCCGTGGTCACGAGCAGACTGAAGTATGTGGGTGTCATCGTCTTGAGCGGCGGGTGTTTTCTCGAACTACCCGCGGTTGGTTTTTCGTAACGTCGCTGTCCGTAACAAGATATGCTGAATCACGACACACAATGCTGACAGTTTCGGCGGACATACATGTAGACATACCACGACGCGAACACTTCTCGATTACCGGATTCCACGAGGAGGACAACCTATATCCATCTTCCCGATTGAAATTTTTATATTTCTTTATCTCAATCGCTTCTCGTACAATTCTGGGATAGTAATGACGATCAGTGGAGAGGATTTTCGGGTCGTGTAGCTCAATCCAATGGTTTGGTCCTGAATCGAGCAAATGTTCGGCTATGGCAGATTTGTCCACTTGACGGCGCCTTACCGCTGTGATGTGCTCTTTCACTCTCTCCGCGATAGTACGCTTTGTCTGTCCAATGTAGGAGCTACCACAGCTGCAGTCAACCTTATATACCCCCTGTGTTTGGAATGGTATCACATCCTTCGCTGTCCTGACCTGATGTGCTACTTTAGATAACGGAATAAATACAGTCTTAATGGAGTAGTTTCTCAGTGCTGTTCCAACTTTATCCGTTATTCCTTTCACATATGGCATAAACACCGGTTGTCGGCTGACATCGAAGCCCGTTTTCTTATGGAATCTACGCCTAGGCTGCCTTCCATTTACTTTATAACCATTGCGTTTTAGTACCTCCTGAACATGCGATAACTCCGATGGTAGGTTTTCAGGGTCACAAAGGTCATAGGCTCGGTCCACCAACGATCTCACAACAGACCGTAATTGGCGGGGATGGTGATGTGACGAAGCATCCAGATACCTGTCCGTATGTGTTGGTTTTCTGTAAACTGAGTGTGCTAAGGATCCATCCAGTTTTACCATCACCTTCACGTCAAGAAAAGCCAAAACCCTGTCCACTTCAACCTCATAAGAGAACTTTATCTTCGGATGAATGGATTCCAGATAAGATTTTAGCTGTTCTACTTCTTGCTGACCACCCAAGTATGCAGAAAACGTCATCAACGTACCGCTTCCACAAGCTTACCGCCGATGACTGCAGATCTAATGATGCTTCTAAATGTTCCATCCAGATATTGGCCAATACCGGTGCTACAGGGCTACCCATAGCAACGCCATCTATCTGGAGGTAGTATTGTCCGCGATACAAAAAGTAGTTACCTTCCAAACAGTTCCGAAGCAAGACCATAAAATTCTCAGAGATGTTGTTCACTTTCAACTTTTCTCTAACAACCTCAAGGCACTCCTTTACCGGAACGTTGGTGAAGAGTGACTCCACGTCAAAACTCACCATGATGTCATCTGGTTCTAGCTTAATGCTCTTGATGATGTCGACAAAATGGCGTGAATCTTTCACGAAAGACGATGTTTTTCCCACTAACGGCTGTAGTACACCTGCAACGTGCTTCGCAAGATGGTAAATTGGCGAGTCTATTTGACTTACAATGGGCCGCAGAGGTACGTGGGTTTTGTGTACTTTCGGTAAACCATAAAACTTGGGTGGTTGTACAATTCTAGGCTTATAAAGGTGTTCATAAACCTCTTCCGTGAATAATTCCTGTTAATCCTTTATTACGAACATTTATTTATTAATATGAGTGAAATTCGCGAAAGTCTAAAAACTTCTATGTCCATAAGATGTACAATATTCAGGGTGGTAAAGAAATGGAGCTTTACGACACAGCGACTTAAGATTACAAAACCTATAAATAAAAACTAAATTAAAAGAGATACACAGCGACTAAAGTTACAAAAACTAAATTTAAAAATAATTTCATACAATTTTTATAAAGTCTTCCTAATGTAACGTTAATGTATATAATATTCATGTAATATTAAAGATAAAGATATATTTATTTGTTATAACATATGTAAAATTACAGTATCCGTCACGCTTTTTAACAGAATCTAACGCGAGCGGAGCCGCGGGTAAGAGCTAGTATATAGGTACATATTATAAAGCTCAACATGTTATGCTATGGAAGGCGTACAAATATTAAAATTTAATTATATTATTTTAAATATACAATTATAAAAATTATCAAAATGGAATACACATGTTAAGGTTTATCATTTATAAAGTCAATTATATTATAAAAGCATTTTTCTGTTAGCATCTTTTTCAGTTTGACCTTAAATAAATTTAAATTTAGTTGTTTGATGTCCTTTGGAATTTTATTATATATTTTTGGACCCATACATACAATACTTTTATGTAACAGTGTGGTCTTAGCTACATGTATACAGAGTGTATCATTGTCACGTCGACTTCGAACACAATTATCCGATAATCGAGGAAACAAATGCGGATTACTTATTTTTTTAAATATATAACTTATATTTTTTTTAACTTATATAACTTATATAATACGGATTTCATATAACTTATATAATAATGTAAGAGGTGTGTCAGGATCGTAGCAGGTGGAAATCCATAGTCTCTGCCTACTCCAATGGGAAACAGGCGTGATAACATGTATGTATGTATAATAATGTTCTCCTGGACGATTTTCGGTCACGGCGGCCGATCTCAACAAAGACTAGCCATCAAATTCAATTTCAAATGTTTTTAAATTTAAATAAACCTAATTACAGGCACTTTTGAAAGGTCAGGCTCTAGTTGCACGGTTTCAAATTGTGGGTCCTATGGAGAAGAACCGGCAAATGGATAATTGGATATACCCACTCTTTTTAAAATAGGTTATTGTTTATTTTATTAGGCTTACTGGTCTGTGATTTTATTACATCAAATTCATTCAAGTAATGTGAGTATAATGTAGGTTAAAGTCTGAAATAAACAAGAGTTTAAAAGTGAGAATATTGCCTTTAGAAATAAATCCAAAAAGAGTTTCAATGTATGTAGGAACGGAGCTGACCTGTCCCGACAGACGGCACCGACATCTGCGCGGGACCTATTATAGGACAAGTGTGTGCGCAAACACAGGTGCACTCTCTATTCCCTTAATCTCTTAATTCGATAGGACGGCAATCCGACATGACCGGAGAGAGATCAGGCGCAGGACCGACAGCTTTACGTGCTCTCGCCGAGGCACGGCGGTGTAAGCACCGCCAACTTCCTGACTCCAGGCTGCTACTGAGAAATTTTCTTGACAGAAAATTCTCAATAACACTTTGCCCGACTCAGGAATCGAACCCAAGACGTGAGGTCTTAGGAATTGCGCTTGCGACCACTAGACCAACGAGGCAGTCAATATAACTTATACCTACGTGTTATTAAAATAACTGAAAACTTCACCCAACATTATGAACAACTTTTATAATAATAATGTCCTCCCGGCCGAATTTCGGTCACGGCGGCCAATCTCAATGGAGACTAGCCATCTGCGCGGGACATGTGCACAAGTGTGTGCGCAAACACAGGTGCACTCTCTATTCCTCACTCTCATAATCCGATGGGACGGCAATTCGACACGACCGGAGAGAGATCAGCAGGACCGACGGCTTTACGTGCTCTCCGAGGCACGAAGGAGTCTCGATGTGTAACGAAACGGTCACCCATCCACAGACTGACCGCTGCTAGTGCAGCTTAACCTTGCAGATCGTACAATCTACACGCTTGCTACTTAGCCACGAGCCCCTCGAACAACTTTTACTATGGGACCAACCCTGAAATCGCGAAAAAAAACAGCTGATCCCTACATTTTTTAGATTTATGTGAACACAGATGTAGGGAACAACTGATTTTGTTTCGCGATTTCAGGCTTGGTCCCATAGTAAAAGTTGTTCATACTGATGAGTACAATGACCCCTTCAGAGGTTTTCAGTTATTTCAATAACACGTTATATATGCGAAAGAATGGATGTTAATTTGTTTGTTCGCCAACCATGTTGGAACGGCTAAACGGATTTGGATGATATTTGGCACACAGATAGACCTGGATTAATAACATAACATAACATAACGTCACGCCTGTATTTCCCGAAGGGATAGGCAGAGGTGTAATAGTACACCCACATTTCGCCAGTTATGTTATAGTCCCATGTAATAGGGGGCGAGTCTATTGCCATTGACCGGGCACAAATCCAGACTCCGGGCTGCTACTGAGAATTTCCTAATGAAAAAACCCAACAACACTTTGCCCGACCCGGAAATCGAACCCAGGACCCCACGCTCAGCAGTCGCGCTTGCAACCACTAGACCAACGAGGCAGTCAATTAATGATTGATTGATTGATTGATTAATGCATGGGATAATTATCTTTTTTTTTTCCTCAGGTATGCCGCCTTACGAATGGTGGTCAGATCCACCAGATGAAGTCAAGCTGCGAACTTACGTGTTCAATGTGACAAACCACGAGAGATTCATGCTGGGGCTGGATGAGAAACTCGACGTTGAAGAGATTGGCCCTATCGTTTATTTGTAAGTATTTTGTCTCCCACATGCTCGGAAATTGATTCATTACTTTTTAAATAAATTAAAAGTAAAAAAACTTTTAAAAAAACTAGCTTTTCTTTAAATGCGCTAAAAATAATAAAATAATCTTTTTCTTTAAAACTTTTACTAACAACTTATAACGTCATTACACAATTTATATGATACTAGCTGTGCCCGCGACTCCGTCCGCGTGGATGTCGGAAAATAACATCGTGTCATAATTATGAACACAATGTCTTCAAATATATACATATAAGCACCTACACAGACGACTACACTATTTACCGACCATACTATATTTTGTTTTCACAATCAACCGGCTAAGGTGATGGAATTTCATGGAATTAGCCCTAAACTCCCTCATTCTGAGAAGACGCTCGATCCCAGCAGTGGGAAGTAATTGGGCTGATTATGTTAAGTTATTTTATAACACTAACCACATCTCTTCTTATGCTGAGAAGAGGCCCGTGTCCAGCAGTGGGACTGTAATGGGCTGGTAATGTTATACTAACAATATCCAGTTCATTAACTCTTCTCATTTTGAGAAGAGGGCCATACCCAGCAGTGGGACAGTAATGGGTTGACTACGTTATGTTATTCAAAATTTTAACTCTTCTCGTTCCGAGAAGAGGTCCGTGCCCAGCAGTGGGGCAGTAGGTAATGAGCTGATTATGTTATGATAATCTATTACACTAACAATATCCAGTTCCTTAACACTTCTCATTCCAAGAAGAGGGCCATGCCCAGCAGCAGGACAGTGATGGGCTATGTTATGTTATTCTATATTTTCTACAATACTAATAGAATCCAGTTGTATTTTTAGGAACCTGCAACCTGTAACAACCAACAATCATGACCTCTACTTTGTATGCAACTTAATACAATAGAGGGGTCAAGCTGTATCGCTGGATCTACTCAACCGATTCAGATAAAACATACCGTATATTTTAAGTTAGACTAATACCAATACAAATGCTAAGTTTCATCACGATCCGTTCAGCCGTTTTCACGTGATGAGGTAACAAACAGACAGACAGACAGACATCAATTTTTTAAACGATTGATTCGTGTTCTTTAGCTTATTTCTAGTCCCCCTAGCCGGTTTTCGCGAAAAAAAACTCAGTGTACATACTTTTCGACCTTTACAGTTTTATTATAGTATAGATAGAAGATAGTATAGAAGATATAGATAAATTGTGTAATGACGTTATAAGTTGATAGTTAGAGTTTTAAAGGAAAAGTTCATTTTATTATTTTAGCGCATTTAAAGAAAAGCTTGTTTTTTAAAAAGTTTTTTTTACTTTTAATTTATTTTTTACTTTTTAGTTATCGCTGAACAGGTTTCTTAACTCGCATTAGTATTCTCAGCAAGTCCTTTTATTTGATACCATATTGTAGGAAACCATAACGCTCACCATGCATTGTCATCCAAACTAAACGTGTATACAAAATTTCAGCTCAATCGGTTGAAGATATCTGCTTCAAAATTGAGTTGCAAGATTCCACTCTAACAATTTACATACATACATTGCAAGTTAAATAAAAGCTTGTAAAAATAGATCATTCGACTCCTTTCCGTACGCAACGAAATAACACGCCTAACAATAGTTTTATTTTTAAATTATGCAGCGATGTTTTTTAAGTGTACACCAGTGTTGCCAGGTCCGATTTTCAAAATCCGGGAGGCTTACTATGGAAAAAGCGGGAGATGTAATGAGGAAAAATTTAAAAAATCGGGAGAATATGTTTTTCAACAAAAATCATAGTTTTTGAAGTAATCCCGGTATTATATTTTGCTACCATTCCAGCTGTAATATTAAAATCAAAGCAGTTTGATATTTTACTGCACTGTGTAACAAGTAACGGAAATATTCAGGGCAGCAACTTATCCGTCTGTTTCATTTTATGCAGTTTTTTTGTCAGGTTTTGATCTTATTCCTATTATTAGGCTTTATACAGGGATTGTAAAAAATCGGGAGATTTTTGTCGAAAATCGGGAGAGCGGGAGATTTTTAGGAAAATCTGTGAATCTCCCGGAAAATCGGGAGACCTGGCAACAGTGGTGTACACTTACATAAATTTGGTCTTTTTAGGTAGGCACACGATATATTTTATTACTTGAAGACTAAATGCGTATTTTTTTTTTCATAAGTTTGAAAATAGAACAAGAACTGCGCGGGCGAATTGGCGCTAATGAAATTGGGTACCTGTTGAATTAATGTGCGACGTCGGGCGATATTACGGAACGTAGGCCTGTGTGGTAATTTTATGAATACGTCCAAACTTTTGAAGCTACTCACGTAACTTGAGGCACTTAATTTACTACAGAACGCTCTTATTTTAGCCCTTAACACTCAAGTACTGGCCAATCAGAAGATAATAACAAAGATGGTGTCTGCTGACGTTACCAGTATGACGACTAATAACAGCATAACGGATTACGGATGGTATTGTTTAAGATCAATGATGCAGCTATCATCATCGTTATGTTCAATGACTTTAAAGTTGTAGACCACAGAAAGCGATGCGGGAACGAGTTTTAATTAACTGGCTTTGAAACATTTTGAAAGAAGGATCGCTGTCATTTAAAGATTCGGCGGCAGTAAATATCAAATCTATGAAATACGGTTCCACGGCATTGATTAGAACTTACGTTACTTCTTCTTCTTCTTCGTGTCGACATGAGCTACATAATGATAATAGCTCATGTCGTGGGGAAAAGATTAGCCAGTCAGCAGGTTGGTAGCGGGGCTGACTGCCCAGGGTGCGCCGGACGATCAATTAAATAAAAATCTCTTTAAATGCACATCATCATCATTCATCTTACCTTACTATTACTACGATTTAAAATGTGGAAAGAAAAAATCGCTCACGAGCAGGATTCGAACCTGCGACTCCTGGCTCAGTACGCCAGTGCTTTAGCCACTAAGCTACCGTGAACACTGCTCGTGGCAATGTTATTACATACTTATGTAAAATCATTGGCTCGTGGTATAGAAATTCTCGTCCACCTGGCACGTCTTTGGGTGACGTCAGCGATATCTTATTAAGAAACAGTGTTTCTTAACCGACTCGACTAACTTTGCAGTTAATTCAAAGTCGTATAGATATGCCTACCCTTACTAACGCTACCTACGCTTCGCATGCGTAAATGCGTAAATAATAATAAAATAATTACTATTACTACTTACTTATTTCTTGCCCCCTTGGCTCGCCCCCTATTACATGCGACTATAACATAACTGGCGATTTTTTTTTTTTTTTCTTACCTTATTGTTATATTTTTGTTTACCTGTTTGTATAGTCGATGATACTGATGTACGGTAAAACTCTAATGATTTTATGTTTACATCTAAACAAATAAATAAATAATAAATAAATAAATGTCTTTGGGACATTTTTACACAGCACCATCTAGTCCCAAACTAAGCAGAGCTTGTGCTATGGGTACTAGACAATGGATATAATACATAAATACTTTTTTTTTTGTAAATACATACTTATAATACATAAGTAACACCCAGACCAACACAAACACTTATGTTCATCACACAAATATTTGTGTCCTGTGGGAATCGAACCCACGACCTCGTGATCAGCAGTCCGACCCTCGAATAACTAGACCACAGACGTCAAAATATAACAGTACTCCTGAGTTGTAAATAAATAGGTACCGTCGACTGCGTGTCAGTGGTAACAGTTACAGCTTCTTTATTTCTTAAGCATTAAGGGGCGGCATTGAGAAAAATGGCATATCCCCCCCTTAATTGGGGGAGGCCTATGTCCAGTAGTGGACGTCTTTCGGCTGTAATGATTGAGAAAAATAGGGATTTTAGAATCAAAATATTTACATTTGTGGATACGACGTTGATCTAATTTTCATATTTAAGATTTTTCATTATTTTCACTAGATTTTGGTGTAGGGAAAACACGATTTAATTAAATTTGCTGGATAGGTTTATTTTCCAAAGTAAGGTCTGTTTTTGCATTATTTCGCATTGCATTTAGAAATTCCAATAGTTTTTACTATTGTTTTTTGTGAATAAGATATATCTTGTACATATCTAAATTAAGGTGTAACAGCTTTTTATTAAAATGTTTATTCGCTGAGATATTTGCAAAAATATAAAAAAAACATCAAAACAGCGCGATTCCGCTCTGTTCTCACACGCGCAATTTTCCGTATGTTAGAAAGGGATGGTTGCAAATTCAATGCAGCATCTTAAAGGTGGTTTTCGTAATTCAATTGTTACCACTGACGTGCGGTCAACTGTTCTTATATACAATCAGGAATCTTTCCGATAGGTACGGTCACGAGCCAGAGTGGCGAAGGCGCGCCCACGAGGGCGTCCGAGAGGCTGAGACGGCAGGAGCGACAACACGCGCTCGAGCGGTGGCGCGAGCGGCTTTCAGGGCCGCAGTTTGCGCACAAGCGTGTGGTTGAGGCCATCCTGCCGTGCTTGCCAAGCCTGGCTGAGTAGAAGAGAGCGTGTCTTACTCAGGTATTCACTGGGCATGGTTGTTTCGGTGAATACCTGAATAGGATCGGACGCGAGGCCACGGTGAATTGCCACCATTGTGGAGGCGACCAAGATACCGCCCTACACACACTCGACGAGTGTCCTGCATGGAACTCTGAGCGGCGGGTCCTGGTCGATCAAATTGGGCAAGATCTCTCTCTGTCAGCGGTAGTATCAGCTATGCTGGCAGAGACGACGAATTGGAGGGAAGTAGTCTCCTTTTGCGAGACCATTATAGTCCAGAAGGAGACTGCGGAGCGGGATCGAGAGAGGGCCGATCCTGCTCGGAGAAGGCGACGCCGGAGAGGCAACCTCTCCGGCACCTAGCCTAATAGGGCTAGAAGGTGCACTCCCCGCCCTATCGATACGCGACTGGAGAATGGGGAGCCTTTGAGGTCACGACGTACAGAGTGGAGGCTCTGTGTGTCCAGTAAAATGACCTCAGGGATGCCGATGGCACGAAGCCGAAGTAGTCTCGGGCCGCCGTGTACCAATCCAATCGGGAAAGTGTAAGGGGAGACAATAAAGTCTCCCTTGAGACGTGCCTAATAGGCGTAGCACAGGAAGGGCTCCGGAGGCTTATTATTTTCCCGGAGTCCCCCTTATTGTGCTGAAGATGGCTACCGGGGGGGTTTTAGTGGATAAAAATCCCACACACCCCGGCCTCTGTCCTCCATGAGGCCAGCAGCCTTTTGAAGGTGGTGGTGGTGGTGGTACATTTTGTCGACAAAATCCTTTGAACGAATCCTGCTACATTACACGTACCTGCCGTTGACATCCAACATTGACTGCATGCGATTTTAGCCTTAGTAGTGTTTCACCGGAAAGATTTCTGACTGTACGTGTAATGTAGCAGGCAGGATTCGTTCAAGGGATTTTGTCGACAAAATGTACCACCGCCACAGCGGTGACACTCCCTGTACGTGTGAGCTCGCTCGCCGGTGACCTTGAGCGAGCGCGTGTACATGCAATATATTGGCTGGGGCAGCCGAGAGACTGCCCGTTCCACACGTCGCGCACCGCGCACGGCCCCGCCCCGCACACATAGCCGCGAGCAATTTTTCGAGCACACATGCTTAAGTGTCGCTTCTTGTCGTTAGTATATATTCTATGCCACCGCGTAGTATCGTGACCGTACATCGTAGCTTAGGCTACACTATTGCCCTAATTAATAATCTATAGAAACCCGTAATGTATTCACACACTAAACAAAAAATAAGGAAGCATCACATAAAGAATACAAATGTTTCTTCTTAATTTAAATGTTTGTCTATGTTTCCTTATAAAAAAACTAGCTGATGCCACCTACTGGGTCCAGATTTTTTATTTTTAGCACTAAGCTAACATATAATGAATTTGAGTCATTTTGGTCCATAACATTTTTTCAATTTTTGTGTTACACAAATGTAGGGATCAGCTGACTTTTTTTTCGCGATTTCAGGGTTGGTCTTATAGTAAAAGATGTTCATTCTGATGAGTACAATGACCCCTTAAGAGATTTTCAGCTATTTCAATAAGACGTTGTACCTTATATAATTTTTCATGACATTTACTAGATTTTGGTGTAGGGAAAACACGACTCAATAAAATTTTCTCGATAGATTTATTTTCCAAAGTAAGGTCTGTTTTTGCACTATTTCGCATGGAAATTGGAAATTCTAATAGTTTTTCGTATTCGTTTTGTGCATTTCTGGACTCTGATACAACAATTTTTTATTAACATGTTGAGTCGCTGAGAAATATGCAAAAATAAAAAACATTGAAAACGCGCGATTCCGCTCTTTTCTCACACGTGCAATTTGCCGTTTGTTAGAAAGTGACAGTTCCAAAACCAGTGCAGCACCTTAACCATTTTTTTTTCTCCTTTTCAGAGAGAAACTTCTGCATTCGAACGTGCAATTCAACGATAACAGCACCATGACGTATACAGCGAAGAGGATTCCTATATTCCTGCCTGAATTAAACACTGTGGACCTGAACGCTACCATCATCGTGCCTAACATTGCAGTCTTGGTAAGCAAAATACTACTTTGGTTCATGAACCCAGCGTAGGGCCACGTAGTATGGGGTAAAGTACGCTTAATATAACTGTGGTGAGAAACTGCTGCGCAGTAGTGAATTTTGCAACCAAATCAGTAGCGCGCATGCGCGGTAATGGCGGCAAGACTCTGATCACAGATTAATAACTAAGTGACTCTGATAGGTTGTTCATCTGAGTGACAAGATGGCGGGGGACCACATATTCTCGCTGTCTCAGTGTTTGATGCATCTGTGGAGGAACGAGGTATCATGTTCCTCCGACACCAAGGGAGAATCCTCCGACCAGGCTGGGTCTGCGCCTGGCGGGCTACTGCCCAACGGTGATGTTGGCTCTTGTATATATGCTAACTTGCGTGTAAACTCTGCTTGCGCGATGTAGGATAAGTTCTCATGTCACCGGATAGATGTCGCTACACATCCTTATGTCCTGCTCACACTTATAACGCTACTACACCTGCGCGGCCCTTCGCAAAGCTGTTATCAGAGCGGTACAGTTATACATATTACGCGTACTGCGTACTGTATCTGGTTTATGGTCTGTTACAGGCTTGTTATTTTTAATTTTATTGTTGATGTGTTTTTTTGGGTTAGTGGTCAATCCGCACTAATTAGATTCGCACGAAAAGTGCGGTTCGCCACTTTTAAATATTATGAATTTTGTGGGGGTCGATTTGCACGAAGCCAATTTATTTTCGTGCGGATCGCCACCCTCACTTTTATGTAGGTGGCTATTTGCACACATTGTTTTTTATGGAATAAACTTACGAAAAAAGAACTGTAGCGTACAAAGGTGATATAAGTAATAATATTTTTTTTATGAAGTGACACGAATTAATCAAAAATATCTTTATTAAAAATATAAATTTTTGATAAATGTCTACAAGTTCAAAAATTAAGGTAGGTACCAGTGTTTTACATATTTGGAATGAAGATAAGGGACTGAACATTCTCATTTAGTAAGTTCTTCGTTCAACCCGTCAGACTGTATACATTTATTATTATTAACTTGTTTATAGTAAAAACATAGACAAAGTGCTGCAAACAATCATAGTGAGACTAATGCCTATTGCACACGAGGGCAGAGCAGTGAGGCAGAGCAGTGAGTGAAACAGTACTGCTACCGTTCGAACGCCAGAACAGATACTGTGCTGCGACAGAATAGTTACTGTGCTGTGACAGTACAGTATCTCCTCGCTGCCCTGCCCGTGCCATGCTCGTGTGCAACAGACATTACTGACAAACAGGTAATGTTTTCAGAAATTCTTTATGAGGCAAAGGAATCAATGCCATTCATACAAATCATTGAGTTATTTAGTTGGTTTTATTTAAAGACATTACATATTGTTTTAAAATATTTTAAATAACCCTTAAGTGAATACTTAAGCTTTTAAAAATTATATTAAGCTTTTTTTTGTTGCTTCTCTGAGCAAAACTAATATTTTTCTGAAAAATATCTGGTTCCAAAATATTTATTTATTAAGGGTGCTTTTAATTTTTTTTTGTTTTTGGAACCACATCCTAGATAATTTTTCCTATTAGTAAAACCGCACATGGTAGTGGTTCAAAAACAAAATTATTTTTGGGACCAATTTGTAACATGTCCTTTATTTTTAAATTTAGCCGGATAAAATCGAAAACAAAATTCTCTTTACAGTTTGAGATAAAAGAGTATCTACTCAATAGAGGCGCCACAAGTCATCCATAGCTAAATTTAAACTTTAAAAATCGCTTTTCCGGCAGAACTTTGGGTAGTCTTATTCGTTTTAAATAAATTAAATTATTTACAGGCATATTTTTTGCATGATAAATCACAGACAGAACCGACAGAAAAATATTGTTCCGTTTATAACCGTTTTTGTCAGACTAATAACGTAGAAGAAAAGATCGCCCAATCATTTTTGCTAGCCAAACCTGAATACCGAAATCACTCCTGCCTAACAACCTGCATGAAGGGAAACAGGATTGTTGAATCAAATTTATCCACTAACATCTTCAAAATGCCATTAGGACTATACCGTGTTCTCTGTACAAGCGAGGCCGTCTTAATCTTCACCGTGGCGTAGAAGTCACGAACGCGTGCCTGCGCGATCATGCAAGATGCACTACAAAAACGCGGCAGCCACAAAAACATTCTGAAGCTGTTATTACATTGGTTATTTAATAGCGACCAGTCACCAATAGCAATTTTTGGTATCCCCGATACCCTTCGAGATAGCTTAAAAGGCGAAAAATCGCCTAACTTGGCAACACTGCTAAACTTACTGAATGGTAGCGAGTTACGACCCACTGAACCACGACAAATGCGTGTGAGTTAGATGGCATATACTGCTTTCTCTATCACTCATAGGTTTCAGCACCAACGCCAATTTGCTTTCTCACTTTAACGTATAGTTTTTTGTATAACTAGGAGTATAACCTTTTTTTAATATACACGCCAGTAATTCATTGAAATAGTATTTTATTAAATTTTCGATATTTTTATCGTCATGTGTTCACGACTGTACTTTGATATTTTTATTCTTTAAAATACAATGTGTGCTAATAGCCACCTACATAAAAGTGGGGGTGGCGATCCGCACGAAAATAAATTGGCTTCGTGCAAATCGACCCCAACAAAATTCATAATATTTAAAAGTGGCGATCCGCACTTTTCGTGCGAATCCAATTAGTGCGGATTGACCACTAACCCGTTTTTTTTTTCTCTCGCCTGTAACGAGACTAAAATATTTTTTTCTTTCTTTCTTTCTATGGGTGTTACGGAACCCTTACTGCGCGAGTCCAACTCGCACTTGGCCGGTTTTTTTTATGTAACCCTAGTTCACAGACAGTAGAAAATATAGACGAAGAGCTGCGAATAATCATAGTGTAGCCAAAAAAGCCATGCTCCTTCGCGTATAAGCGCTCACGCATACACATTCACCTCAAACGGTGCTCACCCCTTTGAGTACACATGTCGCGGCATTGGTGCCGATTCTCTTGTACACCCACCTAAACCTAACTATAACTAAAATTTACAAATTTTAGTTTAGCAAATCATAAAACTTATTCTGTGTTTATCTTTTTCTTATTTTAGAAAACTTGTTGACAGCTCTAATAATTGAGTTTGACGCATCTAAGTTGAATTGGCGGTGCTACCAGTACATCTTAAATTTTTTATTAAAGAGTGAATGGAAAGACCGAAAGTTCACAAAAACAAGGAAATTAAATAATAAATATATTTGGAATTATTAGTTTATCATTAAAATTAAGAAGAAAAAATCATGTCACGAAATAAAGTACATTTTTGTTTTATATTTTCAATAAAATATATAAATTGGAATAATGTGATCAGATTAAAGAGCTAGGTTATTATTTTCTACGGCCCGTATTACAGAACGATACTCAAGCGTTGATCACTGTTTAAAACTAGTTTTGAGTTGAGCTTTGATTTTAGAACGTTCCTCAAGCAGAGATTTATTGATCACAGTTCAGCTGAGTTTAGCTTTATTTTATACTGTCACCTGTTTCGGTATTTGAGCAGAGATTTGATCTGTAATCAATCACTCTAGTGTGGTCCAGACTACGCTTGAGTAGAGATTTCTATTTTAATTCAGGTCAAATTCGTGTGTTATGTTGTTGAATTAAAGTTTATAATAATTACCGTTCTGGAATAAGACCGATACTCATGTAACGATTCTATCCTTAAGTAGTGATCAGGTGATTGGAGTTTAAACTGTACTTGAGGAACCTTCTGTAATACGGGCCCAAGAGTACCTAATTACCTATCAAAGGAGATATATATTGTTATTATTGCAGCGTATCATATTGTATATCTTAAACAACGAGAAACAGAGCTATTTGCAAAAAACGCAAGGACCTTTGAATTCCATGGGCAATCACAATAATAAACTATTTCTTTAATTTAAAAAGCTGGAATTTCCCTTTTTAAAGACGTGGTTAAAAAGTTCTAGCACCCAGGACACGAAATTTCTCATAAAAGTTGAATAAATTAGAATATAAGCCAAAAAGTACCACGCAGGATTACAAACATTGTTGCCAGGTCTCCCGATTTTCCGGGAAATTCACAGATTTTCCTAAAAATCTCCCGGTCTCCCGATTTTCGACAAAGATCTCCCGATTTTTTACAATCCCTGTATAAAGCTAATAATAGGAATAAGATCAAAACCTAGCAAAAAAACTGCATAAAATGAAACGGACGGATAAGTTGCTGCCCTGAATATTTCCGTCACTTGTTACACAGTGCAGTAAAATATCAAACTGCTTTGATTTTAATATTATAGCTGGAATGTTAGCAAAATTTAATACCGGGATTACTTCAAAAACTTTGATTTTTGTTGAAAAACATAATCTCCATATTATTTCCATTGTTCCTCAATATATCTCCCGCTTTTTTTCATAATAAGCCTCCCGGATTTTGAAAATCGGACCTGGCAACACTGATTACAAACTTGGAGACGTTCTCCCCAAAAGAGGGAAAATTTGTGAATTCAGGCTTTTTAGGGACACATATTAGCATAAAATGATAGAATTGAATGTCAAACATAGATTTTTTTTTCACATTGTATGGATTTATGTACTTCTTAACCTTTATTATAATAGGTACCTCTTCTTATCGAAATTATAAATTTCATTGTATATTTCTATGAACAATTTACCTTTCTGCTGAATCTACAACAGCTGCAACCACATAGTAGGCATCCATTATTTATTTTAAACTACCTAAAAACTATAAAAATGAATAAAATAAGCTTTGCAATTTTAGTTGTTGATAACTAATTATAGTCGACATGTATTTTGATGCCTTCTAAAAATAGTCAGATTTAGGTTGACATTTCTAATATTAGGTGAAAAACGTCAATTACAGAATAGCAAAATGTCAATTTTTACTAAGTTGAATAACTAAACTAATTTTTGGTTTGACAGGCAAACCAAAAATTTGTTTTAAAGTGAATTTCAGAATAGAAAACGTCGTTTGACAGGACTAAACTAAATTTAGGTGATTTTTAGTCTAGTTTAGAGAATTTTGTGACAAGAGAATCGGCACCATTGTCCAGTAAGCATCGCGAAAGCATATATCCATCAGGTGCATAGTGTGAGCATGAGCGCTGGTTGTACACGAAGGAGCATAGTTTTTTTTTGGCTCCACTATGATTGTTCGCAGCACTTCGTCTATATTTTTTACTATGTTTGTGCCCCAGTTATTAAATAAATGCAGTGAGTCGCGCGTTCTCGCGTTTTGAAGGCGTCCTTTCATTTATTTTTAAAAGTTCTAGAATGACTTTTACGTAATGAGTAGGTTCGCAAGGATACACTAACAGTGATTCACCTATCTAATAGATATTTTGGCGGTTAATAATGCACTTTTAGATAAGGTTACTTAATTACAGTAAATTATGACTTATTTCCGTGTGGCGCATTCTTATGTACAATCAGAAATATTTCTGGTGTAGGTACCACCACTAAAGCTAAAATCGCTTGCACTCTTGCACTCAATGTCCGATGGCAGTGGTAGGTACCAGGGATGTTATGGAGCTCCGTAACCGTAACCGAAACTACCGGATATCCGAAATAAAAATATATTCGTAACCGTATCCGTATCCGTTTCACAAGTTTCGAATAGTTTCGGATAAGGGCGGAGTCTAAATAAAAATACAAATACAAAAGGTTTATTTCATCAACACAATATAGGTAACATTAGTTGGTGATTGGAGCCTCCTTTTAAGCAAATAATGCCTGTATTAGGAGACTCCGCTCTTCAATAGATAGCTTAACTAACTTATTAAAATATAATTTTCATCATGTTTCGAATAGTTTCGTATAAGGGCGGAGTCTAAATAAAACGACATGTTTCGACAGGTTTTTTATATTTTACTTAAATCTGATACCTATCCGTAACCGAAACTCTCCGAAACTAACGGATAATCCGAAATAATTACACATCCGTAACCGTATCCGAAACCGATATAATTTTTTTTCTATATCCAGATCCGAAATATCATATCCATAACATCTCTAGTAGGTACCTACTATCAGCAAACTTTCCGGTAAACCACCACTAACTTAGATTAACAATAGTAGGTACCTTGTTGATCGAAGACCACTAAGGCTAAAATCGCTTTCGAAGACCAGTAAGGCTAAAATGTTTGACGGCAGCCGTAGGTACGTGTAATATAGCAGGATTTGTTCAAGTTCCAGCAATTATATATTTGTTACAATATCCTGACACATCACCACTTTCGCTTCAACCTTATCATAGTACATGCTCGACGGCAAAGGGTGCTTAGGTATCAATGGATAAATGCATTGAAAACCATAAAATAACCATCTAAATGCATTTACAAACTGTTATTAACAATAAAACAACTGCAGCTAACCTATGCAAAAATAATGTCAAGGACTTAACTACAATTTAAATAATAATAGATATATTTTATAAACATGGGTTTTACTGCATCTCCACTTCTTTTGTGTTCTCAAATAAAAATGATGATAACGTTTCCGTGTAATAATTCAATTTTTTTTTTTTAAGTCATGGCTCCATCGTTATTCGATGAGTTTGCCAAGGTCAAGGTAGGAAAAGACACAGTGATAAGTTCTTAGTTTCAAATGTTGCTTAACATAAATTGACCGATGTTTGTAGAGATGGTATGCATTAAGCTGAAAAAGGACAAAAAAGTACCTACATATTATTAGTTGACAACAATACACAAAAATGTTATAAACACTTCACATGGAAGGAATTTAATTTCAGCCTGCAGGCCGCTGCAGGAGCACAGCACAGGCATATTATAAGAACTTACTCAAATAGAAAACACGACTTTATGCTTTTCTTTTCCTAAAAAAATATTTTTGGGGGTGCAAAATTCTTATCTTTCTCTGAGCGCACAAAACCTTAGCTACGATACTGATGGGTGATATTAAAAAAAAACTAATGTGCTTTAGACCACACGACTGACGACGAAGTAAAACTTTATTCTGTGACTATTTCAATGAGAACAAAGGAATGGCGGCGCGGCGCGCGTACATCTGCCGACCCTGTGTCGTGGCCGTACCGCGCCTCGTTCCCCGCGTCCTGCACTAACCCCTCCGTTCGCCTCACTTTTCGTAACTCCGTAACGCATTCACCAGTGGGCCTAGTACGAATTTCACACTTACGAATACTTTCATCGTTTTCGTCGACTTTCATTCATAAATCAGTAGCGCCCCTGGCGGATACGAGGAGGAACTACAGATTTATTAATGAAAGTCGACGAATACTTTGAAAGTATTCGTAAGTGTCAAACTCGTACTAGGCCCCCAGCTTACTCCCCAAGTCAAGCGTGTCTAAAGAAGTTTTACTTCAAAAACTTCAATAAATAAACAAACAAAAGTTCCTACAGTTTCATATTAAAACAACATAGTAATACCTAGTTATCAGTTAATTAATCACTTATACCTATGAATAACTGCCGAGGGAACTATGTAGTTATATATGTATTATAATTACCGTTATTAACTACGAGAATCTGTTCATTCATGAGTAGGTACGCCGCGCAACTTATTCATTCGCCAATGGGTTTCTCAAGTTATGACTATTGTTCATTATTGGTTCAAGGTAAGTCATACGGGATTATGGGGGGTACAACAAATGCGATAGGTTATTATCGTATACGTTGACTTTCATTCATAAATTTGTAGTTCCTCTAGGTATCCGCTAGGGGCGCTAGTAAGCGATACGTTACGAGTTGCGAACTCGAAACTGTCAAACTCGTACTCGGGGTACTGACGACTGTTTCAAAGCAAAGGAGTAAACTTCGAAAAACATTTAAAAAATCCATAACAATATCTAAATGTATTTTTTTCAACGTCTATTGTGACTTAGCTAAGAATTTAGAAAAAGATGCTACCTAACCGTGACCCAAATATTACCCAAAATGTAATTTTAGAGCTGATGATAAGATTGTATTATTTTATTTTGAAAATAGTTGAGTGGAGAACAAAAATTAATAGTGATATAATGTAGAATTAATCATTTAGATTAATATAATATAAATGTAGATGTACCTACATAATTTGAATTTGTGCGCGGCAAGTTTGAAAGACGTGGGGTAGACCTTTACGCTCGTCAGAAATCTTTCCGGTGAACCACCACTGTGACTAAAATCGTTTGCACTCAACGTTCAATGGTAGCTACGTGTAAAATTCAAAGGATTTCGTCGCCAAAATGTACCACCGCGAAGTATCGTGACCGTACCTATAAAAAATGAAAATGAAAAAATCAAAAATTATTTTCTTTTCCAGGGCATTCTCTCCTACCTCCACGACGCGAATTACTTCGTTCGCGCCGTCCTCAGTTCATTCCTCAGCATGTACCAATCGGAGCCGTTCGTCAAGAAGACGGTTTACGAATATCTGTGGAACTTCACCGATCCTGTGCTCGATATGTCCAAGAGCTTGGCGCCTGGATTAGTACCGGTTACTAATGCTGGTATGTTGGCTAGGGTAAGTGCTTTATTCTTTTTAGTGCTAAGGACTGTTTTTTAATCAATTATCTGAGGACTGCTTCGTTTTCTTCAAGAAATTCTCAGTAACAGCCTCGGAATCTGAATTCATGCCCGGTGAATGGCAATAGGCTCGCCCCCGCCCCTAGCCCTATTGCATGGGACTGATAACATAACTGGCAAAATGTGGGTGTACTATACACCTCTGCCTACCCCTTCAGGGAATAGAGGCTTGATATTTTTTGTTTTTGTTATTAAAGAACTATAGAATAGAATAGAATAGAATTCATTTATTTGTAAACACAGGTAAAAGGGTTGTTATAATATGTGAAGTTCATCCATGTTTGGCTATAAAAGCATACAAATATTTGACAAGTTAGTTACAAATTATAATACAATTTAATCAATTATTTAAACATAATCCTCAAAGTATTTAATAAACTCATTGTAAAGAACACATTGTTAATTAAATTTATTCTGAACCGTGTCAATTATGTCTTCTGGACTGAAAGAGACTAAGACCCCGCGACACAGGGAATCCTAGTGTGAGGTATAGGGCTTCAAACAATGTTTTGTATTTTTTGGCACAAAAAGAAATTTTATTTTATTTTATTTTATGTCATATTTATCTGAGTGCCGATTCCGAGTTTGACACATACGGGGCTGTGTTGTCGCTGCATACCGCATACAGTATCGAATGCGTCGACTTTTCATTCATAAATCAGTAGCGCCCCTGGCGGAAACGAGGAAGAACTACTGATTTAGGAATGAAAGTCTACGCTTTCGATACAGTATGCTGTACGTCTCAAGCCCGAAATCGAGACTCAGATGATACCAATCTTACTGTACCCCTACAAATGAATGTAGAGGTTGGTATTGATTGGAGTAAGCTCTGAGTAGGTACATTGGCTATACGTTACACCACAGAAATAGATAGATATAATGGAAAAGTGGGCGGGGCGCGCGTGCCAACACTCTGCACCAGAGTGCAGGACTTTTCAAAACCTTTCTCAGTACGCCTTATGACTTGTTTCTGTAAATACTGTAACAAAAACACGCAAAAATGCCTTATTGCACTGTTTCTAACTGCAGAAACAAAAGCTGTAAAGTAAATTTGTTTTTTTTTTTTTTAATTATTGATGTCAACATGGGAGGCGTAGTTTGTTCGAAAGTTGAATAAGAATAATTTATTTCGCAAAAATACGGGTCCAGACAGATGGATCATCATCATTCATCATAATTTCAGCCGAAAGACGTCCACTGCTGGACATAGACCTCCCCTAAGCATGTTGGGGGAGGCCATAATCGCCACGCTTGGCAGGTGGATTGGCGATCGCAGTTGGTTGGTTAAATACTCAGAAAACGCTGCTGCCCTCCTCTGGTGAATCCCTTAGTCGCCTTTACGACACCCATAAGAAGAGATGGGGTGGTGCAATTCTATATGTCCGGCACCACACGGACAGATAGATAAAGAGTCATAATTAGTTTCCATATATGTTTGTATATATGTTTATATATATGTTTTTGTATATTTTACCTTTTTAGGATTCCGTAGTCCTAGAAGGAACCCTTATAGTTTCGTCATGTCCGTCCGTCTGTCCGTCTGTCCGTCTGTCCTAATCCTTTACAGCTTAATAACTTCTCCAGTTATAAACATAAGTAAATGAAATTTTGTTAAAAAATTGTCTAGATATAGATCTCAATTTTAAAAGAATAAAAAAATCGTGATTACGTATTTTAGGGGTGGTTATTTTTTTCGCTGCACCCCCCCGTGTGGGGTATCATTGAATAGGTCTACTGAAATGAACTAATGTTTCATATATAACTTTTTTATCAGGTGTACCATTTGCGAAATACAGCCCGCCAAAGTGGCTTGCAATGTGTCACCCCCCCTGCCATTTCTAAGCTATGCAACGTAGAAACTTATAATCTTCCACATTGATAGACCTTTATAAAACTCTCTTTAAAAATTATTTCGAGTATAATGCGATTATAAATTTTTGAGTTATAGTGAGAAAACTGCAAAATACTTAAGAGGTCTTAGTTCATAGGTCATTGACCTTAGAGAAAAATTATCATAGCAAATAATGCTCCTTTAGCTACTTTCTATTTGAAAAAATCACAAAAAGTAACTTTGTGTTATGTTGACGACACACAATATATTGCAAAAACTATAGGGATATATATATATATATAAGGAACCCTATAATACTGAGCATGGCCCGACATGCTCTTGGCCGGTTTTTTACATATTTTTTTTGCCACGCATGAATAGCAAGTAAAATTGTGATTACAACCATTCTATCTATTTCTGTGCGTAGCACACACTAATGGTGAATATATCTAGTATGGAATGTCGTAGACTTTATAACGGTATCAGAATTCAGTATTCCTACAGCATGGGAAGTCTATATACTTTCCATTACTTTTCCATACTTTGACATTAGCGATCCTAAAGGACAATTCCCTACTTTGTCTGTTTGTACTTTTTCAGGTATATTCTGACTTCACAGACGAAATGACAGTCAAGATAGGTTCTCAGTGGGGCCACAAGGAGTTCTTTCAGATCGACAGGTTCAGGGGTGAGCCACAGCTGCCTGGGTACGATCCTAATGTAAGTACACCTTCACCCGGATAAATAATTTAGACTTCAATGGTTCCGGTATTTCTTTTAGGTCAAAGCTTCGAAAAAAATATACATTTACCAAAGAAAACATCGCTCACGAGCAGGATTCGAACCTGCGACTCCGGTTCAGTACACCAGTGCTTTATCTACTAAGTTACCATGACCTCTACTCGTGGTATCGAATTTAACTTCCAGTTACGTCTTTCGGTGACGTCAGCAACATACTGTTGAAAATCAGACCGTTCCTCAACCGACCCGATCTTTTTCTCCGTCTTTCTTTTTCCTAAATTAAATAAATGCCATTTTGTTTGATTTTGTTATTCACGGTACAGAGAAAGGATTAAGCGCCACATGTTTTTATATCATACTTTTGTTACCCCACGAAAGACTTACTGAAGTTCAGACATTTTAATTAAAAATATACATACATACATATTATCACGCCTGTTTCCCATTGGGTTAGGCAGAGACTATGGATTTCCACCTGCTACGATCCTGACACACCTCTTTCGCTTCATCTACGTCCATTAACCTTGTCATGCATGCTCTTCTGTTTAAAGTACTCTTAACCTGGCATTGTTTGAGAACGTCCGCGATTTGATCACGATACGTTCGCCGAGGTCGAAAAAAAAAAAAGTTAAAAATATAATGTATGTAATATATATTTCCAGATGTGTCCAGACCGTATCTTCGGCTCGACTGAAGGCGTGATGTACGCTCAGCGGCTGACGAAGCAAGATGTGTTGCTGTACTGGAGAAAGACTGTCTGCAAATTAATGCCGCTGTATTTTGACAGTGAGTACTATGGACCTTCAATTCTTCATTACCCGCTAAGCTTGAAAATCTAAGGTAATAAGAAAGGCCAGTAGGCCAATTCACGTAACCACAGATAATAATTATAATACTATAACGTAACTAAAGAAGTAGAGTTGCAGGGCAGTTGCAGTTAAGTTTTGATCAAAACAACGCTTTTCGAATTCTCTTATCTTTGGCCGTCGCTGTCAGATACGAACTGCAGCGTCACTGCAACTTGATCGGCGCGTCATGAAATTACATTACATTTCATTTCATTTATTTATTTGCAAACATGGGTAGTTATATAAAGATCTTATCAACAATTATAGTTCTCCACATTCTACCTTCACATGGGCGTGCAAATGTATAACACTCAAATTATTCCAATTATATTAAAATTAAAATAAAAAATAAAATATCATGCATCACAATCATTGAAAATTATTTAGATTATTAAAATACCATTATAGGAAAACACTTTGTCACATTATAATTTAATATTAGAGTATAAAATTTATAATAAGAATGTCATTTGTTACTAATTATAATAATGTCAAGGAATATCTGTCATTACACGTCAATTATTATACCTATATTATTAAATGTCAAAAATATAGTTTTTATATATTAATTTTAAATTTTAAATTATTGCCCATAAGGGTTTCCTTCTAGATATTCCTTCACGCTGTAATAGAAACTCTTTTAACTTTTTTTTAAACAAGTGAAGCTTATCAATTTCTGCAATACAACAGGGCAATTTATTATATATTTTGGATGTCATGCAATATACGTGGGACACTCAGAAAGTTTTGCGAAACTAAAAAAAATTGTTCTATACGTACATATATTTTTATCAAATCTTTTCAAAGTACTTTCCACCAGCCTCTATACAAAGATTCATGCGCCTAAACCAGTTTTCAAAACACTTTTTCCAGTCCGCCGCAGACACCTCGTTTACAGCCTGCTCGAACGCAGCCAGCGCATCTTCCGGCGACGAAAATTGTATCCCTTTGAGCTGATTTTTTATTTTTGGGAATAAAAAGAAGTCACACGGTGCTAGATCAGGGCTGTAAGGAGGGTGACCCAGGAGTTTGACTGGCGTGCTGTCCAGGAAGTCCCTCGTTTTGAGTGCGGTGTGCGCAGGTGCATTGTCGTGGTGGAGCAGTAGCCCGCGGAGCCCTGTGTTTGGTCGCTTGTTGCTTATAACAGAGAAAACTTCTGGCAAACATTTGGTAGTATACCATTCGGCATTAATGCTTCTTTGATCCCGTAAGGGAATTGATACCAAGTGGCCAGTCAAATTAAAAAAGCTAGCGATCAAAATCTTACCCCCGCTTCTAGATCGCTTCACTTTGGTAGGCGTTGGCTCATTTTGAAACACCCAAACAGTCGACTGGCGCTTGGTTTCTGGGTCGTATTGATAAATCCAGGACTCATCACCTGTAACGATGTCGTAAACACGCCGAGACGAGCCTGCTTCAAATTTGTTAAGCATATCACGGCACCATTCCACACGGGCCTGCTTCTGAGCATCGGTGAGGTTGTGCGGCACCCAGCGTGATACTATCCTCCTCATGCGAAGATGGCTGTGTAGAATCTCGTGAACGCTTCCCGATCCAATCTTCAATATGTGTTGAATCTCCTGATATGTAATTCGCCTATTGTCTTGGATTAAATTTTTCACTGCTAGCACGTTTTCTTCGGTAACAGCCGTCAAAGGGCGACCGCTTCTTTCGTCATCCCCCAATGTTGGTCGACCGCGCTTGAATTCGTTATACCAACGATACACGGTTGCCTTGGAAGGGCCTTCATCCATGAATGCCATTTGAAGTCTATCGTACGATTCATCCGGTTTCAGGCGACACTTGAAATCGTATAAAATCATAGCTCTAAAATGTTCCCGGCGCAGATCCATATTTCAGTGAGACACAATACTTTGAATTAACTCGCAAAAAATGTGGAGGGAAATTTTGAAATTGGAACTTACTTATTTTTACTTATAAATAATCATATTTTCGAAAAACATTATAACTGGCCAGTCTCCCATATATAAAAACTTTTTTTCGCAATACTTTCTGAGGGGCCTGGTACACTGGTATTCATAAAGGTAGTTCGGCAGGGTACAGCCTGAATTTTAGTTTTGTAACGGACACTTTTTAATTTGTCATACAATTGCATATTACTTTTAACAAATATCGCAATCTCAAAAATATAAAGGCTAGGCAATGTTAGAATTTTAAGATTTTTAAAAAATGGTTGACAGCTATCAGTGCTCTTAAGCCTAAATATTGCCCGAATACACTTTTTTTGGGCTTTAAAAACTGACTCCCATTTTGTCGAATTTCCCCAAAAGATTACACCATATCTCAGCGCAGATGCCACATATGCATGGTAGGCGATCAATACAGTGGATAAATTAACAATTTTTGTGAGAATGTGGAGCATATATGAAAATTTATTTAATTTCATGCAGACATTTTCCACGTGTGCCTTCCAATTTAAATTACAATCAACATACAAACCTAAGAATTTTGTTACCTCTACTTCGTCAATTTTTGTTCCGGAATAATTAATGCCTAATTCTATAGGTGGTTTAGTTCTGTTTCTAAATGTCATGAAATTAGTTTTTCCTAGATTAATTAAAAGATTATTAGCCTTTAGCCAGTTGACAATTTTTTTTTTCGTACAATTCATGTCGTTTTCCAAAGAATAATAATTTTTATTAGAAAATATTGCTGTACTGTCGTCTGCATAAAGGATCATTGGGAAATTTACTGCTTTAGGAAAATCGTTGATGTATATTAGAAACAGTAAGGGCCCTAAGACACTGCCCTGCGGCATTACGTGAATTAGGGCTCACATCTGGCGTTTGTCGTAAGCTAAAAAGCAAGGGTTCACCCAAATTCTCAATTGTCCTTTAAAACGGAATCCCACTCCTTAGCGGTAAGCATAATAAAAGTGCTGAGAAGATGGTTGGCAGCTGCCACCTGTTTGGAACCCAGTCCTAAAAATAATCAAGTCCCAAACAGCACGAGATAATGATATTGTGATTGATTACTGCGTGCATCGAAACGATTTTAATTAATAATATTGTACGTTGTACGGTAGATTAAAATATATTTTTAGAAATATCTGTAAAGACCATTGTCATCTTAGTCTACCTGCGACCACGAAATGCTGCAAAGCTTTCGAAACGTCAGGAAAACCAATTTAAATAATATACGCGATTTAATCCGGTTAAACTTTGTTTTATTATAATGTGTAGTGATCGCGAAAACCTAAGAAGTTATCATAGTAAAAGTGTTAGCAAAAGCCTTGCGTCCGGTCGTCTAAGGGGAATTAAATTATTAAATTCCAATTCACACTTACCGAAATGCATCCTATAAAAGACCGATAAGCTAGCAACTCTGCGTCGATGTTCAAGGCTTTGCAGTTTAGCACCAACCAGTGCATCGTTGCCAATGAGCACACCTCTCTATCAACTCGAGAGTCTCAAACTGGTATTTAGCCGCACCATCCCAAAGATAATAGCAGAGATGATCCCAAAGATGGAGAACACCATACACGACTGAACTTGTGCTTGGAACAAATTGAGCAACTGTTCCGACATGAAGTACCAACTCACCTTAGAGAGGATGCCTAACTTTTTCGCAGCAAGTTTAGCCTTGATTTAACCGAGTAACTTCTTTTTCCAGGTGAACTGACGATGCACAGTGTTCCACTATACCGCTACAACCTCTCAGAGAGCGTCTTTGAGCGGGTCAGAAACGGAACTGACTGTTACGACACCGACCCGAGTCTTCCACAAGGCATTAGCGACGCATCAAAGTGTTACTTTGGTAAGAATGCAATGTTGACTTTTGTTTAGCTTTTTATCAAATCTTTTTGCCAATGAAAACAACCGAAGGTGGTAATGGGCTGTAAACGGGAGGGTGACACACCCACCAGTTCCTTGATCTACAACGCTGTTGCGAGCGAGACATCCTGCTATTGAGCAACGAAACTCAATAACACACGCTTTTTAATTACTCTTAATGTATATTGATGACTTTGTGATGTAGGCGATCAAAGCCAAAGCTGCTATAATATCATATAACTTGTTGAAGTAATAATAATTATCGATCTAAACTCTTTGTACCCAACAGGCTGTCCCTGTTTAATCTAATTTTGTTTGAAGTTTATTTTATAACTTCGTTTTCAGACATCCCAATGGTGGCATCTTTCCCACATTTCTACACGGGCGGCATTCCCAAGGATTACTTCGTGACCGGCCTGAAACCTGATAGGCTGAAACACAACTCATATGTCATTTTGGAACCAGTAAGTCTTTTATTATTTTTCATCTCAGGGTTAAGAAAAGATGGGAGATTCATAAGGTAGGCCAAGTTGGTAGAAAGTGTTATTGGACAGCGTGTTATGAGTCTTTTCACTCCTTGAGGATAATGCGTGGGTCATTACTGTTTAAAAGGTAGATTGCAAACGTACGGTGCAATGACAATTCAAGTTGATCTATCAAAATGACACCTATTGCGATTGAGAGTGAGTTCACTCATAGTCAGTATGCAGTTGGGGGCTGTGCGCCCGCCAGGCGCAGATCCAGTCTGGTCGGAGGATCCTCCCTTTATTTTGGAGGTTGGAGGGATATGACTCCTCGTTCCTCCACAAACATAGCTTGCAGAAATACTAAGCTGGAGAGGTATTGAGCAAAGAGGTAGGGGTCTTGAACGCCCCTAAGCCACTGAGACCTGATAAGATCTATTGTGACGAGTTATACATGTGGAGAGGTATACAATTTTTATTATAAAATTATCGTTTTCTTTTTTCAGTATACCGGTACGCCTTTCGAAGCAGTGGCCAGAATGCAGAGCAACTTGAGAATCCATGATCTCTCAGGATATGATGATAAGTTTAACAAGCTGACCAACCAAATAATACCTTTATTCTGGGCCGAATATGTAAGTGTCCAAAAGTATTTTTTTTTACATAATTGGCGATTTTATCTTATTTATCAGATATCAGGACCATAAGTGCCAAAGAAACCCCAACGAATACCAGACCCACGAAAATATGACATGATTAACGCAGCGATCAGCTTTTGCAAAACAAGTCGTAGGTTTATCGCACAAAACAAATATTTGTGTGGCTTAAGGATAGTTATTCCGGGTCTGAGTTTACAATGTTGATCAAGCCAATTTTATTTTACCTAAGTATTTTCGATTATGTTATTTATTTTTGGCGTTCAATACATCCCAAAACAGTCATTCTGCTGTTTTGGTCACACAATCTGAAACAAACAATGTTATTACTGACTGAATCAATCGTTGGATCGTTGTTTGACTTTGACAGCGTCTTTATTTCGTAAGCAGTAAGGGCTGTTTTCAGTCATTCAAGTGTTACCACTGATAAGGTCGACTATAGAAGCAGTAGTAGTAGAAAGCGGTTCGATTGCGTTATTTTTGGTAGAATCAGCTAGCTTGGAGATCCTGGAACTCCTGGGCCCTTTAATACTCAGCCCGTATCATTATATATATATAACTTGCCTTTTTGTTTCAGCATCAAGAAGGACTTCCGTCCCATATAAAAAGAACAATCTACTTCACAAGTGTCATTCTGCCACCACTGTCAATAATCATGTCATCGACCATGATCCTCCTCGGAATCTACCTAGTAACCAAACATATATACAAAAATAATCTAGAAAACGATAGCTTAAATTCTATACTAATATTTAAAAGTAAAAATGCGACTAAAAATAAAATATTAGCCTTCGAAAAGGAAGCGTTTTTGAAAGCCAGTTAGTTAATTTTGTTTCCATAGTTTATAGATTCTGCATGTCTTTGAGTCGATATTTCATGATAAAAAGATAGCATTTATTTTAATCTGACAACTTTCTTTTTATTCATAAATTAGTAGCGCCCCTAGCGGATATGTGGAGGAACTACAAATTTAAATGAAAGTCAACGAATACGATAATAGTACTCGTAAGTTTTTTATCTTTCAAACTCGTAGTTACTACTAAAAGCATTGCATAACCAACTTTTATTTTTATTGTAAACGATTATATTTATTTATATCGTTTATATTTTTATTTTCGTTTATTTGAAAAATAGCGTTACTAAAGATTATTTTTATACTTAATTTAAAGAGAATTTAAGGTATATAATGTGCTTTTAAAAGAAGTCAAAGTTCTAAATTATCACGAGTCACGATCCTTCCCGGTGATACAGTTTGTCGACAAAATCCCTTGCACGAATCCTGCTATATTACACGTACCTACGGCTGCCATCAAACATTAAGTGTAAGCGATTTTAGCCTTAATGGTTGTTCACCGGAAACATTTCTGACTGTACCTCTCAAAAAACAGGTAGGTACTAGGTACCCTGTATATTTTGATAGATGGCCAAATATGGAACTAAGTTAGGGCATTATTTTTTGTGATCGAACCCCCCCGGTGGCCGTCTTCAGAACAATAAGGGGGACTTCGGGAATGTATTTCGCCTCCGGAGTCCCTCCTGTCCTACGACTGTAAGGCACGACTCAAGGGAGACTCATTTGTCTCCCTTTACGCCTTCCCGTAGGGAATCTCTGAGGTTATCTTGTATACAATGTAGGTAGGTACTTAAAATACAGTAGGTAGTGGTACAATACACTACCAAGTAATAATACAAGGTAGTTACCCAAGTGTATTTTAGTTGTATTTTACACTTTTGTTTTTTTTATAAGTTTTGACTCAAGACATGTAAATCTATAGGTAGTTATAAAATAGGGGAAAAGGTAAACAATGTAAGTAAAGACTGAATACAATAATTGACATGACATGGCCAAAGTAGACATTTTATAAAAATGAAAAAAATGCTTTATTTCTTCTTCTTCCTACCTACCTCAGTGTGTTTCTAGAGATAATAGTACATTATGATACAAGTGAGCTAAGTTGACTATTATACTCGAGGCCATAGACATATAACACACTCGAGGCTGGATTGCAGCCCGAGCCGAAGGCGAGGGCGTAATGGAGCCGAGAGTATAATAGTCAATGCTCACGCGTGTCATACGACGTTTTTCAACACACTTGCGAGGAAAAAAACATAAATTACACATTTTAGACAAGTATTGAATTTGCACAGACATAGTAAAAAATATAGACTAAGTGCTGCGAACAACCATAGTGAAGCCGACAAAAACCGTGCTCCTTCATGTACAACCAGTGCTCACGCACAAACATGCACCTTGAACCGTGCTCACCCGTCTCAGTTCACATGTCGCGGCATCATCCAGTAAGCATCGCGAAAACAAATTACTGGTGTGTACGTGAGCACTGGTTGTACATGAAGGAGCACGGTTTTTGTTGGCTTCACTATGGTTGTTCGCAGCACTTAGTCTATATTTTTTACTATGTCTGTGTGAATTTGTAAAAAATGATAAAAATGGCGCGCGGACCGCGCGGTGACATACAGCTATGCGCGCGCAGGTGGTCGAAGGAAACCGCCATACAACCTAATAAATAAAAAATATAATTTTTTTATTTTATTTATAACACAAATTAATATTAATTTGTTGACAAAAATTAATAATTTGATGAAATGAAATGTTTATATAGCATATTTTAATTAATACAGTTGATTTATTACCAAAGATGTTTAATTTAGTTCAGGCATAAAATCTCTTTGCTGCGATTTAAAAATAAACTGTAAAGTAAAAAGCCCTAGTGCAATAATATAATGAAAAAAGCACGCGTGCGTTATAAGCCACATTATAAACCTAAAAGCGATGCAATAAGAGCCACTTTACGAGCAAGTGTGTTGAAAATAATAATTTCATCTTCTTTCATTTTTAAGGTAATCTAAAAATTATGTTTGTTTTTTTTTCCTAATCTTATGTAAATAAATTATGTTTTGTATGACATCTTTTTTGTATCTATTTTTATGTTAAATAATTATGTTTCTTTTTTACAAATACTTGCATCTGTCTCTATAGTAAAAATTGTACATAATATTTGTAATAATGTCATGGGTTTTTTCTATATTTAATCTTTTAGCTCAATTAGAATTATTGTTTTTATTATTGAAAAGTGTAAGTTAATAATAATTACATTTGGGGGTAGTTTGTAGCTGTGATCGTTCCTAATACAAGATAGTTGCATCAATTTTGCTCACTGGTAGCTTTAAGTTAAGTAATTTTAAGAATAAAAGATTTGATAAAATCTATTCGTTTCATTTCCTTGCTAAAATCCGCTGTTTCCTTGTGGTCATACTAGTTTGTCATACCAGTATGACCACGAGGATATACATGTCCTCGTGGTCATACTCATATTTCGACACCTCCTATAAGAAAAACAAATAGGTAAATGACCAGTCCTTAAGAAAACAAAAATATAGAGCGATAGATAACTAGATAGAACTTGGGAAAAACTTTTAATTCAACAATAACGGACCTGGCGAATACCACAAAATCTAGGATTACCGTAATTAAAAAAAAAACAATACTTATTTCTCTGTGTGTAAGCTCGATTAACCATTTCACATCTTCCTCTATCTATACATATAAATCTGTAGACGTGGAGTTTCTGTATATTGAAAATATAAAATAAAAAAATGTCGTGGAGTAATAGGTTATCCTTGATGTTGGTTATCCAATAGAACCCATTTCTATAATATTTTGGAAGTTTTGTCGGTTTGTTTGTGCACGCTTCACGTAAAAAGTGCAGAACCAATATGGTTAACATGTGTAGACAAATATTGTGCGTACAGTCGGAGTAACATTTAATTTTTGTTTCATTACAATCGGTTCACTCAATCAAAAGAAATAATAATTTAAAGTGTTCAAGAAGAACTTATCATTGTATTCGTTTGTACCATTTTCGGTCAATAGATGGCTTTTCGTGTATACAACGTTTTATTGAAATAACTAAAACCTCTTAAGAGGTCATTGTACTTATCAGTATGAACAACTTTTACTATTGGACTAACACTGAAATCAGGAAAAAAAAAACAGCTGACCCTACATTTTGTCGATTTATGTGAACACAAATGTAGGGCGACAGCTGTTTTTTTCCCGCGATTTCAGGGTTGGTCCCACGGTAAAAATTGTTCATACTGATGAGTACAATAACCTCTTAAGTGATTTTCAGTTATTTCAATAACACATTGTATAAATCGCGTAGTGGTATACAGGGCGTCCCACGGATATGCCACATGGAGGGAAAGTACCTTGAATAGTGTAGATGGAACATTTTACTGAAAGAAGACATTATTTGAATTTAAAAAACAATTTAAACTGCACACACACACGAAATGCTGTAAAGCTTTCGAAACGTCAGGAAAACCAATTTAAATAATATACGCGATTAAATCCGGATAAACTTTGTTTTATTATAATTTAAACAGCATTCATAGAAAAAAAAAAACATACCGATCGAAAGGCTTTATCATAAGGATTATTTTTTGCTAAATAACTTTGAGTGTCACAAATAAAAGGAAGACCATGAATTTTAACATTTTTATCCACACAGATGCAGAGAATCCGTCTCTCGAGAAACCTAACACGATGCAGCAGCGGCTGCCGGGGGGACCAGTGGCGGGTTCCCCCAGCTGCACCCTGAGCCGAGGCCCGAGCTCCCCCCTGGGGACGCCCTCACGGTGTCGCAACCGGAGATAATCACGTCACGCGAGACCAACCCTATGCTCTAGAGTAGTTCCTAGGAGTAGGCTTAACCGCTACTTCGCGAAACGCGCCACCTCCCTGATATACCGAAAGTCCGCCACTTTCGAGAAAACGATTCCCGATGCAGCAACGGCTGCCAGGAGGACATAGCGGCGGGGTCCCCCCCGCAATGCCCCAGTAAGCCGAGGTCCGAGCCCCCCTTGGGGGACGCCCTTATGCGGTTTTGCAACCGCGATATTAGTTTATAAGTTAGGTTTAGGGAAATGAAAAAAAAATGAAAATGACAGAATGAATGAATGAATGAAATGACTGAATGAATGAAATGTATGATAAATAAATATTTTTTTCGGCGGATGGAGTCCCTAACGGGATTCTCCGCCACCCGGTTAAGCAGTTAGGGTACCTATTTTGGGTACCAATACTGCGAGTCAATTTGAAAAAAAAAAAAAAACATTTTTAATACAAAATTAATCTATTTATCAAATGTCAAAATGAGTCCCTTCCTGTTGAATACAAAGTCGCACTCTTTTGATTATTTTGCTCCGTGTCGATTTTTTGATCTTGTTGTGGTGGATATTTAGAATAAAACGTCCAAGTTCTGCTTGTAGCTCGTGGACACTTTCATACTGGTTCTTGTAAACTAATTTTTTTATATAACCCCATAAAAAAGTCTAACGGGGTTAGATCTGGGGATCTCGGCGGCCATCTTATTTGTCCATCTGTCCCGATCCAGGGATGAATGTGTTCATTGAGATAGTCCCTTGTTCTGTGACTGTTATGAGCTGGAGACCCATCTTGCTGAAAAGTAAGGTTTGTCGTTCTGCAACCGGAAGATTATTTATCTCATTTCTCTAAATCTCAAGTATTTCTAAATACCTTTCCGTATTCAAATGCCCTTCGTAAAAATGTACTAAGAGGACCCGGTTTTTTACAATCCCACACCAACAGTTGAACAAAAAACGCACTTGATAAATTGATTAATTTTGTATTAAAAATCATGGTCTTTCTTTTATTTGTGACACTATGTTATTTAGCAATAAATAATCCTTATAATGAAGTCTTTCGATCGGTATGATAAAGCTACAGGGTTATTATTTTTCTCATGTAACGGGTTCGATTTCCGGTTCAACCATGTAATTATTTAAATATCTATAAATGCAGTTTAATTTTTTTTAATTCAAATAATGTCTTCTTTCAGTAAAATGTTCCATCTACAATATTCAACGTACTTTCCCTCCATGTGGCATATCCGTGGGACGCCCTGTATATGATATTTGTGAAAACGAAAACCAGCTATTTATTTATTTATTTAATTTGTATGGAAGACTTACAGCTAAAGAAAACAGAATAAGAACAATGTGCTAGACTGACAGTCAATTACAAGTCTCCACGTATAAAAATAGAGTAAAACAAAAATAATCTGTGAACAAAGTATACCTAGCTATAAATAAGAATAGCTTTTAGAATTTGTGTCTGTCTGTTTGTTACCTCATCAGGTGGAAACGGCCGAACGGATGTTAATGAGACTTTACAGAGCCGTGGGGAAATCCTCATAGACGCACTCCGCCTGGGGACGGCGGAGCCAATGTCAATGACTCATATCGAGTAAAAACACCACGGTGTTCCTTCAACTACCTTTGGCCGGAGGCGTGAGAAACCGTTGGTATTCGCACAACCACTCCCGACAGGTCCCGGCCTGCAGCTTCCCGCATCCAGCGGATTCCCGCGACAATTTATTTATATTTTTCTTAATTGCCAACTCTGTTACATTATTAAGTCAACACGCGGAAAAGTATTTATATATACAGGAGGAAGCAAAATCTTTTTTCTGAAAATATTATGTACAGTATGACCACGAGGACATGTATATCCTCGTGGTCATACTGGTATGACAAACTAGTATGACCACAAGGAAACAGCGCTAAAATCACTGAGGTAATATGTACTACGTACTAGAGAAGACACCTCGAACAAAATGTTGTAGCAAGTTTTAGAGCTCCTGCACTCTCACTCGCTTAGCTACGCTAGCCGCGTGCGTGCTCCGCGGCCAGCTAGTTGCGCGATATTTTTTGTTCGTAATGTCTACTCTAGGTAAAATAGCGATTAAAAAATAGTTATTATAATAATAATGTCCTCCCGGCCGAATTTCGGTCACGGCGGCCAATCTCAATGGAGACTAGCCATCTGCGCGGGAAATATTATAGTGCACAAGTGTGTGCGCAAACACAGGTGCACTCTCTATTCCCTCACTCTCATAATCCGTTGGGACGGCAGTTCGACACGACCGGAGAGAGATCAGGCGCAGGACCGACGGCTTTACGTGCTCTCCGAGGCAAGAACGGGTCTCGATGTGTAACGAAACGGTCACCCATCCACAGTCTGACCGCGGCTAGTGCAGCTTAACCTTGCAGATCGTACAATCCACACGCTTGCTACTTAGCCACGAGCCCCTTAAGAAATAGTTATTACCTACATATCAAAGTAAAAATTATATTGAAATCGTCAATACCGTAGGGTATCTGAGATCCTGAACAAAACGTTTGCAAAATAAGGAATTTTCATATTTTTTTTCTTTCAGGATTTTTTTTTCAACCCTGTTTTCACGTTTAAGTTAACAAAGAAAAAATGACGAAATTTTTTTTTTTCAAAACCTATTAACTCGTGGCTTTCGTAGATATCCGAGTTCTGCTACGAGTATCGTGAGCAAAATCCGTAGGCTTCAAACCGGCGAGGCGAGGATTGGATGGAATGGGCGCACAGACTAAGAAGTGTACTACGTACAGACGACCCACTCCCATACAAAAAAATGGCCCGTAGTAGTTGGAAAAATTGAACATGACAGTTCGTTTTTTTTTTAATTCTTTTGTTGAATTTTGGGCAAAGGCTCACACTGTATGCCTTATTTGAGCTGTTGTATATTTTTATTTCAACTTTAGTTCGTAAAATATAGCTAGAGTCCTGTAACAGATGTCAAATACGTAAAAATACATTTAAAATTTACGTATTTGACTTCTGTCACAGGACTGAAGCTATATTTTACCAACTATACATTTTCGAAACGAGAACTGAGAATATGTAAATGAAACAACATATTTTGTTCAGATTTTTATTTATTAAATTATAGTTTTTAATACAATATGTCTTATTTATACTCAGAACTGGGAGTCCTTACGGTACGAAAGTTGTTTATTAAGTTAGAGATTGTCGCACAACATAGAGTCCAACCACACTTTACGAATAGACGAAGAACAGATATTGTATATAACATACCCAAGTATAAGACATCGTTTGCACAAAAATTTCACAACTATCTCGGTCCTAGCCTATACAACAAAATAAGTAGAAGTTTAAAATTAAGTAATCTTAATCATCAAACATGCAAAAAAACTATAGACAAATTCCTAAAATCATTAGACTACGATAACACTGAAAAACTCCTGAAAAATTTGTTATAATTAAGGCACATAAATAACACAACATACATCATTCATTATACACATAGGTAGGCACATCACATTAACGTACCCCGCACACACGTACTCTCACAAAATTACAAAACACAAATAGACTACCTATCTAGACCTACTTTAATAAAATTGTACACAATAACCAACCATTAAGCAATAAGCATACTATATCGCTACAGTTTGTTAAAATGAAATATGACAATTTGATCTGTTTAAATGACATGAATGGACTTGTGCGTATTTGTTGTTCTGAGGACGAGGAATACTATCCGCTCGTGATACAGTTTTTTACTAGTACGGGGGGATAGGGTGAATCAGTCTAATGACAACCGATGCCTGCAACCCCTTTCACCTAACTGTCAGTTTTGATAAACGCCAGTGTAAAATAATTGTTACCGATTTTTGTAATATATTATCATAGTTATCTAAGATTTGTAGAAATTATGTAACTCTTGTATGGTTGTCTCTTGTTTATGCAATAAAGAATATTGTATATATTGTATACAACGTTATTCTTTCTTTACCAACATCCCTATACACCCCAATTAGTTAAATTATTCAAAAAATTATGGGTGAAAAAAAAATTGGCTTACTATGAACAGTTTTTTCATAAACAGCTGATTTAATTATCCGCTTTTCGTACGTAAGATTTGGACACTGCCGCGCCGCTCGGATCAAAGTGCACCTACATACCTACTTAATTACCGGCTAAAACGAAATTTGCTTGCCCCAAACAAAATGCACTGACAGTAAGGGTCTATGCCCTCTTACATAGGTAGGTACCCAGTAAGGTAATTCGATCAATGAAACGTAGGTACTTATTTTACGTAAGATGTTCGACTTGTTATGGGACAGCTGGTGCTATGTTAATAACTTAAATATTGCTAATGTTCATTACACATAATTATTTAACGAAAAATAAGTATCTACATAGGTACTTGTGGCTCCGCATGCGTTAATGCGTTAAAATAATAAATAATTACGTAGGTAGGTAGGTACTTACCTAGACGTTAAGAAAAATAATTGAAATCACAACCTTATTATTGACATTTTGTAAAACCTACCTACCTGCTCGGTAGGTACGGTCGATCGCACGTCAATGGTAACAACTTGACATTGACAGCGTCTTTATTTCGTAAGCAGTAAGGGCGGATTTCTAATTCAAGTGTTACCACTGTCATGCAGTCGACTGTACATGTTAGTCGGTTTCAAAGTAGGTAGGTATTCTTTTTAAACAAAATAGTAGGTAGGTACATACCATCTCCGTCGGTTTAGAACCACCTTCCACCTTGCAGTAAAGAAAGAGTAGGTACCTACAACGATGTCCCCGGACTGATTTGTAAGTAGATTATTGTACACTGATCACTATCACTAGGTGTCTCATCGTTACACATTACACCATCATTACACAGTTTAAACGTATTGTAGCATTCGCTCAAATCGCAGGCCACCTGTTTGAATGCAAAGTCGAGCACGTTTAGGTACCTATCTACGTAAATTTCTGTTTAGTTTTATTAATACGTAGATTACGTAGGTATCACTTTTTAACACAGCAAAGCTACTTCCGATGCGACCGGTAAGTTCTGTCACCGTAGATGGTTCAGTTGTGTAAACTAGGTAGTAATCAAGTGGAGTGAGTTCAGGGGACCTCGCGGGCCAGGGAACGGGGCCTCCGCGGCCGATCCACCTGTCACCATATTCCTGATTTAGGAACTGCCGGACTCTGATTGAAAAATGGCCGCTGGCACCATCGTGTTGATAGTGCATTACTGGGCTTCGAAAAACTGTGCGAGGGAGGTTCTTGGAGGACTGATGGTTTGTGTACTGAAATGCCACTGTCGAAAAATATGATCACGAGATCGCAGCGCCCTTCCACACTCTCTTGTACACTAAACACCTGAGCGAACTTCGTAAGACTGGCGATTTGGCAAAATTCTCCCTCGCCCTCGGCGCAAGCGGCGGCGGCAAGCGGGGGCAGGGGAGGGTCAGGCGGCGCGGATGGCGCGGCGTGCGGCGGCGTTCGACTGGTTGTCGGTCGGCTACATCAAACTCATCAAAGCGGCGACGGCGGCTCGCGGTGCAGTAGGTACAATTAAAATCAGCGTGCCGACTCGCAGTGTAGTACAAATAAAATAGGTATCCAAACTTTGAATAAAGTTGAAGATTTTTTTCCAAAAATATAACACTATGTTTTTTCACTATAAATCGATTGTCCTAGTGATTTTGAACAAAGTAATTTCAGGATGCAGGTATACAAAGAATAACGTTGTATAATATTTTGCATTCTCGGAAGAGATTTTTTTAATTAGCCTAGATAAATCTGTGCCTTTCAATATTTTATATGAACACCAGTTGAAAATTAAAAAAATTACCATGCCAAGGAAGGGCACTTTAGTTTTTTACCCGACTGCGCCAGAAGGAGGGTTATGTTTTTTCGTGTGTTTCACAAGAAAGGAAGTCAAATGAGTAGGTACTTAGACAAAGTTCGGCTTGGTATGGTGAACCCGATGTACAGGCTACGTGAAAGAGTTTCCCTCTTGATGGCTTACTATTCAAGCTAGCACAATTCTCCAAGTTGAAAAGATAGTCAATAAAGATACTGTTTCAGCAGTATTTTTTAGGATGAAACTATCTTCTTTCCCATCAGCATATTGAGCTAGAACAAATGACACTTGAATTAAACTTGGTACAAATGGTAAATTAAAGTTCGAGATTTAGAAAAATATAATTATATTATATTTTTATATTAACATTCATGATGATGAGACTGGTATAAATAAATTAAAACACTAATGTTTACTTTTATTTCGTAATAGTAATTAGCAGGTATTACCTCTTCTCGTGGGTTTTGTAAAAGGCGACTAAGGGATTCACCAGAGAATGACCATCATTCTCTGAGTTTTCATGCAATCAACTGCGATTTCCAACCCGCCTGCCAAGCGGGGCGATTATGGCATATCCCCTTTTTGGGGAGGCCTATGTCCAGCAGTGGACGTCTTTCGGCTGAAATCATGATGATGAATCAGCAGGTACCATATAAATAGAGATTTAAAATAGTTAATTAATCTTACCAATTTATAACGGTAGATATGGTCATCATGTTTCCTTTTACAAGAATAATTATTATCACGATTCTGACATACATCTGAAAAAATAAATACTTTAGTATTCTATAAACTATTCTCATTCTTTATTGTACACCAGAAAAATGCAGTACCTATTAAATTATAAATAGAATTTAGGTACATGTATGTACGAGTGGGCGAGCTTAACTCAAAAATTAGTTTTCTACCAGCAAACCTTTGAGTGATAGAGATAGATTTTAAACTATCTTGTAACACTTATTTTACATCAATATGGGTTGATGGATCAGTGATCTATTGATCATTGGCATTAACTTTGCGGGTCTCAGTCAGTCTACTGCGTCAACAGCATATAAGTTACTACAGTAAGTTTGCCAATAGTACGTGATACCTGGTCTAGTGACACGGCCTGTTAGAAATTCCAATAAAAAGCAATAGGTACTCGCTACCAAACTTGAGCGGGTTGGAGTGGATATGAGTATACTCATTTTTTTACTACATTAGCTGTACACCTAAAATTTTATAAGCAGATTACCGATTACGTACGAACCTTCATAAACTTTTGTATTCCTGTAGTTATTTCATCGGCCAAAAACAATGTAGGATAAGCACCAACTTTAAGCCGATACTTCTCATTGATGAACCTTTTTTCAATGCATCTGACACAAACATAGTTTGTGAAGATCTTGCACGCTAAACTGCGCAAATAAGCCACTTTAAGTCCTATCTCACTTACGGGAAGCTAATACATCTTAGCGTCCTTTCGTTTGCTATCACAATGTTCGATACAACACTTGTTGTACATCTTACTTGTACTATCACTGCAAAATATCACAGTTAAGAAATCATTAAGAGGATAAGTACAGAAATTAATCAACGCAAACTTTAATCAACAACATTTTAAGGAAAAATCTAAATCTTACAAAAACAACCAAAATTAACGTAAAAAATTAACAATGACCACAGATTACATAGAGATACTACGTATGACGGTCGAAAATTATCTATGGTCTTGACAAAGGGCCTAAACGGGGTGAAGACTGTTACAAGGGGGCGAGGGTCTCCTGTCATGTATGAAATTTCTAACCATAGAGTACATCTGTATACGGTTGAAATTATTTGTTCCAAGTTTATCACCCGTGAATGGGCGTGAATTGAAATCTCGCTGACCCTTTCACACCGAAAAATGTACATCGCGAGCACCACAGACTACTAGGAGATCAGCGTTGCTAGACGTACGATAATTATCGTAAATATACGATAATTTTGGCCCTGGTAGTACGATACAAAATTGATTGAAATAAGCAGAAATACGATAATTTTGATGCTGAAAATCATTGTTTTTTTTTCGTAGCTCAGCACTGTTTACGATAATATTTCACTAAATTCCTTGATATACGATAATTTTAGAACATCAGTACGATAATCCACTTGTACTCATCTGGCAACCGTGTAGGAGATACTACGTATGCGAGCACGCGCCGTCTCGCGCCGACCACGACGTCTCGGCACGCGCCTGCTAGCGATATACCGTTTTGTAATGTAATAAATACTCTATTCATGCAGCAATAAAGTTAATGTTGTACCAACAAATATTTCAATACTCGCCTCGCACATCCAAAAAAAAAAAAAAAAACAAATACTACCATAATGCTTTGCATAATAATTTGCTCATTCAATTATAAAATTCATGGCCAACATTTTCATAACCACGGAAATAAATGGTCATAATGGCCGAAAAAAATGCATTTTTTTGTTGTACTAGTTTATGTAATGTCTGGTGAAGGTCGCGGGAATCCGCTGGATGCGGAAGGCACAGGATCGGTCGTTGTGGCGATGTTTGGGGGAGGCCTATGTCCAGCAGTGGACGTCTTTCGGCTGAAATGATGATGATGATGATGATGATGTAATGTCTATGAGTAAATAATTGAGGGTTTGAGTACAGACAAAGTATCGAAAGTTTTAAATATTATCCACATTACACTATAAAAATTTCTTATAGGTAGTTAGCAATTTTTTTAATAAACGTATATAGTGTTATAATAACACATAACATAACATCACGCCTGTATTTCCCAAACATATGTACACACGTGTGTGTATGTATTTTTTTTCTTCTTTTTTTTTGTAGTGTTATATTAAATTTTTTAATAACATATCTGGCGAAATGTGGGTGTACTATTACACCTCTGCCTATCCCTTCGGGGAAATACAGGTGTGATGTTATGTTATGTTTTTTTTTTCAATTCGTAAACAGAGATGTCCAAAAACGGTTTTTTAAATCATAAATTCTAACCCGGATAAGTTAAATATATTTTGATAGAGGTTTTCAAAACTAGCAATATACAATAAACTGTATATTTTTAAAGGCGTCCAATTTTGAGAAAAACTTTATTTTATTTTATTAAGAATTTACGCCTGAAATTAACACACCCGTTTTCAATCAATAATTATATTAAAACGATCGCACCGAAAAACGAAGTAAAATTGACAAAATTGGCAGTAAAGTTGTCAACAAGAATTAAGTTCCTTGATCTGTGAGAAGTGTAATGTACTACCCAAGATAGAATGCGTACGGAGAAATTTAAGAACTTCAAAAATGAATAATACGTTGTTCATTTAAGGTCCAAAATCTTTTATAAAATCAGGCAGGAAATACCGGGCGAGTCCGTAGTATTACCGAGAGCCCGCTGTCCCTTGCATGTATGGACACCCTATAGTATAGAAAGAGACAAAGGGCTCCCCATCGGACCGAATTTTAGTCAGCCGTCCGCTTTCCAGCTTGATATAAGTTCCTTGGTACTACCACAGTACTACCGTAGTGGTTATATTCTCTTTGGTACTACGTAAACAACCATGCTGGCAACCCTGCCTCTTGACTTGATCTGACTGACTCAGCGTTGCCAGACGTGCGATAATTATCGTAAATTTACGATAATTTTAAGTCATTTGCGATAAAAAACAATAGCAAGGTATCGCACGATAGTTTTACTAATTCATACGATAATTTAAGTAGCACTGCGATAATTTTGAGGCAGAGTGACAACAACCAAAATTAACAATAAGATAAGGGATAAATTCTCGTCTCTTTCACTCACTATGTGTGACGCATACGACAGACTGAACAAAGTGAACAAGATGGACAAATAATACCGAAAAAAACTACGTTTTGCTTTCAACTGCATACCTGCGTCCTGTTCGGCTGTTCTACTCATTTATTTTATTCGGTCTTTGTTCGTCGGTCGGTCTGTGTCAGTTCATTCCTAGTTCAGTCAGACCTAGAGTCAGATAGTCAGACTGAGTGCTATTGGATTAGTTATCTGTTTTGTATGCCTGCTTTGCATTGTTTCGTTTTAATTTTTGCACGCTGCTAACTGGAACAATAATAATTTATATTTCTAATAATTTTCCGATTTTATTTATAACTTATCGATAAATAAAAAATAATGTTTCTTTGGTGGTCCCTGTTTGTCCCATACGTTTTCTTATAACATTCATCCGATTGCAATGACAATCTTGGTGAGTTGTTGGTTGTTGTGCGAGAGCCAGTGAAGGTTTTTGTAAAACAAAAATAGCTTTGCAACGCATGCCCGGCACAGCTGGTGTTAAAAAAATACCTGCCGAATACATAACCTCCTCCATTTTTCGAAGTATGTTAAAAATAACACACTAATCGTTAGAAGCTTAGGACATAAAACTTAAAATATCAATATGATTACAATTTTGTATAAGAAAGCGTATGCGATAATTATACGATATTTTTTTCCTAGATATGCGATAGTTTCAAACTTGCCATCTGGCAACACTGGACTGACTACACTTCTTTTCTTAAACGTGACTTTCGTATTTTCTCATCATCCGCTCAAAAACCTAGTAAAGTTTCCATCACTTTACTAGGGTGAGTAAACTAAAGACTTGGCTGGAGGGTCTAAGCAACCAGGCCATAAAACTACTCACATAATAATATAACAAATAAATGACTTGGCTTAAAGGTCTTAGCAACCAGGCCATAATACTTAGAAAAAAAAAAAAAAAAAAACTTCTTTTCTTAGTCTGTGTACTTGATCAAAAAAATAAAAAAGCAAAATTTCGCGGGTGTAAGCAAAAATGTTTTTAAACTTTTTATTTTAGTTTGCGTTATTAAAACATGTTTTTATTTACTTTCGATCAATATAAATACATGTCATATCATGTTGTTCGTCTAAATTTTCATTTACATTAATTTTATTGCGTTAAAAATGAACACAAGTAAGAAAAACTTTGGTTTGACTAACGGTTGGATTTTATGTCCTTCCAAAAGCTTTCCAGGGAAGTATTACTACTTCAATGTGTTAAATGGAGAAACCGCATGGAGCCTGAATGAAACTGATGTACGTAGAATATTTAATTATTAAAATATAACACAAAAACGTTAATACCTTACTTTTTTTGACATATTGCCTAAACTTAAAAGCGCACAATACAATCATGTCAGTTTTTCCTGTCCTATGACAAAATGTATTATTATTTTCTTTAAAACAAGTACCTACAAAAGCTATTTAAAGCGTGCAGTAACGAATATTCAATGTTTTCTTTAAAGTTTCTACCTTCGCTATTATTAAATAAAGTAGGTATGTAGGTATCTCAGTATCTAAAACAAGGCTAAACAATTTTTCAAGGTGTCAAATTCTACCTTAAAACTCTCTCTCTTTTATCTCTTTTTACGTAGTTTATCAGTCGACTGCTAGATAAAAGACTCTTAGCCTTTTCTAATGTTTAATGTTTTCCAAATCTCTAAATAGGTGTGACATTTTGAGTCTGTCATTAACAGATTTAGTAGTGATCGGATGTTGGGGTGCAATTACTGACATTTAATTATGTTTACAGAATATGGATAAGCCATATAATCCCGGGGTAGTGTGGGTAGGCCCCCCACAAGGTGGACCAACAACCTGGTGAAGGCTGGATGCGGAAGGCGCAGGACCGGTCATTGTGGCAATGCTTGGGGGAGGCCTATGTCCAGCAGTGGACGTCTTTCGGCTGAAATGTTGATGATGATGATGATATAATCCCGGTATTCCGGGAATAACGAATTTGGCATGTACTGGTTATACTACTACCTGTCTGTTTTGTGAATGCCATCATCGACTGTTAAAAAATGATGTCACAAGGCTCATTCCAGTGTTGCTATTGGTTAGTATTAGTACCTACCGGGCCTGGCAAGAAGCGCAGTATGAGGACGTGCAATTAGAAAATGGCATTCTCAAAACCGACAGGTAGTAGTTGTAATAGAAATAGAAATAAACTTTATTGCATTAATTGTGGTTCATAAAAGATCTTACAATAATAATTTTTGGTCAGCACAATTTACCTCATAAGGCATACAATAGAATCTTCAAGTTAACAAATTACATGCATAAGGTACAGGAATTAGATGTCATTATATTTTATTACTTAATTTTCTCATTGATTACACGATAAATGTCACATACCCACAAACCTACCTAGAAGTGGCGCCAAATCTTACAATATGCCACATACCATACCTGGTCAAAATGTTATAAATAAAACATGTAATTGATTCATTAAGGTATGTGAAATAAAATTATTAAAGTAAAATGTCAGAAATAGTTCATCATCATCATCATCATTTCAGCCGAAAGACGTCCACTGCTGGACATAGGCCTCCCCCAAGCATCGCCACAACGACCGGTCCTGTGCCTTCCGCATCCAGCGGATTCCCGCGACCTTCACCAGGTCGTCGGTCCACCTTGTGGGGGGCCTACCCACGCTGGGCCTCATAAGAAGGCTCAAAGTCACTCAAAGGGCAATGGAGAGGGCTATGCTCGGAGTGTCCCTGCGTGATCGAATCAGAAATGAGGAGATTCGCAGGAGAACGAAAGTAACCGACATAGCCCGAAGAATTGCCAAACTTAAGTGGCAGTGGGCGGGGCACATTGCTCGCAGAACGGATGGCCGATGGGGCAGTAAAGTTCTGGAGTGGCGACCGCGTACTGGAAGGCGCAGCGCGCAGAAATAGTTAATCAAATGAAATAGTTAATATTGATTATCGAAATTTTTAATGATTAATATAAACGGTTTCACTCATGTTATATCATCAGGTGTGAATCATGAGCTGGTTACGCGGCGGCGTCGTATTACGTGAGTGAAACCGTTTATATTAATTTTTTACATTATGAATTTAACTCACGATAGTTATTATATAAAAATCGAAATTTTTGTTACTCACATCACATTTATTATTTGAATTCTAATTCACTCGAAAACATAATGATGTTGTCCATAGGGCAGTCAAAGCTTGCCTCCCTATTGATGTTGATTAAAGGCATGCAAATTTTCAACTCAATAGAATAACAGGAACTGGATCAAAATTGACTGGCAAGATTTGAACCATACAAACAAACAAACACACAACCAAATATTAAATTACAAGTTATATTAAACTAAAGCTTGCAAAAGCACTATTGATATTTTATTTTTTATTCTTAAGGGCTTGCGTTTGACTACCACCTCACCTGATGTTAAGCGATACTTACGAAAAAAGATTTCTTCAAAATTACAATATCCCAGGGTTCTGGGATTTCTGTGGCTTTATCCCACAGACCAGTAAGCCTCAAGATGCCACATAAACAAAGTTTTGCATGAGAACACAGTCATAAATTTTTGATTGGTCGGCTCCAAAGTTTTGTTGTATAATTGGTGCTGCTTGCTGATGGACTGACATCCTGATTGGCGGCCCGGCGTATGATATGCAATGGTACTGCATATGCGTTGTGACTGGGGGTGTCTGGCTAATTGGAGTCTAGAGGCATACTGGTCTGTGCTTTATCCATACTAATTTTATTGTTAAGGTTGTTGAGCCTAAATTGCACTACCTAATTGGATCGCTGGTTATTTGGTGTTGTTTGTATTTCACTTAATGCCTCTTATGTCTCTATAGTCTTTCATGAGCAGTGATCAGATTCAAACTGCATTGTATTGTATTTATTGTTACAAGTCATTTTTTTGCAAACTTACAAATGAAAACATTTTGAGGATTTAACCTTTTAACTGTCTGAGTCGAATTTATCCGACAAATAACATCTCATCTCGACAAATAACTACAAATGAATGGACTCTCATTGGCAACGCTGTGAACGCAAAAATAATAAACAGAACATTTTCAGCACTGTGTGATATTTAATATTACTTTTTGTTTATGCAATTTGAAAAATTTGCTTGTTCAGAATCACTAACGGCCAAAATTAATATCCAATCTATCCACGATTCGCCATGCAAAATTGTCATTCCGATACAAAACTGTTATAATTTTTTTGACTATAATCGCAGCACGCTATGATGGCGTTTTTGACGTTTGCTTGCTCATGAAGATTCGTAAATATTGACAGCTACATATGAAGGAAGAACAATTGCCGTACTTTATTGTCAATAGTGATGCACTGCTATAGCAATATAATTTTTTTGAATTTCGAATCTATTATTCAAATTCTATTTATTTCTACAGTTTTTTTATGTGTGTCAGAAAATTTGATTAAATAGCGATTAAACAAAAGGCTTATTCCCGCGCGCTCCAAGATTTCCTTCCCACGGGCTCCAGAACGAAAAAATATTGTAATATTAATTTAAAAAATCGTTACCATGAGCTCCAAGGATTTCAAAGTACAGATTGCATAAATATAAATACGTTAAAAATTTTTTTTATTTTTAATTTGACGAAGCAATCATACTAACGAACGGAGAACTGCGAAATGGGAGTCTGACCATGCAGTGCACACCGCCATCGTCGCTGCGTCTCGTTACGTTTTTTTGTATAGCATAAGATCGATCGAAGATTGTGATATCCAAAACTGTATTTTTTTTCTTTTGTACAATTGATATTTTATGTACCTGACCAGTAGCATAATAATATGTAAGATCGACCATCGATCGTGTAAAATCAGAAACCGATTGTTCATATTTTATTTACTTTAAATAATTTACATTTGAAATATACATAAGGCCGATTTGTGATATCAGAAACATTGATTCCTGGTTATTTTTTACTCATCTTTAGTTGATGTTTATAGCTTGTAAGGTTGATTTGTGATATCAGAAACTGTGATTTTATATTTTTTTAAGTAGGTATAAATAATTGACATTTTACATAACAATTTACATAATTTACTTAAGATAGCTTCAGTTATAAGTATCTGGATCTGGTTCCGTGTGGTGCCGGACGTAAAGAATTGCACCACCCTATATCGTCTCATGGGTGTCGTAAAAGGCAACTAACGGATTCACCAGAGGATGGGCATCAGCGTTCTCTGAGTATTTAACCAACCAACTGGGATCGCCAACCCGCCTGCCAAGCGTGGCGATTATAGCACATCCCCGCCCATTGGGGGAGGCCTATGTTCAGCAGGGTCTGTTGGCTGAAATGATGATGATGATGATCAGGATCTGTGATGTTTATAAAAAAATTGTTGCGTGCTTTTAAATTTTTAACTTTTTACAATAGCATGAAAGTTGATTTGTGATATTAAAAACTGTTTAAAAAATATTAATTGACATTTCATATTGCCTACAGCATAAGCTAAATTTGGTGAGTCATCAAAAACTGTTATTTTTTACGTTTAAAGTGTAACATTTTAGTCTAGCGTAACTTCTTGTAATATCAGAAACTGCTTTTTTTTATCTTTTTTTTTATACAGCATAAGATCCATCGATGGTTGTGATAGCCGAAACTGTGTTTTTTTTTTAACTTTTATACAATTGATATTTTATGTACCTGACCATAGAGCATAAGAATAGATTATTCAGATTTTATTTACTTATAAATCATTTTCATTTTAAATATACATAAGGTCGATTTCTGATATCTGTGATTTTTAATTACCTATACCTCATGGGAATAAGCCAAACAAAATTGTTAGACGTTATGTTTAGGCCTATGTCCAGCAGTCGACTGTGATAGGCTGAGTTGATGATGTTTATTGAATAATTTGATAAATTATTTAATTTGTGTAGATATCATTCATAATAGCTAGTTGGAGTTGGTCAAAATAATAAACCCGGTCCCAATCGCTAATAATTTGAAATGTCTCACAACACTATTGGAAAATGTCAAAAATACCATCATAGAGTGCCACAGGTATAGTATAATTGCAATACATTTTATATATAAGTATACATTTTTAGATTTTTGAGACAGGCGCACGTCAACAGACTGACAAAGAACCAGGCAGTTAAGAGGTTAAGTAATATTTGTATTTTTACCGGACTGCGCCAGAAAGAGGGTTATGTTTTTTAATGAAACATTTATATTTCATACAAAAATAATAAAATAAATTAAACCAGATTATGTCATGTATATTATAAATAAACTTTAATTATTTATTATTAAAATTGGTTCTGGAGTGGCGACCGCGTACTGGAAGGTGCAGCGTAGGTAGGCCAAGTTGTGGGGACAAGGTGGACTAACGACCTGGTGAAGATCGCGGGTATCCGCTGGATGCTGAAAGCTCAGGTCCGGTCGTTGTGGCGATGCTTGGGGGAGGCCTATGTCCAGCAGTGGACGTTTTTCGGCTGAAATGATGATGATGATGATGATGAAAATTGGTTTTCGAAACGTCAGGATAACCAATTTTAATAATATAAATAAATAAATAATAAAATAAATATTTTTTTTATTCTCAAAAAGTTTTACATATTTAGTTCTGTCATGTTTTATCGCGCTATTAATGTAATTTTTTTAAAGTCACTCATAAATATATAGGGTACCCAATTCATTTTTAACGTTGAATATTTTGTTGTTTTTTAGAATTTCTCATTCCAAATTACATTTAAACATATAAGTTGTATATATTTTTGTAAAGCATTTATAAAACCCTTTATTTTGATACCCCACTCGATAGGTTTTGATGTAAAAAAAAATTTTTTTTATGACGTTATATGGGTCCAAATAGCGGCCATTTTGATTTTTATAATTTTGATATACCCAGTGTCACTCTCACAATTAAGACGAATCTAACGACACCTCTCAAGCTAAAATCTATCAAGCCGTTTAGGCCACAGAGCGTGCCAAAGAAATATACATACATACATACATACATACACTCGAAAAACATAACCCTCCTTCTGGCGCAGTCGGGTACAAATAAGAGGATAGCTATGTCAGGTTATAAATATGTCCGACTTCTACGAACGCTCGATTTCAAGTGCGTCTCCCCGCCGAATGACAACTGTTTTTTTATCATCTCGACATGTCAGTCGATAGCGACAAATATACCCTCAGATAACATAACATAACGCCTGTATTTCCCGAAGGGGTAGGCAGAGGTGTAATAGTACACCCACATTTCGCGAGTTATGTTATAGTCCCATGTAATAGGCGGCGAGCCTATTGCCATTGACCGGGCACAAATCCAGACTCCGGGCTGCTACTGAGAATTTCCTAATGAAACAACCCAATAACACTTTGCCCGACCCGGGAATCGAACCCAGGACCCCACGCTCAGCAGTCGCGCTTGCAACCACTAGACCAACGAGGCAGTCTAATACCCTCAGATAGTTTAATAAAATACCAAAATAATGTGAATCTAATATGATTAACAACAAGACCTATATTTAACTACCAATAGTACTAATATTAGCTAAATAAAGTCCGCGATGCCAAGAACAGAACCAATACATGCAAAATATTTATATTAAATTCGGAAATCATGACACAATGTAATAAAATATTTGCCCGTGTAGATTGTACGATCTGCAAGGTTAAGCTGCACTAGCCGCGGTCAGTCTGTGGATGGGTGACCGTTTCGTCACACATCGAGACCCCTTCGTGCCTCGGAGAGCACGTAAAGCCGTCGGTCCTGCGCCTGATCTCTCTTCGGTCGTGTCGGATTGCCGTCCCATCGGATTATGAGAGTGAGGGAATAGAGAGTGCACCTGTGTTTGCGCACACACTTGTGCACTATAATATGTCCCGTGCAGATGGCTCCGTTGGGACTAGCCGCCGTGACCGAAATTCGGCCGGGAAAACATTATTACTTGAATCGTTGTATAGCGATACATGTGGAGAGAATCCGGACAAAACGTAGATTTTTGTGTATTTATTGAATTGTTACTAATAATAGTTGTTAAGTTTGTACTAACACTTTATGGGCCCTAGATACCCGAATTAAGAATATTTAATTTCATCATCATCATTTCAGCCGAAAGACGCCCACTGCTGGACATAGGCCTCCCTCAAGCAGTTTGGGGGGATATGCCATAATCGCCATGCTTGGCAGGCGGGTTGGCGATCGCAGTTGGTTGCTTAAATACTCAGAGAACGCTGCTGCCCATCCTCTAGTGAATCCCGCAGTCGCCCTTTTACGACACCCATGAGAAGATAAAATAAATGAATATTTTTGGCACATTTTTACACGGCACCATCTAGTCCCAAACTAAGCAGAGCTTGTGCTATGGGTACTAGACAATGGATATAATACTTATATACTTTTTATTTTTTGTAAATACTTACATAAGAAACACCCTGACTAACACAAACACTTATGTTCATCACACGAATATTTGTGTCCTGTGGGAATCGAACCCTCAACCTCGTGATCAGCAGTCCGACACTCGAACCACTAGACCACAGACGTCGTCAAATATGGAGAAGATATATATTTAATTGAATTTATAAGGTGGAACCAAGAACATGATTCTATCAACACTAATATTATAAGACCTTGTAAAACAACTGTTACTGCGAATAAAAGTTCTATTATAGAATAGTCTAATCATTTAAAGTATAGCTATACTAGGAATTAATTTTTTTTATGTTTATTTTTTCAGAATAAAGTCCTACACAAAAATAGCAACTTTCAGAAAATTGCTGAGAAATCTCACGACTACCCTGAACCAACTACTCTGCCTGATGACACCTCATCAATTTACACATATACTGACAGCAACATAAAAAAACGTAACCTCATCAAAAATACTCCATGTCCCACCCAACTACCAACATTTAGTCAAACTGCCTTTCCTAAATATGTAGCCAATGTAGATTCGCTAGTATCCAATGTAGTTTGGACGCCAAGGACAGTTCAGTTGCCAATGCCAGTACAGTTGCCAATGTCACTACAGTTGCCAATGTCAGTACAGTTGCCAATGTTCTGCCCAGAGAGGCAGCAATCAATGTTTGATAAAGATACCCAAACCAAAGTTTCCCAAACCTCAGAGTTGGAACGAGAACTCTTTATACAAACATGTGATATACCATTAAATCAGCGATTCAAAAATTACGAAAAACCGTCTTTGTGTTTCGATGAGAAAAATAAAATTATTAATAAACCTGTAACCAAAATTGAAACATCGACCCCTAAAAATTCCTGTTTCCACATGCCATTATTTCAAAATAAAATTCCAAAATCAAAATCGACTCAAGAACTTCCTGATCTTATGAAAAACAATACGAAAACAGCTTTTAGGCCTACTAAGAAGGTTATAAGTCCAATAAAAGGTCCAGAACCCGATGATTTGAGATTAGTATTGCTTGCAAAGAAAAGGAAATTAGAAGAGGACACTGCAGAAGAAAGTGAGTAATTTTAAAAACTATTACTGTAGTGAATGCTTGCCTTCCATACAGGTTTGTCTGAGTTTGAATCTGGCCAGCACCTCTGACTTTTTAGATTCATGTGTGGATCAGAAAATTTGATTATCACTGCTTAATGATGAAGGAAAACATAGTGGGGAAGCCTGACACCTGAGAGTGCTCTATACAGTTCTTGATGGTGTGTCCAGTGTCCACCAACCCGCACTAGGCCAGCTTGACATCAAGGGTCCAGTAGTGATAGTATTGGACACCGATAGTGACTATACTATCGATAGTATTAATACAATTATTGTCCAATAATATCGATACCATTATCACTATTAAATAAATAAAATAAATAATAACAAATACATTTTTTATTCACAAAAAGTTTTACATAAAATATCTGTAAAGTCCTTGACTTCTGAGCTAGGTACAAACCTGTTACAGAAGTCAGTGTCTTCTCCCATTAGTTAAACACAAATAGTGAATAATAATTACAGTTTACTTTATTTGTGATGTGGACTATGTGTTGTGTTTGTGTGCATGTGTGAGGGGTGTACGTGTAGGTGTGGTGTGGGTGAGTGTGAGTATGAATGTGGAGTGAATGATGTGAATATACATGGGCGCAGAAAGCAATAACGTTTCTGTTTGTTCATAATCTAGTCCTAATAGCCAATTCTTAATTTTAGTTTTGGTTTTACGACTTGAGAGAGGATGTATGTTTGTTATTTTATAAAAAGTGTCGGTATTAGTGTCCAATACTATCGTTATTAGCATGTACCCAGCTATCAATACTATCGATATCCTAACAGATTTTCAAGGTCAACTATCGATAGCAGGACTATCGATATTTCGGTAACACTAGGGTCCGGAGTCCACTATGCTAAACAATGTAGTTGACTATGGCATTGGAGGAGGAGGATTTGATCTCCTGCGTGGAGATAATGTGGCCTCCAAGGTGCTGGTTTCTTATGGGCTACACTGCAACATATTCCCATAGGATATGGATGGGCATCTCATCCTTTTCGCGACAACACCTGCAAACTGTGGTATCACTAAGCCCATTCGGTGAAGGTGTTTATTAAGCTTGCAGTGCCCAGTAAGGGTTCTTGTCAGGATCAGGGTTCTTATCTGGTTCCTGTTCAAAGAATGCGCTTCTTTCGTAAACCTTGTCTTGAAGCCTACTAGTAGCGCTTTCGAGTGTTCTTGGCCTGGGGATTTTTCCCAAAAGCTAACACTAAGGTGCTGGCTTATTATGTGCTGCACTTCAACATATTCCCATAGGATATGGATGGGCGTCTCATTCTTTTCGCGACAAAACCTGCAAACTGTGGTATCACTAAGCCCATTCGGTAAAGGTGTTTATTCAGCTTGCAGTGGCCAGTATGGATTCTTGTCAGGATTCTTATCTGGTTCCTGTTCAAAACAAGCGCTTCTTTCGTAAACCTTCGAGAAAGATTGTTTGAGTTTATTTTTTTTACTTTTATCACTGTTAATGCAATCATGGCCCAGTGGTATCCTTGCTAGATCCGGATTAAGGATCCATAGTGCCTTAGACCTGTGTTTCAGGTCCTACGGCACACCTCGGACACTCAATACAATATAAATGCTAGCACCGCCTACATACACAAGATTACGTCTGTATACGAGCGCACACACACGTGTTGGTTAGGGATGCTCGCCGCTCGTAATGCCGACTGGGTTCCAAGCGCTTCGCAGTAGTTCTCAGAGATGGTGTGTTTGTATAACGACTGGCGATTGATAGCCATTGCAATCTTGCAGTCCAATTGCCGGCAAACCACGGGCGGGTGCATATTCTGTGCCTACGGAGTTAATTATTGAACTTACTGACCTTGTTTTAGCTCTTAAACGTATTTTTTTGTGAGCTGGAGCCTGTGCCTAAACACAGCCCCGATACTTACCTTGCAGTATCTAATTATATCTTCATTTCACAGAAAAGAAGGCAAAACTCAGTGAAGTTACTAATAAAACCACACCCAAGAAGAGAGTGATGTTTGATCTAATTCCCCAGAGTGGTGACGATACTGTAATGAGTGATGCAACTGTTCTAGGAGATTTTATTGTGAGTAGTACATAATGCTAACTTGATGTTGGGCGCTTGCATACAATGTGTTATTGGGATAACTCAAAACCTCAGACACCCCAACTAGTTTTTATTATAATAAATTGGTATGAAAAGTAATTATTAATTTTGGTTTATTATTGTAGAAGATATTTGTTTGGTATCATGGTTACTCTAATCGATTCATAGTGTAGATTCATTCAGAAACGTGCGACGCTCTCAACGCTACTGTGTCGGGAGGTGAATGACCTCTTAAAATGAACATAACATAACATCACGCCTGTATTTCCCCGAAGGGGTAGGCAGAGGTGTAATAGTACACCCACATTTCGCCAGTTATGTTATAGTCCCATGAAATAGGGGGCGAGCCTATTGCCATTGACCGGGCACAAATACAGACTCCAGGCTGCTACTGAGAATTTCCTAATGAAAAAACCCAATAACACTTTGCCCGACCCGGGAATCGAACCCAGGACCCCACGCTCAGCAGTCGCGCTTGCAACCACTAGACCAACGAGGCAGTCTTAAAATTAAGTTAAGTTTTAATAGTTTTTGGAAATAAATGTTACCCAAAAGTTTCTATCCATCACACTTTTTTTATATATATATTCGTCGAAGGGTCGGCACTCGAAGTTGTAACGGAATACGTCTACCTAGGGCAGGTAATTCAGCTTGGTAGACACAACTTCGAGAAAGAAGCCAACAGAAGGATCCGTCTGGGCTGGGCAGCATTTGGCAAACTTCGCCGAGTCTTCTCGTCGCCTATACCGCAAAGTTTGAAGACAAAGGTCTTCAACCAGTGCGTCCTGCCAGTCATGACTTACGGTGCCGAGACGTGGACACTGACAGTTGGGCTAGTCCACAAATTCAAAGTCGCTCAGCGAGCTATGGAGCGAGCTATGCTTGGAGTTTCTTTGAAGGATAAAATCCGTAACGAGATTATCCGGAGAAGAACCGGAGTGACTGACATAGCTTGTAGGATCAGTAAGCTGAAGTGGCAGTGGGCTGGCCATGTCTGTCGAAGGACCGATGGCCGTTGGAGCAGACGAGTCCTTGAGTGGAGACCGCGAATCGGCAAACGCAGCGTAGGGCGCCCCCCTGCCAGGTGGACCGACGACCTGAAGAACGTGGCTGGGGGGGACTGGATGCGGAAGGCAGAGGACCGAGCGTTGTGGCGCAACTTGGGAGAGGCCTATGTCCAGCAGTGGACTGCGATAGGCTGAGTTGATTGATTGACACTTTTTTTACTGGGTCTCGCTCGCCTTTGCGCTCAGTGCCGCGTCGTCCTATGAAACTTTTAGACTCGGCATAGTATGAAAATATTTAAAAAGTAGTGTAATGGATTTTACTCTCTATTCTGAACAAACTAGTTTCAGGTTTTGAGTTAATTCAATAACAAGTTGTAGGTATATGCTAACTTGCGTGTCATATTCTGCGTGCGTGATTCAGGATAGTTCCCATGTAGCGGGATAGATGTCGCTACATTACTCTCGTCATTGCCTACGTCTCTGTTAGTTTCCATGGAGCGACATCTATCTCGCTACAAAGCCAATTGCTTAATTAATTGCGCCTCTTCATACATTCGCCACAAGAATCACAGCAAATTTTCTCTTTATTTTTTCAGCCATTGACACCAAATGATAACAGTACCAACACAATAGCTACACCAAAAACTCCTATCCTACATCTTAAAGAAATTCCTCTATACTCAAAACCTATTCCATGCAACAGTGATACCAACATACAAACTCCTAAGGAAATACCAACATGCCTGCATAAAAAAACCAGTGTACCAACTGTCAGAAAAGATATTTGGTACATAGTAGTTGATACTGATATATTACTTATGGAATATGCGTTGATCGACAAACTTGTGCGCTCAGGTAAGTACCTACTTGATATACACCATGACTTTTTAATCACCATCCAATTTTTTTTATTATGATCTTTGCTGAAAATAATAAAATACGTGTTTATTCTTTTAGTAATTTAGTACTAAAATATTGTGATATGTCATTAAAAAGATTACGTTTTACATAAAAATCATCATTTCAGCCAAAAACGTCCACTGCTGGACAAAGGCCTCCCCCAAAGGGGGGGGGATATGCCATAATCGCCACGCTTGGCAGGCGGGTTGGCGATCGCAGTTGGTTGTTTAAATACTCGGAGAACGCTGCTGCCCATCCTCTGGTGAATCCCTTAGTCGCCTTTTACGACACCCATGAGAAGAGAAAGGGTGGTGCAATTCTTTACGTCCGGCACCACACGGACGACGACGACTTATAAATCACTGTGTTGAAAATAATAAAACATGTGTTTTTCCTTTTATTAAAGAAAAAAAGATATTTATTATTATTATTATTTTGTTTTTTAAATTAAATTGTTGGGTATTGTAGGTACCGAACAACTTTACTGATATGCTGATATGATAATTATAAATGATACGAGTCCTTTGATGACCAATAGTTTATTGCACTAAATTAACACCAAAGTTCAGACAGAAATACTAAAGAATAAATGATATTGATATGATATTGATAGGTATATGAGAACACACGGCGCGTTCGATGATCGGTAGTGAACTAACTTAAAAATAAATGAAAATGAATTATGAATGTTGGCGGATAATGCTGACGCGGGTTGTACATTAATTTCGCAATGTTCGGTAGCACCGTACATGCTCCCGGGCGAGATGTAAGATGACAGTGTAAGATGATAGACAAAAAATGAAAACAAAATCATACTAATAAATGATAAGGTACATACATCGCTAATTGAAACAATTATCATGCTGCTTTAAATTACAAACATTTCTAAAATTAAATTATAAAATAAATTATGAAACTGACTTATTGTCCTTAATTCTCTGATAATACACTAAACACTGATTTAAGCACAGGAGAATTTGCTTTGTCACATTTGTCACTGCTAGTAGGAATTTCTCCGATACTATGATGACACTCATTTAATTCTTTACGTGAACAGTTTAATCTTTCACAACACTTCACATTGACACTAGAACACTCATTTGGAACACTGACACTGATGGTGCTAACGGCTGGCTGCAGAACCGCAGGATCCTCCGCCCCTGACGGCGACGTAGCAGCAGTCACTCTATCGCACCTTCCCCATCTCAGGTGACGTCGTAGTCTGCGCAAAGCTACGAGTATTCCAACCAATATCATTACGCCGATGATGCTGTAAATCGCTGCATAATGATGAACATCGTGAAACCTTATATCTTCTGTTAATGGAGTACTCTGTTTGATAACGTCCAATTGATTTTTTATGTTTGACAATTCTTGTTGCCTGGAGTCATAGTCAGTGGCGTTTGGAAGCGACTGATACGGTACGGGTGATATGTTTATGATATGATTTATAGGAGCAATCTCAAATGTTCCTATATCTGGTGTAATATCGGTTTTGCTTGATCCTTGCTTATGACTGTACAAGCTAAAGTTCTGAGACTTAATAACACATCCCTGACCTACACTCAACAGACCTGCTTGCGACAGGTGCAGTGCGGTTACTTGATCCGGGCATAATAAACGAAGTCGACACGTTTCACAGCAAAAGTACATAAAATGATTCAAATGATTTATTTCTGTCCATTTATTTGCACACGGACTGATTTTTGTTTGGCATGTTCCAGTTTTTTCTGAATTCAGGCATAGACTTTGGTCGTCCTTGATATTGTATATGGGTCTCTTAATGATACATAAAATAGTACCCAAACTTTGTTGAAGGCATGAATTGATATCGTTTTCCGTAAGTGATAATAAGGCATCTTTCTTAAGGTTGATAGCGACATATTCTGATACAGGAACTATCTCAACCATTTGGTATCCCATCATATGCGGTACAGGAATAATTTTCAAAATTTCAAAGGCATCTCTAGTAATCAACGGTATCTTGATTTCGAAAATAAAATAGTGTTCGGACATCCTGGCACGTATCCTGAGTAAATGATAAATTTTGGCAAATTCCATTCCGTCCACTGGCGATGACAGATCTTTTGGAAGTTGACTCGAAATTACATCTAACTCGTATTTCAACTGCTGAGGAGATATTAGATGTAAGTTGAATTTGCCGTGATAAATATCTGTAAGTGTGTCTATTAATTTATTCTGTATAGTTTTTAGCTCAAGTAATAGGTTGTTGGCCATTAATGCTGATAAAGTAAAGTCGTTGATAATGGTGCAGTTTTGTACGGCGGATCTTAGCTTACTAACAGTATTCTCTAAGTTGAGCATCCTTTGATTTATAGCTTTGTATTGCTTGTCCATGATGTTTTCGGTCCGTTTTAATAAATTGAACTCGGCTTCTACTACAGAGGTCTGGTTTTTCCAAAGCATGGCCATATGATTCTGATTGATTTTAATTGTTTTGATGTCTTTCTCGTAATTTTCTGCGTAGTGTTGATCCAATACTCCGAATAAGCTGTTGGCTAGATAGCCGACCCCGTCGATTAGACCGCGCTTTTGTCTCGCACGCGCGTCATTTTGCTGATTCAACAACATACGGTTGTAGTGTTGTATTTCTTGGTAGCCGTGACGTAGTTGTATGAGGATTCCCTCGCAATGAGACACGGTGTTTATTTCCGTACACAATGTATTTAAATATTCTATGTTCTTTGATAAGGCTGTCATCCCGTCCCAGTATGGATTCATATCAAAGTAAACCACTAAATTCCACTCGTCCCTGATCAAATGCATATTACTGATTTTATCGAAATATAAAGACTGATTATTAGGCAAATTTTTTACATTATATGCACACTGCGACGAAGATATTAGTGTCATAAAAAATATTAAAAATGTTACAGCCATTGTTGTGAAATCAACTTTTCTATTACGAGTTGGTTTTTTCGATTCTTCTGGTTGTGGAATATTCTTGCTTTTTGTATCCATTCTATGCTGATTGTTTGCTTGATTGCTATCTGATATCTCATGAACAGGTAAAATTGATAACTTAACGATAGGTCGTTTAATGAGGCCATTTTTTGTTTTTATGGTGACGACTCTCACGTGGCCGTCCTGTCCCGGGTGTACCTCCATGACTCTACCCATTGCCCACTTTCCTGGAGGCAAATTTTGATCATGTATGAGGCCGAATGTGTATGTTTTGATTCCGCGACCTTTATTTGCTTTGACATCGATGAATCCGGTATAATCTACGCCGGTATGATAAAACGGCCTGGAAGGATTACATCTTGGTTCCGGTAAATCACCCATAATCTGATAATTTTTATAAGGATTATGTTTCCTGCAAGTTACGCATAAACGCAAGCGCTTCTTGATTGCTCTATTTCCCCCCAGGATCCAAAACCTTTTCCTCAAAAATGTTGACGTCAATTTGGGACCCCCATGAAGGGTGAGCTCATGACCATGATCAATGATTAAATTGGTTAGTCGGTTATTATTCGGCAATATGACTGGATGTTTCACATCTTCGCTGATATATGCTTTCCTAAGCCTCCCTCCGACTCTCAACATACCTTCTTCGACAAGGTATGGATTTAAATTTAAAATATTGCTAGACGATTTGATCTTGTTGTTTTTGCTTAGCTCTATGATTTCGTCTGAAAATTCTTGCTGTTGTATATATTTTGATAATAATAATTTAGCCTTATGTATTTCTTGTAATGATAAAAATATTCCCTTCTTCTGTTTTCTGTTTATAAATCGTAGAACCATCGCTACTGCACGTACTATTTTTATATATGAACTACAGTTGTCAATAAGTTGTTGTAAAATGCTTTCGCCTTCTAGCTTTGTTACCGCATTAACCGTGATACTCTTCTTTACTTCTTGATCGGTTGAATATTGTGATAAGTAAGTACTTCCAGGTACGTTATGCTTCAATAACCAAGTTGGTCCACGCCACCAGAGATGATGATCTTTCAATTGAGATGGCGATATTCCCCTGCTCGCACAGTCTGCGGGGTTGTCCTCTGACTTAACATAGTACCACTGGTCTGCAGGTGTTACTGATATTATTTGGGTCACTCGGTTAGCAACAAATGTGTTCCAGCGTGTCACATTTCCTTTGAGCCAACCCAGGGCTACCATCGAGTCCGCCCAACAGTATGTTTGGATATTGTAGTTGTTTAAGCATTGCTGAACTTTAGCCATGAGTCTTGATAAAAGGACCGCTCCACAGAGTTCCAATCGAGGGAGCGATACCAATTTGCTGGTGGGCACTAATCTAGCTTTTCCAGCTATCAATGTTACTGATATGTTATTTGGTCTGTTGATCTTGCAATATATGACGCACGCATAGGCTTTTATCGAAGCGTCACAGAAGCCGTGCAATTCAATTTGATCTTCCTCCCGAGTTCGTATCCACCGTTCGATTTGATAATTATTGATATTGCTGAGATCTTCCCTGATAGCTATCCATTCCTTGTGTATGGTATCCGGCAACGCTTCGTCCCATTGAATGTTCAATGACCAAGCTTTTTGAAATATAATTTTTAACTTAGTTGTTACTGGAGAGAGCCAACCAAGTGGGTCTAATAACTTTGATATGTTTGATAATAATGTTCGCTTGGTTGATATTGATAAAGTTGATTCAATGTTGTATTGAAAGCTAACTGTGTCTTGACTTGGGTTCCATTTGAGGCCCAAGGTCTTTGTGGGCTCTATATGCTTAAAGTAGTATCCACCTTGATAGTTATCTGCAGAATCGACGTTTTGTAACATCTCAGGGGCATTAGACTTCCACTTCCGCAAGTTAAAACCACCTGATCGCAATATGTTTATTAAGTCTTTTTGTAGATTAGGCCCTCTGAACATAAGATCATTGAAACTGTAACCGGAGGTTGTTTTCGAGGATGCATTGAAAACAACGCGTAATTTGGTTGTTGTAGAGTCAGCTTTATAGACGCAATGATGTGGTAAATAAAAATTATTGTTGCAAATTTCGCCATTTACGTTTTTGCTTGCTAAACTCATATGTCCGAGCGATAGGTACTCGTTGATAAATAACTTATATTCACGTGCCATGTATTTTTGCTGAATAAATTTCCGTTCTAGTTGTTTAAATTGTGCAATTGATTTAGACTTCGACATACCTAAATTTTCTTGAAACATTGATTTTAATGGCAATCGAACCTCGTAACTGCCATCTGGGCGTCTTTTAGTTGTGTTTTTATAATAATCTATGCATTTTTGATCCTCTGATGAGTATACAGGGTCCCCGTGTTGGGGTATATCCTCTATCTCCCAAAATCTGCTGATATCCTCCATGTTTTTTAATACTACGTTACACTGTAGCGTTTTGACAGCCTTTCCACACAGAATCCACCCGAGGCTTGTTTGCTGGGCTGTTGGGAAGGTGTCTGACTTACAAATCCCCTCTAAAATGATCTCTGAATATACTTCGCCGCCCAAAAGTATATCAACTGGCCGGCTGATGTAAAACTCTGGGTCTGCTAGTTGAATGTTATCTAGACAAGACCAAGCTGGTTTTGGAAATGTAACATTAGGTAAGTTGTTGATTAATGATTGCATGATAATTACATCTGTTTGTAATGAATGACTGCTACTGATAGAGGTAAAATTTATGCTGATTGCTCCCGTGCAACTGCTGCTTTTGGAACCAACGCCTGATACAACCCCTTTTAGCATCTGACGTGGAAGTCCTAACCGCTGCGCTGCATTCTCGGTGATAAGGGATGTTTGCGACCCTTGATCTAGTAGAGCTCGCATCTTGATAAAGGAACCATCTGCGCATTGTACCATGATGATAGCTGTTGGCAACAGCACTTCCTGTGCATCGCCCTGTAGTGACACGTGCGAATTCCAATGACCCCGAGTTTGTTCACCCGTATTGGAAACGCTGATATTTTCCGATTTTGATGTCGTTGCAGCGGGTGTCACGTTGCTGCGAACGAACGACTCGTGTAAAACGGTGTTATGATTTCCGTTGCATGTACGACAACGTTTTTCCGAAAGACATGTTTTATTGTAATGATTATACAGACAATTGTTGCATAAATCAAATTTCTTAACAGTCCGCCTCTTCTCATCAGGCGACATGTTTAAAAATTTTTGGCAAAAAAATATCCCATGATCGTATGTGTTACAGATGTGACATTTGCTCTTAATTGGATTTCCATTAGTGTTGTAATCTGATCGGCTTGTGTAAGATGATTGTTTTTGATATTGCGGCTTTTGCTGTTTACTATAAGAATGAGATGACCATGTTTGACTGTCGGAGTTGTTATTCTGGCTTGATTTTGTCTCCGTCTTCCTAGCTGAGGTCTCCAATGTAATAAACTTACTTTCTAGAAAGTCGAGAAACTCCTGCAGCACTGGCAACTCCCTAGGTTCTTTAAGTGATTGTAAATATTCGGTGTTAGTTTCAGGGTCCAGTTTTTGTGATAAAATATAAATAAGCAAAGGGTCCCAGGAAGAGACATCTATGCCTAGATTCTTTATGGCGTTCAAACACTCGTTGGTTGTTGCATGGACTCTTTTGATATGACCTACTGATAATTTAGGGCTCACTGGAATGTTAAGTAGGATATAAGCTTGAGACATAAATAGAAGTTTCTTGTTGTTGTATCGATGGTTCAGGATATCCCAGCACACCGCGTAATTGTCGGAGCTGATTGTAAGATGTTGAATTAATCGCTCCGCCTCTCCTTTGACCTTTCCTTTCAGAAACTGCATTTTCTGCGCTCCTGACAGAGATGGATTTTTGTGTATGGTCTCCGTGAAAAGGTCTCTAAATGACGTCCATTGCCTGTAATTACCATGAAAACAAGGTATTTCCATTTGAGGTGTAGTTTTCTTGGAAAAGGAAGTGGACCACAATTTTTTGTTGATTGATTTTTTCATGTTGCTGTAAACTTGCTCATAGTTGGAGTACATGTCCTCATACTCCTTGTTTGAACCCTCCAATTCACTATCTAATTCCCAATGCAAGGTATCTATGACTGACCATCGCGTTTGTAGTGTGTGGAGTAAATCATCGAACTCCCACTTCTCTGCTACTAAATCTAAGTTTATGCCTGATACTGTTCGTTGGAATGCCCTGAAATTGCTCGCCTGTTTCCGAAGCATTTCCTCTGTTTTGCTGTTCGTGCCCTTGGATACCAAGGGAGAGGGTTGACTCGTCCCTGCCCCGCCCAATAACGTAGGTAGTTTCAATAACGGCGTAGACGGTCTGCTGTCCTCTCTAAACTGATAATTTTGTATTCCCGCACGTATATTGTCAAACCTTTCCTTCACAGCCTCGTACTGATTGGATGTGAAGTAGGTATGTGATCTCACACCAAAACTACACATGTTTGCATGATTCGTCTGGAACTCGAGCCAATATTTATCGAGAGTTTCGAGTCTCCGCCTGATATAATCCGCTGTCTTCCGCTCCGGTCCATCTTTCTTGAAATTGGTAAACAGCTGCTCTATAGCTGTAGCAATTTGCTGCTGCGTAGACAAAAGATCTTCCATAGTCGAAATTGCGTAAGATTAAGAAAAAAGGAAAGATCTTACTTGATATCCCGCTGATAAATGTAGAAGTTGACCGCAAGTCCTGTCTGCTTACGATCTCCCGAATAACACTTCACAAGGTCTCTGGTTCACCACACACGCGAATGATCGTGTTTTCGACCAAACCGCGCGATAGGTCAAAATGCACGAAGGACCAAAAAGATGTAGGGTATTGTAGATACCGAACAACTTTATTGATATGCTGATATGATAATTATAAATGATACGAGTCCTTTGATGACCAATAGTTTAATGCACTAAATTAACACCAAAGTTCAGACAGAAATACTAAAGAATAAATGATATTGATATGATATTGATAGGTATATGAGAACACACGGCGCGTTCGATGATCGGTAGTGAACTAACTTAAAAATAAATGAAAATGAATTATGAATGTTGGCGGATAATGCTGACGCGGGTTGTACATTAATTTCGCAATGTTCGGTAGCACCGTACATAAATTTTCTCAGGCTTTTAATACCTGGAGTTTTTTAAGATCACACGGGCGTAAACCAAAGTGCGACCTTAAGTTTGAGATGGCTGATTTGTCTGCATTGGCGTGATACTGTTGTCTAAATCTAACTGTAAAAATTTCCTAACTATCCGGCAAGTGTTAAGTATAGCTGCTTTTTGAAGTGTGAGGTATGTGTACTTAGAAAGGTTGAGTGTATTTATGCTATTGAATAATTGTTTTGGGATGACACCTGTCGTTGAAATGACTATTGGGACTATTGTTACTCTATTAATTTTCCATACTCTAGTAATTTCTTCTTGTAGTTCTGTGTATTTCCTGATTTTTTCTGTAATAGTATTCTGTATATTATGAGTGTTTGGTACTGCTATATCTATTATGTATGTATATTTATTTTCTTTGTCAACTAGTGTTATATCAGGTCTATTGTTATAAATAGTGTGGTCTGTAATTATAGTGCGGTCATAATATAGTTTGTAGAACTGATTTTCTAATACTGCCCTAGGTGAGTATTTGTAATATGGTGTGTATGGGTCCTGCGTGAGATTGTATTTCTTTGCGAGTTTCTGGTGTATTATGTTAGCGAGTTGATTATGTCTGTGAGTGTAGTCGTTTTGAGTTAATGTGATGCATGCTCCTGTGATATGTTGTATTGTTTCAGGTTTGGCGTGACATTTCCTACATAGATCATTTCTGAGTGTTCTATCTTTCAATATGTATTTTTTATAATTTTTAGTGTTAATGACTTGGTCTTGAATGGCCAAAAGAAATCCTTCCGTTTCGGGAAACAGTCCACTTAACTCAAGCCATTTGTTGGAGGCTTCTTTATCTATATGTGTTTGTTGTAGGTCATTAGGGTGTCTTCCATGTAGTTCTTTCTGCTTCCATTTTCTATGTATCTCTTCAATATGTTTTGCCCTATCTATTGTTTCAATGTTATGATCTTCGCTTAGGTTTAGTGGTGTATATTGTTTATCTATTTCCATTATAGTTTTGTGTAATTGACAACTACTTTTCTTCTGTCTAAAAAATTGTTTTAAGTTTATTATTTGTCTTTTATGTAGGTGTGTTATTTCTATTAATCCTCTTCCTCCTTCTTTTCTCGAAATTATTACTCTTTCTATTGCTGATTTGGGGTGGTGGTATCTGTGTTGTGTAAGGATGGTTCTTGTTTTAACTTCGAGAGCATGTAATTCTGTGTTAGACCATTTTATAACACCGAAACAATATGTTAATATAGGTATTGCGTATGTGTTTATTGATTTGAATACATTTTTACTCCAAAGATGCATTTTGCATAATGAATGTATTCTACTGTAATATTCCCGTCTGAGTTTATCTTTAATAGCCTTATGCTCTAATAGTCGTGCCTGATTATATCCTAAGTATTTATATAGTTCTTCATTTTTCATCGCCTCTATTGCTTCTTCTGCACTTAAAGAATAATTTCCTCCTACAATCTTACCTTTTTCTATATTTAGTTTACGGCATTTGTCTAGTCTGAAATCCATTCTTATGTCTTTTGAAAACATTGTTGTTATATCCAATAAACTATTTAAATCTGTATTTTTGTTAGCATATAGCTTTAAGTCATCCATATATAGTAAATGTGTTATTTGGTGTAGTATTTTTCTATTGTTTTTAATGTCAAAGCCTAATTTTGATTTAGTTAATGCACGTGAGAGTGGATTTAGAGCTAGACAAAACCATAAAGGGCTTAACGAGTCTCCTTGAAATATGCCTTTTTTAATCGCTATTTCATCTATTGCTATGTTTATCGTTTTTGTTTGTAATCTTAACGAAGTTTTCCAAGATCCCATAGCATTTTCAAGAAAATTTATAATTAATGGATTAATTTTATATATTTTTAGTATTTCAACCAACCATGAGTGTGGTACGCTATCAAACGCTTTTTTATAATCTATATACGCTATATATAAGTCTTTCCTACTTTTTTGTACGTGTTTTAAAATAGTGGAGTCAATAACTAATTGTTCTTTGCAGCCCATATGGCCTCGCCTACAACCTTTCTGTTCTTCTGTTAGAATATTATACTTATCGGAATGTTCTATAATTTTATTAGTTATACAGGATGTAATAATTTTATACATGGTTGGGAGGCACGTAATTGGTCTATATTGTGAGGGATCCTGGGTACGGTCTGATTTCGGTATCATATAAGTGATTCCTTGTGTCAAAAATTCTGGGAGATTTTGGTTGCCTTTTAAAATGTCACTTATCTGTTCAGCTAAAGTTCTATGAAGCGTATGAAGTCTTTTTATCCAAAAATTATGTATACCATCTATTCCTGCTGCTTTCCAATTATGAGTTTTATTTATGATTAGTGTAATTTCTAGTGGGTCTATATCTATAAACGGCATTTCTTCTATTCTTTCTGACCTAGTAGTTTCTTCTTTTATCCATTCAGCATTTTTATTATGTTCAGTGCTGTCTGACCAAATATTCTCCCAGAATTCTTTCAGGGACTCTTGAGACGGGGGGTTTGAAATTGTGGTATCACTACCTTTAAGTTTTCTATAAAATTGTTTCTCACTTGTTGTAAATATTCTATTGTTATCCTTTATTTCTTTTGCTTTTTTATATCTTGCAAGTCTATGACTCTTTACTTTTAGCTTTTGTTTCAATGTATCCAAATGATCTTCTATTCTTTTATTAAAATCTTCATGAGAGGCGTGTTTTTTAGTTTTTATAATTATTTGTTTTACTTTATCTGCGAGCTTTTTTGAGGTGTTACCATTTTTAAATTGCGTTAATCTACCAATATCTTTTCTTAACAAATCTATATCTTTCTCTAATCTTTTTTGCCACGGTGGATCTTTCTTAATTCTATTACAACAAGATCTATCAGTATTTATTTTTAATTTAAAATGTGTTACAACAGTAAGGGCTATGCAATAAATTAATGTATGTGTATCAGTAATATTTTCAAGAGACGATAATTTTAGTGGGATAATTATTCGGTTAAATATACTTATTATTTCTGATAATTGACGCGATGGTTTAGCTTTTGGTAACAATGGTCTAAGGCAAGGGTCGATTCCATTGTATCTTAATATATTTGTTTCTAACTCATCAGTTAGTGCATCTACTAAAGAAGGATCAAACTCACTATGTGTTGGCACTTGTATGTTATTGTCTGAATCAAACTGACTACTATGTTGTGTGTGTGCGTTTGCGATCTGTGTGTGTATTTCAGTGTGCAGTGTATTAGAATATGCGTTAGTGTCATAATATTGTGTTGATAAAGAGGGATTATAAGGTGTGGTTCCATTAGAAGATTGTGTCAACTGTAAGGCGTCTGTGTGTTGTACGAAACTCATGTTTTCCTCTTCTTCCTTTTTAAGTTCTTCTGCTACTTCTATTTTAATTCTATTTAAGACGTCCTCCGATAACATTTTATTCCTTACAATAACTCGCCTTTGGTCTGCTATGCGTTGTTCTGTGACATTAAGTTGTGGATAATGTAATTATTATTATTTTCCGAAGATATTTATTTATTTATTACACTCAGTACTAAAATATTGAGATATTGCATCTCAAAAATGACGTTTGACGTAGCAACCACACAGAAATTGATCATTTTTCCTAGAAAAATATTTTTTTGCGAAAATCTTACCTACAATTTTTTTCCAAAAATTGAGGTTTTCAATGATATCTAATGCTTATAAAAAATTTGGAAAGAGATAAAAAAAATCACCTGTATAGTTTATAAAGGTGCATATTCACTGCGAGCATTCGCGTGTAATGTAATGCCTAGTTTACACGGTGTAAGCTACTCACCTGAGAGTAGACAGCGACTCGTATTGCGTACTTACATTACAGTAGCTCGGCTCGCCTGTGCTGTTTACACGATGCGAGTAGCTGCCGTCTCATTGCGAGTTTTGTGCTGACTAGTTGATCTTGCAATGTCGAGTCAACGTAATTTAATAAAAAATGTGATAAGGTCTGTGACCACAATACTATGCCCTGAATTAAAAACTGGCCAAGAGCATGTCGGGCCATGCTCAGTATTATAGGGTTCCTAATTACAAACGAATCAAATCGAATATTAATCATTGCTATTTTAGTTTTTGCAAACAGCGCCACCTAGCGCTGAATTTAAGAAGCTAAATTTAAGGAGTGTGTCATATCAATATAACACAAAGTTACTGTTTGTGATTTTTTGAAATAGGTAGTAACTAAAGGAGCATTATTTGCTAAGATAATTTTTCTCTAAGGTCGATGACCTATGAACTAGGACGTCTTAAGTATTTTGCAGTTTTCTCACTATAACTCAAAAATTTATAATCACATACTCGAAATAATTTTAAAAGAGAGTTTTTATAAAGGTCTATCAATGTGGAAGATTATAAGTCTCTACGTAGCATAGCTTAGAAATGGCAGGGGGGGGGACACATTGCAAGTCACTTTGGCGGGCTGTATTTCGCAGATGGTACACCTGATAAAAAAGTTGTGTATGAAACATTACCTTCGTTTTAGTAGACCTATTCAATGATACGTCACAAGAGGGGTACAGCGAAAAAAAAATGTTTCATCACTATTACACACTCCACACACTATATATACACATATTATTGTGCACTCCCAGTACACTCTTTCAAACCTAAACATTCAAATTCGACACATTCGCACAATTTCAGCATTTTTATTTATTATCCTTTTTTTATTATTACGTTTTGCTATTTGGTCAGTTCATAATGGTATCATAAAATACAGTACCGACCCCGGGAATGCACTTTGTTAAACTGTGAATAGTATCGTAGGATTCCACGAGACAGGCTTGTCCTAGTGTGGAATCCACAAGTTAATTGTTTCCTTATGTACCTTTTTTTTTTTTTTTCGAATGGGTTCTCTCAGGTGGGACCGAAGTCCCATTCCTGCTTAACCGGACTTAGTTGGCGGAGAGTCCCATGTGGGACTCCATTCGCCGAAGGTTTTATCCCTATACTTACAAACTAAATATGCGGTATAAATACCGCGCAAGCGGGCGCCCCCCAAGGGGGGGGCTCGAACCTCGCTAGGGCATTGCAGGGGGACCCCGCCGTTCCTATGTCCCCCAAGCAGCCGTTGCTGCATCGAATTGGTTACCTCGAAAGTAGCGGACTTTCGGTCTATCGGGTGACGTGCTAAAACGCCGTTGAGCGGCAAGCCTCGCCGGCGAGGCTAAGACCTACCTAAAACCTAAACAGTGGCTACGCAATAGCCTGCTCCTAGGAACTACTCTAGAGCATATAGGGCCGGTCTCGCGTGACGAGATTATCTCCGGTTGCTTACACCGTGAGGGCGTCCCCAGGGGGGAGCTCGGACCTCGACTCAGGGTGCAGCAGGGGGACCCCGCTACTGATCCCCCCAGCAGCCGGTGCTGCGTCGGCATGTGTTTCTGTTTCTCGAGAGTCGGACTCTCGGATTCTGTGTGTGTGTCGCGTCGGTCCTCGCCGGCGGGGACGATATTTTGGCCTTATGTACCCTACTACTTATACCTGTAATGGACCTCTTAAGGAAATGTAAAAATACAGTTATTTTTGGCAAATAAATGATTATCTTATCTTATCTTATTTCACATGTATGGGCGCCACCTCTAAAATACGTAATCAAGATTTTTTATTCTTTTATGATTGTGATCTATATCCAGACCATTATTTAACAAAATTTCATTTACTTATGTTTATAACTGTAGAAGTTATTAAGCTGTAAAGGATTAGGACAGACGGACAAACGGCCAGACGGACGGACATGACGAAACTATAAGGGTTCCTTGTAGGACTTCGGAACCCTAAAAATGCACCAGCCAACAAACAGATCAATGACCAATGGTTACAAAAAATAAACAACGTGGATATGACAATACGACAATACGACAATAAATGGAAAACATGGTTATTACTATCTATGGAAGCATTTTAAACACAAATAAGTTGTTTATCGAAACATCGAACCCTTATTTTACATGTTAGTCCTAAGTTTAATAATGTTAATGGTGTACAATAAAGAATATTCTATCTATCTATCGAAATAATAAGTAACGCCATTTGTAATTATCTGTAATCATAAAGTTTAAAATATGGACTCGCACAGATCTTTGACCTCATGGTATAATAAAAAATAAAAATAAAAAATAATATTTAATTTTTATTAAATTATTTTTTCTTGTGTTTTGTGTCTTGTGATTGTTTTTGTGTGTGTCACTAATTTGTTTTTATTGTGTGTTGTATTTTAACTATGGACAAACGTCTGAAATAAATATTAAATTAAATTAATTAAATTAAAATTAAAATTTAAGATGTTTTACCAGGTATTCTCTTCCCGCGATGACAGCGCGATGCCTCCAAGTTACGTCACGATCAGTGTTGCCATTTATTGATATCTTCAATATATTTAAGGAGATTTTTGTTGAAATTCCTAACCAGCCCAACTATTTGTTATCTCTTGTTATTCATCTAATTATTTATTAAAGGAAACTGTATAAAATTACTAGTTCAAAAGTGAGTCTTTATAAGAGCAAGTAAATGAAAAAATGCATTTGCCCGCGTAATTTATTTTCACAAAGTGGCAGCACATCAAACTGACAAGTGTCACGCTAACAGCCCGCTATTGGCTCCACGGCCGATGACGTAGTACGGAGACAATCACGTGACCTAGCTGTGACGGGAAGAGAGTACCTGGTGAAACATCTTATTATACCATGTTCGACGTAGGTTGCGGCGTAAGCATGAAAATGTACGGCAGTGAGACCGTACAGACCTAATGATCTTTGCCTAGAAAAATGGTCCTACATTAAAAATTAATGAAATTAAAATAATTTCCTATGGCTAATCTATTAATTGGATTTGATAGATTTTTTGTATACGGTCAGAGGACGTACGTGCGTGGACGTGCGTACGTGGTTTTATTTAATGTCGTATTTTCATATACACTCTGTATGTTTTAGATTAAAATGGGGGTCAATCAGAAAAAAAAAGTTTAAATTAATAAAAAATAAAAATATTTTTGGGACATTTTTACACGGCACCATCTAGTCCCAAACTAAGCAAAGCTTGTGCTATGGGTACTAGACAATGGATATAATATATATATTCCTTTTTTTTTTGCAAATACATATAATACATAAGAAAAAGTTTTGTTTCGTGTTTCAGATAGTAAATGCAAGCTGTTAATACCGCACGCGGTACAAGTCGACATAGAATGCTTATGTAGGGGCGACTGTTTTGGACAACAACGCGTTCTCAATGCGAGAAAACTCACAAGACTACTGGTATCACCGCCACAGCATTATAAAGGTATTATGAATTTATCAGCTCATCACCAGTAATCGTAATAGGTAGGACAAATTTACATAAAGTTGGCTACAAAAACATAGAGTGGTTAAAACCACCAAAATTTAATTTATTTTCATCGAATCCCGGGATCCCGGAAATACACATGAAATTACACACTGTTGTTTTTTATAGTAAAAATTCCGGCGCCCCATGAAAAAAAAATGCTAATAGGCTGTATAATGGCAATAGATTCGGTTGAAGATAGATTGAATTTGTAATAAAATATAACGCTGGAATTGCTATAAAATAATAATTTCATGAGTACATGGCAGTAAAAAAAACAAAAAACTTTTTGGGATCCCAGGATTTGATAAAAATAAATAAATCAAGTTTAACCGGATTAGATCGCGTATACAAGTTGTTAATCTGTAACCGTGCCATATTTCTAGAGCAAATGATAAATAATGTGCTTAGTCTTATAAAAATACTTAAAAAATTCTACGATTATTTAATACCAAAAAATTTGTCAAAGTACACGAAGAAATTAAAAGAATTTATTTAAATTATAATTAATTAACTGTTGTTATTTATATAATATAACATATACATTACTGCATTTACTGTCTGCGTTCGGGATGTTACGCAATATCTTCTCGTCCAAAATACCGCAGTGTCTCAAGACGAAAGTCTTTGACCAGTGTGTGTTGCTAATAATTACTTACGGCACTGAAACGTGGTCGCTCACAATAGACCTGATAAGAAGGCTCAAAGTCACTCAAAGGTCAATGGAGAGGGCTATGCTCGGATTGTCCCTGCGTGATCGAATCGGAAATGAGGAGATTCGCAGGAGAACGAAAGTGACCGACATAGCCCGAAGAATTGCCAAGCTTAAGTGGCAGTGGGCGGGGCACATTGCTCGCAGAAATGATGGCCGATGGGGCAGTAAAGTTCTGGAGTGGCGACCGCGTACTGGAAGGCGCAGCGTGGGTAGGCCACCCACAAGGTGGACCGACGACCTGGTGAAGGTCGCGGGAATCCGCTGGATGCGGAAGGCGCAGGACCGGTCGTTGTGGCGATACTTGGTGGAGGCCTATGTCCAGCAGTGGACGTCTTTCGGCTGAAATGATGATGATGATGATTTATATATAAAAATAATATAAATAATGTAAAAAGTGCCTGACTCAATTGAAAGCGGGAAGATATATGTTGAATCCTTGTTTAGTTTAAGGTAGTTTTATATCCATTCAGCATTATTCTTCTACCCTCACTCTTGGTGAAGTGACGGTGACGCCCTCGCCGCGCCGCCATCTTAGCATGACGTGTTGACGTTCAACTGCCGTAAAGGAAGCTGTGTCACGGAGCCGTGCTCGCCTTTATCAGCCTACTTTTATTATAAGTGTCCTCTGATCGTATCAGAGCGAACTATACCTACATAACTCTCGTGTGTGCCTAAATTTGTGTCCTCAAAAGCACTTCTAGAAGACCAGAGTGAAGTACCTAACTTCCATCTACGTGCAAGCGAATTACCTCTTGGACCAGCAAGCCTGATCTGATCCAGGATACGGGAGGAGCTTAAGGTTGGTGGAATTGGGATTGCTTTTTACTAAACAAGGATTCAAATTAGGTCTCATACTATTTTTAGTATTTTCTCTTATTTTCTTAAAATCTATATACAGTCCACTCCTAAGAAAAGATGCACGAGCTACATTTTTTGGCCTTCGAGCCGGATATCAGTGCCTATTTTCATAAAAATAGGTATTTTCATTTCATTCGGTCATCATTAAATACCTCAATATATTTACGTCGTACGTAAATGATAGGTATTTAGTGTGTATAAAACCATTTCATATATTATAATTAATCAATCATAATACAATTGCATCTTCAGTAATTTACGTATCTAATTTGCACTTTGAACTTTCTAGAACCTTAGTAGGTACCTACCTACATTAAAATAATATTGTCAACTTTCAACGTTTGAACGTAATCATGCCTCCTAAAAAAGATGTCTCACAAATACTCACAATCGATAGCATACTTAACCCAAGAAAAAGAAGTACTCTTTGAGCAGATGCAACATGTCTATGAAATGTCAAAAGACATTTCCACACCTGATAAACAGCAGTTACTTTTATTACGTGTCTCAGATATTGATGAAGTGCGTAAAAGATAGGAATCGAATTCAGATGCTTCCATACAAAATTACGAATTAAAAAGTTTCGATGATATTTATTTTAGATTAAAATTAGTTGCAAATAAATTAAAAAATGCAACCGTAAGTAGTGTAAAGTTCGAAACTCCAACCGTAAATCAATCCCGTCCGAGATTACCGAAGTTAGAATTATTCACGTTTGACGGTGATATTGAAAACTTCACAACATTTTATGAGACCTTTTGTTCACTGGTGCATAGCCAACCACATATACCAAACATCGATAAATACCATTATTTACTTTCCTGTACTAAAGGCAGTGCATTAAATATTGTCAAAAGTTTACCAATCACTGCAAGTAATTATGATTTAGTCTGGAAAAGTCTCCTTGATAAGTAAACACTTTCATTGAAACATTTGAGCATTCTTTTAAAGCAATTCAAGCGTTAAATATTGAAAACTTAAATAGTTATGTAATGTGTCACATTGCACTTCGCGCCTTAGATTCTCAAACAAGAAAATTATTTGAACAAAGTTTGGATCAAAAATCAGTTCCAACTTTCAATGATTTGATAACTTTTGTTCACAATCACATTAAAGTGCTCGATCACTCTGAGTCTTACACTAGTAGTTCAAGTTCCGTGAACTTGCAACAAAAAAACGGCAGCCATTTAACAAAACTGATAAAACTAGATCATTCACTCATGCATCTTCTTCTCAAAACACATTTTCATGTTGGCATTGTAACGGCGATCATATGATATTTAGGTGTGACAAATTCCGTGAATTATCCACTCATAAGCGCATTGACCGTGTTAATGCACTTAAGTTATGTCATAATTGCCTTAAACAGAACCATACTATTAATGAATGCAAGAGTCAATTTAAATGTTTAGTTTGTCAACGAATCACATCACGTATTATTGCATCTTGACAATAACAAACCGGTTTTGAGTTCGCACCACAGCGACGCGAGCGCATCTAATGCAAAATTATCGTCACCACAGACGTCACTGAGTGCTCCCGCACCGAATGTTAGCTGTGTGAGTAACAGTAGCCATGCCGCTTCTGTTCATACACACCCTAGCACAGTCGTATTAGGTACAGCAGTGGTGCACATTTTAGATCAAACCAATTCTTATCAGCCGTGTCGTGTTTTGATAGATTCTGGCGCTCAGACTAACTTTATTTCTATTGATTGTTTACAACGCTTAGGGTTGTCGACGCGTAAATGTTATTTTGATATTTTTGGAATCGCGGGTGAAAGTGTAAAAAATCATGGTATGACTTCGTTTACTATGAAACCGCGTCATAGTAATGAACCATATTTTAATATTGACGCTGTTGTGCTTACTAAATTAACTGGAGATTTGCCCACAGTACAATTACCTCAAAATGTAATTGAGGAATATCGAAATTTAATATTAGCTGATCCGCAATTTTATAACCATTCAAAAATAGATATAATTTTAGCCGGTGATATTTTTCCGTACATTTATGACGGAAAGAAATTAAACTTTGGGTCTAATATACCCGTCGCGTTAAGTAGCATTTTTGGTTATGTGATAACGGGAAGGTTCTGTCAGTCAGGAAATAATGACCTTCACGTGACCACTGCCACTACTTCCCTGCATGCAGTAACGTTTACTGTCGAGGAAAATCTCCTCAATGATTCTCTCAAACGATTTTGTGAAGTTGAAACTTCGCCGTGTGAGGTTCAACGTTCAAATCCGCAAGACGTTCTTGCTGAAAAAATATTTATTGAAAATTACTCTAGGGACGAAACTAGCCGATACGTTTATCCAATGTTATTAAAACCATCGCCATGTACGTTTGTTTCCAAGTGTATTATGCAAGACTTGTGGAAATTAAGTTTACGATGGGACAATTATTTGCCAACCGAATTAAAAGAAAAATGTCATAAATTCTTTTCAACCTTGCCTTGTCTTTTAGAGTTGCAAATTGAACATTTATTTTTAATAAATTTTAATTCAGTTCAGCTTATAGCCTTTTGTGATGCGTCATCCCTAGGCTACGCAGCTTGTACTTATGTTCGCAGCACTGATAATGCGGGCAATGGCGAAGTTCGGTTGCTAACCAGCAAATCAAAGGTTGCTCCGATGAAACCATTGATGTCGATCCCTAGACTTAGACCAATGGCAGCCGTGCTGCTGTCTAAGCATGTTAATTTTGTCGTAAAAAATATAAAAGAATTAGATTGTTCAATGATTGCACTCAGCGATTCTAGTGTTGTTCTGTCATGGCTTCAGACGCCGTCATACAAACTAAAAATTTTCATTGCAAATCGGGTCAGCCAAATAACTGATAACTGTTGGTATCATGTCAGCAGTGAGGATAATGCTGCTGATATTTGTTCTCGACGCAGTTTGCCCGATCAATTTGTAAAATTTGCTCCTGAATGGATCCGTGGTCCTTCATGGTCATATCAAGAACGCGATCTGTGGTCTATAAAATCATATTATGTTGTAGACGAGAACAAAGTACCTGAATTAAAATCAAATTGCGACACTTTTTGTTTTAGTGCAATTGACAACAACAGTAAAAGTTCCAAAAATAATTTAGAAGAATTAATATTTAATAAAATTTCGTCTTTTAATAAATTACAATGGTTTATCGCTTGGTACCTTCATGACAAATATTATTTAAAATTAAAACAAAGAGTCACAGGGCCTCGTACAACCCTTGAGGTTTCTCAAGCTCGTGATTCTATAATTCGAGCAATTCAAATAAATCATTTTGACGCTGAAATAACTACGCTTTTAAAGAAAGGCTACGTAGTCTCCATGCGTAAACGTTCACCCTTCGTCGATGATGATAAGTTCCTCAGGGTGGGGGGTAGAATATCACAGGCTGACGACTTGTCTTATGGTACCAAGCATATGCTTTTGCCCAAAGCTTGTCATACGACTTTTATTTTAATAGATTATCATAAACTTTATATGCATGTAGGCCCGCGCATGTTGCACGGAATCCTATCTAGGAAATATTAGATTGTAAAATGGTCGTCATGTTATTCGATCAGTATTGTCAAAATGCGCTGAATGTTTCAAATTTTAACCAACATCTGTTGAACCAAAGATGGGTATGTTACCCTCAACTAGACTTCAGCCCAATAAAGAATCACGCCCACTCTGTCCAATCTCAGATAACCCTAAAGAATCTGATGTGATCACTGCTGGTCATTTTTTAATTGGTCAGAGTATGCTATCGTTTCCAGAATACGACTCAAAGGATGTTTCTTTGAGTAGGTTGTCACGTTGGCAATTGCTTCAAAGAATTACCCAATTATTTTGGAAACGTTGGTCGCATGATTACCTTCACACTCTGCAACAGAGAGCGAAGTGGTTTTGTCGCCACCCAATCTAAAGGAAGGAGACTTGGTTCTTGTTAAATCAAATGTCATGCGCCCATCCGCATGGCCGCTGGCTAGACTTGATAAAATGCATCCCGGTGTTGACAATATTGTTCGCGTCGTTACTTTACGAACAAAAAATAACAGTTTTAAAAGACCAGTAAACAAAATTTGCCTACTACCATGTGCAAATTAGTTTTCATTATGTTACCTTTTAGTTAAACAAAATTAGATACGTAAATTATAGGTACATTTCTACTTTAGAATTACCTAGTCCATTGTTTATTTTCCTATTATTCATATTGCTTATCAAGGTTCGTAACCATCCTGATCTAAGCATCTTCTGGCTCGTAGCCAGCCTATTCATTTTATATCTTCTATTTTTTCTTTATATATGAGAAATCATCATAGTGATTTCGGTGGGGGGTATGTTGAATCCTTGTTTAGTTTAAGGTAGTTTTATATCCATTCAGCATTATTCTTCTACCCTCACTCTTGGTGAAGTGACGGTGACGCCCTCGCCGCGCCGCCATCTTAGCATGACGTGTTGACGTTCAGCTGTGTCGCGGAGCCGTGCTCGCATTTATCAGCCTACTTTTATTATAAGTGTCCTCTGATCGTATCAGAGCGAACTATACCTACATAACTCTCGTGTGTGCCTAAATTTGTGTCCTCAAAAGCACTTCTAGAAGACCAGAGTGAAGTACCTAACTTCCATCTACGTGCAAGCGAATTACCTCTTGGACTAGCAAGCCTGATCTGATCCAGGATACGGGAGGAGCTTAAGGTTGGTGGAATTGGGATTGCTTTTTACTAAACAAGGATTCAAATTAGGTCTCATACTATTTTTAGTATTTTCTCTTATTTTCTTAAAATCTATATACAGTCCACTCCTAAGAAAAGATCCACGAGCTACATATGTATTACCTACATATTGTTTTGTTTTTAGTTGAGTTAGATACTTTCACCTTAATTTTAAGTTAGCTCAGTCATTAAATTTGTGCAAGCTGTGGCCTCCTGTAAGTGAAGGAGTACACCAGATAGAATCCTGTATCTGTCACTTGTGATTTTTTGTGTATATCTTTTGTTGGAGGTCCTCAATAATATAAATAAATAATACCCAAATTTTCACTTAGAAACATAGCGAGGATTTGAGAATAAATCCCGAACGACTGAAAATAAGTCATAGGTGGCATTGTCAAAGGGGGGAAATACCTGCAAATTGTTTTGGTGGTTTCGCACCCATCATTTTTGTGTCGCAAGTGACACATGGAGGGAATTTATTTGTTTACAAATAAGTAAGTATTTAAACAAAAAAAAAAAAAAATGTTTTTTTTTTTTTATTGATTCGTGTTCAATATCAGTGTTATAGTCACCTCCTTAAATATAGCACGAGTACAGATCAACACGTTGTATTCCTTGTTTTATTATAATGTCGCTGCTTTGCATGAATAACACAACACAACTTGAATTAAAAAAAAGACGTGTGGCACGCGGAGACTGCCGCGGTAAAGCTATTGCATAGCATTTTTTATGTAAATACAAAGAGGAGGTGCCCTAACGCCGAAACTCTTAAGCAGGCATGAGTCACCAGATTGCGGGGCGAAGAGGGGGATTACGCATGCGCAGTAACGCCGATACAACCAATGCCACCTAGAGGCGATTTGCAGAACTAAAGAGACAAGCGTGATATTTCAAAAAGTCATTAAAAGTTCTGCTATTAATCGATAGATGTCAAAACTAAAAAGTATCACCGCTGTGCCGGTCGGAGTGGGGGGTGTTATGTTATTTTCGTTACGGAATTTCTGGATTCGGTCTCCACGCTCAAGGCCCGCGATAGAAGCTATGCAATAGCTTAAAAAAAATAACTACATAATAACTTCATAACGAACAGAATCATGTGACCATTCGTTTTGTGTACTTATTAAAATTTTGTGTTGTGTTGTTTATTCATGCAAGCAGCGACCTCCCTTCGCGTCCTGTCGCATCCCGCCGCGGCATCCTCTAGCGTACTCTTCAATGCCGCGAAGAGAAATCCCCTTTATTGCCTTGGTTCGATTTCTAAACATTGGAATCTGTATCTTGTTACCACTAGATACGTAAGTATTTACGTTGGGTAATGATAAAGTGCTCTGTCCTGCCGTCCCCGGTGTGCGCTGGCCTTTAGTCCAAAGATGTACCAAGATGAAAAATATGCGTCAATTATATTCGTATTTTTTCAATACTTACTATTCATCGTATTCGTATCGTAAGGGGCTCGTGGCTAAGTAGCAAGCGTGTGGATTGTACGATCTGCAAGGTTAAGCTGCACCAGCCGCGGTCAGTCTGTGGATAGGTGACCGTTTCGTTACACATCGAGACCCCTTCGTGCCTCGGAGAGCACGTAAAGCCGTCGGTCCTGCGCCTGATCTCTCTCCGGTCGTGTCGAATTGCCGTCCCAACGGATTATGAGAGTTAGGGAATAGAGAGTGCACCTGTGTTTGCGCACACACTTGTGCACTATAATATGTCCCGCGCCGATGGCTAGTCTCCCTTGAGATTGGCCGCCGTGACCGAAATTCGGCCGGGAGGACATTATTATTATTATTCAATGCGGACAGTACAGTAAACACATTTTATTATTAACAGTGGTGCCAACATATATTTTCACAAAACCATAGAGTACTCACAAGGGATTGGTGTGAACTAATGTGAAGAGTATAAACTCTTTAAAATAATTTTTTTTTACCGTTTATTACAACACAGTAATAACGTGAGTTGCTATGATACTCAATTGACGTCATATTTTTGACCAATCCCTTGTGAGTACTCTATGGTTTTGTGAAAATATATGTTGGCAGTTGGCACCACTGTTAAAGATCGCCAATCTCCTTCACATCTATAGGGATAGAAGAGTAAAACTGTTTATTTGCTAGGCAACAACTTGTTTGACATAGGTTTTGTAAGCAATTCATAACCTCAAAATAGTTAATATTTTAATGAATTAAACATCTGTGGAGTACTGTCCGTTTATTAAAATAGATTGCAACACATGGTCCTCATCGAATTGTATATGGTGAGCGTCATCATTTTTTCATAACTTCCATAGGCTGGGCTTTAATGGATTTTTAGCAATGTCCTTCTAAGGATAAAAAAGTTGATTGACCGATTTATACTTTTTGTCTACAGTGGAACCTACACCTGCTGATGAGAACAATATACTTGTGACTACAGATAGTATTCTAAATTGCTGCATCCAAGCCATCAAACAAAATCATCATGTGGTATGTATCATCTTCATCATCATTTCAGCCGAAAGACGTCCATTGCTGAACATAGGCCTCCCCCAACAATTACTGGTCATGTTGGGGGAGACATGCCATAATCGCCACGCTTGGCAGGCGGGTTGGAGATCGCAGTTGATTGGTTAAATACTCGGAGAACGATGCTGCCCATCACCCTACTCCGGCTTTAGTGTCTTCTTATTCTGAGAAGATACTAGCATTGATCACCACTCTTGTTCACTGCTTGTTGGCGATTTCAGACTTTTAAAGTCCAGGTTTCTTCAAGGCACTTATCCCACCGTCAACGAGGAAGCTATTAACGATTGAATATTTCCTCGCCCAAGAAACGTATATTTTAGTGTAGCGACACACCTGCCGAGAGTAGCGTCGCCGATACTTCAGCGGCTGAACTATCCGTCGTATTCGGTTGGCATGACACACCTAACGCGCCGAACGTTCGGCATTACACAGCGTCTTGTTCAGCACGCTACGTGACGGAAAATTACGTAGCGTCGTCGTCGGTCGGTGTCGTCACTTAAAGGACGCGCTGAACTTTCGGTCGCGTGATGTGTCGCTTGCTATGCAAAATACATTGAATGAGTTCTGGCGGAAATAGACGCTCGACGAAAGGTTCAGCGCTACGCCGAATGCGATGTAATTTTGGCTGATGTGTCATAGGTTATTTAAAATATACTGCGAGCGAATTGAGCCGAAAGTTCCGCGACGCTACTCTCGGTGGGTGTGTCGCTACGCTTATGTGTGATTCTGTGTAAATAAAAAAGATACATAAATATACCAAAAGTTGATCGCTGACTGTTCACATTGCCGGCGAGAACTCTCTCCACTAGTTTCTCGCAGCAACAAGTGCTATCGAAGCAAAAAACTCGCTCAGCGACGTTCCCTTGGCGGTCAGAACATTCGCTGAGACTTTCTAGCTCTACTCTATCCTCGTTAATCGTCAGAGATGGGACAAGTGCCTAACGGCCAAAATTAATATCCAATCTATCCACGATTTGCCTTATTAGAGATAGGAATTTGACATAAGCTCCATACAAATATGTCAAATTTCTATCTCTAGTAGGGCAAATCGTGGATAGATTGGATATTAATTTTGACCGTAAATCGGTGGTGCTTAAGCATGTTTTATTAATTTTTATTTTTTATTTTTAGGTCCTAATAACAAACGATCCATGTCTCCAATCCGCAGCTATTACTCGAAACATTCCATCTTACAAACTGAAAGAAATAAAAAATGGCGTTAACATCAAACCAGATATGACTTCACAGACTGAAAAATTCAAAACTAACATCCCCAGCGATGACACAGATCAATATAATCCGTTTCTTCATAATAAAACTAATTTAAATTTATTTAGCAGTATTAATACTTTACGCAGTAAAGATACGGTAAAAAAACAGCTGTTTTTGAGTAAAGATGAAGAAATTAACGAAAATATCTCGAAGTGCGATAATTTATTAATCAATATAACCAAACCAAAATCTGACGAAAATATAGAAAATTATGTAAAGAATGATAGTTATGATATTAGTCGCGAAGTAAGGAATTTGGACTCGAAAGATAAAGTTGTATTGAGAACTGAAAATACAAATAGAAATCATTTTCTCCTTGAAAGTGAATATGATTTTCTCAATATCAGAAAAATAGTCCAAAATACGAAAACTGCTTTCGAAAAATTTAATTTCGCTATAACTATTCCAAATTCAAGAAGTAAATTGGATCAAGAAATTCGTAATTTACAAAAGGAGCCAGTGAACCAAAATACTGAAAAACTATTCTGCTCTACTCCAATCACAAATAAGAATCAATTTAAACTTAAAAATACAACTCAATTTGAGAACGCACCCAAAATAAATATCTCGGAAACTTCTGGAATTCCGAATACGTTCATATCTTCAACGCCTAATTCTTCCAGGGCAAGCATAGATAATAAACTACAGAATCCAATACAGACACGAATAAAAAAAAAGTTAAATACCATAAACTGTGATTCCACAATAAATACTCAACTTGAAATCCCAAAACAAACCAAAGTTAATGATACAACTGGAGTTTTCAAGATCCCTAAACTGTTACAAATCAAAAATAGAAAGATAAATGCGTCCGTCCTCGTCGAGAGTCCTACAGCAACTGACCAAATTCGAACGCCACGATCCAAAACCATAGATTCGATAGACGAAAATCTAAAGAAGTTTTGTGTAAAAAGTAAAATTATAAGTGAGAAAATAAGTACTAGGATCGATGAATGGTTGTGTACTTTTAGTCAAATTTTGGAAGACACATTAAATAAATTACTACAGGTAAGACCCTATATACTATTTACATCAAGCATTTTAGTGATGTTTGTAGCTTTGATCTATTCCGCAAATTTTCGAGTTAACACGCTGCTATCGGAAAACGCGCTCTTTTTAACCGACTTCAAAAAAAGGAGGAGGTTCTTAATTCGATTGAATTTTTTATGTTTGTTACCTCATAACTCCGACATTTACAGACCGATTGGATTGGAAAATTCTTTTTTTATTTGAAAGGATATATCAGATCTTCCAGATTCATTTTTATCCAAATCCAGTTTGATAATGAAAGAAAGAAAGAATCATTTATTTGCGTAGAATACAGGTGGTACCAGATATAAAAATTGGTGGTTTAGGAACATTGCTATATTATTGGGATCCTTGAATGGGAATTGAGGGAACTCTTCAAATATTATAGGCATGCGTATAGCGATTTTGATATTTTTATCAACAAATCAAGCATTTCCATTCTGTATCATTTGGTGAAGATCTGATGAAGATCTTCGGAGATAAATAAGGGAACTCTGTTGTAAAATACACATAATTTGGTTAAATTAAAATTCGAAGTAAAATTCCAATTTTTTGTATTAGGTATTTGATGTCAGATGTCTTCTTTCACTTACTTTTTTTTTTGCTCTTGTGCGCGTAAATTTCACTTTTAAGATATACAGATGGGAGGGACCAGCTGAAAATCAGTGCTGTGCATACCTACATGCACAGCAAATACTGAGCTGGATCCCTTGCCACACATATTATGTTGTATGCATGTTGTGTTCTCATTAATTTGTCCTGTTACCTTTGCATGTAATGTGTATATTTTGTGTATGTGTGACAAAAAAAATGGCTTAAATGGTGCAAACTCTTTAATGGATGACAGCAAATAATCCGGGATTGCAGCAATCGCTTGACTTAAAATCTAACTAATTAAACTGTTAATTAGATTAAACATAATTACAAATAAGATAGAGTTAATAATGTTGTAAGTAATCGGGTATTTTTTCCATATCAGTAGTATAACTATACATATAAATATATAATCTATACCGGGATAAAAAGTAGTTTTTCGGTATCAAGGTAGTTTAACTCTTGAAGCCAACTGTATATGTATATATAATATAAAGTATTTGTAACACTATACACACACACCCCCCCACACACACACGCCCACACACACACCCCCACACACACACCCCCACACCCCCCACACCCCCCCCACACACACACCCCCCCACACACACACCCCCCCACACACACACCCCCCCACACACACACCCCCCCACACACACACCCACTCTTAAATTATATTGCTTTATTTGTTTTGGGTATATAATCATTGAATGCTTTTGCTGGCTTGGCACCCGCTCATCACTTGGGGTTGACATTGAAAATCAGCGCTGTGTTGTGACTCACGTTACAACACAGCATCATGCTGAGTGTTGACCTCTTTGCCGCAGCTACGACATGCAAAGTTGGTCTTGGTATTATATTACAACTACGTAGGTATCTGTACTGTAATTCCTAAAATGTACCATGTAATGAACTTATTTTTTAGGGTTCCGTAGTCCTACAAGGAACCCTTATAGTTTCGTCATGTCCGTCCGTCTGTCCTAATCCTTTACAGCTTAATAACTTCTACAGTTATAAACATAAGTAAATGAAATTTTGTTAAAAAATAGTCTGCATATAGAACTCAATTTTAAAAGAATAAAAATATAGTTTTTACGTATTTTAGGGATGGCGTCCATACATGTGAAATGGGGATGAAATTTTTTTTTTCACTGCAACCCCTCTTGTGGGATATCATTGAATAGGTCTACTAAAATGAAGTAAATGTTTCATACATCACTTTTTTATCAGGTGTACCATCTGCGAAATATAGCCCGCCAAAGTGGCTTGCAATGTGTCCCCCCCCCTGCCATTTCTAAACTATGCAACGTAGAAACTTATAATCTTCCACATTGATGGACCTTTAAAATTATTTCATTATTAGTATAATGTGATTATAATTTTTTGAGTTATAAAGAGAAAACTGAAAAATATTTAAAACGTCCTAGTTCAAAGGTCATTGACCTTAGACAAAAATTATCATAGCAAATAATGCTCCTTTAGCGACTTCAAAAAATCACAAAAAGTAACTTTGACACGACACACTTCTTAAATTTGACTTAGATGGCGCTACTAACAACACGCTCTGAGTCGCGAATGCTGCTGATTATTGCAAAAACTGAAATAGCCATGATTAATATTCGATTTGATTCGTTTGTAATTACACCTACTTAAGGAACCCTATAATACTGAGCATGGCCCGACATGCTCTTGGCCGGTTTTAAGTTTATCTACCGCTTGTCGTCTTGTGGCAATAAATCATTTTTCTTTCTTTCTTTTTTCTTTATAATTTCATTTTACACTTGTTAAGATCATAAATGCACCTGTTAACTTTATTATAAAGGTATCTACCGAGATGACAGAAGAACCGCTGACAAAACGCTGTCGAAATCCGAGCGTGATAGATATCCACAGGGTAGAAACGCCTCTTACCATCATCATCATCATCCTCCGAGCCTTTTCCCAATTATATTGGGGTTGGCTTCCAGTCTAGCCAGATGCGGCTGAACATCAGTATTTTACACGGAGCGACTGCCATCAAACCCCCGCAACCCAGTTACTGGGTAATACCGACATTCGGAGGTTAGACCAGTTGTCAGACTTTCAGGCTTCTGACTACCTGTAACGACTGCCATAGATATTCGTATGACAACCGGGACCGACAGCTTAACGTGCTCTCCGAAGCACGGAGGGGTCTCGATGTGTAACGAAACGGTCACCCATCCACAGACTGACCGCGGCAAGTGCAGCTTAACCTTGCAGATCATACAATCCGCGCAGTCGTTGCTTCGCTACGAGCCCCTCTAGAAACGCCTCTTACCAATATACTTATTTATGATCCTGTATTTATTTATGAGTCTATTTATACTTATTTATGAATCTCTTTATACTTATTTATGATTATGTATTTAATTATATTAAAAATAAATATATCTTTGCGTCTTGCATTACGCGTGGCTTGTTGCCGCTCAAGCTGCCAGACGATTGCATGCAGTTACGCAAAGGCGACATTGCCGCTCCGTTGACAGAGCTTCATTTATTTATATGCAAGAGGAAAATTCATCCCCTAAGGGGGGTTAAATAGGGGGAGAAAAGTCGTATGGTTCCTGAGATGTTACCGATGGGAAATCCAACTTAATGGTAATAGACACTGCTTGTAAATTAATTTATTATTATTTTACAGAAAAACAGCAAATTTATGAAAGATAAAGTAGTGCCGGTGACATTGCATGACACATTGTATTGTGTTAAAATGTTGTATAATAGACACACAAAAACAAGGGATCTCATCGACCAGGTGTCTGAATTGTTGGATAAATGCATTTATGTTAAAGGTAAGAACATCTCTCCATCGACCATACATCTGATCATCATCATCATCATCATTTCAGCCGAAAGACGTCCACTGCTGGACATAGGCCTCCCCCAAGCATCGCCACAATGACCAGTCCTGCACTTTCCGCCCCCCGGTCCCCGCCAACATTTTACGACTGTATTCTCATGCAAAACTTTGTTTATGTGACGTCTTGAGGCTTAATGGTCTGTGATTGGAGTACAGGTACTGTAGTTTAATCAGAAACTATTAACTCTGTAAATTATAGTTCGCTGTAGTTGTAGATAGAAAAAGTGCGAAAAAACGGCCACTTTGCGCCTTTTTTATTCGTCCGAGCATGTTGTACAGATTAACTGTAATTTGTACACACGGCTATACATCAAGCTGTACATTCCCAGTATAAGCTGACCTCGCATTGTATAGGTTTTCCTTACAACGCGAGATCAGCCTTTACTGGTTATGTACAGCTTGATGTGTAGCCGTGTGTACTATTTCGTTTTCGCAGGAACATTGTTAGATCCAATGAGACCAGAGGATTTTATGAAAATGTTCGGATACGGCGTCCTTCTAGTTTCATCTTTAAAGGTACATTTTTGTATTTTTTTTTATACTTAAGGTGAATGCTACAGGGTAGCCCGCGAAATTCAAAATTTTTGGTGTTTTTTGCAAATTGTAGCTTTAATTCGCGTTGTATATCGGTCAAAATATGATTGGCGGAAATAATAACAATATATCTACTGAATAATACTCATAAAAAATATTGACCTAGCTCTATAAGCTGTACAAGCTCAAAAATCGATAATTTGATCGATAATTAAATTAATATTATTGAGCTTGTACAGCTTATAGAGCTGGGTTAATATTTTTCATGAGTATTATTCAGTAGATATATTGTTTTTATTTATTTCCTCCGTGCCTCGGAGAGCACGTTAAGCTGTCGGTCCCGCTATGCGATTCAGAACCACACGATAACCAGTTGTCGACCGGTTCGGTTTGTTATCTCGTTTCGTCTTATGACTCACGCAGCGAGAGAAAAAGAGATAACAAACCGAATCGATCGACAACTAGTTATCGTATGGTTCTGAATCGCTATACAGGTTGTCATACAAATATCTATGGCAGTCGTTACGGGTAGTCAGAAGCCTGAAAGTCTGACAACTGGTCTAACCTCTGAATGTCAGTATTACCCAGTAACTGGGTTGCGGGGGTCTGATGGCAGTCGCTCCGTGTAAAATACTGATGTTCAGCTGCATCTGGCTAGACTGGAAGCCGACCCCAAAATAATTGGGAAAAGGCGAGAGGATGATGATGATGATGAAGCAGCATAACCAGACATCACATCACGCCTGTATTTCCCCGAAGGGGTAGGCAGAGGTGTAATAGTACACCCACATTTCGCCAGTTATGTTATAGTCCCATGTAATAGGGGGCGAGCCTATTGCCACTGACCGGGCACAAATCCAGACTCCGGGCTGCTACTGAGAATTTCCTAATGAAAAAACCCAATAACACTTTGCCCGACCTGGGAATCGAACCCAGGACCCTGATGAAGCAGCACCTGTATTTAATTTATTTTGTACAACGTGTTATTGAATTAACTCAAAACCTGAAACTAGTCTGTTTGGAATCGAGAGTAGAATCCATTACACCACTTTTTAAAATAGGTTTATTTATTAATTTATTTATTATTAATAATACACCAACAGTAATAAACATCAGACATTATGTTATTCTAATATTACAGGTACAGTCAACAAATCGGAATCATGACCCACTCAGCTGATAATTCGTTTGTAATCGTCAAAACAGTAAGGTTTTCTTCTATGCTGCACTTAGGACATTTTGAATTTATATTTGGTAAACTGTCACTGTCACTTGCTAATAAAATTGATAACAAGTCTGTTGCTAGGGAAATATCTGTTTAAGCTAAATTCAACCTAATTGTATTAAATGTCTGTAGGATATTAAGCTTATTGTGGGTCATGATTCCGATTTGTTGACTGTACATTATCCGATGCTTAAACAAATTAAAGGCGTACATTACATTTATAGGAGCTGTTTTATCATTATGCTTACCCGGTCAAAAATAAAAATAAAGTTTTTAAAAGAAGTACAAAAATAAGTACAAGTTTGGTTTTTTTACCAAAAAAATATTTTCATACCATGCCGAGTCTAAAAGTTTCATACGCTGAGCGCAAAGGCGAGCGAGACCCAGTAAAAAAGTGTGATGGAAACTTTTGGGTAACATTTGTTTCCTAAAACTATTAAAACTTAACTTAATTTTAAGAGGTTATTTACCTCCCGACACAGTAGCGTCGAGAGCGTCGCACGTTAAGGTGAATGCTACAGGGTAGCCCGCGAAATTCAATTTTTTTGGTGTTTTTTGCAAATTGTAGCTTTGTTTCGCTTTATATATCGGTCAAAATATGATTGGCGCAAATAATAACAATATATCTACTGAATAATACTCGTGAAAAATATTAAACTAGCTCTATAAGCCGTGCAAGCTCGGAAATCGATAATTTGATCGTAAATTAATATTATTGAGCTTGCTTGATTGCGATGCAATCGATTCTCCTTGTGATTCTGTACAAGTTGCAGGATTCAGCGATTCAGGATTTGCGTTTATTCTGATTATTATTGAAATAACTGAAAATCTCAAGTGTTTGGGCCAAAAAGTGCATTTTTTATTGAATGGATGGGCGCCATCGCTTATGGCATGCGGTGTTTCCAACTTGCAATGGAAAAAATCAGCTTATCCCTACATTTTGTCGCATCACAAATTTATATATTTAATTCTTTATGCACAACAGGGTACAAAGGCGGTCTTAACGCCATAGGCGTTCTCTACCAGACAACCTTAGGGTAATGCAGAGACAAAGAATAAGGTAGATGCACCAGTAAAGTAGTAAAATATGTTTCGTACTACGGACTTATAATTACATATAATAAAAATAGATAAATACCTATGTACATTATACATATAATAAAATATACATATTATACATACCTACATATATAACCATAAATATATAACATCAAGATAAATCAAAGTCGAGCTGAATCTGCTGAATTGTTTTCACGGAAATATTTCCTTAACTTAATTTTAAAGGCCAGCCGACTGTTAGCCATCCTGATTTCCTGAGGAAGCGCATTCCATAATAGGATAGATTGCACGAAGAATGTAGAGTGAACGAAGTCAGAGCGGTGAGAAGGACATTGGAGAAGACGATTATTAGTGGAGCGGAGATATTTAGTATGACTTGTACATAGATACTGAAAACGAGAAGTTAAGTAAGAAGGAGAATTGGGAGAGAAAAGTAAAGAGAATAGAGTAGTTAATGCCCTCATATGCCTACGTTGGCGGATAGGCAACCATTTTAGAAGCAAACGATACTCAGACACATGGTCATATTTACTTGTACCATAGACCAGTAAGCCTCTAGACGCCGCTTAGCTGGACACCCCCGGTCACAACGCATATGCTCTACCACTGCATATCATACGTCACTCCGCCAATCGGAACGTCACTCAGTCAGCGAGCGGCACCAATCATAAGGAATCATACCACCGAACTTTTGAGCCGGCCAATCATAACGCGCCGTCCGCCCCCCTGACCCCACCAACGTTTTACGACTGCGTTTGAATACAAAACTTTGTTTATGCGGAGTCTTGAAGCTTACTGGTCTGTGACTTGTACATAGATACTGAAAACGAGAAGTTAAGTAAGAAGGAGAATTGGGAGAGAAAAGTAAAGAGAATAGAGTAGTTAATGCCCTCATATGCCTACGTTGGCGGGTAGGCAACCATTTTAGAAGCAAACGATACTCAGACACATGGTCATATTTACGAAGATTAAAAACGAATCGAATGCAGTACAAATGTAGGGATCAGCAGTTTATTTTAGCGATTTCATTGTTGGTTCTATGGTAAAAGTTGTTCATACAGTAGTAGTAGAGTAAAATGACCCCTTAAGAGGTTTTCAGTTATTGCAATAACACGTTGTGTGTGAATGTTTGTTTGTTTGTCCTTCAAACACGCTGAAACGCCTGAACGGATTAAACCATGTTCTGAACACATTATAATTTTTATCGATAGTCATCTACATCTGCACTAATATTATAAAGAGGAAAGATTATTTTTTTTTTGGGTTTTTTTTTTTTTTAAATATTATAGGATGGCGAAACGATCTAAAGGCCCACCTGCTGTTAAAAGGTTACCTTTGCCATGACAACTTCAATACCACCTAGGCTGTTGCCTAAATGGTACCGCAAGTCGGTTCGCCAAACTGAGACATGAAGATGGAAAGTCTCATGTGATTGTAATTTCACCGGCACCCGTACCCTTCAGACCGAAACACAGCAATGCAAGCATCACTATTTGGCGGAGAATTAGGCACGGTGGTAGTACTTCCCCGGACGAGCTCTTGCTCGTGTGTATGTTTGTAATGAATAAACTCGAAAACTACTGTGCTCTACTACCGATTTCAAAAAAAAAAACACCATTTGAAAGCTACATTCACCCTGAGTAACATAGGCTATACACGCTGAAATTTGAGTCGCTTATTTCTCGAAAAGGGATAATTGTACTCACCATTATGAACAACTTTAACTATAGGAAACACCCTGAAATTGCGAAAAAAAAAATCAGGTGGTCCCTACATTTTATTGATTTAAGTGAACACAAATGTAGGGACCAACTGATTATTTTTTTCGCAATTTCAGGGTGTTTCCTATAGTAAAAGTTGTTCATAATGGTGAGTACAATGATCCCTTTTCGAGAAATAAGCGATTCAAATTTCAGCGTGTATTTTCATGTCAAACCGCGCCGCGCCGCTGCGACGGGCCGCTAGTTAATAATATTCCTATACATATAATAATATTCATTTTGCAGGAAATCCTACCATTTTCCGAAGATTTGTTAGATGCGGAATCAAGCCTTAATTCCTTACTGGCCACTATAAAGAGTAAAACAGTAGAATTAGACCCAGAGTTATTAAAAACGCCTTTCGCGAATCGACATGTTGGTGATAAAAACGAAAAGTTTCGCCCTAACTGTGAGTAAAATATTTTCCTGTGGCTAAAATATTAACTGGATTTGATTGATTTTGTATAGTTAACGGGCTTGCGTTTGACCGCCACCTCACCAGGGGTACGTTCAGTACTATCCGCCCGGAGCGTTGTTTGGTCGTTCAGTTACTCGGGGTGATCGTCCGGGCGTTCACACCAAACCGTTCAGTACTGTGAACGAGCGTCGTCGAGCGATCGCACCGGTCACCCCGTGAAATACAACATGTTGATCTATATTCGTGTCATATTTAAAGAGGTGACTATAACCACTGATACTGAACACGAATCAGTGAAAAAATCAATACAAAAAAAATAATCTTTTTGTTAAATACCTATTCGTATACAATCGAATTCCCCCGTGTGTCGCGTGCGACACAAAAACGATACGTGGTGTCGCACCACCAAAACAATTTGCAGGTATTTCCCCCCTTTGACAATGCCGCCGATGACTTATTTTCCGAGTCGTTCGGGATTTATTCTCGAACCCTCGCTATGTTTCTATGTGAAAATTTAGGTATTAAATAATCGTAGAATTTTTCAATAATTTTTGGGTGACTAAGCACAAATTTGAAGTTTCGATTGTCATAATTGTCAGTGCTTCATTGTTCTAGTGTCAGTTTCATAAAGTCACCCGAAGTCGTTCAGTAACTCTGAGAAAATCGGCAATGATCGAGCGATATTCGCACCGGGTGACTCACACTGAGTGCGTTATAAGTGAACGTAGCCCTGATGTTAAGGTGCGGTCGTACATACTTGATTACGTATTTTATGGGTGCCGCCCATACATGTGAAACGGGGATGAATTTTTTTTTCGCTGCACCACCTCTCGTGGGGTATCATTGAATAGATCTAGTAAAATGAATGTAATGTTTCATACATAACTTTTTTATCAGGTATACCATCTGCGAAATACAGCCCGCCAAAGTGGCTTGCAATGTCCCCCCCCCCCCTGCCATTTCTAAACTATGCAACGTAGAAACTCATAATCTTTCACATTAATAGACCTTTATAAAAACTCTCTTTTAAAATTATTTCGAGTATAATGTGATTATAAATTTTTGAGTTATAGTGAGAAAACTGCAAAATACTTAAGACGTCCTAGTCCAAAGGTCGTTGACCTTAGAGAAAAATTATCATAGCAAATAATGCTCCTTTAGTTACTTCCTATTTTAAAAAATCACAAAAAGTAACTTTGTGTTATATTGATATGACACACTTCTTAAATTTAGCTTCTTAACTTCAGCGCTAGGTGGCGCTGTTTGCAAAAACTAAAATAGCAATTATTAAAATTCGATTTTATTCGTTTGTAATTAGACCTACTTAAGGAACCCTATAATACTGAGCATGGCCCGACATGCTCTTGGCCGGTTTTTTTAATTTAAATGTTGTATTGTCATCTCCACTTTATACTGGGTGTCAGGGAAACGCTTCCAAAAACGAAGATAGGTGATAGTGCTGGTGATTACTGATACGAAACCACAAAAAATCCGTTTTTTTTTAATATATTTTTTCATATATTTTTTTGCAATTTTCATACTTAACCAGCAGTTAAATAAAACTGATTTGCAAAAAAACCCCATTTATTGACTGAATTTTTTAAAGTTCGCAATATAATTCAAATAAAATATCAGCTGGCGCTAGGGGTGAACGACATCCACTCGCATACGCAGTCCGTGTCGTAGCGAGCGTAGGTAGGTTAGGTACGCGCGGCATTGATCCCGAGTTTTGTACGCTTTACATTGCGGGTTTGCAAAATACCAAATCACTAAAATAATGAGTATAAGGCTAATGGTTATGAGTATTCGACTGTATTTAAGTAGTATAATAATAGCCTTTCAGTTTCGGGAGCGTTTCCTGACACCCAGTATATATCCACCATGTACCACCAGGGATGCTCGCCGCTCGTAATGCCGACTGGGTTCCAAGCGTTTCTCAGTAGTTCTCTGAGATGGCGTGCTTGTATAATGACTAGCGATAGACATCGATTGCAATCCTGCAGTCCAAGTGCCGTGAAACAGCGGGCGCGTGCGGGGCGCGGGCGAGGAATCCTAAAATGGCGGGGGGCGGTGAGTGGCCGTTCTGTACGTTAGTACTATTAGATATTCTGTGATATGGGTGTAAGTTTGCCGTTGTACATTTTAAGTAATATAAAGTTTAAGTTATTTTATTTTTTAATCTTTTCAGATTTAAAAGAACCATCATACGTTATCAACTACTTGAAAAAGTATTATAAAGAAAAGGCCTTATACAAAGAAGATTTGGACACTCGAGATCATAACAGTATGATTCAAAATGTAAGTATTAAATAAAATAAAATTATATAAATTCGTTTGTTTGTTTTGTATTTTTATATTTGTTTTTTTTTTTTTTTCTAAAAAATGGGGGAGGCCTATGTCCAGCAGTGGATGTCTTACGGCTGAAATGATAATGATGAAGTCTAGTTAAATTTTTAGTGTAAAGGAGACTGAACAAAACGGGCCCACATGTAAAATAAAATGTAACTGTTACTGAAATGTTAATAAGTGACATAATCTTAATTTAAACTATTATAAAATTGTAAATGTCTGTTTGTTTGTTCGAGCATCACGCTAAAACTACAGGACCGATTTTGATGAAACTTTTTTTGTTTGAAAGCTGATGATCGGACTTTAAAACTGGTATGGGTTTTGAGGAAGAAAGAAAGAAATAAAAAAAAATCGTGGGGTGCGTTCTCACCCGACTAATACAGCTTCTACGCATTTGCACGAGTGGATAGTAATGGATAGTGAATGTGGAGTGGAGTGGACTGGACTGGACTCGACAGGACTCGACGGGACTCGACTGGACGGTCTGAATGAAAGGATGGATGGATGGAACTGGACTGGACTGAATTAACAGGATCCGTCACGTGGGTTAACATAATTTAACGCGAGCGTAGCCGCGGGTAAAAGCTAGTAATACAAATAAAATAGTACATAACTTTCAGCGGTAGGCAACAGGGGCATTGAAGGACGAACGTGAAACATACGTGAGTCCATCGATGCCTGGTTGAGGCCAAGGCTTGTATAGTACTTTTCTCGAATAATGCGCAGAAATTCAATCTAAGTAGTACCTATGTAAATTCCAGAATCAATGACGAACAACAATCATTTTTCACGCGTCAATATGTTAATTTGTTTCTTTTTAGGGTTCCGTAGTCCTACAAGGAACCCTTATAGTTTCGTCATGTCCGTCCGTCTGTCCATCTGTCAGTCTGTCCTAATCCTTTACAGCTTAATAACTTCTACAGTTACAAACATAAGTAAATGAAATTTTGTTAAAAAATGGTTTAGATATAGATCTCAATTTTAAAAGAATAAAAAAATCTTGATAACGTATTTTAGGGGTGGCGCCCATACATGTGAAATGGGGATGACATTTTTTTTTTCGCTGCACCCCCTCGTGTGGGGTATCATTCAATAGGTCCACTAAAATGAAGGTAATGTTTCATACACAACTTTTTTATCAGGTATACCATCTGCGAAATACAGCCCGCCAAAGTGGCTTGCAATGTGTCCCCCCCCCTTGCCATTTCTAAGCTATGCAACGTAGAAACTTATAATCTTCCACATTGATAGACCTTTATAAAAACTCTCTTTTAAAATTATTTAGAGTATGATGTGATTATAAATTTTCGAGTTATAGTGAGAAAACTGCAAAATACTTAAGACGTCCTAGTTCATAGGTCATGGACCTTAGAGAAAAAATATCATAGCAAATAATGCTCCTTTAGTTACTACCTATTTAAAAAAATCACAAAAAGTAACTTTGTGTTACATTGATTTGACATACTTTAAAAATATAGCTTTTTAAATTCAGCGCTAGGTGGCGCTGTTTGCAAAAACTAAATTAGCAATGATTAATATTCGATTTGATTCGTTTGTAATTAGGAACCCTATAATACTGAGCATGGCCCGACATGCTCAGTATTATAGGCTGTAGTATTATATTATCATGCTGGCCGGTTTTTACTTTAATCAGCTCTTTTTGCAAGCCTGTTAGAAATGTAAATAAAATCATTGATAAGTAACCTGGTTGCTATTTTTAAGACTTAAAAGTTCGTTCCATTTTTAAATTACACGACAGGTATGAGTTTTCATAGTAATTTATGTAGCCTCTAAACAGGACAGATATTGATTTTCATACTAATATTGCCGCTGCTGCTCGCCGACCAGTACAGCATTTTCGATTTAACTCGAAGAAGGTTGCCAAAATAATGTTTGAATTTCCAAGCATGTTTGAGAAAAGACATTTTTCCAATAGTTTTCATTTTTAATAAAAGCAGGGATTACCGAAATCGGGTTTAAGAACTAAAATTATAATTATGCAGCCACTGCTCTCGGTCCCATCTTACTGTTTTTGCTAGCGACTTTTAAGGAAACCCCTCAGAACAATGTAATAATAGAGGATTGCAATATAGTTGGCTAAAGATAATGCTGATACCGTTTTGTTTATTCATTTTTGAAATTTATTATATTTTTATAGTTAAAATCAAGTTTATTTTTTGCCCCATACAAGTTGCTCAACGTCCTTTGACTACAGAATCCCGCAGTCGATCCAAGACCTCTTAATATAAGGGTCATAATTGCATAAAATCATCAGTGTGACTTCGCGATGTGTGATTTATATTTTCGATTCGAAGAACTAAAAACTATTTTAAGGCTGCCAAGTAATATTGAGTTTTCCTTTTATTATCAGTAGAAGCTCGGTTTTGAAATTGTGCTTGAGAAATAGCAGTGGAGCCACTTTACTTTCTTATGATCCTTTCAAATTTTTTTTCACAGCGTTCAGACTACAAAGTTCTAAGGACATTTGGTAAAGATCTGAACATGTTAAAATTAAATAATAGCAAAGCTATATTACTTACAAAAAATTCTTTGGAAGATGATTCTGAAATAAAAAGTATAAATATAACGAAAGTGATAAAACTTATTGAAAATAATGAACTTGATAAGGAAGCAAACAGCAGAAACATAGAATTTATTGAAAATAAAGAAGCTGCACCAAAATTGTTAAGATTTTTTAATAGAGAACAGATTTTGAGTGGCATTCTTCATCAAAAATATAAGAATAATTCTCAAACTTTTACCGAAAATGATGAAGTTGTAATGAACCAAGTAAATGATGTACCAAAAGCGGCAAAACCAATCGAAAATATAGACCAATTTTCTAGAAATGAAACGAAAGATAATGAAGAATTTAACTACACGCCTCATGAAAACAGGTTTGTACAAAAAGGAGAAACGGCTGGACCGACAATGATAAGAAATATTAAAGTAATAGATGAATACGAGAAGAAAATACAAATCAGAGAGCCTCTTGATTTCGATTTGCTAGATTATTCAGAAATATCCGAACCTTCTGAAGCAGAAAATGCCGAATTTGATAATTTAAATGAAATAAGAAGTTATTCTGAAGAAAATTGTCAAAATAACGATAATAATCATGGATTGACAAATACAACATGTGCATTGGATGATTTTACTGAAGATATGAGTATAGGAAACAATGACGATTTTTATTTGACATCTCATGAAGATCAACAAGACATTATCAAGACTACAAAAAGTGCTACAGTAAATGTCCACACTTTTAACTCGACCGAAAGCGCAACAGATAAAAAGCACACGTATAACACTACTAAAAGTGCAATTGAAAATGAAATTAACATTGCAAATGCCAAAAATATTCCAAAAATATATGATAATTGTCATGTTTATGCTATATCTGACATAGAAAATGTTATCAACATTGAGGCCAATGATAAAACTGAAAATACCAAATTTATAGTAGATAATGGTACATGTAACAATGATCTAGCGATCAACAATGATAATCGTGTCGATAATAATAATTCTGAGATTTATAATGATAATTCAAAGCTTCAGAATTATAAATTCAAAATATGGCATGATAATTCTGGTACTCATAATGATAAATCCGAAACACAGAATTATATTTCCGAGACTTATAATGATAATTCAAGGATTAATAATGAAAAATTTATAGAACATAAAGCTAATTCCACGGATAATAATATTGAAACCCAGATTGATAATTCTAGAACTCATTATGATAATTCTATGATAAATGATGATAATTTCGTTAAAACATCTCAAATCGTTAGAGATGATAGTACTAACGATTCTGGTTTGGAAAATGATAGTACATATGCTCATTCGCTGGTCAAAATATTTCTTTACGAGCTGAGTTCTACATTCAAAGTGATCTATGAATTTGTGTAAGTACTCTTTTTATATAGTTTAGCATGGTGAAACGAGCCAAAGGTTAAGTGGTTACCTTTGCCCATAACAACTGCAATACCACAATACCATAAATCATATTTCAAGCCGCTTTTGCCAAACTGAGACATGAAGATGGAAAGTCTCATGTGATTGTATTTTTTTAAATGTAATAGGTTGTTAAATTAGTTATTCCGACTGCTCTTCTGATAGGATGTGGAAGGCACCTAAACACCTGTATTTTTATGTACCAAAAAAACTAACTTGAACTCAACTCAAAAATCTAGAAAGATTAGCTGGCTTTCGCTGAGCTATCCTCCCGTAATTTTTAAAGAGGTTATCTTCCTCATCCTCCACTGTGCCCTCTGCTAACTTCAGATGGACACGCGGAGTTACGCCCCATTGGCCTAGATCGAGCTCCTCCCGCGCCAGGATATTCGCCACAGACTGTAAGGTTCCCCGAAGGATAATAATATCCCTCGTATTATGTAGCTCATGTCGACATGATAGAAGAAGAAGATCCCTCGAAAGGATATTTATTGCCCGTACCCTGGATGCACCGGCTTAACAACTGCCGTTCCCTCCAGACGTGTCCAGATGGACCAGCAGACACACGTGGAGGTTTCCTGGCCAGCACCCCATTTTATTCTACCCCTCACTTTAGTATGCTACGCTCGGAGCTAGCTATGCTCGGAGTGTCCCTGCGTGATCGAATCAGAAATGAGGAGATTTGCAGGAGAACGAATGTATCCGACATAGCCCGAAGAATTGATAAACTTAAGTGGCAGTGGGCGGGGCACATTGCTCGCAGAACGGATGACCGATGGGGCAGTAAAGTTCTGGAGTGGCAATCGCGTACTGGAAGGCGCAGCGTGGGTAGGCCCCCACAAGGTGGACCGACGACCTGGTGAAGGTCGCGGGAATCCGCTGGCTGTGGAAGGCGCAGGACCGGTCGTTGTGGTGATGCTTGGGGGAGGCCTATGTCCAGCAGTGGACGTCTTTCGACTGAAATGATGGTGATGTTGATGATTGTTATGATATCTGCCAAAAATCCATTTTTACGGAATTACAAGGCACCGGGTATATTATTTCAACTTTTTTATTTATATTGTTTCCATATATTCTTTGCATGTATATTGTCTCAACCCTTCTCATCCTAAGAGCCTGTGAGCCCAGAAATGGACGGTAATGGACAAGGGCGGATCCGGCGAGGGGGAGCTTAGGGGCACGCCCCCCCCCCCCCCCCCTCCCAAAAAACGGTCCTAATAAAACAAGGACCTGCAATATTAATACGATACCAGTTTAATAACATTAGTTTTTTTTTTTTTTGCGTTCATAAGTAGGGTCATACTATTATTGTCATTGATAATGAATTAATCCCAAATACATGAGGACACTGAGGCTTGTCTGGCCCTCGTACCTCTCCCAGAAATAAATCCTGGATCCGCATGTGGTGATGAACTCGTTATATTGCATATAACGAGTGTCATATAGTGTTCATATATATTAGCAGAGCAAACTGAAGGGGAAAATCTATAAGACCATGATAAGACCTGCTGTCCTGTATGGATCGGAATGTTGGGCTACGAAAGGAATTAATGAAAGGCAAGTGCATGCAGCTGAGATGAGAATGTTAAGAGGAATGTGTGGTGTAACGAGAATGGATAGGATAAGGAATGAATATGTAAGAGGGAGTCTGAAAGTAGCGCCAGTGACAGAGAAGTTAAGTAGAAACAGACTGTCATGGTATGGACATGTGATGAGGAGCATGTTACGAGGAAAGTTTTAAGTATGAATGTTGATGGCTATAAGAAAAGAGGCAGACCGAAGAAAATATGGATGGATCGTGTGAAAGATGATATGAATAGAAAGAAAGTGAACACGGAGATGACGGCTGATAGAGATGTATGGAAGAAAAAAACATGCTGCGCCGACCACAAATAAATTGGGATAAGGGCAGGAGGATGATGGGGAGCCCTTTGTCTCTTTCTATACTATAGGGTATATTTGTATTCCATACATGCAGGAAAGGGACAGCGGGCTCTCGGTAATACTACGGACTCGCCCGGTATTTCCTGCCTGATTTTGATAAAAAATTTTGGACCTTAAATGAACAGGATATTACAATTTTTTGAAGTTCTTAAATTTCTCCGTACGCATTCTATCTTGGCTAGATGATATGAATAGAAAGAAAGTGAACACGGAGATGACGGCTGATAGAGATGTATGGAAGAAAAAAACATGCTGCGCCGACCACAAATAAATTGGGATAAGGGCAGGAGGATGGATATATTAGCAGAGCATAACTACGTTGTAATTGGAGGAATCACTGATTCCGATAGAACAGGTTCACCTAGTTTCGGAATCAGGGGTTATAGTCATACTGACCTTGCTCTTGTATTGATAAGTTTCTGACTGTATGCAACTCTAGATTTAAGAGTAATTGTTGTTTAATTATTTTTTTTTTACTATTTTTCAGTAAAAAATTCGTTATAGAAATTCGTAACAAAGAATTATTTGAAGTGAGGAAGAATGTTCTTCACCATCAGGCTAGTATGTCGCTGGGAGACATGGCCGCTATCATGCAACGGTTAAGAAGGTATGTATTCTCTTATTCTATTTACACATGTACAATACTGGGTGTCAGGGAAACGCTTCCGAAAACGAAGATAGGTGCTGTAGGTCTACTCGCGTTTTACGAACGACAAACGAAGTACGAACTTTCGTTCCGACTGATACTTACATAATAAAGATAGGCACATAAAAAAGGCACAATTAAGATAGACTACGGTTCATAGTCGTATACAATTTACCGGAGATGAGAAAAACAAACGTCAAAACACGATCATCGCATGTGATGAGGGAACGATGGTTAACCAGAGTAGCAAATTGTGCGATGAATCGTACAATTTATCGAATATCGTCAATCGGGAGTAGACCCCCTGGTGATTACCGATACGAAACCACCAAAAAAAATGCGATTCTTTTTTTAGATTTGTTCATTTTTTTTTTTTTTTTTCATTTTTCATACGAAACCAGCTTTGGGCAGTTCAATAAAACTCATACATAATGAAAAATTCATTTTTTTTTTTGAAAAAATCTAAAAAAGAATCGCATTTTTTTTCGTGGTTTTGTATCAGTAATCACCAGCACTATCACCTATCTTCGTTTTCAGAAGCGTTTCCCTGACACTCTGTATACGGTACACTAAATATATAGCCCTATATCATCTCATGGGTGTCGTAAGAGGCGACTAAGGGTTTCACCAGAGAATGGGCAGCAGCGTTCTCTCAGTATTTAACCAACCAACTGCGATCGCCAACCCGCCTGCCAAGCGTGGTGAGTATGGCATTTCACCCCATTGGGGGAGGCCTATGTCCAGCAGTGGACGTCTTTCGGCTGAAATGATGAAATATATAGTCACATACCCCCGCACACACAAACCCCTACACACCCTACGCTCGCCTACACACCCCCACACACCCACTCATTTACTTTCACGCACCACGTTGACAATCTGTACTACTATATGATGTAATAGGGGGCCTGGAGTTCTAAAATACAGTCCTAGGCTTAGTTTAGACTCCAGATCTCCCACAAATAGCAATTTGCCAAAATGCTTCTCAACTGTATTCACTTGAAAAAAAAAACATTTTATGCCTCACCATCTAGTCCCAAACTAAGCAGAGCTTCTGCTGTGGGTACTAGACAATGGATATAATACTTAGATACTTTTTTTGTAAATACTTACTTATAATACATAAGAAACACCCAGACCAACACAAACACTCATGTTAATCACACAAATATTTGAGTCCTGGGGGAATCGAACCCACGACCTCGTGATCACCAGTCTGACACTCGAACCACTAAACCACAGAGGTTGTCTAATTTGTGGAGATTAAAACATTATATTATTATTATTTTTTTGTAAAAACAATTGGGCCAGCTAGTCTCCTTCGAAAACAGGCAAGACAAGGAAATCGACCGTCGCATCGAAAACGCCTGGAAGAGCTACTGGTCCATGAAGACGCTCATGAAGGGTGACCTTCCTTTATCACTAAAGCGCAAACTTATCGACATGTGTATCCTGCCTATTCTAACTTATGGTGCTCAGACTTGGTCCTTGACTGAAGCTCAGAAGTCCAAACTTAAGATTTGCCAAAGGGCTATGGAGCGTAGTATATTAAAAATAAGACTCAGTGATCGGATTCGTAACACCACGATACGCTCCAAGACCGGTATTGCCGATGTAGGCAACAAGTCTGCCAGATTAAAGTGGGAATGGGCGGGCCATATCAGCAGAATGCATCCAGAAAGGTGGGCAAGCATCGCTACACATTGGGTGCCTCAGGAAGGAATTCGTCGCCGGGGTAGGCCGAGGAAACGCTGGCGGGATGATCTGGACATGTTTCTGAAGAATTGGACTGAAGAAGCTACTGATAGGGAAGTTTGGAAGAATATGGGGGAGACCTTTGCCCAGCAGTGGGACAGTACAGGTTGACACAAAAAAAAAAAAAAAAACAATTGATATTTTTCCTTGCAACGCAAGACAGGGACAGCGCCTTGTGTTAGATGTAGCTCCAAGAACAGCATGATTTGATAGAAAGAAAATAGTACATTATGTTACGAGTGAGCTAAATTGACTATTATACTCGAGGCTGGATTGCAGCCCGAGCCGAAGGCGTAATGGAGCCGTGAGTATAATAGTCAATGCTCACGCGTGTCCTACCACGTTTTTCAACATACTTGCCAGGAAAAAACATACATTCTAGACAAATATTGAATTTGTGAAAAATGGTGCGCGGATTACTGTAATCGCACGGTGACATACAGCTATGGGCATGGGCGCGCAGGTGGACGAAGGAAACCGCCAAACAGCCTAATATTAAAAATATAATAAATGGTTTTTTTTTATTTATAACACAAATTAATGTGAATTTGTTGACAAAAATAAATAATTTGATGAAATGAAATGTTTATTTATCAAATTTGAATTATTACAGTTGATTTTATTCCCAAAAATGTTTAATTTTGTTTAGGCATAAAAACTCTGCTGTGATTTAAAAATAAACTATAAAGTAAAAAGCACTAGTGCGATAATACCAGGCCCCTCAGAAAGTATTGCGAAAAAAAGTTTTTATATATGGGAGACTGGCCAGTTATAATGTTTTTCGAAAATATGATTATTTATAAGTAAAAATAAGTAAGTTCCAATTTCAAAATTTCGCTCCACATTTTTTGCGAGTTAATTCAAAGTATTGTGTCTCACTGAAATATGGATCTGCGCCGGGAACATTTTAGAGCTATGATTTTATACGATTTCAAGTGTCGCCTGAAACCGGATGAATCGTACGATAGACTTCAAATGGCATTCATGGATGAAGGCCCTTCCAAGGCAACCGTGTATCGTTGGTATAACGAATTCAAGCGCGGTCGACCAACTTTGGGGGATGACGAAAGAAGCGGTCGCCCTTTGACGGCTGTTACCGAAGAAAACGTGCTAGCAGTGAAAAATTTAATCCAAGACAATAGGCAAATTACATATCAGGAGATTCAACACATATTGAAGATTGGATCGGGAAGCGTTCACGAGATTCTACACAGCCATCTTCGCGTGAGGAGGATAGTATCACGCTGGGTGCCGCACAACCTCACCGATGCTCAGAAGCAGGCCCGGGTGGAATGGTGCCGTGATATGCTTAACAAATTTGAAGCAGGCTCGTCTCGGCGTGTTTACGACATCGTTACAGGTGATGAGTCCTGGATTTATCAATACGACCCAGAAACCAAGCGCCAGTCGACTGTTTGGGTGTTTCAAAATGAGCCAACGCCTACCAAAGTGAAGCGATCTAGAAGCGGGGGTAAGATTTTGATCGCTAGCTTTTTTAATTTGACTGGCCACTTGGTATCAATTCCCTTACGGGATCAAAGAAGCATTAATGCCTAATGGTATACTACCAAATGTTTGCCAGAAGTTTTCTCTGTTATAAGCAACAAGCGACCAAACACAGGGCTCCGCGGGCTACTGCTCCACCACGACAATGCACCTGCGCACACCGCACTCAAAACGAGGGACTTCCTGGACAGCACGCCAGTCAAACTCCTGGGTCACCCTCCTTACAGCCCTGATCTAGCACCGTGTGACTTCTTTTTATTCCCAAAAATAAAAAATCAGCTCAAAGGGATACAATTTTCGTCGCCGGAAGATGCGCTGGCTGCGTTCGAGCAGGCTGTAAACGAGGTGTCTGCGGCGGACTGGAAAAAGTGTTTTGAAAACTGGTTTAGGCGCATGAATCTTTGTATAGAGGCTGGTGGAAAGTACTTTGAAAAGATTTGATAAAAATATATGTACGTATAGAACAATTTTTTTTAGTTTCGCAAAACTTTCTGAGTGTCCCACGTATAATCTAAAAAGCACGCGAGCGTTATAAGCTACATTATGAACCGAAAAGCGGTGCAATAAGAACCATTCTACGAGCAAGTGTGTTGAAAAAAAAATTGCCTCTACATACAGTATGTAACCCCATTCTTCCTGTGAGCTACGTTATCTGAATCGATATTCATACGTAAGGACACGACTTATTAGGAAAAATCTCTTCAATAAAAATAATCAATCAATCGTCATTCAACTCAGCCTATCGCAGTCCACTGCTGGACATAGGTCTCTCCCAAGTTGCGCCACAACACTCGGTCCTCTGCCTTCCGCATCCAGTCCCCCCCAGCCACGTTCTTTAGGTCGTCGGTCCACCTGGTAGGGGGGTGCCCTACGCTGCGTTCGCCGATTCGCGGTCTCCACTCAAGGACTCGTCTGCTCCAGCGGCCATCGGTCCTTCGACAGTCATGGCCAGCCCACTGCCACTTCAGCTTACTGATCCTACAAGCTATGTCGGTCACTCCGGTTCTTCTCTTGATAATCTCGTTACGGATTTTATCCTTCAAAGAAACTCCAAGCATAGCTCGCTCCATAGCTCGCTGAGCGACTTTGAACTTGTGGACTAGCCCAACTGTCAGTGTCCACGTCTCGGCACCGTAAGTCATGACAGGCAGGACGCACTGGTTGAAGACCTTTGTCTTCAAACTTTGCGGTATAGCCGACGAGAAGACTCGGCGAAGTTTGCCAAATGCTGCCCAGCCCAAGCGGATCCTTCTGTTGGCTTCTTTCTCGAAGTTGTGTCTACCAAGCTGAATTGCCTGCCCTAGGTAGACGTATTCCGTTACAACTTCGAGTGCCCTTCGACGAATATTGGCCTCGGCATGACATGCATATTGAACATGACTTTAGTCTTGTCCAGATTCATGCCGAGACCGACACGTCGAGAGGCTCCGTTTAAGCTGTGCAGCATTTCGCCCAGTTGTTCCAGCGTCTCAGTCATTACAACGATGTCATCGGCAAAAATAATCAATTACTCAAAACTCACTCACTCTGTGATTATATCAATAAAAATAATAAAATTAAATATTAAATCATTGTTTATTATATTGATGATTGATTTATATCACGATCGAAATTCGCGCGACCTTGCGATGGTTGCGTAGTCGCTCTTTTGAGTAACGTTTTGATATTTTTCTTTCTAAGCAATAGAAAGGTTAAATCCCGTAAGTCTCACCACACGTTAATTCCAAAATAAACCTAGTCAACACGTCTTTAAAGTTGAATTGTGTAAGTTAAGATAAGAAGGCTCAAAGTCACTCAAAGGTCAATGGAGAGCTATGCTCGGAGTTTCCCTGCGTGATCGAATCAGAAATGAGGAGATTCGCAGGAGAACGAAAGTGACCGACATAGCCCAAAGAATTGCCAAACTTAACTGGCAGTGGGCGGGGCACATTGCTCGCAGAAATGATGGCCGATGGGGCAGTAAAGTTCTGGAGTGGCGCCCGCGTACTGGAAGGCGCAGCGTGGGTAGGCCCCCCACAAGGTGGACCGAAGACCTGGTGAAGGTCGCGGGAACCCGCTGGATGCGGAAGGCGCAGGACCGGTCGTTGTGGCGATACTTGGGGGAGGCCTATGTCCAGCAGTGGAAGTCTTTCGGCTGAAATGATGATGATGATGTGTAAGTTACAATAATATTTAGCAAATTCGAATTATTCTATTTCAGTATTATCAAGAGGGAGACGGCAGATGTAACAGTATTGAAGACTTTGTTACTGAAAGCGGGCGTGGAAGCGACCAGTGACAAAAGGATGACAAGATACAGGTATTTTACCGCTTTTTTATCGTCTGTCTGTTTGTTTGTCTGTTCGGTACAAATTTTGCAATCTATTTTAAACTAACTTCCCGATGAGCTAGCTAGAGACTTGATACCTTAAACATTGTACATAAACTGAATCTTAATCAGCCCATTGCTGTCCCACGGCTGGGCACGGACCTCTTATACTACAATATTAACTCGTTTTAAAAACGTGTTTTTTTATAATAATTTAAGTTGCCACACCATTTTGTACAGTACTTCAGAATGAATTTTGTGCATCGGCAGACATCGGAAACACTCGTATTGTATACTAGCTTTTACCCGCGGCTCCGCTCGCGTTAAATTCTGCTAACCCACGTCAGTCCAGTCCACTGTCCCACTGTCCCTCTGCCCCACTGTCCCTCTGCCCGACTGTCCCACTGTCTCACTGTATCACTATATCACTATCGTCCCATGTCCTGTCCCACTGTCTCACTATCGTCCCGTCCCATGTCCCATGTCCCGTCCTATGTCTCGTCCCATGTCCCGTCCCACTGTCCTGTCCCATGTCCCGTCCCATTTCCCGTCCCATATTCCGTCCCCTGTCCCGTCCCCTGTCCCGTCCCCAGTCCCATCCCCTGTCCACTCCACTCCACTCCATCGTACATTACTATCCGCTCGTGCAAGTGCATAGAAGCTTCGATCTGTCGGGTGAGGACGCAACCCACGAATTAATTTTTTTCTTTTTTTCTTTCTTTCTTTCTTTCTCAAAACCCATACCAGTTTTTAAGTCAGATCATCAGCTTTCAAACAAAAACAAAATCATCAAAATCGGTCCAGTAGTTTTAGCGTGATGCTGGAACAAACAAACAAACAAACAGACGTTTACAATTTTATAATAGTTAAGATTACAAAAACGATTGACAAAAGTAATTTGGTCCTAAAATCACTAACCAAACTACTTACTTTTTACCAAATTACTTTTGTCAATCGTTTTGTAATGTACGGTCGATCGCACGTCTGTGGTAACACTGACATTAGCAGCATCTTTATTTCGTAAGCAGTAAGGGCGATTCGATGACCGTATCTTTACTTTTTAAATCAGTGATAATAACTATCATTTTTTTTTTCTTTTCAGACAAATCGTGACGAAAAGTTTGGAGCAAGCTCAAATACTAGAAGACGCTTTAAGAATAATAGTTTCCACTACAATAGGAGATTTTGACGCCATCTCAAAAAGCGCAGAAACTATCAATAATACGATAAGGTATTTCAATATTTTTCAGTAGTTATTACCAGTCCTTTATCATACCAGTGTCTTGTTTTACGTAGAGCCTAAGAGTGCCAATATAAATGTCTAGATTTATACCAAAAAGTAAACATGGAGTACCAAAGACCCCTACAATTAATCCAAAGGATACATGCCTTATCACCACGCTTGTTAGAAGATTGTTGATCACAGTTTGTTGTTATTAATAGACAGCGAATTCTCAAACGTTGCCTACGTTTTTGAATCCGCTGTCACTGTTATGTGGCAGTTATGTATTGTGCTGTCACTGTCACTTAAAGCTATGTTTCGTGCTGTCGCTGTCACATAAAGTGATGTATGATGCTGTCACTATCACTTAAAGTTAAGTCTCATCACTGCCACTTAAAGTTAAGTATCAACATTGTCACTTTAAGGTGCATTGTAGCGACAAAACGACTTTTAGGTCTCATCACTGTCACTTAAAATTAAGTCCCATCATTGTCACTTTAAGGTGCATTGTAGCGACAGACATGACTTTGGGGATAAGCGTATGCTGAGATGCAGACGATGCAATACAATACCAATACAATTATTTATTAATTTTTATCAAAGATATAAATTGTCATATTATTATTATTTGATCATTTCCATGAGTAAAAAATCACTTTTAATAAAATTAAAATAAAATAAAATTATATAGTTAACGTCAGAGAGTCAGACATCGAAATAAATTAAATTCAAAACAAAATAATCAAATATAGAATAACTAGAATGTTCGGAGCGAATGAGTTAAAAACAAAAGAAATACTGTCAATGACATTTACAACTAAGAATAGGGTTACAATCGAAAATTGACGATTAGTATCGTTCGTTGCTTCGTATAAACGATAGTTAAATCGAGCGTTACGTTACTTAGAGCATGGTTTAATAAGATGTTTCACCAGGTACTCTCTTCCCGTGATAGCTAGGTCACGTGATTGCTCCAAGACTACGTCATCGGCTGTGGAGCCAATAGTGGGCTGTTAGCGTGACACTTGTCAGTTTGATGTGCTGCCACTATGAGTAAATAAATTACCCGAGCAAAATGCATTTTCTTCATTTACATTCTTCTATAAAGAAGCGCTTTTGAACTCGTAATTTTAACTTGTAAATTATACAAAGTTGAAAAAAGTAACATTTAGCGTTTTTTATCAATCCTTCAGAAAACTTAAGTAATGCTTCCATGACATTATTAGGGTATGTTTTACTAAAGACGTAGCTAAAAAGTCTTAGCAACCAGGCCATAAAACTCTTAAGAAAACAACACAATCTGCTCTGCCCTGCGCTGCGGGGAACTGCATTACCTGCGTCTCAGTATACGCTTAGATCGTCTTAAAATTAATAGTGCTTGTACACGGCGCGGGTGACATTTTCATATTGAGGCACTTGCGCGGGTTATATGCATCGTGTAAACAACCGTGTTAATAAATGCGCGGGTTCCGTGGCTTATTAATGTACCGCTTTACCACAATATCTAATAGTATTAACGTACAGAACGCCAACTCACCGCCCCCCGCCAATATAAGATTCCTCGCCCACGCACTCGTCCGCAGTTTGACGGCACTTGCCCCCAGTCTCCGAAAGGCTGATCAACGCAAACATTTACAAATCATAATAAAACAAAGTTTAACCGGATTAAATCGCGTTTATTATTTGAATTGGTTTCCCTGACGTTTCGTTTCGTTTTTTATCTGTAAAGACGATTGTCATCTTAGTCTACCTGCGACCACGAAATACTGCAAAGCTTTCGAAACGTCAGGGAAACCAATTTAAATGATATACGCGATTTAATCCGGTTATACTTTGTTTTATTATAATATGTAGTGATCGCGAAAACCTAAGAACTTATTATTTACAAATCAAATCAAAACAGCTGTCAAATCTCAGGTCAAGCGATGTGATTGGTTGTTAACATTTTGCCGGCCAATCACAGAAGCTGACATTAGATTTGACAATAGATCAAATTGATCAGCATTCAAGAAACTGGGGGTTAGACTACACAATTGTAATGGTCGTCAATCGCCAGTAGCTATACAAGCACGCCATCTATGAGAACTACTGAGAAGCGCTTGGAACCCAGGCATTACGAGCGGCGAGCGTACCTAACCTACACGTGTGTGCGTTCGTATACAGACGTAATCTTGTGTATGTAGGTGGTGCTAGCGTTTATATTGTATTGAGTGGCCGAGGTGTGGGTTTAGCCTACGTGAGTAGCCTGCGCCTGCGCATGTAGCCCGCACCAGTTACATGCACCGTGTACAAGCACCGTTAGTATCGTTTAATGACTTGCCTATATTAAAATTTTTGTACCTAGATCTAAATGAATCAATCGATAATAAAATTAATGATCTAAATGAATCAATGATTTGTCCTACTAGAAATAGGAATTTGACATCAGCTCCAAACAAAATATTATACAAAGTGTTATTGAAATAACTGAAAACCTCTTAAGGGGTCATTGTACTCATCAGTATGAACAACTTTTACTATGGGACCAATCCAGAAATTGCAAAAAATTAATCTGTTGTTGCCTACATTTCAGTCGAGTTATGCGAAGAGCGTAGAGCAGCCATTCCCAAAGTGGGCGATAACGCCCCCCTGTGGCCGCTGCTGGCTTAGAGGGAGGCGGTAAGAGACCCAGAAAAAAATGGGGGCGTTGTGTAAAGGCTTGGGGATTTGTAATTTCATCTAGCTAGGAGGACTCTTAGACACCGACGAACGCTCGACTTTCGAGTAGACAAAATAAGTTTGGGAACCACTGGCATAGAGCAACAGATTTTTGGAACGGAGTTCTTTATTGGGGCTTACGGTAGGTGTGATTCGGGAGGAAATGTAGCGTCACGTCACGCTAAGATTTGCGTTATACCCATAGAGTACGTACGGCTACATATTAAACTATACATTTCCAATAAAAGCTGACCTGTCATTGTACGGAAAGCCTCTACAATGCGAGGTCAGCTTATACTGGATATTTATAGATTGATGTGTAGCCATGTGTACATTGAATATACGGACATACAGTTGACAGCTGACCACACCTTTAAGTGCCATTTGGTGGGTAACGTCAAAATTACAGCTAACTATTAAATAAAACATACAAAAAGACGTTTCCTGGGGATCGAACCTTGGCCCTGTGGTATCTCAGTCCGACACAAGATGTTTCCTGCCATCTATGCTTGTATTATAGATGCGAAATTTAGCATTATAATGAACCGGTCAAAAATATGATTTTTTTGGATAACTTCGTTCATGGCGGGGTTCCCCTGACCGCACACATTTTAGATTTTTCTCGATTTCACAGTTGGTCCCATAGTAAAAGTTGTTCATAAACATAAGTACAATGAGCACTTTTTAACCGACTTCAAAAAAAGTAGGAGGTTCTCAACAATGATTGTTTTTTTTTTGTTTGTTTTCTCAGAAGTCTGTCATTTAGAAACCGATTTGGAAGTTTTTTTTTTATTTAAAAGGTCCCATTTTTATCAAAATCCAGTTTTGATGATGAGATCCATGTGGAATTGAGGGGTCTCAAATATAATAGGCATCATCATTTCAGCTGAAAGACGTCCACTGCTGGACATAGGCCTCCCCCAAGCATCGCCACAACGACCGGTCCTGTGCCTTCCGCATCCAGCGGATTCCCGCGACCTTCACCAGGTCGTCGGTCCACCTTGTGGGGGGCCTACCCACGCTGCGCCTTCCAGTACGCGGTCGCCACTCCAGAACTTTACTGCCCCATCGGCCATCCGTTCTGCGAGCAATGTGCCCCGCCCACTGCCACTTAAGTTTGGCAATTCTTCGGGCTATGTCGGTTACTTTCGTTCTTCTGCGAATCTCCTCATTTCTGATTCGATCACGCAGGGACACTCCAAGCATAGCCCTCTCCATTGCCCTTTGAGTGACTTTGAGCCTTCTTATCAGGCCCATTGTGAGCGACCACGTTTCAGTACCGTAAGTAATTACTGGCAACACACACTGGTCAAAGACTTTCGTCATAATAGGCATACATATAGTGATTTTGCAAAAGGCTCGGAGGATGATGATACATATAGTGATTTTGGTATTTTCATCAACAAGTCAATCATTTGTATTCAGAAAGTATCATTTGGTGAAGATCTGATGAAGGACTTTGGAAATAAAGAAGGGAACTCTTTAATGGATGACGGCAAATCATCCGGGATTGTAGCAATCGCTTGTATTTCTATTGTTAATGCCACTCAAAATAGAAAAAAAAAGTTAAAACCGACTTCAAAGAGAATAAAATAATATATGTGAAACAGTTTAGCAAGTCGGTGCCAATTTAAATCAAACTGAATCAAAGGCACCTACTTCCTAAACTGTTTCACAATTATTATTTTTCTTTTTGAAGTCGGTTTTTACTTTTTTTTATTTAAGGGGAATGTAGTAACTAGCCAAGTGGCGCCCCCATCAGTAAAAAAAACATTACTTGCTGAATATATCATTTATTGAAAATTCGTTTTTAACAATTGAAGTACAGGTACTGTAGTTTTCGATGAATGATGTATTCAGCCAGTAATATATTTTTTACTGATGGGGGCGCCACTTGGCTACTACCCTTAAGAGGTTTTCAGTTATTTCAATTAGACGTATACAATGTGTAACAGATTAAAGCATGATCTCAAACACCCCAATTAGAATATTAAGAATACTTTCTGGTAATATATTGATTTTTTTCAGAATTTCAAAATTACATATTTCCTAGGCATCAGTAAGTTCCGAGTTGGTTGCTGGATAGTTACAGGATTTCGTGTACGGGTTACCTGACACACGGGAACCCATTTCGTGTACGGGTTACCTGACAAGGTAACCATTTCGTGTACGGGTTACCTGACACACGGGAACCCATTTCGTGTACGGGTTACCTGACAAGGTAACCATTTCGGGCACGGGTTACCTGACACACGGGAACCCATTTCGTGTACGGGTTACCTAACACACGGAAACCCAATTCGCTGGTCTTCCTGGGCCTCATGGACCTACTCGTGATCAGCTGATATACTTATTTATCCTTAAGTCAATTAAATGAATTTATTAAAAAAAATTAACATGGTATAAAAACCATACCGAGTGTTTCTGAATAAATACTTTCAGTACTTGCGTTTATTCTGTTACATGTTGTATACAGTATAATTTAAAAAGGAGTGCGGAAAAGAATCTTGGCGAATTTTGTAATTTTTTTTATTTTATTAGTTGCATTAGTATTAATATTGATCCTTTGTCCCATAAAGAATATCTGTTGGCATTTAAAATATTTTTAGAAGCCCTGAATTAAATATAATATTCAGAGTAAATCATTTGAAATTTTAGTTGATTTCTGAACGCGCCATGTATGGCCAATGACTGTAGCCAGCTGTCAATTTAGTCATGTTAGGAAAATATCTCAATGTTATCAATAGAACTATAATTATTATTTAATTGGAAAGCACACGCAGACTCATTGTGTACAAAGTTAAATCAATACTCATATGCGCTTTACATGTTAACGAAAACAGTCAATATACCAGCTGTTCTAATGGCATATCACGGTCATGTCACACCCCTCTTGAGGTATGGGGTCATGTTTTGGGGCAACTCTACAGACAAGGAATCTGTATTCAAAGCGCAAAAGAAATGTATTAGATCCATCTTTAAACTAAAACAAACCGACAGTTGCGAACCGTACTTTACAGAATTTAAATTGCTTACTCTTCCATGTATTTATATTTATGAAGTTGTCTTATTTACCAGAAAAAACATTGATTTATTTGATACATTAAGCAGTAAAAGGCACAATTTGAGAATACATTTTCCAAGAAACAAAACAGCATTACTTAATAACAGTATATTTTGTATGGCTCCCCGTCTATACAACCATCTGCCAAACTCAGTTCTCGAAATAACAAATTTTAATATTTTCAAATATAATGTGAAAAAAATACTTTTAACGAAATGCTATTATACTACTAATGATTACCTCTCTGACAAATTATAATTATCGAATCTAAATTCTAAAATCTATATCTGTGTCTTTAAAATCTATATTTGTTTTTATACCTCACTGACAAATTATAATGATTGAATCTTTTAAAATCAATATCTGTGTTTTTTATGTAAACTTAAATGTATTGTACGCCAATATGGCAGGTCATAGCAGCACTTTTTTTTTTGTAATAACAACTGTAAAACTACCTATGTATCACAAAACACAATAAATTGAAATTGAAATTATTCTTTTTGGACCAAGGATCAATACTAAACTATTCCAGCTTCTTCAAAAAAAATGTTTTTTGTACAAATCAATGTATAGATCTCGCCATGATTCTTTGCATACACAGACCAGTAAGCCTGTAGACGCCGATTAGCTGGATACCCCCGGTCACCAATCATATGCAGTATTAATAATAATAATAATAAATAAATATCTTTGGGTCATTTTTACACAGCACCATCTAGTCCCAAACTAAGCAGAGCTTGTGCTATGGGTACTAGACAATGGATATAATACTTATATACTTTTTTTTTCGTAAATACATACTTATAATATATAAGAAACACCCAGACCAACACAAACACTTATGTTCATCACACAAATATTTGTGTCCTGTGGAAATCGAACCCACGACCTCGTGATCAGCAGTCCGACTCTCGAACCACTAGACCACAGAGGTCGTCAGTATTACTGCATATCATACGCCCCGCCGCCAATCGGGACGTCACTCCATCATCGAACGGCACCAATCATACCACCGAACTTTTGAACCGACGAATCATAACGCGCCGTCCGCCCCCCGATCCCCGCCAACATTTTACGACTGTGTTCTCTTGCAAAACTTTGTTTATGCGGTGTCTTGAGGCTTACTGGTCGGTGTTTGCATAGTAGTTCAATATATGTTCCTTATCGCAATCACATAATTAATTAACATTCACTTTAAAACAAACAAAATAAAACTTTGTATCGGAGATACAGGAAAATTTGTAACGCACGCCATACAGAGAAAAACTTTCATTTTGTTTTAAGGCCCTACTAAGAGCTATGCCTCGTTGGTCTAGTGGTCGCAAGCGCGACTGCTGAGCGTGGGGTCCTGGGTTCGATTCCCGGGTCGGGAAAAGTGTTATTGGGTATTTTCATTAGGAAATTCTCAGTAGCAGCCCGGAGTATGGATTTGTGCCCGGTTAATGGCAATAGGCTCGCCCCCTATTACATGGGACTATAACATAACTGGCGAAATGTGGGTCTCCTATACACCTCTGCCTACCCCTTTGGGGAAATACAGGCGTGATGTTATGTTATGTGTTAAGAGCTATGTGGCGCCCCCATCAGTAAAAAAAATACTCGCTGAATACATACTGGGTGTCAGGGAAACGCTTCCGAAAACGAAGATAGGTGATAGTGCTGATGATTACTGATACGAACCAACAGAAAAAATGCGATTCTTTTTTAGATTTTTTCTTTTTTTTTTTTGCATTTTTCATACATAACCAGCTTTGGGAAGTTAAATAAAACTGACTTGGAAAAAAACCCCATTTGTTTAAAGATTTAAATTGTGAAAAGAAAAAATCGCTCACGAGCAGGATTCGAACCTGCGACTCCTGGCTATTATACATACATTACATTTTATTGGGACATCTTACACAGCACCATCTAGTCCCAAACTAAGCAGAGCTTGTACTATGGGTACTAGACAATGAATATAATACTTATATACTTTTTTTGTAAATACATACTTATAATACATATGAAACACCCAGACAAACACAAACACTTATGTTCATCACACAAATATTTGTGTGGGAATCGAACCCACGACCTCGTGATCAGCAGTCCGACACTCGAATCACTAGACCACAGACGTCGTCATATTACCCATTTATTAACTTAATTTTTTAAAGTTCGCAATGTAATTCAAATGAAATATCAGCTGGCGCTAGGGGTGAACGACATCCGCTCGCATACGCAGTCCGTGTCGTAGCGAGCGTAGGTAGGTTAGGTACGCGCGGCATTGATCCCGAGTTTTGTACGCTTTACATTGCGGGTTTGCAAAATACCAAATCACTAAAACAATGAGTATAAGGCTAACGGTTACTGGTATTCGATTGTGTTTAGGTAGTATAATAATACCTACCCTTCTAGTTTCGTCATGTCTGTCCGTCTGTCCTAATCCTTTACAGCTTAATAACTTCTACAGTTATAAAAATAGGTAAATAAAATTTTGTTAAAAAATGGTCTGGATATAGATCTCAATTATAAAAGAATAAAAAAATCTTGATTACGTATTTTAGGGGTCGCGCTAGGGTAAGGGCGCGAAGGTAATGTTTCATACACAACTTTTTTATCAGTTATACCATCTGCGAAATACAGCCCGCCAAAGTGGCTTGCAATGTGTCCATCCCCTGCCATTTCTAAGCTATGCAACGTAGAAACTTATAATCTTCCACATTGATAGACCTTTATAAAAACCCTCTTTTAAAATTATTTCGAGAATAATGTGATTATAAATTTTTGAGTTATAGTGAGAAAACTGCAAAATACTTAAGACGTCCTAGTTCATAGGTCATTGACCTTAGAGAAAAATGATGTTAGCAAATAATGCTCCTTTAGTTACTAACTATTTAAAAAAATCACAAAAAGTAACTTTGGAGCATGGCCCGACATGCTCTTGGCCGGTTTTTTTTGTAATACGACTCTTAAGCCGTTGCAATAAGGAACAAATACTGAACCAATATGCAAAACGCACTCCTTGAAAAGTTATCCTTTAGAATAAGTATAGATATATAGGTTATATTTCGGTCATATGTCAATTATTTTATATTGTAACATGTGCCAAAAGTGTTATTGAAATAACTGAAAACCTCTTAAGGGGTCATTGTACTCATCAGTATGAACAACTTTTACTATGAGACCAATCCTGAAACCGCGAAATAAAAATCTGTTGTCCCCTACATTTTTGTTCACATGAATCGACAAAATGTAGGAATTAGCGGTTTTTTTTCGCGATTTCAAGGTTGGTGACATAGTAAAAGTTGTTCATACTGATGAGTACAATGACCCCTTAAGAGGTTTTGAGTTATTTCATTAAAACGTTGTATAATTTGTAGTACCTAAGTTTGTGACTTGTCTGCCTTAGACGTACAATAGACAATAAATTTAGTATTATGGTTAACCCACCGTGTAACGGAAAGAACTGTTATGTAATTTTAAATTAATAGTACAAATAAGGAAGATGACTATATTTTTTATAATAAAACAAGTTTAACCAGATTATATCGCGTTTATTATTTAGATTGGTTTCCTGACGTTTCGAAAGCTTTGCAGCGGTCGTGGTCGCAGGAAGACTAACGGCCAAAATTAATATCCAATCTATCCACGATTTACCCTACTTAGAGATAGGAATTTGACATTAAATGTATGGAGCTTATCTCAAATTCCTATCTCTAGTAGGGCAAATCGTGAATAGATTGGATATTAATTTTGGCTGTAAGATGACAAGCGTCTTTACAGATATTTCTAAAAAAAATTTTTAATCTACCGTACAATTTTTCTGATTAAAATCGTTTCGATGCACGCAGTAATCACTCACAATGTTTTTGTTTTTTGTTTTATTATAATGTGTAGTGATCGCGAAAACCTAAGAAATTGTTATATTTTTTTATATTAGATATCTCGAAACTCTTTCAAAAAATAATTATATTTTAAATGAAAAAATACATATTTTTATACCACGTTTTTAAAACTGACTAAAATGACCACCTTCCGGCTCCATCATCAGACCCTGACCACCACCTGTCACCCAACTTCTTCTTCGTGTCGACATGAGCTACATAATGATAATAGCTCATGTCGTGGGGAAAATATTAGCCAGTCAGCAGGTTGATAGAAGAAAGAAAGAAAGAAAAATGGTTTATTTACTACAGCCACACAACACACACAATAACAATAATATACAGCTTTAATCAATATAGACTCCTAAAAGTATAATTATAGCGGGGCTGACTGCCCAGGGTGCGCCGGACGATCAATTAAATATCGTCACTCGTGGAGGCTCTTTTAATGCACCCAACTACTAATTAATACAAATCTAACGAACCCAAACTCGGTGTCTACGTTAACTGTTATAGCGGAGATCCTGTGACCACCTTCCGGCTCCATCATCAGATCAGCTCTTAAGGCCCTGTCCCTGCACGAAACGTCTCGGGGTGGACTGCGGGGCGCAGTGGGGAGCTGGAGCACTGAACGCGCCGTGATAACAATTAGTTATGTAAAACATTAAAATGGATTACTTGGCTTGCGATAAAATATATCGTGTAAGTTTCAAAATCATGTTCCATATAAATTTTCGTCATAAAATGAATTCAAAGTGTCAAAAATTGGCTATGTTTGGTTTTTTTTTCTATCAAGCGAATTCATTTAAATCGTGTATCGATCTTTCAAAATGGATACATAAACTACTCAACTCCACCATATATTTTTTCCATTCTCCCTACTTCAAGAAATGATGACGAAAAATGGAAAGAAACAATGTATTGTATGAATTCGTGCAGGGACAGGGCCTTAAGCGCCATAATATTGCATTGTCATCCAATTTTGACTATTTTTAATGTTTCAAGATCTCATCGGGAAGTCAAACAATTAAAAAGACAATCACAGTTTTTATCTGTGTTTTCTTACCTGTCTTATTTAGTAAACAATCTTGGCATGTCTTTTAATGCAATTCGTCGATGATAATTAATAATGCGCCGTTTTTTCAGGCTGAAGAACGTCCGAACGGTGCCTGAAGACATTATGTTAACAAATGTCACAAATTAATCATTTTTTTAAGCCTAATTACATGTGCAAAACTAGTAGTTATATTTTGTCTGTAGTTATTTGATTAAAGAAACGTGCCAACCAAGATTGTTGACCAAATACGACAAGAGAAAAAACATAAGATTAGTCCGCGATATCGCTCCCGCAGTCCTTCAAATCCATCCCAAAGGAAATGTTTTTTTTTCTTAGGATACATGCTAGTTTCTAGATCAAATCATAAGCTTTTAAACACAATAAGTTTCATCAAAATCGGTCCAGTAGTTATTTCGTGATGTTCGAATAAAAAAAAAACATTCAAACAGACAATTCCAGTTTTATAACAGGACATCTGTATAGCGATTCAGAACCACACGATATCTCAGTTGTCGGTCGATACCGATTGATATCGTACGATAAATAAAATTTTCTATTCAGAATAACCGTATCCCAGATCAATTTGACGAACTGGATACCGAATCGAAGATGACGTCATACCGTACGATTTCCCTCAACATTACACGACATGTAACGCTATCAACGCTATTCACAACGCTGCTATCGAAGGAGAATTACCGAACGTCCGATTATTTTCCCCGACAACTTAACGGGAGCTACTGGGCACCCGATAAATTTTATTTTTGTTAGTTTGAGCCGTAAAATTAATATAAGACATAAAAAACAAAAACAATGCAGTGTAATTGTTGAGAAAAGACGCTGAAGACTCCGAGAAGAACTCAACTCACCCAGACACGCAGTTGCATTTTGCGCTCATTGCGAGATGCATTTTCATGCACAGCCGGATAATTCACTGAATAATATGGGTTACTGCATGACCTTACACTGGCCCTATTATCCTAGTAGAAGAAACAAAGAAGAAAGAAAAAAAACAAGGGAGACGAATACGCTTTCATAAAATCTTGGACCTAAGTGTAAAAAGATGAGGTGGTGTTGTGTAACTTGTGTATTACTGGCATTGACCTGTACCAATGATTACTGGCAAACATATCAAACTATCACTGAAAATTCTACGGATTTTGCCAAGCTGAGAGCAGACTCTAAGCTCTTAATATTTAAAAGTGAGGTTAGGTACCTATGTAACAACATATCTAAGAACATAATATTATTTAGCAGTTGATTTGTGAAGTGCAATTGATATATTTATATGTACACTCTATTTTTCTCTCTTGTCTTATTTAGTAAACAATCTTGGCATGTCTTTTTAATGCAATTCGTCAATAATAATTATTATAAGAATTATGTTAACAATTTTACACAGTTACACCTACCTAACATTTTTTAACCTTATTACATGTGCAGAACTAATAAGTAATTATATATTATCAGTAGTTATTTGAGTAAAGAGACATGCCAAGATTGTTTACTAAATAAGACAAGAGCAGAAAAAAAATTATGTGCATAGTAGCTACCTTAATTATTATATTTTGTAGAGTGGAGTGTTGAGAAACTCACAAATCATACATAAAAAAAACACAGGTAAAAGAGATATTTAAAAATAAAAACACATTTTATATTTTATTTTTATTTCTTTTCAATTATAATGTCTTACTATTGTCTTGGTACCTAGCCCAATTAAGATACCATATTATAGATAATATATGGGTGCAGCAGCCTACAGTTTGTCTGCCTATGATGCAGTAACAATGTTTTAAAGTGCGTGGCAGTGTGGTTACCAACTGTAGGCAACCCCGGAGGAAGCTACAATATCTCTGCGAGAAGTGTTGACTATAAATCTTGATTGAATGCAACCTCTTAGAAACCATAAAGCATATTCTTTCTATAATCTGGCTTTCTGTACTATAGTCTAATAATACAATTGTAGGTATGGGCTGGTTCATTCTCACTTCTTCATTTAGATGCTCAGCGGGAAGAACTGTGTGCCTGTATTATCATTGAGTATACACTGAGCTGGAAACTATATGAAAAGCAGCTCGGTCTGCAAGCACACAACAAGCATGGCATATTATGCAACTTACTGCTTCTACCTGCAACAAACATACATAGTATAGTATAACGGGCTGTTTCCTCAACTCCACATGTGTATTTTGTGTACATAATACAAACATACATAATCATTAAAGTAATTAAAAATCAATTTGACTAGCAGTAAAGTTGTGAAAAATATTTTATAGACTGATTCAACTTACAGTTTAAGGCATAATCCACTCTTGTATAATATTACAAATTGTTATTTCACGAGTTGAGCCAGTGTCAAGTAGGTGACTGACACTGATGCAAGAGAACATCTACAGCAGAGACAAACTGTCTTTGTTCATCAACAGATGGTGTTTGAAACAAGTCCTAGTAAGCTTGGTCATGGTCATGCTGTTTACCTGAAAGATAGAAAATGTATTTAATGTTAACAAATCATGATTACAGTAGTGTCATTTTTCTCTCTCGACACATGAATACCTATGCTGTCGGTTTGGTCAGTGTCGCCTTAGGAGTTTAGGTACTTATTTATTTGTTTACATGTACCTATAAAAAATCCATGTGCCTTGTAAACGTTTGTATACCCACGGTGAAGGAAAACATCTTGTGGCCTGCTACACTGCTGCTAGTGTGGTGTGTGTGTTGTGCTATAGGCCAGCGTTGTAGACGCTGATGAGCTAATAAATAAGAGGTGAGTAGATACTTACAAGTTTTGGTGAACGTTATTGTAGAATCACTGACAGACTGTGTAATTTCATCGTCTAAGGCTCGATTACAGCGATAGTCGCCATTCTACTATTCTCACAAAGATTCATGATGAACTTTTCTCCAAAAAGAATGTTACTTCTTTCAATTTTGAGTGCGTATGTTAACTCAAAAAAAATATTATTTAACTGTTAAACAACAATAAAACCAATAGTCCAAAGATAACATAATCACCATAGTCCAAGATGTTTTACTGGGTTACTAGATCGAGTTTCTGAATTTTCCCCATATTCATATATTTTTTCCCCAAAATGATGATTTTCAACTTTTTTCCCAATTTTTTTTCGCACAGAAATTTTAAAATAAAAGACTATGTTTATTCAAAAACTATAAAAAATATTTTATAGTGTATTGTGGATGATATTTAAAACTTTTGATATATCGTCTTCATTCAAACCCTCAATTATTTTCCCAATGACATTACACAAACTAGTCTTCTTCTTCTTCGTGTCAACATGAGCTACATAATAATAATAGCTCATGTCGTGGGGAAAAGATTAGCCAGTCAGCAGGTTGATAGCGGGGCTGACTGCCCTGAGTGCGCCGGACGATCAATTAAATATCGTCACACGTGGAGGCTACACAAACTAGTACAATTTCAGTATTACATCTGTATTTTCGTTTCTCCAAATATTTCCCCAAGGATTTCATTCCCCGAAATTTCCCCAAGAACTACTTTTTTTTCCCCAAAATTGCGAAAAAAACCCCCAATCTACCAACCAAGTATTTTAACGTCAAACGTCACATTGACAATGATTTTGACAGATGGGTGTTTACAAAGCTAGCTTTTCTTAGTAAGTACTTTCATAATTTTATTTTTATAAACAGCCGTTATTCAGCCGTAATTAATTATTTTGTAGTAAGATTAGAACAACAAAACCATAAATACTTTCGGATATATTTTTACATCGCCTAGATATGGGTTTAAAAATCTTTCTATTTATGATACAAAAGAAAACTTCATAAACGCACCATGTAATCTCATGTAATGTAACCAATATCGATACCGTACCCGAAACCGAATCGAACGCTCATATCGATTGTTCTGAATAGCCCCGAAAGTAACATACGGTACGAGTAAGATATCCAATCGAACGGATTCGGCAAGTTATCGAAATGTTCTGAATCGCACTGCTGGTCTGTCACAAATCTTTGAAATTTCACTAAGGTAGGTCGGCCAACGACCATACAGCTCAATAGACGCCTAATGTTGAATGTAATCATCATCATCATCATCATCATTACAGCCGAAAGACGTCCACTACTGGACATAGGCCTCCCCCAATTAAGGGGGGGATATGCCATAATCGCCACGCTTGGCAGGCGGGTTGGCGATCGCAGTTGGTTGGTTAAATACTCAGAGAACGCTGCTGCCCATCCTCTGGTGAATCCCTTAGTCGCCTTTTACGACACCCATGAGAAGAGATAAGGGTGGTGCTATTCTTTAAGTCCGGCACCACACGGACTGCAATGAATGAAATGCTTACAATAAATTCTGTCACTAGCTGAGGCGGGGTACTGCAATCCGATTGGCCCTACCAAGGCGGCTATTGGCTAATCACTAACGCGGCAGTTTTGACGGCTCATGTAAGTGGTTGAAACTGATTTGACGATTTCAAGTGGCGAATAGTGGCGACCTACATTGGTGAAATTTTATAGATGTGTTGCAGACATCGGTCGCCTGTTATGAGGCGTCTATGGGATGTATGGTCGTTGAGGTCGCCACTTGAAATCTTCAAATCTGTTTCGACCATTGAATTAAGAAACCTATGGAAGTGGCCCATTCTTCTATATCCACCTAGTTTATACAAATATCTATTAAATCGTTATTGAATTATGAAACTATTCTTTGTCTCTTGTTAACCAACGTGTTATGTCGTCTGGTGAAAGAGATCGCATGCTATTTGTATATTCTCTGCTTGACAACATCTTTACGGGATGTCAAAATACCTACGCCGCGTGGCAACCCCGCTTACCCCGCAATGTGTGTTAGCCACTAAGCTACCGTGAACACTGCTCGTGGTATCGAAATTCTCATCCACTTGGTACGTCTTTTGGGTGACGTCAGCGATATCTTTATTAAGTGGATGAGAATTTCGATCCACGAGCAGTGTTCACGTTAGTTTACGGCCAAAACTAATATCCAATCTATCCACGATTTACCCTATTAGAGATAGAAATTTGACATATTTTGTATGGTGCTTATGTCAAATTCCTATCTCTAGTAGGGCAAATCGTGGATAGATTGGATATTAATTTTGGCCGTTAGTGGCTAAAGCACTGGGGTACTGAGCCATGAGTCGCAGGTTCGAATCCTGCTCGTGAGAGATTTTTTCTTCCCACAATTTAAATTGTTAGATTTCGCTTCGCATGCGTAAATGCGTTAAAAATAATAAGTTCGTGAACAAGAGAATGGACACCAATGGCAGAACTTATTGTAGGCATTATATTCAACATTAGGCGTCTATAGGGCTGTATGGTTGGTGTCGACCTATATCAGATCTATTAGATGTGTTGACAGGTATCGGTTGCCAGTTATGAGGTGTATATGGGCTGTATGCTCTATGGTGGTATTAGTTTTAAAATAATGGTTATAAAACGAAAATGTGAACATTCCTAAACTAAACAAGCCACCGTTCCTATCTTTGTGATTGTTGAATTTCATTATGTTAAGCTTAGACAATAGTAACCAATAAATGATAGCTATACAACGTGTTGATCTGTATTCGTGCTATATTTAAGGAGGTGACTATACCACTGATTCTGAACACGAATCAATAAAAAAAACCAGGGATGTTATGGAGCTTCGTTACCGTAACCGAAACTATCGGATATCTGAAATAAAAATCTATCCGTAACCGTAACTGAATCCGATATAAAAGTTTCGAATAATTTTGATAGGAGAGGAGTCTAAATGAGACTTGTTATGACATGTTTTAGTTTTTGCCCGGCTGAGCCGACACACTAGCCGCGGGCGTCCCTTGCATTGTTTGGTATTTCTATTGCTTTTTTCTTTTACTTTTTCAATTCCTTATAAATCTAATATCCATAACCGAAACTATCAGACTGCCTCGTTGGCCTAGTGGTCGCAAGTGCGACTGCTGAGTGTGGGGTCCTGGGTTCGATTCCCGGGTCGGGCAAAGTGTTATTGGGTTTTTTCATTAGGAAATTCTCAGTAGCAGCCCGGAGTATGGATTTGTGCCCAGTTAATGGCAATAGGCTCGCCCCCTATTACATGGGACTATAACATAACTGGCGAAATGTGGGTGTACTATACACCTCTGCCTACTCCTTCGGGAAAATACAGGCGTTATGTTATGTTGAAACTATCCGAAACTAACGGATAACATAACCAGCCCATTACTGTCCCACTGCTGGGCACGGGTCTCTTCTTAGTATGAGAAGGCTAATCCGAAATAATTCCATATCCGTAACCGTATCTGAAACCGGTATGATATTATTCCTATATCCGAATCCGTATCCAGATCCGAAATTTCATATCCATAACATCTCTGAAAAAATCAATATCAATTTTTTTCTTTTATTTAAATACCTATTTGTAAACAAACAAATTCCCTGCCGTGTGTCGCGTGTCGCGTGCGACACAAAAACGATGCGTGCGAAACCACCAAATCAATTTGCAAGTAGTTCCACCCTTTGACAATGCCCCTGATGATGTATTTTCAGAGTCGTTCGGGGTTTATTCTCAAACCCTCGCTATGTTTCTGAGTGAAAACTCTGGTATTAAATAATCGTAGAATTTTCCAAGTATTTTTACATGACTAAGCACATTATTTATCATTAGCTCTAAAAATACGGCACGGTTACAGATCCTTTTTATTTATTTTATTTTATTTAACATCTTGTATATGTAATGTGCTATATTATGTGATATACATATATTGTATCCAATTGTCGCAATGTATCCTGTTGTGGCGGTACGAATTGCGATAATACCATCCGGAATTTCGCAGCTGTGTGTAAAGGTGTTACCCAAAGACATTAAATATTTACTAGTGTTACCATACCGATCGATCAATTGCTGTGGTAACACCTAGGACGAATAAAAAAGGCGGACGTAATCTCGCTAAACAAAAAGTGAGGCATCCATAGTAAGACGGCTCGCTTAAAAGTACGGCTGGCACGCACACATGCACACCCTTAGTAAAACAAAAAGCCGCGATTACGCCACTAATCTCGTGCAAAATAAAGTAATAGTATATATCTTGTGTGTTAAAATTATGTCGAAATTATAGTGGGTTTAGGAAAAAACTAAGTGCTTCAATTTTTTCTTAGCGAGATTGCGTCCGCCATTTTTATTCGTCCGAGGGTAACACCATAATATACAATAAGATTCCATGTGGTGTCATAAAAAATGTACTAAAAACAGACTGATAGCAAAAAAAACGCATAGCTAAAATTCTAGCCTTTATTTCGAACCTGTTTCGAAGAATAAGTATGGCAGCTATGTAATAACGCCTAAGATTATTTTAAACTAAGTAGACTTATAATTTATGTAACAAACTCAATGACTTAGCATGACTCAAATTGTTAGAAATTAACCCAGACTGTGCGCGTGTTAGCGCCATCTAGCGGGTAGCGTTAAAGTTACAGCTAACTATTAAATAAAACAGTTTTACTGGTGACTGACCTGGTGACAGGCCTATGTCCAGCAGTGGACGTCTTTCGGCTGAAATGATGATGGTGACTGAACCAGGGCCCTGTGGTATCTCAGTCCGACGCATGATGTTTCCTGCCATATATGCTTGTATTATAATTGCGAAATTTAGCATTATAATGAATTTAGCACAGCTGTGCTATTCTGAAAAATCTCACTCGCAAACTCACTTCTCCGCAGTGAAAACTAGTAAAATCAATACAAAAAAAAACGATCTCACTGCGGTTTCAGAAAAGAGTTTGCAAGTGAGATCTTTCAGAATACCCTAACTGGTCAAAAAAAATGAATTTTAAGGATAACTTCGTTCTTGACGCATGTTTTTTTTACCTATAAACCTCAAGGGAAGTCTTTGGTCATCATTCTGCACTTCTTTTACTATGGGACAACTATGAAATACTGAAAAAAAAAAACAGCTGTTCTATACATAGTAGATAACTAGCTCAATCAATAATAAATAAATCAAAATTCATGGAACTGCTGTTTTTTTTTAACCTTCTCATTATGAGAAGAGTCCTATGCCCAGCAGCGGGACAATAATGAGCTGCTTATATTGTTCTGTTGTAATCTGTGGATGGGTTTTTGGCCCATTTAAACTATAACAGATAAGATTTCAAGCCCAAATGTAAAGGTTTTGATTAAATTGATTATAATTATTATTGATTTCGAACGTTAGTGTTTGTGGGCATAGAAATCTAAATAATAAGGTAATAGAAGCGGTAAAGTCGCGTGAACTTGTCGCCGCGTGCAGGTGTCTCGTAGGACACCAGTGCGCGAACCGTTTGCTTGCTCATCGGTGCTGTTTTGGACGCAGAGTCACTAAAATTGTATTTAGCAACATACCTAACAGCGGATTTATTTTTGGCTTACTTTCTTTTGCATTGAATGCTAGAAACACGGTGTGCGTAATTGCGTATTTGGGTTGTTATCGGCGAACCGGCGACACGTTCCGTTTTTAAAAGACAGTAGATAACATTTCTATTCCTTATTTAGATTTCTATGGTCTATACTTTGCTGGAAACAACACGCTAAGGTATATAAAAAAATATATATATATATCTTTGGGACATTTTTACACAGCACCATCTAGTCCCAAACTAAGCAGAGCTTGTGCTATGGGTACTAGACAATGGATATAATACTTATATACTTTTTTTTCGTAAATACATACTTATAATACATAAGAAACACCCAGACCAACACAAACACTTATGTTTTTCACACAAATATTTGTGTCCCGTGGGAATCGAAACCACGACCTCGTGATCAGCAGTCCGACTCTCGAACCACTAGACCACAGAGGTCGTCAAAAATATATTATTATATTATATATTATGGATAAGCTCATGTAAAAAATAAGTGAGGTACCTTGTATACAACTATTAACCATATAAATAAGTATAGTGGTATATTGTATAACGAGTGATCTTATTTCAAAAAAAGGGTTTAAAAAAATCTAAATATTATTGATTACTATAATTTTGTTAATTTTTTAAAGTTTAGTGATATTGTTAAAACAATAGTTTGTTTAAAAGCGGTTGATTTAATAAAAAAAGATTCAATTATGACACTTTTAGTAATTTTATTTCAGTTTGAACGCTATTATTCCGCGAAAGGTGGATTTTCGCCGAATATTTGCGTTTTTGCTTAGACTAGTGGGGGGGGGTCCGGACGCCCTTTGTTCCTCCAACACAGTTCAAATTCAATACAAATTCCTATTGATGTTTAATTTATTACCAACAGAAAAATCCTGATTTGTAAGGATTTGGAGCAGTGGCAGTACAAAGCCTCCCTGTACGTACAGTAAAAAAAACTGAGTTAATTTTATTTTATAGAGTACTTTATTTTAATATCCTGGCTAGACATTGTAATTACTAACACAGTTTGATATAAATGCATAAAAGTAGTATACTGATTTGTTTTTTACCAAGCGTTCAAGGATTAAGTATTTTCTACCTTAAAAGTTATTACAATTATATTTGATAATGATGTTTATTCTCTTATTCACCTACTAAACTTAATTTAAACTTTAACAAGAGACAGCAACAATTTTAGAACTGTCAAATTAGTTTACGTGTTACGCTTCGTCATATTTTTAGTCGACACGTTCCGAGATCACGACTAAACTTATATGGAATACTTAATTCCGACTAATTTGACAGCACTAAAATTGTTGCCATCCCTTTCTTGAAACTGAGAGAGGATATAATACTACGTAAGAGAGAGAGAGAGAGAGATAGTTTCTACTGTTAGTAAAAGAGAACGATAGTTTAAAATAAGTTAAGTTTGTAAACAAGACAATCAACACTATTATAGCCAATAGTTGCGATTATATGATTCCTAATTACACTCCAAAAACTTATTATTGGCAATCGGAATACTTTTCTTTAATAAATTATTATTATTTATACGCAATCATTGTATATTAGACCAGTAATCGTTAATACAGAATCACATAAAACTACATACAAAAACATATGAAGTAATAGTACAAAATAAAATAATACAAAAACATAACCTCTTCTCTCTCTTTGCTGTCGCGCAGTCAGGTAAAAAGGCTCTTATTAAAAAGTAAAATATATTAAGATTTGACAAAACGCCACTAACTTAAGATTTTAGAATTTTTATATCACTTCAAAATTGATCAAAACATTCAAATAACACTAGATTCTTCGACACAATTCTGGAGAATATATAATTAAAAACTACTTTAAATACACACATAAATGGAATAATTGATTTAAGTCTAAATCTCATGGTAATTTCAACCTACAGCTGCCAACAAGAGCTGTGCCACATCTTCCCTAGGCGATCGGGCTGCCAATTTCATTGTAACGCCTCCTCCAGCGGACGCCAAGCGAGCCCTAACCAAAACTGGCGCCCCGCCCCTGAAGATTCCACCCCCTCTTATTTCCTTAACAGTATCCCCAACTATAGCACCCTTAGGTAGCCCAAGATGTTCGCAAACCGCTTTAGCTGCTTCATTCATATCATTTTGTGAGAGAACAAAAGTGTCACTAGCTTCTGGCGCATTTGATGCCCTCTCCCAAGTTTGTTCCCAATCGTCTGACCCGGCTCTAGCCCTAATCTGGTCAGAACAGCCCATTTCAAACTCTTCTAATGGATACGAATCTGCGTAACCTTCTCCTGGATCCGGGTTCCCAGTATGAGGATCGCAATCGCGAACTACGAATTCCAGTGTGACTCCGAAGGTACCCAAGCTGTCTAGAAAAGCGCAAGGGTATTCAATGATCACGAAAACGCTGCCAGGTTTATCGTAGGCCAATTTTTGGCAAGGAACAATGGATTTGATTTCATATTCTGGTGGAACGTCCAATCTTACATGGACTTCTTCCAATAATTGATCGCATAGTGTATTTACGCATTCAAATTGTAGGACCACATGGCGAGCGTAAACATGTTTGAGTAGGCGGACTCTATATTCCGTTAAAGCTTCAGTTAAATCAACTGGCGAATTCGTTTTGAAGACTGGTCCAAGTCTTTCAATGCCAGGTATCTTGGCTAATTGTTCTGCGTATATTTCTTCTATAGACATCTGAACCGGTTTTCTGACTTCGATAGCAACAATTGGCTCCTTGCTTTCCTTCGGTTCTTCTTCAGCGGGAACCGTTAAGAGATTGAAAGGTTCATCAGCTCTTGTCGCTAAATGGTCTCGTAAAGCCTTTTCAAGTAAAACTGGGTTCGGTTTTGGTACATTTATGATGTAATCATTGATTAGTTGTTGATCGCCGCTGTCTAAGATTGCGCTGTAGTAAATAGCTCTGTCCCTTACTTCGTCTTCTTCGTCTAACTGGCAACGAGCGAGCAAAACCCTGATGTTTGGCAATAGTTCAGGCTTTTGGGCTCCAAATTGGGCGACGGCAGACACAGCGGCCGCGCGAACAGGCCCACACTCTAAAATTACTCTGTTGTACACAAACCTTATGTATCTTGAAGGCTGACGCGACTTAGGACCTTCTCGGCCCAACAAATGCACGATTCGAACTGCCAAAGCCGTGTGTTCGCAATCCTCGATGAACTCACACAGATGTGAGAGCCCTGTCTCTTTCGCGTCAGGATTTTCTTCAACCAAGGAGATAATAGCATCTGCAATAGCTGCCTTATACTCTAATCCACCTTCGTCGCGCAACATGCCAGCCAAAAAGCCGGCCAAAGACGGATGTTTTCTGGGGAATTTTCTGCAAAGCCTCCTAATAGCACGGACCACGACGATTTTAAATTCATCCGAAATTTCGGGTACGAAGGTAGATATTTGCTTCAGTAGTCTATCAACTGAGCTTTCGGCTGCTGTAGCTAATAAAGAAGTAACTGCTAAGGTCGCAACGGAGCGATTAGGATCTGAAATTAAGTTTTCTAGATCAACTGCACAGGCGGCGACAGCAATGGGGTGTTTAAACGTCAATCTCGCTAGAGTTCTAGCACCTGCTAGCCTTAAAGAAGGCTTCGAAGACCCACAGAAGAGCTGTAACACTGAGATGGCTGGTGCTAAATCTCTCGGATTCTTTTTTAGATACACGATCGCATGAGCTGCCTCATAGATTACCATTTCGGATTTATGGCGAAGACAACACTCAATAAATTCTATGTAGGGTTGTGCTGCTTCTGAATCATCATCTTCGACGAGCTGGGCAGCCAAACGGATCAAAAGACAGAGAGCGTATGGAGACTTTAATGGAGACCTAGCGAGTCGCATGACTAGCTTGACAGTGGAGAGTTTGTCGTTCTTTCTGGAACCAGCGACGACGCCCAAAGCGTGGTAGGAAACCATTGCGTTGTCCGAAGTGATTGCTTCCTGTAAGAAGAAAATATATTTTTGTAATAAACTGACTGATGACGGTTCTTTACAGGCCAAACCACTGGGTGTAGAAACATTTGACATTTTAGCATTGGGTTGCTTATATATTAAAGGGTAGCCATAAGAAAGATTTTTCTTTTAAACTTCAAAGGGGTAATGCAGATAAAGTCATGAAAGCCAGTCAGTATACTATAATAATAATGGTATTTGTAGTATGTATTGTAGTTAGAAAAATTAATAAAGGAAGTTGTCATCCTGCTCGACAAACTAATATTTTTTTTAGTCTATTAACAGTTGATACTAGCTAACATGATATTATCAGTTACAGGAAATCAGTTATAAGTTATCACACATTTAATTGTGAAGTCAAATGTTTTGTTTGATAACAATCAATTATGAAATTAGATTAAGGGCAACATACAGTAACTTTTGTATTACTACTGGGAAGTGTAGATTTTTAAATAAATCCACTGTTGTGTATTAACCATTCTAATGTTGATCTAAAAGAGCTTCAAAAGTAAACTTCTCTCATGTCGTTTTAGAAGGAGCTGAATAAGAAGTTCTTATGCCATTTTTTTATAAGCCTGTTTTGACAAAACAGGCTTATAAAGAAATGGAACGCCACGTTCTTCCACTTTTCTCGGTCTACGGCAATTTGTGGCAAATCCTTTTAGTAGGAGTACACCTCCTTCCACCATCTCCTTGGTCTACCGCGTTTTCATTTTCGGCTGTTTGGGATCCATCCGGTTATGAGTTTTGCCCGTAACCCCTCCGGCATGCGGCAGAAGTGCCCATTGTGCCAAAATGAAAAAATAAACAGTCAGCCATTTTTACAGCAGGATTGACAAATTGTGACAGCAAATTGTTAGCATATAGCCATAATTTGATCTATAGTTTAAAGTCTCTATGATATGTTGCGCTGGCGACACGTAAACATTGGCTCTGTGTTTGTAAATCAATAAAAAAAAATATACGAAGTTTTCAGTCATATAGCGAGACATAAGTGCATAACTAGTATTCAGCGTCCGTGTTACTGTTTTTATATTCAATAATAAAGCTAAAATAAGAAAATATAAATGAGTTTAGTGTGACGTGACTGTGACGTTTCTTCTATATGGCAAACATCGAAGTCAAGATCTCAAGCAGATACTAGTGTTGAAGTGATTTACATCGTTTTTAATCACAAGACGTTTTGCATTGTGTGATACAGATCTACGTTAATCTCAAGTTTAACAATAATAGAATAGTGCAAAATAAAACATAACTCAGTGTAGAAGTGATTTTACGAAATATATTTTCTACACCCACCCACTATTATATTTTGTTGATTAATATAAATCGCTGCTACTGATACGTTATTTCGCTGCCACAGTCAAATGGCTAGTTAGACGATTGCAACCGGGTGTCGGTCATTTAACGACGGTTATCAAGTTCGCTTCCAGAAAGGAGCGATTCTTTTTGGAATATTTTAATATGGAGATTTGCATAAATATCTATTCTGGGTGCGAATACAAGAAGATTATATTATTTTGAAGACAAATAAATCATATTTAGTTATATATTTTGCTCATATACGGAAAATTAGAATGGCAACGTCTACTGAATGTGCCGGCTGTCGTAATACCTTACATAATGAACATTTCCTTAGCTGCAATACATGTGACTCACAGTATGACCTTGAAAGTGCAAATGTGTCCTCAGCAAAATCCTCACAAATGGACACTTGTCTTAAAACTTCTTGGAAATGTCCTGAATGCTGCAGCAAGCTACCTAAAGTGGATAACACCAATACGCCATTACGCCGAACCCCGGGCTCTGGAGTTGAGGATTTGCCAGGTAGCACTCACGAATACTCTAACGTTACTCTGCGCAAAAAATCCGCGAAATCACCGCTCAAACCTCAAGAATCTCCCAACTTTGTAACTGAAACAAAACTACGAGAAATTCTGCAACAAGAGATCTCTATTTCATTGAACGCAATTATTAAACAACTTATAACCACTGAATTTAAGAACATTAATGACAAAATGGATGAGTTTAAGAATTCGTTAGTATTTATGAACACCAAGTTTGAGGAGATGAAAACTAAATTTGAAGAGAAGACTGAAACTATTACTGAGCTCAAATGTGATAATGAAAAACTGAAAACCTGTGTGAATGACCTTACTGCTAGACTTAATATAGTCGAATTGCACATGCGTGAGTCTAACATAGAAATAAATGGGATCCCAGAATTCCGATCTGAAAACTTAGTCACTACGGTTATGCAACTTGCCAGTATCATTGAAAATCCGTTAGTTAGCGACGATATTCAACATGTTGTCAGAGTCGCTAAAATAACTAACGATAAAGAAAGACCTCGGCCAGTAATTGTAAAGTTGCGCAGTCCTCGCCATCGTGACAGTATATTAGCAGCAGTTACTAAATTCAATAAGAGAGATCCTGAAAAAAAGCTCAGTACTCAACATCTGGGAATAGGAGGACCTCAAAGACCTGTCTTTGTATCCGAACATCTGACTCCAGCACAAAAGTCTCTGCACGCCGCAACCCGCATAAAAGCCCGAGAAATGTCTTACAAATTTGTTTGGGTGAGGAATGGACGAATCTTCGTACGTAAAGCAGTTGAAGATCAAGCTATACTTATTAAAAATACTGAAAGTTTGAAGCTTTTGATTTAGTCTTGTTTTGGTTCTTTTTGTCTTGAATTTGATTTAATATCTCTGTAACAACAATGCTTGATATATATTACCAGAATGTACAGGGTCTCAGGACCAAAACAAATGATCTTTCAAAAAATATTCAAACATCTAATTACAAAGTTATAGCTATTACTGAGACCTGGCTTAACTCTAATATTTCAAACAATGAATTGGTTGATAATAGATATATAGTTTATCGCAGGGACCGTCAGTCTACCCAAAATACTAAAAAAGATGGAGGTGGTGTACTTTTAGCAGTGTCCAAAGACATACCGTCTGTTCGTGTTAAGAATTGGGAAACTAACGAGGAGGACTTATGGGTCTCATTACAAATCAAAGTGGGATCGACAATCAGAAAACTCATAATTTGTGTTGTTTATCTACCCCCACCGGTGAAACTGGAAACTCTAGAGTCCTTTTTGAACAATGCAGACAGCATTACTAACCAGGCTGATGATCTATTAATTCTAGGTGATTTCAACCTCCCTTTTATCAATTGGAACAAAGAAAGCAACTGCAACTATATGACACCGTCAAACCACAACACCTCACGTGGGCATTCCCTCACAGACTTTATTTATATGAATAATCTGTACCAAATTAATTGTATTAGTAATAGTGAAGACAGACATTTAGACTTAGTTATGACTAACTCGATCAATGCATATGTAACCAAACCTCTTAGTATCTTAAGCAAATCCTATGAGAATCACCCTAGTCTATTAATAAACTTTCCATATAACAATATTGCCTACCTCAGTCCAAAGTGTGATATTAGATACAATTTTTATAAGGCAAATTATTCAGAAATAGATAAGGATCTCAAAAATGTGAAGTGGTGGGACGAGTTTTCAGGCTGTGATACAGTAGACAAAATGCTTTCTGAATTTTACAGAATACTTAGAGGAGTTATAGACAGGTTTGTGCCAAAATTAACTACCAAAAGATCTAAATTTCCTGCGTGGTTTAGCAACAAACTTATCAAATTGATGTCGGAAAAGGAAAAAATAAGAATAAAGTTCAAGAAATTTAATAATCCTAGGGACGAAATTGAATACCATTTGTTGCGTACTAGATGTCATGCACTGTATGATAAATGCCTCTCTGAATACAAACTCAAAATAGAATCTAATATCCCTAAAAACCCCAAAATTTTCTGGAACTTCATTAAATACAAACGAGGTGGACGTTCATCTATACCTGCAAGCGTGAAATTGCAGGACAAGGTTGCAAAGTCAGGTCCTGAAATAGCAAATCTATTTGCGGAACAATTTGCTTCAGTTTATTCACCAGATACAATGCTATATGAACCAGTTAACTTACAGGCGCTTCAACCTGACGTTGATTCTCAGCAAATATTGTACAGCTATAAAATTGAGGAATCTGAAATTATCAAATTCATTAAAAAGTTAGATCCAGCAAAAGGCGCCGGGCCAGATAATATCCCACCAATTTTTCTAAAAAAATGTGCAACGGCTTTTAGTATGCCGCTGGCACTAATATTTAACCGGTCATTAAGTGAAGGTACATTTCCTGAAGAATGGAAAAAAGCACGCATTGTGCCAGTTTTCAAAAAGGGAGACCAATCTGATGCCTGTAATTATCGCCCTATTTCTATTCTGTCATGCTTCGCGAAACTGTTCGAACGTATTCTATATCCTGTAATTTCACGACTTGTAGATAATAGCTTAAAAGATTCTCAGCATGGTTTTAGACATGGTCGCTCAACACTTACTAATCTGGTGCCTTTCGTATCTGATATTTCTAATGAAGTCGACAAAGGCATGCAGGTGGACGCCATCTATACAGACTTTAGCAGCGCTTTTGATAAAGTTAACCATTCAATACTCCTTGTTAAATTGTCAGCGTTTGGGATAGGAGGCACACTTCTTGAATGGTTTGAATCATATTTAAGACTGAGACCGCAAACGGTAGTGGTCAACGGCTTCACTTCGACCTCTTATTTTGCCAAATCTGGTGTGCCCCAAGGTTCGCACCTTGGGCCACTTCTTTTCCTTATATTCATTAATGATGTTGCTGATCACATAAAATATTCCAAGGTATCATTATTTGCTGATGATTTAAAAATATACAAAACGGTAAATTCTTATGATGACTCGAACTTCTTACAAAGTGACTTAAACGCGATCTTATATTGGTGCCAGCTCAACCGCATGACTCTAAATGCTAGCAAATGTTTTCATATCAAATTTACCAGGAAAAAAATGCCACTTGTTACGGGGTACGAGCTTGACTGCGTAAATCTGGAAGAAATTCAGGAAATCCGAGATCTTGGTGTTATAATTGATAGAAAACTAAAGTTTTCCTCACATGCAAACAAAATAGTAACAAAAGCAGCACAGATGCTCGGATTTTTGAAACGAAACACTAGAGGTTTTAAACACGAAAGAACCAAAATCCTTCTCTACAATACGTTAGTGCGCAGTCAACTCGAATATGCTAGCGCTGTATGGAATCCTTTCTACGCAGTCCACTCCCATCGAATTGAAAGCATACAAAGGGCGTTTACAAGACATTTGGCTTATATCTCTAGTGGATTTTCACACAGAAATACTTACGACATACGATTAAAAAAATTCAAGATGTGTACTCTCCGCGAACGACGACGTTTGCTGGACTTATGCTTTTTTCACAAAGTCATGAGCGGTCAAACTCAATGTACCTACTTTATGCAGAATCTATCTATTAGTGTCCCCCACAAATATCCCCGAAGCAAAATTAAAAATCTTTTTTACACCCCTGTAGTGAAAACAAACCTAGGTCTGCAGTCACCCTTCCATAGAATCATCAATGAGTACAACACTTTAACCAGTCATATACACGATTTGGACGTATTTCACGACAAACTTCAGGGTTTCAAAAAAAAAATCAAATCGTATCAGCTTGAGAGCTCGTCGTAATACTCGTAATAGATATTTAGGAAATGTTTAAAAAATCTTTCAAAGGTTTCACTGCTTTTTTGTTTTTTTTTGATTTAGTCTGATTTTGATATTTTGATTTAGCCCGAATACTCGGGCTGAATCAAAACATCAAAACCAGTTTGTATTTGTTTTAGTTTTAATGTATGCACTTGCCTATATTATGTAATTGTGTAACATGTAATTCAAATTTTTACTTCTCTTTGGCGAATTATGTAGCCTATAGCCAAATAATTATAAGTGTTATGTACGCCGTTATTGTCATGTACATCAGACCAGTTACAGATTAGTTAAGAGTATAGTGATTATTTTAATGTACGTGATGTGGCTGTACTTCTATAAATAAATAAAAAATAAATAAATAAAGTCTCATAGTAATTGAAGTCATCAGCATTCATTTATCAAAAAGCGGTAAATAAGAGACAATAGTTTTTTTAGTGTTTCGTAGCTGCTGGCGGCTTTGCGCCCGTTCGCGGGTTAGGGAATTAATAAATTGGTAAGTAGGAAGGTAGGTCTGAAAATCTCGATAGGTCTTTATTCACCATTATCATATGAGCTAAAATAAACTGACGGTAACAACTAGTGTTCTGCGCGCGCCAGTCATGAAGAGGGTGCAGTCAACGTTAGGGGAAATAGGGCTTGCCTACTTGTGGCAAGCTGGGACCAGTCAGGGGTGGTAAGAGAATACATCATATATCCCACACCCCCTTCAAAGGCTGTTGGAGGAACACTGTGGTGGTTTTAGTTGGTAAGAGTCTGACAATGAAGAGCACAGGACGAAAAAAAAAGTATGTAGGTATGTAACAATATAATGCTAGGTTGTATTCTCTTTCATTAAACAAAAAATATGTTACAGAATGATGAAATAACAATTGATTATTTCATGTTTTGTTTTCAAACTCTATACCTCATACTCCAAAATAAGAATGAATTAAATAGTTGCAATGAAACATAATATAACATAACATAATCCGCCCATTACTGTCCCACTGCTGGGCACAGGCCTCTAATAATAAGAAAAAAATAAGACTTTATTTCAGGCAAGGCATAAGTTTGACGTAAATCGACGAAGCCAAGGACATTATCTTCGAGGCTGTTGGGCAACGTATTACCAGAAAAGGAGAGGGAAAAAGCAAACATAGCCAACAAGACATCATCAAAATCCTAAAAGAAAAGGAACCTGAATAATAATATAACATTAATAATTTGCAAAATATTTACATTACAACTAAATAGATGTATAACTTGTGAAGCAGTATTAACAGCTGTTACATCTTATTTTAGTCATCACATAATCTGTAACTTTGCACTGCTTAATGAACAGATTATAGCCATTACTACCATACATGTATTTATTTATTGAATGGAATGATGCTACAGAGTTGATGGGTTTTAGAAAATCCACGCAAGCAAAAAATTGCTTATGCTGTGTCAAAATCAGTGTTGCATTTATGGGTAGGTATATCAAATTGTTGCTAAAATTACATTTACTGGATATTTATCATACAACTCAATAATATTTAGCTTATATTAATAACAATACTGCTCTTATCAAACCATAACTAATATTTTTAACCTCCATGACTGACTGTAGAATTCTGTATTCTACAATTTATACCTGTACAAGCTAACGAAGGCAGTTTTGCTGAGTGTTATATCAATAAAAAGTATGCCATGTTGTACTCCAGGTTTCTGGTGATCTTTTAAACCAAATCTCATTGAGTAATTTAGTTGTGAAAAAGTAACAAACAGAAGAACTGCCTTGTGTATTTATAATATTAATGTGGATTTTATTTAGTACAAACCTGAGCTTCATTTGCCCATCGGCGGACCAAATCAGGAGCAGTCGACGACAGATGCAACGCCGATACCAGGGCTGCAGAACTTACAGCTGGGTTCTTATCAACAATGGCCTGTTTCATGTATCTTTCTATCGCCTGCAGCATCGAACTGTCCGTAATACTGCACAGCGCCCTTATAGCAGCCGCTCGGTACAAATCCTCCTTTCCAGTCATATCCTTAGTCAAGGAAGAAGTGACTATAATCACATCTTGAGCTAACGTACTCAACTCTTTGATGCAAAGGTATACCATCCGCCGTAGCATCACATCTTTGGACTGAAACAGCTTGGTAGTCGCGAAAAATGCCTCCGTTGCCTCCTGAGTCGTAAATTTCTCTCCCTGATTTAGTAAATACAGAATTTTCGTCAAAATAAGGGAACATTTTCGCGGATTCACGGGCGTTTGGTTGAAGTATCTAGCTTCTTGTAAGATTATGGTTTTGTCCAAGTTTTGGTATGGATTGCCCCCGCTGTCTTCTTCCTCCTTTTTGTCACGTTTGAAGCTCATTTTGAGCTTTTTAGGACTCCCGAGAAGGAAGTTATATGGTGCCGATGAATGCAGCTTACACGTCACTTGAACTGAGTCGATGCCGAAATGTCAGTGTCAAATTAATGGGATTGCGTTTAGTTTAGGCATGGTTTTGGCTTCTTCGGAGAGATAACATGAATCATGATAATGTTCTAAAGTTTTCTTATCAAAACTAATAAAATACAATTTATAAAAACTAAAAAAATTAAGGTTTTTAACATGTTATTATTTTTCAAAATGTTATGTCCTCTTTAATATTTTAAAGTACTTTCCCTCCATTTAGCATAGCGATGGGACTTCCTGCTCCACGGTGCTCATCATCATCATTTCAGCCGAAAGACGTCCTCTGCTGGACATAAGCCTCAAGCATCGCCACAACGATCGGTCCTGCGCTTTCCGCTAAACGTAGTGGTTATATACTCTTTGCTTTCCGCATCCAGCGGATTCCCGCGACCTTCACCAGGTCGTCCGTCCACCTTGTGGGGGGTCTACCCATTCCGTTCTGCGAGCGATGTGCTCGGTGCTCAATGGTTTTCAATGTCTTGCCCAAAAAGAGTAGAAGGCGGATTGCTAGGCTATAGGTGATTTTTTCATTGTAACTAAACCGTCTAAATACATCATTTAAAATATTTAGAGGCCATTATCGAGATGAATTTTCTTCTTTTATGGAAACCCACAACAAATTCCAACGGAATTTCAAAATTATTGTTGGCAGCACTGGTAGGTATCCGCTAAACGTAGTGGTTATATACTCTTTGGTATCAGCCGCGACAGTCGCCACTGATCTATTACCTAGCCGCCACATATCACGAATCTGCTATATTTTACGAACTAGAATTTAGAATAGGACATATGGGCCCCGGCCCCGTGGATATACATACCTACAGATACAAAGGCCCACTTTCATCGTAGAGCAGGGGCGTAGCTACCGCCGTATCAACGATACGGGGCCCCTGAGCTACAGGGGCCACAGAGTTACTTTTTAATATCAGAGGCCCAGACGTTTTCCACAACATAGTGATTATTTTCTCTGTGTTCCACAACACAATATCTTATTTATAAGAGGCCTGTAATAAATGTGTAATAAAAATAATGGTAGTTTTTAGTCTATAGCAACTAGAACAAATTAATCATTTGCATAAAACAAAACCCCCCCCCCCCCCCTTTGGGTACTGCCACAGTTGGGTAAAAAAGGCCCCTAACAAATTTTGATACAGGGCCCATTTAGGTTTAGCTACGCCATTGGCGTAGACGCTTTTGATATTGGGATTTGGAACCTAATTTTCTTTGTTCTGTGTAAGTGGCGATAGGAGTTTGCAATAAATAAAACAAATAGTTTATATAAATATTTACATTTTATTTCGTTTGTTCCATCCATGGAGAACTTGCTTGATTGATGCATTGCTGTATTTTGACTGAAATTTAATGATACAACTTTAAAGTCGGCGTACACATATATTTGTATGGAATCCTATAGTAACATTTTCTTATATTATAAATATTATTTTTAAATTTATAAAAGCCTTATTATTATGACAAGTCGTTTTATTCATAATAAAATAAGAATGTCGCTTAATATTTTCCATAAAATCCAAATAAGGCATTAAAACATAAATTTAACCGCCAACTTTAAAATTACAATATCACATTAATACTCCTTTCCTGAACGGCCTACATCAGCAACTTTTTTAGGTCCAAGTAGCTGACATAAAAAATGCGGTGACATCCCATTTCGCCAATTTTTTTATTCCATTATAAAAATCCCATTTCGTAAATATCAAATTCATTTTAATAGGCAAAAGTAAGGTTGACAAAATGGATTAAAGCCATGAAACAGACAATTTGCAGAATTAATTAAATTTTGACTACCTACATAATAGTGTCGATTTTCAAATCGCTCTCTTTTACTAATAGTACATACAAGAAAGGGATGGCAACAATTTTAGAACTGTCTAAATAGTCTGAATTTATATTTCCATACAAGTTTAGTTGTAATCTCGGAACATGCCCACTAAAATACAAAGAAAATAACACGTAAATTAATTTGACAGTTCTAAAATTGTTGCCTTCCCTTTCTTGTATCTACTGTTAGTAAAAGAGAGCGATAGTTTAAAATAAGTTTAGTTCATGAACAAGAGAATCGACACCAATATATACCTAAACTCATATTTCCGAGTCAAATACAGCAATGTACCCACAGAACAATGGAAATAATAATATATACAATCGCATCAGTCGTTTATTAGAAAAACCTTAATATACAAAACGACGTAGACAGAAGATGGATATAAGCAGTATTTTAACTTTGGATTCTTTCTTGTAAGAAAAAAAAAAAACATTTCCACAATATAAAATTGTTATAAATCCACACCACGAACGAATAAAAACAGGCGGACGGAATCTCGCTAATCAATAAGTCCGGCACCCATAGTAAGACGACGTACGGGCTGGCACGCACACATTCACACCCATAGTAAGACAAACAGCCGCCATTACGCAACAAATCTCGTGTGACGGTAGTCGTTGTCGTAGTGTCACAAATAAAATAACAATATTCCGTCTGGTGTGTAAAATGCTGTTAAGGCGAGGTTATCCCAGACCTGTGAGCTAAATAACGTTACCCCAGCCCCCGCCAATTCAGCGCGACGTATTTATTCTCGATGCGCTTATTGTTTCATTTATTTTGCATTTCGAACAAAAGCGGGGGGAGCGCATCGTAAAAAGGCGACGCAGGTCCACCCTTGACGACGTCCGGATGGACACTAAAATGTGGGTCGTTCCTCGTGGTCCCACTACTTTGTCCCACTGGTGGGACCACGAGGAAATGTTGTTCCTCGTGGTCCCACTCAGCAGTGGGGCCACAAGGAATACTCTTTGCCGTTCCTCGTAGTCCCACTACGTTGCCCCACTGGTGGGACCACGAGGAAATGTAATTCCTCGTGGTCCCACTCAGCAGTGGGTCCATGAGGAATACTCTTTGCCGTTCCTTGTGGACCCACTGATGAAATTACTTACCAAAATAGGCTAAATAAAAATACAAATGAAATCTAATATTTTGTATTTAGTGAGTAAAAAGACACTGTATTAAAACTGTTAGTGAATTAACCATGAAATAAATGTTGGTAAGAACTTATCGCATTCTATCTAAAAAATTACCAACATTTATTTGATGGTTAATTAATTGTATTTGTGAGAATAAAATAAACTCATCTTTTTGGAGTTCAAATTTTGGCCGGCCGATTGGTTCTACTGCGGTTGTGTTCATATCATTTTCAATTTCCGTGAGCACCTTTAATAACGTTACGTAGTTTTTATTTATTTTTTTGTTTATATTAGCGTTCTTGCTTTCAGCGACGTTATTTGTTCTATGGCGCTCATTATAGACACACCATTCTGTTATAAATCCTTTTTTCATATAATTTTTTTTCACATAAACCAGGAATTCGTTCAAGTTTTTGTTTGGAAACCGTTGGTATTGTGATTCTACGTAGTTCCAGCCTTCTTCTATTAAATCGACTGGCACAAGCGGAAGAACTGCGCAGAGCCCGACAATGCGTCGATGTAATTTCTTTTTTATTCCATTTTTTTTAGCTCTTCTCCAGATGCTTTGTGTATAATGATAAAAACACCTTTTAATGATAACATCCGCACATATTTTTTTTAATGCGTTTGTCATTGCATATTCAAAATCTGCATGAATTTTGCGTGGATTAAACATTGGGATACAGGTTTTTATTATGTCAAATACGGTAATATATGAATTCTCCTTTTTGTTGCTCATCAGAACATAAAATAATGGTACTATGTATGTAGTATTTATAGTGCTCCCTAAATCACCATGAATTATCAGCATTTGATAAAATGGGCGCGGCGTACTTTTAAAAGTACCATCTAGAAAGTATTCATCTATGTTATTTACTAGGTTTTTTGCATCTGGTCTACAGAACACAATTATTCGCGTATCTTCTTGTGTGTAGTCCGCTAAAAGTAAAGATGAAAACTTTGCAGGAACATCAACTTCGCATAATTGTGTAAACACCGATTTTTTTACTTGAAGAGCTCCTTTTCTTTTATTATATAAAAGAGTTTTAGAGCTACTAAAAGAAGGAACCTCGGAAATTAAATTTAGGCCTTTGTTGCGTAATGGAGCGGTAGCCTTTTTGTATAGCATTGTTATTGGTTCTTCTGAAGTTTGAACCTTTAGTTTTACATCGTAGAGCGCCAAAGCAATTTCATTTTTAGCAATATCTGACAAACACTTCTGGTTTTCCGGTGTTCGATGCTGTGTTAATTTCAAAATAATATGCTTGTTCTGAAAGAAAAACATTATGTGATTTCCCTAGGCACCTGACACACCAGACGTAGACTTGAAATAAAATAATACTCACCTGGGGACCCTGGGAAATAGTAATTGACCCACTGCATTTCCGTGCTTTTTTGTTACAACAGCTCCAAATTGAAGATTTGTTGGCATACGTTCTATGCTTATAGTACTGGAACCCATCGTGTAGTAGAACTTTACCTCGTTTTCTATCAATTATTTTCAAATCTTTGTCGTCAATATCCATTTTATCGCGAGGCGTAACACACACACCAGACACACACACACACACAAATGACATTAAATAATTTTACATTATTATCTTCTGATCTTGAACATGAGACATTTATCATAAAATTGCAATGGCCAGTACATGATATGTATATCAAAGAGTATCTACTATACATATTAACGCAATATACTACTTACTAGTCATATGTATAAAAAAACAGAACATTGAACATCAGATAATCAGATTTTCTTGCACTTGCTTGCCTTGCAGTGGAACCGATTAGTCGTACATTTTAACTCCAACATTAACATTTTATTTTATTCTAACAAAATGCAATTAACTAACCTTTAACTCAGTTGTATTTTTATTTAGCCTATTTTGGTAAGTAATTTCATCAGTGGGTCCACAAGGAACGGCAAAGAGTATTCCTCATGGACCCACTGCTGAGTGGGACCACGAGGAATTACATTTCCTCGTGGTCCCACCAGTGGGGCAACGTAGTGGGACTACGAGGAACGGCAAAGAGTATTCCTTGTGGCCCCACTGCTGAGTGGGACCACGAGGAACAACATTTCCTCGTGGTCCCACCAGTGGGACAAAGTAGTGGGACCACGAGGAACGACCCTAAAATGTCACTAAATGAGCTGTGCGCGAGCCATTTCACTTATTTAAATTTTAATTAAAACATAACTATTAATATCAAAAAAATTTACTGTAGGAATTACTTTGTAATACCATTATCTTTTTATTGCATGTAATTTTTATAGCATTTCGTGCTGTATTTAGAACATTAAAACGAAAAATGCTTTTATAATCGGCATTGTTTCGGATTTTTTTTCAATCGACAAAAGTACAATGTACCTATCTTGTTTTTATCTTTTAAATTCGCTAACATAAGCATGTATCTGTAACATATATTTTTTTCGGGTTTCTTTATCACAATTTGACTATTTTAGACCGAATTTCGCAAGACGCAAGTTGGGATAACAGGCCGTTAAATTATAGTAGGTTTAGGAAAATAATAAAATAATTCAGCTTGGTAGACAAAACTTCAAGAAAGAAGCCGACCGACGGATGCAGTTGGGCTGGGCAGCATTTGGCAAACTTCGCCGAGTCTTCTCGTCGCCTATACCGCAAAGTTTGATGACGAAGGTCTTTAACAAGTGCGTCCTGCCTGTCATGACTCACGGCGCCGAGACGTGGACACTGACAGTTGGGCTAGTCCACAAGTTCAAAGTCCCTCAGCGAGCTATGCTTGGAGTATCTTTGAAGGATAGAATCCGTAACGAGATTATTCGGAGAAGAACCGGAGTGACCGACATAGCTTGTAGGATCAGTAAGCTGAAGTGGCAGTGGGCTGGCCATGTCTGTCAAAGGACCGATGGCCGCTGGAGCAGACGAGTCCTTGAGTGGAGACCGCGAATCGGCAAACGCAGCGTAGGGCGCCCCCCCGCCAGGTGGACCGACGACCTGAAGAACATGGCTGGGGGGGACTCGATGCGGAAGGCAGAGGACCGAGTGTTGTAGTACAACTTGGGATAGGCCTATGTCTATGGCCTATGTATGTGGACTGCGATAGGCCGAGTTGATGATAGGAAAAAAATCAAGTGCCAATCTTAGCGAGATTCCGTCCGCCTTTTTTATTCGTCCGTGTTCCACACTAATATTATAAATGCGAAAGTAACTCTGTATGTTTGTTTGTTACCTTTTCACGACTAAACCTCTAAACCGAACGTAATGAAATTTGGCAAAGTGGTAGCCTGGGACCTGTAGAAGGAAATACGCTACTTTTTATCTCTGGAAGATAAACAGTTCCCGAGGGATGCGCGATAAAGCTGCTACATTTTCTGCGATCAACCAAATTAAACGCGTGCGTAGCAGCGGGCAGAAGCTAGGGTCAAATACTGATTTGCTTATCTGGGACAGTATATCCTTAACCACAGATAATATAATACCTTAACCAAAAGAGGTAATACGTGTTTTTTTTAGTAGTAGTAGAGCTCCTTTGTGAAAGAGTTCGTCCGGGGAAGTACTACCACCGTATCTACTTCTCCGCCAAATAGTGATGCTTGCATTGCACATTGCTGTTTCGGTCTGAAGGGTACGGGTGCCAGTGAAATTATAATCTCATGAGACTTTCCATCTTCATGTCTCAGTTTGGCGAACCGATTTATAATTTAGTTGAAAAAAAAGCTCTAATCAACTCAGTTTCGTTTAAAGTTCAATTCTTTGTATAGGAGAAAAGCAGTTGCAGCAGAAATCAGTCACATAATGTATTTTTGTTTGAGCATAAAAAAAAAGCTCATAAAAATCATGTGTGAAAATGAACTAAATTTTTTTAGCAAGTTTAAAAACTATTTTTACTTTTAGAGATGAATAACTGTCATTTAAATAAAAAACACTACTTATATCCAAATCCAGTAAGAGAAAGCGTCGACTTTTAAATCCCTAACTCTTGAAAAATAAACTAAAAATTAACTTCAATGTGTGCATGCAAAAATATACTTGCACGTTTTTCTTGTAAAATCATCAACCGATTCGTCGGCGTAGACGAGAAATTAAATAACTAGGTTTTCAAAAAAACATTAGTACTGTAAACTTAAGTTTCTACATAAAAACACAGGGTAGAAATTTGTAATTGGTGTCTAGATTTTGTGACGAGATCGTGACAAAGAACGGTCATAAACTTGATTTAATTTATAGCGTAAACGTCAATAAAATCGTATAATAAGCTGCTACGTTTTCGGAATATAAAAAATAAAGATATGTATAATTTTAACTAATTATCAATAAAATGTTTATCTGTGACATGCTCACGCTAGCATACTTACCAAGCACCCCTTGTAATTTTCGTTTCATTGAGGCTTTATAATTGAGATTTGGCACATCAACGTCACGAATTGGTCACAAAATCAGGCCACAAACCATGTTTGTAGCTTAAACGGTTTTCCATGCGGGAAGTGATGCTAGTGTGTACGTCACACCAGCATACCCACCAATAGGAGCTATAACTTCCAAAGTATGCAGTCACAAATTCTATCCTTTGGTCACAATTGTCACGAATTGGTCACAAAAGATTGGTTTTATCAAAATCGCTTAATTACATAGTGAGTGTGCTAACGTGAGCCATACCTGAATACCTGGTATAGGTTTACGTTACGGTTGCCTTTCCACCCTGTATATTGACAAAACAATCCAGAAATAAAATAAATCGCTATTATCTTGGTATTTTGAAAACCTAGTTATGTAATTCCTCCTATAAGGTCATAAAATTATTTAGATGCATTTGGCAGATTACTCGTTATTAATTGAAGCTGAATATAATTTATACAGTTATTTCTGATGTATGTATCAAAACAATATATGACTATTTAGCAATAAAATTAAAAATAATTTTGCTAATATTTTTGCATGCAAACATTTGAGAGGAATTCATACATTTAAAATGTTTTAACAAGGGCTAGTATGCGTTTCTACTGTAAAATTATTATTATTTGTGGCTTGGTACAGAATAAAAAATGTTTTTATTTATTTTACTCCTACTGAAGACTTGCAATTTTGTTCAAAGAAGGCTATACATAGGGTCATTAAGGCTAGCCATTTGTTCTAATAAAAACTGATTTAAAGCAATTTGAAAAGGAATTTGTTCCATGTGGTGCCGGATATAAAGAATTGCACCATCCTATATCTTCTCCAACTGCGATCGCCAACCCAAGCGTGGTGATTATGGCATATCCCCCCCCAACATGACCAGAACAACAACAAACCGGCCCCAAGTCTCCGGTGGCCCCCCTAGCCCTGAAGGTCGCGGGAATCTGTTGGATGCGGAAAGCGTAGGACCGGTCGTTGTGGCGATGCTTGGGGGAGGCCTATGTCCAGCAGTGGACGTCTTTCGGCTGAAACTACGATGATGAAAAGGATTTAGGGCAATTAGTGCAAACCAATCTATTTGTGTAACACACAATGACAATAGCTTTCATTATGTCACTACAGCAATATTAATTGCACGGTGCATAGTTGTCGATAAGACGGATTGTCAAACATATGGAGCAATGATAATTATTAAGACGCTGACAACAGCCAAATACCCCAAATAGGCTTCTTTTAAAAACATTTTTAGCTGTATCTATTCAGTTTGTGGCAGTGAAAAAAATATATGTTAATCTTGATCGTATTTTCTGAAACTGTATTGTGCCCAAAACACGTTGTCTTGAAGTTTTCTCTATAGAAAAGAATTGTAAACTAACCTCTTAAAACATGCTTTAAAGCAAACAATCTCTATTGTTTACTAAATATACAAAAAAAATAAATTAAGAAAACATTTGAGAAAGACAATAATCTAAACATTTGTTGTTTCTGTTTTTCAAATAAGCTTTTAGTTTTTTATTAAAAAAATAAATTGTTAATTTTCATTCAAGTTGAGCGGCGTATCCGACGTCCCTCGGCTCGTTGCCTCTCTTTCAGTTCTGTACGAAACGACAGTGACCGCAGAGGTCTGATTTTTTAGGTGTTGTCAGCCTCTTAATGTAAGTATAATAAATTCTCAAGTTTGCTGCATTTGTAGGAACAACCTGTATCAACACAAATACTACCCTCCACCAGTTTTTAAAGACGGCTCGCGCAGTCACCGGTGTTCGCTCCTTCATAATGTAGCTAAATATTATCTGGTATCTACCCACATTGTACTTTTTTAATATCCTACCTTGTTAACTACATTTTTGTTTACCTGCTTGCATAGTCGATGATACTGATGTACGGTAAAACTCTAATGATTTTATGTTTAGATCTTTAGAATGTTTTTGTTATGTATACCACTGAACAAATAAATAAATAAATAAACATTGAAACATGATTGGGAGTGAGTGAGTAATTCGGCAGCTGGCCTGTTTTATATCTACTTCAAATCAAAATGAGCACGCTTTTAATAATAAAAATATTGACATTAACCCTCCTTTTTTAAATAAAGATAAAAAAAATAAAAAAATATGAATTCCCCTCTACTTAAAAATAAAAATTATATTACAATATTATTTTTTGGCATTTATATGGTACAAAAATTTACAAATTTGTATCCTATTATGGAAACAACCTCTTTTAAGTCTTTTTATTAATCAGAATTATCTTGATCAAGTAGATATACATATTGGCAAATTACTTGAAAATGCAGTGATCTATTTAAATGAATCTATATTTTTAGTCATTACAGTAATTTGCACTAGAGATGTTATGGATATGATATTTCGGATCTGGATACGGATATGGATATAGGAATAAAATTATATCGGTTTCGGATATGTAATTATTTCGGATTATCCGTTAGTTTCGGTTACGGATATTAGATTGAAGTAAAATATAAACACAAATAGTATGTAATGATGTGGTTTTATTTATAGGTTATGAAAGAGGTTATGTTATGACTAGAAATAACAAACAAACTGCAAGATTGTGTGCGTCATCCCAGCGAAAAAGTGTCGAATTTCTTAATTCGAGATAAGTAAATCGTTAGTGTATGACGTCGTGTAATTGTGTATGAACATTTCGGATTTGTGTGTCCAACCCTTTTTGGGATATTCATCAAAAACGTTTTCCGCTGGAACGACGTCTTCCCAGCGAGACTTTTTTTTTCCAAAGGACGTAAGTAAAATAAAATAGTTACATGGATTAGACTATAACGAAAGGTAAATGTGTATGCATAAATGAGATTTGTGTGTCTAAAGACTCCGAAGATATTCAAGTTTCCGCTGCGGTGACGTTTGGCTGATTGCTGGATATCATAAACGGTAAGGCGAATAGTTGTGACTTTTTTTACACATGTTGCGATTCTTTTGTGTGTAATGTTTGTGAAAACAGACTTCGAAAAAAAATTACCGCTAGGAAGCTATAAATTTTAAAATGAAATCAGGTTATTAGGTCCTAGTACTGCGTATATGAGTTCCGAAGCCTAAATGTTAAAGTTTATTTGTACCTTATAAATGCTCACAATGTCATGTTAAGTCTCATCGATGTACTGTAAGTAAATAATGAATTATGAACAAAATTGCTAGGTCTGGGCCACGATGTTGTTCGCCATTCGATTGGACGAGTTTACTATGGGTTGGCAAATTAAAAGGTATCCCATTCGTTAGTGTATTAGTTCAATTATCCATCTGTAAAATTGTAGCCCAATACACTTAATAATTAAAGAAATATAATCAAAAAACCAATGAGAAGCGCAATACATAGATAAACCAACCAAGTTTGAATGTGTACTAAAAAGCGGCCGCGCGATACATGGTGCTTACCTTCCAAAATTGTTAGTATAGTACCGTTTTTATTTTGGTACATGTGCGTACACAATTCTTTAGTTTTTATTTTCTCATTTTACTTTACACAGTCATCAGTACAATTATTTCAAAATAAGTAGGTACTATTCAGTTATTGACATGGGGTCACTAAGAACAAATTATAATATTGTAAAGAGACCACGACTGTGGTGCTAAAGTTTTACGTATTATGTGAGATTTCCATGTAGGTAATTAACATTCTTGGTTTAGAAGTTACAAAATTCTGACAGACAAATGGATTTGAATTTCTTTTTTACAGGTTCCGTCCGTGTGTCCATCCGTTTAACTTGAAGAAGTAAAAACAAAAAAAAACATACAGTTAGTGATTTGTATGATTATTTTGTTTTTGTTTTGTAACGGACACTCAAGCATAGTGAATTTGTGTGTTTTATTGCGAAAAAAGTTATTAAAAACTTAAGTTTAATTTTTTTCTTACTTCCTTTGTTCTTCATATCGGATTCAACATAAAACTACCTCGTGTTGTTTCCTAGCGTTTTTATTTATGCTATCTGTGTCGATCTAGTATAAACGTATGTTTGGCAAAATACATCCAAAGTCGATGGGACCCCGTACGTTGACAGTGGGCTAAAATAAAGAGGTAAACAATGAATAAGGGTTCACTGTAGCTGCTAATGTTCTCGTCTATTCACATTTACAATTAATTTCACTGCACTTGTGGCATAGTCGTTAAGGTGGTCACCTCTCTATTGACACCACGCCAAATGTTGTCGGTTCGATCCTCACATGCAGTTAATTTATTATCTACGTAGAGCTGGTTACGAATAATATACATAATCTTTAATTTTAATAAACATAACAACCTACATTAATGTAGATACCTACTAAGCTTATGAATGAGTCAATTATTGTAACTGATCTGTGATTTTAAACATAAAGTAATTTAATTAAAATAATAGCTATACTTATTTTTTGTATAAATACCTTTTCTATATCTTTTATGTTGATTTTAGTATGTAGATTTTTATTATTTTGTTGTAGTTGATTTTTTTGCACGAGTTTTTAAGTACCTATACATACACATATCTACAATTGATAATCATTAGTAAATTGATACTTTTGAAAATAAAACGAATTAAACTGCAGTTGTTTTTCATTTTTACTAATTATTGTGTACGCACCTGTACCAAAGTACCACACCAATAACAATAAGTATGCTAACAATTTGGGAAGATAAGCACCATGTATCGCGCGGCCGCTTTTTAGTACACATTCAAACTTGGTTGGTTTATCTCTGTATTGCGCTTCTCATTGGTTTTTCGATTATATTTCTTTAATTATTAAGTGTATTGGGCTACAATTTTACAGATGGATAATTGAACTAATACACTAACGAATGGGATACCTTTTAATTTGCCAACCCATAGTAAACTCGTCCAATCGAATGGCGAACAACATCGTGACCCAGACCTAGCAATTTTGTTCATAATTCATTATTTACTTACAGTACATCGATGAGACTTAACATGACATTGTGAGCATTTATAAGGTACAAATAAACTTTAACATTTAGGCTTCGGAACTCATATACGCAGTACTAGGACCTAATAACCTGATTTCATTTTAAAATTTATAGCTTCCTAGCGGTAATTTTTTTTCGAAGTCTGTTTTCACAAACATTACACACAAAAGATTCGCAACATGTGTAAAAAAAGTCACAACCTTTCGCCTAACCGTTTATGATATCCAGCAATCAGCCAAACGTCACCGCAGCGGAAACTTGAATATCTTCGGAGTCTTTGGACACACAAATCTCATTTATGCATACACATTTACCTTTCGTTATAGTCTAATCCATGTAACTATTTTATTTTACTTACGTCCTTTGGAAAAAAAAAGTCTCGCTGGGAAGACGTCGTTCCAGCGGAAAACGTTTTTGATGAATATCCCAAAAAGGGTTGGACACACAAATCTGAAATGTTCATACACAATTACACGACGTCATACACTAACGATTTACTTATCTCGAATTAAGAAATTCGACACTTTTTCGCTGGGATGACGCACACTGCAAGATTCACGTGGCGCGCGAGCGGTGAAACAAAAACCTGTAGAAACGTCGTTTTATTTAGACTTCGCCCTTATACGAAACTATCCGAAACTTGTGAAACGGATATGGTTACGGATATATTTTTATTTAGGATATCCGATAGTTTCGTTTACGGTTATGGAGTTCCATAACATCCCTGATTTGCACAATGGGACCATCTTTGTTCAACTTATTTGCCAGTTACTATACTTACTAGATTGATAAAGTACTAGTCATTTTAAGTTTCTATCTGAACTTCATAGAAAATATTTCTTGTTACATACAAAAAAAATCGATTGGAAGGATGAATAATTATGTTTCTGAACTACTTATTTAATTAAATTTTATTGTATTGTAATAATTATAAATATGTCATATAGTTTATCATTTTAGTTACGATATCTTGAGGTTATTCACAAAATAGGATTTACTCTCAACAATTCTTTACACGCCAAGCCCTACAGTAACTTAAGAAAAAAAAATGTTATATTATATGTATTACTGTTTCTCAATGCATTTTATTGTTAAATTTATTCTGGAAATCACAGCTCAGGATTTATATAATTACTGTTTTTAAGATAATAACATTATATTGAAGATAAGGTCTTGTTTTTTATGATTATGTTTATGTTCTTTTTTCAATGTCTTATCTTGTAGGCATTGGAGAATTTACTTACGTACATATTAAACGCCTTTGCCCAGCAGTGGGACAATAATTATAGACTGGTGTTAGATAATTATTATAAATATTCTAAGCTGTGAAATTTATCACCTATTTTTAATGTAGCTAACAGTGCAAAAACTTAAAAAAGGTGCCGATAAAACAATTTCGTTAGTAAGCAACATTAAAACAGAGTGTTGCCAAACTAAAATACCTTTTTAAACGTAAAATCCTTTGGTCTACTCCAAAGCATAGTTAAAAGTTAAAATATAGAAAAAAAATCATATATTTATAAACTTGATCACTCTTACAAGTCTGTTCTACAGTCTTGCATTTTTCAAATTTCTTGCTTAATTTTCCAAAAAGTCTTGCTAACTATAACTATTGTAGCACTTTGCACAGTGTTTATATTTACTTTTCACGTATTTTAACACCACTATTCAAAAGTCTTGCTTCATTATTCGAACTTCTTGCTTCACAAACTTATATTTAGCACTTTCAGTGTTTTTTGGGCGATTCTTGCGTCACTTTTCACAAGTACTGCGTCACTTTACACAAGTCTTGCGTCACTTTTCACAAGTCTTGCTTCACTCGTGCGTGTAGAAGATTAGTTGGGGATTGGAATCATCGGGCGACATTTCCAATTGGACGTACTGAGGCGTGGTCCGCGCTGATTCGTATGAATTACCTCCGTTGCGTGATAGTGAATTTCTTGATCTGTAAAACAATAATAGTATCAATAATTTTATATTATAATGTAACCAGAGAGAGAGAGAGCTCGTCGTAATACTCGTAATAGATATTTAGGAAATGTTTAAAAAATCTTTCAAAGGTTTCACTGCTTTTTAGGGTTCCGTAGTCCTACAAGGAACCCTTATAGTTTCGTCATGTCCGTCCGTCTGTCCGTCTGTCCTAATCCTTTACAGCTTAATAACTTCTACAGTTATAAACATAAGTAATTGAAATTTTGTTAAAAAATAGTCTAGATATAGATCTCAATTTTAAAAGAATAAATAAATCGTGATTACGTATTTTAGGGGTGGCGCCCATACATGTGAAATGGGGATGAAAATTTTTTTTTCGCTGCACCCCCTCGTGTGGGATATCATTGAATAGGTCTACTAAAATGAAGGTAATGTTTCATACATATCTTTTCTATCAGGTGTACCATCTGCGAAATATAGCCCGCCAAAGTGGCTTGCAATGTGTTCCCCCCCCTGCCATTTCTAAACTATACAACGTAGAAACTTATAATCTTCCACATTGATAGACCTTTATAAAAACTCTCTTTTAAAATTATTTCGAGTATAATGTGATTATAAATTTTTGAGTTATAGTGAGAAAACTGCAAAATACTTAAGACGTCCTAGTTCAAAGGTCATTGACCTTAGAGAAAAACGATCATAGCAAGTAATGCTCCTTTAGTTACTTCCTATTTAAAAAAATCACAAAAAGTAACTTTGTTTTATATTGATACACTTCTTAAATTTAGCTTCTTAAATTCAGCGCTAGGTGGCGCTGTTTACAAAACTAAAACGTTTGTAATTAGGAACCCTATAATACTGAGCATGGCCCGACATGCTCTTGGCCGGTTTTTTGTTTTGTTTTGATTTAGTCTGATTTTGATATTTTGATTTAGCCTGAATACTCGGGCTGAATCAAAACATCAAAACCAGTTTATATTTGTTTTAGTTTTAATGTATGCACTTGCCTATATTATGTAATTGTGTAACGTGTAATTCAAATTTTTACTTCTCTTTGGCGAATTATGTAGCTCTTTATAGCCAAATAATTATAAGTGTTATGTACGCCGTTATTGTCATGTGCATCAGACCAGTTACAGATTAGTTAAGAGTATAGTGATTATTTTAATGTACGTGATGGGGCTGTACTTCTATAAATAAATAAAATAACCAACTATGAAGATTATGATCATGTATAGCAACCATGACTGTTTGTAGGTACTTTCTCATCCGTGGTAGGTACTCAGTGGCGTAGCTATGAAACCAAGGGCCCCGGGGCAAAAAGATAAAAGTCGAAAATTCTTTATTGAACTAAGATTTCGAACGTCATTCATGGAGGCCGAGGGGCCCCTTGATCTTGGGGGCCCCGGGGCACTGCCCCGCCTAGCCCTACGGTAGCTACTAGCCATGGAAATGATTGATATTTATTCATTTTCATTCGATGAAATTATTTACTTTAATCACAATGATTTCACATGCGAAATTTCTCATATGATTTTTTTTAAAAACGATTTTTCTATCATTCTATTTTCCCTCAGGCTTTGAACTGACGATGTGAAAATAATGAATACACGAAAAGTATTTTTACATAACATACATAGTGTCACAATCTTGCCTGCGACTTTTAAATAGTAATCTGTATAGATGCACTCATTGTACGTTTTTATCCATTACCTATATCTAGTGATGCAACGAATACGAATACTAGTATTCGTATTCGCCGAATACCGTCAAATTACCGAATATTCGTATTCGCCGAATACTTTCATGACATTCGTAAATAAAGAAATTCCTATAAATTCCATGCAGATATTGCGTTGCGACTTGCAACTATTGCGACCGTGTCGGCAAAGACACAAAGATTCATTCATAAAATCATTAAACTTTCTCATCTTTTGTTTACATCTACAGATGGTCAGCAATTATTGTGGCGACGTTTTTTTAGTTTTAGTTTGTAGAGACTAACATTGATAGGTAGGAGTGAGCATGTAATAGTTACAAGGATCAGTCACCACAAAGCAATTTTCTGTGTGTTAACTGTATTTCAATGATTTATAATAAGACGTAAGCTCACTACTGTATTTCATCAACTTGTGTACTGAAATTGAGCAGAGTCGTTTTAAATTGTTTATCTTTGACTAGGTGATAATTACGTGCAGCTATAGTAGGATTCGGTCTTGTGCTGTTATACGCCAACTTTGGCCCATATTTCTCGGGGCCGTCCTTGTCTTCTTTTGCCTTTCGGGCCTGTCCACGTGGTTGCTCTTTTAGCCCATTTTGTGTCAACAGAACGTGCTACGTGCCCTGCCCATTTCCACTTCAACTTCCGAAAGTGTTATTTTAAAACACTCTAAGACAAACGTGATAGGCGCTTCAAAAAGCGTCTATCACTTTTGTCTTTTTGCGAATTCTTGGTTTTGTAATTTTGTATTTTTGTTTGTCTATAAGTTTTATATTCAGTATGCTTCTTTCCATTGCGCGCTGGCATGTTTGTATTGTGTTTCTTTTTTATTGTTGGAGGGCCAAAATTGACTTACAAGTCCTACAACAGCAAAAGACGGGAAAGAGTGGCAAAAAAAGGCCTTTGCTCAAGAGGTGTCCTTGATTAATTCATTCACTAATTATAAAAAAATTATGTACTTTGTTATTAGCGATTTAAATTGTGGAAAGAAAAATCGCTCACGAGCAGGATTCGAACCTGCGACTACTGGCTCTGTACGCCAGTGCTTTAGCCACTAAGCTACCGTAAAAATCGCAAATGAAATGAGCAATTTTTTCATTCCACAATTTCAATCGTTAGATTTCGCTTCGCATGCGTAAATGCGTTAAATGTAATGAAATAATTACTGTGTTATTGTTTAATTCAGGAATAAAGAGGCTTTATTATATATTATTTTAGTAGAATCAGGTATTCGTATTCGTATTCGCCGAATAGGAGAATTGATATTCGTATTCGTATTCGTAAAAGTAGTATTCGTTGCATCACTACCTATATCAATTTAAAGTGATTTATAATCACGAAACTACAACTTACCCCCTTTTTATTTATACACTAAAAACTAATCCAGACCCATTTACAAGAACAAAACTATAATAATAATGCGCATACGTCGCAAACTATAGCAATTTTATTCACAACACATGTATCGCAACAAAAGATTGTCGAGCGAAATGTGAAATTTCATTTCATCTTTGAAAATTATTTCTTAAACAAACGCGATTCCGCAAACAAATAAGTGATTTTGCTATGTGCTACAAATTACCGCAAGGAAATAAATACTTTACGTTGCTCAGTTTAAAGTTTACTTTTGAAATACTCTTATAATCTGGTCAAGGTCATGGTAATGTTCGGATAGCGACAAAACAATTTAGCAACGTCATAAATAACTTGCCCTTTTTAACACACCCGGCATTGGAGCATTTCCGTCCCTACTCGCTCGCTCTCTACCTGCGTCGATGTCAATGTGCTATACAATGATATTTGAGCGATCTGTGATTGATTTCACATTTTGCGATTTTCACAGACTACATGAAGGAAGGTAGCGCGTGCGATATGTGAAATCTCATATCATATATTATTTCACATGCTATTCATGAAATGTTCCATGCCTAGTAGCTACGCCACTGTAGGTACTTATTGGGAGCACATTTTCAGCAGTAGTTAATTATTTTTAAATTAAGTAATACAATATGAACGCTCGGGGCACTACTTGGCTGGCCTGGTTGATAACCCTGGTGATTTAAGTATATTGTAGTGTTCTTATAGTAGAATAAAACATTCTTATTCTTTATTGTACACCAGAAAAATACAGTATTAACTTACAAATAGAAATTACATGTACACACGGCTACACATCAAGCTGTACATTTCCAGTAAAAGCTGACCTCTGATTGTTTAGGATTTCCGTACAATGTGAGATCAGCTTATACTGAAAATGTACAGCTTGATGTGTAGCCGTGTGTACAAAGGCGAGCTTAACTCAAAAAAACCGGCCAAGAGCATTTCGGGCCATGCTCAGTATTATAGGGTTCCTTAAGTAGGTGTTACAAACAAATCAAATCGAATATTAATCACGGCTATTTTAGTTTTTGCAATAGACGGCAGCATTGGCGACTCAGAGAGTGATGTCAGTAGCCGCTAGATGGCGCTATACAGTGCCAAATGTAATACACGGCACTTGACGCCAGCATTGGCGACCCAGAGAGTGTTGTACGACGCCGCTAGATGGCGCCAAATTTAAGAAGTGTGTCGTCAACATAACACAAAGTTACTTTTTGTGATTTTTTCAAATAGAAAGTAGCTAAAGGAGCATTATTTGCTATGATCATTTTTCTCTAAGGTCAATGACCTTTGAACTAGGACGTTTTAAGTATTTTTCAGTTTTCTGTCTATAACTCAAAAAATTATAATCACATTATACTCGAAATAATTTTAAAAGAGAGTTTTCACAAAGGTCTATCAATGTGGAAGATTATAAGTTTCTACGTTGCATAGTTTAGAAATGGCAGGGGGGGGGACACATTGCAAGCCACTTTGGCGGGCTATATTTCGCAGTTGGTACACCTGATAAAAAAGTGGTGTATGAAACATTACCTTCATTTTGGTAGACCTATTCAATGATACCCCACACGAGGGGGTGCAGCGAAAAAATTTTTTTTTTCCCCATTTCACATGTATGGGTGCCACCCCTAAAGAACGTAAAAACTATTTTTTTATTATTTTAAAATTGAGATCTATATGCAGAATATTTTTTAACAAAATTTCATTTACTTATGTTTATAACTGTAGAAGTTATTAAGCTGTAAAGGATTAGGACAGACGGACAGACGGATAGACGGACAGACGGACAGACGGACGGACATGACGAAACTATAAGGGTTCCTTGTAGGACTTCGGAACCCTAAAAATGAGTTTTCTACCAGCAAACCTTTGAGCGATAGAGTGAGTGAAGAAAAGAGGCAAGAAAACATCATTATTAACACGAAAAAATCGGCCAAGTGTGAGTCAGACTCACGCAGTAAGGGTTCCGTACCACCCATCGACCTGATACCCCATAGAAACTGATTTAATTTACTAGAGTGTATCAGAAGACATCAACAAACGTACGCGAAATGTGAATTTTTTCATCTCTTTCTTACGTAGGTACAGTCGACTGCATTACAGTGGTAACACTTCAATTCGAAAACCGCCCTTACTGCTTACGAAATAAAGATGCTGCTAATGTCAAAGTGTTACCACCGACGTGCGGCCGACCGTCATCATCATCATCATTTCAGTCGAAAAACGTCCACTACTGGACATGGGCCTCCCCCAAAAGGGGGGGATATGCCGTAATCGCCACGCTTGGCAGGCGGGTTGGCGATCGCAGTTGGTTGGTTAAATACTCAGAGGACGCTGCTGCCCATCCTCTGGTGAATCCCTTAGTCGCCTTTTACGACACCCATGAGAAGATATAGGGTGGTGAAATTCTTTGCGTCCGGCACCACACGGTCGACCGTACTACCTACCGCCTATATCTGCGTTTGTCCTGTTTTTAGTATTTGTTGCTAAACTACATAGTATGCACTATAATCAGACCAAGTTTGACGCTAGTATGTATTACCGATTTGAAGATAGAGCAGGTACAAAAACGTTGAAAAAAAAGACGTGTGGCACTCGGAGACTGCCGCGGTAAAGCTATTGCATAGCATTTTTTATGTAATTACAAAGAGGAGGTGCCCTAACGCCGAAACTCTAAGCAGGCATGAGTCACCAGATTGCGGGGCGAAGAGGGGGATTACGCATGCGCAGTAACGCCGATACAACCAATGCCACCTAGAGGCGATTTGCAGAACTAAAGAGACAAGCGTGATATTTCAAAAAGTCATTAAAAGTTCTGAATAGATGGCAAAACTAAAAAATATCACCGCTGTGCCGGTCGGAGTGTGGGGTGTTAGGTTATTTTAGTTACGGAATTTCTGGATTCGGTCTCCACGCTCAAGGCCCGCGATAGAAGCTATGCAATAGCTTAAAAAGCATATTTATCGAGGTTTCGTGTACGGGGTCCCCCTTTGGTATTTTTTTTTTTGTTGTTTAGTATTTGTCGTGATAGGCAGCATAGTAACTCATATTTTGTGAAAATTTCAATTGGTTATCTATTACCGTTACAAAGATACAGCCCTGTGACAGATAGACGGACGGACGGACGGACAGCGTAGCGGGAGTAATAGGGTCCCGTTTGGCACCCTTTGGGTACGGAATCCTAAAAAACAGGATGATGTGGTCTTGCAAAAGTGTCAAATAAAAATAAATCATGTTGATATGAACATAACATAACATCACGCCTGTATTTCCCCGAAGGGGTAGGCAGAGGTGTATAGTACACCCACATTTCGCCAGTTATGTTGTAAGTCCCATGTAATAGGGGGCGAGCCTATTGCCATTAACCGGGCACAAATCCAGACTCCGGGCTGCTACTGAGAATTTCCTAATGAAAAAACCCAATAACACTTTGCCTGACCCGGGAATCGAACCCAGGACCCCACGCTCAGCAGTCGCGCTTGCAACCACTAGACCAACGAGGCAGGCGATGATGTGTGGAAATTGGAATAGTCGCTGAACACCATGAGCATCGGAAAACAGGAATGCAAGCGTCACTATATGTGGCAGAAATAGGTACAGTGGTACTACAGTATAACAAAGCAATTAGTATCCAGGGTCGCCAGATATAAATGAAGTTTTCTTACGGTCAGAATTAATATCCTATCTATCCACGATTTGCCCTACTAGAGATAGAAATTTGACATAAAATGTATGGAGCTTATGTCAAATTTCTATCTCTAGTAGGACAAATCGTGGATAGATAGGATATTAATTTTAGCCGTTAGAAGATTATGAATGTTTCCGAGTGAAATATCATTTTAATAACGGACAAAGTTAAACTGTATTTATACAAAACCCTAATCACAATAAAATCACTCCTTAATAATAAATTTAACAAGCATACCGACCTAACTGTGTTTATAGGTAATAGTACTAATGTTCGTAAAAAAGACATCACTGATAGTGTTGCCCAGCTGTTATCACTAAACTGTCACAAAATAATATTATTTGCTTTCCCATACCTCAACCACTTGTCAGATAGTCAAAACGACTGTATACATATGCTAAATAAGCACATTCATTTCTTGGTAAGTCATTATAGCGACAAGTTCATGTTCTTTGACACAAACAAGTTTGTTGGTAAATTAAAACTGACTAGGAATTCCGTGTACCTACCAACTAAATTCAAACGTCAAATAACAACACTATTGGCTTATAATATAAACTCTGTCATTAGTAGCATGACAAAGTCTCCATCCACTACTTATGTTTTTAATAATAGTCATTCTAATATTAAGGTGGTTAACCAAAATAATTTAAACTAACCACAGCGACAACAGAGAAGCAGAGTCATTGTTTAATAATGTCACATCAAAACATAAATCGCTTCTCTGGCAAAATTTTAGATGTAGAATTATTTGCTGAGAGATATAATGTAGATATTCTATGCTTCACAGAAACTTTTCTGAGAGCAGATAAAATGTTATTTAACGTGGATAATTTTAAGATAGCCAGTTCGTTCCAGAGAGCGTCAGCAGAAGGTGGGGGAACCTTAATCATGGTTAGACAACACCTGAAGTGTAAGGAGCGACTAGATATTTGCAATCTCTCTGTTGAACGAGTATGTGAGCTCGCGTGTGCAGAAGTGGAGGAGCATGTGATTTTGTGTGTTTATAGCCCTCCTGACTCCAATAATCTATTTCTTTTAACAATGGAGGATGCTCTTAGAAAAATAAATGTAAATAAAAAGTTGATAGTTTGTGGGGATTTCAATATTGACATTCTGATAAATACCAAAGATAAACGTAACTTCTTGTCATTATTTAAATCATTTAACCTAAAACATATGTTCTTTGAGCCGACTAGAGTGACACCTACCACAGCTACTTGCATAGATAATATTATGACAAACTTTAAAATATTTGAAAAGAATTTAATTAGTGGCGTTCGTTCAGATCATAAGTGTCAGATTATTAAATTGAATTATAAGAAAATCATAAGTCACCAAATTATACAATGTAGGTCATTAACGAAAAATTGTCTACAAAAATTTAATAAAAATCTAGAATCCCAATTACTTACATTACAATCGCAAAATGGCAACCCTAATTATATGTATAGTAAACTATTTAATGTTATATGTAATGAGTTTGAAAAAGCATGCAAAGTAAAAAAAATTACTATAAAACCAAAAATCATGTTTAGCTCCTGGGCTACAAAGGGTATAAGACGCAGTCGAGATGTTTTGTATGGGTTATATGACAAAAAGTCTTATACACCTAATATCAATTTTCATATTTACGTTAGAAGATACTCAAAAATCTTTAAAAAGATTTGCGTGCAAGCGAAGGCTGCTTATATTAGTGATCAAATAAAGAAGTCAAATAATAAAATAAAAACGACTTGGAAAATAATAAATACTGAAACTGTAATCGTAGGCTTACAGATAGTACAATGAGCATAAAAATAGATGACAAACTAGTTTCAGATAAAAATGTAGTCTCTAACTTCTTTGAAAGATTTTTTACAAATATCCCACTCGAGACTACTAAATTTCTTCCATCGTCCCCCGTAGCAGCTGAGACACTCTTAAAGGAAAATGTTACTTTGCCTATATCTACTACAGCTTACTTTGAGTTTAGTTTTATTACTCCCATTGATATAATAAAAACATTTAAAACAATAGCCAGTAAAAAAACAGAGGACTTATGGGGATTGTCAATAAAAGCTGTCGAAGCAATAATAGTCAATATCGCGCCAATTTTAGCGACAATCTTCAATACTTGCATCGTAGATGGCATTTTTCCCGATCTAATGAAATATAGCAAAATTGTGCCCATTTTCAAATCAGGTAGCCTTGATAATGCATCTAATTATAGGCCAATATCTGTTCTACCAGCTTTAAGCAAATTTTTTGAAAAACTAATACTAAATCAAATGTTAGTATATTTTAACTTAAATGGGATACTTCATGATAAACAGTTTGGATTTACGAAGGGACGTTCAACGGGAGATCCTGGATCCACCCTAATCAAAACAGTATTGGAGGCTTGGGAGCAGGCTCAGGATGCGGTAGGAGTGTTCTGTGATCTTTCTAAGGCGTTCGACTGCGTGGATCACCGAACGCTCATTCTGAAATTAAAACACTACGGAATCCGAGGTAGATCTATTGATCTCGTAAGTTCATATTTGTCGAATCGGGAACAAAAGGTAGCTATAGGTAATGTCACTTCTGTAGGCTCACTTGTTAAAATGGGTGTACCTCAGGGATCAATTTTAGGCCCATTTCTGTTTCTTGTATATATTAATGACCTCCCATATATAATAAAAGATACAAAGACTAACATAGTCTTATTTGCTGACGACACTTCACTTATATTTAAAGTGAATAGGAAAGATAGTGACCTTGTGGAACCCAATAATACTCTTAATATTCTTTCCAATTGGTTCTCTGCTAACAATCTTCTTCTTAATGCAGGAAAAACCAAATGTATAAAATTTTCGACACCTAATGTACACCATATTGTTACTAATGTAAGACTAGATGGAAAAGTTTTGGATCTGGTTCCCTCAACTGTCTTCCTGGGTATCTCAGTAGACTCTAAACTGCAATGGGGACCTCATATAGAGGCACTTGCTGGCAAACTGAGTTCTGCTGCTTTTGCCATTAGAAAAATAAGGCAGATGACTGATGTGGCTACGGCTAGATTAGTATATTTTGCATACTTCCACAGTATTATGTCTTATGGCATCTTACTGTGGGGTTCATCTGCTGATGTAGAGACTATTTTCATATTACAAAAAAGAGCAGTCCGAGCTATTTATAATCTAGGTTGCCGTGAGTCTTTGCGTGAGTTATTCAAAGAGATAAATATTCTTACCTTACCGTCCTTGTATATTTATCAAAATATTTTGTATGTGCGTAAAAATATCTTAAATTACAATAAAAGAAGTGATACCCATAGCTTCAATACACGATATAAGCATGAGCTTGTTGTACCCGGTTTTAGACTTATAAAAACTAGTACTAAGTCGTTTATGGGAAACAGTATTAGGTTCTATAATAAACTTCCAACTTGTATTACTGAACTACCATTGATAAAATTCAAGTTAGTAACAAAACGTGTGTTAATGTCAAGAGCTTATTATGATATAAACCAATACATTGCTGATAAAAATGTCTGGAATACGATTCCCACCTGCACACTGCGACCCACTGGTTCTCCTCAACTAGGTATTTGATATCTCTTGGCATTTGACATGTAATTATTTCCTATTGGATCATTTATAATTGTTAATTTTATTCCTATTGGACCATTAGTTTTATTTTCTATCTTTTACTTTTGACATTGGATCTATTTTTATTATTTCCTTTGACATTTTGTTTTTTTTTTGACACATTTTATTTTTTGTATCGATCTGTTGGTAATTTTTCTACCAAGTCTTGTTATTTTGACATTTTTTCAGTTATTATTAACTGTTTATTATTAAATTTATTTACACTTTATTAACTTTACTGTTTCGGAATTATACAATTTATTTACACTTTTTTTCTAATATTGCATTTCTGACATAGAACTGCAACGTATATGAACTGCTTACAATTTTTAATAGGTGATTAAAATGTAAAATGTAAGTATCATGTGGCCATTAATGTTTTTTACAGTAATTCTATATATTCCTGCCTATTTGTTGTCTAGCAGTATGAGTCTGTCATGCTCACTTAAATGTCATGCTGATGGTGGCGTTAGTGTCGGGTCGTTAAGTTCCCTTCAATATGGTTGAGTTAAGCGATGGCTGATGCTCGCGTCATGCTCGTGAACGGGTGCCGTCTGTCGGGACAGGTCAGCTTCTACATACTATGGCAACTCTTCTTACGTTTATTTCTAAAGGCAATATACTCACTTTTAAACTCTTGTTTATTTCTGACATTAACCTACATTATACTCACATTATTTGAATAAATTTGATGTAATAAACAATAACCTATTTTAAAAAGAGTTTATTCATGGAGTTTCTTGCCGGTTCTTCTCCATAGGACCCACAATTTGGAACCGTGCAACTAGAGCCTGACCTTTCAAAAGTGCCTGTAATTAGGTTTATTTGAAATAAAAAACATTGAAATTGAAAATTGAAATTGAAATAATCAAACCGTTCTGTAATCATTTCCAGAGAAATCTTCTACAACATGTTATTGAAATAACTGAAAACCTCTTAAGGGGTCATTATACTCATCAGTAAGAACGACTTTTACTATGGGACCAATCCTGAAATCAGCTGATCCCTACATTTGTTTACATAAATCGATTTTTTTTTGGCGATTTCATGGTTGGTCCCATTGTAAAAGTTGTTCATACTGATGAGTACAATGACCCTTTAAGAGGTTTTCAGTTATTTCAATAACACGTTGTATATTTGGCAATGCGTCCTGCCTGTCATGACTTACGGTGCTGAGACGTGGACACTGACAGTTGGGCTAGTTCACAAGTTCAAAGTCGCTCAGCGAGGTATGGAGCGGGCTATGCTTGGAGTTTCTTTGCAGGATAAAATTCGTAACGAGATTATCCGGAAAAGAACCGGAGTGATCAGTAAGCTGAAGTGGCAGTGGGCTGGCTGTGTCTGTTGAAGGACCGATAGCCGTTGGAGCAGACGAGTCCTTGAGTGGAGACCGCGAATCGGCAAACGCAGCATAGGGCGCCCCCCGCCAGTTGGACCGAGGACCTGAAGAACATGGCTGGGGGGCTAGACTGTACTTCTTTGGACGAGCTGTTTCACGAGTTTCAAGCTTACTACGAAATGTGAAGTACTCACTTGGCTTTAGCGTGTGTGAGTATGTGTGACTTGAGGTTGGTGCTCTGTGCGAACTTCTTGTTGCAGCCGTCGAACGGACACACGTACGGACGGTCGCCCGTGTGGATACGTACGTGCGTCCTGCCAGGGGGGGGAAACAGATCACTTAGTATACGATCTATGTATAATTAATCTGTGATCCGAGTAGGTAGATTGAATTGGGGTCATTGATCCGAAACGTATACACGCTGAAATTTGAGTCGCTTCATCATCATTATGAACAACTTTTACTATGGGACCAACCCTGAAATCGCGGAAAAGAAATGAGGTGGTCCCTACATTTTATCGATTTAAGTGAACACAAATTTAGAGACCAACTGATTTTTTTTTCGCGATTTCAGATTTGGTCCCATAGTAAAAGTTGTTCACAATGATGAGAACAATGACCCCTTTTCGGGAAATAAGCGACTCAAATTTCAGCATGTATATTAATATGGACATTCCTCCGGAATTTCGGAATTGGTTGATTATTTACTCAGTCAATGAATATTTGGAAGATAAACATTTAATATAGTAATATAAATTTATTGTGAACACTAACATTTGCATGTCATTATGTTATGACAAAATATGCTGAACTACCTACTAAATATATTTGTAACACCTACTGTAACTATATTTAAAAGCAAATAAATATTTGAATTTGAATTAAAAAAAAAAAACCGGAACTTAGTTAGGAATTGTATTAAATTGTATGAAATTTAAATGCAACAATTTATAAAAAGTTGTGGCCATAAAAAAGCTAAACAAAAATGCTTCGATCGGAATTTGATTGTTTTTATTATTCAACAGATAAATAATAAATTAATTTAGTTTTGATACCTTCCTTTAAATTTTGAATTGAGTATTAATAATATCACTACCAACATTAACAATATGTAATTGAATCCAGAAATACCGGAATTACTTTCCGGAAAAATGGCTTATCCACGTTATTCTTTCTGTGTGCATTTATGATACAAGTACCAAAAATCAATCTAGCTACTCCGATCACTGATAATTATTGAACTATAAATGCTGAAATTGTAATGGCTTCTTTTCCGAAAAGGGGTCATTGTACTCATCATTATGAACAACTTTTAAAATGGGACCAATCCTGAAATCGCGAGCAAAAATCAGGTGGTCCCTACATTTTATCGATTTAAGTGAACACAAATGTAGTGACAAACTGTTTTATTTTCGCGATTTCATGGTTGGTCCCATAGTAAAAGTTGTTCATAATGATGAGTACAATGACCCCTTTAAGAGGTTTTCAGTTATTTCAATAACATGTTGTAGACGGTACTATACTAACCTTAAGTTAAAATCTAAGGAAAACCTCTTCCCGCACCCCTCAAAGGTGCACTGGAAGGGTTTCTCGCCCGTGTGGACTAGCTGGTGACGTTTTAACTTTGAACTCTCTACGAACGCCTTACCTGGAAACATAGTTAACACACAATTTAAAACAATCCTACTTAGTAGTAGAACAGATGTTTTGTTTTCGCCATTTCAGGGTTGCTCCCACAGTAAAAGTTGGTCGTTATGACGAGTACATACACACCTTAAGACGCTGACAACAGCCAAATTCCCCAAATAGGCTTCTTTTAAAAACATTTTTTGCTGTATCTATTCAGTTTGTGGCAGTGAAAAAAATACATGTTATTTTTGATCGTATTTTCTGAAACTGTATTGTGCCCAAAACACGTTTTCTTGAAGTTTTCTCGATATAAAAGGCTTTAAAGCAAACAATCTCTATTATTTACTAAATAATTAAGAAAACATTTGAGAAAGACAATAATCTAAACATTTGTTGTTTCTGTTTTTCAAATAAGCTTTTAGTTTTTTATTTAAAAAAAATATTGTTAATTTTCATACAAGTTGAGCGGCGTATCCGACGTCCGTCGGCTCGTTGCCTCTCTTTCAGTTCTGTACGAAACGACAGTGACCGCAGAGGTCTGATTTTTTAGGTGTTGTCAGCCTCTTAAGAAGCTCCCTACAGCTCAGTGGCGCCCCCATCAGTAAAAACGGTTCTACTAAACCTCTTAAGGGGTCATTGTTCCGTGTGGTGCCGGACGTAAAGAATAGCACCACCCTAAATCTTCTCATCAACTCAGCCTATCGCAGTCCACTGCTGGACATAGGCCTCTCCCAAGTTGCAAGTCGGTCCACCTGGCAGGGGGGCGCTGGGTTTGCCGATTCGCGGTCTCCACTCAAGGACTCGTCTGCTCCAGCGGCCATCGGTCCTTCGACAGACATGGCCAGCCCACTGCCACTTCAGCTTACTGATCCTACAAGCTATGTCGGTCACTCCGGTTCTTCTCCAAATAATCTCGTTTCGGATTTTATCCTTCAAAGAAACTCCAAGCATAGCTCGCTCCATAGCTCGCTGAGCGACTTTGAACTTGTGGACTAGCCCAACTGTCAGTGTCCACGTCTCGGCACCGTAAGTCATGACAGGCAGGACGCACTGGTTATATCTTCTCATGGGTGTCGTAAAAGGCGACTAAGGGATTCACCAGAGGATGGGCAGCAGCGTTCTCTGAGTATTTAACCAACCAACTGCGATCGCCAACCCGCCTGCCAAGCGTGGCGATTATGGCATATTTACCCCCTTTGGGAGAGGCCTTTATCCAGCAGTGGACGTTTTTCGGCTGATATGATGATGATGAACGTGCGATCTTAGGTATTTTAGGATTTTTAGGTACGGTCGACCGCACGTCGGTGGTAACACTTTGACATTAGCAGCATCTTTATTTCGTAAGCAGTAAGGGCGGTTTTCGAATTGACGTATTACCACTGTCATGCAGGTGACTGTACCTACGGCTTCCCTTCTGAAAATATTCACCCTTCGCCACTGAAAGGTAGGTACTATAGTTTAATCAGAAACTATGAACGCTGTAAAATACAGTTCGCTGTAGTTATAGATCAGCCATTCCCAAAGTGGGCGATAACGCCCCCCTGTGGGCGCTACAAGCCTAAAGAGGGGCGGTAAAGACCCAGAATAAAAAATGGGGGCGTTGTGTAAAAGCTTGGGGGGCGATTTGTAATTTCATCTAGCTAGGAGGACTCTTAGACACCGACTGAACTCTCGACTTTCGAGTAGAAAAAATAAGTTTGGAAACCACTGGACAAAATTTTTTTGGTGGTTCAGTATGAGCAATAGAATACATTTCCATTAATTGTTCAATACTTTATTTTTTATTTATTTTATCAGACTTAAAATCAGCAAAATATGGACACAATCTGTTCGTAACATAGACCAGTAAGCCTCAAGACGCCACATGAACGAAGTTTTGCATGAGAACACAATCGTAAAATGTTGGCGGGGACCGGGGGGCGGACGCCGCGTTATAATTGGTCGGCTCAAATGTTCGGTGGTATGATTGGTGCCGCTCGCTCACGGAGTGACGTCCCGATTGGTGGCTGGGCGTAAGATACGCAGTGCTACTGCATATGATTTGTGACCGGGGGTATCCGGCTACAAGGCGTCTAGAGGCTTACTGGTCTGTGGTTCGTAATAACATCAATGAAAGCGCGCAACGGCTAGCTCACGCGGCCGTCCGGGAGGGGGTTGTACCCCCGATGCAAACCCGCAGCCGCATTTAATGGGAATGTGTTCTATTAGTCATACTGAACCACCAAAAAATATTTGCGCACTAGTAAATTTTTTTTCCAGTAGATTTGCCAATTTTTTTCGTTTTTAAGCTATTGCATAGCTTCTATCGCGGGCCTTGAGCGTGGAGACCGAATCCAGAAATTCCGTAACGAAAATAACCTAACACCCCCCACTCCGACCGGCACAGCGGTGATACTTTTTAGTTTTGCCATCTATCGATGAATAGCAGAACTTTTAATGACTTTTTGAAATATCACGCTTGTCTCTTTAGTTCTGCAAATCGCCTCTAGGTGGCATTGGTTGTATCGGCGTTATTAATAGGTGATAAAAAATGCTATGCAATAGCTTTACCGCGGCAGTCTCCGAGTGCCACACGTCTTTTCATTTTTTTCTCGCTATCTGTGTTTGAGTGTTGTGGCGCAACTTGGGAGAGGCCTATGTCCAGCAGTGGACAGCTTTAGGCTGAGTTGATTGATGATACTCACCGCACTCGGCACACACATGTACTCGAGGTCCGTGCGTGTGTAAGTGTTTCCTCATGGCGGAGTTATCTCTGAACATCTTGGTGCAGCCTTTGTGTGGACATGCTGGAATTACACAACAACAATAATTTTAATGAGAGAGCTTTGATAGCCCAGCGGTCGAGCGCTTGCCTTCCATGCAGGATGGTGAGAGTTCGAACCCGCCCCCACACCGCTAACTTTTCGAATTCATGTGTGGATCAGAATTTGATTATAGAAGGGGTAGGCAGAGGTGTAATAGTACACCCACATTTCGCCAGTTATGTTATAAGTCCCATGTAATAGGGGGCGAGCCTATTGCCACTAACCGGGGACAAATCCAGACTCCGGGCTGCTACTGAGAATTTCCTAATGAAAAAACCCAATAACACTTTGCCCGACCCAGGAATCGAACCCAGGACCCCATGCTCAGCAGTCGCGCGCGAATTTGATTATTCGCTTGCTTTAACGGTGAAGGAAAACATCATGTGGAAACCTGCACACCCGAGTGCTCCATACAGTTCTCGATGGTGTGTGTAGTCTGCCAACCCGCACTAGGCCAGCGTGGTGGACTAAGGCCTTAACCTTCTCATTCTGAGAAGAGGCCCGTGCCCAGCAGTGTGACAGTAATGGGCTGATGATGATGAATATCTTTAATAATATCATAGATTTTCGCGGTCACTATAATCCGTGAGGCTATTGAAATATAAAAACACCCTAATTTTTTACAACAATATTTTTTTCTCCCACTTGCTCGGAAATTGGTTCATTATTAAAAAAAAAAAATACAACAATCGGCTCTTTTCCGTACGCAACGAAATAACAGGCCGGTAATATCCAACAGGACAATAATAGAAATTGCTGCACTTTTTATTTTTTAAATTATGCTACCGAGGGTTTTAAGTACAAACTTACATAAATTAGGTGTTTTTAGGTACAAAATATTTATCATTATACAGGCTGAATGCGCATTTTTTTTCAAAACTTTGAAAATAGAACAAGATCCGCGCGCGGGCAAATTGGTGTGAATGAAAATGAGATATTGTTGAATTAATTTGTTGTGTTCCTCGCAAATGAGAGAAAAGTACTGTACAAGTCTTGGCCGAAATAGCAATTAACGGCCTCGTTTAGTTAAAAAGGACTCGGCTTGCGCCTCCTTTCAAAATCACTTGGGAAGTACTCGGCTTCGCCTCGTACTTCCAATATTACTCGGCCGTAAATTGCTTCATTTCAGGCCTCGACAGTAATGTACTATTAATCACCAGAAAAAAAATAGGCTAGTCTCTGCACATCATTATGAACAACTTTTTTTATAAAAAAAATATATATCAGCTGATCACAGATAAAGATAAAGATATTTTATTTTGCAAATATGGGTACATGGTACATAACATGGTGGTAAACATAATAAACAAAGTTCAACCATATTTCACCAGTTGGCATGCAAAAAAAAAAAAAAAAACAAGTTATATGTGAGCACGACATGAACATTCATTTCAAATATTATTAGGTATACTATATAAATCATTATTAAAAGACATTATGGTGTAATAAAAAGCAAAACAAAAAATGCCAAGTCAGTAAATTAAATTAAAATCAATAAATCAGAAGTCAAATAAATATATTTATAATTTCATTTTAGTAGTTTACAAAGTCTTTTTCGTTCAAAAAATCATTAATTTTGTAATATGCTCTAGTTGCTAAAAAGTTTCGTAACCTTTTTTTAAATAGCGTTGTGTTAAAGTCCTTCCAACTCTTAGGTATTTTATTATAAATTACCGGCGCCATACAGCAGACAGCAGACACAGCTGACATTTGTGTTCACATACATCAATATAACGTAGGGATTAGCTGATATTTTTTTCACGATTTCAGGGTTGGTCCCATAGTAAAAGTTGTTCATAATGTTCAGCAGAGGCTACCCTTAATTTTTTTCTGACGAAAGTAACCGACATAGAAGAATTGCCAAACTTAAGTGGCAGTGGGCGGGGCACATTGCTCGCAGAACGGATGGCCGATGGGGCAGTAAAGTTCTGGAGTGGGGACCGCGTACTGGAAGGCGCAGCGTGGGTAGGCCCCCCACAAGGTGGACCGACGACCTGGTGAAGGTCGCGGGAATCCGCTGGATGCGGAAGGCACAGGACCGGTCGTTGTGGCGATGCTTGGGGGAGGCCTATGTCCAGCAGTGGACGTCTTTCGGCTGAAATGATGATGACGATTCGTCGTGATAGGGGTCAATCATAGTCACATATATTCTGCGAACATTTCAACTGGGTACCTATTACCATTCAAAAGATGTGACAGACAGACAGACAGACGGACGGACGGACAGCGTAGCGAGAGTAATAGGGTCCCGTTTGGCACCCTTTGGGTCACTTAAATGTCATGCTGATGGTAGCGTTAGTGTCGAGTCGTTAAGTTCCCTTCAATATGGTAGAATTAAGCGATGGCTGATGCTCGTGAACGGGTGCCGTCTGTCGGGACAGGTCAGCTCCTACATACTATGGCAACTCTTTTTATGTTTATTTCTAGAAGCAAAATTCTCACTTTTAAACTCTTGTTCATTTCCGACATTACCCTACATTACACTCACATTAATTGAATAAATTTGATGTAATAAACAATAACCTATTTTAAAAAGAGTTTATCCATGGAGTTTCTGGCCGGTTCTTCTCCATAGGACACACAATTTGGAACTAGAGTCTTACCTTTTAAAAGTGCTGTAATTAGGTTTATTTGACGACCTCTGTGGTCTAGTGGCTCGAGTGTCGGACTGCTGATAACGAGGTCGTGGGTTCGATTCCCACAGGACACAAATATTTGTGTGATGAACATAAGTGTTTGTGTTGGTCTGGGTGTTGCTTATGTATTATAAGTATCGATCAATAATTTTATCGATGATTATAAGAATGTATTTACAAGAAAAAGTAAAGTATTATATCCATTGTTTAGTACCCATAGCATAAGCTCTGCTTAGTTTGGGACTAGATAGTGCTGTGTAAAAATGTCCCAAAGGTATTTATTTATTAATTATTATTATTTAAATATAAAACATTTTATTTTGATTTTTTTTGGGTGCAGAACCAAAGAATATCTAAGAGTACTAACGTACAGAACGGCCACTCACCTCCCCCCGCCAATTTAAGATACCTCGCCCGCGCCCCGCACGCACCCGCAGTCTGACGGCAATTGGACTGCAATATTGCAATGGATATCAATCGCCAGTCGCTATACAAGCACGCCATCTCTGAGAACTACTGAGAAGCGAGTCGGCACTACGAGCGGCGAACATCCCTAACCTACACGCGTGTGCGTTCGTATACAGACGTAACCTTGTGTATGTAGGTGGTGCTAAGGTTTATATTGTATTGAGTGTCCGAGGTATGGCAGAACTCAAAAAAATAGTATTCTTACCTATAGTTCTATCTGATGACTCTGGCATAGGTTTCTTTAGTCTTATTTTGTGTCCGGGCCGCGCGAACTCTGCCAACTGTTTGGGATCTGATAAATCTAAACCTGAAATTATTGATAACGCAATTATTAGTTATCTGAAGTATAATAGTACATTATGATACAAGTGAGCTAAGTTGACTATCATACTCGAGGCTGGATTGCAGCCCGAGCCGAAGGCGAGGGCGTAATGGAGCCGAGAGTATAATAGTCAATGCTCACGCGTGTCATACGACGTTTTTCAACACACTTGCGAGTAAAAAAAAAAACACACATTTTAGATAAATATTGAATTTGTGAAAAATGGCACACGGATTATTATAATCGCACCACAAACTACTTAGAGATACTCGGTGACATACAGCTATGCGCGCGCAGGTGGTCGAAGGAAACCGCCAAACAGCCTGTTATTAAAAATAATTATTTTTTACTTTTTATTTATGACACAAATTAATGTTAATTTGTTGACAAAAATAAATAATTTGATGAAATGAAATATTTATTTATCATAAAACAGTTAATTTATTCCCAAAAATGTTTAATTTTGTTTAGGCATAAAAACTCTTTGCTGCGATTTAATTCAATTCAATTCAATATATTTATTTGCTAGAATATGGTACATAAATAGGTGTTACAAAAATGTTGTGTTCTAACATATCTAGTTCTAACCATGGTATAATAAGATGTTTCACCAGGTATTCTCTTCCCGCAATGACAGCGCGATGCCTCCAAGCTACGTCACGATCAGTGTTGCCATTGATTGATATCTTCAATATACTTAAGGAGATTTTTGTTCATAATGAATATAAAATAAATTCCTAACTAGCCTAACTATTTGTTATCTCGTGTTATTCATCTAATTAATTAATAAAGGAAACTGTATTAAATTACTAGTTAAAAAGTGATTCTTTATAGAAGAAAGTAAATGAAAAAATGCATTTTGCTCGGGTAATTTATTTTCACAAAGTGGCAGCACATCAAACTGACAAGTTTCACGCTTACAGCCCGCTATTGGCTCCACGGCCGATGACGTAGTACGGAGGCAATCACGTGACCTAGCTGTCACGGGAAGAGACTACCTGGTGTTATTGTACCATGGTTCTAACGTACTGTCACATATGACGTGCAAACATACTTGGGGTGCATAATGGAAGTTTTAAAAATAGCTAAAAATAACAAAATATCAACATTAGGTACATAATTAGGCTAACATAATTATATTGGTATTGCATCTATATTGTAAATATTAACGAATATTAAAAATAAATTGTAAAGTAAAAAGCACTAGTGCTATAATATAATGTAAAAAGCACGCGTGCTTTATAAGCTACATTATGAATCTAAAAGCGGTGCAATAAGAGCCACTTTACGAGCAAGTGTGTTGAAAATAATAATACAAGAAGTTGATCTGTAACCGTTTCATATTTCTAAAGCAAATGATAAATAATGTGCTTACCCACAGTTTCTGAAAGGCTGTATAACGCAAAAAATTACTAATCAGCCGTCAAATCTCAGGACAAGCGATGTGATTGGTTGTTAACGTATTTGCCGGCGAATCACAGGAGCTGACATTAGATTTGACAACAGATCAAATTGATCAGCCTTCCAGAAACTGGGGGATAGTCATCTAAAATGTTGAAGACGAATGTTGACGACGTCTGTAGTCTGGTGGTTTGAGTGTCGGACTGCTGATCACGAGGTCGTGTGTTCGATTCCCACAGGACACAAATATGTGTGATGAACATAAGTGTTTGTGCTGGTCTGGGTGTTTCTTATGTATTATAAGTACGTATTTACAAAAAAAAGTAATAACTTGACATCTCTGTACAATGTCTGTTTAGCACGAAAAGGACAGAAAATGCTCCCAACAAAAACTTAAAAAGCGCGTGTCTCTTTAATTTATTCATGATTTTTATTATTATTTTCACAAATGTCGGTTTTGTACTTTCTTTTAAATAAAATCATGGTATAATAAGATGTTTCACCAGGTATTCTCTTCCCGCGATGACAGCGCGATGCCTCCAAGCTACGTCACGATCAGTGCTGCCATTGATTGATATCTTCAATATATTTAAGGAGATTTTTGTTCATAATGAATATAAAATAAATTCCTAACTAGCCTAACTATTTGTTATCTTGTGTTATTCATCTAATTATTTATTAAAGGAAACTGTATAAAATTACTAGTTCAACAGTGATTCTTTATAGAAGCAAGTAAATAAAAAAATGCATTTTGCTCGGGTAATTTATTTTCACAAAGTGGCAGCACATCAAACTGACAAGTGTCACGCTAACAGCCCGCTATTGGCTCCACGGCCGATGACGTAGTACGGAGGCAATCACGTGACCTAGCTGTCACGGGAAGAGAGTACCTGGTGAATCATCTTATTATACCATTAATAAAATAACATTTTTAACCGACTTCAAAAAAGGAGGAGGTTATGTATTCGGCCGATTGCTCCGAGATTTCTGGGCCGATTTGCGTGGTTGTTTTTTTATTTGGTAGAGGAAGTCCGCGCGGTGGTCCAATATAAATTTTATTGACTTAGGTCGAGTAGTTTTTTAACCAGCTTCAATAAATCAGTTTAATTTAGCTTCGCTTACCTAGATGATCTACTAATAGTTTCGTTTTTCTGTGAATTATCAACTAAAAAGTATGAAATAAAAACTTTTTATGTATTTCAAAATCTTAACATAAACCAAAATTTTGAAGGCGGTGCGTGTTTTTCATATATGTTCGCATAAACTGTTTTTTTTTACTATAGATAAGCGCTCGACAGTACATTATATTTACATGACGCAAAGGGATAGTCACGCGCCGTCTTCAAAATTTTGGTTTATGTTAAGATTTTGAAATACATACAAGGATTATTTTTTACTTTTTAGTTAAGGTTTTTGAAGGCGGTTTTATTTTTTGTTAAAAAGTTTTTATTGGTATTTTTTAACAACAGTCAACTACCGAATTATAAATAATTAAATTGAGAATTATCTTCACAAAAAATACTGTAGTATTACTGACCTGGCATGGATTCACTTCCTAGGATATTTTTCTTGCCTGTCATGTACTCTGTGTAGTCAGGATCTGGCTCGGGGTTGGAGCCGTCATCTGTAAACAAAGAATAGTACATTAAGATCATTATGTATTTGAAATTTGTATTTTTGTACGGAAAAATATACATTTATTTGAGTTGCACAATGATGTTGTATCCAGAGCCAGTCGCAATACTTATATGCTTTATACACCTAAACAAACAATCCAACTTTATTCCAATAATGTATTCTGTATGTCAATCCGTATCTATAACAAACTACCCAATGTTTTTAAAACTCTTAATTTTAGAACTTTTAAGTGTAAACTATTTAAATTTCTTTTGAATAAGTGCTATTACTCAACCAAGGAATTTCTGGATGAAATTTTTTACTTCGATTTCATCTTAAACTTCTGACATTGTTATCTGTTTCGTTGACTTGACTAAGGGCCGGTATTTCAATAGTCTGATAACTTTTAACTGAGGAATAAATGTGACGTTTTGACTTTGACTATGGAACTATTGGACTTGACATAAACGAAAAAAAACCGTGTCGATTTTTGAAATGTCCGAGACATATTATGGCCACCTAGTAGTCTTGTTCTTTACAAAAATATAATTGTAGTACTTATCGATAGAGTTGTTTCAGATAAATTGTGATGATTCCTGGGTTAAAATGGATAATAAACGTTTTAATTCGTAGATTTTGTGGTTTTATTAACCACAACAACACGAGACAAAAAATGGCGGATTTTCAAATAATCGCCACGCTCAGTAATTCATTTAAGAAATGTCACGGAAAACTGACGTATGAAAGTAGTGTCGTATCTTTCCTTCACATGTGGTTGTACGTATGTTAAAGAGAGAAGACTATAAATATCTTATCTGTAAAATTGCATAGACAATAATGTCGCTTCCATAGATTCCATTTTCAAAGCGTTTTGACAGATTTTCTATACTACAACTGTCAAAATGTCAAACTTATTCCTCAGTGAAAAGTTAACTGGCTATTGAAAGACCGACCCTTAATTTACTATTTAATAATTCTATGTTTATATTTTAATAATCTAAATATTTGACATTCCTTGAACGATTAGATTTATTGTTTTATCTTGTACGTCTGCAATTGAAGTAAAATGTTTGTACGCCGGAAACGGCAGAATGTTATGCACATATTATACTTATAACACCATTGATACAATATTCTGACAAATAAATGAATTGAATTGAAGAATAAGAAAGACAAGACCGTTAAGACCGCCTTTGTACCCTGTTGTGCATAAAGAATTAAATAAATAAATAAATAAATAAGATACACCCTCCGTTTACGACGGGGGTTGAAAAGAATCTAGTGGGGTGAACTCACCATCATCCTCTCCGGTAGCCCACATGGTGACTGAGAACTCTCCCTCCATGGTTTTGATCTGTACTTGCTTCTGTTCCCAGCGTCGAGCAGGGCCCCGGCCTCCTACACCGTCCATTAAGCCGACAGGTACTTCTCCTGGAAAAGACAGTGATAATGTAACAATATCAGCCTATATTTGAACCACTTCAGGGCAAAATTGGTCCGTGTTGTGCAGATATGTTCCAGCCCACTCATATTTGCTATATTGTTCCAAGAGGCTTGGGATCACTTCTGCTTTAATTTTTCAGTTTTTTTTGTAGTTGTGGCATAATGTAATGAATTCTACAACAATATGTTATAGTCCCATGTAATAGGGGGCGAGCCTATTGCCATTGACCGGGCACAAATCCAGACTCCGGGCTGCTACTGAGAATTGCCTAATCAAAAAAACCCAATAACACTTTGCCCGACCCGGGAATCGAACCCAGGACCCCACGCTCAGCAGTCGCGCTTGCAACCACTAGACCAACGAGGCAGTACATAAGTTTAGTATGAATTCTAATAGTGAGTTAACTCGGCCGCCAGACAGCAACGATGGGCTGCGGTATGAAGGAGAGCGGAGGCCCCCCCTGCCCGCGACGCCTGCGGTAGTCTGGCTCGACATCGCGGTACTTATATTCCAAAACCCATAAGGAATATACGTGACTTAAGACTGTTTAAAAACCGGCCAAGAGCATGTCGGGCCATGCTCAGTATTATAGGGTTCCTTAAGTAGATGTTACAAACAAATCAAATCGAATATTAATCACGGCTATTTTAGTTTTTGCAATAGACGGCAGCATTGGCGACTCAGAGAGTGATGTCAGTAGCCGCTAGATGGCGCTATACAGTGCCAAATGTAATACACGGCAGTTTGACGGCAGCATTGGCGACCCAGAGAGTGTTGTACGACGCCGCTAGATGGCGCCAAATTTAAGAAGTGTGTCGTCAACATAACACAAAGTTACTTTTTGTGATTTTTTCAAATAGAAAGTAGCTAAAGGAGCATTATTTGCTATGATAATTTTTCTCTAAGGTCAATGACCTTTGAACTAGGACGTTTTAAGTATTTTTCAGTTTTCTGTCTATAACTCAAAAAATTATAATCACATTATACTCGAAATAATTTTAAAAGAGGGTTTTCACAAAGGTCTATCAATGTGGAAGATTATAAGTTTCTACGTTGCATAGTTTAGAAATGGCAGGGGGGGGACACATTGCAAGCCACTTTGGCGGGCTATATTTCGCAGATGGTACACCTGATAAAAAAGTGGTGTATCAAACATTACCTTCATTTTAGTAGACCTATTCAATGATACCCCACACGAGGGGATGCAGCGAAAAAATTTTTTTTTCCCCATTTCACATATATGGGCGCCACCCCTAAAGAACCTAAAAACTATTTTTTTATTCTTTTAAAATTGAGATCTATATGCAGACTATTTTTTAACAAAATTTCATTTACTTATGTTTATAACTGTAGAAGTTATTAAGCTGTAAAGGATTAGGACAGACGGACAGACGGACGGACATGACGAAACTATAAGGGTTCCTTGTAGGACTTCGGAACCCTAAAAAGGAGTTAAAATTGTTTTAATGAGTAAAACTTACTATTCAATCAATGAATTCCTATCTGATTATAATATTTAAATATTAGAGATTTGCATTTGTATTTACTACCGGTACCTAATTAATAATCTAATAAATTAATAATGAAATGAATATTTTGAATGCAGCTAATTCCTGTAAATTTATTATTTTAAAACATGTGTAAATTTAAATCTTAAATAATAATTATATAAATAAAGTGAATTAATGTAATTCATTCTAATTGTTTAATAATGTTGTGTAATATGCTTAATTAAGTACTAATATTTGTATGCCACCTGTGGCAGCACACAGAGAGACTACCTATAATGTACTAACACCAAAATTACCTGTGTACACAAATAAACATTTTGATTGATTGATTGACTTCCGTTTAGGTGTCATGTACAGTCAACAAATCGGAATCATGACCCACTCAGCCGATAATTCGTATCAATCAATCAACTCAGCCTATCGCAGTCCACTGCTGGACATAGGCCTCTCCCAAGTTGCGCCACAACGCTCGGTCCTCTGCCTTCCGCATCCAGTCCCCCTCAGCCACGTTCTTTAGGTCGTCGGTCCACCTGGCAGGGGGGCGCCCTACGCTGCGTTTGCCGATACGCGGTCTCCACTCAAGGACTCGTCTGCTCCAACGGCCATCGGTCCTTCGACAGACATGGCCAGCCCACTGCCACTGATAATTCATATGAAATTGTCAAAACAGTAAAATTTCCTTCTTATTAGCATCGTCCTGCACTAAGGACATTTTGAATATTAAGGAAACTGCATTAATATGGGTCAGAGGTCTATGCAATTTTGAGCTTTGTTATTATATGCAATGGATTAATAATTGGATAAAAAGTTACGTTTTTGAATCAGCTAGAATTATGTTTTGAATTTCGAATTAACTGTCGTTCCGCATAGTTTACCTATAAAAAACAACTAAACATTTATTTTTTTCAAAAACCTTTGCGAACTCTTTCAATTCCAGAAGAATATCAATCAAATTAAAAGAAACTAACTGTCACTGCACAATAAAATTGATAACAAGTTTGTTGTTTGTTTGAAATGTCTTTAAGCGAAACTCGACCTAATTGTATTAGAATGTTTGTAGAAAATTAAGCTTATGGTGGGTCATGATTCCGTTTGGTTGAGTGTACATACAAGAAATCACTACCACATGTTCGATTTTTAATTGAATTAAATCTAAGGATGTTAATTAATTATATCATTAGGTTCAATAAAAGACAATTAAAAACATCTAATGACTTTCCCACTGACAGTTTACTGATCCTACAAGCTATGTCGGTCACTCGGTTCTTCTCCGGACAACTTCGTTACGGATTTTATCCTTCAAAGAAACTCCAAGCATAGCTCGCTCCATATCTCGCTGAGCGACTTTGAATTTGTGGACTAGCCCAACTGTCAGTGTCCACGTCTCAGTACCGTAAGTCATGACAGGCAGGACGCACTGGTTGAAGACTTTCGTCTTCAAACTTTGCGGTATAGGCGACGAGAGGACTCGGCGCAGTTTGCCAAATACTCATATAAACCTATAGAGCGGCTCTTCCCTACGGCTTCTTGCACATTTTCGGAGAGCGTTAAATTAGTCAGAGTCGTAAGCTCCTTCAAAAGTGACTCACCAGCCTCCCCGGAACCCAAACACGTCAGCTCTTTTGAGTGTGGCGGAGTCAGGCCGTCGAGGCCGCCGGCGGAGCCGCTCTGGAAGGAGCCTATGGTGGCTCTGACCAATTGGCGAGCTGTAACAGTTAGTATGTTGTCGTCAGGGGGGTTAGGGAAGGAGAGGTCATCCACTGGGGCTGGGAGCTTACTCTCTGGAGCTGTAAGGCTTATATTCAGAGAAAAATCTAAGCGTGAACTCATGCTTCCAACCGACAAAATGCAAAAAAAAACCATTAGATTCGTCTCTGAATGTAAACGTAAAGCCGCGTCTCCTGTGACTATATTTTTGTTATTTCTAACATCTAACATGTTTTCCTAACAAAACGAGGGGCGTGGTCTAGCTGTTTAGCGACATTTGATTGGCCTAAGCAAAATATTTACATGTTTTGTCAGATTTTGGTCGCAGGAGACACGGCTTAAGTGTCTCTGGAGAGTAAAGGCCCGTACAAACCAAAAGCAGGTCCGTAGCAACGCGGCAGAAAGGCACTAAAAGGCAGGCAGTTTTAAAGCATTTTGACGGCGGACCTGCCAAAGAACTGCTTTCAGTATGACATGTTGTGTCGGTTGTCAAACAATACATCTGCCTTTACGATGGAAGAACATACGTACTACAAGTAGGTTCTTTCGTCGTAGATTTTGTTTGGCAATTTTTTTGTACTTATATGTAAAATCTTGTAGAGGAAGGTGAGTAAAGGCTCTCAGGTCTGTTGTCGGGGGTAGTGCGTGCGGTGGGGGGGGACGGACGAGCACACTCTGTTTTACCCTCGCAACTATGCTTCGTATGTTCGTTGTTCAACTCAGCCTATCGCAGTCCACTGCTGGACATAGGCCTCTCCCAAGTTGCGCCACAACACTCGGTCCTCTGCCTTCCGCATCCAGTCCCCCCCAGCCACGTTTTTCAGGTCGTCGGTTACCTGGCGGGGGGGCGCCCTACGCTGCGTTTGCCGATTCGCGGTCTCCACTCACTCGGATTCCCGCGACTTTCACCAGGTCGTCGGTCCACCTTGTGGGGGGCCTACCCACGCTGCGCCTTTCAGTACGCGGTCGCCACTCCAGAACTTTACTGCCCTATCAGCCATCTGTTCTGCGAGCAATGTGCCCCGCCCACTGCCACTTAAGTTTGGCAATTATTTGGGCTATGTCGGTTACTTTCGTGCTCCTGCGAATCTCCTCATTTCTGATTCGATCACGCAGGGACACTCCATTGACCTTTGAGTGGCATTCTTATCAGGCCCATTGTGAGCGACCACGTTTCAGTGCCGTAAGTAATTACTGGCAACACACACTGGTCAAAGACTTTGGTCTTGAGACACTGCGGTATTTTGGACGAGAAGATATTGCGTATTGCGTAATTTTTTTTATTTATTTTTAGAAATATTTGTAAAGACGCTTGTCATCTTAGTCTACCTGCGACCACGAAATGCTGCAAAGCTTTCGAAACGTCAGGGAAACCAATTTAAATAATATACGCGATTTAATCCGGTTAAACTTTGTTTTATTATAATGTGTAGTGATCGCGAAAACCTAAGAAGTTATTAGATATTGCGTAGCTTCCCGACCGCTTGAACCGATCGCAATATACCTTTAAATATCATAGTTTAATTCTACCACCATTCGTAGAGTATTAGCCTACTTATTTATGCCCCGTAACCCCCCCCCCCCTTAAATACCTAGTGTAAACCGTCCCTTGAAAATATACGAAGTTAAACTTACCAATGGGCATCAAATGTTGGATGTCGTTCGCACTGTTACTGTTATTGGCGCTCGAGCGTGGTCTGCCGCGACCCCTTCTAGAACAAACCAACAAATAGTTAATATACGGTCACGATACCCAACCCCCCATTTACTACCCCTTTGTGTCCCTAGTTTGTGGCAAATAAATAATTTATTTCGTTCCTTCTATACAGGGTTATTTGTAAAACACCGTTAACCTCTCAGGACTGTGTTACTAACATCATAACATAATCAACAACTTTTGTTCTATTACTTTTAAAAATTCATCATATTTTAGTTCATCAGATTTTCATACAAAAATAAAAATATTTAAATTGAACGCTCTAAATGTTACGAAGTCCATGCGAAGCAAAAGAAAGCGCGATAGTAAAATAGCGAGGGGAGCGGGGTTAGGGCGGCGGGGGCGCTTGAACTTGACCTATTTACGGGCGGCCCTCAGTCAGTCGGTCGCTTTGATGCGCTTGCGTTGCGGCAGACGTAGGTAGGTACAGCAAAATACAGAGTTAAAATGTGTTAGATAGGACAACAAAATCTTGAAGGTTTGTTTTTGGTAAATGTATTATGTTTTGTTAAAAGTCATAGAACAAAAGTTGTTGTTTATGATGTTAGTAACATAGTCCTGAGAGGTTAACGGTGTTTTACAAATAACCCTGTATTTTGCGGTGGTAGATTTTGTCGACAAAATCCCTTGAACGAATCCTGCTACATTACACGTACAGTCAGAAATCTTTCCGATGAACCACCACTAAGGCTGAAATCGCTTGCACTCAGTGTTCGATGGCAGCAGTAACGACGTGTAATGTAGCAGGATTCGTTCAAGAGATTTTGTCAACAAAATGTATCACCGGGAAGGATCGTGACCCTAGTACCTTAGGGAGCGTTCAAGTATTACGTAAAGCAATGTTTGGAGATTTTTAAACCCTGCCCCCCACGTAACGCACCGTAACGTTTTTCTTTACCCCGCTCGCTCCTAATAAAACGTTACGTAACCACCACCAAGTGACCATTTTTTCCTGAAAGTCATAATTATGTGGCGTAAAGTACCGGAAAGTCGCTAATATACCTATGTTATTGTTTTAATCGCGTTAATATTATTTATAACATTTGAAATGTCTTGTTTTTAAAAGCAAGAGATTTCTAATGGCACAAAGTTTAACCCTGACGAACACGACCGCTGCAAAGCTTTCGAAACGTCAGGAAAACCAATTTAAATAATATACGCGATTTATTCCGGTTAAACTTTATTTTATTATAATGTGTAGTGATCGCGAAAACCTAAGAAATTATTAAGAGATTTCTAATTCATTTTTCTTTTTTTGTCCTAATAAAAAAATGGCAATATATTTAAATGGCAATAGGCTCGCCCCCTATTATTTGGGACTATAACATAACTGGCGAAATGTGGGTGTACTATTACACCTCTGCCTATCCCTTCGGGGAAATACAGGCGTGACGTTATGTTAAATTTAAATCAGAAGGGTTAAAACAATGGTACGTAACGCGTAGTTCAAATCCCTCCCGCCCCTGTAACGCATCGTATCGTTTCAGAAGACCCCCCCGCCCCTCACTCCCAAATTCGTTACTTGAACGCTCCCTTAGTATGACACTACTGCATATGCTTGGTGACCGAGGATGTCCGGCTAAGTGGCATCTATAGATTTACTGGTCTGTGGTGGTATCAAACGTTTACCTGCTGCTCGTAGAAGCTGGCGTCATATACATAGGATCATAATGTGTGTCTGGACTTGCACTCAGGACCTCTTCACCCGATATCCCTGGCAAGATCACCTCCTCACTGCCCACTGAAATTTTATAGTCTGTCAGCCGAGCCGACATGTGTATCATGTTTAATTTATTTGAAATGGAAGATTTGAAAGGACCAAGGGCATCTCTACAACGTGTTATTGAATTAACTCAAAACCTGAAACTAGTTTGTTCAGAGTCGAGAGTAGAATCCATTACACTACTTTTTAACATAGGTTAATTTTTACCAAAAAAATATTTTCATACCATGCCGAGTCTAAAAGTTGCATACGACGACGTGGCGCTGAGCGCAAAGGCGAGCAAGACCCAGTAAAAATGTGTGATGGAAACTTTTGGATAACCCTTGTTTCCTAAAACTATTAAAACTTAACATAATTTTAGAGGTTATTCACCTACCGACACAGTAGCGTCGAGAGCGTCGCAAGTTCGTGAATGAATCTAGCGCTATGAATCGATTAGAGTTACCATGATACCAAAAATTACAAATATCTTCTACAATAATAAAAGAAATTTTATAAATACTTTCCATATCAATTTATTATGATAAAAACTAGTTGGGGTGTCTGAGGTTTTGATTTATTCCAATAACACATTGTATATGGAGGTTAGGCTAATTAAAACCTAACTTACCAACTGATATAAAGTACCTCAAATGAAAGGTTTTTTTAAGACTTAGTTTCATATTATGGGAGCAAAGTTGAATTAAAGTGCAAAACTAGAGTTTTGGTACATTTAATATTTAGTATTTTATAAATTCAATAAATGGGCCATAACACCATTTTTGCGCTCGATTTCAACTTAACTACCAGACTATGAAATGAAATACACACTAATATCATACTGTATGAAACATAATATTCTAATAGAGCACTGAATAATAGACTTTTCTCCCACTTGCTCGGAAATTGGTTCATTATTCAAAAAAAAAAAATACAACAATCGGCTCTTTTCCATACGCAAAGAAATACAATAACAGGCCGGTAATATCAAACAGGACAATAATAGAAATTGCTGGACACTTTTTATTTTTTAAATTATGCTACCGAGGTTTTCAAGTACACACTTAAATAAATTATGTGTTTTTAGGTACAAAATATTTATCATTATACAGGCTGAATGAGCATTTTTTATTTCAAAACTTTGAAAATAGAACAAGAAATGCGCGCGGGCGAATTGGCGTGACAGAAAATGAGATATTGTTGAATTAATTTGTGTTGTGTTCCTCGCAAATGAGAGAAAAAGAGGCAATTAACGGCCTCGTTTAGCTAAAAAGAACTCGGCTTGCGCCTCGTCCTTTCAAAATCACTTGGGAAGTACTCGGCTTCGCCTCGTACTTCCATTATTACTCGGCCGTAAATTGCTTCATTTCAGGCCTCGACAGTAATGAAAATTCAATAAATGGGCCATAAGTGCCATAACACAATTTTTCGCTCGATTTGAACTATAAACTATAACTATAACTATACTAACTGAACCAGACTATGAAATGAAATACACACTAATATCATACTGTATGAAGCATAATATTCCAATAGAGCACTGAATAATGGACTTTAACACATTATTTTAAAGTCCATTTTTCAAAGGTGTGTGAGTGGTGTCAAAACTTACCTTCTTCGAGATGTTGCATGCCAATGACCTGTTCCTCCACCTCTTCATATTGGTCATCTGTTATGTACTCTTCGTATTGGCCTGCTTCTATCTCTTCGTACTGAAAAGATTGTTCATAGTGTTAGCAAGATCATCAAAAAATATTCAAGGATATAAATCACAGAAATAGATAGAATGGCCAACTGGGCAGGGCGCACATGCCAACACTCCCTGCTCTGCACCATAGTGCAGTGCATTTAATTTTTATGACTAGTTTCTGTAAATACTGTAACAAAAACCCGCAAAAATGCCTTATTATGCTGTTTCTAACTGCAGAAACAAAAGCTGTAAAGTACATTTGATTACAGTTAATTTTAAAAAATTAATGAAGTCAATATGGTAGGCGTAGTTTGTTCGAAAGTTGCCACGCATGCATCGCAAGTAAAATAAAAGTAAGTGGGATTGTCCAATGTTGCGTCACTGGATAGGGCTTCACAAGTCAAACAAACTACCTGTTTTAACTTTTAGTAAAATGTATTAATTTTAAGTTTTAGGTTTTCTTTTGTTTTTACTAACACTAGATTTTATTATTATTAAAATTGTGATTACAGCCATTCTATCTATTTCTGTGGTATAATCATCATCATTTCAGCCGAAAGACGTCCACTGCTGGACATAGGCCTCCCCCAAGCATCGCCACAACGACCGGTCCTGTGCCTTCCGCATCCAGCGGATTCCCGCGACCTTCACCAGGGCATCGGTCCACCTTGTGGGGGGCCTACCCACGCTGCGCCTTCCAGTACGCGTTCGCCACTCCAGAACTTTACTGCCCCATCGGCCATCCGTTCTGCGAGCAATGTGCCCCGCCCACTGCCACTTAAGTTTGGCAATTCTTCGGGCTATGTCGGTTACTTTCGTTCTCCTGCGAATCTCCTCATTTCTGATTCGATCACGCAGGGACACTCCGAGCATAGCCCTCTCCATTGCCCTTTGAGTGACTTTGAGCCTTCTTATCAGGCCCATTGTGAGCGACCACGTTTCAGTACCGTAAGTAATTACTGGCAACACACACTGGTCAAAGACTTTCGTCTTGAGACACTGCGGTATTTTGGACGAGAAGAATTCTGTGGTATAAATTGTGGAAAAAAACTCCGCTCATGAGCTGGGGTGAGGGTCTACTTGTGTTCGACGAGTTTAAGTTTTTTTAATCTTCTGTACTTTTAACTCGAAACGTACATTGTAATGAGTGTAGTTACAATGACGTTAATGTATTATGACGTCAGTGGCCAGTAGTGTCTCTGTCTAGTAATAAAACTTTTTGAGAAAAAATTTAACCGACGAAAACAGAAACAGAAAAGCGAAAAATAAAATGAAGCTTTTTAGTCTTAATAACTAATCTCCTAGGTAACTAAACTAATTTAAGTAACTAATTAAGAGTCTGCGCCAATCAAACAAGTAAAGTGCGTGCGAGTTGCAAGTGGTCGAGTGAAGAACGCATTTTTGGAAAGTAATTGTTTATCGTAGAAAATTTCACGTTGTATTTGATGTCTGTATCTGATGATGTAATGGCAATAGGCTCGAACAGGCGAAATGTGGGTGTGCTATACACCTCTGCCTACCCCTTCGAGGAAATACAGGCGTGGTGTTATGTTATGTATTTGATGTTATTTTTTTTTTTCTTTAAAGTAGGTAACACATAACATAACATCACGCCTGTATTTCCCCGAAGGGGTAGGCAGAGGTGTATAGTACACCCACATTTCGCCAGTTATGTTATAGTCCCATGTAAAGTAGGTAATTTAATGATATTCGTTGATTGATCTAAAAAGCTTCATTTTATTATAATAAAACAAAGTTTAACCGGATTAAATCGCGTATATTATTTAAATTGGTTTCCCTGACGTTTCGAAAGCTTCATTTTATTGTTCGCACTTCAGTTTCTGTTTTTGTTGGTTCAATTTTTTGTCAAAAAGTTTAATTTTTAATTTTTTTGTGGCTAAAATGCTATGCTAAAATGTTATGCTAAAATGTAACTCCAGGTCTCCATTATGTTGTTGTGTCTAGAACTACATTTATGTGTGCCAATTTTCAACAGAATCGGTTAACAGGTAAGAATTCAGTGGGTGAACAAGCATTCATCCACTGTTTTTCTACCTTTAGGGGTGGATTTTGATTTTCAAATTTAAATGGTACCAACTTCGCTATGCATTGAAAAAACCGGCCAAGAGCATGTCGGGCCATGCTCAGTATTATAGGGTTCTTTAAGTAGGTGTAATTACAAACGAATCAAATCGAATATTAATCATGGCTATTTTAGTTTTTGCAATAATCGGCAGCATTTGCGACTCAGAGCGTGTTGTTAGTAGCGCCATCTAGCGATAAATTCAATAAGCCAAATTTAAGAAGTGTGTCATGTCAAAGTAACTTTTTGTGATTTTTTCAAATAGAAAGTAGCTAAAGGAGCATTATTTGCTATGATCATTTTTCTCTAAGATCAATGACTTATGAACTAGGACGTCTTAAGTATTTTTCTGTTTTCTCACTATAACTCAAAAATGTATAATCACATTATACTCGAAATAATTTTAAAAGAGAGTTTTTATAAAGGTCTATCAATGTGGAAGACTATATGTTTCTACGTTGCATAGTTTAGAAATGGCACATTGCAAGCCACTTTGGCGAACTGTATTTCGCAGATGGTATTCCTGATAAAAAAGTTATGTATCAAACATTACCTTCATTTTAGTAGACCTATTCAATGATACCCCACACGTGGGGGTGCAGCAAAAAAAATATTTATATCCCCATTTCACATGTATGGGCGCCACCCCTAAAATACGTTATCAAGATTTTTTTATTCTTTTAAAATTGAGATCTATATCTAAACCATTTAAAAAAAAAAACATTTACTTATGTTTATAACTGTAGAAGTTATTAAGCTGTAAAGGATTAGGACAGACGGACAGACGGACGGACATGACGAAACTATAAGGGTTCCTTGTAGGACTACGGAACCCTAAAAAGAATCATCAAAATCAGACTACTTTGTAAAAAGATATGCGTGGTCGGTAATACATAAAAAAAATATACGAGTCGAATTGAGAACCTCTTCCTTTTTTCGTCGGTTAAAAACTGTGACATGCCAGTAGTGCATGCTACCTTGCGCAAAACTCAAGTTTTGTCATATCGAGAGCCTACTTGAAACCATCATCCATCAACAAATGTTTACCTTCACTCCAACCTGGTCATCCCCGTCGATCTCCACCATGCCACCGTGTGTTCCTATCTCCACTTCACACATTATCTCCTGGTTCATCATCTTGGCTAGCTGTCACCTGCAAATAAAGAGGTTTAATGTAGGATCCGGAGTCTGGATTTGTGCCTGGTCAGTGGCAATAGGCTCACCCCCTATTACATGGGACTATAACATAACTGGCGAAATGTGGGTGTACTTTACACCTCTGCCTACCCCTTAAGGGATCAAGTGGTTTCACACCGGCGAGGCGTGGCGTGGATGGGCCGAGCGAGAATTAAAATTTGTATAGCAAAATTTCAATTCACGTCACGCCCATCTTTGGTGTGAAAGGTCTGGATAGGCGAGGATGTGCGAGGCGAGAATTGAAAAAATTTTGGTACAAAATTAAACTTTATTGCTGCATGAATAGAGTATTTATTATGTTGCAAAACTGATTCAAAAATCTTGCACCGGCCATCGAGGTCCCGCTCTGCCACGTTCGGCCACGCTCTGGGGGGTGATTCTCGCGTCGTAGACATTATCTCGAACTCGACATAATGTCGAAACAAGATGGCGAATGTCGATTGAAAATTATTATTTTTATTCTCAGAAAATCACGTTAGAGATATGTCTACGCCTAGCGCTCTAAATACAAAGAGTGGTTGATAGCAGTTGACATTACTGGCGACATTTTTCGTAGAGATTTAAAATTAGAGATTTACTCAAATTAGACATTTATCTCTATAACGCGAGAATTGGGGTCCTGCCTCGCGATGTTTCGCGGCGATTGTTTTTTCTATTCGAGAGTTTGTTCGTAAGTGGGGTAACCAATGAATGCAGACTGCACATCGCGAGCCGGCGCCGGTCAGAGCGAGCCGGTGCGAGCTCGTGTTGTACATCTTTCGGTGTGAAATGGTCAGCGAGATTTCAATTCACGCCCATTCCATCCAATCCTCTCTTCGCCGGTGTGAAACCACCTTCAGGTGTGATGTCATGTAATGTATGTGTCACCAGAAATGTATGAAACCTAGGTATACAATTTGTAAAAAAAAATGTTTTTTATTTTATTACATACATTACCTAGGAAATGTGTGTATTTCCTGGGACTTATATCCAACTCCTAAATGGTACAGTCAAAAAAAAAGGTAAAGCAATTAATGGTTGGTAAAGCAATTAGTATCCAGAGTCGCCAGATATAAAATAAATTTTCTCATCTTATGGATGTTTTCGAGTGAAATATAATGGACAAAGTTAATCTGTGTTTATACAAAACCCTAATCAAACCGTTCTATAATAATTTCCTGAGGAATCTTCATCTATATCTGGCGACCCAGGATACTAATTGCTTTGTTAGACTGTACTAGGAAATGAATAATAAATTAAACTTTACTGCAGAAAATTGACCCTAAGAGGCTAAGAGCAAGATTGCTCCGCCAGAAGACTCGCTATGTCACCTTTGCTTCCCTCGCACACTCGACCACAGCTATGCTCGAGAGGTCGGTGCCACTTCCTCCCACGCGCTACGCTGCCGCTGTGGCATCTTGCACTCGTTACACTCAAGAGGTCCTTCTCGAGATTCTGGCTCCATGAATGTAAAAATATATCTAGGACAGTAGCTCCCAAACTTTTACCATATGCACCTCCCCCAACTGTTTCCTAAACTCACCCCCCCCCCTCCGTTGCCTATTAAGATAAAACTACAAGGAGCCGATGACGTGTGCCGCGTACGCTGATTCACTTCAAGCAACTTGATTCGGCTCCATACAGTAGGTTACTGCTACCTCAGGATTGTTGGCATCAAGACATTTTTTCTAATACCAAGAACATCATTTTTATAATACATTTTATATATAATAGTGGGGGACAAACGAGCAAGCGGGTCACCTGATGGTAAGAAATCACCCCCACCCATGGAAATCTCATCAGCAAATCCAGGGGAGTCGCCGATGTGTTGCCGACCTTTTACAAAGACATATTATGCTCTTTTCTGGATGGTTCCTATGTCAATTTTGTTTATGGAATAAATATATATAGGTACACCTCTGCCTACCCCTTCGGGGAAATACAGGCGTGATGTTATGTTATGTTGTTATGTTATATATAGGTATCAGGATAAATAAATGTTTATATTTGATTTGCTAAATATTTTTCCTGAGTGAGTGCTTTTGTTTACAATAGTTTTAAAATATGACACAAGTTTAAGTGCAACAAAGTGTTAGGATTTTAGTAGATTTATTGCGCAATTGTAGTGACATTTAGGTTACCCGCAGTTATTTAATTAAATTGTTAGTCCATCACTACCGCCTGTTGTACAAGTAAAGTGGCGGGGATAGTTTATTAAAAACAATGGAACGGCCGTGCGCAGCTCAGTGCTTGCTGCGACGCCGAAGTGTAAAGATCAATAAGTAGAAGTGTATCGGTCGGTGAAGGAATATTGGTATCCGCTGGAACAAGTCAGGTCAGTTTACGTTATTTATAATGTTTTATCGCTATTGGTATTAATTTTTGGTAAATAATTATTTAAGATGCTAGTGGCGTACTTTAAGCCTAAAGAGTAATGTAATTTCAGATGATAAATAATATTCTGGTAAATAAAGTGTTTCAATATTTAATAAATGCTTTGAAAGATTATTTACACTTTCATTTAAATATATAACCTTATATATCCCGAAAACGGATAATACTCTAGTCCTAACATCTCAGAAGTGAGATAGACGAGTATATATAAAAACAAAACTACTCGTTTATCCTGCCCACATGTTTATTTTTGGTTGAAAAATATATTTTTTTCTCTTCCATCTTTTACTGGTAAAATATAAAATTGGCCGTTGAAATGAGGGTTGTATGATCTTTAAAGCATTTTGTTATAAATCAATCCGTGACTAATGAATAAATTTTAATAAAGTACAAACAATAACATTACATTTTATGTAAATTTCATAGAACTACTCTATTTAATGTTTCATGTATATTCATTCGAATGTTTGCATATCTAATTTTAATGTGAAAGAGTTTTAATACTTCACCATTACTCATGTTGTGCCAGGGCTACTCTCTGGAAGTAAACCATAATTACACTTCTTTGCTGGGGCTACTCTCTGGAAGAATTTCATCATTACATAGCCTCGCCAGGGCTACTCTCTGGAAGCGTTTTATCATTACACAGCTTGGCCAGGGCTAGTCTCTGGAAGCTTTTCTTAAAAACCCTGCATCTCCAACGCTACTCTCTGGAAGCATTCAATCATTACACAACTTCGACAGAGATGCTTTCTAAAAGCACTACATCATTGCAACGGTTTACATTCTAAAACGTATTAGTATAACTCTGGTAACATTTGAATGCTTACTCATTAATACTTATATTTACCAAAATAAATAATCAATGGATTTTAATATTTATTGAAAGTTTTAGTTCTAACAACTCGTTGATGGAAGACTTCGGCGCGTTTGCTGTTATCGAGTGTAAGGCTCTGGCATATAATCATCATAGTGCTGTTATCAAGTGTAATGCTTGGGCACGTGTGCTGTTATCAAGTGTAATGCTTGGGCACGTGTGCTGTTATCAAGTGTAATGCTTGGGCACGTGTGCTGTTATCAAGTGTAATGCTTGGGCACGTGTGCTGTTATCAAGTGTAAGGCTTGGGCACGTGTGCTGTTATCAAGTGTAAGGCTTGGGCATATAATCATCATAGTGCTGTTATCAAGTGTAATGCTTGGGCACGTGTGCTGTTATCAAGTGTAATGCTTGGGCACGTGTGCTGTTATCAAGTCTAAGGCTTGGGCACGTGTGCTGTTATCAAGTGTAAGGCTTGGGCACGTCTTCAACCTAGTGCTGTTATCAAGTGTAAGGCTTGGGCACGTGTGCTGTTATCAAGTGTAAGGCTTGGGCACGTCATCAACCTAGTGCTGTTATCAAGTGTAAGGCTTGGGCACGTGTGCTGTTATCGAGTGTGAGGCTCGGGCACGAAGCGTCATGTCTACCAAGAGAGCGGCTGCAAGCGCAGAACAGCAACTGGGGCATTCGCCGTATGTAAGTAATGAGTCTATAATTTTCCGTTGAAATGAAATGAAATGTTTATTTGTACGAAACATGGTACCTACTGGTGTTACATAAATAATAGTTCTGCATGTTCCGCCAGCCAGCTGGCATACAAAATTAGATACCTACATGAATTTATTTATAAACTTGATTTCAATTAGTATCACAAATTAATAATATTAAATTATTCAATAAATGGATTTAAAAATGTCAATAATTATTACAAAAATAACATTAAAATATCACTCCACAATTCTACTTTATACAAATTTATACATACATGATTATTTTACATTCCAATATTCTTTTACGTCATATAAGCAGTTGTCGTTGACCGACCAAGTGTGAAGTTGAACTTTAAACAATTTTTATGGGGGCTCTCTGATAGCTTTTGGAATTTTATTAAACACTTTTATTGCCATTATATTGCAATTTCGTTGCTATAGGGCTGTTTTGCAGAGTGGCATTCTTAAACAGGTGGGGTCCCTACTAGCGGATTTCAAATATTTATATTTATCGAATTTTTCAAACATATCAGGGTGCTCTTTCACGAAAATTCCAACCTGCATAATGTATAGCCTGGTCAGGGTCAAGATTTTTTTAGTTTTTTTAAATAACGGTCTACACGAACCAAGTGGATGAGCGCTGCATATTGCTCTAACACACTTTTTTTTATATACTAAGAACACCTTTAGAACGTCTGTTGAGTTTCCCCAGAGTAAAAGACCATACCGCAGAACCGATGCAACGTAGCCGTGGTAGGCTATGAGTGCAGCTCTTTCATTTACCGTGCGCCTTAATCGCTTCAAAGCAAAGACGAAACTGTTTAGTTTGGAACAAATATATTTAATGTGGGTCTTCCAGTTACAATGTTGGTCTACATTTATGCCCAGAAATTTACAATCTTTTGTCATTTCTATTTGTTGTCCTCTTCACATTACGTCATAATTATTTTCTATTGTGTTATAATTGCGGAAATTTATATATTTTGTCTTAGAAATGTTTGCATTAAAATTGTTTATGTCTAACCAATTGATTATTGATTCGGCTGCTAAATTAATAAAATTTCCGTGGTTGTATTTCAATGTCATATTATTTATGTCAGTAACTACGACCGACACGTCATCCGCAAAAAAGAATGCAATTGTGGTCAATGGCTAGAGGCAAATCATTAATGTATAGCAGGAACAGTAAAGGGCCCAAAATACTTCCCTGTGGTACGCAGCAGCCATTTACTTTATAAGTGGATCTATATGGCGTTGATACTTTCACTTCATTTAGTGAGGCTATTTCTACACATTGTCTGCGATTAGCGAGGTAGCTTAAGATCCATTCTAGTACTGGTCTTCTGGTTCCAGTGTGTTCGCATTTATGAACGAGCATTTTATGGTTAACAAAATCAAAAGCTTTGTTCATGTCAAAGAATAACACGGACACAGGAGCATGTTTGCCAACTTGTGGTACTACTTTATTGACAAGAGTGAAACCCGCCAAGGGAGTAAACTTTCCTTTTGAAAACCGTTTTGTTCTCCTTTAATGACGTTGAATTTTAACAAATAATCACTAAGACGAGAATGCATGACCTTTTCGAAAATCTTTGCCAATATGGGGATTAGTGTAATGGGACGATAATTATTTACGTTAATTTTATCGTTTTTTTTAAAGGAGTCTTTACTATAGACTGCTTAAGCCTGTCCGGAAACAAACCTTCCGAGAAAAATAAGATTGATTAAGTACTGTAGAATAGGGGCTATTATATTTACACATTCTTTCATAACTTGTGTGCAAACACCGTCAAAACCAGCTGCTCTCGTATTATTGAGTGATTTGATCATTTTCGTGACTTCTTCTGTACTACACGGCCTTAGAAACATACTTTGGTTTAAGATTGGTAACTTGTATTTATTTAATGTGCTGTTAAGATTGCTGGTATCGTTATTTGTTAATTCTATATAAAATTTGTTAAAAGATTCTGCAATTTTTAATGGGTCACGTCTAATGATGTTATCGACACGGACAGACTCTAAACCTGTATAACTTATTTTTTGGCGTTATTGGTATGTTGGTAATTATGTCTTTGTTGTAAGGTCTGTACGCATCTCCTTAAAATTTTACTATATTTTTGCAAAGGCAGTTTCTTTTCATGTGTATTATTTGTATAATAGTGATGTCTCAAAATTTCGTTTGTTTACTAGATCTACGTATCCCTTTCGTAATCCAGGACGGGCTAGAAATTTTTATATAAATTTTCTGACTCTTTGTTGGGAAACAGAGGTCGTAGAACAAACAGAAGGTGTCGTGAAAATGATTAAAAGCTACGTTGAGGTTCTCCGTATTGAATACGTTGGAACATTGTAGAGAAGCCAGGCAATCGATAAACTTATTAATATTTTCCTTAGAATAATTCCTTGTATCTACGTACCAATGGCCTAGTCCTATTGGTTTCATATAGGCGGGTATTGATAAGGTCTGTCCAGTATTATGGTCTGAAAGATGCAAATCATGTACTGCACCTATCGCTTCCTGAATATTACTTATGAAAAATAGTCACGATATGTTTTGATGGAAAATAGTCACGATATTGTTATTGTTACACACTATTCTGTTTTTTTTATGTTTTCAGCTGTACTACTCTCTTGTTCACTTGGCCCTATAGTTCGTTTATTAGTAATGGAGAAGTAATCGAGCAAAGATCGTTTCTTTGGTTGATCCTTTATTTGGGTACCACGTCACTTGTCGTCACGGGGTTCTTATAAAAATAAGTTATGGTGGTTTGTACTAAACGTTTTGACACTGAGCGCCTTTTTAGGTATTTGTTTTACATCATAGTCGCCACCGTGCTAAAAGTTTCTAATTTTATTTACATTTAAATATTTTGTCATAGTATCTGCAGTCAACAATAAAACTAATTGTTTTTACAAAGATTTAATAGATAATGTGAATTCGACAGATTTCTTCTTTTTTTACTTGTTACAAAAGTACAGTTCGGAACATGTTTGTACAGTGTTTGAATAGCATTATTTAACTTTACAATATTTAAAAATGGATTATGATTTACATTAATCATAATAATGTAAAATTGTGTGCCGATAGTTCGTGCAATAATTTACTTGGGTTTTTGTCATTTTCTCCTACGCATAATACTATCTGATCACTTTCAACATTTAAGTTAAAACCTAAAAGGCAGTCTCTTAAGACATCTTCCGAGGTAGCAAATGGTTTTGTGATTGCAAAGATGTCATAGTCTTCGTATTTTCTGCAATAATCTTGTCTGAAATGTATCAATACGGATGCTGGTCCGGTACATTGCAGAGTGCCGTAAATTTGTATTTTTGGTTTGTTCACCAACTATCGGTGAGTCAGTAGAAGGCTGCAGAATTTTGTTTACATTTTCCAATGTCTCCGACTCCTCCTGCACAAGGCAACTAGGCTGATCAAAATTCACTGATCAAATTTTTTGCTACATGCTACATCCTTGAACATACATGAATGATCATATATTTAAGTTTATAACACCTTTTTATGCCATGTTTTATGCAAATAAATATATTCTATTCTTGGATAATCCTAGGTTGACGACACTAGAATTTAATTTCTGTTGGGAAGTACGACGACACTTTTTGTCACTCCTTATGCTACTTAAAGGTGTAGTTGTACAAAGTTGTTTTTAATTGTTTATTGTACTTTGTTTTTTTTCTCATTCTCCTTCAGTAATAAACTTACTTTAAGAGAAGTTATTAGTGAGCGCTTGACAGTAGAGATTTAAGATTAATAATTTCGTTGTGGAGATCGTCATCGGCTATGTATTCGGATGACAGGTCCGGTAAACTTCTGGCTCGTAGATCCGATGTCGTAGATATGAAAGAATTATTCGCCGAATCGTTAGATATTCTTCTTCGGTTTGTCCTTACAGTAACATTATTTATATATTCGTCCATTGTTATTTGTGAAATTATTTTTATTTATTGTAGGTATAATGTTATTGGTGTACAATAAAGAATATTCTATCTATCTATCTACAATCGTATACGTGTATTTATAGAAGTTACTCTGCCACCTGCTCAAATGTACTACAGTACACCCGTTCTCATAACAACCAACCTCATAACTAAACGTTGTGATCAGTCACGCCTGCCGTAACATGCATCTAGACGACGAAATTGTTAATATAAGTTAGGAAAATTAATTAATTAAAAAAAAAAAAAGTAATTAAATACTAGCATAATGCATTCAGGATGCTGATGGGGCTGCCGCGATTCTGCAGTGCCTCTCTGGTATGTTCGCAGAGGCGCGCGTCGATGGTTTTAATGCGATTATGCGTAAGCTTTGATGGTAGGCAGGGTTCGCGGCAGCGCGAACAGTATCCTGAAAATGATAGCGAACAGGGTAGACTGCCCATTTATTAATAATATTATAGAATTTCATGTGTTGTAATGTATTCATATTATTTTATTTATTATTCTAATTGCAATCATGTGTAATTTAATTCCAATTTATAATGTATTAATCTACTAACCATTTAAAAAATATGTTTACTAACAATAATGGATCGATGTAATCTGACAAATAAATGTATATTTATTATAATAATAAAATAAAAAAATACCTACTGTAAATTGTCTTCACATTTAATTTAAGTTCAGCTTTGTAATTAACGTATGCCAACTGAATACAACTCGGTCAATAGACTTATAATTGATTGAAAACTTTTGTAATTAATTACTCTTGTTTATTTCTGACATTAACCTACATTATACTCACATTATTTGAATAAATTTGATGTAATAAACAATAACCTATTTTAAAAAGAGTTTATCCATGGAGTTTCTTGCCGGTTCTTCTCCATAGGACCCACAATTTGGAACCGTGCAACTAGAGCCTGACCTTTCAAAAGTGCCTGTAATTAGGTTTATTTAATATTGAAATTGAAAATTGAATTAATACCAATTGCTGATACCTATAACGAATAAACAAAGTGCCTACTCTGAAAATAATAAAGAGCGAAGGGGCTTGCTCTAGCAGGATGGCCGAGCTGTTAGGATTTTAGTAGATTTATTGCGCAATTGTAGTGACATTTAGGTTACCCGCAGTTATTTAATTAAATTGTTAGTCCATCACTACCGCCTGTTGTACAAGTAAAGTGGCGGGGATAGTTTATTAAAAACAATGGAACGGCCGTGCGCAGCTCAGTGCTTGCTGCGACGCCGAAGTGTAAAGATCAATAAGTAGAAGTGTATCGGTCGGTGAAGGAATATTGGTATCCGCTGGAACAAGTCAGGTCAGTTTACGTTATTTATAATGTTTTATCGCTATTGGTATTAATTTTTGGTAAATAATTATTTAAGATGCTAGTGGCGTACTTTAAGCCTAAAGAGTAATGTAATTTCAGATGATAAATAATATTCTGGTAAATAAAGTGTTTCAATATTTAATAAATGCTTTGAAAGATTATTTACACTTTCATTTAAATATATAACCTTATATATCCCGAAAACGGATAATACTCTAGTCCTAACAAAAGGTCATAGAATTTCACAAAGAAAAAAAAATTGCTCTACAGCTAGGGTTCATTCACCTAGTCAGATTTAAAATAAAACATTCTTAATCACTCCTGGAAACGCAGTTTTGTCAAGTTCTATTTTTTTCAAGTGAAAGCTCTTAAATAGTGGTTAATAATAATTATGGTTGTAATTGTAATGCAAGTTTATTGTAATAGATTTTTAATGAACATGATATTAATTAGCATTCGGACAGCAGTATCGAGCTAGGTTCATATTGCTGTGTTGGGGTGTGTCGGGGCGCTATCTGTTGTGGCGCTGAGTATTCACATTGATGTGTCGTGTTGTGTCCGGGTGTGGCGCATTATAAGATCATTGTCAAGTCAGATTTGAGGTAAAACGCACGTATAAAATGTTTTCTTCAAGTAGTGACAGTGATTTTGATGAAGATATTCAATTTCTTTTAATGACGAATCTTGTTAAAAAAGGAAAAGAAGATATTGGGTACATCCTTTAAATACATTAAGGGAGACTAGAGGAGCTTTTCACTGTCTCGTTCAAGAATTAGAAAGTGATGGTGAAAGATTTCACCGATATTTCAGAATGAATAAAATGCATACAACACGACGTTACCCCTCGCTTTAACGCGTCGTACTGCTAGATTCACATCAGTGTGGTGCGATGTGTCGTGACTAAAGTTGGGAAAAACGACTTAAAATCGTAAGCGTGTTTAAACGTAGTGCTTTTTTCTGCCAACGAATTTTTTTACGCTTTTGCCGCTTTTCGTTTTTCACTTCTAAAAAAATTGACTTTTATTTGTCTACATTACACTATTCTATTTACATTTAAACTATTTACAAAGTTCACTAAAAACTATACAAACAAACTACAATCGTCGCGTAATTACCAAGAAGAACATTCAAAAACGCATTCACTCGTTGACGACGAAAAATAAACTAAGCGCCAAAGCAAAAGCAAATCAATCAAGGTCAAAAACGTTTAAAATGTTTAAACGATACGAAAATAATCAACAAAATAAAAAAGTGCTTTCTCTAAACAAATTTTACGTAAACGAATAAAATTTAATTCTGCCGGTGTCAAACCACCACCAGTCAACTTTGAAATTGAGTCTTATATTCATAGAAATAAGGTTACATTTCAATCGTACTATTGAAAGCATAAGTTTGGTTTACGAAAAAGTCTAAACGAAATCTGCTTTAATCACAAAGCGTGCTTATACGCTTTTTTTTTAATTAGACTTTTTTAAGCGCTTTTTGTTTAAACGCCCACTTCTAGTCGTGACAGATCCCCCACCACCTCTCTGGCGCGACCGGGAGCCGAGCGATGTGTCCCGCGACACACGCCGGCATAACACATTGCGACACACCAATGTGAATCTAATCACAATTTATGAACGAAACCGATAGCATTCTGTCGCGCCACGACACACCCCGACAGAGCAATTTGAACCTAGCTTGAGTCTGTCATGTTCCCTTAATCATGTAATAATCAATACCCTATTTAAAAAAAAAAAATTACTTAAACAAAAAACCCGACTGCGTGTAAAAATAACAGAAAAGATATAAACAAGACTTATTAACACGCAGTCGGAGGCTACGTATGTTTTTGGTCATGAATTACATAATAGTTCATAGGTAGCCTCCGCCTGCGTGTTGATAAGTCTTGTTTATATCTTTTCTGTTATTTTTACACGCAGTCGGGTTTTTTGTTTTTGTTAATTAATTTTTTTATTTAATTTTTTTTTGTTTTGTCATGTTTTATTTATCATACTATTAATTATTTTATTATTTTAACGCATTTTACGCATGCTAAGCGAATTCTAAAGATTTAAATTGTGGAAAGAAAAAATCGCTCACGAGCAGGATTCGAACCTGCGACTCTACCGTGAAACCACCGCTTAGTGGCTAAAGCACTGGCGTACCGAGCCAGGAGTCGCAGGTTCGAATCCTGCTCGTGAGCGATTTTTTTCTTTCCACAATTTAAATCTTTAGAATTCGCTTAGCATGCGTAAAATGCGTTAAAATATTTAGTAAGGGTAGGCATATCTATACGACTTTGATTTAACTGCAAAGTTAGTCGAGTTGGTTAAGGAACAATGTTTCTTAATAAGATATCGCTGACGTCACCCAAAGACGTATAGTGGAGGATAATTTCGATACCACGAGCAGTGTTCACGGTAGCTTAGTGGCTAAAGCACTGGCGTACTGAGCCAGGAGTCGCAGGTTCGAATCCTGCTCGTGAGCGATTTTTTCTTTCCACAATTTAAATCATACTATTAATGTTTTTTTTTGAGAAGTCAAATTCATTTTTAACATTGAATATTTTGTTGTTTTTTAACATTTTTCATTCCAAATTACATTTAAACATATAAGTTGTATATATTTTTATAAGTTGTAAAAATTTTTTGAAGAGGTAATATGGCGCCAAAAAGCGGCCATTTAAATTTTTTAAATTTTGGTATACCCAGTGTCACTCTCAGAATTAAGACGAATCTAACGACACCTCTCAATCTCAAATCCATCAAGCCGTTTAGGCTACGGAGCGTGCCAAAGAAATATACATACATACATACACTCGAAAAACATAACCCTCCTTCTGGCGCAGTCGGGTAAAAAGAGCATATCCGTGAAGTATCTTGCCGGTTCTTCTCCATACGACTCACAATTTGGAAATAAAAAACATTAGAATTTGAAAAAAAAACCGGCCAAGTGTGTGTCGGACTCACGCAGTAAGGGTTCCGTATCACCCATCGACCTGATACCCCATAGAATCTGATTTAATTTACGAGAGTTTATCAAAAGACATCAACGTATGTACGCGAAATGTGAATTATTGCATCTCTTTCTTCCGTAGGTATCACTGCATATGTCTATGTTTGTCCTGTTTTTAGTATTTGTTGCTAAACTAGATAGTATGCACTATAATCAGACCAAGTTTGACGTTGGTATGTATTACCTTTTTGAAAATAGAACAGGAACAAAAACGTTGAAAAAAATGCATGTTTTTAGAGGTTTCTTGTATGGGAACCCCCTTTGGTTTTAGACTTTTTTATTTTTAGTATTTGTCGTAATACACCTCATAGCAACACATTTTCTGTGAAAATTTCAACAGGTTATCTATTACCGTTACAAAGATATAGCCCTGTGACAGACAGACGGACGGACAGCGTAGCGAGAGTAATATGGTCTCGTTTGCACCCTTTGGGTACGGAACCCTAAAAAAGGAATGTCAAGTAAACAACGTTCTTGATTAACTACTCAAAAAGAACATCATCTGTTCAGCGCTTTAAAAAAAAAAAAAAAAAAAGTAAAAAAAAAAATTCTTTATTTCAGGCAAGGCGACGACATACACCCATATCACATTATTACAATTAGAAAATTAGAATTAATTAAATGAATTATTATTATTACTTTATTAATGAATTATACAATTATTATTATTCTTATTATATTACTAATTTTATTTGTTAATAGTTAAGAGTTTAAAATTACATTTCAATTCAATAAAATAAAATAAAATTCAGATTAAATTAGAGTATTCCGTGGCCAAGTAAATAGTGCGGAATACAGCGGTTACAATGTTATTTTTACATATAATCAGTCTTAGAAGAAATGATGCTCTAAGCCTACGCATTACGGCATAAAAATCATCGACCCTGTTCTCAGCGAACATTCCAGATGCGCTACACCACCAGGGCAGGTTAATGTTTTCAATTAGATTATTGTTGATAGGATAAACAAAAAGAAAACAAACTAAAAAACAAACAAACTATATCAACTGCTTATCATTCAAGTTCTAGGTCAACTAAATAAAAATAAAATAGGAGTTTTGTTCCAAGGGCAAATAAGCTGGACTACAATAATTTTCTTACCAAAATTTTCTTCTTAGAAAGGAATTCTATTTTTAATCATGTAAAGTCCATTCCTAAAGAGAACATTGTTTCAAACAGACAGAAATGTAAAGTTGACAGTAGTAAAATCTATTGCTTGGACTGGAGTCTCTCGGGCATTTAATTTATTAAATGGTAGGTAATATATGGCAGTTACCTTACCAGTAAATAAAACTAGATAGAAGTAAAAAACAAAAACACGCCATTTAAACTAAGTTGTTTCGCTTATTGGCTCCACACTATGGAATAGGCCTTAGTAAACATGCCCGCGCCGATTAACAACTCCGCTGCTCCTTGTGTAAAACTACCTACTTCTGTTTTATTTTGGTGGGCCAAAAGTATTAGATATTTAAATAAGTATCAATGTTATATGTTTTCAAGCAAAGTCAACGCAATGCATACCTACTTTATTTTTTGAGCTATGCTTAATGGCATATTGTTTGGATACTTTTATTTTTAAGTGTAAGTATAATATGTATACAACTTGTATCAGAATTGCGTGGTCATAATTTAAGAGCTCATTCAGAGCATAGCATAGAACAACATTAACTATGGGGCCAACCAAGAAATCGCGAAAAAAATATATCATGTCGCACGACAAAATGTAAGGAACAGCTGATTTTTCGCGATTTCAGTGTGGGTCCCATAGTAAAAATTGTTTGACAGCATCCCCTGAATAAGCTCTTCAAATATAACCACGCATTACTGATACACATTGTATTATTACAGTGGTATGTGGAGTGGAATTACGGATAAGACATCCAGAACTTTCTTATATTTTTTATCAATATATTGATATTCATAAGACACTAAAATCGGTACTGTCCTATACTAGCCATCTAGTATGGCAACACAGTTACAAGAGATGTAGTATCAAAAGTAAATGATGCATTGTTCTTATATTATAATTATGTTAATTGTTGGTCCTAATTGATAAATGTTCATCTTGATTCAAAGGCCAAATGACATTCACAGTGGAACAGCCTAACTTGGATGGATGGAGGTGAATGATTTGTTAAATTGTGAAATCCTAATTAATTAAAATATAATTTACAATTGTAAAAAATTATAATAATAATGTAATTGTAGAATATATAATAAACCATTGTACAAGCAGACTGGAATTTTATTACAAAGAGGCCTTTGTATTTATACAGTTATCAGAGGATGCATTAATTAACCTAATTTCTCAAGTTTCATTTCAATTGTTTAATATTTATATTCCCACCACTTTTAAACTGTAAACAAAATCATAACAAGAATCCAATCAGGCAGAATAGACACATACCTTTGCCTACATGATAAGATGACAAATGAAAAAAATCAAGAGATTATGTACAAAAACATCGGATTTTTTATACGTAATTAGAATAGTTCATTATCATATCCAGAGTACAATTGATTTGTTTTTCATAATTTATTTTTAGAACTTAGAACGTAGGTTTCATGAAAACCGTAAACAGTTGTGATTGCAGAGTAAATAGTGATATGAAATAATGTTAATAAGCACGTCATTCGTTCGTGTAGTTTTAATGAGAATAAAATTAGTTGCCTCCCACTGAGAAAAACATTTTTTATTGCTTTTATTGTGCCGCATTGTGGTGCATTGGACTCAAACAACTATCTCTCGGGGCAGGTGCGATTCTACTGGCGGCTGGCGGCGCAACTCGACCGGCCGGGCCCGCGACCCAGACGATTTTTTAGATAATTATAAAATGACCACGCCAAACGCTACACACATCAATACCTTATAGAATGACCTTCATTCCGTCACCCTCAATTTATCGGCGAAACGAGTAATTTCATAGAAAATACAAAACACTTGTTACGATACGTCAAAAAGTACTATGTTTTTGATAGAAATAATTTACCTGTATTTATCCAGTAACAAAAGCACCGACGGCCCCCAGGAGACAAATATGGACAGATGCGTTGGCACGGAATTTTCCAACGTAATATTTACCGCAACTAGTGCCACAGTTTTCAGTGAAAAAAAGTTCGATATTTAGGCTCAAAAATATTTGAAATTTACGCGAAAATGTTTATAAAATATGTCCGACTAAACATGGCGTCCAAAGATGTCCGACCAAATTCAATATGGCGAAGCAAAATGGACGCCCGTTCTCCACCCGCTCGTACTTGCAAACTCCACCGAGAAAGGAAAAGCAACAATCACGACACTTTGAAAAAAAAAACTTTGCTGCCAAATGTTGCCATACTCAAATTAATGTCGTCGTTTTTCTAGAATTAATTACAGCAAAACAAAGCAAGTAATAATTATGAAAAATTGACTCATTTAACCAATTCACTATAAATTACGTTCTAAAATATATTTAATTGCTTCTTATATCGTATTTTCGCTTTCATTCACACAAAATCCCTCATGTTTACAAACAGGATTCTTTAGGTCAGCTGTCATTGCTGTCAAACTAATCACAATGCTGCCATCTTTACAAAACTTTTGACGTAACAGCACCATCTGGCGGTGAAAATTGAGTCGGTCTGCCATTTTCCGTTTTCCTCTTCCTGTGATTATTTAACAGTTGAAGCATAAAATTTGCGTAAAATTCACGATGGCTGTGAGATTATTTACTAAATTAAGTGCAAGGCCTGAGCTCCGTGGGGTCGTGAACTTTAGTTCGGCGGCTGCACCTGCTACGCTATCAGATTTCGATGTGCAGCATAAGACTCCAGTCGTCAGGAAGGTTCATCTGGTTCCTAAGGCGCATTATGGTGGTCGACACGCTGTTACCATGCTCCCTGGTGGAGGAATTGGTCCTGAATGCATGGGATACGTCAGGGACATTTTCAAGTAAGTTATAAGTGTTATAACCTTGCAGTTTTCTTATGAAAACTTAAGTCTTTTTTAACAGACAGCTTGAGAGATATCCAAAATAATACGTATTAGGTTTTCCCTGCTGAACCTGTGAGGAAGGCTATATGAAGATAACCCCATCTGTAAATATAACCAATCAAGGTCTACGGACCAATAAAATTTTCATCCATTTTTTTTTCATTACTTTAGTTTTAATTTGTATGTAGCTTGCTTAATATCATGTCATCATCATCATTTCAGCCGAAAGACGTCCACTGCTGGACATAGGCCTCCCCGAAGCATCGCTACAACGTCCGGTCCTGTACCATAAGATAAAACACAATTTATTACAAACTAGCGCATGCCCTCGACTTCGCCCGCATGTATGTCGTTTATCGCGCGTCCCTCGGGAACTGTTCATCTTCCCGGGATAAAAATTATAAACCTATATGTTAATCCGGGTTATATTCTATCTGTATGCCAAATTTCATTAAAATCGGTCATGCCGTTCCTGAGTTATAAAAGATGTAACTAACCTGATTTTGTTTAATATATTTAGCTATGGATTATAGTATAATAAGGTCCTATTAGCACTAACATGTTATATTTATTTATTTATCTAATGCTTTAAGCATGAAAACGGAGGTGGACATTGCCATGTTTTTTTTTTAGTTTTTATTGGAAGTAGAAAATATATTTTAAACCATACCATACAATGTTATTAATTAAAATCGTTTCCATGCAGCAGTAATCACTCACAATATCATTCTCTTTTACAGTGTTGTTGCGTGCTGTTTGGGACTTGATTATTGTTTGGAACCCAGTCCTTAATAATGAAGTCCCAAACAGCACGCAACACTGTCAAAGATAATGATATTGTGAGTGATTACTGTGTGCATCAAAACGATTTTAATTAATAATATTGTATGGTAGATTAAAATATATTTTTAGAAATATCTGTAAAGACACTTGTCATCATAGTCTACCTGCAACCACGAAATGCTGCAAAGCTTTCGAAACTTCAGGAAAACCAATTTAAATAATATATGCGATTTAATCTGGTTAAACTTTGTTTTGTTATAAAGTATTATTATCATAATAATAGCTCATACTGTTGATAAAATATTGGTCAGTCAGCAGGTTCCCATCGGATTTCTCAGGGTGCGGCAGCTGAACATGTGAATATTGTCACTTGCCTCCACAAGTGGCAATAACAAAGACATTAAGTTTCCGATTCATGTTATCAATTTCTTCCCTTAATTAAAATGGCCTTAGACCGATTAAACATAAAGGTTATAATTTATTAACTGTGATATATATAGTTGTACTTTTCGCAGAGATAAATAATGGGATTGGAAATGTCGGCACTTTTATTGTTCTATGTGCCTCTCGCTCACACAATACCGTGCGTCTGAGCGAGAGGCAAATACAAATGCCGCAATTTTCAAGCCCATTCTTTATTTGCGCTAGTAGTATGTGCTTACTTCGTATACTTGTGTCGTCAATAAATAATTAGCAAATAATCAGTTAGTCAAATCAACCTCGTTTTTCCTAACTTTCAAACTTTGAAGACAAAGGTCTTCAACCAGTGCGTCCTGCCAGTCATGACTTACGGTGCCGAGACGTGGACACTGACAGTTGGGCTAGTCCACAAATTTAAAGTCGCTCAGCGAGCTATGGAGCGAGCTATGCTTGGAGTTTCTTTGATGGATAAAATCCGCAACGAGATTATCCGGAGAAGAACCGGAGTGACCGACATAGCTTATAGGATCAGTAAGCTGAAGTGGCAGTGGGCTGGCCATGTCTGTCGAAGGACCGATGGCCGTTGGAGCAGACGAGTCCTTGAGTGGAGACCGCGTATCGGCAAACGCAGCGTAGGGCGCCCCCCTGCCAGGTGGACCGACGACCTAAAGAACGTGGCTGGGGGGGACTGGATGCGGAAGGCAGAGGACCGAGCGTTGTGGCGCAACTTGGGAGAGGCCTATGTCCAGCAGTGGACTGCGATAGGCTGAGTTGATTGATATGAGTTTGACTTGAATATTTTCAGGTACATCGGAGCCCCTGTCGACTTTGAGGTTGTAGATATTGACCCAAATGTGGACAATGATGACGATGTTAAGTACGCAATAACTACCATCAAGAGGAATGGTGTCTGCCTTAAGGTAATTTGATGACGCATTGATTGCAGTTACTAAGCAATTGGCTGACAGTCTGTGGACTCTGCGGTTCATGTTAACCTCTGGTATGCTGCAATTCCGGACATAATTAAAATTGGATTGTTTCGCATGGATCTGTGTTCATACAAGGTGGTAAAGGTTAGATATCCACATGAGACAAACAAATATTGGGTGTTTGTGAACACCCACTGTCATGCGGGATTGAATCCCGCGACCCGTAGCACATTGGTTTTATATTTATAAGACGCTGCTACTGCACTGCATAAGGTATGTATGATAATGATATCCTCCACGACGTGTCCGTCGACGGCGACATCCAGTTAGCGCCTGGCATGCGCTCGTGTATGACTTGCAAAGCCAAACTTGGTCTTAAATGTTCGGTCACAAAGAATGCAGCATAATTGCCCGCTGTCATTAAATGTGTAAGTGTAAGAAGGCTTATGGCGGGTTTTACGATGTTGGCGTTTGGTTTCAAGGGCTTCGAGGCGTGAGTGCCGAGACGAGAATAGATAGTTTCCAAGTTATCATACTCAATGGGTCAGCGTCTATGCTAAAAAGACTTCGCGGCAGCTATAATAGTATTCTGAGAACCCTTGCTGATAAAATGGACAACACTTCCATAAAATATTGGTTGGGGCTACATAGGCATCATAATTGTAGTTTATCATGTTTCATAATAATTTGTAGCTATGGCAGACCTTGGTCACTCAATACAATATAAAGACTAGCACCACCTACATACACACTGAAATAGAAGCTGAGCGACATACCTACTCCTTTTTGTTTGGACAAGACGCTCATTGCCTTTTTAACCGACGAAAAAAAGGAGGAGGTTCTCAATTCGACGCGTATATATATTTTTTTTGACCACGCATAACTTTTTACAGAGTGGTCCGATTTTGATGATTCTTTTTTAGGGTTCCGAAGTCCTACAAGGAACCCTTATAGTTTCGTCATGTCCGTCCGTCTGTCCGTCTGTCCGTCTGTCCTAATCCTTCACAGCTTAATAACTTCTACAGTTATAAACATAAGTAAATGAAATTTTGTTAAAAAATAGTCTGCATATAGATCTCAATTTTAAAAGAATAAAATAATAGTTTTTACGTTCTTTAGGGGTGGCGCCCATACATGTGAAATGGGGAAAAAAAATATTTTTTCGCTGCACCCCCTCGTGTGGGGTATTATTGAATAGGTCTACTAAAATGAAGGTAATGTTTGATACACCACTTTTTTATCAGGTGTACCATCTGCGAAATATAGCCCGCCAAAGTGGCTTGCAATGTGTCCCCCCCCCTGCCATATCTAAACTATGCAACGTAGAAACTTATAATCTTCCACATTGATAGACCTTTATGAAAACTCTCTTTTAAAATTATTTCGAGTATAATGTGATTATAATTTTTTGAGTTATAGACAGAAAACTGAAAAATACTTAAAACGTCCTAGTTCAAAGGTCATTGACCTTAGAGAAAAATTATCATGGCAAATAATGCTCCTTTAGCTACTTTCTATTTGAAAAAATCACAACTTAACTGTAACTTTGACATGCATGACAGACTTCTTAAATTTGGCTTCTTGAATTTATCGCTAGATGGCGCTACTCGCACGCGCGCTACACGCTCTGAGTCGCGAATGCTGCCGATTATTGCAAAAACTAAAATAGCCATGATTAATATTCGATTTGATTCGTTTGTACACCTACTTAAGGAACCCTATAATACTGAGCATGGCCCGACATGCTCTTGTTTACTTTTTTTAATAGATAGGGTATATCTCGAAGTTTATTAATTTAAATTTTAAAATCAAAATCCACCCCTAAGGGTAGTAAAACAGGGGATGAGTGTTTGTTCACCCACTGAATTCTTACCTGTTAACCGATTCTGTTGAAACTTGACACACACAAATATAATTCTAGACACTACGACATAATGGAGACCTGGAGTTAGATTTTAACCACAAAAAAATGAAAAATAAAACTTTTTACCAAATAATTGAACCGACGAAAACAGAAACTGAAAAGCGAAAAATAACTAATTATGAGTCGGCGCCAAACGACCAATCAACGAAGATCATTAAATTACTTTAAATAAATAATAAAAACAACGTCACATCAAATAAAACGTGAAATTTTCAACGATAAACAATAACTTTCCAAAAATGCGTTCTCCGCTCGGCCACTTGCAACTTGCACGCACTTTGCTTGTTAAAAGTTCGTTTGGCGCCGACTCATAATTAGTTATTTTTCGCTTTTCAGTTTCTGTTTTCGTCGGTTCAATTTTTTGGTAAAAAGTTTTATTTACATTGTTGTTTTTTATGCTTTATATTATACTTATAACAAGCCTGTACAAAAAAATACTTCTTTTCATCTTCTTTAGCCAAATATACATTTAAAAATACAGTATACTTTTTTATACTTCCCAGGGTAACATCGAGACAAAGAGCGAGGCCGCCTACGTGACGTCACGTAACGTAGCGCTCCGTAACGAACTGGACATGTATGCTTACGTACTGCACTGCACATCCTTCCCCGGTGTGTCTACCAGGCATAAGGATATCGATATTCATATTATCAGGTCAGAATAAAATAAATGAAGTTTTTTTTATGAACCTCATAGAACCAAGGCACAGTAAACATAACGTACAGCCAGGCCGTAGCCGGGGGGGGGAAAGCAAGATTATAAATAGTTGATTGAGTTCACAGACCAGTTTTGACGCCTGAGTAAGTCAAAACATGGCCTACACTTGACTTATTCAAACACAGAGCACTTCACACACATAACATGCACCCCAGTGCGCGACGTGTGCTAAGTTAATATAGGCACGGAGCGCACTATATACAGACATACATAACTGTACATGCATCTATACTCTCACGTAGAATGCGCGGGCGCGCATTCGTACGTAAACATTGGGCGGTGTACTCACAATACAAACCGTTCAAACACACATCACGGCCTCTTAGCTGTAACGTGATTGGCTAGTCCAATTGCGCTATAGCGGAGGCCAGCATTCTCCTGTAGAGGGCGCTTAAGTCGACGCCTATGTCGCTGGTCGACCTCTGCTGGGCCTCCCCCGGGCAACCGGGGGTCTCACCCGGTAGGGTCTGACCGCCTAGGCGTCGTGAAGAAGCGTTCCCGTGAAAACGGTGAGCGCGGCGCCCCTACAGGAACACGCATAGCAACCACTCACACAGCTGTGTTGCCCGCCAGCCTGTCGGTAGGCGGCACACAGCTGAAAATGTTCAGGGAAAAGTCCCAATAAAAGGACACGCCCGTTTTTACGGGCGGAGACCAGATCCCTCGGGAAAGGGGGTCTCAACCCCGAGCCCGATTCCTCGCGCCCCCTGACGGGGGCGCCGAGAAGATCACGAGAGGGACCAGTAAGCCTCTAGACACCGATTAGCCGGACACCCCCGGTCACCACGCATATGCAATACCACTGCATATCATACGCCCCACCGGCATCAGGACGTCAGTTCGTCAGCGAGTGGCACCAATCATACCACTGAACTTTTGAGCCGACCAATCATAACGCGCCGTCCGCCCCCCCGGACCCCGCCATCATTTTACGACCGTGTTCTTATGCAAAACTTTGTTTATGTGGCGTCTTTGAGGCTTACTGGTCTGTGATTGAGTTATAGGTAAAATAAATACTTATACAATTTGTAAATAATCATTTAATACACGAAGAAAAAACTTAATTAAAACATAATCTTCTTGGACTGCCTCGTTGGTCTAGTGGTTGTAAGCGCGACTGCTGAGCATGGGGTCCTGGGTTCGATTCCCGGGTTGGGCAAAGTGTTTATTGGGTTTTTTCATTAGGAAATTCTCAGTAGCAGCCCGGAATCTGGATTTGTACCCGGTCAATGGCAATAGGCTCGCCCCCTATTACATGGGACTATAACATAACTCGCGAAATGTGGGTGTACTATACACCTCTGCCTACCCCTTCAGGGAAATACAGGCGTGATGTTATGTTATGTTAATCTTCTTGGGTTTTTTAGATGATTAAAATCTTCTAGGTTCAAGTCATTAGGAGGGGGGCAGCACACCCCTCTGTGACACCTAAGCACATTATTGTCCCACTGCTAGCCAAGAACTGTACGGAGCACACAGGTGTGCAGGTTTCCTCACAATGTTTTCTTTCACCGTGATAATCAAAATTCAAAGTCACTGGTGCGGGCCGGGTTTTAACGCAGACCCTCTAAAATGGAAGGCAAGCGCTCATAGCTACAGCCGAAAGACGTCCACTACTGGACATAGGCCTCCCCCAATTAAGGGGGGGATATGCCATAATCGCCACGCTTGGCAGGCGGGTTGGCGATCGCAGTTGGTTGGTTAAATACTCAGAGAACGCTGCTGCCCATCCTCTGGTGAATCCCTTAGTCGCCTTTTACAACACCCATGAGAAGAGATAAGCGCTCAATGCTGGAGTATTACAGCTTGAACCAATTAGCCTTTAATAATCTCTTGTAGACAAAACACAGAAGGCGAGTATGCTATGTTGGAGCACGAATCAGTGAATGGAGTCATTGAGTCGATGAAGGTGGTCACCGCCAGCAACTCTGAGAGAGTCGCGCGGTTCGCCTTCGAGTTCGCTAAGAAAAACAACAGGAAGAAGGTAAGATAGAAAAAGAAAGAAAGAAAGATCTCTAGTGGGTAGTGGGACAAATTAATGAGTACAGTACAGTACAAGCGAGCTGCAAGCAAGACCATAATGTCGGTCCCACAAATTCATGTCTAATCCATGTTTTCCGTACTTGTCTTATTTAGTAAACAATGTTGCAATGTCCATAATGCAGTTCGTGAATAATACTAAACAGGGTTGATTATTATTGAAAAAAATCAAGTTTGATTTAAATCACTGATTTTTTCAAAAAAATCACTTGATTTTAATCAAACTTGATTTTTTTTTTCCATAAAATTTCATTGATTTATTTAAATCATAATGTTATGGGACTAGAAAAGAAAAATTCATATTAAAATATATACAGTTTTTATTTTCTACTGAATATTGAATAAAATGGCAATAGCAAACTACAAATAGTCTAGAAAATCGAGAAATCGCCCCCTATTACATGGGACTATAACATAACTGGCGAAATCTGGGTGTACTATTACACCTCTGCCTACCACTTCGGGAAAAATACAGGCGTGATGTTATGTTATGCAACTAGTCTGACGTTTTAAAAGTGCCTGTAATTATGTTTAGTAGAAATAAAAAACATTTCAACTGAATTTGAAAATTCTTTCCCAAAAAGGGGTCATTGTGACTCCGTTTTGCCGATGACATCGTTGTAATGGCTGAGTCGCTGGAACAACTGGGCGAAATGCTGCACAGCTTAAACGGAGCCTCTCGACGTGTCGGTCTCGGCATGAATCTGGACAAGACTAAAGTCATGTTCAATATGCATGTCATGCCGAGGCCAATATTCGTCGAAGGGTCGGCACTCGAAGTTGTAACGAAATACGACTACCTAGGGCAGGCAATTCAGCTTGTTAGACACATCTTCGAGAAAGAAGCCAACAGAAGGATCCGTCTGGGCTGGGCAGCATTTGGCAAACTTCGCCGAGTCTTCTCGTCGCCTATACCGCAAAGTTTGAAGACAAAGGTCTTCAACCAGTGCGTCCTGCCAGTCATGACTTACGGTGCCGAGACGTGGACACTGACAGTTGGGCTAGTCCATAAGTTCAAAGTCGCTCAGCGTGCTATGGAGTGAGCTATGCTTGGAGTTTCTTTGAAGGATAAAATCCGTAATGAGATTATCCGGAGAAGAACCGGAGTGACTGACATAGCTTGTAGGATCAGTAAGCTGAAGTGGCGGAAGTGGAAGTCTGTCGAAGGACCGATGGCCGCTGGAGCAGACGAGTCCTTGAGTGGAGACCGCGAATCGGCAAACGCAGCGTAGGGCGCCCCCCTGCCAGTTGGACCGACGACCTAAAGAACGTGGCTGGAGGGGACTGGATGCGGAAGGCAGAGGACCGAGTCTTGTGGCGCAACTTGGGAGAGGCCTATGTCCAACATTGGACTGCGATAGGCTGAGTTGATTGAAAAGATTTTAATTTTATATTGAAATTAGTTTCATATTTCTATATATTTTTTTTACTTTAGCTTCTTTGCAGGGTAAAATCTGGTGATCTGGCAACTTTAGCAAAAGATCTAGCTACAAAGGTGATGGTGCAGTTGGCAACACCTGGGGTAGTACTCAAACCATACCTATTTCTGCTGCCGTGGTTTCAGTTAGAAGATTTTTTGTCTACGGATTAATTACGTGCATTTAATCAGGGTTGCCCAACTCAACCAGAGCTTTATGAGCTGGTTGCGCGGTGATATTGCGGAGCAGAGGTGTGGTGGTACTCTTCTTCAAAAAGGGCGATAATGCTCTACTGAAGAATTATAGGCCCATCTCACTTCTGAGCCATGTCTACAAGCTGGTTTCGAGAGTCATTACGAACCGTCTTTCGCGCAGGTTTGACGACTTCCAGCCTCCCGAACAAGCCGGGTTCCGAAAAGGCTTTAGCACCGTAGACCACATACATACGCTGCGTCAGGTTATACAGAAGACCGAAGAGTATAACTTGCCTCTTTGTTTAGCGTTTGTGGACTACGAGAAAGCCTTCGATTCGATCGAGACTTGGGCGGTACTACAGTCTCTTCAACGGTGCCAGATTGACTATCGGTACATCGAAGTGTTAAAGTCTTTGTATGAAAACGCCACTATGTCAGTCTGATTACAGGACCAAGCCTCGAAACCTATCCTTCTGCAGCGAGGTGTGAGACAGGGAGATGTGATCTCTCCGAAACTGTTCACTGCTGCATTGGAGGATGTCTTCAAGGTTCTGGACTGGAATGGGCTAGGCATCAACATAAACGGCGTTTACATCACTCACCTTCGGTTTGCCGACGACATAGTAGTCATGGCTGAGACCATGGAGGACCTCGGTACAATGCTCGATGACCTCAGTAGAGCTTCCGATAGAGTGGGTCTTAAAATTAATATGGACAAGACAAAGGTTATGTCGAATTCCCATATAGCACCCATTCCCGTAAGCATCGGAGAATCTACACTCGAAGTTGTTGACGATTATGTATACCTAGGACAAACTGTCCAGCTAGGTAAGTCCAACTTCGAGAAAGAGGTCAATCGTCGAATCCGACTCGGTTGGGCAGCGTTCGGGAAGCTACGCAATATCTTCTCGTCCAAAATACCGCAGTGTCTCAAGACGAAAGTCTTTGACTAGTGTGTGTTGCCAGTAATTACTTACGGTACTGAAACGTGGTCGCTCACAATGGGCCTGATAAGAAGGCTCAAAGTCACTCAAAGGGCAATGGAGAGGGCTATGCTCGGAGTGTCCCTGCGTGATCGAATCAGAAATGAGGAGATTCGCAGGAGAACGAAAGTAACCGACATAGCCCGAAGAATTGCCAAACTTAAGTGGCAGTGGGCGGGGCACATTGCTCGCAGAACGGATGGCCGATGGGGCAGTAAAGTTCTGGAGTGGCGACCGCGTACTGGAAGGCGCAGCGTGGGTAGGCCCCCCACAAGGTGGACCGACGACCTGGTGAAGGTCGCGGGAATCCGCTGGATGCGGAAGGCACAGGACCGGTCGTTGTGGCGATGCTTGGGGGAGGCCTATGTCCAGCAGTGGACGTCTTTCGGCTGAAATGATGATGATGATGATAGCGGACTGAGCAAGTGATAAACCTACCATTATCTTTATTTCTAGGTTACAACCGTCCACAAGGCTAATATCATGAAGCTTTCCGACGGACTATTCTTGGAGACTTCCCGTCGGCTCGCCAAGGAATACCCTGAGATTGAGCACAACGATATGATCATTGACAACTGTTGTATGCAGCTTGTTTCTAAGTGAGTAGTAGCTTTTTAAAACCCAAAATACAACAATAACTATGTGGTTTGGAAACCAATAGCCAAACAGCCAACAGATGTATAAGTCGAGGGATAAAACTTATGTATGGTAGTGAAAGTTGGGTATGGCAGAAGAAACATGAAAGCAGAATAAATGCAGTAGAAATGAGAGCTTTGAGAAGTGTGTGTGGTGTAACTTTGAGAGATAAAGTAAGGAATAACGTGATAAGGGAGCGTTGTGGAGTGAAATAAGATGTAGTGACAAAGATTGAGAAAGGTATGTTAAGATGGTTTGGATATATAGAGAGGATGGACGAGAGGAGATTGACGAAACAAGTATACGAAGCGAGTGTGGATGGAAGAGTTGGAAGGGGACGACCTCGGCGAACGTATCGCGATCAAATCGCGGACGTTCTCAAAAAATGCCAGGTTAAGAGTTCTCTAAACCGACGAGCATGCATGACGAGGTTAATGGACGTAGATGAAGCGAAAGAGGTGTGTCAGGATCGTAGCAGGTGGAAATCCATAGTCTCTGCCTACCCCAATGGGAAACAGGCGTGATAATATGTATGTATGTATGTATAATCGAAAAACTTTGCGACAATCCTAGGACGATTGCAAAGGGCCGGTTAATTGGAATCTATGAAAGTTTTTCCTTATCATCCGAGCAATTTTGAGGATCAGTGCAAAATCCGGCTTATCTTAGATTACTCGCGAATAACCGCTCACGTAATTAGCGCTGATTGGCTGATATGGACGTTATGCACCGACGGATACGCTGTTTGGCTTACGGTTACTTTCCTTAGTCTTTCGTGCCATGTTCTGAACTTCTGACCAGCCAGAATGAAGATGTTACAATTTGACTCTTAGGCCCGTATTACAGAAGCTTCCTCAAGTACAGTTTAAACTTCAATCACCTGATCACTACTTAAGGATAGAATCGTTACTTGAGTATCGGTCTTATTCCAGAACGGTAATTATAAACTTTAATTCAACAACATAACACATGAATTTGACCTGAAATATAATAGAAATCTCTACTCAAGTGTAGTCTGGACCACACTAGAGTGATTACAGATCAAATCTCAGCTCAAATACCGAAACAGGTGACAGTATAAAACAAAACTAAACTCAGCTGAACTGTGATCAACAAATCTCTGCTTGAGGAACGTTTTAAAATCAAAGCTCAACTTTAAACTAGATTTAAACTGAGATCAACGCTTGAGTATCGTTCTGTAATACTGGCCTTAGATTAGCCAATCAGCGTTCAAGTTTCCAATCGTCCTAAACAAGCTGGGATTTTTGCAATGATCCTGATAATCTTATGATAACGAAAATCTTTCTGAGATTCCAATTATCCGGTCTTTTGCAATAATCCTAGGATTCTTGCAAAGATTCGATTTGTCCGATTATCCTACGACATACACAACGTGTTATTGAAATAACTGAAAATCTCTTAAGGGGTCATTGTACTCATCAGTATGAACATCTTTTACTATGGAACCAACCATGAAATCGCGAAAAAAAATCTGCAAAAAAACAATATTTTTAAAACACATTTTTCTTTTGCTTTCTTCCAGGCCCCATCAATTTGACGTGATGTTAATGACAAATCTGTACGGTTCAATTGTATCCAATGTTGTGTGTGGCATCCTGGGTGGCGCGGGTCTGCACTCAGGAAGGAACTACGGCGACCACTATGCCGTGTTCGAGCCTGGCACTAGGAACACTGGTAAGTAGTGTAGCACTCGTCATGTAGATAGTATCTAACGTAGTGGGTGGCACTCTGGCAGGAACTACGGCGACCACTATGCCGTGTTTGATCCTGGCACTAGGTACCCTGGTAAGTAGTGTAGTACACGTCATGTAGGTAGTATCTAACGTAGTGGGTGGCACTCTGGCAGGAACTACGGCGACCACTATGCCGTGTTTGATCCTGGCACTAGGTACCCTGGTTAGTAGTGTAGTACACGTCATGTAGGTAGTATCTAACGTAGTGGGTGGCACTTCGGCAGGCAGGAACTAAGGCGACCACTATGCCGTGTTCGAGCCTGGCACTAGGAACACTGGTAAGTAGTGTAGCACTCGTCATGTAGATAGTATCTAACGTAGTGGGTGGCACTCTGGCAGGAACTACGGCGACCACTATGCCGTGTTCGAGCCTGGCACTAGGAACACTGGTATGTAGCGTAGTACACGTCATGTAGGTAGTATCTAACGTAGTGGGCGGCACTCCGGAAGGAACTACGGCGACCACTATGCCGTGTTCGAGCCTGGCACTAGGAACACTGGTATGTAGCGTAGTACACGTCATGTAGGTAGTATCTAACGTAGTGGGCGGCACTCCGGAAGGAACTACGGCGACCACTATGCCGTGTTCGAGCCTGGCACTAGGAACACTGGTATGTAGTGTAGCACTCGTCATGTAGATAGTATCTAACGTAGTGGGTGGCACTCTGGCAGGAACTACGGCGACCACTATGCCGTGTTTGATCCTGGCACTAGGAACACTGGTATGTAGCGTAGTACACGACATGTAGATAGTATCTAACGTAGTGGGTGGCACTCTGGCAGGAACTACGGCGACCACTATGCCGTGTTTGATCCTGGCACTAGGTACCCTGGTTAGTAGTGTAGTACACGTCATGTAGGTAGTATCTAACGTAGTGGGCGGCACTCCGGAAGGAACTACGGCGACCACTATGCCGTGTTCGAGCCTGGCACTAGGAACACTGGTATGTAGCGTAGTACACGTCATGTAGGTAGTATCTAACGTAGTGGGCGGCACTTCGGCAGGCAGGAACTAAGGCGACCACTATGCCGTGTTCGAGCCTGGCACTAGGAACACTGGTATGTAGCGTAGTACACGTCATGTAGGTAGTATCTAACGTAGTGGGCGGCACTCCGGAAGGAACTACGGCGACCACTATGCCGTGTTCGAGCCTGGCACTAGGAACACTGGTATGTAGCGTAGTACACGACATGTATCAGAAATTCAGAATTATTTATTGCAAGTATACTGGGTTTAAGGGAAACGCTTCCGAAAACGAAGATAGGTAATAGTGCTGGTGATTACTGATACGAAACCACGAAACAAAAATGCGATTCTTTTTATAGATTTTATCTTTTTTTTTCATTTTTCTTTATGTATGAGTTTTGTTTAACTGCCCAAAGCTGGTTATGTATGAAAAATGCAAAAACATATATATGAAAAAATCTGAAAAAAGAATCGCATTTTTTTTTCGTGATTTCGTATCTGTAATCACCAGCACCTATCTTTGTTTTCGGAAGCGTTCCCCTTACACCCAGTATAGTACAAAAAAAGTTAATTAACAAAACCAAGAAACCCGATTGCGGATAAAAATAACTGATAATATTTAAACAAGGGTATCCGTGAAACGCTCCCGAAACTGAAAGGCTATTATTATACTACCTAAACACAATCGAACACCAATAACCATTAGCCTTATATGAGTAGTAAACAATGAGTTGTTTTAGTGATTTGGTATTTTGCAAACCCGCAATGTAAAGCGTACAAAACTCGGGATCAATGCCGCGCGTACCTAACCTACCTACGCTCGCTACGACACGGACTATGGATGTCGTTCACCCCTAGCGCCAGCTGATATTTTATTTGAATAACATTGAGAACTTTAAAAAAAAAATGGGGTTTATTTGAAAATCAGTTTTATTTAATTTCCCAATGCTGGTTATGTACGAAAAATGCAAAAAAAATATGAAACAACATAACAACGCATAACATAACATCACGCCTGTATTTCCCCGAAGGGGTAGGCAGAGGTGTATAGTACACCCACATTTCGCCAGTTATCTTATAGTCCCATGTAATAGGGGGCGAGCCTATTGCCATTTACCGGGCACAAATCCATACTTCAGGCTGCTACTGAGAATTATCTAATGAAAAAACACAATAACACTGCCCGACCCGGGAATCGAACCCAGGACCCCACGCTCAGCAGTCGCGCTTGCGACCACTAGACCAACGAGGCAGTCGTGCTGAAAAAAATATGAAAAAATCTAAAAAATGAATAAATTTTTTTTTTGTGGTTTCGTATCAGTAATCTCCAGCACTATCTATCACCTATCTTCGTTTTCGGAAGCGTTTCCCTGACACCCAGTATACATGCTGAAATTTGAGTCGCTTATTTCCCGAAAAGGGGTCATTGTACTCATCATTATGAACAACTTTTACTATGGGACCAACCCTGAAATCGCGAAAAATCAGTTGGTCCTTACATTTGTGTTCATTTAAATCGATAAAATGTAGGGACCACCTGATATTTTTTTCGCGATTTCATGGTTGGTCCCATAGTAAAAGTTGTTCATAATGATGAGTACAATGACCCCTGTTCGGGAAATAAGCGACTCAAATTTCAGCGTTATATCCATGTATAATACTAATCATTATTTTTAATCTTAACAATTTTAGGCACAGCGATCGCCGGCAAGAACGTAGCAAACCCGATAGCTATGATCAACGCTTCTATAGACATGTTGGAGCACCTCGGCCATCACTTCCACGCTGACCTGATCAAAGCGGCAGTCTGCAAGACCATCAATGAAGATCATATCATGACCCCGGACTTAGGAGGCACGGCCTCTTCCACAGATGTCGTTAAAGCTATAATAGGTAATACTGAAAAGCAATTATTTGGGTAGAGCGTTTTTATCATAAGCTCTGTTTTTTCTTACTTGTATAATTAAGTAAACAATCTTGGCATGTCTTTTTAATGCAATTCGTTAATAATACTCCGAGAGTAGTGCTACTGTTAAAATTTATCAAAAATGTTGTGTTATTTAAAAGAAGGTATATAAACGACAACATTTATGAAAATAACAATAAAATCCATGAAAAAATTAAAGAGATTACTTTTAAGTTTTTCGAGGTTCTTCTTAAGTTGTTCTGTCTTTGTCGTGCTAAACGGACATTGTACAGAGAGATGTCAAGTTTCTATGACGGTTTTGAACAATGACGTCATTCTTCAATCGTGCTGTCTCTGTCTAGTGAACCAATTTAAATTGCTTATAACTTGGACATTTTATTGAATATTTTATTGGTTTTTTCACTGTTGCTTATTTTTGTTGAAATTTTTCGGGTTTTCTAATAAATAATAATTTAAAAAATTAGTCAGCTTATATCTGTCTATCTGTGTTATGTCTTTTATTATCAAAAGACATTATGTTATCAATTTCACACACTAAATAACGTTTTTTAATCTAATTACATGTGCAGAACTAGCAATTATATTTTATCAGTAGTTATTTGAATAAAGAGACGTGCCAAGATTGTTTACTAATTAAGACAAGAGAGAAAAAACAGAATATAGAAATCTACATAATAAGGTAATAGAAAATGTAGTAAAGGTGCGTGAAATGGTCGCCGCGTGCAGGTGTCTCGTAGGACACCAGTGCGCGAACTGTTTGCTGTTTGCATCAGTGCTGCTTTGAATGCAGAGTCATTAAAATTGTATTTAGCAGCATACCTAACAGCAAATTGTTCTTAACAACAACATAACATCACGCCTGTATTTCCCCGAAGGGGTAGGCAGAGGCGTAATAGTACACCCACACATTTCGCCAGTTATGTTATAGTCCCATAAATAAATAAATAAATAATCGTTTATTGACATAAATAATTAATAATAATATAAATATAATAATAATATACATACATACATACATATTATCACGCCTGTTTCCCATTGGGGTAGGCAGAGACTATGGATTTCCACCTGCTACGATCCTGACACACCAATAAATAATAATATAAAAAATAATAATAATATAAAAATAATAAAAATATTATTTATAATATTTTTGATTGATTGAATGCTAATACACTTAATGTAGAATCTCTGACCCCTGCAGTAGTAATAACTGTGTTGCAGGAGCCAATGTCTTCTCGCTATATAATAAACACAGTTATAGGTAATATAACAATATTATAACAAAAACAATAACAATTTAAAAAAAATGGCGAAATGTGGGTGTGCTATACACCTCTGCCTACCCCTTCGGGGAAATACAGGCGTGATGTTCTGTTATGTTATGTTGTTAACAATATTCGATTATTTCCATAAACAGTAAAAAATAAGTTGTTTAGGAACAAAAAAAATGAAAATGAATGTTAAGTCCTGCGTGTAATGTTTGTGCTAGAGTGTGAGTGTATGTGTGGAAGTGTAATAGGGGGCGAGCCTATTGCCATTAACCGGGCACAAATCCAGACTCCGGGCTGCTACTGAGAATTTCATAATGAAAAAAACCAATAACACTTTTGAATGTTAGAAACATGGTGGGCGTGATTGCGTATTGGTATTGGTATAACGGGCCATTTTCCGCAACTCCACGCTTGGCGTGTATTTTGCGTGTGGGTGGGAATAACTTGTTTACTCGAGCCACCCCAGCTCCTCGAGGAAGGCCAGCAGACGCTTGATGTTGCTGACTGTCTCTCGGAGAGTACCCGGATCTCCGAAGTACTTAGCCCTGTATGAGGCGACCTCCGGGCAGTTGAGAAGCACGTGGGCCGCTGTTTCTTCTGTCTCCATGCAGGCTCTGCACAGAGGACTGTCAGTCACACCTATGACAAAGAGGTGTTTGTTAAATGAACCGTGTCCGGTGTAGGCGGCTGTCACCGTACGTAGATGTTGTTTTGACAGCCGGAGGAGCTGTTTGGTGATCTTACCGTCGATGACGGGGAGTGCTTCCTTAGCCTGTCTGCATACCTCGTGGTTTATCCAGGAGTAGTTGTGTTTGTCTCTAGTGCGTTTCCTTACCAGAGTACGTAAATGACCGAAGGGGAGAGGTATTATGGGTTCAGGTCCTACCGCGTCTGTACTCGATCCCCTCCTAGCGAGCCACTATGACCTTTAATCCATTGTAGGGTTATATTGTTGGAGCTGCCTACCTGATTTAATTTCTGGTGGCATTCGTAGATGAGCCCAGAGTTGACAGTACAACTGTTGAGAGCCAGTAGAACCGCCATGCTGTCGGAGAGTATTCTAATAGAGTGATCTTTTACCTCCCGTGCCATGACTGCTGCAGTTGCCAGTAAGATGCCCATACACTCAGCTTGAAATACCGTGTTGTAGACACCCAGTGGCGTAGAGATGAATATTTTAGGTCTTCTGAAAAGACCCCACATCCAGTACCTGATTCCGTTTTGGATCCATCTGTGGCAAAAAAAAAAGCGTGATTGCGTATGTATGTGTTGCGGCGAACCGGCGACACGCGTCCCGGTAGTACAAGACAGTAGATAAATCTTCGTCTATATCTGGCGACCATAGTTACTAATTGCTTTATTAAACTAACCTAATCAATTTTCATGGAAAGTTAATTATAAGATAAACCCGTATTCACCCTTGGCAGGTAGTCGGCCGCACGTCAGTGGTTACACTTGAATTACCAAAACCGCCCTTAGTGCTCACGAAATAAAGACGCTGTCAAGGTCAAACTGTTACCACTGACGTGCAGTCGACTGTACATAAACAGGTAACTTTTTATATTGATTAAAAAGTTCATTGACCCCAATACTAATGCTTGGCGATTGTGTGTGTTATGCTTTGTATATGCCTTATGTATTATAACAAGAATCTCGCTATACATAAGGTTAAATCAAATAAGTTTGCTAGACGTGATGGAGATCGATATCTGAAACAAGAAAAAATATTATTTTCTAATCACATGAGACTTTCCATCTTCATGTCTCAGTTTGGCGAACCGACTTGCGGTACTATTTAGGCAACAGCCTAGGTCGTATTAAAGTTGTTATGGGCAAAGGTAACCGCTTAACATCAGGTGGGCCTTTAGCTCGTAAAAAAAAAACTTATATTTTCAAGTCAGCTGATCACGGGGTCAACGGCCGTGGGACGCGGACTGCTTACCTAGTATTTTTTAAGTATTTGAAAACAATAAAATTGTAGTGTTATGGATTCTAGTGATCAGCTGACTTGAAACGAAGAGGTTAGCAAATAATATTTTTTCTTGTATTATTATTAGATATACATTCATTCATTCATTTATTCAATAACAATCTTAAATTGTGTCTGAATTTTTAAGCTATTGCATAGCTTCTATCGCGGGCCTTGAGCGTGGAGACCGAATCCAGAAATTCCGTAACGAAAATAACCTAACACCCCCCACTCCGACCGGCACAGCGGTGATACTTTTTAGTTTTGCCATCTATCGATGAATAGCAGAACTTTTAATGACTTTTTGTAATATCACGCTTGTCTCTTTAGTTCTGCAAATCGCCTCTAGGTGGCATTGGTTGTATCGGCGTTACTGCGCATGCGTAATCCCCCTCTTCGCCCCGCAATCTGGTGACTCATGCCTGCTTAGAGTTTCGGCGTTAGGGCACGTCCTCTTTGTATTTACATAAAAAATGCTATGCAATAGCTTTACCGCGGCAGTCTCCGAGTGCCACACGTCTTTTTTTACATAAAGAAAAAGATTCCTAATTTATATTATTATGTAGACGACAAATGAATTAAACACAAAATTATATAAAATCCAGAATAATGTTAAAAAAAAGTTTTTCACAATAAAATCGATACCCATCACGTTTGTGCAGTTTCGCCAACTAATTTGATTTATTATTTCAAGGACGGAATATAAAAAGGGTATGTTGGTATTTAGAACAATAGTTTTGTCAACTGTTCACCAAGGAAGTGATATTAATATATTTTTTGTTTTCTATTTCCAGCTAACATCGATCTGTATATGAAGAACAAGGTGTCCTTCTCTTAAATAAGTATTAAAAATTATGTAAATTGAAACATGTAGATGTGTATAAGAATGTACGGGTTTACTCACTTGTATTTTGTGTTCAGGGGGCCTAGACAACATCTATACGCTTCTTTATTCGCACCCAAAAAAAAGGCGTTAGCGTGACAGAGACGGTAGACAAGTTACATATAGAACCGCTAACGCAACTTACACAAATAAACGCCGTTCAAGTTGATTTTCGAATGACAAAAACTATTGAAGTCATAAAAATTATTATTGTTTAAATAAAAATGTAACCATGCGATATATAATTATGGTTCATAATAAAAAATCATGTTAATTATATAAGGTCCTACATTGTTAATCCGAAATATTTGAAGTGATGAATCTACTCATAATTATGAACAACTTTTACTAAGGGACCAACCCTGAAATCGCGAAAAAAAATCAGGTGGTCCCTACCATGGTATAATAAGATGTTTCACCAGGTATTCTCTTCCCGCAATGACAGCGCGATGCCTCCAAGCTACGTCACGATCAGTGCTGCCATTGATTGATATCTTCAATATACTTAAGGAGATTTTTGTTCTTAATGAATATAAAATAAATTCCTAACTAGCCTAACTATTTGTTATCTTGTGTTATTCATCTAATTAGTTAATTAAGGAAACTATATTAAATTACTAGTTAATAACAAAAACAAAAAACCCGACTGCGTGTAAAAATAACAGAAAAGATATAAACAAGACTTATCAACACGCAGTCGGAGGCTACGTATGTTTTTGGTCATGAATTACATAATAGTTCATAGGTAGCCTCCGCCTGCGTGTTGATAAGTCTTGTTTATATCTTTTCTGTTATTTTTACACGCAGTCGGGTTTTTTGTTTTTGTTAATTAATTTTTTTATTTTAATTTTTTTAGTTTTGTCATGTTTTGTTTATCATACTATTAATGTTTTTTTTGAAAAGTCAAATTAATTTTTAACGTTGAATATTTTGTTATTTTTTTAGCATTTTTCATTCCAAATTACATTTAAACATATAAGTTGTATATATTTTTGTAAAGCATTTATAAAACCCTTTATTTTGATACCCCACTCGATAGCTTTTGAAGGAAAAAAAAAATTTTTAAAGAGGTAATATGGCGCCAAAAAGCGGCCATTTTAATTTTTTAAATTTTGATGTACCCAGTGTCACTCTCAGAATTAAGACGAATCTAACGACACCTCTCAATCTCAAATCCATCAAGCCGTTTAGGCCACAGAGCGTGCCAAAGAAATATACATACATACATACACTCGAAAAACATAACCCTCCTTCTGGCGCAGTCGGGTAAAAAGTGATTCTTTATAGAAGAAAGTAAATGAAAAAATGCATTTTGCTCGGGTAATTTATTTTCACAAAGTGGCAGCACATCAATCTGACAAGTGTCACGCTAACAGCCCGCTATTGGCTCCACGGCCGATGACGTAGTACGGAGGCAATCACGTGACCTAGCTGTCACGGGAAGAGACTACCTGGTGTTATTATACCATGGTCCCTACATTTTATCGATTTAAGTGAACACCAACTGATATTTTTTTGCGATTTCAGGGTTGTTCCCATAGTAAATGTTTGTTATGATGAGTAGATTCACCACTTCAAATATTTCGGATTAATAATGTAGGACCTTATATATTTAAATTGACTGAAAAGCTGTCAATCTCCATAAAATACATTTGAGGTAAAATCGTACATACACTTCTAAACAAGAATCACTCATTCGAGAATATTATTTATTTTTACATAAGTAATTAAAATGGTCCTAGACCAGTTATTTAAATTAAAAATTGTGTATTATATAAAGATAATAAAACTATGTTAAGTAGAATCCGATACTTAAGTTTTATTTATTTACCTTGATCCAAAACCTGTAATTTTTTTTTGATGCTGGCGGTCCTGCTGCCTTACTCTTGTAAATAATTCCGATCGATCGGCATTGGACTAATGTCAGTTCTTACTTTTAAATCCAAAACAATAACAATACATTGGTTTACAATTTAGTGTTTTTAAAATTATATAAACCTTATTAGAATTAAAATTGTGTATATTTTTAATCAAAAATACCCATTTTATTCTTGTCACTTTTTGACATTGGTATTCAATTGAGATTGGAATTATTTCCAAGAGTGACCCCACTAGTTATTTTATACCTATTTATGGCAGTCGATAATTTGACAACAGAAGGCATAGCCCCAGTTTCTGGAAGGCTGATCAATTTGATCTATTGTCAAATCAATCAATTAATCGTACCTAAATATAAACCTAATAATATTTTGTATCCCGATCATACGATGAGACATGATGTACACACGGCTACACATCAAGCTGTACTTTTCCAGTATAAGCTGACCTCGCATTGTATAGGTTTTCCTTACAACGCGAGGTCAGCCTATACTGGTACCGTAAACTGCCCTAACTTGGCCCACAAGCCCTACTTTGCCTAGTTGTTTTTTGAGTAAACTATAATAGCTATGATTTTCGTACTTGGGGAGATTTAAAAACTTTGACAACGCTAACTTTTGGTTCAGTTATAAAGTGTCAGTGTGTGTAAAAATTAAGTTAATGCGCTAGGCATACTTTGCCTTGGGCTTGTGGGCAAAGTTAGGGCATTTTACGGTATTGTACAGCTTGATGTGTAGCCGTGTGTACCTGCCAAAAACCACTAACATCTTTGCAAAAACCACGTTTCTTGCAAATAAAAATCTTTATGTAATGTCAGCTCCTATGACTGGTCAGCTTAAATACTAACAACCAATCACATTGCTTGTCCTGAGATTTGACAGTCGATTAGTTAATTTTTGTGTTGATCTGCCTTTCGGAAACTTGGGGAATTCTCATAATTAAAAACTTTCAAAATTTAGTTCAAAACCAATCATCATCATCATTTCAGCCGAAAGACGTCCACTGCTGGACATAGGCCTCCCCCAAGCATCGCCATAACGACCGGTCCTGCACCTTCCGCATGCAGCGGATTCCCGCGACCTTCACGAGGTCGTCGGTCCACCTTGTGGGGGGCCTACCCACGCTGCGCCTTCCAGTACGCGGTCGCCACCTCAGAACTTTACTGCCATCGGCCATCCGTTCTCCGAGCAATGTGCTTCGCCCACTGCCACTAAGTTTGGAAATTCTTCGGGCTATGTTATGTTATTATTATTATTATCAGCCTGTAGTGTCCCACTGCAGTGCAAAGGCCTCCCTTCCCTTTTTCCACTTGTCCCTGTCTTTTGCCTTCTGGGGCCAATCCTTCAGACAGGAGTCAAGTTCGTCCCGCCATCTCCTTCTGGGCCTGCCGCGTTGTCGTTTGCTGCTGTCTGGAATCCACTGTGTGGTTGTTTTCGCCCATAGCTCCTCCGGCATGCGGCAGATGTGACCAGCCCAGTTCCACTTAAGCTTGGCAGCTGTTTGGCCTACATCAGCAATTTGTGTTTTGGAACGCAGTATAGAGTTTTTTACGCGATCAGTAAGTCTAACTCCTAGGATACTGCGTTCCATTGCTCGCTGACAAACTCCAAGTGCGGACTTTTGACGCTTTGTCAGTGACCATGTTTGCGCTCCATAGGTGAGGGTGGGGAGGATGCACATGTCCATGAGCTTTCGCTTTAGTGAGAGAGGGAGGGGTCCTTTCATCAGTTCTTTCATCGACCAATAGCTCTTCCAGGCGTTCTCGATTCGTCTAGCTACTTCTTTATCCTGTCTGGCCTGGAAAGAGACTATTTGGCCGAGATATATATATTCATGGACATATTCAACCCCCACACCCCCAATTTCTATGCTACGCAAAGTGCTGTTGGTCATTATCTTGGTCTTCGACATGTTCATCGCAAGTCCGACCCTGAGGCTTGCCTGGCTCAGTTGTTCGAGCATAAGATTAAGCTCAGCTGCCGAAGAAGAAAAAAGAACAATGTCGTCGGCGAATCGGAGATTTGTTAATCTCTTTTCCCCGACGACGATACCCTTGTCTCTCCATTCTGCATTTAGTTTCTGGAACACTTCTTCCAACGTGCCTGTAAAAAGTTTAGGAGCCAACGGATCTCCCTGTTTGACCCCTTTCTGGACTGGAAATGACGACCCAGTGGCGTGTATGTGAATGGCAGCCGTGCTGTTTAGGTATACTTTTTGCAAGATATGAATGTAGGTGTGGTTTATTTCTTGACTATCTAGGGATTCAAATATGGCTGCGTGGGTTAAGCTGTCAAACGCTTTGGAGTAATCCACAAACGCGAGATAAAGTGGTAGGTACTGAATAATACTCATATAAAATATAAATCTAGCTCTATAAGCTCTACAAGCTCGATAATAGTAATTTACCATCAAATTATCGATTTTCGAGCTTGTACAGCTTATAGAGCTAGTTTAATGTTTTTTATGAGTATTAATCAGTAGATATGTTGTTATTGCTGTCGCTAATCATATTTTAATTGCTATGCAACGCGAAATAGAGCTAAATTAGAAAAAAACGCAAGAAAATTTGATTTTCGCGGGCTACCCTGTAGCATTCACCTTAAAATAAGTTAGTGAACAAGAGAATAGACACCAATGTCACAAAAACAATCAAAAACATTACTGTCAGGAGACAGATTAGTTTTGAACTATATTTTGAAGGTTTTCAATTACGAGAATGGCCCTTCTGTTGTCGACCGATTCTCTTTGTTATCTCTTTTTCTCTCGTTGCGTGAATCATATGACGACACGAGATAAGAAGGCCAATACTCGTAATTAAAAACGTTATTTTGAACGTTGACATTGGTGACATTAATGAGCTAAGTGTCACAAATAAACGGCAAACAGGAACATGTACTAGTTTTGAACAAAGACCAACTGAAGTTTTAATCTTTCGCGAATTTCACTCATATTGAACTAAGTTTACGGGACTTGTCGCGCCGCTTGTTGTGCGCGACAAGTCCCGTAAACTTAGTTCAGTATAAAGACCAACTGAACTCTAATTTCGTGTCCTAGGCTATCGATTCCGCTTTACGACCTACTCACTACTAATATCCCCCTCCCAATTAATATTCCATTTTTGTTAACCTTAGTCCACACTCCAATGATTAAATTTCTTTATAAATTCATCAGTGTTAACAATATTCGGTTATAGTATATTACTACTTTTGTGTAGTTTATTTTTACATACCTAATCCTTATTGGTCCTTTTTCCCTTAGCATTTCCTTAAATTCCTTCTGTGTTAAGTGTCTTAACATTTTTGTGTATTGTTGTCTACTAATAATATGTGTTGTTTTGTCCTTTTACAGCTTAATGCATACCATCTCTACAAACATCGGTCAATTTATGATAAGTAACATTTGAAACTAAGAACTTATCACTGTCTTTTCCTACCTTGACATTGTCAAAATCATCGAATAACGATAGAGCCATAATTTAAAAAAAATTGAATTAATTGAACTGAACTCTAAGGTTTTGAACTATATTTTGAAACTTTTTAATTCCGAGAATTGTCCTTCTGGCAATCCTGTGGTTTTGAATCGGGGGGGCAGCAAAAGATTATTCTTTTGTTCTGAGGTACTGGTTTACATAAAATAAAACATCATTAGGAGGATATTAACGATATATTTCAGTACAATTGTTCACACTGGACTTAGATATGACAACGAGGGTGCGATCATCGCATGTACCAGTACCGGCTTCAGGGAACAAATAAGGCAAGCGGCCCAAACATTGGCGGTAAAACACCTATAGTGCCCGAAGTAGGGGGAAAACGTCAAAGTTGATACAATTAAAAATGCACTAAAAATGTCATAGGTTACGTCAATAAATTAATTGATTATATAATTTTGTCATATTTTTTTGAGCCCAAAAATAGATTTGGCCCGATTTTTTTCGGGGCTCTAATAATGTCATCTAATGCCCTTTTTATGGGCTCTAAAAACTAAAGCCGGCACTGCTTACAAATTCATTAAAACTATACACAATCATAGTATACTTAATAAGTAAAATAAAAATAACATAGAAAATAAATTCGGTGAGAGATTCAGAGTTTTTATTGCATCTGTGATTGCCGCCATATTTGGTATTTAGTTTACCAACAAAATTGTACCATTTGCCCACATTATGTGGTAAAAAATATATTTTTACTAGGAATATCTGCTGTAACAAATACACGAATAGATTCGGAACAACTGTAGAACTTAGAAATATTTTGTGCTTTGCCTGTGTTTGGAATCGAACCCGCAACCCTAGCAAAGAAAGCCAAACTCAAACACTGCACCAGCTGTGTCAAATTCAATAGTTATCGTTTACCTAAGTGTGTTAACATGAGTTCCACACATCATTCATGAGAATGATTTTAATAGAGGCCAAAGCACACACGATATAGTTATCGGAAAATAACTTAAACATGCGCACTTGATCTATTTAAACGATTCTGACCTTTAAGTCATTGCAGTAACGTGCGCAGTGGCACCATCTTTGTTCAAGTCATTTGCCGGTAGGTATATTTTCAGCATCAGCGATTTGATCGCTTTTCGGAAGCTCGATGCTGCGATTAACCCTGCGAGTTCGTTTTATTTTTAGAGTAGTTTTATGGCCTGGTCAGTGTTGCCAATGAAAATTTTTAGGCAGCCGTGTACGTTCGGTAGAAAAGCCGTGTTTATATGGAAAGAGATCAACTGTCGGCCGTAGTACTGCCAATAAAAGGAAGTACATTTCAACATCAGCAAAATGGCGCTGTTTTAAAGTTGATGCAAAATTCATTGTTCGACAATTTCCTTTTTTTTTTGTTTTGAAAAAAATGAAATATACCTAACAACATTTAATTTTAAATGGGTAATCTAATCGGGAAATCCCCGTCCATATAGACAACTTTGCAAGGTTAGAATTCGAATTCACAACCAAAGATGAACACGCACTAGATTTATTTGGATAAATGCTCAGATATATTTATCGGAAAATTTGCTGAAACAACATAACATAACATCACGCCTGTATTTCCCCGAAGGGGTAGGCAGAGGTGGTATAGTACACCCACATTTCGCCAGTTATGTTATAAGTCCCATGTAATAGGGGGCGAACCTATTGCTATTAACCGGGCACAAATCCAGACTCCGGGCTGCTACTGAGAATTTCCTAATGAAAAAATCCAATAACACTTTGCCCGACCCGGGAATCGAACCCAGGACCCCATGCTCAGCAGTCGCGCTTGCGACCACTAGACCAACGAGGCAAATTTGCTGAAAGCCGTAGATTTTGCTACGGCTATGGAGTTACAGCCGTAGGCCGTGGATTTTGTAATTTTTTGGCCTGAAAACCGTAGAACACTGTCATTGCCGTAGCATTGGCAACACTGGCCTGGTTGCTAAGACCTTTTAGCCAAGTCTTTTGTAAAACACAGGTGATAAATCTATGAACACCACATGAACACACTCTAATGAAGTGATGGATACTACTAAAATTGACATTACTTAGCACATGCTTTGTCTTGTTCCCGTCTTGAGCTTGTAATTTGACAACTGTCAAACAACTGTCAGTGTCATACAACTGTATGACACTGACAGGGATACTGCTTAAACAAAGCACGTGCTACGTAGTGTGTACAATACGCGTAACACATAACTGTGCCGCTCTGAAACCAAACGTTGCGAAGGGCCGCGCAGGTACAGTCGCGTAATAAGTGTGAGCAGGACGGAAACAAGCATCGAACGTTAACGAAGAACTGAGACATCGAGAACAGGCGGTCCCCCGCCATCTTGCCACTCAGTTGAACAACCCAAGGAACTTGTATATCAAGCTGGAAAGCGGACGGCTGACTAAAATTCGGTCCGATGATTGGGGAGCCTTATGTCTCTTTCTATAGGGTGTCCAAACATGCAGGAAAGAGACAGCGAGCTCTCGGTAGTGCTATTTCAGAAAACCGGGCTCTCCCGGTATTTTCTCCCTGATTTTGATAAAATATTTTGGACCTTATATGAACGGGATATTATTCATTTTTGAAGTTCTTAAATGTCTCCGTCCGCATTCTATCTTGGGTAAAAATTCTTTGGAACAACGTATCAATCTTGCCGCCATAACCGCGCATGCGCACTACTGATTTGGTTGCAAAATGTACTACTACGCAGCCACATGTTTTTGACTTAACCGGGGCAAAGTTATTTTACGCATATTGTATTTATCGATTTAATAAAGCGCATATTGATAGTGGCAAAACCAGAGCCGAGCCTGACTTGGATGCAACTTACATACTAAGCCAGTTCCGTACGGTACAATTTAAGGCAAATAGTATACAATTTTGTTAGTTAACTACAGCGTTACATTTTGTTTACGCAATTTGAGAAACGAAATCAGAATCACGAGGAGAATCGATTGATTGGGTTTTTTAAGCTATTGAATAGCTTCTATCGTGGGCCTTGAGCGTGGAGACCGAATCCAGAAATTCCGTAACGAAAATAACCTAACACCCCCCACTCCGACCGGCACAGCGGTGATACTTTTTAGTTTTGCCATCTATCGATGAATAGCAGAACTTTTAATTACTTTTTGAAATATCACGCTTGTCTCTTTAGTTCTGCAAATCGCCTCTAGGTGGCATTGGTTGTATCGGCGTTACTACGCATGCGTAATCCCCCTCTTCGCCCCGCAATCTGGTGACTCATGCCTGCTTAGAGTTTCGGCGTAAGGGCACCTCCTCTTTGTATTTACATAAAAAATGCTATGCAATAGCTTTACCGCGGCAGTCTCCGAGTGCCACACGTCTTTTTTTCTAAATCACAAAATTACGTAGTTTTTGAGGTATGCAGGCTACAACTGTTGAGGCAGCCGGACATATCTGGGCTCCAATTCTCGCTTTATAGAGATAATTGTTTAATTCGAGATAATCTCTACGAGAAAATGTCGCCGATAATGTCGATCGCTGTGAACTACTCTCTGTATGTCGAGCGCTGAGCGTAGACAATGCTGTCGGTTCTCTTGTTCACGAACTAAACATATTTTAAACTATCGCTCTCTTTTACTAACAGTAGATACAAGAAAGTGATGGCAACAATTTTAGAATTGTCAAATTGGTTTACGTGTTATATTTCTTTGTATTTTAGTGGGCACGTTCCGAGATCACGGAAATCTAAATTCAGACTAATTTGACAGTTCTAAAATTGTTGCCATCCCTTTCTTGTATCTAATATAAAAGAGCGATAGTTATATTTTTATACGAAATTTTTAGTGGGACACTCTTTTAAATTTCGTGTAATCGAATTAGAACCTTAAATATATCATTAGATAGTTTCTTTTCGCCTAGGGACGGCGTACCCTACTGAACTGTACTGAATCGCGACTGCTGAGCATGTGGTCCTGGGTTCAATTCCCGGGTCGGGAAAAGTGTTATTGGGTTTTTTCATTAGGAAATTCTCAGCAGCAAGCAACCCGGAGTCTGGATTTGTGCCCCGTCAATGGCAATAGGTTTGCCCCCTGTTACATGGGACTATAACATAACTGGCGAAATGTGGGTGTACTTTACACCTCTGCCTCCCCCTTCGGGGAAATACAGGCGTGATGTTGTGAAATGTAACATGGTATAAAAACTACCTCAATCAATTCTCCTGGTGATTTTGAATAAAAAAAGTTTTTTAAAATTGCGTTAACCAAAAGTTACGTTGACAATAAATATTGTTAAATTAAATTTGGCGTTTCGCAGATGAAGTTTTCATCATTCATAGATTAGATCGAAATAATTGCGTTAAACGTGAAAAATTTCATTTTTTTCACAATGAGAGTTCCAACTTATTTTTTTAATCGTTTAAAATATATCAATATGTTTACTAAACCTTTTTTTCTTCAACATTTTGCTTTTAAGCTTTGATAACTTTTTTTCTGTAGCATAGGATTATAAAAATTATCTATGAATGATAGATACGTGGGACACTCAGAAAGTTTTGCGAAACTAAAAAAAATTGTTCTATACGTACATATATTTTTATCAAATCTTTTCAAAGTACTTTCCACCAGCCTCTATACAAAGATTCATGCGCCTAAACCAGTTTTCAAAACACTTTTTCCAGTCCGCCGCAGACACCTCGTTTACAGCCTGCTCGAACGCAGCCAGCGCATCTTCCGGCGACGAAAATTGTATCCCTTTGAGCTGATTTTTTATTTTTGGGAATAAAAAGAAGTCACACGGTGCTAGATCAGGGCTGTAAGGAGGGTGACCCAGGAGTTTGACTGGCGTGCTGTCCAGGAAGTCCCTCGTTTTGAGTGCGGTGTGCGCAGGTGCATTGTCGTGGTGGAGCAGTAGCCCGCGGAGCCCTGTGTTTGGTCGCTTGTTGCTTATAACAGAGAAAACTTCTGGCAAACATTTGGTAGTATACCATTCGGCATTAATGCTTCTTTGATCCCGTAAGGGAATTGATACCAAGTGGCCAGTCAAATTAAAAAAGCTAGCGATCAAAATCTTACCCCCGCTTCTAGATCGCTTCACTTTGGTAGGCGTTGGCTCATTTTGAAACACCCAAACAGTCGACTGGCGCTTGGTTTCTGGGTCGTATTGATAAATCCAGGACTCATCACCTGTAACGATGTCGTAAACACGCCGAGACGAGCCTGCTTCAAATTTGTTAAGCATATCACGGCACCATTCCACCCGGGCCTGCTTCTGAGCATCGGTGAGGTTGTGCGGCACCCAGCGTGATACTATCCTCCTCACGCGAAGATGGCTGTGTAGAATCTCGTGAACGCTTCCCGATCCAATCTTCAATATGTGTTGAATCTCCTGATATGTAATTCGCCTATTGTCTTGGATTAAATTTTTCACTGCTAGCACGTTTTCTTCGGTAACAGCCGTCAAAGGGCGACCGCTTCTTTCGTCATCCCCCAAAGTTGGTCGACCGCGCTTGAATTCGTTATACCAACGATACACGGTTGCCTTGGAAGGGCCTTCATCCATGAATGCCATTTGAAGTCTATCGTACGATTCATCCGGTTTCAGGCGACACTTGAAATCGTATAAAATCATAGCTCTAAAATGTTCCCGGCGCAGATCCATATTTCAGTGAGACACAATACTTTGAATTAACTCGCAAAAAATGTGGAGGGAAATTTTGAAATTGGAACTTACTTATTTTTACTTATAAATAATCATATTTTCGAAAAACATTATAACTGGCCAGTCTCCCATATATAAAAACTTTTTTTCGCAATACTTTCTGAGGGGCCTGGTATAACCCGCTACATAAAAAAATAAGCTGCAATTTTCTGAAATTTCATTTAAATAAATAATACTGTTAATTTATAATCATGTCAATAAACTAACGAGATTCAATAATAATAAATTAAAAATCAATTAATTTTATTTCAGGACAAGTTTTTTTCAAGTGCAGGTAATGATTTTAAAATCAAATCAATATCATTTAATTGCATCACAAAAAAAACATTGTAAATGATTTATTTGTATTTTAAATTGTCATACATTATTTCGAAACGTAAATTTCATATTTATTTCGTTTAAAAATTTAAAAACGAATCAATATCATTTAATTGCATAACAAAAAAAAAACATTATAAATGATTTATTTAATGATTGAAGATATTTTATGAAAATAAACATTTTATTTATTTTATTTTTATTTATTTATTTATTTATTTGTATTCCAAATTGTGTCATCAAAAGTCACATGTATAATCAAAAGAACTTAAAATTAATATAGGTATGTAATTTTAAGTTCTTTTGATTATAATGTTTGTAGATATTTATATTTCATATATTTATCTACAAAATAGTTTCTTAGATGTTCAAAGTCCATCAATAAAATTAATATCATCAAAAATAAATAAATAGGTAAGCAAAGCTTTAAGAAAAAAATATAGGTACATAGACTTTACCTAAGATTTGTAAATCGAGATTTTTCAAGTTATCTATCGCGTTTTGGCAAGTACATTTTTTAAATTTGATTTAGCACCAAATTTTGGCGTAATATCATTTTTTAAATACTTTTTCATATAAATAATACTATAAAATGACTTTTTATAATACAACATTAACACCATGGCTTGTATATTATACAAGATGTTGAATTGTAGCCGTGCCATATTTCTAAAGCAAACGATAAAAAATGTGCTTGATCATGTAAAAATACTTAACAAATCCTACCGTTATTTGATTATGTATTAAAAGAGCCTCCACGAGTGACGATATTTAATTGATCGTCCGGCGCACCCTGGGCAGTCAGCCCCGCTACCAACCTGCTGACTGGCTAATCTTTTTCCCACGGCATGAGCTATTATCATTATGTAGCTCATGTCAACACGATAGAAGAAGAAGACTGTTATTTAATAACCAAAATTTTCACTTAAAAACAATAGCGTGTGTTGAGAATAAATCTCGAAGGATTCTGAGAAAAAATTAACGGCGTCATTATCAAAGGGCGGAAATTTCTGCCTAGTTTTTTTGTGGTTTCGCGCGCGACACGGTGCGAATGTGTTTATTTACAAATAGGTATTTAAAAATAAAAAAAATCAGAAATGAGGAGATTCGCAGGAGAACGAAAGTAACCGACATAGCCCGAAGAATTGCCAAACTTAAGTGGCAGTGGGCGGGGCACATTGCTCGCAGAACGGATGGCCGATGGGGCAGTAAAGTTCTGGAGTGGCGACCGCGTACTGGAAGGCGCAGCGTGGGTAGGCCCCCCACAAGGTGGACCGACGACCTGGTGAAGGTCGCGGGAATCCGCTGGATGCGGAAGGCACAGGACCGGTCGTTGTGGCGATGTTTGGGGGAGGCCTATGTCCAGCAGTGGACGTCTTTCGGCTGAAATGATGATGATGATGATGATTTAAAAATGCAATTTTTGGTATTGACTTTTTTATTGATTTCCGTTCAGTATCAGTAGTAGAGTAACCCCCTTAAATATGGCACCGATACAGATCAACAGCTTGTATAGCTATGTTTGACAAATAAAAAATAAATAAAGTTGAATTTGGTTTTTTTTTGCTGTGAATGCTCTTAAATGCACGCAAACCGATATTAATTTCATAAATTAGGATAACTCCCTCAGCAGAAATCCAACCTGCGACCCTGAGTTGTAATTTCCAGTTTATCTAATACGTTTTTTTTTATTTACGATCAAAATATAGCATGTTTTGACTAAATTTGACCAGTCATTTCATAGTTTTATTAATAGTCCCAATAGTATTATTTAATTTAAAAGCTCAAATTAATAATGTTTTTTTTGTTGGCCTTGTTAGATTAATTTAATATTTTCGCAATTTCCAAATTATTTACTTTTTTCCAAGGAATCTGTTTATTCGAGACATTTAATTGTATAGCTTAGTAAATAAATACATGACCAAATTATGATTATAGTTTAATATTTATTTACTAAACTATTCAGATTTTTACGAAATTTATTTTTTTATAATTTCTAGTGCATACCGAAAATATTAAAATAATCCAACAGGAAGCTTGCGAAAGAAAATAAATAAATAAAAAATAAATAGAGAGAGAATACACAGCCTAGCTGTGTACAAAAAATATATCTCATCCAATGAGATAATAATTGTAAATAAATCAGTCTATTTCAGAACTATGTAAATAATTTATTAAATAAATCTTCGATAAATGGTAATGATCCAATGTTTTCAGACTAATCTCAGTACAGTCATTCTATTTAACGATTAAGGCGAGATAAAAAACATTAAATAGCACGTGCTTTGTCTAAGACATATTTCCGTCTTTGTCTTACACTTGCAGTTTGACAGTAAAAAGGATTCTGCTTAGTTAAAGCATATTCTCAAAAAATGCCAGGTTAAGAGTTCTTTAAACCCACGCCGATCTCAAAAAATGCCAGGTTAAGAGTTCTCTAAACCGACGAGCATGCATGACGAGGTTAATGGACGTAGATGAAGCGAAAGAGGTGTGTCAGGATCGTAGCAGGTGGAAATCCATAGTCTCTGCCTACCCCAATGGGAAACAGGCGTGATAATATAATGTATGTATATATGTAGTTAAAGCACGTGCTGAGACATGTCCCCATCTCTACAGTTGCATGACAGTGATAGGGGTACTGCCTAGTTAAGGCACGTGCTAAGACATGTCCCCGTGTCTGTCTTACACTTGCAGATTGACAGTTGCGTGGCAGTGACAGAGATACTGCTGAGCCATAGCACGTGTGAAGACATGTCCCCGTCTCTGTTTTACACTTGCAGTTTAACAGTTGCGTGACAGTAAAAAAGGATACTGCCTAGTTAAAGCACGTGCTGAGACATGTCCCCATCTCTACAGTTGCATGACAGTGATAGGGGTACTGCCTAGTTAAGGCACGTGCTAAGACATGTCCCCGTGTCTGTCTTACACTTGCAGATTGACAGTTGCGTGGCAGTGACAGAGATACTGCTGAGCCATAGCACGTGTGAAGACATGTCCCCGTCTCTGTTTTACACCTGCAGTTTCAGTTTGACAGTTGCATGCTAGTAACAAGGATACTGCTTAGTTAAAGCACGTGCTAATACATGTCCCCGTGTTTGTCTTACACTTGCAGTTTAACAGTTGCGCGACAGTACCAAGGATACTGGTTGGGTAAAGCACGTGCTAAGACATGTCCCCGTGTCTGTCTAACACTTGCAGTTTGACAGTTGCGAAGCAGTGACAGAGATACTGCTTGGCCATAGCACGTGCTGACATGTTTTTGTCTCTGCCTTACACTTGCAGTTTGACAGTTGCGCGACAGTAACAAGGATACTGGTTGGGTAAAGCGCGTGCTAAGACATGTCCCCGTGTGTCTTATAATTGCAGTTTAACAGTTGCGTGGCAGTGACCGGGATACTACATAGGCATAGCACGTGCTAAGACATGTCCCCGTCTCTGTCTTACACTTGCAGTTTGACAGTTGCGCGACAGTAACAAGGATACTGGTTGGGTAAAGCGCGTGCTAAGACATGTCCCCGTGTGTCTTATAATTGCAGTTTAACAGTTGCGTGGCAGTGACCGGGATACTACATAGGCATAGCACGTGCTAAGACATGTCCCCGTCTCTGTCTTACACTTGCAGTTTGATAGTTAAGCGACAGTGACACTGCTTAGCCATAACACGTGCTAAGACATATCCCTGTCTGTCTTAAACATGCCATTTGACAGTTATGCGACAGTTATACTGCATTGCCATAGCACGTGCTAAGACATATCCTCGCGTCTGTCTTATATATGCCGTTACAGTAATGCAACAGTGACACTATTTAGCCATTACACGTGCTAAAGATATGTTTTTGTCTCTGTTTTACCCTTGCAGTTTGACAGTTGCGCGACGGTGACAGACATGCTGGTTAGCCATAGCACGTGCTAATTAGCGTCTATTTATCTCAGCCTAATATTTTTTCTGACTAAAAAGTCGAATGTTTCCTGGCCGTCTAAATATTCGCTTTTTTATGGTCATTGTTAATTGTCATTGTCTAAAACAAATGGTATAACGGATACAAGGATGGCAGGACTAATAACTATAACCCACTTGATTATTGTTGAATTTGAGAGACTAACACAAATTTTATTTTTATGGTGATAGTTTGACTGTATTGACTGTTTTCGAGATTACAGCACGGGAAATACAAGCATACAACATGAATCATTACCATCATCAATACAACTAAATAAAATTATCATCACAAAAGATTCATTCGTCTATTTTGTAACGAATGCAACTCATTACTATTGTCGAAACTTAAACTAATGTAAAAACCGCTTAAAGGGTAAAATATTAAATAAAATGGCATCACAATCACAGATGTATGTAAAAACTTTAAACCTATCTTAGGAATCACATTTTTAATGATAATAAAATTATAATAAACATACGAAATCACAGGTAAACAGATCTTTTTACTTAAAACTATTGGAAATCCAAAATGGCTCGCCGGGCCGCTAAAATGACGCTGGGCGACGTTTAAGTGGTTGACGACTTGAGCGTTCGCTGCCGAGGTACATTTTAGCGCTCCTAAAGTCACATCTATGGCATCCTCTTTTCTCACCGTTTTTATCTTAAATTTTCTATCCTGAACACAATAGCATGCCTCTCTAGATGCCATAGAATAACTAATACTGTGCAGCTGCCTAAAAAGCTTACAATTAAAAATAAATATAATTGAAATTAAAGTAATAATAAAGTAATTACAGTCTATATGTTTAAATTGTGACGTATTAAACTTAAATAATTGTTTAAAATCAGTACTGGAATTAAGCGGAGAAAAGTAATATTCATACGAATCACGCACTTCTACGCCTATCCTAAAACTACGCACACAAACAACGTACGCACGCCCGCATGTCAACATTACGCGACGAATGTCGAAATTACGCAAAATTACGCAAGCATTCCTTACGACATTCACGTCCAAATCACAATTGATTACAGTTATACATGGATTATACATTGCACAAGTTATTATAACGTGATTTTTTGACTTATAACTGACGTTTGGCAAGTTTACGCGTTTCTCGTCACAATCACATGTTGCGTAAGACATTTTTACGCTAATTTTACAGTTGTTATCAACAATCACATAACCTTCACTAAAGTTTTGACCGCATGTCAAAATTACGCAAACATTGATATTAAAAGTCCTTTTTACGCGAATTTCATCAAATCTTTCCACACTTTGAACGTTACGGCGTGTTACGCATGCGATTACGCTACAAATCGAATATGATATTACCTTAAACATTAAATGACTACGAACGATTATATTGAAACACTTTAGAAGTGCAATCAAGATTAAAAATACGATTACGCATGGTAGGATTACGACTGGTAAAATTACGCAACGGTAGGTCGAGCGTACGCGACGGTAGGTCGGTTGTACGCGACGGTGGGTCAGGTGTACGCGACGAGTGGGGGGTGGGGGATGGGGCGAGCGTGCGCGGGGGACACAGAGAGGGGGGGACAGCGAGAGTGGGGGAGGAGCGGGGTCCGCTTGTCCACTGTACTGACGTGGTCTTAATGGTTAAGGGCAATGATGTTTTTTGGGCTTCTTCAAGTTTTCCTCGTCGGCTCCAGATTTTGGTACCTGTAATTGTAGAGATTTCTCTGTAGTAATAATTCCACTCTAGGCTCACTATTTGGTCACTGCGTGTTAGGGATTTAAGACCATTTTGAACAGTCTGTTCGTCCCGATATTTGTGGCGCTGACTGTATATAACGTGTTATTGAAATGGCTGAAAATCTCTTGAGGGGTCATTGTACTCATCAGTTTGAACAACTTTTACTATGGGAAAAACCTCTGAAATCGCGAAAAATAGTTTTTAGTTATTTCAATAACACCTTGTATAGGCTGATGATGGTGATGATGATCGCATTTATAAGCAGGTGTCTATTAAGCTGTATGGTCGCTGGCATATCTGTTTACGTACAGTAGGAAATCTTTCCGATGAACCACCACTAAGGCTGATTAGGCATTTTTTTTTTTTTGCAATTTTTCGCTTTCACGCAATGTGCGATGGCAGCGGTGGGTACAGTCAACAAATCGGAATCATGACCCACTCAGCCGATAATTCGTATGAAATTGTCAATACAGCAACATTTTCTTCTGATTACAGTCGTGCTGCACTTACATTTTGAATATTAAGGAAACTGCATTAATTTGGGTCAGAGGTCTATGCAATTTTGAGCTTTAATGTAATAGATAAATAATTATTTTTTTGCTATTATTGGTAAACTAACTGTCACTGCCCAATTAAATTGATAACAAGTTTGTTGCCAAGGAAATATGATTAAGCGAAATTCGACCTAATTATACTGGGTGTCAGGGAAACGCTTCCGAAAACGAAGATAGGAGATAGTGCTGGCGATTACTGATACGAAACCACAAAAAAATGCGATTCTTTTTTTAGATTTTTTCATATATTTTTTAGCATTTTTCATACATATCCAGCTTTGGGCAGTTAAATAAAACTGATTTGCAAAATACCCCATTTATTTACTTAATTTTTTAAAGTTCGCAATGTAATTCAAATAAAATATCAGCTGGCGCTAGGGGTGAACGACATCCGCTCGCATACGTTGTCCGTGTCATAGCGAGCGTAGGTAGGTTAGGTACGCGCGGTTTCGATCCCGAGTTTTGTACGCTTTACATTGCGGGTTTGCAAAATACCAAAACACTAAAACAATGAGTATATTAGGCTAATGGTTATGGTTCGATTGTGTTTAGTACAATAATAGCCTTTCGGTTTCGGGAGCGTTTCCCTGACACCCAGTATTAGAATGTTTGTAGAAAATTAAGCTTATGGTGGGTCATGACTCCGTTTGTTCGAGTGTAAGTGTAATGTAGCAGGATTCGTTTAAGAGATTTTGTCGACAAAATGTATGTATGTATGTCCACCGGGAAGGATCGTGGCCGTACCTCAGTGTACCGCTCGCCCTTGAGCGACACGATCTTGTTGTCCCGATAGCGCACCATTTTCTTGGGCTCGATCTTGGGAGCGAGAGGCTTGTGCTCCTTTTGCTCCGAGTTCTTGTCCACGTACGAGTAACTGGAATGAAGAAATGTAGGGATAAAGTAACGATAGCCGTTTTGAAAAGAAAGAAAAATAGTTTATTGTCCCAGTTAAGGTGCTGCATTGAATTTACAACCGTCCCTTTCTAATATACGGTAAATTGCGCGTGTGAGAACAGAGCGGAATCGCGCTGTTTTGATGTTTTTTAACATTTTTGCAAATATCTCAGCGAATAAACATTTAAATAAAAATCTGTTACACCAGAATTTAGATATGTACAAGATATATCTTATTCACAAAAAACAATAGTAAAAACTATTGGAATTTCTAAATGCAATCCGAAATAGTGCAAAAACAGACCTTACTTTGGAAAATAAACCTATCCAGCAAATTTAATTAAATCGTGTTTTCCCTACACCAAAATCTAGTAAATATAATGAAAAATGTTATATATGAAAATTAGATCAACGTCGTATCCGCAAATGAAAATATTTTGATTCTGAAATCCCTATTTTTCCCAATGCCGCCCCTTAACGGCGCGCAACATTTAAATAACAGTATAACGGAAACACAAACAGTATCTAACAGGTGGGTATACAAAGTAAAACAAAAAAAACACATAAAATATAAAGAAAGTACAGTCGACATTTCCGTGACAGTTCCGTGTGGTGCCGGACGTAAAGAATTCCACCACCCTATATCTTCTCATGGGTGTCGTAAAAGGCGACTAAGGGATTCACCAGGGGATCCGCGTTCTCTGTGTATTTAACCAACCAACAGCGATCGCCAACCCGCCGGCCAAGCGTGGCGATTATGTCATATCCCCCCAACATATGCTTGGGGGAGGCCTATGTCCAGCAGTGGACGTCTTTCGGATGAAATGATGATGATGACAGTCGACATAAAATATAAGGAAAGTACAGTTTTGCCTGATAATATAGTGAGGGATAGGAATATGAATTGTTATTTTTTCATTTTTTTTTTTCATTTTTTAAGGAATAAATAAAAAACATGTGCGGTCAAGAAACCCGGTCAAGAACGAAGTTAGCCTTAAAATTCATACTTTTTGACCGGTTCATTATCAACTATAATACAAGCATAGATGGCAGGAAACATCATGTGTTGTACTGAGATACCACAGGACCCAAGTTCGATCCCCAATAAAACATGTATTTTTGTATGTTTTATTTAACACTAGCGTTTATCCGCGGCTCCACTCGCGTTAAATTCTGCTAACCCACGTCAGTCCAGTCCAGTCCACTGTCCCAATGTCTCACTGCCCCACTGTATCACTATATCACTATCGTCCCGTCCCATGTCCTGTCCCACTGTCGCACTATATCACTATCGTTCCGTCCCATGTCCCATGTCCTGTCCCATCCTATGTCCCGTCCTATGTCTCGTCCCATGTCCCGTCCTGTCTCGTCCCATGTCCCGTCCCACTGTCCCGTCCCATGTCCCGTCCCATTTCCCGTCCCACTGTTCCGTTCCATGTCCCGTCTCATGTCCCGTCCCATGTTCCGTCCCCTGACCCGTCCCCAGTCCCGTCCCCTGTCCTCTCCACTCCACTCCATCTTACATTACTATCCGCTCGTGCATATGCGTAGAAGCTTCGTATCTGTAGGGTGAGCACTAAGTTAAAATTAATTAGTGGGGTGCGTACCCCACTAATTAATTATTATCTTTTTTTCTTTCTTTCTCAAAACCCATACCAGTTTTTAAGTCTGATCATCAGCTTTCATACAAAAAAAAAAGATCAAAATCGGTCCAGTAGTTTTAGCGTGATGCTGGAACAAACAAACAAACAAACAAACAGACATCTACAATTTTATAATAGTTAAGAGTAAGCTGTGGCTTTGACGTTACCCACCAGATGGCGCTTAAAGGTGAGGTGAGCTGACAACTCTATGTCCATCATTCAATGTATTCTATGGGTATAACGCAAATCTTAGCGTGACGTGACGCTACATTACATTTTCTCGAACGAGAACACCCGTAACGCCAAAGGGCGGAGTCACTAAGGATCTTTAGCAATATCCTTTTGAATTTCACGGGCTACCCTGTAGCATTCACCTTAAAGTTGTGAGCTTCAAAACTACTAAGCGTTCCTCATACTACTAAATAGTTTTTACAAAGTAATGACCCTGCAGCCACTCCTTGCTGGGACGGTGTAACACACACTCACCGAGCAATGATCCTATTCTTCAACTCGTGGTCGTCACAGAGCGGCTGGCGAGCAGCGGTGTGTAGGGCGGCCGCGGACAGCGACTGTCCTTGTTCGCGACGGTGTAACAAAGTAGCGGCTGCTCGTTCTACGTCACCGTGAGCGATCGAGACGCAGTGCTTGATCTGAGAGAATTAATCGAGGTTTGATATGAAAATTATTTTGGCAATAATTTCATTATTTTTAACGCATTTACGCATGCAATGCTTTTTTTTTTGACGACGTCTGTGGTCTAGTTGTTCGAGTGTCGGACTGCTGAGCACGAGGTCGTGGGTTCGATTCCCACAGGACACAAATAGTTGTGTGATGAACATAAGTGTTTGTGTTGGTCTGGGTGTTCCTTGTGTATTATAAGTATGTATTTACAAAAAAAAAGGAAATATGTATTATTATCCATTGTCTAGTACCCATAGTACAAGCTCTGCTTAGTTTGGGACTAGATGATGCTGTGTAAAAATGTCCAAAAAAAAATTCTTTTTTTTTTTTTTTTTCACACAGCACCATGTAGTCCCAAACTAAGCAGGGCTTGTACTATGGGTACTAGACAATGGATATAATACTTAACAACTATTTTTTTTATAAATACATACCTATAATACATAAGAAACACCCAGACATACACAAACACTCATGTTCATCACACAAATATTTGTGTCCTGTGGGAATTGAACCCACGACCTCGTGATCAGCAGTCCGATACTCGAACCACCAGACCACAGACGTCAAAAAAATCACGCATCATCGCACCGATGCGTCGTTTAGCAAAAAATTATAACACCCTTTCTCCAGATATAGATTTATTTTATTTGTCAACCAATCAATTTCGAAAATGTCTTTTTCAAGCTGTCGAAAACTTAGGTAATTAAACTTTGATCTGTATCCTTCAATAGTTTAATAATATTATCTTATTGTACTCGTGCATGAATCTTCTAGTAATATAAGATGTGGATAACGTTGTTAGTTACACACTGACACATTCTCATGTAATTACTTTGATTAATCATGTAAAGTGTGTAATTGTTTGTTTTCCCTAATAAATAAAATAAAATAAAACACTCATGTTCATCACACAAATATTTGTGTCCTGTGGGAATTGAACCCACGACCTCGTGATCAGCAGTCCGACACTCGAACCTCTAGACCACAGACGTCGTCTTCGTTTAGTGGAGACCCCTTCGTGCCTCGGAGAGCACGTAAAGTCGTCGGTCTCTCTCCGGTCGTGTCGGATTGCCGTCCCATCGGATTATGAGAGTGAGGGAATAGAGAGTGCACCAGTGTTTGCGCACACTCTTGTGCACTATAATATGTCCCGCGCAGATGGCTAGTATCCATTGAGATTGGCCGCCCGTGACTGAAATTCAGCCGGGAGGGTACTATTATTATTATTTTAGTGGAGGATAATTTCGATACCACGAGCAGTGTTCACGGTAGCTTAGTGGCTAAAGCACTGGCGTACTGAGCCAGGAGTCGCAGGTTCGAATCCTGCTCGTGAGTGATTTTTTCTTTCCACAATTTAAGTCTTTATTATTTTGGCACATAATTTCCTTCATTATCATCATCAGCCTGTATTAGTCCACTGCTGGACATAGGCCTCTCCAATGGCTCGCCACTGACATGGATCCTCGGCCACTCGCAACCGGCCACCTTGCCAATATCATCGCTCCACCGAGTCTGAGGGAGTCCTACCCTACGTTTGCCGATTCGCGGTCTCCACTCAAGAACCCGTCTGCCCCAACGGCCATCGGTTCTTCGGCTAATTGGGCCGCCGCATTGCCACTTCAGCTTGCCTGTAGGCTATATCGACAACTTTGTTTATTATTTATTGCACTTTAACATCGTCAATGTTACAATTTCTGTAAATTTTTAAATTGATTTAGTAGATATTATCAAAACATGGCTTAATAACTAATTTTTAAAATACGGGTCCTGAAAATACGTTTCTTATTGCGGCCGCAAGGCGGCGCCCCTGTCGTACATAACTTGCTAGTAATCGTTAAACATGGTAGTAGCTATGTAGCTTTATTGTAATCGTGGCAAGTTTATGATGTTATAGAGGATAATACATGTATGTATATTTTGGTATATATATTTTATGTTATTCTTTAGTTTAGTTTAATTAGTTAAGTTTACGATATTTTATTATTAAGTGCACCGGTAACTACCCTTTGTCTCTTCCATGACATTCGAGTCCATTCAATGGTTGTCTGGAAGAGATCGCCGTGGAGCGATAAGACCGCCAGTTGTACACTAGCGCATAAGTAGTTATTTAAGAAATTAATGTAATCTTGTTGTGCAATAAAGAGGATTTGTATTATAGCTGGTCTTACCTGTCATTCTTGACTGCAGATCCTGTAAAAGGTAATGGTATAATGTTACCTCCATAGCGCAAGTGTTAGGAAACATCTCGGTGAGCGCTCGGCATTGCTCGGAGTGCACGTCTTCCTCCACCAGCGGGCGACGATTACTCTCCACGCTCTCCGAAGACTCAGAGTTGGAGTGGGAACTAGTGACAAATTTTTTATTTTTTTATTTCAGCTTATTCCTGCGACTTCGCCCGCATGAATGTCATTGTTCATCTTCCCGGGATAAAAAGTAGCCTATACTGGGTGTAAGGGGAACGCTTCCGAAAACGAAGATAGGTCTACTCCCGTTCGACGATATTCGATAAATCGTACGATTCATCGCACAATTTGCTACTCCGGTCAACCATCGTTCCCTTATCCCATGCGATGATCGTGTTTTGACGTTTGTTTTTCTCATCTCCGGTAAATTGTATACGACTATGAACCGTAGTCTATCTTAATTGTGCCTTTTTTATGTGCCTATCTTTATTATGTAAGTATCAGTCGGAACGAAAGTTCGTACTTCGTTTGTCGTTCGTAAAACGCGAGTAGACCTATTGGTGATTACTGATACGAAACCACGAGAAAAAAATGCCATTCTTTTTTTAGATTTTTTCATATATTTTTTTGCGTTTTTCATACCAGCCTTGGGCAGTTAAATAAAACTCATACATAATGAAAATGCAAAAAAAAAGAATAAATAAAAAAAAAGAATCTAATTTTTAGGGTTCCGTAGTCCTACAAGGAACCCTTATAGTTTCGTCATGTCCGTCCGTCTATCCGTCTGTCCGTCTGTCCTAATCCTTTACCGCTTAATAACTTCTACAGTTATAAACATAAGTAAATGAAATTTTGACAAATAATGGAATAGATATAGATCTCAATTTTAAAAGAATAAAAAAATCTTGATTACGTATTTTAGGGGTGGCGCCCATACATGTGAAATGGCGATGAAAATATTTTTTTCACTGCACCCCCTCGTGTGGGGTATCGTTGAATAGGTCTACTAAAATGAAGGTAATGTTTCATACACAACTTTTTTATCAGGTATACCATCTGCGAAATACAGTTCGCCAAAGTGGCTTGCAATGTGTCCTCCCCCCCTGCCATTTCTAAACTATGCAACGTAGAAACTTATAGTCTTCAACATTGATAGACCATTGCTATGGTGACATGTGCTACTACGATTTGATTTCAGTCTTACTCAGTAAGCTCGACCGGCTGCTTAACAATTGTATCAGGTTCATTTACAACCTGAGAAAGTATGATCATGTTTCTTCATATAGGTCTGAACTTAAATGGTTGCCCATTCGTCAGCGGAGACAAGTACGTGCTTTGACTACGCTTTTTTCTTTACTTAATTCTCCTTTCCCCCCTCTTTACTTAACTCCCCACTTTCAATATTTATGCTCTACACACACAAGAAACCTACGGTCTTCTAATAATCGTCTTCTACATTGCCCTTATCATAGCTCTAATTTTGTTCACTCATCCTTTCATATTCAATCAATTCTTCTTTGGAATGAGCTACCTCTCGAGCTTAGGATGGCCACCAGTCGGGACTCTTTTAAAAGGAAAGTTCGGAAGTTCTTTCTAGATAAAACTTTGGCAGAATCATCTCATTAGTATTTTATCTATGACTATAATAGTATATTATTATATATATTTAGTACTTATTGTATGTTATATATATACCTATGTATGTTTATCTATTGTTTTAGTGGTAATTTATTTCTCATCTTGTTTTGTGTCGTGAATCAATATTGCACCTGCCTTGTCATCTCTGTATCACCCTAAGGTTGACTGGGAGAGAATGCCTAAGGCATTAAGTCCGCCTATGTACACATGTTGCATGAAGTTTAAATAAATAAATAAATAAAAACTCTCTTTTAAAATTAATGTGATTATAAATTTTCGAGTTATAGTGAGAAAACTGAAAAATACTCAAGACGTCCTAGTTCATAGGTCATTGACCTTAGAGAAAAATGATCGTAGCAAATAATGCTCCTTTAGTTACTTTCTATTTAACAAAATCACAAAAATCACTTCTTAAATTTAGCTTCATAAATTCAGCGCTAGGTGGCGCTTTTTGCAAAAACTAAAATAGCAATGATTAATATTCGATTTGATTCGTTTGTAATTAGACCTACTTGAGGAACCCTATAATACTGAGCATGGCCCGACATGCTCTTGGCCGGTTTTTTTTTTCGTGGTTTCGTATCAGTAATCACCAGCACTATCACCTATCTTTGTTTTCGGAAGCGTTTCCCTGACACCCAGTATATTAATCTCAAATATATGGTGGAATTAGAAAATAAATAATTAATAGATAGATAAATAAATAAATAAAATAAATAAATATATTCGGGACATTTTTACACAGCACCATCTAGTCCCAAACTAAGCAGAGCTTGTGATATGGGTACTAGACAATGGATATAATGCTTATATACTTTTTTTTTTGTAAATACATACTTATAATACATAAGAAACACCCAGACCAACACAAACACTTATGTTCATCACACAAATATTTGTGTCCTGTGGGAATCGAACCCACGACCTCGTGATCAGAAGTCCGACACACGAACCACTAGACCACAGAGGTCGTCAGAGATAGATAGAATATTCTTTATTGTACACCAATAACATTATTAAACTTAGGACTAACATGTAAAATAAGGGTACATTGGCGGTCATTGGTTGGTTAATAATAATGTAAATAAAATATAACTATGTAAACTTATTGGTATCAGTAATAAAGGCTATTTGTATTTGTTAATCCGAGTTATGTTCTATCTATATACCAAAATCGGTTCAGCAGTTCTCGAGTTATAAATGGTGTAATTAACTCGACTTTGTTTTTTATACTAAAGATAATCAGTTTTTCCAAATTTTCAGGAGTTTTTCGCAATATTCCAGAATAAAGAGTGCCTATAATATACCTTACAAAGTCCTCTATCTGCCTGTGAAAATCCAGTCAAAATCGGTTCAGACGTTTCGAAGATTAGTCCGGACAAACAGACAGACAGACATTTTTTTTTAAAACGGATTATTTGGTTTAGGTCACTTGCAAACAATCGTATGAGCTTAAAAAAGTCAGTTATTTCGAAATCACAAACAGACACTTAAATTTTATTGTATAAACCTAATTACAGGCACTTTTGAAACGTCAGGCTCTAGTTGCACGGTTCCAAATTGTGGGTCCTATGGAGAAGAACCGGCAAGAAACTCCATGGATATACTCTTTTTAAAATAGTTTATTATTTATTACATCAAATTCATTCAAATAATGTGAGTATCATCATCATCATCATTTCAGCCGAAAGACGTCAACTGCTGGACATAGGCCTCCCCCATTAAGGGGGGATATGCCATAATCGCCACGCTTGGCGATCGCAATTGGTTGTTTAAATACTCAGAGAACGTTGCTGCCCATCCTCTGGTGAATCCCTTAGTCGCCTTTTACGACACCCATGAGAAGACATAGCGTGGTGCAATTCTTTACGTCCGGCACCACACGGAACAATGTGAGTATAATGTAGGTTAATGTCAGAAATAAACAAGAGTTTAAAAGTGAGAATATTGCCTTTAGAAATAAACGTAAGAGTTGCCATAGTATGTAGGAGCTGACCTGTCCCGATAGACGGCACCCGTTCACGAGCATGACGCGAGCATCAGCCATCGCTTAACTCAACCATATTGAAGGGAACTTGACGACCCGATAGGCCGATACTAACGCCACCATCAGCATGACATTTAAGTGAGCATGATAGACTCATACTGCTAGACAACAAATAGGCAGGATGTGGCAGGAATATATATACAAAACAGAACATGGAAATTGAAGGGACAGGTCCACTTAAATCGAACTAGCACTTTTTTCAAAAGGCCAGTCCAGGCGTTGTTGCCCTGCAATGGGGTCCTTAATGTTTCGCAAATTATTTTTCACAAAATGTCACTACACAAAACACGTTTCACAACGTTCATTTCCCAAACTATAGGTGCGGCACGCTATAATGGCGTTTTTGACGTTTGCATGCTCACGAAGATCCGTAAATATTGACAGCTACGTTCTTCTTCTTCGTCGTTTCGCTCTTGACAGAGCGGTCGTGGCCATCATGTACCATTGCCGGGGGCTGCTGTAGCTCGCCTCACGATGCCTCGCCACCTTTCCCTGCTTTCGGTTAGTCTGGTGCATTCTTGTAATGGCCGGCCCACGGCAGATTTAATTAAATCAGTCCATCGCATGGGAGGCCTTCCACGCACTCTTGAGCCCTCTATTCTGCCCTGTACGACAAGGCGCTCTATAGAGTCGTGACTACGCCGCGATACATGGCCGAAAAAATTGAGAATGCGGGATCGCACCAAATTCGATAGACGCTGCTTGATGCCAAGTTCTTGGAGTATGGAGACATTTGTTCGATGCTCAGCCCACGATATCCCAAGCATTTTCCTCCAGCACCACATCTCCAGAGCATCTATCTTCTTCGTCTCAATTTCCCGCAGCGTCCACGTCTCAGCCACGTATAGAAATATGGGGAATATTAGTGTTTGTACGTGCCGGGTCTTAGTGGCTTTGGTGATGTTTCGATTCCTCCATATTTTTTTCAGCTTATCCATTGCTGACCTAGTTATCGCCATGCATCGTTTTACTTCATCAACGCAGCCGCCATTGTTCGAGACTAAAGCTCCAAGGTAAATATAGGATTGGACCACCTCGCAACCCGCAATCTGTGACACATCCGGTGAGTTAGGACCCACAATTTGGAACCGTGCAACTAGAGCCTGACCTTTCAAAAGTGCCTGTAATTAGGTTTATTTAAAATAAAAAAACATTGAAATTAAAAAAAAATTGAATTGAGAAGTTAGTAAGAGCTCACCGGTTGTTCTTAGTCATGGGAGGCAGCATCTCGCTCAGGTTCTGCAGCGTCAGGCTGAGCCTATCACTGCTCGCCGAATCATCTGGAAACAAACATATTTTATTGTATAATAATAGCAAGCATGTCCTTTAGTGTCCGTCGGGCGGGCGGGTGGAGGAAATCGGTATTGTACAGTAATTGTAAAATGGTAATAGCACCACCAAAAAAAAAAAATACAAAAAAAAAAAAAAAAAAAAAATTGTTATATTTATTATGTTTTTTGCATGTATAGAATGAAAAAAATAATTGTAAATTTATAAATTAAGGAATAAATAAAGGCTTTAATAAAAAATAATAATAATAGCACCATATCATATATTAGTAGTGGTAGAGCTCCTTTGTGAGAGAGCTCGTCCGGGGAAGTACTACCACCGTACCTACTTCTCCGCCAAATAGTGATGCTTGCATTGCTGGGTTTCGGTCTGAAGGGTACGGGTGCCGGTGATATTCCAATCACATGAGACATTCCATCTTCATGTCTCAGTTTGACGAACCGACTTGCGGTACCATTAAGGCAACAGTCTAGGTGGTATTGCAGTTGTTATGGGCAAAGGTAACCGCTTAACATCAGGTGGGTGGTGGTTGATCGTTTCGCCATCCTATACTATAAAAATCACCATAAAAAATCTGAAGTTAGGTTAGATTGGAAGTCGACCCCAACATAGCTAAAATATACAACGTGCTATTGAAATAACTGAAAACCTATTAAGGGGTCATTGTACTCATCAGTATGAACAACTTTTACTATGGGACCAACCCTCATCAACTTAGCCTATCGCAGTCCACTGCTAGACATAGGCCTCTCCCAAGTTGCGCCACAACGCTCGGTCCTCTGCCTTCCGCATCCAGTCCCCCCCAGCCACGTTCTTTAGGTCGTCGGTCCACCTGGCGGGGGGGCGCCCTACGCTGTGTTTGCCGATTCGCGGTCTCCACTCAAGGACTCGTCTGCTCCAGCGGCCATCGGTCCTTCGACAGACATGGCCAGCCCACTGCCACTTCAGCTTACTGATCCTACAAGCTATGTCGATCACTCCGGTTCTTCTCCGGATAATCTCGTTACGGATTTTATCCTTCAAAGAAACTCGAAATAATAAAATCGCGAAATAAATGTCAGCTACCCAAAGTAAAAGTTGTTCATACTGATGAGTACAATGACCCCTTAAGAGGTTTTCAGTCATTTCAATAATAAGTTGTAGAAAAGACTAGGCGGAGAGGAGAAATTAAGGGATTCGAGCTTCGACGAAAATTATTAAAATAACTTAAGATACGATTGACATTATTGTCCTGCTTCGCAGAAGACAACAATAGAACATTTCAAACATGCTTGCATTCCACTAGCTCTGATTTCAAATCTTCCTTTTAATTACAGTTACAATTTGCAATTCTCGTGGCCCATGCACCCAAGGCAAAAGTAGGTAAACGGCGGTGTTTTTACAGGGTGCGAGCCCCGAATAAGCACCCGGTGGTGTGACAGACGATAGGCATTTAATTTTCTCCGCCTAAAAAAAGGTGAATGTTGAAATTGAATTCGCTAATAGCTTTATCATGCTTACCGCTAAAGAGTGGAATTCCTTGCCGGCGTCAGTGTTTCCCGAGAAGTATAATCTGGTGGTCTTCAAGGCTCGAGTGAATAGGTTTTTGGTGGGCAAGCGTGAACTATCGTCGACCGCACCATCGTTTAACATCAGCGGTCAAACGCAAGACTGTTAAGAATTTAAAAAAAAAAGACGTGTGGCACTCGGAGACTGCCGCGGTAAAGCTATTGCATAGCATTTTTTATGTAAATACAAAGAGGAGGTGCCCTAACGCCGAAACGCTAAGCAGGCATGAGTCACCAGATTGCGGGGCGAAGAGGGGGATTACGCATGCGCAGTAACGCCGATAGAACCAATGCCACCTAGAGGCGATCTGCAAAACTAAAGAGACAAGCGTGATATTTCAAAAAGTCATTAAAAGTTCTGCTATTCATCGATAGATGGCAAAACTAAAAAGTATCACCGCTGTGCCGGTCGCAGTGGGGGGTGTTAGGTTATTTTCGTTACGGAATTTCTGGATTCGGTCTCCACGCTCAAGGCCCGCGATAGAAGCTATGCAATAGCTTAAAAATTAAGGTGAAAGGTGAAAATTAAGGTGGTGTAAACTCACCAGCGTTGGAAAGAGAGTCGTCGTCGTCACGAGGATTCAGCTCAGCTTCCAAATCCAGCACCCAAGTGCAGACAATACCGGCATCAATGCGACCGAACTGCGGGATGTACGCTGACATCATCTCTATGAAACCTGTGGGAAGAGAGACAACATAAGTATGTTATTAATAGTAGGTGTACTTCTTTTTGTTATAGTATCGATGGTTCAATTATACCTACAACAAAATTCTTAGTTTATACTAAACCTCTTAAAAGGTCATTGTACTCAACATTATGAACAACTATTACTATGGGATCAACACTGAAATCTCTAAAAAAAAACAGCCAATCCCAATATTTTGTCGATTTATTTGAATACAAAGGGATCAGCTGATTTTGTTTAGCGATTTCAGGGTTGGTCTTATAGAAGTTGTTCATAACGATGAGTACAATGACTCCTGATGAGGTTTAGTATTATTAACTAAGAATAAGGTTGTATAAAATGTGCCACTACAATGGCGTTTTCGAGAACGTCTCTTGTGCAGGTGTTCGGGCACAAGGGACAAGGATTGCTCTGGGTCACCGCACTTATAATGAGCAAGATTAGGAACCCCAACCCCCCATTCACACACATTTAGACTACAGCGACCAACCTAATTGAATTGACTGAATTTTTTGTTGTCCTGAAAAATTAAAATAAAATAAAACCTGAGTGAGAAGACGATTAAGCGACTTCTACTAATACTGGAAAATGCGAAGGTTTATAACATAAAGTGAAGTGATACTGGCATTCAACAGAAAAAATAAATGGCCGGAATTTAAATAATTCTAATTCCACAAACGAGAAAAAAAGAAGGACTCCGCGCTACATTTAACTAAAGTGAAGCACCCTAGTAAAATACTGTCGTATGTTCAGCCAGGAGGTACATATTCTAGAATGTTTTAAAGTAAACGTCAGATAATGACCCTGTACATTTTCACCTTGTTTGGCATTCGGAGCCAGTTAGACGTTAATAATACAGAAGGGACCGGCCGTAGGCGGCGGCGCAGTGGCGCGGACGCGACCCTTCAATCTATATTCGTAAAAGCCAAATACCACTTACGAACTCATCAAAGAAGGGTCTGAACTAAAGGGTCTAAAAACACGCAGTTTCAACAATTTCCTTTTTTCTTTTTTTATAGAAAGTTTTTTATTATATTATGTACTACACTAGTTTTTGTCCGCAACTCCGTTCACGCGCGTCCTTTTTAGGGTTCCGTAGTCCTACAAGGAACCCTTATAGTTTCGTCATGTCCGTCTATCCTAATCGTTTACAGCTTAATAACTTATACAGTTATAAACATAAGTAAATGTTTTTTTTTTTTTTTAATGGTTTAGATATAGATCTCAATTTTAAATGAATAAAAAAATCGTATAATGTAATCGTAACGTATTTTAGGGGTGGCGCCCATACATGTGAAATGGGGATGAAAATTTTTTTTTCGCTGCACCCCCTCATGTGATATATCATTGAATAGGTCTACTAAAATGAAGGTAATGTTTCAGACATAACATTTTTATCAGGTATACCATCTGCGAAATACAGTTCGCCAAAGTGGCTTGCAATGTGTGTCCCCCCTGCCATTTCTAAACTATACAACGTAGAAACTTATAGTCTTCCACATTGATAGATCTTTATAAAAACTCTCTTTTAAAATTATTTTGAGTATAATGTGATTATAAATTTTTGAGTTATATTGAGAATAAATAAATAAATATCTTTGGGACATTTTTACACAGCACCATCTAGTCCCAAACTACGCAGAGCTTGTGCTATGGGAAAACTGAAAAATACTTAAGACGTTCATAGGTCATTGTCCTTAGAGAAAAATTATCTTAGCAAATAATGCTCCTTTAGTTACTTTCTATTTAAAAAACACAAAAAGAAACTTTGTGTTATATTGATATGACACACTTCTTAAATTTTGCGTTAGGAGGTGGCGCTGTTTGCAAAAACTAAAATAGCAATGATTAATATTCGATCTGATTCGTTTGTAATTAGACCTACTTAAGGAACCCTATAATACTGAGCATGGCCCGACATGCTCTTGGCCGGTTTTTTATCCCAATACCGTGGGAATTTAAAAAAATCCGCAATTTCCTTAACACTTAATTAATAGATTTGCAGAGGTTCCGTGCTTAATTTCAGCTTTCAAGGTCCAAGCGTGTGGGCTGGGCGTTGATGAGTCAGTCAGTGAGTCAGGACTTTTCTTTATGTACATATTATATATTGATTTTCATTTTCTGGCTTCATTCTACGCACTCCTATCTTATCCTTTTGGTCTGAGATTATTACTAGGTTAGTCTAGATATGCCTTTTCCGCAAAGTGTCGGAAAAGGCACGGCTGGCTGTTCATGGGGGAGCGTTAGTGCCTACACTTATGTATGGTAGTGAAAGTTGGGTATGGCAGAAAAAAACATGAAAGCAGAATAAATGCAGTAGAAATGAGAGCTTTGAGAAGTATGTGTGGTGTAAATTTGAGAGATAAAGTAAGGAATAACGTGATAAGGGAGCGTTGTGGAGTGAAAGAAGATGTATTGACAAAGATTGAGAAAGGTATGTTAAGATGGTTTGGACATATAGAGAGGATGGACGAGAGGAGATTGACGAAACAAGTATACGAAGCGAGTGTGGATGGAAGAGTTGGAAGGGGACGACCTCGGCGAACGTATCGCAACCGAATCGCGGACGTTCTCAAAAAATGCCGGTTAAGAGTTCTCTAAACCGATGAGCATGCATGACGAGCTTAATGGACGTAGATGAAGCGAAAGAGGTGTGTCAGGATCGTAGCAGGTGGAAATCCATAGTCTCTGTCTACCCCAATGGGAAACAGGCGTGATAATATGTATGTATGTATGTAGTCTAGATATTACTAGATTTGAATTTCAAAACAGGCAGTAGTGTTTGGGCTTTTATCCAATCCATTACCCAGCCGATCGATACGACGCGACGGACTTCAAACAGTTGGAAATGCAATCATTCAATTTGGCGACCCCTGCCCTGTGGCTACCGGCTGGGCGCAAGCAATGTCCCTTTTTTTATGGTTCCGTACCCAAAGGGTACTAACGGGACCCTATTACTCTCGCTACGCTTTCCGTCCGTCCGTCTGTCTGTCACAGGGCTGTATCTTTGTAACGATAATAGATAACCAGTTGAAAATTTCAACCTGTTAAAAATAAAATAAGTCTGTAACTAAAGGGGGTCCCCATACAAGAAACCTCAAAAACATGCATTTTTTCAACATTTTTGTTCCTGCTCTATCTTCAAAACGGTAATACATACCGGCGTCAAATTTGGTTTGATAATAGTGCATACTATGTAGTTTAGCAATCAATTTTAAAAGGGCAAATATAGACAATGTTGTGGTAACTACATAAGAAAGATATGCAAAAATTCGCATTTCGCGTACGTTCGTTGATGTCTTTTGATAACCTATCGTAAACAAATTAAATCAGTTTCTATGGGGTATCGGGTCGATGGGTGGTACGGAACCCTTACTGCATGAGTCCGACTCACACTTGGCCGGTTTTTTATTAGTTCAGGACCGTAATAGCTCATTCATACTGCACATATTATATTTATTTATATTGATATTGCATTATTTTCTGTTATAGAACTGCAACGTGTATGAGATGCTTACAATTTTTTAATAGATGATTAAAGTGTAAAATGTAAGTATGATGTGGCCATTTATGTTTTTACAGTAATTCTATATATTCCTGCCTATCTGTTGTCTAGCAGTATGAGTCTGTCATGCTCACTTAAATGTCATGCTGATGGTGGCGTTAGTGTCAGGTCGTTATGTTCCCTTCAATATGGTTGAGTTAAGCGATGGCTGATGCTCGCGTCATGCTCGTGAACGGGTGCCGTCTGTCGGGACAGGTCAGCTCCTACATACTATGGCAACTCTTTTTACGTTTATTTCTAAAGGCAATATTCTCACTTTGAAACTCTTGTTTATTTCTGGCATTAACCTACATTATACTCACATTATTTGAATATATTTGATGTAATAAACAATAACCTATTTTAAAAAGAGTTTATCCATGGTGTTTCTTGCCGGTTCTTCTCCATAGGACCCACAATTTGGAACCGTGCAACTAGAGCCTGACGTTTCGGTGTAGGCACCACTCGCCCCCTAGATTTCGCCCCTTCTATTAAAATGCACCACTCGCCCCGTTTTGAGGGTCCCACTCGTACCTTACGACGGGGCGAGATAAATTTTAATATTTTTAAATTATTTTGGTGTACCCATTCGCCCCTTGCGGTATTTCTTTTAAAATTTGTGCTAAATAGGTACAGTCAGATAGAAAAATATAACGCAATTTAAGGGATAATTAATTAAATTGCTATTTTCATAATCTCATCACACGTGTCTGCTTTTGCTACCTGTCTTACTAGTCAACCAAGACTAACTGGCATTGTGTCAATACATAATGCCAGTTAGTCTTGGTCGACTAGTAAGACAGGTAGCAAACGCTACTATTGAGACCTGCTTGCAAAGCAATTCTAACTAACAATTTTAGACACTTGTAGAAACAAAGTAGCAACAGATGCAATACAATCTATACTTGATATATACGACAATGAAGTAGGTATTAACTTAAAAACATAAAAGAATTGGGACTTTATAATATTAGTGTACTTTTATGAGACCCTGGTACATATTATGACAAGTGGTTGTCGTAAGGTTGGGCCGTCACCGAAGTACACCTTCAGGTCACTCTATCAGGTCCGGAGATAAAGTCTCAACATAACTAACAAAACGAGCCCAAACTCGGCTCACCTAGTACAACCCGTCAAGTAGTTCCAGTAGCAGTCACCGAAGTACACCTTCAGGTCACTCCATAAGGTCCGTAGGTAAGGTCTCATCATAACTAACAAAACGGGCCCAAACTCGGCTCACCTAGTACAACCCGTCAAGTAGTTCCAGTAGCAGTCACCGAAGTACACCTTCAGGTCACTCCATCAGGTCCGGAGATAAAGTCTCAACATAACTAACAAAACGAGCCCAAACTCGGCTCACCTAGTACAACCCGTCAAGTAGTTCCAGTAGCAGTCACCGAAGTACACCTTCAGGTCACTCTATCAAGTCCGGAGGTAAGGTTTCATCATAACTAACAAAACGAGCCCAAACTCGGCTCACCTAGTACAACACGTCAAGGAGTTCCAGTAGCAGTCATCGAAGTACACCTTCAGGTCACTCCATCAAGTCCGGAGGTAAGGTCTCATCATAACTAACAAAACGAGCCCAAACTCGGCTCACCTAGTACAACACGTCAAGGAGTTCCAGTAGCAGTCACCGAAGTACACCTTCAGGTCACTCCAAGTCCAGGACGAATAGGCTTTTAGAAACCCTACTTACAATTTTTTTTATAGCGAAATAAAATAGAATAAAAATCTTACTTTGTCAAGTATCAAATTTTGTTCATCGAATATTTTGTGTTTGTACAGCGATCTTTTTGACGACGTCTGTGGTCTAGTGGTTCGAGTGTCGGACTGCTGATCACGAGGTCGTGGGTTCGATTCCCACAGGACACAAATATTTGTGTGATGAACATGAGTGTTTGTGTTGGTCTGGGTGTTTCTTATGTATTATAAGTATGTATTTACAACAAAAAAAAGTATCTAAGTATTATATCCATTGTCTAGTACCCATAGTACAAGCTCTGCTTAGTTTGGGACTAGATGGTGACGTGTAAAATGTCCCAAAAATATTTATTTATTTATTATTTATTTATTTTTCAACTCGAGGCGCTCCAAACAGGCGATACGTGTCCACTCTCGACGGCGGTCGCGCGCGGACTAGTTTCATTCAAAATGCTTGTGCAATATATCAAGACGGGTATCAAAAATAAAATAACCCCTAATGCAATCGATTAAGATTCATCTAGACGAGAAAAAAATGTGAAAAAATAAGTTTCGGTTTTAATTTTTTCTGCGACTATTTATGGCATTTAGATAAAAAATAAAAAATAGCATTAAGAATTGAATATGTTTGCCAACAAATAGTATTTTTAGAAATAGTAAAATATGTTAATAATAGCACAAAAAATGTACCTAAACTCAACCCAATTTGTGAAAAATGGCAACGACAGATCGATTTTACATTATAAAAAAATAAAATTTTCGATGATCAAGTTCCTATCATTTGAAGATGAAGAACCAATCTATACGAGGTAGTTATTAATTATTTTGGATTTTGTTTGGTTATTCCTTAAAATGTACCGAAAAACAGCATAATTTTGCCTGATATGAAAACGCGCCCTTAACTTCTCCCCTTTCTATATTCAATTCAATATAAATTATAATAAAACAAAGTTTAACCGGATTAAATCGCGTATATTATTTAAATTGGTTTCCCTGACGTTTCGAAAGCTTTGCAGCATTTCGTGGTCGCAGGTAGACTAAGATGACAAGCGTCTTTACAAATATTTCTAAAAAATTATTTAAATCTACCGTACAATATTATTAATTAAAATCGTTTAAATTATATACGCGATTTAATCCGGTTAAACTTTGTTTTATTATAATGTGTAGTGATCGCGAAAACCTAAGAAGTCAATATAAATTAATTGAGATTTTCAGACCATTCTCTGTGCGGAAAAAATAAATCGCAGCATTCAAAAGCTTGACGTTTCTGACTGTACTTTTAACCTACTAACAATCGGGGGCGAGTTTTACCATCTAAATTTCAAGGGGGCGAGTGGGTACACTTACGGCCAAAATTAATATCCAATCTATCCACGATTTGCCCTACCAGAGATAGGAATTAGACATAAGCTCCATACAAAATATGTCAAATTTTTATCTCTAGTAAGGTAAATCGTGGATAGATTGGATATTAATTTTGGCTGTTAGCCAATTAGGGGCGAGATTTGAGGAGCGAGATTTGAGGGGCGAGTAGTGCGAAAAAGTGCCTGTAATTAGGTTTATTTAAAATAAAAAACATTTGATTTGGATTGATTTTTAACCGACGAAAAAAAGGAGGAGGTTCTCAATTCGACGCGTATATATTTTATGTATGACCACGCATAACTTTTTACAGAGTGTACCGATTTTGATGATTCTTTTTTTAATGGATAGGGTATATCTCGAAGTTGGTCCCATTTAAATTTCAAAATCAAAATCGACCCCTAAGGGTAGTAAAACAGGGGATGAGTGTTTGTTCACCCACTGAATTCTTACCTGTTAACCGATTCTGTTGAAACTTGACACACATAAATATAGTTCTAGACACTACGACATAATGGAGACCTGGAGTTAGATTTTAATCACAAAAAAATGAAAAATAAAACTTTTTAACAAAAAATTGAACCGACGAAAACAGAAACTGAAAAGCGAAAAATAACTAATTATGAGTCGGCGCCAAACAACCAATCAACGAAGATCATTAAATTACTTTAAATAAATAATAAAAACAACGTCACATCAAATAAAACGTGAAATTTTCAACGATAAACAATAACTTTCCAAAAATGCGTTCTCCGCTCGGCCACTTGCAACTTGCACGCACTTTGCTTGTTAAAATTTCGTTTGGTGCCGACTCATAATTAGTTATTTTTCGCTTTTCAGTTTCTGTTTTCGTCGGTTCAATTTTTTGTTAAAAGAAAGAAAGAATCATTTATTTGCGTAGAATACAGGTGGTACCAGATATAAAAATTGGTGGTTTAGGAACATTGCTATATTCTGCTTATTATTGCTATATTGTTAAAAAGTTTTATTTGATTTGATTTTGCACACAGTATTCAGGCGTTTGCGTCTCATACTCAGCTTGCGCGATTCAGTATTTGTGACGTCATCTGCTTCGTCAGAGTTCGCAAGTAGCGCCATAGATGTCGCTACACAAGGCAAGCACATTGTTGATTGCATTATACTGCTACAAGCAGATATGAGACGCTGCTGCACATTATTTTAGATCTATCTCCTAGCTACATTTTATGATACCTACAGGTGTGACTTAATACGTTGCAGGGAACCACAAAATAACAAAGTCGTTTGGGATTTATTCTCAAACCCTCACTATGTTTCTAAGTGAAAATTTAGGTATTGTTAGATGCCTAAGCCTTGGACGAATAAAAAAAGGCGGACGGAATCTCGCTAAACAAAAAGTGAGACATCCATAGTAAGACGGCTCGCTTAAAAGTACGGGCTGGCACGCACACATGCACACACATAGTAAGACAAAAAGCCACGATTACACAACAAATCTCGTGTGACGGTAGTCGTTGTCGTAGTGTCACAAATAAAATAACAATATACATCTGGTGTTAAAATTATGTCGGAATTATAGTGGGTTTAGAAAAAAAACGAACGAAGTGCTTCAATCTTTTCTTAGCGAGATTGCGTCCGTAATTCAATGGCGTCCGCAATTTAAAGCTATTGCATAGCTTCTATCGCGGGCCTTGAGCGTGGAGACCGAATCCAGAACTTCCGTAACGAAAATAACCTAACACCCCCCACTCCGACCGGCACAGCGGTGATACTTTTTAGTTTTGCCATCTATCGATGAATAGCAGAACTTTTAATGACTTTTTGAAATATCACGCTTGTCTCTTTAGTTCTGCAAATCGCCTCTAGGTGGCATTGGTTGTATCGGCGTTACTGCGCATGCGTAATCCCCCTCTTCGCCCCGCAATCTGGTGACTCATGCCTGCTTAGAGTTTCGGCGTTACCTCCTCTTTGTATTTACATAAAAAATGCTATGCAATAGCTTTACCGCGGCAGTCTCCGAGTGCCACACGTCTTTTTTTTTATTCGTCCGAGGCCTAAGACACACATCATTTGCTCGAAATATGGCACGGTTATAGATAAACATCTTGTATAGCGGTTGGCAACCCTAGTGGTAATACTTCCCCGGACGAGCTCTTTCACAAGGAGCTCTACTATTATCGAGACGAGATCATGAGAAGAATCGAGTTTAGTTTGCATATACCTACCTCTGGTTACGTTGCCTGTTGCACAAATCAATACCGCTCTTTACTCGGCGAGAATTCAACGTTATTTAGGTCAAAACTAGATGACACACTATGCGGAGAGGAATAGTAATAAAATGGCAAACTCATACAAAAGTGTTTGTATTACGTTATTACGTCACGCCTGTCTCAAACAGTGAAATACTAGCGGTCAAACACTTGGCTTCCATGCAAATCTGTTTTCGATTCAGCACTAGACTTTTCGAATTCATGTGTTGATAAGAATTTCACTGACCAAAACCACAAAACACCTACAGAAGTAAACCTTATGTATGTACTGCGAAGCGGTGTAACACACACACATAGTGACGAATATACACATTTGCCGCCAGAAGGCTATTCAAATTTTGCCGCCCCTACAGACCTCTACAAGTGTCAGTTCCTAGAATATTTTTACAATCCAACGATTTAGTTAAGATTTCACAAGAAATAGCTCGTCGGTCTTTATTATTTATTTATTTAATAGAAGAATAGACCCTAAAGCCTACATCTTCCTCATTCTGAGCAGAGGCCCGCGCCCAGCAGTGGGACAGTCATGGACTGTTTTTCCCAAAGGTGACACCTGTGTTTCAAAAAGGCGTGATGATGTGATGTGTGAGCATTCACCTGCCATTTTCCAATTCAGTCGGGTTCAGCGTAGCTGTCTTCTTCTTCCATATATCTCCATCAGTGTGCACTTCCTAGTGACATAATTTTTAAGGTTTCGTACCCAAAGGGTGCTAACGGGACCCTATTACTCTCGCTACGCTGTCCGTCTGTCTGTCACAGGGCTGTATATTTGTAACGATAATAGATAACCATTTCAAACGGAGTTCACAGAATATGTGTTACTATGGTGCCTATCACGACAAATATTAAAAACTAAAACAAGTCTAAAATCAAGGGGAGTCCCCATACAAGACACCTCGAAAAACATTTTTCAACGTTTTTGTTCCTGCACTATCTTCAAAACGGTAAAATACATACCAGCGTCCCCAGCGTCAAACTTGTTCTGATTATAGTGAATACAATGTAGTTTATCAACAAATACTAAAAATATAAGTTTTTAAACTTTCACGAATTTCACTCATATTGAACTAAGTTTACGGGACTTGTCGCGCACAATTAAATCAAAATATAACAAACATTTTGACTAACGTCGACGTTTCGGGAGATGGATATAGGTTGTCCTCCTCGTGGAATCCGGTAATCGAGAAGTGTTCGTGTCGTGGTATGTCTACATGTATGTCCGCCGAAACTGTCAGCATTGTGTGTCGTGATTCAGCATATCTTGTTACGGACAGCGACGTTACCAACCGCGGGTAGTTCGAGAAAACACCCGCCGCTCAAGACGATGACACCCACATACTTCAGTCTGCTCGTGACCACGGCCAATGCAACTTGACCGAAACGTCGAGGTTAGTCAAAATGTTTGTTATATTTTGATTTAATTGTGCGCGACAAGTCCCGTAAACTTAGTTCAATACTAAAAATAGGGCAAACATAGACATATCTAGTGGTACTTGCGTAAGAATGAGATGCAAAAATTCATATTTCGCGCACGGTTCGTAGGTACATGTCTTTTGACAAACTATCGTAAATTAGATCAGTTTCTTTGATGTATCAAGTCGATGGGTGGTATGTAACCCTTACTACGAGTCAGACTCACAATTGGTCGATTTTTCTTTTCTTACAGCCATCGACATGCCTCCAAAACATGATATTGAGAACGATCACAAACGCTCATTGGTTTATCACAAACAATGAGATTCACCAACATCTACAAATAAGCACAGTTAAGGTAGAAATCCGACTGACTGCCGAGAAATATAAACGGCGATTTACACACCACCCAAACGAACTAGCAGTTCAACTAATGTCTCAGAGCTATACCAATCGTTTATTTATTTAATTATTTATGCACAACAGGGTACAAAGGCGGTCTTAACGCCATAGGCGTTCTCTACCAGACAACCTTAGGATTACCCTGAAGAGACAAAGAACCTCGGTTCTTCTTCTCATCGCCCCGCAAGGGGCGCGAGGAATCGGGCTCGGGGGTTGGGGCCCCCTTTCCCGAAGTTGGGTGGTCGCGGCCCATAAAAATATGGGCCGGTAGTTTGGTTGAGTTGTATAATAACCCTTATGGCTGGCGGGCCGGATTAAAAATGGTCCCTGGTCCGCGGGATTTCTCCGCGGCAACATGTATGGTTGTTATGTGTGTCTGTAGGGGCGCCTGAAATGTTTCACGTTGCCCGAGCGACCAGACCCCCGCTAGGTGAGACCCCCAGTAACCTGGGGGAGGCCCGGCGAGAGACGATCAGCTACAAGGGCAGCGGCTTTGTTTGGCGCCCGCCTACAGATAGTGACTGTCCCGTGACTCACAGCGTTCTCAGAGCTAGCCGATCGCGCTCCGAGTCACGGGACGAATGCGTGTGTTTGAGAGACAAAGAATGGTAGATGCACCAGTAAAGTAGTAAAATATGTTTCGTACTACGGACTTATAATTACATATAATAAAAATACATAAATACCTATGTACATTATACATATAATAAAATATACATATTATACATCCCTACATATTAAATTACTATAAATATATAACATCAAGATAAATCAAAGTCGAGCTGAATCTGCTAAACTGTTTTCACGGAAATATTTCCTTAACTTGACTTTAAAGGCGAGCCGACTGTTAGCCATCCTGATTTCATGAGGAAGCGCATTCCATAATAGGATAGATTGCACGAAGAATGTAGAGTGAACGAAGTCAGAGCGGTGAGAAGGACATTGGAGAAGACGATTATTACTGGAGCGGAGATATTTAGTATGACTTGTACATAGATACTGAAAATGAGAAGTTAAGTAAGAAGGAGAATTGGGAGAGAAAAGTAAAGAGAATAGAGTAGTTAATGCCCTCATATGCCTACGTTGGCGGATAGGCAACCATTTTAGAAGCAAACGATACTCAGACACATGGTCATATTTACGAAGATTAAAAACGAATCGAATGCAGTTGTTAAGAAGGCGGACAAGTTTGTTGAGAAGAACTGCATTCAGGTCAAAGTAGCATACATCACCATAGTCAACAATTAGGAAAATCAAGGCTTGTACACACGGCTACACATCAAGCTGTACATTTCCAGTATAAGCTGACCTCGCGTTGTAAGGAAAACCTATACAATGCGAGGTCAGCTTATACTGGAAAGGTACAGCTTGATGAGTAGCCGTGTGTACAAGCTTTGTTTTAGTATTTGGTGGGAGGAAGTTTTCAATCGTTTTAAGAGACATGACATAATAAAGCTACAGGCTAGACTGTAGCTGCTACATAGAGGAGTAACTCCCTCGCTGGAGGAAGCACTCCACATAACAATGTCCAGACAACTCATCTGATTATAGTTAAAGAAGACTGATTGCAGATAGAGAAAAAAAATAACCATCCAGCCATCGACATACTTAGAACTTTTTTTGTAACTTCTTCCTTTGAACTATGTTGGGATCGGCTTTCAGTCTAACCAGATTAGCTGAACATCAGTATTTACACAGAGCGACTGCATGCATTATGGGCATAGCTCCACTACACTATAAATCTATCTTCGCTCATGACAATGATATGCCTGGTAGATTGTTTGATTTTCGCATAGGGGCCATTCATTTATTACGTAAGACGATTTAGGGGTGGAGGGGGACGACCATGTCTTATTTTTTCTTACAACGGGGCGGGAGGGAGTCTCGATAGTTCTTACGTAAGATCACAAAAATGCTCAAAGTTAAAATTATACTTTGAAATATGTATATATAAATGACAGTTGACAGTTCTTTATCATGGAATTCTCACTTAGAACCATAAAGGTATTATACTTACGTTAGTATAGAAATGTCTTTGCTTAGAACACATAAAAACAAAGCTTTCGTCACTACTTGGATCACGTCGAAACATAGTCCGATGTATTCCACATAGATTGCGATACACTATCTACAATGCTTTGGTTAAACCACACCTCCAATATCTTGTTGAAACATAGTCCGATGTATTCCACATAGATTGCGATACACTATCTACAATGCTTTGGTTAAACCACACCTCCAATATCTTGTTGAAACATAGTCCGATGTATTCCACATAGATTGCGATACACTATCTACAATGCTTTGGTTAAACCACACCTCCAATATCTTGTTGAAACATAGTCCGATGTATTCCACATAGATTGCGATACACTATCTACAATGCTTTGGTTAAACCACACCTCCAATATCTTGTTGAAACATAGTCCGATGTATTCCACATAGATTGCGATACACTATCTACAATGCTTTGGTTAAACCACACCTCCAATATCTTGTTGAAATCTGGGGCAATGCCGCTAAAACAAAACTAACAGATCTCCAAATTGCACAAAATAAAGTAATAAAAATGATTTTTAACTATCCATATTTAACACCAACAAATAACAATCAGTTATATACTTAAAACACATGTATTTTAATCCGAAAGGCTCTAAACAAAAGTATCCGTACTAACATATCTTTCACCAAACTAAAACAGATTACCCAACGTAGCACTCGCCGAGCTAGTTTCTTGGTTTTACCAAAAATTTGAACCAACTATGGCAAAAAAACTATAACTTATGAAGGAGCACAACTCTATAATAAAATACCCTCACGTATTAAAAATCCAAGCTCATTTAATGCATTCAAAGCGGAGCTAGCACTATATGTAATTTCAGACATCTCTTTTGTAAAATAATGAATGCACTGAATGGGTACACCACAATTCTTTGGGAAAAGAAACATTTTTATTTTCGACTAGCTGTGCCCGCGACTCCGTCCGCGTGGATGTCGGAAAATAACATCCTGTCATATTTATGAACACAATGTCTTCTAATATACATAAGTGCCTACTCAAACGATTACACTATTCACCTACCATTCTATATTTTGTTTGTACAACCAACCGGCCATGGTAATGGAATTAGCCCTAAACTCTTCTTATTCTGAGAAGACGCTCGTGCCCAGCAGAGGGACAGTAATTCAGTACAGGGCTGATTATGTTATGTAATTCTATAACAATAACCACATCCAGTTCTTTAACTCTTCTCATTGTAAGAAGAGGCCCGTGCCCAGCAATGGAACAGTAATGGGCTGATAATGTTATGTTATTCTATAATGGTAACAATATCCTGTTCAATAACTCTTCTCATTTTGAGAAGAGGCCCATACCCAGCCGTGGGACAGCTGTAATGAGCTGATTATGCTATGTTATTCTCTATTTTCTTAACTCTTCTCGTTCTAAGAAGAGGTCCATGCCCAGCAGTGGGACAGTAATTGACTGATTATGTTTAGATAATTTAATATATTACACTAACAATATCCAGTTCCTTAACTCTTCTCATTCCGAGAAGAGGTCCATGCTCACCAGCAGTGGGACAGTAATGGGCTGACTATGTTATCTATAATACTAACGAAATCTAGTTGTATTTTTAGGAATCTGCAAATAACCAACAATCATGACCTCTACTTTGTATGCAACTTAATACAATAGAGGGGTCAAACTGTATCGCTGGATCTACTCAACCGATTCAGATAAAACATACCCTATATTTTAAGTTAGACTAATACCAATACAAATGCTAAGTTTCATTACGATCCGTTCAGCCGTTTTCACGTGATGAGGTAACAAACAGACAGACAGACAGACAGACAGACAGACAGACATAAATTTTTTAAACGATTGATTCGTGTTCTATAGCTTATTTCTAGTCCCCCTAGCCGATTTTCGCGAAAATATACTCAATGTACAGACTTTTCGACCTTTACAGTTTTATTATAGTATATAGACGAACTAAACCATCATAGCTTAAGTTAATATTGTTCTCAAGTAAGTGACTTTGTGTTTTTATTGAGAATAAATTTCTTTAAACCTATAAATAAACATTTACGTAAACATGAAATTTGTAATATCTATATATCTATACTATAATAAAATTGTAAAGGTCGAAAAGTTGAGTTGAAACATTGAGTTTTGTTTCGCGAAAACCGGCTAGGCGGACTAGAAATCTATATACTATAATAAAACTGTAAAGGTCGAAAAGTCTGTACATTGAGTTTTTTTTCGCGAAAACCGGCTAGGGGGACTAGAAATAAGCTATAGAACACGAATCAATCGTTTAAAAAATTTATGTCTGTCTGTCTGTCTGTTTGTTACCTCATCACGTGAAAACGGCTGAACGGATCGTAATGAAACTTAGCATTTGTATTGGTATTAGTCTAACTTAAAATATAGGGTATGTTTTATCTGAATCGGTTGAGTAGATCCAGGGATACAGCTTGACCCCTCTATTGTATTAAGTTGCATACAAAGTAGAGGTCATGATTGTTGGTTGGTTGCAGGTTGCAGGTTCCTAAAAATACAACTGGATTTTATTAGTATTATAGAAAATATAGAATAACATAACATAGCCCATCACTGTCCCGCTGCTGGGCATGGCCCTCTTCTTGGAATGAGAAGAGTTAAGGAACTGGATATTGTTAGTGTAATAGATTATCATAACATAATTAGCTCATTACCTACTGCCCCACTGCTGGGCACGGACCTCTTCTCGGAACGAGAAGAGTTAAGAAACTAGAAAATATATAGTCAACCCATTACTGTCCCACTACTGGGTATGGCCCTCTTCTCAAAATGAGAAGAGTTAATGAACTGGATATTATTAGTATTCTAGAATAACATAACATTACCAGCCCATTACAGTCCCACTGCTGGACACGGGCCTCTTCTCAGCATAAGAAGAGATGTGGTTAGTGTTATAGAATAACATAATCAGCCCAATTACTTCCCACTGCTGGGCACGAGCGTCTTCTCAGAATGAGGGAGTTTAGGGCTAATTCCATGAAATTCCATCACCTTAGCCGGTTGGTTGTAAAAACAAAATATAGTATGGTCGATAAATAGTGTAATCGTCTGTGTAGGCGCTTATATGTATATATTTGAAGATAGTGTGTTCATAATTATGACACGATGTTATTTTCCGACATCCACGCGGACGGAGTCGCGGGCACAGCTAGTAATCAATAAAATACGAATCAATCGTTTTTAGAATTTATGTCTGTCTGTCTGTTTGTTACCTCATCACGTGAAAACAGCTGAACGGATCGTAAAGAAACTTTGCATTTGTATAGGTATTAGTCCAACTTAAAAGATAGGCCGTCTTATTACAAAAAACATGATAAACCTAGGTTTAAACCAAGACTATTAAGTCCAGCTTTAGTACAGTACAAACCTTAGTACCGTCGTAATAGCTCATCCTTATTACAAAAGTCAAAATAAGTGAAGACTAGATAGTACCGGACTGTTGGGGGTGTATTAGGTAGTATGTAGAGAAATCGACTAAAAAATAGATGGAATTCTCGATGTGCGGACTAAAATTATTCGTTCAAACGATTTCCATTCGGTCTTAACGTTCCGTTTCAGCAGAATTTTTAATAAAACAATCCTTTTTATTGAAAATTCGTACTAGTTTATATTTATTTCAGTTTTTTTTTTATAATCCAATAATATAGGTACTGAATAATTCAGTATCGATAAATGGTTGTCGCGCGATCCAGCATCTCGTTGTTTTCTTAGGACTCGTTTATGGACACGCGGCGCGTCTGGTGGTGCGTCGCGCTGGGCGTCACGCAGTCTTCTGTTACGGAGAAGCGGCGCGTGAAGCGTGGCGGTGCCCGCGGTGTCACACACGCAAAGACAAACATATGGCGATATGCAGAGTGTTGTGCGGCACGTGCTCTTACAACCTTTCCTTGCGAAGCCGCGGGCACCACCGCGACTGACACCGCGGGTGCCGCAGCCTTGGCTGCTGCGTGCGCCGCGTAAATTGTATAGTGTGTATATAAACAGGGCCGATATTTTGAGTAGCCCGCTACGTTTGTAGTGATATCAATCAAAATTATTATCTGGGCTACGTTCAGTAATATCACCCGACGATGCACGGAGCGTAGTTTGGTCATTCGGTTACTCAGAGCGATCATACAAACGAACGTTCAAAGAACACTCCGTGCGTCGTCGGACGATATTACTGAACGCAGCCCTGACAAAAAAAAGTGAAAAAAGTTATCATACGATATTATTGCTGTACAGTTGACCGCACGTCAGTGGGTAACAATTTGACATTGACAGCGCCTTTATTTCCTTAGCATTAAGGGTGGTTTTCTAATTCAAGTGTTACCACTGCCATGCAGTCGACTGTACGTATGATAACTTTTCACTTTTTTTGTCAAAGCTGCGTTCAGTAATATCGCCCGACGACGCACGGAGCGTAGTTTGGTCATTCGGTTACTCAGAGCGATCATGGAACTAAGAAATAAGTTGTTTTTTTTATTCCGTGAGAGCGATCATACAAACGAACGTCCAGAACACTCCGTGCGTCGTCGGACGATATTACTGAACACAGCCCTGACAAAAAAAAAGTGAAAAAAGTTATCATACGATATTGTTGTTGTACGGTTTAGCAGTAAGGGTGGTTTTCTAATTCAAGTGTTACCACTGCCATGCAGTCGGCTGTACACGTATGATAACTTTCACTTTTTTTTGTCAGAGCTGCGTTCAGTAATATCGCCCGACGACGATACTACTTCTACTTCTACTAAATTTCTAATAAAATAACACAGCGAACTTGTCACCCTAGAAGCTTTATACGGACGTGTCGGGAAACTCGGGAACCATACAGAACTTTTTTATGTATGGTAAAATAGAATGCGCCCATTTTTTACAAACTTTTATTAATAATCAAGAAAGAAAATTTTGAAAACAGTAGCAAGGCCCAGGACGCAATTATGCGAATTTGTGCTTCCATTGTATAGTATGCAACAAACTTTATGGCCGCTGGGCAAACGAGTTGTATGACTGCGCAGTAGCAAAATTTTGAGTGACACGCAGGAGTCAATCGAGGTGCGGTGCGCTAACTTCACAGCAGCCATAGACTGGTGGGCATTATACTCCATTGTACACATTATTTGCGATGCGAATTCCTATAAGCAACCTCCTCAAACTACGGCCGGGGATATCGGTTCCGGAGGCCGGAGGATACAGTTATTGTCAACTACATTTTTCCTTGAACGAGTTTATGTTTCACTGAAAAATAAAAGATAAAATTTATTGATATCACCAATTAAATAAGCAGACAACAGGGACTACAGAGATTCTTCCTGCCAATTTTCCAGACCAATTCACAACAGTAAATAGCCATCCTCTAACAGAATTTTCTTAAAACATACTTATACATATTTTTGGTATCACTTTCTCCAATAAATGTTGAAAATTATTATACTTACATACTTAAATAGGCACCTCGTTATTGCTCATTGCTTTTCTTGATGTAGGTAGGTACTAAAAAACGATAGAAAACCTTATTTGCATTTTCATGAAAACTTTGACCTTTCTTGTTATGATAAATGGTGTTAACTAGGTTTTTGCAAGCTTTAAGCATGTTTGTCTGAGTTACTGAATATCTTTTGTCTTCCTTCTTGAATCTATAACAAAATAATGGTGATTCTTTAGTAAAATGCGAAAAAATGTAAATGTCAATAGCGATTTTATTTGGAAAGTTATTTAACTTGTTTCACAGTGATTCAGCTTAGCATACTACTTACATTTTACTGGTAATCCCAAAAATATGCAGGCCAGTCTTCTAACATTATGTTCACTGCATATTGTCTCTCCAAAAATGCAGTTATATAGATATTTTGATAAAAGTTCTTCGCCACACAACTTGTGAATTGTTTTACATTAACTTGATATTTTTCACGTCGCCGAAAACTCCATAACAAAATTATAACAGCTGCACAAACGAAAACATCCATATTCACGGAATTTTAATGATTTTTAATGTAATAAGTAAATAAAACAAACCAGCTGAAAATAACCTAAAATGACAATTTGACGTTTATTGTATGGTACTAGTGGAGTTAAACTAGGGTTCGCGTAGGTTTAATTTTAGTTCCGTACTTTGTCCACGCTTATGAGATAAACCTGCTTTTGTAATAAGAAATTTACAAAAACCATGGTTTAAAATTTTAAACCACCTTAGTCCACGTTTTGTAATAAGGGGGATAGTGTTTTATCTTAATCGGTTGAGTAGATTCAGCGATACAGCTTTTATTATTATTTATTATTTGAGGAAAGAGGTAGGGGTCTTGAACGCCCCTAAGCCACTGCGACCTGATAAGATCTATTGTGACGCCTCTTGCAGCATTACAGCAATTCCCCAAGCTGCAAGTCAATCATGAAGTCGACTATGACCTTGGGGGAGGAGGATTTGATCTCCTGCGTTGAGATGACGTGGCCTCCAAGATGCTGGCTTCTGATGTGGTGCACTGCATCACATTCGCATAGGAAATGGATGGGCGTCTCATCCTTATCGCGACAAAACCTGCAAACTGTGGTATCACTGAGGCCCATCCTGTGAAGGTGTTTATTCAGCTTGCAGTGCCCAGTAAGGGTTCTTGTCAGGATTCTTATATGATTCTTGTTCAACGAAAGCGCTTCTTTCGTAAACCTTTTTTTGAAGCCCACAAGTAGCGCTTTCGAGTGTTCTTGGCCTGGGGATTTTTCCCAAAGGCTAATACTTTGGTCAGTTCCCCAGTTTTTAAGGTAGGCTGTAGTGGTGCATTTAGGAATGCCACAGATTGGCTCCGGGCCCGCAGTGGGGCATTCAGCACCAGCTCTAGCCAGTTCATCAGCGGCTTCGTTGCCCCCAATTCCACAGTGTCCAGGCACCCAACCTAGTGCCACCGAGTGTGCCGCTCCTAGTGAGTTCAATAGCTGGACACACTCCTTTACAAGTTTGGAGTCAATTTCTTCTGAATCCAAGGCTTTTAATGCTGCCTGGCTGTCAGAGAAGATGAAGATTCGCCTATTAATATAGGTCCTCTGCAGACTTAAACGGACACATCCAATAATGGCAAATAATTCCGCTTGAAACACGGTGGTGTACTGGCCTAGGTACTTTGCATTTGTATAGGTATTAGTCCAACTTAAAAGATAGGGTATGTTTTATCTTAATCGGTTGAGTAGATTCAGCGATACAGCTTGACCCCTCTATTGTATTAAGTTGTATACAAAGTAGAGGAGGTCATGATTGTTGGTTAGTTACAGGTTCATTATCATTATAGAAACTATAGAACAATATAACATAGTCAACCCATTACTGTCGCACTGCTGGTCATGGGCCTCTTTTCGTAATGAGAAGAGTTAAGGAACTGGATATAGTTAGTGTAATAGATTATCATAACATAATCAACCCATTACTGTCCAACTGCTGGGCACGGACCTATTCTCGGAACGAGAAGAGTTAAGAAACTAGAAAATATAGAATAACAACATTATTAGCCCATTACTGTCCCACTGCTGAGCGCGGGCCTCTTCTCATAATGAGAAGAGTTAAGGAACTGGATGTGGTTAATGTTATAGAATAACATAATATAATCAGCGCAATTACTGTCCCACTGCTGGGCACGAGCGTCTTCTTAGAATGAGAAGAGTTCAGGGCTAAAAGAGTTTTGTAAAAACAAAATATAGTATGGTAGGTAAAAATAAATAGTGTAATCGTCTGTGTAGGCGCTTATGGATATAAGAAGACATTGTGTTCTTAAATTTAATATGACATGATGTTATTTTCCGATATCCACGCGGACGGAGTCGCAGGTTCAGCTAGTACAAAATAAAATACAAATAAATATTTCTAAAAATTGTTACTTTGAAAAATAAACATTAAAACAAACCAAACGTGTATTAATTTTTAGGGTTCCGTAGTCCTACAAAGAACCCTTATAGTTTCGTCATGTCCGTCCGTCTGTCCTAATCCTTTACAGCTTAATAACTTCTACAGTTATAAACATAAGTAAATGAAATTTTGTTCAAAAATAGTCTAGATATAGAACTCAATTTTAAAAGAATAAAAAAATCGTTATTACGTATTTTAGGGGTGGCGTGCATACATGTAAAATGGGGATGAAAATTATTTTTTCGCTGCACTCCCTCCTATCATTGAATAGGTCTACTAAAATGAAGGTAATGTTTCATACACCACTTTTTTATCAGGTGTACCATCTGCGAAATATAGCCCGCCAAAGTGGCTTGCAATGTGTCCCCCCCCCCCTGCCATTTCTAAACTATGCAACGTAGAAAGTTATAATCTTCCACATTGATAGACCTTTGTGAAAACTCTCTTTTAAAATTATTTCGAGTATAATGTGATAATAATTTTTTGAGTTATAGGGAGAAAACTAAAAAATACTTAAAACGTCCTAGTTCAAAGGTCATTGACCTTAGAGAAAAATGATCATAGCAAATAATGCTCCTTTAGCTATTTTCTATTTTAAAAAATCACAAAAAGTAACTTTGACATGACACACTTCTAAAATTTGGCTTCATGAATTTATCGCTAGATGGCGCTACTAACAACACGCTCTGAGTCGTGAATGCTGCCGATTATTGCAAAAACTAAAATAGCCATGATTAATATTCGATTTGATTCGTTTGTAATTACACCTACTTAAGGAACCCTATAATACTGAGCATGGCCCAACATGCTCTTGGCTGGTTTTTTTCTTTAGATTCCTACGTAATAAATATTAAGGGAGGGGGTTGGCCTATTCTTATCGGAAGGGGTCAAAAACTAGCAAAAATAGTCTTGCGTAATAAATTAATGGAACAAATTTTATTGTCCACCGATCTGTTGTGCAAGTCTACTACAACTTCAAATTCAAATGTATTTTATTTTAAATAAACCTAATTACAGGCACTTTTGAAATGTCAGGCTATAGTTGCACCACTTTTTAAAAGGAGTATCAATGGAGCTTCTTGCCCATTCTTCTCCGGACCTACTTTCAGGAATGCATGCATGCACCTGATCTAATAGAAATAAATAAATACAGTTAGGTTTACTGTTCATGGCCTGTATTAACAAACCACTTATTATAATTAAAATTATTAGATATAATTAATAATTACTATATTGACAGCAGTTTGACAATATTATAGGCCTATCAAAGTGGTCCAATATAGAATACACGTAATATAACTGTGCGTAAGTACAGTAGCGTAATAAGTGTGAGCGGGACATACGGATGCATCGAACATTAACAAACGACTGAGACAGCAAGAACATGCGGTCCCCCACCATCTTGCCACTCAGTTTTTTTTTTTCATTACATACTATAAGCAGATTGTTTGAGTGATTTTAAGATTTCGAGTGTGCCCTCCAGTGAGGACGACTACTCATAGTTTAATCAGTATGATTTTCATGATGATGCTGACAGAATGTCTTTTCGTCGGAGTCGCTTTTGGTAGGAACGAGTTGTCAGCGCAGCGGCCAGTTCATTAGGGTGGCTATCCAGTCTACTTCGGTATGCTACAGATGCAGTTAGGATTTCTTCCTTTACTGTGTTCATTTGGAGCCACTCAGATGAACAACCTATCGGTGTCTTGCAGCTATTACCGCACATGCGCGCTACTGATTTGGTTGTAAAATTTACTACAGCAGCATGGTTATATTACACATACTGTACTTCTGCAAGCTTACAAAAACAGATATATTATAAATATATCAGTAGTAAAGTTTAGTAAAGAAAACAGGCTGGTTTCTGCAACGCCATGTCTAAGCATGTATTTAGCGTCCAAAATAAATAAATTATATTCATTTATTATTATTGAAATAGCATAGAAAATATTTTTAAAGTTAAATATACTTATTTATACTTTATGTAAATTAATATAAATAGCTAATTAAAAAAAATGAAATTTTTGAATAAAATGTAACAGTTCTTCTTCATCTACATAATGATAACAGCTCATGCCATGGAAAAAATATTAGGCAGTCAGCAGGTTGGTAGCGGGGCTGACTGCCCACGGTGCGCCGGACTTAGAGGCTCTTTTAATGCACCCCAAATAATGCAACAGTAAATAAATACTTAAGGCTAGGCTCCCAAAATGCTGAGTCGAACACATGCTTGATGTATGTCAAATTTAGATACATGTTTTTTTTAACCTTTGTCCATCGTTTGACTAGACAGTTACATAATTAGTTGATTTTTGTTCGATACTTTTATTTTTTGAAAATCATGCGTTTTTAGAGATTTTTAGAATATTTATACTTTATTATTTAACTTAGCTATATAAAATATATGCAAATAGGAAGATAATAAAGTTTATTAAATACTAGCTAGAGGAAATTTGTATAGATTGTTTAGTAATCTTGTAATAAAAAAAAAACTGTTTTGAGATTTACGACATTTACTTCCGTGGTAAAACACTCGAGAATGATTTTCTCGAAAATGAGTTCTATTGCAACTCGCATAAAATTGACGAAAGCGGCCCGCATTTGCGGTGTGTAAGGGGAGTGCGAGGGTGGGAATTACGTTTTGGGAGCGTCCTCTTAAACATTTTTTGAATTTCTTCTTTTGTTTTATTTTAGAATTTATTTGTCAAGGCAAGCGTGTTTTGTTATACGACGACGTAATTCGAATCGAAAGACAAAGTGGGGTGACGAAAACAATGAAAAATGAACAATAAGATATGTGTATGTGTACTTTTGATGGCTTAAATTAGGTCAAATATTTACTAAATATGCAGGACATAGAAACTATGATATTTATAGAGTATTCTGAATAAGTTTCTCACCTTCAACATCAAAACAGGGGTCCTGGGAAGCTTCCTCCAGAATTGAAAGCACATACGTAAGAACAATATCGTCAATCACATTTAAATCCGCACTTGGGATGTGTTTAGTAATAAACTGAAATAAACCCTCCTTAACCAGAGACTTCTGTTGCGCTATAGCACTCATTTTTAACGAAAACACCTTACTTTTCAGTAAAACACTAGAAGAATGTTAAGATATTCAGAAGATCGTTACGGGTGGCTAGACAGTAGTAAAAGTAGGTTTAATGTCCATTGAAACTGGCTCAAATAAGCTAATATATGCTGTCTCTGTGTCTTTATGAGAATGAAAATTGTTAGATGAAAATTACAGCTGTATTTTCACAAGAAAAACCAGGGATAGAACTGCGAAAATCAATACAAATGCAATTTTTTTTTTATAAACAACTTTTTGTAGTTTTAAGGACGGGCACAAACTTACATGCATTCAGCCACTGTTTCTGGTCATGTAATCTAAAACATCCTATCGTTTCTTTTATAAATAAAAAATCCATTATTTATATTACGATTCTATAACCAAATAATAGGCTATTTTTATTTTTCCCAAATAAAGATGTTATGAAGAAATAGATTTGTTACAAGTTTAGTATTATCTGAAATGGAAATGATAGTTTCATTTTCGGAACGAAACGTCTGTCACCGGATGTCAAAAGTGGCGGTAGAAATTTGAATTTTACTGTACCTTGTGGCGGAGTATTCAATTAATAAATTCAAATTAAAAAACCCTAATAATATAGTTTCTGCAACTTCATTTCACAGACTTAGTAAAAAAGTTTTTTTTTTATGTCTGTGCTTGATTTGTATTTTAAAATACTGTTGCTATGTTGGAAATTATTAATATCATCATTTGAAATATTTTCAACGAATGCCATGAAAAGCTTCCGATAAAGAATTAATTAAATCTAGTGGCGTAGCTACCGTAGGGCTAGGCGCGGCAGTGCCCCGGGGCCCCCAAGCTCAAGGGGCCCCTCGGCCCCATGAACGACGACGCTCGTAAAAGTTACATAAATAATATCCAAGTTGAATAAAGAATGTTTGACATTTAACTTTTTGCCCCAGGGCCCATGGTTACATAATAGATAGGTGTAGTCACTTGCATCATTTGGTCGTGGTTGGGTGTGGAAATTAAACCATTGCAGTGCAGCTGCGACTATAATAGTCATTAGCTTGTCAATCGTTGCGATAGTGACGATACGAAATAGGTGCGAAAAATAAAACAGCCCATTTTGAAATTATTATATTTCAATTAAAATTTTAAAATATAAACGAACAATCATTTATCCTTTCAACCATTATTCTAAAAATGACTGAATAACACAACGCCGATTTTCACAACTACTTTTTTTATTTTCATTACATTTTACAGTATAACAATAATATTTGGAATCACAATGGGAACTTTTTGGCACAGTTTCAATATAATATCATTTATCAAAAAAATATTGCGTAATAGACTAATTAAAAAGGTCGTGAAGTCTTTACAAAAATAAGGACTTTTGTCGGTAAAAATTTTTGGCGCTAAGAAAAGATCAGATTGTGTGTTGTGTATTAGGTAAGTACTTATTTTACAACAACGTTGTTTAGTGCCCAAAAGAACTATATTTTATAGTTAAGTTTTTGGTTAGCTTCGTTCGGGTCTTTTTGTGTAATAATAACAACTTCCTGCGGCCTAAAGGCCTTATTCGAACCGTAGCCATTTTTTCCCGAATTATACCTACATATATGTTATTATGATGACATAAGCGCTGAAAGCAACAAAAAAATTTACAACATACGACCTTGTTAAAAATACACACAAGCACAAAGATTTTTAAATAACGAATAGGTACAAATATTATTGCGATATTTTTTTAAATAATTAAGGTACATATTCCACAAGACAAAATACTTATTGCTATTTATGAAATAAATAAAATTGAAAATTCTATTAAATAGAGTGCAATCTATCTACTTCTAGCTAGTTTTAGTGTGAAAGTTTAAGTTCTTGGAACATTAGTTAGACAGTTTAGACTTAGTTTCTCGAAGAAATATATTTCTTTGATAGTTTTTATTTGTTTACTTGTTGTCAGTGGAAATGTATGATATTTTAAGGACAAAGGCCCGTATTACAGTATGTTCCTCAAGCGTTGATCACTGTTTAAAACTAGTTTTGAGTTGGGATTTTAATTTTCGAACATGCCTCAAGCAGAGATTTATTGATCACAGTTCAGCTGAGTTTAGCTTTATTTTAAGATGGTGTCGATTCTCTTGTCCATGAACTAAACTTATTTTAAACTATCGCTCTACTAACAGTAACTTAACTAACAGTAGATACAAGAAAGGGATGGTTACAATTTTTGAACTGTCAAATTAGTTTTCTTTGTATTTTAGTGGTCTCGTTCCGAGACTTAACTTGTATGGAAATTTTAATTTCGACTAATTTGACAGTTGCCATAAATTGGTAGCGCCCCTGGCGGAAACAAGGAGGTACTATTGATTTATGAATGAAAGTCGACGCATTCAGTAGCGTTTTCGATAACGATAACACAAGTTTCAAATTCGGAATCAGCACTCTGAGTACAATCACATGAGACTTTCCATCTTCATGTCTCAGTTTGGCGAACCGACTTGCGGTACCATTAAGGCAACAGCCTAGGTGGTATTGCAGTTGTTATGGGCAAAGGTAACCGCTTAACATCAGGTGGGCCTTTAGTTAGTTTCGCCATCCGATACTATAAAAAAAAAACCTAGTGCAAGTTTGGAACTTACGCATACGCGATCGAATGCGTAGACTTTCATTCAATCAGTAGCGCCCCTGGTGGAAACGAGGGGGAACTATCATTTATGAATGAAAGTCGACGCATCCAATCGATAATTCGATAGCGTATACGTAAGTTTCAAACTCGGAATCGGCCTCTATGCATTGTGCGGATTGTGCCTAAAAGTGCAAGTTGGCTATTGTGAATATTTGTTTGTGTGCACAATGGCTTATTTTGTATTTCAGTACTGTGACGTGTTTATCATAATGTTTATTTATTGTCCATTTTTTTTCTTGTTTTAAATATTATACTTTTCCACCCACAACATGTAACTTAATTAAAATTTGCAAAATCACTGACTTTTCTTCAAAAATAAAGAAGTCTGCTGATTTTAAAACTATAGGTAGCAAATATAATTTTATAGTGTAAGTAAAATAGTTTTTCAGAGGCAGGTATTAACAACAAGTAGGTAATCTTACTTCTATGCGAAGTGGCTCACGTTAGGATTTTTGCACTAAAAAATGGTCGTCAAAATATTTAATTAAATAAGTGCCTAACATGAGCCATTGTGCACAGATGTTATGTGCAGGTACATATCATAATTATAGTAAAGATAATATATATAATTCTATGTTTTATAATAATAATATAATATAATCTTTTTCTAAATATTCCAGTAAGTGTTACCAAGATTTTTGTCACGAAAATGTGAAAGTTGGATTAGGTATGGCTTTTTTTAAATCTTTCACACAAATATATTTTCTATACATCCAACGTAGCACTTTGTATTTAGAAGGCTTAAGAATAATACCAACTTTCAATTTAATTTCCGAAAATTTCGTAACAGGGTTTGTGTGTGACGGATTCGACAAGCGGTATTTTACTGTAAGAATTTATTTACTCCGAAACTACTGAAACTATTTTGGTAATACTTTTATATATCTTTAAGGACAATATATTTTAAGTTATATAGATTCTATAGATTTTAATAAGCCTTTATTAAGCAGCTATTATTTCTATGACAAGTTCAATCTTCTATTAAAGCATTTTGTTGTTACTTTAAATCGTGTTACGAAATTTACAAAAGGACTAGCTAGACTGACTTATTTAGACACTTTCATCATTAATGTCTAACTAAAATTGTAATTTCTATCTATCTAAATGCGTTTGTATCGTGATGGGCTAAATTTGTATGATTTTGATCAACATAGAATTTGAAAGAACCAGCATCCACGTCCAGCTGTAATTGCAAGCCGCGTGCTGTGTCTAACTTATTTTACTCTTTGGCAGTGTCCAAAAACGAAACAAGCAGTGCTGCCAACTCAAATAGTACAAGCTCTGCTTAGTTTGGGACCAGATGGTGCTGTGTAAAAAAAAGGTCCGGAAATATTGATTTTAATTTAATTGGACACCGGTAAAACACGTTATGCGATACGACGTTCACAAAGTGGCTGCGCGTCAAACTACTCTATTTAAGAGTAGTTTTTGCCACTTCAGTATTACGATAGGTACGATACGTATATGGTTGTTTCTGTATTTTGAGTTGATCAATAAGTAACTAAGGTATTTCATATTCGCTAAAACGCGTTAGTACATAGCTCGCCAAAAGGGATTTTTTTATTAATTCTTTTTGGACATAATGCTTCGGTACCATTGATTCTGGAATACTGATTCAAATTTGCAGCGCTTTGTTTTAACCACGATGTCGTGGTTTTCCAAATGAACTTGATCGAAACGGAGGTAGTCCCTTCTAAACGTAATGTTTGTTCTATGTGCCCTAACTAAAATATTAGTCTAAATCAGTTTGTCTAGCTAAGATAAGTATAAGATATAGCTGTGAGGACGAAGTCAGATGTAGTTCAGTATTTTTATACCTAAGTAGAAACATTTGTAGAAGTATTAACGTTATAATTCTTTTCGCCAATGGTACCTATAGAAGACAAATAATTTCGTGCCCTCAGCGCCACGACTTTATAACTTTGTACTAATCTCCATACAATATTTGTCTTCTATAGAAGACGTGGCGCTGAGGGCACGAAAACCTTTACGACGCCGTGAAAAGGTTAATCTTTCAATAGTTTCGATCAAATATATCATAGATGCACAATCGCCGCTCGAAAAACGGTGCCACCTTAACTGTGCAATAGTCAGTCGCGTGCACAGTTTCGCTCTCAGCCGCTTCAGGACCGCGATAGCGGTGAGACGTTTCACGATGCTAAAATGTGTAGAAAAAATTAATAACCATACTCCAAATGTGTAAACAAAGGATGAAGTTATGTACTTGTCGTTGTCGTAAACATATGTATAACATATTACTCGTACATTTCATCGCGGATACGTTTTTAGGGTTTGATTTTATTTTTGTTGATTGTACAAGACCGTGCATCTATATCATATTTGATTGGAGTTTAATAGTCTCTCTTCCTCTGTTAAGTCACTATTAAACTTTAAGAATGAGAAACGAAACCAATATTAATCATTTTAGAATCTGCATTGATACAGGCATGAGAAGAATAAACTTTGAAAAAAAAAATCGCTTCAAAAGCATCAAGCGTGTGTCTTTTTGTTCTGTATCTTCTTTCCCATAAACTTAATACTTCTACAAAAAACAAGTTTAATACATTAGAAAATCAACATTAGTTTTAAATCTTATAATAAGTAACGATGATAGACTTTGGACTATTACTGGATATATTTTATACTTTCCTATTCGCATGCTTATCTATTCAACAGTGTTTAATTTGAGAGCAAGAGTGTAAAAATAAGTACCTTGGTACAGTCTACCTAATTTATTTAATTCTTTTAAATTCGTACGGGACTCAATAATAACGTTCTTTATAGTTAGCAAACAAGTTAGGAGATGGTAGGTATAGTAGAAAATTCTTTTAGTGTTGTTGGAATGTTCTTACCTATTTCTTTGTAGGTAGAAAGTACCTACGTCGAAGATACCTTGACAACGTTTTGAAATAGTGATAATAGGAAAAGGCCGAAGACTTTGCAAGATGTTGTTGAAGCTTTTATGGAACCAACGACCATACAGCCCAATAGACGCCTAATGTTGAATATAATGCGTACAGTCGACTGCATGGCAGTGGTAACACTTGAATTGACAACGATCTTGACGACGTCTGTGGTCTAGTGGTTCGAGTGTCGGACAGCTGATCACGAAGTCGTGGGTTCGATTCCCATAGGACACAAATATTTATGCGATGAGCATAAGTGTTTCTGTTGGTCTGGGTGTTTCTCATGTGCCTATTATAAGTATGTATTTACAACAACAAAAAAGTATATAAGTATTATATCCATTGTCTAGTTAGTACCCATATTACAAGCTCTGCTTACTTTGGGACTAGATGGTGCTGTGTAAAATGTACCAAATATAAAAAAAGCCCTCACTACTTACGAAATAAAGACGCTTTCAATGTCAAACTATTACCACAGACGTGCGGTCGATTGTACAATAATTTCCGCCACTAGCTGAGGCTGAGGCGGGGTACTGCAATCCGATTGGCCCTACCAAGGCGGCTATTGGCTAATCACTAACGCGGCAGTTTTGACAGCTCATGTAAGTGGTCGAAACTGATTTGAAGATTTCAAGTGGCGAATAGTGGCGACCTACATTGGTGAAATTTTATAGATGTGTTGCAGACATCGGTCGCCTGTTATGAGGCGTCTATGGGGTGTATGGTCGATGTATCGAACCGACAAAAATAATTGCATAGAATACCTAAGATATATACAACGTGTTGATCTGTATTCGTGCCATATTTTAGGAGGTGACTATACCACTGAAACTAAACACGAATCAACAAAAAAATCAATACCAAATTTTTTTTTTTCTTTAAATACCTATTTGTAAACAAACAAATTCCCTCCTTGTGTGTGCGACACAAAAACGATGCGTGCGAAACCACCAAAACAATTTGCAGGTATTTACACCCTTTGACAATGCCACCGATGACTTATTTTCAGAATCGTTCGGAATTTATTCTCAAACCCTCGCTATGTTTCTAAGTGAAAATTTGGGTATTAAATAATCTTAGAATTTTTGAAGTACCTATTTTTAGATGACTAAGCACATTATTTATCTTCTGATATAGAAATATGGCACGGTTACATATCAACAACTTGTATAAATAGATAACAGAAAGAAGTAAAATGTTATTGAAATACCATTAGGTACTCCTTTTTCACATCTGCCCTTATATTTTATGTGTCCGACGAACCAGTGCATCTATATTACTGTTTATTATATGTAGGTTTATTATATGACCAGGGGCGTAGCTATGTAACCAAGGGCCCCGGGGCAAAAAGATAAAAGTCGAACATTCTTTGTTCAACTAGGATATTATATAACTTTATAGAACGTCGTTCATGGGGCCGAGGGCCCCCTTGAGCTTGGGGGCCCCGGGGCCCTGCCCCGCCTAGCCCTACGGTAGCTACGCCACTGGATATGAAGTTTATATTTTTGTGACCTTAATTGACGATTAGAAATTTGGCAGTTAATAAAGACATTTAAAATATGTTAAATTTCAGTTTTATTTATTAAATGCAGATTTATTTTCTATGCTTACGGTTTAGAATCCCGATGGTACTTTTTAGTCAAGTCGTTCTTTGATTACGGGCCAAAATAATGTGAAAAAATATTTAAAATCTCAAAGAGAAAGTACGCGGGCCTTAAGCTCGTTTCGCCATCCTATAGGTAATATAAAAAAAACATAGTGAAGAACTTTTATTTCCAATTTCAAGAAATTTAAAAGGTGCTGAATCAGAAAGAGATATGGCCACAAAATAATTAATATTAATTTATATTTTGCCATAAGTCTAGTAATGTTAAGATAAACGTAGGTAATGAAAAAAAAGAAAAGTAGGTAATGTTAAGTCCACCTTAAGCCCCCCCGGTTTTAGTATAAAAGTTTAAATAAATATTATAAGTAAGTTGAAAAAGAACATGTTTGACATTGACCCGGCCAACTTTAAACTTTCCACTTATATAAAACTTCTTCCTCCGGGATTAATTTAATGATGTTTATTATTTATATGATTAGATAAAAGTATCTCCGTAAGACTTAGGTAGAAATATACCTACAACTACATACTATAACGTATTATATAAACAGCAACGTATATCCTTGCTATACAAGCGTATATATTCCATCTAAAAAGTGTAATCACAATAGATTGATGTCAGCCTGTATGTAACATAGGTGTAACATTGCATATTATCTCAGAAAAAAAATAGATGTAAAAAGATAAAGATTTTCTCTCGCATTTAGCTACAAGTTTTTTATCTTAAATATTGTTTGTGATTTGATTGATATTAAATAAAGTAAGAGACCCAAAAATTATTGATGCAAACAAAAAAAAAAGCTACGAATTCATTCATCATGCGACTTTATTTTTACAGTGGAGTCATTTTAATACGTAACATTTGACAATTCATCAAAATTCAACAACGTAACCTTGTAACGTTTTATAATGTATGACACGGCCTGTCTTTTATTGTTAGACTGGGTTCTGGTTACATTTAGTTATACTAATCACAACACGAATTTGACGTCTTGGTTTACGTTAATTTCATTAAAATCGGAATAGGTACAACCTTTCATATTGCAAGTGGTCGAGCTGAGTGCGAAAAATCTTTGTTTTTGTGATCAATATTTTGAAAGCGTTTGTTTTTTATACATTGAACTGGAGGATCATATATAAGTATAGTGCCATGCACTAGTAATATAAGGAAAGGGGATTTTGTATTTAATGGTAACGAAAAGTTTATTATAACTCGACAAGCTCAAATATATTAGAGTAATAAATAAATTATTGCTATTTTTCTGAGTAAACTGTTTTGTTTTAAAGTTTTTCTGATTCAATTCATTCTGAAGCCCGATTCTAAAAGCATGTTGTTTATAATAAAACAAAGTTTAACCGGATTAAATCGCGTATATTATTTAAATTGGTTTTCCTGACGTTTCGAAAGCTTTGCAGCATTTCGTGATCGCAGGTAGACTATGATGACAAGCGTCTTTACAGATAGGTACCTATTTCTAAAAAAATAGCATGTTGTTTCATCAACTCAGCCTATCGCAGTCCACTGCTGGACATAGGCCTCTCCCAAGTTGCGCCACAACGCTCGATCCTCTGCCTTCCGCATCCAGTCCCCCCCGGCCACGCTCTTTAGGTCGTCGGTCCACCTGGCAGGGGGGCGCCCTACGCTGCGTTTGCCGATTCGCGGTCTCCACTCAAGGACTCGTCTGCTCCAGCGGCCATCGGTCCTTCGACAGACATGGCCAGCCCACTGCCACTTCAGCTTACTGATTCTACAAGCTATGTCGGTCACTCCGGTTCTTCTCCGGATAATCTCGTTTCGGATTTTATCCTTCAAAGAACCTCCAAGCATAGCTCGCTCCATAGCTCGCTGAGCGACTTTAAACTTGTGGACTATCCCAACTGTCAGTGTCCACGTCTCGGCACCGTAAGTCATGACAGGCTGGACGCACTGGTTGAAGACTTTTGTCTTCAAACTTTGCGGTATAGGCTACGAGAAGACTCGGCGAAGTTTGCCAAACGCTGCCCAGCCCAGACGGATCCTTCTGTTGGCTTCTTTCTCGAAGTTGTGTCTACCAAGCTGAATTGCCTGCCCTAGGTAGACTTATTCCGTTACAACTTCGAGTGTCGACCCTTCGACGAATATTGGCCTCGGCATGACATGTATATTGAACATGACTTTAGTCTTGTTCCGATTCATGCCGAGACCGACAAGTCGAGAGGCTCCGTTTAAGCTGTGCAGCATTTCGCCCAGTTGTTCCAGCGACTCAGCCATTACAACGATGTCATCGGCAAAACGGAGATGTGAGATGTTCTCGCCGTTAACGTTGATACCCTGTCCAGTCCAGTCCAGTGTCTTGAAGACGTCCTCCAACGCGTTAGTGAACAATTTCGGGGATATTACATCCCCTTGTCTCACCCCTCTGCGCAGTTGGATTGGCTAACTGTTTGGTTGTTGTTTAACTAGTAAATAAATTAAATTACCTAATATTTCGTATTGGCAAGTGAAAATCATGCAGACTGACGATAATAATTTTTAATACAATACACCAACGCTCGTTATAATTCGTACAAAATGAAACGACTCCATCTTTAATAAAGCGTATTTTCAAAGGATTCAATATCCTAAATACACAATATCGTTATTTGCTTACTTTTTCCCACGTTTTTTTTCGTTAATTTATTATAAAATTCGATCAAATATACTATAGATACACGATCGCCGCTCGAAAAATAGCAAAATCAAAACTGTGCAATAATCAGTCACGTGCAGTTATAGGTAATCTGTGGTTTCGCTCTCAGTCGCTTCACGACCGCGCCGGTGGTGAGACGTTTCACGATGCTAAAATGAGAAGAAAAAAAAAATTAAAAACTAAACTCCAAATGTGCAAACAAAGGATGGAATGTACTTGTCGTTGTTTTAAACATAATTACTAGTACATTTTATCTCGGAGACGTTTTTTGGGTTTGATTTTGTACAAAATCTACATATGGTATATTTGATCGAAGATTATAAACCCTTGAGTAAGAATTTTAACCGTAGTCACTTTCACGAGATAAACTTTAATAAGCGTATATTCCTTACTGAGCTTGCAAAAGAGAATGATATATTTTGTTCTTTGAATAAACCGCGAATTTAAGTTTTAATTGAAGGCCTTGAAGCTTTCGCGAATTTCACTCATGGTGAACTATGTATATTTACGGGATTTTTCGCGCATAATAAAATCAAAACAAAACAAACATTTTGACTAACCTCGACGTTTCGGCCAAGATGCATTGGCCGTGGTCACTGTCACTTGTCAGTCTGCTCGTGACCACGGCCAATGCAACTGGGCCGAAACGTCGAGGTTAGTCAAAACTTTTGTTTTGTTTTGATTTTATTGTGCGCGAAAAGTCCCGTAAATATAGTTCAATACAGGGTGTTAGGGAAACGCTTCCGAAAACGAAGACAGGTGATAGTGCTGGTGATTACTGATACGAAACCACGAAAAAAAATGCGATTCTTTTTATAGTTTTTTTTTATTTTATTTTTCATTTTATACGAGTTTTATTTAACTGCCCAAAGCGGGTTATGTATGAAAAATGCAAAAAAATATAGGTATATGAAAAAATCAAAAAAAAGAATCGCATCTTTTTTTCGTGTTTTCGTATCAGTAATCACCAGCACCTATCTTCGTTTTCGGAAGCGTTCCCCTTACACCCAGTATAATTGAAAGCCATACATAAAAATACAAATTGTTAGCGAATTGCTTTGCTTTGGCAAAAGACTTCCTGTATGATCACATCAGTATGGGGACTTCAATTTTCAATGTACAGACTTCCAAACGTTATAATTATACATAGAATTATAATAAGGATATGGACATTCGTTCATTCATATTTAGTTCATATTCTTAGTTTCAATCACAGACAGTAAAAAGTATAGACGAAGTGCTGCGAACAATCATAGTGAAGCCAAAAAAACTGTGCTCCTTCGTGTACACACGGCTACACATCAAGCTGTACATTTCCAGTATAAGCTGACCTCGCATTGTAGAGGCTTTCCGTATAGTGCGAGATCGGCTTATACTGGAAATGTACAGCTTGATGTGTAGCCGTGTGTACAACCAGCGCTCACGCACACTTCATACACCTGAAGGATATTTACGTGACATGTGTACTGAAAGGAGTGAGCACGGTTTGAGGTGCATGTCAGTGCGTGAACGCTGGTTGTACATGAAGGAGCACGGTTTATTTTGGCTTCACTATAATTGTTCGCAGCACTTTGTCAAATTTTTTACTATGCCTAAGGTTTCAATCAAAATATTATTTTTACAACACACTTGTGGTTTTACAATGTGATCAGATTTTTTAAAGCAGTAAAATATTTGATTTATTTAACAATAGAATTGCCTTTAAAATCGTAACCACATACTAAAACCACATTTTTATAAATATGTATAAATTAAAGTTAATATTAACAATATAATCTTTAGACATCAATATTTTTTATTGCACCGAAAACGACAATATCCTACATATACCGCTTCGCATAGCGAGCGTGATGTTTATTCATAGAATTTATTAAATATTTAATAATTTAATTTAATAGTAAATTTTCGTTATTTTTTAAATATATTTGGTGAAGTAGTGTACCTATCGAGTTTTAAAGGAACTCTAATATTTATTTGTTGTGGCTTCCAGATGTTATGAGCATAATTGTATTTGTTAGATTCTTTGAGAGTCATTCCTTCGTATGTGCAGTCCTTTATAAAGGCTATAATTAATTTGGCAACATGTGTTATTATTCTTAAATAATAGCTCGCTAGAATGCTCGATAAATGTGTATGCTTGGACGAATAAAAAAAGTCGGACGGAATCTCGCTAAACAATAAGTGAAGCATCCATAGTAAGACGGCTCGTTTAAAAGTACGGGATGGCACGCACGTATTCACACTACTAGTATCATCATCCTCCGAGCCTTTTCCCAATTATATTGGGGTCGGCTTCCAGTCTAGCCAGATGCGGCTGAACATCAGTATTTTACACGGAGCGACTGCCATCAGACCCCCATAACCCAGTTACTGGGTAATACTGACATTCGGAGGTTAGACCAGTTGTCAGACTTTCAGGCTTCTGACTGCCCGTAACGACTGCCATAGATATTCGTATGACAACCGGGACCGACAGCTTAACGTGCTCTCCGAGGCACGGAGGGGTCTCGATGTGTAACGAAACGGTCACCCATCCACAGACTGACCGCGGCAAGTGCAGCTTAACCATGCAGATCGTACAATCCGCGCAGTCGTTGCTTCGCTACGAGCCCCTCCCACTACTAGTATAGTACTATATATTCACACTACTAGTATAGTATTATATTATCAGTGCCCATAGTAAGACAAACAGCCGCCATTACGCAACAAATCTCATGTGACGGTAGTCGTTGTCGTAGTGTCACAAATAAAATAACAATATTATATCTGGTGTGTTAAAATTCTGTCGAAATTATAGTGGATTTAGGAAAAAATTAAGTGCTTCAGTTTTTTCTTAGCGAGATTCCGTCCACCATTTTTGATTCGTCCGAGTGTGTAGGTATGTACCTAGGTATAACACAAATATGATTTTAAATGTAATCTTTTTGTCGTGCACACACACGAACAGATAGATCTGTGCAAATTATTCTGTAGTTTTTGCAAGTGATTACGTGGAAAAAAACATATAGTATGGTCATACTATTAGGTTGCCAACTTGCAAAATTCACTTTCAGTAGTATCATGTGCAATCTGGCAAACGTGCTGCACATAGGATATTGAAAATTACTGCACATTTCATTTCTAAAAAGAAGAAAGAAATCTTCTTGGTTTAATCAACAGAATGTAGTCGAAGCTAGAGTTACAGCATTTTTTTCTTTGTTTCCTGGCATAACACCGCAATTTTCTTTGGTTGGTTATTTATCTGAGACAGTGTTGCCAGGTCCGATTTTCAAAATCCGGGAGGCTTATTATGAAAACAGCGGGAGATGTATTGAGGAAAAATAAAAAAAATCGGGAGATCATGTTTTTCAACAAAAATCAAAGATTTTAAAGTAATCACGGTATTATATATTGCCACCATTCCAGCTGTCATATTAAAATCAAAGCAGTTTGATTTTTAACATTTTAAATTAAATTCCATGCAATAAAAAAAAATGAATTTCAAACTTTATCACTTTGTGATAGAGTCTATTTTACGATAAGTGTTTAGTGAACATACGGTACACTGGGAGTGACGGAAATATTCAGGGAACTTATCAGTCTGTTTCATAATATGCAGTTTTTTTGCCAGGTTTTGATCTTATTCCTATTATTAGGCTTTATACAGGGATTATAAAAAATGGGAAGATTTATAGGAAAATCTTTGAATCTCCCGGAAAATCGAGAGACCTGGCAACAGTGATCTGAGATCTTTGCCACACGTAGTATCTTACGTAAGGCTCAGCACCCACTGCGGTTGCGGTTGCGTAGCCAATAGGGTTTTACATTTCAGCTACGAGAAAAAAATTGTGGCTGAATTGAGAAACCCCATTGGCTACATTTCCTGCCGCCACAACCGCGGTCGGGAAAAAACCGCAGTGCGTGCTGGGATTTAATCTGTGCCTTTGCCTGTATTCTGACATAAATTAAATAATCTACCTGTCAAAACTGTTTTAGTGTTACCACAAGTAATATTTAAATGTGATATTTTATTCATTTTATATTAATATATTTTATTTTGAGAAGTTTAATATTATAAATTAATCAGTTAAACGCTGGATGTTGCCTGTTGACTGCTGTGATCTGATATAATGGAGTTTAGATCAGATTCCCGTAGCGTTGGTGGAGTTCCGAACGGGAAATCCTAGAAATCAATAAGAAAAGTTATTGCGTATTTTAAAGATTTTCCTCAGTAGTTTGCGGGAGAATGTTGATAACATGTAACAACTTATTCGAAGCCTAGCCAGCACGTCATTTTCCAAACAAATCGCAGCCTATTCGTCGCTGTCCATAACGGCTCAACGGCGAAATATTGGTGTGTGCTCATAAAATTACAAGAGGGACAAATTATTAGTTCAGATTTGACACATGTCAAAATGCTCTATGTAGTGTCAAATTCAACTCTGCACGACTGGCATGCAGCCGTTACCTGTGATGGTAAAGTGGAGCGACGGGAGCACGACTGGTATGCAACCGTTACCTGTGATGGTAAGGTGGAACGACGGGAGCACGACTGGTATGCAACCGTTACCTGTGATGGTAAGGTGGAACGACGGGAGCACGACTGGCATGCAGCTGTTACCTGTGATGGTAAGGTGGAGCGACGGGAGCACGACTGGTATGCAACCGTTACCTGTGATGGTAAGGTGGAACGACGGGAGCACGACTGGTATGCAACCGTTACCTGTGATGGTAAGGTGGAGCGATGGAAGCACGACTGGCATGTAGCTGTTACCTGTGATGGTAGGGGAGCGATGGGAGCACGACTGGCATGTAGCTGTTACCTGTGATGGTAGAGGAGCGACGGGAGCACGACTACATGCAGCTGTTACCTGTGATGGTAAGATGGAGCGACAGGAGCACGACTGGCATGTAGCTGTTACCTGTGTTGGTAGGGGAGCGACGGGAGCACGACTGGCATGCAGCTGTTACCTGTGATGGTAAGGTGGAGCGACGGGAGCACGAATGGCATGCAGCTGTTACCTGTGATGGTAGGGGAGCGATGGGAGCACGACTGGCATGTAGCTGTTACCTGTGATGGTAGAGGAGCGACGGGAGCACGACTACATGCAGCTGTTACCTGTGATGGTAAGATGGAGCGACAGGAGCACGACTGGCATGTAGCTGTTACCTGTGATGGTAGGGGAGCGACGGGAGCACGACTGGCATGCAGCTGTTACCTGTGATGGTAAGATGGAGCGACGGGAGCACGAATGGCATGCAGCTGTTACCTGTGATGGTAAGATGGAGCGACGGGAGCAAGACTGGTATGCAGCTGTTACCTGTGATGGTAAGGTCCGGGGCGCGGGGGGCGCGGGCGGCGGCGCGCGGGGGGCGCGCGGTGACGCGCACTCGGCGCACTCCACGCCACCCTGGCTGCGCGTGGAGCGACGGGACCACGACTCTGGCATGCAGCTGGAAATACAGTAAAAGTGGTCATCAAGTCATAACCACGTAAACGAGAGAAGAAATGTCAAATGATCAATTCTGTTGGTATACCTAGTCAAAATTGTATATTACACATTATTGTTTTATTTATTGTTGATTGTATTGTATTGTATTGTTTTGTATTAGGGCAAAATTAACACCAAAAATCGGCCACGTGCGAGTCGGACTCACGCAGTAAGGGTTCCGTACCACCCATCGACCTGATACCCCATAGAAACTAATTTAATTTACGAGAGTTCATCAAAAGACCATGCTCTTTCGTGTACAACCGGCGCTCACGCACACACACGCATCTCAAACCGTGCTCACCCCTCTCAGTACACATGTCGCGGCATCATTCAGAAAGCACGAAAAAAAAAAAAAAAAAAATTTAATCATCATCCTCCGAGCCTTTTCCCAATTACGTGGGACACTCAGAAAGTTTTGCGAAACTAAAAAAAAATGTTCTATACGTACATATATTTTTATCAAATCTTTTCAAAGTACTTTCCACCAGCCTCTATACAAAGATTCATGCGCCTAAACCAGTTTTCAAAACACTTTTTCCAGTCCGCCGCAGACACCTCGTTTACAGCCTGCTCGAACGCAGCCAGCGCATCTTCCGGCAAACGAAAATTGTATCCCTTTGAGCTGATTTTTTATTTTTGGGAATAAAAAGAAGTCACACGGTGCTAGATCAGGGCTGTAAGGAGGGTGACCCAGGAGTTTGACTGGCGTGCTGTCCAGGAAGTCCCTCGTTTTGAGTGCGGTGTGCGCAGGTGCATTGTCGTGGTGGAGCAGTAGCCCGCGGAGCCCTGTGTTTGGTCGCTTGTTGCTTATAACAGAGAAAACTTCTGGCAAACATTTGGTAGTATACCATTCGGCATTAATGCTTCTTTGATCCCGTAAGGGAATTGATACCAAGTGGCCAGTCAAATTAAAAAAGCTAGCGATCAAAATCTTACCCCCGCTTCTAGATCGCTTCACTTTGGTCGCTTCACAGTCGACTGGCGCTTGGTTTCTGGGTCGTATTGATAAATCCAGGACTCATCACCTGTAACGATGTCGTAAACACGCCGAGACGAGCCTGCTTCAAATTTGTTAAGCATATCACGGCACCATTCCACCCGGGCCTGCTTCTGAGCATCGGTGAGGTTGTGCGGCACCCAGCGTGATACTATCCTCCTCACGCGAAGATGGCTGTGTAGAATCTCGTGAACGCTTCCCGATCCAATCTTCAATATGTGTTGAATCTCCTGATATGTAATTCGCCTATTGTCTTGGATTAAATTTTTCACTGCTAGCACGTTTTCTTCGGTAACAGCCGTCAAAGGGCGACCGCTTCTTTCGTCATCCCCCAAAGTTGGTCGACCGCGCTTGAATTCGTTATACCAACGATACACGGTTGCCTTGGAAGGGCCTTCATCCATGAATGCCATTTGAAGTCTATCGTACGATTCATCCGGTTTCAGGCGACACTTGAAATCGTATAAAATCATAGCTCTAAAATGTTCCCGGCGCAGATCCATATTTCAGTGAGACACAATACTTTGAATTAACTCGCAAAAAATGTGGAGGGAAATTTTGAAATTGGAACTTACTTATTTTTACTTATAAATAATCATATTTTCGAAAAACATTATAACTGGCCAGTCTCCCATATATAAAAACTTTTTTTCGCAATACTTTCTGAGGGGCCTGGTATATTGGGGTCGGCTTCCAGTCTAGCCAGATGCGGCTGAACATCAGTATTTTACACGGAGCGACTGCCATCAGACCCCCGCAACCCAGTTACTGGGTAATACTGACATTCGGAGGTTAGACCAGTTGTCAGACTTTCAGGCTTCTGACTACCCGTAACGACTGCCATAGATATTCGTATGACAACCGGGACCGACAGCTTAACGTGCTCTCCGAGGCACGGAGGGGTCTCGTGGTGTAACGAAACGGTCACCCATCCACAGACTGACCGCGGCAAGTGCAGCTTAACCTTGCAGATCGTACAATCCGTGCAGTAGTTGCATCGCTACGAGCCCCTCAATTAATTTAATAAAGAATTGAATTGAATTGCATCGCGAAAGAAAATGACCTTCAGGTGCATGACCGCTGGTTGTACACAAAGGAGCATAGTTTTTTTTGGCTTCACTATGATTGTTCGCAGCACTTCGTCTATATTTTTACTATGTCTGTGGGCAAAAGGAAATAAAGACAAAACTTAGTTTACAATAGACATGGGCTAACTAGCTCCGGTAAAAGATTGGATATGTAATATATCATTCCAAGTAAAGATATGTGTCTGATTAGCATATCCATATCCACTTACGGCCAAAATTAATATCCAATCTATCCACGATTTGCCCTACTAGTGATAGGAATTTGACATAAGCTCCATACAAAATATGTCAAATTCATATCTCTAGTAGGGTAAAACGTAGATAGATTGGATATTAATTTTGGCCGTTAATATATCAGGGACTGAAGTAACTCCACGTTGCATGCTATGTCCGAGATTGATAACTCCGGCTTCTAAATAAATCCACCGGAGTGAGGCTGGATATATTGTAGCAGATTTACTGCCAAAATTAATATCCAATCTATCCACGATTTGCTCTACTAAAGATAGTAATTTGACATAAGCTCCATACAAAATATGTCAAATTTCTATCTCTAGTAGGGTAAATCGTGGATAGATTGGATATTAATTTTGGCCGTTAAAAGATCCGCGGAACGATTACGTGACTCAGTAACATAATAATTGATTTCTTTTCATACTTTACACTGAGCCTGTAATATGTACCTGTATAGCCTGTAGTAACTGAGACTGTCTATCAAATAAAAAAAAATGAAAAGAGTATTTAAAACCGGCCAAGAGCATGTCGGGCCATGCTCAGTATTATAGGGTTCCTTAAGTAGGTGTAATTACAAACGAATCAAATCGAATATTAATCATGGCTATTTTAGTTTTTGATAGCTTATTGTATTTCCTCCTGGGGCGGTGCCTGTAAGAGTAATTTGATAACGCTAGAACGCGCCCAGAGAGCGGTACTTAAGGTATGCACCTTTAAGCCTTTTCGTTACCCTACCAAGGAACTTTATGAATACTGTGAAGTATTAACGGTACGCCAACTTTTTATTGCTCAAATTATTTTAAGGCAACATAAATTAATCACAAATTGCTGTGAATTTTCTTCAACTATACCAAAACAGGCCACTCGTAGGTTTATGCTTCCCTTAGGTGAAACCCGCAGGACTTCAGTCAGAGATTTTTTTGTTTCTTGGGACGCTTCTTGTATGTCGAGGTTAACAAAATATTAACAATTAATAAAAAAAATAAACATGAATGTAAAATCACTGTCATTGACTGGCTCTCAAAACTTACCTATGATGATACTGAGAATCTTCTTCATCCAGTTACATAGCTAGCCGTTTAAGTACGTATTTACATACACAATAGCAAACATTACAATATACCAATTACACATGCACTCACACATCACACCCCTCACTCACATACACACACAAACACAATTACCACACTACTTTATATATAAAGTTTACTAGTTTTAAGCGATCGAAATTTGTAACAGGTACCTACTTAATAATCTTTTATGATTTATTTTTCACTAAAAATGTATTTTGTTATTTTGGTAACTTTATCTAAACATGTCTGCACTGTGTAATATTTTTGCATAAAGCATCACTTTGTCGATAGGGCCCACTTGCGTAGGCGAGGGCTATTTCGTGCCCCGGGGTCAAGCCTTGAACAATGTTAAATTTCTATGAAAGTCTAAAACAAATTTGACTCTGGGTTAGAGATAGCTCGCGTTGGTGTAGGTTTGCCTTAAGATTGCTGGTACTTATAGCTCAGGGTTTCCTTTTTTAAGTACCAGCAGTACAATATTTGTTAATTTATGCATAAATTTGTAATTATCATGCCTGTAAACTGTTTGTGCAACAATAAATAAATAAATAAATAATCGGCAGCATTCGCGACTCAGAGCGTGTTGTTAGTAGCGCTATCTAGCGATAAATTCAAGAAGCCAAATTTAAGAAGTGTGTCGTCAACATAACACAAAGTTACATTTTGTGATTTTTTCAAATAGAAAGTAGCTAAAGGAGCATTATTTGCTATTACCATTTTTCTCTAAGATCAATGACCTTTGAACTAGGACGTTTTAAGTATTTTTCAGTTTTCTCTCTATAACCACACCCTGGCCACTCGATACATTAAGAATGCTAGCACCGCCTACATACGCAAGCTTACGTCTTATACAAACACGCACACACGTGAATGAATAGGGTTGCTTGCCGCTCGAAATGCCGACTGCGTTCCAAACGCTTCTCAGTAGTTCTCAGAGATGGCGTTGACATTTGGGCCCTACGTCCCGGACCCGAGCCGAGGCACTTGATAGCACGAGCGGTTGGTAATGATACCTATCGAATTATCGATGTATTGTATGATGAATATGATATATTAACGAAGCTTGGTAATAAAATTAAATCTGCAAGCATTACAATTTATAATAATTTACATTTCTCTTATCATAAGTACGTAATTTTACAGTAAACAATCTCTCACTATAGTTGTAAAATTAAACTCTCGCGGTAAGTAGATACCTACCTTTAATAAAATACAATAAATAGGTACCCAAAGGAATCTGCTTTCAAGCAGCTTTTATGTTACTAACAAAATATGGATACCTAATTTGATCCAAAATAAAGATTATATTATTATTATTACAAGCAAATTATTTTTTCCTTTTTGTCATAACTGGCAAAGTACAAAAAAATCGTTTAATTGTAAAATTAAATGCTCGCTGTTCTGTAGTTCTACCTATAACGGTTTTATTGTGGCTTACCTTATTTCATCCTTCGGAAATCGATAAAATCTTCTGTTTCCTTGTCTAGATGTAGACACACATCCGTATAAAGCACAATACACTACCATTTTCAATTAAAATATAACTACAAACACCAAAAAATATATTGCGTAACGCACTCGACTGGCGATTGATATCCATTGAATATTGCAGCCCAACTTGCCGCTAAACTGAGGGCACGTGCAGGGCGCGGGTGAGGAACTTAAATTGGCGGGGGGCGGTGAGTGGCCGTTCTGTACGTAGTACTATTAGATATTCTGTGCTATAACTCAAAAAATTATAATCACATTATACTCGAAATAATTTTAAAAGAGAGTTTTCACAAAGGTCTATCAATGTGGAAGATTATAACATTCTACGTTGCATAGTTTAGAAATGGCAGGGGGGGGACACATTGCAAGCCACTTTGGCGGGCTATATTTCGCAGATGGTACACCTGATAAAAAAGTGGTGTATGAAACATTACCTTAATTTTAGTAGACCTATTTAATGATACCCCACACGAGGGGGTGCAGCGAAAAATTTTTTTTCATCTCCATTTCACATGTATGGACGCCACCCCTAAAATACGTAAAAACTATTTTTTTATTTCTTTAAAATTGAGATCTATATATAGACTATTTTTTAACAAAATTTAATTTACTTATGTTTATAACTGTAGAAGTTATTAAGCTGTAAAGGATTAGGACAGACGGACAGACGGACAGACGGACGGACATGACGAAACTATAAGGGTTCCTTGTAGGACTTCGGAACCCTAAAAATCAAGTATTATGTACAATGATTATCTAAACTTAGTTTTTCGTCCATATCGTTGTCGTCAGTGGCGAATGTCGGGCGTCGGAGTTACTCGGATATGGCATATGTTTATTTTTTTGAAAGTGAAGGTGTGATACATATCCGCTTTGGGATATATATCCGAAGATATAGATGTGTCCGGAGTTAGCCATGCCTAGTTTACAAATGAACCTGTATCAGTGACAGCAATATTCATATTCATTTATTTGTAAAGTCAATTTACACGTCAGTAGTTTCATAAATCATTAAGTTCACAATATAAACTTGTACAAAAATAAAATAATAGTCACAACTTGCATGGACGAATAATCGTCCAAGATTCACAATAGCAAATAAATGTCAACAATCAAGCACTGAGGTAATATGTACTACGTACTAGAGAAGACACCTCGAACAAAATGTTTGTAGCACGTTTTAGAGCTCCTGCACTCTCACTCGCTTAGCCACGCTCGCGCCGCGCGTGCTCCACGGCCAGCAAGTTGTGCTAAATTTTTTTGTTCCTGATGTCTGCTCCAGTACGTAGTACATATTATCTCAATGCAATCAAGTTCGAATGTCACAAAATAATACAAATTCAAAAAATAAGCATGTCATAATTAAAATAATTAAATAATAGTATATCTCAATTTTATAAAAATCGCCATTAAATTAATAAATAATAAATAAATAAATATTTGGGACATTTTTACACAGCACCATCTAGTCCCAAACTAAGCAGAGATTGTGTTATGGGTACTAGACAATGGATATAATACTTATATACTTTTTTTTTTTTTGTAAATACATACTTATAATACCTACATAAGAAACACCCAGACCAACACAAATACTAATTCAATTAAAAACACAATTATTTTTAAGCTATTGCATAGCTTCTATCGCGGGCCTTGAGCATGGAGACCGAATCTAGAAATTCCGTAACGAAAATAACCTAACACCCCCCACTCCGACCGGCACAGCGGTGATACTTTTTAGTTTTGCCATCTATCGATGAATAGCAGAACTTTTAATGACTTTTTGAAATATCACGCTTGTCTCTTTAGTTCTGCAAATCGCCTCTAGGTGGCATTGGTTGTATCGGCGTTACTGCGCATGCGTAATCCCCCCTTCGCCCCGCAATCTGGTGACTCATGCCTGCTTAGAGTTTCGGCGTTAGGGCACCTCCTCTTTGTATTGATAAAAAATGCTATGCAATAGCTTTACCGCGGCAGTCTCCGAGTGCCTCACGTCTTTTTTATAATAATAATACTATTCATAATTTCAATTTACATAATACATACGCATGATGGACAATATGAGCGCAGGGCAGCGAGGCGAGGGGCGAAGGCCTGTCGGCCAGCGGCTCTCTGCAGCGCGCACATGCGGGCGCCAGCCAGGCCGCCGCCGCACGCTTCTGCCGCGCCGCCGCCTCGTTGTCGCCTAGACCCGTGTAGATCTCGGCGAGGCGGAGGCGGACGCGACGGACTAGCATCTGAGTAACAATATAACTATTTTTTTTAAAAAGCTTTATTTTCAGTAAGCCTCTAGACGCCTATTAGCCGGATACCCCCGGTCACAAAGCATTATGCAGTAGCACTGCATATCTTACGCCCATCCACCAATCGGGACGTCACTCCGTCAGCGAGCGACACCAATCATATCACCCGGTCATCGCCAACATTTTACGACTGTGTTCTCATGCAAAAACTTTGTTTATGCGGCGTCTTGAGGCTTACTGGTCTGTGATTTTTTATAAAGTTTTTAAATTGTGGGGGTCGGGGAACCCACTTCTTTAGGAGAGTGTACCCCTATTCCGAATTTCTACACGTGATCCCTGGGTGGTGCAAATCAGGCGACATACTGGTGGTAGGCCACGGCCGACGGCTTGCGACCAGTACCGGGCAAAGACGTGCCTCCAAGCGACCCAGTCGTGTTCCGGTACGATGCCCGGTGTAGCCACTTAATAAATAAAAAATATAATAAATATTTTGGGACATTTTTACACAGCACCATCTAGTCCCAAACTAAGCAGAGCTTGTGCTATGGGTACTAGACAATGGATATAATAATTATATACTTCTTTTTTTGTAAATACATACTTGTAATACATAAGAAACACCCAACCCAACACAAAAACACACAAATATTTGTGTCCTGTGGGAATCGAACCCACGACCTCGTGATCAGCAGTCCGACCCTCGAACCACTAGACCACAGACGTCGTCTATATTTCTAGAAGCGTGTGGATTGTATGATCTGCAAGGTTAAGCTGTACTAGCCGTGGTCAGTCTGTGGATGAGTGACCGTTTCGTTACACATCGACACCCCTTCGTGCCTCGGAGAGCACGTACAGCCGTCGCCGCGTCGGTCCTGCGCCTGATCTCTCTCCGGTCGTGTCGAATTGCCGTCCCATCGGATTATGAGAGTGAGGGAATAGAGAGTGCACCTGTGTTTGCGCACACGCTTGTGCACTATAATATGTCCCGCGCAGGTTAGTCTTCATTGAGATTGGCCGCCGTGACCGAAATTCGGCCGGGAGGACATTATATTTCTAGAGCAAATGATAAATACTGTGCTTAGTCATAAAATAGTCATCTAAAAATAGGTAGGTACTTGAAAGATTCTACGATTATTTAATACCCAAAATTTCACTTGGAAACAGCGAGGGTTTAAGAATAAATCTCGAACGACCCTGAAAATAAATCATCGGTGGCATTGTCAAAGGGTGGAAATACCTGCAGTTTTTTTTGGTGGCTCCGCACGCATCGCATTTGTATTGCACGCGACACACGGAGGGAATTTGTTTGATTACAAGTAGGTATTTAAAGAAAAAATTGGTAGGTATTGATTTTTTTGTAGATTCGTGTTCAGTATCAGTGATATAGTCGCCTCCTTAAACATGGCACGAATCAACACGTTGTATAACTACTTTTGAACTTGGGGTGAATGCGTTACGGAAGTGAGGCGAACGGAGGGGGTAGTGCGGGACGCGGGGAGCGAGGCGCGCGCTAGGCCAAACACAACACAGCGCCGGCAGATGTACGCGCGCCGCGCCGCCATTCCTTTGTTCTCATTGAAATAGTATTGAGGGAGAGATAAGTTAGTGAACGTTTTACTTCAGTCGTGTGCTCTAAGCACACTCGTTTTTTTTAAAGCAAGTTCTGCCAAAAACGCGATTCCACTCGGGCACAGCGTAGGTCACTCGGTAAGTTTCCTTCAGGTACCCTGCGCATGCGCTATTTAATAGAATTTGAACCTTAATTTATCAGAAATAGAGTATAAATTGACTTGGTTTTTTTTCTGTTTGGTGCTTAAGGGTATTAACGATTGGACGGGTGAAAAACGTCTCAGTGAGGCGAAGAAGGTTATAAGTTTAAAATTTTCATTGTAGGTATGACTAGTAGCGCCCCCATTTTGCGTACGTACTCTTGTACCAAACTGTACATACAGGGTGGAAACGGTAAGCGCGTTCTGTCAATCATTTCGTCAATTTAAAAGATTACACTGAATTACAAAACTTTTTAAATGATAAACAGTGTAAGACTGTCGTTTATAAATAAAAAAAAATGACATGAAAAATTTACGCCAACTATTTGTTTGTACTTTTGTGGCTTTTACAATTGCAGTATTTTATAAATCCTTACTCTGTGCTTTTACTAAGGCATTCTTAAAGAAGTACAAAAGAAACATATACATATTGTTTTTTTAGGATGTTTTGTAATAGTTCAGTAACTCCTGTTAGCCTTTTGTACCTAATGCAAAGTGGCATAGTATGGAACGGATCACACATTTTCTCTAAAAACCTACGCAGCATGTTTGCACGCGTAACTGTTGCTGAAACTCCACCTTCGAAAAGACATGTGAATTGATTTGTAACTATTGCTTTGTGCTATAGATCCCTTAAAACACTCCCTAAGGCCCGTATTACGCAGTGGCGTGCATTGCATATAGGCAATTAGATCACTGTTTAAAACTAGTTTTAAGTTGAGCTTTGATTTTAGAACGTTCCTCAAGCAGAGATTTATTGATCACAGTTCAGCTGAGTTTATTTTTATATAATACTGTCACCTGTTTCGGTATTTGAGCAGAGATTTGATCTGTAATCACTCTAGTGTGGCCCAGACTACGCTTGAGTAGAGATTTCTGTTCTATTTCAGGTCAAATTCGTGTGTTATGTTGTTGAATTAAAGTTTATAATTACCGTTCTGGAATAAGACCGATACTCAAGTAACGATTCTATCCTTAAGTAGTGATCAGGTGATTGAAGTTTAAACTGTACTTAAGGAACCTTCTGTAATATGGGCCTTATTGTTACTTCACTGACCTTAGATCCAACAGAAGTGGCGACTTCAAGCAATCTTGTGTTGAACTCCAGTGGTCTACAGTTACAGATCCTGCCTTGGAGTCTCAACGCTTCTAGGCAGCGCGCTGCTCCGTCCATGGCTTCCATCTGAGCTAGGCGGTCGCCTAAAGCTTGGCCGGCACCCATTGCTACTTCGTAATGCCTAAATAAAAAAATTATAAACATCTTTTTAAACATTATAATAAAACAAAGTTTAACCGGATTAAATCGCGTATATTATTTGAATTATTTCAAAGCTATTACATTTTTTAAAGCTTTCGAAATGTCAGGAAAACAATTTAAATAATATACGCGATTTAATCCGGTTAAACTTTGTTTTATTATAATGTGTAGTGATCGCGAAAACCTAAGAAATTATTATCTTTTTAAACGTTGTCCCATTAGGATTTCTCTTTCGTGTTTATTTACAGAAATTAATTTTACATAGGTACCTAGATACATTTATAAAAAAAGTTACTTAGCAAAGAACCAATTACTTATGTCTCAATACAAAGAAAGAGCTCCAGAATTACATGTATCTCAGGAAACAGTGTCTTCCCTAATGCTGTATATTCGGTAAGTACCTACATTTCTATTTAATAACCCATAGGGATTATTGGTAGTAAGTATAATAATAATAAATGGCGGTTTCTAATAATTTAATGTATATATACATGCACAAAGGGTTAGACCCAGAACAACTATTTGTTCCGTGAGGAAATCGAACCCGGTACTTGTAGCACAGCAGCCAATTGCCACTGCACCAAACGTAAAATTTCAAAATTTATTTGGGTTGGATCAAAAAGGATGTTGTTGTATTATCGATTAAATGTGTGACTAGAAAGCTCAATAATTTCAAACAGGTATTTTGTACTTTATTATCGTCTTAGTTGTTTATTAAAACAAAACTAGCCAAAAAATCAAAAGGAATGTTATCGTGAAGTGACGATATCACGTCGGTTTCGTGTAAAATTATAAAAGTACCCATTAATTTATTATGGACATTGACGCCCAGTGTGGGACACTGTGTCCCACGTTGGGCGCCAAGAGTAGAGTTTAATAAAATTCTGATAATACGATACCAAAAGTAACAACTTATGTAAAAGACTATGAATGGGAACAGTATTAAAGTTCATCTCTGTGCATATTTTGTGCATACAGCATTGATAAACAAATAACACGTTAATAAAACCCTCTTTTTCAGCGTTAGGTACATAAGTTTCTTATAAATGTCAATATTAGCTTACCTTAATGCCTTTCCGATGTCACACTTCCTGCGGTAAACATCACCTGCGATTCTTACTGCCCGAGCGTAACAACCCTGGTCACCTGCCACTGCTGCTAGTCGTAACGACTCCTGCAAATTATGGAATATACTCACGGGTGAAGTGATTGGCGCAAGACTACATCATAGTCACAGAGGGATGCATTAAATATTTCGCAGGAAGGTTACAGAATCGGATGGAAGTTACTTTAGCGTTACATTCTAACCAATGTCTGAATTTCAGAGACAAAGCGGGTTCGTAAATAAAAGCCACATAAACTCTCGACCACTGAGAGTAGGTACTTTTTGTTTAGGTTAGTGGTTAGTGAGTCACATCAGTATAATAAAAGGACAAGCCATGTCAGGTTATAGGACGTCCGACTTCTTCAACAACTCTTACAAGAATGCTCCACTGCTCCCCTCCATTGAATGCCAAGGCCAACGCACGTAAGCTCAGCATACGTCAGTAGTCAGTACGACGTTTGCGAGTCGTTTAACATTTGTACTCATGACCGCGTGCCAACATAAATATCTCATGCACCCATGACAGTCAGCTCCATTACCAATTTTGCTGATCACTATCTTTTCAATGTAGTGGCATTAACTATTTCGTGCTGACTAGAAAGGAATAAGTCATAAGTATTTGATTCGATCATTAAACTTTGTGTAGCAACAGAGTTTTACAACAGCATGGCGGAATTTTCCTGAACCCTTCTCATTATAAGAAGCCCGAGACCAACAGTGGGACTACAATGGGGGTAAACATGGAGGAATTGTATGACACAAAATTTGATGTGGTCTGTGGCCATCGCTGGAAGAGCAAATGTAGTTTAAAAACCTAGATTAAACATCTTTGAACAGAGTAGCGCTTACATTACAATAATCATGTGCATCCCCCAACTCTCCTCTCGCTCTCAAAGCAGCTGCCATTTGCAGGAGTGCAGTGCGATGATGTCGCGTGTTCAGGTCAGTAGAGCGTGGACCGCGGCCGAGGTCACACGCCCGCGCTGCACAGGCCACCGCGCGTTCAGCGTCGCGGAGACGACGCCACAGTTCTGAGAGGCCTACATACACCTGGGGGGTGGAAAAGTACGAGTTATAAAGTAGTGTAAGAATTATAATAAAACAAAGTTTAAACGGATTAAATCCCGTATATTATTTAAATTGGTTTCCCTGACGTTTCTAACTTAACTACGTAACTTTGTTTTATTATAATGTGTAGTGATCGCGAAAACCTAAGAAGTTATTAGTGTAAGAATGTTATCAGGGATGACCGTGCTGTAACCGTTAAAAAGAAGACCGTTAATCTTACTGTTGAATCTCTCTTCAAAGTCAAGTCGTCCCTATTTCTGCCGCCAAACAGTGATGCTTGCATTGCTGTGTTCCAATGCGAAAGGTACGGGTGCCGGTGACATTACAATCACATGAGAGATTCCATCTTTATGTCTCAGTTTGGCGAAAGCGACTTGCAATACGATTTAGGCAACAACCTACGTGGTATTGCAGTAGTTATTTATTTATTTAATTCTTTATGCACAACAGGGTACAAAGGCGGTCTTAACGCCATAGGCGTTCTCTACCAGACAACCGTAGGGTAATGCAGAGACAAAGAATAAGGTAGATGCACCAGTAAAGTAGTAAAATATGTTTCGTACTACAGACTTATAATTACATATAATAAAAATAGATAAATACCTATGTACATTATACATATAATAAAATAATAATAATTAGTTATAGGGGAAGGTAACCGCTCAGGTGAGCCTTAAGCTAGTTTCGCCATCGCTAAATCATAAAAAAAAAGTCTTCAAACAGCTCTTGTACTTGACCAAGGAAGGTAGTAAGGTCACCACACTGGGAAAATGTGTAAATCATTGTGTTGAACCAGCTTTCCTGAAACCGGCCACATTTACACCCCTGTATCACTTTAAACACCGACTGCCTCGATGCTATGCGACTGCTGAGCGTGGGGTCCTGGGTTCGATTCCCGGGTCGGGCAAAGTGTTATTGGGTTTTTTCATTAGGAAATTCCAACGACCATATAGCCCCATAGACGCCAAATGTTGAATATAATGCTTACAATAAATTCTGCCACTAGCTGAGGCGGGGTACTGCAATCCGATTGGCCCTACCAAGGCGACTATTGATTGATTGATTTTAAAAGTCTTTATTGGAATAATAATAAAAAGTAGGCATACAAAAAGATCTTATTCTAATTGTTTACAGTAATTTTAACAAATAATTCTTAGGCTAACTCACCTTTACGAACATTTTAACTTTAGATTGACACTTTATAATAACTGATAGACATCAACAAAACACTCAATATCTAAATGCACAATGTCTTGGCACAGACTTTTTATGCATTACAATATGACTTACAAGGCGACTATTGGCTAATCACTAACGCGGCAGTTTTGACAGCTCATGCAAGTGGTCGAATCTGATTTGACGATTTCAAGTGGCGAATAGTGGCGACCTACATTAGTGAAACTTCATAGATGTGTTGCAGACATCCATCGCCTGTTATGAGGCGTCTATGGGCTGTATGGTCGTTGGGAAATTCTCAGTAGCAGCCCGGAGTCTAGATTTGTGCCCGGTCAATGGCAATAGGCTCGCCCCCTATTACATGGGACTATAACATAACTGGCGAAATGTGGGTGTACTAAATACAGGCGTGACGTTATGTTACGTGTGTTATCACTTTAAACAGCTCCTTTTCCAGTAAGTTAAGTTTTGTCCTACCTTCTCGTACCTTCGTGCAAAAGTTGTCAAGTCTTCTTTCCTTTTTTTTGCACTTTTTATTCACTATTGTTTTTCCTGGATTTGATTGACGTACCTGTAATAACAGCGTGTTATCATTCTGCGCCTGTGCCACAGCTAACGCCTTCTGAAAGCCGTCCATGGCCTTCGAGAAGGCACCTAGCTCTAGACTGACGGCTGCCACTGTCAGGTGTACGCATCCCGCTGTTGAACCTCCTCCGCAGTCATTGTAGAGAGCTTGGCGAGCGTAAGAAAGGGCTCTGCGAGAAGGATACACAAATATCATTCTAGATTACCATCTTAATTTTAATAGGAGAAACAGGAGTTTTATCATATTTTCAGGAGGCTTCGACCCGAATATAATTGGGAAAAGGCTCGGAGGATGATGAGTAATAGGTGTCCCTTATTGTGTTAGTAAGCTCTGCATCTACACCACTTTCTTTTCCACCGCATAGTTATTTCTGGTTTATTCCACTTTGTTCACCCAGGTGATATCACCTGGGTGAACAAAGTGGAATAAATTGGTGTCCTTTGTTCACCTCGGAATTAGATCACCCAGGTGAATTCACCTGGGTGCACAAAGTGGAAATAATTTGTGTACTTTGTTCACCTTGGAATTAGATCACCTGGTTGAACAGAGGCGACTCCTATTTTTATTTATTATTTGTGTAAAACTGACCGAGAAATAACGGTTGGAATAAACCGTTATTTCTCGGTCAGTTTTTTATTTATTATTTATATATGCTTTACTGTACACCATAAAAAACATTACATTGAATATGCATTTAAACTATTTTACAAATGGCAAATGTTTTTTTCCCATTCCAAATTAAGCTGTTAGAGGTGCTTTATGTAGGGAGGAGAACATTAATTACATTCTTATTGCATTCTTGAAATATTTTTCTTCGCGAAACAACAGAAATTGAATGATACCCCAGGAAAGAAAAAATAAGAGGTGGGGTAATGAGACATACCAGAAAGCCACAAAAAATGTGGGGAAACCAAACGTCAAATTCTGTCTCTAAATGACTCCATCAATTAGTCACCTGTCAAGTCCTCCCAAGGTCTGATGCGCTCTAGCCAGATTCAGGTAAGCTTCAGCCCTCATAGGCGCTGAGTCCAGTTCTTCAGATATACCCAGTTGACGGTTTGCGAACTCCAGGGATTCTCTGTAAAAGATGTTAAATATTTTTATACAAACCTTTTTGATCTTTGGGAAAATGGCAAACGTGAAATGACAATTTTTTATCTCTTTCTTACGTCCAAATTAATCTGTTCATTGAGATTGTATGACAATATTGCTACAGATGTGTTCAAACAAAAACAGATGAGATTTTCATGCTATAATCCAAAGATTTCGGAACAGATAAATTATTTATTTCGGTAAAAACGGCAAAAGTGGACAAACGAACCAATCCAAGGATAGAGAAGAGTTAGTTTGGAAATGAGCTACAACTTGGCTGCAACTGTTTACAGGATGAAGAAACCGAAGGCATGTAACATTTTATCAAATTCTGCAGTAGTACTGCTCAAGTTAGCGTTACTTAAAACGCACGAATCCAACATGGACAAGTTTTTTCGGCGTGTTTCCGCAACGCACAAACGGCACAAATAATGCGTTGCGGTTCCGCAAGTCACTGTTTTTCTTTCCAGACAGCGTCGCATCCAATAAAATAATCAAACCAAACTTTTCCCATCACTAAACATTTGGCACGTTACCAAATAAAAACTGCTATAACATAATAATATAAACAGGTCATTTCTTTTGATAGTTTGCCAAACTATCGTGGTCCGTAGTGTAACAGAATTTATTGTAATAAAAAAATTACGTTTTGTGGTTGTATGCGGAAGTTCAGTTTGGAAATAGTATATGCAAATGGGGTTGGAACCTGAACTAAACGAAATTTTCTTTTTTGCTTTCTTCATAGATTCAACGCTGAACTAAAAAGTCCGCGAAAACTCTCATAAAATGTATTTGTAACGGTTATTAGGAACCGGAAATAACCTTTTAAATGCAAGCACTGGGAACAAATAAAAATTGGCCTGTTTTCTTTCCGGCTTTCTTCTTCACTTATTTTTTTTTTACGCCATCGTGATTCCATCGTGAAACTGGATGTAGCCAGAAATATAATATAATACTGTTTTTAAAGGCCATACACGCCTGGTACAGATGTTCTAATAGTGTAAACTTGTCGCTTCTGTGTCCCACTCGGTGAAGGATTGAAAGAGTCTATGATTGCCTGGTATTTTCTTCTGTCTGGTGGAGTAACTCTAACTATACAACATGCTTGCCAAAATATCCCAAGCTGGCGATGATTAGCTACATCCCTTGTGCTAGAAGACTCTTTGGTCTATTACTTGTTTGCCCTGAGTAACCTACTGCAACTGTGGACTGCTTTATTGGACAATACTCACATAGAGAAGATATGACTTGCCTATAGCCGCTTCCACTTTTAGATTCCAATAAATGTACTTCTACATCTCGTACCTATCCTTCCCAAAGTACTTGTATGCCTGGTACTGATATCCCAATAGCGCGTACTTGTCGCTTCAGTGTCTCAATCCACGGAGCGCCGATAGCCACAGTTTCTTACTATATTTGCTTATGTCTATGATTGCCTGGTACTTTCTGCTTCAAGCGTAATGACTTTACAACTTGCTAGACCAAAATTTCAAGCTTGGGACGAGAAAACTTATCACTGATAGGACTGTCTTCAGTTCCTGGGCGATGATTATTGGAGAGGTTTTTTTGGGAGAAACCCTTGCCCTGGTGTTGAGGTCACGTTTCTACCTTGTTATTCTTTGGTTCCTCTATCTATCTCTTACCTATACTTCCCAAAGTCCATGTACGCCTGGTACAGGTGTCCTAGCAGCGCAAACTTGTCGCTTCTGTGTCTTACTCCGCGGAGCGCTGAAAGCCATATCTTCACTGCTAGCCTCTGCTCGTTCTGTCCGTAGAGACGGACTCCTCGCTCGATCTGGAAACACAGGTAATTAGTGGATTATTGAAAATTGCGATTAAATCAAAACCACGCCTAATAAAAATGAGCTTGAGCGAAGTACTGATCAAGCCCTGGAGTCCCTCGACGGTATGCTCTGAATCAGTCACAATTTGCGGAATACAGAAGGGTACGTAGAGCGGGTATTTATTTATTAGACCTGTGGATGATCTACTCCTTTTTTTAAACGGAGAAAATGCCTACCTTTTGCCACGCCACCCAGGGAGGCAGCGTGGTTATGTGGGCTCCCACCAAAACTCCACTGTGTGCCTAATTTTACCTTGGGTGAATGTGCCGCAAGAACTGCTACGCATGAAGTTAGGACCCATCCAGTAAGGCACACTTTCGTGCCTACCTACTCCCTTTTTATAATCTCCTTTTCCTTCCGGTTCCGTTCCTCACGATGTTTTCCTTCACCGTTAAAGCATTTTATAATCAAATTCTGATTGACAAATTATTGAATGAGCCAAATTCCATTACCGCATACCTATTTTGTCTTTCTGGAAGGATTTTTGTCAGTCCTTAGTTTTTACGTCTCTAAGGCTTAGATGAATATAAGCTTAAGGCCCCACCTTTCTCCTGGCGAGGTACTGGTCGAGCCTGGAGCGGCATGCTCGGAAGCAGTCGAGGAGGCCGGCGGCGGGGGGGTGGTGTGCGGGCCCGAAGCGCGCGCCCCAGCGCAGCGTGCCGTTGCGGGCCTCCGCGGGGCCACCCCGGAACTCCTCCGAGAACGGGTATACTTCTGCATAAAACGATAAAGGCGATTTAAAAATACATTTAAGTAAGTAAGCTTACCATGACTTTCGGACCAAGATTGCAAGAAGACCTAAGTTAAGACCTAGACCTTTTTTTTTGTTTGTTTGTTTTCGGGTGGAAATCCTCATGGACACCCTCCGTCTGGGGGGACGGCGGAGGGGTATTTCGGGCTCTTACCGACTAAAACAACACGGTGGCCATCCTCTGCACAAAATAGAGGAGCTCCGGGAACTCTATTGGACCGCGCCGGTGCCCCTCTAGTGCTATGCCTTTGGCACGTCCCGGGAGAACAATATTGTTTCCCCCACAGCAGCACGTGACCACTACGTACTGCTGTCCTCCCCAAGGTCGCTTAATAGACTCCTCGAGTCTCCCCACTTTTTTGCGTCTACGATCCCGAAGGCCGCATCTCCTGCTGCCAGATGTGGCGGCAGGAGATGCGGCCCTTAGCCCTAGACCTAAGTAAAATATTGTATAAATACAACCATATTCCCTGCATACTCACACATATACACGCAAACAACCACAACCTGACTGATAACAATAAGTATTTTAATATTAGGTATATAAATTAAATATAGGTAACTATAACTATTGCTAGCTTTACCCACACTCACGTTTTTGCTATTCTTGTATACTTGCATGCATTTTAACAAAATAGAAACTTAGGTAGATACTGTATAACTCACAAAGCTTCTACAATGTTATTGTGTCATTTAAACGGGGAAGGAACTGTGATTTCTGACACACAGGCTAGATTATAGCTTAGTTTAGAAATCAGAGCTTACAACAAATTATGAACGTATTTAGTGTCAAATAAATAAATATTATCATGCACGCCTGTTTCCCATTGGGGTAGGCAGAGACTATGGATTTCCACCTGCTACGATCCTCACACCTCTTTCGCTTCATCTACGTCCATTAACCTTCTCATGCTCGTCGGCTTAGAGTGCTCATACGGCCAAAATTAATATGCAATCTATCCACGATTTACGGTAAATCGTGGATAGCTTGGATATTAATTTTGGCCGTTAACCTAGCCTTTTATGAAAAACTTTCGCGATTTGGTTTGGTTTGCTGGGTTAGGGGGCACCATGCAAGGAATAAGTCACCCTAAAATCCACTTGCAGAGGCAAGAAATTGAAACTCATTAACACGTAAAGAAGTCGCTATTTCTCAATCCCAAGTACGTACCTAGCACAAAGCCGTTTAAAGGTTAAAGTAAAAACCAATATACATCTCCAAGCCTTACAAAAAATGTTTAATAGTATAGCATCCGAAAAGTATTAATACGTATAACTAAATACAAGCTGTGAGCACGCTGCGAGGCTAGTCCTCTCACTCGGTCACTGTGGAAATATAACTTAGTCGGTGGATTAATTATTGAGGCTGACTACAATAGTAATTTGCGCTCATTACATATTTTTTTTACATTTTTATGACATTTACAAAGTTTAATTTTTTCATCAATTGACATCAAACAATTTTTTATTTATTCTTTTAATAATTCTAATATAATTTTTTTAATCTATGATAATACCTATCACAGAGAAAATAATCACTGATACCTATTAAGACACCGTCAAGGTAGGACGTATTAGGGGTGCTGGCCAGAAAACCTTCACGTGTGCCTAACGGCTGCTTGTCGTTCTGGACACGTCTAGAGGGATCGGCAGTTGTTTGGCCGGTGCATCCTGGGCACAGGAAATAAAATCCTGTCGAGGGATTAACCTTCGGGGGATTTTATTGCCTGTGGCGAATATTCTGGTGCGGGAGGGGCCCGTTGTGGGCCAGTGGGGAGTTGCTCCACGTGTCCCTCTGTTATCAGCAGAGGGCACAGTGGAGGAGCAGGGGCGGGCCCGGTGTGCACTCACCCTGCCACTGGGCAGGCAGCGGAGGGACTGTCTTTCCCTGCCCCCGTCAATCTCGTAACCCCAGGAGTGCCCGCTGAGTAGTGTTCTCGCGCCTCTTGGGACCGAGGGTCTTGGCTTCACCACCCGGACCGCGAGGAAGAAAACCTCTATAAAAAATTACGGGAGGTAGGGCCTGCGAGCAGCAGACTCGGGGTAGTCTGCTGCCCGACCAGCAGCTGGCGTAGCTGGCACAGCCGGCGTAGTTGGCGCAGCTGGTAAAGGCCCATGAGATGAGGTGGCGTGCAGTGTTCCGTGTGCGCCACCTAGGAGGGTGCGGCCAACGTTAGGCTGCACGGGGAGAAGGGGCTCGCCTGCTTGTGGCGGGCCAGGACCTGTCGGGGGTGGTTGTGTGAATACTCACGGGTTCCCACTCCCCCGGCTAAGGTAGTTGAAGGAACACCGTGGTGGTTTTAGTCGGTAAGGGTCCGACACTGGCTCCGCCTACCCAGGGCGGAGTGCGTCCATGAGGATTTCCCCACAGCGAAAAAAAAAAAGAAAAAAGTAGGACGTATTATATTCTCTTTGGGTAGGACATAGAGACACATTAGACTATACTTAACCCCTATTTTATTTTACCTATGTTCGCAAATAAATGATTTGATTTGATTTCATTTGAAGTCTCACCTTCTGAAAGGTTATGTCGAATTCCCATATAGCACCCATTTCCGTAATCATCGGAGAATCTACACTCGAAGTTGTTGACGATTATGTATACCTAGGACAAACTGTCCAGCTAATAGGTAAGTCCAACTTCGAGAAAGAGATCAATCGTCGAATCCGACTCGGTTGGGCAGCGTTCGGGAAGCTACGCAATATCTTCTCGTCCAAAATACCGCAGTGTCTCAAGGCGAAAGTCTTTGACCAGTGTGTGTTGCCAGTAATTACTTACGGTACTGAAACGTGGTCGCTGACAATGGGCCTGATAAGAAGGCTCAAAGTCACTCATAGGGCAATGGAGAGGGCTATGCTCGGAGTGTCCCTGCGTGATCGAATCAGAAATGAGGAGATTCGCAGGAGAACCAAAGTAACCGACATAGCCCGAAGAATTGCCAAACTTAAGTGGCAGTGGGCGGGGCACATTGCTCGCAGAACGGATGGCCGATGGGGCAGTAAAGTTCTGGAGTGGCGACCGCGTACTGGAAGGCGCAGCGTGGGTAGGCCCCCCACAAGGTGGACCGTCGACCTGCTGAAGGTCGCGAGAATCCGCTGGATGCGGAAGGCACAGGACCGGTCGTTGTGGCGATGCTTGGGGGAGGCCTATGTCCAGCAGTGGACGTCTTTCGGCTGAAATGATGATGATGATGATGATGGTGAGACTTCTTGTCACGGGCTACTTGTGTTGTTTTGCGTTTTCTTGCCGAAGTAGTATTTTGACTTACCTTGTGGCTCATCGTGGTGGTGTCTGGATGGGTCAGGTGAGCTCAGCAGACGTGTCGCCGACAACTGGTGAGCCGGCACCCCGCTGGAAAATAACATGAACACGCCTTTAATATAATTGATGTAGGTAGGTAAAAAGGATGAATTTATTACGAAACTCAAAGTAGTTTTGGTTGTGTAATGTGTCCTAACGGAGCGCCCCCTCACTTTGGGAACCCCTGCTCTACATCCTCAAATCTCTTGGTCCTGGGATCTTAAGAGATGATTATGGATAAGTACAGTGTTATAGCTCAGGTCATGAGCGCCCAGAACGAGATTTGAATATTGCACCCCTAAAACTTACGCCTAGGGCAAGATTTGAATTTTGCGCCCCTAAAACTTACACCTAGGGCAAGATTTGAATTTTGCGTCCCCTAAAACTTACGCCCAGGGCATGATTTTAATTTTACGCCACCTAAAACTTACGCCCAGGGTAAAATTTGAATTTTTCGCCCCCTAATACTTACGCCCAGGGCAAGATTTGAATTTTGCACCCACTAAAACTTACGCTCAGGGCAAGATTTGAATTTAGCGCCCTCCAAAACATACAATACTACTACTTTGCCGGAGCTACGACATGTAAAGTTACTTTTCTCATGATGTTACAACTATGTATCACTATAATTCCTAAAATGTAATGTAATGTAATGTATATGTTCATCATCATCATCATTTCAGCCGAAAGACGTCCGCTACTGGACATAGGCCTCCCCCAAGCATATGCCATAATCGCCACGCTTGGCAGGCGGGTTGGCGATCGCAGTTGGTTGGCTAAATACCCAGAGAACGCTGCTGCCCATCCTCTGGTGAATCCCTTAGTCGCCTTTTATGACACCCATGGGAAGATATAGGGTGATGCAATTCTTTACGTCCGGCACCACACGGAACTAAAATGTTAGAAGTTATTTTTATGTTCACGTACCGCATAGCGTGTTGTGGCAATAAATCTTTTTTTTTTCTTTCTTTCTTCTTTCAATACGCATGGTGAAAAGTAGCCCGCTTTAGCTAAACTCACCCTAGGAAGTCGCGCGACTCTATTGAGTCCCATGACATGTTCCGCGGGTGTAGACGACAGCGTCACCTACTGGTTGGGTGCATCGCGCTGTCTCGCTCGCTCAGCGCGCTTGCTCGCTGTGGAAGAGAGAGACAGAAGGAGGTATGTTATTTATTGTTGCTACAAATGGAGTAGCTATTCAAAGTCTTAAAATAAATAAAGAAATAGGTAGTGTGCAATTTCATCTGAACAGTGAAAATTTTAAAAAAACGTGAAAGTATGGCTGTTTGTTTGTCCTTTAACAACGCTGAAACGGCTGGATTTGATGAAATTTGTCACAACAAATAAACCATGTTCTGGATTAACATAATTAGTTTCATTTATTTACTAGCTGTGTCCGCGGCTTCGCCCGCGTATTGAAATTAAATATAGTCAATGTTACTTCTGGATAATGTAGCTTTCTAATGGTGAAAGAATTATTAAAATCGGTTCAGTATGCTTAAGGCCCGTACAGACTAAAAGCAGGTCAGTAGCTGAAGGCCAATTCACCTAACTAAAGAAGTCCAGTTGCAGTTAAGTTTGATCAAAACAATGCTTTTCGAATTCTCTTATCTACGGCGATCGCTGTCAGATACGAACTGCAGCATCGCTGCAACTTGATCGGCGCGTCATGAAATTACGTGAATTAGGGCCCTAGGGTACGTTCAGGGGTACGTTCAGTATTATCGTCGGACGACGGCGGACGACGCCCGGAGCTTTGTTTCGTAGTTCATATTACTCGGAGTGATCGTCCGGGGGAGTGTTCACACCAAATCGTTCAGTATTGTGAGCGGGCATCGTCGAGCGATCGCACCGGTCACCCCGTGAAATCATAAAGGTATTATACTGACGTAAGTATAGAAATGTCTTTGCGTGAAATAGAAGGGTAAAAGACGCTCTGCTGTCATATTGACAGATAATAGTATGAAATGACAGATAATTTGAGGTTTCGATTGTCATAATTGTCAGTGCTTCGTTGTTCTAGTGTCAGTTTCATAAAGTCGCTCGAAGTCGTTCGGTAACTCTGAGAAAATCGGCAATGATCGAGCGATATTCGCACCGGGTGACTTTCACACCGAATGCGTAGTAAGTGAACGTAGCCCAGGACTTGTGTTTATTCTGTTAATGTTGTATATGGCTTCTAAAATATGTCCTCAAATAAGAAAAAGATGCCTACCTGATTAAGAGAAATTGTGACAAATGTACTTGGCCGCATCCATTGTTATATCACAGCTTACTCTCGTCGATCGCGGTTATGACCTGAAAAGATAGAAATAAAGTTTTATTAAACATACATATCATCACTGCTGTTTCCCATTGTATCTCGCAGAAGGAAGCGGCAGAGCGGGTCAGGGAGGAAGACTTGTCACGTCGTGGCCGGTGTTGGGTAGCTCAGGCAGGAGACTCGCAGGGTCGGAGGTTCGGAGGCTTGACACACGGTGACACACGGAACAAGGAGGAGGACAGGAACTAGTGGTACAGGAACTACAGGAACTAGTGGTACAGGAACGACAGGAACAGAACTCAGAGGTATGGAACTCCTCTGAGGTATGGAGGGCACAGAAGGTCAGTAGTACGGAGGGCCGGAGGAGTGGTAGGTCAACTCCGACTATAAAACGATTGAGCTGCTGCTATGCCCATGCAGCGAGCTCGGGCTGGAGGCAGGATTTGGGTAGGTAGGTAGGTAGATGTAGGTCGGCACAAATAATAAAAACACAAGCAGGAACGTTTTTGGTATACTGTATCTCACTTAACTGGTAAGAATATATAGTACTGATGTAAATTAATATATAAAAAACTGTAATGGACGGACACGTCCATACTCGGCCGAGTCTGCGATGTAAGTCGTTTGTTTTACGTTAAAAATAGAAAATTATAGAAAAAAATTAAATTTTGAATTTGGATAGGTAAAGTTTTATAAAGTGGCCAGGAAGTCCAAATAAGGTGGTGAGCAGCGTAACGAGTTTAGCCTCATTACAGACTCCCTCGCTGATCCGATCCGCCGCAGGAGGACGGGACGGCGCAGGCGGCTTTATGGCGACTTGATGCCGCCCTATACGCCAGTGGGTGATAGATTGGGGAGTCTCTCATCCACACTGCAAGGCCCTCGAACTGCAGTGATGCCCCACGTGTGCCCGGACATCGCCGAAAGAGAGTTTAGGTCAGAAGTGGAAGGCCCTGAAGTGGGCCGTGCTGGATGGGTAGCGAATGCCACGCATTGCTGTTCTCGTAGCCCATCCACCCCAGGCGAGAGTAGGCACACGGCGGAGTTTTTAGTGGGTGTGAGCCCCATAACCACGCCGCCTCCCCGGGTGGTGTGACATGCGATAGGGATTTTCTCCGTCTCAAAAAATAAATAAAAATAAGGCATAGACTAACGGCCTTTCACCTGCTATGATACTGACACTTCTTTTGCTTCTTCTACGTTCTTTAACCTCGTCATGCATGCTCGTCAGTTCCATCATCATCATATCAGCCCATTACCGTCCCACTACTAGCTACGGGCCTCTTCTCAGAATGAGAAGGTTAAGGCCTTAGTCCACCACGCTGGCCTAGTGCGGGTTGGCGGACTACACACACCATCGAGAACTGTTGAAGGCAGTCTCAGGTGTGCAGGTTTTTTCCTTTAGTGAGTAGATAGATGCATTTTTGGTCGCGATGTAGAAGAAGAACCGGAACCGACCAAAGCCTTCCTATACCTACACATATACTTCTTCAGGTCAGTTGCACTGTGCGCCTTGCAACAGGACCTTTAAAACCAAATTTGGTTTCGCTAGCCACCTCCGCTCTCATGTCCGGAGCTAACAAGGTTCGCCATTGACGGACACGTCAAGGAGGACATCAACATGTCGGTAAAATTTGACAAGCCAAGTTGACAATCTACAATCGATTATCAATCTACAATCCCTAGCCAAGTTGACAATCTACAATCGTCTACATAATTTTGTGCCCGGCTACTTTTTAGGGTGCCAAACGGGACCCTATTACTCTTGCTACGCTGTCTGTCCGCCTGTCTGTCACAGGGCTTTATCTTTCGAACGGTAATAGGTAACTAGTTGAATTTTCTCAGAATATGTGTTGCTATGACTCCTATCACGAAAAATACTAAAAACAAAAAAGTCTAAAACTAAACTTTTTTTGTTGTTCAAAACGGTAATACATACATACCAGCGTCATCAAACTTGGTCTGATTATAGTGTATACTATGTAATTTAGCAACAAATATTAAAAATGAGGCAAACATGTGGTGGTACCTGCGTAAGAAATAGATGCAAAAATTCATATTTTGCGCACGTTGCATTGATGTCTTTTGATGAACTCTCGTAAATTAAATCAGTTTCTATGGGTATCAGGTCGATGGGTGGAACGGAACCCTGACTGCACGAGTCCGACTCTCACTTGGCCGGTTTTTTAATTGCCATTGTAGCACGTCTAAATGGAGTACACTTCAATGCAACTGAGTTACGAAAACGAACAGCCCATTAATTTTTTTTTTTTTCTTTTTCCTAATTGATTCTCGCAGGTGGTACCGAGGAACCAATTCTGCTTAACCGGGCTAGTTGGCGGAGAGTCCCACGTGGGACTCCATTCGCTGAAGGTTTTTCCCTATCCTACACTTAAAAACTAAAGCCGCGGTTTCAATACCGCAAACGGTAACGGCCCATTAACGCCAAGCTTAAGACTTCATCCTCCGAGCCTTTTTTCCCAATTATATTGGGGTCGGCTTCCAGTCTAGCCAGATGCGGCTGAACATCAGTATTTTACACGGAGCGACTGCCATCAGACCCCCGCAACCCAGTTACTGGGTAATACCGACATTCGGAGGTTAGACCAGTTGTCAGACTTTCAGGCTTCTGACTACCCGTAACGACTGCCATAGATATTCGTATGACAACCGGGACCGACAGCTTAACGTGCTCTCCGAGGCACGGAGGGGTCTCGGTGTATAACGAAACGGTCACCCATCCACAGACTGACCGCGGCAAGTGCAGCTTAACCTTGCAGATCGTACAATCCGCGCAGTCGTTGCTTCGCTACGAGCCCCCTTAAGACTTATGACTGTAATAAAAATAGCAGCCCTTTAACTGATTAGAGCGGTGTGTGCTTCGAATATTGATCATGCATGATAGTTTATACGAATTACTTATTTACATAAAGATATAAGGATAGGCAAACTCTCTCTACGCAGAGATTGCTCTGCGTATCCCTCGGATGTAACAAGCTGAGGGCACAACCGAAGAAAACCTCTTTAAAAATTTCGGGACAATATGGGCCCGTGGCTAACTCGGAGTAGCCCGCTACTCAGTCAAGTCAGTCAAGGCTCGCGACGGTGACGCGCACTTTTCCATGCGCACCAGTCAGGCAGTGGATGAAGATTTAACCACACAAAAAAAAGAAGCCCCGGACGTAATTAAGTCACTCTTGGAGGCTCTTTTGATGTAGGTACCCCTACGCGCGTTAACAATGCGTGATAGAATCAACTCGGTGGACGAATAAAACAGGGGGACGGAATCTCGCTAAACAATATGAAAAGCACTCATAGTAAGTCGGTTCGCTTGTCATACGGGCTGGCACGAACATATTTACACCCATAGTAAGTCTAACTGCCTCGTTGGTCTAGTGGTCGCAAGCGCGACTGCTGAGCATGGGGTCCTGGGTTCGATTCCCGGGTCGGGCAAAGTGTTATTGCGTTTTTTCATTAGGAAATTCTCAGTAGCAGCCCGGAGTATGGATATGTGCCCGGTTAGTGGCAATAGGCTCGCCCCCTATTTCATGGGACTATAACATAACTGGCGAAATGTGGGTGTACTATTACACCTCTGCCTACCCCTTCGGGGAAATACAGGCGTGATTTTATGTTATGTTATAGTAAATAAGTCTAACACGCAAAAAATCTCGTGTGACGGAAGTCTTTGTCGTAGTTTCACAAATAAAAATATGCCGTCTGGTGTGTTAAATAAAATGTTGCCGAAATTATAGTGATTTTAAGAAAAAATCAAGTGCTTCAATCTTTTCTTAACGAGATTCCGTTCGCCTTTCGCGCATTTTTGTACTACATTGTATCTTTGCTAACATTAACTCGAAATAAAAGCACAATCATTATTAAATTGTGTTGATAGTATTCAAGATGATCTAAGAAACCACGCTTTTGTATAACTCGAAATTTGCAAGGTATTTCACTCGGAATGTGCTCTTTCTTTCTTAGGAAATGGGCATATCTTGCTTTAAACTTTTAACTTTGGTTCAAGGAGCCAAAAAAATTTCATTTTGCTTCTAATTTCGTTTTAAAAATAGAAGAATTATTAAAGTACGGTCGACCGCACGTCGGTGGTAACACTTTGACATTAGCAGCATCTTTATTTCGTAAGCAGTAAGGGCGGTTTTCGAATTGAAGTGTTACCACTGTCATGCAGGCGACTGTACCTCCAACTAGCATATACCCGTGGCTTCACTCGCATGTACCATCGATAAAAAGTATCCAATGTTGATCAAAAATTATCTAAGTACCTAGGCTAAACACGATTATTTTTTATCTAAACACGATTAACCGATCCGACTCATGATTGAGTAACAAACATCCAAACAACGAAAATGGGAGGATCGTGGTTCTGTCTATGGTTGGAGACGAGAGCGCTTTCCCGGGAAGCCGTCGTCTTATTCTGCGAGGAGGTGATGCTCGCAAAGGAGGCGGTGGAGTGGGAGCGAGATGCAACCACCTATCTTCCATCCCGCAGGAGACAGACCGGTTGTCACAGAACCTCTTGCCACCGTAGGACGGACTCGGGGTAGCCTGCTGCCTGACCCAAAGAGAATATAAATCACTACGGCCTGACCAGTCAAGGCCCGTGACGGTGCCGCGTCGTGTTCCGCGTGCGCCAATTGGAAGTAGAGTGCGGCCAATGCTAGCCTGCACGGGGAGAAGGGGCTCGCTTACTAGTGGCGAGCCGGGACCTATCGAGGGAGACTGCAGTCGTATCCCACGCCCCCGGCCAAAGGTTAGCAGAGGCACAGATAATATAATACTATGCAGAGGAACACCTTGGTGGTTTTAGTCGGTAAGAGTCCGACACTGAATCCGTCGCCCCGGCGCGCGGCAGAGTGCGTCCATGAGGATTTCCCCACGTAAAAAAAGGATAGGTTACATAAATATTTAACTATGTTTACGGGACTTGTCGCGCACAATAAAATCAAAACAACAAACATTTTGACTAACCTCGACGTTTCGGCCAAGTTGCATTGGCCGCGGTCACGAACAGACTGAAGTATGAAGTATAAAGTTATTAAAATCAGTCAACCTTAGAATAGCATTATTATTGTAAGCAGTCAACTTTAATTTTATAGGGTTTTAAATTTTTTGAGATAAATAACATAACATAACATCACGCCTGTATTTCCCCGAAGAGGTAGGCAGAGGTGTATAGTGCACCCACATTTCGCCAGTTATGTTATAGTCCCATGTAATAGGGGGCGAGCCTATTACCATTGACCGGGCACAAATTCAAAAAAAAATATAAAACATAATATGTAACATTAGGTATTATAATGTCTTGATTTATATTTTATTATTCTCATTCAAATCAAATCATTTATTTGCAATGTTTGTGATACACAAGTGTAACAAATAATCTTAATTGAATTAAAATACAGTTCCTTGTGTGATCACTGTGATCAGCCATACACAACTAGCAACCTAGCTAGCAAATAATACAGTTAAATGTGGAGCTGGGGTATCCTATGCAATACAAGGAGTAGCGCATGACAGTTCTCGCCTGATAATGTCGCTTATTATGCTCTCGAAGTGTCAAACCGAGTGAAATGGGTCGACAATAGCCTAGCTGTCTGTCGCATATCAATTAAAAAGTTTACACTATTGTGGATAAGAATTAAAAGCACTTAAGGTGAATGTAGAAGCCAAGTGGCGCCCCATCAGTAAAAAAATATTTCTCGCTGAATACATTATTTATCGAAAATTCGTTTTTAATAATTGAAGTACATATACTGTAGTTTAATTAGAAACTACATATTAACTCTGTAAATTATAGCTCGCTGTAGTTGTAGGTAGAAAAAGTGCGAAAAACGGCCACTTTTGGCACTTAAGTGTGAATTGCCAAACTTAAGTGGCAGTGGGCGGGGCACATTGCTCGCAGAACGGATGGCCGATGGGGCAGTAAAGTTCTGGAGTGGCGACCGCGTACTTGAAGGTGCAGCGTGGGTAGGCCCCCCACATGGTGGACCGATGACCTTGTGAAGGTCGCGGGAATCCGCTGGATGCGGAAAGCGCAGGACCGGTCGTTGTGGCGATGCTTGGGGGAGGCCTATGTCCAGCAGTGGACGTCTTTCGGCTGAAATGATGATGATGAAATACTACCTTAATTTTTATATAAAAGCAGCAAGAATCGAACTCGATGTATTTTGGCAGAAATACCACCCTATATTATTGCATAAAATGCATAAATACATAAAGTTGCAACGAATGGTAATCTGTGGCACAGGTAAAAATATATCAAAAATTCACGCTCTGTATCCAGTACAACACAAAACAGAGGTTCTATCGCGCAGACTAACGGTATTTTCTGTTCAGTGGACTCACTAGTAAATTGCAATACACCGTATAGTGTAAAAACATAAATTAAATTATCCTCTCGTCTGTGGAAGAACCGATATACGGTTCCTTATAAAAAGTGGCGCCGAGGTTATTACTTATTTACAGGCAGTATTTATAGTAGCTAAGTACATTCGCTACATTGTACCTTCAGCTAAATGCAGCTGTGACTTAGCTGGACCACTGAGTTATGTTATGTGTTGTAGCTAAGGTCATGAGCGCCCAGAGCAATTTTTGAATTTTACACTCCCTAAAACTTACGCCCAGGGCAAGATTTGAATTTTGCACCCACTAAAACTTACGCTCAGGGCAAGATTTGAATTTAGCGCCCTCCAAAACATACAATACTACTACTTTGCCGGAGCTACGACATGTAAAGTTACTTTTCTCATGATGTTACAACTATGTATCGCACACATAATTCCAAAAAACTTACGCCCAGGGCAATTTTTGAATTTTGCACACCCTAAAACATACGCCCAGGACAATTTTTGAATTTTACTTCCCTAAAACTCCCCAGCGACCTGCAGGCACAAGACACACAAGTCTGCGATTGCGCCCACTTGAGGTTTGCGGCCCTGACAGCCCCTAGCTACGACACTGGTTAACTTATACTGTACAATCAATCACAGAATATCTAAAAGTACTCACAGAATAGTACTAACGTACAGAACGGCCACTCACCGCCTCCCGCCGATTTAATATTCCTCACCCGCGCCCCGCACGCGCCCGCAGTTTCTCGGCAATTGGACTGCAAGATTGCAATGAATGTCAATCGCCAATCGCTATACAAACACGCCATCTCTGAGAACTACTGAGAAGCGCTTGGAACTTGGAACCCAGTCAACATTACAAGCGGCGAGCATAATTTTATTTAATTTTTTTTCCATGGGGAAATCCTCATGGACCCACTCCGCCCGGGGTAGGCGGAGCCAGTGTCGGACTCTTACCAACTAAAACCACCACGGTGTTCCTTCAACTACCTTAGCCGGGGGCGTGGGAACCCGTGAGTATTCACACTATTCACACAACCACCCCCGACAGGTCCCGGCTCGCCACAAACAGGCGAGCCCCTTCTCCCGTGCGGCCTAGCGACGGCCGCACCCTCCTCTGTGGCGCACACGGAACACTGTACGCCACCTCACCTCACGGGCCTTTACCAGCTACGCCAATTGCTGGTCGGGCAGCAGAGTACCCCGAGCCTGCTGCTCGCAGGCCCATCTCCTGTAATTTTTATAGAGGTGTTCTTCCTCGCGGTCCGGGCGGTAAAGCCAAGATCATAGGTCCCAAGAGGTGCGAGAACACCACTCAGCAGGCACTCCTGGGATTACGAGACCGACGGGGGCAGGGAAGGACAGTCCCCCCGCTGCCTGCCCAGTGGCAGGGTGAGTGCACACCGGGCCCGCCCCTGCTCCTCCACAGTGCCCTCTGCTTTCTCAGAGGGACACGCGGAGCAACTTCCCATTGGCCCACATCGGGCCCCTCCCGTGCCAGAATATTCGCCAACAGACAATAAGGTCCCCCGGTCCAAAGGAGACTTATTGCCCGTACCCAGGGTGCACCGGCCCAACAACTGTCGTTCCCTCTAGACGTGTCCAGAAGGACAAGCAGCCGGCAGACACACGTGGAGGTTTTCTGGCCAGCACTGCGCGGCGAGCATCCCTAACCTACACGTGTGTGTGCGTTCGTATTAAGACGTAATCTTGTTTATCTAGGTGGTGCTAGCATGTATATTGTATGGAGTGTCCGAGGTGTGGTATAATACTGGTATATGATTGCATATGTGCTCGTCTTTGAATGAGACTTATCGATTCACGTGCTAATAATAGATAACGGTACATAATTTAGCGTCTGGCTCTGTGTAGACTAATTTTAAGCTTAGCTGACCAGTTATGACGGTTTTGGTCATTCTTTGGTCACAACCACCTGTGGGTGGGTGTCATGACAAGTGACTTAAGTATGGAGTTATTTAAAAATAAAGAGCGTGAGATCACCAATTTGTCTTGGAATTACAAAAAAACCAGCCAAGTGTGAGTCGGACTCACACAGTAAGGGTTCCGTACCACCCGTCGACCTGATACCCCATAGAAGACTTTATCAAAAGACATCAACGAACGTACGCAAATGTGAATTTTTACATCTCTTTCTTACCACCACATTTGTCTACGTTTGCCCTGTTTTTAGTATTTTTTGCTAAACTACGTAGTATGCACTATAATCAGACCATGTTTGACGCTGGTATATATTACCGTTTTGAAGATAGAGCAGGAACAAAAACAAAGCATGTTTTTCGAGGTTTCTTGTATCGGGACCCCCTTTGGTTTTAGACTTTTTTTCATTCTTGGTATTAGTCGTGATAGACACTATAGTAACACATATTCTGTGAAAATTTCAACAGGTTATCTATTACCGTTACAAAGATACAGCCCTGTGACAGACAGACAGACGGTCGGACAGCGTAGCGAGAGTAATAGGGTCCCGTTAGCACCCTTTGGGTACGGAACCCTAATACAAACTATAAGGATAATTATTTATTACTTTAACGCAATAACGTAGAAACATTCGCTTACGAGCAGGATAAGGAACACAGTCTGTTTGACTGTCACCTAAAGACAAATGACGAAGAAGAATGAAGACTTGGTAGACACAACTTCGAGAAAGAAGCCGACAGAAGGATCCAGTTGGGCTGGGCAGCATTTGGCAAACTTCGCCGTCTTCTCGACGCCTATACCGCAAAGTTTGAAAACGAAGGTCTTGAACCAGTCGTCCTGCCTGTCATGACTTACGGTGTCGAGACGTGGGCTAGTCCACAAATTCAAAGTCGCTCAGTGAGCTATGCTTGAAGTTTCTTTGAAGGATAAAATCCGTAACGAGACCGGAGAAGAACCGGAGTGACCGACATAGCTTGTAGGATCAGTAAGCTGAAGTGGCAGTGGGCTGGCCATGTCTGTCGAAGGACCGATGGCCGCTGAAGCATAATGTACTCTGTGGCTGGAGCAGACGAGTCCTTGAGTTGTGAGTGCGTTAGCGCTTGTGTGTTCACGGCGGAACATAGTTTTGTTGGCTTCACTATGATTGTTCGCAGCACTTCATCTAAATTTTACTGTCTTTGAGCCGATATAAGAGAGTATTGGTTGGTAATATCGACTGCAATAAAAAGATCACTTTAATAAATGAGGACTGTCTTCTGAAGGTTTTTTTACGTAAAAACCATGATCAAATTAATTCAAATTCAAATGACATTTATTTCAAATAAACCTAATTACAGGCACTTTTGAAACGTCAGGTTTTAGTTTCTTGGTTCCAAATTGTGGGTCCTATGGAGAAGTACCGGCAAGAAACTCCATGGATGGATATAGGTACTCTTTTTATAAAATAGGTTATTGTTTATTACATCAAATTCATTCAAATAATGTGAGTATAATGTAGGCCAATGTCAGAAATAAACAAGAGTTTAAAAGTGAGAATATTGCCATTAGAGATTGACTTTAAAAGAGTTACCATAGTATGTATGTAGAAGCTGACCTGTCCCGACAGACGGCACCCGTTTACGAACATGACGCGAGCATAATAATGAATGAATGTTCAACTCAGAAACTGGCTGTAAGAGTTTTCATGGCATTTAAGTTAGAGGGGAAAACCACAATGAATCAGCTGTTCGTAACAATAATTAGATTAGAGGAAATAACGCTATATCGATTAGCTGTGTGCCGCGGGCTCTATTTTCGCACGAAACAAAAGTGCGAAAAACTGCAACTTTTGGCGTTTTTTGGGTTTCGTACCCAAAGGGTGCCAAACGGGACCCTATTATTCTCGCTACGCTGTCCGTCCGTCCGTCTGTCTGTCACAGGGCTGTATCTTTGTAACGGTAATAGATACCCAGTTGAAATTTTCACAGAATATGTGTTACTATGGTGTATATCACGACAAATACTAAAAATAAAAAAGTCTAAAACCAAAGGGGGCTCCATACAAGAAACCTCAAAAAACATGGATTTTTTTCAACGTTTTTGTTCCTGCTCTATCTTCAAAACGGTAATATATACCAGCGTCAAACTTGGTCTGATTATAGTGCATACTATTTTGTTTAGCAACAAATACTAAAAATAGGGCAAACATAGACATATGTGGATCTGCAAAGAGATGCAAAAATTCATATTTCGCACATGGAGCGTTGATGTCTTTTGATGAACTCTCGTAAATTAAATCTGTTTCTATAGGGTATCAGGTAGATGGGCGGTACGGAAACCTTACTGTGCGAGTCCGACTCGCATTTGGCCGGTTTTTTCTATCTACAACTACAGCTAACTATAATTTACAGAGTTAAGAGGCTGACAACACCTAAAAAATCTGACCGCTGCGGTCACTTTCGTTTCGAACAGAACTGAAAGAGAGGCAACGAGCCGAGGGACGTCGGATACGCCGCTCAACTTGGATGAAAATTAACAAAAAGTATTTTTAATAAAAAACTAAAAGCTTATTTGAAAAACAGAAACAACAAATGTTTAGATTATTGTCTTTCTCAAATGTTTTCTTAATTTTATTTATAATATTTAGTAAACAATAGAGATTGTTTGCTTTAAAGCATGTTTTAAGAGGTTAGTTGACAATTTTTTTCTATAGAGAAAACTTCAAGAAAACGTGTTTTGGGCACAATACAGTTTCAGAAAATACGATCAAGATTAACATATATTTTTTTCACTGCCACAAATGAAATAGATACAGCTAAAAATTTTTATTAAAGAAGCCTATTTGGGGTATTTGGCTGATGTCAGCGTCTTAATAGTTTTTGATTGAACTACAGTAACTGTACATTTTCGATAAATGATGTATTCAGCGAATAATATTTTTTTTACTGATGGGGGCTGCTGCATTCCCCTTAATATTAAGATTAATACAAAAGTTAAACTTATGAGCTTAGGTCGTAATCGTAAAGGTCGGCCTAGACTAGGCCCTAGAACAAAAGTGACTGGCCTAGACAAAGTGACATTGAGTTCGTTAACACTTTGAAAGGTCAATGAAATAGTGTATTAAGTTTTAATTTTATTATTTAGATCAGTGATGATTGATGCATTATGAATTTGAAAAACCGGCCAAGTGCGAGTCAAACACGCGCAGTAAGGGTCCGTACCTTCCGTACCATCGACCTGATACCCCATAGAAACTGATTTAATTTACGAGATTTCATCTAAAGACATTAACTCCCGTGCGAGAATTATGAATGTTTGCATCTCTTTCTTACGTAGGTACCACCACATATGTCTATGTTTGCCCTAGTTTTAGTATTTGTTACTAAACTACATAGTATGCACTATAATCAGACCAAGTTTGACGCTGCCAACCAAAGGGGGTCCCCTTTGGTTTTTTTTTTTCAGTATTCATCGTGCTGCACCATAGTAACACATATTCTGTGAAAAATTCAACTGGTTATCTATTACCGTTACAAAGATACAGTCCTGTGACAGACAGACGGACGGACGGGTGGACGGACGGACGGACAGCGTAGCGAGAGTAATAGGGTCCCGTTAGCAGCCTTTGGGTACGGAACGTTAAAAATGATGTTGTGTTATTTATATATTTGAAAAATGATGTGTTATTTATTCATTTGAAAAATTATGGGTATTTTTTATTAATTTGATACAGAATTTATTATTGTATGTCGAAAAGGCGGGAAATAGTTGGACCTGAGAGTTATTGTTATTTTATCACTTGTATTTTGACCACAATAAACTGATTTAATTTAAAATGTTTAGATTTGACATTTGAAGATCACGTGACTTATTGACTGTTAGTGAAAATGATTAATTACAGAACAAAATTCTTGTCGCCGTTTTGTCTCATACTGGTGCTGATTTTGTTGTTTACAAACTTAACTTTAGTCTCGCTATGTCTCTTTCTAACAAAAAACACTAAAAGAGGATAGAAAGTTTTAGACTTGTCAAATTTAGATCACTAGCTTCTTTTCATCATGAATTCAGTTACCATCACTATCAATCATCAGCATCAACTCAGCCTATCGCAGTCCACTGCTGGACATAGGCCTCTCCCAAGTTGCGCCACAACAGTCGGTCCTGTGTCTTCCGCATCCAGTCCACCCCAGCCACGTTCTCAGGTCTTCGGTCCATCTGGCGGAGGGATGCCCCACGTTACGTTTGCTGATTCGCGATCACTATAGGTCATAAATTAAAAGGATTAATAGGCTAGGTACACACGCTGAAATTTTAATTATTGTTTTCCTGAAAAGGGGTCATTGTATCATTATGAACAACTTTTACTACGGGACCTACTCTGAAATCGCGAAAAAAAAAATCAGCTGTTCCCTACATTTAGGTTCACTTAAATCGATAAAATTTGCGTTATTATTATTACCTATTTGTTGTTAAAATATAGAGTATGCAATGCACTGTAATCACACCAAGTCTGGTGCTTTTATAAATTACCGTTTTAAAGATAGGTAAATCAGGATATCGTTGAAAAACTTTGAACTTCGGTTTATAAAGATACAGCTCTGTGACAGACAGACGGACGGACGGACAGACGGCGGTGGCGTACATAAAATAATAGGATCCCAATGGCACTCTATCGGTAGTAAAACCTTAAAAAACAAATAAAATTTATCAAATTCCAATTTCAAAATTCAATTACCTTTCATAAATTTCGAAATAATTAGATAGAGTTGGAGTTGCCACTCTAAATTATTATTCAAATGCAATATGATAAGTGATCGTAAAACTCAATTTTATTACAAAATACCTACACCACTTCATCGTTACATTACCTAGACAGGTCGGCTGACCTAGGTCACGACTAAGTAAATGTCATTCTGCGAAATAGGTCACAGGCATTTTCGATTTTTAGCACTAAACTGTAATTTCGAATCAACTTTACGATTTTATGTCAATATAATTATGAACAGGCTGTAAGAAAGAATATTGGTCTTTAATTTTATTTCGGTACAAAAGAAATATAAAAATATTCTAATTTCGAAATAGAGGTGCACGTTTTTTTTAATTCAAAGAATTTGAATAGGGCTGTGACTGGCATAATTTTGATTCATAAATGATTTAATTTAATATTAATTAATGATGTAGGTAGTTAATACAAGAATATGATATGTAATTAATCTATTTTTGTTATTAAATCAAGACATTCTCAAACTCAATACATACACACGTTTTGGGAATTTTATTATTTACAAAATAAATTATTACTTGAATTATTATTTTCAAAATAAATTATTACATATCTAATAGAAACCTGTTTCATGAAAAAATATGAACCGCACCACTTCTGATAGTAAAACATAGAAAATACCACTAAAAATAAAGAAAAACATGAATAATAAAAGTAATAACACTTTGAACAATAGAATTTAAAAATAGAATGTATAAAAATAATGTTAGAATAGAAAATCTTTACTTACTGGCGACATTTTCACAACACGTTTGATTCACTTTTTCACATTTTTTTCTTATTGCACTATGAAAATATATTAATTAAAACATTTATTTTATTGTTTTAAGTGTTATTTATTTACAAAATTGTGTTATTTTGTTAATTTTAATGTTATAAGTTGTCCTTGCGAGCGGTTCACACCCCAATCGTAAGGGATGTTATTCCCGCGGAATAAGAAATGCATGGAGTCGTTATTATGTTGTAAAAATATTTTTATGACTTTGTTAAGCGTTGGGGTGGATTTTATTTTATGTATATTTTACTCATGCTTTTACGCTAGTCATATTTATGGATAAGCACTAAGCAGGGAAAAGCAAGTAGGTATTGTATACTACGAATGAGAACGATAATTATGTAGCATGGTTTTAAAAAACATGGTAGTCATAAGTATAAATACCATGTTGAGCATATTTTACCTCCCTTGTTTGTTTAATTTTTTATTCTTAGATCCGGGTCGAAATCAGTCGGCTTAATGTAATCGGTTCTCAACATTGAAAAAAGTTATTTGTTAAATTATAGTCCTGCAACAAAGCAGAAAATATTGCTCATGATAATCTGTCCCTTTAAATTTTGTTAGTAAAATAATAGCAGGTAATTTAATAAGCTTAAAATAATACCTAATATTTTAATTAGGAATTACTTTATTAAAGCCGTCTTTCAGCCAGCAATACCCTTTCTCTAACGTATTTTACGACCGTCCGCAATTTCTAACCACAATACACATAAATAAATAATTATCTAAAATATTTAATCACAACACTGCTCCTTGCCTTGCTTTGTGAAGCAGGCTCCCTCTACCTATGAATACGCATGCGCGGTTTTTAGTATGATGTCTGAACACGTTTTGGCGCCCCTAGTTCTGATGTAGTACTATGAAGTGCCGGTAGGGGCGCTGCTTTGACTAAAAGATATATAATAACTTCTTAGGGTTTCGCGATCACTACACATTATAATAAAATAAAGTCACACAGTCACAAAGTCTGCAGTGTGTGAACATGCCCTAGACAAACCCAACCATTTTCTTAGATTTGATAAACCACAAGTTCTGGCGAAGGAAAACCGATATGTACCTAGAATGCTCCGTGAGCCTATTGAAATTAAAAAACATCCTAATTTTAATAGAGAAGATGGTTGGCAGCTACCACCTGTTTGGATCCCAGTCCTAAAAATAATCAAGTCCCAAACAGCACGCAACACTGTAAAATATAATGATATTGTGAGTGATTACTGCGTGCATCGAAACGATTTTAATTAATAAATATTGTACGGTAGATTAAAATATTTTTTTTAGAAATATCTTTAAAGACGATTGTCATCTTAGTCTACCTGCGACCACGAAATGCTGCAAAGCTTTCGAAACGTCAGGGAAACCAATTTAAATAATATACGCGATTTAATCCGGTTAAACTTTGTTTTATTGTAAAAGATATATATTTTAAATAGATTGAGTGGTAATAGGGTAATAGTAACTCTATAATAATAATAATATCTGATAGATATAGCAATTCCCACCACACACAATCTAACATCCATTCACACACAAACAAATTCTCAAAGTACGCAGACTTGACAATTGAATTAAAATCTCCATGGAGGGTTTACACGGTCAAGACCATCCCCATCATAATATCCAGCACTGCACCAGTGTCATTCCAAAACTCTTCATACAAGCGTGGTCATTACATTTTTGTTCACATTAATCGATTTTGTCGATTTATGGGATCAGCTGATTTCGAGATTTCAGGGTTGGTCCCATAGTAAAAGTTGTTCATACTGATGAGTAAAATGATCCCTTAAGAAAGAGGTTTTCAGTTATTTCAATAACACGTTGTAGGTATACAAATAATAATGTTTGAATGTATTCTGTTTGAGTAACAGAAACTCACTCTTTTCTTGCGAGAGTTGTAGCAGACAAACGGGCAACAAAGCAGGTTAACAATAGCTTTTAAAATCTGTCAATAATAATAATTAAATTCCTCTTGCAATTGGTTATTGGGAATCCGCTGGATGCGGAAGGCACAGGACCGGTCGTTGTGGCGATGTTTGGGGGAGGCCTATGTCCAGCAGTGGACGTCTTTCGGCTGAAATGATGATGATGATGATGAATTGGTAAAGTTGCTTGAAAACTCGAAAATAGTCATAGTAGCGAAACCCCTTCGGGAATTATAGAGCCGGTGAGCAGTCGGTCCCAGGGTCGTATTTAGATATAATACCTCTGTGCTGAAACTGGTGCGGGCCTACGAGGCGAGCAAAACTGGTAATAGTTATTTTTAAGGAAAGATGAGATAAGATAATGTTTATTTAAGTACCTATACACACAGAGCATGCAAGTGTACAACTAAAAAAAGTATTTTCTCCCACTTTGTCGGAAATTGATTCATTATTTAAAAAAAAAGAATACATCAATCGGCTCTTTTCCATACGCAACAAAATAACACGCCAGCAATATCCAACACGACAATGATATAAATTGCTGGATAATTATTTTTATTATGCTAGTGAGGTTTTTCTTATATAAAGTATAAATAATAATAATAAATAATACATATTTTGGGACGTATTTTTACACAGCACCATCTAGTCCCAAACTAAGCAGAGCTTGTGCTATGGAATAGATATAATACTTATATACTTTTTTTTTGTAAATACCTACATACTTATAATACACAAGCAACACCCAGACCAACACAAACACACAAATATTTGTGTCCTGTGGGAATCGAACCCACGACCTCGTGATCAGCAGTCCGAAACTCGAACCACTAGACCACAGACGTCGTCAAGTAGCCAAAGTAGGTGGTTTCAGTCCACCCCAACATCATCAGCCATTACTGTCGCACTGCTGAGCACGGGCGTCTTCTCAGAATGAGAAGGTTTAGGCCTTAGTCCACCACGCTGGCCTAGTGCGGTTTGGCGGACTACACGTACACACACCATCGTGAACTGTATGGAGAACTTTCAGGTATGCAGGTTTCCTCACGAGGTTTTCTTTCACAGTTGTCCACCCTACCACAATTCCTTAAACATTCTCACTGAGAAGAGGCCAGTGCCCAGCAGTGGGACATTAATGCACTAATTAGTTATGAATGTTATGTTGTTTAAAACTGATGAGATTTACATATTTAGGAACCTCTGAAAGAAAGAAAGAAAGAAAAGTGGTTCATTTACTACAGCCAGAGGCACACAATAACAATAATATACAATATTAATAATCTATAATAATGAAAATAAATAACCTATTTGGAGAAACCGAAGGTTTTGTTTGTGCAATTATGGACGAAGTCATCATGACGAATAACTACCGGAAGTATATTATGAAGGACGGGACGGTTGACATATGTCGGGCGTGTCACTCTCCTGGAGAGTCTCTCAGGCACATTATTTCCGGTTGTCCTCGTCTGGCTAACGGTGAGTACTTGCACAGACATAACCAAGTGGCCAAGATTATCCATCAGCAAATTGCTTTGAAATATAACCTTGTGGAGTTGGAGGTACCGTATTACAGGTATGCGCCCGACCCAGTTCTTGAAAACGGTCATATCACGTTGTACTGGGATCGATCTATCATCACTGATAGGACTATTGTTCACAATAAGCCTGATATAGTGGTGATAGATCGATTAGAGCGCCGCACAATGATTATTGTTATTGCCGTTCCACATGACGGGAATCTCGTGAAAGCCGAGACAGATAAGCAAATGAAATATCTGGACTTAGCACACGAGGTTGTCGACATGTGGGACGTGGATTCAGCAATCATTGTGCCGATAGTTGTCACAGCTAATGGCCTAATGGCCAAGAGCCTCGACCAACACCTTAGGAGGCTCTCGTTAGGTGGCTGGGTCAAGGGCCAGATTCAGAAGGCGGTTCTCCTCGAAATGGCACGTATTGTGAGGAGGTTTCTGTCTCTGGGGCCCTGACCGCCGGTAGCTTGGACCTTGTTCCCGTTGCCGGTGGCTTACTATTTTTTATATTTTTAAATGTTTTTATTTTTATATGTACACAGAAATATTTAAAAATGTAATTAATATGTGTTTATGAGTGAATAAAGGAAAAAATAAATAATAAATAAAAAGCATTTTATTTCCATAATTTATAATAGACTCCTAAAAGTATAATTGTGTGCCCCGCGGCTGCACCAAATAGGCTCAGTTCAGCAAAAATACCACTGAGGTATTATTACCTAAGGTGCAGACAACTAGTATTGGTTGTTAACAGGCTCAATTTTAATTTTAAATAGACCCAATCACATAATAATTGTTTTTTGTGTGTTGTAATCACAGAAATAGATAGATAGAATGGAAAAGTGGGCGGAGTGCGCGCGCCAAAGAGTGCAGGGCATTTCAAAGCCTTTCTCAGTTCGCCTTATGACTTTTTTCTGTAAATACTGTAACAAAAATGCCTTGTTGCACTGTTTCTAACTGCAGAAACAAAAGCTGTTTAAAGTACATTTGATTAAAGTTATTTTTTTTAAATTAATGACGTCAACATGGGAGGCGTGGTTTGTTCGAAAGTTGCCACGCATGAATCGCAAGTAAAATTGTGATTACAACCATTCTATCTATCTATTTCTGTGGTTGCAATGTACGGTCGACCGCACGTCGGTGGTAACACTTTGACATTAGCAGCATCTTTATTTCGTAAGCTGTAAGGGCGGTTTTCGAATTGAAGTGTTACCAGTGTCATGCAGTAGACTGTACTATTTCAGTTGTAAATGTGTGTGTTTGGTGACATTGGTTCCCGTTCTAAGTAATCGTAATGGCACTTCCACTGTACCTACAGACTACGTAGGTACAGTGGTGGTAGCACTGGTAGCTAACGTGTAAATACGGCCCTGGGCGGTTCCGGTTGTCATGAATGCAAATGTAGGACGGTCGCTTTGGGAATTCAGGAACTAGGTTGGACAATTGATCGGAAGATCCGAATACCGTTGACCCAACAAAGTGCGGAGTGGTGAAAAAAAAAAAGACGTGTGGCACTCGAAGACTGCCGCGGTAAAGCTATTGCATAGCATTTTTTATCAATACAAAGAGGAGGTGCCCTAACGCCGAAACTCTAAGCAGGCAAGAGTCACCAGATTGCGGGGCGAAGAGGGGGATTACGCATGCGCAGTAACGCCGATACAACCAATGCCACCTAGAGGCGATTTGCAGAACTAAAGAGACAAGCGTGATATTTCAAAAAGTCATTAAAATTTCTGCTATTCATCGATAGATGGCAAAACTAAAAAGTATCACCGCTGTGCCGGTCGGAGTGGGGGGTGTTAGGTTATTTTCGTTACGGAATTTCTGGATTCGGTCTCCACGCTCAACATTGATGTTTCTTTGATCATTTTACAGCTTATGGCTGTAAAATGATCAAAGAAACATCAATGTTCCATTAAAAATTACACAACCTGAAAGTTGTGTATAATGTATCTATATTTTTATTGTTCTGGTAAATTGAACGATGTTTATAGATTTGTAACATATTTCTTTTAATAGTCTTTTTTAAGACGTGCCTTACAGGCATAGCATAGGGAGGGCTCCGGAGGCATATTACATTCCCAGAGTCCCCCCTTATTATGTTGAGAATCCCACACACCCCGGCCTCCGTCCCCATGAGGCCGGCAGCCTGTGGAAGGATTCCACCTTGCAAAAAAAAAACAAATCAAATCAATTTATTTGCGAAATATGGGTAAAATTACATTTGATGTTAAAAATAAAAATTACATTTAGTATCACCATATTCAACCTTACGGCATGCAAATTTACACATACATTATAAAAGTCAAAATTAGAAGAAAAAAATGACAATTATACAATATCACATTACTATGTCCAAGTTCAGTACCAAAAAATGTCAATTATACAATGTTTGAATTTCATATCATAATTTGTCATTTACATATTCAGTGACGCTGTAGTACCCCTTCATTAAAAGAATGTTTTTAATTTTAACACCATGAAGGTTTACGTCGAATCCAGGATTAAATATACCCTCAGATGTTATTTATCTGAGAAGAGACTGCACAGAGCACACTAAAGCTGGGTCCACACATCGCCGACTTTCTATGCTATGAAAAGTTTTGTGCAGACTTTAAAAGTACACAGTAGGAAAGGGTTGGTGCGAACTTCACCTTACAAATATTAATATTCTTCACTGAGCGTGCGAGAATTGACGCGACTTGGCGTTGAAACTTAGAAATCTCAGTGTCCAAATAGGTACCAAATGCGTCGTAGCTGTAAGCTGATAGGGGAAGATGGGGTGGCTTCGTACAGTTTTTACTCAGAGATTTAAAAAAAAAAAACTAACAACTATTTCATATTAACCTCAACGCTGCTGTATTACCTAGTTATCTGGCTATAATAAAGCTGAATGTCGGTGTTGATTTAATGCAGCAATAACTGAGCAATAGCAGTTTTTTCAAAAAATGGAAAACGTATGAATGCACCCCACACGTGGGGTAGCTTCGTACATAGGATGGGGTACATTCGTTCATGGTGGGAGCCTTCATACACAGTAATAAAAAATACATTTGTACCAAATATATATGTTTATTAAGTATATATAAATATTTATTACTAAAATACAACATAACTTCTGAAAGATACCGTCTAATTTTGATTATAGTTAACACAGAAACAGTCTTAAAAATCAATAGTTTTTTTATGTCTTTTTGGCAAAGCTCTGATATTTGCCTCTGACAACAAACTTAGCGCGCTCTTCATTTCCTTTGCTCTATTTATTCTCTTGTTCTTCTTGTTTCTTTATCTCTTCTACTTTTTAACATAACATAACATCACGCCTGTATTTCCCCGAAAGGGTAGGCAGAGGTGTCCCTATAGTACCTGCACCCATATTACGCCAGTTATGTTATAAGTTCTATGTAATAAGGGGCGAGCCTATTGCCATTAATCAAGCACAATTCCGGACTCCAAGCTGCCACTGAGAATTTGCTAATGAAAAGATCCAATAGCACTGTCCGACCCGGGAATTAAAACAATGACTCCACGTTTAGCAGTCGCACTTGCGACTACTAGACCAACCAGCTAGTTTATTATTTTTTTAATTAAGTGTAAATCCTTGATTTTTCAGTAATTTTTCCTTTCTATGACTTTTGGGCGCATTTTTATATACCTTGGAATAGGATCAAATCATTTCAGGTGTTAGCAGGCCTAAAACTGATGTTGATGGTGGATCAACAACGCAGTCTAACGGTTGTGAGAGTAGAAGGTGATGCTGGCACAGAACTCAGTGGAGGATCTTGTTGAATTGGATGTATTTCTGCGGGCATGGATGCGCGTTGTCATTTGGATCAGCTGTAGAAACTGCAATTTCTTCAGGCACGGTTTGATGCATGCTGCTGCTGTCGTGTAGAAATTGACTGATAAACCTAAACTGGAGCAAAATCCTCGTCGCGGAAAGCCAGCTTGTTAAATGGCTATATTCCAGTCTTGAAATAATAATCTTCCAGGTGAAACAACCATCACAACTTACAAAGGGTGCCTTCGTACACCGTACGAACCCACCCCACGTAAATGTGTACGAAGGTGCCCCAACCCAAATAATCAACAAATTTATTAGTTGAAAAAAAAAACAGTTGCCGTTATCCAGAAATATATGATAACATAATAATTGCACACATCTATTTACCAACTACAATGAATATTTTTTACAATTTGATCAAAATTTATTAGGGATAAAAAAGTTCAAAGTTAAGTCTTAATATTACTTACGCAGCGCGAAAACACGTTTCGACTCGGCTCAACTAAACCATCGGCCGCACTGCTTACTCCGTCTCGAGGGAAGCCTATGCGTATGAGTGGGAAACACGAACATAAAGATAACCGCGCTAACGTATTAGATAGTGTAGATACAGTCACTGTGCGAAAGCTCCCTCTGTGCGAATCCACCTCATCTTCCCCTAAATGTTTATTTACAATATAGCCAATCGTAAAAAAACACTGGGGTTCGTTCCTCAAGTACAGATTTCGTTAACTTGCTCATCATGAGAACACAACTTGTTTCTATACATAATATATGGGTATCAGCATCTTGGATCCTGGCCTAGCTTTAAATCAGAATAAATTTTTTTGCGAAACACATACAGAAGGGTTGCAATAAAATTGTTACAAATATATCGTTAGCAGATAGTAGGTATCTGTTTTTTCAACTTTGGTCTTTTCTCATACTTTTGTATGAGAGACTGCTGGGCAAACATTTTCCCATGTCCCTGGTATAAAAATCAAAATCTAGTTATCTACTTTTCTTATCTTTTCTACTGTCTTTGAAGTTTGACAGGAAGTAATGTCTGAAGCTTTTACAAGCTTTTTTCTATAAGAAACACATCAAATAAATTCAAAGCTCTATACTACCTAAATAAAATTAACTACGACTACAATATTAACTTATTTCCCCATAACATCGTATTCTGTGAACAGACAAACGGCCACAGACCATATACCTGTCATCCTCCATTGATGCGAAAAGATTTATCATCGAGCATTTATACACATAATCATCCTCTAAAAAATAACATGGCAATAAAGAAAAATATAAAAAAAACAAAACTGCTCGAAAAAGCCACATTAAAAATCGATTCGAAACACGAAAACGAGATGCGCATATAAAAATGTCCGGGAGCTTTCGTCGCAACAAATTTAAAGGGAATATATTGCCAGCATCAATTTCAATCCAAACACTAATAAATTGGCATCTCTCAACGACGTGAGAGGTACACAGCTAGACAGTTTATTAATAGCAAGCATATTTTGTAAATCTCCGACTGTGATCAACCCTCGGCTGAATTCAGTGTCGCCTGTGTCGCCGGGCGCGTCACCCGAAAAAAAAAGTAACGACTCAAAGTAAACTGTCACATTTTGGCGCGCGTTTCGAATTCTGTGTTTTTTTATCTTTGGTGTTGTTTTTTGCAGTGGACAGTGTTTGCAAAAACAATTGAACCAGTGCAAGCAACTTTTATGTTTCGTTTTAACTAGATAGTTAACAATTTACAGAAATATCTCAGAGTGGAAAAACAAGGACGAAACCGGATAAATTTAAAATGTGAAAACCTCGTGGACTAGAGATATAAAATTTCAAAATCCTTGTATTGCTCAATTACCTAATACATAAGTTATTATAAGACATTTTTTCTAATATTAATGATCAAAATGAAATACAAGAGACTGAAAATTAAAAAGGAAGTTCTTAATAAAAAAGATCCTATATTAGTTTACCTAGTTTCTTTATGCGGGTAGACAGTCATAAAATAGAAAACAAACTTACCACAAAGAAACTGCTAACAAAACAGTTATCTGTAAGTTAAAACCAAAAAAAAAAAATGAATTACAACACTATTTACGATAATTACAACAATAATAACTATAAAACATTCGATTTTGAAAAGGACGACAAACAAATTATAAACGAACAATGTTGCCAAGTTAAAAATGAGCATAAAAATGCGGAAATTATGGAGGAAAAAGATGAAAGTCATGTGCAGCATGTATTGGGGCCCAGCCGAAGGTGTTTAGCTTGGGCATGCAAGGCCTGTAAAAGAAAAACAGCGGCAGTCGACCGACGGAAAGCGGCAACATTGAGAGAGCGACGGCGGTTAAGAAAAGTAGGTTGTACATATTGATTTTCAAGTAACCAACTTTCCACTAACTTGGTTAAGTTACATGGAATAGTCTTTAGTCTAAGTTACACATAAGTTCGTAGTAACATGTCTTTTATAAATAACTCCTTCCTTTTAAATGTATTGGATTCGCATTTTTCACGATTACTTTCAAGACTTTTATTTGAAAACTTAGTATCTATTCAATGATAAAATTTTCACTTAGGTAGTTTGGAAACCCCACTTTCCTTAGTTTCGTTTTAGACTTTGACTTGGGTTTTATTATAGGGTACCTACTTATGTGCAACAAGGAACTAAACATTGAGGTAATATGTGGAACTAAACGAGTTTGTCAAGCGGACAAGGCAGTTGAGTGAGAACTTAAAACAACATACACGGTATCAACACGGGCGTAGCCATTGAAATATATGTTAACACAGTACATAGAGATCGTTGGGCGTAGCTATAGCTTTTATATAGGGGGTTATAAACTAGTTTTTGCCCGTGACTCCAACTCAGCCTATCGCAGTCCACTGTTGGACATAGGCCTCTCCCATGTTGCTTTTTTTACAACAATATGATGATTCGATTGGCGCAGTGGTGACTGGTGAGCACTTGGTTGGTGCGCTACGGTTTACAAGGTCTATTCCCGCACGGACCATTTATCACATACTAGCCTATGCCCGCGGCTACATCCGCGGGTGGAGAAGCAGCGGTTTATCGCAGGAAGAAGTTATCACGCATCCCTAGGGAACTTTTTATCTTCCCGGGATAAAAAATAGCATATGTAATAATTTCTTAGGTTTTCGCAATCGCTACACATTATAATAAAACAAAGTTTAACCGGATTAAATCGCGTATATTATTTAAATTGGTTTTCCTGACGCTTCGAAAGCTTTGCAGCGTTCGTGGTCGCAGGAAGACTAAGGATGACAAGCGTAAAATAATCAGATAATTCTAAAAAAAAAAAACTATTTTTCGATGCACGCAGTAATCACTCACAATGTCATTGACAATTTAATATACGCGATGTAATCCGGTTAAACTTGTTTTATTATAATGTTATCGTAGAATATTTAAAAAAAAACATGTGTAAGCTCGTTCTACCGTATTCTTGAATCTCTCGTTCATTCAGAGTCCTGCTGTATCTGTATTTACGACATTTACACGTATTTATTGATATAAAATCATACACATGCAAGCAATAGTTTTAAAATTAACTCATTTAATCTCTTGTGACATGTCTCCGCATGTAATATAAATAAATACCGCGAGATAGTCCGTTAGTCACGTTCCACGGATTAGTGGATCACGGAGACAAGTACCTATCCCAGATTTCGGATTTAGAAAGTATATAAATATTGTCCGTGTTTCTAGTATAATATTTTTTAGTAAATATTATACTAGAAACACGGTACAAATATAAAGTTGTCTAGTACATACAGTCTAACAAACCAATTAGTATACAGGGTCGCCAGCTATAGATGTAATCTGGTTAAACTTGGTTTATTATAATGTGTATTGATCGCGAAAACCTAAGAAATTATTATTCCACGATAAATTACACATAAATAAAATAATATAATAGTAAAATTGCTCCAGAAGATGGAAAGGGTGGAAATAACGACCTATGGACACTGGCCATAGATAATGAAATATAAGGAGATCGGGCAAGCCGCCTAGTTTGTATGGAGTCCGAGTGTCGCAAGCTCAACTTACGCACACAACGCAAGAAACGCATCAATAAATTACAACAAAAAGCACGCACACATAATATAAAACACGCACACTTGTATCCTTACGGCATTTTGGAAATAAAATAAAGTTGTCTCTTAAACTAGCGCGCATACCAACGATTTAAGAAGCTAAGCTACTAGTCTTTATTCGTAGGCGCATACTCACTCGGGTGCAAGTGACGGTGAACTAGCGGCAGTGTATGCCCGCCGTGCATACGACGCCGACGGTCAGCCTGTACGCGGTGGCTTGTCCTCTTTCTAGTATTCTGTTGCTCTGAGGACACTGCCGCCGTGCTAAGTCATGCATCACCGCATGCAACTTCGATTTGTAACTGCGGAATTCACAGGTATCGATGAAACCGATTGAAAAAATTTAAAAAATTAATGTAGGTTGATGGGTGTTTTTAGGGTTCCGGAGTCCTACAAGGAACCCTTATAGTTTCGTCATGTCCGTCCGTCTGTCCGTCTGTCCTAATCCTTTACAGCTTAATAACTTCTACAGTTATAAACATAAGTAAATGAAATTTTGTTAAAAATTAGTCTACTTATAGATCTCAATTTTAAAAGAATAAAAAAATCGTTTTTACGTATTTTAGGGTTGGCGTCCATACATGTGAAATGGAGATGAAAAAATTTTTTTCGCTGCACCCCCTCGTGTGGGGTATCAATGAATAGGTCTACTAAAATGAAGGTAATGTCACACAATGTAATGTCGGTAATGTGGTAATACACCACTTTTTTATCAGGTGTACCATCTGCGAAATATAGCGCGCCAAAGTGGCTTGCAATGTGTCCCCCCCCTGCCATTTCTAAACTATGCAACGTAGAAAGTTATAATCTTCCACATTGATAGAACTTTGTGAAAACTCTCTTTTAAAATTATTTCGAGTATAATGAGATTATAATTTTTTGAGTTATAGAGAGAAAACTGAAAATTACTTAAAACGTCCTAGTTCAAAGGTCATTGTCCTTAGAGAAAAATGATGTTAGCAAATAATGCTCCTATAGTTACTTTCTATTTGAAAAAATCACAAAAAGTAACTTTGTGTTATGTTGAACACAATTCTTCAATTTGGTTTCTTGAATTTATCGCTAGATGGCGCTACTAACAACACGCTCTGAGTCGCGAATGCTGCCGATTATTGCAAAAACTAAAAAAGCATAGCCATGATTAATATTCAATTTGATTCGTTTGTAATTACACCTACTTAAGGAACCCTATAATACTGAGCATGGCCCGACATGCTCTTGGCCGGTTTTTTTTTTACATATTTAGCACGAGAATCAAGTACCAACAATTCTCCTTCAATAAGTTCCTCGTTCAATCAGTCATGCTGTATACGTGTTATTGAAATAACTGAAAACCTCTTAAGGGGTCATGGTACTCGTCAGTAGGAACAACTTTTACTATGGGACCAAGCCTGAAATCGGAAAAAAAAAAATTAGCTGGTCCCCTACATTATATCGATTTATGTGAACACAAATGTAGGGAAACAGCTGTTTTTTTTGCGATTTCAGTGTTGGTCCAATAGTAAAAGTTGTTCATACTGATAAGTAAAATGAGCCCATAAGAGGTTTTCACTTTCAGTTATTTAAATATCACTTGTAGGTATAGATAAAGGATAAAGATAAAAAATAGCTCATTGAATCTATTAACCGCCTAGTCCAGTTTTTCGTACTTCCATTAATTTAAAAGTACTTAGACTTAGTTGTCGTCAAATAATTTATTTGTTGTATATCGCGCATCCCTCGGGAACTGTCTATCTTCCCGGCATAAAAAGTAGCCTATGTCACAGATAATATAATACTATACTAGTACCTTATGTTCGTTTATGACAACCTGGTACATATTATGTCGAGCGATAGTCGTCAAAAAAATTGCTTTGTTTACTTTCGTATTTATGATATTAATTAAGTCTAGCATGGATTTTGGTTTTAAGTTTTGTTACGAATCATAATGAACAATAACTATATAAATAACACGTCACTAACCAAATAAACCTTTACACAATAAAAAAAGTTGTTAAAAAAAATTAATTAACTCAGTGGATTTGTAGTTTTTTTCCAAAATCCCCACAGTGATTTCGTAGAATGCAAGTGGGGATTTTGGGAAAATATCTACACCCTACTGGTGGGAAAATCGCAGTGGGGATTTTGGGAATAATCCATTAAAATAAACGAATGCGTGAAATATGGGATTCGTAGCAATTTGTTACGAAGTTGTCACTTTGGCGTAGCAGGTGAATTAATCAAAATGGAGGATCGACGAGGATCAGATTTTAGTGAATCTATAAAATTGAAGGTTTCATCTATCTTATACAATGAGACTCGACTGTGCAGGACCGTCAGAAAGGAACTAAAACTCTAGCAGTATTCAAATAATAAATTTTTTAAATGCTAATATATCGACGGCGTAGAGGCGGTATTTTGTGAAAATACTAATTAAATAACAATTACAAAATATGTTATTATGATGTATATACCTTGAACTTGCACGTCCATAACGAAAACAAATAAAGAAAACAACACATTTCCGGGAATGGGAACAAACAAATAACAAACAATTACCTGAGTCACGAATAGGAACTTCGGGCACTTAGATGTTGCTACCTACTTTCGATGAGGAAATGGGAATTAAGTTAATTAGCAATGTGCATTTAATTTATAGTTTTGGAAAGAAGGGACGTAGTTATACTCTGTTTATTCTTACTTGTCTTATTTAGTAAACAATCTTGGCATGTCTTTTTAATGCAATTCGTCAATAATAATTGTTAGAATACATTATGTTCACAATTTTACACATTTTTTTTTTATCTAATTACATATGCAGAACTAGTAATTATATTTTATCAGTAGTTATTTGAATAAAGAGACATGCCATGATTGTTTACTAATTATGACAATTAGTAAGAAAAAACAAACTTTAGATGGTATAATGAGTATTAATTTCCTAGAATCGCCACATGTTTTTTTTCATTTTAACCGTTTTGCTACTGTACCTATGATGGTTTTTTTAACCGACGAAAAAAAGGAGGAGGTTCTCAATTCGACGCGTATTTTTTTTTTTTTTTTTTTTTTTTTTTTTTTCTTTTTATGTATGACCTCGCATAACTTTTTACAGAGTGGTCCGATTTTGATGATTCTTTTTTAATGGATAGGGTATATCTCGAAGTTGGTCCCATTTTTCAAAATCAAAATCCACCCCTAAGGGTAGTAAAACAGGGGATGAGTGTTTGTTCACCCACTGAATTCTTACCTGTTAACTGATTCTATTGAAACTTGACACACATAAATATAGTTCTAGACACTACGACATAATGGAGACCTGGAGTTAGATTTTAACCACAAAAAAATGAAAAATAAAACTTTTTAACAAAAAATTGAACCGACGAAAACAAACTGAAAAGCGAAAAATAACTAATTATGAGTCGGCGCCAAACAATCAATCAATGAAGATCATTAAATTACTTTAAATAAATAATAAAAACAACGTCACATCAAATACAACGTAAAATTTTCAACGATAAACAATAACTTTCCAAAAATGCGTTCTCCGCTCGGCCACTTGCAACTTGCACGCACTTTGCTTGTTAAAAGTTCGTTTGGCGCCGACTCATAATTAGTTATTTTTCGCTTTTCAGTTTGTTTTCGTCGGTTCAATTTTTTGTTAAAAAGTTTTATTTAGTCACAAAGTCTTAAATTGCAGCTATTTTCATTTTATGGCAGAGTGGCAGCCCCCGACGGATTTTTTTAGGTTTGTAATTTGTTTTGTTTTTTTCTTTTGAAGCAAATAAATATTTTTTCTTTCTTTCTTTGTTTCTTTCTTTCTTTACATCTTCCGTTACTTACTTTATTTTAGTCGGGGGTTTTTCTAAATTTTTACTTAATCCTTTTTCGATCGAATTTATATACGTCGTGGGTTTTTTCAAAAAATTCAATTTTGCTTTTTTATTTTAACCGTTTAGCTACTGTACGTATGACGGTTTTTTTTTAATAATATTACCTACCTTATATTATTGCCTACCTTTTTTAGGGTTCCGTACCCAAAGGGTGCTAACGGGACCCTATTACTCTCGCTACGCTGTCCGTCCGTCCGTTTGTCTGTCAAAGGGCTGTATCTTTGTAACGGCAAAAGATAACCAGTTGAAATTTTCACAGAATATGTGTTACTATGGTGTCTATCACGAAAAATACTAAAGACACACTACTATACAAGAAACCTCGAAAAACATGCAATTTTATCAACGTTTTTGCTCTATCTTCAAAACGGTAATACATACCAGCGTCAAACTTGGTCTGATTATATATATATTATTATTATACTATTATATTATTATAATATATTTTATTATTATTATTATATTATTATTATACTATGTAGTTTAGCAACAAATAGGTACTAAAAATAGGTCAAACATAGGCTATGTGGTGGTACCCAAGGGCGGATCCAGCCTTTGTGTCAGGGGGGGGTCACATACTTATATCCAACCCCGGAACTATATTTTTAAAAGGAGGGTGCAGAGTCCAATTTGCCGCCCACTAGGAAAAAAATGTTCAACCAATAAAATTCTAGGATTTTCGTAATTTTACTAAAACATGAATTTTAGAGCTTTGTAGAATATTAATGTAACGGAATAGTAACTTGCAATATTTAATTACCTATACCTACGCCAAAAATGAAGAAATGTAAATTTATACAGGCGGGAGCGAAGCGAGCGCGAAATTTTTCTCAGTTTCGGCTTTGTTTCTATTAACGTACAGTCGCCTGCATGACAGTGGTAACACGTCAATTCGAAAACCGCCCTTACTGCTTACGAAATAAAGATGCTGCTAATGTCAAAGTAATTTATTTCAGCGCAACCTGCGCAGGCCGCTCTTGCGGCTAATAGTAGACGCTATAGCGTAAATAACTAAATATAAAGGACATTGATAGAAATAGCCTTAAACTGTTACAAAGATGAACAATACCTATACGAAAATTACATGCGAATTTTTTCCTTACATAATATATATTGTATTTAATGCGGACAGTACAAGAACCATTTTTTATATTTTAAGGAGTATCATTACATTAATGACGTAACCGGATAAAATTGTATCATCTATGATATCTGTGTATCATCCATATTTTTATTTCGATACTCTATAGGTACTGGAAGGCGCAGCGTGGGTAGGCCCCCCACAAGGTGGACCGACGACCTGGTTAAGGTCGCGGGAATCCGCTGGATGCGGAAGGCACAGGACCGGTCGTTGTGGCGATGCTTGGGGCAGGCCTATGTCCAGCAGTGGACGTCTTTCGGCTGAAATGATGATGATGACTCTATAGGTAGTCTATGATTCAATATTAAAGACTCCTTTTCACACAAGAAATTCCAAAAAATTGGCATCGACCGACAACTTGACGACAATGTAGGTTGTTTGCAACGATTTAAGAAGCTAGAAGAAGAACGAATAAGTGTATTCGTAGGTTGTTTGACATAACGAAAAAAGCAAAACATGACATCAAAATAGCACAGATAGCTGTGATTATATGCGTCAAAATAGTAAATATTTTAAAAATCTAAAATTATATTTAGTACTGTCCGTGTTTATGAATGAATTGCAATACATTGGCTTCATTGAGTTGTATATGGTGAGCATCAACTTTAATTTGTACAGAAAAAGGCCGAGTCACTAAGGATCTTTAGCAATGTCCTTTACGTTATGGCAGACCTACACTTGTATAGCTAAAGAAATTTAGCAACAGCGCGAGCGCAGCGAGCGCGAAATTTTTTGGTATTTTTTCAAACCCAGATTATATTTACGTGCTCGAGTTTTAAGAACTTTTTTAATTGGGATGTTATTTTTCCATTCCGATTTTCAAAAAACTAATTACTTATCATCTAATATCGACGTTTAAAGGTTCTTGAATCATTTTACTTGGCCTAGGTATTATAAGGCTAACATGGTAGTTAAGTAGTTATTTCTGTTGTTGATGGTTAGCTAACGGCCAAAATTAATATCCAATCTACCCACGATTTGCCCTACTAGAGATGGGAATTTGACATAAGCTCCATACAAAAGATGTCTCATTTCTATCTCTAGTAGGGTAAATCATGGATAGATTGGATATTAATTTTGGCCGTAAGTATTCAATCGACGGTGTCGCAACGGGGAGATTGGAGAAGAACCTCGCGGCGGCGTAGGCGGTGCTGCAAAATCAAACTTTAAATCGCGCGAATATTATTTACAATGAACGAACGGGTTCGGGTGCGAGTTCAATTTAGTAATTTCATGTGTGCATCTTGTTTCATTAGTATGGAACACGTACATACATTCATTTATTCATTGTATATAGGTACATTAGGTAAATTATGTAAACAGGAAAAAAAACGATGGTTGATCTAGGCCCAGGGGGGGGTCATGACCCCCATGACCCCCCCCCCCCCCCCTGGATCCGCCCTTGGTGGTACCTGCGTAAGAAATAGATGCAACAATTCATATTTCGCTCACGGTGCGCGTTGATGTCTTTTGAGGAACTCTCGTAAATTAAATCAGTTTCTATAGGGTATCTATCAGGCCGATGGATGGTAATTGATAACGGAACCCTTACTGCGTGAGTCCAACACGCACTTGGCCGGTTTTTTATTGAACACCAGCATAAATCATAATATTGCAGCGACACCAAATAACTGCAAGACAGTTTCACGCATTCTAAAATTAACATATCTCTGTCACTCAAAAGCAATTAAGAGCTTCACCTAATTAATACCTAAAAACTCGCGCCTAAAATTAAAAGGGTGATTTAACACATGCGCTAGCAACTCTCGGGCCGTTAATATGTCGCGACAGCCCCTCCCCGGGGATCGATCGCATTTAAAATACAATTAAACAAAGTGACATTTTAAAGCTCTTAAGAACTGTCACACTCGATTTTGGAAGCGTGAAATTCGATAAATATAGAGTGAGGGCTCGTGTATAAATGGCTAACACATATCCGATCGATTTATCTAAGAAATACAACGTGTAGGTATCAGAAATGCGTGGTCATATTTTAAGAGCTCATTTAGGGCATAGCATAAAACAACTTTTACTATGGGCCAACCCAAAATTCCAAAAAAAACAGCTGTTTCCTAGAAAATAATCGATGTCGCTCGACAAAATGTATGGATCAGCAGATTTTTTTCTCGATCTCGTATCAGGTAAACCCTATAACCCCCATAATAAAAGTTGTTCGATAACATCCCCTGACCACATAAATATATAGATAGAATGGAAAACGGAGCGGGGCGCGCGTGCCAACACTGCACCAGAGTGCAGGGCATTTCAAAACCTTTCTCAGTACGTCTTAAAAATTAATGACGTCAACATGGGAGGCGTGGTTTGTTCGAAAGTTGCCACACATGAATCGCAAGTAAATTTGTGATTACAACCATTCTATCTACCTATTTCTGTGAATATGACCACGCATTTCTGATACCCGTTGTATGTTTATTGCTAGTTTGTGCTCACTCGCGTGGTATGTCAATAAAACAATCCTAATTGTTATGACAGAGTGCAATATTTTGATAGGTGACGAAAAGGTGGAACAAGTGAAAGAGTTTGTATACCTGGGTTCCATGTTTACGAGAGATGGCAAGCATGTGAAGGACATTGAAAGGAGAGTGAGTGCTGGTAATCAGGTGAATGGGGCACTACACACCTTCATGAACAGCCGCAAAGTGTCGGAAAAGGCACGGCTGGCTGTTCATGGGGGAGTGTTAGTGCCTACACTTATGTATGGTAGTGAAAGTTGGGTATGGCAGAAGAAACATGAAAGCAGAATAAATGCAGTAGAAATGAGAGCTTTGAGAAGTATGTGTGGTGTAACTTTGAGAGATAAAGTAAGGAATAACGTTATAAGGGAGCGTTGTGGAGTGAAAGAAGATGTAGTGACAAAGATTGAGAAAGGTATGTTAAATGGTTTGGACATATAGAGAGGGTGGACGAGAGGAGATTGACGAAACAAGTATACGAAGCGAGTGTGGATGGAAGAGTTGGAAGGGGACGACCTCGGCGAACGTATCGCGATCAAATCGCGGATGTTCTCAAAAAATGCCACGTTAAGAGTTCTCTAAACCGACGAGCATGCATGACGAGGTTAATGGACGTAGATGAAGCGAAAGAGGTGTGTCAGGATCGTAGCAGGTGGAAATCCATTGTCTCTGCCTACCCCAATGGGAAACAGGCGTGATAATATGTATGTATGTATGTAATTGCTATTAATTCAGGACATCATCTACCTGTGTCCCGAATTTAATCCATATCCGTTAAGCCGTTTCAGCGTGGTTGAAGAACAAATAAACGTCTATACATAGCATTTTTAATACTATTAGTTATAGTAGGACTAGTAGAATAGAATATTCATTATTTTAGCTCGTAAATGTCCACTATTACGTTGTGTGGACTGTATGGTTCGTAGTCCGTAATACGTGTTACACACAAAACATTATTAATAAACACTATTTTCTCACACTTGCTAGGAAATTGCTTCATCATTTTAAAAAAAGGGCCAAATGCGAGTCAGACTTACGCAGTAACGGTTCCGTACCACCCATCGATCTGATACCCCATAGAAACTGATTTTATTTACGAGAGTTCATCAAAAAACATCAACGCACCGTGCGCGAAATATGAAATTTTGCATCTTTTTCTTACGCAAGTACCACCTCATAGGGTGTTTGCCCTATTTTTTGTATTTATTGCTAAACAACATAGTATGCACTAGCGAGAGTGATAGGGTGCAGTTTAGCACCCTTTGGGTACGGAACCCTTAAAATTAAGATAACTATGTTTTTCTTTTTTTTAGGGATCCGAAACCATAAAAGTTTGGGAACCGCTGCCACGCTGTGTCAAAGAATACTAACTATGCTATACCCACCTATAAACAGCAGTGGAATTTGATGGCTGAGTTGATGGATGTAGGAAGCGGACCCATTTATAGACCAGACTTTGCCCGCGGATTTGCTCGCGTATAATTCGGCTTACCACAGAAATATGTTATCGCGCATAACTCAGGCACTGTTTATCTTCCCGGGGTAAAATATGTTATCGCGCATAACTCAGGCACTGTTTATCTTCCCGGGGTAAAATATGTTATCGCGCATAACTCAGGCACTGTTTATCTTCCCGGGGTAAAATATGTTATCGCGCATAACTCAGGCACTGTTTATCTTCCCGGGGTAAAATATGTTATCGCGCATAACTCAGGCACTGTTTATCTTCCCGGGGTAAAATATGTTATCGCGCATAACTCAGGCACTGTTTATCTTCCCGGGGTAAAATATGTTATCGCGCATAACTCAGGCACTGTTTATCTTCCCGGGGTAAAATATGTTATCGCGCATAACTCAGGCACTGTTTATCTTCCCGGGGTAAAATATGTTATCGCGCATAACTCAGGCACTGTTTATCTTCCCGGGGTAAAATATGTTATCGCGCATAACTCAGGCACTGTTTATCTTCCCGGGGTAAAATATGTTATCGCGCATAACTCAGGCACTGTTTATCTTCCCGGGGTAAAATATGTTATCGCGCATAACTCAGGCACTGTTTATCTTCCCGGGGTAAAATATGTTATCGCGCATAACTCAGGCACTGTTTATCTTCCCGGGGTAAAATATGTTATCGCGCATAACTCAGGCACTGTTTATCTTCCCGGGGTAAAATATGTTATCGCGCATAACTCAGGCACTGTTTATCTTCCCGGGGCAAAATATGTTATCGCGCATAACTCAGGCACTGTTTATCTTCCCGGGGTAAAATATGTTATCGCGCATAACTCAGGCACTGTTTATCTTCCCGGGGTAAAATATGTTATCGCGCATAACTCAGGCACTGTTTATCTTCCCGGGGTAAAATATGTTATCGCGCATAACTCAGGCACTGTTTATCTTCCCGGGGTAAAATATGTTATCGCGCATAACTCAGGCACTGTTTATCTTCCCGGGGTAAAATATGTTATCGCGCATAACTCAGGCACTGTTTATCTTCCCGGGGTAAAATATGTTATCGCGCATAACTCAGGCACTGTTTATCTTCCCGGGGTAAAATATGTTATCGCGCATAACTCAGGCACTGTTTATCTTCCCGGGGTAAAATATGTTATCGCGCATAACTCAGGCACTGTTTATCTTCCCGGGGTAAAATATGTTATCGCGCATAACTCAGGCACTGTTTATCTTCCCGGGGTAAATATGTTATCGCGCATAACTCAGGCACTGTTTATCTTCCCGGGGTAAAATATGTTATCGCGCATAACTCAGGCACTGTTTATCTTCCCGGGGTAAAATATGTTATCGCGCATAACTCAGGCACTGTTTATCTTCCCGGGGTAAAATATGTTATCGCGCATAACTCAGGCACTGTTTATCTTCCCGGGGTAAAATATGTTATCGCGCATAACTCAGGCACTGTTTATCTTCCCGGGGTAAAATATGTTATCGCGCATAACTCAGGCACTGTTTATCTTCCCGGGGTAAAATATGTTATCGCGTATAACTCAGGCACTGTTTATCTTCCCGGGGTAAAATATGTTATCGCGCATAACTCAGGCACTGTTTATCTTCCCGGGGTAAAATATGTTATCGCGCATAACTCAGGCACTGTTTATCTTCCCGGGGTAAAATATGTTATCGCGCATAACTCAGGCACTGTTTATCTTCCCGGGGTAAAATATGTTATCGCGCATAACTCAGGCACTGTTTATCTTCCCGGGGTAAAATATGTTATCGCGCATAACTCAGGCACTGTTTATCTTCCCGGGGTAAAATATGTTATCGCGCATAACTCAGGCACTGTTTATCTTCCCGGGGTAAAATATGTTATCGCGCATAACTCAGGCACTGTTTATCTTCCCGGGGTAAAATATGTTATCGCGCATAACTCAGGCACTGTTTATCTTCCCGGGGTAAAATATGTTATCGCGCATAACTCAGGCACTGTTTATCTTCCCGGGGTAAAATATGTTATCGCGCATAACTCAGGCACTGTTTATCTTCCCGGGGTAAAATATGTTATCGCGCATAACTCAGGCACTGTTTATCTTCCCGGGGTAAAATATGTTATCGCGCATAACTCAGGCACTGTTTATCTTCCCGGGGTAAAATATGTTATCGCGCATAACTCAGGCACTGTTTATCTTCCCGGGGTAAAAAGTAGTCTACATGTTAATCCGGGTTATGGTCTATCTGTGTGTGAAGGAGATGTCTGCTTTTTGTATGGACGTTGGTTTTTTATTCCGAGATAATTCTAACCAGCACCAAACTACATTGGTTTAAAAGCGGCATAAATAAGAACTTTGGAACAACTGAAAAAAATTCTAGACCAGGCATTTAAAAGAAAAGCAAGAAGTTAATAACTTCTTAGGTTTTCGCGATCACTACACATTATAATAAAACAAAGTTTAACCGGATTAAATCGCGTATATTATTTAAATTGGTTTCCCTGACGTTTCGAAAGCTTTGCAGCATTTCATGGTCGCAGGTAGACTAAGATGACAAGCGTCTTTACAAATATTTCTAAAAAATTATTTTAATCTACCGTACAATATTATTAATTAAAATAGTTTCGATGCACGCAGTAATCACTCACAATATCATTATCTTTTACAGTGTTGCGTGCTGTTCGGGACTTGATTATTAATAATGATATTGTGAGTGATTACTGCGTGCATCGAAACTATTTTAATTAATAATATTGTACGGTAGATTAAAATAATTTTTTAGAAATATTTGTAACGACGCTTGTCATCTTAGTCTACCTGCGACCACGAAATGCTGCAAAGCTTTCGAAACGTCAGGGAAACCAATTTAAATAATATACGCGATTTAATCCGGTTAAACTTTGTTTTATTATAAGCAAGAAGTTATTAATATTAGTAAATGTTTTTTCTTGGCGGATGGCAGCACAAAAATTACACTAACATTGAATAATCTGTCAAATTGAGTTGTCAAATGTCAATTTCTGCTGTTATTTGCAAGTCTTTCTATCAATTTTGACACATGACAGCCAGATAAGACGGTGTACAACTGTAAATTTTGATAATTTTACTTAATTTTTCAGTGCCTTCGTTAGATATTCTTGATGATTTAAAAAGGCGTGTTCATTTTAGGCGTAAATTCTTACAAAATATAAAAAAGTCTTTCTCAAAATTGGAGGCCTTTAAAAATATATGGTTTATTGTAAAATGCTAGTTATTTGGACTTCTATCCAAATATGTTTAACTTATCCGGGTTAGAATTTTTGATTATTAAAAAAATCTCCTTTCATCCAAATCCGTTCAACGGTAAACGCGTGATTGAATAACAAACATCCAAACATCTTCGCAAACTTTCACATTTATAATATTGCTCATTGATCCTATGCCAAAAATAAAAAAATCCGTTTTACGTAACTAAGTTAAAAAAAAACCTAAATATCTTTCTAAAATGATTTGAAAAAACGCTCTAAAATTGCTGTCCCCATCGAATTCCAAATTCAAATCCTAGAGTTGCCATTAAAATTAAACAAATTAGGTACCTCTTTTAAAGTTTGAAAGTGAATGACACGTACTTAAAAAGTAGAACAGGAATACACGCGACATCCTCTCTCAATTTAATTCAAGTTGATATACAGTTTCTGAGGAGTTTTGAACGTTTAAATAAGACAGAAGCTTATAAACTTACTAATATATTGCTTGTGAGACTGGGCACTTTAAGTGTTGTACTGAGAAAGACCGTTGGGAAATAGGGTTTTTGACTTTTTTATTCATTAGAAAAATTAAAACTTTTTGAAAAAAGATAAGCAGCACTTAAAAGACGAATACAATATTTTTAATAATGTTAAAGTTCTAAGCATTTTAAAATTGTATTCTGTCTGGTTAACAGTGGCGGATTGACACATTTGCCGCCTGTAGGCTATTCTATTTTGCCGCCCCTACCGACCTTTACAAGTGTTAGTTCAGGTTCCTAGATTATTTTTACAGTCCAACGATTTAGTTAAGATTGCACACAGGGGAAGCCCTAGCAAGTTTTTCAGGTGGTGCGAGATCTCATTGTTGCGCCCCAAATGTTGGAAGTTAAGGGGGGGGTAATTTTTTGTGTTATTTGTGTAAATTCCTGTAAACTGGTTGGTGGTGCAATTACCCTTTTGAAGACTTAGGGATAAACTTAATCTGGAATCTTGACTGAATGATTGTGAATTTTACTATCTACTGTGCAATTTTTTGGGTGTTTTACGAAAACCTGACATGATGTTTTTGCACCTGAGTGTGCATGAACAACGAGAACGCACAGATGTTATAATATAGCGCGAGCGAAGTGAGCGCATTTTTTAATGAATATATTGGTTTTATTGTATTATATGTGTAAGGGCCGGTATTTCAATAGTCTGATAACTTTTAACTGAGGAATAAATATGACGTCTTGACAGATTTTCTATACTACAACTGTCAAAATGTCAAACTTATTCCTCAGTTAAAAGTTAACTGGCTATTGAAAGACCGGCCCTAAGTCATATAAATGTAATAGAATAGTTGCTTTAAATATACGCCAAAAACGCACAGGCAAAAAGGACTGAATGCAATAAGAACGCAAAACGATCGTCATCGGTCAATAACGAATCTTACTGACGATTTTGGTGCCCTGCCATGACGGTGCCCAATGCAGTGACCACGCCATTTGAACCGCTCTAGGGCCGCCACTGGTTGCACAAGAAATAGCTTTTGATATATTTCTGAGCTAATTAAAGCTCAATCATTCTTTTTAATAAATATGATTATTTTTAATTTCTGTAAGATATAAAAAAAACCTTAGCCCCAAATTTGCCGCCCCTAAAATCTGCCGCCCTAGGCTCCAGCCTACTCAGCCTGCTGGTAAATCCGCCACTGCTGGTTAATGCTGTCTCTAGATAGAAAGAGAGATAGCAATACTGGCCACCAGTGGCGAAGGGTCAATATTTTCAGAAGGGAAGACGTAGGTACCTAAAAATCCTAAAATAGCTATGATCGCACTTTAATAAAATAAAAAATCAATTTAACAACTTATAATTTAATTTTACATTCTTTTTTTTGTATTTTAGAACAATAAATTAGCATAGAAATGTCATTGATATGTATTTAAGCAATTCCTAAAGGGAAGCCGGTGGGAATCGTGTTATATGGACCCTTCGTCACTGCTGGCCACTAACGTCATAACACATTAACACTATTGTATTTACACCACTCGTACAATGTCCGTTGCTTTTTACCACAGACCACTAAGCCTCTAGACACCTATTAGCCAGATACCCCCGGTCACAAAGCATATGCAGTAGCACTGCATATCTTACGCCCAGCCACCAATCGGGACGTCACTCACTCACTCCGTCAACGAGCGACACCAATCATATCACCGAACATTTGAGCCGACCAATCATAACGCGCCGTCCCCCCGCCCCCGCCAACATTTTACGACTGTGTTCTCTTCTCATGCAAAACTTTGTTTATGTGGCGTCTTGAGGCGTAGGTACTGGTCTGTGCCTTTTCCCAATATCTACGTTCGTGCGTGTGCGTGCGTAGGGTCTGCTTCATTCTAACCAGTTGCGGCTGAATTTTAAGAATATAAGCTGTAATTTTATTAGCTTAGGTTAGGTTCTTTCAAGCGGTGAATGTACTCATCATAACGAACAACTTTTACTATTGGAACAACCTTGAAATCGCGAAAAAAACACCAGTTTCATACATTTTGTCGAGCAACAATGAGTTCGAATTATACACATACGAAGCCGTGGGCATAGACTAGTTTAAACTCGTAAAGCCCCATGGAACTATTAGTTTTTTTTATTCCGTGTAAAGCCCTTTTACGGCCAAAATTAATATCCAATCTATCCACGATTTGCCCTACTAGAGGTAGGAATTTGACATAATTTCCATACAAAATATGTCAAATTTCTATCTCTAGTTGGGTAAATCGTAGATAGATTGGATATTAATTTTGGCCGTAAGTATTCAACGTGTAACCGGTCGGGTATATCTATCCGAAAGGGGTGAAGAGTACATCTGGTATAGAATCTTTATGCAAAATTTCAGCTCAAATGATTTCATAAGTTTGACAGATTTGACTGTCAGTACATATGAACCATACAGCATTGGTTCATCCTACAGACTAATAAAAGATATTGATTGTAGTTATTTTATATTTGATTATTTTGTTTTTACTTTAATTTATTTCCATGTCCGACTCTCTGACATGAATTACATAATAACTTCTTAGGTTTTCGCGATCACTACACATTATAATAAAACAAAGTTTAACCGGATTAAATACGATTTATTATTTAATATTGTACGGTAGATTAAAATAATTTTTTAGAAATATTTGTAAAGACGCTTGTCATCTTAGTCTACCTGCGACCACGAAATGCTGCAAAGCTTTCGAAACGTCAGGGAAACCAATTTAAATAATATACGCGATTTAATCCGGTTAAACTTTGTTTTATTATAATGAATTACATAATTTTATTTTATTTTCATTTTATTAAAAGTGATTATTTTATTTATGACATAACATAACATAACATCACGCCTGTATTTCCCCGAAGGGGTAGGCAGAGGTGTATAATACACCCACATTTCGCCAGTTATGTTATGTTAGTTATGTTTATTTATGAAAACGATCAAATAATAATAATACGACAATTTGTATCTTTGATTACAGCTTTATAGTCTAAATAACTAATATCTTAATCTTTTATGTATGACCACCCATAACTTTTTACAGAGTTGTCCGATTTTGATGATTCTTCTTTTAATGGATAGGGTATATCTCGAAGTTGGTCCCATTTAAATTTCAAAATCAAAATCCACCCCTAAGGGTAGGAAAACAAGGGATGAGTGTTTCTTCACCTACTGAATTCTTACCTGTCGTCGTCGTGTAATCGATTTTGTTGAAACTTGGCACACATAAATGTAGTTCTAGACACTACAACATAATAGAGACATGGAGTTAGATTTTAGCCACAAAAAAATTAAAAATAAAACTTTTTAACAAAAAATTGAACCGACGAAAACAGAAACTGAAAAGCGAAAAATAAAATTTTGCTTTTAGTCTTTTCCTAACTAAACTAATGTAAATAACTAATTATGAGTCGGCGCCAAAGAAACAATCAACGAATATCATTGAATTACTTTAAATAAATAATAAAAACAACATAACATCAAATACAACGTGAAATTTTCAAAAAATGCGTTCGCCGCTCGACCACTTGCAACATGCACGCACTTTGTTGGTTTGTTTGCCGTGTGGCGCCGACTCATAATTAGTTATTTACATTAGTTTAGTTAGGAAAAGACTAAAAGCAAAATTTTATTTTTCGCTTTTCAGTTTCTGTTTTCGTCGGTTCAATTTTTTGTTAAAAAGTTTTATTCCCTTTCCGTTACACGTTGTAGGTTTATGGTCAATAGTCGTTTAGGCCCAAACATGGTTTAATATCGGCCCAACGACCTAAAAAAGGGACATCTCTGTTTGCCTTAATTTGCATTAGATGTCTCCGTTTTAGGTCATTGGGCCGATTTAGGTATATTTTTGAATATTCATGTCTGGGCCGCAACTAATACTTGCACCTATTTTTATTTCAATGGGTCGTCATTTAAATCGACCTAAATTTAGGTTGGGCCTTACGAAGTTAAATAAAGAACAAAATTGAATTGAAATTCAGACTACTGACAACTGTAAGCCGTATTTTGTTTCACTTAAAATATTGACCCTCCCATGCTTATATATTTTTGAGGTAGCATTATTTGTTATTCAACATTTTAACTTTTTTGAAAATCTAAATAATGTATACGCCTTCAAAATATTATTCGTGTGAAACCCCATAAGACAGCACTTTATTCAAATAGCTTTTTAGGTATGGCTCCAAAAATATTTAATAAATTGCCTAAAACCATTAAATTGACTGATTATATATACGTACATTTAAAAAGAAGCTCAAAGATTTTCTTGTTCTGAAAGCTTACTATTCAGTAAATGATTTTCTGACAGACACAACAAACTTTAGGTAAAGACACAAGAGTCCGATTTCTTTGTTAAACTATTAATTAATATATATTAATAAAAACCGTTATTATTATTAAACAATTAATTTCCATAAATCTGTAATATTATCTTTATGTGGGGAGTGTTAGTGCCTACACTTATGTATGGTAGTGAAAGTTGGGTATGGCAGAAGAAACATGAAAGCAGAATAAATGCAGTAGAAATGAGAGCTTTGAGAAGTATGTGTGGTGTAACTTTGAGAGATAAAGTAAGGAATAACATGATAAGGGAGCGTTGTGGAGTGAAAGAAGATGTAGTGACAAAGATTGAGAAAGGTATGTTAAGATGGTTTGGACATATAGAGAGGATGGACGAGAGGAGATTGACGAAACAAGTATACGAAGCGAGTGTGGATGGAAGAGTTGGAAGGGGACGACCTCGGCGAATGTATCGCGATCAAATCGCGGATGTTCTCAAAAAATGCCAGGTTAAGAGTTCTCTAAACCGACGAGCATGCATGACGAGGTTAATGGACGTAGATGAAGCGAAAGAGGTGTGTCAGGATCGTAGCAGGTGGAAATCCATAGTCTCTGCCTACCCCAATGGGAAACAGGCGTGATAATATGTATGTATGTATGTATCTTTATGTTATCAAATTTGTACGCCTGCGCCTACCAAGGAAAAACATGGTAATACTGGATTATTAAATTAACACCATGTCTTGTACATCACACCTATGTTTGACAAATAAATAATTTAGAATTTAGAATTTTTGAATTGTTTTAAACTGAACCTACCTTGGTTTAATTCTTAAAAAAAAAAACAATAATTTCGAAGTGGGAAACAAACATTAATCCTACTCCTCCTAATTTCTTTTCTGATTAATTTCGTTGCGAGTTTCAAGACGGTTCAATCATTTACCTGGGACACACCGAGTTTCATTGTTTTGAACGTTCTAAAATCAAAGCTCAACTCAAAACTAGTTTTAAACAGAGATCAACGCTTGAGTCTCTTTCTGTAATACGGACCTCGGAGTCCATACAGGCTAGGCAGGTTGCTCGATCTCTTTTATTCCGTTATCTGTAGTCCCAATAAAAAAAACAATCACATCGAGTCTTCCAATGACCATAATAGCTTTTTTCAGTGTATCCTGTGTATCAATATTAAAACGCCGCAAAACACCAATCATTTACAATTAGATAGCAGTAAAGAGCATTAACATTAAAAGTTCTAAAAACATATAATTTATTCGAGTATCAGACTATTAGTATACCGCCTTACTGCTGAGGTAATAAATAAAATAAAAAACGTAGCAAATTAGATCTAAAGCTAAGTTCACATGACACACGTCAGTCGCGACAAACAAATTCTTTTGTGCTATATCATTTCCGTATAACGTTCTAAAAAAACAATTGAGGAATCTTTATTAATGATTTTGTTCTTTATTTTCCGCATTTTTGTATATGTGTTTTGAAAATAATTTTAGGTCAGATGAGTATGAGGGTTAATGTTTATTTTATGTAAGCTCTTTTCATTAAAAAATGAATAAAAAAACAAACATATTTAATATGCCTCGTTTATGTAAATCATGAAAGAAAAATTTAAATGTCCAGATTTTGGCAAATGTCTATGATTGGTTGAACAGTTTTTTTTTTGTAGGAAAGAATTAGTTTTTGATCGATGGATTTGGGTAAAACGTTGGATTGACATTTAAAACCCATATAAGAATTCCTTACAAATTACATAAGTTAGCTTTATAACATTTTTTCCTTAGCGAGCCATTTTTTTTTTTTTTTTTTTTTTTTTTTTTTTTTTTTTAATGTCGCTCAGCGAGCTATGGAGCGAGCTATGCTTGGAGTTTCTTTGAAGGATAAAATCCGAAACGAGATTATCCGGAGAAGAACCGGAGTGACCGACATAGCTTGTAGAATCAGTAAGCTGAAGTGGCAGTGGGCTGGCCATGTCTGTCGAAGGACCGATGGCCGCTGGAGCAGACGAGTCCTTGAGTGGAGACCGCGAATCGGCAAACGCAGCGTAGGGCGCCCCCCTGCCAGGTGGACCGACGACCTAAAGAGCGTGGCCGGGGGGGACTGGATGCGGAAGGCAGAGGATCGAGCGTTGTGGCGCAACTTGGGAGAGGCCTATGTCCAGCAGTGGACTGCGATAGGCTGAGTTGATTGATTGATTGAGCCATTTTTAACAGAAGTCAGAAATTGATTATTTGAAATAGACTGAAGTCAGTTGGCGTTCTTCAATCATCAGACAATAAGACAGCTCCCAAAAACCCACGCACCCCTGATAGCTTCTTACGGCCAAAATTAATATCCAATCTATCCACGATTTGTCCTACTAGAGATAGGAATTTGACATATGTTCCATACAAAATATGTCAAATTTCTATCTCTAGTAGGGTAAATCGTGGATAGATTGGATATTAATTTTGGCCGTAAGTCTTTTAGAATTGTTTAAATATTTTTATTATTCCTTAACACCATAATTTCTCATCCAAACTAATACCTGGTTCCGTAATTTAACGGTTTCCACTAACAGCGACATATGCTTGGTAAACACACATATCTATATAGCATGGCTGGGTAAACGAGGGACATATTCAAGAATATGGTAGAATGTACGTACAAATATTGAATTTTTTAAAATAAAAAAACCACGATATTTCAGATTTACTGGTGAAAAAATGTACGCGCAAGCTCTGACTGTCTACGAGTCTGCTGGCTAGTACAGAAGGCGGAGAGGGTGGAAATGGCGACCGATGGACACTGCCGTGCTAGGTGCATCACCTCACTGCATGCAACTTTGATTTGTAGGCGCGGAATAGTGTCCACAGTTATTGATGAAATCGTTTGGAAAAGTATTTCAAAATTTAAGGTGCCATTTTGTATACCTACATATTTGGAACGAGAATCAAGTACTGACTATCCTCTTTTAATAAGTCCCTCGTTCAACCAGTCAACCTTTAATTTACATTACACCCATCTAATATTTATATTAGTTACATAATAATATTAATTAATAAGATGTACCTACTACATTCATAAAACGTGTATCTATTCCTACACAAACTCCTAACACCGCATATTGACATCTTGAAAAAGCTACCATCATTTCCATAACGTAACAGACTTGAAGTAAAAAACTTAGAGACTGAAAAAACATTTAGTATTTAATTTTCATTGTAACATTAACAGAGCTAAAACCTTGTAACAAATCAGACTCATCTAAACTAGGTTTTACACTAAAAATAGTCCACTCAACCGATAAAGCTGAGGATATACGACATACATCTTAATTTCACATAAAAACGAATTTACAACGTCCCTCAAACGTCGCGCGATTTATTTTTATATTCATGCGTTTGTATCGTTCTGTTACTAGCCTTATATTATGATAGTGATGCGATAAATCTGTCAAACTGTATGTCACTTTGACATTTCTTGTTTTAAGTGTTAGATATACGAATAATTATGTTAGGACGATATAAAAATTACTATTGTAATTTATTTTTATTGAATATTTTACGGAAAGGTTTTCCGTTTGAAGTCACTTTTATAAAATAACTAATGGACCAGACCTTTTTATAAAGAACAGCCTCATAAAACCTAAGACCTTAATCTTTATGCCTTAAATTAATTTCTGCGGAAAACTAAATAGATAAATATTAAGAACCTACTCTGTGAACCTACTGTTAGACAACCAGAGACATGACATTTACCGCCTTACATTACAACTCATATTGCCACAGATTAAAAACTTCAGACAGACAATGATGTTGATTCTGTTGTTTACTAACGGCCAAAATTAATATCCACGATTTGCCCTACTAGAGATAGAAGTTTGACAGTTCATAAAGTTTATGTCAAATTACTATCTCTAGTAGGCCAAATCGTGGATAGATAGGATATTAATTTTGGCCGTAAGTAACTAGAGATATTTAGCGTCACAATGTGTCTTTCTAACAAAAAACGTTAGAAAATTATGTAAGATATTTAATTTTAGTCCTGTCAAATTAGTCCACTTGCTTGATTTCAACGTCAATTTAGTCACAATCTCTACAAGTGATTAAATTCGCTGACTAATTTGACAGTTCTGTTCAGTTTATAACATAACATAACAACATAACATCACGCCTGTATTTCCCCGAAGGCAGGCAGAGGTGTATTAGTACACCCACATTTCGCCAGTTATGTTATAGTCCCATGTAATAGGGGGCGAGCCTATTGCCATTAACCGGGCACAAATCCATACTCCGGACAGTTCAGTTCAGTTCATAATAGCCTAAAATCGCGCAATTATGACCATTAAATATTTTTTTAAACTTCAATCTAGTTCGTTGGACTTCTGGACTACTGGAGTCATCTATTTTACATTTAGTCCCTGGGAAGTCAGCCTCGTTACTCGTTACCTTATTCACTAATCTTATCGTCAAGGCAAGAACTAATGATGTTGTTTACACTCAGGAATATAATTAACAGTACCCTCACTTATTACACACGCTAACACACCCCCACCTCACTCACACCTACACACCATTATACTAATCTTACTAACACTATATAGAAATAAAATGTACCAAATTTTGAATGGTGGAGACCTGGTGTCCTGAAATACAGGCCTCGAGCCTAGTTTAGGCACCAGTCTCCCACAATATATGACCTAAATATGTACTTATATAAGAAATGTTATTTTAAATGTAATATTGTGGCGAGAAAATAAATATTTATCTTATCTTATCTTATTCTGTTTATCTTATTATTTTACGCATGTGCAAATGCGGAGCGGAATCTAAAGATTTAAATAATTGAGGAAAGTAAACTGTACTGTTGTAGCTGATGATTATATTGTTTACAAACTAATCTAATTAGTCTCATTATGTCTCTTGCTAACTACAAACATTAAAATGGATAGAATATTTTAGCCCTGTCAACTCCGGTCACATTTATTCCAATTGCTTGTTTCTACGAGTTTTTTTTTTTTTTTTTTAATTCTTAAAATTTTATAGGGACTTTTCCGCGTAGCGTATGACAGTCCCATCGTACCCTAAACAAAAGTAACACGACATTACATATACTATATTATCTGGGCCATGAATTTGAACAGATCTTTTGCATTATCACAATTTGGGTTATTTAACACATGGTGAAATGTACCTACGTGAATTTAGTCGTCATATTTATAGGTCGCGACTATTTTCCCGTATACTATATAGAATATTTTCTGTCCTTTTTACGGTTCCGTACCCAAAGGTTGCTAACGGGACCATATTACTCTCGCTACGCTGTCCGTTCGTCTGTCTGTCTGTCACAGGGCTATATCTTTGTAACGGCAATAGATAATCAGTTGAAATTTTCACAGAATATGTGTTACTATGAGGGGGTATCACTACAAATACTAAAAACAAAAAAATGTCTAAAACCAAAGGTGGTCCCCATACAAGAAACCTCAAAAACCATGCATTTTTTTCATCGTTTTTGTTCCTGCTCAATCTTCAAAACGGTAATACATACCAACGTCAAACTTGGTCTCATTATAGTGCATACGATGTAGTTTAGCAACAAATGCTAAGAATAGGGCAAAATAGACATATGTGGTGGTACCTACGTAAGAAAGAGATGCAAAAATTCATTCATGAAATGCGTTCGTGTCTTTTGATGAACTCACTAATTAAATCAGTTTCTATGGGGTATCAGGTCGATGGGTGGTACGGAACTCTTACTGCGTGTGTCCGACTCACACTTTGCCGGTTTTTCAATTAAATATTAGTTAGAAAGAGATATAGTGTGAATAAAATTAGTAGAGAGAGCCCAACGATGTGTTAACATCTAATTAAAAAGAGAATAAGCACCATTTTCGTACCGTTCTTGCCAAAGTGAATAAGAAAAAATTAAGAATAACCTAAATAAAATGTGTATTTCAAAAACATCAACTAATAAATCAAAGGAAAACAACCAAAATAACTTTAGTTCTGTAGCAAACGGTTAATTTTGAGCAACCGCCGCTTATTAGACACGAACCATTGAAAACCACCGACCCGTTACCACAGAATATAAAATAAAAAGAATGAAAGTCTTTGGTGTTTATAAATAAAAGAGTTATTTTGACTGGAATGACATATTGTTTTATTAATTTTGTTACGTTTATTTTTAGTTCTTTTTATTACGGCACTCCAAGGCTAATAAATAAATATTTTTGGGCCATTTTTACACATCACCATCTAGTCCCAAACTAAGCAGAGCTTGTGGTATGGGTAATAAACAATGGATATAATACTTGTATACTTTTTTTTGTAAATACATACTTATAATACATAAGAAACAACCAGACCAACACAAACACTCATGTTCATCACACAAATATTTGTGTCCTGTGGGAATCGAATCGAAATTATAATATTATTAAATTAATTGGGCATTTAAAAAGTTTTAAGTTTTTTTGTTTTTAGTCCGACACTCGAACCACTAGACCACAGAGGTCGTCAAAAAATCTTTCGTTCTAACAGTAAAATAATTAAAATCAAACTTTGACCTGTTTTGAACAGTGGGTGATAAGGGTTGTGGGTTCGATTCCCACACAGAACAAATATTTAGATGGTTTGGGAATTCGCGCAACGTAATCACAGGCATAATAAAAAATATACACGAAGTGCTGCGAACAATCATAGAGAAGCCAAAAAAAACCGTGCTCCTTCGTGTACAACCAGCGCTCACGCACACACTATGCACCTGAAGGATATTGCTTTCGCGATGCTTACTGGACGATGCCGACATTTAGGGGTGAGCACGGTTTGAGGTACATGTGTGTGCGTGAACGCTGGTTGTACACGAAGGAGCACGGTTTTCTGTTGGCTGCACTATGATTGTTCGCAGCACTTACATTTTTACTGTGTGAACGTAATTTAATAAATAAAAGAAAATAATAACTTCTTAGGTTTTCGCGATCACTACACATTATAATAAAACAAAGTTTAACCGGATTATTTATTATTTATTTATTTGTTCAGTGGTATACATAACAAAAACATTCTAAAGATGTAAACATAAACTCATTAGAGTTTTACCGTACATCAGTATCATCGACTATACAAACAGGTAAACAAAAATATAGTTAATAAGGTAGGATATTAAATAAGTACAATGAGGGTAGATACCAGATAATATTTATCTACATTATGAAGGAGTGAACACCGGTGACTGCGCGAGCCGTCTTTACAAAATGGTGGAGGGTAGTGTTTGTGTTGATTAAATCGCGTATATTATTTAAATTGGTTTCCCTGACGTTTCGAAAGCTTTGCAGCATTTCGTGGTCGCAGGTAGACTAAGATGACAAGCGTCTTTACAAATATTTCTAAAAAAATATTTTAATCTACCGTACAATATTATTAATTAAAATCGTTTCGATGCACGCAGTAATCACTCACAATATCATTATCTTTTACAGTGTTGCATGCTGTTTGGGACTTGAATTTTTTTTTTTTTTTTTTTTTGAAATATTTATAAAGACGCTTGTCATCTTAGTCTACCTGCGACCACGAAATGCTGCAAAGCTTTCGAAACGTCAGGGAAACCAATTTAAATAATATACGCGATTTAATCCGGTTAAACTTTGTTTTATTAAAAGAAAATAAGACAATAATAAAGCTATTGATTTTATACGTGTTACTGAAATAACTGATAATCTGTTAAGGGGTCATTTTACTCATCAGTATGAATAACTTTTACTATGGGACCAACCCTGGAGTCTGGAAAAAAATCTGCTGTTCCCTATAGTTGTGTTTACGTAAATCGATAAAATCGAACAGCTGATTTATTTTTAACTATTTCAGGGTTGGTCCCATAGTAAAAGTCGTTCATACTGATGAGTATATTTTAAGGACCTCAACTAATAAATAATGTTAAACCATAAATTAGTTCAATAAAATTTACGTAAAATAAAAATAAATGTGTTATTAAAGAATTTCAATACACCATTAGATTTCGATACTTACTGAATAAAAATAACAAAAAAAATAATGAACGAATTAATTCCAGAATTAATGGACGTAGATGAAGCGAAAGAGGTGTGTCAGGATCGTAGCAGGTGAAAATCCATAGTCTCTGCCTACCCCAATGGGAAACAGGCGTGATAATATGTGTGTGTGTATGTATGTAAAAATAACAAAAACTATTTTCTTTTCTACAGGTAAATGCTGCCTTTGAAGAGTTGCGGATCAGAGCCCGGGCTGGCAGCGGGAGACTACCCAAGCTAGAGATATTGCGAGCTGCCATACAACACATAGAAAGATTGCAAGCTGCGTTGAGAGCTGCTGCTGTGGTAAGCAAAGAAAGCTACGGACACAAATATTGTACAAACACCCAGTTGGCCAATTCACGTAGAAAGAAAGAAAAACTAAACTAAAGAAGTGCAGTGACGTCTGTGGTCTAGTGGTTCGAGTGTCGGACTGCTGATCACGAGGTCGTGGGTTCGATTCCCACAGGACACGAATGTTTGTGTGATGAACATAAGTGTTTTTTTGTTGGTCTGGGTGTTTCTTATGTATTATAAGTATGTATTTACAAAAGAAAGTATATAAGTATTATATATCCATTGTCTAGTACCCATAGCACAAGCTCTGCTTAGTTTGGGACTAGGTGGTGCTGTGTAAAAATGTGCCAAAAATATTTATTTATTTATTTGATAAAAACAACGCTTTTCGTATTTTCTTATCTTTGGTAATCGCTGTCATATACGAACTGCAGCATCACTGCAACTTGATTGGTGCATCATGAAATTACTTGAATTAGGGCCCAGTTCTGGAAACAAGTATAATTATGAAGTTTGAAGGCGTAATTATGTATTAGGCGTTTTTATTGGCTACAATTATGTAGGAGTTATTTTAATAACTCATACACTCCAATGTTTTTAGTTTGTACAACGTGTAATTGAATTAACTAAAAACCTCAAACCAAAAGTATAGTCAACCAAACGGAATCATGACCCACCATAAGCTTAATTTTCTACAAACATTCTAATACAATTAGGTCGAGTTTCGCTCAAAGATATTTCCCTGGCAACAAACTTGTTATCAATTTTATTGTGCAGTGGCAGTTAGTTTCTTCTAATTTGATTGATATTCTTCTGGAATTAAAAGAGTTCGTATAGGTTTTTGAATAAAATAAAAAAAATTACTTCATTTTTATAGGTAAACTATGCGGAACGACAGTTAATTCGAAATTCAAAACATAATTCTAGCTTTATCAAAAACGTAACTTTTTATCCAATTATTAATCTATTACATTTAATAACAAAGCTCAAAATTGCATAGACTTCTGACCCGTATTAACGCAGTTTCCTTAATATTCAGAATGTCCTAAGTGCAGCACGATGCTAATAAGAAGAACATTTTTCTGTTTTGACTATATCATACGAATTCTTGGCTGAGTGGGTCATGATTCCGATTTGTTGACTGTACCTATATCAGTAGCAGCGCGGGTTGAAGGCAGGCCCTCGCAATATGTAATACAAGGAACGATACGAAACACTAGCGCGGGCCCGCTGGCGAACTGCTCTGTTCTTGCCCTGCTTTATAGTTTGTATTTCATTTTAATTCCCTATACATACACAAACACTTTTTTGCCAACTGTACTGATTGACTACATAAAGTTGATTTCGAGTGATTAGACCGCATCAATTTTTACAAAAATAAAAAGGCGTCATTCCACCTCACCATATGTTTTGGTTCAGTTGAACAGACCCCTAACAACCCTTACAAACAGACCCTTAAAAATTCCAGAGGTGGCTATACCCTTTCGGGTAAGTTTTTTTCTGGTCATTCGCCACCTAAGTCTGCTTTAGACCCGTGCGTCGGCGACAAACCGGGCAGCACGGTACGTGAGATGCGCAGGGCATTTGCGGCGGGATTGCGTTGTATCATTATGGCCGCCATATACTATCTCGTCACACCAGGCCGTCAGTGTGACGTCCAAGCGGTTACGAGGCAGCTGTACTGTTTTACAACCGACACAGCACGTCACACTGAAAGCAGTTCTATCTGCGGGTCATCCGTCAAAACTCTTAAAAACTGCCTGCCTTTAGTGTGACGTGGGCCGCGCTGATCCTTACATTTTGTCGAATTATATGAACACAAATGTAAGGATCACCAGAGGATGGGCAGCAGCGTTCTCTGAGTATTTAAACAACCAACTGCGATCGCCAACCCGCCTGCCAAGCGTGACGATATGATACCCCCCCCCCCCTTTGGCGGAGGCCATTGTCCAGCAGTGGACGCGTCTTTCGGCTGAAATGATGATGATGAAATGTAAGGATCAGTGTTTTTTTTTCGCGATTTCATGGTTGGTCCCACAGTAAAAGTTGTTCAAACTGATGAGTACAATGACCCCTTAAGAGGTTTTCAGTTATTTCAATAACACATTGTATCATAATTTCAGCCGAAAGACGTCCACTGCTGGAAATAGGCCTCCCCTAAGCATCGCCACAACGACCGGTCCTGCGCCTTCCGCATCTAGCGGATTCCCGCGACCTTCACCAGGTCGTCGGTCCACCTTGTGGGGGCCTACCCACGCTGCGCCTTCCAGTACGCGGTCGCCACTCCAGAACTTTACTGCCTCATCGGCCATCCGTTCTGCGAGCAATGTGCCCCGCCCACTGCTACTTAAGTTTGGCAATTGTATACGCGTTGGCAAAGTAGGGCCATATGAGGAAAGTTAGAGAATTTTACGAATTACGGTACTTGAATAAAATTTACATGACATCAACAAACATATTTTCGCAAGCAACATCAAAATAGTGTAGCAATTAAAATGATTGCTCATCTATTCCGTGCGATTCTGTGTAATTCTATTCTAAGGGGCGGTGCACGTGTAGCGATAAATAATCCGCGGACGGGTATAAATGACTATTTAACATCGCGTCGCGACTACCGACACGCGATACAGAGTGATACTCGTAAAATAGTTGTGTGTGTGTGTGTGTGTGGATTTGGATTTAGAACTAAGAAGCAGTAGGGATGGATTTTGTAGAGCAGAAAATTTAGATTTGGGCAATTAAAATTAATGAATTCTTCTTTTCCCGAGCCCTTTGCAAACTATATTGGCATCCAGTTTTTTTATATATTATAGGATGGCGAAACGAGCTAAAGGCCCACCTGATGTTAAGCGGTTACCTTTGCCCTTAACAACTGCAATAGCACCTAGGCTGTTGCCTAAATAATACCGCAAGTCCGCTCGCCAAACAGACATGAAGATGGATCATCAACATCATCATCATCATCTCAGCCAAAAAACGTCCACTACTGGACAAAGGCCTCCCCCCAAGGGGAGGGGGTATGCCATAATCGCCACGCTTGGCAGGCGGGTTGGCGATCGCAGTTGGTTGTTTAAATACTCGGAGAACGCTGCTGCCCATCCTCTGGTGAATCCCTTAGTCGCCTTTTACGACACCCATGAGAAGAAAGAGGGTGGTGCAATTCTTTACGTGCGGCACCACACGGACGACGAAGATGAAGATGGATGGATGGATTTTTTTGTCTGTAGTACTAAACATATTTTTCAACACACTTGATCGTAAAGTGGCTCTTATTGCATCGCTTTTAGGTTCATAATGTGGCTTATAACGCACGCGTGCTTTTTTCATTATATTATTGCACTAGTGCTTTTTACTTTACAGTTTATTTTTAAATCGCAGCAAAGAGTTTTTATGCCTGAACATTTTTGGGAATAAATCAACTGTATTAATAATAATATGCTATATAAACATTTCATTTCATCAAATTATTAATTTTTGTCAACAAATTAATATTAATTTGTGTTATAAATAAAAAAATCAATTTATAATATTTTTATATTAGGCTGTATGGTGGTTTCCTTCGACCACCTGCGTGCGCATAGCTGTATGTCACCGCGCGGTCCGCGCGCCATTTTTATCATTTTTCACAAATTCAATATTTGTCTAAAATGTGTAATTTATGTTTTTTTCCTCGCAAGTGTGTTGAAAAACGTCGTATGACACGCGTGAGCATTGACTATTATACTTTCGGCTCCATTACGCCCTCGCCTTCGGCTCGGGCTGCAATCCAAGCCTCGAGTATAATAGTCAACTTAGCTCACTTGTATCATAATGTACTATTACTACATTACTGGTGCATCTACCTTATTCTTTGTCTCTGCATCACCCTAAGGTTGTCTGGTAGAGAACGCCTATGGCGTTAAGACCTCCTTTGTACCCAGTTGTGCTGGTTGTGCATAAATAATTAAATAAATAAATAAATAAAATTTCTAAGCCAAATAAAATTAAAAGCAGGTGCCTCCGTATCTAAGCGAATCAAAGCCACATTTTGACTAATCCGCCGACGCGCGACTTGTACTGAAATAGCCGAGCACAGACTAGTGTTTGTGAATATCGATATAATATCGATAATTGCTACTAAATTATTGTCGTTTGGCAGTAAAAATCGATCGGTAAATCGGTACTATCGATATCGATAACATTTAGGTATGTATTTTTAAGTGGCTGGTATTGACTGAATAAAAGGCTGATTAAAGAAAAAAATTAGTTAAAGAATACTACCTTTCCAAATAGATTGTAATTTATTAAGACATTGCCTATTTATCCAATCTCTATTCTAAATTGTAAGATTATTTATATATATATTTATGATACCCGTGTACCTAATATATTTTGTGCTATTTATTTATTATAGTTTAGTCATATTTCTATGAGTTTAGTAGTACGCCACGGACTGCCCCCATTATCTAGATCTTACGTCTTCTTTGTCCATCCAAAGGTTGTATGGAAGATATCGCTTTTAGCGATAAGACCGCCCTGTACCCATAATTTATACGTTGTTCCTGTTTACTACTATTTTCATGGTGGTGGTGGGGTGCATTAAAAGAGCCTCCACGAGTGACGATATTTAATTGATCGTCCGGCGCACCCTGGGCAGTCCGCCCCGCTACCAACTTGCTGACTGGCTAATCTTTTCCCCACGACATGAGCTATTATCATTATGTAGCTCGTGTCGACACGAAGAAGAAGAAGAAGATGGTGTACAATAAAGTATATTCTATCTATCTATCTGATTATCAAGCTCAATGCAGTGTCACCATAGAAATCTAAATAATAAGGTAATAGAAATGTTATCTAATGTTTACTACGGAAACGCATGTCGCTGGTTTTCCGCTACCAACAAGCGTGAACTTGTGCTTCTAACTGTCTAAATGTAGTGCTATTTAGATTCGTCTCTGAATGTAAGCCTAGGCGTCTATTGGGCTGTATAGTCGACGTTTTATACCAGCGACGGAACTATCGATAATCGATTAATCGTAATAAGATATTGAGAACACTATTGCCGACTAAATGCTTACATATTCGTGGCTTCACCCGGAGGGTATGCAGAGAATAGACGCGAATGTGTGGTCCTGGGCTAATAATAGCGGTTAGCCCTCTTTGTCACTGGCAGATTATTTAATAACCTATTGTTTTAAGTGCATCTGTGTGGCATTGTGAGATGAAACGGACCGGAAAATCTCGAACTAAGTTCTATTAAGGTGAATGCTACAGGGTACCCCGCGAAATTCAACATTTTTAGCGTTTTTTGCTAATTGTAGCTAGCTCGATAATATTAATTTACGATAAAATTATTGATTTTCGAGCTTGTACAGCTTATAGAGCTAGGTTAATATTTTTTATGAGTATTATTCCTTAGATATATTGTTACTATTTCCGCCAATCATATTTTGACCGATATACAACGCGTAATAAAGCTACAATTTGCAAAAAACGCCAAAAAATTTGAATTTCGCGCGCTACCTGTTAGCATTCACCTTAATGTGTTTTGTACAGTAACAAATCGTCCATTCCGGAATTCTGGATCCGGATGCTACTTTACATCGGTTTCAAGTCAAGCAGAATTCTATAACCAAGATATTTATTTGCTTATTAACATTTCTACTTCTACTACAACCTTCTTCATAGTTTTAGGTACCTATTAAAGTTAATTATAAAGGACATTGCTAAAGATCCTTAGTGACTCCGCCCTTTGGCGTTACAAATTAATGTTGATGCTCACCATATACAACTCAATGAAGCCAATGTATTGCAATACATTCATAAACACGGACAGAACTAAATATAATTTTAGATTTTTTAAATATTTACTTTTTTGACACATATAATCACAGATATCTGTGCTATTTTGATGTCATGTTTTGCTTTTTTTGTTATGTTAAACAACCTACATTGTCGTCAAGTTGTCAGTCAATTCCAGTTGTCAGAATTTCTTGTGTGAAAAGGAGTATATAATATTGAATCATAGACTATAGAGTACCGAAATAAAAATATGGATGATACACAGATATCATGGATGATACAATTTTATCCGGTTACGTCATTAATGTATTGATACTCCTTAAAATATGAAAAATGGTTCTTTTTCTGTCCGCATTAAATACAATATATATTATGAAACGAAAAAATTCGCATGTAATTTTCGTATATTGTTCATCTTTGTAACAGTTTAAGGCTATTTTTATCAATGTCCTTTTACGGTGGGAGCACAGACCAGTAAGCCTTTAGACACCGATCACCAATTAGCCGGATACCCTCGATCACAAAGCATATGCAGTAGCACTTCATATCATACCTACGCCCCGCCGCTAATCGTCACTGCGTCAGAGAGCAGCGCCAATTATACCACCGAAATTTTGAGCCGACCAATCATAACGCGCCATCCGCCCCATCCATTTAGTTTTTTTACGATTGTGTTCTCATGCAAAACACACGCTCGACAAAATGTATGGAACAGCAGATTTTTCTGCGTCATCGTGGTAGAACCGCGTACCCTACCTACCTAACTTGTGCCATTGACTGGAGTGGGTTTCGCTCTGTCACTTCAGCGGAAAGACGTCCACTGCCGGACATAGGCCTACCCCAAAGGGGGAGATATGCCATTATCGCCACGCTTGCCAGACGGGTTGGCGATCGGATATATATATATCGGAGTTGGTTGGTTAAATACTCAGAGAACGCTGCTGCCCATCCTCTGGTGAATCCCTTAGTCGCCTTTTACGACACCCATAAGAAGAGATAGTGATAGATTCGTGTTGCTTACAAATAATATTCTTTCTTCTCTAGTTGGAGTCGGAAAGCTGTAAGACCTACATGGAGTCACCTGTGACGTCACAGCGGCCATACGACACAAGAGAAACCAAGACAGAGAGGGAGAAACCGTTCCTAAGTAGTAAATATACTTTTATCATTACACGAAATTCAGCGACATACTATTGCCTGAATAAAGTGGGTGATCGTCCGCAAGGGTCGAGAAATTCCTAGCATAGGCAATTGAAGCTAGAAAATGACTATACTTGAAGGTATATAACATAACAACATAACATAAAATCACGCCTGTATTTCCCCGGAGGGATAGGCAGAGGTGTATAGTACACCCACATTTCGCCGGTTATGTTAGAAGTCCTATGTAATAGGAAGAAGGTATATTTTTTTTTAAATAGGTACCTACCTACCAAGTTTTTAAAACTGCCATCCAGTTCTAGGCTATGTTTAAACAAGTATCTAGCTCATAAGGATGATCAGAACCTATGTTAAAATCTGCAAAAAAAAAAAAGATTGCAAAATTTGTACCGAACACACAGATAGGCATAGGTAAGAAAACGTGGTCATCATTTCAGCCGAAAAACGTCCACTGCTGGACATAGGCCTCCCCCAAGCATCGCCACAACGACCGGTCCTGCGCCTTCCGCATCCAGCGGATTCCCGCGACCTTCACCAGGTCGTCGGTCCACCTTGTGGGGGGCCTACCCACGCTGCGCCTTCGAGTACGCGGTCGCCACTCCAGAACTTTACTGCCCCATCGGCCATCCGTTCTGCGAGCAATGTGCCCCGCCCACTGCCACTTAAGTTTGGCAATTCTTCGGGCTATCCCCCAGTTTCTGGAAGGCAGTTCAATTTGATCTGTTGGCAAATCTAATGTCAGCTTCTGTGATTGGCCGGCAAAAATATTAACATCATCCAATCACATCGCTTGACCTGAGATTTGACAGCTGATTAGTAAATTTTTGCGTTGATCATCATCATCATCATTTCAGCCGAAAGACGTCCACTGCTGGACATAGGCCTCCCCCAAGCATCGCCACAACGACCGGTCCTGTGCCTTCCGCATCCAGCGGATTCCCGCGACCTTCACCAGGTCGTCGGTCCACCTTGTGGGGGGCCTACCCACGCTGCGCCTTCCAGTACGCGGTCGCCACTCCAGAACTTTACTGCCCCATCGGCCATCCGTTCTGCGAGCAATGTGCCCCGCCCACTGCCACTTAAGTTTGGCAATTCTTCGGGCTATGTCGGTTACTTTCGTTCTCCTGCGAATCTCCTCATTTCTGATTCGATCACGCAGGGACACTCCGAGCATAGCCCTCTCCATTGCCCTTTGAGTGACTTTGAGCCTTCTTATCAGGCCCATTGTGAGCGACCACGTTTCAGTACCGTAAGTAATTACTGGCAACACACACTGGTCAAAGACTTTCGTCTTGAGACACTGCGGTATTTTGGACGAGAAGATATTGCGTAGCTTCCCGAACGCTGCCCAACCGAGTCGGATTCGACGATTGACCTCTTTCTCGAAGTTGGACTTACCTAGCTGGACAGTTTGTCCTAGGTATACATAATCGTCAACAACTTCGAGTGTAGATTCTCCGATGCTTACGGGAATGGGTGCTATATGGGAATTCGACATAACCTTTGTCTTGTCCATATTCATTTTAAGACCCACTCTATCGGAAGCTCTACTGAGGTCATCGAGCATTGTACCGAGGTCCTCCATGGTCTCAGCCATGACTACTATGTCGTCGGCAAACCGAAGGTGAGTGATGTACTCGCCGTTTATGTTAATGCCTAGCTCATTCCAGTCCAGAACCTTGAAGACATCCTCCAATGCAGCAGTGAACAGTTTCGGAGAGATCACATCTCCCTGTCTCACACCTCGCTGCAGAAGGATAGGTTTCGAGGCTTGGTCCTGTAATCGGACTGACATAGTGGCGTTTTCATACAAAGACTTTAACACTTCGATGTACCGATAGTCAATCTGCGTTGCGTTGATCAGCCTTTCGGCAACTGGGGCTATGTCGGTTACTTTCGTTCTCCTGCGAATCTCCTCATTTCTGATTCAATCACGCAGGAACATTCCGAGCATAGCCCTCTCCATTGAGAAAACAATGATCAATGGAGAAAACGTGGAAAATTTAAATAATTGGCCACCCACCCTTTACAGCCGCGATTTCCTCTATGAAGTTCTCCAGCAGTTTGATTTAAATAAAAATGTTGTTACAGGTGACACCACATCTTGTGGAGTCAACAGCCTCGCTCGACTGCGATGTATCGTGCAAGCGCTCTCCAGTAATAACAAGGATACGCCATGACACTATAGATTACTTTTGTATTTTTATTGAAAACACTAAAAACTCGCTATTGTATTCAGCTTCCAAACCTGAAACTACCAACTTCAAAATATCCAATAATAAGTCGTAGTTATTTGGGGCGAGTAACTCAACCTAAATTGAACATTAAACAGATTTAAAATGAAAATAAAAGCTTGTAAAATAACTACTAAATACCTACTGCAATATTTATTGAAGCTATGTGATTATTGTTTTATAAGATATAAATTATTGGAACTGCTCAATATTTGAGATTAAATGACATTTTACACATATTGAAGAATTTTTGTTATTATTAATATAAAAAAGGAAACAAGTTAAATCATTGCCTTATATCTTGAAGATTTATACCTAGTTACATATTTTTTAATAAATGTACCGTGTTGCTATAATTAGATTAATTAGCCTAATAATGTTGATTATTACAAAATTATGGTATTACCTGAGGTTATCACAAAAAAATATAAAAATGTAAAAGTCAGAGGTAAAAAAGTTAATTTCTAATTAACTGTAGGTAGGTTTTTTTTTTTTATAGTATAGGATGGCAAAACGAGCTAAAGGCCCACCATATGTTAAGCGGTTACCTTTGCCCATAACAACTTCAATACCACCTAGGCTGTTGCCTAAATGGTACCGCAAGTCGGTTCGCCAAACTGAGACATGAAGATGGAAAGTCTCATGTGATTGTAATTTCACCGGCAGGTAGGTATTTGGTTGTGGCCAGTGGCGGCGTGCGCTGCACTACCAGTTCATAATCATATCATACCTTTAAAAAGACAACTTTTCTTAATTTAAAAGTGAATTAAACAATAAAAATCAATGGTTGTGTAGAGATGTATGGAAGAAAAAAACATGCTGCGCCGACCCCAAATAAATTGGGATAAGGGCAGGAGAATGATGATGGTTGTGTAGATTTCTTTTGTTTTATTTGTACATTTTTGGTGGAGAGTCGATTTGAATGGAAACTGGTATTAAAGATATTTATTGTATTTTAAATCATATTTAGTATTTTGTATTGTAAATAAAACAATACAGACAGTGCACAACCGGTTCTCTGAGCCAGCAGCCGCCACTGGTTGAGGCACAAACTAGACTGCACCGTGGCATTCTATTTTCTCTGATGCCTGTATCGTCTTCCAAAAAATAGGACACCATTCCTTTTATGCATCTTTATACTTTCACTTCATTCCACGTTTAGGAGTAAAAATAAAGCTACGATAGGTAGGTACCTAGATAACCTTAATTTTATTTCGGTAGTCGAGAACGTCACTAATGGCTGTGGCGAAGCGTGCGCTTGCGTCGCTGGGCGTGGCTTGGCACGGACAACGCCCCGCCCATCGCCACATTGTTAATAGAGTTATGGTTACTGCGTAGATAATAAACAGAATGTATGGTTTGTTTATAAAATAAAAAATACTGTTATAAATATTATAATGTGGTATTTTTATGATACGAGTGAGTTATTAACAATTTTAATAATGATTAATTGATAAGGAAAGTTGTTATCTCTTTTCGTGCAGAAAGAAGCCATTCAAATGCTGCCTACTTACCTATATCGACTTTACAGAAGCATTTCTCTTCATTTTACCAAAAAAAAACATTTTTTTTTTCTTTTATTTGACCATCAGAATGTGGTAACACTTGAATAACGAAAATCATCTACCTAATGCCAGGGTTAAAAAAAAGGTGTACGGAATCCCGCTAAGAAAAGGTTGAAGCACTTATTTTTTTCCTAAACCACAGACCACTAAGCCTCTAGACGCCTATTAGCCAGATACCCTCGGTCACAAAGCATATGCAGTAGCACTGCATATCTTACGCCCAGCCACCATAGGGACGTCGCTCCGTCAGCGAGCGACACCAATCATTTCACCGAAGTTTGAGCCGACCAATCATAACGCGCCGTCCCCGGTCCCCGCCAACATTTTACGACTGTGTTCTCATGTAAAACTTTGTTTAAGTGGCGTCTTGAGGCTTACTGGTCTGTGTCCTAAACACACTATAAGTTCGACAATGAGACGTTATTTTGTTATTTTCTTTGTGACACTACAACAACCTCCGTCACACGAGATTCGTTATGTAATCCCGGCTGTTTGTCTTACTATGGGTGTGAATGTGCGAGCCGTCTTACTACGGGTGCTTCACTTATTGTTTAGCGAGATTCCGTCCGCCTTTTTTATTCGTTTTTGCTTCAGGGTAACAAAACGAATATTTGAAACATGTTTTCGTCTTGATTTGAGATGCTTAAAAGGAGGAGAGAGAGAAAACTTTTATTTCTTTGTTTTCCTTTCCATACTGGGTGTCAGGGAAACGCTTCCGAAAACGAAGATAGGTGATAGTGCTGGTGATTACTGAAAAAAATTGCGATCCTTTTTTTTTTGTTTTTAATTTTTCATTATGTATGAGTTTTATTTAACTGCCCAAAGCTGGTTATGTATGAAAAATGCAAAAAAAATATATATAAGAAAAAAACTAAAATAAAAAAATTAATTAACAAAAACAAAAAACACTATCATACTATTAATGTTTTTTTTGAAAAGTCAAATTCATTTTTAACGTTGAATATTTTGTTGTTTTTTAGCATTTCTCATTCCTAATTACATTTAAACATATAAGTTGTATATATTTTCGTAAACCATTTATAAAACCATTTATTTTGATACCCCACTCGATAGGTTTTGAGCAAAAAAAATTTTTTGAAGTCACATAAAATGGCTCCAAAAAGCGGCCATTTTGATTTTTATAATTTTGATATACCCAGTGTCACTCTCACAATTAAGACGAATCCAACGACACCTCTCAAGCTAAGATCCATCAAGCCGTTTAGGCTACAGAGCGTGCCAAAGAAATATACATACATACATACACTCGAAAAACATAACCCTCCTTCTGGCGCAGTCGGGTAAAAATCTAAAAAAATAAACGCGTTTTTTTTTTCGTGGTTCGTATCAGTAATCACCCAGCACCTATCTTCGTTTTCGGAAGCGTTCCCCTAACATCCAGTATAAATCATGTATGGAAATAAAACCATTGTTTAAATCGGTTTATTTGTAACTAACTAGTCAAATATTTGTATGCTTTTATAGCCAAACATGGATGAACTTCACATATTGTAACAACCCTTTTACCTGTGTTTACAAATAAATAAATTATATTCTATTCTATTCTTAAATATTTGTGATGACACTCTGAAGGATGTTTATAGAATACATTTTTCAATTTCGCTTAAAATCTCTTGAAATATTTAAAACGGTCATCATCAACTCAGCTTATCGTAGTCCACTGCTGGACATAGGTCTCTCCTAAGTTGCACCATTTCACTCTGTCCTCAGCCTTCCGCATCCAGTCCCCCCCAGCTACCTTCTTCAGGTCGTCGGTCCTCCTGGCGGAGGGCGCACCACGTTGCGTTCGCCGATTCGCGGTCTCCACTCAAGGACTCGTCTGCTTCAGCGGCCATCGGTCCTTCAACAGACATGGCCAGCCCACTGAAACTGCAGCTTACTGATCCTACAAGCTATGTCGGTCACTCCGGTTCTTCTCCGGATAATCTCGTCTCGTTTAAAACAGTGTTAAACTAAAATTAGAGCGAGAAGGCTGTGAGCGGGAAGCCTGTTCACTTCACTGCAACAGCATTTTTTTTTTACTTAAGCCTACGTTATTTCAAGGGGTTCCCTCAAGTGGCCAGGCCTTCGAACTATTCTCAAACATACATTTACACCATGGCTTCGTGGGTAGGTATCATCATCATCATCATTTCAGCCGAAAGACGTCCACTGCTAGAAATAGGCCACCCCCAAGCATCGCCACAACGACCGGTCCTGCGCTTTCCGCATCCAGCGGATTCCCACGACCTTTCACCAGGTCGTCGGTCCACCTTGTGTGGTCGGTCCGACATACTTGGGTAGGTATATTAGTAGAGTCAACGTGTTATTTAAATAACTGTAAACCTCTTAAGACGCTGACAACAGCCAAATACCCTAAATAGGCTTCTTTTAAAAACATTTTTAGCTGTATCTATTCAGTTTGTGGCAGTGAAAAAAATATATGTTAATCTTGATCGTATTTTCTGAAACTTTATTGTGCCCAAAACACGTTTTTAGGGTTCTGTAGTCCTACAAGGAATCCTTATAGTTTCGTCATGTCCGTCCGTCTGTCCTAATCCTTTACAGCTTAATAACTTCTACAGTTATAAACATAAGTAAATGAAATTTTGTAAGGAAATGGTTTAGATATAGATCTCAATTTTAAAAGAATAAAAAAGTCGTGATTACTTATTTTAGGGGTGGCGCCCATACATGTGAAATGGGGATGAAAATATTTTTTTCACTGCACCCTCTCGTGTGGGGTATCATTGAATAGGTCTACTAAAATGAAGGTAATGTTTCATACATAACTTTTTTATCAGTTATACCATCTGCGAAATACAGTTCGCCAAAGTGGCTTGCAATGTGTCCCCCCCCCCTGCCATTTCTAAGCTATGCAACGTAGAAACTTATAATCTTTCACATTGATAGACCTTTATAAAAACTCTCTTTTAAAATTATTTCGAGCACAATGTGATTATAATTTTTTTTAGTTATAGTGAGAAAACTGCAAAATACTTAAGACGTCCTAGTTCATAGGTCAATGACTTTAGAGAAAAATTATCAAAGCTAATAATGCTCCTTTAGTTACTACCTATTCAAAAAAATCACAAAAAGTAACTTGGTGTTATATGACACACTTCTTCAATTAACTTCTTAAATTCAGCGCTAGGTGGCGCTGTTTGTAAAAACCAAAATAGTAATGATTAATATTCGATTTGATTCGTTTGTAATTAGGAACCCTATAATACTGAGCATGACCCGACATGCTCTTGGCCGGTTTTTTTGAAGTTTTCTCGATAGAAAAGAATTGTAAACTAACCTCTTAAACATGCTTCTCTATTATTTACTAAATATTATAAATAAAATTAAGAAAACATTTGAGAAAGACAATAATCTAAACATTTGTTGTTTCTGTTTTTCAAATAAGCTTTTAGTTTTTTATTAAAAAAATATATTGTTAATTTTCATTCAAGTTGAGCGGCGTATCCGACGTCCCTCGGCTCGTTGCCTCTCTTTCAGTTCTGTACGAAACGACAGTGACCGCAGAGGTCTGATTTTTTAGGTGTTGTCAGCCTCTTAAGGGGTCATTCTACTCATCAGTATGAACAACTTTTACTATGAGACCAAGCCTGAAATCGCGAAAAAAAACAGCTGTTCCCTACATTTGTGTTCACATAAATCGACATTTGGGATCAGCTGATTTTTTATCGATATCAACATCCTAACTGATTTTCAAGGTCAACTATCGATAGTTCGGCATCACTAGGTGCTACATCCATTTATTTTGAACACATCGCAATTAGGGATGTGGAAAATCAAACGATTATTTAATAGACTTTTTGGGTCAATTTTATAGAAAAATCGATTATATAGAAGTTTTTAAACTTTCGCGAACGAGCAGTCTGCTCGTGACCACGGCCAATGCAACTTGACCGAAACGTCGAGGTTAGTCAAAATGTGTGTGCGTCATCCCAGCGAAAAAGTGTCGAATTTCTCAATTCGAGATAAGTAAATCGTTAGTGTGTGACGTCGTGTAAATGTGTATGAACATTTCAGATTTGTGTGTTCAACCCTTTTTGGGATATTCGTCAAAAACGTTTTTCGCTGGAACGACGTCTTCCCAGCGAAACTTTTTTTTTCCAATGGACGTAAGTAAAATAAAGTAGTTACATGGATTAGAGTATAACGAAAGGTAAATGTGTATGCATATATGAGATTTGTGTGTCTTAAGACTCCGAAGATATTCAAGTTTCCGCTGCGGTGACGTTTGGCTGTTTGCTAGATATCTTAAACGGTTAGGCGAATAGTTGTGGCTTTTTTTACACATGTAGCGAATCTTTTGTGTGTAATGTTTGTGAAAACAGGCTTCGAAAAAAAATTACCGTTAGGAAGCTATATATTTTAAAATGAAATCAGGTTACTAGGTCCTAGTACTTCGAATATGAGCTCCGAAGCCTAAATTTCAAAGTAGATTTGTACCTTATAAATGCCCACAGCGTCATGTTAAGTCTCATTGATGTACTGTGAGTAAATCATGAACTATGAACAAAATTACTAGGTCTGGGCCACGATGTTGTTCGACATGCGATTTGACGAGTTTACTATGGGTTGGCAAATTAAAAGGTATTCCATTCGTTAGTGTATTAGTTCAATTATCCATCTGTAAAATTGTAGCCTAATACACTTAATAATTAAAGAAATATATTCAAAAAACCAACGAGAAACGCAATACAGTGATAAACCAACCAAGTTTGAATAGCTACTAAAAAGCGGCCGTGCAGTACATGGTGCTTACCTTCCAAAATTGTTAGTATAGTACTGTTATTGTTTTGGTACATGTGCGTACACAATTCTTTAGTTTTTATTTTCTCATTTAACACATTCATCAGTGCAAGTATTCCAAAATAAGTAGGTACTATTCAGTTATTCAAAATTACAATATTATTATTTGGCCATTAAGAACAAATAATAATTTTGTAACTAGAGCATGGTAACGAGATCATTTACGACTGTGAGGCTAAAGTTTTACATATTATGTGACATTTCCATGTAGGTAATTATCGCATTTGGTTTAGAAGTTATAAAGTTCTGAGAGTATGTGATACTTACTTACTTACTCCGCTGGCGCAGCGACCCAAAATGTGTCTTAGCCTCTGAAACGAGAGTATGTGATGTTTCTTCAAATTAATGCTTTCTTGCGGGTTTGTATAAGGCTAATGGTCATTGGTATTCGACTGTGTTTAGGTAGTATAATAATAGCCTTTCAGTTTCGGAAGCGTTTCCCTGACACCCAATATTATTTATTATACTTATAAATTTTTTAGTGATGATTTAAATTGTGGAAAGAAAAAATCGCTCACGAACAGGATTCGAACCTGCGACTCCTGGCTAAATCGAATTCGAATCCTGCTCGTGAGCGATTTTTTCTTTACACAATTTAAATCTTTAGAATTCGCTTAGCATGCGTAAAATGCGTTAAAATAATAAAATAATTTTTAGTGATGTTATGTTATAACAATAGATTAAGAAAAAAAATAGACAAAAGGTATGTTAAGATGGTTTGGACATATAGAGAGGATAGACGAGAGGAGATTGACGAAACAAGTATACGAAGCGAGTGTGGATGGAAGAGTTGGAAGGGGACGACCTCGGCGAACATATCGCGATCAAATCGCGGATGTTCTCAAAAAATGCCAGGTTAAGAGTTCTCTAAACCGACGAGCATGCATGACGAGGTTAATGGACGTAGATGAAGCGAAAGAGGTGTGTCAGGATCGTAGCAGGTGGAAATCCATAGTCTCTGCCTACCCCAATGGGAAACAGGCGTGATAATATGTATGTATGTAAGAATAGTAAGGTTGTAACGAGGTTCAACTCGTTACGCTGCTCATCACCTTATTTGGATTTACTGGCCACCTTGTTACAACTAAATCTATACAAATTCAAAATTTAAAATTCTTCCATAATTTTCTATTTTTCACTTAAAACAATAGACTTATATCTTATATCGCAGACTCGGCCGGCCATGGACGTGTCTGACCATTACAGTTTTCTTATATTTTTTTACTTATACAGTTCTATATTGTACGCTAAAAGACACTCATGTGTCTGTGACTGTGTCTTATAATCATTATATTATTTTATTAACAATCAGTCAATGTATCAATTTACCAGTTAAGTGAGATACAGTATAACTACCAAAAACGTTCCTGCTTGTGTTTTTATTGTTTGTGCCGACCTACATATCTACCAACCTACCTACCTGAATCCTGCCTCCAGCCAGAGCTCGCTGCATTGGCATAGCAGCAGCTCAATCGTCTTATAGTCGGAGTTAACCTACCACTCCTCCGACCCTCCGTACTACTGACCCTCTGTGCCCTCCATACCTCAGAGGAGTTCCATACCTCTGAGTTCCGTTCCTGTAGTTCCTGTACCACTAGTTCCTGCAGTTCCTGTACCACTAGTTCCGTGTGTCATCGTGTCAAGCCTCCGAACCTTCGACCCTCCGAGTCTCCTGCCTGAGCTACCCTCAACGAGACACGACGTGACAAGGTTCAGGCTACAAACGCGTTTTGATGCGTTACAAAAAATCTTTAATATCTTTTTAAGATGGCGGACGTGACTTTCTAAATCTAAATTAAATCAATGTAGGTATCGTTTTCGAGGTTTCTCGGAGTGCTGAAAAGTCGCGCCCACCATCTTAGATCTAAAAATAGATGTTAAATTCGTAATCAGAACCCCGAGAACTTCGAAAACGATACCCATGTTGATTTATTTAAAAAGTCACGTCCGCCATCTTGAATCTCAAAATAGATGTTATATTCGTAATCAGAAGTTGGAACCCCGAGAAACATCGAAAACCGATACCCATTTTGATATTTTTTTTAAGTCACGTCCGCCATCTTGAATCTCAAAATATATCTAAGCAAAGACTGCGCGGATTGTACAATCTGCAAGGTTAAGCTGCACTTGCCGCGGTCAGTCTGTGGATGGGTGACCGTTTCGATACACCTCGAAACCCCTCCGTGCCTCGGAGAGCACGTTAAGCTGTCGGTCCCGGTTGTCATACGAATATCTATTGCAGTCGTTACGGGTAGTCAGAAGCCTGAAAGTCTGACAACTGGTCTAACCTCCGAATGTCAGTATCACCCAGTAACTGGGTTGCGGGGGTCTGATGGCAGTCGCTCCGTGTAAAATACTGATGTTCAGCCGCATCTGGCTAGACTGGAAGCTGACCCCAATATAATTGGGAATAGGCTCGGAGAATGATTCGTAATCAGCACCCCTGAAAACCTCGATAACGATACCCATATTGATTTAATTTAAAAACTCACGCGACCATCTTGAATCTCGAAATAGATGATAAATTCGTAATCAGCACCCCCGAAAACCTTGAAAATAATACCCATAGTGATTTTATTTAAAAAGTCGCGTCCGCCATTTTGGATCTCAAAATAAATGTTTCTCTCTCATTTAGGACAGTCTAAGGAGACTGCTAAAACTAACAGGTAGGAACGACACAAGACTGCATACATACACACACATAACCAGCCCATTACTGTCCCACTGCTGGGCACGGGCCTCTTCTCAGTATGAGAAGGCTAAGGCCTTAGACTGCATAATTTAATATAATTGGACACCGGTAAAACACGTTACGCGATTCGACGTTCGCTGAGCAACTAATCGGCTGCGCGTCAAACTACTCTATTTAAGAGTAGTTTTAGACGCTTCAGTATTAGGCGTGTTCACGGCTTCTGGTTATTCTGAGGTGTCGATGTTATCCAAAATTTATGTTTTTTTAGTTAATTTCATCTACGTTTTAATGAATAAATGTTCGCGTACAAACTACCTATACTATTTACGTAGAGCTGGGTACGTATAATTTATATCATCATTTTAGCCAAAAGACTGCTGGACATAGGCCTCCCCCAAAAAGGGAGGATATGCCATAATCGCCACGCTTTGCAGGCGGTTTGGCGATAACAGTTGGTTGGTTAAATACTCAGAGAAATTCCAATTACTTTTTCTATATCTATTATGTTGATTTTAGTAGGTAGATTTTTATTGTTGTTGTTGATTTTTTGTTGAGTTTTGAAGTAGGTATACACATATTCTACAATCATTAAACATTATTAAATTAATACTTCTGAAAATAAAACAAATTAAACTGCAGTTGTTTTTAATTTTTACTAATTATTGTGTACGCACCTGTACCAAAGTACCACACCAATAACAATAAGTATACTAACAATTTTGGAAGGTAAGCACCATGTACTGCACGGCCGCTTTTTAGTAGCTATTCAAACTTGGTTGGTTTATCACTGTATTGCGTTTCTCGTTGGTTTTTTGATTATATTTCTTTAATTATTAAGTGTATTAGGCTGCAATTTTACAGATGGATAATTGAACTAATACACTAACGAATGGAATACCTTTTAATTTGCCAACCCATAGTAAACTCGTCCAATCGCATGTCGAACAACATCGTGGCCCAGACCTAGTAATTTTGTTCATAGTTCATGATTTACTCACAGTACATCAATGAGACTTAACATGACGCTGTGGGCATTTATAAGGTACAAATCTACTTTGAAATTTAGGCTTCGGAGCTCATATTCGAAGTACTAGGACCTAGTAACCTGATTTCATTTTAAAATTTATAGCTTCCTAACGGTAATTTTTTTTCGAAGCCTGTTGTCACAAACATTACACACAAAAGATTCGCTACATATGTAAAAAAAAGCTACAACTATTCGCCTAACCGTTTAAGATATCTAGCAAACAGCCAAACGTCACCGCAGCGGAAACTTGAATATCTTCGGAGTCTTTAGACACACAAATCTCATATATGCATACACATTTACCTTTCGTTATACTCTAATCCAAGTAACTACTTTATTTTACTTACGTCCATTGGAAAAAAAAGTTTCGCTGGGAAGACGTCGTTCCAGCGAAAAACGTTTTTGACGAATATCCCAAAAAGGGTTGGACACACAAATCTGAAATGTTCATACACATTTACACGACGTCACACACTAACGATTTACTTATCTCGAATTGAGAAATTCGACACTTTTTCGCTGGGATGACGCACACTCAAAATGTTTGTTATATTTTGATTTAATTGTGCGCGACAAGTCCCGTAAACTTAGTTCAATCGATTATATATTTTAAACGATGTGTTTTCAATATTTTCTACTGCGGTTTCGAAAAGGTCAATTCAAAAGTCATTGTTTTATTGACACTTATTTTAACTAGTTCATTCATTTTGTTCCAATCTTCAGTATAATTACTGTCGTACAGTTAATTTAATCTTTTCTTGATATTTTTCATTTACTTAAAAAGAAAAAAATCTATTTTTAGAAAAATCGATTATTATTTTTAAATAAATCGATTTTAATGAAACTTAAAATAATCGATTATTAATAAATCGATTTTTACAGCTAGCTAAGTCACATCCCTAATCGCAATCATCGCATAGCACATTTTTAGGGTTCCGAAGTCCTACAAGGAACCCTTATAGTTTCGTCATGTCCGTCCGTCTGTCCGTCTGTCCTAATCCTTTACAGCTTAATAACTTCTACAGTTATAAACATAAGTACATGAAATTTTGTTAAAAAATAGTCTACATATAGATCTCAATTTTAAAAGAATAAAAAAATAGTTTTTCCGTATTTTAGGGGTGGCGTCCATACATGTGAAATGGGGAAAAAAAAAATTTTTTCGCTGCACCCCCTCGTGTGGGATATCATTGAATAGGTCTACTAAAATGAAGGTAATGTTTGATACACCACTTTTTTATCAGGTGTACCATCTGCGAAATATAGCCGGCCAAAGTGGCTTGCAATGTGTCCCCCCCCCAGCCATTTCTAAACTATGCAACGTAGAAACTTATAATCTTCCACATTGATAGACCTTTGTAAAAACTCTCTTTTAAAATTATTTCGAGTATAATTTGATAATAAATTATTGAGTTATAGAGAGAAAACTGAAAAATACTTAAAACGTCCTAGTTCAAAGGTCATTGACCTTAGAGAAAAATGATCTTAGCAAATAATGCTCCTTAAGCTACTTTCTATTTAAAAAAATTACAAAAAGTAACTTTGTGTTATATTGAAATGACAAACTTTTTAAATTTGGCGCTGTACAGCGCCATCTAGCGCCTAGTAGCAACACTATCTGAGTCACTAATGCTGCCGTCTATTGCAAAAACTAAAATAGCCATGATTAATATTCGATTTGATTCGTTTGTAATTACACCTACTTAAGGAACCCTATAATACTGAGCATGGCCCGACATGCTCTTGGCCGGTTTTTTATTTACTTTTATAGACTTTATAGTTAGAGTTACTAATAAAATCTCGAGGGTTAAGCTTAAAATCTCGAGGCTTTGAAGCCGGAGATAGTTTTCAAAAATAAAAATATTTTTTTCATGTGATATTTAAACATACAAATTCGAATTTTAAATTTTTTTCCGAATTGATTCTCGCAGCTGGTACCGGGGTACCATCTCTGCTTAACCGGGCTAGCTGGCGGAGAGTCCCATGTGGGACTCCATTCGCCGAACGAATTTTAATTATTTTTTTTCGAATGGACTCTCGCTGAATTGGTACCCAAAATGGATACCCTAACTGCTTTACCGGACGAAAATATCCTTAAACCTAACTTATAACTAAAAACGCGGTTGCAAAACCGCATAAGGGCGTCCCCCAAAGGAGGGCTCGAACCTCGGCTTACTGGGGCATTGCGGGTGGGGCATTGACCCCGCCGCTATGTCCTCCTGGCAGCCGTTGCTGCATCGGGGATAGTTTTCTCGAAAGTGGCGGACTTTCGGTATATCGGGAACGAATTTTAATGCAAATAAAAGTCATCTAACCAAACTTGTGTAACGAAACCATAGCGAGATTCAGTCAGGGGCCACAACGCCTTCTATCGAGGCAAAATGTAAACTTTTCCACGCATTAATCTGTTTCTTTTTTATTATTTAAATCGTACAATTATTTATTGCGTGGTGCAATTCTTTACGTCCGGCACCACACGGAACCAATCATACCACCGAACTTTTGAGCCGACCAATCATAACGCGCTGTCCGCCCCCTGCAAAACTTTGTTTATACGGCGTCATGGGTCTTATTGGTCTGTGAGTACAGTCGACCGCACATCAGTGGTAACAGTTAAAAACAAGAAAGTTATGGCAACAATTTACGAACTGTCAAATTAGTCGGACTTTAGGTTTCCATACAAGTTTCTGATCTTGGAACGTGCCTACTAAAATACAAAGAAATGTAACACTTAAACTAATTTGACAGATCTAAAACAGGGAAGGTGACTATATATTTATTTGTTAGTTTTTATTAGAAATCTCGAAACTTTTTCAAGAACAATAAGCAACAGTGAAAAAACCAATAAAATATTTAATAAAATGTTCAAGTTATAAGCGATTTAAATTAAATTAAATTAAATTTTAATTTAAATTTTTTACTAGACAGAGACAGCACTATTAAAGAATGACGTCATTGTTCAAAACCTTCATAGTAACGTGACATCTCTCTGAACAATGTCCGTTTCGCATGGTTTCGCACGACAAGGTCAGAAAATGCCCATGGAGCAGAAATGCCCCTTCCAAAAACTTAAAACGCGTGTATCTCTCCCATTTTTTTATGGATTTTGTTTATTCTTTCTACAATGTTGCCCTTTCTATAATATAAAATTTTTGGCCATTTTTGACAGTAGTCAACTACCGGATTGTTGGCATCCCTTTCTTGTATTTACTGTTAGTGAAAGAGAGCAATAGTTTAAAATAAGTTTTAGTTCGTGAACAAGAGAATCGACACAACTATGAGCCAAGTGGCGCCCCCATCAGTAAAAAAATAATTACTCGCTGAGTACATAATTTATCCAAAATTTGATTTTACAAATTGAAGTTAACGAACTGTAGTTTAATCAGAAACTATTATTAGTATTAATAGTAGTATAATTAGTTTTCAGTTATTTCAATTACATGTTGAATATAACATTATTTTCTTCGAAGATCGGTTGTTGTAATTGTATATTTGACCATTTTTAGGGTTCCGTACCCGAACTTCCGAAGGGTGCCAAACAGGACCCTATTACTCTCGCTATGCTGTCTGTCCGTCACAGGGCTGTATTTTTTGAACGGTAATAGGTAGCCAGTTGAAATTTTCTCGGAATATGTGTTGCTATGATGTATGTATGCTATCTCGACAAATACTAAAAACAAAAAAACGTCTCAAACAAAAGGACCCCATACAAGAAACCTCAAAAAACATAAATTTTTTCCTGTTCTGTCTTCAAAACGGTAATACATACCAACGTCAAACTTGGTCTGATTATAGTTTAGCAACAAATGCTAAAAATAGGACAAACATGGACATATGTGGTGGCACCTGCGTAAGAAAGAGATGCAAAAAATAATTTTTTGCTCACTGTGCGTTGATGTCTTTTGATAAACCTCGTAAATTAAATCAGTTTCTATGGAGTGTCAGGTCGATGGGTGGTACGGAACCCTTACTGCGCGAGTCCGACTCGCACTTGGCCGGTTTTCTTATTTATTTATTTATGTACACACACAGATTTATTTATTTATGTATGAAAACATACAGACCATGAGATTTTTAATTAAATTTTACCAATAAAACAACAAATAGTTTTAAAAACATTATTATTAAGTAAAAATGTAACATTTTACAAAAATATATTTACATGTATACATATACTAGGTACATTCAGCGACATGTATATCCACAAACCCGATTCAAGAATGCTCAATTCAATATAATATTGTCTTAAATATTAGCAAGCTGATTTAAATTTATATTACCAAGCACATGCTGTAACTAAGCGGTATCTTTGTCACACTCGCACAACTGTCAAATGATAGTGCAAGACAGAGACGGAGAGACATGTCCTAGCTTTGGCACGTGCTAGGCCTTGGAGGAATAAACTAGCCTGGAGTAGTAGTAATAAGTTTAACTTCCTCCGCATTAGCGGGACTTCTCTATTCTAAACGTCACCATGTGGTAGAAAGAGACAAAGATATGTTGTCTGTACTGTCTTTAAGACGGAAAAACCTGAATGTAGCCATTTTATTTTCTTGAGTCATGCCAATATTCACCAATTTGGTGACTCGCTAGTACAAATTTTGACGAAAAAAAGCTTACATTGGCATTTGAAGGCCATGCTGATTGCACATAGCCTGCTCTTTCTGTCACATTTGTGCTTGTGTAAGACAAAAGATAGCAGCTTTATAAGTAATGTTTATTTCGTTACTACGACTTCAGGCTGGTTTATTCCGCCAAGTACTATGTAATGGTTCGATATTAGTAATTTGTGCATGAGAATGTCATTAAATATGACTTTGGGGCTGTAAGGATGTTTTTGTCGTATACGATAAAGTCTAGAGAAGTATTAATAAATAAAATGTCTATATACAGGGCGAGTTTTTAACAAGAGACTGCAGGGCGAAATGTAAAACTGTTAAGAATAGAGAAAAGTTGTCAAAGAAGTTGTGGATTTTGGAGCAAACCAAAGACTAATAAAAAAACTTAAAAGTTTAACCGGAGAACCCAGTATTCTATTTAATACCATCCATTATGATTATTGCACCCATTCATAATGATAAATTACACTGTAAATCAAAAGAAATGGCCTTTTCAAACAATTTATTAGCAGACTAGAAATTGAGGATAGTATTTTTCATCAGAGCTAACCGTGACGATCAAAACTCACTCTGCATATGTGACGGGGCTGTCTTACATAAAAGACAAAACATGTCTTAAATACGTGACGAAGATTAAATTGTGACGAAATAACATGATAAGTGATAAAAATATTATTATGACGCTGATTGCAATTATACTACCGCCTATAAATACAAAAAAAAAACTTATTTTTTTTATTTATATTTAAAATATCAAAAAAAAAACATTACATTTACATCATTTTCGTGTGTGAAATAGAACAAATGCATGTTAAAACTAAATAAAAATTAATATTTTCTATACAAGTGAGTTAGCTCAATACTTTAGAGGCCCAATATTTAAAACATTTAGGCACATTTTCAACCAAAACCGGGTATAACGTACTTGATTACCTTGAAAAATAAATTAAGTCAGTAAAAAAATGGGGGAGCGAGATAGCTTTTCAAATACATTTTCTGTCTCATTTACTCAACAGTGCTCGCGTAAAGGTGAGTATAAACTAGAAAATTTTCTCGAGCATTTCCATGTAATGTATCGTTCTTACGAATGGTACAATTCAAGGAAAAGTTTGAAACTAGCGCATTTACTCGAGAATTTCTATGTAATGTATCGTTCTTACGATTGGTACAATACATGTTAATGTTCGAAACTAGAGCATTAACTCGAGCATTTCCATGTAATGTATCATTCTTATGATTGGTACAATACAAGGAAAAGTTCGAAACTAGAGCATTAACTCGAGCATTTCCATGTAATGTATCGTTCTTACGATTGGTACAATACATGGTAAAGTTCGAAATTAGAGCATTAACTCGAGCATTTCCATGTAATGTATCGTTCTTACGATTGGTACGATACAAGGAAAAGTTCGAAACTAGAGCATTAACTCGAGCATTTCCATGTAATGTATCGTTCTTACGATTGGTACAATACATGGTAAAGTTCGAAACTAGAGCATTAACTCGAGAATTTCCATGTAATGTATCGTTCTTACGATTGGTACAATACAAGGAAAAGTTCGAAACTAGAGCATTAACTCGAGCATTTCCATGTGATGTATCGTTCTTACGAATGGTCCAATACAAGGAAAAGTTCGAAACTAGAGCATTAACTCGAGAATTTCTATGTAATATATCGTTCTTACGATTGGTACAATACATGTTAATGTTCGAAACTAGAGCATTAACTCGAGCATTTCCATGTAATGTATCGTTCTTACGATTGGTACAATACAAGGAAAAGTTCGAATCTAGAGCATTTTCTCGAGCATTTCCATGTAATGTATCGTTCTTACGAATGGTCCAATACAAGGAAAAGTTCGAAACTAGAGCATTAACTCGAGAATTTCTATGTAATATATCGTTCTTACGATTGGTACAATACATGTTAATGTTCGAAACTAGAGCATTAACTCCAGCATTTCCATGTAATATATCGTTCTTACGATTGGTACAATACATGGTAAAGTTCGAAACTAGACCATTAACTCGAGCATTTCCATGTAATGTATCGTTACAAAGAATGTTCGACGCTGTTTGATGAAATGCTCACGGCGGGTGAGCATTTACCTGTAACATTCCTCTCTATCTTGCGATAGCTCTTTTGTTGAAATGTCGGATCTGAAGCTCGTGTCTTTGCTCGATGAAATGTTACACAAATTCGCTCGTTGGTTTGTAAACTCGAGTTGTAACAAAGCGTCGAGCGTAGTGCTCTATGTTCGACTCATAAAACAACGATTAATGGTATAACAGTACGGCGGCTCTGTTCTGTTACAAGTAAATGCTTTAGTTTATAATCACCACTGATCGGAATAGGTAGAGCAAAAGTCTAAAAAAGTAAAAAAGTTCTGAGTGAGTTCTGTGTTTCGGAAAATTAGTTAAGTACAACTAAAATTAATAAAGTAAAACAACTATCGAATTAATGTCTTGTTTCTGTTTTAAAAAATAGTATGCACGATTTTTATTGCTTTCAAAAAATAAGGGTCCTTATCTTCGTTTAAACGACGTAAGTAAGCGCGGAAGCTAATATCATTTACATACCAGCTTTAATAATTAGAACTAACAATACCGAGGCAAAAAAATAAATTATAATTTTCATTTATTTATCGAAAAGAATATTCGGAAAAAAAATGTCGTAAGGAAGTCTCCACTTTTTTTGTCTCTGCTCTTTGAACTTTAGGCACATTAGCTCTACCTATTCCGATCACTGATAATCACCTTTAAAGATAATCAAGTAATATAATTATGAAACATAAATTACAGTATCAGAAAAGCGTGGTCATATTTCGAGATCTCATTCAGGGCACAGCATAGTACAACTTTTACAATGGGACCAACCCTGATATCACAATAAAACATCTGCTGTTCCCTACAAAATCATCGATATCGCTCGACAAAATGTAAGGAACAGCTGTTGCTGACTCCGTAGTCAAAGTTGTTCGATAGCACTCACTGAATGGGCTCTTTAAATATGCGCATATCTTTATACACGCTGAAATTTGAATCACTTATTTCCCGAAAAGGAGTAATTGTACTCATCATTATGAACAACTTTTACTATGGGACCAACTCTGAAATCGCGAGAAAAAAATCAGGTGGTCCCTACATTTTATCGATTTAAGTGAACACAAATGTAGGGACCAACTGATTTTTTTTTCGCGATTGTAGGGCTGGTCCCATAGTAAAAGTTGTTCATAATGATGAGTACAATGACCCCTTTTCGGGATTTAAGCGACTCAAATTTCAGCATGTATATGACACACCTACTTTAATATCCAATGAATTTGTTGGACTTGACATCGAACTCACGCGTCACGCCCCGCAGCGCAGAAAGCCAATTCCTCAGCCATTGCAACCATACGAGACTTATTTATCTTGTGTGTTCACTTTTGCCAATGTGTGCGGAAACATAATATTATTTTAATTAATTTATGAAGCCTAATAAACATTTCAAAATAGTTTAAAATAAGGCCATAATTTATTCGAATTATACATAAAATCATAAAACAAGAGCTATATTTTTCATCTGTTATAATAAAAAAACGAGTGGCATTGGGGTACACCCACAGAAATAGATAGAATGGTTGTAATCACAATTTTACTTGCGATTCATGCGTGGCAACTTTCGAACAAACCACGCTTCCCATATGGACGTCATTCATTTTTAAAAAACAACTTTAATCAAATGTACTTTACTTTATGTGACCGACATAGCTTGTAGGATCAGTAAGCTGAAGTGGCAGTGGGCTGGCCATGTCTGTCGAAGGACCGATGGCCGCTGGAGCAGACGAGTCCTTGAGTGGAGACCGCTAATCGGCAAACGCAGCGTAGGGCGCCCCCCTGCCAGGTGGACCGACGACCTAAAGAACGTGGCTGGGGGGGACTGCATGCGGAAGGCAGAGGACCGAGCGTTGTGGCGCAACTTGGGAGAGGCCTATGTCCAGCGATAGGCTGAGTTGATTGATTTGATTGAAATGTACTGTTTCTGCAGTTAGAAACAGCACAATAAGGCATTTTTGCGGGTTTTTGTTACAGTATTTACAGAAACAAGTCATAAGTTAAGGGGCTCGTGGCTAAGTAGCAAGCGTGTGGATTGTACGATCTGCAAGGTTAAGCTGCACTAGCCGCGGTCAGTCTGTGGATGGGTGACCGTTTCGTTACACATCGAGACCCCTTCGTGCCTCGGAGAGCACGTAAAGCGGTCGGTCCTGCGCCTGATCTCTCTCCGGTCGTGTCGAATTGCCGTCCCATCGGATTATGAGAGTGAGGGAATAGAGAGTGCACCTGTGTTTGCGCACACACTTGTGCACTATAATATATCCCACGCAGATGGCTTGTCTCCATTGAGATTGGCCGCCGTGACCGAAATTCGGCCGGGAGGATATTATTATTATTTACAGAAACAAGTTATAAGGCGTACTGAGAACTCGCGCCCTGCCAACTTGGCCATTCTATCTATATTTGTGGGTACACCCGACAGAAAAGAAGCTTCTACGCATGCGCGGATACAAGTGCGCCACCGACGCGAGCTCGCTCGTTACGATGCGCCAATCAGTTGCAAATGTTCGGTCGGATATCCAGCTATCCTTATTTTGTGGATAACGGTGCTGGTTGCGTGATTACCTAAGTTTTGTATGATCTTTTTGTTTGTATTATGCATTATTGCGCAATTATTTGTTGTCCTGAAGAATAAAAAATAAAATAAAATATCCGGCTTCAAGGTTTACTGGATATCCGGTATCCAGCTTCAAGGTTTACCGGATATCCGGTATCCAGTATCCGGCTTCAAGGTTTACCGGATATCCGGTATCCAGTATCCGGCTTCAAGGTGTACCGGATATTCAGTAACCCGTATCCTGCTTCAAGGTTTACCGGATATCCGGTATCCAGTATCCGGCTTCAAGGTTTACCGGATATCCGGTATCCAGTATCCGGCCAAACAGCTATCCGTTTCATCTTTTTTTTTAAATGTAGGGCGCCCACCAGCCAGGTGGACCGACGACCTGAAGATAGCTGGGGGGAACTGGTTATGGAAAGCGGAGGACCGAGTGTTGTGGCGTAACTTGGGACAGGCCTATGTCCAGCAGTGGACTGCGATAGGCTGAGTTGATTGATATTAAACCTAGGATATTCTGGACAGGTCTATTCTGTTTAAGTGATTAAAAAATATAGCTCTTTTCTTCATGAATCATTTTATAGGCCTAAGGCCAATATGGACTTGAAGGCTTTTAAGCTACTAAGGCCGTTGACACCAAATAATTAGCATCTACTTACAAAATAATCAATATTACCGTATTATTAGCAATATATACAGATATTATTGTGAACAAATATATGCATATCTCAATGTTTTTATGTTCTATTAACTTGGTAAAATTTGTTTAAAAATATAACCGTTTTCATTCTGTCATCACCAGTTCCTGAAAAGGTGTACAACGCAAAGATTCAATAAACAGCTGTCAAATCTCATATAAAGTGTTGTGATTGGCTGTTAGTATTTTTGGCGACCAATCACGGGAGCTGACATTACATTTAACAACAGATCAAATTGATCAGCCTTCCTAAAGCGTAAAACACAGGACGGGTGCGGGTCGGGAGTACGGCGGGTCTATTAATCTGTTTTTATATGGACACACAAAACGCGGTGCCGCGCCCGTCCTAAGTGTGTTTTGCGCTTTAGGCAGGCTGATCAATTTCATATGTTGTCAAATCTAATTTCAGCTCCTGTGATTGGTCGCTAAAAATACTAACGACCAATCACAACACTTGACATGGGATTTCTCAGCTGATTAGTTATGTTTGCGATGATCAGCTTTTCAGAAGTTGGAGGAATGTCTGGTGTAAATCTTTGTAAGGAATTTTGAGTCAGAGACTCTAGGTTTGCCCACATAGTCCTACTTTGCCAAATGACATTAAATTAACCGAATTTTAGACACACACTTCAGAATTTTTATAAAATCCCCCCAAGCATGGAAATCATAGCTATTATAATTTACTGGAAAATAGGCAAAGTTATGCTATATGGGCAAAGTTGGAGCATTAAAAAAAGTAGTTTAATACATTTAATTCATACCAAGTTAATAAAACTTTTTATAAGTATTTCTAGACATTTTAATTAATTCCATAATCTTTAACGCAAGTTTCTTACGTCTTTTAAGTAACATAATTGTTATTATTTATACTTATTTCACTAGTACACATTTATATAGAATTTAAATTGCACAAATATAACTTTAAGTATGTTTTACTGAATACCCATGTCTAGAAAACAATCTTAAAAATATTAAAGATGGAAATAATCGTGCCGAGATAGATTGATTTGTACTAAAAATAAATAGAGTATTCGGACGCTTTCATAATTTAGCTAAATTTTAAATGATTTACATAGAAATGTTATATTTTATTCCGATGTTCTAAAATATTTTAAATGCCCAAAGTAATTCTATAAACATACAATTCCAACTTATCTAAAAATCTCTAATTTTTTACACAAATTTCGCCATTGGGGCTTTTGAAGTAATAGTTTTATTTTCTGCCTTCTGTAGCAAAAAAATTATAATGTTTGTGCAATATAAATTCAAAATAAAACACACGACATATTCACAGCATCTGTGGAATAAAACTTCATTTAAATGGAACTAGTTTCTCGTCTTGCTCTTTCATCGCAAATAACAATCTCCTTGCGGTAACTACCTAAGACATTGACCTAATACAACGCGATTACCGCGCGAATATGCGATCAGACTATCGCACGTTCGCGCGATGACAAGAATCGAGTATCGTAATAGGATAGTCGTATCTTGTCACTCGTCGCCTTGCATGGACATTGGAGACTCGATGATCGCGCGAATGTCAATTAGGACACCTGAATATAAGATCGCGAGAGCGAATCGACCCGAAGAAACGCGACCATCACAAGCTCCTGCAAATTTTGCTCTTGACATCGTATTGTCACGATAATGACTAGTTAAACCGATGTCACTTTGATGACACGATAGATAGATAGAATATGCTTTATAACCATGAAAAAAGTAGTAAACAAGAACAACGTTTAAATTATGGGTACATTGGCGGTCTTGTCGCTAAAAGCGATATCTTCCAGACAACTTTTGGATGGACAAAGAAGACATAAGATTTAGATCATGGGGGCAGCCCGTGGCGTTCTACTGCATGTTTATAAACTAAAATAAATAAATAGCACAAAATATATTACATATATAGGTATCATAAATATATATAAATAATCTTACAATTTAAAATAGTGGTTGGATACATAGGCAATGTTTTATAAATTACAATCTATTTAGAAAAGTAGTATTCTTAAACTATTTTTTAAATGAAAATAGTGACTGAGTTCGCCGTATAGACACAGGTAACTCATTCCACAGACGCACAGCCTGAACAGTAAAAGATTTATCATAAAATGTTATAGAATGCATTGGCATCAGAAGCCTCAAGTTTTCCGATGATCTTGAGTATATAACGCGATGTCACGAATAAAAAGCTCGAACAAAATTCACACGAGCTTGCGATGGTCGCGAAGTCACTTTGTATTAGGACAACGCCTAAACCTGTTTGAGAAACTTCCTCCATATAAATAGGGTTTTAATCAATGATAGTAATATAGTTTGAGCTAAAAACCTTATTAAAATTATATATTTATATTAATATGCAAAAAAAGTTTATCCCTAAAATGGACGTTAAACAGCTTTTGGACGTTTTCTAATTATTATAATACATAATTTCTAAATAACAAGGTTTGCTGTGAACATGTCGAGTGTAATGTCACATTATGTTCCTAATATCACTTGGTGTGAGTTTCATCACGCGTTGCTCAGCAATTCACTGGAATAGAAGATCTATCAGTTAGTTTATTGTAAAACGAAGGATGAGTTGAAAATAATTCTATTCGATAACCTAAAACTAATAATAAAACATTGTGATTCGTCATTATTAATCATATTTTTACTAATTTATTGTTTCCTCATTTGTAACCTGACACTTGAACTATTCTAAGGCCCGTATTACAGAAGGATACTCAAGCGTTGATCTCTGTTTAAAACTAGTTTTGAGTTGAGCTTTGATTTTAGAACGTTCCTCAAGCAGAGATTTATTGATCACAGTTCAGCTGAGTTTAGTTTTATTTTATACTGTCACCTGTTTCGGAATTTCAGCTGAGATTTGATCTGTAATCACTCTAGTGCGGTCCAGATTACGCTTGAGTAGAGATTTCTATTCAATTTCAGGTCAAATTCGTGTGTTATGTTGTTGAAAAGTTTATAATTACCGTTCTGGAATAAGACCGATACTCAAGTAACGATTCTATACTTAAGTAGTGATCACGTGATTGGAGTTTAAACTGTACTTGAGGAAGCTTCTGTAATACGGGCCTAAGATTCCTTATACGTTTCTAGACTCCACTCAAACACACTCAACACAATATTTCTTCGGTGGTATTCACAGTTGCAACAAAATCTCCTTCACTTACAGTGGCGTAGCTATGAAACCAAGGGCCCCGGGGCAAAAAGTTAAATTCAAATTCAAATTCAAATAATTTATTTTGTGATACATTGGTAATAAATGGGTAAAAAAAAAACAAAAAAAAAAAACAAAAAAAAAATATTCAGTTGAATAAAGAATCCTAGTTAGGATATTATATAACTTTTTCGAACGTCGTTCATGGGGCCGAGGGGCCCTTGAGCTTGGGGGCCCCGGGGTACTGCCTAGCCCTACGGTAGCTACGCCACCGGTCACTTAAGGTGAATGCTACAGGGTAGCCTGCGAAATTAAAATTATTTTGCGTTTTTTGCAAATTGTAGCTTTGTTTCGCGTTGTATATCGGTCAAAATATGATTGGCGGAAATAGTAACAATATATCTACTGAATAATACTCATAAAAAATATTAACCTAGCTCTATAAGCTGTACTAGCTCGATAATATTAATTTACGATCAAATTATCGATTCGAAAAAACGCCAAAAATTTTGAATTTCGCGGGCTACCCTGTAGCATTCACCTTAATAGTTTTTATTGTTCTTTATTCTGAAAAATGTCCCATTTTGACGAATTTATGAAATATATTTGTTTACCAAGACACATACAATTGTCAGTCGCGGCGTTATTTATTTCCTCAAGACACGTGTAAGAATACCGATTTTGATATTATTTTGTTTTCCCTTGAAGGCATCCTTGACTGAGTTTGAGTCTAGAAACGATTGAGGAAATAACTTAAAATATGAAGAATATGAGTGTGAGACATAAAGTTTGGTGGTTAAGCGTATGTTGAGACGCAGGCCATTTTGTAACCAAATCGTATATCATGATAAAAAAAAACAATCATGATTGTAACAGGCAGTGATAATAAAATATAATTTACACCAAAAAATTGCCGTCATTTAAATTTAATGTAGAATTTACAGAAAATCAGTTTTTCTTGATAATAGTTGTCAAAATTTAAAAAATAACGCTCACTTTACAAAGCTTTCACAGTTGCTAATAAAAAAAAGTATTCGGGAATAAATTTAAAAAAATCCTGTTTGTCAAATTATGTCTAGTTTCACCCAATTTCATATATGCACTTTTTTATGGAGTCTCTCAGTGTATATTTTCTATAAAAAATTTGATTATAGTTGGTTAAATCAGTTTTACAATACAAATACTCTTTATTGCACAACAAGATTACATTAATTTGACTTGACCGTTATTCGAAGCTTATTTAATTTGAGATAGGCACTACGTTTCCCGCCTTATATATCTTTCTCTTTCTTTCATATACCCTTCCCTTTCTAACCTCACCACCTGGCAGAGTGGAGGCGAACTGAGTGAGCCGCCATCTTTATTTCTCATTGGCGTCTAGTTTCCCGCCACGTACGGTTGTGCTAGCACTAACGCTACCACATTATTGTCAATTTTAATATAATATTGTTTTTTTTTTCTAAATTCTCTTGTATAGCAATAACTCTTGTTATTTTCGTGTGAAGCACAATTATTTTAAAGTGTAGTAATAAGAAACTACAGGAAAAAATAATTACGTATAGCAAAACCACACGTAAGTAAATATAATTATAATTTTAACCAAGTGATACCTTGCCTAAGGTCTTCAGGTATGCAATTTATTTACTTTTTATACTGCACTGTGCATGTACATTATGATGAAGTGTCGTCTATACTACTACGTGTAGTCAAATATTTTTTATTTACGGTTTGCCGTTATAATTATTTTTCATTATCGGTAATTTGAACCGTATTTTATAGTGTTGTCTGTACTAAATGTGTAGTCAAACAACTTGTATTAACGGTTTTTCCGTTCGAATAATTTTTTGTTACGGGATTTTTGCCCGTATTTAATTCGTTTATACATACCCTATATTTAAATGCCTCTCTTGTTTAGTATGGATGAGAGAAATAAGTGTGTACGAAATGCAGCGGCTGAACCATTAATGGGACCATCTGGTATGCAGCATAAGCCACGATCGACTAGCTCGAGTTCAAGCAGTAGCAGTTCTCAGAGCGATTGTGATTCTTTTTCGTCCTTATCGTGCTCCCCAAAGCGTCGCCATGGTTATCATAAGAAAAGGAAGGGGGGCAAACATAGTTACGTAAATTATCGAAACAGGTACGTGATCTTCGTACATTTTTGTCCACTCTGGATAATGGCTGTCAAATTAAAGCCAGTGATTACTTTCTCAACGAAAATGATTCCATTTCTGCTTTTTCTGGCATTAGTGGTAATCTTTACGAAGAATTAAGTGATCATGCGTCGAATATCGACCCACCTAATGAAGTTATTTTTAATATTCAAACTAAATTAAAAGATCCCTCTATGCCTAAGACCTCTAAAACTTACTTATAATTATGTGACCTTCAACATTTAGATAGTAGCGATTGGAATGAAATCAGATATTCTGAAAGTCAGAAGGCGTAAATCACAAACCTGGTTTTACTGATATTGAGTTAGTCAAGAGGTTGCAGGCTTCCTGTCTCCACGTTATTTGATCTATGCTAATAAAGCATTTGCTGCTTTAACTTTGTGCGTTCTCAAGCAAAGAGATTCGCTTCAGACTATTAACAATAAATAGGCAAAGCTTGTCTTGTGGTGATTTACAAGACTTCCACAGATATTTTACAGCTACCTTGTGGCCATCGCACTGAGATTTTGTAAATGCGTCGAGATTGCATAACCAAACAAGTGAAGGATCCATTGGTGAAGCCTACGCTAAGAAAGATGCCGCCAACACCCTCAAACTTGTTCAATGCAATAAGATTCACAGCTGCGGGGGAAAAGGCTGGTGGAGTACGCAAATATTTTTGGCCTTTGAAGACATCTGTCACAAACACCTCGCAGGTGCAGGCAAATAAACGATAGTGTCTCCTCGCAGGAGCACGGGACCCGTAAAATACCCTCGCAGGGTTATCAACACGGATCCAGCTATATAATGTACTCTGTGTTCAAAGCTGTGTACAGGGCTACTGTCAAGCACCCCCGCAGGGTGATTACAATTCACTGTTATGATGAACACTCGGTCGCACCGAATAATCGTGGGACATTTCATTACGAAACCAGCCTGAACATGGAAATCAATCTAAGTCCGGGCAGAAATGAACATCGTCGTCGTCCAATAACACATGGAGACTGTAAGCGTCGAAAATATTGACATGATGCACTTAAATCAGGTCGTCTGGCAATCCTTTTAATTCAGTGGGATCAATTTGGAGTATCAGATGTGATACTAAAGATGATATCAGGGTATCGCATACCCTTTCGTCAAAGACCCACTGATCCATCCAAGGAACATAATAAAAGGCATGGTGGTTCCTTGCTCATTGGAAATGACCAGCGTCGTCGACAAAATGGGAGATTAGGGCATCACCAAACGAGCAATAACTGTCTCTATAGTCAATGTTCTTGGTTTCCATAAGCGTCGGCTCTGCCCCGGCCCATTTTCATTTGAGGGCCGTCAATCAGTTCGAAACGAGGAATACGACAAAATTTCATATTTGCGTGGCTCGCAGCCACAGAACAGGCTTACGCCTTATTTACCAGAAAGAGCTCTTGGAAATTACTTGTTTACCTTGTAGCCTGAGTATATACTGCACCCAAGGCCTTCGCATTAGTGACAAATCGGGTTGCCCAAATGCTCAAAAAACGAGGAATACGAATTCTGGTGTACAAGCTTGGACAACTCCTTATATTTCATCAAGAAGATGAAATCTTAAAGGAACATGCAAATGTTCTCATTCACACTCTAGAGACACTAGGGTGTATTATAAATTACGAAAAGCCTATACTAGCGCCGTCAAAAGCTTTGGCGTATTTGGGCGTCCAGTAAAACGGACGAATCAGAAGCATCTTCTTTCCCAAGAGAAGTTGCCTTCTCTGCTTGCCAAGCTGTCCCGAAGGTTAAAACAAGAACGTACAAACCTCGACCAGATCCAGAGTCTGGCAAGACTTCTGAATTTTGCAAGTTTTCTGTTCCAGAAGGCCGTCTCAATTTCCGAACTTTATAGGCCTTCTGAACTAAATGTTGAAATTGAACCAGCTGCCGAATTGCGTAACTCACTCGCGATCACAATCATCTGGATTTCAATGTTCATTGCTTAGTGTGTTTTGAGAATCCGTGTTATCGGCAACTACGTACCACGTACAGATATTGTTTTAATTTCAAAATGAAAGCTAATGTCAAAGTGAATGCATTACACAATTGCCCCACTGAAATGGCATTTAATTCTTATCGAAGCCAGGAACAACATAACGTGGTGTCTACAGAACTGCAAGTTCATGTACCTCCGCTATCCCTTTACCCAATAACGGATGCCTCCGATATTACATTGGGAGTTCGATTAGATAATTGATCATTGTCAGGTCTTTGGGCAAATTACGAGATTCGATTAGATAATTGATCATTGTCAGGTCTTTGGGCAAATTACGAGACATTTACACTACAATTTCCAGGTAGAAATGCTTGTCATTCCAAAAGTATTACAAGATCATTCTCAGCTCCTGTGTCGGAGACTCTGAGTACAATACTGGTTGAATGCGACAACAAAACTGTATTCGCATATCTCCGACAACAAGGAGGCACAAGATCTGCACCACTGATGAATCTGATTGACCAGTTATTCTAAATTCTAGAGGAATACCAAATTCACTTGAACTTTTCCATATCCCCGGGATGGACAACATCCATGCTGACTATTTGTCGTGACTTAGAAGACGTCGTGTTAACCCGGAATGGTGTCTCTTGACCAGATGCATAGAGACTGCCAAATGGGTGATCCCATGGATAGACCTCTTTGCCTCCAGTCGAGGTCACGAAGTTGTGAGTTATGCTTCTCTAGATCTAAACGATCACCAAGCGTTGTTTCACAACGCGTTCTCTCGACAGTGCAACTTCCAACTGGCGTGGGTTTTTCCCCAACTTATTTGATTCCCAAAGTACTCTTCCATCTAAACAGTGCTGACGGGATATACCTACCTGATAGTTTCACACAGGGATCTAGTCTATTGACGGGCAGATCTGAAGGCCCGAGCCTTAGCAGCCCCATTCACGTTTCGGAATTTCGATGAAGTCCTGATAGACGTGTCAACGGAACTCCTAGCTCCGAAGACAGAACTTGACCCTCGAAGCATGGAGAGGTTGGGTTGTTCCGAGGACCTATAAGATTGAAATGATAGCCAAGTAAAATTACTGAAGAGGTCATGGGGCCTTCTACAGTAAAAACTTATGATGTTGCTTAGAAAAGATGGCTAGCCTGGTCTGAGCAACACTAAATTATTCAATAGAATCCTATCGGGAGAGAAGTAGCTAGATTTCTATCTGACCTTTATTTAGTACACAAGCTATCCTATAATACGATTTTGTGGCACAAATCTGCAATTTCCACTCTTTGTAATCCAGATATTGCCGGCCAAATTAGTTCTCATATTTTAGTTAAACAGAACAAGTGCTAAATTATATCATTAGAGAAATCGATTAAATCTAAACCACCGATTTGGATCATAGATAGCCTAGCTGCATATCTAAATAGTTATAACTGTGCACACGGCAATATTTGCCAAGTGCAAATACGTAGATACTGCAACCTACTTTTATGCTCTGGCCGAAGGATACACGACTTTATTAAGAACTGATTCGGATATTGTATTCAAACTGATACTCTATTATCTTGTGGCCTGTTTTCGGTTTAAATACTAATTTTTTCGGATCACCAGCAGTCGGGCTGAAGATTGTATTCTAATTAAGATTGCAATAATTTGGATCCAGTATTGGATTAAAATAACAATCGAATTGTTTAAAAATCGCAGAAATTCGGCATATTTCCCTAATTTGTTTGTTTCTACAAGAGGGGAAGTCAAAGCTGTTTCAAAGACAATCATTTAATGGTGGATTAAATATTTACTTATATGTACGGGGATAACTGCAATGCCTTGCAGTTTTCGCTCTGCAGAGGCCTCTAAAAACACAAGTTCAGTAGAACAGTTCTACCCTCATCTATAAATACCACTATTATCATGTTATTTGATCATGTTGATTGATTTTGTTGATTTCTTATTTCTGATATTATATTATTAAACAAGGTAAAACGAATATTATAATAAACTCAATAGTCAAATATGACTATATTACGTGTATCAATAGATACCTACACTTGTAAATTTTCTTGTTTTTTCAAATAAAAAGAAAAGATCAAGATCCATTTGATTTATTCAAATGACACAAAATTTGTAATTTTATTTATAAGTTTACTTAAAACATACAATTATCATTCACATTGGCGTCTGTGTCACCAGTGCCACCACTCACCACCACCAGGCGATAACAAACAGGTCTCAAATTAAATAAGCTTCGAATAACGGTCAAGTCAAATTAATAGAAGCGTTTTACCTTACAATAAAACGCATATTAATTTACTTACCTTATTCGAAGCTTATACTTTAAAGTCTACCTGGTGATTTTCGACTCAATGAGAAATAAAGATGGCGGCTCACTCAGTTCGCCTCCACTCTGCCAGGTGGTGAGGTTAGAAAGGGAAGGGTATATGAAAGAAAGAGAAAGATATATAAGGCGGGAAACGTAGTGCCTATCTCAAATTAAATAAGCTTCGAATAAGGTAAGTAAATTAATATGCGTTTTATTGTAAGGTAAAACTCTTCTATTAACAGTTACAGTTTTCTTCTTAATTTAACTTTTTAAATTAAATAACTACTCACTTAGTTAATTCCCGCGTAGTCATAGCTCCTGTCAAGCCAGAGCGGGACCGCGACCGACTTAACTGAGCTCTTCGTTCAGCTGCAAACAATAATAACTCCATTAAGGTGGTTTCAAACCGGCGAGGCGAGGATTAGATGGGATGGGCGTGAACTGAAATCTCGCTGACCCTTTCTCACCAAAAGACGTACACTCAACCAAACGGAATCATGACCCACTATAAGCTTAATTTTCTACAAACATTCTAATACAATTAGGTCGAGTTTCGCTTAAAGATATTTCCCTGGCAATAAACTTGTCATCAATTTTATTGTACAGTGACAGTTAGTTTCTTTTAATTTGATTGATATTCTTCTGGAATTGAAAGAGTTCGTATAGGTTTTTGAAAACAAAAATTGTTTAGTTGTTTCTTATAGGTAAACTATGCGGAACGACAGTTAATTCGAAATTCAAAACATAATTCTAGCTGATTCAAAAACGTAACTTTTTATCCAATTATGAATCCATTGCATATAATAACAAAGCTCAAAATTGCATAGACCTCTGACCCGTATTAACGCAGTTTCCTTAATATTCAAAATGTCCTAAGTGCAAGACGATGCTAATAAGAAGGAAATTTTACTGTTTTGACAATTTCATACGAATTATCGACTGAGTGGGTCATGATTCCGATTTGTTGACTGTACATCGCGAGCACGCGCCGTCTCGCGCCGACCACGTCGTCGGCACGTGCCTGCTCGCAATGTACCGTTTTGCAATGTAATAAATACTCTATTCATGCAGCAATAAAGTTTAATGTTGTACACACGGCTACACATCAAGCTGTACATTTCCAGTATAAGTTGATCTCGAATTGTACGGAAACCCTATAAAATGCGAGGTCAGCATACTGGAAATGTACAGCTTGATGTGTAGCCGTGTGTACCAACAAATATTTCAATTCCCGACTCGCACATCCTCGCCTATCCAGACCTTTCACACCAAAGATGGGCGTGACGTGTATTTTGCTATACAAATTTCAATTCTCGCTCAGCCTATCCACGCCACGCCTCGCCGGTGTGAAACCACCTTTAGTACTAATAAAAATAATAATCAAAATAGTTTATAAGGATTAATAATACTAAAGTGTAGATAATTCGTGCAAGGTATTCACAATACGACATCGAAAGCATTATTATATTAATAATTTTCTTAACAATTTAATTTAAAAAAAATTGCATGTTACTACAATGAGGAAAGTTAAAATAATTGCTATGTAACACCTATATTACATTTTTTCTCTTATGTTATATAATAAACAATCTTGGCACGTCTCTTTATTCAAATAACTACTGATAAAATATATATTATGTAATTAGGTTCATCATTTCAGCCGAAAGACGTCCACTGTTGGATATATACATATACTTGTGTAATTTGATATGACAATATGAGACTGACATTAATTATTTCGTTTATTTTTGGTATTATGACATTGCAACTTTAATGTATTTATATTAAATTTTGCATGCTTAACAGCAGAATATGGCATATGTAACCTACTTCTTTTTAAATTACCATCTAATTTTTGTACCCATTTTCGCAAAATAAATGAATTGAATTGAATAGGCCTCCCCCAAGTATCGCCACAATGACCGGTCCTGCGCCTTCCGCAATTAGGTTAAACAATGTAATTTAGTGTGTGAAATTATTAACATAATGTCTTTTAATAATAATAATTGAGAAATTGCATTTTTTTTATAAGATATAGATCTGCTCTTGACCGCAATTTAGTGTTACAGCTTTGTCAAGATGTGGTCGACGATGAAGCGAGCAAACCTATTAGGTTTCACTCCAGTTTTAAAGGCGTTAGGGTTGTAAGTGCCCGGAAATATAATAATCCATAACTTGGCATTAAAAAGGCATGCCAAGATTGTTTACTAAATAAGACAAGTAAGAAAAAACAGAGATTACATTATTATGACAAAAATTGTTTTCTAGCTAGAACTACCTTTACAAAATGTACTATATTATTATGGAGTCGGGCGATGATAGCTGCGCCACATTTTATACTTTTGTAGCCATCTTCGTTTCTATTGTAAAATTGTTTTATACTGTTATTGTACCAAATAAACGCTAATAATATTAACTTTTTATTCTGTAACTTTATAAACATGTGTAAGAACAAAATAATAACGGCCAATCAAATATACGGTAACAAAACCATTAGCGGAACTGGAAATTTAAAAGAAGTTACAGAAAAGACAACATAACATAACATAACATCACGCCTGTATTTCCCCGAAGGGGTAGGCAGAGCAGAGGTGTATAGTACACCCACATTTCGCCAGTTATGTTATAGTCCCATGTAACAGGGGGCGAGCCTATTGCCATTGACCGGGCACGAATATAGACTCCGGGCTGCTACTGAGAATTTCCTAATGAAAAAACCCAATAATATTTGCCCGACCCGGGAATCGAACCCAGGACCCGACGCTCAGCAGTCGCGCTTGCAACCACTAGACCAACGAGGCAGTCAACAAAAGACAACATGATTGGAGAAAATACTAAAATCCATGAAAAAATGTAAGAGATACACGCTTTTACAGTTTGTGGTGGTAGCATTTTCTGTCCTTGTCATTGCTAAACGGACATTATACAGAGGGATGTCAAGTTTCTATGAAAGTTTTGAACAATGACGTCATACTTTGATAGTGCTGTACCTTCCCTACTAGGACACCTATTCGACACCTGTACGTTTAATCGCGGGCTCGCACGAACAAAATTGGTGCGAACTTGCGATGGTCGCGTAGTCGCGTTGTATTAGGACAACGCCTTAGGAAGACGCCTCTTACAAGGCAGGTTGTGCTTATACTGGTTTTGTTATCATCGATTCGCGCTTGATTGTACATTTCTTTCATTTTACTAATGAGTTCACTGTCATTCATTATTACACATTATACAGTATGTAACAAAAACCCTATTGTTCCTGTGAGCTACATTATCAGAATCGATATTCATACGTAAGGACACGACTCATTTGGAAAAACTCTTCAATAAAAATAATCAAATTAAATATTAAATCATTATACAAGTGATTATATCACTTCCAATTTACAATAAATAATGATTTACGACTACGACGACGACGTCTGTGGTCTAGTGGGTCGGACTGCTGATCACGAGGTCGTGGGTTCGATTCCCACAGGACACAAATATTTGTGTGATGAACATAAGTGTTTGTGTTGGTCTGGGTGTTTCTAATGTATTATAAGTATGTATTTACAACAACAAAAAAGTACGTAGTAAGTTTGGGACTAAATGGTGCTGTGTAAAAATGTCTCGAAGATATTTATTTTATTATTTTTTTAATTTGATTATTTTATTGATATAATCACTGAGTGAGTGAGTTTTAAGTGATATAATCACTTTCAATTTACAATAAATAATAATAATAAATAAATAAAATAAATAAATATCTTTGGGACATTTTTACACAGCACCATCTAGTCCCTTACTAAGCAGAGCTTGTGCTATGGGTACTAGACAATGGATATAATACTTATAAACTTTTTTTTCGTAAATACATACTTATAATATACTAGCTTTTACCCGCGGCTCCGCTCGCGTTAAATTCTGCTAACCCACGTCAGTCCAGTCCAGTCCAGTCCATTCCAGTCCAGTCCACTGTCCCACTGTCCCGCTGTCCCGCTGCCCCACTGCCCCGCTGCCCCGCTGCCCCACTGCCCCGCTGCCCGCTGCCCCACTATCCCACTGCCCCAATGCCCCGCTGCCCCACTGCCCCTCTGCCCCGCTGCCCCACAGCCCTGCTGCCCCACTGCCTCGCTGCCCCGCTGCCCCACTGCCCCGCTGCCCCACAGCCCCACTGCCCCTCTGCCCCACTGCCCCGCTACACCACTGCCCCGCTACACCATTGCTCCACTGCCCCACTGCCCCACGGCCCCGCTGCCCAGCTGCCTCACTGCCCCACTGCCCCGCTACCCCACTGCTCCACTGCGCCACTATACCACTGCCCCACTATACCACTGCCCCACTGTCCCCCACTGCCCCACTGTCCCCCACTGCCCCAATGCCCCGCTGCCCCGCTATCCCACGCACCACTGCCCCGCTGCCCCACTGCCCCGCTGCCCAGCTGCCCCACTGCTCCGCTACCCCACTGCCCGACTGCCCCGCTGCCCCACTATCCCGCTGCACCGCTACCCCACTGCCCCACTGCCCCAATATCCCACGAACCCACTGCCCCGCTGCCTCGGTAACCCACTGCCCCGCTGCCCCGCCGCCCCGCTGCCCCGGTAACCCACTGCCCAGCTGCACCACTGCCCCAGTAACCCGCTGCCCCACTGCCCCGCTGCGCCGCTGTCCAGCTGCCCAGCTGCCCCGCTACCACACTGCCCCACTGCCCCGCTGCCCTACTATCCCACTGCCCCACTGGCCCGCTGCCCCGCTGTCCCGCTGCCCCACTACCCCAATGTCCCACCGTCCCACTGCCACTGTCCTACTGTTCCACTGTCCCACTATCTCACTCTATCACTATCGTCCCGTCGCATGTCCCATGTCCCATCCTATGTCCAGTCCCATGTGCCGTCCCACTGTCCTGTCCCATGTCCCGTCTCATGTCCCGTCCCATTTCCCGTCCCATGTTCCGTTCCCTGTCCCGTCCACTGCCCCGTCCCCAGTCCCGTCCCCTGTCGCGTCCCCAGTCCCATCCCCAGTCCCATCCCCTGTCCACTCCACTCCACTCCACTCCATCGTACATTACTATCCGCTCGTGCAAATGCATAGAAGCTTCGATCTGTGAGTGTGACAGTGTGAGTACGCAACCCACGAATTAATTTTTTCTTTTTTTCTTTCTTTCTTTCTTTCTCTAAACCCAAACCAGTTTTTAAGTCAGATCATCAGCTTTCAAACAAAAAAAAATACATCAAAATCGGTCCAGTAGTTTTAGCGTGATGCTGGAACAAACAAACAAACAAACAGACGTTAACAATTTTATAATAGTTAAGATTATAATAGTTAAGAAGATAAGATAATATACCAGGCCCCTCAGAAAGTATTGCGAAAAAAAGTTTTTATATATGGGAGACTGGCCAGTTATAATGATTTTCGAAAATATGATTATTTATAAGTAAAAATAAGTAAGTTCCAATTTCAAAATTTCCCTCCACATTTTTTGCGAGTTAATTCAAAGTATTGTGTCTCACTGAAATATGGATCTGCGCCGGGAACATTTTAGAGCTATGATTTTATACGATTTCAAGTGTCGCCTGAAACCGGATGAATCGTACGATAGACTTCAAATGGCATTCATGGATGAAGGCCCTTCCAAGGCAACCGTGTATCGTTGGTATAACGAATTCAAGCGCGGTCGACCAACTTTGGGGGATGACGAAAGAAGCGGTCGCCCTTTGACGGCTGTTACCGAAGAAAACGTGCTAGCAGTGAAAAATTTAATCCAAGACAATAGGCGAATTACATATCAGGAGATTCAACACATATTGAAGATTGGATCGGGAAGCGTTCACGAGATTCTACACAGCCATCTTCGCGTGAGGAGGATAGTATCACGCTGGGTGCCGCACAACCTCACCGATGCTCAGAAGCAGGCCCGGGTGGAATGGTGCCGTGATATGCTTAACAAATTTGAAGCAGGCTCGTCTCGGCGTGTTTACGACATCGTTACAGGTGATGAGTCCTGGATTTATCAATACGACCCAGAAACCAAGCGCCAGTCGACTGTTTGGGTGTTTCAAAATGAGCCAACGCCTACCAAAGTGAAGCGATCTAGAAGCGGGGGTAAGATTTTGATCGCTAGCTTTTTTAATTTGACTGGCCACTTGGTATCAATTCCCTTACGGGATCAAAGAAGCATTAATGCCGAATGGTATACTACCAAATGTTTGCCAGAAGTTTTCTCTGTTATAAGCAACAAGCGACCAAACACAGGGCTCCGCGGGCTACTGCTCCACCACGACAATGCACCTGCGCACACCGCACTCAAAACGAGGGACTTCCTGGACAGCACGCCAGTCAAACTCCTGGGTCACCCTCCTTACAGCCCTGATCTAGCACCGTGTGACTTCTTTTTATTCCCAAAAATAAAAAATCAGCTCAAAGGGATACAATTTTCGTCGCCGGAAGATGCGCTGGCTGCGTTCGAGCAGGCTGTAAACGAGGTGTCTGCGGCGGACTGGAAAAAGTGTTTTGAAAACTGGTTTAGGCGCATGAATCTTTGTATAGAGGCTGGTGGAAAGTACTTTGAAAAGATTTGATAAAAATATATGTACGTATAGAACAATTTTTTTTAGTTTCGCAAAACTTTCTGAGTGTCCCACGTACTTGAAGAAGAAGGTAATTAAAAATTGTAGACTGAAAATAGTATTTTTTTAGTTACACCAAGATAACTTTATGCTTATTCGTATATTAAGATGGATACAATATAACAACGTTTAGGTACTTCTAAATTTTATTGCTTTTCATACAAAAAATTAGAGAAATCGCAATTTAGAGGTAGCTTCCGGTCCATGTCTGTAAGTCGAAAGATTCTGATTTTCGGTTGGCTCAAAAGACTGCATTTCCAAGATGGCACCACCACATACGACAGGATTTTTTTTTCTACTCTGTACAATTCGGCCCGACCAAAAAGTTTTTAATGCAATATCTTTAGCAGCCGTATTTTCTCTATGGAGGCGCGCGCTAGAGCGCATGCGTGCGAATGATAGCTGGATATGAGTGCCTTATTCACCTTAATGTATGCAAAATGTTGTAGAAAAATATAATTCAAAATCACCGGTTCCCGTCATCGTAGCGTGGTAAAATACATACCAGTTTTTAAGTCAAATCATAAGTTTTTAGTCACAAACCCTTTCAACAAAATCGGTCTAGTAGTTTTATAGTGATGCTGGAACAAACAAACAAACAGACAACTGACATTTAACAATTTTATAATAGTAGTAGATAGTAGATAAGAAACACCCAGACCAACACAAACACTTATGTTTATCACACAAATATTTGTGTCCTGTGGGAATCGAACCCACGACCTCGTGATCAGCAGTCCGACACTCGAACCACTAGACCACAGACGTCACTGCACTACTTTAGTTTAATTTTTCTTTCTTTCTTTTTTAGGGTTCCGAAGTCCTACAAGGAACCCTTATAGTTTCGTCATGTCCGTCTGTCTGTCCGTCTGTCGACGACCTCGTGATCAGCAGTCCGACTCTCGAACCACTAGACCACAGACCACAGAGGTCGTCAAAAATAATGATTAGTTTGATTATTTTTATTGAAGTTTTTCCAAATGAGTTGTGTTCTTACTTATTTATGAATATAGATTCCGATAATGTAGCTCACAGGAAACACAGAAATCACGAAAAAATATCCGCTAATCAAAAGATCAGCTGTTTTTTTTTTCGCGATTTCAGATTTGGGCCCATAGTAAAAGTTGTTCATACTAACGAGTACAATGACCCCTTAAGAGGTTTTCAGTTATTTCAATAACACGTTGTATAATGTTCAAATGTGTTTTTTTTTTGTTTTATTATTTGTTACCTTTTTTCATGTCCAACAAACAAAAGTTGTCAAACAATAGTACATTACTGTCGAGGCCTGAAATGAAGCAATTTACGGCCGAGTAATATTGGAAGAACGAGGCGAAGCCGAGTACTTCCCTAGTGAGTTTGAAAGGACGAGGCGCAAGCCGAGTCCTCGTTAACTAAACGAGGCCGTTAATTGCTATTTCGGCCGAGACTTGTATAGTACTTTTCTCTCATTTGCGAGGAAACACAACACAAATTAATTCAACAGTATCTCATTTTCATTCACACCAATTCGCCCGCGCGTGGTTCTTGTTCTATTTTCAAAGTTTTGAATAAATAAAAATAGAATGCGCATTCAGCCTGTATAACGATAAATATTTTGTACCTAAAAACACCTAATTTATGTAAGTGTGTACTTAAAAACCTCGGTAGCATAATTTAAAAAATAAAAAGTGTCCAGCAATTTCTATTATTGTCCTGTTGGATATTACCGGCCTGTTATTTCGTTGCGTACGGAAAAGAGCCGATTGTTGTATTCATTTTTTTGAATAATGAACCAATTTCCGAGCAAGTGGGAGAAAAAGTTATTTGTTATAGCGAGTGTTTTTTTAACATATATTCTAAAAAATACATGGTGTTTACAAAAGCAGCAGTGTGCACATTTTTAAAGGTTTAGATAAAAAAATATGCATCTAAAATACATTTTGTGCTAGACTGACTTTGTGACCCTAAAAGGCAGATATATTAAAGTTAATTTCGCAATATTAATGCTTGGTGCATTCTCGCATGTGACATACCTTGCAGTCGGTGCAGTATTGCATGAACTAGTCCTTCGCCGTCGCTTACTTCCTCTGTGTGTGCGTGTGTCAACATAGTTGTGGTTTAACAATTATACAGTGGGTGGTGACCCTAAGATTTTGATTTAAACTCAAATATAGTGGATACCGACCTTAAGAAAATATATTTTTAGGAAAAATAAGGGTGATTCGAAAAAATCGAACTAAAGAAAGGATTTTATAAATCGGACTATAGAAAGGATTTAAATAAGCTAAATTATTTTCAATCTTATTTTAATAACCTTAGCGCTCACTTTTCATTGATATCGTCAAAAGGAGACTTGGGGTGCATTAAAAAAGCCTCCACGAGTGACGATATTTAATTGATCGTCCGGCGCACCCTGTGCAGTCAACCCCGTTACCAACCTGCTGACTGGCTAATATTTTCCCCACGGCATGAGCTGTTATCATTATGTACCTCATGTCGACACGATAGAAGAAGGAGACTTTATCATACGGCGGCAAGTGAGAGAGAGACTTAAATGAGAATATTAATGAAATAAGAGCGATAAGATTAAGATAAGATTATAAAATTATTTAAATTTATTTAAAATTCTTTGCCGTGCCGTCCCGTTTGAGAGTGTCTGCCATTACTATTTACTTAATATTATTCACACATAAAATACAACTTAAATACAAAAGAAACCTATTACACCCTCAGTACCATACGATTTACAGGTTGTCTTATTGTCTTATCGACCAAGAACGTACGTTTGATCTAAGGGACAATCCATAAATTACGTCATACGTTAAGGGGGTCAACAAAGTGTGACATCATGTGACAAGGGGGGGGGGGGGGGAGTCATAAGCTTCGTGACATCACATGCATAAATCTAAAGTATTAAAATCCCGAAAAACTTTAAAATATTACTACTCTATAAATATTTTGTCTGCCTCGTTGGTCTAGTGGTTGCAAGCGCGACTGCTGAGCTTGGGGTCCTGGGTTCGATTCCCGGGTCGGGCAAAGTGTTATTGGGTTTTTTCATTAGGAAATTCTCAGTAGCAGCCCGGAGTCTGGATTTGTGCCCGGTCAATGGCAATAGGTTCACCCCCTATTACATGGGACTATAACATAACTGGCGAAATGTGGGTGTAATATTACACCTCTGCCTACCCCTTCGGGGAAATACAGGCGTGATGTTATGTTATAAATATTTTGAATTTGTTTTAATTTAATAATTTCTAAATTTAAAATTGCTAAATTTGTGTCGTCACACCAGAAGTTCACACGAATGTGACCACCTGTGACAAGGACGGAGAAGGGGGGCACACCTCGGGGTGCTGGCCAGGAAACCTCCACGTGTGTCTGACAGCTGCTTGTCCTTCTGGACACGTCTAGAGGGAACGGCAGTTGTTGGGCCGGTGCACCCTGGGCACGGGCAATAAGTCTCCTTTGGACCGGGGGACCTTATTGCCTGTGGCGAATATTCTGGCACGGAAGGGGCCCGATGTGGGCCAATGGGAAGTTGCTCCGTGTGTCCCTCTGAGAAAGCAGAGGGCACTGTGGAGGAGCAGGGGCGGGCCCGGTGTGCACTCACCCTGCCACTGGGCAGGCAGCGGGGGGACTGTCCTTCCCTGCCCCCGTCGGTCTCGTAATCCCAGGAGTGCCTGCTGAGTAGTCTTCTCGCGCCTCTTGGGACCGAGGGTCTTGGCTTCACCGCCCGGACCGCGAGGAAGAAAACCTCTATAAAAAATTACGGGAGGTAGGGCCTGCGAGCAGCAGTCTCGGGGTAGTCTGCTGCCCGACCAGCAGCTGGCGTAGCTGGCACAGCCGGCGTAGTTGGCGCAGCTGGTAAAGGCCCATGAGGTGAGGTGGCGTGCAGTGTTCCGTGTGCGCCACTGAGGAGGGTGCGGCCAACGTTAGGCCGCACGGGGAGAAGGGGCTCGCCTGCTTGTGGCGGGCCGGGACCTGTCGGGGGTGGTTGTGTGAATACTCACGGGTTCCCACGCCCCCGGCTAAGGTAGTTGAAGGAATACCGTGGTGGTTTTAGTCGGTAAGAGTCCGACACTGGCTCCGCCTACCCCGGGCGGAGTGCCCCCATGAGGATTTCCCCACGGAAAAAAAAAAAAAAAAAAAGGGGGGGCACACCTCGGACACTCGATACAATATAAATGATAGCACCACCTACATACACATGATTACGTCTGTATACGATCGTACACACGTGTAGGTTAGGGATGCTCGCAGCCCAAAATGCCAAGCGCTTTTCAGTAGTTCTCAGAGATGGCGTGCTTGTATAGCAACGGGTAATTGACATCCATTGCAATCTTGCAGTCCAGTTGCCGGCAAACTGTGAGTGGGTGCGGGGTGCGGGCGAGGAATATTAAATTGGCGGGGGGCGGTGAATGGCCGCTCTGTACGTTAGTACTATTAAATATTCTGTGGGGAAGGGGGCTTCAAGTCATGAAATTCGTGTGATGTAATTTATGGATGACCCCTACAGTACCAATAGAACTAATCCATATCTACAAGTCTACAAGTATACTATTTTATTCCGTAAAGATGATATAATGGGAAATAGTCTCTATAGCTCGTAAAATATAGCTCGCGTCCTGTGACAGATGTCAAATACGTACATTTCAACGTATTCTGACATTATTTGTACGTATTTGACATGTCACAGACTCGAGTTATATTTTTCGAACTACACTGAGCTACAACAGTGTAATTATCTGTTTCATACAGTGGTTCAACGAAAATTAACATTGACAGTTTTCAAAGGCAACTCGGGACATTGTTTGAAGGCAGCTTGGGACACTTAACTCTCGCGTTGGACTACTGTTTGGAATGGCTAGACTGAGGTGCTACTGAAGTTACTGAACAGATATGATGATATGAAAACCTTATTAAACCATTAATTAATCTAAGCTATACTTACATACTTTCTTTTGCTTAAGTGTGTAGTGTGTAAACTATGATTGTCTATGACTCACCTCCGGCCACTCTCGGGTTCGCTTTCTTCCTAGGTCGCTCTCGACTAAACGCTGACCCGCTTTGTAGAGCCTCCATCAAACTGAAATGATGTACATACAATTAGTTTAACATACACATGGTATAATAAGATGTTTCATTCTCTTCCCGCGATGACAGCGCGATGCCTCCAAGCTACGTCACGATCAGTGTTGCCATTGATTGATATCTCCAATATATTATTAGAGATTTTTGTTCATAATGAATATAAAAAAAATGCCTAACTAGCTTAACTATTTGTTATCTCGTGTTATTCATCTAATTAGTTATTAAAGGAAACTGTATAAAATTACTAGTTCAGAAGTGATTCTTTATAGTAGCAAGTAAATGAAAAAATGCATTTTGCTCGGGTAATTGATTTTCACAAAGTGGCAGCACATTAAACTGACAAGTGTCACGCTAACAGCCCGCTATTGGCTCCACGGCCGGTGACGTAGTACGGAGGCAATCACGTGACCTAGCTGTCACGGGAAGAGAGTACCTGGTGAAACATCTTATTATACCATGGACATACACACATACATATTATCACGCCTGTTTCCCATTGGGGTAGGCAGAGACTATGGATTTCCACCTGCTACGATCCCGACACACCTCTTTCGCTTCATGTACGTTCATTAACCTCGTCATGCAGTCTCGTCGGTTTAGAGTACCCTGTGGGTGAAATTACAATCACATGAGACTTTCCACCTTCATGTCTCAGTTTGGCGAACCGACTTGCGGTACCATTTAGGCAACAGACTTAAATTTCTTTTCATTTTCTCTCAATTTTATGAATAACGGTCGAATTTCGACCATTGGGCGACCTCTCGTTATTGAGTTGTTGACGTGTGACCATTTAAGCTGGTGTTCATCAACATTAATTCCCAGATTAAACGGCCGATAACTCGAAAAATTTGCTGGGATTGTGGTGAAATCAAGCCTTTATTGCTAATAAATGACTATAACTGAAATATAAATCAAGCCTTTATTCAGTTTCAGTCGAAAGACGTCCAATGCTGAACTTGAGTCTCCCCCAAGCATCGCCACAACGACCGGTCCTGCGCTACCGCATCCAGCGGTCCGCGACCTTGACCCGGTCGTCGGTCCACCTTGTGGGGGCCTACCCACAATGCTTTCTTTTACCTGTCCATAACTCCGTCCTGTGCCTGGTGTATGTCCAGCAGCTGTTTGTAGCGGTGCGTCCGATCGCGCCGCTCGCGTTCAGCGGCTGCGCGGGCGCTGCGGGCGCGGTCAGCTCTCGCAGCTGCCTCGCGGGCTGCGGCTACCTCTTGATGGGCGGCCTGGGGCGATGGCATACGTTAGTTTTGCTACACCTCAAACACTCTATACAACCGCGTTGATCTATGGGGCATGTAGCAGCCATGTGACGCCCCCATCAGTAAAAAAAATATTACTCGCTGAATACATCATTAATCAAAAATTTATTATTAACAATTAGAAAAAGAAATAAAAAAATATAATAATAATATATAATTCACGACGCATGCCAGACGACCAATGGGCCAAACGTACGACCCAATGGGCCCCCACAAATGGCAAACGCCAACGCGGCAGGCCCAGACGGAGATGGCGGGATGAACTGGACAAATTTCAAAAAGACTGGTCCTTATTAGCCACAGACAGAGAGAGGTGGAAGGAGAGTCGGGAGGCCTTTGCCCTGCAGTGGGACTGTACAGGCTTTTAATAATAATAATAATCCACGGTAGCTTAGTGGCTAAAGCACTGGCGTACTGAGCCAGGAGTCGCAGGTTTGAATCCTGCTTGTGAGCGATTTTTTCTTTCCACAATTTAAATCTTTAGATTTCGCTTCACATGCGTAAATGCGTTAATAGAAGTTTATGAAACTGTTGCATAATAGGGGTTATTAAAACACGAGTGTGAGTTTAAAAACCGAGCCGTAGGCGAGGTTTTTAATAGTATCACACGAGTGTTTTAATACCTAATTATGTCAGTTTCATACACTATTTTATCTACACTCATATAATTTTAAATAAAATACCAAAGTCAAAATCTTGGTAACATTGTCGTTGTTTTTCTTGATTTCTCTGGTAAAAGATTGTTCGTCATTTACGTTGCTGCATCCAGAAATTCAGGCGGGGTCATATTCTCCACAGTTCAGTATCACTGCTGTAGTCAGATATTTTTGCCCAGAATAAAACTTTCGACATAAAAAACCATAATAATAACGTAAACAATAACAATAAATTTACAAGTAACGATGTCCAAATCCAGTAGGCCAGGCGCGCGGCCGCGCACGCGCGCTGGTGCGCGCCTACACAGATAATAAAATATAGTCTGGCGACAACATTATAATCGGAACTAATTTTCTATCCTTGTCAGGATTCCGTCAATCTCTGTTTTATCATACAAAAAATATGCCTGTAAACACTTAAATATAATTAAAAGCAATATGACAATCAAAAGTTCTGCCAAAAACGCGATTTTAAACGATAAAAATTTTCAATGTATGACAAGTGGCGCCACCCTGAATTTTGTGTACTCATTGGTGCCAAACTGTACGACTGCTAAAAAAAAGGTTTGAAAACTCCTTGGTTAGGTCGAAGTGGCATTAAAAACTCCTTAGTTAGGCTGAAGTGTGCGGTTATGGAAAAAAAATTAAATTACCGCATTGTTTTGTTCAGCAAACTGTATCGTAATGAAACTTTTTAAATTCATAACAGGTGCATGTGCGTAAAGTATGTCATTATGTCATTACTTTCGAGTTCATAATTCGAATTTTACGATACGAGTGTAGATAAAAATAATAAAATAATTAGTAAGGGTGCCATATCTATACGACTTTGATTTAACTGCAAAGTTAGTCGAGTCGGTTAAGAAACAATGTTTCTTAATAAGATATCGCTGACGTCACCGAAAGACGTATAGTGGAGGATAATTTCGATACCACGAGCAGTGTTGTTAGTGGCTAAAGCACTGGCGTACTGAGCAAGGAGTCGCCGGTTCGAATCCTGCTCGTGAGCGATTTTTTCTTTCCACAATTTAAATCTTTAATGAAAAAATATTTATTAGCTTCAAAAGTGACGCACAAAATTACAAAAAAAATTCAAGAACACAGAAAAAATACACAAAAATGTACAGAGCCAAGAAGTGTGGTAAGATATGCATCACATCCACGCAAAACGGCCACCGCTCAGCATATTGCTGTGCCTCATGCATGCAATTGAAGTACGGTTCATCAGCATCATCATCATTTCAGCCGAAAGACGTCCACTGCTGGACACAGGCCTCCCCCAAGCATATGTTGGGGGGATATGCCATAATCGCCACGCTTGGCAGGCGGGTTGGCGATCGCAGTTGGTTGGTTAAATACTCAGAGAACGCTGCTGCCCATCCTCTGGTGAATCACTTAGTCGCCTTTTACGACACCCATGAGAAGATATAATATGGTGCAATTCTTTACGTCCAGCACCACACGGAACAAAGGTACGGTTACTGTATTTATTTATTTATTATATTCTTTATTGTACATTACATCAAACGAAAACAAAGACAATAGTTTACAGAAAGATTAAGTTAGTTCAATGGGCGGTCTTATCGCACAAGGCAATCTCTTCCAGACAACCTTTGGATGGACTAGAAGAATGGGAACCGATCGTGGGTAGGTACGGTGCTGTAGCTTATTCAGAAACTATTAACTCTGTAAAATATAGTTCGCTGTGGTTGTAGATAGAAAAACATGCCAAAAGTATGACATGTACACGTACGTACGTGCGTGCTACGCCTCTCTTTACTTGCCCATATTGTCCATCCTAAGGTTGTCTGGAAGAAATCGCCTTGAGCTTTAAGACCACCCATTGTAAATATCTTCTATATAAGACATATATGTTGCTTATTTTTTTTTGTGTACAATAAAGTGTATTGTATTGTACACGGTGAATTTTAAGTGGTTTTGGAAACAAAAAGGGGTGTACTTCATCATTATGAACAACTTTTACTATGGGACCAAAACTGAAATCGCGAAAAAAAATCAGCTGATCCCTACATTTGTGTTCACATAAATCGACAGAATGTAGGGAACACCTGTTTGTTGTGCTAAAGTTGTAAGAGTCGAAGTCAAACTACAGGGTGATTTGTAATTCAACCTATTCCTTAAAAGGGGTTATACTAGAGCTCACATGCAACAAAAATGGTCTCTTAAACCAGGGGGGCGCCAGTCATTTGTTTTCGAGTTATAGAAGTTAAAATAAATTTATTATAAAAAAAAAAAACTATCCAACTAACTATCTAACTTTCCTATTGTAATATTAATGTGTATTTGTGTGTACAATAAAGTATAATAATAATAATAAAAAAATGATATTTTCCGTCTTCGGATGGAAAAATGCTAATTGTGAAAAATCTATCCGCTGCAAATGAGCTCTAGTATAACCCCTTTCAAGGAATAGGTCGAATTACAAATCACCCTGTATTATGACTATCATCACAAATTCGACTTTAAAACACTTTCGAGACACTAATAATAACTTTTGAGGCTATCTGAGTGACTTTTACTACGTCCGACTTTTTAGACTTTCGCGACTTTTCCGACTAGCGACTATTTTTAGGTCGTACTTACCATGAACGAATCCTTGAACGTCTTGATGTCCGAGAAGAACTCTTCGAGCGTGTATTTCTGCGCGTCAAACACGTAGTACTCGGCCAGCTCCGTGTACAAGGCTTCCATCTTACGAAACATTGAGTGTAGGAGGTCGCATTGTTCACGAGCTTCTACGGCGAACGACTGCGGTAGCGAGTTAAGGTTACAAATTGTCTACGTTTTGGCCTGTAGCGACATCTATCCGGTGACATGAGAACTATCCTGCATCGCGCAAGCAGAGTTTACACGCAAGTTAACATATACTGGGTGTCAGGGAAACGCTCCCGAAACTGAAAGGCTATTATTATACTACCTAAACACAATCGACTACCAATAACCCTTAGCCTTATACTCATTGTTTTAGTGATTTGGTATTTTGCAAACCTGCAATGTAAAGCGTACAAAACTCGGGATCAATGCCGCGTGAACCTAACCTACCAGGTACGCTCGCTACGACACAGACTGCGTATGCGAGTGAATGTCGGTCACCCCTAGCGCCAGCTGATATTTTATTTGGATTACATTGCGAATTTAAAAAATTAAGTAAATAAAAGGGGTTTTTTTGCAAATGAGTTTTATTTAAATGCCCTAAGCCGGTAATGTATGAAAAATCCAAAAAAATAAATATGAAAAAATCTAAAAACAGAATCGCATTTTTTTTGGTGGTTTCATATCAGCAATAATAATAATAATCACCAATATGGATGCATTGTGTGAAAGATGATATGAATAGAAAGAAAGTGAACACGGAGATGACGGCTGATAGAGATGTATGGAAGAAAAAACATGCTGCGCCGACCCCAAATAAATAGGGATAAGGGCAGGAGGATGATGATGATGATATCAGTAATCACCAGCACTATCACTCATCTTCGTTTTCGGAAGCGTTTCCCTGACACCCGGTATACAAGAGCCCAACATTAACCATTGGGCAGTAGCCAGGCGCAGACCCAGTCTGGTCGAAGGATCCTCCCTTTGTGTTGGAGGAACATGATACCTCGGTCCTCCACAGGCCGATAGAGCTGTAATCGGCTTATTCTCTCTTCGTTTAGATTCGAACAAAGCTTTTTCAGGGCGTTAAAAAGGTTTCTAATATTCAAATGGTAAGCCGTTTTTAACGCGTCTGATACTTCGTTCTCTTTTTAACTCACGTGGAAACAGCTTTCGTGCGAATGAGGCCTTATGGAAAGTCAGTCCCCACAATTTTCAACGCGTCAAAAAGACAGTTACGCACAAACACGGGGATCTGTGGATTTTTAAAAAACTGCGAATATATATCCGGACAAACCGGTGTAAGGTTTTTGTGTTTGTTTTAAATAAATAAATATAAACAAAACAAAACCTATGATGGTAAGAAGTGGAAAGACGCGATACCATCGAGGTGTGATTCGTTATTCCAAGGACAAAATAACATTGGGACATGGGATGTGGCCATCCACTATCCATCCATTTATCTATTTAGAGCTATACGTAGCTCTGAAGCAAATCCCTGGCGTACGCGGTTGCTTTCCTAATCCGGATCTATTGGACTGAGTTGTTTATGTCGGGACATTATATTTCATCATGATAAGTTAATTATAGAACAAACCATAGCCTCGTCATAGCCATAGTCATATGGCTCCCCAAACTACTTGGGGAGGCCTATGTCTAGCAGTGGACATCTTTCGGCTGAAATGATGAAGTCAATTATAAAAGGATACACTCATAGATTCATGGAAGAGGTCATCTGGACACTGTTGCACTCTTGAATTGTTCAAATCCATCTCTAACGCCTTGATATCATTCTCCATCTTCTTCAGAGATTTCTGGAGACTCTCCATTGATACTCGTGCGGCTCTATGGAGACAGAAGTGATTATTATACACGTTGAAATTTTAATGGTTGTTTTCCTGAAAAGGAGTCATTGTACTCATCATTAAGAACAACTTTTACTATGGGACCTACGCTGAAATGTGATTTCTCTCTTTTTTTTTACGTGAGTCTCTGAATGTGATTTTAGCTCTGTACATCATTGTTTATAAAAAAAAATTGTATGCCATAATGTGAAATGGTTAATGTGTCGAACTAATCTTAGTACCCTACCACCTGTATTTACCACATTTTTACAAAATAAATGAAATGAAATGAGAAACACGAAAATAATTGCTGGTCCCAACATTTTATTGATTTACGGCCAAATTAATATCCAATCTATCCACGATTTGCCCTACTAGAGATAGGAATTTGACATAATCAACTCAGCCTATCGCAGTCCACTGCTGGACATAGGCCTCTCCCAAGTTGCGCCACAACGCTCGGTCCTCTGCCTTCCGCATCCAGTCCCCCCCAGCCACGTTCTTTACGTTTTTGACATAAGCTCCATACAAAATAACTAATAATACTCCGGTAGGGTAAATCGTGGATAGATTGGATATTAATTTTGGCCGTTAAGCTTCAATCAACAAGGTACTGTTGTTAATCTAAGGATTGAAGTTAACACAAAAATGTAGGGACCAGCTTTTTTTCGCGATTTTAGGGAAGGTCCCATAGTAAAAGGTTGTTCATAATGATGAGAAAAATGACCCCTTTTCAGGAAATCAACCATAACAATCCTCGCTCTCTGTTCCCTATCCGCACCCGACAAGTACACACGGCTGCGCGCGCCATCTACCATTGCCATCATCTGTCCCGCACATGCACTTCCCAGTATGCTCCCAATAATAATGCTGTTTCATTGCTCAACGCTCTGATTGCTCAACAACCAGAAGTTGATATTTTTTACACCAAAATAAACAAATTTGTCAGCTTCTGTCATAATTTAAGTCATTAGACTTATAAGAATTATGCATGCTGAAATTTGAGTCGCTTAATTCCCGAAAAGGGGTCATTGTACTCATCATTATGAACAACTTTTACTATGGGACCAACCCTGAAATCACGAAAAAAAAAACTGTTGGTCCCTACATTTATGTTCACTTAAATCTATAAAATGTAGGGACCACATGTTTTTTTACCCGACTGCGCGACAGCAAAGACAGGGTTGTTTTTTCGCGTATTCAGGGTTGGTCCCATAGTAAAAGTTGTTCATAACGATGAGTACAATGACCCCTTTTCGGGAAAGAAGCCATTAAAATTTCAGCATGTATATGTATTTAAATTATAACTTGTAACTTGGCCTACTGTACGTGTTGGGTAACTGTAAGTATAGTAGGCATAGGCAGCTGTTAAAATAAATAAATAAATTATAATTTCACCGTGTAAATTTATGTAAGAGTTTATCAATGATGCTGAACTATCAAAAATAGAGACATTCTAGCTGATGATATTCTGATCCACACATGAAAAGTCAGTGGTGCGGGCCGGGTTCGAACTCACACCCTCTGCAAGGCAAGCGCTCAACCGCTAGCCTTTTTTTTATATAGTATAAGATGGCGAAACGAGCTAAAGGCCCACCTGATGTTAAGCGGTTACCTTTGCCCATAACAACTGCAATACCACCTAGGCTTGCCTAAATGGTACCACAAGTCGGTTCGCCAAACTAAGACAGGAAGATGGAAAGTCTCATGTCCCTTCAGACCGAAACACAGCAATGCAAGCATCACTTTTTGGCGGAGAAGTAGGTACGGTGGTAGTACTTCCCCGGATGAGCTCTTTCATAAAGGAGCTCTTGTACAACAGACTACTAGGCTATCACAGCTCTGCCAAATGTATTCTGGTAAAGGGTTTTTTTTATGACAGAATTCACTTGTTCTATAGAAAGTTAAAGACTAATAGTTACCTGTCTATATGCGGCATTTCTTCAGCAAACGTTAGAACTTCTGGGAACTTATTTTCTATAGTTTCTACTAAATAATGAAGTAACGTTTGCTTATTCTCTAGATCTTTCGTCGCTGTTAACTGTCGACAAAATAATAATAATATTATAGGCTGGAATCATTCATAATGAAATTTCTAGCAACTATACAACGTGTTATTAAAATAACTGAAAACCTCTTAAGGGGTCATTATACTCATCAGTTTGAACAACTTTTACTATGGGACCAACCATGAAATCGCGAAAAAAAAACGGATGTTACCTACATTTATGTTCACATGAATCGACAAAATATAGGGATCAGCTTTCTGGTTTGATCTGGTTTTACCGATGAGTACAATGACCCCTTTAGAAGTTTTCAGTTATTTCAATAACATGTGGTATAAGCCCGTTCAAATAAACCATAGTCGACACATTTGGTGCAGTGTCTGAGCCTAATAGCGAAATAATTTTTTGTATGGCCTACAGATGGAGGGTAGGGAAATGGACCGAGGATAATATACAGTTAAAAACAACCCTCGCTCGCTGTTCCCTATCCGTTAGGGTAGATCTTCGCCCTCGCCGGCGGGGCTTGCCGCTTAACGGCGATTCGCGAAACGCGCCACCCCCCCCGATATACCGAAAGTCCGCCACTTTCGAGAAAACTATTCCCGATGCAGCAACGGCTGCCAGGGGGCATAGCGGCGGGATCCCCCCGCAATGCCCCAGTAAGCCGAGGTCCGAGCCCTCCCCTGGGGGAGGCCCTTATGCGGTTTTGCAATCGCGATTTTAGTTTATAAGTTAGGTTTAGGGATTTTTTTCGGCGGATGGAGTCACTAACGGGATTCTCCTCCGCAAGTACACACGGCTGCGCGCGCCATCTCCCGGCGGCGCCACTGTCCCGCACATGCACTTCCCAGTATGCTCCCAATAATAATGCTGTTTTATTGCTCAACGCTCTGATTGCTCAGCATCCAGAAGTTGATATTTAAAAAAATAAAATAAACCAATTTGGCAGCTTTTGTCATAAATTTTTATGTGATTAGATTTATAAGAATTATATGTACAGTCAACAAATCGGAATCATGACCCACTCAGCCGATAATTCGTATGAAATTGTCAAAACAGTAAAATATTCTTCTTGTTAGCAGCACGATGCTGCACTTAGGACATTTTGAATATAAGGGAACTGTCAATCAAAGAAATTGGTAAACTAACTGTCACTGCCCCATAAAATTAATAACAAGTTTGTTGCCAGGGAAATATCTTTGAGCGAAATTCGACCTATTTTATTAGAATATTTGTAGAAAATTAAGCTCATGGTGGGTCATGATTCCGTTTGGTTGAGTGTACCTATTTATGTGCTAAATTATAACTTAGCCTACTGTACGTGTTTGGCAACTGTAAGTACAGTAGGCAGCTGTTAAAATAAATAAAGTACTAAACAGAATCCATTTTTATCCTACATTTTGTTCCAGTGACCGAACAGAAAATACAAAATGTTACAGTTAAATCGTCTATTTCGTCACAAGACACAAAATCACGAAAATAAGTAAAAATAAATGAAGATACCTTAGTTAGGAAGCTAATTTCAAATCCATAGGCGCCAGCGTTATTTGAGCCGGTATTCATATAGTTTCCTAATAGTAATAAGAGCTCAAGTATTTTGGCAAACTTGTCACTTGATTTCACTTCTTCGCACGCCGCGGTGCCCGATACTATGTCCTGAGGACAAAGGATATAAATGAATTATTATCGAACAAGCCGTACAACTTAGGAAAGGCCGATTTCCAGCAGTGGGTTGAATGAACGAACATACAACTGTATTCGTGCCATATTTAAGGAGGTGACTATACCACTGATACTGAACACGAATCTATAAAAATTCAATACCAATTTATTTTTTCTTTCAATACCTATTTGTAAACAAATTCCCTCCGTGTGTCGCATGCGACACAAAAACGATGGGTGCGAATTCACCAAAACAATTTGCAGGTATTTCCCCTTTGAGAATGCCACAAATTACTTATTTTCAGAGTCGTTTGGGATTTATTCTGAAACCCTCGCAATGTTTCTAAGTGACAATTTGGGTATTAAATAATCGTAGAATTTTTCAAGTATTTTTAGATGACTAAGCACATTATTTATCATTTGCTCTAGAAATATGGCACGATTACAAACCAACATCTTGTATAATATAATATCATGAATCATCGTGGATAGACCATCGTATAAAGCCTTTATTGTCCATCATCGGCCATCGTACCCTAGAAAAGGTAAAAATATTGGTTACTCACAGGTTTAACCTCAGATATGATCTCAGCGTAGTGTTCCCGGAAGGCTAAGCTCCTCAATCGGGGCACTAGCCTTTTAACATCTGCTACGGTGGCCGCGAATTGTTCCGCTTCTGTTAAGTCTTCACTCTTCACTTTTAATTCTGATAATTTCTTCAGTTGATCCGCTGGTGGTAGGTACTGGAACAAATTACAAAGTGTTTGAATTTTAGTGCATAGAAAAGAGGACCCATATGCCTGGTATAGTTTAATAGTATAGTATAACGGGCTGGCCGCACTTACCGCGGTCAATCTGTGGATGGGTGACCGTTTCGTTACACATCGAGACCCCTTCGTGCCTCGAAGAGCACGTAAAGTCGTCGGTCCTGCGCCTGATCTCTCTCCGGTCGTTTCGAATTGCCGTCCCATCGGATTATGAGAGTGAGGGAATAGAGAGTGCACCTGTTTGTGCACACACTTGTGCACTATAATATGTCCCGCGCAGATGGCTAGTCTCCATTGAGTTTGGCCGCCGTGACCGAAATTCGGCCGGGAGGACATTATTATTATTATAACGGGCTGGTTTTCGCAACTCCACGTCTAAGCGCGTTTTTTGCGTACGGGAAAATATGCCTGGTAATAAATAAATAAATATTTTAGGATATTTCTACACAACACCATCTAGTCCCAAACTAAGCAGAGCTTGTGCTATGGGTACTAGATAATGAATATCATACGTATATACTTTTTTTTTCGTAAATGCATACTTATCATACATAAGAAACTCCCAGACCAACACAAACACTTACGTTATCACATAAATATTTGTGTCCTGTGGGAATCGAACCCACGACTTCGTGATCAGCAGTCCGACACTCGAACCACTAGACCACAGACGTCGTCAAAACAAAAAATAAAGTAAACTATTCCGACTATAGGCAACTATTCCGACTATAGGCAACTATTCCGACTTTTTCGACTTAAGTTACTTTTCCGACTCACCTAAACACTGGGGCTAGGTCACTCATCGGCTATACAGCCTAATGGACGCCTATTTTTAAGCGGGATAATGTAATCTGATTGGCCCTACCAAGGCGGCTATTGGATATTCACTAACGCAGAAGTATTTGCGGCTCATATAAGTAGTTGAAACTGATTTGGAAGTTTTCAAGCTGCGAATAGTGATACATCATACCTATTAGTCAGATATGTTGACAGACATCGGTCGCCTTTTATAAGGCGTCTATGGACCGTATGGTCGATGAGGAAACTACAAGGCTATAGCTGTAATAACAATAAAACTTATATTGTGTCTCGATAGTTTTCCGCAACGTGTTAACAAGTCTAGCACGTTGGCCGTGAGTACGTGGTGTTACATCTCAACACGAACCCTCTGATATCTTCATAGAACATGTGTTTCAGAGACCCACCGAGCAGTAGTATCAAAATTAAATGTAGTTCCTATATTATTATTTTCTAAAAGGCATAAACTACTTGTTAAAAAAAAAAAATTAAATGTAAAATTGTACCCTTAAATTTGTTGGAGGAAGGCGCCGCACTGTGTGTCTGTCACACAGTTTATACTAGCACAGACACCGCCGTTAACTCTATCTTGGTAAGATATATTGAAACATTTAACTGTGTATTGTTAGTAAAAGATAGAATAATTGTAACTGTTACTGAAAATAAATAATATTTGATTTAATTTATTGAAAGATTTTTATCTTCAAGTATTTAACTAGCTACTTGCTTACAAGTTTTAGATACTTATCGTGTAAGTATACTTAATCATGATCATAGTGACTTTTAAGACTCCAATGATTTTAATGACTAGCAAGCTCTATACGCCTCACTAACATGCTAAGTTTCATTCTTAACTATTTTGTGACTGTAATATATTTTACGACTTCACCGACTTTTAAGACTACGTAAATTTTTATGGGTAGCAAAGTCTTTGCGCTATTCTAACATATTAAATATGTATTCTAACACATTTTCTGACAATATTGTCTTTCCCGACTATTCCGACTTTTCCGACTCACCTGTATTAACAAGTCCAGCACGTTGGCCGTGAGTACTGTAGTGTCACACCTCAACACGCACGTTCTGATATGTTCATAGGACATGTGTTTCAGCGAGCCACCGAGGAGGATTGATAAGTTTTGAGCCGCTTTGCTGTCTAGCACCTTTAGGTCTTTCACTTTTTTCAGCGTGTGAACCCTGGAATTAAGTCTTAGTTATAGGGTTGTTAATTTTTTATGGTATTATCATGGGGGAAAGTATAAATAGACAAAGCACAAGCAGTGTTTTAAGGGTATAACATCCGATCAAATATACTATAGATGCACGGTCTTGTACAAAATTAAACCTAAAAAACGTCTCCGCGATAAAATGTACTCGTAATTATGTTTACGATAGCGACAAGTACGCCATTCCATCCTTTGTTTACACATTTGGAGTACAGTTTATATACACATTTTAGCATCCTGACATTCGTGACACGTCTCACCGCTAGCGTGGTCGTGACGCGACTCAGAGCGAAACTGTGCACGCGATTGGGTGATTATTGCACAGTTTTGATGGGGCCGTTTTTCGAGCGGTGATCGTGCATCTATGATATATTTGATCGTTGGGCGTAACCTAATCACCTACGGGCTACTACTACATGAACCGAAATGCGTTTGTACACGTGCGCACACTAATGCAAATAATGCTAAGAGCTAATGAAACACAGATATACCATAACATAGAATACTTTCTATCAAAATACCAAAAGAAAAACCTAAACTGGTTTATGTTCTACACTGTATCTGCCAAATGTATGTATTTTTTTGGGATAAATAAATAAGCGATCAAAACCACAGGCATCAGCTAGTTCGATATACAATGAACGAAATATGAATGAGTGAATGTAACGATTTAAATTGTGGTAAGAGAAAATCGCTCACGAGCAGGATTCGAACCTGCGACTCCTGGCTCAGTACGCCAGTGCTTTAGCCACTAAGCTACCGTGAACACTGCTCGTGGTATCGAAATTCTCATCCACTTGGTACGTCTTTAGGTGACGTCAGCGATATCTTATTAAGAAACAGTGTTTCTTAACCGACTCTACTAACTTTGCAGTTAATTCAAAGTCGTATAGATATACCTACCCTTCGCATGCGTAAATGCGTTAAAAATAATAAAATAATAACATAACATAACATCACGCCTGTATTTCCCCGAAAGGGTAGGCAGAGGTGTACACCCACATTTCGCCAGTTATGTTAAATAAAATAAATAATAAATATCTTTGGGACATTTTTACACAGCACCATCTAGTCCCAAACTAAGCAGAGCTTGTGCTATGGGTACTAGACAATGGATATAATACTTATATACTTTTTTTTATTTTGTCAATACATACTTTTAATACATAAGCAACACCCAGACCAACACAAACACTTATGTTCATCACACAAATATTTGTGTCCTGTGGGAATCGAACCCACGACCTCGTTTTCAGCAGTCCGACACTCGAACCACTAGACCACAGAGGTCGTCGTTGTCGTGTTATAGTCCCACGTAACAGGGGGCGAGCCTATTGCCATTGACCGGGCACAAATCCAGACTCCGGGCTGCTACTGAGAATTTCCTAATGAAAAAACCCAATAACCCTTTGCCCGACCCGGGAATCGAACCCAGGACCCCACGCTCAGCAGTCGCGCTTGCAACCACTAGACCAGCTATACTCAACCTGCGGCCCGCGGGCCGCATGTGGCCCGCCGGGCCTTTTTTATTGGCCCATCTAAAGTTTCAAATTTATTGTAAACCATTTTAAATTTCGCACCCATCAGAGAATGGGTGTTTCAGAACAGGAATGTGAGCCGAGCGCTATCAGCGATTTGTCGTTCCCCAAAAATATAAAAGCCTCCAAAGATTTTCCCAAATCCTACTAACATTCTTTGGGTCTACGTATGTGTGCGAATCGTCTTTTTCAAAAATGAAATACACAAATAACGTTTACAGAAACAAACTTATTTATTCTCATCTGGATGATGTTATAAGGATAGCATGTAGCGACAAGCCAGATCTTGATAAAGTTTTGAAAAAGTGTTCATACATATAAACATCTTTGGTTAAACTTCTTTTTTCATTAATAAAGTAAGTACATCGTTAACTTGGAATTACGTTTTAATTGCCTAAATAATTTTTGCTTGCGGCCCTCGACACCATGACTGAAACGTGTTTGTGGCCCCTATAAAAAAAAGGTTGAGTATGGCTGCACTAGACCAATGAGGCAGTCAGTTAATAAAATAATGAGTGAATGTAACTCACTTATCGACAGCATCTTCATTCTTCTTGGCGACCGGTTTACTTGAGAACTTCAGTGCTAGCCCACTTAAGATATCTGGTGATGCTAATTTGTCTTCTTGGACCTGAAATTACATCCACACATATATTATAAATGGGAAAGTATGTCTGTCTATTTGTTACCTTATCACGAATAAACCTCTAAAGCGATTGTGATGAAATTTGGTACAGTTACAGTTTGACACAAAAGATAAGGCGCGTCGTCAATCTTCTTTCGCATAGACACGAAAAGACGATCGACGAAAACACCCGAAACATTTAAAAAATATAATCTACCTTAGGGTGGTATTATTATTATTATTTGAGGAAAGAGCTAGGGTCTTGAATGCCCCTAAGCCACTGCGACCTAAAAGATCTATTGTGACGCCTCTTGCAGCATTACAGCACTTCCCCAAGCTGCAAGACAAAACTTTGGGGGAGGATTTGATCTCCTGCATTGAGATGACGTGGCCTCCAAGATGCTGGCTTCTGATGTGGTGCCCTGCATCACATTCGCATAGGATATGGATGGTAGGGTGGTATGCCACTCGTCAAATTTCTAAAGGTACGAGTAGCGCAAAGAGGAATGGAGCGAGCGATGAATTGAGTATTGAGTATTGAGCAATGCTCGGAATCACCTTACTCAATTCACCGTAAGACGAATAAGTGGATACGCTCCAAGACACAAGTCAAAGACGTAGTGTCTATAATAGCTAGGCGTAAATGGAGATGGGCAGGACACATTGCTCGAATGGACAAGGAACGATGGACGCGGAGACTGCTGGAGTGGCAACCACGATAGCACACTAGACCGCGGGGACGGCCACCCAAACGTTGGGTGGATGACATCCGACTACACACAGGGCTGGATTGGATTTCAAGGGCTCAAGACCGCCAGGAGTGGAGGAATTTGGAGGAGACCTACACCCGCGCTACGCGCGCAGCGATGGTGTTTTCTGATTGGTTAACCAATTTCCCGCGTAATTAAATTCTGTCATCTGCGCAGGTACATCGGTGGGCCATTTAAAATGTGTAGTACTGTACTGAGATAGTCTGGAATCCGGAGAAGTACTTATGCAACTTTTATCCAGAAAAACGAGAGTTACTGCGAAATACGCGATAAACAACATCTACGCGGGCCAAGTTGCGGGCGTTCTCTAGTACAAAAATAATTTAAGTACGGGGGAGGTCAAAAAGTTCGCGGAACGAAAGGGAAGTGGGGTTGAAATTAAACATGAAATTATTTTTCACTTTCGATGTATTTTTCTATAACCCTAATAAATTTCTCTGATCTTTCAAATAATTTATTTATACCTTCGAAAAAAAATGCTTTATCAAGGTCCTCAAAATAGGCAGAAATAGCCGACTACATCTATGCATCATCGGTAAAAAAAAACCCAAGCTCAAAGTTTTGAAGCCGCACTTGTTTAAACAGCCATCGCAACATGACCCTTGTGAACGGGTGCGTTGTCCTGCAAAAGGGGCACACCTCGATACCACTTTCCCCTTGTTTTGTCTTTAATTGCATCTTTGAATTTTTCTAGTACCATTGCGTAGTATGGTCTGATGATATTGACACCTTTATCTTTATAATTGATTAATAAAATCCCCTCTGAATCCCAAAAAATGCCTCGTATGAACAGTCCTTGACGCGAAAAAGAAATTAATCGTGGGCTCTTATGATGAATTAGAACTTTGTTCAAGTCGGAAACTAGTCGATCGCGACGCGACACATTTAATTCACATAAATCGACAAAACAGCTGATTTTTGTAGTGATTTCTGGGTTGGTCCTATAGGTTTGTTGTTCATACAAACTATAGGACCAACCCTGGTTAGCTAGGTAGCTTAAGAGGTTTTCAATTATTTACAAAACATGTTATATTTGGTGTGATAGGACGTAAATAACTGGTTCTAAAAATCATCACAAGGACGAAAACCACGCGCTTACAGTGGCAAGGTTGTAAGTGACAAGAATATAGCCGGAAAGCCTTTCTTACATACAAACGAACGAGGCAAGTTAAATAAAAAATTGTAAAAAGGCAAGGATGGAGTCTTGTGATCTTACCTTAACCCAGAATGCTTTTTCTGACATTCTCTGTGGTATTATAGTCTTCCAGTTGGCACGTTTTAATGGTCCTTCTACTTCCCATTTTCTTTTGGGTTTTAAGCCGTATGGTAGGATGTCTGGTTGGGGCTAGAAAAAAAGAAATAATAAACGACTGGATGTCACATTATTTATGTACGATAAAAAGTTGAACCTTACTAAAATTTTGTCATAATGATGAATGCAATAACCACTTTTCGAGTTATTACTCCCTTTCCGAGTAATTTATACAACTTGTTATTGAACAACTTGACTTGACTGCCTCGTTGGTCTAGTGGTTGCAAGCGCGACTGCTGAGCGTGGGGTCCTGGGTTCGATTCCCGGGTCGGGCAAAGTGTTATTGGGTTTTTTCATTAGGAAATTCCATTTACATATTACATGGGACTATAGCATAACTGGCGAAATGTGGGTGTACTATACACCTCCGCCTACTCCTTCGGGAATACAGGCGTGATGTTATGTTGTTATTGAATTTTGTGTTCACATAAATAGACAAAACTTAAGGAAACAGCTGTTTTTTTCGCGATTTCAGTGTCGGTCCCATAGTAAAAGTTGTTCATACTGATAAGTACAATTACCCCTTAAGAGGTTTTCAGTTATTTCAATAACACGTTGTAAACAGGATGAAATTTTCAACAGGGCGTGGAAGGCCAAATCCATAAGTATAGCGAAAAATGCTCCAAGGAGTCTTGGAGCTGATTTTGATAAAAACTAAAACTGTATACAGTACAATCTCACTAATCCGGCATTATTAAAAACCAGAGGGTGCCGGATTATTAGAATGTTCGAATTACTGGATTATAGAGAAAAAACCATAAATTTTAAGGTTAGACTGCGCAGAGGGCGTAGAGGGGCGAGGGAGGGTGCCGAATTATTGGACGTATCGGTCTATTGAAGTGCCGGATTAGTGAGATTATATGTACTTAGATTTAACAAAAAAAACTATTTTCCTAGCCGGGAATCGAACCGTTGATTTAGACAACAAAAACATCCTGTATTATTGCGTCATCCCATAGTACATACATACATTCATACATATTATCACGCCTGTTTCCCATTGCGGTAGTCAGAGACTACGGATTTCCACCTGCTACGATTCTGACACACCTCTTTCGCATCATCTACGTCCATTAACCTCGTCATGCATGCTCGTCGGTTTAGAGAACTCTTAACCTGGCATTTTTTGAGAACTTCCGCGATTTGATCGCGATACGTTCGCCGAGGTCGTCCCCTTCCAACTCTTTCATCCACACTCGCTTCGTATACTTGTTTCGTCAATCTCCTCTCGTCCATCCTCTCTATATGTCCAAACCATCTTAACATACCTTTCTCAATCTTTGTCACTACATCTTCTTTCACTCCACAACGCTCCCTTATCACGTTATTCCTTACTTTATCTCTCAACTGACTTAGTCATCCCATAGTGTCGCATATGATATAAGGATCATATTCTGGGAAGTAATGTTACGGTTAAAGACATTTATTTTCTCAAAAGATTACAATAATCACTTATAGAGAAAATACAATTATATTTTATTAACTAATGGTTATCGATTAGCGTAGTAAGTTAGTGTAGGGTAGTAAGTAAAAAAGTTTCGTTCAAATGCGTCATAAAAACGGTAGTTCTGTGTAGGTAGGTGTACTAACAGCAGTTGTTTATTAAGGCCTATGATATAGTGATTGCTAATTAGTATTATAGGTACTTATGGTTATTTATCTTATGCGATTTTCAATCTAATTACAGTAAAAGATTATTTTATGGATATGTAACATGTACGCTATATGTGTTCTAAATATAATATATTATTATCTAGATATATCTGCAAAGTTCCTATAAATTAATAAAAAAAAATCAGTGTAATGTTATATACGTATTCAAAGATAACTAGATTTACATATACCTAATTTAATATGTAAGCAGGAACTTTGTTTAATTTTGTAACAATGTTAGATATACACTTGTCATATAGTAGAAAAATATACATTTGCTGGCTTTTGTAGACAAAATAAATTTCTAAATATCTTATAATATGAAAAGTATTATATATCTACATATTTTGTCTGTTATTGTTAGACAGTATAGGTAAATATGTATAGTATTAAGTGCAAGATACTTAGAGGCAGTGTTATTTAGTTAGTTATAGACAATACTTATGACAATACAATTGATTATTAAAATATACATTACACTATTTTCAACACTGCCACAGTCCCCATATGCAAAATAAAACAAAAATTAAAAATCCTTCAAAATATGACTTTTTAACAGTTTTTTATAGGTAACTAGAGTTTTTGCCTCTTTTATACTTTTAGGTAATTTGTTATAGTATTGAGCTCCTTCGTAATGGATGCTCTTTTTTCCATAATTTGTCCTAGGACATTTTAGAGAGATGTCATTGGCCTGTCTAGTCCTAATTTTATGGTAGTCTATATTTTTAGTAAATGTTATTTGTGAATGGATATCTTTTGTTAAAATTTTTCTTATTAGAATACAAATATTATATTTATGTGACTGAGCTAGGTTCATCAATCCAGTTTCTTTATATATTTTAACAGTAGGTGTCAAGTATTTATATAGGAACAATGTTTTAATTAATTTATTTTGGGTTGATTGTAGTTTCAACAGATTAGTTTTGGCTGCAGATCCCCACACTTCAATCAAATAATCTATACGAGACTTGACCAAGGAGTTATATATAGTGTAACGCACATTTTTTGGAAGGCATCTTGCTATGGGCCGTAGGGCACCTGCCAATGACGATAGTTTGTTGCGAATTTTTTCAATATGTGGTTCCCATGTAAGTCTATTGTCGAGAACTAAGCCCAAGTATTTTTCTGATTTAACTTTTGTTATTATTTCATCATTTATCACAAGCGGACTGTGATTACGAATTATTTTATTTTTAGCAGCAAAGATGATATAATTCGTTTTCGAAGCATTGATGGTAAGTAAATTCGATTGTAGCCATGTATGTAAAATGTTCAAATCATGCTGTGCTTGGTTTACTACTATTTCTATCGTTTGACCGAAATAAAACAAACTAGTATCGTCGGCATATAAAGTAACGTCTCCCTTTAATCCTATATCATGTAAACTATTTATATAAATTAAAAACAGCAACGGGCCCAAAATTGAGCCCTGGGGAACGCCGTACGTGATGATTTTAGGTTCGCTCTGCTGGTCATCAATTTTAACAACTTGACGTCTATTAGTCAGATATGATTTGAACATGTCATAAGCCGTATTTGTAACACCTAATTCCGACATTTTAGACAAAAGTATTTCATGGCTGACAGTATCGAAAGCCTTTTTAAGGTCAATAAATACTCCTAACACAACTTTACCTTGATCAATATTGAGTCTTATATTAGTCACCAAGTCAACTGTTGCGGAAATAGTATTTGACTTTTTTCTAAAGCCGTATTGTTTTTTAGATAAAAAATCTGTGGAAGTTAGAAATTGGCTTAGTCTATTATGCAATATTTTTTCAAAAACTTTGGATGTCACTGGTAGTACGGAAACAGGTCTATAATTTCCAGGGTCCATTTTATTTCCCGATTTAAAGATGGGACTGACTTTAGCGACTTTAAGGGAATCTGGAAAATATCCTCCACTTAAACATTTATTAATGCAGTTTGCCATTTCTTCTACAATTAACTCTTTAACACATTTGATAGCCTTCGTGCTTATCCCGTCTACACCCGAGCTAGTATTGGCATTCAAATTATTTATTATTTTTATAATCTCAGGTGCAGTGGTTGGTTTTAAATTTGACAGTGTATCGACATTATTTTTAGGCTTACTAGAAGTTTGTGTATGTGATAAGTGAAGATTATGGAACTTTTTTGGTATTTTGTTCGCAAGGTCAGCACCTATTGTAGAGAAAAATAAATTAAAATGTTCACAAATTTGTTTAGTATCAGTGATTTGACCCAAAGAAGTATTGATCTTTAAAGGCTTACAAACGATTTTAGTTTTATTAACAGATAGTTTATCGATAAGTTGCCACATTTTCAAAGGACTTTTCTTACAATTCTCAAAGGTTTCGTAATAGTACTGGTTTTTAGCAGTTTGTATATTTACATAGGTGATATTCCTTTTTTGAATAAATTCATTCCTTAGCTTCTCATAACTTTGGTGATTTTCTTCATTTCGTGTTGTTTGTTTTAAATTTTGCCAAATCTTGTCCCTTTCATTTATCAATGTAATGAGTGATTTGTTTATCCATTCTTTGCATGGTGGATTTAATATCTTGGTTTTTCTCATTTTGTTTTTGGATATAGCATTTAACAATGAGTCTTCCAAGTCCTCATATTGACAGATCTGATTTGTATTGCATATATCTTTCATAGTTGTATATAGTTTACCATAGTTTATTGATTCATACTGAACCCGTTGTGTGCGTTCAGATTTGGGCCTGTTTATCTCGAAATATATTTGTTTATGATCAGAGAGTGCTGAATCAGCAACAGCCATTTGAAATGTATTGTCTTTTAAATCTGTAGCTACATGATCCAGAATCGTTTTTGAAGATGTTGTTTCACGCGTACAGTATGTTCGGAACTTTATTAACGTTTTGGTATTCCATAGATCAGGGATATTAGATTTATAGTTATCCATCGACCATACACTCCATAGACGCCTCATAACAGGTGACCGATGTCTATCAACACATATATGAAATTTCACTAATGTAAGTCGCTACTAATCATCACTTGAAAACTTCAAATCAGTTTCGACCACTTATGTGAGCCGTAAATACTTCCGCGTTAATGATTAGCCAATAGCCGCCTTGGTAGGGCCAATCGGATTGCAGTACCCCGCCTCAGCTAGTGGCAGAATTTATTGTACGCATTAATTTAACATTAGGCGTCTATTGGGCTGTATGGTCGATGTAGTTATCTCACCATTCTAGGTAACATGAATCCTCCAGGCGGTGGTGGTGGCCTCGGTCCACCCATCATGGGCGGCGGCGGAGGAGGACCACCACCCATCCCAGGCATGGGTGGCGGCGGGGGACCGCGCGGCCCGCCCGGGAACGGGGGTGGGGGAGGCGGCGGAGGACCTCCACCAGCTGAAGGGGAGAACATTAGGAAATGAACAACTAATGTCAAATATAGTCTTATAGCCGGTTTCTAAAGCCTACCATTACTGTAGATGACTCGTTTAAAAAAAAAAAATGGTGTCGATTCTCTTGAGAACTAAACTTATTTAAAACTATCGCTCTCTTTTACTAAGCACTACAATTGTTGCCATCCCTTTCTTGTATCACCTATTAGTAAAAGAGAGCGATAGTTTAAAATATGTTTAGTTCGTGAACAAGAGAATCGACACCAATGACAACTTTTTACGTTTAAACAAAAGTGCCGTTGGTAATAGTTTTCTTTAGGAACCGGGCAGTACACCAGTGGCATACTGGGTGTCAGGGAAACGCTTCCGAAACTGAAAGGCTATTATTATACTACTAAACACAATCGAATACCAATAACCATTAGCCTTATACTCATTGTTTTAGTGATTTGGTATTTTGCAAACCCGCAATGTAAAGCGTATAAAACTCGGGATCAATGCCGCGCGTACCTAACCTACCTACGACTAAATAAATCCGTTTTATTTAACTGCCCAAAGCTGGTTATGTATGAACAATGCAAAAAAAATATGAAAAAATCTAAAAAAGAACCAGCACTATCACCTATCTTCGTTTTCGGAAGCGATTCCCTGACACCCAGTATATAAAAAATAAAACACACATAAAACTAAAACATCGTCTGCTAATACAACAAAAAACTACATTATAATAACCCAACACCACAACAACACATATAATTTTAACAGGCTCACTGAAAACTAATTTCCGTAAAAAGACATAATTCACTTTTCATACATTTTTGGACCAAAAAGCAAAAGTCAACGCCAAAACAAAAGCCAACGAAGTTACATACAATACATGTAAAATAACTCTGCCCCTGTGAAGTGCGCAGCAAGTGGCGGCGCAGTAGTAAATTTTGCAAACAAATCAGCGGTAGTGGTGGCAAGACTCGGATATAATTCATCTGAGCGCCAAGATGGCAGAGGCTGCATGTTCTCGCTGTCTCAGTCGTTCCTTAACATTCGATGCTTGCTTACGTCCTGCTCACACTTACTACGCGACTGTACCTGCGCGGTTCTTCGCAAAGCCTGTTTTCAGAGAGGCACAGTTATATTACACGTATTGTACTCCAGCAGAACGTGTAATCGAATATTCGTGTTGTTATTATCGACCACTCCTAAGTAGTACAGTCCAACAAAGCAATTAGTATACAGGGTCGCCAGATATAGATGAAGATTTCTCAGGAAGTTATTATAGAACGGTTTGATTAGGGTTTTGTATAAATACAGTTTAACTTTGCCCGTTATTAAAATTATATTTCACTCGAAAACATCCATAATCTTCTGAGATAACTTAATTTATATCTCTCTACCCTGTATACCAATTGCTTTGTTAGACTGTATTATTCGGTATTCTGTGTTGTTTTTTAAGTTCAAAGAACTTTCACTTTGAGACTTTGGTCCAAAATGAATCATGTCTTTGCCGATATTTCCGATTTTCGTAAAAGGGTATATCACTAAGCCACCATTCCATCACATCAAAAATAAACACATATAAAACTACTTTCTTCTCTGAATAACTAGCTTGTTCTTGTACACACGGCTACACATCAAGCTGTACAAAACCAGTAAAGGCTGACCTCGCGTTGTAAGGAAAACCTATACAATGCGAGGTCAGCTTATACTGGAAATGTACAGCTTGATGTGTAGCCGTGTGTACTAACTTAATTGAACTAAATAATTCTAACCAAAATAGTACAAAAAATCATAACTACTCTATTATTATACAATCTTCCCAGAAATTACATACATAAAGTATTTCTGGAGTTCATCATAGGATTGACATGTTTCCGGTAAATCGGGTATCTGCCTAGGAATGTACAAAAACTTATTTGACGTTGACAAAAACTACAGATGACGGCGCGGGAGTGAGATGTAAGTATAAAGTACTGGTAAGTGGAACTGGTGACTTTTTCTCTCTTTTTATCATTGTCATAACCTTCTGTCTGATTTTTTTATCGTTGCTTTGCATAACATGTTTCATGTGTACATTTTTCTTTCCATCAGGGCTGCCAGATAGTATATTTGGATACAAAATCGGTTTAATAATTGGGCTACGATCTGTATCTTCTTTGTATATCAGACTGTCTTGTATAATTGGATACAACACTAAAATTAAAATAGTGAAAGCCTTTAATGAATACACCGTTTAATGAAATTTAGATTTAAATTTATTAATAATATATTTATAAGGGTTAATTGTAAGATATGTAATTGACATATTTCGATACTTACAGATTGTGTAAGACGTACCTATTGCAATAATTTAATGTTAGTTTTGACAATTATAAATTAATTGTACACACGGCTACACATCAGCTGTACATTTCCAGTATAAGCTGACCTCGCATTGTGTAGGTTTTCCTTACAACGCGAGGTCAGCCTTTACTGGTTTTGTACAGCTTGATGTGTAGCCGTGTGTACCTAATAAATAATATTTTGTATCCGATCATACGGTGAGACATGATGTACCTGCCAAAACCACTAACATCTTTGTAAAAACCATGTTTCTTGCAAATAAAAATCTTTATCTTTAGTTTTGTTTAATTTCAGAGATCTGATATAAATAAAAACAATCTACAGGCAGCCCTGGTTTCCATACAGGCGCAGAAACAATATAATAGTTACATATCGCACTCCTGCGCCGTCACGCGTCTCGTAATCTTAGATTTATCATTGCTAACGTTAAATTTTGCACTAAACCACTTCGATTAAACTGTAACCAGGGGGCCTAGTACGAGTTTGACACTTTATAATACTTTCATAGTTTTCGTCGGTTTTCATTCTTAAACTAGTAGTTCCTCCTCCTATCCGCCAGGGGCGCTACTGATTTATGAATGAAAGTCGTCGAATTCGATGGAAGTATCGGTAAGTGTCAAACTCGTACTAGGGCCCCAGAATATAACAAATCTCGTCTTAAGTTTACTAACACAAGCCTAATTTTATTAAGACTTGAGCCATTATCTTAGGAACCACATTAAACATAAAGAAGCATGCCCAACAAAAGATATTTATTTATACTCATACCATAAAACTATCGACGGCTTATTATCAGATTTTACGTAACTCCAAAAATGTTAATACTAAAATGTATGCTTGATTTTGAGAATTGCCAAACGCATCCGTTCAAATAGTACGTAATAAACGCAAAAAAAAAACGACTTTATATAAATAAACGCGTAACCACTAGCTAGTCGGTAAGAAAGTCAGTTTTTGTAGGCACTATAAAGTTTGTCCATATGGACTTACGAATTCTGATAATAGTTGTATTTACCAGAATTTAATAAGCCCGGTTTAACACATGCTAATATGGAGCATTTTGTGTAAAAAACAGGAAATGTAACAATACACTTACTCGATTTGACACATGATCTCAAAATGACACTTCATTTTGAGTTCATGTGTCAAACCGAGATTAGTCAGCGTCAAAAATATCGGGAAAAACGAACAATTCAAAATAATCTAAACAACGTAGATAATTAAATCTTAACTCATTGTACAAGTTGCTGTGTTCATTTTGAAACACCCCTTATGTCATTAACATTTTATTTAAATATTCAGATAATTTTGAATCAACGACCATACAGCCCATAGACGCCTCATAACTCCAACACATTTTTTGAAATTTCACAAATATAGGTCGCCACTATTCGCCACTTGAAATCTTCAAATCAGTTTCGACCACTTACATGAGCCGTCAAAACTGCCGCGTTAGTGATTAGCCAATAGCCGCCTTGATAGGACCAATCGGATTGCAGTAGCCTCGGCTAGTGGCATAATTTATTGTACGCATTATATTCAACATTAGGCGTCTATTGAGCTGTATGGTCGTTGTTTTGAATAGTCTGTTCATTTAGATATTTATGACGCTGACTATATTGTATGTTTCTTTTGTCTGTAACAGACTTTTTATTAATTAATTCGCTAAGAACTCTGATAATAGTTATACTTGCCAGAACTTATTAAGACGCTGACAACAGCCAAATACCCCAAATAGGCTTCTTTTAAAAACATTTTTAGCTGTATCTATTCAGTTTGTGGCAGTGAAAAAAAAAATGTTAATTTTGATCGTATTTTCTGAAACTGTATCGTGCCCAAAACACGTTTTCTTGAAGTTTTCTCGATAGAAAAGAATTGTAAACTAACCTCTTAAAACATGCTTTAAAGCAAATAATCTCTATTATTTACTAAATATTATAAATAAAATAAAGAAAACATTTGAGAAAGACAATAATCTAAACATTTGTTGTGTCTGTTTTTCAAATAAGCTTCCAGTTTTTAATTAAATTTTTTTTTTGTTAATTTTCATTCAAGTTGAGCGGCGTAACCGACGTCCCTCGGCTCGTTGCCTCTCTTTCAGTTCTGTACGAAACGACAGTGACCGCAGAGGTCTGATTTTTTAGGTGTTGTCAGCCTCTTAAGCCTGATTTAACATATGACAAAATAGAGCATTTTGTGTCAAAATGCAGTAATTTTTTTCACTACACAGAACATTTTGAGATGTTGTAAATCGGGCTTATTAAATTCCGACAAGGGTAGACCGATGCCATGACACACAAACTATGACGTCACAACTACGTCACTACGCGTTACCGTACCTGAAGGCATGGGTGGTGGTGGTGGTGCGCCGGTGCCACCTAGAAACACCGATAGCCGTGTTATTATGAGTTGCATGCGAGTGAGAGAGATAGAGCATGCTAAGAGCCTACAATATTATGACTTATGGGTGCAAAGCAGGGGTGTTACGGATATTCGCACCCGCATCCGCAAATGCGTAATATTCGCAATAATTCAGACATCTGCATCCGCATCGGCATCATTTAATGCGGAGCTTTCACTGATGCGGATTCATAACAACAAACTTGTAAAACTTGACATGTAAAGAAAGTAGGCGCTGCCGGAGTGGCTCGTGCCTCGCGGTATTTTACTCATTGCTATCTTCGTTCGCTAATTTACCAATAGGAAGACACTTTGGGATTGGGTACAAGATCATACACGTCATGTTTGTTTCGTTTTAGTTATAGACGAGCTATCCATTGTGGATCAATTAGTGTTTGTTTCTTTGTTTACTGTGTTATATTAAGTGAAATGTCGAAAAAAAAAACGATTTTAATTTATTTGTGAACTTAAAATTGAAAGAACTTTATAAAATCTTGAAATCCGCATCCGCACCCGCAGATGTCAAAATTTTGGCATCCGTAACATCCCTGCTGCAAAGGTGTTATCTATAGTTCGTGCATGATAACAAAGCAATAGCGGATGTTGACCCCTCCTTGCATTGTTGTTCTGTCAGTCAACGATATATTCCCGCGAAACGTGTGAAATATTAAAGGGCGGAGCACACCAGATGCGTGGCGTGACGTGACACGTGCATGCACCAGTTGTAATGTATGAAACTGTAAGATGCCAGACCAGATGCGTGACGTGGGCACGTGCGTGACCCACGCACGCAGAGCCGCATCTACTCACAAACCGAATCCGTGCGCGTGTGTAGCGGAACGGCAACGTCGCACACGCGCCTGCAGTGATGACGTTGTATTATATGGCGCTCCCTGTTAGATGCCAGACCGAGCACGCACGCACACGCATCGGTCATTGCTGCACTTGCGCACGCACGGCAGGTTGTATTTATTTACAAACAGAATACAGTTTACGAGTGTTTTTTTCGTAATGGAAACAATTTTAAAGGAAAAACTCATAGAAGCCGGCATAGATTATGATATTCACTGCATTCCTCTCTTCTATTATTAATATCATGGACCCAAAGTCTCTTTGTAGCAGCAGAAGATTCTTGGCATAGTAGAAACAATAACGCTTCTTCATCAGAAGAACTGCTGTTGTCTAACATCTTTTCGCCAAATGCTCTCAACGCGTGCGCACGTCACGTCTCACGTCACGTCACGCTACGTATCCGGTGTGACCCGGCCTTAACATTGGCGTCTCGAGATAGTTGCCTCGTTGACAGCAAGTTCGTTGCTATGCAACCCTTTTATACTCTTTGTTTTTTCTTGTCTTATTTAGTGTACTCTTACTCTGTAAATTATAGTTAGCTGTAGTTGTAAGTAGAATAATAAATTAATAGGTTAAAAAACACTAGAAAAACACGCTTTTTGTTCAAAGTCCATTACGTGGCCTTTCTCACAAGTGCAAAAACGACTATGATACGATATTCCATCATGGAATGCCAGTGCCTATCTTCCGGCTTCATCATCAGACCTTGAAACCTAATCGTGGTCAAAGTTCATTACAAGACTTTTCTAAGAAATCCAAAACAGCTATGATACGATTTTCCATCATGAAGTTCCAGTTCATATCTTCCGGCTCCATCATCAGATCAGTTCGACAGTACCATATTATTGTATTGTCATCAGAACTACATACAGCTGCCAATTTTCATTACGCTACGACCCTTGGAAGATGGTTAAATTAGTTACCTTAGATTCCATTACATAGTTACATACAGGTCGACCTAATAAAAGCGTGTTAAAAAGTGTCAAAAATTGCAGTTTTTCGCACTTTTCTACTCTTTCAACTACAGCTAACTATAATTTACAGAGTTAATAGTTTCTGATTAAACTACAGTACCTGTACTTCAATAGTTAAAATCGAATTTTCGATAAATGATGTATTCAGCGATATTTCATCAGCTATAATTCTTTTACTGATGGGGGCGCCACTTGGCTGATACATATCCCTTAACTTGCAAGATAAGCGCACGATCTTTTGCTGGTATAAAATTACCCTGCAAGGGTTTCTATTGTACGATTTTATTTAAATTATAATCTGAAACTTTTTATCAGCATGCATCATGCAACAGAAAATACATTTTCAAATTGTCTTTAGTCCAAATAAATGATAATTATTAGGGATGTTATGGAGCTCCGTAACCGTAACCGAAAGTATCGGATATCCGAAATAAAAATATATCCGTAACCGTATCCGTTTCACAAGTTTCGGATAGTTTCGTATAAGGGCAGAGTCTAAATAAAACGACATGTTTCGACAGGTTTGTTTCACCGCTCGCGCGGCACGTGAATCTTGCAGTTGGTTTGTTATTTCTAGTTGTAACATAACCTCTTTCATAACCTATAAATTAAACCAAATTATTACATACTATTTGTGTTTATATTTTACTTCAATCTAATATCCGTAACCGAAACTATCCGAAATTAACGGATAGTCCGAAATAATTACATATCCGTTACCGTATCCGAAACCGATATAATTTTAATCCTATATCCATATCCGTATCCAGATCCGAAATATCATATCCATAACATCTCTAATAATTATACTCAAGGTGTAATCTTTTATAAAGTCCTATTAATATTAATTAATGATTCCATCTTATATTTGGACTATTTGACCAAAAATTTAAAGTGACACAATCGCCAAATATTAAGCCAATATTTTGTAAATTAAATAACCTTCATTTACCATTAGTAAAAGTTTGGTTACAAACCTTGGCCTGGCATTGGCGGTGGTGGCGGCGGCGGCGGCCCGGCCCCTATGAACCACACCAGAAAGAGACAGATATAGTTACATGCGGTGTGTGCAAAAGAGAAGGCATACGTGTCAGTTTGTTTTGAAAGGTGAAGTGTTACAGTTACGGACAATGTCTGTGTTGCGAAGAAAACGCTAGAGTTGGCGTCTTATTATTCGCAACACTATTAAATAGTATCGGTGTATCGTTGGACGAATAAAAAAAGTCGGACGGAAATCCGTTCAACAAAAAGTGAAGCACTGTAAATAAATAAGACGGCCCGCTTAAAAGTACGGGCTGGCACGCACACATTTACACTCATAGTAAGCAAAAAAAGCCGCGATTACGCAACAAATCTCGTGTGACGGTAGTCATTGTCGCAGTGTCACAAATAAAACAACAATTGTGTATCGGGTGTGTTGAAATTCTGTTGAAATTATAGTGGGTTTAGGATAAAACGAAGAGCTTCAATCTTTTCTTAGCGAGATTCCGTCCGCCTTTTTTTATTCGTTCGAGGGTGTATCTATGTCTGGTGCCAATTTTTTCAAGTGAAAACTACTTTAGCCGCGTTGAGCAATTTTTAGTAGGGGCAACACTTATGAGTTCACGTCACCCTACGTCATCGACAAGCGACCAAAGAGGATACAGTGACATCCTAATGTGACAGTTTTCTGTCTTTACTTCTGTCGGCAGTCTCCATGACTGCCAGTGTTTTATTTTCATTCTTTCTATTCTTCGCACACAGGCATTGTCCATTACATAATACATGCTGAAATTTGAATCGCTTATTTCCCGAAAAGGGATCATTGTACTCATCATTATGAACAACTTTTACTATGGAACCAACCCTGAAATCGCGAAAAGAAAATCAGGTGGTCCCTACATTTTATCGATTTATGTGAACACAAATGTAGGGACCAACTGATTTTTTTTCGCGATTTCAAGATTGGTCCCATTGTAAAATTTGTTCATAATGATGAGTACAAATGACCCCTTTTCGGGAAATAAGCGGTTCAAATTTCACCATGTATATTACCGTAGAGTGCAGAAAAGTAAATTAATAGTTGAAAATTATGTTTATAAATAATAGTTTCATAATCTTACCTCCGGGCATTGGCGGTGGGGGAGGTGGGGCTGGGCCACCGGGACTGCCTATCGCCTGCAAAGAATAATAAAACTTATATTTAATAAAGATTTTAAATTACAGCGGTTTGTCTCGCTTCAGCTTACTATACTAATATGACTCTTATTACCTCAGTAATAATAGCTATACTCCAATACATACGTCATAACGCGTAGCGGACAACCTACGACCGTGTAGCCAATGTAGCATTCAATACTTTTTTATTACCACGTGAATATAGACCATGTCTAATACTTTTAAGAGCTATTTTTACTTGCAACGTAGCAGAACTAGCTGATTATTGCTACGCACAGAACAGTAAGCTTCAAGACTCCGCATAAACAATGTTTTGTATTCGAACGCAGTCGTAAAACGTTGGTGGGGTCAGGGGGGCGGACGGCGCGTTATGATTGGCCGGCTCAAAAGTTCTGTGGTATGATTCCTTATGATTGGTGGCGCTCGCTGACTGAGTGACGTTCCGATTGGCGGAGGGACGTTTGATATGCAGTGGTAGAGCATATGCGTTGTGACCGGGGGTGTCCAGCTAAGCGGCGTCTAGAGGCTTACTGGTCTATGTTGCTACGCCATTTTAAACCCCATTACTACGGTTTTAGGGACGTTTTTCTTTGCTACAGTAAATTCAGTTTTATTACCTGTGCTATAGCAGCGATATTCCCTTGCGTAACGCCGCCCGATCCGGTTTTTTTGTCAGAACCCTTGAGCTTTTCCTCTGGATGTGCCGCTCTAACTTCAGCTTGTAACGTCTAGCTAACAATACTAATATGACTCTTATTACCTTTGTAATAATAGCTATACAATAATAATAAAATAATAGCTATATAATATTTGGAAGGCACAGGACCGGTCGTTGTGGCGATGCTTGGGGGAGGCCTATGTCCAGCAGTGGACGTCTTTCGGCTGAAATGATGATGATGATGAATAGCTATACTCCAATACATACGTCATAAACTCATAACGCGTAGCGGACAACCTACGATCGTGTAGCCAAAGTAGCAATCAATACTTTTTTATTACCACGTGAATATAGACCACAAATTTTAATTTTAAATACATTTAAGAGCTATTTTTACTTGCAACGTAGCAGAACTAGCTGCTACGTTACCCTATTACTACGGTTTTAGGGACGTTTTTCCTTGCTTAAGTAAATTCAGTTTTATTACCTGTGCTATAACAGCGATATTCCCTCGCGATACGCCTTCTGGACCGTTTTTGTTGGCGGAACCCTTGAGCCTTTCCTTTAGATGTACCTTCAGTTTCTTATATCTAGCTAATATACGATACTAATATGACTCTTATTACCTTGATAATAATAGCTATACGTGAATATAAACCAGGGGGGGGCGGAGGGGTAGGGGGGGTAGGGGTAGGCCCCCCACAAGGTGGACCGACGACCTGGTGAAGGTCGCGGGAATCCGCTGGATGCGGAAGGCACAGGACCGGTCGTTGTGGCGATGCTTGGGGGAGGCCTATGTCCAGCAGTGGACGTCTTTCGGCTGAAATGATGATGATGATGATGAATATAAACCATGGTCTAATACATTTAAGAGCTATTTTTGCTTGCAACGTAGCAGAACAAGCTGCTTATAACTATAGCAGACGCCCGCGCCTGTGGCTTCGCTCCTGTGTTTTCTTCATACAAACTTTCAAGCCCTATTAAACCCCCTTAGGGGATAAATTTTCAAAAATTCTAGTGCTCACCTACGTCATCTAAAGAACTCCTGTGAAAAATTATATCCTCCTAGACCACAGACCAGTAAGCCTCTAGACACCGATCACCGATTAGCCGGATACCCCAAGTCACAAAGCATATGCAGTAATTATTAATATAAACGGTTTCACTCACGTTATTTCATCGGGTGTGCCCGACCAGTTTAAAACCGTGAAACCGTTTATATTAATAATTATGAATTTAACTCACGATAGTTATTATGCATATGCAGTAGCACTGCATATCATACGCCCCGCCGCCAATCGGAACGTCAATCCGTCAGCGAGCGGCACTAATCATACCACTGAACTTTTGAGCCGACCAATCATAACGCTCCGTCCGCCCCCTGTCCCCCGCCCACATTTTACGATTGTGTTCTCATGTAAAACTTTGTATAAGCGGCGTCTCGAGGCTTACTCTGTCCTAGACCCACCTTTTTCCTTGTTAAGTTGCTACAGTAAATTCAGTTTTATTACCTGTGCTATAGCAGCGATATTCCCTTGCGTAACGCCTCCCGGTCCGGTTTTGTTGGCGGAACTCTTGAGCCTTTCCTCTAGATGCGTCGCTCTCGCTTCCGCTTCCTGTCTCGCTGAGATCGCCGCTTCTAGTTTAGTTTTTAACTCTTCGACTCTCTTTTCTTCTTCGGCTCGAGATTTTTCTGTAATTATTTTTGATGTCTTATTTCTTTGACTCGGTCGCAACACTCGCAAGTCGCAATGCAATATCTGCATGGGATCTTTAGGTTTTTTTTTACGAATGTCATGAAAGTATTCGGTGAATACGAAAATTCGTAATCGTATTCTTTGCATTAGTAACCATAACATATTATGGTGTGCAAATATCTATTTTGTTACAAGCATTTAATTTTAAACAACAAGAAGGAACTAAATAATTGTGTTCATGTGTATGATTATGAAAAAAAAAAAAGAATTGAGTTATATTAAAACTTTGCTCTTGGCTTGCATTGGTCCCATATTAAAAGTTATTGATAATGATGAGTACAATGAGCCCTTCAAAGGTTTTCAGTTATTTCAATTACGCCTTCCATAATATAATAATATTATTATTATTTGACGTACCTATAAGACCATCAATGAGCGGTTGCACATCTATATTGAACCTCTGTGTCGCTCTGAAGTCTGGATCGTAGCCATTTTTATGTAGAACTATCTGCGTTATGCATTCCTCTACCAGCTTGTAGTATGCTGGCCTGGAAATAAATAATAAATAATATAACGCACGTCGTTTAGAACATGGCGTACAATAATAAGTTTCACCAGGTATTCTCTTCCCGCAATGGCAGAAGGCTACATCAACATCAGTGTTGCCATTGATTGACATCTCTAAGACGATTAGGGAGATTTTTATCCATAATTAATCCTACCAATATTATATTATTTTATTAGATTTGTGCCCGGTTAATGTCAATAGGCTCGCCCCCTTTTACATGGTACTCATAACATAACTGGCGAAATGTGGGTGTACTATACATCTCTGCCTACCCCTTCGGGGAATACAGGCGTGATGTTGTATGTTGTTATGTTAATATTATAAATCTGAAGGACATTGAAAAGAGAGTGAGTGCTGGTAATCAGGTGAATGGGGCACTACACACCTTCATGAACAGCCGCAAAGTGTCGGAAAAGGCACGGCTGGCTGTTCATGGGGGAGTGTTAGTGCCTACACTTATGTATGGTAGTGAAAGTTGGGTATGGCAGAAGAAACATGAAAGCAGAATAAATGCAGTAGAAATGAGAGCTTTGAGAAGTATGTGTGGTGTAACTTTGAGAGATAAAGTAAGGAATAACGTGATAAGGGAGCGTTGTGGAGTGAAAGAAGATGTAGTGACAAAGATTGAGAAAGGTATGTTAAGATGGTTTTGACACATAGAGAGGATGAACGAGAGGAGATTGACGAAACAAGCATACGAAGCGAGTGTGGATGGAAGAGTTGGAAGGAGACGACCTCGGCGAACGTATCGCGATCAAATCGCGGACCTTCTCAAAAAATGCCAGGTTAAGAGTTCTCTAAACCGACGAGCATGCATGACGAGGTTAATGGACGTAGATGAAGCGAAAGAGGTGTGTCAGGATCGTAGCAGGTGGAAATCCATAGTCTCTGCCTACCCCAATGGGAAACAGGCGTGATAATATGTATGTATGTATAAATCTGATCTTTTGTGAAGATGTTTGGATGTTTGTTACTCAATCACGCATCAACCGTTGAACGGATTTCGATGAAATTTGGCACAGAGATAGACCATGACCCGGATTAGGCTACTTTTATTCCGGGAAGATATAAGTTCCCAAGTGATGCACGATAACATTTTTCCGTGATAAGCCGAATAACACCGCGATCGCCAACCCGCCTGCCAAGCGTGGTGATTATGGCATATCCCCCCCAACATACATATGCTTGGGGGAGGCCTATGTCCAGCAGTGGATATCTTTCGGCTGAAATGATGAAGCCGAATAACGCGCGGGCGAAGACGCGGGTATAAGCTAGTATTAAATAAATTCCTGACTAGCCTAACTAGTCGTTATCTCGTGTTATTCATCTAATTAGTTATTAAAGGAAACTGTATAAAATGACTAGTTCAAAAGTGCTTCTTTATAGAAGCATGTTAGTGAAAAAACGCATTTTGTTCGGGTAATTTATTTACACATAGTGGCAGCAAATCAAACTGTCAAGTGTCACGATAACAGCCCGCTATTGGCTCCACAGCCGATGCCATAGTCAATCACGTGACCTAGCTATCACGAGAAGGGAATACCTGGTAAAATATATATCATGGTTTAGAATAAGTATGATAACAAAAATTACCAATATCTTCTTCAATAAATTATGAAAATTAATAATTACTTGCCATATCAGTTAATAACAATAAAAATTTGTTGGAGTCTATTATTAATGAATTGCATTAAAAAGACATTGACTTGACTTGTTTACCATACAATGTATTATTGAAATAACTGGAAACCTCTTAAGGGGTCATTGTACTCATCAGAATCAACAAATTTTACTATGGGACCAACACTGAAATCGCGAAAAAAACAGCTGTTTCCTTACATTTTGTCCATTTATGTGAACACAAATATAGAGACGGATTTTTTTTTCGCGATTTCAGGGTTGGTCCCATAGTCATCATCATCATCATTTCAGCCGAAAGACGTCCACTGCTGGACATAGGCCTCCCCCAAGCATCGCCACAACGGCCGGTCCTGTGCCTTCCGCATCCAGCGGATTCCCGCGACCTTCACCAGGTCGTCGGTCCACCTTGTGGGGGGCCTACCCACGCTGCGCCTTCCAGTACGCGGTCGCCACTCCAGAACTTTACTGCCCCATCGGCCATCCGTTCTGCGAGCAATGTGCCCCGCCCACTGCCACTTAAGTTTGGCAATTCTTCGGGCTATGTCGGTTACCTTCGTTCTCCTGCGAATCTCCTCATTTCTGATTCGATCACGCAGGGACACTCCGAGCATAGCCCTCTCCATTGCCCTTTGAGTGACTTTGAGCCTTCTTATGAGGCCCATTGTGAGCGACCACGTTTCAGTACCGTAAGTAATTACTGGCAACACACACATGGTCATGGTCATGGTCCCATAGTAAAAGTTGTTAATTCTGATGAGTACAATGACCCCTTAAGAGGTTTTCAGTTATTTCAATAACACGTTGTATAAGAAAACAGAGAAAAAAACCGAGTATAGTTATTATTTTATTATTTTTAACGCATTTACGCATGCGAAGCGAAATCTAAAGATTTAAATTGTGATAAGAAAAAATCGCTCACGAGCAAGATTCGAACCTGCGACTCCTGGCTCAGTACGCCAGTGCTTTAGCCACTAAGCTACCGTGAACACTGCTCGTAGTATCGAAACTATCCTTCACTATGGTACGTCCGTGTGGTGCCGGACGCAAAGAATTTCACCACCCTATATCTTCTCATGGGTGTCGTAAAAGGCGACTAAGGGATTCACCAGAGGATGGGCAGCAGCGTCCTCTGAGTATTTAACCAACCAACTGCGATCGCCAACCCGCCTGCCAAGCGTGGCGATTATGGCATATCCCCCCCTTTGGGGGAGGTCTATGTCCAGCAGTGGACGTCTTCCGACTGAAATGATGAATGAATGGTACGTCTTTGGGTGACGTCAGCGATATCTTATTAAGAAACGCTGGCGTACTGAGCCAGGAGTCGCAGGTTCGAATCCTGCTCGTGAGCGATTTTTTCTTTTCACAATTTAAATCTTTAGAGTATAGTTATATCAAATTGCTCACCTGATAAGCTCGTCATCTCTGATAAACAGTAGATGTTGTAATATTGATAATAGGTAAGGTTCCGCTGGAGTGTCCATCACCAAGTTCTTCACCAGTTCAAAGCATTCGTTCACATCGTGGAAGTCCACTCTGAAAACAATATATTTGGATTGAACAAAAGTTTAAGTAAAAGGCTAAGTGATGGCTGATGCTCTCGTCATGCTCGTGAACGAGTGCCGTCTGTCGGGACAGGTCGGCTCCTACATACTATGGCAACTCTTTTTACGTTTATTTCTAAAGGCAACACACTCACTTTTATACTCTTGTTTATTTCTGACATTAACCTACATTATACTCACATTATTTGAATAAATTTGATGTAATAAACAATAACATGCATGAGTCGTGAGCACAGATGGACAGTAGTGGGGGCAAGTTCGCGCATGTACACTTTCGACCAAAATTATTTAGTATCTTTGTTCACTAAATTTCACCGTTAGCGTTTTATAAGGATTATGGGTAGTTATAGAAAATACAAACTTTCTCGAATTTCACCCATATTACGATTTTGGGACTTTTTTTTTACGCACAGATAAATAAACAGAAAACATTTTGTCTTTTAATTTATTTTTTACTATTTAGTTATCGATGGACAGGTTTTTTAACTCGCATTCGTATTCTCAGCAAGTCCTTTCATTTGATACCCATATTGTACAAAATTTCAGCTAAATAGGTTGAAGATATCTGCTTCAAAATTGAGTTGCAATATTCCACTCTAACAAATATATTTACATACGTACATACATTGCAAGTTAAATACAATCTTGTAATAAATAAAGGAAGATGAAGAAGAAAAAAAAACAATTTTTAATTCAAAACATTAAACACTCAAAAATCAAAATATAAATTAATTACAACAAAAGAAAAATAACTGTTTTAAATTCGAAAATGTGAGTCAATAAAGTTGAACCGAAAGTGTACGGTAGCCGAATGACACCTAATTGTCCAATAGACGACGAGCATCGACTGTCAACCAATCGCGTAAATGCAATGTTCGGCGTTGGCACCCCGCGCTCCTGTCATTCCACCAAACAGATCTATAAATGAACTTCTGCGCAGGTGAAGTTTGTGCTCACGACTCGTGCCGGTATCTGTACTATGGCAACTCTTTTTACGTTTATTTCTAAAGGCAACACACTCACTTTTAAACTCTTGTTTATTTCTGACATTAACCTACATTATACTCACATTATTTGAATAAATTTGATGTAATAAACAATAACCTATTTTAAAAAGAGTTTATCCATGGAGTTTCTTCCCGGTTCTTCTCCATAGGACCCACAATTTGGAACCGTGCAACTAGAGCCTGACCTTTCAAAAGTGCCTGTAATTAGGTTTATCTATATATATATAAATGAATCCCTATTTCCCTTGGTCACGGCATCACGCATGAACGGCTGGACCGATTTCACTAATTCTTTTTTTGTTGTGTTTGTTATTGTCAGGAGATGGTTCTTATGAAAGAAAAAAATAAGGAAATTTCGCGGAACATTAGAAAATTTAGGAATACCTAACCACTATATAAAATTTTCTAATGATTTTCTAATGTAACCGTATGGCGTTTGACATAACATTGACAGAATGCGTGCTGCAAATAAAAATAAAACCGGCCAAGTGCAAGTCGGACTCGCGCAGTAAGGGTTCCGTATCTCTCAATATGTCTATGTTTGTCTTATTTTTAGTATTTGTTGCGAAACTACATAATATGCACTATAATCTGACTAAGTTTGACGCTGGTATGTATTACCGTTTTGAAGATACAGCAGGAACAAAAACGTTGAAAAAAATGCATGTTTTTTGAGGTTTCTTGTATAGGGACCCCCTTTGGTTTTAGACTTTTTTTTGTTTTTAGTATTTGTCGTGATACACCTCATAGCAAAACATATTCTGAGAAAATTTCAACCGGTTACCAATTACCGTTCAAAAGATACAGCCCTGTGACAGACAGACGGACGGACGGACAGCGTAGCGAGAGTAATAGGGTCCCGTTTGGAACCCTTCGGGTACGGAACCCTAAAAACAATGTAAAAAAACTGTATATCGTTTAAAACAAATGCTTTGGTCGGAGTTATGTTGATAAAATACATCACTACATAGGATAAAACAAAGTCGCTTCCCGCTGTCTGTCCCTATAATGCTTAGATCTTTAAAACTACGCAACGGATTATTTTGATACGGTTTTTTTTTAATAGGTAGAGTGATTCAAGAGGAAGGTTTATATGTACATACTGTAGTATATTTAGTATCAGCATTGAACCCGTGCGAAGCCGGGGCGGGTCGCTAGTTTGAAATAAAAACATTGATATTGAAATTGAATTGAAATTGTTTTTTTTTTTACACGGCACCATCTATAGTAGCCGGCGGCATGAGTCGTGAGCACAGATGGACAGTAGTGGGGGCAAGTTCGCGCATGTACACTTTCGACCAAAATTATTTAGTATCTTTGTTCACTAAATTTCACCGTTAGCGTTTTATAAGGATTATGGGTAGTTATAGAAAATACAAACTTTGTCGAATTTCACCCATACTATGATTTTGGGACTTTTTTTTCACGCACAGATAAATAAACAGAAAACATTTTGACTTTTAATTTATTTTTTACTATTTAGTTATCGATGGACAGGTTTTTTAACTCGCATTCGTATTCTCAGCAAGTCCTTTCATTTGATACCCATATTGTACAAAATTTCAGCTCAATAGGGTGAAGATATCTGCTTCAAAATTGAGTTGCAAGATTCCACTCTAACAAATATATTTACATACGTACATACATACAAAGCTGTCTAGATTGCGGTCAAGAGCAGATCTATTTATCATAAAAAAAAAAAAAAAAAAAATACATTGCAAGTTAAATACAATCTTGTAATAACCACCCCGCGCTCCTGTCATTCCACCAAACAGATCTATAAATGAACTTCTGCGCAGGTGAAGTTTGTGCTCACGACTCGTGCCGGTATCTGTACTCCCTAAGCAACATCCTAAGGTTGCCTGGATGAAATCGCTGATTGCGATAAGGCCGCCATTTGTACAATTAGTTTAAATGCATCATCATCATCCTCGCCTTTTCCCTATTATATTGGGGTCGGCTTCCAGTCTAGCCAGATGCGGCTGAACATCAGTATTTTACACGGAGCGACTGCCATCAGACCCCCGCAACCCAGTTACTGAGTAATACCGACATTCGGAGGATAGACCAGTTGTCAGACTTTTAGGCTTCTGACTACCCGTAACGACTGCCATAGATATTCGTATGACAACCGGGACCGACAGCTTAACGTGCTCTCCGAGGCACGGAGGGGTCTTGATGTGTAACTAAACGGTCACCCATCCACAGACTGACCGCGGCAAGTGCAGCTTAACCTTGCTGATCGTACAATCCGCGCAGTCGTTGCTTCGCTACGAGCTATACGACAAAAAAAAAGACGTGTGGCACTCGGAGACTGCCGCGGTAAAGCTATTGCATAGCATTTTTTATGTAAATACAAAGAGGAGGTGCCCTAACGCCGAAACTCTAAGCAGGCATGAGTCACCAGATTGCGGGGCGAAGAGGGGGATTACGCATGCGCAGTAACGCCGATACAACCAATGCCACCTAGAGGCGATTTGCAGAACTAAAGAGACAAGCGTGATATTACAAAAAGTCATTAAAAGTTCTGCTATTCATCGATAGATGGCAAAACTAAAAAGTATCACCGCTGTGCCGGTCGGAGTGGGGGGTGTTAGGTTATTTTCGTTACGGAATTTCTGGATTCGGTCTCCACGCTCAAGGCCCGCGATAGAAGCTATGCAATAGCTTAAAAAGTTGGACCGGGTTACAACGTACCTGACGTCATCGAACCTAGCCAGAAACTCGTCCTGGTCAGCCGCGGCGTGTGTATCGAAGACATTCATCTGAATCTGACGAGCACCTTCCGCGCCAGCACGTAGCTCATCTGTAAATTAAAAAAGTATTCATATTAGTTCAAAATAATACCTAAATTGACGAGCGTCTTTTTAAAAACAGTTATGTCCCTAATTACCATAAGGTGGAAGTTAGTTACATTTTGTACAGCAAATCATGCTAATTTGCACATTATGGTCATTCTTCCTACTAATATTAAAAACGTGAAAGTTTGTGAGGACGTATGGATGTTTGTTACTCTTTCACGCAGAAACTAATTTACAGATTTTATTGAATGGACATGTGATGAGGAGGAATAAGGAGCATGTTACGAGGAAAGTTTTAAGTATGAATGTTGATGGCTATAAGAAAAGAGGGAGACCGAAGAAAATATGGATGGATTGTGTGAAAGCTGATATGAATAAAAAGAAAGTGAACACGGAGATGACGGCTGATAGAGATGTATGGAAGAAAAAAACATGCTGCGCCGACCCCAAATAAATCGGGATCAGGGCAGGAGGATGATTGAAATTTGGCATACAGATAGAACATAATCCGGATTAACATATAGGCTACTTTTTATCCCGGGAAGATGAACAGTTCCCGAGGGATGCGCGATAAACTACATCCACGCGGGTGAAGCCGCGGGCACAGGCTAGTAATACCTAATTTGAGGAGTGTCTTTTCAAAAAGTTGTGTCCTTAATTTCCATAAGGTGGAAGTTATTTACATTTTGTACAGCTAAACATGCTAATTTGCACCTTATGGACATTAGGATATAATTGTTTTTGAACAGACGCTCCTCAATTATAGTTACAAAGTAAATTGAACCTTACCGATCCAGTCACAGAGTCCTGTTCTCATAAACTCGCTGCGAAGATGCAGTCTGAACTCCAGCTCTTCAGGTTCCGTTATGATTGCATTCATCAGTTGCATGCAGCCTGTCTGAAAATTTTAAGCGAATATAAGTCTTATTGCCAAAGAGATGAAGTTAAAAATTGCACGTGTCACTGCAACATGATCGGCGCATCATGAAATTACGTGAATCAGAGCCCAGATCATTTTTGACGCCGACTGTACAATAAAGAATATTACGGTTAATTGGACTAGTAAGTTACCTTCAAACTCTCGGGAGTCTTGGTTTCTAACCCCTCAATGATGGGCAGTAACCTCGGCTTCCGACTCGACTCTCCAGCCATTGTGATAGCTTCCAGAACCTTCTCGTGGCCGTTGGGGATCAGACATATTGCTGCTAGCACCTGAAATTATTAAATGTTTTTGTTAGAAAATATTAATGGATCACCTGATAGTAGTGAAAAAACAATTGTCAGTCAAGCCAACTTGATCGCCATTAGAATTGCACTCTGGCAGCTTCCTGAATGTCTTGACTTTTGATTCCTTACAAAATATCGATAAGTGACAGTCGGACTCACGTAGTAAGGGTTCCGTACCACTCATCGACCTGATACCCCATATAAACTGATTTAATTTACGAGAGTTCATCAAAAGACATCAACGCACCGTGCGCGAAATGTGAATTTTTGCATGGAATAATAAGATATTTCACCAGGTATTCTGTTCCCGCGATGACAGCGCGATGCCTCCAAGCTACGTAACGATCAGTGTTGCCATTTATTGATATCTTCAATATAATTAAGGAGATTTTTGTTCATAATGAATATAAAACAAATTACTAACTAGCCTAAATATTTGTTATCTCGTGTTATTCATCTAATTAGTTAATAAAGGAACTGTATAAAATGACTAGTTCAAAAGTGATTCTTTATAGAAGCAAGTAAATGAAAAAATGAATTTTGCTCGGATATTTACATAAAGTGGCAGCACATCAAACTGACAAGTGTTACGATAACAGCCCGCTATTGGCTCCACGGCCGGTGACGTAGTACGGAGACAATCACGTGACCTAGCTGTCACGGGAAGAGACTACCTGGTGAAACATCTTATTATACCATGAATTTTTGCATCTCTTACTTACGCAGGTACCACGACATATGTCTATGTTTGCCCATTTTTATCCCGGAAAAATGCATTATTCCTGTAGGATAAAGACCCACGGGAGCGGATCCGCGGGTAAAACCTTGAGATAATATAAGTTTTGTTTGTATCAGGTACCTTGGCGGCTTCCAGTGCGCAGTGCGGCTTCCTGGCATCCAAACTCCTGGCGAGGACGGGCAGCGCTTCTCGGCACTCGAACATAGTTCGAATACCGACGGTGTTGTTGAGGATGGCTGAGAGGCATCTTATGCATTCGTATTGCACTCTGTCGTAGCGGGAGTCGCTGGAATAGAGAAAAACATTTTAAAAGGTTTATATGTGAATGGCGAAGAGGGGCTCGTAGCGATGCAACGACTGCGCGGATTTTACGATCTGCAAGGTTAAGCTGCACTTGCCGCGATCAGTCTGTGGATGGGTGACCGTTTCGTTACACATCGAGACCCCTCCGTGCCTCGGAGAGCACGTTAAGCTGTCGGTCCCGGTTGTCATACGAATATCTATGGCAGTCGTTACGGGTAGTCAGAAGCCTGAAAGTCTGACAACTGGTCTAACCTCCGAATGTCGGTATTGCCCAGTAACTGGGTTGCGGGGGTCTGATGGCAGTCGCTCCGTGTAAAATACTGATGTTCAGCCGCATCTGGCTAGACTGGAAGCCGACCCCAATATAATTGGGAAAAGGCTCGGAGGATGATGATGTGAATGGCGAAACGAGTTAACGTCCCACCCAGTGTTGCCAACTGTACCATCATCTTTGTATCTAGATCTTTTACAAAAGTTGCCAGATCACCAGATTTTACCCCGCAAACTAGATACTTAAAGTAAAAAAAAATGGAAATATGAAACTAATCTTAATATAAAACTAATATTTGACGACTGACGGGGTTGCAAAAATGGCTAGATCTGGCTATAAAATAGCTAAGTTGGCATCACTGGTCACACCTGATATTAAAAGGAAATGCGGGCAGTCTTTTCTCCATACAAACGCTCTCGACTGTTTTCTTTCTGGTTTATAAAACTAGAGCAATAATTTTTACAGTAAAAGAAATATCTACTTTCTCTATGTCCCTATGCTTTCGTTTTTGTTGATAAATTATTTCTAGAGGCCATAAAAAAATCTCAAAATTGCCTATTTAGAACGTATAAATTTGACACCTATTAATGAAAAAGGAAACATAGCGACACAGTACATATTCTTCTGGTTCAGTTCATGAAATATCTTTTTAATTGGTCCAGTTTCGGAGGAGAAAATAGTCGAGAGGCAAACCTTGAATTATGACTTTTTTACTAAGGCTATTCAGTCGAAGCTACAGTGGTCCTTATCGCACTTGTTTGAGGCCGAGCGCTCCCAAAGCAACATATATAGTTTCTACAAATTTTTATTGTTATTATTCTGTTTTTTATTTCAACGATACGTATGTACCTACTTGTCATACTTAACTATATTCTACAGTTCATAGTCTGTATGACGGCCTGGTAATCTGTTAGACAGGGAAACCTAGTACGGATACCAGTCCTTCACAAAGGAATATTAACTTAAGGACCGTTTTAACTTGTAATTATTTTAAGTAACATACCTTTGTGAATGAGAAATAAAACTTTTTTTATTATTATATTATTATTATTAAATACCTAATTTTCAAACGTCTCTGCCGACATTTCCTCTTAAGCGTTTTGCTTTTGCCCATGACAACTGCAATACCACCTAGGATGTTGCCTCAATTAGCTTTCGTCAAAATGAGATACAAAGATGAAAAAGTTTCATTAAGAGGCTGACAACACCTAAAAAATCAGACCTCTGCGGTCACTGTCGTTTTGTACAGAACTGAAAGAGAGGCAACGAGAGGAGGGACGTCGGGTTCGCCACTCAACTTGAATGAAAATTAACAATATATATTTTTAGTAAAAAAACTAAAAGCTTATTTGAAAAACAGAAAAAACTGTTTTAGATTGTTGTCCTTCTTAAATGTCTTCTTTATTTTATTTATAATATTTTGTAAATAATAGAAATTGTTTGCTCTAAAGCATGATTTAAGAGGTTAGTTTACAATTTTTTTACAAAACTTCAAGTAAATGTGTTTTGGGCACAATAAAGTTTTAGAAAATACGATCAAGATTAACATGTATTTTTTTCATTCCCACAAACTGAATAGATACAGCTTGAAATGTTTTTAAAAGAAGCCTATTTGGGGCAATTTGGCTGTTGTTGAATAAAGTTTAGTGAATTATTTTTGTAGGAGGATAGGTTTTATCCTCTCGAATTCCTCTTAAACTGAAGGGGAAAATCTATAAGACCATGATAAGACCTGCTGTCCTGTATGGATCGGAATGTTGGGCTACGAAAGGAATTAATGAAAGGCAAGTGCATGCAGCTGAGATGAGAATGTTAAGAGGAATATGTGGTGTATCGAGAATGGATAGGATAAGAAATGAATATGTAAGAGGGAGTCTGAAAGTAGCGCCAGTGACAGAGAAGTTAAGTAGCAATAGACTGTCATGGTATGGACATGTGATGAGGAGGAATGAGGAGCATGTTACGAGGAAAGTTTTAAGTATGAATGTTGATGGAATTGAAGAAAAGAGGGAGACCGAAGAAAATATGGATGGATTGTGTGAAAGATGATATGAATAGAAAGAAAGTGAACACGGAGATGATAGCTGATAGAGATGTATGGAAGAAAAAAACATGCTGCGCCGACCCCAAATAAATTGGGATAAGGGCAGGAGGATGATGATAGGTTTTATCCTAGCTATACTTGGCGCAATACAAACACATACATATCACTATACTTTAGCGCTACTCGTTATTACTCGAGACGAAAGATTTTTGAATGCAGTTATAACTTTTCTATTTTGTTTGTTTCATTTATTACAAACTGCTCTTTTTTTTTGAAGTAAAACTTCTTTAGGCACGCTTGACTTGGGGAGTAAGCTGGTGAATGCGTTACGGAAGTGAGGCGAACGGAGGGTGTCGTGCGGGGAGCGAGGCGCGGTACGCGACACAGCGCCGGCAGATGTCCGCGCGCCGCGCCGCCATTCCTTTGTTCTCATTGAAATAGTATTGAGGGAGATATTAGTAGTGAAGTTTTACTTCAGTCGTGTGCTCTAAGCACACTCGTTTTTTTTTTCATGACGGCGGGTCTCCTGCGACAAAAATCCAACAAGTTGATATTTTGTTTAAGCCAATCAAATACGGTGAATGATGAATCAAATACGGTGAAACAGCTAGGTCACGCCCACTTTTTGTTAGAAAAACGTGTTAAATGATAGAAATACCAAAAATTATGGTCGCAGGAGAGGTCGCGGCTCTAAGCTACACGTTAAACTTACCGATAAAATCCACTCCCACTAGCAGCGTGAAATAAAATAGTAATAAGTATAGTTTATTATGGAAAATTGCTTCCAAACGTTTTTAGAATACTTGGTCGTACTAAATACTAATGTCTTCCCGGCCGAATTTCGGTCACGGCGGCCCATCCCAACGAAGACTAGCCTTTTGCGCGGGACATATTATAGAGCACAAGTGTGTGCGCAAACACAGGTGCACTCTTTATTCCCTCACTCTCTTACTCCGATGGGACGGCAATTCGACCAAGTACTGGAAAGTCATAAACCAGAGATGTATAGCACCAAAGAGAGGAGGCTAACAGACCATACACCAAGACACCATAGTAACACATATTTTGTGAAAATTTCAACTGGTTATCTATTACCGTTACAAAGATACAGCCCTGTGACAGACAGACAGACAGACAGACGGACGGACGGACGGACGGACGGACGGACAGCGTAGCGACTCTGTGGTAGCGAGAGTAATAGGGTCCCGTTTGCACCCTTTGGGTACGGAACCCTAAAAAGGCTGTCAAAGATGCTACCGCCGTACTCACTTGGTATAACACTGGTTGAGCGTGGTCAGCAAGCTCTCGATGCCTTTAGTCCCGAAGTCCTCGATCCAGGACAGCGGGTTGTTGGTCAGCGATATCCTGAGGTTCTCCAGGCAGCCGTGCAACTTGCCCACTGAGAGCTCCGGTTGGTTGAGATACGTAACATAGTCTGAGGGTTTCTCGAACTTTGAACGGCCTTCCTGGAAAAATTGGGGGTCAGAAGTAAATGCGTTTTATGACTGTCTTTGCTAGATGATTCTTTTGCTGCTATGAGTGAAGTAAAAAAGCGCTAAAACATTTTCAAGTGCATTCGTTTGGATAAGAATTTGATTATCACTTGCTTTAAGAGTAAAGAATAAGAATAATTTAATTCGCAAAAAATACGGGTCCAGACAGATGGATAAAGAGTCACAATTAGTTTCCACATATTTTACCATAAGTGGCACGCAAAATAATAATAATAATAATAATTAAAATCAGATTAGCTTGGCATAAAAGACTATACAAGGCGCCACTAGTCATACACTAATTCTGGTCAGTCCTCATCGTTTAAAGGACATTGATAAATATAGCCTTAAACTGTTACAAAGATGAACAATATACGAAAATTACATGCGAATTTTTTCGTTTCATAATATATATTGTATTTAATGCGGACAGAACAAGAACCATTTTTTATATTTTAAGGAGTATCAATACATTAATGACGTAACCGGATAAAATTGTATCATCCATGATATCTGTGTATCGTCCATATTTTTATTTCTATACTCTATGATTCAATATTATAGACTCCTTTTCACACAAGAAATTCCAAAAAATTGGCATCGACTGACAACTTGATGACAATGTAGGTTGTTTGACATAACAAAAAAAGCAAAACATGACATCAAAATAGCACAGATATCTGTGATTATGTGTCAAAATAGTAAATAATTAAAAAATCTAAAATTATATTTAGTACTGTCCGTGTTTATGAATGTATTGCAATACATTGGCTTCATTGAGTTGTATATGGTGAGCATCAACTTTAATTTGTAACGCCAAAGGGCGGAGTCACTAAGGATCTTTAGCAATGTCCTTTAATTGATATATTTATATGCATATTTTTGCATGATAAAACACAAAGTGACAATACTAACAAAGATAAAAATTGGTTCCGATTATAGACATCGTGAGGAAACCTGCACACCTGAGAGTGTCCTATACAGTTCTCGATGGTGTGTAGTCCGCGAACCCGCACTAGGCCAGCGTGGTAGATTAAGGCCTGAATCCTTCGCATTCTGAGAAGAGGCCCGTGCCCAGCAGTGGGACAATAAAGAGCTGGTTATGTATTCGTTTTGCAGATTGGGTGATAGGGTAAAGAAATAATTTAAAGAATAAGCAGGGGGATCTTCTCGCGGCTGTCGTACAAGACTACTAGAGAAAGATGGTAAGAGGAGAGTCAACTATATGTTTCTTGGATACTAATGAAAAAATCCTACGATTACCCATACATTTGGTACTGTAGTGATAACAATTTGCAGGGGTCTCAATAAGAGTCTATTAGGAGTTCCATGTTCCATGTGCATAGATTAGAAATTTACGGGCTGATATGAGATAGAAAGGATTCTGTCCAAAGGATTCTGTAAATTATACTGCAACACCTTGCGCGCACCCTGGGCAGTCAGCCCTGCTACCAACCTGCTGAGTATCTAATATTTTTCTCACGACATGAGCTGTTATCATTATGTAGCTCATGTCGACACAATAGATGAAGACTGCAACACTGCTTGATTGTCATTGGTTTCTGGACACAATCCACATGACCAGAACACATCTGAGGAAACTACCTCCGACAGTGAAAATACTAGAAGATTTTATAAGCGAGTATATTATATTCTCGTCCAAAATACCGCAGTGTCTCAAGACGAAAGTCTTTGACCAGTGTGTGTTGCCAGTAATTACTTACGGCACTGAAACGTGGTCGCTCACAATGGGCCTGATAAGAAGGCTCAAAGTCACTCAAAGGGCAATGGAGAGGGCTATGCTCGGAGTTTCCCTGCGTGATCGAATCAGAAATGAGGAGATTCGCAGGAGAACGAAAGTAACCGACATAGCCCGAGGAATTGCCAAACTTAAGTGGCAGTGGGCGGGGCACATTGCTCGCAGAACGGATGGCCGATGGGGCAGTAAAGTTCTGGAGAGGCGACCGCGTACTGGAAGGCGCAGCGTGGGTAGGCCCCCCACAAGGTGGACCGACGACCTGGTGAAGGTCACGGAAATCCGCTGGATGCGGAAGGCACAGAACCGGTCGTTGTGGCGGTGCTTGGGGGAGGCCTATGTCCAGCAGTGGACGTCTTTCGGCTGAAATGATGATGATGATGACGATATTATAATTGTTACCAACCTGTGTATTAACGAATTTATACGCGACTAGCATCTTCTTCTTCTGATCCCGAGGGTACTTTCTGAGAGGCTCCTTCTTTTCTTCATTGAGATTCATGTCCGCCTGGAATGTCAGAAAATTGTCGTAAATAATGGAACAGGGCTAAAATATTATCATTTTAATCATTTATTAGGTGTCCGTGGGCTATACTCGGAGTATCCCTGCGTAATCGAATCAGAAATGAGGAGATTCGCAGGAGAACGAAGGTATTTAACATAGCTCAAAGAATTGCCAAACTTAAGTGGCAGTGGGCGGGGCACATTTTGCTCGCAGAACGGATGGGGCCGTAAAGTTCTAGAGTGGCGACCGCGTACTGGAAGGCGCAGCATGGGTGGGCCCCCCACAAAGTGTACCGACAACGACATTCCGGTGAAGATCGCGGGAATACGTTGGTTGCGGAAAGCGCAAGATTGGTCGTTGTGGCGATGCTTGGGGGAGGCCTATGTCCAACAGTCGACGTCTTTCGGCTGAAATGATGATGATGATCTTAAATGGTCTCTGGCCAAGGACTGGCCATCCTGATGTCAATGAAGTATTACTACATAATAGAACGACCATCTCAAAGTCATTTTGTGTCGCACGCTTTGCGGTCCTAGACCGCAACTATCATAGTCGGTATTTACGGTCAGTGCGACGACCCCACTCACACCCCGCACTCCGCACCGCGCCCGATCGTGCGTAAAGATTTCAAATTCGCGATGGCCACTCTACATGTAGTAATAATAGCTCAATAGCGGGACGCGGCTTTTTCTGTTGTCAGCGTGTGTTGGTTTCCAGCCTAAAGAATGCTTTAAGCCCCCGACATTCACGTCTTTTAGGATCACTTACCACCAGCATTTCCTAAAACCACCTATGTAACTGCATTAGAGGTGTGTAACTCAGCTCAGAACCGGTTCAAATATACAGATCAATAAGCTTGAGCTGTTGAGCTGTAGCTCAATGACAAAATACGCAGCTCACGGCTCAAAGAATAGTATCTATCTGTGCGACAACTTTTGTTGCACGGAAGATAAAATGTCTATATAGATAAAAACCTGTTTGAACCGGTGAGCTGGAGCGGCGACAGATCCGCGGTGAGTCGCAGAGTCAGCGAGCGAGCGCAGCTCAAACAGATCGAACGGTCTTTAAGCTCAGCGACTCGCATCACAGATCATAACTCGAAGTAGGCAGATACACAAATTGAGCTGATCTGTGAGCCGGTTCACAGCTCCGGCTCACTGACCTGAACCGTGGGCTGAGCTGCAGCTCACGCATTTTTGTTGAGTTACCCATGTCTAAACTGCACATCATCTAACGCTTCTATCTTGCTTGTATACTTGGATGTGGCCGAGGAATCCGAGGATCTCTCGTCTTCGGCCTACGTCTTTAGGTATTTTAGGGTCCACTTACCAGCATCTCCTAAAACCACCTACGTAACTGCGCATCATCCAACGCGTCTATCTTGCTGGTATAGTTGGAGGTGGCCTATGGTGGATCTCTCGTCTTTTGCCTTCGGCATTTACCTTTAGACCTTTTAAGTTCACTTACCAGCATCTCCTCAAACCGCCTATGTAACTGCGTATCATCCAACGCGTCTATCTTGCTGGTATACTCGGCGGTGGCCGAGGGTTCCTCGTCCTCGGCCCTCGGCTCGGCGCCACGCGGAACAGTATCGTAGCCGCGCTCGATCTGCCCGCCGCCTTTCTTCGGCCTCCCGAACCATGTGTCCAGCTGTGGGCAAAGAAATGTATTGTTAATAACATGGAAATAGATGGTCGGTACAAAGCAGGGGAAGTGTTGCCAGATGGGTGGACGACCTGCAAAAGACTAAGGGAATCTGCGATTAGTGCAGCGACACATATGGCATGAAAGGAAGGTGGCCTAGGCAATTGTCAAATATGACGTCATCCGTCATCTTTTATGTGTGAGGAGGGAGAGCGAAATGAACGGTTCTGAGACGAACGTGCGGTAAGTGGAAGACTGAACCACATAATATACCAGGCAGTTATCTTATTGTCTTCGACATAAAACCTGACTAAAGGCCCGTACAAACCAAAAGCAGTAGCAGCGCGGGGCATGAGCAGCACGGCAGACGTAAAGGGCAGGCAGTTTTAAAGCGTTTTGGCGGCGAGCCCGCCATAGAACTGCTTTCAGGGAGAAATGTGGTGTCGGTTGCCAAACAATACAACTGCCTAGTAACCACTTTGACGTCACACTGACGCGCCGCCTTGTCCATAGTGATACAACGCAACCGCACCGCTCCTGCCCTGCGCGTGTCATGCGCCGCGCTGCCGGGTTTGTCGCCGGTGGCGGGTCTAGTGCAGAGCAGGAGCAGCGCAGTTTGCTAGCGGGCCCGCGCTACTATTTGATGTGTTGTGTTTCATATCGTTCCTTGCATTACAAATTGCGCGGGCCCGCCTTCAACCTGCGCTGTTATTGACCTGCTTTTGGTCTGTATGGGCCTTAAAAGTCTTGGTCGAATAGGATTTACAGTTTTTGCTAAAGTTTAGAAGTGGTTTGATCAGGATGACTCTATTGGACTTGTGGAGGGTCGAGCTGGGCACCGGCATGTCGACGCTCGCCTGATCAGCTTTCTATATGTGGTAAAGGCTTTAAAGGCTTCAGTGTTTAGTTTTCTGAGTTTAATTTGGCTGCTCCGACCCTATCCAGAACAAATATTTGAGCTGATTTTATTGCTACCAAGTCTCTTTGTGTGTGTGGGTGCATGATTTGCGTATGCTACGCCTACATAACTTGTAGTACAGAATATATATCTTGGTTTATCTGTGGTCTTCGGTTTGCCGACGACATAGTAGTCATGGCTGAGACCATGGAGGACCTCGGTACAATGCTCGATGACCTCAGTAGAGCTTCTGATAGAGTGGGTCTTAAAATGAATATGGACAAGACAAAGGTTATGTCGAATTCCCATATAGCACCCATTCCCGTAAACATCGGAGAATCTACACTCGAAGTTGTTGACGATTATGTATACCTAGGACAAACTGTCCAGCTAGGTAAGTCCAACTTCGAGAAAGAGGTCAATCGTCGAATCCGACTCGGTTGGGCAGCGTTCGGGAAGCTACGCAATATCTTCTCGTCCAAAATACCGCAGTGTCTCAATACGAAAGTCTTTGACCAGTGTGTGTTGCCAGTAATTACTTACGGTACTGAAACGTGGTCGCTCACAATGGGCCTGATAAGAAGGCTCAAAGTCACTCAAAGGGCAATGGAGAGGGCTATGCTCGGAGTGTCCCTGCGTGATCGAATCAGAAATGAGGACATTCGCAGGAGAACGAAAGTAACCGACATATACCGAAGAATTGCCAAACTTAAGTGGCAGTGGGCGGGGCACATTGCTCGCAGAACTGATGACCGATGGGGCAGTAAAGTTCTGGAGTGGCGACCGCGTACTGGAAGGCGCAGCGTGGGTAGGCCCCCCACAAGGTGGACCGACGACTTGGTGAAGGTCGTGGGAATCCGCTGGATGCGGAAGGCACAGGACCGGTCGTTGTGGCGATGCTTGGGGGAGGCCTATGTCCAACAGTGGACGTCTTTCGGCTGAAATGATGATGATGATGATCTGTGGCCCTAGTGAGAACCTGCTTGTAATCATTCTAAAATTAAAAATAATCCCATCACTGTCGAAATTACATTAAAATATATTGAAAAGCACGTTATTTAAAAATCCGCCGTCCTGATGTTATTAAATAATACGATGACTTCAATAAACAATGGTTCGCGTTGACGCAATTACGATGCTCATTCTTTATAGAGTATAATAGGTTTGTAAATTTTGTAATCGGCATTCGGCTGACGATGACGTTCAAGTGAGTCGAATTAGGGTATACATTCCTGAATGAGCATCAGTAGTAGCGATGGGTCATTGACGGTTTTCGTGTCAATGAAAGTAAAAAAAAAATCTGACAAAGAACAGGTTGAAATAGCTGTTTCTTTTTACCAGGTTTGAAAACAGCTGATTTTATTATTTTCTCCAATATTAAAGTTTTTGCGTTTTTAACAGTTTCATTAAAAAAAATATTAATGAACGTCATATTGAAATAAAATATTGTTTTTTGGAAATAATTACAAAACTTTTGTCATTCAACTCAGCCTATCGCAGTCCACTGCTGGACATAGGCCTCTCCCAAGTTGCGCCACAACACTCGGTCCTCTGACTTCCGCATCCAGTCCCCCCCAGCCACGTTTTTCAGGTCGTCGGTCCACCTGGCGGGGGGGCACCCTACGCTGCGTTTGCCGATTCGCGGTCTCCACTCAAGGACTCGTCTACTCCAGCGGCCATCGGTCCTTCGACAGACATGGCCAGCCCACTGCCACTTCAGCTTACTGATCCTACAAGCTATGTCGGTCACTCCGGTTCTTCTCCGAATAATCTCAATTTTTTTTTGTCATTGCATAAGCTTTTTTAGCCAGTTTGTTTATCAAAGGTATACATTTTTTTTCAACCTGTTTTTAAGCAATTGAATACAGTTAATTCGTTTCTGATAAAAAAAGCCGTTCGTTGCTTTTATGTCAATCAGCATCGTAGCTAGGGGATGGCCGCTACCAGGGGCGTAAACTTCAAGGGGCGCACGAACCCAGACCCGTAGCCTACAGGCCGTTGGGCACAGGCACAAAAAGGAGTTTATGCTTTTCTCTTCAAACAAAAGGGGGGCGCAATAATTAAAATCTTGCCATTGGCGCAAGTTTTGGGGGGCACTGAATTCAAATCTTACGATTGGCGTAGGTATTGGGGGGCGCAAAATTTAAATCTTTCCCTGGGCGTAAGTTTCAGGGGGTGCAAAATTCAGACCGGAGAAGACCCGGAGTCACCGAAATAGCTTGTAGGATCAGTAAGCTGAAGTGGCAGTGGGCTGGCCATGTCTGTCGAAGGACCGATAGCCGTTAGAGTAGACGAGTCCTTGAGTGGAGATCGCGAAACCTTCGACCAGGTAGACCGACGACTTGAAGAAGGTAGCTGGGGTGACTGGATGCGGAAGGCAGCGGACCGTGTGTTGTGGCAAAACTTGGGAGAGGCCTATGTCCAGCAGTGGACTGGGATAGGCTATGTTGATGAATCAGAAATTTCAAAAATGCGTGCCGGTATCGAGTTTCGACAGTCCTGCTTGGAAGGTATGCGTCCCAACTCTGGGCTATCACTACTATAACTTTAATATTTTTAGCTTAGAACCACTAAAGCCTAAGGGTATATTTCGCGCTGTTAAAGTAGTGTATTTTATTATACCTACAATTCATATTATCTATCCTCGACCACCAAACTATAAAGACTTAGATCAAATAAAAACTTATTCCATGTAACAAATCACGTCATATTTTCTCTTGGATATTCATTAATATCCAATCTATCCACGATTTGCCCTGCCCTACTAGAGATAGGAATTTGACATAAGCTCCATACAAAATGTGTCAAATTACTGTCTCTAGTACGGTAAATCGTGGATAGATTGGATATTAATTTTGGCCGTGTCATTCTCAGCTTAAACAACATGTAACAAAAAAAACCGGCCAAGAGCATGTCGGGCCATGCTCAGTATTATAGGGTTCCTTAAGTAGGTGTAATTACAAACGAATCAAATCGAATATTAATCATGGCTATTTTAGTTTTTGCAATAATCGGCAGCATTCGCGACTCAGAGCGTGTTGTTAGTAGCGCCATCTAGGGTTAAATTCAAGAAGCCAAATTTAAGACGTTTGTCATTTCAAAGTTACTTTTTGTGATTTTTTCAAATAGAAAGTAGCTAAAGGAGCATTATTTGCTATGATAATTTTTCTCTAAGGTCAATGACCTTTGAACTAGGACGTTTTAAGTATTTTTCAGTTTTCTCTCTATAACTCAAAAAATTATAATCACATTATACTCGAAATAATTTTAAAAGAGAGTTTTCACAAAGGTCTATCAATTTGGAAGATTATAAGTTTCTACATTGCATAGTTTAGAAATGGCAGGGGGGGGGACACATTGCAAGCCACTTTGGCGGGCTATATTTCGCAGATGGTACACCTGATAAAAAAGTGGTGTATCAAACATTACCTTCATTTTAGTAGACCTATTCAATGATATCCCACACGAGGGGGTGCAGCGAAAAAAAATTTTTTTTCTCCATTTCACATGTATGGACGCCACCCCTAAAATACGGAAAAACGATTCTTTTATTCTTTTAAAATTGAGATCTATATGTAGACTATTTTTTAACAAAATTTCATTTACTTATGTTTATAACTGTAGAAGTTATTAAGCTGTAAAGGATTAGGACAGACAGACGGACGGACATGACGAAACTATAAGGGTTCCTTGTAGGACTTCGGAACCCTAAAAACGCGAATTTTGAAAAACTTGAATATTGATTCCGATAACGTAGCTCACAGGAACAACAGGGTTTGTGTTACATATTGTATATAGCTTTACGGCTAAAATTAATATCCAATCTATCCACGATTTGCCCTACTAGAGATAGGAATTTGACATAAGCTCCATACAAAATATGTCAAATTTCTATCTCTAGTAGGGTAAATCGTGGATAGATCGGTTATAAATTTTGGCCGTTAGGAGACAACACTATGTATTTTATTATATTAATCTAGTCCATAGCTGGACAAAAGCCTCTCGTTTCTGTGTCCTCTCCTAAGCTGCACCACAATACTTATTTCATCTCCTTTCTCTCCCTATAACTCACTTTTTGTTCAACCCACTGTAGGAATAAACCTCCTCCCGTTTTTGCCACTTTTATCATAATTAAAAATAATGTTGACGTCCCATAACACCGGACACCTAACATGCACAGCACACACATAAACAAATGCAGTACACACACAAACCGCACACCAAACAGCCGTACAACCATTCCCTTTGCCCCAAATAAATAATATAAAAAAAACCTTCGGAAAAAATTTACGCAACACAATCCGCATGTCTCCTAACGGACGCACTAACACCAAATCGATTAACAACAATCGATTACGAAAGCATCGAATCGGTTTGTATACACAAATCTGAATCGATTCACGCCCTTACAAGTCACACAATAGCACAATGCGCAATGGCAGTGCCCTGAATCTGAATAGGCTTATTGGACTATTACTTAATTTAAAACCAGCCACTGTTGTATTTATGATTGTTTACGTTTTACTCTTTCTTCAAGCCTTCTTCCAACTATGTTGCGGTTGGCTTCGTCAGTCTAAAGTCTTCGTTACAACCGTCCGAAAGTGACTTTTCCGAATCCGTGAGGAAAGTTATCGAACGTGTATTCTAACGGCCAAAATAAATATCCAATCTATCCACGATTTGCCCTACTGGAGATAGAAATTTAACATAAGCTTCATACAAAATACGTCAAATTTCTAACTCTAGTAGGGCAAATCATGGATAGATTAGATATTAATTTTGGCCGTAATTAGACGTTGTTTACCGAGACTCGGAGGAGTTTCTGTAAATTGACGTCATTCATTAAGAAAAAAGTCGTAAATTTTCAATTTCGGATTTGTGAATAGCGTTTAGAATACTTACAAGATTCGGAAACTTCACACAGATTTGGTAACTTTTCTCCCAGATTCGGAAAGGCACTTTCGAACGATTGTAAATAAATTATTTTATTCTTATTCTTTATTGTAAACACATATTTACATTGATTTTACAGTAGGAAAGTTTTTATAAATCGGCGACCTTAACTCAGACTACCCGTAACAACTGCCATAGATATTCGTATGGCAACCGGGGCAAATAGCTTAGGGGGCGTTCATAAAATACGTGAGATGTTTAAGGGGGGGAGGGGGTCGAGTCAAATCTCATCTAATCTTACGTTGGAGAGAGGGGGGTTCCGGCAAATAATACGCATTTTTTTTTTCAGAGTAGATATTCTTTTTTTAATCACAGTAGTTACGATTTAAGTATTCTATTGTTAAATTTTTGTTACACTTATAATTAAACTCTCAGCAATATTGATAACTAGTTGTAAATAAAAGCACGAAACAATTTTTTTTTTCGTTTTACAATAACAATCCAACGCGTTTACGTAAGAAACCCACATTTTGAAAAATCTCACGTGAGATTGGGGGATGGGGGAGGGGGTTGAATAAAATCTCACGACATCTCACCAGGAGGGGAGGGAGGGACAGAAAATTTAAAAAAACACCTCACGTAATTTATGGACGCCCCCTTAACGCTTAGCTTTGGAACAATAATGGTTTGATTATGCTTGCTTATTAATGTTTTTATAGATAACCAAATTACAAGTACCTTCAACCAGTGCTGATCCACTGCCAGTTAATACGTTTGAAGATAAATAAACACGAATAAATCAGGGAGCGTTGTGGAGTGAAAGAAGATGTCGTGACAAATATTGAGAAAGGTATGTTAAGATGGTTTGGACACATAGATCCATCCGTCCGTCCTACGAGAGGAGATTGACGAAACAAGTATACGAAGCGAGTGTGGATGGAAGAGTTGGAAGGGGACGACCTCGGCGAACGTATCGCGATCAAATCGCGGATGTTCTCAAAAATGACAGGTTCTCTAAACCGACGAGCATGCACGACGAGGTTAATGGACTTAGATGAAGCGAAAGAGGTGTGTCAGGATCGTAGCAGGTGGAAATCCATAGTCTCTGCCTACCCCAATTAAACAGGCATGATAATATGTATGTATGTATGAATCAGTGGCATTAAAGTTTTAAAATAAGTAATGTTTTTATTATATTATGCTCGTACTGCAAGGTCAACCTCAGTGCGACGGAGTTGCATACAACCATGATATCATCATTGTATCATCACACCGATTTGTCAGTTCAGAAAAAAAGACTTGTAAGTTCAGTTCAGTGATAAAGTCTTGGTTTCGATTCCCAATGAAATTCAGATTTCTTGGGAAAAAAAAAACAACTGCTGTTTCACCAAAAGAAAAAACGCTTGGAAAAAGATTGGGGAAAAAAACAACAGCTATTTCACCCAAAAAAAGACGCTTGGAAAAAGTAATGCAGACTAACGTTCTTAACTTTCTAAAGTTTTTTTCGTATACAAATACAATTTTGTAATTTAGTTGCAATGATACTTAAAAGTATAGATATGCCATATACCCTAACAAAACTAACAAAAAAAAATTTACGTACGCAGCGGCAGCGGCGTACGTACAATACACATGAACTAGTACAAAGTAGGTAAGTTGGTTACTTTCGCGTCATAATTAGAACACTTTCTGTACACACACGACGGCATTTTAGTTTTTTTTTTGTCACCGTTCACGTTAGACGGCTTACTTGACGCGGATTAATAGAAAAAAATAATTAATTAACAAAAACAAAAAACCCGACTGCGTGTAAAAATAACAGAAAAGATATAAACAAGACTTATCAACACGTAGTCGGAGGCTACGTATGTTTTTGGTCATGAATTACATAATAGTTCATAGGTAGCCTCCGCCTGCGTGTTGATAAGTCTTGTTTATATCTTTTCTGTTATTTTTACACGCAGTCGGGTTTTTTGTTTTTGTTAATTAATTTTTTTATTTTAATTTTTTTAGATTTGTCATGTTTTATTAATGTTTTTTTTGAAAAGTCAAATTCATTTTTAACGTTGAATATTTTTTTGTTTTTTTGTAGCATTTTTCATTCCAAATTACATTTAAACATATAAGTTGTATATATTTTTGTAAAGCATTTATAAATCCCTTTATTTTGATACCCCACTCGATAGTTTTAGAAGGAAAAAAAAATTTTTTGAGGAGGTAAAATGGCGCCAAAAAGCGGCCATTTTAATTTTTTAAATTTTGATGTACCCAGTGTCACTCTCAGAATTAAGACGAATCTAACGACACCTCTCAATCTCAAATCCATCAAGCCGTTTAGGCTACAGAGCGTGCCAAAGAAATATACATACATACATACATACAACCCTCCTTCTGGCGCAGTCGGGTAAAAAAGTCCTAACTAGGACGTTTTCGAGTCTTTAGTTGCAAGTAACATATCTGTACTTTTGAATATCATTGTGTAGTTGTAAATTCAGAATAATGCCTGTTTGTCTACAAACACAACCTATTTTTTTCGGGAGACAAGTCTAGCAGTCAGCTACTGGAAAATAAATTGTCATAAGGAAACCGTGGATGTGTATAGTTTACCTGTAAGTTTACCTCTAACTACTGTATTCAGACAAGTCCAGTTTAATTTAAACAAACAATGAATCAGTATTATCAGTTTAAAATAAATTATATATTTACATACGTGATGGCATGGCCGTAACTCAAGGTCAGTTCGGAACGAATTGCATATACGTCTGATGTCATCATACTGTCATCAGATCGATCTGCATGCTAAGTAGCTAAGACAGCTGTTCTCAAACTATACTCTTTATTGATAAACTGACAAGCTTTGGTCACACCTCGGACACTCAGTACAATATAAACGCTAGCATCACCTACATACACAAGATTGCGTCTTATACGAACGCACACACACGTGTAAGTTACGGATGCTCGCCGCTCGTAATACCGACTGGGTTCTTAGCGCTTTTCAGAGATGGCGTGCTTGTAATTAGCGACTGGCGATTGAGATCCATTGCAATCTTGCAGTCCAATTGCCGGCAAACTGTAAGCGGGTGCGGGGTCCGGGCGAGGAATCTTGAATTGGCGGGGGGCGGTAAGTGGCCGTTCTGTACGTTAGTACTATTAGATATTCTGTGCAGTGCACGATATTTAGGCTAAGCGTATGCTGAGACGTATGCTGAGATGCAGCCATGATGCAGCACAGCGCGGTACAGAATTCGCATGGCATGGCAGTTGACACAGCCATATGACACACATGACATTTGACAGATGTCTGCATCGCAGCTACGCAGCTCTGTGCCTGTTCATACATTACAAAATCTGCTGTTACAGTTTAACGTTGACAGCACCTTTATTTCGTAAGCAGTAAGGGTGGTTTTCTGTGTTGCCACTGTCATGCGGTCGACTATACTTTTCTTATATTTTATATCGACTGTACTTTCTTTATATTTTATCTATGTGTATTTTTGTTTGACTTTCTTTTCAACCCTACCTGTTAGTCACCTTGTGTTCTGTTTCACTGTTGTTTAAATATTGCGCGCCGTTAAGAGGACGCTCCCAAAACGCAATTCCCACCCTCGCACTGCCCTTACACCCCGCAACTGCGGGTCGCTCTCGTAACTTTTATGCGAGTTGCAATAGAACACATTTTCGAAAAATTCATTCCCGCGCGTTTTACACACGGAAGTAAATGTCGTAAGTCTCAAAACAGTTTTCGTTTTATTACAAGAATAATAAACAATCTGTACAAATTTCCTCTAACCAGTTTTTAGTAAACTTTATTATCTGCCTATATGCATAAATTTTATACAGTTAAGTTAATTAATAAAGGAGAAATATTTGGAACATCTCTAAAAACGCATGATTTTGAAAAAATAAAAGTATCGAACAAAAATCAACTAATTATGTAACTGTCTAATCAAACGATAGATAAAGTTTCAAAAAAACATATACCTATGTAAATTTGACATTCATCAAGCATGTGTTCGACTCACATGTTTTCAAAAAGTCACCTCATTTTGGGAGTCTAGCCTTAACTGGTACAATAAACCGTTTTTCTTTCTTTTCTCTGCCCTGCGCTGCGGGGAACTGCGTCGCCTGCGTCTCGGCTCAGCATACGCTTAGCCTTGACTATAGTAGTTAGTTAACGCGGTCGAGTACATTCGGTCGCGGGTCGCTCTAAACTTAGAATTAGGCTATTTATAATACGACTCTTAATCAAAGTAAGATTTAGAAATTTTTTGTACACTTACCGAAAACGGTGACATGTCTCTAACATATTCACCCATACTTTTAATAGTGTCCATGGCTTCACTTAGTTTACATAACACTCATCACCATTGCAGTAAAGTCACTTTAGGTAGTATATAGTTGCACTGTCCTGTTTAAAAGATACTTAGATCTAGGAGTAAAAGAAAAAAGATGAAAGACTGATGACATGTTTCTTTATGTAGGGATTTCAGGAGAGAAAACCGGCCAAGAGCATGTCGGGCCATGCTAAGTATTATAGGGTTCCTTAAGTAGGTCTAATTACAAACGAATCAAATCGAATATTAATCATTGCCATTTTAGTTTTTGCAAACAGCGCCACCTAGCGCTAAATTTAAGAAGTGTGTCATATCAATATAACACAAAGTTTCTTTTTGTGATTTTTTTAAGACTATAAGTTTCTACGTTGCATAGTTTAGAAATGGCAGGGGGGGACAAACATTGCAAGCCACTTTGGCGAACTGTATTTCGCAGATGGTGTACCTGATAAAAAAGTTATGTATGAAACATTACCTTCATTTTAGTAGACCTATTTAATGATAACCCAAATGAGGGGGCGCAGTGAAAAAAAAATTTTCATTCCCATTTCCAGACAATAACATTAATAGTACATTACTGTCGAGGCCTGAAATGAAGCAATTGACGGCCGAGTAATATTGCAACTTCCCAAGTGATTGTCCTTTATATAACTAAACGAGGTATTTAATTGCTATTTCGGCCGAGACTTGTATAGTAATTTTCTCTCATTTGAGTGGAAACAATACACAAATTAATTCAACAGTATCTAATTTTCATTCGTGCCGATTCGTACGCGCGCGGTTCTTGTTCTATTTTCAAAGTTTAAAAAAAAAATGCGTATTCAGCCTTTATAATGATAAATATTTTGTACCTAAAAACACCTCATTTATGTAAGTGTGTACTTAAAAACCTCGGTAGCATAATTTAAAAAATATAAACTGTCCAGCAATTCCTATTATTGTCGTGTTTGTTAATAGGCCTGTTATTTCGCTGCGTACGGAAAAGAGCCGATTGCTGTATTCTTTTTTTTTTTAATTATGAACCAATTTCCGAGCATGTGGGAGAAAAATTTTTTTTATAGCTAGAAGAATACTACTGGTCTGCCACCTAAAGAACACCAATGACAATAAGAATAACAGTAAAATAGGGAAGTACAATGTATCAGGTATCCAAGTTATTTTAAGTCCCATGATATAGGGAAGTCAAAACAAGTCAATCTTATTAAATGAACGTTGCAGTTTGCAGTTATAATGCTAACATGGAATAAAGAAAGGTTATAGGATTTTCAAGGTATGTACAGTCGACCGGATGACAGTGGTAACAGTTTGTCCTTGACAGCATCTTTATTTCGTAAGCAGTAAGAGCGGTTTCCGTAATTCAAGTGTTACCACTAGGGCTGCTATCTCTAAAATCTGCAAACCAGGACAAGAAGTGTGAAAATCCTGGATTTTGTACCTTTAAACCCGGACATATCAGCAGTATTTTTTTTAATGTTACTCATTTTAGTTAGACGTAATTTCGGCTGCGTATTTTCGGTAGATGTGTCAGCAGCCCTAAAACCCGGACTACAAATGAAATCCCACCCGGACGCTCCCCGGACGCTTTCTATACTAGGACAAATCCGGACGGATGTTAACCCTTGTTACCACTGAAGTGCGATCGACTGTACTACACTTTGAGAAATATATTATTAGTATACTATGTGGTTTTCCTCATTACCTTCAAAGTTTATGATGGCAATACGTTTACAATTGCAAATTTATTAATTCTATTTAAAAGGATTATGTAAATGTGGTAGTCCGTGTGGTGCCGGACTTAAAGAATAGCACCACCCTTATCTCTTCTCATGGGTGTCGTAAAAGGCGACTAAGGGATTCACCAGAGGATGGGCAGCAGCGTTCTCTGAGTATTTAACCAACCAACTGCGATCGCCAACCCGCCTGCCAAGCGTGGCGATTATGGCATATCCCCCCTTAATTGGGGGAGGCCTATGTCCAGTAGTGGACGTCTTTCGGCTGAAATGATGATGATGATGATGAAATGTGGTTGTACAGTCGACGACATGGCATCGTCAGAAGTAAGATATGAATTAGAAAACCGCCCTTAATGCTTATGAAATAAAAGACGCTGTCACTGTCAAACTGTTACCACAGACATGCGGTCGACCGTACAAAATATTTTCATTGACTTTTTAGTTACATTTATTTATTTATCAAACACATAACATCACGCCTGTATTTCCCCGAAGGGGTAGGCAGAGGTGTAATAGTACACCCACATTTCGCCAGTTATGTTATAGTCCCATGTAATAGGCCGAGCCTATTACCATTGACCGGGCACAAATCCAGACTCCGGGCTGCTACTGAGAATTTCCTAATGAAAAAACCCAATAACACTTCACCCGAAACGGGAATCGAAGCCAGGACCCCACGCTCAGCAGTCGCGCTTGCATCCACTAGACCAACGAGGCAATCATCATCAGTTTATTTATCCTATTGTTAAAACCTCTTAAATTATTCCAGCAAATCATCATCATCATCATCATTTCAGCCGAAAGACGTCCACTGCTGGACATAGGCCTCCCCCAAGCATCGCCACAACGACCGGTCCTGTGCCTTCCGCATCCAGCGGATTCCCGCGACCTTCACCAGGTCGTCGGTCCACCTTGTGGGGGGCCTACCCACGCTGCGCCTTCCAGTACGCGGTCGCCACTCCAGAACTTTACTGCCCCATCGGCCATCCGTTCTGCGAGCAATGTGCCCCGCCCACTGCCACTTAAGTTTGGCAATTCTTCGGGCTATGTCGGTTACTTTCGTTCTTCTGCGAATCTCCTCATTTCTGATTCGATCACGCAGGGACACTCCGAGCATAGCCCTCTCCATTGCCCTTTGAGTGACTTTGAGCCTTCTTATCAGGCCCATTGTGAGCGACCACGTTTCAGTACCGTAAGTAATTACTGGCAACACACACTGGTCAAAGACTTTCGTCTTGAGACACTGCGGTATTTTGGACGAGAAGATATTGCGTAGCTTCCCGAACGCTGCCCAACCGAGTCGGATTCGACGATTGACCTCTTTCTCGAAGTTGGACTTCCAGCAAATGTCATCTCGAATATCTTATAATGAATATATCTAATAACCTGATTGTCATCTAGCAGCCACAGTTTCTAAAGAACCAAGATTTATCAAAAGAACATCGGTAATCCGATTTCTGTAGTAAAAGAGCTCCTTGTGAAGAGCTCATCCGAGGAAGTACTACCACCGTACCTACTTCTGGCACCAAACAGTGATGCTTGCATGGCTGTGTTCTGGTGCTCGTGGTATGGGTGCCGGGACATTACAATCACATGAGACTTTCCATCTTCATGTCTCAGTTTCGCGAACGCGAGTTGCGGTACCATTTGGGCAACAGCCTAGGCCTAGGTGGTATTGAAGTTGTTATGGGCAAAGGTAATCGCTTAACATGAGGTGGGCCTTTAGCTCGTTTCGCCATGCAATACCATGAAAAAAAAATTATATCATCTTCATTGAATGCCTAGATATACCGCCTAGCTGAATAGATGGATATAGTTTCTTAACAGCTTTTAATTTAAAAATCTTCCAAAATCAATACAATACAATGTCAAAACCGCAATCTAAAACACATTGCACTCAAGTCAGAACCGAACCTTATTGCGAAAGAGATAAGATTTAACATCACACGCGACAATAGCCTAACACCAATTTTCTTTACACTCCAGAAAAATATCTAAACAATCCAAAACACTGCACTGAAAACTGCACCTTATTTTCACTTTTTACAATCCAAAATCCTATAGCAAGAATATCGGAATAGTTTGTCCCTACAACACTTGTACACAGCTCAAAGACTGAACGAATACTGAAAAGTGTTCTAGCTAAAATAATAGGCGACAAGAAATGAACTTATTTAAATATGACGACATTGTACAATCAGCTGCAAGGAGATTATACACGACATAATTATTCATAAAATGCCAGATATAGATAGTATTCATAGTCTAGTTTAAGGGATAATCTATGCTAGACCTCGGGTCTAAGGAACACAGATTAAGTACCTAATCTGTGCTAAGGAAAATCGAAACACGGAAAAAGCACAGGGGGGTGATTCTCGCGTCGTAGACATTATCTCTAACTCGACATAATGTCGAAACAAAATGGCGAATATCGATTGATATTTTTTTTTCGTATACTCAGAACGTCACGTTAGAGATATGTCTACGCCTAGCGCCCTAAATACAAAAGCTGTACGTAGCGGTTGGCATTACCGGCGACATTTTTCGTAGAGATTTAAAATTAGAGATTATCTCGAATTAGACATTTATCTCTATAACGCGAGAATTAGGGCCCTGATGCATCACCGGCGCGGTCCATTGGAGTTAGGAGTTACTGGAGCTCCGCTATTTTGTGCTGAGGATGGCCGCCGTGTGGTTTTACGGCCAAAATTAATATCCAATCTATCCACGATTTGCCCTACTAGAGATAGGAATTTAACATAAGCTCCATACAAAATATGGGGGTGCATTAAAAGAGCCTCCACGAGTGACGATATTTAATTGATTGTCCGGCGCACCCTGGACAGTTAGCCCCGTTACCAACCTGCTGACTGGCTAATCTTTTTCCCACGACATGAGCTATTATCATTGTATCAATCTGTACAACACCTATTATTTTATGACCACCTATACCATGTGATTGTTACTTGTTGTAATTGCCTTATGAAATAGCTCATGTCGACACGACAGAAGAAGAATGTCAAATTTCTATCTCCAGTAGGGTAAATCGTGGATAGATTGCATATTAATTTTGGCCGTTAGTCAGTAGAAGTCCGATATAACCCTCCGCCTTCCCCAGACGGAGGGTATCTACGAGGATTACCCCACAGACAAAAAAAAAAGGCACAGATGAATAATCAAGCAAACCATGCTGACACAGTCTTTGTTTGATGTCTCGGTCATCTTTAGCATGTAAAATTTCAAGAGTCGTGGAGAACCCTAGCCTGCCCTCATCGCTTTTCCAACCAATTGAACAGAAAACGATTTTAAGAGACTACATAGGGATGCTTCTGGGTAAAAACATCATTAGAAACAAAGGAGCTGATGGCATCTAGTTTTTAAAATAACGGAGTTGAGATCAAGAGAGGAAGAGACAGATCAAGGCAGAGAGAGCAAGAAACACTGCGGGAGCTGCCCAGAGGACACGGCGCAGCACACACTGGCGGAGTGCTCAGCTTGGGCCGCGCAGCGCCGTGACCTCATCACTGCAGTAGGCGGCAGCAATCTCTCGCTTCCGGCCGTGGTTCTGTCTATGGTCGGGAGCGAGAGCGCTTGGGAAGACGTCGTCTCCTTCTGCGAGGATGTAATGCTCGCTAAGGAGGCGGCGGAGAGGGTTCGAGAGGCGTTGACCTCTCTCCCCATCCGCAGGAGACGACCTGGGCGTCGCAGGAGGGCGTATGCCGACCTCCAGCCACCCTAGATGTGGGCCTGCGGGCGGCGGACTCGGGGTGGCCGCCCGACCAGTCAAAGCCCGTGACGGTGGCGCGTAGTGTTCCGCGCGCGCCAGTCAAGAGGAGGGTGTGGCCGATGTGGCTGCCGCACGGGGAGAAGGGGCTCGCCTACTAATGGGAAGCCGGGACCTACCGGGGATGGTTGGGAGAGTAAAAGTTTCCCACGCCCCCGGCCAAGGGTCGTTAGAGGAACACCGAGGTGGTTTTTAGTCGGTAAGAGTCCGACACTGGCTCCGCCTACCCCAGGCGGAGTGCGTCCATGAGGATTTTCCCCACGGAAAAAAAAAATAAGAGAGAGCAAGAAAGAGAGCATCAGCCCCAAAAACAAGACCTTTCTAATCACAACTCTTGGCAAGCGAATAGAACAAAGTTATTATGATGCTATAATATTCTTGGTACGATACTCAAAAACGAGAGAGAGAGCAAGAACGAGAGCAGCAGCCCAAAAACAAGACCTTGCTAATCACAACTCTTGGCAAGCGAATAGAACAAAGTTATTAAGACACGATGATGCCATAATATTCTCGGTACGGTACTCAAAAACAATGTGTTCATTGCCATAATTTTATTCAAACTACATAAATACTTGTCACCATTCCAACACCTTAAGACTTTATTTTAGTTGTTGATAAAACAAACAACAACGATGTCTTTCTATTTCTGTTCTGTTTCATCATTGAGTTTGGAAATGACCCTGATTATTGAATGAACGGTCATAATGACCACAGAATGGACTTATATTGGTGTCGATTCTCTTGTTCAAGAAATAAACTTATTTTAAACTATCGCTTTCTTTTACTTCTTCTTTCGTGTCAATGGTTCACACTTTTTTTATATAATATTTGGCCACTTCTATGGCGGTGGTCGTGGCTTCATTTAGGTCGGCTCTTGTACAGTTGACAGGGCACAAGGGACAAGTAAGCAAATGGGCCATGGACTGAATGGGGGCCCCACAATCACATTCAGTTTTTGAGGAGTCTCGCTTTCTTTTACTAATAGTAGATACAATAAAGGGATGGCAACAATTTTAGAACTGTCAAATTAGTTTACGTGTTATATTTCCTTGCATTTTAGTGGGCACGTTCCGAAATCACGACTAAACTTGTATGGAAATCTAAATTCCGACTAATTTGACAGTTCTAAAACGGTTGCCATCCCTTTCTTGTATCTACTATTAGTAAAAGAGAGCGATAGTTTAAAATAAGTTTAGTTAACAAGATAATCGACACCAATAACTTAAAACGACGACCTTTTGACGACCTCTGTGGTCTAGTGGTTCGAATGTCGGACTGCTGATAACGAGGTCGTGGGTTCGATTCCCACAGGACACAAATATTTGTGTGATGAACATAAGTGTTTGTGTTGGTCTGGGTGTGTTGCTTATGTATTATAAGTATGTTTTTACAAAAAAAAAAGTATATAAGTATTATATCCATTGTCTAGTACTCATACCACAAGCTCTGCTTAGTTTGGGACTAGGTGCTGTGTAAAAATGTCCCAAAAATATTCATTTATTTATAAAATTTACTTTTATCCTGTCGATAGTCAAGTTCGGCCCGCGTACCCTGTCCTGTGCAGTCAACCAGCTAGCTGACTGTCTAATCTTCTTATCACTCGCACAGTCGCGCATTTGCACAGGCGCATACTTGCACAGGTGCGCATTCGCACATCCACGCACTCGCATAGTCCATGCCGGCACAAGACTTCTGTGTTGACTATCTTCTTGCTCTCCCGTGTCAGCAGGAGGTATAAGGTCATGCCATCGAGCAGAGAGAAACGTTATCACATTTGCTTTGTATGAAATAAATTCTGCCGATTTTTGACTACACATAACGCGCTACTATTGACAAGCGCGCTCGTGGTCTGATATTTGTCTGTGCGAAATAATAGAACAATTTCGTAATTGGACAGTAATTCATCCATAGGATTTAATGCTCGATAGATTTAATGCCTTCAGGGCAGGTCAAGACTCAAAGACGTAGTAGCGAGGCTGGCGGATTACAATTTTCTTGAGGGGCAGTTTCTTATGCGGGCTCTACCATACCCTGAGTTTTTTTAACGCTGGTATGACATAAAAGAATGAGTGCATCGGGAGCTTAAAAAGTCAAAACTTCTCCAAGCGTTGCTGAATTACCTAACTTCCACATTTGGTAGAAATCCCTACTATCAGATCAACCGCTTTGAGAACTCTTTCATAATGCGCACAGCCAAGTTGTGGAATTCACTGCCGGCATCTGTATTTCCGGGCACTTACAACCCTAACGCCTTTAAAGCTGGAGTGAATCGGCACCTAATAGGTTTGCTCGCTCCATCGTCGACCACATCTTGACAAAGCTGTCTAGATTGCGGTCAAGAGCAGACCTATATCTCATTAAAAAAATCACATCCCAAAGGAACAACTATCCTCATAATTAAAAGAAACCTGAAGCCAGAATCATATGAAGAAAAAGTTTTATATAACACTTTTTTTTAAATATGTTTAAAGTTTTAAGTCTCTCATCGGGAAGCTAATTTAAAATCGATTGCAAAATTTATACCGAACAGACAACAAGACAAATAAAAACGCGCTGAAAAGAAGAAGCATGACCAAGTCACCAAAGTCGAGGACAAAAGACAACAAATAAAAATATAAATAAAATGTTTGGCGAATGACAATGTTATTTTTGTCACCTCCATTTGTATGGAGGTACTCAATGTATAGAGGTCATTGGCACTGCTGTAATGGAAGGTTAATGGGCCCTAATGGATTCTATATGAGTCAAATTACCACTACAATCTTCTTCTATCGTGTCGACATGAGCTACATAATGATAATAGCTCATGCCGTGGAAAAAAGATTAGCCAGTCAGCAGGTTGGTAGCGGGGCTGACTGCCCAGGGTGCGCCGGACGAACAATTAAATATCGTCACTCGTGGATGTTCTTTTAATGCACCCCATGCAGCCTGCCGTTGCGATTGGACACTCAAAGGCGCAAGCGATTGAAGCTTTGGTGGTGAAAAATTTTTTGCGCTCGCTTCTTCATTAACATACATGGCCTTCAACTCCAAAAGACAACTTTTCGCATAAATATGAAAAATTCGCGCTCGCTTTTCGCTAAAAATGTGAAAAATTCGCAACGTTCGTTTCCTCTTTGTTGACGTTCATTTTGTAAGTTACTATACTGTTACATAATAAACTAACTCCAAACTTTACCTTGTAATTGCGAAAAAAACCTTAAAACTAAGTAAGTAGTAAGCCAAGTTGACCCCCCCCCAAAATCTTGGGCTGGAACCGCGCCTGCAGCCAGTGTCAAACTCTTACCGACGAAAAACTAACCACGGTGTTCCTCCACCGACCCTTGGCCGGGGGCGTGGAAGAAACACCCGTATTCGCCCAGCCATCCCCGGAATGTCCCGACCCGCCATTAGTAGGTGAGCCCCTTCTAGCGTATTATACCCTGACGTATTTTACGTTAACCTAGACCTTGACAGAGAATGTAAACCAGCGAGCAACAAGCAATCAGACTAATAAACTCCCAAAACGCATCAAACTCAATATACTCGAACAGAAACAACAAACACGTACGGTTTATTTTGAAAATCTGCTAATAAACGTGTTGTACTAACATTATATTAACCGCTTACTCTAAGTCTTGGAGATGCACACTCTTAAACTTGAATCAAAGCCAGAACTCCCACGAGTGATGTCATATGACGATACTTGAGTCACTATAGCTGACGTCCGTCTGTGGCTTCGTCACTTGCGTAGTATGTCGATAAAATAATGAAGGGGTACTACAGCGTCACTGAATATGTAAATGACAAATTATGATATGAAATTCAGACATTGTATAATTGACATTTTTTGGTACTGAACTTGGACATAGTAATGTGATATTGTATAATTGACATTTTTTTCTTCTAATTTTGACTTTTATAATGTATGTGTAAATTTGCATGCCGTAAGGTTGAATATGGTGATACTAAATGTAATTTTTATTTTTAACATCAAATGTAATTTTACCCATATTTCGCAAATCAATTGATTTGATTGATTGATTGATTGATTGAAAAAGTATCTGTTTGTGTCATGGACGAATAAAAAAAGCGGACGGAATCTCGCTAAAAAACAACAACAGTGAAGCACCGGCTCGGTCAAGTCGGCTCGCTTGAAAGTACGGTCTGACACGCACACATTCACACCCATGGCAAGTCTCAGCTTACATTACGCAACTAATCTCGTGTGGCGGAAGTCGTTGACGCAGTGTCACAAATAAAATAAAAATATGGTCTAAATGTGGTGTGTTAAAATGCTGTCGAAATTATAGTGGGTTTAAAAAAATCAAGTGCTCACTGTGAAAGAAAGAAAAAGAAAGAAAAATAGTTTATTGTCACAGTTAAAGACGCGCAACATTTAAAACACAGTGATAAACACAAGCAATCAATCAATCAATCAATCAATCTGTGCTCAATCTTTTCTTAACGAGATTCAGTCCGCTTTTTTGTATTCGTCCGTGGTCTGTGTATGTTCTTTTCTGGGTTTCAGGCTATATCCGAGCCAACTGTCGTCAAATTTGGTCGAGCAGTTTAGTCGTGAAGAAGAACGAAAAAAACAGACAAAGTTCACAGATCTAGCAGGATTCCTTACAACTCGAGACCTGTCCGTACCTCAGAGAAGACGATTTCAATTATCTTACGAAAACTTATGGCAGTCGTTACAGGCAGTCAAAAGCCTGAAAGTTTTACAGCCGGTTCAATCACAGGATGTCAGTACCTCATCCTCCGAGCCTTTTCCCAATTATATTGGGGTCGGCTTCCAGTCTAGCCAGATGCGGCTGAACATCAGTATTTTACACAGAGCGACTGCCATCAAGACCCCCGCAACCCAATTACTGGGTAATACTGACATTCGGAGGTTAGACCAGTTGTCAGACTTTCAGGCTTCTGACTACCCGTAACGACTGCCATAGATATTCGTATGACAACCGGGACCGACAGCTTAACGTGCTCTCCGAGGCACGGAGGGGTCTCGATGTGTAACGAAACGGTCACCCATCCACAGACTGACCGCGGCAAGTGCAGCTTAACCTTGCAGATCGTACAATCTGCGCAGTCGTTGCATCGCTACGAGCCCCTCGGATGTCAGTACCTATGTCCCCGTAATTAAGTTGTTAAGGTCAGATGGCAGTGGCTATGGCTACTTATACAATTGTATAATACTGATATACAACCGCATCTAGATAGATAGAAAGTCCAAACAAAATTGGGATAGGTTAGGCTCATTCAGGTAATGAAGGCAATTAACTGCTTTTCCAAGGATTTGAAGACTCATGCTCTCTTGGAAAAAAGCCAGACCACCCACGAGTGATGTCATAAGACGTCACAAATTAATCAATCAGTATAGCCGATCATGTGATCGAGGTTGAGAATAAGATGGGTCAGTGATGATTTCGACAAAAAAAAATACAACGCTGCAACATGGCTGATGCAAAAAGTGGATATAGAGGGCAAATAAAGGTCACAAACTATAGTTTACAGCAGTAACTCACGTCGCTTCACGTCACTAATCACTTTAATGACGTCACAAAATCCGTTAAATACCGACACAAAGCTCGAAGTTTTGATTCAAATTCAAAAAGTTCGAAGTTTTGAACCACGTTTCGCGACCGATATTTTTGAATTTAGAACGGACACTGCATTCGCGGTTCTGTTTACATGCGTTGGCGCCAATTGTGTTGTATTCATAGTGTGGTTCTTCTTATTTCTTTTTACGATCCTCAAGCTTTGATCACTGTTTAAAACTAGTTTTGAGCTGAGTTTTGATTTTAGAACGTTCCTCAAGCAGAGATTTATTGATCACAGTTCAGCTGAGTTTAGCTTTATTTTATACTGTCACCTGTTTCGGTATTTGAGCAGAGATTTGATCTGTAATCACTCTAGTGTGGTCCAGACTACGCTTGAGTACAAATTCGTGTGTTATGTTGTTGAATTAAAGTTTATAATTACTGTATTGGAATAAGATCGATACTCAAGTAACGATTCTATCCTTTAGTAGTGATCAAGTGATTGAAATTGAAATTGTACTTGAGGTACCTTCTGTAAAACGGGCCTTAGAAATTAATTTGTCCAACCACATCATTATTTTTACTTATTATTATCTCTATCTTATTATCACTACCACAATACATTTTATTTGAAATCTACACGAATTTCGCGTGTCAAGATCAAGCAATAAATAATGATGCAGTGAATGACCTCATTATAACCAAAATCGGTCGATGACATCATTAACTACTTCTTATGATTAATCATTTATCTTAATAATCAGCGCATAGCTTTCCAGTCACATCAGCACGGATAGACACGGGACGGGCGCAACGATTTCAATTTTAAAATAATCCTTAAGGTGGAGACTGACTGGAGCATTCATGCGTAATATAACATATAAACAAGTGAATAAGACAGACGTCAGTACAATGAGTGAGAGTGAGAGCTCCGAATGTTACGTTACAGCAATAGGCTCCGGTCAGTCACCAGCTTTATACTTATAAGATTACAGAATAGAATACGGAAGCACATTGACAACGTGCAGACGGGTGAACAGGCCCGTGACCCGTCTGCAGGGCATATACTCTAATTTCATAAGTATAAGAAAGAAAGAAAAATGGTTCATCATCCCAGTTATCGGCGCGCAACAAGGATAAGGATTATTTTTAAATTGTAATTCGTTGCAACTGTCCCTTACCCGCCCGACCTTATCCGGACCATTATAGTGGGCACGCACAGCTAACATCAAGCAATACATTTCTCGTATAAGCTGACCTCGTATAGTACGAAAAGCCTAAACAATGCGAAGTCAGCTTATTCTGGAAATGTATAACTAGATATGTGTACATGTAAATACACTCAGGGGGAAAATAAGTATGTACTAAGTTTAAGATTCAAATATTTTTTGGAAGATTTACATACTTTTCTTGAATTTTGATCTGGTCTAGTCTAAAGACTCCTATTACTCATGGAACTTCTTACCTGTTTTATCAATAACAAAAAGGATTTTTGCCATATAAGCAAAGGTTTGCTCGACTATAAATACGAAACCATTAATTAACATCGAGGGACAACTTAATTAGTAATTTTAATTGAGAATGACATAATCATCTAGATTTTATGCAGAACGGCAACGGATATAGATCGTCATAAAGTTCATCGGAAAATGATCACTGTGTATGAATAAATCAAAACTTTAGGTGATCATCATCATCATCATCATTTCAGCCAAAAAGACGTCGTCCACTGCTGGACATAGGCCTCCCCCAAGCATCGCCACAACGACCGGTCCTGCGCTTCCCGCATCCAGCGGATTCCTGCGACCTTCACCAGGTCGTCGGTATCCAGTCCCCCCCAGCCACGCTCCTTAGGTCGTCGGTCCACCTGGCAGGGGGGCGCCCTACGCTGCGTTTGCCGATTCGCGGTCTCCACTCAAGGACTCGTCTGCTCCAGCGGCTATCGGTCCTTCGACAGACATGGCCAGCCCACTGCCACTTCAGCTTACTGATTCTACAAGCTATGTCGGTCACTCCGGTTCTTCTCCGGATAATCTCGTTTCGGATTTTATCCTTCAAAGAAACTCCAAGCATAGCTCGCTCCATAGCTCGCTGAGCGACTTTAAACTTGTGGACTATCCCAACTGTCAGTGTCCACGTCTCGGCACCGTAAGTCATGACAGGCAGGACGCACTGGTTGAAGACTTTTGTCTTCAAACTTTGCGGTATAGGCGACGAGAAGACTCGGCGAAGTTTGCCAAACGCTGCCCAGCCCAGACGGATCCTTCTGTTGGCTTCTTTCTCGAAGTTGTGTTTACCAAGCTGAATTGCCTGCCCTAGGTAGACGTATTCCGTTACAACTTCGAGTGTCGACCCTTCGACGAATATTGGCCTCGGCATGACATGCTTATTGAACATGACTTTAGTCTTGTCCAGATTCATGCCGAGACCGACACGTCGAGAGGCTCCGTTTAAGCTGTGCAGCATTTCGCCCAGTTGTTCCAGCGACTCAGCCATTACAACGATGTCATCGGCAAAACGGAGATGTGAGATGTTCTCGCCGTTAACGTTGATACCCTGTCCAGTCCAGTCCAGTGTCTTGAAGGTGTCCTCCAACGCGTTAGTGAACAAATTCGGGGATATTACATCCCCTTGTCTCACCCCTCTGCGCAGTTGGATTGGCTTCGTCTTTTGGTCCTGGAGCTGAACAGTCATGGTAGCAGCGTTGTATAGGCATCTCAGCATCTCTATATACCGCTCATCAATGTGACATCGCTGAAGAGCATCCAGAACTGCCCAAGTTTCGATAGAGTCGAAGGCCTTCTCGTAGTCCACGAATGCCATACACAGCGGCTGATTGTACTCTTCAGTCTTCTGTATGATCTGCCGAACAGTATGGATGTGGTCTACGGTGCTGTAGCCTTTTCGAAACCCAGCTTGCTCTGGTGGCTGGAATTCGTCGAGTCTTCCGGCGAGACGATTCGTGATGACCCTCGAGAACAGCTTGTATACGTGACTCAGGAGTGAGATGGGTCTGTAGTTCTTCAGTAGGGTTTTATCCCCTTTTTTGCTTTTTTATTATCAGTATCAAAATTTGATTATCACGGTAGAGGAATCATCGTGACGAAACTTGCACATCTAAAAGGACTCCGCTGAACAATTATGATGCCCCCCTAACGGCCTAAATTAATATCCTATCTATCCACGATTTGCCCTACTAGAGATAGAAATTTGACATAGCTCCATACATTTTATGTCAAATTTCTATCTCTAATAGGGCAAATCACTACTTCATTTCTACTAGAGATAGAAATTTGACATAGCTCCATACATTTTATGTCAAATTTCTATCTCTAATAGGGCAAATCACTACTTCATTTCTACTAGAGATAGAAATTTGACATAGCTCTATACATTTTATGTCAATTTTTTATCTCTAATAGGGCAAATCACTACTTCATTTCTACTAGAGATAGAAATTTGACATAGCTCTATACATTTTATGTCAATTTTTTATCTCTAATAGGGCAAATCACTACCTCATTTCTACTAGAGATAGAAATTTGACATAAGCTCCATACATTTTATGTCAAATTTCCATCTCTAGTAGGGCAAATCATAGATAGATAGGATATTAATTTGGCCGTAAATCGACCAATGAACAAAACAATAAATAGAAGAGATATAGAAAAGCTCGTGGCCGAACCAAACATAACGAGAAAAGCTCAGACTCCGTTGGATTGGTTGGATAACATCGCGTGGAGAAAGAAAGAAAGAAAGAATCATTTATTTGCGTAGAATACAGGTGGATAAAATGGGAGAAGATCGAGATGCGAAGAGCCTATCTGGGTCTATCGAGATCTGGTCTGGGATATCGCTGGAGCGATGCAGTGTTAGATAATCTTCTGGAGATTCGAGCCAGAGCCAGCGAGCGAAGGCTGGCCAAGACACATTTTGGGTCACTGAGCCAACCTCACAGCAACAGAATACTAGAGGACAAGCCGCCGCGTAAAGGCTGACCGTTGTATGCACAGCGGGCATACACTGCCGCTAGTTCACGTCAGTTACACCAGAGTGAGTACGCGCGCTAGTTTGAGAGAAAACATTCTTTTATTTCTAAAATGCCGTAAGGATACAAGATACAAGTGTGAATGTTTTATATGTGTACGTATTTTTTGTTGTAATTTATTGATGCATTTCTTGCGTTTTGTGCGTAAGTTGAGCTTGACAATCGGATTCTATGCAAACTAGGCGGCTTGCCCGATCTTCTTATATTCCGTTATCTGTGGAGCCAACGGAGTTATTAAATGGACGAATCGTGACAAGGTCAACAGAAGACAACATAGGTAAATACCTAACTCAAGGAGAAAACAAAGCCATTGTATTATACTCGTGGAATTATACATGGACGACCTTCTATTAGTATTGATGTAAAGATCGTGAGTGAGCAGGATATTTATGACGGTCACGTCATCGAATCCTGCGCATAATAGGCATAACTTTAAATAAATAAATAAAATAAATATCTTTGGGACATTTTTACACATCACCATCTAGTCCCAAACTAAGCAGAGCTTGTGCTATGGGTACTAGACAATGGATATAATAATTACATTTTTTTTTTATAAATACATACTTATAATACATAAGAAACACCCAGACCAACACAAACACTTATGTTCATCACACAAATATTTGTGTCCTGTGGGAATCGAACCCACGACTTCGTGATCAACAGTCCGACCCTCGAACCACTAGACCACAGACGTCGTCAAACATTAAACACCTACAGCATCCACTATAATTATTTCTAATATCTTGTCAACCCTATATCTTATAGTTCTAATGCATGCTGGTATGCATTGTTGGATTATCTAGTCAAAATAAGGCGGAAATCGTTATCATATCGCGGTTTGGGGTTGGGTCTTAGTAACAGCGATAAGGAGCTGATGTGGCTGATATTGGACACATGTGTTTATTAGATTGGCATACCCCCAGTTTCTGGAAGGCTGACCAATTCGATCTGTTGTCAAATCTCATGTCAGCTCCTGTGATTGGCCGGCAAAAATGTTAACAACCAATCACAACGCTTGACCTGAGATTTGACAGCTGATTAGTAAATTTTTGCGTTGACCAGCCTTTCGGAAACTGGGGGTTAGTTTTATTAACCGTAAACTTTTGTTTGTTGTGTTTTACCTCAAAAATACTTGGGGGTCTAGTCGCGTTTGACGATATTCGATTAATCGTACCATTCATCACACAATTTGAAAGAAATAACGAAAGTAAGAAAAATTATTTATTGCCACAACAAGACGACATGCGGCAGGTGCACACAAAAAAATTACTTAATTAGGTACATTATTTGCTACTCCGGTCAACCATCGTTCCCTTATCGCGTGCGATGATCGTATTTTGACGTTTGGTTCTCTGATGTCCAGTCAATCACATACGACTATGAACCGTAGTCTATCTTTATTGTGTCTCTTTTATCTCCCTATCTTTATTGTGTTTGTACAGTACGCGTAATATAACTGTGCCGCTCTGATACCAGGATTTGCGAAGGGCCACGCAGGTACAGTAGCGTAATAAATGAGAGCAGGACATAAGGATGCATCGAACATTAACGAACGACTGAAACAGGGAGAATATGCGGTCCCCCGCCATCAACAGCCTATCAGTCTTGCCGCCACTACCGCGCATGCGCGCCACTGATTTGGTTGCAAAATTGACTACTGCGCAGCCACCTGTTTCTCACTTAACAGCGGCAGAGTTATATTACGCGTACTACGTATCAGTCGGAACGAAAGTTCGCACTTCGTTTGTAGTTCGTGGAGCGCGAGTAGACCCCCTGGACAGATTCTCTGTCGCTCTCTCGCTAAAAGTGAAGCCTTACAAACTAGAGACGGAACTGAGGTCAGCCTCTAGCCGAGTTCTGATTCAGAGCCAACTAGTTTATTATTATTGTAACTGAGATATTATAAAAAATGTCTGCTTTTGTTGGTCAACTGCATTCCTACTCGCCATTAACATTATTAATTATGATTTAAAGTTAATGTATTAGGTATAGTTTTAAATATACGAAAGAAAAAGAAATTCCCGCTATATTTTGCGCAGAAGCTACTGCATTAACCGTGTCTAATTATATTATCATTAGTAATACCTCAAATTATAACCAAAAATGTTATCCAACCCGGTAAGTAGCTCACTACAGGCCATAATCTCCCCCAACCTACATGGAAGACCCTAAACTGTCTTTGAACCCAGGTACAGTACATGTAATATAACTGTGCCGCTCTGAAACCAGACTTTGCGAAGGGCCGCGCAAATACAGTCGCGTAATAAGAGTGAGCAGGACATAAGGATGCATCGAACATTCACGAACGACTGAGACAGCGAAATCATGCGGTTCCCTGCCATCTTGCCATTCAGATGAACAACCAATAAGAGTCTTGCCGCCATTACCGCACATGCGCGCTACTGATTTGGATGCAAAATTTACTACTGCGCAGGAACTTGTTGCTGTTTTCACAGAGGCAGATGTATTTTACGCGTATTGTAGCTCCTGTCTGCCTTATTAAATTGTGGCAGTTATTTGAAGCAGTCGATCAAAAGGTCTAAGATTAGCACGAATTTCTAATCTAGATTTTGATGATAGCGTAATAAGAACAAACTGCATATACTGAACAAGTAAGACAGTTTCTTGAAATAGCACACGATGACACGAGGCCACAAAATATCATGAAAGAAACGGGTCAACGGAATGAGAATCAATTTTATTAATATCTACTTGTGCTTGTACTTTCATATAAATTATTTTTATTTGTTTCCTGTCGTCTATACTTATTCTTTTGAGGTCATCTCACTGTAAAAACGTTTCATAGTCTATTTATTACCAGTGCTAAAAGCAGAACTGTTAAATATGAAAACAAAATAATTAGTAGTAGTAGAGCTCCTTTGTGAAAGAGCTCGTCCGGGGAAGTACTAACACCGTGCCTACTTCTCCGCCAAATAGTGATGCTTGCATTGCTGTGTTTCGGTCTGAAGGGTACGGGTGCCGGTGAAATTACAATCACATGAGACTTTCCATCTTCATGTCTCAGTTTGGCGAACCGACTTGCGGTACCATTTACGCAACAGCCAAGGTGGTATTGAAGTTGTCATGGGCAAAGGTAACCGCTTAACATCAGGTGGGCCTTTAGCTCGTTTCGCCATCCTATAATATAAAAAAAAAAAAAACAGTCAGATCATTGATGTCAGAATCTTGAAATACCTTTTTATTTTGTAGATAACTCAATTATCACGGAATCTGCGATCTTAAATCTGTTACCAAAATGACTTGTATGCAAAGAATGGTACTAATAAAAACATATCTTGGCCTACATAACAAACAATTAATCCTGCCTGTCTTATGTTGCCTATTTTTATATTCCTAAGGCCCAGAACGCCGCGGAATGAGTGAGCGCGACGCAAAATACGAGACTTGCCGGGAAGGAGTAGTGCAGCATGACGCCACTCCTAATGAAAGTGCATTTAAGCGGAAAAAAAATATTACTCAGAAAATATGTGTATTTTCGATAAAATCAATCAACTCAGCCTATCGCAGTCCACTGCTGGACATAGGCCTCTCCCAAGTTGCGCCACAACGCTCGGTTCTCTGCCTTCCGCATCCAGTCCCCCCCAGCCACGTTCTTTAGGTCGTCGGTCCACCTGGCAGGGGGCGCCCTACGCTGCGCTTGCCGATTCGCGGTCTCCACTCAAGGACTCGTCTGCTCCAACGGCCATCGGTCCTTCGACAGACATGGCCAGCCCACTGCCACTTCAGCTTACTGATCCTACAAGCTATGTCGGTCACTCCGGTTCTTCTCCGGATAATCTCGTTACGGATTTTATCCTTCAAAGAAACTCCAAGCATAGCTCGCTCCATAGCTCGCTGAGCGACTTTGAATTTGTGGACTAGCCCAACTGTCAGTGTCCACGTCTCGGCACCGTAAGTCATGACTGGCAGGACGCACTGGTTAAAGACCTTTGTCTTCAAACTTTGCGGTATAGGCGACGAGAAGACTCGGCGAAGTTTGCCAAATGCTGCCCAGCCCAGACGGATCCTTCTGTTGGCTTCTTTCTCGAAGTTGTGTCTACCAAGCTGAATTGCCTGCCCTGCCCTAGGTAGACGTATTCCGTTACAACTTCGAGTGCCGACCCTTCGACGAATATTGGCCTCGGCATGACATGCATATTGAACATGACTTTAGTCTTGTCCAGATTCATGCCGAGACCAACACGTCGAGAGGCTCCGTTTAAGTTTTCGATAAAATGGCTCAGTAAAATTATTTCAAAATAATAAAACAATATTTAGCTAAAATATCATACCAAAATACCAATAGATGTTGGATATATTTAGGAAACTGTTCGAAAATAAACAGTTTCCGAGGTATGTTTGGATTTTTTTTATGATCGAGCCAAATAAGTGCATTCATGTTTTGGACTTAATAATATTGTTACGTCTATCCTTGAGTAACACGTATTTTAATTTCAGTACCATAGAGTGAGTAGTTTTTGAGCGGGATTCGCATTAGTTTGTTGAATTACGGATTTCGGCCCCTTAACGGGCTTCCGTTTGACGGCCACCTCACCTGATGTTAAGCGATGGTACGGTCGACGATGGTGCACGCTTGCCCAGCAAAAACCTATTCACTCCAGCCTTAAGACCACCAGTAGGCCAATTCTTGTAATTAAAAACATTCAAAATATAGTTCCAATCTAATCTCAACGCTTCAAATCTCAATATCCTGACAGTAGATGTTCCTGTTTGCCGTTTATTTGTGACACTTAGCTCATTAATGTCACCAATAAACTGCAATCAGAAACATCTACTGTGAGGAGATTGAGATTTAAAGCAATGAGATTAATTTGGAACTATACTTTTGGCCTTCATCATCATCATTATCATCATTTCATCCAAAAGACGTCCACTGCAAGACATAGGCCTTCGCAAAAAAGGGAGGGATATGCCATAATCGCCACGCTTGGCAGGGGGGTTGGCAATCGCAGTTGATTAAACACTCAGAGAACGCTGCTGCCCATCCTCTGGTGAATCCCATAGTCGCCTTTTACGAAACCCATGAGAAGATATAGAGTGGTGCAATTCTTTACGTCCGGAACCACACGGAACAATTGAACATTCGAATTGGCCTTCAGATTATACTTATCGGGAAACAGAGACTGGCAAGGAACTCCACTCTTTAGAAGAAAAGTCACAAGAATAATCAGCCCCTTACTGTCCCACTTCTGGCCACAGACCACTTCTCATAATGAGGTGTTAGGCCTTAGGCCCGGAATCCACAAAAGTGGAGACGAGATGAGATGTGTCATAAGTAATAAACAACCAACAGGATAGCGTTAGATTATAGGTCACGTTTAAGAAAGCGGAGAGATGTGAAAATAACGCAATTTGTTGTTCGAGACATATCTCCGCTTTGGTGGATTGCGGCCCTAGTCCACCACGTTGGCCTGTGAGTTGGGTCCTCCCAGGTCAGGTGTGAGGACTACAGAGGACCGAGTGTTGTGTCGCAACTTGGGAGAGGCCTATGTTTAGCCGTGGATTGCGATAGGCGAGTTGATGAAACCCGGCTGAAAACCTTCCTTTAGAATTAGAAATAGAAGACGTGATGCGGAGAAATGAGGAGCATGTTACGGAAAAAGTTTTGTGTATGAATGTGGATGGCTATAAGAAAAGAGGTAGACCAAAGAAAAGTTGGATGGATTGTTTGGAAGATGATATGGATAAAAAGAAAGTGAACACGGAGATGAAAGCTGACAGAGATGTATGGAAGAAAAAGACATGCTGCGCGCACCCCAAATAGATAGGAATAGGGGCAGCGGGATGATGATGAAGACATGACTGGATTGTCACAAAAATAAATGCACGAAACTACAAAGTCATTGGCGCTGGCGCTAATAAAAACACATCTTGGCCTAGATTTGAACACAATAAATTCAGCCTAGGTGTGCCATGACTAGAGCATCAGTATGCCGCTCACATCTGTCGCAGAAGGTAGATTCTTTAGGGCGGACCGCATTCCTAATATATTGTGTCAATTATTGTGAACTCATGAGTTTTATGTTCTTTATTAGTTACATTAAAGCCGTGTGTTTCCCTGTGAAGGATTGGATATCTACCCCATTTCCTACGGCGGGTATTTTCTTCCACCTAGCCTTTTCCCAAATATGTTGGGGTCGGTTTCCAGTCTAACCATCTCGCCGATTCAGAACCACAGGATAACTCAGTTGTCGGTCGATTCGGTTTGTTATCTTGTTTCATCTACGATTCACGTAATGAGAGAAAATGAGATAACAAACAGAATAAATTGAATTGTGATTTTTTACGACGTCATAGACAATGTTCGGAGTGAATGAGTCAAAAACAAAAAAAATGCTGTCAATGTCATTTACAATTAAGAGTAGGGTTACGAACGACCGAAAATTGACGATTATTATCGTTCGTTGCTTCGTATAAACGATAGTTAAATCGATTTTACTAACCCCCAGTTTCTGGAAGGCTGAACAACGCAAAAATTAAATAATCGACTGTCAAATCCCAGGTCAAGCGACGTGATTGGTTGTTAACATTTTCGCCGGCCAATCATAGAAGCTGACATTAGATTTGACCATGGATCAAATTGATCAGCCTTCCAGAAACTGGGGGTTAGAGTAGGTTTCGACACGACAAATAACACGATATATCGACTATCGATTTTGCGAATAGACCCCTAGACCAGGGGGTCTACTCCCGTTCGACGATATTCGATAAATCGTACGATTCATCGCACAATTTGCTACTCCGGTCAACCATCGTTCCCTTATCGCATGCGATGATCGTCTTTTGACGTTTGTTTTTCTCATCTCCGGTAAATTGTATACGACTATGAACCGTAGACTATCTTAATTGTGCCTTTTTTATGTGCCTATCTTTATTATGTAAGTATCAGTCGGAACGAAAGTTCGTACTTCGTTTGTCGTTCGTAAAACGCGAGTAGACCTACAGGTGGAGTGACGATCTACGCAAAGTGAAGTTAATAGAAGCCGGATGAGTGTGGCCAAGGATCGAGGTCAGTGGCGTGCTATTGGAGACGCCTATGTCCAGGAGTGGACTGCGATAGGGTGATGATGATGATGATGAGATAGACCATGTCCTGGATTAACACACAGGACTTTTTATGGACATATTGCTCAGCCTCAGCTCACTAGCTGATAATACTGATACTGATAGCTGATAGCCATTATTATATAGCCATATTACGAATCACTATATTTAAACAGCGAACTGGTAACCGCAGTACACCCAGCTTATTTCGGCAGTACATTGCACTTGCAATGGCAAATCTCAATCAATCTATTGTATAGTCAGTAGTACAGCTCCTTGTGAAAGAGCTCGTCCTGGTAAGACTACCAACCGTACCCACAGAAGTAGATAGAATGGCCAAGTGGGCAGGGCGCGCGTGCCAACACTCTGCATATTGCAGTGCATTTCAAAGTCTTTCTCACTACGCCATATGACTTGTTTCTGTAATTACTGAAACAAAAACCCGGAAAAATGCCTTATTGTGCTGTTTCTAACTGCAAAAATAAAAGCTGTAAAGTAAATTTGATTAAAGTTAATTTTTAAAAATTAATGACGTCAATATGGGACGCGTAGTTTGTTCGAAAAGTTGCCAGCATGAATCGCAAGTAAAATTGTGATTACAACCATTCTATCTATTTCTGTGGCCGTACCTATTCCTGTTGCCAAACAGTGATGCTTGCATTGCTGTTCCGGTGCAAAGGGTACAGGTGCCGGTTAAATTACAACCACATGAGACTTTCCATCTCCATTTGTCAGTTTGGCGATCGAGACTTGCAATGCAGTTTAGACAACAGCCTAGGTTATATTGCAGTTGGGCAAAGGCAACCGCATGTTTCGCCATCCTATACCGTAAATAGCATAACTCCTAGGACAATCGGGTAAAAAGTTCCCTGTTTTGCCGTCTACTTATCTGAACAACAATTGGCTTTATACATCTGTATACTAAATGTAGTCCTGTGGCCTGATTCACAAACGTTCGAAAAGTTTCCGTTTCCGAAGTGAAATTTGACCGGCAAACGAAACAAAACGACCACTTCCTGCGACCACGAATAATGCAAAGCATTCGAAACATCAGGAAAAGCAATGTTAATAATAATACGCGATGTAATCCGGTCAAACTTGTTATATAACAAAAAAAAAAAGATTTGAGAATCGAACGCATTCGGAAACGCAACGCGAAATTCATGGAAACTCTCCCGTGAGCCATTTGCTGTCGGAAAGCACTCGATGTAAAATTAAAGAACTATGAATAGCGTTTCCGAATCCGTTCGGTTCTCAAATCGTTTTGTTTCTTAATAAAACAAGTTTAACCGAATTACATCGTGTATTATTATTGAAATTGGTTTTCCTGACGTTTCGAATGCTTTGCAGCGTTCATGGTCAGGAAGTGGTCGTTTTGTTTTATTTGCCGTTCATATTTTATTTCGGAAACGGAAACTTTTCGAACGTTTGTGAATCAGGCCACTGGTTTTTTTCATCCAAGTTCATACCACACTTGAGGAGGCGTGAATAAAAACAAACTTGTATAATAACAAATGATTTTCAATGTTAAGAGGTTGACACTGACCTACAGTGATTTCATAACGTGATCTCATCGCTAAATCAATATTAGATCTGTGAGAAATTATGTTATTAGATAAACTGCGTCTTTATAAAAATTACGTCTTCAAATTGTTGAGTCATCCGTTTTCGGAGTCTCGTTGTAAAAATACTTATCATGGTTTTTTTTTATAGTATAGGATGGCGAAACGAGCTAAAGGCCCACCTGATGTTAAGTGGTTACCTTTGCCCATAACAACTGCAATACCACCTAGTCTTGGTCTTTTTGTACCAAAAAAATAGGCCAGTGGAGAAAGGTCATCTGGTAAGGAAACGCACCAGGGATAAACACCACTAATTCTGGAAAGACCATGCTGAGTGCAGGCAGGCCAAGGAGGCACTTCCTACAATTAACGGCCACTTTACGTAACAAGCCCTCCGACTGTCAAAACAACAGCTGAGCACAGTCACAGCCGCTATAACTGGCCACTGGTCCTTTAAAAACATCTCTTTGTCATAGGTGTTACAGACAGCCCACTGCGCAGAGCCTGCCTGGTGGAAGACGAGACAGGAGCTCATGTGCTTCCAAACTGCCCTGAGGTCGCCACATACAGGGCCAAGTACTTCGGTAACGAAGGTCCTCTTAGAGAGATCACTAGCAACACCAAGGCGTTGCTGGCCTTTTTTGAGGAGTTGGGGTGGATCGAGTGAGTTCCCACCCGTACGCAAAAGACGCGCTTAGACGTGGAGTTGCAGAAACCAGCCCGTTATACTATACAACAAAGGTCATCAAAAAACTACTCTTACCAGCTTCCCTTTGTTAACTGGTTTTAAACTCTACTACTGGGGGTCTACTCGCATTTGACGAACGACAGACGAAGTACGAAATTTCGTACCAACTGATACCAATACAATAAAGATAGGCACGTAAAAAAGGCACAATAATTATGGACCACGGTTCATAGTCGTATAAAGATGACCGGAGAACAGAGAAACAAACTTCAAAACACAATCATCGCATGCGATATGCAAACGATGGGTGACCGGAGTAGCAATTTGTGCGAGGAATGGGCGAGTAGACCCAAAATCAAAATATATATATATATTTTTTATTTTTACCGTTATTTTTAGGTTCCCTTTACCAGAAGATGCCAACGAGACCCTATTACTAAACAAGCCTACGCCGTCAGTTCCTCCGTCTGTCATAGGTAGGGTTACCATTACCATATGACAGGCAAATGCCGCGTGCGGCCGGCATTCATCTGAAACAGGCATTTTCTAATTTCGGGCGCGTTCCTAGGTACCTAATCGTACTTACGTGTATTTTTCATTATTGCGTTGTACCAGGTTTTACCTCAGACAGACTTTTTTCTGAAAAATCAGGCACCTTACACACCCTAGAGACACGCATCCCTCTATTTTGAAATGGTAATCCTAATCACAGGGCTGCATCTTTTTAACCGTAATAGGTTAAACTATGACTGGCTTCTCCTTCGCCACTGATCCGCCATCTCAGTTTCCGACTCAATAAGGTTAGGTTTGATTAGTGTAAGCTTGACGTAACAACAAAAACCACATAAATAACAACAGTCAACTAACAAATAAGCTAGCTTATTCACAACCGTCCGAAAGTAACATTTCCGAATCCGTGAGAAAACGTGTCCTCTAACTAAACGCTGTTCACAAATCCGAGACTCGGAAGAGTTTCTGTACATTGACGACATTCATGAATAGAACCGTCGTAAATTAATTTCGGATTTGTGAATAGAATTTAAGAGGACAAGATTCGGTAACTTTTCTCACGGATTCAAGATTCGGAAAGGCACTTTCAAATGGTTGTGAATAATCGATCAGGTTAATGATGCATTTCAGGATGCGCGACTCTTGCTACTCGATCAATCTGGCAGATTAATGGATATGATTGACGCCAGATAGACTGTGTACCAAAACAATTCTTAATCCTACATCCCATCCTATCCTACTAATATTATAAACGTGAAAGTTTGTGAGGATGTTACTCTTTCACGCAAAAACTATTGTATGGATTTTAATTAAATTTGGCATACAGATAGAACATAACCCGGATTAATATATAGGCTACTTTTTATCCCGGGGAGATGAACAGTTCCCGAGGTATGCGCGATAAACGACATCCACGCGGGTGAAGCCACGGGCACAGGCTAGAATAACTTTTATTATTTCTTGAATGTGTGTGCATTTTTTATAAGAGAGGGGGGCAAACGAGCCAGCGCGTCACCAAATGGCACAGACCAGGAAGCCTCAAGACGTCGCATAAACAAAGTTTAGCATGAGAACACAGTCGTAAAATGATGGCGGGGACCGGGGGGCGTACGGCGCATTATGATTGGCCGGCTCAAAATTTCGGTGGTATGATTCCGTATGATTGGTGCCACTCGCTGACGGACTGACGTCCCGATTTGCGGCGGGGCGTATGATATGCAGTGCTACTGCATATGCTTGATGACCGGGGTTATCCGGCAAATTGGCGTCTAGAGGCTTACTGGTCTGTGCCTAATGGTGAGCAATCACCGCAGCCCATGGACATCTGCGACACCAGACCAGAGGCGTCACTGATGCATTGCCGACCTTAAGACGTATGCTCTTTTTAGTGCATATGACATTTGTGTCTATAAAAACTATTGAGAAGAAAATGTAAGACAGAAGCCAATAATACAACCCTTTATATTTGCCTTTGCTTGTGTTAAGGACTTCGCTTATTCTTATGGAGTTACTTTACAAATCAGTTGTGTGTGACGTATACGAAAAGCTTTACGAAAACAACACAAACACACTAACAATACTGCTTACCCCCTTCTTTCGCCATGTCTCCTTCCGTTTGAGCCGCGGCAAACTATTGTAGTTTCTCTCACTCATTTTCCTTCACTATTTCTGTTACATTTCACTATTACATCACTTTTGTTCGCACTATTGTTTCACTTTTTAGCACTTAATGTGAGTTTTTGTACAGTTCTGTCACTATTGTTAAGACACGTCGTCATTTTGACGTCTTACTGCCTACTGTCAGTCATTCACAATGATACAAATATACATTTACAGAGTATTTAAAACCTGTTCAGAGATAACCCAGCAATTAGCACCAAACCGCATATTAACTGATTCAGTCGTTTCGGAGAAAAATGCTGACGTACGAATTTGTGTACAAATCTAAGCCGAAAAAGAATAACTACAATGACTAAAAAACAGTGAGAAGTGCATGTATCGGCAAAATTACCTTTAAGTACTGTCAGCGTCACAAATCTTGGGACCAACAGACTGTACAAAATGATCTAAACAATTAAGATTTAACTTTATCGCAATGGGATAAAATTCATGTCAGAATGACAGTTGGCGTGGCGTGTCTGTGTTCATTGTGTCACTGCGATATTTTATAGTTTAATTTTCTTATTTGTTCAAATCATTTTGAACAGTCTGTTCGTTCCGATATTTTTGACGTTGACTGTACAATAATAGTGCTATAATAACGAATTAAACTATACCAAATTCAAGGAAGCAAAAAAACCGGCCAAGAGCATGTCGGGCCATGCTCAGTATTATAGGGTTCCTTAAGTAGGTGTTACAAACAAATCAAATCGAATAATAATCACGGCTATTTTAGTTTTTGCAATAGACGGCAGCATTGGCGACTCAGAGAGTGATGTCAGTAGCCGCTAGATGGCGCTATACAGTGCCAAATGTAATACACGGCACTTGACGCCAGCATTGGCGACCCAGAGAGTGTTGTACGACGCCGCTAGATGGCGCCAAATTTAAGAAGTGTGTCGTCAACATAACACAAAGTTTCTTTTTGTGATTTTTTAAAATAGAAAGTAACTAAAGGAGCATTATTTGCTAATATCATTTTTCTCTAAGGTCAATGACCTTTGAACTAGGACGTTTTAAGTATTTTTCAGTTTTCTGTCTATAACTCAAAAAATTATAATCACATTATACTCGAAATAATTTTAAAAGAGAGTTTTCACAAAGGTCTATCAATGTGGAAGATTATAAGTTTCTACGTTGCATAGTTTAGAAATGGCAGGGGGGGGGACACATTGCAAGCCACTTTGGCGGGCTATATTTCGCAGTTGGTACACCTGATAAAAAAGTGGTGTATGAAACATTACCTTCATTTTAGTAGACCTATTCAATGATACCCCACACGAGGGGGTGCAGCGAAAAAATTTTTTTTTTCCCCATTTCACATGTATGGGTGCCACCCCTAAAGAACGCAAAAACAATTTTTTTATTCTTTTAAAATTGAGATCTATATGCAGACTATTTTTTAACAAAATTTCATTTACTTATGTTTATAACTGTAGAAGTTATTAAGCTGTAAAGGATTAGGACAGACGGACAGACGGACAGACGGATAGACGGACAGACGGACAGACGGACAGACGGACAGACGGACGGACATGACGAAACTATAAGGGTTCCTTGTAGGACTTCGGAACCCTAAAAAACGGTTAGCGTAGGGGACGCCCGACACAAGCGAACTTCTACGCATTTGCAAGCGCGGAAAAACGCGCGCGCGAGTTAACGGTTACGTTTTTTTTCGGTTTACTCCCCATCAGCCGAGCCCACAACCACACGCAGAACCTACATTACAATTTTATCATCACTTTTGTGTTTCGCGTATTTGACACCTAAATGAATTCCAAAGCTGTGTAATCATTCGTTAACGTATTGTTTTTTGTTTCCTTGAATACGGTACACACAAGAGAACGACATTACTACACAAACTACACAAAAAACTATATACAATAACTACCTTCAAAGTCTATCCAACGAGAGTACTTTCACAGAGCAATCTGGCAAGACCCTCAAAGGAGAAAAAGGAGAATGTCCTAAAATACGATACGAGATAGATAAGAGACCACAGTGCTACTTGGGACATGATATAGAATTGCAGAATGGAGATCGATGGAGGGGAAGAGACAGATTATTGTGACTTATTAGTCTATAAATACTAATATACAATGTTGTAAAATACACATAATTTGGTTAAATTAAAATTCGAAGAAGTAAAATTCCACACTTTTGTATTAAATAGGTATTTGATGTCAGATGTCTTCTTTCATTTACTTATTAATTTCTCTTGTGCGCGTAAATTTAACTTTTAAGATATACAGATGGGAGGGACCAGCTGAAAATCAGTGCTGTGCATACCTACATGCACAGCAAATAATGAGCTGGATCCCTTGCTACACATATTATGTTGTATACATGTTGTGTTCTCAGTAATTTGTCCTGTTACCTTTGCATGTAATATGTATATTTTATGTATGTGTGGCTAAATAAATGGTTTAAAGATCAAAGAAAATATGGAAGGACTATGTCAAAGATGATATGAATGAAAAGGGAGGAAATAATAAGGTCAAAGGTGACGAGGAAATAGAAGAAAAAACATATTGCGCCGACCCTAAGTAACTTGAGAGACCAGCGGTACTATTCACAAAAATCACAAACGTTCGAAAAGTTTTCATTTCCGAAGTGAAGTTTGACCGGCAAACGAAACAATACGACCACTTCCTGCGACCACGAACGCTGCAAAGCATTCGAAACATCAGGAAATCCAATTTTAATAATAATAATACAGATGTAATCCAGTTAAAACTGTTTTATAAAGAAACAAAACTATTTGAGAACCGAACGGATTCGGAAACGCTATTCATAGTTCTTGAGTTTTACATCGAGTGCTTTCCGACAGCAAATGGCTCTCGAAAGAGTTTCCGTAAATTTCGCTTTGCGTTTTCGAATGTTTGTAAATCAGGCCACAGGGCAGGATACTGATGATAGAACATTATATGTAATACAGAATTGTGCATTTTGATAAAGGGAATTAGATCTACTTTGATAGCTGTGAAATGGTAATGGTATACCAGCAATGGCAAATGGCAATTAAGCATTTTTTCATGGGGAGTACTGCATATATACTTATGTTCCGCAGCCACCGACGGTTTTGCATCCGTTGATGTGTTAAATTGGGATGTAATAATACCAAATACCACATATTATTTTTAAAAAGTATCCACCGAGTTTCTTGCCGGGTCCTTTCCGTAGGATCTATGTTTTGGAACCTTGCAACTAAATTCTTGATATTTCTTAAGAGCATGAAAGCACACATCTTCATTTCAGCCGAAAGATGTCCACTGCAGAACATAGGCCTCCCCCATGACCGGTTCTGTGCTTTCCGCATCCAGCGGATTCCCGCAACTTTCACCAGGCACATATATTTGAAATAATAACTTTAAATTGGAATTGCATGTTATTCATGACTTGTAATCAGTGCATTTTTACGATCATATGATTTTATTTTAATTTTCACGAAATTCGTGACTGTTTAAACACAAGAAAATACTTAAATTCCACTAACAATCATATAAAACAGATAACAGAACAAAAAGCTATGAATCATCAGTGCACTTTTCCATTTTTATCACTTGATCCTATCATTCACATTAATTTAACCTATGGCTGTTCACAGCTGGACATAGCCGTTTTACAGGAAAGGGAGTTCCTTTAGTCACGATTCTGGGTAAACTAATCAGTTTGCCTGATATCTGACTGCAGCCAGTCCATAAAACCCTATTCACATTTGCTATCATCAAGATTTCTTCACATTTTTAACTCCACACTTAACACCAAAAAGTACTGATCGTATCAAGCAAAACTGGAAGCAGACCTAAAAAAACTCAGGAAAAAGCCTAGCATAGCGATGATGAGTTTATACTAATAAACATTGATATAATTAATCACTTTATCATTATCAATATAAAACAAAGTTCAACACCACGACTGTTTTTACTTTTAAACCATTCTCATAAATTGTTGAACGGATTTAGACACAAAATCACAGGCACCTCGGAAATTTTGTAAGAAAGGATTTGTATATTTCTTTTAAAGATACAAAGAAGATCACAGGGTTTAATTCAATTTTTAAACTAAAAACACGTCTGGTTCGAATACAAATTAAAAACAAAATGGAGCACTCATTGATACGGCTTATCTGTTGATAACGGTAAAGCGAGACGTACTCAATTGTGTTATTTTGAATCTAAATTCCGGGTTTTATCATTGTTTGAGATTTTTGTTTAAAACTTATTTTTAGAACTGCGCATGTAAATAGAATCAAAGCACCACTTTTTTTTCACAACTGGAACAAGATATATCTTGTTACTAATCTCATAGACAAATTCCACAAAAAGAATAACAAAAGTTACTGGGTGCCAGTATTTTTGAACAAGTAAACAAAAGACCATGTCATTAGGACGGTATTCAACCTGACAATACTATCTGCCACCGAAAGAGATCTCGACGGAGACCTAAAACCAAGCCGACAATAATTGGTGTGCAAAGGAATACGGCGACATATCTGACATAGAAGCTATGACTACTTCGCTCCGATTTTGACAGACTCGGTGTTAAAACAGAAGAAAGGAGAGAGAGAGAGATGTCATAAAGCGAGTGATGTGATGGTGAGTGACTCGTGAGAGTATGACGAGGAAGTCTGATCTCACCACCACCTGGGAAACAAATTCGCGAATCATATTCTGATCATTATACAATGTGAGACAGATACACAATTTGCAATAAAAAAACGCGGGCTACCGCGGCGTAATCACCTTAAGTGCACGAGAGACTCCCGGGAGTCCAAACAATAGATTTATTATCGTGTCTAATACACCGCTTGAAAGGGAAGATATCCAGAAATGTTCTGTTTCACAATAACAATGGTTTATTGTTATTTTATATCAAACGCCTACTATTCAATAACGGCAGAATACCAACTTGTTCCTCATCATGCCACTTATTGCAGTTTTCTGCTGGACTCATTGACAATAACAACGACATAACATAATAAGCCCATTATTCCCCACTTTTTTTTTTATAGTATAAGATGGCGAAACGAGCTAAAGGGCCACGTGGTGTTAAGCGGTTACCTTTGCCCATAACAACTGCAATACCACCTACGCTGTTGCCTAAATGGTACCGCAAGTCGGTTCGCCAAACTGAAACATGAAAATAGAAAGTCTCATGTGATTGTAATTTCGCCGGCAACCGTATCACGAGCACCGGAACACAGCAATGCAAGCATCACTGTTTGTTTGTTAAGCGGGTACCTTTGCCCATAACAACTTCAATACCACCTAGGCTGTTACCTTAATGGTACCGCAAGTCAGTTCACTAAACTGAGACATGAAGATGGAAAGTCTCATGTGATTGTAATTTCACCGGCACCCGTAATCTTCAGACTGAAACACAGCAATGCAAGCATCACTGTTTGGCGGAGAAGTAGGTACGGTGGTAGTACTTCCCCGGACGAGCTCTTTCACAAAGGAGCTCTGCTAGTACTTTGATCTCAACGTTTTAAATCTCAATCTTCTGGAAGTAGATGTTTCTGATTGCCGTTTATTGGTGACATTAAAGACCTAAGTGTCACAAATAAACGGCAAACAGGAGCATCTACTGTCAGGAGATTGAGATTTAAAGCATTGAGATTAGTTTGGAAATATGTTTGGAACGTTTTTAGCGTTCCATAGTCCTACAAGGAACCCTTATAGTTTCGTCGGTCTGTCCTAAAGTCCTAATCCTTTACAGCTTAAGCTGCTGCATTGAATTTGCAACCGTCCCTTTCAACATACGGCAAATTGCGCGTGTGAGAATAGAGCGGAATCGATCAATTCTCACCGTCCACTTGCGGAAGAGGCAAGGGCCCCAATTTTTTACCGGTTGGTCGGTTTTGTCCATTACAAAGATTCACATTGCATCATCAACTCGGCCTATTGCAGTCCACTGCTGGACATAAGCCTCTCCCAAGTTGCGCCACAACAATCGATCCTCCGCCTTGCGCATCCAGTCCACCATTTACCTTCTTCAGGTCGTCGGTCCTAGCTGGGGGGCGCCATACGCTGCGCACATTGCATATTTCCGTCATATTTTGGGGGCTTTGCTGTCAACAATCTGTTTGCCCTTCGTGGTATCTTCAGCCATTAGGCACCATTCTTTAGAAAAGATCCATGTTAAGCTGTGGACCACAATAGGACCGAAGAGCGAAATATACAAAATCACAAAGAACCACTCGAACGTTTTTAAACAAACTCCTTTAGAAAAAGCATTTCACAATGGACACCAGAGGATCTAAAGGATATAACTACTAGGTTGAGGACACTACGCCAAAAATCCGACGTCACAGAAACCACACATAATCTTTTCCTTTTTCTTTTCGTGCCTTTCCGACTAGCGAAGATTGATAGTCAGCTCCGCATAACTCCTACGGTCTCTTGACCTTTTTACTAGTAACGTTTTGAGCATAAACTGTCTTTAATTGAACCACTTCACACAACGTAGAACACCACCGTCGTCAACACAAACTATGCCATACTAGATTTCCGACCGTGCCAGATTATTTACTAACAAAATGTATAGAATGACCAACCATTGCGTAAGGTACAGATCCAGTGCATTATTTAGGTTCTATGTTTTGTAAATAACGTTATTTATAAGGATAGTTCCATACCTATGATTGTTGGTACTTCTACAGTTTTCTTGGAAGGGAAGGAGGTAAATATCGATTGTATAGTGCACCTATCGTAGCTGTTCAGTTCTCGACTTCTCAGCGTGTCTCTAGTTGAATTTCTTCTTCCTTCGAGTTTTTTCCCAATTATGTTAGGCTCGGTTTCCAGGCTAACCAGATGCGGCTGAACATCAGTATTTTACACGGAGCGACTGCCACCAGTCCCCTGCAACCCAGATACGGGGCAATACCGACATCCTAAGGTTAAGCCAGTTGTCAGATTTTTGGGCTTCTGACTACCCGTGACTACTGCCATAGTTATTCTTATGGCAATCGGGACGCACCTGGATTGCAAGATATAGTCTTGCTGGATTGCGTGGTTATTTTATCAAAAAGTAATTAAAGTAGTAAATTTTTAAAATTAATATCCAATCTATCCACGATTTACCCTACTAGAGATAGAAATTTGACATATTTTGTATGGAGCTTATGTCAAATTTCTATCTCTAGTAAGGCAAATCGTGGATAGATTGGATATTAATTTTGGCTGCAAGTCACGAGTTCCTCCGCTAGTAGTAATACAAACGGACTTAACTCCCGTTGTACATATCCTATACGTCCCGATAAGAAGTTTCCTATGTGTTAAAATAGGACATGGTCTATCGGGGTTGCTGGGCCAGAAAACCTCCTCGTGTGCCTAATGGCTGCTGGTCCTTATCGACACGTCTGAAGGGAACAGCAGTTTGCTGGGCCGGTGCACCCTAGGCACGGGCAAATAACTTTACTTCGGGGCCTTATTTTCCGTGACGAATATTCTGGCACTGGAAAGGCCCGATCTGGGCTAATGGGGTGCTCTTCCTCTGATCTTAGCAGAAGGCACAGCAGAGGAGCAGGGACGGGCCCGATGTGCACTCGCCTTGCCAACGGGCCGGTAGCAGGAGGACTGTGTCCTGGATAGGGCCTGTGGGCGGTAATATTAGTGGGATTATGACCACCTGGACACTTAAGATGGTGGCAGTATACAACGATAGAAAATCATCGTCTTCCAGCCCTTTTCTCAGTGTATTTGAAGTCAACGCAGCATGTCTTTTTCTTCAATAAATCCCTATCAATAACCAATAAACTCTGACAACTAGCTGAGGCGGGGAACTACAATCCGATTGGCCCTACGAAGGCAGCTATTGGCTAACCACTAACGCGGAAGTATTGACGGCTCAAATAAGTGGTAGAAACTGATTTGAAGTTTTCAAGTGGCGAATAGTGGCGACCTACATCAGTCCTATTACACTGATGTGTTGACAAACATCAGTCGCCTGTTATGAGGCGTCTATTACATGGGATGTATGTTCGATTACGTGCATACCTAATTTATTTGGTCCTTACCCATCAATATTTTTTGGTACCTACAGTCCAACAAAGCAATTAGTATCCAGGGTCGCCAGATATAGATGAAGATTTCTCAGGAAATTATTGTAAAACTGTTTGATTAGGGTTTTGTATAAACACAGTTTAACTTTGTCCCTTATTAAAATGATATTTCATTCGAAAACTTCATCACCATAATCTTTTGAGAAAACTTCATTTATGTCTGGCGACCCTGGATACTAATTGCTTTGTTAGACTACATACACACTTGGATTTTTTCATAGGATTGGCTCCGAATAGTGAATCCTTTTGTAATGCATACTTTTAAGACACACGACCAAAATATAAGACAAAGCCTTTCAATTTTATTCATCCCAATTGTAACGCTAACAAAAATAATACATAATACACTGTATGCATCCGCCTTTATATAATCTTATACGCGTTACTATATGCGCGTGCGCAGCTTGTGACATCATTGTGATGTAACTAACTCTCATAATTAACAACTTTGATACAATCTAACTATTCACTCAAATGTGCAGCTGCTAATTAAAGGAACACATGCATTGTATATCATCCATATTTTCAGGCAACATCTATTCATCCTCCGCGCCTTTCCCCAAAGATATTGGGATCAGCTTCCAGACTAACCAGCAGCGGTACAATTTACAAACGTTCGAAAAGTTTCCGTTTCCGATGTGAAAGACCGGCAAACGAAACAAATCGACCACTTCCTGCGACCACGAACGCTGCAAAGCTTTCAAAACCTCAGGAAAACCAATTTTAATAATAATAAGCGATGTAATCCGCGAGTTTCTTTGAAGGATAAAATCCGTAACGAGATTATCCGGAGAAGAACCGGAGTGACCGACATAGCTTGTAGGATTAGTAAGCTGAAGTGGCAGTGGGCTGGCCATGACTGTCGAAAGACCGATGGCCGTTGGAGCAGACAAGTCCTTGAGTGGAGACCGCGAATCGGCAAACGCAATGTAGGGCGCCCCCCAGCCAAGTGGACCGACGACCTGATAAAAGTATGCCTGGATGTGGAAGACAGAGGACTGAGTGTTGTGGCGCAATTTGGGAGAGGCCTATGTCCAGCAATGGACTGCGATAGGTTGAGTTTATTAATTGATTGACGTTTCAGTGCCGTAAGTAATTATGACTGGCAAGGCAACACACACATAACAAATCATAGTCACGCCTAAATAAACCTTTTAGTATTTTAATCCGTTGCCCATCCCATTTTAACAGGCACGCAATGGGCGCGGTCTAGGATTTCACATTTGAATCTAATGTATGATATCAGTCTGTTGTCTAGCCCTAAATATTTCGACCTTGCCAGAAACGAAATAAAATTAGTGCTGCGAGGTTAAGCTGCGCTAGCCGCGGTCATTCCTTGGATTGGTGACAGTTTCGTCACGCATCGACACCCCTGCGTGTGTCGGAAACCACGTTAAGCTGTCGGTCCCGGTTGTCATAAGAATAACTATGGCAGTCGTTACGGGTCGGCGGCCCGAAAGTCTAACAACTGCTCTAAACGTAAGATGTATGGTATTACCCAGTAACTGGGTTGATGGCAGTCGCTCCGTGTAAAATACTGCTGTTCATCCACATCTGGTTAATCAAGAAGCCGACCCCAATATAATTGAAAAAATCGGAGAAAGAGATGTGATAGTCGCAAGCGCGGCTGGCAAATAACATGGGATCCAAAACTCCTAGAGAGCCGTGGAGAGACCACAGGTTTTAACGATATAGCGACTTTTAAAAGCGAAGTGATGGCAACTGTTGAAAACAGGCTGAATCCACCACGCGGGATGTACAATCGGAAAGAGACAGATTGGAGCGGTCCACCTTAAATAATTTTTGACAGATGTCAGCTGACGAGTGTAACAAATAAATGTCGCGCGGTATTTGAACTATTTTGAAACACATTACATTTTTTTTCGAGTTTTTCAGTACAGAAATCACTTTTCACTACACACCGTTGTAGATTTCTCGGGCTGTAGTCCATATAGAACTGATCAAATACATCAGCAATTATTGGTACAGTCCACTCGGTTTAATAACCACTCGAAGGAACCCTTTTTACACAGATACTTCCAGTTTGTATTGCATTTAGCGATTCCCTCCTAATCATATGGGACCTAAAACCTTCACCAGTGAACATTTTCTTTACCATACCTGACCATACCACTCCTTAACTCTTCAGGAATAACAGGTGTACGTGTACATTTTAAAACACAGTAGCCAGTAGGCGCGACATATCATTAAATATTTGAACTAAAGGTACACACATGTACGTAATTAGTTCTCTCGACCTTGTATGAACGCCGTGACAGTTTGTCTATATTCTAACAGCTGTGCTTATGTAACACCTTCACTGTCTTATGATTCAGGACAAGTACAACTTCAGGTAGGGCTGCCATGGCTTAAATTGCCGACTTCAAAAACCCCGGACATTTGGGCGAAACCAGATTTTTCCCGGACACTTAAAATTTAAATAAAACTGAAATGGAATTTATTACCGATGCGGCGAGCGTCCAGGTTTCACCTGATACTTATTGAGAACCCCGCCCAGACTCCCCCAGACGTCCCCCAAACTCAGGGGAAAAATCAGGGGGTTTCTAGATGGCAGCCTTAACTTCAGGGGTTATTACAAACCAAGGAATTGCTTCGAGTGGATGGACACGTGCCAATGCAATCGTTGAAATACTCTATGATCACTCATCATATCTAATCAGGTGGACCGGCGACCTGAAGAACTTAACTGGGTTGGCGCATGTGATGCAGTGCACCACATAAGAAGCCAGCATCTTGGAGGCCACGTCATCTCAACGCAGGTGATCAAATCCTCCTCCCCCAAGACCATAGTCGACTTCATGAATGACTTGCAACTTAGGGAAGTGCTGTAATACTGCAAGAGGCGTCACAATAGACCTTACCAGGTCGCAGTGGCTTAGGGGTGTTCAAGACCCCCTACCTCTTTCCTCAAAATAATAATAGCTGGGGATGGATGCGGAAGGCGGAAGGCCGAGTGTTGTGGCGCAGCTTGGGAGAGGCCTATGTCCAGCATCGGACTGCGATAGGCTGAGTTGATGACTCATGATATCATATTAGTAAATGGTTTCAAATGAAACTTCTTACAACTAAAACGTCATCACCACTTCAACAGAATATAGGTACCAACCTACTATTAAGCACTGAACGAAACAGAAACGACTAACTTTACAACAAAATGAAAATTAAAGAAAAAGCACAAACATATACATACAACGTGTTATTGAAATAACTGAAAACCTCTTAAGGGGTCATTGTACTTATCAGTATGAATAACTTTTACTGCGCGAACAACCCTGAAATCTCGAAAAAAATACATTTGTACCATACATTTTGTCGATTTATGTGAACACAAATGTAGAAAAAAGCTGGTTTTTTTTCGCGATTTCATGGTTGGTCCCATAGTAAAAGTTGTTCATACTGATGAGTACAATGACCCCTTAAGAGGTTTCACTTATTTCAATAAGTGAAAACATCTTGTTCGTAGAAGGGTTACTGAAAACCGACTAAACAAACCTTAATTTTTACACGAAAATTGAAACATTAAACTCACTCAATAATAACATGTTTGTTGAACCTCTAATAATAAATTCGAATAAATTAATAATTAATTAATTAATTATTATTTTATTATTTTAACGCATTTTACGCATGCGAAACGAATTCTAAAGATATAAATTGTGGAAAGAAAAAAAAAAAAAAAAAAAAAAAAATTGTTCGTTTCGCATGCGTAAAATGCGTTAAAATAATAAAATAAATAGTAAGCGTAGGCATATCTATACGACTTTGATTTAACTGTAAAGTTAGTCGAGTCGGTTAAGGAACAATGTTTCTTAATAAGATATCGCTGACGTCACCCAAAGACGTATAGTGGAGGATAATTTCGATACCACGAGCAGTGTTCACGGTAGCTTAGTGGCTAAAGCACTGGCGTACTGAGCCAGGAGTCGCAGGTTCGAATCCTGCTCGTGAGCGATTTTTTCTTTCCACAATTTATATCTTTAATTAATTATTATTTTTTAATTTGAATTCGAGACGGTAACACTTAATTATTTGTCTTCTGTGTAACTAAATTGTCGAATTGGGTAAAAACCTGTAATGACTATATGTATGTTGTATAATAACCATAACTTCCTTCAATTAACAAAACCTTACATTAAAAAAAAAACAAACAAACTTGGAAGATACAGTTTAAAAAAACTTTTCAACAAATCTAAAATTAACTTGTAACAACTCACAAATAAACCCGATTTTAAAATCAAAATTCACAGTACTAAACTAAATCACTGTAACACTACAGAAGGATGTCTGAAAACTAACTGAAAACTGTCGCGTCTAAAAAGACCGCGTTATCGCGGTACCGATAGCAGACAAAGCAAATATTTGTTTAGTTTACTTACCTACACATTTTATTAATGGCGTAATGGCGCGTATTATCTTTGGTAGTTTGTAAAAATTACACAATAGATACACGCGGATGATTTGAAAATTTTGTATTGAGCTTTGTTTTTTTATAAAAGTGTGAGAATTTTGTATTGAGCTAAGTTTTTTTTATAAAAGTGGTATTTTAATTTATAAACTCTTCATTAGCGACGTGAAAAAATCTATACATAAATAGGTAAAGACAAAACAGTTCAGCACCACTTTCTCCTCTATTTGTCAACCGATTAACTTTTTTTGTAGCTATTGGTGAGATGTCGTTAAAAAATATTGGAAACAGTTTTTCATCCCTGCCTTCGACGGAGCTAAGGTATTCAACTCTGATAAAAGAACCTCAATAACGTTCGAACTTAAAAATTAATGAATTAAGGTGAATGCTACAGGGTAGCCCGCGAAATTCAAAAAATTTGGCGTTTTTTGCAAATTGTAGCTTTATTTCGCGTTGTATATCGGTCTAAATGTGATTAGCGGAAATCATAACAATAGATCTACTGAATAATACTCTAAAAAAATATTAACCTAGCTCTATAAACTGTACAAGCTCGAAAATCGATAATTTGATCGTAAATTAATATTTTTCGGATCGGAATGTTGGGCTACGAAAGGAATTAATGAAAGGCAAGTGCATGCAGCTGAGATGAGAATGTTAAGAGGAATGTGTGGTGTAACGAGAATGGATAGGATAAGGAATGAATATGTAAGAGGGAGTCTGAAAGTAGCGCCAGTGACAGAGAAGTTAAGTAGCAATAGACTGTCATGGTATGGACATGTGATGAGGAGGAATGAGGAGCATGTTACGAGGAAAGTTTTAAGTATGAATGTTGATGGCTATAAAAAAAGAGGGAGACCGAAGAAAATATGGATGGATTGTGTGAAAGATGATATGAATAGAAAGAAAGTGAACACGGAGATGACGGCTGATAGAGATGTATGGAAGAAAAAAACATGCTACGCCGACCCCAAATAAATTGGGATAAGGGCAGGAGGATGATGATGATGGTATAATAAGGTGTTTCACCAGGTACTCTTTTCCCGTGACAGCTAGGTCACGTGATTGCCTCCATACTACGTCATCGGCCGTGGAGCCAATAGCGGGCTGTTAGCGTGACACTTGTCAGTTTTTAAGTGCTGCCACTTTGTGTAAATAAATTACCCGAGAAAAATGCATTTTTTCATTTACTTACTTCTATAAAGAATCACTTTTGAACTAGTAATTTCATACAGTTTCCTTTAATAACTAATTAGATGAATAACACGAGATAACAAATAGTTAGGCTAGTTGGGAATTTATTTTATATTAATTATGAACAAAAAACTTCTTAAATATATTGAAGATATCAATCAATGGCAACACTGATCCTGACGTAGCTTGAAGGCATCGCGCAGTCATCGCGGGAAGAGAATACCTGGTGAAACATCTTATTATACCATGTTCTAGATAATAGAGCCGCCATTTTTAGACGTATCCGTGTAAATTTTTCTTTACTTCAGTAATGTCTTTGTATAAATCATAGGCTGTATCTATCTAAATTATTTAATCTACCTAAAAAAACATGGATTTATTAATATTGTGACATACCTAATTTCGTAGTTATCTTTTACACAACCGTAACGCAAATTATCGTCCCAATATCGCGCTGCAACGTCAAATTTAGACTTACGAGCATGCTTGAATGCCTGCATTTTGGAAAATAAATTTATTGTTTATTATTGTATTTAAGGTGAATGCTACAGGGTAGACCGCGAAATTCAACATTTCTTGCGTTTTTTGCTAATTGTAGCTCTGTTTTGAGTTGTATATCAATCAAAATACGATTTGCGGTAGAAATAACAATATAAGTATCTACTGAATAATACTTATAAAACATATAAACCTAGCTTTATAAGCTTCTAGAGCTCGATAATCGATAATTTGATCGTAAATTAATATAATCAAGCTTGTACAGCTTATAGAGCTAGGTTAATATTTTTTATAAGTATGATTCAGTAGATATATTGTTGTTACTACCGCGAATCATATTTCGATTTATAAACAACGCGAAATACAGCTACAATTTGCAATAAACGCAAGAAATTTTGAATTTCGCGGGCTACCCTGTAGCATTCACCTTAATTGATCGTCCAGCGCACTCTGGGCAGTCAGCCTTGCTACCAACCTGCTGACCGGCTAATCTTTTTCCCACAGCGTGAGCTATTATCGTATAGCTGATATCGACACGATAGAAGAAAAAGATTAAAATAAACGCATATTCTAAGCGCGTATTTTATTTTGTAAACGGTACTTGTACTATCCTTTATCTAACAATGTCACGGTATGCCGACTACGTGAACGAGACATTAGCACGCCTGAACAGCACACTCCTTTTTAAATGTATCATAAATCTTATGATGAATAGAAACATTGAAATAATTATTCTTACTTTGGAATATATTTGCATATTTATAGCAATCTTATTATTAGATATTATAAAGGAGTCAGAGGCCAATAGGAGGCTTTCCCCAAACCCCCAACCAATATTTGCATATTTATTTATAGTAGAGAGATATATCATAATATATACTTATTAAGAATATCATATTTATAATCTGTGGTTCCCTTATATGGTCAACCCAGTAGTATCGCAATGTCGGTGGCTCTGTTACTATTTCCTACAGTAAAATGGTGCCCGTATTTGGATGTTTCAATAATCTAACTAAATATTCAATACGCTTCCACTGATGTTTCTGTACGTGTTTTTTTCACCAAATTCCTCCTAAATGGCTGGACCGATTTGGATGAAATTTTGTATGTATATTTCAATGGGTTCCTGGATTGTTTGAAAACACAATTGGACCCGGTAGGTGGCACTGCTGTCGGTATGTCACTGATCTTCTCCTAAACGGCAGGGACGATTTTAATAATAATAAAATCTATATTTTTTATATGTCTGTGATTTATATCAAAAACTTATTATTATTATTTGTTGGTATACTTTTATGTATCTCGGCTGTTGCCGGAATGTAATAGGCAAACACGGGCCGAAGCCAAGTGCTAACCTAGGGGGTGTGAATTATGAGATGAGATATTGTGAACTTGTGATGAGCGCGTCGGTATTCGTGTGGTGACTGGTGCTTGTGTGGATGATTCGGTTATGTGTGGTTGTGTGGCACTATCAGTTTGTAAAAATTTTCTTACAATCCTACAAGTGTTCAGGATAACGGCTTTTTGTAGGTTTTGATAGGTGTTAGGCGGTAGGTCTAGTGTTCTTAAAGATTGGTGAAGTTGTTTGGGGATGACACCGGTGGTTGATAAAACTATTGGAATTATAGTGACGTTGTTTAATCGCCACATGCGGCTTATTTCTATTTTTAAGTCTGTGTATTTTGACAGCTTTTCAGCTACGGTATTCTGTAGATTATGTGTGTTAGGCACGGCTATATCTATTATTTGCGCAGTTTTATTAATTTTGTCCAATAATGTAATGTCTGGCCTATTGTAGTGTGTAGTTCTGTCGGTGAGAATTGCACGGTCAAAATATAATTTGTGTGTGGTGTTTTCCAGAACAACTTCGGGACAATATTTGTAGTAAGGTACTGGTGGTGTATCAATTAAATAATATTTAATAGCTAACTTTTGATGTATTATGTTGGCAACTTGATCATGTCGGTGCTTGTAATCCGTTTGAACTATAGCTTTACACGCTCCAGTTATGTGTTGGATAGTTTCGGAGGAACTATTACATCGCCTACAAGTGTCTGTGGATATAGGAATTCGCATAATATGCTTTTGATAATTACGGGTCTCTATGACTTGGTCCTGAATTGCTAACATAAACCCTTCAGTCTCAGGAAAGAGATCACCGCGACTCAACCATTCGTTCGACGCGGACTTGTCGACGTTGCTTTGGCTAAGGTCATGGCGATGCCTCCCGTGCAGTGACTTCTGGGTCCACTCTAATATTTTCGTTTGTCTGTCAGTTTGTTTTTCGTTGCTTTGTGTTGTTTTATCTATCATATTTAACGGCGTATATTTACGATCATTATAGACTATGGCTTTATGAAGGGATGATGTGGTACTTTTTGCATTGAAATATGTTCTTAAGGTACTAATTTGCTTATTGTGTAGGTTATTGATGTCTATTATGCCTCTTCCCCCTTCTTTCCTTGGCAGTGTTAACCTTTGCACACAAGATCTAGGGTGGTGCTTTCTATGACTGGTCAAAGTTGTATTTATGACGCGTTGTAATTTTATAAATTCGGTCTTGGTCCAGCTTATTATACCAAAAGAGTATGTAAGAACGGGGATGGCATAAGTGTTTATAGCTTTAACAGTGTTTTTAGCATGTAACTGAGTGTTAAATACAGATTTCAATCGGTGTTTGAACTGTTGCGTTAATTGAACTTTAATTTCTTTGTGTTGTATTTGTTTAGCTTGGATGTATCCTAAATATTTATATGTTTCATTCTCATCTAAAGAACCTATAATTTCACCTGTCTGAACTTCATATGTGTTCATGAGAGTTTTCCCTGCTCTAACTGAGTTAATCTTACATTTATCTATTCGGAATTCCATTGCTATATCATTTGAGTATTTTTCTGTAATATTAGCGAGTTCAAACAAATCATTGGGTGATGTGGAGTACAATTTAATATCATCCATGTAAAGGAGATGATTAATTTTAAATTCTTGATTATAGTTAAGTGCGTCAGTCGGTGTGTCATTAAATTGCAATAAATATCCAGGTTTTAGTGAATTAAGTTTATTGGAAAGGGGATTTAAGGCGAGACAGAACCACAACGGGCTTAGTGAGTCACCTTGAAATATACCTCGCAGGATCTGAATAGGTTCTGTCTCAACCATTCCGGTAGGTGTCGTAAGACGTAGTCGTGTAATCCATAATTTAATTATACTACTCAGAAAGGAAATTAATTGTGGATGTCAATCAATCAATCAACTCAGCCTATCGCAGTCCACTGCTGGACATAGGCCTCTCCCAAATTGCGCCACAACGCTCGGTCCTCTGCCTTCCGCATCCAGTCCCCCCCAGCCACGTTCTTTAGGTCGTCGGTCCACCTGGCAGGGGGGCGCCCTACGCTGCGTTTGCCGATACGCGGTCTCCACTCAAGGACTCGTCTGCTCCAACGGCCATCGGTCCTTCGACAGACATGGCCAGCCCACTGCCACTTCAGCTTACTGATCCTACAAGCTATGTCGGTCACTCCGGTTCTTCTCCGGATAATCTCGTTACGGATTTTATCCTTCAAAGAAACTCCAAGCATAGCTCGCTCCATAGCTCGCTGAGATTGATTGAGATTGATTGTTTGATTGTGGATGTATTTTGTATATATTTAGAACTTCTAGTAACCAGGTGTGGGGCACTGAATCATATGCTTTTTTGTAATCTATGTACATGGTGCATAGATCTTTTTTGTTGCGTTGGACATGCTTAAGTATGACGGAGTCTATTGTTAACTGTTCTTTACAACCTTGACTAAATTTCCTGCACCCTTTTTGTTCTTCTGTTAATATATTGTTTGTATCAAGATGTTTATAAATAACATGAGTAATACACGATGTTATAATTTTATAAATTGTTTGTAGACAGGTGATTGGTCTGTACTTAGCTGGATTGGTGGTGTCGTCGCGGTCTTTTTGTAACATGTATGTTATTCCTTCCATTATGTATGTAGGCATCGTGTGTGGGTTTTTTATGAAGTAGTTTACGTGGTTATACAAGTATGGGTGTATGTGAGTTAATTTTTTATACCAGTAATTGTGTATATAGTCCGAACCTGGTGCTTTCCAGTTATGTAACTTCCCAAGAACTTCGTGGAAGGTATCTATCTGCACATTTTCAAACTCCATTTGCTCCACGTTCATATTATTTTCCATCTCGGTTCTAATCCAGTCAGCTTCAGTGTTATGACAGATAGGGTTCTCCCAAATTCCAGACCAAAATCTCTTTATTTCGTCTATTGGTGGCAAAATATTGTTTGTATTATTTACACTATCGCTCGGAACTGTATTCGTGGTAGTATTTCTCAACGTTCGGTAAAATTGTTTTTCATTATTTCCAAATTGACTGTTTTGTGTTTTACGGAGTGTGCATTTTGTGTATCTCTTTAATCTACTATTTACTACCGATAATTTTTGTTTAAGGGTGTCTAAAAAGTGTGTTAGTTGTGAATTTGGTTCTTCGTGTGATGAGTGTGTTCTGTAGTGTTCTAATATAGCGTTTACATCTTTAACAAGTTTTCTACTTCTATTTCCGTTTATGTAATGAGTAAGCCTGCCTATTTTAGTCCTTAGGTCTTTAATTTTATTCTCTAGTCTTCTCTGCCATTTAGGTTTATACTCCTTACGTCGATTATCCGTATTTTGAGCAGTTTCGTACGACATCCTACTACCATTATATTTAGCTGCTGTCCAAGCAGCACTGTAAACTACTGTTTGCAACGTTTCAAAATCTGTATCAGTCTTAATGTATTCTGGTAAAATCATATTATTAATGTAACTAACAATTTTTGACAACTTTCTGGATGATTTTTGCTTGGGAATATAATTTCGTTTTGTAGGGTGTATTTCCGTGTAGTATTGAAGTGTTTGTGAGAAAATTTCATCTATTTCATGATTTCTAGCATCTACCGTTGTTGGACCAATATTTTGTGTATTAGAGTGTGTGTCATTTAAGTTACTTAGGTTGTTGAATTCATTTTGACCTTGCGTTGTTTGTATGTGTAACTGTTCATTGATTCCTGTCACTGTTTCACCGCTTGTGAATACTGTGTGTGAATTTGCTATAAATGTATGTGGATCTTGAGTGTCGGGTTGTATATAAGACTCTGTTTCATTAAATATTTTCTCTACAGATAATTTTAGAATTTGCAGCCGTGTTTCTGAAATCATTTTATTATTGAGGATGGCCCTTTTTTGATCAGATATTCGCTGATCAGATAAATGTGAAAGATGTGGATAGTATTCTATGAACTTTTCTCTTAACCGTTTTCTCCAAACAGTCATATCTGATTCCATTTTTGTGGTCAAATAGTAGCACTTGATTAGAGTTTCGTTATATTCATTTGACCATTTCATTCTACGTTTAGGTTGTGTTTGTTGATTAATTTCAGTTTGAGATATACTTGGATGATCTGGTGTTTGGTTGTGTATGAGTAAAACTGGACTGTGTGTTTGTAAATAATTGCTTACTTCTAACCGAATTGCTTCAATTGCAGTGAGAGATAATAACTTTTTATGGACTATTGCTCTTCTTTGGTCTCCAATTCTTTGTTTAGAAACATTCATGTTTGGAAATCTTTCGATAAATTGTTGATGAAGTGACGTTAAATATGAGTTTGTGTCTCTTTCTAAATGTGTGATAATGAAGTAAGTACGCAGGATGAATATATTCATTTCTTCGCTCCATCTTTTTCGCGTAATCGTTGAGACAGCAGCGGGTGAAGGATTATCGGCAGAAGTAGCCTCCAACACAACGTCTACTGACAATGGTGATGATGATGATGATCTTGATGAAACTGATAAATATGAAGGTGATGTTGATACTAATGAAGAAAATATTGACCTCGGAGAAGTCGATGATGAGACTTGTGTAGTTTCATCATCTAAAGAAAGTGTGTTTGCCCGTAAAGCATTTTTTGTTTTTGATCTTGTTATCATAATGATCCCACGAGAAGCTAGGGACATTGAAGTCGACCACGGCAGAGCCCTGCGTTCACCGTAGCAAGGGTAATTTTAAACTGAAGGTCCCCTAGTGTCCAGAGTTCGCATACTAGCGACTAAGCTCTCCCTTAGCCATGAAACCCTCGGCGTATGCTGTTTCACCTTGGTTTGGAGGAATTGGGAAATGGAGAAGCTCTTAGCCTGGGGGTTGACTAGAAGCTTAGGTAAGGATTGGGGATTGGGATTAGGCAAGGTAAGGAAGGAAATGTAGGAATTGGGATTAGGAAAAGGTAATTTGGGAAAGGAAATAGCTCTTGGTCTGGGAGTGGACCAAGAACAAATTTGTACCCCTCTTGGTCTGACCTTTCACCCTAGACCTGCCCGGCATGAGTGTATCTACCGGTATAGCCCTAGCGCTCATTAAGGCGCACAAGCCCTACCACGACGTCAACGTAAGGATACGACGGAGGGTCAACGTAAGGATACGACGGAGGGTATTATTATTATTATTATGATACTTTATTGTACACACAAATACACATTAATATTACAATAGGAAAGCTTATGTACATCGGCGAGCTTAACTCAAAAATGAGTTTTCTTACAGCAAACCTTAGAGCGATAGAGAGATGTTGATATATTATTAGAGGATAAAAACAAGTGTACAACAGAATAAAAAAAATTTTGACTACATAACTTATCTAACAAGATTAAACTATTTACAAGTAAAATAATTATATTAAGATATATATACTTATATACATAAATAGGTACATACATATGTACATAAAATACATACATATATATATATAAAATACGTATATATATATAATACATATGATTTATGGTGAAAGAAAATGCTCCTTAAAATGTTCCTTTATTGTGACAAGATATGTTTTGGTTGACTAAGATTTCAGGGGTTTAAAAAATCGAGTGCTGTTTAATGGTACTAAATAGCCCTAATTTTATGCTAGTTAGTACTTATGTTAAAAAATGCTACTAACTGGCCATGAGTTTTCCTAGTTATGAATCTTTTCTATTTAAACATATAAATATAATTTTACTTACAAAGCCACTCTTCGCTTTCTCATGGCGGGACATTTTTCTTTTTTTAACATCCGTGATCATTCTGTAACAATATAATAATATCAGCATCATAATTATCATCATGTCATATTGGTGTTAAGAGATATTTCTACTTGATCATCATCATCGTCATTTCAGCCCAAATAAACAATTTATTTATACATACAGGATATTTTTAAGGAGTGTGGATAATTTATTTTTCGGAACTGATTATTAGACCAGTAAAAAGTCTTAGAAGTTTTTTTTTATGCTGACAAAATTGCATACTAGCATAATATGCAAATATACTAGTAAAACTTTTCATAAAAATATTCATAATAGGTGAATAACTATGATTTTTAAATAAATAAGGAGTAGTATAGGTCTTTTTCAAGGTATTCATTTATGAAAACCATTAAAAAAAAATAACTAGTTTTGGAGAAAAATAAATGTTTTTTAATTATTTTGGTTTTTCTTTGGAACCACTGGGATTTTTAGACAATATTTGGAATATGATCAGTTATGAGTATTCAAATTTAAAGAATCAAGTTTAAATCCTTCAAAGACAAACAATAACTTTAAAAAATCAAATAAATCATGATTTTTATCAACCCTGAATACTATAAGCATATTAATAAATAAAGATAAAGATAATTTATTTGTAAAACATGAGTATACAGAACAAAATAAACAACTTAATAACTTTTTATTTCAGAGATTTCTCCACACAAGTACATAAATATCATAAATTGTGCATTTATGACTATGCAGCCTATTTACGATTATGATAAGGAATAGATACTGAGCCACTATGCTAATTATATGCATTCCTTAAAAATGTATCCTGTTTTGTATCAATCAAATTTGAATTAGTGTCAATTCAAAAAAATCAATCAATTTAAAATAATCTTTTACTGTAATTAGATTGAAAATCGCATAAGATAAATAACCATAAGTACCTATAATACTAATTAGCAATCACTATATCATAGGCCTTAATAAACAACTGCTGTTAGTACACCTACCTACACAGACCTATCGTTTTTATGACGCATTTGAACGAAACTTTTTTACTTACTACCCTACACTAACTTACTACGCTAATCGATAACCATTAGTTAATAAAATATAATTGTATTTTCTCTATAAGTGATTATTGTAATCTTTTGAGAAATAAATGTCTTTAACCGTAATTCATACTGCATTCCTCTAGAAATTGACATTAGCTAGGTTTGGTTTAGAGTTCGAACCAGTCGGGAGTAAGGCCCTTGTATATTAATATGGGATATTTACCACAACCACACACAACCGAACAAACTGAACCGGTTTGCTAATAGCTTTATCATGCGTATCGCCAAAGAGTGGAATTCCTTGCCGGTGTCAGTGTTTCCCGAGAAGTATAATCTGGTGGTCTTCAAGGCTCGAGTGAATAGGTTTTTGCTGGACAAGCGTGCACCATCGTCGACCGCACCATCGCTTAACATCAGGTGAGGTGGCGGTCAAAATCAAGCCCGTTAAGAAAAAAAAAAAAAAACGGAACTCATTACTTACACAACACAGTAAATATCCTGTTTTGATTAACAATTTTAATTTAAGTGACCATGTAAGCTTAAAAGCTAATATTTATTTGTTATTGTGTGATGAATATGCTTTAATTTGTGTTTTGTATGAAATAAACTAAAAATAGACACACAAAACATAAATAAATAAATAGTGTAATTGGCTCTGGCCATTCTATTTTAAATTATGATAAATAATATAAGGGGCTATACATGTTTAATTCATACCAATCTGCAATACTCCTGAATTACTTTTCCTGCTTTCATTCTATGTAAAATTACACAATCTTTACATCTATTTTACATCTAAATCAGTGTGATAGGAATTATCCATATTAGGTCAGCATAAAAACTAGGCACAAATAACTGTAGGTGATTACATCGTTGTCTGAGAATAAACTGTTCATATTATTTTAGTACCAGGTAAAAACTATGATAAATACCTGTATTTTTTTAAACAGGTAGAACTGTTATCGCTATATTTATAAAACAAAGGATTGTTTCTGGATTTTTCCGCATGCTTCTTTTAAATAAAGTAAGAAAAACTACAGTTGTTTTTGGCATAACTTCGACAAATAATTTTTGAGAATGTTTACATTGGAATTTCTGAATGATGAATACGGATGGAAGTTTATTTACTTCTTAGGAAGTTATCTGAGGCATATTTAATTAATTTTAGGGTCTAAATCTAAATAAAGTTACAGTTTTTGACCTATTTTTCAATGAAAATAAACACAGCCAATCTACTGTAATCTCTTCACAGAGGTAGGCATAATAATTTGTATTTACCATTTAAAACCAAATGTGTTGTTATTTTTTAACCATACAATGTTGATGGTCTTTCCTGTTGTTCAAAATTCAACTACTGTAAAACATAAAATTACTACAACAAAAAAAGTTTGCATACTTTGACGTTTTCTTTTAAGTATAGATGTTATTGGCATTACAGTTAGCACCGCCAAAGGCGAAGGCCCCAAACAGTAAACATCGGGGTCATCTCATTCTCAACGGAGAAAAAAGTTTTGCCCATCTACCTATCAATTGACAATTCAGTAGCGATTTTTAAACACTTATATTTACTAACATCTTATAACATACAACTTTATAAGTTGATGATACGATGACTGGGTGGGTGATTTATCGTTTAACAAGTCCATCCGCATTCAAACGGTCGTTTTTCAATCATAAAAATCAAAAACATGAGCTATTACACTCGCAACGGTCAACGTTCGTCATAACCTATGCTAACTCTTTTTTAGCATTAAATAAACAAACAAACTGATATAGATAAGATAAAAGATCTACTTTACCACTAAATAGGCGTAGATTTATATCCATACAAGTTCACAAACATCACTTTTTTGATAAAAACATGATAGATAACACAAACAACTTCATACACCACACATATGCAATACAATAGTGACGTGCAACGTTCTTTTACAATCGAGATGAGATTCGTCATTTGTATAGTGATGTACTCGACTGTAGTTTTTTAACTGAAAGTAGTGACATCTATTTTTATTTATGGTTAACTAAACGCAAATAACATTCAATTTTATGCCTAAAAATATTGTTATTGAGATACAGGTACCTATTATGTATTGAGTTTTACAAGTGCAACTTGCATAAACCGACAAACTGCACTGACTCATCATAATCATGCAATTGGGGTAGATTTGACTCTGAACTTGGGGGTAGAAATACTCACAAACAATTTTGACGTACTTACCTATCGAAACGTAATAATTTGTGTTTTGAATCAAAAATACAACAGTTCTATTACATTTTTATTTAATTCTATGCATAATGCGCACTTTTTATCTTACAGAGATATGGCTAATATCTAGATGGTATTGCAGTTGTTGGGCAAAGTTAACCGCTTAACATCAGGTGGGCCTTTAGCTCGTTTCGCCATCCTATACTATATTTTAAAAAAAATCTTCAAGTTAAACGAATACATACATACATAACCAGCCCATTACTGTCCCACTGCTGGGCACGGGCCTCTTCTCAGTACAAGAAGGCTAAGGCCTTAGTCCACCACGCTGGCCTAGTGCGGGTTGGCGGACTACACACGCCATTGAGAACTGTATGGAGCACTCTCAGGTGTGCAGGTTTCCTCACGATGTGAGTGATAATCTAATATAAATCCGCACATGAATTCGAAAATAATAAGATAAACGAATATTATGTCTTAAACACATCTAACGAGTATTTCAGACCAAAAGTTCACTTACATTTACGTTTCTATACGTCATAATGGTTCTGTTTTTTTTTTTAACAAGGGGGCAATCGAGCAAGCGGGTCACCTGATGGTAAGCAATCTCCGCCGCCCATGGACATCCGCAACACCCAGGGAGTTACCGATGCGATGCCGATCTTTTAAAAAGACGTATTGCTCGTTTCTTGAAGGCTCCCATGTCGAATTGTTACGGGAAAACCGCTACGCTGTACGAGGCAAAAAATGACGTGTGAAACGTACAGTATTAGACCGCCAATCATGAAGATGGTGAGGATGGAATTTAGATTTATGGCGAGTGGTACGATAGTGGAAGTCAACTAGGGCTACTGTACTTACGTCTTTCAGTCTCACTTTCAGTGGGCTGTGATAGCTTGAGTTCGCTGAACCGACACTAAAAGTGTATAGTAAACCTCCATGTAAATCAGGAGCAAGAAGGTTTATGTCTTTTGCTAATAAAATAACTGTCAACATACAAAAATACACAAATTCAAATTCGAATCTTCTGTTCTGCTAGAAATCGACATTCTTTTATTATATTCTCATTTTCCACCTTCCAAACAAGTGCCATGGAATAAAATTGCTGATTCCTTCAATATAATAACTGTTAAAATTTAATATTTTTTTTATTTAACAAAATTACAACGTAAGCTTACTTATCATAATCAATATGGATAAAACACAAGAGCCGCCGAAGAAATGTTTCTGTGCGAGGTGTTTCCTTCCCGTTGACTCCGAAGATAGGGTCGATATCGAAGGACAGAGCTTCCACAGGATATGCAGCATGTGCTGTAAGTTCCATGACTCTTTTTAATTTTATACTTTATTTTGGAGAGAAAGCGTTACATTGTTCCACTGAGGTAATATGTACGTACATATTACCTCAATGCATTGTTCCTCTCAGCCCTTTAGTGCGGTTGCTAATACCTATTGCTAGTGATCAGATGTCGGAAACCTTCTGAAGTACGCGTAATTTTATTGTGCTCCTCTGACCATCCACCCACATAGGTACTAATAGGGATACTGGGATCATATTATATATTAGTCTATGACTGGGACATCAGGGTGTCATCAGGCTTTGCGAAGGGCTGCGCAGGTACCTACAGTGACGTAATAAGTGTGAGAAGGTCAACGAACGACATACAGCGAGAACCGCGATTACCGCGATTACCGCGCGGCGCGCATGTGCACTACGCAAACCCTAAAAGATTTACGATTTGAGTGTGGGTAGTTGAAAGGTTGGACAGAGGTAGAGAAACTTAGTGTGATCACTTTCCAGTTGTAAAAAAACTACAATAACTAGGTACTTTCTAACTGCCTTTTTTCCCCAGGCGTCTGCCGAACGATTCCTCCATCACTGAAGATGTTTTACGGACACGTGTTCTGTAATGAATGTTTCAAGACGCACGTTTTGTCGCGGTTTAGGGGCGATAGTCCGCGCATCCATTCCAATAGCTGGTGGACGCAGTGGGCGCCTAGAGGCAAGCCGCAAGAGGCGAATAATAATGACAATGATAAAGGTAATAATAATATTGAAATAAACAAAGATTCGCGGTCTCCACACCAGGACTATTCTGCTCCAACGGTCGTTGGTCCTTCGGTAGACTAGACCAACTCGATGCCACTTCAGATTGCTGATCCTACAAGCTGTCTGTCACTCCGGCAAACTCGGCGTAGGGCGCCCCCCAGCCAGGTGGAACGACGACTTGAAGGTGGTAGGTGGGATAGACTGGATGCGAAAGGCGGAGGACCCAAGTGTTCTTGCGAGAGAGACCTTTCAAGTACCTATTGTAAGAGGTAGGGTCCAGATTGCAAGTAGAGCTCTGCAAATTATTATTATTTCGTTATAAAGATGGTGGATGCAATAAGCAGTCGAGTTGAACAACAAAAAGCGGCATTCGTACCTAATGATTAGTCTGTGGTATATAGTCAGTATGTTTAGCCTGGTTCTGAAATAGAAGGGGGGCAAACTAGCAAGCGAATCACCTGATGGTAAGCAATGGACATCCCTGGTTCTGAAATAGAAGGGGGGCAAACCAGCAAGCGGATCACCTGATGGTAAGCAATGGACATCCGCAATACCAGGTGAGTTGTCACCACCCAATTAACACAAAGCCGTTTAAAGGTAAAAGTAAAAGCCAATATACATCTCATAGCCTCACAAAAGATGTGTAATGGCATCCACAAAGTGTTAAAGTTGTATAATACAACTTTCAGTATTGAGAAAGTCGATAGTACAGAATTAATACTTTGCGGGATGCCATTAAACATCTTTTGTAAGACTTACTTTACTTACTCCTCGGGCTCAGCGACCCAAATCAAGTCAGGGCCTCCGAAACGAGAACTCTCCACTTTCCTCGATCTTGCGCGATATCTCGCCAGTTGGTAGCTTGAAGCTCACGTAGATCAGCCTCCACAGCATCTCCCAAGCGATATCTGGGGCGACCTACTGGTCTACGTCCGGTTGGTTGACCCAGATACGCTTTCTTGGCTCCTCGATCCTCCCCCATGCGTAAGACAAGACTGTAAGACTTGGAGATGTATATTGGCTTTTACATTTGCCTTTAAACGGTTTTAAACTACTTGTGTTACTTGGCAGGGGAGTTGTGAATGATTACTATTGATCAAGCGATCGATCGAATCTAAATCACTCTCATAATGACTTTTTTTTGCAAGATGCAAAATCTGAGAACCACGCGACAACGGAAGACTCTACGAAGAGATGTATCTGCGCGCGCTGCCTTCAAAGTGTGGACGATAGCAATAAAGTGGACATCGGCGGCCAGAGCTTCCACCCTCAATGTGCAAAGTGCTGTAAGTAACTCATTGATGTTTTAGAAGTAGGTGATAGTTATTGTCAAAAATATTGGGATGAACAGAAAAAATGTTCGAAATGATCTAAACTAAGATAATTCAACATTATCTCAATGGGATAAAATTCTTCTTGGAATGACAGTTGACGTGTAGGTACTGTATTCATTTTTCTTTGAAGCTGACGTACCTAGACCCTAACTATACACGATTCCAAGTGTTTTTTTTTATCATAACATAGGGAAGCAAACGAGCATGCAGGTCACCTGATGGTAAGCAATCTCCGCCGCCCATGGACATCCGCAACACCAGGGGAGTCGCCGAAATGCAAAATATAAGTTTCACCCAAGTTACCACCCTCGAAACGGATAACGTTTTATAACAGTGCACTAAATTCCAGACTTCTGCCACGCGATCCCGACTGACAACCTGAAGATCTACTACGGTCAGGTCTTTTGCGAAGAGTGTTTTCACAAACACGTACTGAACCGCAATAAAGACAATCCATCGGATTTCTTCAAGAACTGCTTCGAACAGTGGCAGAATAACACTCAGTTCGCTGAGAATATGAAGGAGTTCCTAGCTGGGAATAAGGAGAGTGCACCGTTTATATTCATGATGCAAGGACAGCAGCCGCCCTTCTGTCGATGTGGCACCGGCCCGCAGGATTGGTTTCAAAATAATGAGCCAAAGAAATGTAAGTTGGCTTTTGTCTTACTATAGTAGTTGGAAGCTTGGTCATCACAACACCCCGGGGCCTAGTCCGAGTTTGACACTTGCGAATATTTTCATAGTTTTCGTCGACTTTAATTCATAAATCAGTAGTCCCTCCTCGTATTCAACAGGGGTGCTACTGATCTATGAATGAAGGTCGACGAAAACCATGAAAGTATGCGTAAGGCCCTACTAGGTCCCCAGTACAAGAGGCTAGGCAGGTCCATAGCTCTCTGGCTCCGTAGCAGCATTCAAGTGTTTGCTATCGAGGGCCCCTTTTGATCGGGGGTCCAAGCACACTAGGGCCTTCGACTGCGGCACTTGTAGCTATGGCCCTGGAGCTAGCCTTGAAATCACTAACCTGCTTACCCATCGAGGAGACTTGAAATTTTCATTGACTTCTTAGCAGCAAGTGGTTGAGTTATCGAGGGCCTATCTTTTTGACCAAGCACTAGGGCCTTCATCTACGACACTTGTAGCTATGGCCCTGGGGCTGGCCTTGCAATGACAAACCTGCTTGCCCATCGAAGAGACTTTGGCTCCATAGCAGCAAGTGGGAGTTATCGAGGGTACCTTTATCTTTTTGTTCGGGGGTCCATGCACTAAGGCCTTTGGCTGTGGCACTTGTAGCTATGGCCCTGGGGCTGGCCTTGTAATCACAACCTGCTGGCCCATTGAGGAGACTTTTCGATGAGAAATTTTCGAATGTAGACTCTGCGATATAATTATCATTGCTGATTAGCCTAGCCTTTTTAACAATTTCTAGCTATTGAGTCAATGAAGTTTGTCTGTTGTAGGCCTTTTGCACCGCAATACAGTTCACCCCTTAAGCGAAGACGAGCGTGAAACTAGAATACAAAGTAGGTACACCATAGAATAAGTGCATTACACATTCCAATATCAGCTCACAAGAATTTATTAGTAAGATTAATTTCGTAATAACTGATAATTTGTCGTAGAAAACATCATTTTAATTGGTCATCCTAGCCTAGTATCAGACTGCTGGGTATAGGCCTCCTTTCGTTTTTGCCAGCCTCTTCGATCATGTGCGTCCCTCATCCAGGTGTTTCCTGCGGCTTAGGCGATATCATCAATCCAACGCGCTTTCGGACAGCCAGGGTTTCATTACTTCATACATTTAATTACTAGCTGATAATCAATAACATCTCCTTTTAGGTGCGTAAGAGTTGAATATGAAAAATTTTCACAGCTGCAACACCGGCCGTTTCTATCGGGGACGAATCGTTTGGCACCTGGGACCTTTCGTTCGAGAACCGGACCGAAGTCTCCGATGTACCAGAGTCGTGCAATGCCATCGACGAATCAGCAAACGTGGAAAATTATAACGTGTCTGCAGCAGAAAAAATCGAAAAGCTGACAAAATATCTACACGAGAGAGGTTTAAGCGAACCTGAAAAACGCATGAAAAAATGGAAAAACTTTAATGACAACGATAAATTATCGATAGCTTCAATTTGTGAGCCATCGTATGGTGGATGGGTTGATCTACAGGACCCGAAATGTAGAGCCCAGTTGGATTGTCCTAAGTGTTTGTGGCAGTGTGGTCCTATATATGTAGACAGTGAATATTTGCAAAAAAAAGTTTGTTGCGGAGAGATTTATGAATAAAAATGTGGTGTCAATTTTAACAATTTTGTTTTATTATTATAATTTTTTTTTTGTTTAGTTAGTAGCCTCCATCGCGTTTTGGAATTCTACTAAAGTAATTGTAGGATTGTCAAAGCGCGATGTTTTCGTAAAAGGCTGGTTTTGGAGCAACGCTTATGGTCCGTACGGATTGTCCGCCGCGGACTGGCTTCCAATACGCACTGCTCTGAACCAGAACACTGCCACCTAGTGTGGCTTTTCCTGGCTGGGCCACCATGACCGATTCCAATTCTGATTGAACAGAAAAATGGTCGCTAATTACTCGAAACTAGTCGTAAAATATGGGAATTAGTCGATCCGTTTGGTTTAAAGTTATTGAGGTAATCCAGTGGCCCAGCCAGGGAAAAGCCACACTGGTGGTAGTGTTCTGGTTGAGTGAGTACCTTACGAGGACCGTGGAAGATGTAGGTTTGGTAATCGAGCACTACTGCAGGTTTTTTCTGCAGTAGGTAGGTGGTAGTGTGGCTTTTCCTGGCTGTGCCACCATGACAGATACAATTCTGATTGAACAGAAAAATGGTCGCTAATTACTCGAAACTAGTCGTAAAATATGGGAATTAGTCGATCCGTGGTTTTAAAGTTATTGAGGTAGTCCAGTCCAGTGGCCCAGCCAGAATGGGTCCGTTCTGGCTGGGCCACTGCTGTATCTTGACAACCAAAGCACCTCGGGAAGAACTGTTTGCAGACAAAAAAAGTCGCCAATTACTCGAAAATAATCGCAAAATTATAGAACTGGTCGGATCTTGGTTAAAAAGATATAAGGGTAATCTAGTGGCCCAGCCAGAACGGACTCCTTCTGGCTGGGCCACTGCTGTATCTTGACAACCAAAGTACCTAGCGAACTCTAGCGAAGAACTGTTTGCACGCAGAGTTGCTCGTAAATTAGTCGAAACGTGTCGCAAAATTACAGAACTAGTCGGACCTTGGTTAAAAAGATATTGGAGAATACATTTGTATCCTTATATTGGTACAGTTGAGTAGAAAAGTGTTTTCAGCACAATTGCTCATCATGGATCTGGGCAATGTATCTAACGAGAATGATCCAAAAAGCGCCATTGCCTAGGACAACCTGTCTCAAATTATTTATTCTGTAATATGGCGTCGCCGCCGCCTTAAACTGATTCCGTCAGTCACAACAGGAATAAAATAGGTACCTAATATTATTTTTGCCGTCTGCCCACTGGTGGGGATAGCGGGTATAAAATAATTTAAAATGGCCGAATGCCAGTGGAGACGACGGGAATACTTTTGCACCGCTTTTGTTTTCATAATGCAGTTTATAAAACACGCATGCGTTTTACTTAACATTACCGTAGCGCTTTTTTTTAAATCTCAGCAAAGTTTCAGTTTAACATTTTTGTGAATAAATAACCCATAAACAAACCATAAACCTGTGTTAATATTATGATAATATCCAAAATTTCATGATAACATGTATTGTTTAAGGGGGGGGATAATTGGGGGAGGCCTATGTCCAGTAGTGGACGTCTTTCGGCTGTAATGATGTATTGTTTATTCATTTAGAAAATTTGCCATAAATTGTGAGTGTGAGCATTATTCAGGTTTCATACTAGTAGTAAGATGACTGTCTGGGGTCTACTTAAATAGTCCTGGTTGGTAGTAAGTAGTAGTTGTTGTGCGTCGGGTCGTTGAGCTCGCTAAAATATGGCTGAGCTTCACGATGGCTGACGCATGTACCATCAGTTGAGGCAGGATCACTCAAATTGACCTGGCACTTTCTTCAAAAGGCAAGTCAAGGCGTAGCCGTTGCCCTGCATTGTTCTCGCACAAATTCTTAATACATGAGAAATGTCTGGAATAAAGTAAAAACCGACTTCAAAAATAATAAAATAAGAAAATTTGTGTGAAACAGTTTAGGAAGGTGCCTTTGATTCGGTTTGATTTAAGAAAATATTGGCACCGAATTCCTAAACTGTTTCACACAAATTTTATTATTTTATTCTTTTTGAAGTCGGTTTTTACTTTTTTTCAAAGTTATTTTTGAGTGGCATTAACAATAGAAAGACAAGCGATTGCTGCAATCCCGGATGATTTGCTCTCATCCATTGAAGAGTTCGACCGTGTGGTGCCGGACTTAAAGAATAGCACCACCCTTATCTCTTCTCATGGGTGTCGTAAAAGGCGACTAAGGGATTCACCAGAGGATGGGCAGCAGCGTTCTCTGAGTATTTAACCAACCAACTGCGATCGCCAACCCGCCTGCCAAGCGTGGCGATTATGGCATATCCCCCCCTTAATTGGGGGAGGCCTATGTCCAGTAGTGGACGTCTTTCGGCTGTAATGATGATTGAAGAGTTTATTCATTCTTTATCTCAGAAGATCTCCATCATATCTTTATCAAATGATACTTTCTGAATGCAAATGCTTGACTTGTTGATGAATATACCAAAATCACTATATGTATGTCTATAATATTTGAGGAGTTCCCTAAATTCCAAATGGATCCCATCATCAAAACTGAATTTTGATAAAAATAAGACTAATTGGAAGTAGGTGTATCCTTTCAAATAAAAAAAGAATTTTCGAAATCGGTTTATAAACGGAGATCTGAGGTAAAAAACATTTTAAAAAAAATCGAATTGAAAACCTCCTTTTTTTAATTCGGTTAAATAGAGACTGATCGCTGAGTTTGTTACGGCGTTTCTTCTCAGAGGTAGTGAGTGACATAAGAATTGCTGACGTCACCTAGTTTTGGAAATAATTGAGTTGTAAAAGTGATGTTAGCATTCCATTAGAATGTAAATAATTTCATTTTGGTTAAGGAATTATATTAAACTTACCAAAACCAAGTTACTGAGTTTTATAATTTTTTATCTAAAACGTGGTCACCCAAATTATTCATTTCTGGTACACAATTGCACGCGACTGTACGCATCAACAAGATGGCACCGAATAGTCTAGGAGTGGAACAGAAATTAATTTGCGACTAAATTTTCATCACTTTGCTGGACTTTAAATACAATGAATGTCAATCACCAGTCTATTTATAGCTGATGTATATATTTTCGGTAATAATCCTATAAAACTGCAGTCATCGAATTAAGATATACCTACATATTTCGTCTGAACGTTTTCTTCGGGAAGGTTAGCTCTTAGAGTATCCCTAATGAAAATGAATGTCTTATATCTTTTTAATTACTCGCCGACTAATTCTGTAATTTTGCGACACGTTTCGACTAATTTACGAGCAACTCTGCGTGCAAACAGTTCTTCGCTAGGTACTTTGGTTGTCAAGATATAGCAGTGGCCCAGCCAGAAGGAGTCCGTTCTGGCTGGGCCACTAGATTACCCTTGTATCTTTTTAACCAAGATCCTACCAGTTCCATAATTTTGCGATTACTTTCGAGTAATTGGCGACTTTTTTTGTCTGCAAACAGTTCTTCCCGAGGTGCTTTGGTTGTCAAGATACAGCACTGGACTAGACTACCTCAATAACTTTAAAACCACGGATCGACTAATTCCCATATTTTACGACTAGTTTCGAGTAATTAGCGACCATTTTTCTGTTCAATTAGAATTGTAATCGGTCATGGTGGCCCAGCCAGGAAAAGCCACACTACCACCTACCTACTGCAGAAAAAACCTGCAATAGTGCTTGATTACCAAACCTACATCTTCCACGGTCCTCGTAGGTACTCACATCTGTCCTCGTTGTCGCCCTCGCCTCACTTCGGAAGTCTTCAGTCCTCACTTCATAAGTCTTCAGTCCTCACTTCGTAAGTCTTCAGTCCTCACTTCGAAGTTCGTAGTCTTCAATCCTCCCTTGTAGAATTCCATCGATCGGTCACATACACTAGCCAGGCAGGTGTAGTTGGTGAAACTTCGTTCCATAACCTACATCGTAGGGATAGTAAGAATGTTTTTCCAGACTTCCATCCACATAAAAAAGAAAAACCCTTCCATGCATGTTGAAGTGAAATACGCACATGAACAGGGTCGGATTAACCATTAGACAGAGTAGGCAACTGCCGCCTAGGGGCCCCACATCCGCTAGGGGCCCCGCGCGCGCACAATAGTAATTGAAAATGTTTCATACAGTGAAAAATTGGAAATGTATCCTGCTTTTTTTCGACGCCTGTTGTCAGTTGAATACTTGAACCATCCAGTATCGAGTAGTACAGTAGTAGAACCAATAATATGGATGCATTATGTTAGCGTATTGTATGATAAACAAAAGTTTTGGAATGCTTGATCTGTAATAGCGATTTGTGAGTTTTTCCAGCGTGATACCTTCATCAACTTGAAAAGGGCTGATGATCTTCAAAAGGCTGAAAAGGGGCCCCGAGAATTGCATTGCCTAAGGGCCCCGACATGGTTAATCTTGGCCCTGCACATGAATACCTATAGGTTTTTACCCTCACGGCTACATTACCCAATGTCATAGGCAGAATGTTGTATTGGTACTCATTTCTCGCGTGCTTTAAAAATACCGGCCAAGTGCGAGTTGGACTCGCGCGCACTAAGTTTTCCGTACCATGCACATTTTGCGGGTTGATTTCATTTTGCGTTTTGTTAATTTTTCGTTTTGTACATTTCGAGTGTCGTGCTCATTTTGCGTAGTGTACATTGTGCTCCGTAGGCATACATTTCAAGTGACGGTCATAAAAACAACTGTCGTTTGTGCGTGGTAAGCAATAAGCATACGCCTCAAACCTTGCCGGATTTTTTCGAGGCTTGATCCCTGGCTTGATACCCTCTAGTCCGCCAGCTTGCAAGAGAGGTGATCCAGTGACGCTACGAATATGTGGAAAGCTACTTTTTCTAGGTGGAAAGCCCACAAGAAACGACAACCACTCGAGATGATCAGGTGAGGGTCGGTCAAATAAAACACTCTATTTTAGTTGCATACATTACATTTTAGTCAATTCACTTCCAGACAAACAATTAAGATATCTAATTCCACAATTATTTTGGTGTATCAACGGCCTCGTCCTTCGTTTCTTTTTTTGTAATATCTCCTGAGCAGTCAGTCTTGTTTGGCGAAAAAATGTACTTGTAGAAACAATCGGTGCAGAACACGTGACCGTAGTAACTTCTGGAATGGGCAGGGGGCGTATGGCAAATACCTGTAGTAAATAAAGATTTTTCAATAGTTGTGGTAAAATATTAAAAAAATACCTTTATGATTAATATAAACGGTTTCACTCACGTTATATCATCGGGTGATATAACGATAACGATAAAAACGAAACGAAAACGATAAAAAAAACGATAAACGATATAACGTGAATGAAACCGTTTATATTAATCATTATGAATTTAACTCACGATAGTTATTATATAAAAATACCTTTATCTCGCATTTGGAATAATTATGTATCGTGGGTGCGTTTACAGACACATGTCCCATGTACCTACTCTTATTCTGTGCGGGAATCAAACCAGCGTGCCATAGCGTAGCAGCCAAGCACTCGGCCACTACGCCAAACGTGGCGTGTTTAGATAAGTTTTTATATCGTTAACTAACGGAATAAGTCAATTACTTATGTTTAATAGGTTTCATTATTTTACTAAGAAACATAATATTGATATCCACAAGGTGGACCGATGACCTGGTGAAGGTCGCGGGAATCCGCTGGATGCGGAAGGTGTAGGACCGGTCGTTGTGGCGATACTTGGGGGAGGCCTATGTCCAGCAGTGGACGTCTTTCGGCTGAAATGATGATGATGATGATGATAATATTGATCTATAATATTTAACTAGCTTTCCCCGCGTATCTGTACGAACTGTTTATCTTCCCGAGATAAAAACCAGCCTAGGTACCTAAGTAGGTATATGTTAATCGGTTAATCCGGGCTGTTACCAAATTCAAATTGTGTGCCGAATTTCATCCGAATCCATGCAGCCGTTTCAGCGTGATTGAAGGACAAACAAACATCCATACTTTAGTATGTGTTTGTGTAATGTGATGTAATGTATTTCTTTCTTCTTTCTAGTATTTATAATATTAGTAGGCAGAGTAAAATTAAAAATAACAGTTATTCTATAACTAGGTACCTACTTAGTTATTTACTTTTCTTTCTCTATTCGTTAACGATTATTAAAGAAAGAAAGAATAAAGTTAAGGAAAGTTGTGGTTTGGTGGTCGAAATTCTTTTATACCTATAATATTTACTTACAGATACAAGGGAAAAATAAACAGGAACTCTTTATAAATCATCAGAAATTAATTGGTGACATCTAGTTACCTACTTCCAAAAAAATATTCAATTCATGTGTTGTAAACTTTATAATCGATAATTGTGATCATTAGCAATCAACATTATTTTTAAATATGAAACTATATAAAAAAAAAAAACTTTGTTAATAAAATGAGGATAAAATACTAACAGCATAATCCACAATTTGTTCTATAATTATTGTACAATATCTTATCATCTCTTTCATTTTTGCAGTTGCTACGCATGTCTAGAGGAGTTAAATCTTCCATTTTTATTTCAAAAAATAATATTTACAAAAAATTTGAAAAAATGTGTCGTCTAATTTTGTAAGAATTTGGTTGTCAATTAGCAATGTCAAATTCCTTTGTTTTTTGTTTACATAAAATAAAATTTAGATATATATTATTGGCCTGATACACAAATTTAAATTAAAGCATACTTCACAAAAGACCTATTTTCCTATTTTGTATTAGCTCGTTACTATTAGCGGTGGGCGATTATGAATGATTGGCATAATCGAATTACTTAGTAATACTAATGTTGATAATCGATTATGAAATTAGTAACTAATTTATTTTCATAATCGAATGACGTTACTAATTTATATTACTAATCCTGTTGTGAAAACTTTTTACAACAGGATTAGTACTACAAATTAGTACTTGAACTTTTTACTAATAAGTAGGGAGACTCGAGTTTTTTGTACTACTAATTTGAACTAGGTACTAAACCTGTTGTAAAAAGTTGCTTTTTTGGTGGAGTCATTTAACAGTAAGTATACTTATTTTAATTTTTGTTATTGATAGATTTCTATTAAATCAAGAAAACGAGTCAATGGCAATTAACCTCAGCTGAATTTTCATTTAGTGTACCCGACCGACCATCATGTTTCGCTCGTTCTGCTCTGCGTTGACTCGCGATCACGATTACTAACTAAATTAGTAACTACTAACTGCTATAATCGAGACATCTTCATAATCGAATGATTTCATTAGTATATCTCATAATCGCCCACCGCTAGTTACTATCTTTGTAAATGCCGATCTTATAATGATGTCAAATTTCATCTGTATAAGTCCAAATTAAAAATTTGGACTTCTCTTTCTATTCCTTGCTTTTGCCATATACACTAGCGCCAAATTCATCCAGTAGTTCAAATATGACAAATATTGAATTCAGTTGGCTTATATTCAAAATTGACAATAAACGTAGTGGTTATATTCTCTTTGATTGACAACGGAAAGTACGAAAGTAGCAACAAACAATTTTCAGGCGTGGCTTTTTAAAAGAAAACAGCTATTTATGAATTAAATTGTATATAAAACAAGTTGATTGTGATATTAACTAGGTTTTTATCAAACTGGAAATGTTTTATATGGTGTAATTACAGTGAAGCGAGTGACTGAATAGATAATCAAATAGGGCGTTAACTGCCATAGGATTTTAACGAGAAATAAACATGTACGGAAGAAAGACTCCTTCAACTTATCGATCAACGCCTTCTGTGTATTCACATTACACTGGAAAGTAAGTTTTCGAAGATTTATTTATATAAAAAGTTCTTATTGGAAAAGGGCTAGGGACCTACTTTATTGTTTTATGTTATCTTAACACAGATTATTACATTTACTGAAAAAGGTTCTGTCCAATAAGTTTTTTTTCATTTGCAGAATGATTATGAGCAGCTTTGAAACTCTAATCGAAAGTTTTAACTTGTTGCTTCTAACATGTAAACATCAAACCTAAAGTTAATTTATGTCTCCAAACCACAGCTCCAAACAGTGGTTCATCGACCTTTGATGTTATCATCAGCCTTCATTTAGTTTATCGATGGAACTGGTATATTCATATTCAATATGATATTAGTAATTTTGGATGTATTAATGTATCAGTAATCCAGAGAATTAATAAGCAAATATTAACACTTCAATTGTTCTGTGTGGTGCCGGATGTAAAGAATTGCACTGCCCTATATATTCCCGGGCCGTCCAAAAGCGCGCTGGGGTGATGATATCACCAAAGCCGCAGGAAACACCTGGATGAGGGACGCACAAGATCGAAGAGGCTGGCAAAAAAGAAAGGAGGCCTATACCCAGCAGTGGGTGATACCGGGCTAGAACGACGACGACGACAATATCTTCTCATGGGTGTCGTAAAAGGCGACTAAGGGATTCACCAGAGGATGGGCAGCAGCATTCTCTGAGTATTTAACCAACCAACTGCAATTGCCAACCCGCCTGCCAAGCGTGGCGATTATGGCATATCCCCCCTTAATGGGGGAGACATATGTCCAGCAGTGGACGTCTTTCGGCTAAAATGATGATAAATAATTAACACTTCATATTCACTTTATGCGTACACTGACTCAGCTACTCAGCTCTGATGTTGGTTGGATTAATATTTTTTACCAAAATATTTGCCTAACACAGTGCATATTGCTGGACATAGGCCTTCCAATTTCTGCTACAAAACTTATTCATCTACCACTAAGCAAATAATACCTTAATGATAAATGTTATAACATCAACTCAGCCTATCGCAGTCCACTGCTGGACATAAGCCTCTCCCAAGTTGTGCCACAACACATTTGGTCCTCTGCCTTCCACATCCAGTCCACCCCAGCCAACCTGGTTGGGGAGCGTCTCCCAGCGAGCAATGTTTAATACAATGTGTAATTGAAATAACTGAAAACCTCTTAAGGAGTCATTATAATCATCATTATGAAAAACTTTAACTATGGGACCAACGCTGAAATCGCAATAAAAAAAATCAGCTGGTCCCTTTATTTGTGTTCACATAACCCAACAAAATATAGGGAACAGTGAGTTTTTTTCGTGATTTCAGGGTTGGTCCCATAGTAAAATGATGAGTACAATGACCCCTTAAGAGGTTTAGTATCAATTAAGAATAAAGTTATCTACACACATAAGTAAGCATAATCACATGAGACTTTTCATTGTCATATCTTAATTTGGCGAACCGACTTGCGGTACAATTTAGCCAACAGCCTAGGTGGTATTGCAGTTGTTATGGGCAAAGGTAACAGCTTAATACCAGGTGGGCCTTTAGCTTGCTTCACCATCATATACAAATTTATGTTAAAATAGGGCTGTAGCTACCACTTGGCCCGTCCGGCAGTGACCCAGGCCCCTGAGGAAGAGGCTTCGAGCTAATAGATAAGGTCCTCTCCATCACTAGCTGACCATGTACCTAGCTATCAGTGGCGTGCATTGCCCTGCTTCACTTGAATTTAATTGTGGTGTAAGTTATTGATTTTTTGATGTAGGAAGATTAATTTAGCATTAATAGGTCTATTTTAAGATAAATAATCATCGTACTCTGAAAAAAAGATAATAACTTACACCACTATTGAATTTGAATGAGGAAAGCAGTAGGTATTGCCTAATTGCCTATATGCAATGCACGCCACTGCTAGCTATTTAACCTAATCGAATAAAGAACTTCAAATCTATCACCTTACTAAATATAAAGCAAAGTCTACTATGACTGTATGGTTAAAGAGCTTAAATTATAAAGAAATTGAGGAACTATTTCACTTTAAAAAGGAGGAGGCTATTGTCATCTTATAGTTACTTATTGTGGGGTGAGAACCTGGTGATCTGTAATACAGGGCTATACCTATCTCAGACACCAGCTCCTCACATAATCTATATTTAAAAATTGAAATATTTATGTGTACAATAGTTGTATTATGTGAGGAGAAATAATCGTTTTTTATTATTTAAACCTCAATCATAATCTTACATCAAACACATTTCATTTTTAACTGTCGAAAAAAAGGGAGTAGGTTTTCAATTCGACGCGTATTTTCGACCTTCACCAGGTCGTCGGTCCACTTTGTGGGGGCTACCCACACTGCGCCTTCTAGTACGCGGTCGCCACTCCAGAACTTTACTGCCCCATCGGCCATCCGTTCTGCGAGCAATGTGCCCTGCTCACTGCCACTTTGGTAGTTGCTTAACATAAATTCCTATTTGTGTTTGTTTTTGTAAAACCTAAAATTAAGTTATTTTTTTTTTGTATTATTTACTTCTGATAGAGAGCACCTTGACTTCCATAATATAAGTTCTGCTCAGTATGGAAGTCAAGAACGCTAGTATAATAAGTTTATGGTCAAGAGTTCAATTTCTTGTGCCTATGTTATTATGCAATGAACATTTTATATTTATTACCTGCCTTTATACCTCATTAAAATCAACATAACATCATAATCACATTCACAGGTCATCAACAAATCTTCGGTCATCAAAGTCGGTGAGATCATTGAGATTACCGTGGTACCAGAAGCCGATACTCCATGATGCATTCTTCTTGGACCTTCAGAGAGGATCTCTGCTAACTGGATTCTTTACTCTTGTAAGTTTGATACTTAATGTGAAATCTACTATCTGTATCCAGCCTATTGTAGTCCCAAGCTGAAAATAAGTTATACACTTTATAAAAACCCTTATAATATGGTATGGTTAATGTGTGCCGTGTGAGTTGCTGGAGAGGAGCTATGGCGCCCTCACCTACCGGCTGACGCAGATATCCTCGGGGCACGGTTGCTTTGGGAAGTATCTGTGTCGCATAGGCCGGGAGCCGACTCCCAGTGTCATCACTGCGGAAGCTGTATTGAGGACACGGCGCAGCATACACTGGCGGACTGCCCAGCTTAGGCCACGCAGCGCCGTGACCTTATCACTGCAGTAGGTGGCAGCGATCTCTCGCTTCCGGCCGTTATTTTGGTTATGGTTGGGAGCGAGAACGCTTAGGAGGGCGTCGTCTCCTTTTGCGAGGAGGTGATGCTCGCTAAGGAGGCGGTGGAGAGGGTTCGAGAGGCAACGACCTCTCCCCACCCACAGGAGACGGACCGGGCGTCGCAGGAGGGCGTAAGCCGACCTCCAGCCACCCGATCAGTCAAGGCCCGTGACGGTGGCGCGTCGTGTTCCGCGCGCGCCAGTCAAGAGAAGGGTGCGGCCGATGATGCCGCACGGGGAGAAGGGGCTCGCCTATAGTGGCGAGCCGGGACCTGCCGGGGATGGTCGGACGACGAAGTTGCCCACGCCCCCGGCCAATGGTTGGAAGAGGAACACCGTGGTGGTTTTAGTTGCTACTTTGTAACCCAGATAGATCTACTATATTGTAATTGTTACTAGATCCCTAATTTTTTATTTTATTTTTGTAACAGACTGTACAGTACGACACAATAAATAAGGCGCGTCGTCAATCTTCGTTCGCGCAGACACGGAAAGACGATCTACCAACATACCCGAAACAAAAAAGTTTTTTATTTCAAATAAACCTAATTACAGGCACTTTTGAAAGGTCAGGCTCTAGTTGCACGGTTCCAAATTGTGGGTCCTATGGAGAAGAACCGGCAAGAAACTCCATGGATAAACTCTTTTTAAAATAGGTTATTGTCTGTGGTTATTGTTTATTACATCAAATTTATTCAAATAATGAGTATATTGCCTTTAGAAATAAACGTAAAAAGAGTTGCCATAGTATGTAGAAGCTGACCTGTCGCGACAGACGGCACCCGTTCACGAGCATGACATCATGATATCATCAACCTTACACGATGTACTTATGGTATTAAAATTGATTGCCGTGACGTTTTTTTCTATTTCGCTCACACGCTTCCGTACACCGTCTGGGACTTTTGGCGCGCAGCGACGGTGTTTTGTGATTGGTTAAGCAATTTCCCGCGTGTTTAAATTGTGTCATCTGCACAGGTACATCGGTGGGCCATATAAAATGAGTAAATTACTGTACCACACTTTTATGGAATCAATCAATCAATCAACTCAGCCTATCGCAGTCCACTGCTGGACATAGGCCTCTCCCAAGTTGCGCCACAACGCTCGGTCCTCTGCCTTCCGCATCCAGTCCCCCCCAGCCACGTTCTTTAGGTCGTCGGTCCAACTGGCAGGGGGGCGCCCTACGCTGCGTTTGCCGATTCGCGGTCTCCACTCAAGGACTCGTCTGCTCCAACGGCCATCGGTCCTTCGACAGACATGGCCAGCCCACTGCCACTTCAGCTTACTGATCCTACAAGCTATGTCGGTCACTCCGGTTCTTCTCCGGATAATCTCGTTTCGGATTATATCCTTCAAAGAAACTCCAAGCATAGCTCGCTCCATAGCTCGCTGAGCGACTGTAAACTTGTGGACTAGCCCAACTGTCAGTGTCCACGTCTCGGCACCGTAAGTCATGACAGGCAGGACGCACTGGTTGAAGATTTTTGTCTTCAAACTTTGCGGTATAGGCGACGAGAAGACTCGGCGAAGTTTGCCAAATGCTGCCCAGCCCAGACGGATCCTTCTGTTGGCTTCTTTCTCGAAGTTGTGTCTACCAAGCTGAATTGCCTGCCCTAGGTAGGCGTATTCCGTTACAACTTCGAGTGCCGACCCTTCGACGAATATTGGCCTCGGCATGACATGCATATTGAACATGACTTTAGTCTTGTCCAGATTCATGCCGAGACCGACACGTCGACACTTTTATGGAATACATTAAATTAAATTAAGCCAATAATAGCCAGAAAATGCTGGCTTAATCAGAATGAGATACATGTTCTAGCATTTGGTTGTCTTTTGACATTTTATCATTTGTATATACATTTTTACTGACTACCTAATATGATTAAAAAGATACAGGCCTGTAATAGACAGCTTAAGCTTAGTAATAGGGGTCACGTTTGCCACCTTTAGGTACGGAACCCCTTCAACCCCTTAAGGTTGTCAGTCGAAATATGCCTGCCAAGCGTGGTGATTATGGCATACCCTTTTGAGGCCTATGTCCAGCACAGTGGACGTCTTTCGGCTGAAATGATGATGATGATGAATAAAATATCATATAGAACCATGGTAATTAAATGCTTATAATAATAAAAATTGCCGAAGTAAGCGCAAAAATTTCATTTTTTTTTATATTTTTTTATAGTGTAGGAACGCGAATCGAGCTAAAGGTCCACCTGATGTTAAGCGGTTACCTTTGCCCATAACAACTGCAATACCACCTAGGCTGTTACCTTAATGGTACCGCAAGTTGGTTCGCCAAACTGAGACATGAAGATGGAAAGTCTCATGTGATTATCTCATTACTTATTACTCTCATTATTTTCCAGTTCATGGCCCTTTTCACGTTTGCTGAGAGCATCTTCGACTTGTACTGCTTGTACATGGCAACACCAGGCTTCACGCACACCGGCTACTATGTAATAAGCTACCAGTTTGTTTATGTTGGAAGCCCTCCAGGTTTGTTCAACTCTCTCTCTCTCTCTCTCTCTCGGATTCGCCATGTCTGTCTGTCTGTCCGTCCGTATGTCACGGCCACTTTTTTCCGAAACTATAAGAACTATACTGTTGAAACTTGGTAAGTAGATGTATTCTGTGAACCGCATTAAGATTTTCACATAAAAATAGAAAACAAAAACAATAAATTTTGGGTGTTCCCCATCATCATTTCAGCCGAAAGACGTCCACTACTGGACATAGGCCTCCCCCAATTAAGGGGGGATATGCCATAATCGCCACGCTTGGCAGGCGGGTTGGCGATCGCAGTTGGTTGGTTAAATACTCAGAGAACGCTGCTGCCCATCCTCTGGTGAATCCCTTAGTCGCCTTTTACGACACCCATGAGAAGAGATAAGGGTGGTGCTATTCTTTAAGTCCGGCACCACACAGACTTACGGTGTTCCCCATACTTAGAACAAAAACTCAAAAAAAAAATCATCATCTATGGATAGGTCTTCAAAAATGATATTGAGGTTTCTAATATCATTTTTTTCTAAACTGAATAGTTTGCGCGAGAGACACTTCCAAAGTGGTAAAATGTCCCCCCCCCCTGTATCTTCTAAAATAAGAGAATGATAAAACCAAAAAAAAAATTATGATGTACATTACCATGTAAACTTTCACGAGATCACTTTGAACGAGATCTAGTAAGTAGTTTTTTTTAATATGCTGCTACGGAACCCTTCATGGGCGAGTCCGACTCGCACTTGGCCGCTTTTTCTTACTTGTCTTATTTAGTAAAAAAATCTTGCCCTTCTTTTTAATCCAATTTGTCAATAATAATAAATTATTAAAAGACATTATGTTAACAATTTCACACACTAAATAACATTTTTTGACCTAATTGCATGTACAAAACTACTAATTATATTTTATCAGTAGTTATTTGTTTAAAGAGACGTACTAACGGCCAAAATTAATATCCAATCTATCCACGATTTACCCTACTAGAGATAGAAATTTGACATATTTTGTATGAAGCTTATGTCAAATTCCTATCTCTAGTAGGACAAATCGTGGATATATTGGATATTAATTTTGGCCGTAAGTTTGTTTCCGAAATAAGACAAGGGTTGCTCCCCCAATTAATTGGTTAGTTAAGCCGTGTTTGCTGCAGTTTCACATTGGAAAAATTAGCACTTTGTACAGTCAGCTATGCATGTCATACTGAGGCCAATATTCGTCGAAGGGTCGGCAATCGAAGTTGTTACGGAATACGTCTACCTAGGGCAGGCAATTCAGCTTGGTAAACATAACTTCGAGAAAGAAGCCAACAGAAGGATCCGTTTGGGCTGGGCAGCATTTGGCAAACTTCGCTGAGTCTTCTCGTCGCCTCGCCTATAGTTTGAAGACAAAGGTCTTCAACCAGTGCACCCTGTCTGTCATGACTTACGGTGCCGAGACGTGGACACTGACAGTTGGGCTAGTCCATAAATTCAAAGTCGCTCAGCGAGCTATGGAGCGAGCTATGCTTGGAGTTTCTTTGAAGGATAAAATCCGTAACGAGATTATCCGGAGAAGAACCGGAGTGACCGACATAGCTTGTAGGATCAGTAAGCTGAAGTGGCAGTGGACTGGCCATGTCTGTCGAAGGACCGATGGCCGTTGGAGCAGACGAGTCCTTGAGTGGAGACCGCGAATCGGCAAACGCAGCGAAGGGCGCCCCCCCCGCCAGGTAGACCGACGACCTAAAGAACGTGGCTGGGGGGACTGGATGCGGAAGGCAGAGGACCGAGTGTTGTGGCGCAACTTGGGAGAGGCCTATGTCCAGCAGTGGACTGAGATAGGCTGAGTTGATGATGATGACAGTCAGCTGCACAATGGTGGTCGACAAAGTCCCTTGATCGAATCCTGCCACATTACACGTACCTACGGCTGCCGTCGACCACTGAGCGTAAGCGATTTTAGCCTTAAGGCCCTGTCCCTGCACGAATTGTAGGTCCCTGGACTGCGGGGCGCAGTGGGGAGCTGGAGCACTGAGGCCCGTGATAACAATTAGTTATGTAAAACATTAAATTAATATAATTTTATCATTATTTTTTTCTGAAATGGATTACTTGGCTTGCGATAAAATATATCGTGTAAGTTTCAATATCATGTTCTATATAAATTTTTGTCATAAAATGAATTCAAAGTGTCAAAAATTGGCTATTTTTGGTTTTTTTTTCTATCAAGCGAAGTTATTTAAATCGTGTATCGATGTTTCAAAATGGATACATAAACTACTCAACTCCACCATATATTTTTTCCATTCTCCCTACTTCAAGAAATGATGACGAAAAATGGAAAGAAACAATGTACTTTTTTGGAGTTTGGCGACCAGTGGCCTGATTCACAAACGTTCGAAAAGTTTCCGTTTCCGAAGTGAAATTTGACCGGTAAACGAAACAAAACGACCACTTCCTGCGACCACGAATGATGCAAAGCATTCAAAACATCAGGAAAAGCAATGTTAATAATAATACGCGATGTAATCCAGTCAATATTGTTTTATTACGAAAAACTACGATTTGAGAATCGAACGCATTCGGAAACGCTACTCATAGTTCTTTAATTTTACATCGAGTGCTTTCCGACAGCAAATGGCTCACGGGAGAGTTTCCATGAATTTCGCGTTGGGTTTCCGAATCCGTTCGGTTCTCAAATCGTTTTGTTTCTTAATAAAACAAGTTTAACTGAATTACATCGTGTATTATTATTAAAATTGGTTTTCCTGACGTTTCGAATGCTTTGCAGCGTTCATGGTCGCAGGAAGTGGTAGTTTTGTTTCATTTGCCGGTCAAATTTTACTTCGGAAACTAAAACTTTTCGAACGTTTGTGAATCAGGCCCCAGATCGGTCCTTAATGGTGGTTCACCGAAAAGATTTCTGATTGAACATTTGTTACAGTTCGCAATGTCCTCATAATATTCGCGCTGTTCTCGTGGCTGGGCTCCGTCGCTGTACTTATGACAAGCATCATACTAATCAATGCACTGAGAAAGGTAAATAATTATTTTATTACTAGCTTTTACACGCGGCTTACTCCTATGGTTTTTTATCCTGCCGGATTTGCATTTTTCTAGGATAAAAAGTTTAAGTATGCAGGGTAATTGAAAAAATACCTGATACATCTTAGCACTCATGGTATAATAACACCAGGTAGTCTCTTCCCGTGACAGCTAGGTCACGTGATTGCCTCCGTACTACGTCATCGGCCGTGGAGCCAATAGCGGGCTGTTAGCGTCGCACTTGTCAGTTTGATGTGCTGCCACTTTGTGAAAATAAATTACCCGAGCAAAATGCATTTTTTCATTTACTTTCTTCTATAAAGAATCACTTTTTAACTAGTAATTTAATATAGTTTCCTTTATTAACTAATTAGATGAATAAGACGAGATAACAAATAGGCTAGTTAGGAATTTATTTCATATTCATTATGAACAAAAATCTCCTTAAGTATATTGAAGATATCAATCAATGGCAGCACTGATCGTGACGTAGCTTGGAGGCATCGCGCTGTCATTGCGGGAAGAGAATACCTGATGAAACATCTTATTATACCATGTTAGCACTAACTTTGTATTATGACATTTATGACGAGTGATCGGAATAGGTGGAGCTAATCAGTTATTATTAACTATTTATTATTAAATTTATTTACACTTTATTAACTTTACTGTTTCGGAATTATACAATTTATTTACACTTTTTTTCTAATATTGCATTTCTGACATAGAACTGCAACGTGTATGAACTGCTTACAATTTTTAATAGGTGATTAAAATGTAAAATGTAAGTATCATGTTGCCATTAATGTTTTTTACAGTAATTCTATATATTCCTGCATGACAACTATCGAATTAATTTCCTGTTTTTGTTTTTAAATAACACGAGGTCGTGGGTTCGATTCCCACAGGACACAAATATTTGTGTGATGAACATAAGTGTTTGTGTTGGTCTGGGTGTTTCTTATGTATTATAAGTATGTATTTACAAAAAAAAAAAAAAAAGAATTATATCCATTATCTAGTACCCATAGCACAAGCTCTGCTTAGTTTGGGACTAGATGGTGCTGTGTAAAAATGTCCCAAAAATATTCATTTTATTTATTTATTTAATTCACCATAACTAAACCAAACTAACCTTTTGGAATATGTACAAAGTCATAAGCAACACAAAATAAGGGTTTTAAACTTTTATCAATAAAACTTGTGACACCACAAACTACTCGGCCACCTACTTCCACCTATCACGTAGCTCAAGTAGGGAGCAAGCAACAAACATCCGATACGAAAAATTATGCTTTATCCTGCTCAGATATACACATTTTGACATATATGCTTTCTCACTTTCGCATTTTTATTTAATACTAGCTGACCCGGCGAACTTTGTTCCGCCCTATAGGCAACAAATGATCACAATTTTTACATTTTAAATTAGGATAATTGTAAATAAATAAAAAACTATTAATTCAGAGATTCTTTATATGCCATTGTTTTTTTCATGGGTTGCACTTTTCAGTGTCACACCTTGTGATAAACGACATTTTTCGTTTTTTTATCAGGCGTGAAAACAAATAACGCAGGTCTTCCGACCCGTGAACATGCCACATATAATTGACCATAGGAAAAACATGGATGTTCTAGATCAAGACCACAAACTTTCAAGGATTGGCCTTGTGATTTATTTACAGTCATGTCGAATGCAAGACGGATCGGAAATTGAAGTCGTTTAAACTGATGCTTTCTCACTTTCGTATTTTTATTTAATATTTTGTCTACTCTATTCTTTGGCTGCGATGGAGCTTATGTCAAATTTTTATCTTTAGTAGGGCAAATCTTGGATAGATAGGATATTAATTTTGGCCGTTATATTCCTGTTGTCATCCATTCTATGTTCACTTACTCATACTAATTCATTCACTCGTACTAATTCATTCATTCGTTCACCATTCATGCTGACATCCTGTAGTTAGTTGTGCAGGGCAAAAATAAGGTAAGATATTATGCACTTTGAATCTGCTAATTTTAATAGTACATTACTGTCGAGGCCTGTAAGTGATTTTGAAACAAGTGATTTTTTTAACTAAACGAGGCCGTAAATTGCAATTTCGGTCGAGACTTGTATAGTTCTTTTCTCTCATTTGCGAGGAAACACAACACAAATTAATTCAACAGTATCTCATTTTAATTCACACTAAAGTTGGGAAAAACGACTTAAAATCGTAAGCGTGTTTAAACGTTGTGCTTTTTTCTGCCAACGAATTTTTTTACGCTTGTGCCGCTTTTCGTTTTTCACTTCTAAAAAAATTGACTTTTATTTGTCTACTAATGTATTTACATACATTAGTAGACAAATAAAATTCACACTATTCTATTTACATTTAAACTATTTACAAAACTCACTAAAAACTATACAAACAAACTACAATCGTCGCGTAATTACCAAGGAGAACATTCAAAAACGCATTCACTCGTTGACGACGAAAAATAAACTAAGCGCCAAAGCAAAAGCAAATCAATCAAGGTCAAAAACGTTTAAAATGTTTAAACGATACGAAAATAATCAACAAATTAAAAAAGTGCTTTCTCTAAACAAATTTTACGTAAACGAATAAAATTTAATTCTGCCGGTTTCAAACCACCACCAGTCAACTTTGAAATTGAGTCTTATATGCATAGAAATAAGGTTACATTTCAATCGTACTATTGAAAGCATAAGTTTGGTTTACGAAAAAGTCTAAACGAAATCTGCTTTAATCACAAAGCGTGCTTATACGCTTTTTTTTTTATTAGACTTTTTTAAGCGCTTTTTGTTTAAACGCCCACTTCTAATTCACACCAATTAGCCCGCGCGCGGTTCTTACTTCTTGTTCTACTTCCAAACTTTTGAAAAAAAAAAAATGCGCATTCAGCCTGTATAATGATAAATATTTTGTACCTAAAAACACCTAATTTATGTAAGTGTGTACTTAAAAACCTCGGTAGCATAATTTAAAAAATAAAAAGTGTCCAGCAATTTCTATTATTGTCCTGTTGGATATTACTGGCCTGTTATTTCGTTGCGTACGAAAAAGAGCCGATTGTTGTATTCTTTTTTTTGAATAATGAACCAATTTCCAAGCAAGTGTGAGAAAAGATTATTACGAAAAAAAAACGTTGGCGCTAAAAAAATCCGGTATCCAAAAACCTACAATCCAGTATCCGGCCGGATAGTTACATGAGGCGGGATATCGGATAGTTGCCGGATATCAGTTTCATCTCTATCGAAAGCAAAGCATGAGCGTGAGCGATGGTTTGTACACGGAGGAGCACGATTTTATTGGCTTCACTATGATTGTTCGCAGCATTTCGTCTATATTTTTTACTATGTCTGTGGGTGTACAATTAACAATAACAATTTTAAATAAATCAATTTTCTTTCTTTCTACATTTTTATTATTTTTAACGCATTTTTACGCATGCGAAGCGTAATTTATAGATTTAAATTGTGGAAAGAAAAGAAAAAAGAAAAATGTTGAGAGGTGTCAAGGGACACCCGGATGGAACGAAGTTCCTTTCGATTCGGTATTGCAGTTGTTATGGGCAAAGGTAGCCACTTAACATCAGGTGGGTCTTTAGCTCATTTCGCCATCCTATACTATAAAAAAAAAAAAAAAAAAAATTAGGTAATATCTGGCTTGCTTTCTATAAAAGAGAAAGAGAGACAGACAGAGAAACATGCGCACGCCGCACGGCTTACAATAGCTTACTACCAGGCCCCTCAGAAAGTATTGCGAAAAAAAGTTTTTATATATGGGAGACTGGCCAGTTATAATGTTTTTCGAAAATATGATTATTTATAAGTAAAAATAAGTAAGTTCCAATTTCAAAATTTCCCTCCACATTTTTTGCGAGTTAATTCTAAGTATTGTGTCTCACTGAAATATGGATCTGCGCCGGGAACATTTTAGAGCTATGATTTTATACGATTTCAAGTGTCGCCTGAAACCGGATGAATCGTACGATAGACTTCAAATGGCATTCATGGATGAAGGCCCTTCCAAGGCAACCGTGTATCGTTGGTATAACGAATTCAAGCGCGGTCGACCAACTTTGGGGGATGACGAAAGAAGCGGTCGCCCTTTGACGGCTGTTACCGAAGAAAACGTGCTAGCAGTGAAAAATTTAATCCAAGACAATAAGCGAATTACATATCAGGAGATTCAACACATATTGAAGATTGGATCGGGAAGCGTTCACGAGATTCTACACAGCCATCTTCGCGTGAGGAGGATAGTATCACGCTAGGTGCCGCACAACCTCACCGATGCTCAGAAGCAGGCCCGGGTGGAATGGTGCCGTGATATGCTTAACAAATTTGAAGCAGGCTCGTCTCGGCGTGTTTACGACATCGTTACAGGTGATGAGTCCTGGATTTATCAATACGACCCAGAAACCAAGCGCCAGTCGACTGTTTGGGTGTTTCAAAATGAGCCAACGCCTACCAAAGTGAAGCGATCTAGAAGCGGGGGTAAGATTTTGATCGCTAGCTTTTTTAATTTGACTGGCCACTTGGTATCAATTCCCTTACGGGATCAAAGAAGCATTAATGCCGAATGGTATACTACCAAATGTTTGCCAGAAGTTTTCTCTGTTATAAGCAACAAGCGACCAAACACAGGGCTCCGCGGGCTACTGCTCCACCACGACAATGCACCTGCGCACACCGCACTCAAAACGAGGGACTTCCTGGACAGCACGCCAGTCAAACTCCTGAGTCACCCTCCTTACAGCCCTGATCTAGCACCGTGTGACTTCTTTTTATTCCCAAAAATAAAAAATCAGCTCAAAGGGATACAATTTTCGTCGCCGGAAGATGCGCTGGCTGCGTTCGAGCAGGCTGTAAACGAGGTGTCTGCGGCGGACTGGAAAAAGTGTTTTGAAAACTGGTTTAGGCGCATAAATCTTTGTATAGAGGCTGGTGGAAAGTACTTTGAAAAGATTTGATAAAAATATATGTACGTATAGAACAATTTTTTTTAGTTTCGCAAAACTTTCTGAGTGTCCCACGTATAGCAAAAAGTGTCGTTACAACTTTTCGTGAGAATTTTTTCCGTCTAGCCCCCTTTCACAACGCGCGATAAGGAACTACGTTCCAATAATAATAATAATTTCAATTTCGCCTACAGGAATACGAGAAACGCGTAGTCCCCTGGCTGTATACCTTCGGCGTATTCATAGCGTTCCGCCTGATAGCCTTCGTGTTCGCATCCATAGTCAACGACATGATATTCGCGTACAACGTGATCATGTGTTTGTGTTGGATTGTGTTCTGCGTGGCCGGGATGTATGGGTGGCTGCTCGTCTATAGTCTGTACCTGGAGCTCGCTGATCTCACCAAGCTGGAGGATCTGGCGCATTTGAGGGTGAGAATCTAACACATTTTGTTAAGGGGAATGTGATAGCCAAGTGGCGCCCCCATCAGTAAAAAAATAACATAACATATAACATCACGCCTGTATTTGGCCTGTATTTTTCTGTTGAGGAAAAAACACACACTGTTGTTTGTTTTGTTGTTTTCTGTTGTTGTTCTGTATTTTTTTTGTGTAGAGGTGTAATAATACACCCACATTTCGCAAGTTATGTTATAGTCCCATGTAATAGGGGGCGAGCCTATTGCCATTGACCGGGCACAAATCCAGACTCCGGGCTGCTACTGAGAATTTCCTAGTGAAAAAACCCAATATCACTGCCTGACCTGGGAACCGAACCCACGCTCAGTAGTCGCGCTTGCGACCACTAGATCAACGAGGCAGTAAAAAATATATCTTCATTTATCGAAAATACTTTTTTAACGATTGAAGTACAAGTACTGTAGTTTAATTAGAAACTATTAACTCTGTAAATTATAGTTCGCTGTAGTTGTAGGTACAAAAAAACCCGTCTAATACATAACCTCCTCCTTTTTTTGAAGTCGGTTAAAAAAGTGCCAAAAGTGGCCGTTTTTCGCATATTTTGTATCTACAACTACAGCGAACTATAATTTATAGAGTTGATAGTTTCTAATTAAACTACAGTACCTGTACTTTAATTGTTAAAAAAGAATTTTCGATAAATGATGTATTCAGCGAGTAATAATTGATGTATTCACCAGGAATATGAAAATGCGCACATGAAAAGGCTTGAAAAAGTTGCCTATTGTGTTATTAGTCCGCCAACTCGCACTAGGTCAGCGTGGTGGACGTGAAAAGGTACTGACCAAGGCTCGGAACCGGTTTGAGAAATACCGGTTAGTACCGGTTTATTGCAGTTTAGCTCCGAACTTTTCTTGAGAACGTAAAAGTTTAAAGAACTTTATTTAACCTGAATTAACCGGTTTAATCGACGAGCGCCAAGTAAGAAAGAAAAGAAAAGTAGATACTTACTACTTACTTGTTTGTATTAACCGGTTTTTATTGCTCTAAACCGGTTAATCCGAAAAAACCTTTATGTAAAGTTCCCTCAAAATACCGGTTTAATAAACGGTTACGGTTTATTCGAACGAAACCGAAATTCAAAGGTTTTGCGTCAAGTACATAATAACGGTTTCAAAATTTAACCGGTATCCGAGCCCTGGTTCTGACAAGGATGCCTTGCCCTACAATATGAAAGTATTATTAGAGACCTAATTTTTTGGCGAAAACTGCAAAATCACCAGTTTACTGTTATAGTAGAGAATCTTCTATCTTCTAACTAATATCTATTTCTTCTCCAGATGGGTACAATGGCCTCTCTCAACGCGTCTCTCGCTGGCTCCCGCCCCACCACCCCCCATAGCACGGTGTCCACGATGCCGGCCTCACAGATATGACCCGCCGTTGACCAGCCCGACGAGACTACGCCCCTCGCCACTGAGACTGCGCCCCCAGGCGAGGGGAGTCTTGAGACACCAGTCTGAAATAAGAATTGTTGGTATGGTATGTGACTTGTAGGACTTTTGGGGGTTTTATGTGACTTGCAGGACGTTTGGGGATTTTGTGTGACTTGCGGGACGTTTGGGGATTTTGTGTGACTCGCGGGACTTGTGTGAATTTCGGGCCTTTGGGGGATGTAATAGGAATTCTTGTGACTTGCAGAACTTTTGGGGATATTATGCGACTAGCAGGATTTTTGGGTCATGTGACTTTCGGGACTATATTCGGTCGGACCACTTAACTCATTTCTCACCTGTGAAGTTATAGGGGCGCGGGGCGTGATGGCAAAGGGAACAGTATTACCCTAAGGTTGTCTGGTAGAGAACGCCAATAGCGTTAAGACCGCCTTTGTACCCTGTTGTACATAAAGAATTAAATAAATAAATAAATAAATAGTAGGTCAATTCACATAACTAAACAAGTGCAGTTGTAAGTTTCGATCAAAACAATGCTTTTCGTATTCTCACCATCTAGATGGTTGGTGGTCGACTACAGTACGTTTCACACGCAATTTTTTGCCTCGTACAGCAAAACTGTGGAACCAACTTCCGTCAGCGGTTTTCCCGAACAAATTCGACATGGGAGCCTTCAAGAAAAGACCATACGTCTTTTTAAAAGGTCGGCAACGCATCGGCGACTCCCTTGGTGTTGCGGATGTCCATGGACGGCGGAGATTGCTTACCATCAGGTGACCCGCATGCTCGTTTGCCCCCCTATGTTCAGCGCGTCGTGAAATTACGTGTATTAGGGCCCAGTGCGGGGAGCGGTTGGCAGTGCGGCCATTGTACATTGTACCGGTAGGGCCGTCCCCTCGACCCCGTAATGTTTTAGGCTAGAACTGAGTTAAGTGGTCAGGCTATAGCTCAATGTAGTCTTGTGACTTCTGTACTCAATGGGGAATCAAATTATTGTCACTAGTATAACTCTTTTAAAACTATTTTATAACTTTCAAGAAATTCAGCCAAGTTGTAAACAATCAAGTGCCTTGTAAGACTTGAGTAAATTATATGTAGATATCAGGGATGTTATGGAGCTCCGTAACCGAATCCGATATAAAAGTTTCTAATAATTTTGATAGGAGAGGAGTCTAAATGAGACATGTTATGACATGTTTTAGTTTTTGCCCGGCTGAGCCGACACACTAGCCGCGCGCGTCCCTTGCATTGTTTGGTATTTCTATTGCTTTTTTCTTTTACTTTTTCAATTCCTTAAAAATCTAATATCCATAACCGAAACTATCCGAAACTAACGGATAATCCGAAATAATTCTATATCCGTAACCGTATCCGAAACCGGTATAATATGATTTCTATTTCCGTATCCGTATCCAGGTCCGAAATTTCATATCCATAACATCCCTGGTAGATATCAGCACTTGGATAAATAAAAGAGGTAATCACCGGAAAAGACAAATGCCTTGCAAGTCTGAAGTTTGACCAAACTTTTACATCCCATGTCGTTAATTTAACTTTTGCCTACTAAAATTAAATTAAAGTTTACAAAATACCATTTCTAATATGGAATAAAAAAATCGACTTAATTAAATGTTGGCGTAATGGGATGTAGCCAACTTTTGTACTTTCATAAGTATTAATTATTAGAGAGATGAAACGGATTTCCGGAAATTATCCGGTATCCGGCTTATTGGGCCTCTTAATTATCCGACCGGATACCGGATTTTAAATAAATTACGAAAATTTCATAAAATCGATTTAATTTTATTTACATAATGAAGATAATTTACTCTAAGCCTAAACACAAATAAAACCACATTGTCTTCTAGTTAAAACAAGGTTTATTATAATTATACATTTTAACAAAAAAAATGGTGTTCCTACTGCAATTAGGGGCAAATTATGGTCGAATCAACACAAATTTCTCTGCATTAAGAGGTTATTACCTCGCTAATGAATCCGCGCGATCGTCCGTGCCTCACCATCGCTCAGATCCACAACGTGTTATTAAAATAACTGAAAACCTCTTAAGGGGTTATTGTACTCATCAGTAAATAAAGACCCTGAAAATGCGAAAAAATCTATGTGAACACAAATGTAGGGAACAGCTGTTTTTTTTGCGATTTCAGGGTTGGTCCTATAGTAAAAGATGTTCATACTGATAAGTACAATGATCCCTTAAGAGGTTTTCAGTTATTTCAATAACACGTATACGATACGACACGCTCGATGGCTATGTTCGGCCGAATATCCGGCTACCGCCGAATATCCGGTATCCCGCAAAACAGATATCCGTTTCGTCTCTAGTAATTATATAAAGAAGAATTGATACGGTGTTCTTGAGTAATTCAAACCAAGAAAAAATATTCTTCTTTGTCGCCTTTTAAGTGCATAATTGATTCAATACTATTAACTGCGGCTACCAGATTTTAAATGGTCCAATAAATGACTGCAAAATTAATTTTAATACTTATCTTCATAATGAATTCTGTAGTGTGAAATCAAAAATATTGTCATGATTAAAAAGGAAAAATATCAAGGATATCAAAAATATTGCAAAATAAGACCAATAATAAAACGAAAAAATAAATTCAAATTGTATGAAACTGATTTTATGACATATTTTGACGAATAAATAGGTGTGATTTTTCGTAATTTCTTTTGTTGTTAAAAATCATGTGATAATTATGATTATTATCACTATAAACTTATAAATTAATATGAAAATGTTTTTGATTTTATCCTAAGAGTAATTGCTAAGTTTAAGGTGAATGATACAGGATACACCGCGAAATTCAAAATTATTGGTGTTTTTTTGCAAATTGTAGCTTTATTTTGCGTTGTATATCGGTCAAGATATGATTGGCGGAAATAATAACAATAACTAGCTCGATAATATTAATTTAAGATCAAATTATCGATTTTCAAGCTTATACAGCTTCTAGAGCTAGGTTTATATTTTTTATTGGTATTATTCCTTAGATATGTTGTTACTATTTCCGCCAATCATATTTTGACCGATATACAACGCGAAATAAAGCTACAATTTGCAAAAAACGCCAAAAAATTTGAATTTCGCGGGCTACCCTGTAGCATTCACCTTAATGTTTCAAATAAGCCCTTATTTGTTATAGAATTTCCGTCCTTAATATTTTAACACATTATTATTATTTCTAAGTGAAATATTTTTATTGTTAAGAATCTCATAGTGATGTATATTATTTTTATGTAACGTTAATTTTTATTCATATTTGTATGGAATTTTAATACATTATTAATCAATATTATATTATTTAAAGTATAAGTAAGAATTTGCAATAACATCGTTTTATTAAAATTGTAATTGTGTAGTACACTTTAACAGCGAAATTAATGATCAATCTCATCGAAAATCTTTAGATTTTTTATTTTTTACATACTCTCATTTCAATGTTAAAATCCTTGCCCACGTTTATCCCTATTCACCTCATTTTTACCCGGTGCTTGAAAAAACAACATGAAAAAAACCTACCAAGATTGCTTACCGGTACTAAATAAGACAGTTATTGAAAAACGGACTGTAAACACTCGAGTTTAAGCTTAAATCTAAGATTTTTGATAAGACATTATTAATATCGGCCGTTAGAGAAAATAAAGACAGTTATTTTATTTTAAGATATGTTTTTTTTACTAACGTCAGGGCCGGATTAACCATTAGGCAGAGTAGGCCGATGCGGGGCCCCTAGGCGGTTGCCTAGGGGCCCCGCGTGCGTACGAAAGTAATTGAAATTGTTTCATACAGTGAAAATTCAATTGGAGTATCCTTAATAACACTATTGTTATTAAGGATACTCCAATTGAATTTTCATAATACCTATGTATTATTGCTTTTTTTCGACACATGCTGTTAGTTGATGAAATACTTCATACCTACTTACGGAACAGAACCATCTTGTATCGTATAGTAGAACTAATAATATTGATGCGTTACGTAGCGTATTGTATGATAAACAAAAGTCTTGAAATGCTTGATCTGTAATCCGGTAGTTGACTACTGTTAAAAATTACCAAAAGTGATGTATTATTTAAAAGAAGGTACAGAAAGAACAGCGTTGTAGAAAAAATAAACAAAATCCATGAAAAAATTAAAGAGATACACGCTTTTTAAGTTCTTGGAGGTGGCATTTTCTGTCCTTGTCATGCAAAACGGACATTGTACAGAGAGATGTCAAGTTACTATGAAGGTTTTGAACAATTACGTCATTGTTTGATAGTGCTGTCTCTATCTAGTGAATAAATTTAAATAGTTTATAACTTGGACAATTTACGAAATATTTTATTAGTTTTTTCACTATTGCTTATTTTTCTTGAAAAAGATTCGATATATCTAATGAAAATTAATTTAAAAAAAATTGTCCCTATTGCGATTTGTGAGTTTTGCGACCGTGATCCCTTCATCAACTTGAAAAGAGCTGATGATCTTTAAACTGCTGAAAAGGGGCCCCGAAAATTTAATTGCCTAAGGGCCCCGACATGGTTAATCCGGCCTTGACTATCGTACCGTAAAATGCCCTAACTTAGCCCACAAGCCTTACTTTGCCTAGTTGTTTTTTGAGTAAACTTTAACAGCTATGATTTCCGTACTTGGGGATATTTAAAAGCTGTGACAAAGCTAACTTATGGTTCAGTTATAAAGTATCAGTGCGTGTAAAAATTAAGTTATTACCTTAGGCAAAGTAGGGCTTGTGGGCAAAGTTAGGGCATTTTACGGTATGTAATGTAATGTGGCTTACTACAAAAATGTATTTAATTTAATTGAAAATGTTTTGTAGTTAATGAGTTCTTGAAGTAAGCCACACTTAATAATGTTGCATATAAATGGAATTGTTATTAGATATTGGGATAAAACGCGTAGAAAACTTGGGTGTCATGTAAAATAATAATATAATTTTATATACAAAAGCAGTTAGGTACGTTTTTTATATAGGTTGAAATCAAAATACATTCACAATTTATAAAGTTCGATTTTAATAATATAGGCCTTTTTCCAGCAGTGGTCTTTCGGCTGAAATTATTCTAATAATGAAATTGAATAACTTTCCATAAGAAACATGGGCCGTGCGTCAGATGGTTTTTTTTTGTCTTTTCATACAAAATCCTTTCCTACCGCTAAATTGAAATTAATTATGGATGTTTATTTATTTTTCTTTTGACGATCCGAATTACTTATACAGGGTAATTGAAATAAATACCCGAAACCTTCAAGTAATAATTTCTTATCATGATCCTGAACAATGTTTGTTCTACGACTTTGGCCAAAAGTAAACAGTAAGCAAAAAAACCGGCCAAGAGCATGTCGGGTCATGCTCAGTATTATAGGGTTCCTAATTACAAACGAATCAAATGGAATATTAATAATTGCTATTTTAGTTTTTGCAAACAGCGCCACCTAGCGCTGAATTTAAGAAGCTAAATTCAAGAAATATGTCATATCAATATAACACAAAGTTACTTTTTGTGATTTTTTTAAATAGGTAGTAACTAAAGGAGCATTATTTGCTATGATAATATTTCTCTAAGGTCAATGACCTATGAACTAGGACGTCTTAAGTATTTTGCAGTTTTCTCACTATATAACTCAAAAATTTATAATCACATTATACTCGAAATAATTTTAAAAGAGAGTTTTTATAAAGGTCTATCAATGTGGAAGATTATAAGTTTCTACGTTGCATAGCTTAGAAATGGCAGGGGGGGGAACACATTGCAAGCTACTTTGGCTGGCTGTAATTCGCAGATGGTATACCTGATAAAAAAGTTGTATATGAAACATTACCTTCATTTTAGTAGACCTATTCAATGATACTCCACACGATAGGGGTGCAGCGAAAAAAATTTTTCATCCCCATTTCACATGTATGGACGCCACCCCTAAAATACGTAAAAACGATTTTTTTATTCTTTTAAAATTGAGATCTATATGTACCCTATTTTTTTACAACTCCGTCACTAACTTATATCTCCGTCAATACTATTTCAATGAGAACAAAGGAATGGAGCCGCGGCGCGCATACATCTGCCGGCGCTGGGTCGTGTACCGCGACTCGCTCCCCGCGTCCCGCACTACCCCCTCTGTTCGCCTCACGACTCGTAACGCATTCACCAGCTTTGGGGGTAAGTCAAGCGTGTGTAAAGAAGTTTTATTTCAAAAACGCGGTAAAAAATTACGAATGTATTTGATCTCGCCCTGTATAATTATAGCAGCCCCGTGTGTATTTTTGAATATACAAAATAATATAAAGCACTTTAGAAGCCAATTCTTCACACAATTTGACAAATTATAACGTTTGCCTTTGATAATATTTCATGTTTACATATAGAGTTACTATAATGACTGCTGTTATGCCATAAAGAAGAAAGTATTAGTGACAACACTGTTTGTGCCTTTGATAGTGCCTATAATGAGCACAGTATTTGTATTTTGTGGATAACTCACCGGATTTGATGATAAGACTGAGTGACGCCTTAGCAGTTGACATACATAACATAACCAGCCCATTACTGTTGCACTGCTGGGCACGGGCCTCTTCTCAGTACGAGAAGGCTAAGGCCTTAGTCCACCACGCTGGCCTAGTGCGGGTTGGCGGACTACACACACCATTGAGAACTGTATGGAGCACTCTCAGGTGTGCAGGTTTCCTCACGATGTTTTCCTTCACCGTTAAAGCAAGTGATAATCGAATATAAATCCGCACATGAATTCGAAAAGATAGAGGTGCGGGCCGGGATCGAACTCACACTCTCCTGCATGGAAGGCAAGCGTTCAACCGCTAGGCTATCACGGCCTTAGCAGTTAAGAACACATTTTTTATTTTGAGGAAAGAGGAAGGGGTCTTGAACGCCCCCTAAGCCACTGCGACCTGGTAAGATCTATTGTGACGTCTCTTGCAGCATTACAGTACTTCCCCAAGCTGCAAGTCAATCATGAAGTCGACTATGACTTTGGGGGAGGAGGATTTGATCTCCTGCGTTGAGATGACGTGGCCTCCAAGATGCTGGCTTCTCATGTGGTGCACTGTATCATACTCGCATAGGATATGGATGGGCGCCTTATCCTTATCGCGACAAAACCTGCAAACTGTGGTATCAGTGAGGCCCATCCTGTGTAGATGTTTGTAAAAACACATACTGAGGGTCTGAGTTTGATATCGATCCTTACCTGAATTATTGAGCCGTAATTATTCATTTTAATTGTAACTTTATTCATTAACGGGTTCTTTTTAAATGGAATACTTTTTTAGGTCTGTGACCAATGCGTCGACCATATTTAACTGAATATGTTATTTGCAAGTCGGTCGCTGAATCCGTCGGCCGTCTTTGGCTAAACCAAATTTGATTGTTCACAAGTGGTTTGTGACCGAATACGGCCAACCTAATAAAAATTTACACTAGTTGGTAACCGGAAACAGCTGTTCTTGTTACGGAATACGGCCAAATTAATAACAATTTACACTATACGGTGACCGATAACGAGTTTTAATCGAATACGGCCAAACCGAATAATGTAAATGAGCCATAAGTCACGAACCCCTAAAATATGGAAACCCATATAGCCACCAGCCCCTTCAAAATGGTAACTATTAAGCCACTAGCCCCTCATTCCATATACTTCTATTTTCGTTCAAATAGTCACTCGGTCATATAATAATTAAACTATTGTAATGTAACTAACTATACGCTTTGTATTGTACTGACTTAAGTAGATCGTAACGTAGTACTAAGTTCCGTCCAATTCGCATTTTTTACTTTATTATATCTACATGTTGTGTGGAATAAATTTTTATTAAGAATTATTATGGTTTTTATTTTGTTAATTAGAATATTATTATAGCGAACGTACCCAGTTTCGCGCATGCGCCGTCCCCCCGCGTGGTAGGTACATAGACAAACGTTCCCCCTCGCCCCGCTGAGTCGTCCGCTAAATCTGCTCACGCGCACTCGCTGTCGTTCGTATGATAATTTCATTATTCCCTAAGTTAAATACAGTAGAATTCATTTATAACGACTTGGCTTATAACGACTAACCGGTTTTAGCGACGATAATGTTTACTCAAGTTAGGTTTCATAGTTAGGTACTGAGAAAATATAACCGTTTAGTGCGACTCCGGTTTAAGCGACCAACTGCTTATAGCGACCAATATTTATGACAATACGTCCGGTTATAACGACGCGCAATGTTTTTTTTACACAACCTAAGCACCAATATCTCGGCGCCCCAGATTCACCGCGCCCCGCGCATTTCACCTCTCCTTATTGGCGCGCGTAAATCACAGTTAGTGTTTGTCACCTGTTATAACAAGTTCTTAAAGCTCTACAAAATAGGTTCAGTGAAGCGAAAGTGTTTCCTATTGAAGAAAAAAAAAATGCATATGTGATTCCTACAAAATGTTTTATTTACCTTAATAGGAAAATCAAACATTCGCATTTATAGTACTTATGTATTCGTAAGTTAATTACATATATACTTAAGAAATAATCCTGCCGTTTTGTACGTCATCCGGTTAGTACGACATAGTATCGCCGGTCCCTTGAAGGTCGTTATATCCGGATTCTACTGTAGTAAATTCTGTGTACAACAAACACAGACCACTAAGCCTCAAGACGCCATATAAACAAAGTTTTGCTTGAGAACACAGTCATGAAATGTTGGCGGGGACCGGGAGGCGGACAGCGCGTTTTGATTGGTCGGCTCAAAAGTTCGGTGGTGTGATTCCGTATGATTGGTGCCGCTCGCTGACGGACTGACGTCCTGATTGGCGGCGGGACGTTTGATATGCAGTGGTACTGCATATGCGTGGTGACCGGGGGTGTCCGGCTAATCGGCGTCTAGAGGCTTACTGGTCTGTGACAACAAACTAAAAACAGTGTATTTCGTATTAATATTACGATTCATTGGTGTCGATTCTCTTGTTCAAGAACTAAACTAATTTTAAACTATCGCTCTCTTTTACGAATAGTATATACAAGAAAGGGATGGCAACAATTTTAGAACTGTCAAATTAGTCGGAATTTATATTTCTATACAAGTTAAGTCGTGATCTCGGAACGTGCCCACTAAAATACAAAGAAATGTAACACGTAACCTAATTTGACTAAAATTGTTGCCATCCCTTTCTTGTATCTACTATTAGTAAAAGAGAGCGATAGTTTAAAATTAGTTTAGTTTGGGACTAGATGGTGCTGTGTAAAAATGTCCCAAAAATATTTTCTGCCGTTGTTGCTAGGGACAAGATGAAAAGTATCGGAAATAAAATACAGAATATTGAAATAGATTGTATTACAACATTTTACATAAATACACATACAGAAATATAGTTATTTTTACAATAAGGACACGATTTTCCCGCCATTGTGTTTTTGAAACAATTTATGTGACAGATATGATCAGTGTTGCCAGGTCCGATTTTCAAAATCCGGGAGGCTTATTATGAAAAAAGCGGGAGATGTATTGAGGAAAAATTGAAAAAATCGGGTTATTATGTTTTTCAACAAAAATCAAAGTTTTTGAAGTAATCCCGGTGTTATATTTTGCTAACATTCCAGCTGTAATAATAAAATCAAAGAAGTTTGATATTTTACTGCACTGTGTAACAAGTGACGGAAATATTCAGGGCAGCAACTTATCAGTCTGTTTCATTTTACGCAGTTTTTTTTGCCAGGTTTTGATCTAATTCCTATTATTATGGCTTTATACAGGGTTTGTAAAAAATCGGGAGATTCTTAGGAAAATCTGTGAATCTCCCGGAAAATCTGGAGACCTGGCAACAGTGGATATGATTAGGACTGCTTGCTTTTTTTACTCTGTCAACAAATATTTTCTCAAGTCGTTTTGTTTGTTATCGTTCACATAAACTTTTCATAGATAGGTAGACGAGTAAAGGTTGTTATAATACCTACATATTTGACTATGAAACAACTATGAATACTTTGAACTCAGTATATTTGGTATTAATACAAAGATAAAAAAATATTATCCAAGAATTATTTTAAGCGAACCTACATTTTAAGCTAAGAAATACATAGCTACATAGACTGATGTTTAATTAAAGTTCCAAGGATGCAGTCCAGTTAATGAGTCTTAAACACTCCGTTGCACGCGCAAAAATGTATTACTTACAGGCGTGTCCCGGCAATAAACTTTTGCTAATATTCACAAAATAAAAAGTCTTTTTACTTTTTTGTTTTAATGAAAATCTGTTTTTTTTTTGCATAAATAAAGACTGAAGATATTTTTTTCGCGATTTCAGGGTTGGTCCCATAATAAAAGTTGTACATAGGTATTGATGAGTACAATGACCCCTTAAGAGATTTTCAGTTATTTCAATAACACTGTATAGTATCATAACAATGCATTGTCACCGAACTCACATCAGCTCACTGAGGTAATATGTACTACGTACTAGAGAAGACACCTCGAATCGAATGTTTGTAGCACGTTTTAGAGCTCCTGCACTCTCACTCGCATTGCATTGTATAGGTTTTCCTTGCAACGCGGGGTCAGCTTGTGCTGGAGTTGTGTAGCTTGATGTGTGGCCGTGCGTACCATCACGTCACTTTAATTTAAGTTAGAAGTTTTACTAGCAATAAGAACCAAAATAAAAACGAGCGCTAATCCCGCCGACAAACTGTTACACACACACAGTTTGGCGGGTTTATACAATGTGTTTTTTTTTTTTTTCTCACTTAGCCCCGCTCGCGCCAAGCATGCTCCGCGGCCAGCAAGTTGCGCGATATTTTTTGTTCGTAATGTCTACTCTAGTACGTAATACATATTACCTCAGTGCATCAGCTCAAAGTGCTCAATCGAATGCCAGTAATTTGTCAAAAAATGAATTGCAAATTAATTTCCGGAAAGCCTCATACATACGAACGAAGCAAGTCAAATAAAAGCTTGTAATAAAAATGTGGTTTTATTATACTACTTACATATTATTAATGTTTTGTAGGATTTATTTACCTACCCTTTGGGTAATTGACCAAGTATTGTGATTTTGTGACAAATTGAATAATAATTAAAACATTTTATTTGATACATTGTTTATGAATAATATCTAAATTATCACATGAGCTATGATGTTAATAAAATAATATTAAAAATAAAACAAAATACTAAACCACAATACAAGTATTAGTAGCACAGTCGACAGCACGTCAGTGGTAACACTCGAATTAGAAAACCGCCCTTTCTACCACAGACATAATAAATCTATGGACTAGAACTACCTACGATATACGCGTGGCATAAAACAGACGTCCGTGTGCTATACTTACACTATCCAGGTCCGTAAAATGGCGGCCATTCCAAGGGATTTAAGTAGAGATGGGCAGGGAAAGAAAAAAAAACGGGTGGAAAAGAAAAATATGGGAAAAAACGGGAAAAAATGGAAAATATCGGGTTTATTCCCAAAAGGTGGGAAAATACTATTCTATACAAGTGAAGTAATATAATGCTAACATTTGCCTTCCAAACGTGTGTTTAGTGCTCTAATGTGATCCTAATGTAATTAATTCGTTTTTTTCTAAGCAGTATATCTAACACAATTGATTAAATTCACACACTTATGTTAAATTCTTAATACTTCATCATTAACTCAACCTATCGCAGTCCACTGCTGGACATAGGCCTCTCCCAAATTGCGCCACAACACTCGGTCCCCTGCCTTCTGCACCCCCCCCCCAACTACTTTCATCAGGTCGTCGGTCCACCTGGCTGGGGGGCGCCCTACACTGCGATTCGCGGTCTACACTCAAGGACTCATCTGCTCCAGCGGCCATCGGTCCATCGACAGACATTGCCAGCCCACTGCCACTTCAGCTTACTGATCCTACAAGCTATGTCGGTCACTCCGGTTCTTCTTCGGATAGTCTCGTTACGGATTTTATCCTTTCAAAATCTAAGAATAGCTCGCTCCATAGCTCGCTGAGCGACTTTGAATTTGTGGACTAGCCCAACTGTCAGTGTCCAAGTCTCGGCACCGTAAGTCATGACAGGCAAGACGCACTGGTTGAAGACCTTTGTGTTCAAACATTGTCGTATAGGTGACGAAAAGACTCGGCGAAGTTTACCAAATGCTGCCCAGCCCAAACGGATCCTTCTGTCAGCTTCATTCTCGAAGTTGTGTCTACCAAGCTGAATTACCTGCCCTAGGTAGACAGACGTATTTCGTTACAACTTCGTGTACCGACCCTTCGACGAATATTGGTCTCGGCATGACATGCATATTGAACATGACTTTTGTCCAGATTCATGCCGAGACCGACACACCAAGAGGCTCCGTTTAGGCTGTGCAGCATTTCGCCCAGTTGTTCCAGCGATTCAGCCATTACAACGATGTCATTTGCAAAACGGAGACGTGAGATGTTTTCGCCGTTAACGTTGATACCCTGTCCAGTCCAGTCCAGCGTCTTGAAGACTTCCTCCAACGCGTTTGTGAACAATTTCGGGGATATTACATCCCCTTGTCTCACCCCTCTGCGCAGTTGGATTGCCTTCGTCTTTTTGTCCTGGAGCTGAACAGTCATGGTAGAAGCATTGTATAAGCATCATCAACAGCATCTCTATATACCGTTCGTCGATGTGATATCGCTGAAGGGCATCCAGAACTGCCCAAGTTTAGAAGGAGTCAAAGGCCTTCTCGTAGTCTACAAATGCCATACACAGAGGCTGATTATACTCTTCAGTCTTCTGTACGATCTGCTGAACAGTATGGATGTAGTCTACGGTGCTGTAGCCTTTTCAAAACCCAGCTTGCTCTGGTGGCTGGAATTCATCGAGTCTTTCGGCGAGACGATTCGTGATGTCCCTCGAGAACAGCTTGTACACCTGACTCAGGAGTGAGATGGGTCTGTAGTTCTTCAGTAGGGTTTTATTCCCTTTTTGAAGAACAGTACCACCGCACTCCCGCTCCATGCCACCAGTGTAAAGAGCCTTGTTGGATGACGGAACTATACAGACTCTGTAGCTCCTTCAGGACCGGAGTCCCGCCTGCTTTTAGAAGTTCAGTCGTAATTCCGTCATCGCCCGGAGCTTTGTTGTTCTTAAGCTGCACGAGAGCCGCCCTAATCTCAGCCTGGTCAACGTCCGGGATATCTTCGGCGTAATGGCGCATGAGCTGGGCTCTTTTGTCGTCATTTCTAGGAACCGCTGGTCTCGCCGTTTTCGTGGAATACAGATGCCGATAAAAGTTTTCAACCTCTTCTAGCATCTCGAACTTAGAGGTGACAATTTTGCCATCCGCGGTTTTCAGTTTCTTCAGATGGGTCCTCCCTATGTGTAATCCTATCCTAATCTTCATAAAGCAATATTAATTTGGTATTTCTGGAAAAAGTAGTTTTTTATGGACTGCTAGAGCTTACAATGATGCTTTTGGCTTTTGTATGCCATCTAATGATGTAGCATTGCTTCTCCATCTTGTATTACAAGGCAATTTCAACTGTTGGCTACTTTTTTCTTGTATACATTTTTTTAATATAAAGCAGACAAAACTTGATTTCCTTTATTGTTTTTTTTTTTTTAATTTTAGTAACTATAACTATAAGATTTTTAGAGAGTCGCACTTTAAATAATCATGGCATAAGAGGTTCAGCCCAAGTGCAAGGCATCAATGTGTACTAATACTAATTACTAGTACTAATTTGTCATGGAATTGTAAAGTATTTATGTATAAGTATTGTAATGGTTTAAATGGTTTTTAGTGTGTGCGTCAAATGGAGCGCAAGAATAAAATCATTTTCTTTCTCTCTTTCTTTGTACAGCTAAATGCATGGAAATAACAACAAACAAAACGTGCCGCTCGCAACTATTATTTAAAATAATCTAAACATCGAAATCACGTCATAAATGATATACCTAATTTGATTTTTCTATAAAAAAATATATTTTACATGAATTAAACATCTAAATGGTTACACATACAATGGAAATTATGTATTATTTTGATTACTTTAATCAAATATTGTCAATTAAGTATTTTCCCGACCAATGGGTTTAAACCCGAGTTTTTTCCCAGTCTAATGGGAAAAAACTCACCTTTCGGAAAATTCCCGGGTCTAAACCCATCCCTAGATTTAAGTAATCGAAACTTATTATAACCCACACTACATTTCCATAAATGTTTCCACAGCACAAACAATCAATTTGGGACCGTTTTTAAAACTAAAAATCGCAATCCAAATCCAATTTTTTTGTGTATTTGACAGCCATTTGAAGCCCTTAAAATGGCGGATATTCGCCACGCGGAGTGGCCATTCTGACGTCACGTAAAAATGTTGCCAAACAGAGAACATACAAATAGCATGCCATCTCTTTCACCAGACGATATTATACATTGGTTAACAAGAGACAAAGTATAGACTCATATTTCTATAACGATTTAATAGATATTTGTAAGTATATACGAAGTGGATATAGAAGAATAGGCTGCTTCCATAGGGTTACATCTCGATGCGTACTGCTTACGAAATAAAGACGCTGTCAATGTCAAGCTGTTACCACAGACGTGCGGTCGACCGTACCTACGTAATATAATTGTTTTCATCATGGTATAATAAGATGTTTCACCAGGTATTCTCTTCCCGCAATGACAGCGCGATGCCTCCAAGCTACGTCACGATCAGTGCTGCCATTGATTGATATCTTCAATATACTGAAGGAGATTTTTGTTCATAATGAATATAAAATAAATTCCTAACTAGCCTAACTATTTGTTATCTCGTGTTATTCATCTAATTAGTTAATAAAGGAAACTATATGAAATTACTAGTTAAAAAGTGATTCTTTATAGAAGAAAGTAAATGAAAAAATGCATTTTGCTCGGGTAATTTATTTTGACAAAGTGGCAGCACATCAAACTGACAAGTGTCACGCTAACAGCCCGCTATTGGCTCCACGGCCGATGACGTAGTACGGAGGCAATCACGTGACCTAGCTGTCACGGTAAGAGACTACCTGGTGTTATTATACCATGGTTTTCATCAACTAGGCATCTTATGCCAGTTATTCGGAATTAAGCTAGGTTCTAGAATAAAGTTTAATGGAATACAATCACCTCAGTTAACTTAGTAGGTATTATTTATAAATGCTCATCATTTGGAATTCGTGACAAAAATATAACTACTGCGGGCAGATAAACTTTTGAAGATTAGGTATTTGAAGAAACTATCGCTCTCACTTTGCCTCAAGTAAGTGTGATAAGGACAACTGCAGTTCCAACTGAATAGCCTCAGGAAAAAAGTAATAATTCGAAGATTGGCTCTCGACTATTTTCTCCTCCGAAACTGGACCAATTTGAAAGATATTTCATAAACTGAATAAGAAGAATGTGTACTATGCCCCTATGTTTTTCCTTTTTCATTAAGAGTTGTCAAATTTATACACTAGGCCTCTGTAGACAGCGGTCTAAATAGGCAATCTTCTTCTATCGTGTCGACATGAGCTACATAGCATAGCTCATGCCGTGAGAAAAAGATTGGCCAGTCAGCAGATTGGTTGGGTCGGGGCTGACTGCACAGGGTGCGCCGGACGATCAATTACATATCGTCACTCGTGGAGGCTCTTTTAAAGATAGAAATAATTTATCAACAAAAACGAAACATAGGGGCATAGAAAAAGCTGATATTTATTTTACATAACATAACATAACCAGCCCATTACTGTCCCACTGCTGGGCACGGGCCTCTTCTCGGTACGAGAGGTTATTTATATTTATTTTACACTAAAAAATACTTGCTCTGGGATTATAAACAAGAAAGAAAACAGTCGAGAGCGTTTGTATGGAGAAAAGACCACTCGCATTATTTTTCTCTTAAGCCGGGTCTGCTGCGACCATACTTTGGTTATTTCTAACACCTATCACGTTGTTCTAACAAAAAGTGGGCGTGGCCTAGAGGTTTGGCCTCATTTGATTGGCCTAAACAAAATATTAACATGGTTTTTTTAGTGTTAGATTTTTGTGGCTGGAGGCCCTGCTTTAGACATAATGTTAATACCTAGATTTATAAAAAAAGCTAAAAGGATAGATCATTATAAAAGCTACTAAATAATACCCCTGTATGTCTATACATTGACTGTTAATAATGATACCCGGCATAACCAAAAAAAACATATCACACTTCTCATACATTTATCAAAAACAATTAATAGATTTTTTATAAAATCGTCAATAATCATTCTTTTAATTTATTTTCAGTTATTGCCCTTCTACTCATGCACCTAGTACAGTACGCATTATATAACTGTGCCGTTGTTAAGTGAGAAACAGGTGGCTGCGCAGTAGTCAAGTTTGCAACCAAATCAGTAGCGCGCATGCGCGGCAATGGCGGCAAGACTGATACAGTGGCGTGCATTGGCCATTTGAATTTAATTGTGGTGTACCACAAGTAAGTTAAGTTGTAAGTTATTGTTTTTTTTAAATATATAGTTCTATTAAAAGATAAATATTCATTGTAATTTGAAAAAAAGATAATAACTTACACCACAATTGTTTTTTTTTTGTCCTAAACTAAGCAGAGCTTGTACTATGGGTACTAGACAGTGGATATAATACTCATATTTTTTTTTTTGTAAATACATACTTATAATACATAAGAAACACCCAGACCAACACAAATACTTATGTTCATAACATAAATATTCGTGCCCTGTGGGAATCGAACCCACGACCTCGTGATCAGCAGTCCGACGCACGAAACACTAGACCACAGACGCCGTCAAAAATTTGAATGAGGAAGGCACTGGGTACTGCCTAATTGCCTATATGCAATAATGCACGCCACTGGACTGATAGGTTGTTCATTGAGTGGCAAGATGGCTGGAAACAGCATGTTATCGCTGTCTCAGTCGTTCGTTAATGTTCGATGCATCCTTGTCCTGCTCACACTTATTACGCTACTGTACCTACGCAGTCCTTCGCAAAGCCTAGTTTCAGAGCGGCACAGTTATATTACGCGTACTGCATTTTTTATTCTTTAGCGTTAGATAAGAAAAAATGCTTAATTACCTATGAGGTTGTTTGATAGGAAATCCATACCCTCGGATGGGGTAGGAAATTGAGAAACTTACGGCCAAAATTAATAACCAATCTATCCACGATTTACCCTACTAGAGATAGAAATTTGACATATTTTGTATGAAGCTTATGTCAAATTCCTATCTCTAGTAGGGCAAATCGTGGATAGATTGGATATTAATTTTGGCCGTTAGGCCCCCACCGTCGTTGGTACCAAAGTAATTTGTTTTTTTATGATGAAATTGCTAAAGGCCCATCTGTCGCTAAGCCAGCCTGTTACCTGAAGATGGAAAGTCTCATGTGATTGTAATGTCCCCGGCACCTGTACCACGAGCACCGGAATACAGCGATGCAAGCATTACTGTTTGGCGGCAGGAGTAGGTACGGTAGTACACATTTTATATGGCCCACCGATGTACCTATGCAGATGACACAATTTAAATACGGGGGAAAAATCGGAAAACACCATCTGCGCGCCATAAGTCTCAGCCGCAGCCGCAGTGTGACGCGTATGAGCGAAATAGAAAAATACGTCACGGCAATCAATTTTGAAACCTTATCGGCATTGTTTAAGGTTGATTATATTTTTAATGTTTCGGGTGTTTTCTTCGATCGTTTTTTCGTGTCTGCGCGAATGAAGATTGACGACGCGCCTTATCTTTTGTGTTAAAATGTGTTTGACATTTATTATTGCTGATGTCAATTTAACCCTTTCCGATTGGTTATTATAACCTTGTGACGGATACCAACGAAAGTGCTGCCACCTGCTTTCATTTTTAATTCTTGAAAAGAATCTTAAAGATCCCAAAATCAACGTCTGCGCAATTTGCAGTACAAAATTGTCTAAGTTCTACTAACTTAAATTTTGAAAATATGTACACAAGTAGCAAATATATGAAATCGTAAAAAGTTATATATGGGGTCACGGGCACATGGGGTACCCCAACAAAATACATAATTACAATTACTTTACTATATATTTTTACATAAGTATGTATACATTTATAACAAATTACACTATTATCATGTACATATCACTGGGGTCGGATGGAACCCCATTCCTGTAGTATTCTGTGTAGGATACTCTATTTTTAACATGATTACAAAAGGTATTTTGTGTGGGGAAATGACACCCCAATCTTAACCCCGGTTTCTCAAAGGCTGGCAATTAAATCTGTTGTTAAATCTAATATCAAACCATGTCATTGTTTGTAGGTATTTTGGTCAAGCAATCATAGCAGTTTACACGATAGTATTTTCGCGTTGATCGGTCTTTAAGAAACCGGCGGTTAATCTCTGTAAAACAAGCTTAATGTAAGAAATTTTTCTTACTTGTCTCATTTTGTAAACAATCTTGGCATGTCTTTTTAATGCAATCCGTCAGTAAAATTTATTAAAAGACATAATGTTAACAATTTCACACACTAAATAACATTTTTTTACATTATTACATGTGCCAAACTAGTAATTATATTTTAACAGTAGTTATTTGAATAAATAGACGAGCCAAGATTGTTTACTAATTAAGACAAAAGAGAAGAAATAGAATATGAATACATTATACATGCTGAAATTTGAGTCGCTTAATTCCCGAAAGGGAGTCATTATACTCATCATTATGAACAACTTTTACTATGGAACCAATCCTGAAATCGCGAAAAAATAATCTGTTGGTCCCTACATTTGTGTTCTCTTAAATCAATAAAATGTAGGGACCACCTGATTTTTTTTTCGCGAAGACCCCTTTTCGGAATTAAGCGACTCAAATTTCAGCGTGTATATGATATTTTAATATCATGCAACCATGGTATAATAAGATGTTTCACCAGGTATTCTCTTCCCGCGATGACAGCGCGATGCCTCCAAGCTACGTCACGATCAGTGTTGCCATTGATTGATATCTTCAATATATTTAATGAGATTTTTGTTTATACTGAATACAAAAAAAATCCCAACTAGCCAACCTATTTGTTATCTCGTGTTATTCATCTAATTATTTATTAAAGGAAACTGTATAAAATTACTAGTTCAAAGTGATTCTTTATAGAAGCAAGTAAATGAAAAAATGCATTTTGCTCGGGTAATTTATTTTCACAAAGTGGCAGCACATCAAACTGACAAGTGTCACGCTAACAGCCCGCTATTGGCTCCACGGCTGATGACGTAGTACGGAATCACGTGACCTAACTGTCACGGGAAGAGACCACCTGGTGAAACATCTTATTATACCATGCATGCAACCATGTTACAACCGGTTCTATGCAGAGATTCAAATGACTGGTCAACCACATAGTCTAATTTTCAATATGTACTATAATGTAACAACTTATTAAATAATATCTGGATAGGTTCCATACAAATCAAGCTCCATCAATTTGAATCTAAAAATGTGATCAATACAAAAAACAAGTTTTCTTTACAAAAAATTATCCAACAAGAAGATTGACCCCACAATGGCTTGAATAATTCATGTGCGGATGAGAATTTGACTATCACTTGTGTTTATGGTGAAGGAAACCATGGTGAGGAAATCTGCACACCTAAGAGGTTCCAGATACTTTTAGATGATGAATAGTCTACCAACCCGCGCCAGGCCTTAAATGCTTCTCATTCTGAAAAATAGGCCTAACAACCCTTCTCATTTTGAGAAGCGGGCCGTGCCCAGCAATGGGACAGAAATGAGTTGATTTACGTTTATGCTACGCTCAATTCGTGCATTTTCATGGCAATATAACTCCAAATTGACTTGAATAATACCAGCCCCATTTGCAGTGTTTTTTGTGTGGTTAGATGCCTTTAGGCTTTTTCTCATACAGAGAAGAAACGAGCGTTGATCACCACGCTTGCTTACTGCGTGTAATGTAGACTTATTGGTCTGATATCGCCATATCAGACCAATAAGTCCAGGTTTCCTCACGAAGTTTTCTTTCAACGTCAGTGGTCTTAGATTAACTAAACAACTTTGAACATTGAAATCACCAAAGAATTTATTGGTTTTGAAATAATTGCTGGTATGTTTCTGATCATCCAGTCTCCTTTGGTAAAATAAGAATAAAGTATGTATTTTTTTTGTTGGGGTTAAATAATACCCCAAGCCGTATCTAAATAATTTTTAAGGGCCTATGAAGGCCCTGGAGGTCTACTCGCGTTCGACTATATTCAATTAATCGTAAAATTCAATGCACAATTTGATAGAAAGAAAGAACAAAAGGAAAAGAACATAAAAAAATATATATATGTAAGTGCCAAAGGGCCGCTAGCTCGGCATAATGTTGTTATGTGCTGTTATGTCATTTGCTACTCCGTCAACCAACGCTCCCTTATCGCATGCGATGACCATGTTTTGACGTATGTTTTGATCTCCAGTCAGTTTCATACAACTAGGTAGGTAGGTATAGTTTTGTATGAAATTTATTTAATTTAGATAATTTTACATTATAGAATCTGCCCCCCTAGCCAAGTGGACAATCTACAATCGTCAACGCTAATAGAAAACAATCAAAATGTATGGGAATGGCATATCTGAACGAAAAAGTCATTCGTTGAGACATGTCATTTCCATTTGTTCGCATTTGGTCGGATTCTCATTTCGTCGGATTCAGTACAGACGATAAGATAATACATTGATTAAGTACCTATCCACGCACAAACTGCTTGAGTGGAGTAATCACAATATCAACAATATGCATTTATAGTAACGCATTTTCCTGGATTATTGACTCGATCTTCTTAGAGGAAAATGGTTATACAGTCTTTTCGAAAGATGTCACATTTGTGAATGTCTTATTTTGTCATTGTAGTAAGTGCAAGGAATTTTAAAATTCCTTGATTAGTGGTAGTACGAAGTCTGTTATGACATTGTTATGTGAGATATATCTAGGTACTGTTAATAAGGAGTAAATAACCGAAATTTTTAAACATAAGTAATTGTGGCAGAAAATATAAAAAAAACCGGCCAAGAGCATGTCGGGCCATGCTCAGTATTATAGGGTTCCTTAAGTAGGTCTAATTACAAACGAATCAAATCGAATATTAATCATTGCTATTTTAGTTTTTGCAAACAGCGCCACCTAGTGCTAAGTTTATGAAGCTAAATTTAAGAAGTGTGTTTCTTTTTGTGATTTTTTTAAATAGAAAGTAACTAAAGGAGCATTATTTGCTACGATCATTTTTCTCTAAGGTCAATGACCTATGAACTAGGACGTCTTAAGTATTTTTCAGTTTTCTCACTATAACTCAAAAATTTATAATCACATTATACTCGAAATAATTTTAAAAGAGAGTTTTTATAAAGGTCTATCAATGTTGAAGACTATAAGTTTCTACGTTGCATAGTTTAGAAATGGCAGGGGGGGGGACACATTGCAAGCCACTTTGGCGAACTGTATTTCGCAGAGGGTATACCTGATAAAAAAGTTGTGTATGAAACATTACCTTCATTTTAGTAGACCTATTCAACGATACCCCACACGAGGGGGTGCAGCGAAAAAAATATTTTCATCGCCATTTCACATGTATGGGCGCCACCCCTAAAATACGTAATCAAGATTTTTTTATTCTTTTAAAATTGAGATCTATATCTATTCCATTTTTTGTCAAAATTTAATTTACTTATGTTTATAACTGTAGAAGTTATTAAGCGGTAAAGGATTAGGACAGACGGACAGACGGACAGACGGACGGACATGAAGAAACTATAAGGGTTCCTTGTAGGACTTCGGAACCCTAAAAAGGTTTTCTTCATAACTGTATTCCGGCGAAATGAGAATCCGACCATTTGCGAATCCGACCAAGTGCGAACAAATGGTCATTTCCATACATTTTGCTTGGCTAGGGGGAGTTGTTCACCAGATGTTGCTGTGCCCTAGCAGGGTTCATGTTTTGATACTATTATTCTACTGTAACACCTTCTGAACACCATGAAAGCAATAAATGATTATGATTATCATGAACCATAGTCTGTCTCTATAGTGCCTTTTTTATGTGCTTATCTTTTCTTACGAGATAAAGATCTGCTCTTGACCGCAATCTAGACAGCTTTGTCAAGATGTGGTCGACGATGGAGCGAGCAAACCTATTAGGTGCCGATTCACTCCAGCTTTAAAGGCGTTAGGGTTGTAAGTGCCCGGAAATACAGATGCCGGCAGTGAATTCCACAACTAGGCTGTGCGCATTATGAAAGAGTTCTCAAAGCGCTTGGTCCTGATAGTAGGGATTTCTACCAAATGTGGATGATATCCTGCAGTGCGTCGTGTAGTCCGATGAAAGAAAGAAGAATTTGTAGGTATTTATTGTGTAGGTATCAGTTTGAACGAAAGTTCGAACTTCGTTTGAAGTTCGTAAAACGCAAGTAGACCCCCAGGCGACAAGTGATTGACCCCTTTATATACTTGTTAATGGATCTTATGCTGTAGGTCCTTTTTCTACTAGATCAAGGGCCTCTTTTTACCGGGGGCCCTGGCATAGACACTGCTGATTTAACAACAACACCTAGATATAATAATATAATCAATTAATGTGTTCAACAATAATAAATTATTATATAATAATATCTTTAGTAATTATTACAAAAAATTTAATATACAGAAAAAAACGAAAAAAAAAATGCCTTAAATAGAATGAAATTACAAAAAGTGTATTTTATTGAAACCTTAAAGAATTAAAACTTATTTTAGATAATAATACATAGTTCTTTCTAATCAAATCCATAATTTAATAAAAAACAAGATCAATTTTTACAATATTATTTTTCGTTTGTAGATGGCGCTTGCGACGTTTGCTTTGGTACGGCTGGTCCTAACAAAGAACATGCTATTTGAACTCTATGTGATAAACTTACGGTTTAAATTCGATAAAGCTGTTTGCTCCAGCCGGACCAGTATAGCGATTCAGAACCATACGATAACTAGTTGTCGATCGATTCGGTTTGTTATCTCTTTTTCTCTCGTTGCGTGAATCATAAGACGAAACGAGATAACAAACCGAACCGGTCGACAACTGGTTATCGTGTGGTTCTGTATCGCATAGCAGAGCGGTTATAATAATGGAATATAAAAACATATATGTGTCGGCGCGTGGTCATGAGCACGGACGTTGAACGAATCCTAAATGTCATACGAACGAACGTTGAATGAAGAGAAAGGCGTATGAACACTCAAAACTTATAAATGCAGCTGTCACTCGACGGAGCGAACTAAAAGCCTTCGGCGAAGGTTAAGCAGAAATGGTACTTCGGTCCCACCTGCGAGAATACAGTCGCAAAAAAAAAAAAAAAACGGAGCGAACACTTTTGCTGGAGCGCTTGAAGAAGTAGGACGTCCTATAACCTGACATGACTTTGTATTGTGTAATTTTGACGAAATAACTTGTAATTTACTATCTTACTAATTCTAACCTTAAAATTACAGTACTCTCGAGTTAGTGAGAGTCTTAATGTGACTTTGATTTAACATGGGCGCTTTGCCCCTCTGATATGCACACTGGTTATGATTTGCAATGGTAAAGTAACTCTTATTAAATCCTGACTCGATAAAAGTGTCTATTCTCCGACATATGTATAAAAAAAAATGGAATTTGCGAGTTTAAAGTTTTCATCTTTTTTATTTGAAATACTGTCTGTTAGGTTTCATCAAAAATGAAACAAACACACAACAACTACAACTTTAAAATAATTAATTGTAATACTCCCCTAATATTTGTGTGCTCGACAACATGGACCCTATGATTGATACCAAGCATTAAGTTTACCATCTAAAATACACGTTGTTGAATGCAACAACAATATGAAAGTTGCGTATTGTGTTGTAAACGATCAAATGTAGCGGTCAAACACAAGCCCATTCAAAATAATAAAAAATGTGTTACTAGTTACCGCTAAAATTATTACAGATATTTAAATAAAACTTCTTGAAATACTAAGTGATATTTTAAAACCAATCTAAGGCCCGTATTACAGAAGCTTCCTCAAGTACAGTTTAAACTCCAATCACCTGATCACTACTTAAGGATAGAATCGTTACTTGAGTATCGGTCTTATTCCAGAACGGTAATTAGAAACTTTAATTCAACAACATAACACATGAATTTGACCTGAAATATAATAGAAATCTCTACTCAAGCGTAGTCTGGACCACACTTGAGTGATTACAGATCAAATCTCTACCCAAATACCGAAACAGGTGACAGTATAAAACGAAACTAAACTAAACTCAGCTGAACTGTGATCAACAAATCTCTGCTTGAGGGACGTTCTAAAATCGAAGCTCAACTCAGAACTAGTTTTAAACAGAGATCAATGCTTGAGTATCGTCCTGTAATACGGGCCTAAGAGATTTATAATACTAAAATCAATTTAACAATAAAAAACTTATACACAAAAAAACCCGCGGAATACATAACCTCCTCCTTTTTTTGAAGTCGGTTAAAATTCAACAGTTTCCCAACCACACCAACAGATGGCGTTATTATAAACATCGCAAGCGCAGTCTACCAACATAAAAAAACTCAATTAAACAATGCTACCAACTTAGCTGTCTAATCCGTGGTGCTTACGCTTGATCCTCGCGTAGGGTCCTATGTCAGGGTCCGTTACGAAATCGTATAGGACTTTAGACCAACTATCGTGGTGGGGGAGGTTCTCGTAGAATTCCGGCGCGATGCGGCGTACCTGTAGGTGAAAAAAGCGGGTGAGAATAGTGGTTCCAGTTCATTACAGACAACTCGGCCTATTTGAGACCTTTTACTCGGAATTGGTTCCAGTTCATTACAGACAACTCGGCCTATTTGAGACCTTTTACTCGGAATTGGTTCCAGTTCATTACAGACAACTCGGCCTATTTGAGACCTTTTACTCGGAATTGGTTCCAGTTCATTACAGACAACTCGGCCTATTTGAGACCTTTTACTCGGAATTGGTTCCAGTTCATTACAGACAACTCGGCCTATTTGAGACCTTTTACTCGGAATTGGTTCCAGTTCATTACAGACAACTCGGTCTATTTGAGACCTTTTACTCGGAATTGGTTCCAGTTCATTACAGACAACTCGGCCTATTTGAGACCTTTTACTCGGAATTTTGTTTGATTACTAGGTGAAGTAGTGGTAGCCTAGCAGTCGAACGCTTGCCTCTCCTGCAGGAGGGTTTGAATTCGAACCCGGCCCGCACCTCAGACTTTTCGGATTTCAAACAATCTAAACACATCATACATAACAAACACACTTATTTATTATTCATATTTACACCCCACCCCACACGTTCCACACACAAATTTTGAAATTTTACTACTTATTTTTTTTCCTTGTCTTAATGTTTTTTTCTTTTTATTGTTTGTACCATTTAGTGCACATAGTTTTATTGAGAGGATCGGACTCTTAACATACAGACCCCAGGTCTAGTTTCACGACCCTATATTACCCTTAGAGATTCACGGATTTATTTTCACTTTTTTATACTGTTTAATGGACAAATAAATAAATTTTTGTTGGGGTTAAATAAAAGCTGTATCAAAATCAATTTTTGAATTAAATTATCACTTGCTTTAAAGGTGAAGGAAAACCTCGTGAGATCTTGGAGATGTGGTCTACCAACCCACAGTAAACCAGCGTGTTGGAATGAGGCCTGAATTATTTTCATGCTGCATGCTGAGAAGAGGGCTCTGCCCAGCAGTGGTATGGTAATGGATGTTTGTAGTAGTGCTGGTGTGTGTTGGATGTTTCATCATCATCATCACCCAGTTACCCATCCAACATTAGGTGGTGGTATCGTAGCTTAACTTATATCTAGGAGTGATTTACCTCAGGTAGCTTACTGCCGGGCACCGCTGGGAAGTCATGGTGCTCGTTGTGGTAGCCCACGTTGAAAGTGATCCAGTTCAGAGGCCCGTAGTACGAGTATGTCTCATAGCCTTTCTTGAACATGTAGTGTTCGGCTATGAAGTGACCTGAAAGATGATAACAAAATTTTTTTTTTATAGTTTTTCGGTAAATAAAGATAATTTTCGTGAGTTAGGTATATTAATAAAAAAAAACCGGCCAAGAGCATGTCGGGCCATGCTCAGTATTATAGGATTCCTAATTACAAACGAATCAAATCGAATAGTAATCATTGCTTTTTTAGTTTTTGCAAACAGCGCCACCTAGCGCTGAATTTAAGAAGCTAAATTTAAGAAGTGTGTCATATCAATATAACACAAAGTTACTTTTTGTGATTTTTTTAAATAGCTAGTAACTAAAGGAGCATTATTTGCTATGATAATATTTCTCTAAGGTCAATGACCTATGAACTAGGACGTCTTAAGTATTTTGCACTTTTCTCACTATAACTCAAAAATGTATAGTCACATTATACTCGAAATAATTTAAAAAGAGTTTTTATAAACGTCTATCAATGTGGAAGATTATAAGTTTCTACGTTGCATAGCTTAGAAATAGCAGGGGGCGACACATTCCAAGGCACTTTGGCGGTCTGTATTTCGCAGATGGTATACCTGATAAAAAAGTTGTGTATGAAACATTACCTTCATTTTAGTAGACCTATTCAATGATACCCCACACGAGGGGGTGCAGCGAAAACAAAAATTTCATCCCCATTTCACATGTATAGGCGCCACCCCTAAAATACGTAATCAAGATTTTTTTTATTCTTTTAGAATTGAGATCTATTTCCAGACCATTTTTTATCAAAATTTCATTTACTTATGTTTATAACTATAGAAGTTATTAAACTGTAAAGGACATTAGGACAGACGAACAGACGGATAGACGGACAGACGGACGGACATGACGAAACTATAAGGGTTCCTTGTAGGACTACGGAACCCTAAAAAGGGGCTCGTGGTTAAGTAGCAAGCGTGTGGATTGTACGATCTGCAAGGTTAAGCTGCACTAGCCGCGGTCAGTCTGTGGATGGGTAACCGTTTCGTCACACATCGAGACCCCTTCGTGCCTCGGAGAGCACGTAAAGCCGTCGGTCCTGCGCCTGATCTCTCTCCGCTCGTGTCGAATTGCCGTCCCATCGGATTATGAGAGTGAGGGAATAGAGAGTGCACCTGTGTTTGCGTACACACTTGTGCACTATAATATGTCCCGCGCAGATGGCTAGTCTCCGTTGAGACTGGCCGCCGTGACCGAAATTCGGCCGGGAGGACATTATATTAATATTTTATATTTATATTTGACGACCTCTGTGGTGTAGTGGCTCAGATGTCGGACTGCTGATCATGAGGTTGTGGGTTCGATTCCCACAGGACACGAATATTTGTGTGATGAACATAAGTGTTTGTTTTGGTCTAGGTGTGTTTTTTGTATTAGAAATATGTATTTACAAAAAAAAAAGTATAAAAAAAATAGAAAAAAAAAAAAGTAAAAGTTAAAAGTATAAAAAGTATAGTGTAAGTATTATATCCATTGTCTAGTACCCATAGTACAAGCTCTGCTTAGTTTGGGACTAGATAGTGCTGTGTAAAAATGTCCGAAATATTTATTTATTTTTATTTTATTCTATATTGAATTACTATCACGCACGTGTTTCTATCGAGTGTACCCGACTGGTAGTAGTAATATTTATAACCTTGTGACAATTTAAAAAATCTGTAATAGCACATAAAGGCGATAAAATGGTATTTAAAAACTGTACGAGATAATTAACATCATAAGCGAAATCTACAGTCAAAATCTTATACGTGAGGGCATAAGCCATGGAGAAGTTAAGTTTACTAATGGAGTGTCAATAGTATGCATATTTTTCATAAATATCAACCGAATCTGGACAGTTCTTGTGATAAGAACAAGGGATTTTTAGGAATAAGAAAAGGCTGTCTTTATATTATTTCAAATTCAAGATATTATTCTGGAGCGTTTTTAAAGAAGGTAATCATGCGATGATTGTAAAATAAATAAATCTAATAAGGTCAGAAGTTGTCTTATTTACGTTTATTTCACTGCACTTTATTACTATTATTTATGAACTACGTGAAAGTGTTGAAACTCTGAAGTCCCATATGCAACTAGCAAGTGCATATAAAAACATCGTGCTCCATTTGTAAACTAATCTGTGGCGTTTTTTTTTTCTATATAGAAAAAAAAACAAAAAAACAACACCAACCTGCAACCGGATGGACACCCATCGCCATTACGGCGCCGTATATTAGGTAGCCTAGCGCTTTCCAACCTGAAACATACAATATTTAATTCAATGAAAAAATGCACAACACACTTATCGAGGCACATGGTATGTACCATGTGCCTCGATAAGTGTTATATATAGTTACTAGGTGTTGCCCGCGGGGGTGTTGCCCGCGGGGGTGTTGCCCGCGGGGGTGTTGCCCGCGGGGGTGCTGGCCAGAAAACCTCTACGTGTGTCTGACGGCTGCTTGTCCCTCTGGACACGTCTGGAGGGAACGGCAGTTGTTAGGCCGGTGCATCCTGGGTACAGACAATGGAATCCTTTCGAGGGATTAACCCTCGGGGGATATTATTGCCTGTGGCGAATATTCTGGTACGGGAGGGCCCCATGTGGGCCAATGGAGAGTTGCTCCACGTGTCCCTCTGATGCCAGCTGAGGGCACTGTTTAGGAGCAGGTGCGGGCCCGGTGTGCACTCACCGTGCCACTGGGCAGGCAGCGGGGGGACTGTCCTTCCCTGCCCCCGTCGATCTCGTAACCCCAGGAGTGCCCGCTGAGTAGTGTTCTCGCGCCTCTTGGGACCGAGGGTATTGGCTTTATCATCCCAACCGCGAGGAAGAAAGCCTCTATAAAAACCGGCCAAGAGCATGTCGGGCCATGCTCAGTATTATAGGGTTCCTTAAGTAGGTGTTACAAATAAATCAAATCGAATATTAATCACGGCTATTTTAGTTTTTGCAATAGACGGCAGCATTGGCGACTCAGAGAGTGATGTCAGTAGCCGCTAGATGGCGCTATACAGTGCCAAATGTAATACACGGCACTTGACGCCAGCATTGGCGACCCAGAGAGTGTTGTACGACGCCGCTAGATGGCGCCAAATTTAAGAAGTGTGTCGTCAACATAACACAAAGTTACTTTTTGTGATTTTTTCAAATAGAAAGTAGCTAAAGGAGCATTATTTGCTATGATCATTTTTCTCTAAGGTCAATGACCTTTGAACTAGGACGTTTTAAGTATTTTTCAGTTTTCTGTCTATAACTCAAAAAATTATAATCACATTATACTCGAAATAATTTTAAAAGAGAGTTTTCACAAAGGTGTATCAATGTGCAAGATTATAAGTTTCTACGTTGCATAGTTTAGAAATGGCAGGGGGGGGGACACATTGCAAGCCACTTTGGCAGGCTATATTTCGCAGTTGGTACACCTGATAAAAAAGTGGTGTATGAAACATTACCTTCATTTTAGTAGACCTATTCAATGATACCCCAAACGAGGGGGTGCAGCGAAAAAAATTTTTTTTTCCCCATTTCACATGTATGGGTGCCACCCCTAAAGAACGTAAAAACTATTTTTTTATTCTTTTAAAATTGAGATCTATATGCAGACTATTTTTTAACAAAATTTCATTTACTTATGTTTATAACTGTAGAAGTTATTAAGCTGTAAAGGATTAGGACAGACGGACAGACTGACAGACGGACAGACGGATAGACGGACAGACGGACAGACGGACAGACGGACGGACATGACGAAACTATAAGGGTTCCTTGTAGGACTTCGGAACCCTAAAAATTGCGGGAGGATGGGGCCTGCGAGCAGCAAACTCGGGGTAGTCTGCTGCCCAACCAGCAGCTAGCGTAGCTGGCACAGCTGGCGTAGTTGGCACAGCTGGCATAGCTGGTAAAGGCCCTTGAGGTGAGGTGGCGTGCAGTGTTCCGTGTGCACCGCCTAGGAGGGTGCGGCCAACGTTAGGCTGCACGGGGAGAAGGGGCTCGCCTGCTTGTGGCGGACCAGGACCTGTCGGGGGTGGTTGTGTGAATACTAACGGGTTCCCACGCCCCCGGCTACCGCCACGCCGGTACTGCCTCGTTGGTCTAGTGGTCGCAAGCGCGACTGGTGAGCGTGGGGTCCTGGGTTCGATTCCCGGGTCGGGCAAAGTGTTATTGGGTTTTTTCATTAGGAAATTCTCAGTAGCAGCCCGGAGTATGGATTTGTGCCCGGTTAATGGCAATAGGCTCGCCCCCTATTACATGGGACTATAACATAACTGGCGAAATGTGGGTGTACTATACACCTCTGCCTACCCCTTCGGGGAAATACAGGCGTGATGTTATGTTAGGTTATATCCCATGCCCCCGGCTAAGGTAGTTGAAGGAACACCGTGGTGGTTTTAATCGGTAAGAGTCCGACACTGGTTCCGCCTACCCCGGGCGGAGTGTGTCCATGAGGATTTCCCCACGGCAAAAAAAAGTGTTGCCCGCGGCTTCGCACGCGTGGAATTCGGAAATCTACGCCATGTTTTAGAAAACATGCAATAATGACCTGCGCTTTGATCAGGGACGTGTAGTAAATATAGAGGGATCAAGATGTATCTTCAACATCCCATGGGCCTGTCGCATATTGCATCCAGCCCAGCTCAGCCGGGCCATTCGCAAACGTTTGCCGCATGGCATTGTCGCCTGGGTGTCGTGATTAATAACTCTCATAAAATGAAGCTTGCCTTTTTGTCTTTACCGTCTAAAGTTCATCACTCACTCACGTAACTTGTCATTTAAATTAGGTCTGTAAGTCGTGTGTTGTACAATACATATTACACGATCTCTCGCCAGATGCTTTAGGTCCAAAACAGACTGATCTCTGGTACGCGCCAATCATCATTGTTCAGTTTTTTTGTCCATAGCCATTGTAGATCCTGACCTACATAAGTAACACTGGCAGCTCTGCTTGCCGAGTTATGTTCTCTTCTTTTTGCGAGAAAACTATGCCCAGCTATCTTTCGTAGAGCCATTTCCCAATCAGCTATGTCCAGCTATATAAAAAAAATGCTGTTGTTGTAGATCAGCCTTTCCCAAAGTGGGCGATAACGACTCCTTGTGGGCGCTACAGGCCTCAAGGGGGGCGGTAAGAGACCCAGAAAAAATATGGGGGCGTTGTGTAAAGGCGATTTGTAATTTCATCGAGCTAGGAAGACACCGACTGAACTCTCGACTTTCGACGACAACTTGTGAACTAATATTAAGAGATTTCTCAATCTTGGTTCGATATTTCTCTCCACGTAGTTTATATATCTGTCCTGTTTGGTTGAATAAATAAAATAAATTAATTAAAAGTAAAAAAAACTTTATTAAAAACAAGCTTTCATTTAAATGCGCTAAAAACTTTTACTATCAACTTATAACGTCATTACACAATTTATATGATATAAAAGCTTGTCGCGAGATTTAAGTAGGTACTCGTATTTACATAGTTTCAATTTTTTTTTAAATTAAAATCAATCAGATGACGTTATTCAATTTACTTGTTTATCTACACAGGTAAATCTCGCGACAAGCTTTTATATCATATAAATTGTGTAATGACGTTGTAAGTTGATAGTAAAAGTTTTAAAGGAAAATTTCATTTTATTCTTTTTAGCGCATTTAAATGAAAGCTTGTTTTTAATAAAGTTTTTATTACTTTTAATTTATTTTTTATTTATAGCTAGACAGGTTTTTAACTCGCATTCGTTTGTTAAGCAAGTCCTTTCATTTGGTACCCGTATTGTAGGAAACCATAAAAAACTTAGTCCGCCATATTGGATTAAGAGTTACGTCACTTTATTATTCGAGTTATTCTCAGCAAGCCCTTTCATTTGATACCCATATTGTAGGAGTGCATTAAAAATAATTAGTCTGCCATCTTGGGTGTTCCGCCATGTTGGATTTAGAATGACGTCATACAGCGAACCATGCATTGTCATCTAAACTAAATGTGTATACAAAATTACAGCTCAATCTTGGAAAGCATAAAAAACTTAGTCCACCATCTTTAGAAGTTCGCCATATTGGATTTAGAGAGACGTCACTTTATTTTTCGAGTTATTCTCAGCAAGCCCTTTCATTTGATACCCATATTGTAGGAGTGCATTAAAAATAACTAGTCCGCCATATTGGGTGTTCCGCCATGTTGGATTTAGAATGACGTCACACAGCTAACCAAGCATTGTCATCCAAACTAAACGTGTATACAAAATTTCAGTTCAATCGGTTAAAAACATCTGCTTCAAAATTGAGTTGCAAGATTCCGCCCTAACAAATTACATACATACATACATTGCAAGTTAAATAAAAGCTTGTAAAATCATGTCAATCGGTCGCTCCGTTTCGAAATGAAAGCATCAGATTCATCCTTCACAGTAGTTTTTATATTTGTTTTTTGATTCGATTATGTTTGTTTATTTTGAATAAAAGATACTCTGTCTGAATACTATAAAGTTGCGTTTCAATAATCATTCTCATTGGCAGGTGTAGCCAATGAGAATGATTATTGTAGGTTTTGAAACCACTATTGTAGATGGAAAGAATAGTTTTACCAAACCATGTCACAAGCTTTTTCTGGCATCTTTTCTCGCTTATCCAGTGTATTTATTAAGGAATGATGATGGTAAGAGACTCACCGAATAGTTTAACCACGACGGCATCGAAGAACAACTGTATGATGAGGTTGATGAGCTCCATCGGCGACGGAGGCTTCGGCCTGACTATCAGAGGCCGGAAGCTGTAGAAGAAAGGCTGCAGGAACAGCCAGACCAGCTTCCCGCCGGTTGTGCAAAAGAGTTTTGCTTCTATGAGGGTCGGGAGATCAGTGTCTATAACTTCGTCGCCTTGATACTGGAAAAATAATAGAGTTACATTAAGAGGCTGACAACACCTAAAAAATCAGACCTCTGCGGTCACTCTCGTTTTGTACAGAACTGAAAGACAGGCAACGAGAGGAGGGATGTCATTAACTTAGCAGTTAATTCAAAGTCGTATAGATGTGCCAGCTTTTACTAATTATTTTATTATGTTTAACGCATTTACGCATGCGAAGCGAAATCTAAAGACATAAATTGTGGAAAGAAAAATCGTTCTAGAGTAGGATTCGAACCGGCGACTCCTGGCTCAGTACGCCAGTGCTTTAGCCACTAAGCTACCGTGAACACTGCTCGTGGTATCAAATTTAACTTCCACTTAAGTCTTTCGGTGACGTCAGCACCATCCCATTTAGAAACAGACTTTTTTGGCAGATTTTTTCTTTCCATAATTTATGTATTTAGATTTCGCTTCGTATGCGTAAATGCGATATAAATAATTAAATAATTCATGTTAAGAGTTTGGCAACTTGCATTACCATTTAGGCAACAGCCTAGGTATTTCTATCCTAGGTACTTCGGCTAAGGTAAGCGCTTCACATAAGATGGGCCTTTATATATAAAAAAAATAATAAAAAAAATATATATCTTTGGGACATTTTTACACAGCACCATCTAGTCCCAAACTAAGCAGAGCTTGTGCTATGGGTACTAGACAAAGGATATAATACTTATATACTTTTTTTTTTGTAAATACATACTTATAATACATAAGAAACAAACACCCAGACCAACACAAACACTTATGTTCATCACACATATATTTGTGTCCTGTGGGAATCGAACCCACGACCTCGGGATCAGCAGTCCGACCCTCGAACCACTAGACCACAGACGTCGCCATCATATAAATATACCATAAAAAACCAACGTTCCATTGGAATGAGCCACCGAGGGGCGTCTCACGTTTTTACAGTTAAAGATTTAAATAAAGATGATTGTTACTTACCCTATGATGTTCTAAATGGTACTTCTTAAAGCTGATAGATATAGGCAGCCCGATAGGCAGGTTCGCGAAGAACCCGAACAGTCTATTGGCTAGCGGCCGATTGTGACCGAAGGCTAGGTTGTGTGCTATTTCATGGATTGCTGAAATAATAAGAAGGTGGAGGTTAATTTCATTATTGATTTTAAATTAATACATAACCAGCCTATTACCACACCTCAGACACTATACAATATAAATGCTAGCACCACCTACATAAAAAAAATTCGTCTGTATACGAACGCTCACACACGTGTAGGTAGTTCTCAGAGATGGCGTGCTTGTATAGCGCGCCGCTACCGTCGCTGCTGCAAAGGGCGAGGGGGTCGCGGACATTTGTTTTTACTAAAGGGGGTCGCGCTACGGAAAACTTTGAAAAACACTGGTATAGATTAATCGATTTGTGGACTGAGAACTAGCACGAACTATCGTGTACTACACGTACGCCAAGCCCTTGTTAGATTACAGGCGTGAGTAACCACAAAGTACATTTAATTTTGTATATGTGAGTAACTGTCCATTTACTAACATAGGATAAGTTGCATTTGTTACTAACACATTATCTAGACCAGCGGTACTCTAAGTGGGTTCCGCGGAACCCTAGGGTTCCGCGAAACCCCTGTAGGGGTTCCGCAAGAATTTAGTTAAAAAAAACAAAACACCTCTCTCTGGTCACTGGTCGAACGTTTTGAATCCGCCCGCCGCGCGTATACTTGTGAGCGCGCAGTCCCTTTGATAAAAGCCGCCTCTGAATTAGACGCTATAGTTGTGAACAAGCGACTTTCGGCTCTATCTTCAAAAGCATAAAGTCGAGATTGTTTACAACGCATTTTTTTGTATTTATATTTTTATTTCCGCTTTTTGTTTATCAAAGGCGCCGACTCGAGTATTTTTGAGAATGTTCGAGTTCGAGTCTAGGACTAAGTATAAAAGCGCTATTATATAAAAAAAGTCGCGCCTCGTCAGTCAGTTGACGATTAGCGTTCGGAGCGATAAGTTCGTACCTACCTACTTACAAGCTGGCTAGCCTGCTGCCTTCTTGTAAGTTCTACTGCCCGCTGTATTCTGATTGTATCAGTTTTGTACATTTCTTCTTTGGACTAAACTTTGTCTCATAAACGCAGTAACGATTGTGCATTATTTTGACCCTACCATCCTGACGTGTAACATTATTAATAAAGAAGAATGGAACGTTGGCTTAAAGGTGTTAAACGTGTTGCAACGACATCTTCTAATGACGCTGAATGTTCAAAAGCAGTACGCGCGGAGAATACAGCAATTACCGATCCAGACGATGATGCCACGACGTCAAGCTCCACGGTTTCAAAGACGAAAAAAAGGAAGTATGATGAATCATATATCAGTTTCGGATTTGTTGATTCCAACGGCTCACCTCTCTGCATGTTATGTAGTAAACTGCTTCCTAATAGTTCCATGGCACCTGCCAAATTACGCAGACATTTAGAAACTGTACACCCCGAGTCTAAAGACAAGAATAAAGAATTCTTTGTTCGTAAAAAAGAACAGTTATTGGAAAGTCAAAAAAATATGATGCATGTAACACAAACTATCAATGAAAAGGCCACGGAGGCATCATATTTAGTTAGCTATCGCATTGCACAAGCAGGTGAAGCGCACACTATCGCTGAGAATTTAATAAAGCCATGTGTGTTAGACATAACAAAATGTATGCTCGATGAAAAATCTGCAAAGCATCTTTCTACTGTACCGCTATCAAACGATACTGTTTCACGGCGAATCCATGATCTGGCAAGCTACGTCAAACAAGAACTAGTTGCACGTCTACAAAAAACACGATTCGCCTTGCAAATGGATGAGTCAACTGATGTCACTGGTCTGGCTATCTTGCTGGTTATCGTGAGATATCCATATGAACGTTCTTTTGAAGAAGACATGCTTATGTGTTCACCGCTGCCCACAAACACTACCGGGGAAGAAATTTTTAATAAAATAAACATATTTTTTAAAGAAAATAATCTTAGTTGGAACGATTGCATTGACATTTGTACAGATGGGGCCAAGGCGATGACAGGTAAAACAGCAGGAGCAGTATCACGAATAAAAAGTAAAGCGCCTAATTGTAGTTCCAGCCATTGTATTCTGCATAGACAAGCACTTGCGATGAAGCAAATGCCGTCAAATCTAAAATTAGTTATGGATGAAGCGGTAAAAATAATTAATTTTATCAAATCACGACCACTACAATCCCGATTGTTCTCATTATTGTGTGAAGATTATGGCAGCAAACATAAAACACTGCTGCTCCATACAGAAGTGCGATGGCTGTCTCGGGGTAAAACTTTAACAAGGCTATTTGAACTTAGAGCCGAGTTACAAATGTTTCTTTCAGCAGATACAGTTTCTTTTAATTTGAAAGACCGTTTGTATGATAAAACTTGGTTGTTCCGATTGTCTTTTATGGCGGATATCTTTCAAAAACTGAACGAATTGAATTTATCATTGCAAGGTAAACAGACAACAGTGTTCCAGGCCTATAACAAAATAACTGCCTTCAAAAGAAAATTAGATTTTTGGATTATTTGCGTTGGTAAGAGAGAAATAGAAAGCTTTACGTCACTCAGTGAGTTTGTTAGCGATAACGACTCGGAAATGTTTCAAGATGATGTGTTTGAAGAATTGGTCCAATATCTCACTTCGATGCGCGCATCTTTTGTAAAGTATTTTCCCGAAGAACATAATACAAAAATGAAGCTGAATTCATGGATTCATAATCCTTTTTTACCCAACTTGCAAAAGCCCGAAAGTATGTCAAACGAGATATATGAATCTCTTTTAGAAATGTCATCAGACACAAGTATGGAGTCACTGTTCAAAACGACGCCTCTCAACGATTTTTGGTGCAGAATCCGTGATGAATATCCAATGCTTGGCAGAATGGCTCTGAATATTCTTCTCCCGTTCCCAACAACATATTTGTGCGAAACAGGATTCTCAACCTATGCAGCCACGAAAACAAAATATCGCAATAGACTGGACGCCGAACCTGATATGAGACTTCAAATGTCATCTATCAAACCTGATATCAACCAATTGATGAAAAATAAAAAACAGTTTCATACCTCCCATTAGTTAAGATTTTTTCATTTTTAATATCTTCTATTATTGTACGTGGCATGTGGTTAAAGTAAGTAATAATTAGTAACTGTTACATTGTACTTTTATTATGCTTATATAATAAAGAATACACTTTTAAAAACTATTGTTTTATTGTAGGGTTCCGTCAAGTATTTTGCTTGTCAAAAGGGTTCCGTGACCAAAAAAGTTTGAGAACCGCTGATCTAGACCAATTTGTTGTCTGAGGAATAAATAATTTTGTTTGTTTTTATTTACTCGCTGCCTAGCCTGAAAATCAAATCTGCAAGTATCTGTCCTTGCGGTCATCTATAAAATACTGAGTTTAACGGTTTCACTAAACGACAATGAGCAATTTGTGACCTTGCCGATCGCTAGGCTTTACAATAATCATTTTTTATTTGTATTACTTAATGCGAGTTTCTATGGCCATCGTTAGGCAGTACAAACAAAGTCTGTAAAAATCTATCTTATTAAACTTTAAGACCTAGTTTTTCCCTATTTGGGTTGTGGTTAGAAATAAGGCATTAAACTTAAACGATTTTGAATATTTTGTCTGCTTGATATCATTATCATCATCCTCCGAGCCTTTTCCCAATTACATTGGGGTCGGCTTCTAGTCTAGCCAGATGCCGCTGAACATCAGTATTTTACACAGAGCGACTGCCATCAGACCCCCGCAACCCAGTTACTTGGTAATACTGACATTCGGAGGTTATACCAGATGTCAGACTTTCAGGCTTCTGACTACCCGTAACGACTGCCATAGATACTCGTATGACAAACGGGACCGACAGCTTAACGTGCTCTCCGAGGCACGGAGGGGTCTCGATGTGTAACGAAACGTGAGGGATGGGTGACCGTTTCGTTTTGTCTGCTTGATATCTTACAAGCAAACATCTGAAGACCAATTCTCGTAACTGAGATTAGTTTGCAACTATACTGGGTGTCAGGGAAACGCTTCCGAAAACGAAGATAGGTGATAGTGCTGGTGGTTACTGATACGAAACCACACAAAAAATGCTATTCTTTTTTTAGACTTCATATTTTTTTGCTTTTTTCATACATAACCAGCTTTGGGCAGTTGAATAAAACTGATTTGCAAAAAATAAACCCATTTTTATACTTAATTTTTTAAAGTTCGCAATGCAATTCAAATAAAATATCAGCTGGCGCTAGGGGTGAACGACATCCGCTCGTATACGCAGTCCGTGCCGTAGCGAGCGTAGGTAGGTTAGGTACGCGCGGCATTTATCCCGAGTTTTATACGCTTTACATTGCGGGTTTGCAAAATACCAAATCACTAAAACAATGAGTATAAAGCTAATGGTTATTGGTATTCGATTGTGTTTAGGTAGTATAGTAATAGCCTTTCAGTTTCGGAAGCGTTTCCCTGACACCCAGTATTTTGAATGATTTTTATTACGAGAATTGGCCTTCTGTTACTTTTTCCACATAAATCTTTTGCCGGTCGGCAGTTACAGTATTCTCATGAACTTCAAGAAGGACATTACCAATAGGCTGTCAGTCCAGCCCCGGTACTTGAACATATTTTTTTTACAAGTCAGCGCTTTTTTGAAAATCACCGCCATATCTTGTAGACTGAGCAATTCATTTGAAGTGGCTGTTGAGATATTGGTATGATATAATAAGCTGATAAAGAATGAGTCATTGTTTCATGTTGTAATCGTAGCTATGTACAAAAACAAAAGTATACAGGGCGTCCCACGGATATCCGTGGCATATGCCACATGGAGGGAAAGTATCTTGAATATTGTAGATGGAACATTTTACTGAAAGAAGACATTATTTGAATTTTAAAAACAATTTAAACTGCATTCATAGATAAATAATTACATGGTTGAACGTGGTCGCTCACAATGGGCCTGATAAGAAGGCTCAAAGTCACTCAAAGGGCAATGGAGAGGGCTATACTCGGAGTGTCCCTGCGTGATCGAATCAGAAATGAGGAGATTCGCAGGAGAACGAAAGTAACCGACATAACATAGCCCGAAGAATTGCCAAACTTAAGTGGCAGTGGGCGGGGCACATTGCTCGCAGAACGGATGGCCGATGGGGCAGTAAAGTTCTGGAGTGGCAACCGCGTACTGGAAGGCGCAGCGTGGGTAGGCCCCCCACAAGGTGGACCGACGACCTGGTGAAGGTCACGGGAATCCGCTGGATGCGGAAGGCACAGGACCGGTCGTTGTGGCGATGCTTGGGGGAGGCCTATGTCCAGCAGTGGACGTCTTTCGGCGGAAATGATGATGATGATGGTTGAACCCGAAATCGAACCCGTTACATGAGAAAAATATTCACCCTGCAGCTTCAGGCTTCATCATATGGATTATTTTTTGCTAAATAACATAGTGTCACAAATAAAAGGAAGACCACCTGGCGTTGTTAGAGGAACACCGTGGTGATTTTTAGTCGGTAAGAGTCCGACACTGGCTCCGCCTTCCCCGGGCGGAGTGCTTCCAAGAGGATTTTCTTAACAGAAAAAAAGGTGGAAAGAATAGGAAGCCATGCAGGGCTGGCTGCAGTGGGATGGTAATAGTACATTACTGTCAAGGCCTGTAATGCTTCTAGAAGTGGGCGTTTAAACAAAAAGCGCTTAAAAAAGTCTAATAAAAAAAAAAGCGTATAAGCACGCTTTGTGATTAAAGCAGATTTCGTTTAGACTTTTTCGTAAACCAAACTTATGCTTTCAATAGTACGATTGAAATGTAACCTTATTTCTATGCATATAAGACTCAATTTCAAAGTTGACTGGTGGTGGTTTGAAACCGGCAGAATTAAATTTTATTCGTTTACGTAAAATTTGTTTAGAGAAAGCACTTTTTTATTTTGTTGATTATTTTTGTATCGTTTAAACATTTTAAACGTTTTTGACCTTGATTGATTTGCTTTTGCTTTGGCGCTTAGTTTATTTTTCGTCGTCAACGAATGAATGCGTTTTTGAATGTTCTCCTTGGTAATTACGCGACGGTTGTAGTTTGTTTGTATAGTTTTTAGTGAACTTTGTAAATAGTTTAAATGTAAATAGAATAGTGTAATGTAGAAAAATAAAAGTCAATTTTTTTAGAAGTGAAAAACGAAAAGCGGCAAAAGCGTAAAAAAATTCGTTGGCAGAAAAAAGCACAACGTTTAAACACGCTTACGATTATAAGTCGTTTTTCCCAACTTTAAATGCTTCGGTCGTCAATTGCTTATTGACGGCCGAGTAATATTGGAAGTACGAGGCCTTTTTAAATAAACGAGGCTGTTAATTGCTATTTCGGCTGAGACTTGTATCGTACTTTTCTCTCGTTTGCAAGGAAACAATACACAAATCAATTCAACAGTATCTAATTTTCATTCGCGCCAATTTAACCGCGCGCGTTTCTCTTATATTATCAAAGAGTTGAAAAAAAAAATGCGCATTCGGCCTTTATAGTGATAAATATTTTGTACTTATAAATCGTAGCGAAGCAACGACTGCGCGGATTGTACGATCTGCAAGGTTAAGCTGCACTTGCCGCGGTCAGTCTGTGGATGGGTGACCGTTTCGTTACACATCGAGACCCCTCCGTGCCTCGGAGAGCACGTTAAGCTGTCGGTCCCGGTTGTCATACGAATATCTATTGCAGTCGTTACAGGTAGTCAGAAGCCTGAAAGTCTGACAACTGGTCTAACCTCCGAATGTCGGTATTACCCAGTAACTGGGTTGCGGGGGTCTGATGGCAGTCGCTCCGTGTAAAATACTGATGTTCAGCCGCATCTGGCTAGACTGGAAGCCGACCCCAATATAATTGGGAAAAGGCTCGGAGGATGATGAAACATCTAATTTATGTAAGAGTGTACTTAAAAACCTCGGTAGCACATGTAAAAAAATAAAAACTGTCCAGCAATTTATATTATTGTCGTGTTGGCCTGTTATTTCATTGCGTACGGAAAAGAGCCGATTGATGTATTTTTACCCGACTGCGCCAGAAGGAGGGTTATGTTTTCGAGTGTATGTATGTATGTATATTTCTTTGGCACGCTCTATAGCCTTAACGGCTTGATGGATTTTAGCTTGAGAGGTGTCGTTAGATTCGTCTTAATCGTGAGAGTGACACTGGGTATATCAAAATTACAAAAATCAAAATGGCCGCTTTTTGGCTCCATATTAAATGTTTTCAAAAATTTTTTTTTCCTCGAAACCTATCGAGTGTGGTATCAAAATAAAGGGTTTAACAAGTGCTTTACAAAAATATATACAATTTATATGTTTAAATGTAACTAATTTGGAATGAGAAATGCTAAAAAACAACAAAATATTTAACGTTAAATATGAATTAATTATTTATGTGTGACTTTTCAAAATAAACATTAACAGCGCGATAAAACATGACAAAACTAAAAAAAAAAAAAGTTTATTAAAAAAACCAAAAAACCCGACTGCGTGTAAAAATAAATGAAAAGATGTAAACAAGACTTGTGTCGGTAAGTACATGTGAAAGTATCAAATCAACACGCAGGCGGAGGCTACCTATGAAGTACTTATGTAATTCATGACGAAAAACATAAGTAGCCTCCGCCTGCGTGTTGATTTGATACTTTCACATGTACTTACCGACACAAGTCTTGTTTACATCTTTTCAGTTATTTTTACACGCAGTCGGGTTTTTTGGTTTTTTTATTTAAAAAAATATGAACCAATTTCCTAGCAAGTGGGAGAAAAAGCTTTTAATATTTCTCAAGTAGGAATACGGGTAACATTATCATTGGGTATTGAATCAAATGGCCCTTCTACATTTGTCTATTGCTTTCGAAGCAGTTAATAGACATAGATAAGATAAAATATGCATGATATGACACACATTTCAAGTGGCGTGATTGTAAGTAATGCATTACTATTATCTGTGTAAACATTCACTTTTCTGTGCCCTTCTTTTACAGGTAGAACGTTAAATAGATAACGCATGGCCGTCACACCTGTATTCTCAGAAGGGATGGGCGGCAGTTTTCTAAACAAAAAGAATAATTTACTTTTGTCAAGTTCGCTGATGACCACACATCAGTCCTTTTCCACGCGTACCTAAGTATTGGGTGTCTCCATACATACATATTATCACGCCTGTTTCCCATTGGGGTAGGCAGAGACTATGGATTTCCACCTGCTACGATCCTGACACACCTCTTTCGCTTCATCTACGTCTATTAACCTCGTCATGCATGCTCGTCGGTTTAGAGTACTCTTAACTTGGCATTTTTTGAGAACGTCCACGATTTGATCGCGATAAGTTCGCCGTGTCGTCCCCTTCCAACTCTTCCATCCACACTCGCTTCGTATACTTGTTTCGTCAATCTCCTCTCGTCCATCCTCTCTATGTGTCCAAACCATCTTAACATACCTTTCTCAATCTTTGTCACTACATCTTCTTTCACTCCAAAACGCTCCCATATCACGTTATTCCTCACTTTATCTCTCAAAGTTACAACACACATACTTCTCAAAGCTCTCATTTCTACTGCATTTATTCTGCTTTCATGTTTCTTCTGCCATACCCAACTTCCACTACCATACATAAGTGTAGGCACTAACACTCCCCCATGAACAACCAGCCGTGCCTTTTCCGACACTTTGCAGCTGTTCATGAAGGTGTCTCCAAAGGACCTACGTTTTCAAATTTTCGACCTTTCATAAGAAAATGTGCTGTGGCTGGCTGTACTTTTTTGAATTTTAATCAATGATAATATAATAAAACTGAAAAGTTTGTTTGTTTTTTGTTTGAACGCATTTTTAGCGCAATGGCTGTCCTTGTGAAGGAGCATTATTTGTCGCTATGAAGTGAAGCACACTCGTTTTTTTTCTTATTTGACTTACCTAACATAAGTGAATGGTTGATGACGCCGCCGAAGCAATAAGCCACTACCAGCAGCATAGGCCAGCTGAGCTGTGACACGAAGGGAAGACTGATGAGCTGGATCAACACCATGGCCGTGACGACCCATTTGAACATAGGATCATAACCGAAGAGCTTCTTTATTTGCGGGTACTTTTCTGTGGACAAAGAAATTAAGCGTTTTTATACTCATTTGGCTTTTGACCTACATTATTCTCACATAATTTGATTGCTATCATCATCATTTTCAACCGAGCTTCCCCCAGCGTCACCACAACGACCGATCCCGCATCCAGCGGATTGCTGCGACCTTCACCAAGTCATCGGTCCACCTTGTGGGGTGCCCTACCCACCGTGCGCCTTCCAATACGCGGTCACCAGTTCAGAACTTTTCGGCCCCATCGGCTGGTTTCAAACAATAACCCCCAGTTTCCGAAAGGCTGATCAACGCAAAAATTAACAAATCAGCTGTCAAATCTCAGGTCAAGCGCTGTGATTGGTTGTTAAAAAATTTCCGGCCAATCACAGGAGCTGACATTAGATTAGGTTTAAAGAATTTTATTTCTCATAAGAACAAACAGTCACCCATCCACAGACTGACCGCGGCTAGTGCAGCTTAACCTTGCAGATCGTTGAATCCATACGCTTGCTACTTAGCCACGAGCCCCTTTTTTGCCACGACATTATAGGACACACCTGTCGTGTTCTGGCCGGGCATTCATTAGTTATCTGAAGATTAACATGAAAACAATATAATTCTGCAGACCCAATTACCCAAAAAAAATATTTCATTGTTATCAGTCAAAATGGAAACTTTGAACCCTGGAAAGATAAAGACCTAATTATCTATCACCTGCTAGTTGAGTATTGTTAACAAGCACACGGCACACCTGTTAGAGAGTACATAGTAACTAATAAAGCAGTAAAACAATTTGTGTTATTAGTGTGATATGTTGATTGGTGGTATACACTCACAAACTATTTTACTAATGTGTAGTTTGCTCGACATCCTACGTCATAACAGGGATCCAGCAGAATACCAGCGTCAGGTTTAATAACCTGGCAATATGCTGAGCTGGACACCCATTTGTCACAATTCTGAGACACACATGGCGCATGACTGTCAATGACTTTTCCTCGCTTTGTTACTTCTTCACTAAATCTATTTCTTGTTCATGTATATCCTTTCTTTTGTATGTGTCTCAGTTGTGTCAAATAAATATTTTTCTTTCTTTTGGTGTGATAACTGATAACGCATTGCCGCCGGCCGCCAGAGACTGACTTCTGATCAACTAATAGGATATGGTCTGAATTTCTGCTCATTCAGAGTAGAGACCTGGAGGTCTATTCTTGAAATTAAAAACGTATAAAACATAGTTCCAAACTAGTCTCAATGCTTTAAATCTGTCTCTCCTGAAAGTAGATGATTCTGAATATTCTGATTGCTGTTTATTGGTGAGATTAATGACCTAAGTGTCACAAATAAACAGTAAACAGGAACATCTACCGCCAGGAGATTGATATTTAAGGTGAATGCTACAGGGTAGCGTGCGACATTCAAATTTGTTGGCGTTTTTTTGCAAATTGTAGCTTTATTTCGCGTTGTGATTAGTTTGGAACAACATTTTGAACGTTTTTGGTTACGAGAATTGGCCTTCAGAGAAGCGGGCATCAGATTAAGTGATATTTGTTGCTGACTGCAAAAAATATCCCAGCCTTTCTTAATCCGAGGGTTCCGTAAAGTACTATGGAATCACGCCAATAGCACAGTATATCTAATAGTACAGAACGGCCACAAACCGCCCCCCGCCAATTTAAGATTACTCGCGCCCCGCACGCACCCGCAGTTTGACGGCAATTGGACTTTATTGGACTGCATGATTGCAATGTGTTAATCGTCAGTCGCTATACAAGCACGCCATCTCTGAAAACCACTGAGAAGCGCTTGGAACCCAGTCGATATTACGAGCGTCGAACATCCCTAACTTAGACGTGTGTGTGCGTTCGTATACAGACGGAATCTTGTGTAAGTAGGTGGTGCTAGCATTTATATTGTATTGAGTGTCCGAGGTGTGCCAACAGGATGCAATAGGAGCAGCGCCCGTTTGTCTGCTAATAATAAAAACTTCGATCAACAAGTTTGATGATATTATTTCGAGGAAAGGGGGCCTCCATAAATTACGTGAGGTGTTTTTTTAAATTTTCTGTCCCTCCCTCCCCCCCTGGTGAGATGTCGTGAGATTTTATTCAACCCCCTCCCCCATCCCCCAATCTCACGTGAGATTTTTCAAAATGTGGGTTTCTTACGTAAACGCGTTGGATTGTTATTGTAAAAAGAAAAAAAAAATTACTTCGTGCTTTTATTTACGACTAATTTAAGACTAGTAATCAATATTGGTGAGAGTTTAATTATAAGTGTAATAATTTTTTTACAATAGATGATCTTAATCGTATTAAGATTACGCTTAAGATTAAATCTTAAGCATGTACAATCTGGATTAAATGGACCAAGATAGTTTTTTTTTTGTTTCAATCAGAAAAAAAATTGCGTGATATTTGCCGAGACTCCCCCTCTCTCCAACGTAAGTTTAGGTGAGATTTGACTCGACCCCCTCCCCCCCTTAAACATCTCACGTATTTTATGAACGCCCCCAAAGAGGTAGGGTCTTGGATGACCCTAAGTTACTGCGTCCTAAAAAGATCTACTGTGACGCTTCTTGAAATATTACTTGGGGAGGCCAAGTTGGAAGTCAATCATAAGTTAACTATGGCCTTAGGATTGGAGAATTTGATCTCCAGCTTGATGATACACAACACGTACGGTCGACCGCACGTCGTTGGTAACACATTGACATTAGCAGCAACTTTATTTCGTAAGCAGTAAGGGCGGTTTTCAAATTGACGTGTTGCCACTTTCATGCAGTCGACTGTACACACGGCTACACATCATGCAAAAAAAAAAAAACATGTACAAAACCAGTAAAGGCTGACCTCGCGTTGTAAGGAAAACCTATACAATGCGAGGTCAGCTTATACTGGAAATGTACAGCTTGATCTGTAGCCGTGTGTACCACGGTGAAAAGCACAGAAATAGCACAGAATATCTAATAGGAAATAGATAGATAGAATGGAAAAGTGGGCAGGGCGCGCGTACCAACACTGCGCACCAGAGTGCAGGGCATTTCAAAGCCATTCTCAGTACGCCTTATGACTTGTTTCTGTAAATACTGTAACAAAAACCCGCAAAAACGCCTTATTGCGCTGCTTCTAACAGCAGAAACAAAAGCGCTGTAAAGTACATTTGATTAAAGTTATTTTTTAAAAATTAATGACGTCAATATGGGAAGTGGCGTAGTTTGTTCGAAAGTTGCCACGCATGAATCGCAAGTAAATTGTGATTACAACCATTCTATCTATCTATTTCTGTGGTGAAAAAAAAGCATGCTTAGTCTGAAAATATTATTTAACGTACCTATACTTTGCATTTCAAGCGGCCATAATTACAAAAGTCACGATTAAAAAGCGGTGCGAGTGTTAGCGAAAAAGTATTATTTTTGTATTTAAACTAGTGACGCCGTCAATTGAAGAGACGAGATGGGTGAACTATTAAGTGTTTTGTCACTTGTCCTTTATTGAAATGACCTAGTCTTGATTTCTGTACGTCTACTACCGTATAAATCAATCGTACATACTGATGTAACAATAATACAATCGATTTTTTATACCGCCACAGTCTAAGCAAACCAGAGAATAAGCAATAGTACGGTCGACCGCACGTCGTTGGTAACACTTTGACATTAGCAGGATCTTGGTTGGCGGGAAAATTCGTAAATATCGTGTTGTAGATTTTTTATTATTTTCCAAAATTTGTGTTTCTTTGAGTATTAATGTGTAATAATGGTGGATTATTAAATTTTAAGTGCTCGTTAACGTGTATAAGTGTGGATAAATGATACAAAGTTGAAAAACATGACTTTCGTATTATCTCATCATCCCCTCAGAAAAAACCTAGTAAAGTTTCCATCACTTTACTAGGATATAAGTATAATATGTTCAATGATTACGACTGAAGGACATGTATCCATGGTCATGAATAAATTAAAAAAAAAAAAAAAAAAGCAGGATCTTTATTTCGTAAGAAGTAAGGGCGGTTTTCGAATTGAAGTGTTATGCAGTCGACTGTAGGAGTTTGACACTTACTTTTTATTCATAAATCAGTAGTTCCTCCTCGTATCCGCTAGGGGCGCTACTGATTTATGAATGAAAGTCGACGAAAACTGTGTAAGTATTCGTAAGTATCAAACTCGTACTATTGCTTATTCTCTGCCATTTCTGGTACATGACTGCAATGTGGTATAAAAAATAAATAATAATATAATTCATAATTTCTTAGTACTGGGGCCTTACTCCCCGACTGATTCGAGTTCTGAACCAAATCGTGCTAATGACAATTCCCAGAGGAACTGACATAAAACGAATTCAAAGTTAATTCTTACTCCTTAAACCTATTACACAGGAAAAAAAATTAACTAGTGCGCAAATTTGTTTTGGTGGTTCAGTATGAGTAATAAAACACATTTCCATTAATTTTTCAATACTAATAATTTTTTTTGTTCGACTTAGAATCAGCAAAATATGGACACAATCTGTTCGTAATAACATTGCGCACTAGTTAATTTTTTTTCTTGTATAATGTATGCCTGCTTTTGTTATCTGTTAGAAAGATAGGACAATACCAATCCTAAAAGTTTGTCACAGAATCTGTAGGTCTACTCGCGTTTTACGAACGACAAACGAAGTACGAACTTTCGTTCCGACTGATACTTACATAATAAAGATAGGCACATAAAAAAGGCACAATTAAGATAGACTACGGTTCATAGTCGTATACAATTTACCGGAGATGAGAAAAACAAACGTCAAAACACGATCATCGCATGCGATAAGGGAACGATGGTTGACCGGAGTAGCAAATTGTGCGATGAATCGTACGATTTATCGAATATCGTCGAACGGGAATAGACCCCCTGTAGCGACTCAACTTGCAAATGAGCTATTTATGACACACGCAATCAAAGGCCTTGGAGAGATCACAGAAGATATCAACAGCATTTTAGGATGCTAGGCTTCTATAGTATTTGTGACTTATTTCGCACCTGCATTTATCGCTATCGTCAATCTATATTCCACAAAGCCAAACCGGAAGATGTGTCACCGGATGTCTGTACTTGAAGCATCTTGATTTGAAAGATGAGATAACTTCACTGTGAGATCAGGGAAAATATAGCTATCTTTACTTAGATAAAATAGATTGATAGGAGATTTCGTCTAGCCACTTGATGCATGAATCATCATCTGTGTATATTATGTATTTATTATCAGGCATACCAACTACATGTTCACAAAATGAATCACAAACGTTACAATTAGAACATTGTCCTGTGTCAATAAGTAATATAATATCTTATAGGTATGTTTATCTGTCTTATAACTTATTTTGTCTGTATAAACCTTAAGGCTTATAGGTATGCTTATCTGTCTTATAACTTATTTTGTCTGTATAAACCTTAAGGCTTATAGGTATGCTTATCTGTCTTATAACTTATTTTGTCTGTATAAACCTTAAGGCTTATAGGTATGCTTATCTGTCTTATAACTTACTTTGTCTGTATAAACCTTAAGGCTTATAGGTATGCTTATCTGTCTTATAACTTATTTTGTCTGTATAAACCTTAAGGCTTATAGGTATGCTTATCTGTCTTATAACTTATTTTGTCTGTATAAACCTTAAGGCTTATAGGTATGCTTATCTGTCTTATAACTTATTTTGTCTGTATAAACCTTAAGGCTTATAGGTATGCTTATCTGTCTTATAACTTATTTTGTCTGTATAAACCTTAAGGCTTATAGGTATGCTTATCTGTCTTATAACTTATTTTGTCTGTATAAACCTTAAGGCTTATAGGTATGCTTATCTGTCTTATAACTTATGTTGTCTGTATAAACCTTAAGGCTTACATCTACAATCATCATCACCATCCTCCGAGCCTTTTTCCCAGTTATATTTGGGTCGGCTTCCAGTCTAGCCAGATGTGGCTGAACTACAGTATTTTACACGGAGCGACTGCCATCAGACCCCCGCAACCCAGTTACTGGGTAATACTGACATTCGGAGGTTAGACCAGTTGTCAGACTTTCAGGCTTCTGACTACCCGTAACGACTGCCATAGATATTCGTATGACAACCGGGACCAACAGCTTAACGTGCTCTCCGAGGCGCGGAGGGGTCTCGATGTTTAACGAAACGGTCACCCATCCACTGACTGACCGCGGAAAGTGCAGCTTAACCTTGCAGATCGTACAATCCGCGCAGTCGTTGCAGCCCCTACATCTACAATGTCTATTCAAATGTCCACTACTGGACATTGAAGATTGTTAGAACCAACGACTAATGCTATCATCACCACTATTGGAACGACAATAGGTGATAGAAGTTAGGACGACCGAGGAAGTTGATATAATTCGTTAGTCGTAGGACCCATGATAAGAGATGGAGTGCCTATCCAGTGCAGTAAGGCTGGTAAAGACTTGTCTAACGCCCGCGTTAGAGGCCTATGCGCAAAATGGTCACCGATAGGCTGACTGGTTGATTATAATCACAATCAGCCTGACTGCGAGACAGGTAGTCTCAGCACGAGAAGCGGTGGGTTACACACACCAAAGAACTTTCTAGGACCCTCTCAAGTTGTATAGCAATGTTTTCCTTCATCGTAGTAATTCATTGATTGATTAGGAATTTAGGACTCATTTGCCACAGTGTAAATAAATAAACGAATATCAGATTAATGACCTAATTTTTGGAATTCATTCCCTTATCACTATAGTCCACTCACAAACATATGACTAAGAATTACGTGTAGACGTTGTAGATAATCTCTTATGAGCTAATCTATCGATATTACATGATATCTATCACGTAAGCTGTATCAAAGAACCCCGAGCATGCGCTTTGATGTGCCTAATTGAAAATAATGTATTAATTTTCAATAAATTAATAGTTTAAAAAACACTAGAAAAACACGCTATATTACGTGGCCTTTCTCACAAATGCAAACACGACTATGATACGATATTTCATCATGGAATGCCAGTGCCTATCTTCCGGCTTCATCATCAGACCTTGAAACCTAATCGTGGTCAAAGTTCATTACAAGACCTTTCTAAGAAATCCAAAACAGCTATGATACGATTTTCCATCATGAAGTTCCAGTTCATATCTTCCAGCTCCATCATCAGATCAGTTCGACAGTACCATATTATTGTATTGTCATCAGAACTACATACAGCTGCCAATTTTCATTACGCTACACAGTGTGATAAGATCCCGGTTTTTGTCTCATCGTGTTTTTATTGAGTTAATCGATAGAGTTTACAATTCCGAAGATTAGACTAAAACTCCGGGTTCGCTAAGACTTGAGGTTTTTTTTTTAAAAAATGTCAAAGTTTCGCAATATCCGACTCTTGAAAAATGAAAAAAAAATCATTATAATTTAATGGAAGTACTTATTACAGAATTTATTTATTCTATCGAAAAATGGAATAATAGCCGACCGTTCTACCAATTCCTGTTGCATTAGTATGAATGGGTCGAGAGATATGATTTTTTTTCTCATTTTTCGTTTTCATTTTTTTATTCATCTAAACCGCCGTAGTAGGTGGTCATTCCTATATCAAAAAATTGCTGATACTTTCTATTATGTGTAGTATTAATTCCAAAACCTAACTCGTTGGTTTCCAGGAGTTATTGGAAATTTTAGTAATATCCGTACTTAGGGCTGCCACTTCAACCAAAACATAATTTGTTTATTTTTATTAAGTTTTAGCTTCCTTATCACGACCATAACAAGATATCATTATTTTGTGGCTTAGATGGCAAAGATTGAGTAATTTTATAAAGGAAATTAAAAAACTAATGGAGAAATTGGTATCATGTTGACTGTTACACGTTTTTTGTAAACCGTCTATAAATTCTAACCCAAAAGACTCAACTAATAGTAAATAAAAGAAAATCCTTTCCGATGTCTCATAAGTATATAAATCAACATTAAACATGAGTAATATACCTATATCAACATTTTTGACAATTTATTAAATATTCTTAGTCAATTTAGTTCTTTGTTATTAATTTTACAATTCTTTTAAATCAATTTTGTTTTACTTTTTAACCGACGAAAAAAACGAGGAGGTTCTCAATTCGTCTTTTTACAGAGTAGTCCGATTTTGATGATTCTTCTTTTAATAGATAGGGTATATCTCGAAGTTGCTCCCATTTAAATTTGAAAATCAAAATCCACCCCTAAGGGTAGGAAAATAGGGGATGAGTGCTTGTTCACCCACTGAATTCTTACCTGTTAACCGATTCCGTTGAAACTTGGCATACATAAATGTTCTAGACACTACAACATAATAATAATAATAATAAAATATTTTATCTTCAGAAAACAACATTCCATAATCATTTTTGTTAGTAACAATGAAAAACTTAAACAACTATGTTAGTAAACACAGATAACAATCATTAATAAATATTAACAAATGTCGAGTCATTGATTCGCACCTCTCACATGTAAATCAATGAAACGACTGAGGACGGCGGTGTCCATCCTTCCCGCTAACATCTTCAGGATTCCATTGCTACTCCCCCGCATCCTCTGCACAACAGACGCAATTTTCTTGCGTATGATGGCATGAAAATCATCCACATGTGCATCCGCATACATGCCTGAAGCACTACAATACCGAGGGAGGCGCAACAGAGCCCTGAAGATGTTATTATACTGAACTCTGAGGGCATTGTAGGATTTTTGCGTAAAGTTAACCCATAGACCACTCGTGTAAAAACTTTGACAGTAAGCCTTGAATAATATAAGCTTGACTTCTACCGTACAACGAGTGAATCGATGAGCCAACATATTGCCACGCACCGACAATGCCCTCCTTTCCCTCTCTATATCCGGGTCATCGCGTAAAGTTTCAGTAATAATGTGCCCGAGATACTTAAACTGAGGAACACGGTTCAGCTGAACTCCATTCAGAGTCAAAGGTGGAACACTGTTAGGTCTCTTATTCTTTCCAACCAGAACCATAAACTCACTCTTTTTCTCATTATACTTTAAACCGTGTTCCTCAGCATAAACTTCACATACGCTGAGAAGTTTCCTCAAACCGCCGATTGACGGGCTCAGCAGCACCATATCGTCTGCGTAGCTAATGTTATTAACACTAACATTATCCATTCGGCAGCCGACATGCATGCTGCTCAGCCCCTCAATCAGCTGATTTACATACAAATTAAAAAGTCTAGGAGAGGTTAACCCTCCTTGTCGCACACCACAATTTAATGAGTATTCATCTGAATAAACATTTGCCCATTTTATAATATTTTTCTGATGACCGTACCAATATGAGAACATTTCTATGACCTCCAGAGAAACACCCACCTGTTTCAACTTAGCCCAAAGTAAGTTATAGGACACGAGATCGAACGCCTTAGATAGATCTAGGAAACATGCATAAATTGGTGTTTTTCTTTCAACATAGTAGTTCACAGTATGCTTAAGTGACAAAATCGCCGTTTCCGTTGACAAACCTGATTGAAAACCAAACTGAGCGTCCTGAAGTTGTATGCATCCACTAAGGCGCTCGTCCATTATCCTATCTAGTACTTTTGCAATCACAGTTGCAAGTGAGATTGGTCTATAATTATTTTTGTCCGATATATCTCCCGTACGATTCTTAACAAGTGGTACAACAATAGTTTTCATTAAGTCTGGTGGCAAATATGAATGCCTTATACACAGAGTATACAACATAGACAGCAACCTATGTATGTAAACACCCGCATACTTAAGATGCTCCACACTGAGCCCGTCATGCCCCGGCGATTTTCCTCTTTTCATATTGCCAATAGCCTGACGTACCTCCCCACTAGTAATTCGAATTGGATGTGTAACGCAACAGACATCACTGGTAACAGTGCTAGGTAAGACACACGTTTTTAAAGGTGACTCCACTTTAAAATGATGTTTAAAAACGTCGGCAATATGTTTAGGGTCGGGTTTATAATGGAGACCTGGAGTTAGATTATAGCCACAAAAAAATTAAAATTAAAAATAAAAAATTTTTCATTCTTTCATTTTCTTTCTTTCAAATAGCCAACTCCATATTAATTATTAAAAAGTATTTAAAACACCTTCTTTTTTTTTCAGATAAAATATATTCTTATTGTTTTTTTTTCGGATACATGAAAGTGTCACCCCTAAGGAAAATTTTGAATCTCCAATAACTCCTGGAAACCAACGAATTAGGTTTTGGAATTAATACTACACATAATAGAAAGTATCAGCAATTTTTTGATGTAGGAATGACCACCTACTACGGTGGTTTAGATGAATAAAAAAATGAAAACGAAAAATGAGAAAAAAAATCATATCTCTCGACCCATTCATACTAATGCAACAGGAATTGGTAGAACGGTCGGCTATTATTCCATTTTTCGATCGAATAAATAAATTCTGTAATAAGTACTTCCATTAAATTATAATGATTTTTTTTTCATTTTTCAAGAGTCGGATATTGCGAAACTTTGACATTTTTTTAAAAAAAAACCTCAAGTCTGAGCGAACCCGGAGTTTTAGTCTAATCTTCGGAATTGTAAACTCTATCGATTAATTCAATAAAAACACGATGAGACAAAAACCGGGATCTTATCACACTGTGCGCTACGACCCTTGGAAGATTGTTAAATTAGTTACCTTAGATTCCATTACATAGTTAGTTACATACAGGTCGACCTAATAAAAGCGTGTTAAAAATAGACAGTCTATTGGCGGCGGAGATTGCTTACCATCAGGTGACCCGCATGCTCGTTTGCCCTCCTATGTAAAAAAAAAAAAAAGACAGTCTTTGTTCTAAAGACGATGGCGCTGCTCAAATCGCTATCCGTCTTTCCCAGGCTTATTAAGCCCTTAGTTAACTATTCTCGAAATGACGGCCCAAAAGCAGCAACCCAGTGGAGCTGTCAAAATGTTAACGTCACCTAGAGGAAAAAAAAAAACGACGAAAAAAAAACGAACAAACGACACTTAGAGGAAGAGATCAAAAATGAGATGTATTTATCTACAGGGAGTCGGGTTTTAGTCTTAGCAGATTGATATCAGTATTTTACACGAAGCCATGAGCCCTCCGTAACCCAAGTTGAACTTGGGTTACGTAGGTCGGTAGGTCCCGTTACTGAGGAAAACTATCCTAAAGTTCCATTGCCAAATTTTGGGGTTTCTGACTACTCGTATCGACTACTACAGCTATTCGTATGACAATCGGCACTGTTACTTTTACGTGCTCTTCTGTTTTCGAGGCACGACGGGGTCTTGATGAGTAAGCGTTCATTTTACCACGAAGTCGGTTCACTTATAATAAGTTCTCCAATATTAAGTCAGATGCTCAAATAGTGTTTGTCAAATGACTAAGAAGTGTTTGCTCAAGAACTCAGGTACGGTATACTAGAACACGGTAACAATCAATCTAAAGGAAGAATGAAATGAATCATAACAAAAAATTAAAGCAGTCATGACTGGTCATATAAGCGCTTGTTATGTAGACTACATACAATATTATATAGGCCTAACAGAGTGCCTAAGTCATCGATTGTCATTATTTGAAATATCGTTATAGACTACAGCTACAGGAAGCCTTACCTTCCTAACAATCTAAGCTTCAGCCCAGTACAAAGAAGCAGTCATTATTGCAAGTAAACTAATTATACGGTTCTATACAAATCCAACGCCCCCAAAGGATATGCGATCTTACATCATCTTTGTAATTGATTTTGAGGGTGCGGCCGACGTCCGAGATGGCTGAGAAGGGGCTCGCCAACTAGTGGCGAGCCAGGACCGTTCGGGGCTGATAGGAGAATGCAGAGCCTACGCCTCCGATCAAAGGTATGTAGAGGAACACCGTGGTGATTTTAGTTACCGACTAGTCTGACGATGGCTCCAGCTTCCCTGGTTGTAGTGCATCCAAGAGGATATTCCCACGTAAAAAGCCAGCTACCAACCTTGCTGATCAGCCAAATCAGCCGTCGCGGAAAAAATATTTTCGTAGGAAAAACTGAGGCTTCATTTTATATCTAACTCTTCACGGGTCAAAAATACATGACGGATCCATGTAAAAATCTATTTCAGTACTCTAGCAACGCTCTGGACTAATGCATTCATAAATAAAATGTTTAATAAGGCTTTTCTTCTTTGTCTTCGCCTCTTACCGTTACTCGGAGTCGGCTTTCCTAATCATGCGGCGCCATCCCTCCCGCTGATAGGCATCATCTTTAACTTCTTCAAATCACTATGGATATTCTTCAAGCAGATGGTTTGAGGTCTTCCTCTCCCTCTTCTTTATAACCATGGAAAAGCACTACAAGACACGCTTTGGGTTATTGCAATAATCGTGAGCAGAGGTTTTTCAAATATTGTCATTCGATGTCCGATAAGATAAGAATTATGTAAGTAATATGTTTAATGAAGGCTAAATTAAACATACCATGTCTCAGATCCCGCATCTGGAAACTGATATGCCAATGAATGATATTTGTCAGTCTGATACAGTAAGCGCGTCATTGGAAGCTGTTTAAAGACTATAAAATCATGATTATTTATTTTCCTGAGCCACATTATCGATAGTTTTTTCGAAACCTCAAGAAGAGAATAGGTGCCCGGTTGACATTGCCCAGATTATCTAGGCTGGTCAAAGCCGAAGCGTTTTTACAGGCACTTTAGAACCGTCTAGAAGCTGCTGCCTCGTTCCAGTTCGTGTGCTAACTGCGAATCTGTGGAATTTGCTGAATTAGACATTTATTATTGATATTTGCCTGTGAATGCAGCCAGCGCATTCTGCGTGGACGCACACGTGGGCTAAAACTTGTACCAAATGGGTCCCAAAAAACATTCGACGGCATCGCGGTTGACGTCTACAGAAGACTGGACCACATTTGCAGATAACCGAAATGAATGGAAGGAAAGGCAGGCCTTAGCCCTGCAGTGGGACAATATATAGGCTAATCAATAATATGATAGAGAAGAAACCAACGATTTAAGAAGCTAAGCTACTTCTTTATTCGTAGGAAGAAACCCTAGTGTTGACATACTTTTTCCTCAAAATAATAACGAGAATCTTGTGTACCTACTTATGTGTCACAGATAATATAGTGTAATAAGCAGAAATAATGTTTTTTAGGTTCTACGATTCACATAAAAACATAAATAAATATCCGATAGGTTATCTAATTCTCAGATTAGGATGACAATGAAATTATTTCTTTACGTGCTCCCCGAGGCACGGGGTTGTAAGCACCGCCAACTTCCTGACTCTGGGCTGCTACTGAGAAATTTTCTTGAGAAAAATCTCAATAACACTTTATGCCACACACTGTCGTGTCGACACAAATCCTAATTGGAAGACCAATCTAATTCATATTATTTTATGTCTTTTTATCAAACGCATAAAACAAATAGGTTTTGTGTACTTAGCACTTTAGCACAATCTGATAGCAAGATTTATTCCTTATCTCAAGTCTGCAAAAATATCTGCCACTCAACAAATAAATTACATGGAAGATTGATAGAGAGATACTTCAGTGTAATAATTATTATGATAACGAGTCCATTTTGAAAATTTCCTCATTGGTTTTGGTTAGTGATGCAACGAATACGAATATTCGTATTCGCCGAATACTTCAATGACATTCGTAAAAAAATGTAAATCCTATTATTGCGTTGCGACTTTCGAGTGTTGCGACCGAGTCGACAAAGACATACCCCCAGTTTCCAGAAGGCTGATCAATTTGATCTATTGTCAAATCTAATCAGCTTCTGTGATTGGTCGGCAAAAATACTAACAACCAATCACATCGCTTGACCTGAGATTTGACAGACGATTAGGTAATTTTTCAGCTTTTCGGAAACTGGGGGATAAAGATTATTATTATTACAAATAAACAGGCAGCAGTTGAAACAACTGATAGTGCCTGTATCCTGCTTATCCCCACTTTTATTTCTTGTTAAGTTCGAGAAGATGCTTGTCAAGTCTGTTTTTAAATTGAATCACATTTTGGGCTGAGACTACATCTTTTGGGAGCTTATTCCACGCTCCAACTATTCTGTTGGCTAGAAAATTTTTGTGAGGGTTATTATTTGAAAGGCTATTGCACAGCTTAAGGTGGTGACCTCTTAGATGAACGTTTTTGTTTCGTATGAATAGAGCATCAAAATCCTGAAGGTTGTAATGTCCATTTAAGATTTTATATGTCTCAATTAGATCTCCACGGTCCCTGCGATCCTTTAAAGTTGTGAGCTTTAAAACTTCTAAGCGTTCCTCATACGGTTTTCTTTTAAGTAGCCTTGGTATTTTAGTGAAGCTGCGCTGTACCTTCTCCAGAAGTTTAATGTCCTTAACAAAATAGGGGCTCCAGACCTGAAATGCGTATTCTAAGATTGGTCTAATAAACGTTTTGTGGATCTTAAGCATCATCTCTGGTGTCAAGATGCCAAAAGCTTTCCTAATAAGATAAATTAGACTTTAAGCTTTCTTGGCGATTGATGTTATGTGCTCTTCCCACTTCAGGTCCTCCGTAATTTTCACTCCCAGGTCTGTTTGCACCTTGACTTCCTTCAATTGCGCACCGCCCAATTCGTAAGTCAAACGGATTCATTCATAAAATAATTAAACTTTCTTATCTTTTGTTTACATCCACAGATGGTCAGCAAATGTGGCGACCTTTTAGTTTTTGTTTATAGAGACTAGATTGGTTGGTAATTGGTATGGTAGGAGTAGGAGTGAGTACGCAACATAGCAATTTTCTGTGTGTTCACTGTGTTTCAGCAACTGGCGTACTAAAACTGAGCAGAATCGTTTTAAATTATTGATCTTTGTTATGGTTGATACTTTTCTGAAGGGAAACAACGTAGTTCTATTGGAATTCTTTATTGGTGTACCAACGAGCGAACATTTCTTATTCACAAAAAGGCAGCCATCTTTTACTCAAACAGGAAAGGATGCGATGCTGTACAGTAGACTAGCCATAGATTATTAATATTAGAGTTGCTATGTTCAACAATCTTTGACTACTAATTACGTGCAGCTATAGTAGAATCAGGTATTCGTATTCGCCGAATAGTGCAATCAGTATTCGTAAAAGTAGTATTCGTTGCATCACTAGTTTTGGTGTTCAGGGGCCTGATCACAGAAATAGATAGAATGGTTGTAATCACAATTTTACTTGCGATTTATGCGTGGCAACTTTCCGAACAAACTACGCCTTACATTTTGACGTCATTATTAAAAAAAAAAAAAACAAATGTACTTTACAACTTTTGTTTCTGCAGTTAGAAACAGCACAAAAAGGCATTTTTGCGGGTTTTTGTTACAGTATTTATAGAAAAAAGTCATAAGGCGTGCTGAGAAAGGCTTTGAAATATCCTGCACTATGGTGCATGGTGCTGCCACGCGCGCCTTGCCCACATGGCCATTCTATCTATTTCTGTGGGCCTGATTCACAAACGTTCGAAAAGTTTCCGTTTTTCGAAGTATAATTTGACCGGCAAATGAAACAAAACGGCCACTTCTTCACAACAATGAAAACACTGAATGAAAACAAAAATGGAAGAGTACATGGATCTCCACGAGTGACATCTCCATGAAAGGGCAATGGGAAGTTTTGTCGCCATTTAATTAGTAGCTGCGAACTAACAATACTAACATTCTGGTAGCGGACATCTTCAAAAACAAAAAACAATGACAGCCAAACCCTACCAAACAAAACATAACCATAACCATTCCAAGATACTTGTAGTAATGAATTGTGATAATGTCACCAATACCGCAGCGCATGTCTTGCTGTGGCAATAAATATTTTTTCTTTCTTTCTAATGTGTTTAGTGTTAACGTATTGACAAAGATGGATTTCAGAACATCTTTTCACCCTTACTCCTGACGCCACCAGCTGGCTGAGGAACCTAAATATATATTATCTATCCAAAATTAAAAATAATACAACTGTATCTTCGTTTGTATCTATCTAGATAGCCTATAAAGATGCCAAACGATTAATTAAATAAATGGGGGATGGCGTCATTCAAAAAGTTGCTGCGCACAGTTTTTGAACCATTGAACCAATCATCCTACATCCATTAGTCATCGAAGTCATTTTACAAGAACTGGTACCTGTAACGAGTTCATAAGAGACAATTAACCTCGGTTAGCGGCTGCCGGTTAATGTTAACAGTTCGCACATAGGATGAAGTAATACAGTACCGAGTTTGACACTTAATAACACTTTCATTGAATAGTATTCTATGACTTTTATTCATAAATCAGTAGCGCACCTGGCGGCAGCCGGCGCCGGTCCACCGGCTCTTATCAGCCCCGATGTCACTGGAAGCTGGTAGAGGCAGGGAATTCAGTAATTGATACCCTGGGCCGACTACCGACGGCCAACGCGCTTTGGATTCGGATCGGAGCCGATCGGAGCTTGTCGGCAAACTGCGGCCTTATTCACATCCGTCTGAAAGTATTTCGAATCCAAGAAGAAAGTAAAAGAACGCGTTCTCTAAACGCTATTCGCAAATTCAAAATCGAAAACTATTGACAGTTCTAGACGGATCAAAGACGTCAATTTACGGAAACTTCCAGAGCCATTTGCTGTCGGAAAGCACTCGCGATGTGAAAATTACAGAACTATGAATAAATAGGGTTTCCGAATCCGTTCGGTTGTCAAATCGTTTTGTTTCATAATAAAGATTTGAAAATTACAGAACTATGGATCGCGTTTCCGAATCCGTACGGTTCTCAAATCGTTTTGTTTCATAATAAAGATGTGAAAATTACAGAACCATGAATAGCGTTTCCGAATCCGTTCGGTTCTCAAATCGTTTTGTTTCATAATAAAACAAGTTTAACCGGATTACATCGCGTATTATTATTAAAATTGATTTTCCTGACGTTTCGAATGCTTTGCAGCGCGCAGCGTTCGTGGTCGCAGGAAGTGATCGTTTTATTTCGTTTGCCGATCAAATTTCACTTCGGATATGGACACTTTTTGAATGTTTGCGAATAGCACCACTGGTCTAACCTTCGGATGTCGGTATTACCCAGTAACTGGGGTCTGATGGCAGTCGCTCCGTGTAAAATACTGATGTTCAGCCGCATCTGGTAAGACTGGAAGCCGACCCCAACATAATTGGGAATATACTAGGAGAAAGATGGAGATGACGAACTATTTTCGTCTTCTCGCTAACAGTATGGCTTAGCTCACATAAATAGATAGATATAATGGTTGTAATCACAATTTTACTTGCGATTCTTGCGTGGCAACTTTCGAATAAACTACGCCTCCCATATTGACGTCAGAATTTATAAAAAATAATTACTTTACAGCTAATAATTTCTTAGGTTTTCGCGATCACTACACATTATAATAAAACAAAGTTTAACCGGATTAAATCGCGTAATTATTTAAATTGGTTACTTTACAGCTTTTGTTTCTGCAGTTAGAACCAGTACAATAAGGCATTTTTGCGGGTTTTTGTTACAGTATTTACAGAAACAAGTCATAAGGCGTACTGAGAAAGGCTTTGAAATGCCCTGCACTATGGTGCAGAGTGTTGGCACGTGCGCCCTGCCCACTTTTCCATTCTATCTATTTCAGTCAGTCACTATTTATAACTCAATATCTATAGTAAACAAGACTACGATTCTGTGAGTCAAAACTTGCGATTTATTGAGAATAGGTACAGATTTTATTGCAAGAATATTTAAAATATTATGCAATTTACTTTAATAAGTAACATTGGACTGGACCGTTTGATAGGTAGGTACCTATCGTTGGGTATTTTAAAACATTTTGTTTATTATGATAATGGAATCGGTGGACCTTTTAATAACATGAGAATGTAGTTAATTATAAAATACTGGTTTTACAAGTTTGATGATACGATTAGAAAAGTGGACTGCTGTCAACAATTTGCCGGTTCGACCCGGCATGTAACAAATGTTCGTATCACCTTTACTTTTTCATAATCTAGTGTTGTTTAGTTTGTCAACCCATTCACAAAAAAAAAGAACTCATGATTTCCCTTTTCAAAAAAGAAAGAAAGAAGGGACATATAGGGCTGTTTTATGGGGTTTAATACAAAGAGTGTTCATAAGACGTTTATTACTGGTGGCTTCAAATATGTCAAAATGTTTCCTAACAAACATAGCCACTTCGAATATATACATATAAAGATGGTAGGGTCAGTATGTTAAGATCAAGCTCCAACACTATAGTGTACACACACTATATAAATATATATATTATATTCGTTTGGTGCCGGACTTAAAGAATAGCACCACCCTTATCTCTTCTCATGGGTGTCGTAAAAGGCGACTAAGGGATTCACCAGAGGATGGGCAGCAGCGTTCTCCGAGTATTTAACCAACCAACTGCGATCGTCAACCCGCCTGCCAAGCGTGGCGATTATGGCATATCCCCCCCTTAATTGGGGGAGGCCTATGTCCAGTAGTGGACGTCTTTCGGCTGAGATGATGATGATGATGATGTTTTGATTTTGTGGAGTGTATTCGTGTTTTTGCAGCTACACATAAATTTACGTCATATTTTCGTAAAAAAACCACGAAAATTTTGCGCTCACTACGCTAGCGCTGTGCTTTATTGCACCCACAATCGGTGATGCTTTCTTATCATTTTGCAAAACCTCTGTACCGTCGTCGATTTCAGAGCAGTGGCGTGCATTGCATATAGGCAATTAGGCAATACCCAGTGCCTTCCTCATTCAAACTCAACAGTGGTGTAAGTTATTATATTTTTTTCAAAGTACGATGATTCTTTATCCTTTATTAAACCTATTAATGCTGAATAAATCTTCCTACATAAAAAAATCACTAACTTACACCAAAAATAAATTCAAGTGAAGTAGGCCACTGCACGCCACTGTTTCAGAGTAAGTTTAGCCCCGAGCCTGCGAGGGGTTTACTCCACCACAGACCAGTTTACAGGAATTGACACAAATAACACAAATAATTTCCCCAAAACCCCCCCACCTCTTCCTATATTTGGGACGCCATTCGATGGTAGCCCGGTAAATATATTATAATGTGATGGTAGTTCGCATGTAGTGCGATAGATGTTGCTGAAGTCATATTTAGTCATACGGAAATTAGATAAACAATTTTGCAAGTTTAAATAAACTAATATTATAATATTAGGTGGGTCTGGGCTGGGTACATATCTGTTTTTAACCGGCGAAAAAAAGGAGGAGGTTCTCAATTCGACGCGTATATATATTTTTTTTTTATGTATGACCACACATAACTTTTTACAGAGTGGTCCAATTTTAATGATTCTTTTTTTAATGGATAGGGTATATATATCTCGAAGTTGGTCCCATTTAAATTTCAAAATCAAAATCCACCCCGATATAACCGATTCTGTTGAAACTTGACACACATAAATATGACACTACGACATAATAGAGACCTGGAGTTAGATTTTAACCACAAAAAAAATAAAAAATGAAACTTTTTAGACTCATAATTAGTTATTTTTCGCTTTTCAGTTTCTGTTTTCGTTGGTTAAATTTTTTGTTAAAAAGTTTCATGCTTATCATTTTATACTAGTCATTCATGATGTTAAATGAGGAAATGTTCAAATAATATAAAGTCTGTTCACATTATTTAAATACAAACAGACTTACAGTATTTAAATTGTGTGATAAATGTGATAACATAATCACCCTATTCATTACTGTCCCACTGCTAGGCATGGGCTTCTTCTCAGGAAGAAAAGGATTCAAGCCTTTGTACACCATGGCTAGGGCTGCCATTCGTCTGGTTTTTCCCAGGATTCCCAAGGAGTTTTCAAGAAGTATCCGGTTGAAACCTAAATGCTCGACGAGTTGGAAAAAAAATTAGCATTTCAATTTTGTTTTCATTTTTAAGGGTAGGTAGTATGTAGGTCATGGCAGTCCTGATCATGGCAGGTTAGAGGACTACCCATACCATCGAGAACTTTATGGAGCAGATTTCCTCACAATATTTTTCTTCACCATTTAACTAAACAATTGATAATCAACTTCTGAACCGCACATGACTTTGAAAAGTCGGAAGTAAAGGCCGCGATCAAACTAAGACACATGTTAGTCTTGGATGGAAGACAAGCGTTCAACCACTAGGCTATCACTATGCTATCCTTTTGTTTTTTTTTTACTCTTTTTTTTGAGGCTTCAGCACAGTTCAGTACACTCTGCATGGCTATGCCAGCCTCATAGGGTCAATCATATTATAGTATGATTGAATGCATGCAGGCTGCAGTTACAATCAGCATGGAACCAATCACACCATACTAGCACCTACTCACATCTATCATTATCACCCATTAATACCATCATTATTCACTCACTCACACTCTTTGACCCCTTTCTTTCAAACACAGTTTCAAATATTGATAAATACTCTTGCAGTCTTCAGAACAAGGCTGGCTCAATAGTATGTTAATTTCGCCATTATGGAAGTTTGTTTGGCAACAACCTCATTCGCAGGCCACAATACTGAACACATTCCATCATCACATGAATTATATCCTCTGTCTCATGAAATATGTCACATAGTTGGGATGATTTCACGCCCATAAGACAGCAAAACTTATTCAATGGAACATGAGCAGACCGCAACCGCCAACACCAAAGTCTCCCTGGAGAGGTTGGCACAGTCAAACCAGGGCACTGAACCAGGCACATCCTGTATGGTATAGTACTCCCCTTTGGATACTTACGCAACTTGGTAAGGAAACACCAAGGACAAACACTACAAACTATGGAAAGACCATGGTGAGTGCAGGCAGGCCAAGGAGGCACTTCCCACAATCGACGGCCGGTTCACGAAACAGGCCCTCCGATTGTCAAAACAACAGCTGTGTACAGTCACAGCTACTATAACTGGCCACGGGTCCTTTAACAAACATCTTTTTGTCATAGGTGTTACGGACAGCCCACTGTGCAGAGCCTGCATGGTGGAAGACGAGACAGCAACCCTTGTGCTTCTAGACTGCCCTGGGGTCGCCACATACAGGGCCTTCACTACTGGTACTGGTTCATACTGGTGTATGTCGGTAACCCAGGTCCCCTCAGAGAGATCCCCAGCAACACCAAGGCGTTGCTGGCCTTTTTCGAGGAGTTGGGGTGGATCGAGTAAGTTCCCACCCATACGCAAAATACACCCTTGTACGTGGAGTTGCGGAAACCAGCCCGTTATACTATACTATGGTATAGTACCAAATACCTTTAGTTTGCGAACACTCCCTAAATACCTGTATCCATTTCTCTTTACACAGACTTTTTACCCATGGAACAATTTCACTACTGTAGGACCCAGTCAAAGCATCCACACCATCATCTACTGCATTCCCAGCTATATGCTATCCTTGCAATCCGACTAATCTTTTTACCTTGAGCATTGACCATACAGCCCAATAGACGTCTAAAGTTGATAAAATGCATAAAAACAGTATTTTTTTATAAAAATAAAACAGTATACAAAATACAAGGAGTGACTTGTCGTAAAGGTTTTTCCATATTGAACTCGTAACTCCATAGGTATTATAAGAGGGAACCGTAATATTATTACCATCATCACCACATCACTCTCTTGGTGGAACAACACAATTTTGCACTATAATTCTGTAGCAGCTAGGCTGCATATCAACTGTCGCTTTGAGTCTGAACCGAACCGGTATGTAGTCATAGCAAGCAAGTGAGAAAATTGAGAAAGCAATCAGAGTGGACATGCACTTTGTCCTTCCGGCATAAACCGCAGAGCCGTTTGTAAGGAATAAAGTTTCATATCCGCGTTTGGTACCTTTGGATCAGTACCTCCGGAGTTACCCACTGCTACTATTAACCGAACCAGGTCTAATAATGTTTCAATGCAGCATAGTTTGATTTAGAATAAACAGAAAGTTAAAAATATAATTTTAAACACATCCAGTGTCAGGGTTTTATGTTTGATAAATTCAGGGTCAATTCTGTTGATAAAAACGTAACTTTTTTGTTTCGTCTGTGCATTTATTTATTACTTTTATATTAAATTACATTTACATAATGAATCATCTCTACAAACATCGGTCAATAAGCAACATTGAAACTATGAACTGATCACTGTGTCTTTTCCTACCTTGACATTGGCAAAATCATTGAATAACGATGGAGCCATAACATGAAAAAAAATTAATTGAATAACAATATTTTTCGGGACATATTTACAACAGGAAGGGAGGAATTACACTCGAAATTTATTGAGAATGGTCAATGATTGATATTTAAAGGTACTTTTAAATATCATTGGGGATGGCATACTTAGTTATATCATTTACAAATATTGTTAACGTTATTTCATTAAATTAGCATCGTAGAAACTGTCGTCAACCGAAAACCTACCAAAGTCACGACCTCTTTTTTTCTTAATCTAACTAATGATCATACCTAGTTCAATAAAATTCGTGTCAGTCAAACTAGTTAGCGGTTTCAAAGAGCCGTTTATTATTACAAGTACGTACTAAATGGTTTCTATTTAGGATACATGACGTAATATTAACATACCTAGGATTATTTTCCGGCGACTTGCATGAGGTTCCTCCGTATAAACCCATTCAAAATCTGTTCTAGACACATGAGCACCCATTTTATAAAACACTTGATGAACTGTTATATCTACAACATTAGTTTACATTTATACACCGCGCGCGATTTCAGGGGTCACTAAGGTGTAAGTTGACGCGGTTTGGCGGAAAATCGCTTTTTCTGCTGAAATAAATTCGAACACTATACGAAAGCTTTCTATCGCCGCGGTTGATTGATTGACAAGACAAAACTGACAAATGAATGAAATAAATAAAATGTCAATTATTCAAACTGTCAGTCGATGACAATTTGAATTTGACAAATTGTTTTTTTTTTAATTTATTCATGACCTTTGGATACATGTCTTTCAGTCGTTTTGACAAATTGACATTAATCAGTATTGCCAACTCCAAAAGTTTTAATCATCGAATTTTCCACTGACCTGTAAAACCTATGGACTACAAATACCTACGAAATACGCGTGGCATACAACAGACGTCTGTGTGCTATACTTACAATATTCGGGCCCGTAAAATGGCGGCCATTAAAAGGGATGTAAGTAATTGAAACTTATTATATTACATTTGCATTACTTGCTGCCCACAGTACAAACAAACAATAATTTTGGGACCGTTCTTAACCGCTGTATTTCAGTGGTACTGGTACCCAAAAGGTTATCTACCATAAAATATTATTAATTAAAATCGTTTCAATGCACGCAGTAATCACTCACAATATCATTATCTTTTACAGTGTTGCGTGCTGTTTGGGACTTGATTAGTTTTAGGACTGGCTTCCAAACAGGTGGTAGCTGCCAATCATCTTTTCTATTTTTAATTTCAATAGCCTCACGGAGCAAAACCGAAGAAAAACCGAAGGAAAACCGATATGTACCTAGAATGCTCCGTGAGGCTATTGAAATTAAAAAACATCCTAATTTTAATAGAGAAGTTGGTTGGCTGCTACCACCTGTTTGGAACCCAGTTTAGTGATGAGCGGTGGATAAATATTCGAAAGATAAAAACTCTGACATTTATAGAAATGAATAAATACTCATTCTTAGCCATATTTAGCGAATATTTATCCAAAATGATCGATAAATATATTTTATGCGTCTCTGATGGATATTTTACTGGTTTTGGTTACTTCGCTCTTCCACCCCCGCACCCCATAATACCCAGAACAGAACCCAGTTTTGCGTGGCAAAGTGAAACCAGAATTTCATACTATTACCTACACATTACCTAGGAGTTTCTAGTTCTCTTTGATTTATTTAATTTATTTGCTGAGGCATGTAAATCATTGGAAAATAGATACACACGACCCGCTTGGTAGTCAAAATCAACTATTGTTTTTTTAATGAAAGGAAATGCTCGAAGTGCAATGAAGTCTTTCGGAACTGTTTAGAACGGTAAAGTGTGTGTGATTGACACTTTGATAAATAGTTTCCTTAGTCAATGGATTAACATGGTGTATTTTCCTAACGCGCTGGTGTATTGTACACCATGACATGAACATCCCAAACTTCTGATATAGAATGGAATCAGGCGTTACTCTGCGGAAATCCATGACATAAAAAATATGAAGTTACAATAGTTTGTAACATATTTTTAGTGCTAATTCCACCAAAACTATATCATCAAGCTTAGATGCCTTATACAGCATCGCCCTCCCGCCCACTAATATAAAAAAAACAATCTAAAATAACGTAATCAAAAACATCTTTAGTACTGAGTAACAGGGTTGATTATCGGTCGGATTCCACCTCACTCACACAGGCGTCCATTGATCGTAACTCTGTTTGCGTCTCTCAGCACACCCGAGTCCGTTAGATTAATAAGTTTGTGTGCATTTTTGAGTAGGTATGTATACGACTCGCCAAAGTCGTCAGTACTTCTAAATACTCAATACGCGTTTGGACGCCGATCAGATACCTAGTCTTGAGACGTCTTGAGTGAAACCTAATCTTAAAACCTGTTCCAGTATATACGCCTCACCACCTGTACCCCTTCCTTAAGGGAGGCTTGTTAAAGAAGGTTTGACTTCTGTCTATGTTTTGTATCGTCAATGAAAAAGAAAGAAAAACATGAGTGCAGTGAGTGTCACAATCAAAGATAATATAATCACTACGCTTTAGTCACAATTAATTAAAAATAGCTGTCATGCAGTGTGAAAATAAAAAGCTTTTTTATTTTCTGAGATATATTTCCACCTCAACATGGTAGCAGAGCGTTAAATCGATGTTGAAAGAGATAAGAAATGTTAAGTAGCTAACATGGACGCCAAACCAAAGATTACAAAACTTAACATTGGAAATCTAGATGGCAGCAACTGGTCGGTATGGAAGTACAAAATATCTATTCTATTGAAAGGAATTCCAAAAGCCCTAGATCTATTAGAAGGTAGATATAGTATGCCGGTTCCAAACGACACTGATGTGAATGTATCAAGTACAGAAGCAGTTGAAAAGGCTATAGAAAGGTTTCAAGAACTAGACAGCATGATTATCATAATTCTCACAAGCAACATGACAGACGACATTGTGCAGAGAATTATGCGCTTTGAGTCTTCCAAAGAAGTATGGGATGAACTCAAGAGGTTGTTTGACGGAGATGGTGATGATTTAGTCTATGAAAATTGCCTAAAGTTCTTTGAGTACAAGAAGAATCTGAATGACAATATGGCAGTACATCTTTCAAAGCTGAAGAACATATTATGGTTTAAGCTGAATAAAGAGATCACGAAGCTTGAAGATACTCGTGAGTTGCCAGAGGTAGTTCTGATCTGCAAGATCCTAGACACCTTGCCTGAAGAATACCTAACATTCAAATCCAGTTGGCTATTGATGTCCAAAAAGGAAAGGACTATAGAGAGACTAACTTCACAACTCTGTGTCTTTGAACGAAATGTAGAGACTCAAGCTTCTACGTCTACAGAAGTGAGCACACAAGCCCTAGCAATTAAAGGTTTTGCTAAGAAAATAAATAATAAAGCTCACAATAAAAGAAGCAAGTGCAATTACTGTGATCACAGATAATATAATACTGCTGTGGTCTAGAAGGACACAAAGTAAGAAAATGCACGAAGTGGTTAAGTGATGGGCGACCTCCCAAACCAAGTTCCAGTGCAGCAAAATCTGTGAATAATAAAACTCTTATGATGACTGATAGGTGTCTATACCCTGACAAAGATAATTGGTATCTGGACAGTGGAGCCACGAGTCACGTCACATTTAGAAGAGATTGGTTCCATACGTTTGAAAGTTTTGATTCATCACATACGGTAACGACAGCAAGCGGTGAGAAAGTAAATGCCACTGGTAAAGGTGATATAAAGCTGGAAGCCACGATCGAAGATCGTAAAGAATTCATTACTTTATGCGATGTGTGGTGTGTACAGTCACTACAGAAAAATCTGTTCTCTCTATTAGCAGCACAGGACAGATTGCCACAAAGTTTATTCGAATCTGAACCAGAGTTCTGTAGATTGAAATCAAAAGGCATAATCAAAGTTACAGGTGAAAGAACTAAGAGAGGAGGGCTATTCAAACTTAATGTGAAGAATATGATTCCACCGGTTCCTGTTGAAGTCAATGCACTGACAGTTAAGGATATGCTACAAATTTATCATGAGAGAATGGCACATCAAAGCAAACTCCATGTAAAGCAGGTTATCGAAAAAGAACTCGGGATCAAAGTACAGAATAACAAGCATGAATTTTGTGAAGGTTGTAGCTTCGGAAAAATGCACAGAAAACCAGTCGGAACAAGAGTTAGAGCAGAAGCATCTGGAGAAATCATGCACTCAGACGTGTGTGGGCCATTCCCGTTCTCTTTTAGGGTATATCTATCTATATTGCTATTTTGTTCTATTTAAAGACGATTTCAGCAAGTACCGTTACGTATATTTCATGAAACAAAAAAGTGAATTTCATACAAAACTTCAACTGATGTTAGAAGAATGCAAGGTAGCTGGTCGTGTCATAAAAGAACTACTTACCGACAACGGTGGAGAGTTCGACAACAATAACACTCGTAAAATACTACAGAAGTATGGCATCAAGCATACATTGATCATGCCTTATACGCTACAGCAAAATGGCTCCAGTGAACGAGACAATAGAACGCTTGTCGAAGCCGCCCGAGCAATGATGTATGCACACGAAGAGTTATCTACCGCATGTTGGGCAGAGCTCATAAGTACAGCAGCATATGTGCTCAATAGAACAGGACGCACTCCTGTTGATGGTAAAACACCATACGAATTATGGTATAACAAGAAGCCAAAGATAAAACATTTAAGAATCGTTGGAAGTCCTTGCTATGCCCATGTGCCCAAGCAAAGGCGTACTAAATTGGACAAGAAAGCGGAAAAATGCATTTTAATCGGCTATGATGGTGATGACGGATACCGCCTTCTAAGTGTCAACAAACATGGAAATTCACTGGTACGATCAAGAGACGTCATATTTCAAGAGTTAGAAATTGGCAGGACCGACTTCAAACTGAATGTTGGATTGAAACCTATTGAAACAAATTCTGAAATAGAAATAAGTCTAAGATTACCAGCAAATCCTGTTGCGAGGGAGGAGAATAGTCGTACGATTCATCATGTAAGGGAGGAAGAAAATGAATGTACAGACACATTTCAAGAGTGTATACCTCCTGCATCGTTCGAAGATACATCTGAAACCTAGCAACGCAACAAAACTCCAGAATTATCATCAGAGACTCAGGCTGAACATGATGTAGAAAACGATCAGATATTAGCAGAAAGTTTGGAATCAGTAGATGATATTGCTACATTGCCTGATAGTAACGTAGAAAATGAAGGTCGAATAACTCTTCGAGACAGATCTAAGCTAAAACCACCTGAGCGTCTTAAGGACTATATTATGATATTTGTAAATGATAGGACTGATTTAGATGAGCCTACAACTTACGCCGAGATATTAAAAAGTCAAGACAAGGAGCATTGGTTAGAAGCTACGAAAAAGGAGGTCAAGTCTTTGAAAGAAAATAAAACCTGGATACTAGTCGATCTACCCAAGGATCGTAAAGTTATTTCATGCAAATGGATATACAAATTGAAAACAAACGCTGATGGTAAGTACGATCGACAAATATAAAGCGAGGCTTGTTGCTCGAGGTTTTTCGCAACAACCAGGAGTAGATTTCGATGAAACGTTTAGCCCCGTTGCTAAGATGACAACAAGGCTGCCTTGATGAGGAAATTTATATGAAACAGCCTGAAGGCATGAACGAAGGGACGAATCTAGTGTGTAAATTAAAGCGAAGTCTATACGGACTAAAGTAAGCACCTCGGTTCTGGAATAAGTGCATCGTTGATTACCTGAAACTATAGGATTTCAACAAAGTACAGCAGATCCTTGCTTGTTTATATGAAAACGAGCACAGAATAAAATCATCTTGGCACGGTACGTGGATGATGGACTGGTAGCTGCAACAAACCAGAAGGATGTAGAAAAGTTTATGTTAGAACTTAAACGTAGGTTCAAGATAACAATAAAGCCTGCTGACTATTATCTGGGTTTGCAGATACAACACAAAGACGATGGCTCTATAAAGATAACGCAGCAGCACTACACTGAGAAAGATTTAGCTTGGTTTGGAATGAGCAGCTGTAAGTCAGTCACTACACCAATAATCAGAGATTCTGCACAAGGACAGTCAGGTAGAGAGATAATAGACGAGAAGGCAAGACTCCTACAGACAGGCTGTTGGGGCTCTTGCTTACCTCATGGTAGGAACGTGACCAGATATTGCGTATGCAGTAGGTGTCGTGTCCAGAACCTTAGAAAACCCTTCCAAAGAGGATGTACTAAAGGTGAAGTGTATAATGCGCTACCTACAGGGTACATTAAACTATGGAATAACATACAAGGAAGGTTTTAATACAGGAATTCTGGAAGGCTTCAGTGATTCTGATCATGGAGGCGACCTAAAGGATGGTCGCTCGACTAGTGGTATCCTTTGCTTATATGGCGGAGCAGTCGTCTGGGCAAGTCGGAAACAGTCCTCAGTTAAGTAGCTATCTCCACGACGGAAGCAAAAGTTGTCGCAGCAAGCGAACAGCCCGTGAGATAATCTGGCTGCAAAGACTATTAATTGAAATTACCGACCTGAAGCAAGTCATCATCATCATCATCATCATTTCAGCCGAAAGACGTCCACTGCTGGACATAGGCCTCCCCCAAACATCGCCACAACGACCGGTCCTGTGCCTTCCGCATCCAGCGGATTCCCGCGACCTTCACCAGGTCGTCGGTCCACCTTGTGGGGGGCCTACCCACGCTGCGCCTTCCAGTACACGGTCGCCACTCCAGAACTTTACTGCCCCATCGGCCATCCGTTCTGCGAGCAATGTGCCCCGCCCACTGCCACTTAAGTTTGGCAATTCTTCGGGCTATGTCGGTTACTTTCGTTCTCCTGCGAATCTCCTCATTTCTGATTCGATCACGCAGGGACACTCCGAGCATAGCCCTCTCCATTGCCCTTTGAGTGACTTTGAGCCTTCTTATCAGGCCCATTGTGAGCGACCACGTTTCAGTACCGTAAGTAATTACTGGTAACACACACTGGTCAAAGACTTTCGTCTTGAGACACTGCGGTATTTTGGACGAGAAGATATTGCGTAGCTTCCCGAACGCTGCCCAACCGAGTCGGATTCGACGATTGACCTCTTTCTCGAAGTTGGACTTACCTAGCTGGACAGTTTGTCCTAGGTATACATAATCGTCAACAACTTCGAGTGTAGATTCTCCGATGTTTACGGGAATGGGTGCTATATGGTGCTGAAGCAAGTACCAACACTAAAAATCGATAATGATGCTGCAGTGAAATTAGCTCAAAATCCGGAATTGCATCGGAGAACAAAGCATATAGCAATACGACATTTTTACGTGAGAGAACTTGTTTCAGAAGGAAAACTGCAAGTAAAACATGTAGGGGCAAATCTACAAAATGCAGATTTTTCTAACAAAGCCACTCAGTCGATCGTCAATGTCTTCAATATTTGAAAGAATTGGTCTACACTAGTTTAACATTTTCTTTTATTCAAAGACTGTACAAAAAGGGAGGAGAAGGTTTGACTTCTGTCTATGTTTTGTATCGTCAATGAAAAAGAAAGAAAAACATGAGTTTCAAGTGTCAAGCACAATTGTGGTCACAATTAATAATTAAAGATAGCTTCTGTCATGCAGTGTGAAAATAAAACGCTTTTTATTTTCTGAGATATAATTCCACCTCAACAAGGCTATAGTGACTTATTAGGACTTTTGAGTGTAGAAACATAAAATCAGTAGGACAAACTAGGCTCATAAAAAATATTGCCGTAAAATATTGTAGTTTTTGCAGGTTTTAATTTGGTTTAGTTCGACTATTTGCTTTCAACGACTATATAATTACTCGACTAAAAGTTACGCCCACTCTATGTTGTCGTTGGCCGCTGCACAAACAAACTCGCAACCATAAACAATATTAATTCTTTCGAAGTTTGATAGTGAACATGGCGGTTGGTAAAAATAAAGGCCTTTCGAAAGGTGGTAAAAAGGGTGTTAAGAAGAAGATGTAAGTCTACAATAAACCTCAAATATATCAAATAATATAATAATCTTTCGATAAAACCTAAAAACAAACTTGTGGTACTTGTGATGTTACGAATATTTTCGGATAGAAGTTCCATGTCTCGTGTCAAGATGTTTTCGCCTTGGAACTTAGTTTTATCAGTGATTTTCATGTTCCAGTGCGTTGCCATCGTTGTGTCGCGTGATTTAAAGATAATGGCATGTAATAATGTTGAATACTTGTCAATGTGGTGAGTTTTTGGTTATAAGTTTGAGGTTATTTTAAATTGTCATACATTTTCAGTGTTGATCCCTTCACCCGTAAAGACTGGTACGATGTCAAGGCACCGTCTATGTTCACCAAGAGGCAAGTGGGAACCACCCTTGTCAACCGTACTCAGGTATGAAAATCCTTCTGTTCTCTTTTGACTTGGGCTGTATAAGTTAACACCTTGTGTTAGGCTGTTACCGGCATTAAAATTAATTATGACTATCTTTGGTTGTGTAGGCGTCAAATTATGTTATGGCATGCTGTAATTTTCGTGTGCTGACCTATTAAAACTATGATAGCACATGTGCACCATTTTATTTATGCTTTCTGAGATGTTGGAAATCTGGTATTCTTTGAAAATAACCTGAATTCAAGGTGTTGAGCTTTAGAACTGTTTCTATAATTAAAGTTCGAAACTATTTCGTGTAGAGCTTAGAACTCAAAAGTCGATAGTCTGGACTATTTAATATTAAAAAATCAATTTTACAGCATTTGAAAAGTCCAAATCTAAAATATAGTTGTATGTATAAACATTTGGTTATTTAGATGTTAGTTTTTTAAGTATTGATTAGTTGAAGTTCTGGTCAGAGTGTCACCTTAGGGGTCTTATTTGTTTAAATCATCTGCCTTTAGCTGGCCACTGCTGGACATAGGCCTCCCCCAAGAATGTAGACAAAGTAACAGCCTACACAAATGCTTATTTGTGTAACCATACTATACTAAACTTTTCAATAAAAACTTCAGGGTTTTACAGATTGTTTTTTTAAATTTTGCCCTGAGGAGTTTTTATTTAAATAAAAAAGTTAACACTGTATCTATGATTTATTTACCAAAATGATGATCCACCTAGCTCGCAATGATAAACATCTGATGAAAACTTTTGTTCCCTTTTGATTTACCACTGAAATCTCCTAAAACACACCATTAAAATAATTTAGTGTAGAAATATACTAAAACTAAGTTTTGTCTATTTTAGGGTACTAAAATCGCTTCAGAAGGATTGAAAGGCCGTGTTTTTGAAGTTTCGCTGGCCGATCTTCAAGCTGATACTGATGCTGAAAGGTTGGTACTTAATTTTTTACTTTTAATTCTATTAGCTTGACAACTATTCAAACTCCACACAGGTTGTATTCCTTCACAATTCTTCAAGTATTAGTGTTTGTGTGTACATAAAATCAATCGAATTTAGTTGAAGTATACTGCAGTCCAGCTATATGAAGGAATACCATATGGTCTTCATATCGTTTTAGTCTGCAGAGAGTAAATGCTACCGCACTGAAACGCCTCTGTATTTCATGTACTTTGGCACCTTGTGTCGTTGCTACAAGCGTTCTTCATACATTTATTTTTGGCTAGGAAAGGTGCTTTTGTGGGCGGTGGGAGGTAGTATAATACAAAACTAGTAATTATTAGTTCCGTGTGGTGCCTGACGTAAAGAATTGCACCATCCTATATCTTCTCATGGGTGTCGTAAAAGGCGACAAAGGGATTCACCAGTGCATGGGCAGCAGCATTCTCTGAGTATTTAACCAACCAACTGCGATCGTCAACCCACCTGCCAAGTGTGGCGATTATGGCATATCCCTCCTTATTGGGGGAGGCCTATGTCCAGCAGTGGACGTCTTTCTGCTGAAATGATGATGAATTATTACAGTTTTGATTGTCACACACTGTACAATTTGAAGGTGGAATTTTTTAGTAAGTTACTGTAGACTCATGTCACCTGGATGTTGATGTAGAGAACAATCCTACAAACAAACAAGAAATTAGTCTTATATCCCGAATATTTACTGTTGCGTTATAGCATGATGTCAGGGTTTCCTAGGCAACTTGCATTGGCAGCATCGCATATAGAAGACAAAATTACAGTTACTGTTACAGAAGTACATGTAACTAATATAACCTATTGTTCATCAGGTCTTTCCGCAAGTTCCGTCTGATAGCTGAGGATGTTCAGGGCCGCAATGTGCTGTGCAATTTCCACGGCATGGACCTCACCACTGACAAGCTCAGGTTTGTACATTTTACGTTTACTTATACATACCACAGATATAGTTACAAATATAGACTAAGTGCTGCGAACAACCATAGTAAAACCAACAAAAACTGTGCTCCTTCATATACAACCAGTGCTCACGTACACACCGTACACCTGAAGGATATTTGTTTTCGCGACGCTTACTGGACGATGTCGTGACATGTGAACTGAGAGGGGTGAGCACGGTTTAAGGTGTGTGCGTGAGCGCTGGTTTGTACACGGAGAAGCGCGGTTTTGTTGGCTTCACTATGATTGTTTGCAGCACTTCGTCTATATTTTTTACTATGTCTGTGATACATACTAACATTACCAAGAGGATTACATAGCCTTCTAGACAACATTGGAACATACCTGTCAAACTGGTACAGTCACGTTCCTTCCCAGTGATACATTTTGTCGACAAAGTCCCTTGAACGAATCCTGCTACATTACACGTACCTACGGCTGCCGTCGAACACTGAGTGCAAGCGATTTTAGCCTTAGTGGTGATTATAATTTCTTAGATTTTTGCGATCACTACACATTATAATAAAACAAAGTTTAACCGGATTAAATCCTGTATATGATTTAAATTGGTTTTCCTGACCTTTCGAAAGGTCTTCAGCATTTGTGGTCGCAGGAAGATATAAGATGACAAGCATCTTTACAGATATTTCTAAAAAAATATTTTAATCTACCATACAATTTTTTATTAGTTTAATAGTTAAAATCGTTTTGATGCATGCAGTAATGACTCCCAATGTCATTGTCTTTTACAGTGTTGTGTGCTGTTTGGGACTTAATTATTTTTAGAACTAGGTTCCAAACAGGTGGTAGCTGCCAACCATCTTCTCTATTAAAATTAGGGTGTTTTTTAATTTGAAACCGATATGTACCTAGAATGCTCCGTGAGGCTATTGAACCAGGAAAACCAATTTAAATAATATACGCGATTTAATCCAGTTAAACTTTGATTTATTATAATGTCTAGTAAAGGTTCACCGGAAAGTTTGCTGATAGTACACAGCAATGCTGCTTTGTGACAGAAATGGATATGATGATAGCAGTTTTATAGACAAACTCTTTCACGAGGAGCTCTAAAAACGAATACAGTATTATCTCACTAATCCGGCACTTCAATAGACCGATACGTCCAATAATCCGGCACCCTCCGCCCGCGCCTCCCTCGCCCCTCTACGCCTATGCGCTACGCTACGCCGCGTCTTTGTCTAGCAGTATAACCTCAAATTTTATGTTTTTTTCTCTATAATCCAGTAGCCCGAACATTCCAATAATCCGGCACCCTCTGGTTTTTATAATAGAGTCTGGTTAGTGAGATTGTACTGTATACTGCAGTCCAGCTATATGAAGGAATACCATGTGGTCTTCATATCGTTTTAGTCTGCAGAGAGTAAATGCTACCGCACTGAAGCGCCTCTGTATTTGATATACTTTGGTACCTTGTGTCGTTGCTACATGTAAGCCATTTTCTGAATAGCATTATCCATTCTTTATTGTCTACAACGTGTTACTGAAATAACTGAAAATCTCTTAAGGGGTCATTGTACTCATTAGTGTGAAAAAAAACAAGCCTGCGGCCGTATTATGAAGTGTTAGAATCATCATTGTTTCTTTGCGAAAGAAGAGCTATACAGGACGAATAGCGCCATCCCCCTTCAAACCGGAACAATGATGGCTTTAACACTTCATAATACGGCCCCTGAAACCGCGAAAAAAACAGCCGTATCCTACATTTGGCGATTTATGTGAACACAGATGTAGGGAACAGCTGTTTTTTTCGCGATTTCAGGGTTGGTACCATAGAAAAAGTTGTTCATCCTGATGAGTACAATGACCCCTGAGAGGTTTCGGTTATTTCAATAACACATTGTATGCTTATAGTTACCAGCCGATTATATGTTGAGTGTGAAGATACTTATTGAATCTGAAGCAAAAAAATAAAAAAAACCGAAGTTGTATAATTTTGACTGAACAACCAACCTTCATCAGATGGATGGTTAAGAAATGGCAGACCCTGGTCGAAGCCAACATCGACGTGAAGACCACCGACGGCTACCTGCTCCGCGTGTTCTGCATCGGCTTCACCAACAAAGACTCGCTCAGCCAGCGCAAGACCTGCTACGCTCAGCACACACAGGTAAGCTTCTAATACTTGTTAACAACAGCGTGCCTTACCTTTTGACCTAGATACAGGGTGTCAGGGAAACGCTTCCGAAAACGAAGATAGATGATAGTGCTGGTGACTACTGATACGAAACCACAAAAAAAAAATGCGATTGTCTTTTTAGATTTTTTAAATAATTTTTTTTGCGGTTTTCATATATAACCAGCTTTGGGCTGTTAAATAAAACTGATTTGCAAAAAAAAACCCCATTTATTTACTTAATTTTTTAAAGTAAATAATTCAAATAAAATATCAGCTGGCGCTGGTGAACGACATCCGCTCGCATATGTAGTCCGTGTCGTAGCGAGCGTAGGTAGGTTTGGTACGCGCGGCATTGTTCTCGAGTTTTGTACGCTAGTGATTTGGTATTTTGCAAAATCTAATCAAATCATTTATTCGCCACAAGATATCCTGTACAAAGATATTATAATTAATTACAAGTCCCTCATATCTTGCCTTTTTGTAGGCATGCGAAAATTAAACCCGCAATGAGTATAAGGCTAATGGTTATTGGTATTCGATTGTGTTTAGGTAGTATAATAATAATAGCCTTTCAGTTTCGGGAGCGTTTCCCTGACACCCAGTATAAGTAGTATAGTATACCAGCCTGGTTTCCGCACCTCCATCTCCAAGCGTGTATTTTGCATACGGGTGGGAACTTACTCGATCCACCCCAACTCCTCAAAAAAGGCCAGCAACGCCTTAGTGTTGCTGGTGATCTCTCTGAGGGTACCTGGGTATCCTATATATCCTAAGTACAGTGGCGTAGCACCGTATCAAATTGCAGTGCTATAAAACCAAAGGGCAAAACACTGACATTAAAATTAAAAGTACAGTGGCGTGCATTGGCCTACTTCATTCGAATTTAATTGTGGTGTAAGTTATTAATTTTTAACCAACTTCAAAAAAGGAGCAGGTTAGATAGATAGATAGATAGAATATACTTTATTGTACACCATGAAAATAGTAGTAAACAGGAACAACGTACAAATTATGGGTACATGGGCGGTCTTATCGCTAAAAGCGATATCTTCCAGACAACCTTTGGATTTGGAAGGCACTGGGTACTGCCTAATTGCCTATATGCAATGCACGCCACTGCCTAGTTACCTAGATATAAGTATCCATTATGGATGTTTTCAAGTGAAATATAATTTTCTCCCACTTGCTCGGAAATTTTAAAAAAAAGAATACAACAATCGGCTCTTTTCCGTACGCAACGAAATAACAGGCCGGTAATATTCAACAGGACAATAATATAAATTGCTGGACACTTTTTATTATTATATATTTAAATTATGCTACCGAGGTTTTTAAGTACACACATACATAAATTAGGTGTTTTTAGGTACAAAATATTTATTATACAGGCTGAATGCGCATTTTTTTTTCTAAACTTTGAAAATAGAACAAGAACCGCGCGCGGGCGAATTGGTGTGAATGAAAATGAGATACTGTTGAATTAATTTGTGTTCTATTTCCTCGCAAATGAGAGAAAAGTACTATACAAGTCTCGGCCGAAATGGCAATTAACGGCCTCGTTTAGTTAAAAAGGACTCTGCTTGCGCCTCGTCCTTTCAAAATCACTTGGGAAGTACTCGGCTTCGCCTCTTACTTCCAATATTACTCGGCCGTAAATTGCTTCATTTCCGGCCTCGACAGTAATTGTCTAGATAGCGGTCAAGAGCAGATCTATATCGCATAAAAAAAAACCCTATTACAAACCATTCTATCATACTCTCCTGAGAAATCGTATGTTTCAGCATTCAATTACTACCCATTGCACGTATTGCATGCCAATATTTGACAAACCCCATCGCAGACTGCACTATAAAGGGCGAAGATGCCATCTTGCTCGTTATAACTGCTCCCGCCGCTGCGAACAGTATTCTCGGCCCGGCACCACCACGAACGCGGCTCTCGGGCTTGCTGTTGGCTTTTCGTGGTTTTGCTACATACTCCTAAATAATAAGAACTTAAAGGTGAACCCACATTAATTGTCCGCGCCGAAAGAATCGACCGCGCCAAAGTCAATGAACGAATGTATTATAAGTATGTATTTACAAAAAAAAAAGTATATAAGTATTATATCCATTGTCTAGTACCCATAGTACAAGCTTTGCTTAGTTTGGGACTAGATGGTGCCGTGTAAATAATGAAAAAAAAAAAAAATTGTTTCTTAAAGCCTCTCACACCTATGAATGGGTTTACTTATTCAATATTATTGACGTCTTTGCTTTTGCTTGCATTTATTGAACCAATATCTATACTATAATAAAACTGTAAAGGTCGAAAAGTCTGTACATTGAGTTTTTTTTCGCGAAAACCGGCTAGGGAGACTAGAAATAAGCTATAGAACACGAATCAATCGTTTAAAAAATGTATGTCTGTCTGTTTGTTACCTCATCACGTGAAAACGGCTGAACGGATCGTAATGAAACTTAGCATTTGTATTGGTATTAGTCTAACTTAAAATATAGGGTATGTTTTATCTGAATCGGTTGAGTAGATCCAGCGATGCAGCTTGACCCCTCTATTGTATTAAGTTGCATACAAAGTAGAGGTCATGATTGTTGGTTGGATGCAGGTTGCAGGTTCCTAAAAATACAACTGGATTCTATTAGTATTATAGAAAATATAGAATAACATAACATAGCCCATCACTGTCCCGCTGCTGGGCATGGCCCTCTTCTTGGAATGAGAAGAGTTAAGGAACTGGATATTGTTAGTGTAATAGATTATCATAACATAATCAGCTCATTACCTACTGCCCCACTGCTGGGCACGGACCTCTTCTCGAAACGAGAAGAGTTAAGAAACTAGAAAATATAGAATAACATAACGTAGTCAACCCATTACTGTCCCACTACTGGGCATGGCCCTCTTCCCGCTGCTGGGCATGGCCCTCTTCTAAAAAAAAAATCGATTCTATTCTTCTTGGAATGAGAAGAGTTAAGGAACTGGATATTGTTAGTGTAATAGATTATCATAACATAATCAGCTCATTACCTACTGCCCCACTGCTGGGCACGGACCTCTTCTCGGAACGAGAAGAGTTAAGAAACTAGAAAATATAGAATAACATAACGTAGTCAACCCATTACTGTCCCACTACTGGGTATGGCCCTCTTCTCAAATTGAGAAGAGTTAATGAACTGGATATTATTAGTATTCTAGAATAACATAACATTACCAGCCCATTACAGTCCCACTGTTGGACACGGGCCTCTTCTCAGCATAAGAAGAGATGTGGTTAGTGTTATAGAATAACATTATCAGCCCAATTACTTCCCACTGCTGGGCACGAGCGTCTTCTCAGAGTGAGGGAGTTTAGGGTTAATGATTAACATAAACGGTTTCACTCACGTTATTTCATCGGGTGTGCCCGACCGGTTTCGAGCTCGAACGGAGCCCTTAATCCCTTTTTCTTAATAACGTGAGTGAAACCGTTTATATTAATCATTATGAATTTAACTCACGATAGTTATTATATTTAGGGCTAATTCCATGAAATTCCATCACCTTAGCCGGTTGGTCGTAAAAACAAAATATAGTATGGTCGGTAAATAGTGTAATCGTCTGTGTAGGCGCTTATATGTATATATTTGAAGATATTGTGTTCATAATTATGACACGATGTTATTTTCCGACATCCACGCGGACGGAGTCGCGGGCACAGCTAGTCGTCAATATAATCAATAACGAGGCGATAATATTGTCAATACTGTAAATATTGTCAATACAGTAATTATTTATTTATTTATAATTAGGAAAACCAACAGCTATATAAAAATTAATAAGCAGCTAGCATAAGTTACATTAAGCCAATTACAGGTTTCCACGGATAGTAATAGGATAAATTAACACTGATTTAACGATCACTAGCAAGCACAAAAACTACAATTGATTAGAGTTGAATAATATTACATAAAATACTTGAATATTACTTATTCAGTCATTCTAAAGAAGTCAAGGTTTAGCACATTGCGTACCGTAGAGCTTTTTGAAGTAAATGGGTCAAATGAGAACTCTTTACAAAGTTCATTAGTCTTTACTCGCCCGCACTATATATGAATTTTGCCTATAGTTCGTGGAATAAAAGGGGATGGAGATAGGTGGATTGAACCTAATCATTTTTCGGGGAACATTAAATCGTAGCTTTTGTAGAAGATCTGGGCAATCAATTTAATTACGTAGTATTTTTAATAGAAATGTGCAATCAGCTAGTCGACGACGATTTACAAGTGGCTGTCAATATTTATTGTTATTGTCAATACATTAATTATAATAACTTCTTAGGTTTTCGCGATCACTACACATTATAATAAAAAAACAAAGTTTAAAGGTCTACCTGCGACCACGAAATGCTGCAAAGCTTTCGAAACGTCAGGGAAACCAATTTAAATAATATACGCGATTTAATCCGGTTAAACTTTGTTTTTTTATTATAACATTAATTATTGTCAATACAGTAAATATTGTCAATTCAGTAAATATTGTCAATACAGTAATTATTAATTATTTTATTATTTTAACGCATTTTACGCATGCGAAACGAATTCTAAAGATATAAATTGTGGAAAGAAAAAATCGCTCACGAGCAGGATTCGAACCTGCGACTCCTGGCTCAGTACGCCAGTGCTTTAGCCACTAAGCTACCGTGAACACTGCTCGTGGTATCGAAATTATCCTCCACTATACGTCTTTGGGTGACGTCAGCGATATCTTATTAAGAAACATTGTTCCTTAACCGACTCGACTAACTTTACAGTTAAATCAAAGTCGTATAGATATGCCTACCCTTACTAATTATTTTATTATTTTAACGCATTTTACGCATGCGAAACGAATTCTAAAGATATAAATTGTGGAAAGAAAAATTTTTTTCTTTGCGTTAAAATAATAAAATAATTAGTAAGGGTAGGCATATCTATACGACTTTGATTTAACTGTAAAGTTAGTCGAGTCGGTTAAGGAACAATGTTTCTTAATAAGATATCGCTGACGTCACCCAAAGACGTATAGTGGAGGATAATTTCGATACCACGAGCAGTGTTCACGGTAGCTTAGTGGCTAAAGCACTGGCGTACTGAGCCAGGAGTCGCAGGTTCGAATCCTGCTCGTGAGCGATTTTTTTCTTTCCACAATTTATATCTTTACAGTAATTATTGTCAATACAGTAAATATTGTCAATACAGTAAATATTGTCAATACAGTAAATATTGTCAATACAGTAAATATTGTCAATACAGTAAATATTGTCAATACAGTAAATATTTTCAATACAGTAAATATTGTCAATAATATTGAATGTGTAAACCCACACTATCCGCGCCGAAAGAATCGACCGCGCCGAAGTGAAAGAAGGCGTTAGGTAGATCATACGTGACGAGCGTTGCCCACGTGTCGTGACATAACGGTCCTGCGCCTTCCGCATCCAGCGGATTCCCGCGACCTTCACCAGGTCGTCGGTCCACCTTGTGGGGGGCCTACCCACGCTGCGCCTTCCAGTACGCGGTCGCCACTCCAGAACTTTACTGCCCCATCGGCCATCCGTTCTGCGAGCAATGTGCCCCGCCCACTGCCACTTAAGTTTGGCAATTCTTCAGGCATTTCTTCTCCCATCCAAACTAATTCAACTCTTTTATCACCAGGTCCGTGCCATCAGAAAGAAGATGTGCGAGATCATCACCCGTGACGTGACCAGCTCTGAGCTCCGTGAAGTGGTCAACAAGCTGATCCCAGACTCCATCGCCAAGGATATCGAGAAGGCGTGCCACGGCATCTATCCCCTCAGGGATGTGTGTATTAGAAAGGTAAGACAAAATAATTTTGTAAACTTTTTTCGGTTTTTGTTGAGATGATAAATTTTTAGAAAATACAGTATGTAACAAAAACCCTGTTGTTCCTGTGAGCTACGTTATCAGAATCTATATTCATACGTAAGGACATAACTCATTTGGAAAAACTCTTCAATAAAAAAATAAAATTATATATTCAATCGTTAATCATTATTTAATCATCATTATTTAATTGTAAATTGAAACTGAATATATCACTCAAAACTCACTCACTCTGTGATTATATCAATAAAAATAATCAAATCGCAATCAAATCGCGCTGACATCGCGGGAAGAGAATACTCTTCCCGCGATGTCAGCGCGATGCCTCCAAGCTACGTCACGATCAATGTTGCCATTGATTGATATCTTCAATATATTTATTTAGATTTTTGTTCAAAATGAATATAAAATAAATTCCTAACTAGCCTAACTATTTGTTATCTCGTGTTATTCGTCTAATTAGTTATTAAAGGAAACTGTATAAAATTACTAGTTCAAAAGTGATTCTTTATAGAAGCAAATAAATGAAAAAATGCATTTTGCTCGGGTAATTTATTTACACGTGGCAGCACATTAAACTGACGAGGTGTCACGCTAACAGTCCGCTATTGTCTCCACGGCCGATGTCGCAGTACGGAGGCTGTCACGTGACCTAGTTGTCACGGGAAGAGAGTACCTGGTGAAACATCTTATTATACCATGTTCCAGCCTATTATTCGTCTGTGACTATTAAAATGTTTTGCATAGTTATTATACATCAAAGACTTATTATCTCAACCAAAAACAAACAAAATCTATTTACAATGATGATCCACCTAGCTCGCAATGATACACACCTGATGAAAACTCTGTTCCCTTTTGATTTATGTCTGAAAACATCACTTTTTACAAATAACCGCTCCACAAATCTTCACCTATTGACCCAAGCCCTTTATTCACAGGTCAAGGTCTTGAAGAGGCCGCGTTTCGAGATCTCCAAACTCATGGAGCTCCATGGAGAAGGTGGTGGTGGCAAGAGGGGCGAGGCTGGCGACAAGTCGGAGCGCCCTGAGGGCTACGAACCTCCCGTTCAAGAGAGCGTTTAAGTTAATATACATTTAAAACAGATTTTTCGTGTTTTATTTTGGTTTTTTATGGTATAGGTACTGTTGGGAGTTCTTCTGTGAAAGGTAAGCATTTGTTATTTTTTTTAAATCGTTTTTGGTTGAATTGATGTTTTTTTGTTAGTTAAAAACATAAGGGAAAAATCGGATGATTTTTTTACTATCTATATCACGGTAGGTCGGTCTACGAAAAGAAATATCGAAAACAGATTAGTAAAAAAAAACACCGTCATAGAAGTCAGTTCTACGAAAAAAAATTTTTATTAAAAAAACTGCTGACAGAAGTAAATTTCCATAGACATAATTTTATTAATAATCTGTTTTTTGTATTCGATTGATTGTTTTTTTTCTATTACCGTAACTGATCAATCACATCAGGTTTTTCCAGACGTTAAAAAATGTCCTTTGGTATATTGTAGAAAGAAACATCCATTCAACCAAAAATTCAAATACATACTTATTCAATATGATGATCCACCTAGCTCGCAATGATACACACCTGATGAAAACTCTTGTTCCCTTTTGATTTATATCTGAGTCTCATTTACAGTAATAACTATTTGTTGCCAATGTTCACAGATTGACCGATCAACTTTGTTTTCACAGGTACAAAACATGAAGAGACTGCGCTTCGAGATTTTGCAAGTTGAAGTTCCATGGTATTGTGATGATGAAAGAATTGTGAAAAGGACGATCTATGTAGTGTTTTAAGTTGAGTAAATAAACATTTTAAAATTGATGCATAGTTTTTTTTTTTAATTTATTCTAATTTTACACCCTTGATTTTGCCTCTCAAGCCGCATCTGGTTAGAACTGGAGGCCGACTACAACATAGTTGGGGAAATGGCTAGGTGTAGGTGTAGGATGGTGTTCCATGGCACCATGACATAAACACATTGCACACTTTCGCCAAAGCCACAATTTTTTTTAAGGATTGAGTTATTACTACGGAGTATTCCAAATCTGTCCCTGAGTTTCCTCGAATGGGGTCAAAAGAGTCCTGAGATGTCCTCGAAAATAGAACTCGTTTTCAAAACAAAATTTTAATAAAAAGATATTTTGGGGTAGATCAAACTTATTCCCATCTGTCCCCATTTGTAAGATCTGGGACGTATCCCCTAGTAGTCTGTGTCTGGGACAAAACTTCAAAACTTTCCCTTCATACTTTTATGGGCTTGGACCGGCAAAATTATTTGTGAAGTAAGTGTACAGAAACTATTGAAAAATTACGAACTATTGAATGGTAGAAAGCAAATAAAATAATTTTGGCGTATTTAAAAAGTTACTACAAAGTACCTAGATACAATTGCAATGGTCCTACCATTGCAATCTACTTTGTAGTAACTCATCATCATCTAACAAGAACTGGAATCGGCTAACAAGGATTGGAATAAGCTGACAAGGATTGGAATCAGCTGACAAGGATAAGAATACACAGTCTTACCAGGCCCCTCAGAAAGTATTGCGAAAAAAAGTTTTTATATATGGGAGACTGGCCAGTTATAATGTTTTTCGAAAATATGATTATTTATAAGTAAAAATAAGTAAGTTCCAATTTCAAAATTTCCCTCCACATTTTTTGAGAGTTAATTCAAAGTATTGTGTCTCACTGAAATATGGATCTGCGCCGGGAACATTTTAGAGCTATGATTTTATACGATTTCAAGTGTCGCCTGAAACCGGATGAATCGTACGATAGACTTCAAATGGCATTCATGGATGAAGGCCCTTCCAAGGCAACCGTGTATCGTTGGTATAACGAATTCAAGCGCGGTCGACCAACTTTGGGGGATGACGAAAGAAGCGGTCGCCCTTTGACGGCTGTTACCGAAGAAAACGTGCTAGCAGTGAAAAATTTAATCCAAGACAATAGGCGAATTACATATCAGGAGATTCAACACATATTGAAGATTGGATCGGGAAGCGTTCACGAGATTCTACACAGCCATCTTCGCGTGAGGAGGATAGTATCACGCTGGGTGCCGCACAACCTCACCGATGCTCGGAAGCAGGCCCGGGTGGAATGGTGCCGTGATATGCTTAACAAATTTGAAGCAGGCTCGTCTCGGCGTGTTTACGACATCGTTACAGGTGATGAGTCCTGGATTTATCAATACGACCCAGAAACCAAGCGCCAGTCGACTGTTTGGGTGTTTCAAAATGAGCCAACGCCTACCAAAGTGAAGCGATCTAGAAGCGGGGGTAAGATTTTGATCGCTAGCTTTTTTAATTTGACTGGCCACTTGGTATCAATTCCCTTACGGGATCAAAGAAGCATTAATGCCGAATGGTATACTACCAAATGTTTGCCAGAAGTTTTCTCTGTTATAAGCAACAAGCGACCAAACACAGGGCTCCGCGGGCTACTGCTCCACCACGACAATGCACCTGCGCACACCGCACTCAAAACGAGGGACTTCCTGGACAGCACGCCAGTCAAACTCCTGGGTCACCCTCCTTACAGCCCTGATCTAGCACCGTGTGACTTCTTTTTATTCCCAAAAATAAAAAATCAGCTCAAAGGGATACAATTTTCGTCGCCGGAAGATGCGCTGGCTGCGTTCGAGCAGGCTGTAAACGAGGTGTCTGCGGCGGACTGGAAAAAGTGTTTTGAAAACTGGTTTAGGCGCATGAATCTTTGTATAGAGGCTGGTGGAAAGTACTTTGAAAAGATTTGATAAAAATATATGTACGTATAGAACAATTTTTTTTAGTTTCGCAAAACTTTCTGAGTGTCCCACGTATTTACAACATTTGAACATTTCATTTTCAACATATTGAGCCCTTGGAATGACACTACGCAGTTTTAGTCATTTGGCTTAGGCCTAAATAAATCGACACATATTGCTCTATTAAACAGTTTCGTACTTTCTAGCTGGGCAAAGTGACTTCCAAGTAAAAACAGGAGTAGCAATTCGAGCCATTAATTCGTGTGCGTCATCCCAGCGAAAAAGTGTCGAATTTCTTAATTCGAGATAAGTAAATCGTTAGTGTATGACGTCGTGTAATTGTGTATGAACATTTCAGATTTGTGTGTCCAACCCTTTTTGGGATATTCATCAAAAACGTTTTCCGCTGGAACGACGTCTTCCCAGCGAGACTTTTTTTTTCCAAAGGACGTAAGTAAAATAAAATAGTTACATGGATTAGAGTATAACGAAAGGTAAATGTGTATGCATAAATGAGATTTGTGTGTCTAAAGACTCCGAAGATATTCAAGTTTCCGCTGCGGTGACGTTTGGCTGATTGCTGGATATCATAAACGGTTAGGCGAATAGTTGTGACTTTTTTTACACATGTAGCGATTCTTTTGTGTGTAATGTTTGTGAAAACAGACTTCGAAAAAAAATTACCGCTAGGAAGCTATAAATTTTAAAATGAAATCAGGTTATTAGGTCCTAGTACTGCGAATATGAGCTCCGAAGCCTAAATGTTAAAGTTTATTTGTACCTTATAAATGCTCACAATGTCATGTTAAGTCTCATCGATGTACTGTAAGTAAATAATGAATTATGAACAAAATTGCTAGGTCTGGGCCACGATGTTGTTCGCCATTCGATTGGACGAGTTTACTATGGGTTGGCAAATTAAAAGGTATCCCATTCGTTAGTGTATTAGTTCAATTATCCATCTGTAAAATTGTAGCCCAATACACTTAATAATTTTTTTTTAAATCTTTCTTTATTATAAAGGGGGTTTTTTCAAACATGAAATGCCACCCCCATGATTGTATACAAAAATTAAATACTAAAAAAAATATTAAATTAGTTAAACTAATCTACCCGCAACCTTAGACATATGGAGATCATTTTGTACAGCATTCTAGCGTCATCCGAAAATGGTGAAGCCAGAATGCTATTATAGAATCCTACACTAGTATTTGTGTCACTGAAAGTGTGACGTCTTAGAGCTTCAACGCGCCTGCACTCAGCCAAAATGTGATGGGTGTCTTCAACGATTCCGCACACAGCACTGTTAGGAGATTCAACTTTGCCCATCATAAATCCAAAACTGTTTAGCGGGACATGGCCTGACCGGAGTCTCAAAGCCGTCACAACCTCCTGTCTGCACATCCTTCTCACACTGAACCACATCGAATGAGGGAGAGAGGGCTGAATCACCTTATACCAAATACCTTTCGTTAGAGATCTCTTATCAAAGTATTCTGACCAATATTCAAAACATGGTTGCCTTACTATAGGAATAAGTTCGGTATACCAAGGCAAACAACCAAATGGTTCTCCATCAGACCTGGCTTCATAAGCGAGACGATCAACTAACTCATTTCCCTCTAATCCAATGTGAGAAGGAATCCATTGTAGGAAAACAATTTTATGTTTGGCAACAATTTTATAAATATATCTAATAATAGAATAAGCCAATGGAAGCCCTCTAAAAGGTGTCGTGCAACGGATCAAGTGTTGTAGGGCACTTTTCGAATCTGTAAAGATGACAAATCGTTCACAATCCAAAGATTCGATGTACGCCAAAGCCTCCGCGATGGCAATCAGTTCTAAATGCATTATAGATACTTTTGCAGTAACTTGGAACTTATAGTAGGCACCTGTTTGTGTATCTAAAAATGCAGCGCCAGAACAATTCTCATGTATAGAACCATCCGTATAAACAGAGTAATAGCCACAGTATTGATCATTTATCAATTTACAGTACAGGACTCGTAAATTATAAACATTATAACAACGCTTAGGTTTAATTATAGCATCTAAACTAGGCTTAATAATAGATGATAAGTCCATATTGCTGACCCAAGTGTCCATTGAAAACATATCAAGCGTACTGTGCAATAAATAGGTTCCTGTCTTAAAATGTTGTGTAAAATTACTAAAAGTGGCTTTTTCTTCCGTCTCCAATAATTATTTTCACTAAGATCATGCAACTTTTCAAGCATATTTATAATAGGAAAATTACTGCACTTTGATTTTAAATAGAATTTCCCGGCTAAGTATCGACGTCGCACAGATAGGGGGCACAATTGTAATTCGGACTCCATTACGTGAATTGGAGTGCTCTTGATAAAACCGCCAATCAAGCGTAAACATACATTTTGTGATCGATCAAGTTTTACTAGATGAATGTCGGCGCTGCTATCTAATAAAAAACTGGCATAGTCCATTCGGCTACGAATAAGCGCAATATACAGCCGTCTTAAATGAATCTGATGAACACCCCACCCAGGCCCCACTAAAACTTTAAAAATATTCGTAAACTTAGCCACCCTTTCACAGACCTCGTTAATATGCTTCTTCCAACGAAGACCCCTATCTAGCCACATACCTAAATACCTAACGGCATCTACTAACTCTAATGTTGTACCATTTAAACGGACATCAACAACTTGTCGACGAAATCCTCTATTAAATAAACAAATTTTACTCTTAACTGGGGAAATTTCTAAACCTATTTGACTTAACATATCATCGATTAAGTCAAGTGCAGATTGGATCTTGGTTTGGCCCTCGAGAACAGACTTACATTGCACATAAATTGCAAAATCATCCGCATACTGGGAAATCTGAACATCGTTCTGCAAAGTTTTGCAAATCTCCATAGTTATTACATTAAATAACAATGGTGATAGTGGGTCCCCCTGAGCCAAGCCGCGACCAGAATGTCGACTTATAAAGCTGTTTCCTAGTTTTATTTTAAGAACTCTTTCATGGAGAAAATTCCACAAGTATTTACATATTCGTGACCCAACTTGTAGATTATCTAAAATAAGAATTAAGGAAGAATTGTTTACATTATTATATGCACTGTCAATATCTAAAAAGCAACCCACAGTGGAACAACCCTCGGACCAACCAGTCTGAATTTTAGTAACGAGGCAGCTTAAGCTATCTAAACATGACCTACATTTACGAAAACCCACCGTATTTGTAGAAAATACATGATTTTTTTCCAGGTACCATTCCAGTCTTCGACATAAAATATAATGAAAAATTTTGCACACACAAGATATCAGTGATATGGGTCGCAGAGACGAAATGTCATTGGAATTACGTCCAGGTTTAGGAATAGGTATAATACAAATATCGCGCCACTGAAATGGGACAAAGCTATGCATAAAAAATTCATTATACAATGATAATAAAACAAGTTTACCTACGTCCGGCATGTTCTTAATCATAGAATATGATATATCATCGTACCCAGGAGATGTATCCTTCACTTTAATACATTTATCGAGCTCTTGAATAGAGATTTCACATTCTAAGGTAGGATTACTGTGGTAAGTAATCGGAGACGGTGGTGACACATAATCAGGCGTCAATGAATTTAATAAGTTCTCAGCACTTTGTGGGTCAACATAACGTCTCGCAGCTCGGCATCCTTTTAACCATTTCATTTTGCGCCACATGTCACTGGAAGTTGTAGACTCATCAACTGAAGAACAGAAATCTTGCCAGTCTGTTCCCTTAGCCTGACGCATTAACCTCTGACTTGTGTGAATCCTTTCCTTAAGAATATCCAAATTTTGGGGAGTGGGGTTGTTTCTAAAAGTGGCCAGGGCCAGTCTACGACGAGCCACAGCGTGTGAGAGTGCGGCAGTCCAATAAGACCTTGGTGTAAACTCTGAAGTAGGGTTTTGATTAAATTTAAATAACGGAATAAATTTGTTAGCTGCGTCGTTAAGAGTGTCTATAAATAGATCATAAGCATTTTGAAGGTCATTTGGTAAATTGAAATTGTTAAATTTTTGTTCTAAATATTTGTAATAAGATACCCAATCTGCTTTTCGAAAATTTCTTTTAATAACTGGGGGAAACTGTAACGAACATAGGGTTGAAATTTTAATGATTAAATGATCACTGCCCAAATTTTCATTTAGTTCGGTCCAATTAAATTGCAGTGAAATATCCAAGGACACCAGTGAGATATCGGGGGAAGTTTGTTGCAAATTGCCATTTACTAACCGAACTCGTGTGTGCGTACCGTCATTCAAAAAAACAAAGTTGCTATCCAATATCGAATCGTGGATTAAACTACCTCTATGGTCAGTTTTATACGACCAGCTGACGTGATGGGCGTTTAAGTCACCTAGAATTAATGTTTTGGATGGTAATAATGTTAAAAGACTAGCCCAATCCCGCTGCGTAGTAACTACCGTAGATGGACAGTAGACTGCAAATACATTTTCAATTGGTTGACAGTTAAACAACTGAACGCACACTACCTCGATGCCGGTATTGGCAATATGCACGTGTCTCCGCCGTGCTTTGATTGACTTGTGTACCACTATAGCTACACCGCCGTATGAGTCATCACGGTCCGTACGGTAAACATCATAACAACTAACTTTAAAATTACTTTCCGCCTCGAGCCACGTCTCACTAAGGACAGCAATATGGACTTTTTCTTGGCGTAAAGTTTCCAAGAAAGAAACTAATTTCGGCTTAACACTCTGGGCATTCCATTGTAAAATATTTAGCCTGACAGCTTTTTTAGGCATCACGTGGATAAGAAGTAAAACTAAACAATTTTTTAATCCACGACCATTCGGAAATATAACTAACTGACAATAACATCAACCACTCGAGGCACAGCTGAATAACAGAATTGATTTTTGAAGATACACTGGCTTGTCGGAGGAAAATGACCTCTTTTAATCGGGATAAAAGTTCACTGAAAGGGGGACATTCCTCCTTTTGTCCGTCATCAGACACACGATCTCCCTTATCATCGGCATAGGAATTCCTAAACGTCCAATCGTCATCAACAGGGTGCCCTTTGTTTTTCGTCGATTTCGAGTCAGTTCTTAAAGATTGACGAGTGGCTCTGGTATGTACTTCGACTTTGTGGATATTAGTCCTCGCCTGAGTGGTTTCAGCATAGGTAGCGCGAAGAGGGGCATCAGGCGTGGCAGATATCTTATTTAGTGAGGAATTGCCTTGAAGCAGGGGAAATTGGTCACAGGCATCTGTGGCCAACGGGGTTGGGGTGGGTACAGATTTTTCAAGTGAAATGTAATATTCCAAAGCTTTTCTGTATGTACATCTCAACTCTGCCATGATTTCCCTAAGCTTCCTCTCTTTCTTGTACATCGGACAAGTCTTACTTAAGGATATGTGATTCCCATCACAGTTAACGCAGCATAATGATTTAGCATCACAGTTTTCATGATGCCCGCCACACTTGGGACAAATGATGGTTTTTCCTGGACACATTTTGCGGACATGGCCCAGTTTCCAGCATTGGGAACATTGCGATACCTGATGTATGGTATGGTACAACTCTTACACTGATATCACAAATATTAACGGATGTGGGTAAACAGTCCCCACTAAAACAAACCACTTTCGCTGGGGCACCAACCTCCTTCATCTTTATTGCGACGGTTAAGCCGCATAACTGATAAAAGAGATGCAGGGGGGGGACATGAAATATTTTTAAGAATCTCGTCATCAGTGAGGTCAAGCTCAACATCCTTAATAATGCCATAGCTGATAGAAACTTCCATGGCCTTTTGAAACTTCCAACCTTTCTGTATAAGCTTCTCGCATTCAAAAAGACTTTTAGCCGCGGCTTCACACTCGAATTGGAGACGTACTTTAAAAGGGCTCAAATATTTGACTTGGCAAATCTTTGCGATATTATTGTCCTTAAAAGTGCGTGCTAACGCAAATTGTTTTGGAAGGCGGTCTTTTGAGGAAATATATACTTCGAATTTATTCTTCTTTACCGAATTACAACTATTTCGACGTGACTTCTTCCCCATAACTTTCGTCCAACCCTCGTCTTCCTCACTTCCATCCTCTCTTTGTCTTTTCTTCCTTCTTATCAGCTCCTCTTCAGTCTCGCTACAAACATCTATCGTATCCAAGGAAAGATTCAACGGGCGTACTATGTTATTTTTTAACAAGGGCGACTCAGGCCGCGATGAGTCAGACATTGCAAAGATAGTCGTGCCACCTGCACCGCGTGGTTCGGCGCACGACTACTACTCGTGATAACGCGTAAACACGTGCACGGCGCGATAAGGACAGGGGGTCTACTCCCGTTCGACGATATTCGATAAATCGTACGATTCATCGCACAATTTGCTACTCCGGTCAACCATCGTTCCCTTATCGCATGCGATGATCGTGTTTTGACGTTTGTTTTTCTCATCTCCGGTAAATTGTATACGACTATGAACCGTATTCTATCTTAATTGTGCCGTTTTTATGTGCCTATCTTTATTATGTAAGTATCAGTCGGAACGAAAGTTCGTACTTCGTTTGTCGTTCGTAAAACGCGAGTAGACCTACAGGGTCCGCGACAATAAGACACGACGACCTGCCCGAGCGAGTGCCGACACGGGACTGCACTTAATAATTAAAGAAATATAATCAAAAAACCAATGAGAAGCGCAATACAGAGATAAACCAACCAAGTTTGAATGTGTACTAAAAAGCGGCCGCGCGATACATGGTGCTTACCTTCCAAAATTGTTAGTATAGTACGTAGACCCAAAGAATTGTCGGTTCGATAATTCTTTGGGTCTACGTGTGTGCGAATCGTCTTTTTCAAAAATGAAAAACACAAAAAACGTTTACAGAAACAAACTTACAGATTCTCATCTGGATGATGTTATAAGGATAGCATGTAGCGACAAGCCAGATCTTGATAGTTTTGAAAAAGTGTTCACAGTGTAGTAGTTCGCATTAAAACATATAAACATCTTTGTTAAAACTTCTTTTTAGGGTTCCGTAGTCCTACAAGGAACCCTTATAGTTTCGTCATGTCCGTCCGTCTGTCCGTCTGTCCTAATCCTTTACAGCTTAATAACTTCTACAGTTATAAACATAAGTAAATGAAATTTTGTTAAAAAATAGTCGGCATATAGATCTCAATTTTAAAAGAATAAAAAAATAGTTTTTACGTACTTTAGGGCTGGCGCTCATACATGTGAAATGGGGATGAAATATATTATTTGCTGCACCCCCTCGTGTGGGGTATTATTGAATAGGTCTTCTAAAATGAAGGTAATGTTTCATACATCACTTTTTTATCAGGTGTACCATCTGCGAAATATAGCCCGCCAAAGTGGCTTGCAATGTGTCCCCCCCCCCTGCCATTTCTAAACTATGCAACGTAGAAACTTGTAATCTTTCACATTGAACCTTTGTGAAACTCTCTTTTAAAATTATTTCTAGTATAATGTGATTATAATTTTTTGAGTTATAGACAGAAAACTGAAAAATACTTAAAACGTCCTAGTTCAAAGGTCATTGACCTTAGAGAAAAAATATAGCAAATAATGCTCCTTTAGCTGCTTTCTATTTAAAAAAATCACAAAAAGTAACTTTGACATGACATACTTCTTAAATTTGGCTTCTTGAATTTATCGCTAGATGGCGCTACTAACAACACGCTCTGAGTCGCGAATGCTGCCGATTATTGCAAAAACTAAAATAGCCATGATTAATATTCGATTTGATTCGTTTGTAATTACACCTACTTAAGGAACCCTATAATACTGAGCATGGCCCGACATGCTCTTGGCCGGTTTTTTGTTTGTTTTAGTAGGCATATCCTAGAAAAAATGTTCAACGGCCTCGGAGAGCACGTTAAGCTGTCGGTCCTGGTTGTCATACGAATATCTATGGCAGTCGTTACGGGTAGTCAGAAGCCTGAAAGTCTGACAACTGGTCTAACTTCCGAATGTCAGTATTACCCAGTAATTGGGTTGCGGGGGTCTGATGGCAGTCGCTCCGTGTAAAATACTGATGTTCAGCCGCATCTGGCTAGACTGGAAGCCGACCCCAATATAATTGGGAAAAGGCTCGGAGGATGATCCTAGAACAAACGTTGTTTAAGGTACAAAGTTAGCGCTTTGAGGTTTCGGGTATTTTTCAATTATCCTGTAGATGATGATTTCTCAGGAAATTATTATAGAACGGTTTGATTAGGGTTTTGTATAAATACAGTTTAACAGAGAAACCGTTATTAAAATGATATTTCACTCGAAAACATCCATAATCTTTTGAGAAAACTTCATCTATATCTTGGGACCCTGGATACTAACTAATTGCTTTGTTGGACTCACAGACGTAGGTACTAGAGATACTGCGCATGTTAGACTGTACGCGTGATATATCGTGTTGTTTTTTTATTAAGAGTACCAGGCCCCTCAGAAAGTATTGCGAAAAAAAGTTTTTATATATGGGAGACTGGCCAGTTATAATGTTTTTCGAAAATATGATTATTTATAAGTAAAAATAAGTAAGTTCCAATTTCAAAATTTCCCTCCACATTTTTTGCGAGTTAATTCAAAGTATTGTGTCTCACTGAAATATGGATCTGCGCCGGGAACATTTTAGAGCTATGATTTTATACGATTTCAAGTGTCGCCTGAAACCGGATGAATCGTACGATAGACTTCAAATGGCATTCATGGATGAAGGCCCTTCCAAGGCAACCGTGTATCGTTGGTATAACGAATTCAAGCGCGGTCGACCAACTTTGGGGGATGACGAAAGAAGCGGTCGCCCTTTGACGGCTGTTACCGAAGAAAACGTGCTAGCAGTGAAAAATTTAATCCAAGACAATAGGCGAATTACATATCAGGAGATTCAACACATATTGAAGATTGGATCGGGAAGCGTTCACGAGATTCTACACAGCCATCTTCGCGTGAGGAGGATAGTATCACGCTGGGTGCCGCACAACCTCACCGATGCTCAGAAGCAGGCCCGGATGGAATGGTGCCGTGATATGCTTAACAAATTTGAAGCAGGCTCGTCTCAGCGTGTTTACGACATCGTTACAGGTGATGAGTCCTGGATTTATCAATACGACCCAGAAACCAAGCGCCAGTCGACTGTTTGGGTGTTTCAAAATGAGCCAACGCCTACCAAAGTGAAGCGATCTAGAAGCGGGGGTAAGATTTTGATCGCTAGCTTTTTTAATTTGACTGGCCACTTGGTATCAATTCCCTTACGGGATCAAAGAAGCATTAATGCCGAATGGTATACTACCAAATGTTTGCCAGAAGTTTTCTCTGTTATAAGCAACAAGCGACCAAACACAGGGCTCCGCGGGCTACTGCTCCACCACGACAATGCACCTGCGCACACCGCACTCAAAACGAGGGACTTCCTGGACAGCACGCCAGTCAAACTCCTGGGTCACCCTCCTTACAGCCCTGATCTAGCACCGTGTGACTTCTTTTTATTCCCAAAAATAAAAAATCAGCTCAAAGGGATACAATTTTCGTCGCCGGAAGATGCGCTGGCTGCGTTCGAGCAGGCTGTAAACGAGGTGTCTGCGGCGGACTGGAAAAAGTGTTTTGAAAACTGGTTTAGGCGCATGAATCTTTGTATAGAGGCTGGTGGAAAGTACTTTGAAAAGATTTGATAAAAATATATGTACGTATAGAACAATTTTTTTTAGTTTCGCAAAACTTTCTGAGTGTCCCACGTACTTACGCTAATTATTCAATATTTTTGAATATGTCCCACGATTATCCAATATTCTAGCCACCCTGCAGTGTAGTAAAATGATCCTATGGTATGATGTTGACTGCCTCGTTGGTCTCGTAGTCGCAAGCGTGACTGCTAACCGTTTGGTCCTGGGTTCGATTCTCGGGTCGGGCACAAAGATAATATAATCACTACGTTGTCGGGTAGTGTTATTGGCATTTTTCTGTCAAGAAAATTTCTCACTACCAACCCGGAGTCAGGATGTTGTCGGTGCTACACCCCCGTTTCTCGGAGAGCACGTAAAGCCGTCGGTCTTGCACCAGGGGGTCTACTCCTGTTTGACGATATTCGACAAATCGTACGATTTATCGCACAATTTGCTACTCCGGTCAACCATCGTTCCCTCATCGCATGCGATGATCGTGTTTTGACGTTTGTTTCTCTGATCTCCGGTAAATTGTATATGACTATGAACCGTAGTCTATCTTAATTGTGCCTTTTTTATGATGTAAGTATATTGTGTAGGTATGTATTAGTCGGAACGAAAGTTCGTACTTCGTTTGTCGTTCGTAAAACGCGAGTAGACCCCCAGATCTCTCTCCGGTCGTGTCGGATTGCCGTCCCATCGGATTATGAGAGTGAGGGAATAGAGTGCACCTGTGTTTGCGCACACACTTGTGCACTATAATATGTCCCGCGCAGATGGCTGATCTCCGTTGAGATTCGCCGCCATGACCAAAATTCAGCCGCGCCGACATTATTATTTTAGTAAAATAATAAAAAAAACTTATATTTTTAAAAATAAATTGTATTTCTCCATAATTTCTTTTTTTTACAATATACCTAACATTATTAACATTCTATAGTATAAACTTAATTAGTTAAAAATAATTTAAATTACAAATACTAGCATTTGTCGGTTGTTTCTTCATAAGAAACCGGTATTGACTATTTTGCCATTGGTTACCTACTTGGTAGGTATGTTTTTTGAAATTGGTATTTTTTTTTGGGTTTGGCAAAAGGTAAGAAATAAATTCCAGTAAAAAAAGGTGTAGTGTACCATGGAAGAATAAGTAGGTTTACTACTAGCACAGATAATATAATACTATACTAGTACTATTAGTTCATTGGTTTACGAGTGTACCTGAAGGGTTCAGAAAAAGAACAGGGAATGTCTCAATTTTTTACTTTTTTGTTTTTTAATGGCAATGTACACATTGCAAAGAATTTTTACCCAGGATAGAATGCGGACGGAGAAATTTAAGAACTTCAAAAATTTATAATACCTATCCCTTTTCTATAAGGTCCAAAATCTTTTATCAAAATCAGGGAGGAAATAACGGGCGAGTCCGGTTTTCTGAGATAGTATTACCGAGAGCCCGCTGTCCCTTTCCTGCATGTATGGACACCCTACAGAAAGAGACAAAGGGCTCCCCAATCATCGGACCGAATTTTAGTCAGCCGTCCACTTTCCAGCTTGATATATAAGTTCCTTGACACATTGTTTATGAAACTTTCGTTTGCAATCGCCAGATTTATTATTATGTACCGGTTTGTCATAAAAAAACTGTTTCTACATCCATTGTTCCCTATAATGAACTAGCAACATTCCAATTTTTAAATACATTTTTATCTTGATTGACTCCTGTAGAAGTGTAGATATACACTGTTCTCTGGGCGATGTATACATTGTTTATGAAACTTTCGTTTGCAATCGCCAGTTTATTTTTATTTTGTACCGGTTTGTCATAAGAAACAGTTTCTACATCCATTGTTCTCAAAAATGAACTGTTAGCAATATTCTAATTTTTAAATGCGTTCTTTGTGGACATACCCTGTTCTTTGCCTGAACCCTTCATTTGATAAAATCCTATACCTACATTATGCAGTATGTAGTTATTTTCTATATTTTTAGATTTAGCAAATGCGCAACAGTAAGTACAAAAAATTGTAGCGACATCTAGTATAGAGTAGCTGAACTATTACAGATACAGCTGTTTTTCTATTTAATACAATCTTATTTACAATCTTTTACATTATTCCGTGTTGATCGGAGATTCATGTCCTCACACACTGATATTTAATTATTTTTCTATACTTAGTATAACATTGTAGTAGGTATCTCATAAAAAAAAACTTAAAAAATTACATTCATATTTCCCGTTTAAAAAATTATTCATAACAAGCATTCCATTCTATACGATCACACATAGGTATATATTTATTTACACTAATTTAAGAAAAGAAAATAAGCAGAAGATATAAAAATAATTATGATAATATTTACCTATGTACCTATTTCTTCTTCTATGCTCATGCTGTGGGAAAAAGATTAGCCAGTCAGCAGGTTGGTAGCGGGGCTGCCTGCCCAGGTTGCGCCGGACGATCAATTAGGTAAAGTCACTCGTGGAGGCTCTTTTAATGAACCAAATTATGTATTAAAAAGTTCTTTTTAAATTGTACTTCTCATTACAAAAATGGTCAGAACTCCAATTCACCATTTTTAAAAAAAATACAGTTCCGATTTAATTTAAATCTTGTAAGATGTCAATCTCATGACAGAAGATGGTCCTGTTTGATGTTTATTTGTGACATTTAGGCCATTGAGACTATCATCATCATCATTTCAGCCGAAAGCCGTCCACTGCTGGACATAAGCCTCCCCCAAGCAAGGGGGGGGATATGCCATAATTGCCACGCTTGGCAGGCGGGTTGGCGATCGCAGTTGGTTGGTAAAAACTCAGAGAACGCTGCTGCCCATCCTCTGGTGAATCCCTTAGTCGCCTTTTACGACACCCATGAGAAGATATAGGGTGGTGCAATTCTTTACGTCTGGCACCACACGAAACCATTGAGACTAGATCGCAACTAAATTGTGGACATTTTAAATTACGAGAATTGGCCCTCCGATTAGATTCTAGAAAATATTGAAATGAGATTTTCTTACAAAACCCGTGGTGCAAATTTATAGAAGTCTGTAACCATCTGTGGGCTGCTATAGGCTGAGCTGGTTAATTATAACTAAAGGAGAATTTTGTTATTTTATAAAAATGTGACTTAAATCCTAATGTCATTTTACAAATTTTGGTCGGTACTCTAAATGTTTAGATGGGTAGTTAACTAAACATAAACGATCTTGACACGGTCTTTTTAAGTAGGTACCTGGATACGTTACTAAAATATCTTATTCTCTATAAATAAAAATCAATTGCCACATGCATGACGAAGCATCACTTGAGAACGGCTCCACCGATTTGGCTGTTTTTTAGGGTTCCGTACCCGAAGGGTACCAAACGGGACCCTATTACTCTCGCTATGCTGTCCGTCCGTCCGTCCGCGTCCGTCCGTCTGTCTACCACAGGGCTGTATCTTTTGAACGGTAATAGGTAACCGGTTGAAAGTTTCTCAGAATATGTCTTGCTATGAGGTGTATCACGACAAATACTAAAAACAAAAAAAGTCTAAAACCAAAGGGGGTCCCCATACAAGAAACCTCAAAAAACATGCATTTTTTCAACGTTTTTGTTGCTGCTCTATCTTCAAAACGGTAATATATACCAGCGTCAAACTTGGTCAGATTATAGTGCATATTATGTAGTTTAGCAACAAATACTAAAAATAAGACAAACCTATGTATGAAAGACGTGCTAAAATTCATATTTCGCGCACTGTGCGTTGATAAACTCTCGTAAATTAAATCAGTTTTTATGGGGTATCACTGGTATCAGGTCGTTGAGAGGTACGGCACCCTTACTGCGCGAGTCCGACTTGCACTTGGCCGGTTTTGTTTGTTGGGTTCGTAAAATTGTCAGGACAAGGTATGCATAAAAAAAATTTTTGGAAAAAATATGCACCCGTGCCTTCGATCAAATATACCTCATCGAAGACCCGTGCTAAGAAAAGTAGTAAAATATAAAGGTTTTTACATTAATTAAATGTTTACCTACAGGGTACCTAATTTATTTGTAAGTTTGCAGATTTAATAAACGCATATTTAAAAAGAAAAAAAAAAACTAAATTTATTTGACAGTTATTTACCTAAACATAACTTACGGCCAAAATTAATATTCAATCGATCCACGATTTGCCCTACTAGAGATAGGAATTTGACATAAGCTCCATACAAAATATGACAAATTTCTATCTCTAGTAGGGTAAATCGTGGATAGATTGGATATTAATTTTGGCCGTAAGTATAGCATGATAGGAATGGTGAGTTACATAAAAAAAAAATTGCCGAGCGCGTCGAGTCGTGGATTCGACTCCACAATACATAAATATTTGTGTGATGTTTGTGTTGGTCTGGGTGTTTCTTGTGTATTATAAGTAGATATATTTACAAAAAAATAATACAGATATTACATCAATTGTCTGTACAAGCTCTGCTTGGTCTGGAATATATGGTGCTGTGTAAAATGACCCAAGTATAAGCAATAAGTTTAGAGATATAAATTGTGGAAAGAAAAAATCGCTCTCGAGCAGGATTCGAACCTGCGACTCCTTGCTCAGTACGCCAGTGCTTTAGCCACTAAACTACCGTGAACACTGTTCGTGGTATCGAATTTAACTTCCACTTTCTACGTCTTTGAGTGACGTCAGCGACATCTTATTAAGAAACAGTGTTCCTTAACCGACTCGACTAACTTTGCAGTTAATTCAAAGTCGTATAGATGTGCGTATCCTTATTAATTATTTTATTATTTTTTACGCATTTTACGCATCTTTATAATAAAATAATAAGTTTATCCTAAACCTGGCTTAAGTACCCTTTTTATGCATGAAGTTTTGGCATGAGGCTTAAACAAAAGTCTAAACATAGATATAAACTTTTGTGTTAAGGGGGGGTAAAGATTAGTTCTCGGAATGAATGATCGTGTACATACATTCGGCCTTACATTTGTGCCCCAAGAAAAACTGGTGGTGGTAGTCGGGGTACGCTGGACAGAAGCAAAGCTTCTACGTATTTGCAAGCACAGACGGTGGCCACACGCGCAACGACTTTATAGAAGCTTAGCTTCAAATCCTGTCTGTATCCAACCTTGCAAAATACATAGAAATATTTTATATTATAAACAAGAGTTCTATTAATCTATCAGTTGATATTTTGTGTACAAGTCAAAAAACAGTACCAAAAATAAATACCTGTTCGGCCAAAAATCATTATGGCCGTCGCATTCTTGGGTTCCAAATTTGATATTGAATATCTATCAGTTAACATAAAATCACAAAAACTATGGTTTCATGATGATTGACTTTTCAAATTTAATTCAGTTTCTGTAGGTATTTTTACTTTTAATGTTACACAGGGTTTCTGTTTTCTGCGCGCGAAAGTACAGAGTAAACATAATCCGGATCCGATGAAGGCTGTTACGCAAATTACTGTCAAACCCAATTGGGCTGCTGCTGTAGAGTAAGTGCCGTGGTATACCAGGGATTTTAGGCCTTCGGGAAGTTCCTCGACACTCTGAAAATTCAAATAAAATTATCAAGTGACATTTCAATGGTTTTAAACTCAACGCCATCTGTGATTAGAAATGGGGCAAAATAAAATAGTGACATCTAGTGTGGAGTAGCAGTACATAATAAAATTAGATTAATTTAGACTTTGTTATTTTGTAGTGTGCTGTCACCCAGATTAATATGGCCTACCTATATAGACAAATCTTTCTAGTAACAGAAAATATCGCTAAGGGCAGTATATATCAGATTATTTGCTAGTGAAAATTGGCTTTTTATTTTTATGACGTGCAAACTGCAAACTGACCACTTTTTTGAGGGACCGTGGGTATATTATTTCTGTGTAAACACTCACCATTTCAATCCATGCCACGGGCAGAATAAGTCCTTGGTCAAGGTATTTTAGTGAAGAGAACATATCACTCTTCCTCACTTGTATGTTGATTTGAATGCTGAAAGAAAAAAAAAAACAAAATTAGCATCAAGAGTTCATGCAGATTTTGGATTGGTTTTGGGCTTTTATTAAAAACTTTTTATTAAAATGTGTCGTTTAAAGTTAAAAAAAATAATATAAATACAATATAGGTACACCGACGACGCAACCAAATTGTGAACGTTCTCAAAAAATGCTAGGTTAAAGTACTGTAACGGCCAAAATTAATATCCAATCTATCCACGATTTATCCTACTGGAGATAGAAATTTGACATATTTTGTATAGAGCTTATGTCAAATTCCTATCTCTAGTAGGGCAAATCGTGGATAGATTGGATATTAATTTTGGCCGTTAGTCGACAAGCATGCATGACGAGGTTAATGAACTTGGATGAAGCGAAAGAGATGTGTCAGGATCGTAGCAGGTGGAAATCGATAGTTTCGTCTCTGCCTACCCCAATGGGAAACGCGGGTGGGTCGATTCTCTTGTTCACAAACTAAACTTTTTCAAGCTATCGCTCTCCTTTACTAATAGTAGATACAAGAAAGGGATGGCAACAATTTTAGTGCTGTCAAATTAGTTTACGTGTTACATTTCTTTGTATTTTAGTGGGCAGGTTCCGAGAATGGAAAGAATCATGGCAAGATTCATAGGTACATCGATGATGGGCGTAGGTTGCAAAGTACTCCACCACCTACTTTGCACAAGTTTATTGAATAACCATATGGCAAACCGAACAAAACCCTTACATAATGGTAACCCTTTTACTGGGTTTCAAGCATATAACCCATTCAAGGGGTTACATCATGATAAAGGTAACCTCGTAAACGGCTCATCCCTTCGAAAGGCTTAACATTTAACCGGGGTTGTACGCTCCCTGTTTAAAAATACTTAATAAAGAGTTAAAAAAAATCAAATTAAAACGTTTTTTATTTCAAATAAATCTCATTACAGGCACTTTTGAAACGTCAGGCTCTAGTTGCTCGGTTCCAAATTGTGGGTCCTATGGAGAAGAACCGGCAAGAAACTCCATGGATAAACTCTTTTTAAAATAGGTTATTGTCCTGATTCTCCATCATATCTCCGGGAACGCTTTGAGTATCTTGTCCCCAGGGGAAAGCCCTGTCGCTCATCTTCTTCCCTTCTCCTCCGTATGCCCTATCACACATCTAGCCGTTACGACGGTTCTTTCACCATTCATGCAGTGCGCCTGTGGAACTCTCTTCCACACTCTCTACGCGATAGCCCTTCACTGGATGTCTTCAAGAGAAGAATTAAGGAGCATTTTCTTTCACCATAAATCATATGTATTATATATATATACGTATTATATATATATATATATGTATGTATTTTATGTACATATGTATGTACCTCTTTATGTATATAAGTATATATATCTTAATATAATTAATTTACTTGTCATCATTCATCATTTCAGCCGAAAGACGTCCACTACTGGACATAGGCCTCCCCCAATTAAGGGGGGGATATGCCATAATCGCCACGCTTGGCAGGCGGGTTGGCGATCGCAGTTGGTTGGTTAAATACTCAGAGAACGCTGCTGCCCATCCGCTGGTGAATCCCTTAGTCGCCTTTTACGACACCCATGAGAAGAGATAAGGGTTACTTGTAAATAGTTTAATCTTGTTAGATAAGTTATGTAGTCAAAATTTTTGTTATTCTGTTGTACACTTGTTTTTATCCTCTAATAATATATAAACATCTCTCTATCGCTCTAAGGTTTGCTGTAAGAAAACTCATTTTTGAGTTAAGCTCGCCGATGTACATAAGCTTTCCTATTGTAATATTAATGTGTATTTGTGTGTACAATAAAGTATCATAATATTGTTTATTACATCAAATTTATTCAAATAATGTGAGTATAATGTAGGTTAATGTCAGAAATAAACAAGAGTTTAAAAGTGAGAATATTGCCTCTAGAAATAAACGTAAAAAGAGTTGCCATAGTATGTAGGAGCTGACCTGTCTCTAAAGACGGCACAAAATAAAGGAAAAAGTTGGCTTACCTAGATTTTCCGCTAAGAGCAATACCCAGGGTTGGATGCAAGTCGATGTAGGAGTCGTGTTTCAACGGGTCAGGCTTCAGGCCGGTGACATCTTCACGGAGTCGAGGGTCTGCCAGGTAGAAGTGAGGGAAAGATACTAATGCTGGCGCTCCTGGGAATATTAAAAGATTCACAAGTAAGTATGATTCTTGAATCTTCAATCTAAATTGAAAGTTATCTGCTTTAACGCCCCAAATTAATATCCAATCTATCCACGATTTGGCCTACTAGAGATAGAAATTTGACATATTTTGTATGGAGCTTATGTCAAATTCCTATCTCTAGTAGGGCAAATCATAGATAGATTGGATATTAATTTTGGCCGTAAGTTGTTTCTTATCTGTTGTTGGCATGGTTAGTTGTTTTATCGTCTGTTAAAAAATTAAAATAAGAACATTAACAATTAGGTAATCTAATCCATCAAGACTGTTATTAATGTGTAATATATGTGTTTTATGTGTGTGTGTGTTATTTATTATGTGTGTGTATAAGGCACCTCAAAGCCTCAAACCTTCGACCATACAGCCAATAGACGCCTCATAACTGGCAACTGATGTCTGCAACACATCTATGAAATTTCATTAATGTAGGTCACCACTATTCGTCACTTGAAATCTTTAAATTTTTTCGACCACTTAAATGAGCCGTCATAACTGCCGCGTTAGTGATTAACCAATAGCCGCCTTGGTAGGGCCAATCGGATTGCAGTACCCCGCCTCAGCTAGTGGCAGAAATTATTGTACGCATTATATTCAACATTACGCGTCTATTGGACTGTATGGTCGTTGCCTCAAACGTACCCAGTGTACACCCCCATTTTTTCATTACCAAAAAAATTTCAAGGCTAATAATAACTTCTTAGGTTTTCTCGCGATCACTACACATTATAATAAAACAAAGTTTAACCGGATTAAATCGCGTATATTATTTAAATTGGTTTCCCTGACGTTTCGAAAGCTTTGCAGCATTTCGTGGTCGCAGGTAGACTAAGATGACAAGCGTCTTTACAAATATTTTAATCTACCGTACAATATTATTAATTAAAATCGTTTCGATGCACGCAGTAATCACTCACAATATCATTATATTTTACAGTGTTGCGTGCTGTTTGGGACTTGATTATTTTTAGGACTGGGTTTCAAACAGGTGGTAGCTGCCAACCATCTTCTCTATTACAGTTAGGATGTTTTTTAATTTCAATAGCCTCACGGAGCATTCTAGGTACATATCGGTTTTCCTTCGCCAGAACTTGTGGTTTATCAAATCGAAGAAAATGGTTGGGTTTGTCTAGGGCATGTTCACACACTGCAGACTTTGTGGAGCGTCTGTTCTTGACGTCAGCTATATGTTATTTAATTCTAGTGGCTATACTACGCTTTGTTTGCCCTATGTATGATAACCCACAATCACAATCAATCTTGTAGACCCCTGCATCTTGTAAGGGAATGTGACACTTCACCGGTCTGAGGAGTTGGCTGATTTAAATAATATACGCGATTTAATCCGGTTAAACTTTGTTTCAAGGCTAATCTTTGCTCATCAGTATGAACAATATTTTTTTTTTTTCCTACATTACAATCTAGCCTACAAGACCAATAAGTAATTTTAATCTAACTTATTTTTCTATATTATGTTTGTAAATAGTATACTTGACTACTGATCAAACAACGGGGCCTAAGGGCCGGTATTTCAATAGTTAGATAACTTTTAACTGAGGAATAAATATGACATCTTGAGATATTTTCTATACTACAACTGTCAAAATGTCAAACTTATTCCTCAGTTAAAAGTTAACTGGCTATTGAAAGACCGCCCCTAAGGCTAATGTCTATCGCATTTACTGAATGCTGATTTTATTTTCGCGATTTCAGGGTTGGTCCCATAGTATTATGTAGCAGAGACTACCATTAAATCTTTTTTTGGTAATTAAAAAAAAGGGATGTATACCAACTGTTGTAATAAATTCACGAAAATGGCAATCAATCCTGGAATTTAATAATTTATAATAATATCAGTTTCGTACTACTCGACAACAGATGGCGTTACTTTGCGTTTGGTAAATTATTTCTCGTTTTGCACACTACATACGTAACTTTTCGTTTTTAATATTTGCATTTTTATACTTAGCTGATCTTGGTATATTTTTTTTATAAATAATTTAAATCACAATTGTTAATTAGTAATTTGGCAGTTGGCAGAAGTAAATTTTATACTTATAATCTCCAAAAATGGGGGTTCACAGACGGTTCAGTTCAGACGTCCAGTATAAGTGCCGTGTCACTCCGCAAACAAAGACTTACCTTCTATCTTGTAGGTAATGCGTGCGGCGTGCAAGCCCTGTCACCTTCGATCATAGAAATAAATAGATACATCAAATCATAAAATATGATGCCTCGCAGCATGATCGCGGCATGTGATAAATCCACTTTAGTATGCGTATCGCGTAGTACACGATTGTTCGTTATCAAAAGATCGCTAGCGATATTGTGCATCCTTTTTCCGCGCGCATTAAGGGGCGGCATTTTGAAAAATAGGGATTTTAGAATCAAAATATTTTCATTTGTGGATACGACGTTGATCTAATTTTCATATTTAAGATTTTTCATTATATTTACTAGATTTTGGTGTAGGGAAAACACGATTAAATGAAATTTGCTGGATAGGTTTATTTTCCAAAGTAAGGTCTGTTTTTGCACTATTTCGCATTGAATTTAGAAATTCCAAAAGTTTTTACTATTGTTTTTTGTGAATAAGATGTATCTTGTACATATCTAAATTCTGGTGTAACAGATTTTTATTTAAATGTTTATTCGCTGAGATATTTGCAAAAATGTAAAAAAAACATCAAAACAACGCGATTCCGCTCTGTTATCACACGAGCAATTTGCCGTATGTTAGAAAGGGGGTGCTGCATTCTTCAGGTACACGTTTGAGTTACGCACACAGGTGGGTGTCAGGCTCAGCGCGCGTAGTCGATTATTTATGTGGCAAAATATTGTATTTGAAGAGGACTCACTCATGACTGTAATAGGGCTTCTACACGGTTGGACCAACCGCCTAGTAGAGAGAGACAGAGCTATAAGAAAACAAGAGACGGTCGAAGTGTGTCTCATTCTTAGGGTTCCGAAGTCCTACAAGGAACCCGTCCGTCCGTCTGTCCGTCTGTCCTAATCCTTTGCAGCTTGATAACTTCTACAGTTATAAACATAAGTAAATGAAATTTTGTTAAAAAATAGTCTACATATAGATCTCAATTTTAAGCCTTTGTGAAAACTCTCTTTTAAAATTATTTCGAGTATAATGTGATTATAATTTTTTGAGATATAGACAGAAAACTGAAAAATACTTAAAATGTCCTAGTTCAAAGGTCATTGACCTCAGAGAAAAATGATCATAGCAAATAATGCTCCTTTAGCTACTTTCTATTTGAAAAAATCACAAAAAGTAACTTTGAAATGACACACTTCTTAAATTTATCGCTAGATGGCGCTACTAACAACACGCTTTGAGTCGCGAATGCTGCCGATTATTGCAAAAACTAAAACAGCCATGATTAATATTCGATTTGATTCGTTTGTAATTACACCTACTTAAGGAACCCTATAATACTGAGCATGGCCCGACATGCTCTTGGCCGGTTTTTTTCCTATACATACGTCTATCGCTTCGTCGCTTTCGTATGCTTTCTAGTCTATCTTTTACACTTTTTAATGACGCAAGACGGCATTTCACAATAATAATTATCATACGACGGTGACGGTCGATTGTTGACTGAGCTGGTGACACGAATCGGACTAACTTGCTGTATCTATTTTTTACTATGATCGAAGCCTGTCACCTGCAGGCGTGAGGAGCTAATAACCACCAACCAAAATGGAGTGCGCGTTGCGGAACGATGGGCTAACAAAATCTGTCAAAATTTGCCATCGGCTCGGTAAGAAAAGAAGTAACTCACCCATAGAACAATCGGTGACATTGATGATTCCTCTGGGGGGGCAGGTGGCCGTGTCAATTTCACAGTAGCATTGGTTGTTAGGGTTATGGGCGGGGTCGTCAAACACGTCTAACGGCATGCGGTACCTGTAGAGCTCTATGCCATCGGATACCTGGAAAGGAGATAAGGAAACATTATAAATATTGTCATCATCATCATCATTTCAGCCGAAAGACGTCCACTGCTGGACATAGGCCTCTCTCAAGCATCGCCACAACGACCAGTCCTGCGCTTTCCGCATCCAACGGATACCCGCGACCTTCACCAGGTCGTCGGTCCACTTTGTGAGGGGCCTACCCACGCTAGGCCTTCCAGTACGCGGTCGTCACTCCAGAACTTTACGGGCCCATCGGCCATCCGTTCTGCGAGCAATGTGCCCCGCCCACTGCCACTTGAGTTTGGCAATTCTTCGGGCTATGTCGGTTACCTTCGTTCTCCTGCGAATCTCCTCAATTCTGATTCGATCACGCAGGGACACTCCGAGCATAGCCCTCTCCATTGCCCTTTGAGTGACTTTGAGCCTTTTTTTCAGGCCCATTGTGAGCGCACACGTTTCAGTGCCGTAAGTAATTACTGGCAACACTGGTTAGACGTGTGCGCCTATGCCAAAATCTCCGGCGGCGGGCGCCGGTAATAAATTTGGTCACTAGACAGAAACAGCATTATTGAAGAATGGCGTCATTGTTCAAAACCTTCATAGTAACTTGACATCTCTCTGAACAATGTCCGTTTCGCAGGACAAGGACAGAAAATGCCCCTTCCAAAAACTTAAAAAGCGAATATCTCTCTCATTTTTTATGGATTTTGTTTATTCTTTCTACAATGTTGTCCTTTCTGTGCCTTCTTTTAAATAATGTAACATTTTTGGTAATTTTTGACTGTATTCAGCTATCGTATTAAGGAATCAACTTTAGCAGTAGAGTATTTTTGTCAGGCCTAATACACACGCGAACGCTTTTTTACCGTGGGTTAAAAAGAAAACAAAACATGAACTGCGTTAAAAGCGCTATCATTATTCATTAGGAGCTCTAATTTTAAGCATTTTTTAAATATTTAAAGATATTTTAGGCAAAATTTAAAAATGTATTCTATTTATAAACATCCTTCAGTGTCATCACAAACATTTTAAACAATCGTTTTATTTCCATACATGATTTGTATAGAAATAAAAACAAAGAAATATTTTTTTCTCTCTCCTTCTAGGCAACAAATCGAGACGTGAATATGTTTCAAATATTCGTAATGTCACCATGAAGGATGTGAAATACATTTTTCGATTTCGCCTAAAATCTCTTGAACATACATACATACATATTATCACGCCTGTTTCCCATTGGGGTAGGCAGAGACTATGGATTTCCACCTGCTACGATCCTGACACACCTCTTTCGCTTCATCTACGAAATCTCTTGAAATATTTAAAAAACCGGCCAAGTATGAATCGGATTCACGCAGTAAAGGTTCCGTACCACCCATCGACCTGATACCCCATAGGAACTGATTTAATTTACGACAGTTTATCAAAATACAACAACGGAACGTACGAGAAATGTGAATTTTGCATCTCTTTCTTACGAAGGTACCACCACAAATTTATATGATTGCCCTGTTTTTAGTAATTGTTGCTAAACTACATAGTATGCACTATAATCAAACCAAGTTTGACGCTCGTATGTATTACCGTTTTGAAGATAGAGCAGGAACAAAAACGTTGAAAAAAATACATGTTTTTTGAGGTTTCTTGTATGGGGGACCCCCTTTGGTTTCAGACTTTATTTTTAGTATTTGTCCTGATAGGCACTATAGTAACACATATTCTGTGAACTGGTTATCTATTACTGTTACAAAGATACAGCCCTGTGACAGACAGACGGACGGACGGACAGCGTAGCGAGAGTAATAGGGTCCCGTTAGCACCCTTTGGGTACGGAACCCTAAAAAAGTGTTAATTAGGGCCAGGTGGCTGTGAAACGTAAAAGGTCCGTATTACAGAAGGTTCCTCAAGTACAGTTTGATCTTCAATCACCTGATCACTACTTAAGCATAGAATCGTTACTTGAGCATCGGTTTTAAACCAACACGGTAATTATAAACATCAATTCAACAACATAACACACGAATATAACCTGAAATAGGAAAGAAAACTCTACTCAAGCGTGGTCTCGACCACACTTGAGTGATTACAGATCAAATCTCTGCTCAAATACCAAAACAGGTGCCAGTGGTGTCGATTCTCTTGTTCACATAACATAACATCACGCCTGTATTTCCCCGAAGGGGTAGGCAGAGGTGTATAGTACACCCAAATTTCGCCAGTTATGTTATAGTCCCATGTAATAGGGGGCGAGCCTATTGCCATTAACCGGGCACAAATCCATACTCCGGGCTGCTACTAAGAATTTCCTAATGAAAAAACCCAATAACACTTTGCCCGACCCGGGAATCGAACCCAAGACCCCACGCTCAGCAGTCGCATTTGCGACCACTAGACCATCGAGGCAGTCACGAACTAAACTTATTTTAAACTATCGCTCTCTTTTACTAATAGTAGATACAAGAAAGGGATGGCAACAATTTTAGAACTGTCAAATTAGTTTACGTGTTACATTTCTTTGTATTTTAGTGGGCACGTTCCGAGATCACGACTAAACTTGTATGGAAATCTAAATTCCGACTAATTTGACAGTTCTAAAATTGTTCCCATCCCTTTCTTGTATGTACTGTTAGTAAAAGAGAGTCATAATTTTATTAGTACCAATTTAGTATTTGGGTGCGTTAAAAGAGCCTCCACGAGTGACGATATTTAATTGATCGTCCGGCGCACCCTGGGCAGTCAGCCCTGCTACCAACCTGCTGACTGGCTAATCTTTTCCCCACGGCATGAGCTATTATCATTATGTAGCACATGTCGACACGATAGAAGAAGAAGTACTAATACATAGTAACGTCTTCTCTTTTCTTATGGTATTACCTCAACAGTCTTCTCGTATTTGAAGGGCAGTCTCCGGCACAAGTTTGGGTAGAACACGTACAGAGTCGTGTTCTTATCCAACTGGGATGGCGGGAAGATGGACCCGTCTGATGCCTCGATGCTGGAATAAGGAAAATATAATTACATTAACATAAAGATAACATAATCAACCCATTACTGTCCAACTGCTGGGCACGGGCCTCTTCTCAGTATGAGAAGGTTAAGGCCTTGGTCCACCACGCTCGCCTAGTGCGATTTGGTGGACTACAAACACCATTGAGAACTGTATGGAGCACTCTCAGGTGTGCAGGTTTCCTCACGATGTTTTCCTTCACCGTTAAAGCAAGTGATAATCAAATTCTGATCCGCACATGAATCCGAAAAGTCAGAGTTGTTTAGATCCCAGTACTAAAAATAATCAAGTCCCAAACAGCACGCAACACTGTAAAAGATAATGATATTGTGAGTGATTACTGGGTGCATCGAAACGATTTTAATTAATAATATTGTACGGTAGATTAAAATATTTCTTTAGAATTATCTGTAAAGACGATTGTCATCTTAGTTTACCTGTGACCACGAAATGCTGCAAAGCTTTCGAAACGTCAGGATAACCAATTTAAATAATATACGCGATGTAATCCGGTTAAACTTTGTTTTATTACATTATTACAATTGAACTAAAGTCTGTTTATTCTTACTTATCTTATTTAGTAAACAGTCTTGACATGTCTCTTTATTCAAATCACTACTGATAAAATATAATTACTCATTATAATAAAAAAAGTTTGACCAGATTACATCGCGTATATTATTCAAATGAGTTTTCCTGACGTTTCGAAACCTTTGCAGAGTTTGTGGTCGCAGTAAGACTAAGATGACGAGAGTCATTACAGATATTTTTAAAAAAAATGTAAAAAATAGTTTCGAGGCACGCAGTAACCACTTACAATGTCAATATCTTTATAGCGTAGCGTGGTGTTTGGGACTTGATTATTTTTTTAAACGATTTTCGTTTTTTTTTTAATCGAAATTATTTTTATTAATTAAAAATTGTACGGTAGATTCAAGATTCAAAGATTTATTTTGCCAACTATCAACAAAGAGCAATATAATTTTTAGAAATATCTGTAAAGACGCTAGTCATCTTACGGCCAAAATTAATATCCAATCTATCCACTATTTAACCTACTAGAGATAGAAATTTGACATATTTTGTATGGAGCTTATGTCAAAATCCTATCTCTAGTAGGGCAAATCATGGATAGATTGGATATTAATTTCGGCAGTTAGTCTTCCTGCGATCACGAACGCTGCAAAGCTTTCGAAACGTCAGGAAAACCCATTTAAATAATATACGCGATGTAATCCGCTTAAACTTGTTTTATTATAATGTGTAGTGATCGCGAAAACCTAAGAAATTATTATATAAGTAATTAGGTACTTACCTAATTACATATATTATAATTTCTTAAGTTTAACCTTATTACATGTGCAGAACAAGTGTTTTGCACATGTAATTAGGTTAAAAATATATTTTGTGTGTATTTTTTTACTTAATGTCTTTTAATAATGCTAATAATTTCCACTATGATGTGTAGGATTAACCGCAAATTATTTAAGCCTTAAGTGTACGGACACCCCCGTAGTTCCTCTAATCTGTTTCATCCATCAGGGATCAAAAACGTGATTTTATATTAACATAATTACATTTTTTATACAAAACATAATAATAGATAACAAACGTATTAATTACACAGGAAGAACAATTATTTCTTACAGATAAGCAACTAAAACGTGCATTTCAACAAGAATTGCGCAAAATATAATTAAGAAATCATAATTTTATTAAAAAATTTAGACAAACTTTATACTGATAGTTGGCTCAGGCGCTAGTTTGTTATCAGTGGTGATAACCTATAAACTTAGCGATATGGTACGCATTACAAAATAATTATTAGACATGTGATAGTCAATGACTTCATAGATGATGCCATGATCGCCATGCCATGAAGTACCTACATTATATAATAACCTTAGTAGGAAATATAAAACTACCCTATATGGGAATAGTGTGTTTGTTACACAGACCATTATGACGCCAAAGACACAGACCATTAAACCTCTAGACGCCTATTAGCCGGATACCCCCGGTCACAAAGCATATGCAGTAGTACTGCATATCTTACGCCCAGCCACCAATCGGGACGTCACTCCGTCAGCGAGCGGCACCAATCATATCACCGAACATTTGAGCCGACCAATCATAACGTGCCGTCCGCCCCCCGGTCCCCGCCAACATTTTACGACTGTGTTCTCATGCAAAACTTTGTTTATGCGGCGTCTTATGACGCCAAAGATTTATAATAAGATCCCTAATCACATTAAGGACTGTAGAGACATTCGTGTGTTAAAAATAAACTGTTCTAATTCCTCATTGAGCACTCTTTCTACTCTGTTGAAGAGTTTTTAATGTGTTGATGTCCGATTGACTGTATTAACATTGATATGGATAATGAATTATTACAATATATTGACATTTTAAGTTAAATTTAAATTTAAATTTAAGTATGTATTTTATAAGACATTTGTATGCCCATGAGGCTGATCACAGAATGAAATTAATTTATATTTAAAGAAGTCGGTAATAAGACCTTTTTGTTGTTACCTGTGAATCACAAAGAAATGATTTTGATTTTGATCACTGGTTATATAAAAATAAAACATGAATTATATGCGACTTCAAAAGTATGAGGGTGTTCTCAATTTGATGCGTAATTTTTTATTCTTATTCTTTATTGCACACAAAAAAATATCACAACAATACATAATAGTTTTGAAATTACATGTACAAAGGCTAGCTTAACTCATAATTGAGTTTTCTACCAGCAAACCTTTGAGTGATAGAGCAAATATAAAATGTTAAACTGAGGGTAACTTTCAGTGTACATAACTAATGTTCATCTAAAATTATAAAATAACATACCAACAACATATACCTATATATAAAACTATATATACATACCTATTGCTTAATTATACCTACTTATATAAACCTATAATATACCTACATATATAATAAATAAATATGTATTATTATTTAGTGAGAAAGAAAATGCTCCTTAATTCTTTTCTTAAATACGTTCAGAGAGTTTTATGTACCTAAAGTCCGTTTTTCGACTTCTTAAATCTAGTAAATAATCTTAGTAGGTCTGGAAGACCAGTGCCCGCTAACCCTAAACTGGGACCCTAGTCTGGATTAAAATGAGACTGTATGCTGGTTTAACTGACGACGTCTGTGGTCTAGTGGTTCGAGGGTCGGACTGCTGATCACGAGGGGCACTTTGCTTGTTTGTTTGGCGCCGACTCATAATTAGTTATTTACATTCGTTTAGTTAGGAAAAGACTAAAAGCTTCATTTTATTTTTCGCTTTTCAGTTTCTATTTTCGTCTGTTCAATTTTTTGTTAAAAAGTTTCATTTAAATGGGACCAACTTCAAGATACCCTATCCATTTAAAAAAGAATCATCAAAATCGGACTACTTTGTAAAAAGTTATGCGTGGTCAAACATAAAAAAAAAATATACGCGTCGAATTGAGAAGAACCTCTTCCTTTTTTTTCGTCGGTTAAAAATATTGAAATATCTTTAAAGACGCTTGTCGTCTTAGTCTTCCTGTGACCACGAACGCTGCAAAGCTTTCGAAACGTCAGAAAAACCCATTTAAATAATATACGCGATGTAATCCGGTTAAACTTGTTTTATTATGATGTCAGTTTTTTCAATTTCCCTGTATATTTTTTGTTTGATTGAACATCCTCAGCACAAAGTAGAGGACCTCTAGGAACAACAGCCATCGCGCCAGTGCCCCTCCAGTGCTGCGCCTTTGGCACGCAATGCCCACGTGCTGGAATCCTCACCAGGGTCGCTTAAAAGTCGCCCCGAGTTGCCCCACTGATACGTAGGTTTCAGACTATTTACTTACTTACTCCGTTGTTGCAGCGACCCAAAATGTGTCTTGGTCTCCGAAACGAGAGAACGCCACTTGCCGCGATCTTTGGCAGTATTTCGCCAATAACTGGCTCTGATCTCCAGAAGATCGCCTTCCACCGCATCGCTCCAGCGATATCTAAGGCGACCGACCGGGCGTCGCCCTTTTGACCCAGATAGGCTTTCTTCGCATCTCGATTTTCTGCTATTCTCTCCACGGGACCAAGCCAACGGAGTCTGTGAGCTTTTGCCTCTCCTATCACGTTTCGTTTTGTTCGGCCACGAGCAAGACTATTTAGCCTATATAGAATAAATCAGGCCCTATTCGGAACCAACCTGTTGCACTCGGTACTGCCCCAGGAGGACAGCTGGTCTTGCCCATCAACCTGTTCAATGATGTTCATCTTATCCTTGTCATATTCGCCGGTGTTGATCGTGAATCGCTCTGAGACTGTGCCGTTTTTCTGGAAAATAAGGACTATAATAAGTCACCATCATCACTTCAGCCAAAACACGTCCACTGCTGGACAAAGGTCTCCCCCAAAGGGGGATATGCCATAATCGCCATGCTATGCATGCCATGGCAGGCGGGTTGGCGATCGCCAACGGTTCATTGTTTAAAAACTCAGAGAACGCTGCTGCCCATCCTCTGGTGAATCCTTTAGTCGCCTTTTATACACCCATGAGAAGAGATAGGGTGGTGCAATTCTTTACGACACCCATGAAAAGAGATAGGGTGGTGCAATTCTTTACGACACCCATGAGAAGAGATAGGGTGGTGCAATTCTTTACAAAACCCATGAGAAGAGATAGGGTGGTGCAATTCTTTACGACACCCATGAGAAGAGATAGGGTGGTGCAATTCTTTACGTCCGGCACCACACGGAACAATAATAAGCAACTATGCTAATAGACTAGTTTTTGACCAGAAGGGTTAGGAACTCTTGAAAGTAATTCCAATAGATCCACATTGGAAAAATAATTAGGTATATTACCTAAAGTTAATTCCAACTTTTTAATGCGAAATTATCGCTGAATTCGTGGGTCGTTTATTAAAGACGCTGACAACAGTCAAATACCCCAAATGGGCTTCTTTTAAAAACATTTTTAAGTGTAGGTATCTATTCAGTTTGTGGGAGTGAAAAAAATATATTAATCTTGATCGTATTTTCAAAAACAATATTGTGCCATTGTGCCCAAAACAGGGTTTCATCAAGTTTTCTTGATAGAAAAAATTGTGAACTAACCTCTTAAAACATGCTTTAGAGCAAAAATCTCTATTATTTAAAAATACAAATGAAATTAAGAAGACCTACTTATAAGAAAGACAATAATCTAAAACATAGTTACTTCTTAGGTTTTCGCGATCACTACACATTATAATAAAACAAAGTTTATTTAATATATATATATTTTTTTTTGATATTGTGAGTGATTACTGCGTGCATCGAAACGATTTTAATTAATAATATTGTACGGTAGATTAAAATATTTTTTTAGAAATATTTGTAAAGACGCTTGTCATCTTAGTCTACCTGCGACCACGAAATGCTGCAAAGCTTTCGAAACGTCAGGGAAACCAATTTAAATAATATACGCGATTTAATCCGGTTAAACTTTGTTTTATTAAAACATAGTTGTTTCTGTTTTTCAAATAAGCTTTTAGTTTTTTATTTAAAAAATATATTGATAATTTTCATTCAAGTTGAGCGGCGCACCCGACGTCCCTCCTCTCGTTGCCTCTCTTTCAGTTCTGTACAAAACGACAGTGACCGCAGAGGTCTGATGTTAGTTGTCATCCTCTTAAATTAATGAAATTTCTCGAGAATTCTCGACCGGAAACCTTAAAAGATACCCACCGTCACCAGTAATCCGAACTTCTCAAACTTGAGCTGTCCATTGAGACTTAGGAACGGCTTCGCAGTGTCTATAATGGTGTCATCATAACCCCATAGGAACCTGGACAAACAAACACTGTTAGTTACTCAGCCTATTACCGTCTACCACTGGACAGCATGTAAGCCTAAACAATGTCAAACACAGCAGTGATATCTACCTTTTTCCGTAGTTGGATATATTCAATTCAATTATGTTTTTTATTTCAAATAAACCTAATTGCAGGCACTTTTGAAACGTCGGGCTCTAGTTGCATGGTTCCAAATTGTGGGTCCTATGGAGAAGAACCGGCAAGAAACTCCATGGAAATACTCATTTTAAAATAGGTTATTGTTTATTACAATAAATTTATTCAAATAATGTGAGTATAATATAGGTTCATGTCAGAAATAAACAAGAGTTTAAAAGTGAGAATATTGGCTTTAGAAATAAACCTAAACGAGTTGCCATAGTATGTAGGAGCTGACCTGTCCCGACAGACGACACCCGTTCTCGAGCATGACGCGAGCATCCGCCATCGCTTAACTCAACCATATTAACTTAACGACCCGACTCTAACGCCACCATCAGCATGACTTTTAAGTGAGCATGACAGTATAAACACACATGGAAAAAAAAACACATGGTAATGCAATAAAGAATTGAATTGAATTGAACCCCTTACCATAGATATGATCTAAATAATAAGGTAATAGAATAGAAATGGTAAAGGCACGTGAAATTGTCGCCGCGTGCAGGTGTCTCGTAGGACACCAGTGCGCGAACCGTTTGCGTTTGATCCTCAGTGCTGTTTTGGACGCAGTCACTAAAATTGTATTTTGCAGCAAATCTAACAGCGGTTTTTTTAGGTTTAGTTCATTTTGCATCGAATGCTAGAAACATGGTGGGCGTAATTGCGTATTTATAATAAAATTCCAAAAAAGATTATGAATTACCGTTAAATAAATTTATAGCAGCACTAAGTTACTGGTTATTGCAGAACACTTTCTATTCAATCGAAGAATTTTTAAAGTATTGTGAGAAGAAAGAATAATATTACATCTGTTTGAATTTTATATTCTATTTTTAATTATTATAAAGAATGTGTAAAAATGTCAAAATATAAAAGTTCCTAGTTATAAGTAAAATTTGCATGCTGTTAGTGATGGCTAAATGGACTTGAACATAATTTTATCATGTAACAACATTCGATGTACCCTATTTATTGCAAATAAAGATATTGTATTGTATTGTATTGTATTTATTTATGTGTTGATAGCGGCAAACCGGCGACACGCGTTTCGGCATTAAAAGATGGTAGATAACATTTCTATTATGTTATTATTTAGATTTCTATGGTTATACACTAATAAAAAAAATAAAAAATAAACCATACTCAGCGGCAGCACAAAGTAAATACGCTTGTAATTGTCGTATATTTTTTCATCTTTGTAACAGATTTAGGCCGGTATTATAGAACGTTACTCAAGCGATGATCACTGTTTAAAACTAGTTATTTATTTAACTGAATAGATACAGCTAAAAATCTATTCAAGCCTCGACAGTAATTGGAATAAGATCGATGCTCAAGTAACGATTCTATCCTTAGGTAGTGATCTGTTGATTGAAGATCAAACTACTTGAGGAACGTTCTGTACGGACCTTAGGCTTAGAGATGTCCTTTGGCAAATAGATATATCATATCCTGGATTAACACCAGCGTACTTTTTATTGACATCATACCACGCGAGAGAAGCTGCAGGCGTCAGATAATTCTCCATAAGTGGTCTTACCTATGCACAGGCAGTTTGGCGAAAGCTTCAGGATGGTTGGCCCAGGTTATTGCAGAGCTGAGAGTCAGCTGTGCCAGGCTGTTCAGGTTCATGCTCAGAGCTTTGGAGATGACGCCCTGGAAAAAATATTTTGCAATATTACTTATGTGGGCTTAGGAAAATATAAACTGAAAAAAAATCAGGTGGGCCTTTAGCTCGTTTCGCCATCCTACACTATAATAAAAAATAAAAAAAAATCAAGAAAGAAAATGGAATCATATTTTTATCTTCATTAATTTTGTAAATTAATTCTGTTTGATACGTTCATTATTCAGTTTCTCAAAATTCATGAAAACTATATCCAACGACTCGTGCCTCTATATCTCATAAAAAAAAAAAATGTAACTACGTTCCGCGATCCGCACAAATTAAAAATCATTATTAATCTTTAACACAGATAATAAAATACTATATTATCTTTAATTAGTTTACTTCAGTGAATTTGTCTCAGTCAATAACCAACATTGTTCTCACACAATTCTTTCCAATTAATCATGTAACAAATCATTGTACAGTCGACTGCATGACAGTGGTAACACGTCAATTCGAAAACCACCCTTACTGCTTACGAAATAAAGATGCTGCTAATGTCAAAGTGTTACCGCCGATGTGCGGTTGACTGTACTATGTATTATTATTTGAAAAGAGTATATCCATGGAAAACAAACAAAGGAAGAACAAAAAGCAAAAAGGAAAAAACAAAAGGAAAAAAAACTAATTTGGTAACTTTTTTTTTTGGTAATGGAAAACATCGTGAGGAAACCTGCACACCAGAGAGTGCTCCATGCAGTTCTCAATGGTGTGTGTAGTCCGACAACCAGCACTAGGCCAGCGTGGTGGACTAAGGCCTTAGCCTTCTCATACTGAGAAGAGGCCCGTGCCCAGCAGTGGGACAGTAATGGGCTGGTTATGTTATGTTTTATATCCATGGAGTATCTTACCGGCTCTTCTCCATAGGACCAACTTTTTGGAAACGCGCAACTAGATTCATAATTTACGTTTTGAAAGTGCATGTTAATGATTATTTAAAATAAAAACCTTTGACTTTGCCCGATCCGCAGCAGAGCTGAGTTCACCTGCTTGACATGACACATGACACATGCTCCCGATTAAAGCTATGCATCTAATGTATAAAACGGATAAAACCTAAATACCCAGTAGAATCAATACTCTCCTAGTTCCTCGTTGATAATTAAGTTTGGTCCTAAATTTTTTACGTTAGGAAAACTAAAATCGTTTCGATGCACGCAGCAATCACTCACAATGTCATTATCTTTTTAACCGACTTCAAAAAAAGGAGGAGGTTATGTATTCGGCGGGGTTTTTTTTTTTTTTTATGTATGTACACCGATTACTCCGAGATTTGTGGGCCGATTTACGTGGTTGTTTTTTTATTTGGTAGAGAAAGTCCGCGCGGTGGTCCCATATAAATTTTATTGACTTGGGTTGAGTAGTTTTTTAACCAGCTTCAATAGATCAGTTTATTTTAGCTTCGCCTATCTAGATGATCTGCTCATTGGTACGTTTTTCTGAGAATTCTTGGCCGATATGCATGTTTTTTTTTCACGATAGTGATTGGACGTTTGGAAGAACATGAGCGAGACCTTTACCCAGTAGTGGGATAGCAAAGGAAAAAAAATATCTCAAATTGGTTATATAAACATTTATGAATCAACCCTCGCAATTTTCAACTAAAAAGTATGAAATAAAAACTTTTTAACAAAAAAAAAACAGACTTAAAAAACCTTAACTAAAAAGTAAAAAATAATCATTGTATGTATTTTAAAATCTTAACATAAAACCAAAATTTTGAAGGCGGCGCGTGATTTTCATGTACGTTCACATAAACTGTATTTACTATAGATATTGCGCTCGACTGTACATTATATGACGCAAAGGGTCAATCACGCGACGCCTTCAAAATTTTGGTTTTATGTTAAGATTTTAAAATACATACAATGATTATTTTTTACTTTTTAGTTAAGGTTTTTGAAGTCGGTTTTTTTTTTGTTAAAAAGTTTTTATACAGTGTAGCGTGCTGTTTGGGACTTGATTATAAATAAACAATTTTTTTTAAAAATACTAATGATACTAATTAACATAAATTGTACGGTAGGTTTTTTTTTTAGAAATATATTTAAAGACGTTTGTCATCTTAGTCTTCCTGCGACCACGAACGCTGCAAAGCTTTCAAAACGTCAGGAAAACCAATTTAAATAATATACGCCATGTAATCCGGTTAAACTTATTTTATTATAATCTGTAGTGATCGCGAAAACCCAAGAAATGATTAACTTCTCCCATGATAATATTTTATCATATTTATGATATTTTTAGATTATTATTTATTTGTTTAGTAAAAAGCAATTAGACCGGATTTGGTTGTACGACATCGACTTTTGATGGTTAGACTAAGCGCCATACATTAGAGGGAATTGTTCTTTGATATTTTAGAGTTGTCTAAGATTTTTGTATCAATAAAGTTATATTATTATTATTATATAAATCTCCTTACAACTTTATTTCCACAAGCTGATGAGAAAGAGATTAGTTACTCCTTGTGTATTTGTGTACTAGCTACTGTTTCGTTTAATATAACTATGAAGCAATATTAGGAAAACGATATCTTATCTGTTTTGCCATTAACATGCCAAAATAACCTGATAATGATGGTTATTTTGTTAAAAATAGTATCGACTTCGGGTCTCTTAAAAAGAGCCGGTAGAACTCCAAATAAGGTTAGGTTGGCTTCTAGTCTAACTAAACGTGGCTGATAGAAGCGAAGCTTCTATAAACGTTCTATTATATTTTATTCTTTAGCGTCGTTGCGTGCTCAGTCGCTGTAGAGTAAACCGAGAAAAATGTGATGTCACCGTCACCGTTAAGTTCCCCCTTTTTCTTTTTTTTTGCCGTGTGGAAATCTTCATGGACGCACTCCGCCCGGGGTAGGTGGAGCCAGTGTCGGACTCTTACCGACTAAAACCACCACGGTGTTCCTTCAACTACCTTAGCCGGGGTCGTAGGAACCCGTTAGTATTCACACCACCACCCCAGACAGGTCCTGGCCCGCCACAAGCAGGCGAGCCCCTTCTCCCCGTGCAACGTTGGTCGCACCCTCCTAGGCGGCGCACACGGAACACAGAGCAGGGTGCAGCCGATGTGGTTGCCGCACGGGAAGAAGGGGCTCGCCTACCAGTGGCGAGCCGGGACCTACCGGGGATGGTTGGAAGAATAAAAGTTTCCCACGCCCCCGGCCAAGGGTCGTTAGAGGAACACCGTGGTGGTTTTTAGTCGGTAAGAGTCCAATACTGGCTCCGCCTTCCCCGGGATTGCATATGTGAGGATTTTCCCTACAGAAAAAATAAATAAACAGTAACTTACAAGTAATGGTAGATTAGGCACAATAACTTGATCAAAGTGAGCGCCATTACTCTTGTCAGTTAAGAATTGAAAGTGGTTGCGTTCCTGATAGCTTAATTTGTCTCCGTTGAATTGGATGTTCACTCTCTCGAGCTGTTGTCTGTAACAAGAGAAAAAATTACATTAATGAGAAGAAGGTACTTTAGGCCGGGACTCCACCAAAGCAGAGATGTGTGCGGTGTGCTGTGTGCTGTGCGAGAAGAGATGTTTTTCAGCTCGGGGGACTCCACCAAAGCGGAGATGTGTGCGGTGTGCTGTATGCTGTGCGAGAAGAGATGTTTTTCAGCTCGGGGGACTCCACCAAAGCGGAGATGTGTGCGGTGTGCTGTGTGCTGTGCGAGAAGAGATGTTTTTCAGCTCGGGGGACTCCACCAAAGCGGAGATGTGTGCGGTGTGCTGTGTGCTGTGCGAGAAGAGATGTTTTTCAGCTCGGGGGACTCCACCAAAGCGGAGATGTGTGCGGTGTGCTGTGTGCTGTGCGAGAAGAGATGTTTTTCAGCTCAGGTGCGAGGCGTTGAGTGCTCAGTACGCATTGCATTGCGTAACATCGCTCACTGCACGCCGCTCACATCTCTCGTCTCCACTGCGCGTCGTCCGCGCACAGCTCACATCTCCGCTTCCATCGCGCCATACAAATATTACACATCTCCGCACAGCGAACTCCACTGAAGCTGAGCGGAGAGATGTGTCAATAACACAATTCTATTGGTTGTTTAAAAAACATCTCCTCTCCGCTCGTCTCGTCTCCGCTTTGGTGGAGTCCCGGCCTTATGTTTGATCCGGACACGGCACAGCAAACGGTTGACCGCCCAGTGAGATCGGGCAAGAGCTATTTCTGCCAGCAGTAGTGTCGACTAGCATAGCCAGGGAGGCTTGGAGAGCCGTGGCTTCCTTCTGCGAGGCTTTCATGGTCCAGAAGGAGGCCGCAGAGCGGGATAGGGCTTTAAGTTTGTACCTAATCAAAAAAATATCATTTTATATGATAAAGCTACAAATTTACAATTTTTGGATGTATTCCTTTACTTGTGCTGGAAGATCTTGATTCTTGCCAAAGGACAATGCCCACAGATGGGCCCATTTTTGGCGCCATGTCAAAACTGTATGTTATTCAAAAAATTTGTCTTATTTTTTCATGTTTATGTGTTCTTTATCAACATTTCTTTCACCCTAGCATTAAAAAACATAATAAATATGTATTAAACTAAATCGTAAGTATATCCTCCATTCAAACTGAACGAAAATGTTGCCAGATATCAGACTATTTCCACAAATAATCGGAATTGATTCTAAATAGCGATAGTTCTACGAATTCACTTTTACTGTGTTTCAGATGCTATTATACTAGACTTATCTTGATTGGTTGATTTCTTATTTTTTCTTTCCACAATTTATATCTTTAGATTTCGGTTCGCATGCGTAAATCCGTTAAAAATTATAAAAAATCACTCATATGACGTCAAATCAAAAGAAATTGCAAAACATATTTTTGAAATCTTTTTGTACAGAAAAATAAGATGATAATACCTATGCATTTATTGTAAATATTGTTATAATCATTTTAAATTAACTGAAATATTACTTATAAAATCGATATTAATTAATACACCCAAAAACTTAAAAGCTTGCAATCTTATTATTTAAAAAATACTACAAATATCGATTTTGAAAATCGATTAACAAAATAAATATATCTTTCAACACCATACATGGTGTCTATGGATGTCCTTATGGGTGCGTTCAGTTATATCGCCCAACGATGTACTGAGCGTAATTATCAATCAGTTAAGGAGTTGGAAAAAATTAGAAAAAATTAAAATCGTTTGAAGTATAATAAAAGATAATTCTTGGTCTACAAAATAAGACTAAAACCGCCGTGACATAGCAATTTTTTTTGAGGGGCCTAAAGCTTCTAAGAGAATGGGCAATGTCCTTTCATGATTCTAGGTCAACGGGAAGTACTTACACTTTAGGTTTTGATGAGTGAGTTTGCGAGCATCAAAATACGTGACATAAATTCCCGTATCGTTTGATAGCGTTGACCACGAAGAAAAGAAAGGGTTGACTTAGAAACTTGTTTTTTTTTACTCCTACCGTTTTTTTTTTGTAATCTTACCGTAGACCTTAGTCATCATCATTTCAGCCGAAAGACGTCCACTGCTGGACATAGGCCTCCCCACATGCAGTTTGGGGGGATATGCCATAATCGCCACGCTTGGCAGGCGGGTTGGCGGTCGCAGTTGGTTGGTTAAATACTCAGAGAACGCTGCTGCCATCCTCTGGTGAATCTCTTAGTCGCCTTTTACAACACCCATGAGAAGATATAGGGTGGTCCAATTCTTTAAGTCCGGCACCACACGGAGCCTTAGTATTTGACATAAATTTCAACGTGATATCTCAACCCGTTTTTTATATAAAAATTCTTGACAGACGGACAGACAGACAGACAGACGGACAACAAAGTGTTCCTATAAGGGTTCCGTTTTTTCCTTTTGAGGTACGGAAACGTAAACAACATTTAAATTGACTCCCCCCCACCCTTCCCTCTTATTATACGTCTATGACTATCACAGTAGACCTAGTTACATTTTGTCGATGCCAGAATGTTTTTATGAATCCTACGTTAGCAGATTGCTTCGTTTTGCTAGAAACAACACGGCTTTTACTGCTGTTTTTCTTGACCAAACAATCATAATCATCGTTTTTCATCATCCACGCAAGGATTATAGGCACCTACGCGTTTTTTAAGATAATTATTTTAAACCAAGTCCCACAGTTAAGGCCGATGATCATTTTAAGCGTTTGTCAAATATTTACTAGAGTCAAGTGGGCATTAAGATTTGTACTGTCGGCAAAATAGATAAGTGTTGAGATGATGATACTAGCGTAGCGTTATTTCGTGACTGACTGCAAAGGGTGCACCGGGCGTAATGAGTTTTGGTCATACGTCTCTTTCTTAGAGCGTTTTCCCAATTATGTTTGAGATTTTACATGGAGCGACTGCCATCAGACCCCCGCAACACAGTTATTGGGCAATACCTATCCTGAAGTTAGATTAGTTACCAGATTTTAGGGCTTCTGACTACCCATAACGACTGCCATAGATTCCAGGACCGACAGTTTAACGTGCTCTCCGAGGCACAGATGGATCTCAATGTGCAAAGAAACGGTCACCCATCCACGGCCTGTACGCGGCTAGTGCAGCTTAACCTCGCAGGTCTTGCAAACACGTGGTTATCACTAAGCCACGATTCCCTCCAAAAGAGTCTAGTATAAAATATTTAATTTTAAGAACTGCAAAAAATGTTATAGTGTACGCAATAATGACGGTTCAATGCAGTCTTACTTTTAATTTAATAGATTCATGGACGTTTAGATGTATTTTTAGGGTTCCGTACCCGAAGGGTGACAAACGGGACCCTATTACTCTCGCTACGCTGTCCGTCCGTCCGTCTGTCTGTCACAGAGCTGTATCTTTTGAACGGTAATAGGTAACCGGTTGAAATTTTCTCATAAATTGCTATGAGGTGTATCACGGCAAATATTAAAAACAAAAAAAAACAAAAAAAACAAAGGGGGTCCCATACAAGAAACCTCAAAAAACATGCATTTTTTCCAACGTTTTTGTTCCTGGTCTATCTTCAAAACGGTAATATATACCAGCGTCAAACTTGGTCAGATTATAGTGCATATTATGTAGTTTAGCAACAAATAAAAATAACTCAAACATAGACATATGTGGTGGTACCTACAAAAAAAAAAAAACCTAAGAAAGACATGCAAAAATTCATATTTCGTGCACTGGCGTTGATATTTTTTGATAAACTCTCGTAAATTAAATCAGTTTTTATGGGGTATCAGGTCGTTGAGAGGTACGGAACCCTTACTGCGCGAGTCCGACTCGCACTTGGCCGGTTTTTTTTAAATAAAGGGTGGAAAACGACCATGCACATCCGCAACATCAGGGGTGTTGCCGATGCGTTGCAGATATTTTAAAAAGACTTTATGCTCTTTTTTTGAAGGCTCCCATATCGAATTTGTTCGGGAAAACTGTTGACAGAAGTTGGTAACACAGTAAAGTAAAGTAAGTAAAGTTTGCTGTATGAGGCAAAAACTGGCGTGTGAAACGTGTAGTAGTTGAACGCCAACCATGAAGATTGTAAGGACGAGATTTAAATTAATGGTAAGTATAAAGTCGAACAATTCCTCAGTGTCAATTAAAATTCTATTCTCAGGTCGATTGCATATAGTAAAAGCCCCAGTTACCGACAGTGCCCCATTGTTCGACAAAGAAACAACCAACTTCAGAAAATAAGAGCAAAATTATAATTTGGTATACGGTTAAATATTATCTAATAAACGTCGAACTGTTACATAGTGCACCACAAGTATGTAAAAAAATTATCACGAAACCGAATGTATTTAAAAAAATACTTGTGATCGTCCCTTAAAGGGTCGATAATCGGGGATGTTACGTTAGTTACCTACCAACATTTTTGCTGACTGTACAAGGAAAGATTGATGTTCAATCGTCATCAGCAAAAAAATTAATCGCCAAAAAGTGGGTAAACAAAGATATAAAGATTATGTAATACTGCTTTATTATATTTTTTTCATTTTTTTTGTTAATTTCAAGCAAGGTCATAATTATTAATAAAATGATGTGCCTATATGGTTTATTGATTGTCAGACACTGGAAAAATTATTATACACCAAAAGCCAAAAGGTCCGTCAAGTATCAATCGCAGAAAGTGACATTGTTTAAGACTTTCGAGAAATTCATTCCTGATGCAGCAACGGCTGCTAGGGGGACATAGGAACGGCGGGGTCCCCCTGCAATGCCCCAGTAAGACTAGGCCCGAGCCCCCAAGAGTCCCACATGGGACTCTCCGCCAACCAGCCCGGTTAAGCAGAAATGGTACCACGGTATCACCTGCGAGAGCCAATTCGAAAAAAAAAAGCAATGATCCTGAAAATGTCTCGGACATGGATAACAGAAAGGAGGTCCAAGGGTTTTCCCTTGGACCACAGGCAGAGAGGGACACCCTGTATAACTTTTACAAGTTCGACTTTTCATAGACGACACCGTTTGAATATGTTACTAAAAATAATAAAACGATATGACGATATTTCGAGTGTTATTATCAATACAGACACCCAAAAATAAGTTTTTTATAGCCTCCATATAAAGACTGTTATCATTGAAGGCAAATTGCTCGGCGGGAGGCCGAAATATTATAGTAAGGTATTTCCATGGTGGGTGCAGGTTTGACATAAGTATAGCCGCAGTGGCGAAGGGTGAATATTTTCAGAAGGGAAGCCGTAAGTTTCAAAAATCCTAAAATACTTAAGATCGCCCGTTAATATCTGCCACGCTGCCTCGTTGGTCTAGTGGTTGCAAGCGCGACTGCTGAGCGTGGGGTCCTGGGTTCGATTCCCGGTTCGGGCAAAGTGTTGTTGGGTTTTTTCAGTAGGAAATTCTCAGTAGCAACCCGGAGTCTGGATTTGTGCCCGGCCAATGGCAATAGGCTCGTCCCCTATTACATGGGACTATAACATAACTGGCGAAATGTGGGTGTACTATACACCTCTGCCTACCCCTTCGGGGAAATACCGGCGTAATGTTATGTGTGTGTGTGTGTGTGTGTGCCCGTTAATATAATAAAAAAAAACAACTTTTAATTTAATTTTACATTATTTTTTTGTACTTTGGAACAAGAAATTAGCATAGAAATGTCGTTGATCTGTATATAAGGAATTCCTTTAGGAAGCCGGTGGGAACCGTGTTATATGGACCCTTCGACATTGAGTATAGGCCTATAGTAGGTAAGAGTTATAGTTACATGTAGAAAAATAAGACATTAAAAACCATAAAACAACGTGTAATTGAAATTGAGGCATAAAGCCCCCACTCTGGATTGTATAAATATCTATCCCGCGCCAATAAAGACGATTTGTGGGAATGACGACGGCGCATGTTTGGAACTCAAATATTGTTAACATCTTTTTACAACATGTATGCCATAAACCGATTGAATTGAATAGAATTGTTATGAATAACAAAACAAAAATCTTAATCTTGTTCCGATTCGAATTAATATGTTTTAGCTCAAGTGTTTGTTCACACACACCTAATTCTCCATTCAAAAATTTCATTATTGGGGCTTTATTTCAAAGTCGACGAGAACCAGATAATGTAGATACACCTATTGTATGTTGCACTCATAGAAGTCTATATAAATATTTGGGACATTATTACACAGCACCATCTAGTCCCAAACTAAGCAGAGCTTGTACTATGGGCACTAGACACTGGATATAATAATTATATACTTTTTTTTTTAATATTTACCTAAAGTTAATTATACTCTGCTAAAAAATCTTTTCAATAATACCCCACATCCCCCCAAACTGCTTGGAGAGGCCTTTGTTCAGTAGCCGTCGTCTTTCGGCTGAAATGATGAATACCCCACATGCAGTAATACGTCGAACGAAAAAAAAAATTGTGCCCTCTTTGCATGTAGTACACCACTTCAACATTTTTTATAATTTTATGCATAATTTTCGGCTTCGGCCTAAATTTTTACAAATATTGTGTGTTTTTGAAGTAATAATATTATTTGGATTGGAAGTTATAAGGTTTTAACAGACAGACAGACGGACAAAGTGCTGAACAGCCTAGTGTTAACTAAGACAAAAATTTCCGACTCAAAATGTAAAATATAAAAATATTAAATGTTTTTATTACATCTCATATTAAAATGTCATACCTTATGCATGTGTTCATGAATACAGAAATGAGATAAACCACAAGATTAATACATAATTAAGTACGATAATTAATAAATTAAATGATGTAATTGAAATCACATTTAGGTACATATGCAAATAAAAAATAATATTTGCAGCAATCAATTATATTTTTGTTAACAACATTGATTATAAAAAAAAAAACGATCACGCGCGCAATCTGTGCTTTCGTCTCGAACTGATAAGGGGTTGCGAGACAGATAAAGTTTTTTATTTGTAGAATGAATGGCGTAACTGTATCTAAAATGCAATAAATTAATTAATATTATAGGTATTCAGATTAAGAGTCAATAAATAATAATCTTGTGGCTAAATGTGGACCGCACACAATGAACAATTTTGCAGGTCGTTTGAGGTTGTCGTGTTACGCGCGCGCCAGTCAAGAGGAGGGGGTGCGGCCGATGTGGTTGCCGCACGTGGTCCCCACTAGTAGGCGAGCCGGGGCCTGCCGGGGAAGGTTGGTTGGGCGAATCGCTCGCCAGTGCGACTAAATCGCGGTAGCTTAGTGATTAAAGCCCTGGCGTACTGAGCCAGGAGTCGCAGGTTCGAATCCTGCTCGTAAGCGGTTTTTCATTTCAACAATTTATACACGCTGAAATTTGAATCGTTTATTTCCCGAAAAGGGGTCATTGTACTCATCATTATGAACAACTTTTACTATGGGACCAAACCTGAAATCGCGAAAAAAAAAACATGTGGTCCCTACATTTTATTGATTTAAGTGAACACAAATGTACCTGTTTTTTTTTGTAATTTCAGGGTTGGTCCCATAGTAAAAGTTGTTCATAATGATAAGTACAATGACCCCTTTTCGGGAATTAAGCGACTCAAATTTCAGCATGTATGTGTTATATTTCTATGTCTTTATATTTAAATAAGCCTGATGTTTTAAAAAAAAACACAGTTATTAACACCGAAAAAATAACTAATGATTTTATTCCGTGGTTATTATGATCTTCTCGTACTGAAAATACGCCCTTGCCCAGCAGTGGGACAGTAATGGCACAGAATATCTAATAGTACTGACGTACAGAACGGCCACTCACTGCCCCCCGCCAATTTAAGATACCTCACCCGCGCCGCGCACTAAAATCCGCAATCTGACGGCAATTGGACTGCAATATTGCAATGGATGTCAATGGCCAGTCGCTATACAAGCACGCCATCTCTGGGAACTACTGAGAAGCGAGTCGGCATTACGAGCGGCGAGCATCCCTAACCTACACGTGTGTGTGCGTTCGTATACAGACGTAATCTTGTGTATGTAGGTGGTGCATTTATATTGTATTGAGTGGCCGAGGTGTGGTAATGGGCTGATTATGTTGTTATGATGCATTCATTCAATAAGACAAGGGACATATTTTGACTAGAAAACGTCAAAGTCTTCGTCGTCTGAAGATAAAATTATGTTTACAGTAATTGATTACACAAATTCATATCATAATAATTAATACAATATTGTATTGATAAATGGCATTCAATTTAAACTCGAAATTACCTACTGACTTTGAAAGGGGATAATCAGAATACCTATGTTGGTTTCTTATCTTGCTATAACAAATATTTTTTAAATTAAATTAACGTGGGTAATCCCGAGATCAAAAAACAAACTTACATTTTTTTAAATTTATAAAAACACTAGCGGACCTGGCAGACGCCGCCGCGTCGTCCTGCCCGGAAAAGTAGCGCCACTTATTAAAATCGTCCCTGCCGTTTAGGAGAAGATCAGTGACATACCGACAATAGTGCCACCTACCGGGTCCAATTGTGTTTTCAAATCATCCAGGAACCCATTGAAATATAAACACAAAATTTCATCCGAATCGGTCCAGCCGTTTAGGAGTTAGGTGACAAACACACGTACAGAAGAATTATATACAGGGCTGAAATTTGAATCGCTTTTTTCCCGAAAAGGGGTAATTGTATAATTGTACTATGGGACCAACTCCGAAATCGCGAAAAAAAAATCAGTTGGTCCCTACATTTGTGTTCATTTAAATCGATAAAATGTAGGGACCAACTGATTTTTTTTTCGCGATTTCAATGTTGGTCCCATAGTAAAAGTTGTTCATAATAAAGAGTACAATCACCCCTTTTCGGGAAATAAGTGATTCAAATTTCAGCATGTATTTTAAGATTGCATCGTGCTAGGATTTTCCCTGTTTTGTGGGTGCGTTAACAGCACATACAACGGAATATAAGGAGATCCAAGCCACCTAGTTTACATGGAGTTCAAAGCTCAACTTACGCAACAACGAAAGAAACGCATCAATAAATTACAACAAAAAGCACGCACACACATAAAACATGCACACTTGTATCATTACAGCATTATGGTTTCAAAAAATTGGTTTCGAATCTTTATAGTTTCGGAAAGTTCCGAATTTCTATTCGACTGTGTACTTCTGTCTTGAACCCACGTCAGCTCTAGAAAGAGTTTTCTCAACGGCAGGCTACATTCGCAACAGGCTGAAAATCTCTCTCATAGCAACAGGATAAAAAAAAAAACTAGCTCGACTCTAGCGATCCTAAGAACCCATTTTCAACAACAAACAGAATCCTAAAATTTTATAATTAGACTAGCTGTGCCCGCGACTCCGTCCGCGTGGATGTCGGAAAATAACATCGTGTCATAATTATGAACACTATAAGCGCCTACAGAGACGATTACACTATTTACCGACCATAGTATATTTTGTTTTTACAACCAACCGGCTAAGGTGATGGAATTTCATGGAATTAGCCCTAATTTCCCTCATTCTGAGAAGACGCTCGTGCCCAGCAGTGGGAAGTAATTGGGCTGATTATGTTATTCTATAACACTAACCACATCTCTTCTTATGCTGAGAAGAGGCCCGTGGCCAGCAGTGGGACTGTAATGGGCTGGTAATGTTATGTTATTCTAGAATACTTATAATATCCAGTTCATTAACTCTTCTCATTTTGAGAAGAGGGCCATACCCAGTAGTGGGACAGTAATGGGTTGACTACGTTATGTTATTCTATATTTTCTAGTTTCTTAACTCTTCTCGTTCCGAGAAGAGGTCCGTGCCCAGCAGTGGGGCAGTAGGTAATGAGCTGATTATGTTATGATAATCTATTACACTAACAATATCCAGTTCCTTAACTCTTCTCATTCTAAGAAGAGGGCTATGCCCACCAGCGGGACAGTGATGGGCTATGTTATGTTATTCTATATTTTCTATAATACTAATAGAATCCAGTTGTATTTTTAGGAACCTGCAACCTGCAAACAACCAACAATCATGACCTCTACTTTGTATGCAACTTAATACAATAGAGGGGTCAAGCTGTATCGCTGGATCTACTCAACCAATTCAGATAAAACATACCCTATATTTTAAGTTAGACTAATACCAATACAAATGCTAAGTTTCATTACGATCCGTTCAGCCGTTTTCACGTGATGAGGTAACAAACAGACAGACAGACAGACAGACATAAATTTTTTAAACGATTGATTCGTGTTCTATAGCTTATTTCGAGTCCCCCTAGCCGGTTTTCGCGAAAAAAAACTCAATGTACAGACTTTTCGACCTTTACAGTTTTATTATAGTATAGATAGATAATATCTAATACATACCCACAGACAGTAGAAAATATAGAAGAAGTGCTGCGAACAACCATAGTGAAGCCAAAGAAACCATGCTCATCCGTGTACAAGTCAATCTCGACATGAAGCTGTCACTTGAACAACACTACGTTTGTTAGCTCTTGAAAATTAAAACAACATCTTTAGTAAAAGTGGGAAATCGAAGTGCTAGTAGTGCTCAGTTTAAAGATTAGTGTTTGTTGCGCCAAACGAGTGATAAAAATTCTGACTAATTGGTGAAATTTTTATAAAATATCAGTGATAAACATTGTGTTTGGCAGTAACGATCTAACCTGGTTATCTATAACTACCCACCACATATTTGATATTCATACTGACAAAAACATCAAACTACCTACTTTCCGATATAAAAGTGACCAAAGACAATACTGGGTTGCCATAATTGTAAACATTACACCATATTGGGAATTTTGGCCTTGTTCCCTACGTTAACAGCTGATGCAAAGGATTCATTACAAAAACTGCACCGGCTACGATTTCGCTCGCAACAACAGAAAAACGCTGCATATCACTGCTTTGGGTATACTCGGCTAAGTTAATTGTTTATTGATATATTATACATAATAAATAAGTAACATGGCCGGTGTTCAGCGCACACCACCCAAAACACCAAGAACACAGATAAACAGCGTGTGCCAGCCACAGACCCAATCGGAACCTGATATTAATTCTGCAATAGTGATTAGCGACTACGTTAATACTAATAGACGTCCCCGTCGGGACAACTCGCCACAAGGAGTCGCTGTCCCAAATTTGGAACAAGATAACACGATCTCCAAGATGCTAGCGGACCAAACCGCTATAATGTCCAAATTAGCTTCTGATGTATCGGAAATAAAAACCCAAAATACTCAGATACAAGCGTCCAATGCGGAAATACGCAAATCAAATGAAGAGATCGTGAAATCAATGTTCTTTATAAATCAACAATTTGAAGATTTTAAAAAAGAAGTCGATGATCTACGGAAAGAGAGACAAGAACAAAGACAGTATATAGAAAATTTGGAGAAAAAGATTCAAGATTTACAACATAAGTCGAGGTCATCTGGTATAGAAATTCGAAACATTCCGGAATCAAATACTGAAACCAGTTCCACTCTTGCCAAAACTGTCTGCAGTATCGGCGAAGCTGTTGGATTATGTGTATCTGAATCTGATCTGCGGGATATACATCGCCTACCAGGGAAATCTTCTACTACCCCCGCCACTCCACGCCCAATTATTGCAGAATTTTCTACTGTACAAAAGAAACTGATGCTCATATCTGCCATCCGATCATATAACAAAGACAAGAAAAAGGACGACAAAATTAACACCTCGCTCATCGGTTTACCAGGAACATGCCAACCAGTGTACATCGCCGAACAACTTCCTAATAACACCAAAAAGCTGTTTTACCTGGCACGAGAGTTCGCCAAACACAACGGCTACAAATTCTGCTGGATCTCTAACGGTAACATTTTCTTACGTAAATTAGAGGGCGACAAACAAATAATAATCAACACAGAGAAATGTCTCCATGATGCCAAAAACGTGAAAATGTGACTAATAGTACTCAACTGCAAATTATCCTATACTTTTTTACTTAAGATTCTGGTAAATCATTATATTGTATTTGTTCTTAAATATAAGCAAACCTCCCTACTCCATGAACACACACTCTCATACAAGTCATACACACTATACTCTCTAGAGTATCCCAATCATGCAAAGCAAAATAACTCTATCTCATACTCACACAATCACACGCTATTATCATCCTTTCATAAAATACACTCAATAGCGCGATGTATCTCCATCTATATCTACCTCACTCGTAACGCATCACCAAATATAATCCACATAATGAAGTCACGATTTGTTATTTCTGTTATTTCCAAATGGCTATAATTAATAATATAAACAGCGAACTTGACTCGCTTTACTTAGTAAACTCCTTTACTTGTAGTCCAGAGGATTGTTTGAAGTTTGTGGACCCATCCGATAACAATATAAATTTTTTACATTTAAACATACGCAGTATAAACAAAAACTTTGACCAGCTCCAGGTACTTCTCCATTTAATAAAAATTTACGTCGATGTAGTAATTTTGACCGAATGTTGGCTTAGTAAGGTTAGTAACCTACCAGTACTACATGGATTTCAATCTTGCTATACTGAAATAAACTCCAACCAGAATGATGGAATTGTTATATATACTAAACTGGGTCTACAAATTTCGGTGTGGGAACCTAACTTTTTGGGTGGTAATTGTCTCGTATGTAAAATAGATAATAAAAAAATTGCCGTTGTAGCCGTTTACCGCTCTCCGTCGTACAGTTCCCAGGACAGTTTTGATAAATTTCTAGATAGTTTAAATAATATCTATATTAGACTCTCCACCTGGCAGAATATTGCTCTGATTGGTGACTTAAATATTGACATAAAACAGGATGGTAGAAACGATCGAAGCCTTGACTATCTAGTTCTGAACGCATCTCACGGCCTTCTGCCAACTCACCTCTTCCTCACCCGTCTTAAGAAATGTATTGATCACACTCTTATAAAGACTAACTCTCCTGTTACCACACTGGTTCTAGACTCACATATTACAGACCACAAACCGCTCCTACTAACTATTTGTAACGTCAACCCCGAACGTAAAACATGCCACATTTCTACTCACGTAAACTACGATGCAATTAAGTTAGAGTTAGAAAGCACGGATTTTACAGATTTATACAAAATTGATGACCCTAACACATCCATGAATACTTTTATAACAACGATGACATTAGTAATTTCCAAACATACGAAAAAAACTAAGATACCAAGAAAACAAAGAACCATAAAGCCTTGGATAACCCCTGGTCTTTTGAAGTGTATTAAAAACCGGGACAAAATGCACGCAAGATCTAACAAAGCACCAGATAACCTTATACTCAAAATAACCTATACGCGCTATCGTAATTTTTGCAATTCAATACTTAGGAAACTAAAAATTGCCTACGAAAAGAGTGAGCTTGAGAGAACAAAACATAATCCTAAAGCCCTTTGGAAAACAATAAAAGAAATAACCAACACAAGTAAAACTAAAACTAGCCCTGTTGAACTGTTGAAAATACGCGGCAGCCCTAAATCTTCCATAAATGAGGTGTGTAATTTTCTAAGTAATGTAGGAAAAAACTTGGCAGCCAACATTATATCTCAGAATCATATTTCCACAATTCACCCTAGCAGTCATATTCCGAGAACCGTAGAAAATACCCAAATCCATCCCGCCAACTCCCTAGCGATACTGGAGGTGGATGAAGCTGAGGTGGAATCTCTCATCCTTCAACTACGCAACGACTGCGCAGTAGGTTGGGATGGAATAACGCCCTTACTTCTGAAAAAGTACCGTCATATATTGATACCACCATTAACATTCATTTTTAACAGCTGCTTACAAAAGGGTGTATTTCCGGATGCTCTGAAAAGAGCAATAGTCCATCCAATTCACAAGAGAGGGAACAAAAGCTGTGTCAATAATTATAGGCCCATCTCAGTTTTGACTGCACTCTCTAAGGTTCTTGAGAGGATCCTTAACAACTGTCTCAGGAACTTTTTGGCTAAATACCATATCATAGCAGATAATCAGTATGGCTTCCGTACAGGAGTTTCTACTGAAGATGCAGTACTGGATTTGACGCAGTTAGTTGCTAAGAATCTTGACAGTAGAACCAAATGTCTGGGTATCTTTTTGGACCTTTCTAAGGCATTTGACACAGTTTCTGTTCCCATACTTACCACTAAGTTAGAACTCCTTGGTGTGAGAGGCATTGCCCTCAAGATCTTCAAGGATTATCTCAATAACCGTACCCAACGAGTTAAAATTGATACACACCTTAGTGACGAGGAACTTGTGTCTTACGGCGTACCTCAGGGAAGCATCCTGGGCCCGACTTTGTTCCAGATCTACGTAAACGACCTTTGCAGAATGACCCTCCCTAATTCCAAGATCTATGCCTATGCTGATGACACCGCGATTATTGTTCACGGGCCTACCTGGGACAGTGTTAAAAGAAGCGCAGAATCAGCACTCACAAAAGTATCAAAATGGCTCAATTTAAATCTGCTCACTCTTAATTTTGACAAGACATCTTACGTTCCATTCGCTATTCGCCATAACACCTCACCAGATCACACCTTCTCAATAACAGCACACATATGCCCACAACTATCAGCACCGTGTCAATGTCCAATACTCACAAGAACCGATAATGTTAGGTATCTGGGTGTACAAATAGACGCAGGATTACGTTGGAATAAACAACTTGACGCCCTCACCACCAGAACTATGAGACTTATACACATCTTCAAGTCTCTGCGAGAGTCAGCTAACCCCGATACTCTGAAAATGGTCTTCTACGCACTATGTCAGTCGGTTATTGGGTATTGTATTACTGTTTGGGGTGGAGCAATTAAAACCAAGTTTCTCAGAGTTGAGAGAGCGCAGAGAGCAATTCTGAAAGTGATGCTACGAAAACCCTATCGATATCCTACTACACAATTATACTCAGATTGCAAAATCTTAACAGTCCGTCAGCTCTACGTGCTTCAATCCGTTCTTAGAAGACACGCCAGTATTCCTCCGTCTGATCCTAATAAACGAACCAATCTTCCCTTAATAAGCACTCGACACAAAACCACTTTTGCCGAACACCAATATTATACATTGAGCACACACATATATGAAGAAACTCATAAAAAAGTTAACATAATTGACCTAAATAAATATATAGTAAAATCTAAAGTAATAGAATGGCTACTTCAACAGGATTATGCACAAACAGAATCGTTACTTACATACATCGTCTAACATTATAACATATTAATTACTGATAACTGATAACTCACTCACGTACACTCATACATTCCAACATAACCCCGACACATACACAAATAACTCATACACAAATAACACACTCCCAAACAACACTCACATCCACAAATTACGAGTATCACCTTGTACTCCTTCCTTCCTTATGTTTTACCTGTGTAATGAAAAGTATACTGACACAATTTCAAAAGTGTTGTAAAATCTAAGAAAAACCTCTTCGTCGAACACTGTCTCTTAAGATACAGGTTATCCTAGTTTAAGAGGCAGGGTTTATTAATTTGTGTACAGATTTCTGCAGCATACCAACTTGTCTATGGTAATACTTGTACTTACTTTTATACATGTAATATTATGATCATTACCTACTGTTATACTTATGTTTGTCTGTAACTTTGTGTAATAAATGAATTTTATTATTATTATTTTATTATTATTAGTCAGCGCTCACACAAACACATGCACATCAAACCGTGCTCACCGCTCTCAGTAAACTTGTCGCGACATCGTTCAATAAGCATTGCTAAAAACAAATATCTTTCAGGTGCATGTGTGTGCATGAGCGCTGGTTTGTACACGGTTTTGTTGGCTTCAATATGATTGTTTGCAGCACTTCGTCTATATTTTTTACTATGTCTGTTTGACGACCTCTGTGGTCTAGTGGTTCGAATGTCGGACTGCTGATAACGAGGTCGTGGGTTCGATTCCTACAGGACACAAATATTTGTGTGATGAACGTAAGTGTTTGTGTTGGTCTGGGTGTTGCTTATGTTCTTCTTCGTAGTCGTTCACTCTTGGCAGAGTGGTCGTGGTTATATCAGGTCTTGAAAGTTGAGTAGCAGCTCTTGCGATGCGTCTCCATTCGGCTCTGTTATTGGCGCTGCGAGAACATTGTGTCATGGTGGAGTGCGTGATGGTTTTGACGAGCTTTGACCAGAGCGATGGAGAGCGACCGCGGGGTCTCTTCCTTTCAATCCTGCCCTGCACCACCAAGCGCTCCATTGAGTCCTCCTTCCGGGTTATATGGCCAAAAAATTTGTATTCGTATTTGCACAGTCGACGATAACCTTTCTTTTATATGCAGTTCTTTTAGGATCGATACATTGGTTCGGTGCGCAGTCCAGGGAATCCTCAATAAACGCCTCCAGCACCACATCTCTAGGGCATCGATTTTTCTCCGGTTGGTCATCCTCAACGTCCACGTCTCAGCTCCGTAAAGAAAAATTGCTTATGTATTAAGTATGTATTTACGAAAAAAAAAAGTATTTAAGTATTATATCCATTGTCTAATACCCATACCACAAGCTCTGCTTAGTTTGGGACTAGTTGGTGTTGTGTAAAAATGTCCCAAAGATATTTATTTATTTATACTGGGGTTCAGGGAAACGCTCCCAAAAACGAAGATAGGTGATGTGATAGTGCTGGTGATACGAAACCACAAAAAAAAGCGATTCTGTTTTTAGTTTTTCATATTTTTTTGCTTTTTTCATACATTACCAGCTTTGGGCAGTTAAATAAAACTGATTTGCAAAAAAACCCCATTTATTTACTTAATTTTTTAAAGTTCGCAATGTAATTCAAATAAAATATCAGCTGGCGCTTGGGGTGAACGACATCCGCTAGCATACGCAGTCCGTATCGTAGCGACCGTAGGTAGGTTAGGTACGCGCGGCATTGATCCCGAGTTTTGTACGCTTTACATTGCGGGTTTGCAAAATACCTAATCACAAAAACATTGAGTATAAGGCTAATGGTTATTGGTATTCGATTGTGTTTAGGTAGTATAATAACAGCCTTTCAGTTTCGGAAGCGTTTCCCTGACACCCAGTATAGGTACCTAAGTATTATTATTATGTTAAATATCTTTGGTGTTTTATACCGTGCACCCGCAAAACAAACATCGAACTCGTGTGATACTGCGGTATCGCTTCCGTTTGATGTCGCCAAATCAAGGGTAATTTAATAATTATACAATAGTAGTATTTCGCAATATTAACCTATCATTTTGTTAAGTATAAAATATACATTCGTACGACGCTGGACTCGAGCTGCTAACCAGACAGTAGACAGCTACTATCATCGCTAACTCGCATGCTAGCAGCTTGACTCGCCTCGGCTGATCACACAATGATAAGTAGATACCTGCTATTAACCTCCGGCTATTAATGTTTTCCTTCAACGTTAAAGCAAGTGATAATCACATTCTGATCCAAACATGAATTAAAAAAGTCAGTGGTGCGGGCCAGGTTCGAACTCAGACCCTCCTGCTTGGAAGACAAGCGCTCAACCGCTAGGCTATCACAGCCTTTTAGTATTGTTTTATTAAATGTATTATAGACTTGTCTTTAATACTACCGCATACTGGTTCAACAACGACAGTCTATAAGCAGACATAATAATTAAAATTTACTCACGAATAAACATAAGGTCCAACTTCTTCAACGTGCAGTCTCTCGTCGAGTCCATTTTTGACTCTGTCCCAGTTGGTATAATTGAAGAGGTGGACCTTCATCAAGGGCTGGACGTTTGGCCGCCTCCAGATCTTGTAGGCTAATGAGTTGTTACGGATAACCATGCTCTGAGGACAAAGTAATAAACGAATGAGTTGTTACAGATAACCATGCTCTGAAGACAAGGTAATAAACAATAGAGTTGTTACGGATAGCCATGCTCTGAGGACAAGTTAGTAAAAAAAATAGTTGTTACGGATAACCATGCTCTGAGGACAAGGTTATAAGCAAATGAGTTGTTACGGATAACCATGCTTTGAGGACAATTTAATAAACAAAAAAGAGTTGTTACGGATAACCATGCTCAGAGGACAAGGTTATAAGCAAATGAGTTGTTACGGATAACCATGCTCTGAGGACAATTTAATAAACAAAAAACAGTTGTTACGGATAACCATGCTCCGAGGACAAAGTAATAAACAAATGAGTTGTTACGGATATCTATGCTCTGAGGACAAGGTAATAAACAAATGAGTTGTTACGGATAACCATGCTCAGAGGACAAGGTAATAAACAAATGAGTTGTTACGGATAACCATGCTCAGAGGACAAGGTAATAAACAAATGAGTTGTTACGGATAACCATGCTCTGAGGACGATTTAATAAACAAAAAAGAGTTGTTACGGATAACCATGCTCTGAGGACAAATTACTAAAAAAAATAGTTGTTACGGATAACTACGCTCTGAGGACAAGCTAATAAACAAATAATTTGTTACGAATAACCATGCTCAAAGGACAAGGTAATAAACAAATGAGTTGTTACGGATAACCATGCTCTGCGGATAGGGTAATAAACAAATGAGTTGTTATTACGGATAACCATGCTCAGAGGATAAGGTAATAAACAAATCAGTAGAGGCATAAAACGAGTGGTTTCGCACGCATCGTTTTTGTGTCGCACGCGACACACGGGGGAATTAGTTTGTTTACAAATAGGTATTTAAATTAAAATGTATTTTTTTGGTATTGATTTTTTTATTGATTCGTATTCAGTATCAGTGGTATAGTCACATCCTTATATATGGCACGAATACAGATCAATATGTTGTATAGGAATTGAGCATGACACAATAATCACGAGATATCTTAAACACCTGAAAGGGTTCTAAAAAGTTCTCGGTAGTGTGGTATCATCGATCATACAGCCCATAGACGCCTCATAACAGGCGACAGATGTCTGTAAACACATCTGAATGTAAGTCGCCACTATTCGCCTCTTAAAAACTTCAAATCAGTTTCGACCACTTAAGTGAGCCATCATTACTTCCGCGTTAGTGATTAGCCAATAGCCGCCTTGGTAGGGCCAATCGGATTGCAGGACCCCGTTTCCTCGTACTGTACGCACACGAAGTGCAGCAAGCAATCATAGTGAAGCCATGAAAACCGTGCTCCTCCGTGTACATGTACAAACCAGCTCTCACGCACACACCATGCACCTGAAGGATATTTATTTTGCGATGCGTACTGGACACGGAATAAAATAAAACTTTTTAACAAAAAATTGAACCGACGAAAACAGAAACTGAAAAGCAAAAAATAACTAATTATGAGTCGGCGCCAAACGAACTTTTAACAAGCAAAGTGCGTGTAAGTTGCAAGTGGCCGAGCGGAGAACGCATTTTTGGAAAGTTATTGTTTATCGTTGAAAATTTCACGTTGTGTTTGATGTGACGTTGTTTTTATTATTTATTTAAAGTAATTTAATGATCTTCGTTGATTGGTTGTTTGGCGCCGACTCATAATTAGTTATTTTTCGCTTTTCAGTTTCTGTTTTCGTCGGTTCAATTTTTTGTTAAAAAGTTTTATTTTTCATATTTTTGTGGTTAAACTCTAAATCCAGGTCTCCATTATGTCGTAGTGTCTAGAACTATATTTATGTATGTCAAGTTTCAACAGAATCGGTTAACAGGTAAGAATTCAGTGGGTGAACAAACACTCATCCCCTGTTTTACTACCCTTAGGGGTGGATTTTGATTTTGAAATTTAAATGGGACCAACTTCAAGATATACCCTATCCAATAAAAAAAGAATCATCAAAATCGGACCACTCTGTAAAAAGTTATGCGTGGTCATACATAAAAAAAAAAAAAAAAAAAAAAAAAAAATATACGCGTCGAATTGAGAACCTCCTCCTTTTTTTCGTCGGTTAAAAAACAAGGTACTGGACGATGCCGCAACATGTGTACTGAGAGAGAGCGGTGAGCACGGTTTGAGGTGCATGGTGTGTGCGTGAGCGCTGGTTTGTACACCGAGGAGCATGGTTTTGTTGGCTTCACTATGATTGTGTGCAGCACACTGTCCATATTTTTTACTATACTCATACACACACAGGTGTACGCATTATATTCTATGATAGGCGTCTATTGGGCTGTATAGTTGATCGATATATGGTATGCTCTGCAAATCAGCTGGTGGACTAAGGCCACCGTTTTCTGCTTATTTTGAGTAGAGACTCAGCTCATCTGCTGTACCTTAATAACTACCAATTAATTAATATCTAATAATAAATACTCACAGATAATATGGCATCATTGATTGTGTTGGTGAAACAGAAGAATATCGTCCCAATCATACTCAGAACGAATGTCGTTGATAATAACAGCAATACTGTAACAAGCAAGGAAAACAATATTAATTATGATAAAACAAGTTTAACCGGATTACATCGCGTGTATTATTTAAATTGGTTTTCCTGACGTTTCGAAACCTTTGCAGCATTCGTGGTCGCAGGAAGACTAAGATGACAAGTGTCTTTACAGATATTTCCAATGATTTGAAACTCACTGGATATTTCTAAAAAATATTTTATTTCAATCTACCGTACAATTTTTATTAATTAAAATCGTTTCGATGCATGCAGTAATCGCTCACAATGTTGCAATGTTGCTCTTTTATAGTGTTGCGTGCTGTTTGGCACTTGATTATTTTTAGAACTGGGTTCCAAACAGGTGGTAGCTGCCAACCATCTTCTCTATTAAAATTAGGATGTTTTTAATATCAATAGCCTCACGGAGCATTCTAGATACATATCGGTTTTCCTTCGCCAGGACTTGTGGTTTATCAAATCGAAGAAAATTGTTGGGTTTATCTAGGGCATGTTCACACACTGCAGACTTTGTGGAGCGTCTGTTCTTGACGTCAGCTATATGTTCTTTTCTTTAATTCTAGTGGCTATACTAAGCTTTATTTGCCCTATGTATGACAACACACAATCACAATCAATCTTGTAGACCCCTGTATCTTGTAAGGGAATGTGACACTTCACCGGTCTGAGGACTTGGCTGATCTTTCTTTGTGGCTATCACAGACCAGTAAGCTTCAAGACTCCGCATAAACAAAGTTTTGTATTCAAACGCAGTCGTAAAACGTTGGTGGGGTCAGGGGGGCGGACGGCGCGTTATGATTGGCCGGCTCAAAAGTTCGGTGGTATGATTCCTTATGATTGGTGCCGCTCGCTGACTGAGTGACGTTCCGATTGGCGGAGTGACGTATGATATGCAGTGGTAGAGCATATGCGTTGTGACCGGGGGTGTCCAGCTAAGCGGCGTCTAGAGGCTTACTGGTCTATGGTGGCTATAAATAGGGTTTAATAGAAGCACGCTTCAAGATATGACCAATTCTGTCGGTGACCCCTTTGATGAATGGTAGAACAGCAGGTCGACGATCAACTGAGCTGGGTTTCGGGCGGCGTTTGCGTTTGTTTTATTGTAATGGTTAGTGATCGCGAAAACCTACGAAATTATTAAAACAGTATATGAACTGCTGTGTACCAGTGCGAAGGGTACGGGTGCCGGTGAAATTAAGTTTCCATCTTCATGTCTCAGTTTGGCGAACCGACTTGCGGTACCATTTAGGCAACAGCCTAGGTGGTATTGCAGTTGTTATGGGCAAAGGTAACCGCTTAACATCAGGTGGGCTTTTAGGTTGTTTCGCCATCTTAAACCATAAATAAACGGGCCAAGCGTGAGTCTGACTCACGCAGTAAGGGTTCCGTACCACCCATCGACCTGATACTCCATAGAAACTGATTTAATTTACAAGAGTTCATCATAAGACATCAACGCAACCTGCACGAAAAAATAATTTTTGCATCTCTTTTTACGCATGTAGGTACACACGGCTACACATAAAGCTATACATTTCCAGTATAAGCTGACCTCGCATTGTACAAGCTTTCCGTACAATACGAGATCAGCTTATATTGGAAAATACACACGGCTAAACATCAAGCTGTACATTTCCAGTATAAGCTGATCTCGCATTGTATAGGTTTTCCTTACAACGCGAGGTCAGCCATTACTGGATTCGTACAGCTTGATGTGTAGCCGTGTGTACCATCACATGTCTATGTTTGGCCTATTTTTAGTATTTGTTTCTAAACTACATAAGTAGTATGCACTATTATCAGACCAAGTTTCATACTGGTATGTATTACCGTTTTAAAGATAGAGCAGGAACAAAAACGTTGAAAATAATGTTTTTCTAGGTTTCTTGTATCCTGGACCCGGTTATATCTTGGACCCGGTTGCGGTTGCTCTATGGGGGACCCCGTTTGGTTTTAGACTTTTTTATTTTTAGTATTTGTCGTGATAAGGGTCATCTTCTTCTTCTTCTTAAGGGTCATAGTAAGCACCAATAATTTGTAAAATAAATAAATATTTAAAATAAAAAATAAAATCAGTGAAAATTCAACCGGCTGTGTATTACCGTTCTAAAGATATAGCCCTGTGACAGATAGACGAACGGACGGGCAGCGTAGCGAGAGTAATAGGGTCCCGTTGGCACCCCTTTTGGTACGAAACACTAAAAAAGTAAGTAACTATTTATTTTAGTTACAACGGTCTTGGTTATAAGGTATCATCATCATCATTTCAGCCGAAAGACGTCCACTGCTGGACATAGGCCTCCTACAAGCATCGCTACAACGACCGGTTCTGCGCTTTCCGCATTCATTATAAGGTATAGTTATCGGCAAATAACTTAAACATGCGCAGTGGGCCAGTGGTACAATCTTTGTTCAAATTATTTGCCGGCTACTATACAATAAATTAAGATAATATGGAAATAAGATTAAGAGTAGGCTCCCAAAATGAGGTGACTTTTCGAAAACATATGCTGAGTCGAACACATACTTTATGAATGTTTAATTTAGATATACAACGTGTATCAGAAATGCGTGGTCATATTTGAAGAGCTTATTCAAATATATGAACTTATGCTATCGAACAACTTTTACTATGGGACCAAATCTGAAATCGCGAAAAAAAAAACAGCTGATCCTTACATTTTGTCGAGCGTCATCGATGATTTAGTAGGGAACAGCTGATATTTTTTTCGCGATTTCTAGGTTGGTCCCATATTAAAAGTTTTTCTATGCTATGCCCTGAATGAGCTCTTAAAATATGACCACGCATTTCTGATACACGTTGTATGTTTTTTTGTACCTTTATCTATCGTTTGACAAAAAGTTCGTTTGTTTGTTTTTTTTTTCAAAATCATGCGTTTTTAGAGATTTATCGAATATTTCTACATTATTATTCAAGTTAGCTATATAAAATTAATTTAGATAGGAAGATAATAAAGTTGATTAAATACTGGTTAGAGGAAATTTGTATAGATTATCTATTATTCTTGTAATAAAACGAAAACTGTTTTGCGACTTACGTCATTTACTTCCGTGGTAAAACGCGCGAGTACGATTTTCTCGAAAATGAGTTCTATTGCAACTCGCATAAAATTGAGGAGAGCGGCCCGCAGTTGCGGAGTATAAGGGGAGTGCGAGGGTGGGAATTACGTTTTGGGAGCGTCCTCTTAACGACCTGTAGATTGTAACATACCAATTACATTTTGTTTACAAACAGTAGTAATAGTAAATTGTTAGAAATAAATTAATAGTTTAAAAAACATTAGAAAAACACGCTTCAAAGTCCATTACGTGGCCTTTCTCACAAGTGCAAACACGACTATGATACGATATTCCATCATGGAATGCCAGTGCCTATCTTGCGGCTTCATCATCAGACCTTGAAACCTAATCGTGGTCAAAGTTCATTACAAGACTTTTCTAAGAAATCCAAAACAGCTATGATACGATTTTCCATCATGAAGTTCCAGTTCATATCTTCCGGCTCCATCATCAGATCAGTTCGACAGTACCATATTATTGTATTGTCATCAGAACTACATACAGCTGCCAATTTTCATTACGCTACGACCCTTGGAAGATGGTTAAATTAGTTACCTTACATTCCATTACATAGTTAGTTACATACAGGTCGACCTAATAAAAGCGTGTTAATAGAAAGATCACTGCGATCTTAATTTTGAAATTGACCAAAATCTTCTGTCGTAATTTCACTTATTCAAAAGATACACGTCAGAAGATTTTTATATGTACTTCTTTTTAGGGTTCCGTACTACAAATAACCCTTATAAAATCATTCTGTCCACCCGTCTGTCCGTGTCCGGAATAACCCCAAGACATCATATAGAAACTGGCCGACATGGCTTGTAGGATCAGTAAGCTGAAGTGGCAGTGGGCTGGCCATGTCTGTCGAAGGACCGATGGCCGCTGGAGCAGACGAGTCCTTGAGTGGAGACCGCGAATCGGAAAACGCAACGTAGGGCGCCCCCCTGCCAGGTGGACCGACGACCTAAAGAACGTGGCTGGGGGGGACTGGATGCGGAAGGCAGAGGACCGAGCGTTGTGGCGCAACTTGGGAGAGGCCTATGTCCAGCAGTGGACTGCGATAGGCTGAGTTGATTGATCATATAGAAAAACGGACTGTACACTCAACCGCACGTCAGTCGTAACAGTTTGACCTTGACAGCGTCTTTATTTCGTAAGCAGTAAGGGTGGTTTTCGTAATTCAAGTGTTACCACTTACCACTGAAATGCAGTCGACTGTAGGTACGTACATTTATCAGTATTATCATTTTGAAAATTCACAGCTTTGGTCACCCTACTGCAGGCACAGACATAGTTAGAAATATGGTGCGAACAATCTAGTGAAGCCAAAAAAAACTATGCTCCTTCATGTACACATGGCTACACATCAAGCTGTAAAATTCCAGTATTAGCTGACCTCGCATTGTATGGGCTTTCCGTTCAATGCGAGATCAGCATATACTGGAGAATTACAGCTTGATATGTGGACGTGCGCACATGTACATGTACGCATGTCTACAGTCTACAACCAGCGTTCACGCACACACATGCACCTCAAACCGTACTTACCCCTATCACACACATGTCGCGGCATCGTCCAGTAAGCATCGCGAAAGCAAATATCCGGGTGCATGGTGTGTGCGTGAGCGCTGGTTGTACACGAAGGAGCATAGTTTTTTTTGGCTTCACTATTTTTGGCTTCACTATGATTATTCGCAGCACTTCGTCTATATTTTAATTATGTCTGTGACTACAAGTTAGGTAGAAGGGCTGCCGCACTTTTTTGCGCAAAATCCAGGCTTTTCCAACACTTAATATTAGGTACCTACTGGGTATTTTGATCTCGTGACAGATATAACATGATTATAATTACTTACTTATTGTTAACATTATTTTTTATATGACCTTAAACATAACTTTTAAAGATAATAAACCACAATCAAAACTCGTACGATGTTGTTTGTGTCATATAATTATTATTTTTTATTACTTCAATTATTATTTTTTATTACTTCGTTGGTTACTTTACCTTTTTGCAATAATGCTAAAAAAAGGAGTGTAATGTAGTTCAGGGTTCATGTACCTTTTTTTTGTTCACGAGTGGAAATCCTCTTGTTCTGTGGGAAATCCTCATGGATACCTTTCGTCTGGGGAAGGTGAAGGGGTATGCGTATGTCGGACTCCTACCGTCTAAAACCACACGGTGGCCGACCTCAGCACAAAATAGAGGAACTCCGGGAACTCCTGTGGACCGCGCCGGTGCCCCTCTGGTGCTATGCCATTTGGCACGTCCCGGGAAATCAGTACTTTCCACACCACAGCAGTACGCGACCACCACGTTCTACTGTCCTCAACAGGGTCGTGTAATGGGCGCCTTGAGTCCTCCACTCTTAACGCCCACGATCCCCAAGGGTCCCCTGCCAGTACATGATGACAGGGGTGCGGCGTGTAGCCCTATCTGGGTTGTGCGCCAGGACGGTTGCCTCCCCGGCGCCTCCGTCTCCGAGCCGGATTGGCCCTCTCCCGATCCCGCTCTGCGGTCTCCTTCTGGAGCATGACAGTCTCACAGAAGGAAGCCACGGCCATCCAAGCCGTGGGATCTGCCAGCATAGCCGACACTACTGCTGGCAGAGAAAGATGCCAACCAAGCCGTCGGCTCTGCCAGCATAGCCGACACTACTGCTGGAAGAGAAAGGGTTCATGTACCTATGTAAGTATGTATTTGTGTGAGTTTCTTTTTTCCACTACTAGCAGTGCTTTTGTGGCTTTGCCCGCGTAAAAAGTTTTAATATGCCCCGCCCCGTATAATGTTTCTCGTCGTAGTTTTGGGCCACATAAGAAGACAATGGACCTGATAAGAAGGCTCAAAGACACTCAAAGGGCAATGGAGGGGGCAAAGCTCGGAGTGTCCCTGCGTGATCGAATCAGAAATGAGGAGATTCGCAGGAGAACGAAGGTAACCATCATAGCTCGAAGAATTACCAAACTTAAGTGGCAGTGGGCGGGGCGCATTGCTAACAGGACGGATGGCCGATGGGGCCGTAAAGTCCTGGAGTGGCAACCGCGTATTGGAAGGCTCAGCGTGGGTGGACAAGATGGGCCGACGACCTGGTGAAGATCACGGAAATCCACTGGATGCGGGAAGCGCAGGACCAGTCGTTGTGGCGATGCTTGGGGGAGGCCTATGTCCAGCAGTGGACGTCTTTCGGCTGAAATGATGATGATGACTATATCCATGGAGTTTCTTGCCGGTTCTTCTCCATAGGACCCACCATTTGGAACTGTGAAACTAGAGCCTGACGTTTCAGAAAGTCCTGCAATTAGGTCTATATGAAAAAAAAACCGGCCAAGAGTATGTCGGGCCATGCTCAGTGTTAGTAGCGCCATCTAGCGATAAATTCAAGAAGCCAAATTTAAGAAGTTATGTCATTTCATAGTTACTTTTTGTGATTTTTTCAAATAGAAAGTAGCTAAAGGAGCATTATTTGCTATGATAATTTTTCTCTAAGGTCAATGACCTTTGAACTAGGACGTTTTAAGTATTTTTCAGTTTTCTCTCTATAACTCAAAAATTTATAATCACATTATACTCGAAATAATTTTAAAAGAGAGTTTTCACAAAGGTCTATCAATGTGGAAGATTATAAGTTTCTACATTGCATAGTTTAGAAATGGCAGGGAGGGGGGGGACACATTGTAAGCCACTTTGGCGGGCTATGTTTCGCAGATGGTACACCTGATAAAAAAGTGGTGTATGAAACATTACCTTCATTTTAGTAGACCTATTCAATGATACCCCACACGAGGGGGTGCAAGGAAAAAAATTTTTTCATCCCCATTTCACATGTATGGACGCCACCCCTAAAATACGTAAAAACTATTTTTTTATTCTTTTAAAATTGAGATCTATATGTAGACTATTTTTTTAACAAAATTTCATTTACTTATGTTAATACTGTAGAAGTTATTAAGCTGTAAAGGATTAGGACAGACGGACAGACGGACAGACGGACGGACATGACGAAACTATAAGGGTTCCTTGTAGGACTACGGAACCCTAAAAAAGATGTAATATATGATAAAAATCCTGCGTTGTAATGGTGTAGCCTCCAAGATGCCTGCTTCTTATGTAGTGCACTGCATCACATTTGCATAGGATATTTAAGTATTTATTTATTTTCAAGAAAACATGTAACTATGGATGGGCGTCTCATCCATATCGCTACAGAACTTGTAAATCCATGCGTAAAGTACATGTTTTCTTGAAGGCAGTTTTCTCATGTCGAATTTGTTCGGGAAAACCGCTGACGAATTGGTTCCACAGTTTTGCTGTATGAGGCAAAAACTGGCGTGTGAAACGTACAGTATATAGTTGAACGCCAACCATCAAGATGGTGAGGATGGAATTTAGATTTATGGCGGTTGGTACGATGCTGGAAGTCAGCGGCTGGTACAGGTATCATCATTACAGCCGAAAGACGTCCACTATTGGACATAGGCCTCCCCCAATTAAGGGGGGGATATGCCATAATCGCCACGCTTGGCAGGCAAAACATATAAACATATTTTAGACAATTCTATTGATTTTGTGAAAATGGCGCGTGGATTGAAATTGTGACGTAGAGCCACAGAAATAGATGACTACTCTCCTATTTCTGTGCGTATAGCTATGCGCGTGCAGGTGGTGGAAGGAAACCGCCAAACAGCCTAATATTAAAAATATTATAAATAGATTTTTTTATTTATAATACAATTTAATGTCAATATGTTAACAAAAATAAATAATTTGATGAAATGAAATGTTTATTTATCATATTTTAATTAACACAGTTGATTTATTCACAAAAATGATTAATATTGTTTAGACATAAAACTCTTTGCTGAGATTTAAAAATAAAGTGTAAAGTAAAAAGCACTAGTGCGATAGTGTAAAGTAAAACCGGCCAAGAGCATGTCGGGCCATGCTCAGTATTATAGGATTCCTTAAGTAGGTGTTACAAACAAATCAAATCGAATATTAATCATGGCTATTTTAGTTTTTGCAATAGACGGCAGCATTGGCGACTCAGAGAGTGTTGTCAGTAGCCGCTAGATGGCGCTATACAGTGCCAAATGTAATAGACGGCACTTGACGGCAGCATTGGCGACCCAGAGAGTGTTGTTAGACGCCGCTAGATGGCACCAAGTTTAAGAAGTGTGTCGTCAACATAACACAAAGTTACTTTTTGTGATTTTTTCAAATAGAAAGTAGCTAAAGGAGCATTATTTGCTATGATAATTTTTCTCTAAGGTCAATGACCTTTGAACTAGGACATTTCAAGTATTTTTAAATTTTCTCTCTATATCTCAAAAATTTATAACCACAATATGCTCGAAATAATTTTAAAAGAGAGTTTTTACAAAGGTCTATCAATGTGGAAGATTATAAGTTTCTACGTTGCATAGTTTAGAAATGGCAGGGGGGGGGGGACACATTGCAAGCCACTTTGGCAGGCTATATTTCGCAGATGGTACACCTGATAAAAAAGTGATGTATAAAACATTACCTTCATTTTAGTAGACCTATTCAATGATACCACACAAGAGGGGGTGCAGCGAAAAAAAATTTTTCATCCCCATTTCACATGTTTGGGCGCCACCCCTAAAATACGTAGTCATGATTTTTTTATTCTTTTATAATTGAGATCTATATCTAGACTATTTTTCAACAAAATTTCATTTACTTATGTTTATAACTGTAGAAGTTATTAAGCTGTAAAGGATTAGGACAGACGGACAGACGGACAGACGGACGGACATGACGAAACTATAAGGGTTCCTTGTAGGACTACGGAACCCTAAAAAGCAAGCGTGCGTTATAAAAGCTGCATTATAAATCTAAAAGCGGTGTAATAAGAGCCACTTTACGAGAAAGTGTGCTGTTGTAAAGTGTATTTGTATCGTATTGCTATTTTTCTTGGAACAAAGTTACATAATTACATGAGACAATGTGAAGGGCTGTCAAACAATCAATACTATGACCGATAAAAAACTCGTGCATGGCACGCACTATCCCTGGACTAAAGCAGCTATTAAATACTAAGTATTGAACTTAATTACTATTGTAAGTAGGGTTGCCAACTTTTTATGGATGAAAATATACACCCTGAGATTTTAATGGTTGTTTTCCTGAAAAGGGTCATTGTACTCATAATTACGAACAACTTTTACTATGGGACCAACCCAGAAATCGCGAAAAAAAACAGCTGAACCCTACATTTGTATTCACATAAATCGACAAAATATAGGGAACAGCAGATTTTTTTTTCGTGGTTTCAGTATTGGTCCCATAGTAAAAGTAGTTCATAATGATGAGTACAATGACCCCTTTTCGTTTCCAAATCAACGAAAATTCAGTGTTAACTAGTGTAGTAGTTTCGGCACGTAAAAAATATAGTATGTCTTTTACGGGTAATGTGAGTCGAACGGGTAAACGTAGTTTTATCCGGGTATACCCTGGGATTATCCACTATAGAAGCTCTTTGGGTAAAGTCCGAATCTTTAAAAACAATTAAAATTCGGCATTTACCCGCGACGAACGCTGACTACTAATAGAACCCATAGAACAACTTTTAATATGGGGGCAATTCTGATTCCATAAATAAATTGCTGTACCTCTTAGCAGAAATATACATTTCAGAGAAGAGCTGATGAATTTTTCGCGATTTCAGGGTTGACCCCGTAGTAAAAGTTGTTCTATACTATGCCCTGAATGATCTCTTCAAATATGACCACGCATTTCTGATACTCGTTGTATAAGTACGGTTGGCAACCCTGTTTGTAAGTCCAGTCTTCAAGGACATGACTTGTCATGCTCATCGGAGCACAGTATGCGGTCAGTAAGATTCCTAACTAGCATCTGTTAATAATTAACTCAGACAATTATCATCTTAATTGTAGCAGCGGCAGACTAGGCGGGCAGGAGCAGCAAATCAAAAAGTTTTGGTGAAAAAGATTTTTATGTCAATGTGTTTACAACTCGTGTGGTAGTGTAATCAAGAACTTAACAAAATTAACCTAAAAAATAATATTAATAATAATATTATAATAAAACAAAGTTTAACCGGATTAAATCGCGTATATTATTTAAATTGGTTTCCCTGACGTTTCGAAAGCTTTGCAGCATTTCGTGGTCGCAGGTAGACTAAGATGACAAGCGTCTTTACAAATATTCCTAAAAAAATATTTTAATCTACCGTACAATATTATTAATTAAATGATAACCTAGACGAATTTTCTGTATCAAAAACTCTTCAGTGCACACCAGAAGACTGTTCAGCATCTATTAATAACCCGAATAACTATCTTAAGGTTCTTACTCAAAATATTAGATCAGTTAATAAAAACTTTCATAATTTTGAGACACTTCTTTCCCGTCTTTCTTTTGAGTGCGATGTAGCTATTCTAACGGAATGTTGGCTTCCTTGTTTAACCAACACCAACCTATCCCAGCTTCAATCTTACTCTTCCAGCCACACTACCAAGCACTGTAATCAGAATGACGGAGTAGTTGTTTACATAAAATCTAGTCTTGTATTTAATGTTCGTGAACCGGAATTTTATGACTCTGCCTCCGGCCTAATTATCGAGCTTACATCAAGTGTCGCTATCCTCTGTATTTATAGATCTCCTTCCAAGGAGTGTATTGAATTGTTTCTCAAATCCCTGCATGAAATATTATCTTCCCTAACCAGTTTTCAAACTGTAGTGATAACAGGCGACATAAATATAAAAATAAACATAGATAGCGTAACATCGACTATGGCTCATCGGTCACACGAATACCTTAATTTTTTATCTTATCACGGCTTCCTACCTACCCACCACCTACCAACAAGAGACAATAACTGCCTTGACCACACCTTTCTAAAAACCAAATTACAATCTGCCACTTTCATCTTCAATACCACTATTACTGATCACTTCTCAACCTTACTTTGTCTTAACTTGAAGCCCCCTCGTAACTATGCTGTCACCTCCGTCTCAAAGACTGACTTCATCTCACTCGATAAATCTATGCAAAACCTTGACCTCACACATTTACTCTCCATGACTGATCCAAACGCTGCAACAGATTGTCTCGTTCAAACTCTGTCTCAGGAGATAAATAAAAACACTACTTCGAAACGTATACCAAAACGTAAGAGAATCTTAAAACCCTGGATTACTCCAGGGCTACTTCGATGCATGAGGAACAGAGACACACTGCACAAAAAACACAAACAGTTTCCTGATAACGATGTCCTTAAAGTTACTTACACAAGATACAGGAATTTTGGCAATAAGATACTCAAAAAAGTTAAAAGACAGTTCGACGCAAATGAAATTACCAAAGCTGGTCGTAACACGAAGCTTTTATGGGACACAGTCAAGCGAGTCACAAACACTACTAAGACTACTCATCCTCCCACGGAGTTACTTTCGTCCTCTGAAACCCCCTCCCAATCTGTCAACGATGTCAACTCATTTTTTGTGAATATAGGCAAAGATCTTGCTGATCACATTGGAGATATACGAGATAGTTGCTCCTCACATTCCCAGTTTAAAAGTTCCAGTTGTTTGAGTTCTTTCGTTCTTTTGGAAACTAGCCCTGATGAGATAGCATCTATTATCAGATCTATAAAACCCAATGCAGCGGTCGGCTTTGATGGCATTTCTACAATCATAATAAAAAGGTACTCTTCAATTTTGACGCCCATACTTTGCCATATATACAATCTTTGTTTCGTCACTGCTACCTTTCCATCTTCTTTCAAAAAGGCCATTATTCATCCCATATTTAAGGGAGGGGATCGTGCTATCGTTAATAATTACCGCCCTATTGCGGTACTACCTGCCTTATCCAAGATCTTGGAACGACTCCTCAACAACAGACTTACCTGTTATCTTAAATGCAATAATATATTATCTACCAATCAATTTGGATTCAGAAAGAAAAAATCTACCTCTGATGCAGCCTTGCAACTGATAACTGGTATCGTCGATAAACTTAATAAACGCAAAAAATGCCTCACAGTGTTTATTGATCTTGCTAAGGCATTTGATACCGTTCCTCTCCCCTGCCTTTTATCTAAACTAGAATGTTTAGGCGTTCGAGGTACACAGCTCCAACTTTTTAAATCGTACCTCTCAGACCGTAGACAGATAGTCAAAATTTACAGTTGCCTGAGCGACGAGTTGCCCATTTCATATGGAGTCCCACAGGGCAGTGTATTGGGCCCCACATTGTTCCTGGTCTTCATTAATGACCTATGCAATATTAACCTTAGTTCTGGTAACATTGTATCTTTTGCCGACGATACGGCAATTACCTTTTTTGATGACTCCTGGCCCAAGCTGCAAGCAACTTCTCAAGCTGGTTTTGACATGTTACACAATTGGCTTATCTCTCACTCACTCACTCTAAACACCAATAAAACCAAACTCATCACATTCTCGTTAAAGTCAACATCACAACCCTTGACACCCATTACTTTACAAGCTCACACATGCCAAGTCAATTCGTCCCCTTGCACATGTCCATCAATTACCTCCACCGATACAATTAAGTACCTTGGTATTACCCTTGATAAGCATCTCAACTTCAGGGCACATATTACTCACCTAACTGGTAGAGTTCGTAAACTTATTTATTTATTCAAAACACTCAGACACGTTGCCAACACTTTTGTAATACGGTCCGTCTATTTTGCCATGTGTCAGACAGTAGTCTCTTACTGTATTACTAGCTGGGGTGGAGCTGCAAAAACCATACTCAAACCACTTGAGGTGGCTCAGAGGGCCATACTTAAGGTTGCCACTTTCCGTCCAAGGCTCTACCCTACCTTTGACCTATACCAAAAATGCAATGTTCTTACGGTCCGCCAAACATTCATACTCAACACTATATTACAACAGCACACAAAAACTCCTTTTATACAAACTCAATCTTCACTTCGAAGAAAACTCGATCCATGTAATGTACCATTCCCACACTTTACTTTCACTAAACGTTTTTTTTTACTACCTAGGACCATTTCTATATAATAGAATAAACTTTACCACTCCAGTGAATCAATCTTCTTACGAAGTTTGTAAAAAACAGGTAACACATTTTCTGTCCAATAAAAATTATGATGACTCTGAAGATCTGCTCACAACACTATCATAGTGACTTTCCTAAATAACGCTCCACACTTAAACTCACCACTCTTTTTCCTCCGTTCACACACTTACTTACACCCCCCGACACATCATACCCACTTTCATGCACATACATACAATACACTCTTCTCTACACACACACCATACCTACATACACATATACTACACACACTTAGTATAAGATAGCTTAGATAGAACTTAGATTGCACCTCACTGTCCATAGCAGTCTCCATTATTTTTGTTCTTCATTTAAGGGAATCAAGGGCTGGCGGACCTTAACACAGGCTACTTTGTAACCTAGCTAGGACGCCAGTACTTTTGTATTTGTTACTACCTACTATTTAAGATCGATCCCTAGCTTATACCTACTATATTTTTGTAACAGACTGTACCACATTTTATGAAATAAATAAATATAAATATATATATAAATATAAAAATTAAAATCGTTTAATAATAATAGTATAGTAATACGTGTTATTGGAATAACTCAAAACCTCAGACACCCCAATTAGTTTTTATTATAATAAATTGATATGGAAAGTAATGATTATTTTTCATTTATTATTGTAGAAGATATTTGTAATTTTTGGTATCATAGTTACTCTAATCAATTCATAGCACTAGATTCATTCACGAGCGTGCCGCGACGCTACTGTGTCGGAAGGTGAATCATCATCATCATCATCATCATTTCAGCCGAAAGACGTCCACTGCTGGACATAGGCCTCCCCCAAGCATCGCCACAACGACCGGTCCTGTGCCTTCCGCATCCAGCGGATTCCCGCGACCTTCACCAGGTCGTCGGTCCACCTTGTGGGGGGCCTACCCACGCTGCGCCTTCCAGTTCGGAAGGTGAATAACCTCTTAAAATTAAGTTAAGTTTTGATAGTTTTAGGAAACAATTGTTACCCAAAAGTTTCCATTACACTTTTTTTCTGGGTCTCGCTCGCCTTTGCGCTCAGCGCCGCTTCGTGTATGTAACTTTTAGACTCGGCATGGTATGAAAATATATTTTTTGGTAAAAATTAACCTATGTTAAAAAGTAGTGTAATGGATTCTACTCTCGATTCTGAACAAGCTAGTTTCAAGTTTTGAGTTAATTAAATAACACGTATATTATTATACATAATATGTTACCACTATCCCGATTTAATAAAAAATGTACCTACAATTTCCTAATGAGCAAAAATTATTATAGTGTTACAGAATGTTTAGAAGATAAGATACCTAGGTTTAAATAAAATAAATAAATAAAAATAAATAAACAAATATCTTTGGGACATTTTTACACAGCACCATCTAGTCCCAAACTAAGCAGAGCTTGTGCTATGGGTACTAGACAATGGATATAATACTTATATACTTTTTTTTTTGTAAATACATGCTTCAAATGCATAAGCAACACCCAGACCAACACAAACACTTATGTTCATCACACAAATATTTGTGTCCTGTGGGAATTGAACCCACGACCTCGTTATCAGCAGTCCGACACTCGAACCACTAGACCACAGAGGTTGTCATAAGTACACAATTAATATCATCATCATCATCATTTCAGCCGAAAGACGTCCACTGCTGGACATAGGCCTCCCCAAAGCAGTTGGGGGGGGGGATGCCATAATCGTCACGCTTGGCGTTCGCAGTTGATTGGTTAAATACTCAGAAAACAATGGTAATTAATATGCATACTCATAATTAATATTTTTTTATGTACACTCGACCAAACGGAATCCTGACCCACCATAAGCTTAATTTTCTACAAACATTCTAATACAATTAGGTCAAGTTTCGCTTAAAGATATTTCCCTGGCAACAAACTTGTCATCAATTTTACTGTACAGTGACAGTTAGTTTCTTATAATTTGATGGATATTCTTCATTTTAATTGAAAGAGTTCGTATAGGATTTTGAAAAAAAAAAGATTTCTGACCCGTATTAACGCAGTTTCCTTAATATTAAAAATGTCCTAAGTGTAGCACGATGCTAATAAGAAGAAAATTTTACTGTTTTGACAATTTCATACAAATTATCGGCCGAGTGGGTCATGATTGCGATTTGTTGACTGTACATGTCCAATTTGCACGCTCCAAGGGGCAGAATATGCTGAAACTAATCATAACTCACCTACACCTGTGAGAATACCATATACTAGCAAACAAATAATTTGAATTTTGGGCACTTTTCCAGATGACAGCGGTATGGAGGAATACTTTGACGCCTAAGCGTGCCATTTTATGTAATTAACCGACTTCAAAAAAAGGAGGAGGTTATGTATTCGGCGGGTTACACCGATTGCTCCGAGATTTGTGGGCCTATTTACGTGGTTGTTTTTTCATTTGGCAGAGGAAGCCCGCGCGGTGGTCCCATATAAATTTTATTGACTTAGGTTGAGTAGTTTTTGAACCAGCTTCAATAAATCAGTTTATTTTAGCTTCGCCTATCTAGATGATCTGCTCATTGGTTCGTTTTTCTGAGAATTCTTGGCCGATTTGCGTGTTTTTTTTTCACGGTAGTGATTCTGGGCGTTTGGACGAATATGAGCGAGACCTTTGCCCTACAGTGGGATAGCAAAGGTTAATAAAAATATATATTCTCAAATTGGTTATATAAACATTTATGAATCAACCCTCGCAATTATCAACTAAAAAGTATGAAATAAAAACTTTTTAACAAAAAATAAAACAGACTTCAAAAACCTTAACTAAAAAGTAAAAAAAATATATAAATAATAATAAATAAATAAAGAATATAAATAAATATCTTTAGGACATTTTTACACATCACCATTAGTCCCAAACTAATAATCATTGTATGTATTTAAAAATCTTAACATAAACCAACATTTTGAAGGCGGGGCGTGATTTTCATGTACGTTCACATAAACTGTTTTTTACTATAGTTATGCGCTCGACTGTACATTATATGTACATGACGCAAAGGGTCAATCACGCGCCGCCTTCAAAATGTTGGAATCTATACTTTTTAGTTAAAGTTTTTGAAGTCGGTTTTATTTTTTGTTATGTGGTTTAACATTGAAATAGCCATATATCCGAAACTGGTCATTATTTAAAGTTGCAACTTTTCACAATTGATCACCGTATTATAGACTATCATCATCATTATTTCAGCCGAAAGACGTCCACTATGTCCAGCAGTGGACAGCCCTTACAGACCTGGCACAGGACCTGCACCACGGTAACACGGAGTACCCCCCTAATTATTGAAATAATTCCCTTGTTAAGGAAGTCTTGCAAAACACAAAAGTTATTTATTTATTTATTGTTGCACAAACAGGTTACAGGCATGATAATTACAAATTTATATGCATAAATTAACAAATATTGTGCTGCTGGTACTTAAAAACCGGCCAAGAGCATGTCAGGCCATGCTCAGTATTATAGGGTTCCTTAAGTAGGTGTAATTACAAACGAATCAAATCGAATATTAATCATGGCTATTTTAGTTTTTGCAATAATCGGCAGCATTCGCGACTCAGAGCGTGTTGTTAGTAGCGCCATCTAGCGATAAATTCAAGAAGCCAAATTTAAGAAGTGTCAAAGTTACTTTTTGTGATTTTAACAAATAGAAAGTAGCTAATGGAGCATTATTTGCTATGACCATTTTTCTCTAAGGTCAATGACCTTTGAACTAGGACGTTTTAAGTATTTTTCAGTTTTCTCTCTATAACTCAAAAAATTATAATCACATTATACTCGAAATAATTTTAAAAGAGAGTTTTTACAAAGGTCTATCAATGTGGAAGATTATAAGTTTCTACGTTGCATAGTTTAGAAATGGCAGGGGGGGGGACACATTGCAAGCCACTTTGGCAGGCTATATTTCGCAGATGGTACACCTGATAAAAAAGTGGTGTATGAAACATTACCTTCATTTTAGTAAACCTATTTAATGATACCCCACACGAGGGGGTGCAGCGAAAAAGAAAATTCATCCCCATTTCACATGTATGGACGCCACCCCTAAAATACGTAAAAACTATTTTTTTATTCTTTTAAAATTGAGATCTATATGTAGACTACTTTTTGACAAAATTTCATTTACTTATGTTTATAACTGTAGAAGTTATTAAGCTGTAAAGGATTAGGACAGACGGACAGACGGACAGACGGACGGACATGACGAAACTATAAGGGTTCCTTGTAGGACTTCGGAACCCTAAAAAGGAAACCCTGAGCTATAAGTACCAGCAATCTTAAGGCAAACCTACACCAACGCGAGCTATCTCTAACCCAGAGTCAAATTTGTTTTAGATTTTCACACAAATTTAACATTGTTCAAGGCTCGACCCTGGGGCACGAAATAGCCCTCGCCTACGCAAGTGGGCCCTATTGACAAAGTGATGCTTTATGCAAAAATATTACACAGTGCAGACGTGTTTAGACAAAGAGATTTAATATCACTAGTAAATATTTAATGTCTTTGTGTTTAGATAAAGTTACCAAAATAACAAAAATGAATTTTTAGTGAAAAATAAATCATAAAAGATTATTAAGTAGGTACCTAACGTTTCCAAAATTCGATCGCTTAAAACTATAAAGTAGTTTGGTAATTGTGTATGTGTGTGTATGTGAGTGAGGGGGTGTGATGTGTGAGTGCATGTGTAGTTGGTTAGTTGGTTGGTTGTTAGTTGTAGTTATAATAGTAAAGTGGGTCTATACTTTGTTTATATCTTGTATTTGCTTCCTTAAATACGGTAATTATAGATATTATTTTGTTTCAAAACTAAATAGGAAGTAGATAATTCACTCTATTAATGAACAATAAACCTAAAATCTTTTCTTTTTATAAAAACATGACTAAATAAGCAAACTTATTAACTCATATTGATATCAAAAACAATTTATTTTATCTCGTGACATGACGACGACCTTTAAGTATATCAAAACATGTGTCACAAAAAATACGTAATTCGACTTTCTTGTGATTGTCAATTATTTTTTTGGGTTTTTCAGTATAGGTATTTCTGATACGTATAGGCCACACAATATATCTTTCGAATACTACAAGGGGAATGCCCGGTTCCTATATCTCACTTATCGGTATTAGTAAAAACAACTACTTGGTAGTCAAATAATAATATATTTTCTTGGAGCTCATGGGAATGATTTTATTAATTAATATTACATTAAAGACGCTTTATGTAAAGACGCTTGTCATCTTAGTCTTCCTGCGACCACGAACGCTGCAAAGCTTTTGAAACGTCAGGAAAACTAATTTAAATAATATACGCGATGTAATCCGGTTAAACTTGTTTTAGATAGTTAGATAGAATATACTTTATTGTACACCATGAAAATAGTAGTAAACAGGAACAACGTACAAATTATGGGTACATGGGCGGTCTTATCGCTAAAAGCGATATCTTCCAGACAACCTTTGGATGGACAAAGAAGACGTAAGATCTAGATAATGGGGGCAGTCCGTGGCGTACTACTAAACTAAAATAAATAAATAGCACAAAATATATTACACATATAGGTATCATAAATATATATAATATATATATAAATAATCTTACAATTTAGAATAGAGATTGGATACATAGGCAATGTCTTAATAAATTACAATTTATTTGGAAAGGTAGTATTCTTTAACTAATTTTTTAAATGAAAACAGTGACTGAGCTCGCCGTATAGACACAGGTAACTCATTATATTATAATAATATCATATTCATTTTATTATAATATTTCATTATTTTTTCGTTTTGGAGCCCGTGGGAAGAAAATATTGGAGCGCATGGGAATAAGCAGAATTTGATTATCACTTGCTTTAACGGTGAAGGAAAACATCGTGAGGAAACCTGCACACCTGAGAGTGCTCCATACAGTTCTCGATGGTGTGTGTAGTCCACCAACCCGCACTGGGCCAGCGTGGTGAACTAAGGCCTTAACCTTCTCATACTGAGAAGAGGCCCGTGCCCAGCAGTGGGACAGTAATAGGCTGATTATGTTATGTTATGGGAATAAGCCGTCTTTATAGCGTAGCAGGCGTAGCCAGCTTTTCATAGTTGTATCACGGCAGGGGGTCTACTCGCGTTTCACGAATGACAAACGAAGTACGAACTTTCGTTCCGACTGATACCTACACAATAAATAAAGATAGGCACGTAAAAAGGCATAATAAAGATAAACAACGGTCCATAGTTGTATGAAATTGACCGGAGATCAGAGAAACAAACGTCAAAATACGATCATCGCATTCGCTAAAGGAATGGAACATTAACCAACAACCTAACAGCTTTACTATAATGACCCTTAATATACGCAGTATTTTCAAAAATTATGACCAATTTGAAGTGTTATTACACAGCTGTAATTTAAATCCCCATGTCATTATTAATTAATTAAATTAAATTAAAATCATCTTTATTCAGGCAAATTACACCCATATACAACAAAACAAGGTAAATAATGTCACATTCAAAAGCAATAATAATCAATTTACAAATTAATAATTAAAACAATGTCAACTAATTCAAAAATAAAATAAAATAAAATGGATTCAATGTCAGGGATTCAATAAAATTAAAATAATAAAATAAAATCAGAGAATTAAAAATTAAATATAAATAGGTATATCACAATTGTTAGAGCTTTCTCTGCGGCAGTTGTATTGCAATGTGCCTGTCACAACAATGCCTGATTATGTGGCAGTCGAGCCTATCCGCGATCATCGCCAGGACGATGTTGGGGCTGGCCCGCACTCTGCGCACCAGAGCCGCGGCGCGCTTCCGCATGGTCGCGTGGAAACAGTCAATGCGCGCCTCCGCGAACATGCCTGAGGCGCTACAAAATCGGGGCAGCCCCATCACCGCTCTAAACGCATTATTGTATTGGACGCGGAGGACGCTGTAACTTTTTTTACTGTAATCAGCCCATAGGCCGCACGCGTAGAGCGATGTGCAGTACGCTCTAAAGAGCGTAACTTTTACCTCCTTTGAGCACCGATTGAACCTACGAGCGATCATATTCGCTCTGACAGACAGCGCCCTCCGCTCCCGTTCCATATCTGCATGATCCTTGAGGTCGACAGTAAGTAAATGTCCCAGGTACTTGAATTGTTCAACCCTTACCAGAGGAACACCGTTTAACTTAACCTGAGGTATGTTAGCAGGACATTTCGCACCAGCGGCCTCAAAGACCATGTATTGGCTCTTCTTGACGTTATATAATAATCCGTGGCCACATGTATATTCCTCGCATGTCCGTATCAACTTCCTCAGGCCGCAGACCGACGCACTCAGTAGTACCATGTCGTCAGCATAACTCAAATTATTGACACAAACACCGTCAATATGGCAGCCGACATGTTGACTACTAAGCGCTACAATCAGCCCGTTGACATACAAATTAAAGAGTGTAGGAGATGTTAAGCCACCCTGCCTGACACCACACTCTAGCTGATACGGATCCGACATTACCCCCGCCCACCTGACACTGTTAGACTGGTGTGCATACCAATACTGGAACATGCTGATAAGTTCCTGAGGCAAGTCTATGCTTCTCAGCTTGTCCCACAGCAGGTTATACCCCACCAGGTCAAAGGCCCTGGATAAGTCAAGAAAGCACGCATACACGGGCGTCCTGCGATCTGTGTAGTATTTGACGGTCTGCTTTAAACACAGTATGGCACTTTCAGTGGATAACCGAGGACGAAATCCATACTGGTTATCATGCAGTATTACGTATTTATTCAACTGTGTATTGAGCAAACCGTCAAAAACCTTTGCAATCACAGTGGCAAGAGAAATAGGCCTATAGTTACTCTTATCGGTAAGGTCACCAGTTTTATTCTTTACTACAGGGACCACCACAGTTTTCATGAAATCCGCGGGCAGGTAGGAATGGTTTACACACAGAGAGTAGAACATAGCCAAGATCCTAGCGATGTGAGGCCCGGCGTGATGCAAGTGCTCAACGCTGAGTCCATCATGGCCGGGAGACTTACCTCTTGACATATCTCGTATAGTCTTAGTTACGTCTTTTGCTAGGAAATTCGTCCCTACTATTTGACTGTTCATGTTAGCGTTGAGCACTCCCACCCCCGAATCCAAAAGAGATTTCACAGTGAAATGGTTCTTGAAAAGATTCGCAATATCCTTAGGACTGTTTACACCATCGACGCTAACAGGAATGCCAGGTCGTACATTTAATTTCTTGGTACTCTTCCAGAAACCGCGGAAGTCCCCTTTGCTATGCTTCACAGCGAGAGCATCCATCTTTATTTGGTCCTGATGATTTTGGCACCATTTTAATCGGGACTTGAACACTCTTCTGCTATCACACATTTCTTCGAAAAGACAACCTGACTTAGGCCTGCCACATAATACCCAATCTTTGAACTTAGATCTGGCCTCCCTGTGAGCGCCGCTGACGTGTTTGTTCCACCCCGCAATGCGTGCGCCACCCCCAGCCCTCCTCGCACTTCCCCGACTCGCCAGAGTCGCCGCGCCACGGAGAGCGGTCACAATGTCAGAGTAAAGCGTATCCAGAACATACCTGTGGCCACGGTCTGCACACAATCGGTCAGCACAGTTTGAACACTCAGATGGAAAGTCTATCAATTTCAGCCTATTATGACACTCTTTGGCATACAAAGTAACTTGTTCCTCATTCCTTACACCCCATATTACGTCTTTATTTAAATTAATTATTCTCGGCAAAATCTTAGGATTTATTAAATTTAAATGGCATTTAATTATAAGTGGAAAATGGTCGGACCACCGAGTGTCATACTTGACATCTACACCAACAACAGCCTGCCTCGCCGCGTGAGTTGTAATACAGTGATCCAGCCAGCTACTAGTCCCGTGCGCATCACTTATAAAAGTAAAAGTGCCTGAGTCCAGCCCCAGCATATCTACATCTACACATGACCATAATTGGTCGTTACAAATATTAATAAGTTCACTATAAAACAACTTACCCGGATCCGCATTGAAGTCGCCTAAAATAAACACAGACTCAATTCCATACTCTTCAACAATAGCGCTTACCGCACTCAAACAATCTGTAAAATCCTGTAAATTGTCGACAGAGTTTGTTGGCAGGTAAACACTCATTACAATTATTGGTCTATCTCTTGTAGTGATTTTAATTGCACAAATACGCGAATTATCACAAGACAACACTGTCACCTGCTGGAACGCGCTATATCGCCATAACAAAGCGACTCCGCCATAGGGGCGCCCGTGCAGAATGCCCACAGACGTATCAACCGCTGACGTCGCGGTATAACCAAAACCGTTGTCGATCGTACTGATGTAGGGTATGTCGTGCGGCAGTAACCAAGTTTCCTGTAGACATATCACGTCGCAAGTGCGGCATAGGTCTCTGACGTCATCGATGGATCGTTTCACATTCTTGCAGTTGAAAGTAGCAAATCGAGAGGGGCCGCTATCCATTATTTGATTTGTTTAAGCCGTCGGCGCCAGTAAGACGCGCACCGTTTGTATCTCTATGTTTGAAGTTAACAAAACGTCGAAAAAGGACACCCTCAGGCCATAAAGTTGCATCCATGTATCTTGGTAGATTAGCCTCTAATATTAAAAATTTGTATGCTTTGTATCCTCTATCAAATTTCATATTTATTCTTTCTAGATACACTCTTTCCTGTGTTTTATTATAAATACGTTTTGTTATGTCGCTTTCTGTCGCAGAGATATGCACATTCGTAATAAACATAAGAATTTTCTTATCAGCTGCCCGGAATGTGCACTCTAGATCTCTGGCTACACCCGCTTTGCCCACGTAACTATACTTTGTTGGTTTTTTGCGATATTTTACCGTCTGCCATTCTTCATTATTAGTGTTCTCGTTAGTCAAGGTTTCCCGCACGCTCGCCGGCCGCCTTGATTCACTCCTCCCTGTTACATAATTATAGCCAGCCTTATCAGTAGTAGTCAGCTGATCCGCAACCTGTGTAGTTAGGCTTGGTGAGTCTGACGTCACCGCAGCGGTTCCCTCCCTACGACGCAGCGGCGGCGATGGGGAATCCTCACCCCCCGCACCACAGCCGACATCCGCGCTCGCCTGGCATAGGTCTACCGATCGTTGCCTCTCATTTGAATCACGCTCGGTTTGTTTTTCTGTCCCTACCTTCATATTTCTATATTCCGACATGGGGATATTCGGCGTTTTATTTATATTTTCTAGACAAGAATCATTAATCGAACTATTTAAATCATGTGAAAGACCCATTGGGCCACTGTCTAACCAAGCACCTCTTTTTACATTGATCTTAAACGCCGATGCCGGTGGTGGCAACGAGTCGTTTTGTATGCGGAGAACTGATTTTTTTAATGCGATCACACTATCCTGGGTAGCATAAGTGGACTTTATTTCTTCAATTTCGGCTTTTAATGTTAAAATATCCTTTAACAATTTGGAACAGTCTAAGTGATCTATCAGAATCGGTGGTAGTTTGTCCAGCTGCCTAGCCACAAAAACTGGAATAATATCAGGTTCCGTAGATTTAAATAAGTTAATTATATCCATTACATCGCGCTCCTCTTTACCCCTGTTTTTTCGCAGTATTTTTCTGATATCCGTTGGGACGGACTCGAACAAAAGTGTCTTGGAATTTTTGATTTCATCACTTGTAAATGTCGACGTACAGATACGCACTAGTGATTCTTCATCTATGATAGACACTTTGTTTTGTATGTACGATAACAACTCATCTATTACAATATTACACACATTGCACTTCAGGACGTTCGTCATTATTAATAACAATTCGCGAGTCAACGCTGCAATAAAACACGCCCGGCGCAGTTGGGTGCGCATGCGAGACTCCAAACAGATTATCCTAACAGAATGTTGGTTACAAACCCATAAAACACCCCCAAATCTACATAACTATGACACATACTGTACACTAAACTATAAAAATCAAAACGACGGCATTGTAGCATATATTAATAGAAACATCGATTGTATTATTGAAGAACCTTCCTTTGGTGATGCAAGCTGCTTGTTACTTAAACTGAAAGAGACAGCGATAATGGCTATCTACCGCTCTCCTTCTGTTGGTAATGTTAATAAGTTCCTTAGAAAGAAAGAAAGAAAGAAAGAAAGAAAAATATTTATTTGACACAACTGAGACACATACAAAAGAAATATACATGAACAAGAAATAGATATAGTGAAGAAGTAACAAAGCGAGGAAAAAAGTCATTGACAGTCATGCGCCATGTGTGTCTCAAAATTGTGACAAATGGGTGTCCAGCTCAGCATATTGCCAGGTTATTAAACCTGACGCTGGTATTCTGCTGGATCCCTGTTGTGACGTAGGATGTCGAGCAAACTACACATTAGTAATAGTTAGTGAGTGTGTGTGTGTATTAAGAGTGTGATTATGAATAGAAATATATATATTAAGTATACGATAAATATATGTGAGTGACTAAAATATAATTAGATAATTTGTAAACAACGTTATGTGATACTCGATAAAATACTGCCAAATAACAAACCAATAATAGATTAAAGACATAAATAAATAATTTATCTCTGGTTCCGCAGCAGGGCATAGCGGCTAGTCATCAACGCGATATCAGGTGTTTCTTAAATGATGGACGCGTTAGTAATTGCATTACCTAGTTTTTTTTGTGCGTCAATGAGATATTGCCGTAGTTTGATTCTGAACACTCTCAAGGTTTGAAGGTTTCTTAGTGGCGGCGGTATGTTGTTCCAACATTTCGATGCCGCGTAGCGAAAACTACCCCTGAAAGCTGCAGTTTTATGATGTTCTATAATTAGTTGGACTGAGCACAGCCTGCGTGCGCATTCTCTTCTACTCGCGACCCAACTCAATTTGCTGTAGAGGTAAGCTGGTTTCTGCAGTTTTATCACCCCAAAAAGAAGGCACGCCAAATGCAACTTGCGTCGCGATTTCATCTTTAGGATGGAGTGAGCATTTAAAAAAGGTGTAACGTGGCTCCTTGGTGGGATCGAGAAACAAAAACGAGCGCAGGCATTTTGTACCCGCTGAATCAGCCGGTCTGTTCTTGCCAGCAATCGAGGACCACAAACTGTGTCGGCATAATTTAACTTGGACAGCACCAACGACTCGACCAGCTGTATACGTAACGCTTCTGACAGATACGGTCTCATTTTATATAAAATCTTAAGTCTGTAGAAACAATTACGCACTGACTCCGCCACATGTGCTTCGTATCTCAGCTCAGTGTCCATGTTCAGACCAAGATTGCGTGCCTCATTCACTCGACCGACTGACTCTCCCATCAATGTTACATTAAGAGTCGCCGGCAATGCACTGATTTGGTTCTTGGTTCCAAACACCATGTACTTGGTTTTAGTGGGGTTAAGCACCAAGCCATTTTTCTCTGCCCAGGATACTATCCTTTCGAGATCGTCGTTTAAATCCTTCACCACACTGGTGTAGTCTCTTGGTTCGAATGAGACATAAACCTGCACATCATCAGCATAAATATGGTACTTGCAACGTTTTAGACAGTGTGTAATGTCAGCGCAGTATAAAATGAAAAGGATTGGGCCCAGTATTGAGCCTTGAGGTACTCCTCTATTTACGGAAGTAAGTGGCGAGACGAGAGTAGATCCATCGCTCAAATGTATTTCCACGAATTGCATACGGTTGCTCAAATAACTATGGAACCAGTGTAGCGCTCTGTGATCAAAACCATAGTAGTTTAGCTTTGACATAAGCAGATCAATGTTTATGCAATCAAAAGCCCGCGAGAAATCAAGCAGAACGAGAATTGTACTCAGTCCCTTATCTTGGGCAGATAAAATGTTATCTGTCACATCCAAAAGAGCCGTACAAGTACCGCGAAGCTTACGGAAGCCCGATTGCAGCTCAGGCAGCATCTGATTTACCTCTAAGTATTGTGACAGCTGATAGCATACTGCTTTTTCGGCGATTTTGGATAGACAAGGCAGAAGACTTATAGGTCGAAGGTCTTTAAATTCAACTGGATTGTTTTTTTTGGGTAGTGGCCTAATTTTTCCAACCTTCCAGATGTTAGGGAACGTAGCCGTGTCAATCGAGCGGTTAACGATTTCTGTAATAACTTTAAGAGTATGTGGGAACGTCAATGTAAGCATATTCAGTGTTATTTTGTCACAACCTTCTGCATTTGATTTAAGCTGGCCGAAATACCGAGAAATCTGATCAGTACTTACCGGATGTATTGTAAAACTAGCATCGCTAAACCGGTGAAATTCAAAAAATGTGAGTTGCGATAAACTACATTTGGGGTTGCCAGGGACTTTAAGAAAGTGTCCATTTATTTGATTTGGGTCTTTAAAATGTGTAGGAAGGTCACTGTTTTGTTTAGTTGGTAATAAGGTAGATTTTAGATTTTTCCATAATGTTTTAGGATCACAGATTTTATTATTTATATTATATTTAAAGTAAGCAACTTTTTCGTTGAAAAGGGAACTTGTTACGAGAGTTTTAAGTTGTTTATAATAAATTTTTTTTTGTTCTGATTTCGTTTTACGATAAGTGGCCAATGCAGTATTCCGCAGATGCATCATAACCTTTATAGTATCAGTAATCCATGGATACGAAGGTTCCTTGATTACACATGTTTTGATCGGAGCGTGTGCATCATACAGAGTTAAAATATTTCTATTCAATTCGCCAACCATGTCGTTTACGTCAGACAGCCCACATATGCTTTCCCAATAAAAACAAGACAGGTCGCTATGTAAACTATCTCTGTTTATATCCTTTATGGGTCGGTATGTGGCCATGTGCGGCTTATATTTGCTACGCTTTATATTTAATTCACAAATAATTAGTGAGTGACCATTAATGGAGCCAAATGTTTCAACCGATATTCCTCTGGGGCTAAGGTCAGTGCACACTAGGTCAATCAATGTCTCGCTATGATCCGTGAAATGCGTGGGAGAGTTTACAAATTGCTTTAGACTAAGACTGTTTAGGAACTCACATAGTTTCTTGGTTTTGCCGTCATTGGTGTTTAAGAGATTTACATTAAAATCGCCTAACAGTATATAGTGGTCGCACTTAGCTAGGGAATTTATGGAGTCAGTTATAGCGTCAAGGAAAATATCAAGGTTGGATCTTGGGGGGCGATACGCTGTGCCAATTGCAACCTTTTTTCCGTTTATGGTTACTGTCATCCACATTTGTTCGACGTTCTCGTGCTTAGGGTCAACGGGCAAAGAACACGTACGAGCGGTCAAGCCGCGTTTGAGATAGAAACCCACACCACCCCCCCGTCCATCACGCACACTTAGCGGTCGTGGGGTATGACGCAGGCGGTAACCCGGCACATTGGGCGCTCGGCCATCCTCATCCAGTCGCAGCCAGGTTTCATTGACTGCTATCGCATCAAAAGAATGTCTCTCCAGGGCTGTTAAAAATTCGTCATGGCCAGTACCAAGAGAACCTACGTTTATTAAACCAACTTTAAAATACTTGTCATTCATTTTTAATGCAGTTAATTATAGCCAAGATATTTTTTTTTCCGCTATCGTTATATAAGGCCATGGTCACATTAGATATAACACAATAAATCAGTAGGAATAGTAAATAATTTTTGTAAATAGTATTTGTAAATATTAATTTTAAATAAGTAATTTTATATAATAATTTTAAATATTTATTGTAATGATAATTACATAATGTGTTATTATAAATATAAGGCATTTTGTTTGATATGTTGTAAAAGTAAGCGTTCATCAGTATTTGTGTAGGATATAGTGTGTTAACACAATGTATATGCTTGTAGTACGTTTTGTATAATTTTGATCGACATTGCTGGCTGTATATTGATATAGCAAATTTACAAGACGATCCAAGTGAAATTTCTATATTTAGTACTATGAGACACACACGACGCGAATAGTTTATAATGAGTATAAGATAAGTCAGACAATAGTAAAGAAAAGTGGACTTGAGTAATTTAATAGTACATAAGTATAAGTGTAATAAGGCTAAGTTTAAAATAAGTTCGCGACATACATAAGAAAAAAACAAGAAAGAAAAACATCTTATAATTTCAATAAAATCACCTCGAGTGGCTTTCAATAAAAATGCAAGCCACAAACTGAGAGTTAACCAAAAATTCTGCAGATGTCATCTTCGCATCGGATTCGTTCAATTTTTTGGCCGTCTTCTCTGCGAGCTAAGATCCTCCCCTCTCTTGTCCAAACATATTTCCAGTTGTGTTGACTACCTGTTTGGCGAGCGCGATAAAATAGTTGGCGGTTAGTTCGAGTGAGACGCTCGTTAATGTAAACACGGTGCGACGGCCCCACCACCTCAAGGTCATCCGTACTGAGACCGCGGCGCACCCGCGCGGCGCGCAGCAGTGCGTCGCGCGTCGCACGCCGCGCAAAGCGCACAGATATACTGCGCGGACGCTGCGCAGCGGGGTCAGCAGAGGCTGAGCTATCTGAAGCCTCCACCCGATTTCGGCGCGTGGAACCGACTCGCTCGGCATGGACGACGTCTCTCTCATCAATGGCGATGCCAAGTTTTGTGGATATAACATTTATAATGTGAAAGGCGCTCTCGTCTTTGCTCTCAGGTATCCCGGTCACCTCCACGTCATTCAGCAGCAGCTCTTGATCACGCTCTTTCAGTTGGCATTTCAACTCTGCTATGGTATTCTCTAGTGGGTCTTTTTCTGATGGGAGTTTTTGTTCCAGCTTGAATTCCAGAGCACCCACTCTTGCGTCCATACTATTTATTCGCTCATCACAAATATTTATGGAGTCCTGTAACTGGGTCATTTCCGTTCGAAGTTGCTGAAATTCAAGATGCAACAAACGGAACTCTGCTCTCAGCTCCTCCTTAAATAACCGCAGCTCATCAGCAAAGTCCATTTCGAGGTCTACGGTAGCATTCAGCGTCGGACAGTTTATGGGGCTTGTGTCTATGAGTTCATTAGAGATGTGACCGTCCGCCTGTATAGTGCCAGTTGTACTTCGTACCGGTGTTTCTGCTCTGTTATCTCTGATAACATTTTTTATGCATTCAGGGCATGACCAGCTAAGTTTTAAGGAGCCCGTAATAGGCAAACCCACACAGGCTCTGTGATAAAACGCCCCACATTTACTACACTTAGCGGCCTCAATCGGCGATAAAAATTTTGCGCAACCACCACACTTAGCTGCAGGCATGATGTACTTCGATCCTACTAATTTGTTCCGTAACTTGCCGCTAGATATCACTGTTTTATGTTTTACGTTATATGCAGATCGATGGCAGTTTATGGTATAGCAACACCATGGGATTGCACACAGAGTTCAGACTTAGGATGTGCTCCCACTGGAAGCACTAAAAACCGAGTTTATAAGTGTTCTCACGAAAGTAGTTTCACTTTATATTTTGTTTCGGGTAGTTTTTAGTCCACTGGCGTAGTTTTAGGTTTTAATTTTAATAATATTTCTTTATTTTGCACTCACGCACTTGCCAACATTATGTGTTAATTATTACACTGTGTATGAACTTTTGTAACTATTCAATTGTTTAAAATCACTACTTTTACTTGATAAATGAAAAACAACAGCGAGAAGCTTGTGTTCGCTTGACATCCGTGACGTCACCTTGAATCCATGGAGCACATTACCAATACGCTTAATTCTTACAAAAACATTTATGTTGTCGGCGACATTAACATCGACATAAAACCAACCAATAGGGACAAAAACAGTTCGCCATACCTAAATCTTATACATGGTTTAGGTTTCTTGCCAGCACACACATTTCCAACGAGGGATGCAAATTGTCTTGATCACGTGTTGGCTAAATCTGATAAAATAAGTACGTGCCTTGTACTAAACACTTTTGTGACTGATCACAAAGCAATTTTATTTAGTGTCAACAACAAAATTAAGCTTAGGCCTTCGTTAACTACTAAAAAGATCGATTTTGAAGCCGCCTTAGTCCATCTTCAGAACAAGGACCTTTCCGTAATTCTAAATACGACTGATCCAAATTTTGCCGCTGAAACACTTACTATCGCAATAATGGATTCTCTGAAACTAAGTACTAGAGTACTAACTATCCCACGTAATCGACGAATTATAAAACCCTGGATTACCCCAGGGCTTTTAAGGTGTATCCGTAATAGAGACAACTTGCACTTAAAATTTAAAAAAGACCCTCGTAATGAAGTACTAAAAATAACCTACTCAAGGTACAGAAACTATTGCAATACTATACTAAGAAAAACAAAGATAAACTATGAAAGAGTAGAATTAGAAAAGGCAAGCAAAAACTCCAAACAAACATGGGAAAAGATAAAAGAATTCACTAACACAAAAAAACCTAAAAAACTTCCGACAGAGCTTCTGTCAGTCGATAAAAACCCTGAAACATCACTGGAAAAAGTGAATGATTTTTTCGCATCTGTGGGTCAAAATCTGGCCAAAAATATAATTGACAATACACACTTACCAACAGTAACTTTACCATTTGGATTGCCCCCTCTTACATTAAATTCTTTGGTCTTGCTAGAAACGAATGAGATAGAGATGGAGTCATTTATATTGAGCCTCAGAAGTGATAGCGCTAATGGTTGGGATGAGATACCTTCACTTTTTCTAAAGAAAGCAAGACATATTATAGTTCCACTGCTAACAAAGATATGCAACCTTTGTATTCAAGAGGGTATCTTCCCATCGATCTATAAAAAGTCTGTTATACATCCAGTCTACAAGGATGGGGCAAGAGATAGTATCAATAACTATCGACCAATCTCTGTGTTGCCTGCTCTCTCTAAAATTCTCGAAAAGATCATAAATTCGCAACTTGTGAACTTCTTAGAACGAAACAACCTTATTTCACCATCTCAATTTGGATTCAGAAAGAGTAGGTGCACAGAAGATGCCGTAAGGGATCTAGTCAATCATGTAGCTGTTCAAGTTGATAAATCACGTAAAGTACTTGGCGTTTTCCTAGACTTAAAAAAAGCTTTTGATACTATCTCTGTCTCAACACTTTTGGAAAAAATGGAGAGACTTGGCATACGTGGCAAGCCCCTCCAAATTTATAAAAGTTATTTGCAAGGCAGAGAACAGCGTGTAAAGATAGGCAGCTACATTAGCAAAGATATTGCAATGGGGTACTTTGGTCTTCCGCAGGGAAGTGTGCTCGGTCCGAGTCTCTTCCTTATATATATTAATGACCTCTGCAATATCAAGTTAAGAAACGGTACAGTGTACAGCTTTGCCGACGACACTGCACTTGTTTTTCATGGAGAGACTTGGACCGAGGCATACTCCTCCGCGGAACACGGTATTAGAATTGTAGCAAACTGGTTGAATTACAATCTCTTAACACTAAATTTAAGTAAAACTAAATACCTAGCCTTCTCCATCTCAAATAGGACCAAGCCACCAGCCTCTCTTAAATTGAAAGTCCACACTTGTCAACCCCAGTCTACTGACTCCTGTACATGTCTGGAGGTCGGTAGAGTAAATGAAATAAAATATCTAGGCGTTGTTGTTGATGATCTACTCCGTTGGCGGTCCCACATTAATCTCATCACCGGCAGAGTACGAAAACTATCTTGGGTATTTAAAAGACTTCGACACATAGCAGACAATAGAGTTATCACCATGGTATATAGGGCTATTTGCCAGTCTGTTATTCAATATTGCATTTCAATATGGGGAGGAGCCCACAAAACCCATCTCATATGTCTAGAAAGAGCACAAAGATTCTTACTTAAAGTAACTTTCCGGAAATCCTATAGATATTGTACTGAACAGCTCTATAAAGAATGTCAAATGCTGACAGTTAGACAAATATATGTACTGCATACAATATTACGACATCATAAAATAACACCAGTCAGCAACTCACAATCAACCAAGCGTAGGAAATACGAAGTATGTCCAAACATAGTCTCTCATTCAGCATTTCTACAACGACAGTACATACACTTGTCTGGCTACATGTATAACAAAATAAATAAAATATTAAACATGCACGTCGTCACTCACTCAAAATGTAAAACATTATTATACAAATGGTTACTTGCACTAAATTACGATGAAACAGAAAATATCATAATTATCATTAAATAACTCCTCTTACATATCGCACGCACATACACGCACCAACATCCCATCACACACACATACACCCACCAACACCCCCAACTCTCGCACCTGCACGACTCATACACGTACACACTCAACACCCGCGCATACATACATCACACCTACCAGGCCCCTCAGAAAGTATTGCGAAAAAAAGTTTTTATATATGGGAGACTGGCCAGTTATAATGTTTTTCGAAAATATGATTATTTATAAGTAAAAATAAGTAAGTTCCAATTTCAAAATTTCCCTCCACATTTTTTGCGAGTTAATTCAAAGTATTGTGTCTCACTGAAATATGGATCTGCGCCGGGAACATTTTAGAGCTATGATTTTATACGATTTCAAGTGTCGCCTGAAACCGGATGAATCGTACGATAGACTTCAAATGGCATTCATGGATGAAGGCCCTTCCAAGGCAACCGTGTATCGTTGGTATAACGAATTCAAGCGCGGTCGACCAACTTTGGGGGATGACGAAAGAAGCGGTCGCCCTTTGACGGCTGTTACCGAAGAAAACGTGCTAGCAGTGAAAAATTTAATCCAAGACAATAGGCGAATTACATATCAGGAGATTCAACACATATTGAAGATTGGATCGGGAAGCGTTCACGAGATTCTACACAGCCATCTTCGCGTGAGGAGGATAGTATCACGCTGGGTGCCGCACAACCTCACCGATGCTCAGAAGCAGGCCCGGGTGGAATGGTGCCGTGATATGCTTAACAAATTTGAAGCAGGCTCGTCTCGGCGTGTTTACGACATCGTTACAGGTGATGAGTCCTGGATTTATCAATACGACCCAGAAACCAAGCGCCAGTCGACTGTTTGGGTGTTTCAAAATGAGCCAACGCCTACCAAAGTGAAGCGATCTAGAAGCGGGGGTAAGATTTTGATCGCTAGCTTTTTTAATTTGACTGGCCACTTGGTATCAATTCCCTTACGGGATCAAAGAAGCATTAATGCCGAATGGTATACTACCAAATGTTTGCCAGAAGTTTTCTCTGTTATAAGCAACAAGCGACCAAACACAGGGCTCCGCGGGCTACTGCTCCACCACGACAATGCACCTGCGCACACCGCACTCAAAACGAGGGACTTCCTGGACAGCATGCCAGTCAAACTCCTGGGTCACCCTCCTTACAGCCCTGATCTAGCACCGTGTGACTTCTTTTTATTCCCAAAAATAAAAAATCAGCTCAAAGGGATACAATTTTCGTCGCCGGAAGATGCGCTGGCTGCGTTCGAGCAGGCTGTAAACGAGGTGTCTGCGGCGGACTGGAAAAAGTGTTTTGAAAACTGGTTTAGGCGCATGAATCTTTGTATAGAGGCTGGTGGAAAGTACTTTGAAAAGATTTGATAAAAATATATGTACGTATAGAACAATTTTTTTTAGTTTCGCAAAACTTTCTGAGTGTCCCACGTATAGTTGCATTGCATGCATTCATTATTATTACTATTAATAAATTTGTCAAATCAAATTAATGTAAAATTATGTATCTATTATGTTTTAATGTAAACTATGTCACGATTTGTATAAATTAACTAAGGAAGGTGGTCCCCAAGATACAGGTTAACCTAGTTTGGGGATCAACGTTCATCTGAATTGTAACATGTTACTTATTTTGGAAATAAACGATTATTATTATTATTATTATTATCGGTATATATTTATTTTCTCCTCTTTTTGGGAGGGCGAAGAACCTCGTTGGCGGGCCGAAGCCAAGCGTGAGAGGAGACAATTAAAATTAAATGGAGTAAGTGGATGATAATGTTGAAGATGTTAAGAATTTTCTAGTGATACGACAAGTGTTAAGGATGGTGGCTTTTTGAAGTATGTGTAGTGTATATGTAGGCATGTTTAAGGTGTTCAGGCTTTGTTGTAGAGATTTTGGTATAAGTCCAGTAGAAGACAGGACTATGGGGACGATGTGAACTGTTTGTGCTCTCCATTGAGTTTTTAATTCTATTGCAAGATCTTGATATTTACTAAGTTTCTCTGATATTGTGTTTTGTATGTTGTGGGAGTTCGGAATAGCTATATCAATTAAGTACACGACTTTGTTTGATTTGTCGTGTACAGTAATATCCGGTCTATTGTAGTGAATCGTTTTGTCTGTTATGATCGTTCTATCCCAATAGAGTTTGTATGTTCTGTTTTCTAATATAATTTCAGGTTTGTATTTATAGTATGGGCATATTTCTGTTATGAGTTGGTATTTGTGTGCTAAGTGTTGATGAGTTATTGCGGCAACTTGGTCGTGTCTATGTTTGTAGTCAGTTTGTGCTAATGATTTACAAGCTCCTGTGATGTGCTGGATGGTTTCTGATGCGGTATTACAATGTCTGCATAAGTCAGTTGGCTGGTTGAGATCTCTTATGATGTATTTCCTATAGTTCCGGGTAGCTATTATTTCATCTTGAATCGCACACATGAAGCCTTCTGTTTCGGGGAAAAGTTCACCTCGTTTGAGCCATTCGTTCGACTTCTCTTTGTCGACGTGTGGTTGGCACAAGAATGATCGGTGTCTCCCGTGAAGAGATTTTCCAGCCCATGCTGCAATTTTTTGTTGTGTGTTTGTGATGATTTCATTTATTTGTGTGTTTAGGTCCTGTAAGTTGAGGGGTGTGAGTTTAGTGTCTAATTCTGTAATGTGTTTATGTAATACTGAATGTTCGGATTTGTTATGAAAATAATTTCTAAGTGTTTTTATTTGTTTGTTGTGTAGGCTGCGTATATCGATTAATCCTCTTCCTCCTTCATGGCGTGGTAGGGTGAGTCTCTGTATACATGATTTGGGATGATGTTTTCTATATTTTGTGAGATGTGTATTAATAGTACGCTGTAGTTTTGTGATGTCAGTCTTTGACCATTTTATAATGCCAAAAGAGTATGTAAGAATTGGTATAGCGAATGTATTGATAGCTTTTATGGTGTTTCTAGAGTTTAGGTGAGATTTTAATATCAGATTTAAGCGATGAGAAAATTTATTTAGTAATTCTTGTTTGGTTGTTTTTTGTTGGATTTGTCTAGATTACTTAAAACCTAGGTATTTGTATGTGCTATTTTCATCCATAGGTTCAATAACTTCGCCAGATTCGAGTGTGTAACTGTTGTTTTGAATTTTTCCATCAACAATTGATAGTATTTTACATTTATCAACTCCAAACTGCATATTAATATCTTGTGAGAACTGTTGTGTGGTATCAGCTAATTTGAATAATGTGTCTTTGTCGGTAGCAAATAGTTTTATATCATCCATATACAACAGATGAGATACAATGTGTTGTGTTCCATTATTTGGGGGTGCAGATCCTATATTAGTATTATTTAGGAGTTGGGAGAGAGGATTGAGAGCCAGGCAGAACCATAACGGGCTTAAAGCATCGCCTTGAAAAATACCACGTTGGATACGAATCGGTTCAGTAGTTAAAGACTGGGTTGAAGATTGTTTTATTTTGAGTATGGTTTGCCAAGTTGTCATAGAAGTTTGTAAGAAAGATATTAGAGTAGGGTGTATTTTGTATAAGTGTAAGACATGTAAGAGCCAGCTATGGGGAACTGAGTCAAAGGCTTTTTGATAGTCAATAAACATTGTGTGTATATCTGTTTTATTTTTAACTGCACTATTCATAACAATTGCATCAATAGTAAGTTGCTCCTTACAACCCTGACTATTTTTCCTACATCCTTTTTGTTGCTCAGCTAATATGTTAAAATTATCTAAATGTTTGTAAACAACTTCACTTATACATGCTGTCAATATTTTGTAAATGGTTTGTAGGCAGGTGATCGGTCTGTACTTAGCTGGATTTTTAGTATCGTTCATGTCTTTGGGGATCATGTATGTTACCCCTTGTGTTATGTATGCCGGTAATAAGTGTGGTGATTTAATAAATGTGTTTAAGAAGTTGTATATGTGTGGCTGTATGCTAGTGAATTTTTTATACCAATAGTTGTGTATGTTGTCTGTACCTGGGCTTTTCCAATTATGCGTTCGTTTTATTACTTCTACAAATGTGTCTATTGGTATAAATTCAAACTCCATCTGTGGAATATTGTTTGTCATTTGGGAAGACTCATTAATCCAGCCTGCATCATTACTATGCTGAACAGGTAATTCCCAAATATTGCCCCAGAATTCTCGGATTTCTTCAGATGATGGTATATCTGTGTTTTGATTATTTGTATTTCCGTGTGTTGCTGTTAAATTTCTGTAGAAGTTCTTTTCACTACTTATGAATTGTGTGTTTTGTAGTTTACGGGCTGTGCATGTTAAGTATCTCTTAAGTCTGGAGGAAGATGCGTTAAGCTTTTGCTTTAAGGTGTCTAAAAAGTGTTCCATTTGTGTTTGTATTTTCATATTGTGCGTGTAACTGGTATTTAATCGTTATCGCTTCTACTGCTGCTACTACTCTTCTACTTCTGTTACCTCTAATATATTGTGTCAGTCTGCCTATATTCGCTCTTAAGTCTTGTATTTTTGATTCTAATCTAACTTGCCATTTTGGCTTTCTGTTTAGTCGTATCGGATGTTCGTTTTGAAAATGTGATATTTTAGCACCATTACATGTAGCTGCCGTCCATGCTGCACAATAAATTACATCTTGTAATGTGTTGAAATCTGTATCTCTGTTCACGAATTTGGGTAATATATTGGTATCTATGTATTTTACTATAGTGTAGAATTTTTTAGATGTCTTTTGTTTAGGAATGTATGGTCGGCTAGTAGGGTCAGTGTTAGTAAAGTGTTGTTGAGCTTGATGAAATGTTTGATCTATTTCTGGGTTTACTGGGTTTACTCGTACGGCAGTTTCAGTAGAAGGGTATGTGGTAACGAGTTGTTCAACATGAATATTATTCAATAAATTATTCTCACTGGTTTTCTGCGGGTCTGTGAGTGTTGGAGTGACATAGTCATGTTGTGTACGAGTGCTGAAGTCAAGTGGGTCTGTTGTCGTGTCTAAATATATGTGTGTACTTGTTTGTTGAGTACTTAGTGTATGTATATTACTTATATTAGGACATTCTATGTTGCCTGATGACTGTGTCTGTATGTTTATATTACGTAGTTCTTCAGCCACTTCTTGTTTAATTTGTGCTAATCTGAAATCGTTTATGTATTTGTTATTAATGATTGCTCTTCTCTGATCAGCTATTCTTTGCTCTGTTAAATGTGTAAGGTTGGGGTACATAGTAATGAATTCTTGATATAAATATTTCCTATAAGCTGTTTTGTTCGTTTCTAACTCTGTTATTTTAAAGTAAATTCTAATAATTGCTTCATTGTATTCATTTGACCATTTCATCCGATGTGTGTCAGCTGTTGTTGAAAATTGTAAAGAGTGATGTTGTATTTGTGTTTGTATAGCTTGCAATTCAGTTTTAGCTTCTTCATAAATCTTATCTATTAACTTTTGTGATATTAATTTTTTCTGAACTATTGCTCTACGTTGGTCGCCTATCCTCTGCCGGCTAACTTGCATATTAGGGTATTTTTCTAGAAATTTCGTGTGAAGTGATGGAAGATATGCCTTGGTGTCAGTTTCCATGTTAGTAAGATGAAGATAAGTCCGTAGGATAAATTCATTCATTTCAATGCTCCATTTCCTACGGGTTGTTGCAGTGCTAGTGGTGGGCACAGGTTCGTTGACAGAGTTTGTCTCCTGTGCAACATCCGCTGACTGTAAGCTAGTTGGTGATGATGGTGTCGGAGAGACACCGAAAGAATGCAATGATGACGGAATGGAAGGAAAGAGAGATCTCGTGGAGGATGACGAAGACATTTGAGTAATTTCATCATCTAAAGGTGGCACATCTGCCTGTACAACTTTTTTTGTTTTGGATCTAGTTATCATAATTATTCCCACGAGAAGCTAGGGACTACATAAGTCGACCACGGCAGAGCCCTGCGTTCACCGCGGCAAGGGTAAATTAAACTGGAGGTCCCCTAGTATCCAGAGTTCGCATACTAGCGACTAAGCTCTCCCTTAGCCATGAAACCCTCAGCGTATGCTGTTTCACCTTGGTTTGGAGGAATTGGGAAATGGAGAAGCTTATAGCCTGGGGTTTGACTAGAAGCTTAGGTAGGGATTGGGGATTGGGATTAGGCAAGGTAAGGAAGGAAATGTAGGAATTGGGATTAGGAAAAGGTAATTTGGGCAAGGAAAATGATCTTGATCTGGGATTGGACCAAGAACAACTTTGTACCCCTTTTGGTCTGACCTTTCACCCTAGACCTGCCCGGCATGAGTGTATCTACCGGTATAGCCCTAACGCTCATTAAGGCGCACAAGCCCTACCACGACGTCAACGTAAGGATACGGCGGAGGGTTATTATTATTATTATTAATGATGGTTGACCGAAGTAGCAAATTCAAATTCAAATTAAAACGTTTTTTATTTCAAATAAACCTAATTACAGGCACTTTTGAAACGTCAGGCTCTAGTTGCATGGTTCCAAATTGTGGGTCGTATGGAGAAGAACCGGCGAGAAACTCCATGGATATACTCTTTTTTAAATAGGTTATTGTTTATTACATCAAATTCAATTCAAATTATGTGAGTATAATGTAGGTTAATGTCAGAAATATACCAGAGTTTAAAAGTGAGAATATTGCTTTTAGAAATAAACGTAAAAAGAGTTGCCATAGTATGTAGGAGCTGACCTGTCCCGACAGACGGCACCCGTTCACGAGCATGACGCGAGCATCAGCCATCGCTTAACTCGACCATATTGACCAACCTTAATGCAAATCCTCATGGATGTCATCCGTCTGGGGAAGGCTGAGGGATATGGCGGACTCCTACCGACCAAAACCACACGGTGGCCATCACAGAAATAGATAGAATGGAACCTACCTACTCTTTAAAAAATAGGTTATTGCTGGTTATTGTTTATTTTATCAAATTCATTCAAATAATGTGGGTATAATGTAGTTTAATGTAAGAAATAAACGAGAGTTTAAACGTGAGAATATTGCGTTTAGAAATAAAACTAAAAAGAGTTGACATAGTATGTAGGAGCTGACCTGTCCCGACAGACAGCGATGGACGAACGGGTGTTCACGAGCATGACGCGAGCATCAGCCATCGCTTAACTCAACCATATTGAACCCGATACTAACCCACCATCAGCATGAGGTTTAAATGAGCATGACAGACTCATACTGCTTGACAACAAATAGGCAGGAATATACGTATAGAATTACAGTATAAAAATTAATGGTCACATGATACTTACATAGCAGTTCTAAGACAATTTATTATTTATTCTATAAAAGAAAATACATACATTTGGCAGATACAGTGTAGAACATAAACCAGTTTAGGTTTTTGTGTACACCGCTTGGTCCGTCGACATTCATTACAACAAGATGTGGGTGGGTGAACACGAATATAAAACTAAATTTGAAATGAATTTACGAAATTTTGCGATATATAGTACGATTAATCGAATTTCGTTAAACGCGAGTAGACCTACAGATCTCTAATACATAACAACATAACATAACATCACGCCTGTATTTCCCCGAAGGGGTAGGCATAGGCAGAGGTGTATAGTACACCCACATTTCGCCAGTTATGTTATAGTCCCATATTTCTATGGTCCCATGTAATAGGGGGCGAGCCTAACGACCATATTTATATCTTATTAGCAGTGCTCTTGCTGCTTTTCCCGCGTAAAAAGTATTAGCCCCGTATAATGTTCCCCGACGTAGCTTTGGGTTAAGAAAAATAGGTATTTCTTTATTATTATTTAATTTGAAGAGTAGTTATGTCAAGCGTGACACGAGATTTTTCATAGAAACTTTGAGACCCCATTTTACCCCGTTCAGTTTAATTTTCGAAAAATTCAAAAACACGTAATTCATTAATTGCTTTAAAGATTATTGATACCGAGTTTTGACTTAATCCAGCCACGCAATAATATTCTCCCATACAAAATTTATAATCCTATTGCACCATCTTTTAGGAGTAATTTAGGAAAAAGAAAAGATGAGTGTTTTATTATTTACTTTAGAGATTATTTATTCAAGTTTTAGTGGTGAATCAATCCACTTATGTAAAATCATTGATCCAGGAGAAAAGTTTTTTATACTAACTATAACACCCTATTTCACCCCCTTAGGGTTAAAATTTTCAAAAATCCTTTCTTAGTTGATGCTTACTTTATAAAAGGAACCTACTGTCGAAATGTCATGTTTCTAGCTTGAGTAATTTCGGCTCTGCGTTGAACAATCAGTCAGTCAGGACAACTGTCTTTATAAGTATAAAATAAGTAAACTTATATCTATTTGCCCTACTAGAGATAGGAATTTGAAATAAGTTGTATGAAGTTGTTTCTCTGGCTGACCTTTTTTCCCCAGACCAGACGCGGCTGAACATCAGTAGGTATTTAACACAGAGCGACTGCCATCAAACCCCCACAACCAGTTACTGGGCAGCCCTGGTATCGGTATTCCCATATTTATTGGGTTAATCCGCCGAATAATTAGATTATCTACATAAAAACAATATTGTGTTTAGTTAACCTCGTCTAAATCGGTCCACTAGTTTCGGAAATTATCTTAAATAAACACAAAGGTAAACAGTCTTTCATGGGCATAACTAATTAGGTATTCGTACGTTGTGTCTTAAATCTTAAAATTGAATTTTTGTCCTATGTCATAGAATATATACTAGCGACAAGAAGCGACACTTAAGCATGTGTGCTCGTAAAATTGACCGCGGCTATGTGTGCGGGTCGAGACGAGCGCGGAGGCCGTGCGCGGTGCGCGGCGTGTGGAACGGGCAGTCTCTTGGCTGCCCCAGCCAAGGGCCGCCGAGCGAGCTAGCTTACACAGAGTACTTACATTATGTTTAATGGTTTGACTCAGCGGACAACGCACGACACAACTACTTAATACGTCACACTATTTGAGTAGGTATTTTAAAGTCACACGCGTAATCATGCCGGACGGTCATTATTGTTGCAGTCAAAAAAACAATATTTTAGGTGTTATCTTACAAAAATTGTTGAGCTACTTGACGCTGATTGCACCTGATAAAAAATCGGGCCTACCTATTCCATCGTGTTTTGATATTATAGAACATAATTTAATTAACATAAATAAAACGAATCTTTCATGTAAACTCATCGTACATCCAATGATATTTAAAAGTAATTTTGATTTTAAAAAGTGAACACCTATGTTCACTAATACATATTCATTTGATTATTACCTAGCGCCTCATTCATTTTTGGTATCGGCCCTATTGCATTCACGCGCTCGCTCAAGGTCACCGGCGAGCGAGCTCACACGTACAGGGAGTGTCACCGCTGTGCCGATGCTCAAGTAACGATTGTAGCGATCAGGTGATTGAAGATCAAATTGTACTTGAGGAACGTTCTGTAATACGGGCCTTAGTATCCTTCTATATCTTTACAATTCTTCTACATACAGGGTGTCAGTGAAAACGAAAACGAAAATAGGTGATAGTGCTGGTGACCCTATACTGGGTGTAAGGGGAACGCTTCCCAAAAACGAAGATAGGTGCTGATGATTACTGATACGAAACCACGAAAAAAAAGCGATTCTTTTTAGGGTTCCGAAGTCCTACAAGGAACCCTTATAGTTTCGTCATGTCCGTCCGTCTATCCGTCTGTCCGTCTGTCCGTCTGTCCGTCTGTCCATCTGTCCGTCTGTCCGTCTGTCCGTCTGTCCGTCTGTCCGTCTGTCCGTCTGTCCGTCTGTCCGTCTGTCCGTCTGTCCTAATCCTTTACAGCTTAATAACTTCTACAGTTATAAACATAAGTAAATGAAATTTTGTTAAAAAATAGTCTACATATTGATCTCAATTTTAAAAGAATAAAAAAATAGTTTTTCCGTATTTTAGGGGTGGCGTCCATACATGTGAAATGGGGAAAAAAAAAATTTTTTCGCTGCAACCCCTCGTGTGAGATATCATTGAATAGGTCTACTAAAATGAAGGTAATGTTTGATACACCACTTTTTTATCAGGTGTACCATCTGCGAAATATAGCCCGCCAAAGTGGCTTGCAATGTGTCCCCCCCCCTGCCATTTTTAAACTATGCAACGTAGAAAGTTATAATCTTCCACATTCATAGACCTTTGTGGAAACTCTCTTTTAAAATTATTTCGAGTATAATGTGATTATAATTTTTTGAGTTATAGAGAGAAAACTGAAACATACTTAAAACGTCCTAGTTCAAAGGTCATTGACCTTAGAGAAAAATGATCATAGCAAATAATGCTCCTTTAGCTACTTTCTATTTGAAAAAATCACAAAAAGTAACTTTGAAATGACGCACTTCTTCAATTTGGCTCTTGAATTTATCGCTAGATGGCGCTACTAACAACACGCTCTGAGTCGCAAATGCTGCCGATTATTGCAAAAACTAAAATAGCCATGATTAATATTCGATTTGATTTTCGTTATTCTACGCAAATAAATGATTCTTTCTTTCTTTCTTTGTAATTACACCTACTTAAGGAACCCTATAATACTGAGCATGGCCCGTCATGCTCTTGGCCGGTTTTTTATTTTAATTTTTTTCATATATTTTTTGCATTTTTCATTATGTATGAGTTTTATTTAACTGCCCAAAGCTGATTTTGTATGAAAAATGCTAAAAAAATATATATGAAAAAATCTAAAAAAAGTATCGTATTTTTTCGTGGGTTCGTATCAGTAATCACCAGCACCTATCTTCGTTTTCGGAAGCGTTCCCCTTACACCCAGTATAGGGTCAGCAAAGTTCTAACTGAACAATATAAAGTGCATTGACACTGTTTCACCACGTGTTCACGTACTCGGGTGAAAGATCGTGTAATACATAAATAATACAATAGTCATAGATTTATAACAATATCTACTTCCACGGTAACCTATTTTCTTTATTGTTGGTTTATGTATTCGCTACCGAGTCGTTTTATACTTATTGAAATAACTGAAAACGTCTTAAGGGGTCATTGTACTCATCAGTATGAACAACTTTTACTATGGGACCAGCCCTGAAATTGCGAAAAAAGCAGCTGATCCCTAGTGTTCACATAAATCGACCAAATATAGCGACAATGACCCCTTAAGAGGTTTTCAGTTATTTCAATAAAACGTTGTAGAACACAACCCGGAATAAAATGGATACTTTTTATTCAATTCAATTCAACTCAACCGTTTGGTAAGGTAGGTGTTACATGAATATTGTCATAAAAACAATGTTTGTGCAGCTATATTCTGCCATTTAGCATGTAACAGGAAATACACAATTCTACGCCAAGCTAGTTAATAAACTGAAGCGTCTAACGGCCAAAATTTATATCCAATCTATCCACGATTAGCCCTACTAGAGATAGGAATTTGACATAAGCTCCATACAAAATATGTCAAATTTCTATCTCCAGTAGGGTAAATCGTGGATAGATTGGATATTAATTTTACCCGTAAAGCAATAATACATACGTCCAGAATAATACAATATCTTAATGTCAAAGTGAATATGAAAATATGAAAGCATGTCAAATGTAAATAATTGAAAGTGCTTTATCGTGAGGTCAAAACCTATTATACAATGTCAACGTAGATTTAATTTTTCATTTTAAGGTAGTCAACCACACCCTTGAAAAAAAGAAACTGTTTCAATTTAAATTAAAATGTATCTACGTTTGAACAATTCAACATATCTGTATGAAGATGATTATAAATGCGAGGCGCCGTACAAAATATGGCAGTTTTGTTTGAAGGAAAACAGATCTTTTGATTATTTCGTTTGCTTTTTAGCTGTTCTTTATCTCGGGAAGGTGAACAGTTCCCGAGGGATGCGCGATAAAAGACAAAAAGTGCGCACGCGGGCAATAGGCTAGTAACAAATAATGGCTTTTTTCATAGCCTGGAAATCACACGCGTGCGATGCAGCGGGCAGGAGCTAAGTGGTTAATATTCACCATATTTTTGGCTCTTAAAACAACTGTTACTGTGACATGGGGTGATAGGAAGCTGATAAGGAAATGAGGAAGTTACGATTACGATAGTAGTTCTAACAGTTTGTCAATATTGATGTGTAAAAATCATTGACATAACATATTAACTGGACGTGCCTCATGGTTCAGAGTATTTGATACTTTGCACCCTCTGGGAAAAACGGCATGAAATGAAAATGTAAATTTTTACAGGAAAGCAAAAAAAAATATTTGTTTGTAAAGAAAAAAAGGATTGATACATTTATTTGACACAAAACACATAAATACACAGACACAATAAAAAAAAATTAAGTTACTTATTATGGAGTTCTTTTTCCATTAACGTAAAACATGTTTTATACATAGTGAAAAAGACAAAAATAAAGTCAGTCAAAATTGTTTATTGTTTGGAATTATTTGCAAGGGTTAACCCTACAGATGCAGCCTGCAAATGAATTTGAGTGGGTGGTAAAAATACCTACCGACTAATAGTGAAATCCTATTTGTCCTATTATTTGTTTTTGATTTGGTTAGATAAAAAAAAAACTTTTATTTTCTTTCTTTTATAAGTCTAATAACTTTTTTTAGTAATCATCATCCTCCTAATCCAAATTTAATAAGTTTCGGCGCAGCATGAGTTGGTCCTATGGAGAAGAGCCGGCAAGATACTCCATGGATATACTCTTTTCAAATAATAATAGTACAATGATTTGTTACATGATTAATTGGAAAGAATTGTGTGAGAATAATGTAGGTTAATGACTGAGACAAATTCACTGAAGTAAACTAATTAAAGATTAATAATGATTTTTAAGTTTAGGCTTGACCATGATAGGAGGGAACCCAATCTGTGTTATCAATCAACCCAATGTCTTTTTCTGCCATACACATACACCTCTAAGTATCAGCCGACATCTTAGTGTTCATTTCCTTCACATCAGGAAGAAAGAAAGAAAGAAAATACATTTATTCAGAACAAAAATAGGTGCAAAAGAACAAAAAAAAAGTGTAATCTAACCGTGGTGGGTTTGTACCAAAAAACATTTAACATGTAATGTCTCGAAACTTGTCATATGAAACTAATGTCACAACTTGTTTTGTTGATTGTTACGTTCGCACTGCAGAAAACTGGGTAAATTCTTTGACAGATTTCAAGATTTGTTGTTGGCTGTGTTTGCACTGAGTAAAAACTTATACATTGACATGTTTGTCTATAGATCTGTCACGGCTGACGTTCGCACTGATGCTTAATCATGTGTCAAAGCTTGTATAAATCTCGTTTTTTGTGTTTTCCAATGAGGTCGGTAAACATGTATGGCCGAAAGCAGATACTTTGAAGTGTTTCGAAATTTATTGTGAAACATGTCAATAGACTATGAAATGTCAAACAAGTTTCGTTTCAACAAGTTGTGTGATAATGTGAACGCGATTCGATACATTGACAGAAAACTGACTTTTCAACATGTTTTTGTGTGAATGTTTCGTCAGTGAAAACTCACAGTAAAGTGCTATCGCATGCCCAATTGTCCATGCAGAAAGGGTAACCAACTCAGCATTTGCTGCTGGATGTAGAATAGCCAGTGCTGGTTAGCACCCCTGCAGTGGCACATAGACGAAGGTATTATTTTATTCTGAGTGATATTTGAGTCTACCTACTGCCAGAATCAGCGTCGGCTTTACTGGAACCGATGCCGGGTACTGGGGGCGCATATTCATTGTTGTGTGTCATACTCATGAGAGAGTAGGGGTTTAGACAAATTAACCCTTCGCGCTTGTCTACTGCGAGTTGGAGGGTAGAGAGGTTGGTCTTTGACGAATCAGCAGAGGTCCAAGCTCGAGGTTTGTCAGGGAGCAATGGAACGGAGTATACTAGGCATTAAACTTCTCGACCGGATAAGGAACACAACGATCCGTTCCAGAACAAAAATAGCTGACGTTACCCGGAAGGCTGCCACTCTAAAGTGGAACTGGGCTGGACATATCTGCCGCATGTCAGACGACCACTGGGCCAAACTGACCACTCAATGGGTCCCCCTTACATGGTAGACGTCAATGCGGCAGGCCCAAACGGAGATGGCGGGATGACCTGGACTACTCTATTATATACTCCATAAGGACTGGACTCTTCTAGCAATAGACAGGGAGAAGTAGAAGAATTGGAAGATTTTTGAATTAGTGAATTTTTCACTTCTTCTTCTATCGTGTCGACATGAGCTACATAATGATAGTAGCTCATGTCGTGGGGAAAAGATTAGCCAGTCAATAATAAATAAAAATAATAATAGTCAATAATTTATTATTAGTTAAAATGTTTGAGTTTTTTTTTCGTCGCAAGTTTATTGAAGAACCTCGTATGAAACGCATGAGCATTGTCATTATACTTTCGGCTTCATCACGCGCTCGCCTTCGACCCTGGCTGCAATCCAGCCTCGAGTAAAATGAACAACTTAGCACACTTGTATCATAATGTACTATAGTTATCATTCTAAGCTAAATATGACTGTACAAACTAATACAGTAGTTCGACAAACGGAATTTGAACTCCCGACCTCTGAATCGCGAGTCTACTCTTTAACCGTAATGCTATCTTCACTTAATGAACATGATACATGGAAATCATTATCTATTGAATTAAAACATAACTAGGTATATGTATATAATCATAATAATAATAACACGAGAATGAAAACATAAAAAAAAAAAAAAAAAAAAAAAAAAAAAAAAAAAAAAAAGTCTACTTAGATAGTTATGCTACATTTAATTAGGTATTTAGGCTAAGAAAATGGTATAAAACCTATATATCCATCTCCTTTCTTTCATCGGACTACACGACGAACTGCAGGATATCATCCACATTTGGTAGAAATCCCTACTATCAGGACCAAGCGCTTTGAGAACTCTTTCATAATGCGCACAGTCAAGTTGTGGAATTCACTGCTGACATCTGTATTTTCGGGCACTTGAATCGGCATCTAATAGGTTTGCTCGCTCCATCGTTGACCACATCCTGACAAAGCTGTCTAGATTGCGGTCAAGAGCAGATCTATATATCATGAAAAATAAAACTTAACAACCCATAAATTTGACAGTCCATAAAATTCATCTGTCATTAAGTTTTTTATTTCTAATAAAAAAGAGACAGCGAGAGATTTTCTTTAAACGTTTACTAATAAAATTAGAATGAAATATATACTGATTCATTAGTTTCTCACTTGAAGTTTATATTTTGTTTAGATTTTTGTCTTTTGATACGTATTTTTTCCTTTATTTTAACCAACAACTAGTCTAAAACTGCTGCTACTCGGTTCCCAAGATACAGGCTTGCCTTGTTTGGGAACCACTGCTAAATTCTCAACAGAGCTAACGACTAGTTACTTATTGTATATTTAATGTAATGTTTTGTGCCTTATGTAACGCAGTACATAAACTATTTTATTATTTACTATTATAAAGGGTAAAAAAATACTTACAACAATAATATTTCTTCTCCGTTTGTTTACCCCAACACAGAACCGACCACTGCTTTTTCACTCCTCCACACGTAAATTGACCCCTACCACATCCTGCACATCCGTGCAAATTAGCCAAAATAGTGTCCTCGCGAATCAAAATTTTACCCACCCCATTACGGGGGGTAATTACCACCATTTTTTCATCACCGTTTTCCTTAGCCAGCATCGGAGCTGTCGATAGCGTTTTATCCAAATTTTGGTGATCCATTTTTCGCGGTATTTTAGTACATAATTTTTTTCCCGATGTTTTGGAGGAGCGCGCGTCTGATCTGTTACAGAGTCAGAATGCTACTGTAGATACTTGGGTCACTTTAAGAGGTTATCAGGTTATCACTATGTATATATTTTTTTCATACAATTTAAATAGGTTATCTTATAATTTATACAGAGTTTTCGTTGAGATTTTTAATGGCCAATTCCCCGCATTTTGTTTTAAATGGTCTGTAGGTAATTTTTTACCCGATTGCGCGACAGCAACGACAGCTCAACCATTGATAACATAATATAACTACACGCCTGTATTTCCCCGAAGGGGCAGGCTGAGATGTATAGTTTACACCCACATTTCGCCAGATAAGTTGTAAAGTCCCATGTAATAGGGGGCGAGCCTATTGCTACTAACCGGGCACAATTCCAGACTCCGGGCTGCTACTGAGATTTTCCCAATGGAAAAACCCAATAACTTAGATTAAAATTTATCTTATGAAAGCAGAATAAATGCAGTAGAAATGAGAGCTTTGAGAAGTATGTGTGGTGTAACTTTGAGAGATAAAGTAAGGAATAACATGATAAGGGAGCGTTGTGGAGTGAAAGAAGATGTAGTGACAAAGATTGAGAAAGGTATGTTAAGATGGTTTGGACATATAGAGAGGATGGACGAGAGGAGATTGACGAAACAAGTATACGAAGCGAGTGTGGATGGAAGAGTTGGAAGGGGACGACCTCGGCGAACGTATCGCGATCAAATCGCGGATGTTCTCAAAAATGCCAGGTTAAGAGTTCTCTAAACCGACGAGCATGCATGACGAGGTTAATGGACGTAGATGAAGCGAAAGAGGTGTGTCAGGATCGTAGCAGGTGGAAATCCATAGTCTCTGCCTACCCCAATGGGAAACAGGCGTGATAATATGTATGTATGTAAAATTTATCTTATGCCCAATAAATACTTTGCTCGACCCGGGAACCGAACCCAAGCACCCACGCTCAGCAGTCATGCTTGCGAGCACTAGACCAACGAGCCAGTTAAGCCATTGTTTTTTTATTATTATTATTATTATGTCGCTTTTAAAAAAACAAGGGCAATAATAGCATAATAAGCAACACCCAGACCAACACAAACACTTATGTTCATCACACAAATATTTGTGTCCTGTGGGAATCGAACCCACGATCTCGTCATTAGCAGTCCGACACTCGAACCACTCGACCACAGACGTCGTCAAAGGTTGCCTAGCAACTTTCATATATATAAAAGTACTCTGTGCTAGCAACTAAACAGTTTTACTCTTCAATTCCTATACAATATGTGGAGTTGCTAAAAAGAGGTTGGCTTTCTTTAACAGTGGTACCAACGTAATACATTATAAAACCATAGAGTACTTACAAGGGATTGGTCAAAAACATAGCCGCTCACGTAATTATTGTGTTGATCAACTCTTTAAAATAAAAAATGTTTACTGTACTGTCCGCATTAAGGTGCTGCATTGAATTTGCCACCGTCCCTTTCTAACATACGGCAAATTGCGCGTGTGAGAACAGAGCGGAATCGCGCTGTTTTGATGTTTTTTTACATTTTTGCAAATATCACAGCGAATAAACATTTAAATAAAAATCTGGTACACCAGAATTTAGATATGTACAAGATATATCTTATTCACAAAAAACATTAGTAAAAACTTTTGGAAATTCTAAATGCAATGCGAAATAGTGCAAAAACAGACCTTACTTTGGAAAATAAACCTATCCAGCAAATTTCATTAAATCGTGTTTTCCCTACACCAAAATCTAGTATATATAATGAAAAATCTTAAAAATGAAAATTAGATCAACGTCGTATCCACAAATGAAAATATTTTGATTCTAAAATCCCTATTTTTCCCAATGCCGCCCCTTAAATAGGGTTTGTCTCCACGGATCCCGGGATCAGACTGAATTAGCCACGGATCCCGGAGCGTTGTATCCACTGATACCGTGATCCGTTTCCCTCAAAGAAACAAATTAATATTTTACCCGCTGATCACGGTATCCGTGGCTACAAGAAAGAAAATACTATAATTTTCAAAACTGATCACGGCGTACAAAGTACTTTTTGTTTTGTGTTATTTCTCAAAAGGAAATAAGAAAAATACAATGAATAGTAAGTAATGAAACAATACGCATGTATTTGTCGCATATTTTTCATCTTTGTACAGACTCAGGCTATTCTTAGCGATGTCCTTTCTATCTAGGGTTACCATCTCTAAAATCTGCGTACCAGGACAAGAAGTGTGAAAACAAATAAAATATAAAAGTTTTAATTGTTATAAATCAACTTATTTATTTTCAAACAATTTTTAACTAAATACGTGGGACACTCAGAAAGTTTTGCGAAACTAAAAAAAATTGTTCTATACGTACATATATTTTTATCAAATCTTTTCAAAGTACTTTCCACCAGCCTCTATACAAAGATTCATGCGCCTAAACCAGTTTTCAAAACACTTTTTCCAGTCCGCCGCAGACACCTCGTTTACAGCCTGCTCGAACGCAGCCAGCGCATCTTCCGGCGACGAAAATTGTATCCCTTTGAGCTGATTTTTTATTTTTGGGAATAAAAAGAAGTCACACGGTGCTAGATCAGGGCTGTAAGGAGGGTGACCCAGGAGTTTGACTGGCGTGCTGTCCAGGAAGTCCCTCGTTTTGAGTGCGCTGTGCGCAGGTGCATTGTCGTGGTGGAGCAGTAGCCCGCGGAGCCCTGTGTTTGGTCGCTTGTTGCTTATAACAGAGAAAACTTCTGGCAAACATTTGGTAGTATACCATTCGGCATTAATGCTTCTTTGATCCCGTAAGGGAATTGATACCAAGTGGCCAGTCAAATTAAAAAAGCTAGCGATCAAAATCTTACCCCCGCTTCTAGATCGCTTCACTTTGGTAGGCGTTGGCTCATTTTGAAACACCCAAACAGTCGACTGGCGCTTGGTTTCTGGGTCGTATTGATAAATCCAGGACTCATCACCTGTAACGATGTCGTAAACACGCCGAGACGAGCCTGCTTCAAATTTGTTAAGCATATCACGGCACCATTCCACCCGGGCCTGCTTCTGAGCATCGGTGAGGTTGTGCGGCACCCAGCGTGATACTATCCTCCTCATTTGAAGTCTATCGTACGATTCATCCGGTTTCAGGCGACACTTGAAATCGTATAAAATCATAGCTCTAAAATGTTCCCGGCGCAGATCCATATTTCAGTGAGACACAATACTTTGAATTAACTCGCAAAAAATGTGGAGGGAAATTTTGAAATTGGAACTTACTTATTTTTACTTATAAATAATCATATTTTCGAAAAACATTATAACTGGCCAGTCTCCCATATATAAAAACTTTTTTTCGCAATACTTTCTGAGGGGCCTGGTATATACTATTCTAAAGAAACAAAACAGAATCTTCTTATAGTATTACCGGTCTTGTATATACATCGACGACAAAACATATTATAAATAAAAAATAAATATTGTAATAAATATTATAATGTGTTGTGTGTACATAAATAAATAAATTGTAACGCGTTAGACGTAATTTCGGCTGCGTATTTTCGGTAGATGTGTCAGCAGCCTAAAACCCGGACTACAAATGAAACCCCACCCGGACGCTCCCCGGACGCTTTCTAAACTAGGACAAATCCGGGGAAACCCGGACGGATGGCAGCCCTATTTCTATCCCTAGTAGGGCAAATCACGAATACTTAGATAAGATATTAATTTTGGCCATAACTAGTACTATTATTTGTTCTATGCCATAACTAAGCTTGAGAAACAAAGAAACACAAACTACCTACTAAATAATTAAAACATTAAACTTAATCATAAATATACCATTATGACTGTTTTTTTTTTTTTGGGACAGTACGATAAAGTTCAATGAAAGATCGCCGACCGACAATTTGACCTCTCGATGACTATAAATGGACCACGATTAAACTATGTAGTTAGGGTTACCAGCTTTGGGATGCTGGCCAGAAAACCTTCACGTGTGCCTGACGGAGGCTTGTCCTTATAAATAATAATAATAATATATAATTCTAGTTTGTAATTTAAAAGAAAAAAACTATAATTAACTCCATTGTAATTTAAAAGTATTGTTAAATATTTATTTATTTATTTAACATCGAGTAGTAGTAGAGCTCCTTTGTGAAAGAGCTCGTCCGGGGAAGTACTACCACCGTGCCTACTTCTCCGCCAAATAGTGATGCTTGAATTGCTGTGTTTCGGTCTGAAGGGTACGGGTGCCGGTGAAATTACAATCACATGAGACTTTCCATCTTCATGTCTCAGTTTGGCGAACCGACTTGCGGTACCATTTAGGCAACAGCCTAGGTGGTATTGAAGTTGTCATGGGCAAAGGTAACCGCTTAACATCAGGTGGGCCTTTAGCTCGTTTCGCCATCCTATACTAGTATTTCACCTTATTGTACCATATTTGATGCAAATAAATACTATTCTATTCTTCTGGACACGTCTGGAGGGAACGGCAATTGTTTGGCCGGTGCATCCTGCGTACGGGCAATCGGGGGATTTTATTGCCTGTGGCGAATATTCTGGCGCGGGAGGGGCCCGTTCTAGGTCAGTGTGGAGTTGCTCCACGTGTCCCTCTGTTGCCAACAGAGGACACAGTGGAGGAGCAGGGGCGGGTCCGGTGTGCACTCACCCTGCCACTGGGCAGGCAGCGGGGGGAGTGCCCGCTGAGTAGTGTTCTCGCGCCTCTTGGGACCGAGGGTCTTGGCTTCACCGCCCGGACCGCGAGGAAGAAAACCTCTATGAAAATTACGGGAGCTAGGGCCTGCGAGCAGTAGACTCGGGGTAGTCTGCTGCCCGACCAGCAGCTGGCGTAGCTGGCACAGCCGGCGTAGTTGGCGCGGCTGGTAAAGGCCCATTGGGTGAGGTGGCGTGCAGTGTTCCGTGTGTGCCACCAAGGAGGGTGCGGCCGACGTTAGGCCGCACGGGTAGAAGGGGCTCGCCTGCTTGTGGCGGGCTGGGACCTGTCGGGGGTGGTTGTGTGAATACTCACGGGTTCCCACGCTCCCGGCTAAGGTAGTTGATAGAACACCGTGGTGGTTTTAGTCGGTAAGAGTCCGACACTGGCTCCGCCTACCCCGGACAGAGTGCGTCTATGAGGATTTCCCCAAGGGAAAAAAAAGGGTTACCAGCTTTTATATACCAAAATATAGTACATAGTTTCGACCAAAAAATATAGTATCTGGGTGTACAGGTATCAGGATATTTTTTATGAAATGTGAATCAGCAAAAATGTTGATCATTTTTTAGGAGCTCCCCTTAAGTTTTAAAATTATGTCTTTTTTCCCTCCAGACAATATAATAAGTTTATCTATTTTATTATTTTTGAAACAATATAGTAGTAGGACTCGTAATATAGTAGGATACTATATCATATAGTAGGGTTGGCAACCCTAAATACATTTATTTTTATTTTTTATAGTACAGAATTGCGAAACGAGCTAAAGGCCCACCTGATGTTAAGCGGTTACCTTTGTCCATAACAACTACAATACCACCTAGGCTGTTGCCTAAATGGTACCGCAAGTCGGTTCGCCAAACTCCGAGTTCGGCAAACTGAGACATGAAGATGGAAAGTCTCATGTGATTGTAATTTCACCGGCACCCGTACCCTTCAGACCGAAACACAGCAATGCAAGCAGAATAAATAATAAAAAGGAATCTTAGGTCCGATAGTTATGTTAGTATTTGTTGCTAAACTACATAGTATGTTCTATAATCAGACCAAGTTTGACGCTGGTATGTATTACCGTTTTGAAGATAAAGCAGGAACAAAAACGTTGAAAAATAATGCATGTTTTTCGAGGTTTCTTTCTTTCCTTTGGTTTTAGACTTTTTTTATTTTAGTAGTTGTCGTGATAGGGCCATAGCAACACATAATCTGAGAAATTTTCAACCGTCTATCTATTAACGTTCAAAAGATACAGGCCCTGTGACAGACAGACGGACGGACGGACAGCATAGCGAGAGTAATAGTGTCCCGTTTGGCGCCCTTTGGGTACGGAACCCTAAAAACTGTGAAAAGTTATGAGTACCACAGATAAAGAAATCAAATTAAAATTAAAAAAATATATATCTTTGGGACATTTTTACACAGCACCATCTAGTCTCAAACTAAGCAGAGCTTGTGGTATGGGTTCTAGACAATGGATATAATACTTATATAACTACTTTTTTTTTTGTAAATACATAGGTACTTATACATACATACATAAGCAACACACCCAAAATATCCATTCCAAAATTCTAGATTGGGTGGAAATGATCGAGCCGTTTGAATTTTCGAACTCTCGAGGCATAAAATATGGCATTTATATGGATGTGTTATTTTTACCTTCTTTTTATATCAGAAACTCATTTAGATTTACATGAAGGTCAAATATTTGCATGTTTAGACAGTTGTTACCTACATAAGCGAATCTTGCGCAGGAAGCGACAATTGAATCTAGATTCAATTGTCGAATTGGCGAACTGAGACATTGCACTAGTGCAATGTCTCAGTTCGCCTTATTGGGTAAATAGAGCATTGACCTCTGTGTTGTTATAATGTACGTATATAGGTAATGTTTACATTGCATTACTTTTATTATTCTTGTGTTTTTTTTCCTATTTGTCGTTTAATCAGTGAGGGTATCACGGTTCAACTGGACATAGATTTCTGAATGGCGGTGTTGACATTGTGTGCTTTCTGTTGTAAAATTGTACACAATACCTAAACTATGATTTATTATTGATGAGTACAATGACCCCTTAAGAGGTTTAGTATAAATTAAGAATAATGTTGTATACTTTCGCATTTACCTATATTATGTATTAATAATGTCCTCCCGGCCGAATTTCGGTCACGGCGGCCAATCTCAATGGAGACTAGCCATCTGCGCGGGACATATTATAGTGCACAAGTGTGTGCGCAAACACAGGTGCACTCTCTATTCCTCACTCTCATAATCCGATGGGACGGCAATTCGACACGACCGGAGAGAGATCAGGCGCAGGACCGACGGCTTTACATGCTCTCCGAGGCACGAAGGGGTCTCGATGTGTAACGAAACGGTCACCCATCCACAGATGAACGCGGCTAGTGCAGATCGTACAATCCACACGCTTGCTAATATTATGTATTAGTAGGATGATGACGCTACACATTGGGTGCCTCAGGAAGGAATTCGTCGCCGGGGTAGTCCGAGGAAACGCTGGCGGGACGATCTGGACGTTTCTCAAGAATTGGACAGAAGAAGCTACTGATAGGGAAGTTTGGAAGAATATGGAGGAGACCTTAGCCCAGCAGTGGGACAGTACAGGTTGACAAAAAAAAAGTAGGATGATGTCATGTCTACATAGAAGATTACAAAATAGTTACTATTTGTTTACCATACACCGAGAAACACCCTGACATTCACCAGTGCAGGGCTACTTATCTTCTACGAATGCTTATCTTATCAAGCGTCGGTCTGTCATTCATTGCATGTTCACAGTGACAGTGTGTATAAGGGTCGGAACTACCAACGTCAGTGTGTTTGCTTTTGGTCGCTTTGTGAGCGAAAAGTTCTGAGGTTTTTGTATACCTACCTATCTAGGTCGGGAAAAGGCATTGTTTCATTCATGGACGAATAAAAAAAGGCCGACGGAATCTCGCTGAGCAATAAGAAGTACAGCTCGCTTAAAAGTACGAGCTGGCAAGCACACCTTCACACCCATAGCACAGAATATCTAATAGTACTATATTAAACAGCATGCAACAGCATTTCTATTTAACTTCTCCCCTTTCTATATTAATTTCAATATTAGATTAATTGAGATTTTCAGACCATTCTCTGTGCGGCAAAAATAAATCGCAGCATTCAAAAGCTTGACGTTTCCGACTGTACTTTTAACCTACTAACAATCGGGGGCGAGTTTTACCAGCTAAATTCCAAGGGGGCGAGTGGGTACACTTAGCCAATTAGGGGCGAGATTTGAGGGGCGAGTGGGACCTACACCAAGCAAACGCCTGTGCCACTTCTATAACCTTTATTTAGTTTTCTATGGTTATACCACAGATAATATAATACTATACTAGTAGTTATACCAAATACACCCGCATTCAAAAATTTCTCACTTTCTCACTATTTTTCCTTAACGTAAAGATCAATTAAAGCATGATCCAATTGAACCATATCATCATCATTTCAGCCGAAAGACGTCCACTGCTGGACCTAGGCCTCACCCAAGCATCGCCACAACGACCAGTCCTGCGCTTTCATGCTTGCTTGCTTGTTTGCTTCATGCTTTTAACTTTAGTATTTTTATTAACGTTATTGTTGTGCTGTCCTGTCACTGTTTTGTGCCAAATAAAAGTTTTTCTTTCTTTCTTTCCGCATCCAGCGGATAACAGCGACGTTCACCAGGTCATCGGTCCACCTTGTAAGACAAATATAAACATGAATAAATAAATATCTTATATGCCCATAGTAAGACAAATATAAACATAAATAAATAAATATCTTTGGGACATTTTTACACAGCACCGTCTAGTCCCAAACTAAGCAGAGCTTGTGCTATGGGTACTAGACAATCGATGTAATATTTACATACTTTTTTTTTTGTAAATACATACTTATAATACACAAGAAACACACCCAGACAAAACACAAACACTTATGTTCATCATACAAATATTTGTGTCCTGTGGGAATCGAACCCACAACCTCATGATCAGCAGTCCGACACTCGAACCACTAGACCACAGAGGTCGACAAACAAAGAGCCGCGATTACGCAACAAATCTCGCGTGACTGTAGTCATTGTCCTAGTGTCACAAATAAAATTACAATATACATACAGCGTGTTATTAAAATAAATAACATAACATACCAACCTACCACTTTATCTCGCGTTTGTGGATTACTCCAAAGCGTTTGACAGCTTAACCCACGCAGCCATATTTGAATCCCTAGATAGTCAAGAAATAAACCACACCTACATTCATATCTTGCAAAAAGTATACCTAAACAGCACGGCTGCCATTCACATACACGCCACTGGGTCGTCATTTCCAGTCCAGAAAGGGGTCAAACAGGGAGATCCGTTGTCTCCTAAACTTTTTACAGGCACGTTGGAAGAAGTGTTCCAGAAACTAAATGCAGAATGGAGAGACAAGGGTGTCGTCGTCGGGGAAAAGAGATTAACAAATCTCCGATTCGCCGACGACATTGTTCTTTTTTCTTATTCGGCAGCTGAGCTTAATCTTATGCTCGAACAACTGAGCCAGGCAAGCCTCAGGGTCGGACTTGCGATGAACATGTCGAAGACCAAGATAATGACCAACAGCACTTTGCGTAGCATAGAAATTGGGGGTGTGGGGGTTGAATATGTCCATGAATATATATATCTCGGCCAAATAGTCTCTTTCCAGGCCAGACAGGATAAAGAAGTAGCTAGACGAATCGAGAACGCCTGGAAGAGCTATTGGTCGATGAAAGAACTGATGAAAGGACCCCTCCCTCTCTCACTAAAGCGAAAGCTCATGGACATGTGCATCCTCCCCACCCTCACCTATGGAGCGCAAACATGGTCACTGACAAAGCGTCAAAAGTCCGCACTTGGAGTTTGTCAGCGAGCAATGGAACGCAGTATCCTAGGAGTTAGACTTACTGATCGCGTAAAAAACTCTATACTGCGTTCCAAAACACAAATTGCTGATGTAGGCCAAACAGCTGCCAAGCTTAAGTGGAACTGGGCTGGTCACATCTGCCGCATGCCGGAGGAGCTATGGGCGAAAACAACCACACAGTGGATTCCAGACAGCAGCAAACGACAACGCGGCAGGCCCAGAAGGAGATGGCGGGACGAACTTGACTCCTGTCTGAAGGATTGGCCCCAGAAGGCAAAAGACAGGGACAAGTGGAAAAAGGGAAGGGAGGCCTTTGCACTGCAGTGGGACACTACAGGCTGATAATAATAATAATAACATAACATAGCCCGAAGAATTTCCAAACTTAGTGGCAGTGGGCGAAGCACATTGCTCGGAGAACGGATGGCCGATGGCAGTAAAGTTCTGAGGTGGCGACCGCGTACTGGAAGGCGCAGCGTGGGTAGGCCCCCCACATGGTGGACCGACGACCTGGTGAAGGTCGCGGGAATCCGCTGGATGCGGAAAGCGCAGGACCGGTCGTTGTGATGATGCTTGGGGGAGGCCTATGTCCAGCAGTGGTCGTCTTTCGGCTGAAATGATGATGATGATTGAAATAACTGAAAACCTCTTAAGGGGTCAATGAACTCAACAGTAAGAACAACTTTTACTATGGGACCTACCCTGAAATCGCGAAGAAAAGTCAGGTGATCTCTACATTTTGTCGTTTTATGTGAACAAAAATGTAGGCTACAGCTGATTCATGTGCTCTTCGTGAAGGAGCTCCTTCGGAGAATTACTACCACCGTATCTATTTCGACCGCCCAAACAGGGATGCTTGTACTGCTGTGTTTCGGTGTGAAGGGTAAAGTAAGTAAAGTTAGATAAGTAAAGTATTTAAAGTCCTATAAGTTGCCTGCTTGTGTTTATCACTGTGTTTTAAATGTTGCGCGTCGTTAACTGTGACAATAAACTATTTTTCTTTCTTTTTAGGGTTCCGAAGTCCTACAAGGAACCCTTATAGTTTCGTCATGTCCGTCCGTCTGTCCGTCTGTCCGTCTGTCCGTCTGTCCTAATCCTTTACAGCTTAATAACTTCTACAGTTATAAACTTAAGTAAATGAAATTTTGTTAAAAAATAGTCTACATATAGATCTCAATTTTAAAAGAATAAAAAAATCGTTTTTACGTATTTTAGGGGTGGCGTCCATACATGTGAAATGGGGATGAAAAATTTTTTTCGCTGCACCCCCTCGTGTGGGGTATCATTGAATAGGTGTACTAAAATGAAGGTAATGTTTCATACATCACTTTTTTATCAGATGTACCATCTGCGAAATATAGCCTGCCAAAGTGGCTTGCAATGTGTCCCCCCCCTGCCATTTCTAAACAATGCATTATAGAAACTTATAATCTTCCACATTGATAGACCTTTGTAAAAACTCTCTTTTAAAATTATTTCGAGCATATTGTGATTATAAATTTTTGAGTTACAGAGAGAAAACTGAAAAATACTTAAAACGTCCTAGTTCAAAGGTCATTGACCTCAGAGAAAAATGATCATAGCAAATAATGCTCCTTTATCTGTTGAAACTTGACACACATAAATATAGTTCTAGACACTACGACATAATGGAGACCTGGAGTTAGATTTTAACCACAACAAATAAAAAATAAAACTTTTTAACAAAAAATTGAACCGACGAAAACAGAAACTGAAAAGCGAAAAATAACTAATTATGAGTCGGCGCCAAACAACCAATCAACGAAGATCATTAAATTACTTTAAATAAATAATAAAAACTACGTCACATCAAATACAACGTAAAATTTTCAACGATAAACAATAACTTTCCAAAAATGCGTTCTCCGCTCGGCCACTTGCAACTTACACGCACTTTGCTTGTTAAAAGTTCGTTTGGCGCCGACTCATAATTAGTTATTTTTCGCTTTTCAGTTTCTGTTTTGTTTCTATACCGCAAAGTTTGAAGACAAAGGTCTTCAACCAGTGCGTCCTGCCAGTCATGACTTACGGTGCCGAGACGTGGACACTGACAGTTGGGCTAGTCCACAAATTTAAAGTCGCTCAGCGAGCTATGGAGCGAGCTATGCTTGGAGTTTCTTTGAAGGATAAAATCCGCAACGAGATTATCCGGAGAAGAACCGGAGTGACCAAACATAGCTTGTAGGATCAGTAAGCTGAAGTGGCAGTGGGCTGGCCATGTCTGTCGAAGGACCGATGGCCGTTGGAGCAGACGAGTCCTTGAGTGGAGACCGCGTATCGGCAAACGCAGCGTAGGGCGCCCCCCTGCCAGGTGGATCGATGACCTAAAGGACGTGGCTGGGGGGGACTGGATGCGGAAGTCAGAGGACCGAGCGTTGTGGCGCAAATTGGGAGAGGCCTATGTCCAGCAGTGGACTGCGATAGGCTGAGTTGATTGATTGAGTTTCTGTTTTCGTCGGTTCAATTTTTTGTTAAAAAGATTTATTATAATTTTCATTTTTGAAAATGAGCGCTCTCCAGTGCAATTTGATACCATCAAAACCAAATACATTCTCAATGCAATTTCAAGGTTTGGGAATGTAGCTCTGAAATTTTGATCTTGGAGAATTTGAAGTCTCTATTGTGGGGGCCCCTCTTTTGTGGAGGCCCTGGGGCTGTAGCCCCGGTTGCCCTCCCCTTGATTCAGCCCTGGTCACACAACTGTCAAACTACAGTGTATTGTAACTGAAGGGCTGCGTTCACTTGTATCGCCCGACGCTGGCCTCGGAGCGTTGTTTGGGCGTTCGTTTGTAACTGAACAAGATATTTATTCATGTGTTTATACTATTATAGGATAAGTTTTTTCTGCCACTCATATATCAGACAGATAGGTACTTAGCTTGTTACTCGGTAGGTTATCCGAGTTTGTCTGATATTTACTTGTCATTTCCGCTAATTAAAAACGATTTGTCATTTTAAATCTGTTAAGCGGCCCATATACCTACAATATAATTGTGCAATTTTTGCAATAGCGCAATTTTATTGACAAAAAAAACGTAAACGTAGGGGGTGAGATTAAAATATAAATGAAGATACGGGACGATACAATAATAATTGTGCAATATTAATATTACACAATTGTATCACGTCTCGTAACGATGCAACGACTGCGCGGATTGTACGATCTGCAAGGTTAAGCTGCACTTGCCGCGGTCAGTCTGTGGATGGCTGACCGTTTCGTTACACATCGAGACCCCTCCGTGCCTCGGAGAGCACGTTAAGCTGTCGGTCCCGGTTGTCATATGAATATCTATGGCAGTCGTTACGGGTAGTCAGAAGCCTGAAAGTCTGACAACTGGTCTAACCTCCGAGTGTCAGTATTACCGAGTAACTGGGTTGCGGGGGTCTGATGGCAGTCGCTCCGTGTAAAATACTGATGTTCAGCCGCATCTGGCTGGACTGGAAGCCGACCCCAATATAATTGGGAAAAGGTTCGGAGGATGATGTATCACGCAATCATGCCCATCATGTTTAACTAGCATTCAATGCAAAATAAAATTTGCCTAAAAAATTCCGCTGTTAGATATGGTACAAAAGGTATCGGCGTTTATTTGCCCACTGAGGTAATATGTAGATACCTACTACGTACTAGAGAAGACACCTCGAATTTTTGTTTTTGTTCGTAATGACTACTCTAGTATGTACGTGGTACATATTACCTCAGCCTCAGTGTATCCGTCAGGCATTTTCTCCGCTTAAAAAAAAGGTTCGATTTCTGTTTGGTCTGGGTGTTTTTTTTTTTTTATTATTTTAATTTTAGCAATATGAATATTATTTTGTGAACGCAACTATGATACAGTATGAGAAAGAGAGTAAGCATTTTAAAGAAAGAAAAAATATTTATTTATAGCACCATATAAATAAATAAAAATTCTCGGTTTGATTCCCAGGTCGGTCAAAGAATAATAAAGAGTTTTTTATATTTAGGAAATTCTCAATAGCAGCCCGGATTCTGAATTTGGGTCCGGTTAATGGCAATTATCCTCGCCCCTATTACATGGAACTTATAACATAACTGGCGAAATATGGCTGTACTGTACACCCCTGCCTACCCCTTCAAGGAATCCAGGTGTGATAATATGTTATGTTATGAAAAGTTTTATTTAAATAAAATGAAAATAATTATAAATTGGTGACAAAAAATATAACATCACGCCTGTATTTCCCCGAAGGGGAAGGCAGAGGTGTATAGTAGATACACCCACATTTCGCCAGTTATGTTATGTCCCATATAATAGGGGGCGAGCCTATTGCCATTAACCAGGCACAAATCCAGACTTCCTAATAAAAAAACCCAATAACACTTTGCCCGACCCGGGAATCGAACCCAGGACCCCACGCTCAGTAGTCGCGCTTGCGACCACTAGACCAACGAGGCAGTTAAAAAAAGAAAAAAAATATGAATAAAAAAACCGGCCAAGAGCATGTCGGGCCATGCTCAGTATTATAGGGTTCCTTAAGTAGGTGTAATTACAAACGAATCAAATCGAATATTAATCATGGCTATGCTTTTTTAGTTTTTGCAATAATCGGCAGCATTCGCGACTCAGAGCGTGTTGTTAGTAGCGCCATCTAGCGATAAATTCAAGAAGCCAAATTGAAGAAGTGTGTTCAACATAACACAAAGTTACTTTTTGTGATTTTTTCAAATAGAAAGTAACTAAAGGAGCATTATTTGCTAACATAATTTTTCTCTAAGGTCAATGACCTTTGAACTAGGACGTTTTAAGTATTTTTCAGTTTTCTCTCTATAACTCAAAAAATTATAATCACATTATACTCAAAATAATTTTAAAAGAGAGTTTTCACAAAGGTCTATCAATGTGGAAGATTATAACTTTCTACGTTGCATAGTTTAGAAATGGCAGGGGGGGGGACACATTGCAAGCCACTTTGGCGCGCTATATTTCGCAGATGGTACACCTGATAAAAAAGTGGTGTATGAAACATTACCTTCATTTTAGTAGACCTATTCATTGATACCCCACTCGAGGGGGTGCAGCGAAATCTCCATTTCACATGTATGGACGCCACCCCTAAAATACGTAAAAATGATTTTTTTATTCTTTTAAAATTGAGATCTATAAGTAGACTATTTTTTAACACAATTTCATTTACTTATGTTTATAACTGTAGAAGTTATTAAGCTGTAAAGGATTAGGACAGACGGACAGACGGACAGACGGACAGACGGACAGACGGACAGACGGACAGACGGACAGACGGACAGACGGACAGACGGACAGACGGACGGACATGACGAAACTATAAGGGTTCCTTGTAGGACTTCGGAACCCTAAAAAACACTTATTCTAAGAAGCAATTCGAGTTTGTCTCTGCCCACAGATTATTGCGTTGTGATATCATGACCTCTCGTGACCTCTGTGATAAACGACAATTTGTATAGTCAACTATCAGACTGTCTTAGTTAAAATGCGGATAATTAGCTATTTTACATGTTTATGTGTTTGTTTGTTTTAGTTGTAGAGTTGAATCGCCCTTTATCATTCATTTGTGCTAGGTACCTGGCGTACCTACGTATTTGCGTTGACAGTGTGGGGAACGAGGTATAATGTTCAATACAACTTTTTAACAAAAAATTGAACCGACGAAAACATAAACTGAAAAGCGAAAAATAACTAATTATGAATTATTTTATTATTTTAACGCATTTTACGCATGCTAAGCGAAATCTAAAGATTTTAAATTGTGGATAGAAAAAATCGCTCACGAGCAGGATGCTTCCTGATGATGATGATGATTCCTGCTCGTGAGCGATTTTTTCTATCCACAATTTAAAAACTAATTATGAGTCGGTGCCAAACGAACTTTTAACAAGCAAAGTGCTTGCAAGTTGCAAGTGGCCGATCGGAGAACGCATTTTTGGAAAATTATTGTTTATCGTTGAAAATTTCACGTTTTATTTGATGTGACGTTGTTTTTATTATTTATTTAAAGTAATTTAATGATCTTCGTTGATTGGTCGTTTGGCGCCGACTCATAATTAATTATTTTTCGCTTTTCAGTTTCAGTTTTCGTCGGTTAAATTTTTTGTTAAAAAGTTTTTTTATTTTTTTTGTGGTTAAAATCTAACTCCAGGTCTCCATTATGTCGTAGTGTCTAGAATTATATTTATGTGTGTCAAGTTTCAACAGAATCGGTTAACAGGTAAGAATTCAGTGGGTGAACAAACACTCATCCCCCTGTTTTACTACCCTTAGGGGTGGATTTTGATTTTGAAATTTAAATGGGACCAACTTCGAGATATACCCTATCTATTAAAAAAAGAATCATCAAAATCGGACCACTCTGTAAAAAGTTACGCGTGGCCATACATAAAAAAAAAAAAAAAAAAAAAAGTTATATATACGCGTCGAATTGAGAACCTCCTCCTTTTTTTCGTCGGTTAAAAAGCAAGCCTGGTTGGAGAATCCTCCCTTTGTGCAGGAGGGACTCAATGCCTATGCCTATTTCGTTCCTCCCTACGATGAGATACCCTAGTTACGTAGGTTCCTCCATCCACTAACAAATTAACGGTTAACTTTTTTGTTTATCTGTTAAAAAGAGATACTACCTATCTACAATGATTTGTTAGGTAGCAACCCAGTGGTGCCCCAATCAGTAAAAAAAAAATACTCACATAATTTATCGAAAATCCTTTTTAACGATTGAAGTACAGGTACTGTAGTTTAATTAAAAAATTATCAACTCTAAATTATAGTTCGCTGTAGTTGTAGATACAAAAAGTGCCAAAAGTGGCCGTTTTGCGCATATTTTGTATCTACAATCAATCAATCAATCGGTTTATTGCATACATGTTGTAAGAAGATGTTAACAATATTTGAGTTCCAAACATACACCCTGTAAGGGCACTACAAAATAATATAATTACTTACAGACTAATAAAATCATAATAAACATGTCATTATTATTATCAAACATTTAAGTAATTACAGCGAACCTACAACAGCGAACCTTTGCAGCGAACTATCATTACAAATATTATTATTATTAATTACAGAGTTAATAGTTTCTAATTAAACTACAGTAGCTGTACTTTAATTTTATTGTTAATAACTTATACAATAAATAAAACTACAGAAGTCAAGGCCGTAGGCAGTGGTGGTTTACTTTTTGTGTCTGGTCCAGAGCTCGACCTCCCCCCGCCCTCTACCCGGCTACGGCCTTGACAGAAGTCATATTATTGTACTGTTTGAAAGAAAATGATTAATAGCAATAGGCTCGCCCCATTTGCATGGGACTTATAACATAACTGGCGAAATGTGGGTGTACCGTACACCCTCTGCCTACCCCTTCGGGGCATACAGACGTGATGTTACGTTGTTGAAACAAAACAGTTTTGTGTTTAATGAAGTGCTGCCATCTGTTATTCTTATCATTGTGCTAATTCAATAACAAGGTTTGTAAAAAGTTCTGCTACTCGACACAAGATGGCAAGCACGCAAGCCTGCGTTTTTGCTCTTGGAAAAGAAGTCAGTTGCGGTTGCGTGGTTTTAACTGCAGTAAAAAATGTTTATATCACAAAAATATTCCACAATTTATAGTCAGTATACAAATGTCTTTGCAATTTTACGTATGTCCATACCATGCGAAATTGCTTTATAAGGTTCACATAAACTGTACTTTGTGGTTACCTATAGATAGTATTATATGTATTATCTGTGCCTATAAGTAGTCACAATTTTTTACGGTAGGAATCGATCCTACGTTTTTTTAAGGAGAGTCACTTTTTGACTGATTTATCACGAGTTCACGGCTGATTTATCACGAGTTCACGGCTGATTTATACTATAAGCAATGGGAGATGACAAAAATAAAAAGTCTACATTCATTGTAATATTTTTATTAAAGATAATTGAGTATTTAACCACAGAAAGATATTAACAATAAACTTATAGCTAGAGATTCCTTTCCTTACTGTATCTACCAGGCCCCTCAGAAAGTATTGCGAAAAAAAGTTTTTATATATGGTAGACTGGCCAGTTATAATGTTTTTCGAAAATATGATTATTTATAAGTAAAAATAAGTAAGTTCCAATTTCAAAATTTCCCTCCACATTTTTTGCGAGTTAATTCAAAGTATTGTGTCTCACTGAAATATGGATCTGCGCCGGGAACATTTTAGAGCTATGATTTTATACGATTTCAAGTGTCGCCTGAAACCGGATGAATCGTACGATAGACTTCAAATGGCATTCATGGATGAAGGCCCTTCCAAGGCAACCGTGTATCGTTGGTATAACGAATTCAAGCGCGGTCGACCAACTTTGGGGGATGACGAAAGAAGCGGTCGCCCTTTGACGGCTGTTACCGAAGAAAACGTGCTAGCAGTGAAAAATTTAATCCAAGACAATAGGCGAATTACATATCAGGAGATTCAACACATATTGAAGATTGGATCGGGAAGCGTTCACGAGATTCTACACAGCCATCTTCGCGTGAGGAGGATAGTATCACGCTGGGTGCCGCACAACCTCACCGATGCTCAGAAGCAGGCCCGGGTGGAATGGTGCCGTGATATGCTTAACAAATTTGAAGCAGGCTCGTCTCGGCGTGTTTACGACATCGTTACAGGTGATGAGTCCTGGATTTATCAATACGACCCAGAAACCAAGCGCCAGTCGACTGTTTGGGTGTTTCAAAATGAGCCAACGCCTACCAAAGTGAAGCGATCTAGAAGCGGGGGTAAGATTTTGATCGCTAGCTTTTTTAATTTGACTGGCCACTTGGTATCAATTCCCTTACGGGATCAAAGAAGCATTAATGCCGAATGGTATACTACCAAATGTTTGCCAGAAGTTTTCTCTGTTATAAGCAACAAGCGACCAAACACAGGGCTCCGCGGGCTACTGCTCCACCACGACAATGCACCTGCGCACACCGCACTCAAAACGAGGGACTTCCTGGACAGCACGCCAGTCAAACTCCTGGGTCACCCTCCTTACAGCCCTGATCTAGCACCGTGTGACTTCTTTTTATTCCCAAAAATAAAAAATCAGCTCAAAGGGATACAATTTTCGTCGCCGGAAGATGCGCTGGCTGCGTTCGAGCAGGCTGTAAACGAGGTGTCTGCGGCGGACTGGAAAAAGTGTTTTGAAAACTGGTTTAGGCGCATGAATCTTTGTATAGAGGCTGGTGGAAAGTACTTTGAAAAGATTTGATAAAAATATATGTACGTATAGAACAATTTTTTTTAGTTTCGCAAAACTTTCTGAGTGTCCCACGTATATAATAGTGAAATTAACTAATATCACATTTATTTTGGGACAAACACAGATAAAATATCTAAAGTAAAGTTAAAAGGCAAATTTTCAACAAATAAGTACTAAGAATCAATCACAGACATAGTAAAAAATATAGTCCACAGATAATATAATACTATACATAGACAAAGTGCTGCGAACAATCCGCTGTTTCCTTGTGGTCATTCTAGTTTGTCATACCAGTATGACCACGAGGATATACATGTCCTCGTGGTCATGGGCGCCGGCAGAAATAATTTCCAGGTGGTGCATATTTTAGTTTTCTTACAATCTTTGCCGTTTATGATTGTTAATAGCTGCAGTTGCTTTTTAAATGAGAATTGTGTAATTACTGCCTACTAATTATTGTGAATAAAAAAATGATTTCCAACAGACGGCTTTTTATTTCAATAATTCCTGTTGATCCCGAGATTCCCAAGGGGTGCAAGTACACCCCCTGGCACCCCCCTGCTGGCGACCATGCTCGTGGTCATACAATCATAGTGAAGCCAATAAAACCATGATCCTCCGTGTACAAACCAGCGCTCACGCACACACATGCACCTTAAACCGTTCTCACTTCTCTCAGTTCACATGTCGCGGCATCGTCCAGTTAGCATCGCAAAAACAAATATCCTTCAGGTGCATGGTGTGTACGTGAGCACTGGTTGTACATGAAGGAGCACGGTTTTTGTTGGCTTCACTATGGTTGTACGCAGCACTTAGTCTATATTTTTTACTGTCTGTGCTAAGAATATATTTACCAATCAGTACCTTTTCAAAGAATAAAAGATGAGATACCGGTAGAGTTCTGAAAGTTATTATGAAGCCCCGAAGATAATTTTTATAATGCAATAATGCTGTGCCGTCAAAAGTGTCAGCCAATACGACTGTAGCAGCATGTTAGCGGCTATCATCATCATCGTAATCATTTCAGCCGAAAGACGTCCACTGCTGGACATATGCTTCCCCAGGCATCGCCACTCCAACCGCATCCAGCGGATTCCCACGACCTTGGCCAGGTCGTCGGTCCACCTTGTGGGGGGCCTACCCCACGCTGCGCCTTCCAGTACACGGTCGCCACTCCAGAACTTTACTGCTCCATCGGCCATCCGTTCTGCGAGCAATGTGCCCCGCCCACTGCCACTTAAGTTTGGCAATTATTCGAGCTATGTCGGTTACCTTCGTTCTCCTGCGAATCTCCTCATTTCTGATTCGATCACGCAGGGACACTCCGAGCATAGCCCTCTCCATTGCCCTTTGAGTGACTTTGAGCCTTCAGGCCCATTGTGAGCGACCACGTTTCAGTACCGTAAGTAATTACTGGCAACACACACTGGTCAAAGACTTTCGTCTTGAGACACTGCGGTATTTTGGACGAGATGATATTGCGTAGCTTCCCGAACGCTGCCCAACCGAGTCGGATTCGACGATTGACCTCTTTCTCGAAGTTGGACTTACCTAGCTGGACAGTTTGTCCTAGGTATACATAATCGTCAACAATATTGCGTAGCTTCCCGAAGGGTGCCCAACCGAGTCGGATTCGAAGATTGACCTCTTTCTCGAAGTTGGAATATTTAGCTCCTTTTGTACGCTTCATTTTGGTTTGTTAGTAACGTATCTACCTCTTTTTATATATTATATCATCGGGTACGATGTTTACTTTAAGTATCTCAAAAGTTGCAATCAATCAATCAACTCAGCCTATCGCAGTCCACTGCTGAACATAGGCCTCTCCCAAGTTGCGCCACAACGCTCGATCCTCTGCCTTCCGCATCCAGTCCCCCCCAGCCACGCTCTTTAGGTCGTCGGTCCACCTGGCAGGGGGGCGTCCTTCGCAGCGTTTGCCGATTCGCGGTCTCCACTCAAGGACTCGTCTGCTCCAGCGGCCATCGGTCCTTCGACAGACATGGCCAGCCCACTGCCACTTCAGCTTACTGATTCTACAAGCTATGTCGGTCACTCCGGTTCTTCTCCGGATAATCTCGTTTCGGATTTTATCCTTCAAAGAAACTCCAAGCATAGCTCGCTCCATAGCTCGCTGAGCGACTTTAAACTTGTGGACTAGCCCAACTGTCAGTGTCCACGTCTCGGCACCGTAAGTCATGACAGGCAGGACGCACTGGTTGAAGACTTTTGTCTTCAAACTTTGCGGTATAGGCGACGAGAAGACTCGGCGAAGTTTGCCAAACGCTGCCCAGCCCAGACGGATCCTTCTGTTGGCTTCTTAAAAGTTGCAATACTTATCAGTAATGGAAAATATCTTCGGTTTTGACAAATATAATATGCATACTTGGCTTTATCATTTGACACTTTATTACATACGAATACATGAGTATATTGGTGACCATACCTACATGTCCAGGTATCCATTATTTGGTTTTTGTATACCTGTTAAGCTTAAGAGTGAATTCACAGAAAATTCAAGGCAAGTGTAGGAATAAATGCATATTTAAGATAAACTGGTAGGTATGATTGACAATTATAAAATACCTTTAAGTTCTTCCGGTGAGGTATACTTCTTAAATCTATTAAATAAATGTCAGGTATACTTGAAAAATATACCTAATCCTCATTAGGCAATTGTGTCGTTTAAATATACACGAAGTAAAAATATTCATTATAATTACTTTTCTCCTTAGTATTAGACAATTACAATCAATACTAGGATAAATGTCTAATCTAGAAAAAAATCCCGACGATGTACTGTAATTTACGATAAGTAATAAGTAGTTTTTCTAGATAGGACATTTATTATGGCTTGAGTATACAACGTGGATATGACAATACGACAATAAAGTTGTTTATCGAAAATTAACAAAATAAATATTTAAACATCGAAATAATAAGTAAAACCATTTGAAATCATCTGTAATCATTGAGAAAGAGAGTTTAAAATCATATGGACTCACACAGGTCTGACCTAACGATCTTTGCCTAGAACAATGGTCCTACCATAGAAATTGTGTTATATGTCTATGGGACCTACATTCAAAATTATTGAAATTAAAATAATTTCCTGTGGCTGAGCTATTGACTAGATTTGATTGGTTTTTTTCTGTACGATCAGAGGACGTGATACTCTGTTCGTGGTTTTATTTAATGTCGTATTGTCATATCGATCCTGTATAAGTTATATTTTATTCAACAATAAATAAATTAGCTATCTAAGACTTTGCTTATGCAGTATGACTCTATAAAAAAAATATTTAAGGTCTTGTTGTGTGGGTCTGATTCAGACGAGGCCTTTTTTTGTCCTTTAAAAAGAGAAGAAAGGACTCGCCATGTTTAAACCATAAGAAACCTTTTCATAGCATAATCAGCCCAATGCTGTTCGACTACTGGCGACCGACCTCTTCTCAGAATGAAAAGTCAAAGATACTTTTGCTCAAGATGCTGCCACATGTATAAAAATTCAAACAGAAGCCAAGCTCTCTGCACAACTGAGCCGGCGGCGCAAGCCGGTTCTTACCACAGCGGAGCATACCTACGTGATCCCATTGGTGAAACGTGACGCACACATCGTACGTAATTAACTGTCAGTTTTGATAAATGCCAGTGTAAAATAATTACATGGGACTTACAACATAACTGGCGAAATGTGGGTGTACTATTACACCTCTGCCTACCCCTTCGGGGAAATACAGGCGTGATGTTATGTGTATGTTTATGTTTTTTTATGTCAAATGATTGTTACCGATTTTTGTAATATATCATGGTCATCTAAGATTTGTAGAAATTATGTAACTGTTGTATGGTTGTCTCTTGTTTACGCAATAAAGAATATTGTATTGTATTGTACATCGCCGCGCTGTGTGTGTTCGTACCACAGGTCCACAGCAGGCAGCTTATATGTAGCTTGGCTTCTGTATGTGTATTTTTATTCATACGATGCTGGCCTGATGAGTGTTGGCGGACTACACGCATCATCGAGAACATTTTAGATTCCTTTCAGTTGTGCTGGTTTCCCTGATATTTTTCTTGACCAATGTTAAGATTTTCAAAGACCTTTGTTAAGTACGTTTTATATTGCAATACCGCATACATTTTATTGGACCCTTAGAAGTACGTATGTCTTAAAACAATTTTATTTCTAAAACCTTTACCTAATTTTATACATGAACAGAATTCTTACATTTAAATGCGGTTTCTTTTTCTTTCTCTTAGGAACTGAGCAGCACTCGAATTTTAAAATAGAGTAGTACTCTTTCCGTTACATACAACCACAGACCAGTAAGCTACAAGACTCCGCATAAACAAAGTTTTGTATTCGAACGCAGTCGTAAAACGTTGGTGGGGCAGGGGGGCGGACGGCGCGTTATGATTGGCCGGCTCAAAAGTTCGGTGGTATGATTCCTTATGATTGGTGCCGCTCGCTGACTGAGTGACGTTCCGATTGGCGGAGGGACGTATGATATGCAGTGGTAGAGCATATGCGTTGTGACCGGGGGTGTCCAGCTAACCGGCGTCTAGAGGTTTACTGGTCTATGCATACAACCAAATCATCATCATCATTTTAGCCGAAAGACGTCTACTGTTGGACATAGGCATCCCCCAATTAAGCATCGCCACAATGACCGGTCCTGCGCTTTCCAGTACAACCTACCCAATAGTTTCATATAAAATCATTTGCGACCAAAAATGGCAGACCAAGACGGGATGTGGTTGCCTGATTTTCATACATTTTCGTGCTTTAAATAGAGCCCAAGTTTCTGCAATGCCGATGAACGCAAAAATTTACAATTCAACTGTAAAATATTGTAACAAGCCATATTAATTATGTTGCAGTATTTTGACCAAGGCCTTTCACAATCTAGCAACTATTCAGAGGCACACAGAAGCATAAAGTAAAGAAGGGAATAGAAGGCATTAAATGCCTTAGAAGCAGATGCTAAGGGCTGCAAATGCCGTAAACCACCAAAGCGGAGAGGAGAGTAAATAACTCGCTCACGAGCAGGATTCGAACCTGCGACTCCTGGCTCAGAACGCCAGTGCTTTAACCACTAAGCTACCGTGAACACTCCTCGTGGTATCAAAATTCTCATCCACTTGGCACGTCTTTGGGTGACGTCACCACCACCACGAGCAGTGTTCACGGTAGCTTTGTGGCTAAAGCACTGGCGTACTGAGCCAGGAGTCGCAGGTTCGAATCCTGCTCGTGAGCGATTTTTTCTTTCCACAATTTAAATCGTAAGATAGTAGCTTTGCATGCGTAAATGCGTTGATTAGGATTGCGTTATTTTCACATCTCTCTTCAATGCAATCCAATATCTGACGCAATTAGTTGTTTACGACAGATCTTTTCTCCTCTCCGCTTTGGTGGATACCAAGCCTAAAGTTCAGCAGAGGTGGTGCCACATGATTGCTAAAGCCGACCGACCGGAAGGAGAAATAAATTAATAAATATTATCATTTTGGAAAAAGAGGTAAGGTCTTTGCAAGCCCCTTATGTCACTGCGACTTAAAAGATCTATTGTAACGCCTCTAATAGTGGGTCAGACTACAGCACCTCCCCAAGCTGCAGGTCAATCATAAAGTCGTCTATAGCCTTGGGGTTTGAGGATCTGATCTCATCAGCTGAGAATGTGTGGCCTCCGAGATGCTGACTTCTAATGTGGTGCACTGCATCACATTCGCATAGGATATGAATGGGCGTTTCATCCTTTTCGCGAAAAATCTGCATACTGTGTGTGTGTGTGTGTGTGTGTGTGGTGTGTGGTGTGGTGTGGTGTGAGGCCCATCCTGAGATTGAACGCAAACCCTTGATGAATGTTGATTTCTATTAAAATTATTATAATTTATAATAATCATGTATGTGATAATATGGTTATGAATGTGTATATAATATAAAGTATTTGTAACACATTATACGCACACACATAGACACCCCTACCACGCACACACAAACACACCCACTCTGTTATATTGTTCTGCTTTATTTGTTTTGGGTATATAATATAGTCATTGAATGCTTTTGCTGGCTTGGCACCCGCTCGTCGCTTGGGGTTGACACTGAAAATCAGCGCTGTGTTGTGAACTTGTGACTCACGTTACAACACAGCATCATGCCGAGTGTTGACCTCTTTGCCGCAGCTACGACATGCAAAGTTGGTCTTGGTATGATATTACAACTACGTACCTAGGTATCTGTACTGTAATTCTTAAAATGTACCATGTAATGAAGTTATTTTTTATGTGTACCTACCACATGTTGTCTTGTTGTGGCAGTAAATCATTTTTCTTTCTTTGAACGTTTTTAATTACGAGAATTGTCCTTCTGGTCTATGTTTAGCACAAAAACGTCCCTACTTATACCTATAGAGTTCTTCTCTTCCTCCCAGCCCAGCACAGTGTCAGTACGTTATGTGGGGCGACGTGGGTCGCTGCGACACCGCCACGTGCGCGTCCAGCCCGTCCGACGCGCGCGACGTGCGGCGGAGCCACGCGCCCCCGGTAGGCCGATCTGAAATAGATTATTATTTATTTATTTATTTAACAGCTACCTACTGTACTTACAGTTGCCCAACACGTACAGTAGGCCAAGTTATAATTTAGATACATATACACGCTGAAATTTGAGTCGCTTATTTCCCGAAAAGGGGTCGTTGTACTCATCATTATGAACATCTTTTACTATGGGACCAACCCTGAAATCACGAAAAAAAAATAAGGTGGTCCCTACATTTTATCGATTTAAGTGAACACAAATGTAGGGACCAACTGATTTTTTAGGGCGCCCTACGCTGCGTTTGCCGATTCGTGGTCTCCACTCAAGGACTCGTCTGCTCCAACGGCCATCGGTCCTTCGACAGACATGGCCAGCCCACTGCCACTTCAGCTTACTGATCTTACAAGCTATGTCGGTCACTCCAGTTCTTCTCCGGATAATCTCGTTACGGATTTTATCCTTCAAAGAAACTCCAAGCATAGCTCGCTCCATAGCTCGCTGAGCGACTTTGAATTTGTGTACTAGCCCAATGAGCTCCACGAGTGACGATATTTAATTGATCGTCCGGCGCACTCTGGGCAGTCAGCCCCGCTACCAACCTGCTGTCTGACTAATGTTTTCCCCACGGCGCCGGCGTGAGCTATTATCATTATGTAGCTCATGTCGACACGATAAAAGAAGAGTAGTCGCATATGATGTGTACCATCTGACATCCCACACCTATCTTTGCAACTGACGAAATCTTTAGAATTAAATATCAATATATATGTACTACGTATATCATATACTACGCATACGTACGTATGTGGGTAGGCCCCCCACAAGGTGGACCGACGACCTGGGCCCCAAGTCTGCTAATTACACTAAAAAACCAACCATCGCCATTCCACCGACACCCTACTGACACTCATAAACAACTGTGACAAAATGGGTAGTCTGCTAAAACTTGAACCTCGACGGAATGGCAATAGAATGGTAATGTCAAATCGATGTTGCCAATTAAAATCTACCATTAGTTGTATTGTTTTTATCAACCTTTTTTTTAGTTTTTATCAATGAAATATTTAAATTAAGGATTTTATTGATATTACCTAACTCTTAAGGGGTCATTATACTCATCCGTATGAACAACTTTTACATTTACGTTTTTAGCGTACTAAGCGGCAATACTATCGACATACGTGTTATTGAAAACCTCTTAAGGGGTCATTATACTCATCTGTATGAACAACTTTTACGTTTACGTTTTTTAGCGTACTACGCGGTAATACTATCCGACATACGACGTGTTATTGAAAACCTCTTAAGGGGTCATTGTACTCATCCGTATGAACAACTTTTACGTTTACGTTTTTACCGTACTACGCGGCAATACTATCGACATATACGTGTTATTGAAACCCTCTTAAGGAGTCATTATACTCATCCGTATGAACAATTTTTACGTTTACGTTTTTAGCGTACTACGCGGCAATACTATCGACATACGTGTTATTGAAAACCTCTTAAGGGGTCATTATACTCATCTGTATGAACAACTTTTACGTTTACGTTTTTTAGCGTACTACGCGGTAATACTATCCGACATACGACGTGTTATTGAAAACCTCTTAAGGGGTCATTGTACTCATCCGTATGAACAACTTTTACGTTTACGTTTTTACCGTACTACGCGGCAATACTATCGACATATACGTGTTATTGAAAACCTCTTAAGGAGTCATTATACTCATCCGTATGAACAATTTTTACGTTTACGTTTTTAGCGTACTACGCGGCAATACTATCGACATACGTGTTATTGAAAACCTCTTAAGGGGTCATTATACTCATCTGTATGACCAACTTTTACTATGGGACCAATCCTGAAATCACAAAAAACGCAAACGTAAAATTTGTTTATAAGAATGAGTACAATGACCCCTTAAGAGGTTTTCAATAACACGTCGTATCTCGATAGTATTACCGCGTAGTAAGCTATTGATATACGTGTTATTGAAAACCTCTTAAGGGGTCATTGTACTCATCCGAATTATCATCATCATCATCATCATCATCATCATCAGAATAATAGTTATTTAGAGACCAATGGCTATCCAATGACTTTCCACTGAACTACAATAAAATTAAAAACCATAAAATCAAAATCAAAATTAAAATCTAAATAATTTATTTGTGAAACATAGGTAAAAGTTAAAAACTTTGTGGAAAATTAAAATATTAAGTCACACTATATTTAACCTTGAAAGGCATACAAATTACATAGTATAGAACACAGCATACTTAGCATTTTCATTTTTATTCCATTCGTTTCTACCATTCAACTGCCATTGGACTATTTGCTATTCTGTAAACCAATAGTGTATCAATGTCTTCTCGATAGCTTAAGTTTCGGTAGTCTACTCGTTATTTGACGTTTCTGACAATCGTCTCTCAATGACTTTTTACCATCGAACTACAACTGAGAGGTCATTTTGCAAACATACCTTTTTTGCAGTTATTGTTATAACAATTGAACTTTTTTTTTGTAAAATAAAGTTGAATTGTGTATTGTAGTAATTTATTTCGACGATAATATTCAATTTTAGACTATAAATGCGACCTTGAGAATCAGTTACACAATCGATGGGCATGTACGGTCGACCGCACGTCGGTGGTAACACTTTGACATTAGCAGCATCTTTATTTTGTAAGCAGTAAGGGCGATTTTCGAATTGAAGTGTTTCCACTGTCATGCAGTCGACTGTACTATTGACTATTGACATATTATAGCAATACTATCGTTAGTGTCTATGTAGTATTTGACACTAATAGTGCTATGAATAGTATTGCATAAAAAGCTATCAATACGGCCGATAGCAACGATCGCTTCGATAGTATCTAAAGCTAACCTTGAGAATCAGTTACTCTATCGATAGTATCGATAGCATGGCACCTGCCAATATTATCGACATATATATTATCGTCAGTATAAACAACTTTTACTATGAACACAACCCTGAAATCGCGAAAAAAAACAGCTTATCCCTACATTTTCCTGATTTCGCGGCCCTACATTTGTGTTCACATAAATCGACGAAATGTAGAGAACAGCAGTTTTTTTTACGTTTGAAATGTTTCAATTATTTTTCAACACACTCGTTAAGTGGCTCTTATTGCACCACTTTTAGGTTCATAATGTAGCTTATAATAACGCCCGCGTGGTTTTTACTTTATATTATCGCACTAGTGCTTTTTAGTTTTTACTTTAGGTACTTACAGTTTATTTTTTAATTTTATAAAAGCAGCAAAATATTTTGATGTCTACACAAAATTTAAAAAAATTGTGAACAAATCAACTATTTAATTTGTGTTAAACATTTAATTTCATTAAACTATTTATGTTTGTCAACAAATTAACATTAATTTGTGTTATAAATAATAAATTATATTTTTAATATTAGGTTGTTTGGCGGTTTCCTTCTACCAACTGCGCGCGCATACCTATAAATCACCGTGCGATTACAGTGATCCGCTCGCCATTATTCACAAATTCAATATTTGCCTAAAATACGTTCATATTTAAGAAATTGTTCACTAACGCGTTGGAGGACGTCTTCAAGACGCTGGACTGGACTGGACAGGGTATCAACGTTAACGGCGAGAACATCTCACATCTCCGTTTTGCCGATGACATCGTTGTAATGGCTGAGTCGCTGGAACAACTGGGCGAAATGCTGCACAGCTTAAACGGAGCCTCTCGACGTGTCGGTCTCGGCATGAATCTGGACAAGACTAAAGTCATGTTCAATATGCATGTCATGCCGAGGCCAATATTCGTCGAAGGGTCGGCACTCGAAGTTGTAACGGAATACGTCTACCTAGGGCAGGCAATTCAGCTTGGTAGACACAACTTCGAGAAAGAAGCCAACAGAAGGATCCGTCTGGGCTGGGCAGCATTTGGCAAACTTCGCCGAGTCTTCTCGTCGCCTATACCGCAAAGTTTGAAGACAAAGGTCTTCAACCAGTGCGTCCTGCCAGTCATGACTTACGGTGCCGAGACGTGGACACTGACAGTTGGGCTAGTCCACAAATTTAAAGTCGCTCAGCGAGCTGTGGAGCGAGCTATGCTTGGAGTTTCTTTGAAGGATAAAATCCGTAACGAGATTATCCGGAGAAGAACCGGAGTGACCGACATAGCTTGTAGGATCAGTAAGCTGAAGTGGCAGTGGGCTGGCCATGTCTGTCGAAGGACCGATGGCCGTTGGAGCAGACGAGTCCTTGAGTGGAGACCGCGTATCGGCAAACGCAGCGTAGGGCGCCCCCCTGCCAGGTGGACCGACGACCTAAAGAACGTGGCTGGGGGGGACTGGATGCGGAAGGCAGAGGACCGAGCGTTGTGGCGCAATTTGGGAGAGGCCTATGTCCAGCAGTGGACTGCGATAGGCTGAGTTGATTGATTGACGTTCATATGTTTTTTCCTCGCAAGTGTGTTGAAAAACGTCGTATGACACGCGTGAGCATTATAATAAATAATAATAAATAGCCAACTTAGCTTAAGTTACTTGAAGCGAAGTTCGCTACGTCGCCGCGTCGTTTACGTAACTATTGGAACATGAAGCAACTACGTGAATCCTTAATTGATAAAAACCAACCATCGCCATTCCACCGACATCCTACTGACACTCCTATACAACTGTGACAAAATGGGTATTCTGCTAAAACTTAAATGTCAATCTCGTCGGAATGGCAATAGAATGGTAATGGGATATCAATTGTTTTCAAATCGATGTTGCCCATTTAAATCTACCATTAGTAGTTGTATTGTTTTTTATCAAACTTTTTTTAAGTTATTATCAATGAAATATTTAAATTAGGGATTTTATTGATATTACCTACAAAATTTTCATGTCTATAAAATAATTAAAACACATCAAACGTAAAAAAACAGCTGTTTCCTACATTTTGTCGATTTATGTGAACACAAATGTAGGGTACTCATCTGTATGATCAACTTTTACTAAGGGACCAATCCTGAAATCGCAAAAAAAAACGAATATGTACAATGACCCTTTAAGGGGTCATTGTACACATTCGATGTATGAAAAACATTTATTAGGGACCAAAGTTGAAATCACCAAAAAAAAATTATTAAAAAAAAAAATGATGGCAAAAAAATCATCGTAAGACGATTGTGGGAAACGTCAAATAACAGTAGAATAGCAAATAGTCCAATGGCAGTTGAATTGTAGTCAATGGCAGTTCAGTGGAAAGTCATTGGAAAGCCATTGGTCTCAAAATAACTGGCTAAAACTATTCCACCGACACTCTACCGACACCCAACTGAAGCGTTTGTCAATTAGCAGACTCGGGGCCCTGGTGAAGGTCGCGGGAATCCGCTGGATGCGGAAGGCACAGGACCGGTCGTTGTGGCGATGCTTGGGGGAGGCCTATGTCCAGCAGTGGACGTCTTTCGGCTGAAATGATGATGATGATGATGTACTACGTACTAGATGCACTGTTTAGAAGAACAACATGGTTACCCGAGTTATGGTTCCGGAACCACACTGTCATCCGTCATTAGTTCACTTGACGCTGTCTCGCGAACACATGTAAATGTTATCAATGGTTGCGTCAACTGGAACATGCTGCTTATATGAGATTGTGTGTCTATTTATTGACGTCGATGGAATTAAATTAGAAATATAAATATTTAAGGAATTATTAATATCAAAGAAATTATACGTGTAATTAATACATTTGTTTTTTTAATCAAAGTAGTTAAAAATATCAATTCAGAAATTAACCTCAAAATTAAAAAAAAATGTAGCGGCCAACTCTAGCACCGCGTGCGCTTATTGGTCAAATCTAATAGCGCCCGGCTTCCTGTTACATACTTTCACACTTCCGTCCCTTTTCACGAAATCACTCCCCCAGATTGCAGGAAAGCGAGAGGAAAGATGTAAGATCATAAAAATAATAAAAATTTCTTTTATTTCTACTACCTGCATACGAAAAGTTAAAACACTAGCTTATCCAAAATTAGGGCGGCCCTCGAGCAGCTTAAGAACAACAAAGCTCCGGGCGATGACGGCATTACCACTGAACTCCTAAAAGCAGGCGGGGCTCCGGTCCTGAAGGAGCTACAGAGTCTGTTTAATGCCGTCATCCAACAAGGCTCTACACCGGAGGCATGGAGCGGGAGTGCGGTGGTACTGTTCTTCAAAAAAGGGGATAAAACCCTACTAAAGAACTACAGACCCATCTCACTCCTGAGTCATGTATACAAGCTGTTCTCGAGGGTCATCACGAATCGTCTCGCCGGAAGACTCGACGAATTCCAGCCACCAGAGCAAGCTGGGTTTCGAAAAGGCTACAGCACCGTAGATCACATCCATACTGTTCGGCAGATCATACAGAAGACTGAAGAGTACAATCAGCCGCTGTGTATGGCATTCGTGGACTACGAGAAGGCCTTCGACTCCATCGAAACTTGGGCAGTTCTGGATGCTCTTCAGCGATGTCACATTGATGAGCGGTATATAGAGATGCTGAGATGCCTATACAACGCTGCTACCATGACTGTTCAGCTCCAGGACCAAAAGACGAAGCCAATCCAACTGCGCAGAGGGGTGAGACAAGGGGATGTAATATCCCCGAAATTGTTCACTAACGCGTTGGAGGACGTCTTCAAGACACTGGACTGGACTGGACTGGACAGGGTATCAACGTTAACGGCGAGAACATCTCACATCTCCGTTTTGCCGATGACATCGTTGTAATGGCTGAGTCGCTGGAACAACTGGGCGAAATGCTGCACAGCTTAAACGGAGCCTCTCGACGTGTCGGTCTCGGCATGAATCTGGACAAGACTAAAGTCATGTTCAATATGCATGTCATGCCGAGGCCGATATTCGTCGAAGGGTCGACACTCGAAGTTGTAACGGAATACGTCTACCTAGGGCAGGCAATTCAGCTTGGTAGACACAACTTCGAGAAAGAAGCCAACAGAAGGATCCGTCTGGGCTGGGCAGCGTTTGGCAAACTTCGCCGAGTCTTCTCGTCGCCTATACCGCAAAGTTTGAAGACAAAAGTCTTCAACCAGTGCGTCTTGCCTGTCATGACTTACGGTGCCGAGACGTGGACACTGACAGCTGGGCTAGTCCACAAGTTTAAAGTCGCTCAGCGAGCTATGGAGCGAGCTATGCTTGGAGTTTCTTTGAAGGATAAAATCCGAAACGAGATTATCCGGAGAAGAACCGGAGTGACCGACATAGCTTGTAGAATCAGTAAGCTGAAGTGGCAGTGGGCTGGCCATGTCTGTCGAAGGACCGATGGCCGCTGGAGCAGACGAGTCCTTGAGTGGAGACCGCGAATCGGCAAACGCAGCGTAGGGCGCCCCCCTGCCAGGTGGACGGACGACCTAAAGAGCGTGGCCGGGGGGGACTGGATGCGGAAGGCAGAGGATCGAGCGTTGTGGCGCAACTTGGGAGAGGCCTATGTCCAGCAGTGGACTGCGATAGGCTGAGTTGATTATCCAAAATACTATATAAATTATTGTTCTTGGGTTTTGACATAACTATTTAAAAAATTCTATTTCATTCTGGCAGTAGTCGCTTCTGTGGCATAGGCCTACCATAAAACTTTCCACACCTCTCTTCCTCGTGCCTTTAGCATCCGATTTGGTCCACATCTTTGACTGGAAATATCTTTCTTGGTCTTCCTTTTGACAAGGGTTACCATCTCAAAAATTGGCAACCAGGACAAGACGCGTGAAAACCCCGGATTTTAGAGCCCAGGACCCGGACATGTCAACAGTTTTTTTAAACATGGTCAGTGTAAAAAAAACAATAAGTGGCAGCTGCAACGGGAGGGGTGGGGGACGGTGAATTTAGCGAGTCGGTTCGTCGGTTGATCACGGCGTGCGGGCACAGTGCGTGTTTCGCGGGCGGCCCAAGACCGGACTACAAATGAAGCCCCGCCCGGACGCACCCCACACCTCTAAACTAGGACAAATCCGGGGAAACCCAGACGGATGGCAACCCTACTTTTTACCACGTTTTTATTAGCTTGCTTTCAGTCCTGTCCGTCTGTTCGGTACAAATATTTCAATCGATTTTAAACTATCTTCCTGATAAGCTAGAGACTTGAAACTTTATATATAGCTCAGAACTGGATGACAATGAAATATGAATTTGCTTTCGTTTAAAAATGTGGTACCTATAAAAATCTTTTTCATAAAATCATTTCCTTTTAATGTCCCTTGGTTCTGTCAGACGCTTTGTACATCTGTCCTTACCAAAGATTTTGATAATACCTTTATGGTCCTTACCCAGTCTACATATATGGCCTGCCCAATACCACTTTAGCAATCTTATTCTTTTCCGTACATCTACTAATTCTTGTTTTACTTCTTATGCTTCATTGTATCGGATAATTCTAGGGGACAGCGGGACAGTCTGAAAACTGGATAGATTCAAAAGGAAACTGTCCCACCCATAGAAATCTAAATAATAAGGTAATAGAAATTGTATCTGTCTCTTACTACCGGAACGCGTGTCGCCGGTTTTCCGTTACCAACACATAAATACGCAATTACGCCCTCCATGTTTCTAGCATTCAATGCAAAAGAAATTAATCCTTAAATTTTATTTCATCAACTTTATATAACTAATAATAGTGGGATTACAATAATTAAATAACCTATCTACAAATGTACAATATTTAAAAGTACAAAATAAAATTATATAAAAAGGCGTGCTTAGGCGTCAAAGTATTCCTCCACATCGCTGTCATCTGGAAAAGTGCCCAGAAGACTGGCAGCGTTGCCACGTTGTATGGCAACGCTTATTCTTTGGCCAAAGAATAAACCAGCCCTCTGGTCACGCGAAGTGTCGACCAGCCTCTTTGCGATTTCCTTGAAAAGCATGCGCGCACTCGTACCCCATGTCCCGAGAGTTTCGACCCCAAACGGCTCAAAGTCATAGTTACCTGAGAGGTTACTATATTTGCGCCGCTTGAAGGCCTCCGCAGACGCGGCGGCAGCCCCAGCACAGCCAGCCGAGCTAGGAAGGTGTGATGGAGCAAGGGTGTCGATGCACGTTGCGTCCCACACCAGAGGCCTACCCATCTTCCATGGCAATAACGACATGCCATCTGGTCTCTTCCCATCGTCTCGTACCAAGCCGTTAGGTTCTAATACAGCTGGCACACCGGCGGTGGCAAGAGCACGACGAATAATGTCATTAATGCTGGCGTGCCTTGCTAAGAGCCCCGCGCTCCTGCAACAAGACAGGCCATGGTGTCCGAGGCCGTCAACAGGTTCGCCGCAGTGGCACCGATGTGGAGCAATATCCTTAAATCAATTTCGATGTTAGATATGCTGCAAAATACAACTTTAGTGACTCCGCGTCCAAAACAGCACTGATGATCAAGCAAACGATTCGCGCACTGGTGTCTTTTGGTGTCCCGCCCAGAGAGGGACCTATGACTCATAAACTCACCCGGCCCATCCCCTTTCTGTGTGATCAGTTGTCTGGATTCAGTGGACGGCCTCCTCTTGCCGTGCTCGTACTTGGCCTCTTTAGCTATAAGTGCCTCTCGCTGCATTTGAGTCCTCAACTCACTCGGGACGTCCGGTATGAAGAGTTGCATTAGGCCCGTTAGGCCGAAGACCACGTGCTGGAGTAAGGAAAAAGATGATATATTTTTTACAGCGTAAGATGGCGAAACGAGCTAAAGGCCCACCTAATGTTAGGCGGTTACCTTTGCCCATAGCAACTTCAATACCACCTAGGCTGTTGCCTAAATGGTACCGCAAGTCGCGTTTACCAAACTGAGACATAAAGATAGAAAGTCTCATGTGATTGTAATGTTACCAGCACCCGTACCACAAGCATCGGAACCACAGAGTACATTGTAATATACTGATCGGAACACAAGCAAGATTTGGGAATTTAACTGATTAATCTCTGACCCTATTCTAAAATTTTACTAAGTATTTTTAAAGACGCCAATAAAATTAGAAATCTAAAGAGGTCAATGATAAGTTTTTTTTTCACCTCATTATTGACCAATTTTGTTTGGTGTTATGTGTGTTACACAAAATAATATTTCATTTGTACCTATTACATTACATTACATTAAAAAATACCAAATATAATTTTTGAAATATTCAACTAATAGTATTAGAGTTGATAGTACTACAGCTATTCGATAAAAGATGGCGCTAATTTCAATAACACCAATTAACAGCAACAGTTCATACTAATTTCACTACTCACCGCTAGATGGCGATTTAACTTAATTATTTTTAACAAAATTTTTGGCTCTAACCTCAAAAACGACAACAAAGGCCAGCCTAGCAGCAAACACATGCCAGTAATGTGGTGACAGGCCGTAGGGGTCAGGATGGTCGGGGGGGTTCCTGTACCCTCGGTACGCACACACCGGGGGATCTACTTCGTTCTCATTCGCCCCCCATTCTTCGCGGTAGTCTGATGTGTTGAATACTGGAAAAGAAATTATCGCATTGAGATTTAATGCTACGTTTGAATATAAAAGTGCAGAATATCTTCTGTTGTACACTTGTTTCTGTCCTCTAATATCAACATCTATCTAAGGTTTGCTGTTACAAAACTCATTTTTGAGTTAATCTCACCGATGTACAGTCGACAGCACGTTAGTGGTAACACTTAAATTAGGTACGAAAACCGCTCTTACTGCTTATGAAATAAAGACGCTGTCACGGTCAAACTGTTACCACTGACGTGCACTCGGCTGCATAAACTTTCCTACTGTAACATAAATGTAATTAATACACAACGTGTTATTGAATTAACTGAAAACCTCTTAAGGGGTCACTGTACTCATCAGTATTTGCAGCTTTATGGGAACAATCCTGAAATCGAGAAAAAAAAAACCGGCCAAGAGCATGTCGGGCCATGCTCAGTATTATAGGGTTCCTTAAGTAGGTGTAATTACAAACGAATCAAATCGAATATTAATCATGGCTATTTTAGTTTTTGCAATAATCGGCAGCATTCGCGACTCAGAGCGTGTTGTTAGTAGCGCCATCTAGCGATAAATTCAAGAAGCCAAATTTAAGACGTTTGTCATTTCAAAGTTACTTTTTGTGATTTTTTCAAATAGAAAGTAGCTAAAGGAGCATTATTTGCTATGATAATTTTTCTCTAAGGTCAATGACCTTTGAACTAGGACGTTTTAAGTATTTTTCAGTTTTCTCTCTATAACTCAAAAAATTATAATCACATTATACTCGAAATAATTTTAAAAGAGAGTTTTCACAAAGGTCTATCAATATGGAAGATTATAAGTTTCTACATTGCATAGTTTAGAAATGGCAGGGGGGGGGACACATTGCAAGCCACTTTGGCGGGCTATATTTCGCAGATGGTACACCTGATAAAAAAGTGGTGTATCAAACATTACCTTCATTTTAGTAGACCTATTCAATGATATCCCACACGAGGGGGTGCAGCGAAAAAAAAATTTTTTTCTCCATTTCACATGTATGGACACCACCCCTAAAATACGGAAAAACGATTCTTTTATTCTTTTAAAATTGAGATCTATATGTCGACTATTTTTTAACAAAATTTCATTTACTTATGTTTATAACTGTAGAAGTTATTAAGCTGTAAAGGATTAGGACAGACGGACAGACGGACAGACGGACAGACGGACAGACGGACAGACGGACAGACGGACGGACATGACGAAACTATAAGGGTTCCTTGTAGGACTTCGGAACCCTAAAAACAACTGTTTCCTTCATTTGAGTACCTACACATAAATCGACAAAATGTAAGAAACAGCTGATTTTTATTTCGCGATTTTAGGGTTGGTCCCATAGTTCTTTATACTGATGAGTACAATGACCCCCTTAAGAGGTTTTGAGTTATTTTAATAACACTTTGTGTATTTTGTTTGTGTAATTAGGTAGGTACTTATTCATCCATGGTGTACAACAACGACAAGAATAACAACTACAAGAACAACAAACAACAAGAATATAAAAGTTTTTAAACTTTCGCGAATTTCACTCATATTGAACTAAGTTTACGGGACTTGTCGCGCACAATTAAATCAAAAAATAACAAACATTTTGACTAACCTCGACGTTCCGGTCAAGTGCAAACTACAAAGAAACTACAAAGAGCAGACTACTGCTGCTCGTGACCACGGCCAATGCAACTTGACCGAAACGTTGAGGTTAGTCAAAATGTTTGTTATATTTTGATTTAATTGTGCGCGACAAGTCCCGTAAACTTCATCATCATCATCATTTCAGCCGAAAGACGTCCACTGCTGGACATAGGCCTCCCCCAAGCATCGCCACAACGACCGGTCCTGTGCCTTCCGCATCCAGCGGATTCCCGCGACCTTCACCAGGTCGTCGGTCCACCTTGTGGGGGGTCTACCTACGCTGCGCCTTCCAGTACGCGGTCGCCACTCCAGAACTTTACTGCCCCATCGGCCATCCGTTCTGCGAGCAATGTGCCCCGCCCACTGCCACTTAAGTTTGGCAATTCTTCGGGCTATGTCGGTTACTTTCGTTCTCCTGCGAATCTCCTCATTTCTGATTCGATCACGCAGGGATACTCCGAGCATAGCCCTCTCCATTGCCCTTTGAGTGACTTTGAGCCTTCTTATGAGGCCCATTGTGAGCGACCACGTTTCAGTACCGTAAGTAATTACTGGCAACACACACTGGTCAAAGACTTTCGTCTTGCCGTAAACTTAGTTCAACAAGAATATAAAACAATAAAAATAACAATAAGAAACAACAACGAGAACAACAACAATAAGAATATTCAGCTTTTTGTACTCTGTGGTTTAGCTAGGCCAATAGGCTTATACGTTAGACGATGACCCTGCCGCGTGTACGGCACGGTCGCACGTATGTGTGGATAGATCTTTGTACTAGAAGACCAGTGAGAATGGTGGGGTGATAGAAGACTTACATGACAAAGAGTGGTCGATGTAGCCAGCGAGAGTGTTGTCAGGCGAGTACACATACTTGTACACCATGCGGGGTATGAAGTCACTCGTGTAAGCTATCACGAAAGCCTGAGAACAAACATTGAAATAATAAAACAAAGTATAACCGGATTAAATCGCGTATATTATTTAAATTGGTTTTCCTGACGTTTCGAAAGCTTTGCAGCGGTCGTGGTCGCAGGTAGACTAAGATGACAAGCGTCTGTACAGATATTTCTAAAAAATTATATTAATCTACCGTACAATTTGTAATAATTAAAATCGTTTCGATACATGCAGTAATCACTCACAATGTCATTGTGTTTTACAGTGTTGCGTGCTGTTTGGGACTTGATTATTTTTAGAACTGGGTTCCAAACAGGTGGTTGGCAGCTGCCAACCATCTTCTCTGTTAAAATTAGGGTGTTTTTAAGCTATTGCATAGCTTCTATCGCGGACCTTGAGCGTGGAGACCGAATCCAGAAATTCCGTAACGAAAATAACCTAACACCCCCCACTCCGACCGGCACAGCGGTGATACTTTTTAGTTTTGCCATCTATCGATGAATAGCAGAACTTTTAATGACTTTTTGAAATATCACGCTTGTCTCTTTAGTTCTGCAAATCGCCTCTAGGTGGCATTGGTTGTATCGGCGTTACTGCGGTTAAGCTATTGCATAGCTTCTATCGCGGGCCTTGAGCGTGGAGACCGAATCCAGAAATTCCGTAACGAAAATAACCTAACACCCCCCACTCCGACCGGCACAGCGGTGATACTTTTTAGTTTTGCCATCTATCGATGAATAGCAGAACTTTTAATGACTTTTTGAAATATCACGCTTGTCTCTTTAGTTCTGCAAATCGCCTCTAGGTGGCATTGGTTGTATCGGCGTTACTGCGCTTACGCTATTGCATAGCTTCTATCGCGGGCCTTGAGCGTGGAGACCGAATCCAGAAATTCCGTAATGAAAATAACCTAACACCCCCCACTCCGACCGGCACAGCGGTGATACTTTTTAGTTTTGCCATCTATCGATGAATAGCAGAACTTTTAATGACTTTTTGAAATATCACGCTTGTCTCTTTAGTTCTGCAAATCGCCTCTAGGTGGCATTGGTTGTATCGGCGTTACTGCGCTTAAGCTATTGCATAGCTTCTACCGCGGGCCTTGAGCGTGGAGACCGAATCCAGAAATTCCGTAACGAAAATAACCTAACACCCCCCACTCCGACCTGCACAGCGGTGATACTTTTTAGTTTTGCCATCTATCGATGAATAGCATAACTTTTAATGACTTTTTGAAATATCACGCTTGTCTCTTTAGTTGTGCAAATCGCCTCTAGGTGGCATTGGTTGTATCGGCGTTACTGCGCTTAAGCTATTGCATAGCTTCTATCGTGGGCCTTGAGCGTGGAGACCGAATCCAGAAATTCCGTAACGAAAATAACCTAACACCCCCCACTCCGACCGGCACAGCGGTGATACTTTTTAGTTTTGCCATCTATCGATGAATAGCAGAACTTTTAATGACTTTTTGAAATATCACGCTTGTCTCTTTAGTTCTGCAAATCGCCTCTAGGTGGCATTGGTTGTATCGGCGTTACTGCGCATGCGTAATCCCCCTCTTCGCCCCGCAATCTGCTTAGAGTTTCGGCGTTAGGGCACTTCCTCTTGGTATTTACATAAAAAATGCTATGCAATAGCTTCACCGCGGCAGTCTCCGAGTGCCATACGTCTTTTTAGGGTTCCGAAGTCCTACAAGGAACCCTTATAGTTTCGTCATGTCCGTCCGTCTGTCCGTCTGTCCTAATCCTTTACAGCTTAATAACTTCTACAATTATAAACATAAGTAAATGAAATTTGTTAAAAAATAGTCTACATATAGATCTCAATTTTAAAAGAATAAAAAAATCGTTTTTACGTATTTTAGGGGTGGCGTCCATACATGTGAAATGGGGATGCAAAATTTTTTTTCGCTGCTCCCCCTAGTGTGGGGTATCATTGAATAGGTCTAATAAAATGAAGGTAATGTTTCATACACTACTTTTTTATCAGGTGTACCATCTGCGAAATATAGCCCGCCAAAGTGGCTTGCAATGTCCCCCCCCCCTGCCATTTCTAAACTATGCAACGTAGAAACTTATAATCTTCCACATTGATAGACCTTTGTAAAAACTCTCTTTTAAAATAATTTCGAGTATAATGTGATTATAATTTTTTGAGTTATAGAGAGAAAACTGAAAAATACTTAAAACGTCCAAGTTCAAAGGTCATTAACCTTAGAGAAAAATGGTCATAGCAAATAATGCTCTTTTAGCTATTTTCTATTTGAAAAAATCACAAAAAGAAACTTTGCATGAAACACTTCTTAAATTTGGCTTCTTGACTTTATCACTAGATGGCGCTACTAACAACACGCTCTGAGTCGCGAATGCTGCCGATTATTGCAAAAACTAAAATAGCCATGATTAATATTCGATTTGATTCGTTTGTAATTAAACCTACTTAAGGAACCCTATAATACTGAGCATGGCCCGACATGCTCTTGGCCGGTTTTTTTTATTAGAGAAGATGGTTAGCAGCTACCACCTGTCTGGAACCCAGTATATGTGTAGTGATCGCCATAGATTATACACTAATATGGAAAGTGATCGCGAAAACCTAAGAAAGGACTAATACTAAATTTAGAAAAGCCTGGAAGAATATAAAAGGCGAACGGAATCTCGCTAAACAATAAATGAAGCATATGGATGCCATCATGGGGTACCATGGGCTAAGAAGACGGCTCGTATAAAAGTACGGGCTTGCACAAAAAGCCGCGATTACGCAAAAAAACTCGTGTGACGGTAGTCATTGTCGTAATGTCAAAAAAATCAAATAATATCTGGTGTTTTAAAATGCTGTCAAAATTACAGTGGGTTTAAGAAATACCGTTCAAAAGATACAGCCCTATGACAGACAGACGGACGGACGGACAGCATAGCGAGAGTAATAAGGTCCCGTTTGGCACCCTTCGGGTACGGCACCCTAAAAATGAAGTGCTGCAATCTTTTCTAAGCGAAATCCCGTCCGCCTTTTTTGTTCCGAGGTTAGAAGTCGGTTATTAGTTACAACTTGGTTTTGGCAACAGGTATACTGATGTATTCAAGGAAGTACAAACAGAATATATACCTAACTAAATCAAATAAAGTTCCGTGTGGTGCCGGACGTATAGAATTGCACCACCCTATATCTTCTCATGGGTGTCGTAAAAGGCGACTAAGGGATTCACCAGAGGATGGGCAACAGCGTTCTCTGAACATTTAACCAACCAACTGCGATCGCCAACCCGCCTGCCAAACGTGACGATTATGGCATATCCCCCCAAACTGCTTGGGGAGGCCTATGTCCAGCTGTGGACGTTTTTCGGCTGAAATGATGAAATGAAATTATTTATTCCACTTTTTATCAGACTTCAAAAAAAGGAAGAGGTTTTCAAAAAGCAAAAAAAGCTAAAGCACTGGCGTACTGAGCCAGGAGTCGCAGGTTTGAATCCTGAATGTTTTTTTTATGTTTATTACCTCGAAACTCCGTCATTTACCTAAAAACCGATTTGTTTTTTTTTTTAATGGATATACTTCCAGATTAGTCCCATTTTCATCAAAATCTAGTTCTGATAATGGAATCCATGTGGAATTGAGGGAACTCCTCAAATATTATAGGCATACATGTTGCGATTTTAGCATTTTCATCAACAAGTCAAGCATTTGCATTCAGAAATTAGTGAAGATCTGATGAAGATCTTCGGAGATAAAGAAGGGAACTCTTCAATGGATGATAGCAAATCATCCGGGATTGCAGCAATCGCCAAAGCCACACAAAATTGAAAAAAAAAAAAAAAAAAAAAAATTAAAACCGACTTCAAAAAGAATAAAATAATTTGTGTGAAACAGTTTAGGAAGTCGGTGCCAATTTTTTCTTCAATCAAACCGAATCAAAGGCACCTTCTTCCTAAAGTGTTTCATACAAATTATTTTATTCCTTTTTGAAGTGAGTTATTACTTTTTTTAAAGTTCATTTTAGACAAATTCTTTGCCAAGATTACTTACGTTCGACACAACAGCGGCGTATGTAATTCCTTTGAGAATACCGTACCTGGAATAAAATTTTACATTTAAGAGGCTGACAACACCTAAAAAATCAGACCTCTGCGGTCACTGTCGTTTCGTACAGAACTGAAAGAGAGGCAACGAGCCGAGTGACGTCGGATACGCCGCTCAACTTGAATGAAAATTAACAATATTTATTTTTAATAAAAAACTAAAAGCTTATTTGAAAAACAGAAACAACAAATGTTTAGATTATTGTCTTTAACAAATGTTTTCTTAATTTTATTTATAATATTTAGTAAATAATAGAGATTGTTTGCTTTAAAGCATGTTTTAAGAGGTTAGTTTACAATTCTTTTCTATCGAGAAAACTTCAAGAAAACGTGTTTTGGGCACAATACAGTTTCAGAAAATAAGATCAAGATTAACATATATTTTTTTCACTGCCACAAACTGAATAGATACAGCTAAAAATGTTTTTTAAAGAAGCCTATTTGGGGTATTTGGCTGTTGTCAGGGAAGTTGTAATAAAATCAAAAGATTTTTTCTTGCTTCATTGTCTGTTCGTTTGTCTACTACTAGACCAAGACAATTAGACAACTGGGTAGTAGTGGAGGCCCTAGCTATTTATAATATAAGACAAAGATTGTCCTATAGCGCTTAATTAGAATCATAGAGTCATAATTTAGTTTCTGCGAAATAAATGATACAGTACCCAGAAGCGAACTGACCCCTCAGATAATGGTTTCTCTAAGACTGACCCCTTCGGAGGCTCTGTGTGGCATTTAGTGCGGGCCTCGAGTCATTCGGTTTTTTAACCTTTCTTAAGTAACAAACGTATGTAATTAGCTAATGATCAACTCATCCTATTGCAGTCCACTGCTGGACATAGGCATCTCCTAAGTTGCGCCACAACACTCAGTCCTCTGCCTTCCACGTTCAGTCCCCCCAGCCACCTACACTGCGTTTGCCGATTTGCGGTCTCCAGTCAAGGACTCGTCTGCTCCAGCGGCCGTCGGTCCTTCGACAGACATGGCCAGCCCACTGCACTTCAGCTTACTGATCCTACAAGCTATCTCGGTCACTCCGAATTAGCTAATGGACAAGCTAAATGTAAAGAAAACCTGAATGAATATAGCTAGCTAAATCTAAAAATGCAGTTTTTATCTTCCTCCAAACCGACCTCACTACTCCTATTCTCTATTCGTAATCAGATTTGGGTTTGCATCCCTTGCTTAACAAATATGCCATTAGCGCGAGCACAACTTTATTTCTTGCTTGCGAAAGCCTTTCCGATTTTGGCGCCCCTATTCCACTTAATGCCTAGAGCTTCCGCTCCTCTCATTCTACCCTAGGGCCGGACCTGGCTTTACCCCAAATACTGGGTGTCAGAGAAACGCTTCGGAACGAAGATAGGTGATAACACGTAGTGCTGATGATAACTGATACGAAACCACAAAAATATGTGTTTTTTTTAAAGTTTTTTTTCATATTTATTTTGCATTTTGCATCCTTAACCAGCTTTGGGCAGTTAAATAAAACTGATTTGCAAAAAACCTCATTTATTTACTTATTTTATAAAGTTCGCAATGTGATTCAAATAAAATATCAGCTATTTTTATATAATAACTATCGTGAGTTAAATTCATAATAATAATGGCGACGCCGCCGCGTAACCAGCTCATGATTAAGGGCTCCGTTCGAGCTCGAAACCGGTCGGGCACACCCGATGATATAACGTGAGTGAAACCGTTTATATTAATCATTATAAAATATCAGCTGGCGCTAGGGGTGAAGGACACCCGCTCGCATACGCAGTCCGTGCCGTAGCGAGCGTAAGGTGCGTAGGTTAGGTAAGCGTGGCATTAATCCCGAGTTTTGTACGCTTTACATTGCGGGTTTGCAAAATACCAAAATCCAAATCACTAAAACGATGAGTAGGTATAAGGCTAATTAATGGTTATTGGTATTCGATTGTGTTTAGGTAGTATAATAATAGCCTTTCAGTTTCGGGAGCGTTTCCCTGACACCCAGTATGTGCGGATTGATCACATTAAGACATTTAATTGTCTTGGTCGAGTAACTCCAAATCTTGCAAGTTCGGAACCTTTTTTTTGCTTTGGATGAGATTCAAAAGGAGTGTAGGTAAACATATCTCATTTTAAATACTTATGAATTAACAAACTTAAGGAAGAAAGAAAGAAGAAAGAAAGAAAAACTTTCAACTATAAAATGACCAAAATTAGATATGAGTAAACATGAAGTTCCGGAGAAGAACCGGAGTGATCGACATAGCTTGTAGGATCAGTAAGCTGAAGTGGCAATGGGCTGGCCATGTCTGTCGAAGGAAAGATGGCCGCTGGAGCAGACGAGTCCTTGAGTGGAGACCGCGAATCGGCAAACGCAGCGTAGGGCGCCCCCCGCCAGGTGGACCGATGACCTGAAGAACGTGGCTGGGGGGGACTGGATGCGGAAGGCAGAGGACCGAGTGTTGTGGCGCAATTTGGGAGAGGCCTATGTCCAGCAGTGGACTGCGATAGGCTGCGTTGATGAAATATGAAGTTGCTGTCGGGCATGCCCATGCCAAAAGGGTCACCAACTCAGCATGTGCTGGCGTGGAATACCCAGCACTGATTTTCAGTTGGCACCCTACAGTGACACACATACGAAGGAACTATATTTCATAGATAAGTAAGTACATAATATATATTGGTTTGGGGTAAAAAAATACTATGTTTAAATAAATAAAGCTATGAGTAAATAAGACATAAGAATATAAAGGAAGAATAAATACACGTACCAAGCCCCTATATCTTCTACCCTCTCAGCTAATGGTCTTCTCGCTTGAGTGACCATCTTGTAGGCGTCCAGGCGGATCTCCGCGATATTGTTGAGCAGAGCGAATAATGGAGCCAAAGGAAACGCTGCCACGAAGAGCGTGACAAAGCCGTATTGAAGAACTGAAAATATACAAAGTTAAACATTTATTCTGTAAATATTTTGTTGTTTGTTTGCAGACTAAACGCAAGTGTACTGAAAGTAGTTTGTTCAAAATCACTAAGGTCCGTATTATAGAAGGATACTCAAGCGTTGATCTCTGTTTAAACCTAGTTTTGAGTTGAGCTTTGATTTTAGAACGTTCCTCAAGCAGAGATTTATTGATCACAGTTCAGCTGAGTTTAGCTTTATTTAATTCTGTCACCTGTTTCGGTATTTGAGGAGAGATTTGATCTGTAATCACTCAAGTGTGGTCGAGACCACGCTTGCACTGGCGTTGAGCCAGAAGTCGCAGGTTCGAATCTAGATCGTGAGCGATTTTTTCTTTCCAAAATTAAAATCGTTAAAAAAACGAGTGTGCTTTAGAGCACACGACTGAAGTAAAACTTCACTAACTTATATCTCCCTCAATACTATTTCAATGAGAGCACAGACCAGTAAACCTCTAGACGCCGACTAGCCGGACACCCCCGGTCACAACGCATATGCAGTACCACTGCATATGATACGCCCCGCCGCCAATTAGACGGCAGTCCGTCAGCGAGCGCCACCAATCATACGGAATCATATCACCGAACTTTTGAGCCGACCAATCATAACGCGCCGTCCACCCCCCGGTCCCCGCCTACATTTTACGACTGCGTTCTCATGTAAAACTTTGTATAAGCGGCGTCTTGAGGCTAACTGAGGCTAACTGGTCTGTGAATGAGAGTAAAGGAATGGCGGCGCGGCGCGCGTACATCTGCCGGCGCTGTGTCGTGTACCGCGCCTCGCTCCCCGCGTCCCGCACTACCCCCTCCGTTCGCCTCACTTTTCGTAACGCGTTCACCAGCTTACCCCCAAGTCAAGCGTGCCTAAAGAAGTTTAAATAAAGATAGGTCAGTAACTCACTCATCTCCAGATATTCATCGAACAGCGCCAGTCTGCCGGGGTCCTGCAGGTGGTAGTCCTGCTCCCACGCCATGTGCGGCTTGCTGAGGTCCCGCGTCACCGCGCGGTGTGAACGCTGGCGCCACCAGTTGTGGAACTTACTGACCACGGAAAATCAAAATTATAAATGTAATAACTAAAAAGTAAAAATAATCCTTGTATATATTTCAAAATCTTTTCATAAACCAACATTTTGAAGGCAGCATTTATTTTGCAAGGCAGCATTTGAAGGCAGCATTTATTTATTTAGTTTCTGTTTTCGTCGGTTCAATTTTTTGTTAAAAAGTTAACAAAAAATTGAACCGACGAAAACAGAAACGGAAAAGCGAAAAATAAAATGAAGCTTTTTTAGTCTTTTCCTAACTAAACTAATGTAAATAACTAATTATGAGTCGGCGCCAAACAAACAATCAATGAAGATCATTAAATTACTTTAAATAAATAAATGCTGCCTTCAAATGCTGCCTTGCAAAATAAATGCTGCCTTCAAAATTTTGGTTTATGAAAAGATTTTGAAATATATACAAGGATTATTTTTTATAATAACTTCTTAGGTTTTCGCGATCACTACACATTATAATAAAACAAAGTTTAACCGGATTAAATCGCGTATATTATTTTAATTGGTTTTGGTTAAACTTTGTTTTATTATAATGATTATTTTTTACTTTTTAGTTATGGTTTTTGAAGTCGGTTTTGTTTTTGTTAAAAAGTTTTTTTTGCAAAAAATATCACCATATTATCTATTGCACGAATTAATAAGGAAAAAAAATGCAAATAAATGTTATGTGGCAATTCAAAGAAATGGCTCATACCTAAAATCTATGCAATAGTTATAATTATCACACGCCGTCAAAAAGTTTTCTTCATATGCAATATTCATCATTGCTGTAAATTTATCACTGAATAAAAAAAAGCTAAGATTTAATGTCACTCCACTAGGCACGCTCACTGAAAAACTAGGCAATCCAAACTTGTATGATATACACGCCTGAATATTAAAAATAACTTTTTTACCATTGCCACTCGAATAAGGGCATTTTATTCATCGATAACAGTGAATAAAACTCTCATTTACTCACAAGAGAATAAAAACATTTTGAATTTGGAACAAGCACGAATTATGTACTAAGAAATGAATAAAACGTGCTGACCGTACGTACTGGCTGGCTGGATGGAGCTATCAAATTTAAATTAAGAAAAAATAAATACTAAAGGTTAGCTGGTTCAACGAGAGACTTATTGAAGGAGGATGTTTAGTACTTGATTCTCGTTCCAAATATATGTAAAAAATTGTACCTTAATTTTTGAAATATTTTAAAATCGATTTCATAAATTTCTGTGGACATTATTCCGCGCTTACAAATCAAATTTTTTCTTTATGTGTACGCATATTCTACCATATTCTTGAATATGTCTCTCATTCATCCGGTCATGCTATACCACTATTTATTTTCTCGCAGTCAATGGTAAAAAGTAGAGTACACAACTCGTGAAAAAAAAAAAAAAAAAAAAATTATTGGCTCCTGCTAAGGATTTTGAGCAGAGATTTGATCTGTAATAACTCAAGTGTGATCGAAACTACTTCTGAGAGAGAGGGTCTACCCTTAAAGTTTTTCTGATATATGTTGAAAACACTTGTAAATACGTCTTTAAGATTCGCCGACTTGTGAACGCATAATCTCAGAAGAAGCTAAACAAAACATGCGCGGCAACCTATTGTCTTGTACACACGGCTAAGAAGTAAGGTACCTAACTAACACAGGGTAACCCTGTATATTATCAAGACGTATGCTATGCGTCGAATCCGACTCGGTTGGGCAGCGTTCGGGAAGCTACGCAATATCTTCTCGTCCAAAATACCGCAGTGTCTCAAGACGAAAGTCTTTGACCAGTGTGTGTTGCCAGTAATTACTTACGGTACTGAAACGTGGTCGCTCACAATGGGCCTGATAAGAAGGCTCAAAGTCACTCAAAGGGCAATGGAGAGGGCTATGCTCGGAGTGTCCCTGCGTGATCGAATCAGAAATGAGGAGATTCGCAGGAGAACGAAAGTAACCGACATAGCCCGAAGAATTGCCAAACTTATGTGGCAGTGGGCGGGGCACATTGCTCGCAGAATGGATGGCCGATGGGGCAGTAAAGTTCTGGAGTGGCGACCGCGTACTGGAAGGCGCAGCGTGGGTAGGCCCCCCACAAGGTGGACCGACGACCTGGTGAAGGTCGCGGGAATCCGCTGGATGCGGAAGGCACAGGACCGGTCGTTGTGGCGATGTTTGGGGGAGGCCTATGTCCAGCAGTGGACGTCTTTCGGCTGAAATGATAATGATGATGATGATGCTATGCGTCGTCAAAAGACAATGGCGCATTATTTTATTCCAGTATCATAGATGATGACCTAATGCAATTTTGATCGATCAAAATCAGGTATGTCATAATAAAACAAAGTTTCAATCAATCAATCAATCAACTCAGCCTATCGCAGTCCCCTGCTGGACATAGGCCTCTCCCAAGTTGCGCCACAACACTCGGTCCTCAGCCTTCCGCATCCAGTCCCCCCCAGCCACGTTCTTTAGGTCGTCGGTCCACCTGGCAGAGGGGCGCCCTACGCTGTGTTTGCCGATTTGCGGTCTCCACTGAAGGACTCGTCTGCTCCAACGGCCATCGGTCCTTCGACAGACATGGCCAGCCCACTGCCACTTCAGCTTACTGATCCTACAAGCTATGTCGGTCACTCCGGTTCTTCTCCGGATAATCTCGTTACGGATTTTATCCTTCAAAGAAACTCCAAGCATAGCTCGCTCCATAGCTCGCTGAGCGACTTTAAACAAAGTTTAACCGGATTAAATCGCGAATATTATTTAAATTGGTTTTCCTGACGTTTCGAAAACTTTGCAGCATTTCAAAAAAAACTTGGTTACACTTTGTTTTATTATAATGTGTAGTGATCGCGAAAACCTAAGAAATTATCAGGTATGTCAGTTCATTCTTTTGAATTTGAATCCAAAATTAGTTTGAAATACTTGGCTTAAAACCAGAATTGGGTTGAAATAGAAATTATGTTTATGAGTAACTCTGTAGACCTAAGGTAGCCATGCCAACTGCCGCATATGGCTTGTATACTAGACTTTTTTGCATACAATACAATATAAACCAGGCGCACAATACACCCAGAGAGCAGCGATAGACGACTTGATCAAACAGTAGATGGCAGTTTCGTTAGTCTTTATTTAGTTGCCTGTGAACATATCTCTTTTGCCGTCAGTACGTGAGGTCATTGTTTTTAACTCGCTCGGATCAGAAACAAATAACAATGACTTCTAGTCTATTATATTATTTGTTTTTAAAACACCGACGAGCGATATTTCGTACTGGTTGCTTCAGGAAAAATGTCATTATCGTCATGATCAATGCACGTAATAATTCATTACTTGTTGTATTCTACTCAACTGCACACATTTCGATCAACTTGAAGAATTTTGTTTTAACACAACATTACTTTTGTACTTGCTGTGTATTCTACGAGAGCTGTGTGTACCTGTTATGGGTATACATATAAGAAAAGTTATTATTGTATTGTGTTGTTTTCTTTAAGCTATATATGTATTGCTGTTGGTATGCCATAAATAAATAAATAAAAATATTTTCCAAATGCTATTCCTGTTATTCAAACAGGCCGATATACACGTAATAATAAGTATATAGTTTTGATAAAAATACAAAACTTTAAAAAAAACTTGAGCTTTTATGTCAAATCACACGATTTACTTTTTTAATTCGATGTATACTTTTATAACTGCACGTATTTTATGTTCCTGCACGCATTTTAGTTTCCTGCACGTATTTTAATCTTCTGCACCCATTTTACTTTCCTGCACCACTGAGGAATTATAAATAAGTTATAATTAAACGTCTTATCTAAACGTCTTATATAATTCCTCAGTGTCCTGCACGCATTTTACTCTCCTATTCGCATTTTACTTTCCTGCACGTATTTTATTCTCCTTCACGCTCTTTTCTTATATAAAGGAGTTTAATATTATATTATCTGTGATAAAGGCAAGCATTTATAGACATACACAAACACACACGTACGTACGGGTATCCCAACTCGACGAAGTTGTTGACGAATTGTTTGCCGATCATGATGATGGCCAGTTGTATGCACAACTCGGAGAGGCAGCCTGCTGGGTCGCAGATATCGCCTTTTAGTTTGAAGAACTCTGATTTACGGGCTTGGTCATCGCCTGGGTAGTCGTAGAAACGGCCCTGGAAATAATATAAAAGTCAGTATAAGCATTTATTAAAATGCACACAGAGAAATAATAATAAAAACTTGAATAACACATAGAAATTTATAGAACAAAGGCACTGCTTATTTATTCAAGAAATTTCTTCCAGCAGACCTGCGAGAGGAAAATTTGAAGCAAAGAGATGTACATGTATGTATCCATTTGGATATATCTGCAATTACGAATAGTGACATCGGTGTTGATTCTTGCCCTCCTTGTGGAATCCAGTCATCGAGAAGAGTTCGCGTCACATGTATGGTATGTAACAAAACCCTGTAGGTCTACTCGCGTTTTACGAACGACAAACGAAGTACGTACTTTCGTTCCGACTGATACTTACATAATAAAGATAGGCACATAAAAAAGGCACAATTAAGATAGACTACGGTTCATAGTCGTATACAATTTACCGGAGATGAGAAAAACAAACGTCAAAACACGATCATCGCATGCGATAAGGGAACGATGGTTGACCGGAGTAGCAAATTGTGCGATGAATCGTACGATTTATCGAATATCGTCGAACCGGAGTAGACCCCCTGTTGTTTCTGTGAGGTACGTTATCAGAATCGATATTCATACGTACGGACACAACTCATTTGGAAAAACTCTTCAGTAAAAATAATCAAATTAAATATTAAATCCATATTAATTGTAAATTGAAAGTGAATCACTTTTAATAATGTTATAATATTTAAATTGATTATTTTTACAACACAATACCGTCCGTGTGGTGCCGGACGCAAAGAATTGCACCACCCTTATCTCTTCTCATGGGTGTCGTAAAAGGCGACTAAGGGATTCACCAGAGGATGGGCAGCAGCGTTCTCTGAGTATTTAAACAACCAACTGCGATCGCCAACCCGCCTGCCAAGCGTGGCGATTATGGCATATCCCCCCAACATTTGCTTGGGGGAGGCCTATGTCCAGCAGTGGACGTCTTAAGGCTGATGATGATGATGACAATACAATACAAAATAGCAACATATATGACTTATATAGAACACATGTACAATGGGCGGTCTTATCGCTCAAGGCGATTTCTTCCAGACAACCTTAGGAACCATTTATTTTTATTGAAGAATTTTCAAAATGACTTGTGTACTCACGTATGAATATCGATTCTAATAACGTACCTCACAGGAACAACAGGGTTTTTGTTACATGTTGTATGTCCGCCGAAACTGTCAGCATTGTGTGTCGTGATTCAGCATATCGTGTTACGGATAGTATGTTACGAGAAAACAACCGCGGGTAGTTCGAGAAAACACCCGCCGCTCAAGACGATGACTCCCGCATACTTCAGTCTGCTCGTGACCACGGCCAATGCAACTTGGCCGAAACGTCGAGGTTAGTCAAAATGGTATTTATTTATTTATTATATTCTTTATTGTACATTACACCAAACGAAAACAAAGACAATAGTTTACAGAAAGATTAAGTAAGTACAATGGGCGGTCTTATCGCACAAGGCAATCTCTTCCAGACAACCTTTAAAAATGTTAATTTTTATTTAACTGTGAAATATGATATAGTTGTTTGGCATTGATAATAAAAAATCCTACATCGAATACTTGTTTATATTTTTTTAGTGAGCGTATTTTTTCGTAGTTGGATTTAAGTAAATAACTTTCTTTTACCTTAAAGAAAGCGATATAGATGAGTGAAGAGTAGAAGTTCATGAACTCAAAAAAGAATATCTTGAAGGTGTACGAGTCTTCATACTCTGTTTGAGTCCGGGGATTCTCCATGTTGGTTAGATACACTGCTATTTTAGCGTATATCTGGAACAAATAGTGTACAATTAGTACATTAATTACAGAAGTGAGCTAAGTTGGTCATTATACTCGAGGCTGGATTAGATTTATTGTGATGAAATTAAATGTTTATTTATCATGTTTTATGTAACACAGTTTATTTATACACAAAAATGTTCCCTGTTTTATAGACATAAAGGGTCATACCACAAAAATAATTTAAAACAAGCTTTCGATGCGTGTTTGGCGAGACAGTGTTTAAAAGTTAAATGCTCAGTGACCGAGTGTTTCATTTCTTTTACCACAAAACAATGTCTAACATCTGTTTGCTTAGGCGCTGCTCTCAGAGCACAGAAACAAAGGACGCACGCACCCCTACTGCGCGCGAGCTTTGTTTTATGCAATACTGTAAACCCCAGGAAAGGTTTCAAAGCAGCCAGTTGCAGGTAGAACTGGTTTGATGAAACAAATATATTTTGGCGTGAAATGTCTCATTTTAGTAAAAAAATTATTAATAACAATGTAAATTAAGTACTTTTGTAGGCTTATAAAGTTGTTTCTATTAATAAAAACCGGCCAAGAGCATGTCGGGCCATGCTCAGTATTATAGGGTTCCTTAAGTAGGTGTAATTACAAACGAATCAAATCGAATATTAATCATGGCTATTTTAGTTTTTGCAATAATCGGCAGCATTCGCGACTCAGAGCGTGTTGTTAGTAGCGCCATCTAGCGATAAATTCAAGAAGCCAAATTTAAGACGTTTGTCATTTCAAAGTTACTTTTTGTGATTTTTTCAAATAGAAAGTAGCTAAAGGAGCATTATTTGCTATGATAATTTTTCTCTAAGGTCAATGACCTTTGAACTAGGACGTTTTAAGTATTTTTCAGTTTTCTCTCTATAACTCAAAAAATTATAATCACATTATACTCGAAATAATTTTAAAAGAGAGTTTTCACAAAGGTCTATCAATGTGAAAGATTATAAGTTTCTACATTGCATAGTTTAGAAATGGCAGGGGGGGGGACACATTGCAAGCCACTTTGGCGGGCTATATTTCGCAGATGGTACACCTGATAAAAAAGTGGTGTATGAAACATTACCTTCATTTTAGTAGACCTATTCAATGATATCCCACACGAGGGGGTGCAGCGAAAAAAATTTTTTTTTCTCCATTTCACATGTATGGACGCTACCCCTAAAATACGGAAAAACGATTCTTTTATTCTTTTAAAATTGAGATCTATATGTAGACTATTTTTTAACAAAATTTCATTTACTTATGTTTATAACTGTAGAAGTTATTAAGCTGTAAAGGATTAGGACAGACGGACAGACGGACAGACGGACGGACATGACGAAACTATAAGGGTTCCTTGTAGGACTTCGGAACCCTAAAAAGTCCTTGGAGCACAAAATAATATATTTTTTTGTGCAAATTTACGTTTGATAAAACTACAGCCACTAATAACATTCCAATCATAACTAATACATTATTAACAGAAAATTATGAAAAGACCACAAGCGAATTTTAGGGGTTAGACAAGGGCGAGACACTTTAAAACAGACGTTCTGGGCTGTTTAATATAAACACGCAGCGGAAGCGTATTTAACTCAAGGCGAGTGAAAGACTGCCTCGTTGGTCTAGTGGTTGCAAGCGCGACTGCTGAGCGTGGGGTCCTGGGTTCAATTCCCGGGTCGGGCAAAGTGTTATCGGGTTTTTTCATTAGGGAATTCTCAGTAGCAGCCCGGAGTCTGGATTTATGGCCGGTCAATGGTAATAGGCTCGCCCTCTATTACATGGGACTATAACATAACTGGCGAAATGTGGGTGTACTATTACACCTCTGCCTACCCCTTCGGGGAAATACAGGCGTGATGTTATGTGTTATGAGTGAAAGACGTGGATTTGTAGTAACAATTTTCTGAAACATCTGTCGGACACATAACTAAGACGTGATTAAATCTTTTGTGGTAAGACCGTAAATCTCTTTGCTGAAATTTAAAAATAAACTGTAAAGTAAAAAAAATACTTTAATTCAATACATACCCTCGTAAGAATCATGATGATGATCAAATTGATGATAGCAGCGGTCATAGTAGTAAAGATCTTGGCGTGTCGTTGTATGAAGAAGCCAGTGCCTCCATAGATGACAGACACCATCGATATCCTGTAGATGATGGTGCCGAGGACGGCACCCATCACTATGGCGATCTAGTAGAGGAAGAACAAGAAGAATTTGTAATAAATAGGTTCATCAAAAATTAGGGGTCTATTCAGAAGGACTGCACTTGAACTACAATCATCATTATCCTAGCCCGGTATCACCCACTGCTGGGTATAGGCCTCCTTTCGTTTTTGCCAGCCTCTTCGATCTTGTGCGTCCCTCATCCAGGTGTTTCCTGCGGCTTTGGCGATATCATCAACCCAGCACGCTTTCGGACGGCCCGGGTTTCTCCGACCTGACCTTGGCCACCACTCGGTCAACGCTTTACTACATCGGCCATCTCTACGCCGAGCCAGATGTCCTGCCTAACTCCACATCAGCTTAATCGCCCTATCACCGACGTCGTAGATTTTCATCCAGCTGTGTGAACTACAAGCTAGCTGCAAAAATAACAGTTTGCGGTTTTGGTTTAGTTAATATACCTGCATCGAAGCTGCCGACCGACTGCGCAATTCATTGCAGTAGGCATGCTGTTTGAATGACTAAAGACCAAGGAATCGGTCGACAGTTTTGTTGCAGGTATATCAACAACAACAAGACCAAAACCGCATCCAATGGCTTGCAATTTGAATGCAGTCCAGCTGAATACATCCATACGGCCAAAATTAATATCCAATCTATCCACGATTTGGCCTACTAGAGATAGAAATTTGATATAAGCTCCATACAAAATATGTCAAATTTCTATCTCTAGTAGGCCAAATCGTGGATAGATTGGATATTAATTTTGGCCGTTAGTAAGTAACTGTCAAATCTCATGTCAAGTGATGTGATTGGAATATCCAGTAATTATGATTATTCGATCTCTAAATATCCACTCAAATATTGGTGGTACAGCCATAGAATAGGTAATAATAATTAATTTTTAGAAGGATGCCGATGAAATTACGATCACATGAGACTTTTCATCTTCATGTCTCAGTTTAGCGAACGTGAGTTGTAATATCATTAAGGCAACAGCCTAGATAGTACTTATTATAGCTGTTATGGGCAAAGGCAACTGCTAAACATCAGGTGTGCTTTTAGCTCGTTTCGCCACTATTTTGATGTGCTTTAGAAAACCGATGTAACCTTCTCTTTATAATACTGTGACTATCAGTAGCGTCTGGTTACACAATTTGGGAAGAGATTAAGATTATATTGATATCTTACCATAAACAGTACTGCAGAGCTGCTCGCTACATATTTTACGGTCTTCTGCCAGTTAGGTAGGTAAGGCTCCTTCTCTCTAGTCACAGGGTTCGTCCGGAATGTCTTTACTGATGCCTCGAACTCGGGTCTTGGGTCTTCATCCTGTTGAAAGGAAGGTACTGCAAGTCGTCAATGTTGGTAGATAAAATATCTAAACCTATATTACATGCAGATAATATTAGATGCAGCAATATGCTGAGCGGTGGCCGTTTTGCGCGGAAGTGACGCATATCTTACCACACTTCTTGGCTCTGTACCTGTATTTGTTCTGTGTTCTTGAATTTTTTGGTAATTATGTGCGTCACTTTTGAAGCAAATAAATATTTATTTTTATTATTTTAACGCATTTTACGCATGCGAAGCGAAATCACAAACAAATAAATATTTTTTCTTTCATTCTTTCTTTCAGATGCTATATTTTCAAACACCGATGTACAGGTATCGTCGATGAACACAAAAAATCCAGGCAATTGGAGTGAGCTGGCTATATCAGTAGAATGTATCCAGAGAAGTGGGCAAATATCACTGCACAATGGGTGTCTTAAGATTGAATTCGTCGCCGAGGTAGGCCGATAAATCGTTGGCAGGAACGATCTTGTTTTTCTCAATTATTGGCCTATTAAAGCAACTGATAGGGAAGTTTTGAAGAACATGCGGGAGACCTTTGCCCAGCAGTGGGATTGTATAGATTAACAAAAAAAATGAAGCAATTAAGCCTATCGCAGTCCGCTACTGGGCATAGGACTCTCCAAAGTTACAGCAGAACAGTTGGTTTTCCACCTTTCGCATCAAATCCAACAGCAACTTTCTTTAAGTCGTAGGTCTGTCCTTCTCCATGGTTACGTTTTACTTTATCCTGGAATTTTCAAGGATAAGTGCCAGTAATTACTTTCCCAAAAAGAGAACATAAATGGTTCATTTTCTCTTTAGGTTATCATAACATTGTGAATGCAATTTGTAACTTCTGCTGATATTACACCATGTTCTAATAAAGAAGACTATCTACTACAGATAATATAATACTATACCTACCTACCATCCTTCATTGCATCTGGATGGCTTCTTGGCTGTTTCTAAGAATTTAATTTAAGAGGGCCCTGGCTAAAAAGCTGTATCATCACTTAAATGTTGTCGAATATAAGAAAGAGTCAACAAACCTGGTCAACTCCCCCCATGTCCCATTCCCATCTCAACACGGATTGCTTGCGTTTCCATAACTCCAGGAATGTTGTCGCTGAAAATGAAGACTACAGTTACATAACTCTGAAACTGATAAAAGTATTTAAAGAACTGAAAAATTCCCAGTCTCACGGTTTGGAAAATGAAGTGGTGCTTGTTGATCTTAGTTTGTGGTTACTAACAAGAAGACAGAAGGACAGTGTTGCCCATCCTGAAGTGGCCACATTTTTAATGAGTATAAGTATAACCTACCTACCAAAAGAAATCGCACAGGGGCCGTACTATGAAGTGTTAAAGTTATCGCAATTCCGTTGTGTGAAAGGAATGGAGCTTGACAGGACTAATATCGCCATCTTTTTGAATCAACGGAACTATGATACCTTTAATACGTCATGGTAAGGTCCCTGCACGGAATATTCAAGCGTTAAAGGAACAGATTAGCATCTTTACAAGTGAGATGGTTTACTAAGAAAATCATCATCATCATTTCAGCCAAAGACGTCAACTACTGGACATAAGCCTCCCCCAAGAGGAGGATATGCCATAATCGCTACGCTTGGCAGGCGGGTTGTCGATCACAGTTGGTTGGTTAAATACTCAGAGAACACTGCTGCCCATCCTCTGGTGAATCCTTTAGCCACCTTTTACGACACCCATGAGAAGAGATAGGGTGGTGCAATTCTTTATGCCCAGCACCACATGTCACAATAAATAATATATAAGAAAATACTCACCCCAAAAAGACATGAATATAGCGAAGAATACGGTGGCAGGGTTGTCAAACAGGTAAGTGAGTTTTGCAAACAGACAGGAGTCTGCCAGCGTCTGGTACTGACATGCCTTGTCGCACAGGGGACACAGCGTCGTGTTGCCAGGACCCTTAGTGTCGCAGATCTCTTTACTGAGGACAAAAGGCTATAAAAATTACGTTGCCCACTGCTGCGTAGAGACTCTTAAAGATTCCAAGGCGAAATTTTTACAACGGATTTCAAAATATAGTCCGTTGTTTCAAGGCCCAATGATATTTCCCTGTGGAATCCCGTTTTTTTCTATTGCTTGTTTGAATACAAAATTGTTACAAAATCCAGAGTCTAAAATTTTCACCAGAAAACTGATATCCATGAGGACTTCCACTCGAAAACAGAAAAAAAAATCTCTTGCTGAGTTAAATCTGGATATTTGGTTCCCGTTTAACTTTACCCACAGACCAGTAAGCCTCTAGACGCCTATTAACTGGATACCCCCGGTCACAGAGCATATACAGTAGCACTGCATATCCTACGCCCAGCCACCAATCGGGACGTCACTCCGTCAGCGAGCGGCACCAATCATATCACCGAACATTTGAGCCGACCAATCATAACGCGCCGTCCGCCCCCCGGTCCCCGCCAACATCTTACGACTGTGTTCTCATGCAAAACTTTGTTTATGTGGCGTCTTGAGGCTTACTGGTCTGTGACTTTACCTAATATGGTCTTTTGTTTATTTTTGTTTTCTATACTATACTAGCGAGAGAGTCATTGCTGGCTGATATAGTGTAGAAAACCAACCCACTAAGTGACTAGTGGTGTTAATTGAAGATAATAATAAACTACCTTGAAGACAATAATAATTCCTTACTTGCGTTAGTTTTCTCTATTATTGTGGACTTCTATGTTGAGCTTGCACTTACCTAGGAATGTTGTCATGTGAGTCCATGCTGGCTAGTCCGTATAAAAAACAGAGTGTGCCCACTATGGCAGGCGCGTACAGCATCTTGGTATAGAAACCGAGCCAGCAGAAGTAGAGGCCAATTTTATCTCCGAAATATCGCCGGACTAGCCAGAGAGGTTGCTTTTTGTACCATTTAGAGGGACGGGCCCATTCGAGGTAGAGGAGCTGGAAAGAATACATTTGTTTTTTCAAAAATATAGTAGCCAACTGTAAATCAGTGCTGGTTCCACGCGCAACCGTCCAGCACACGATGAGTTGGTTACTCCTTTGGCATGGGCATGCATTTGTTTTTATGTATCTAATGACTTTGGAAGTGAAAAGCACTTAAGTCAAATCTTACTCGGAAGTGAAAAGCACTTAAGTGAAATCTCGAGAGCTTTACACTTCCGAGTAAGATTTGACTTAAGTGCTTTTCACTTCCATTTACCATTTAAACAATTTACTTTGCGACACACATAAAATATACATATTACATGAAAAGGTAACAGGACAAGCTCAGTAGGTATTTGCTGTGCATGTAGGATCTTCTTCCGAGTAAGATTTGACTTTAGTGCTTTTCATTTCCGAGTAAGATTTGACTTTAGTGCTATTCACTTCTGAGTCTAATTATATTGTTGTGCTGTCATTATCCTTTTTTATATTTCTTTGTACTTAATCCACCTGTGAATCTTGTACAGTCAAGCGCATACCTATGGTGGCTAACCAGTATAAGCTGAGCATGTCTTGTATAAAACTTACATACTAAGCCAGTTCAACTTATAATGGTTTGTTTGGTTTGGTTTGTGGTTGTTGTTGTAGTTTGTTGATGGTTTGTTGTTGTTTGTTGTTTGTTTGTTGTTTGTTGGAGTGTGGTGAAAAGGATGGTAGAACAAGTAACACTTACTCTTCTATCGGTGACACTTCCATCAGACATGTCAACATCATGTCTGCCTTCGTGTAAAGGGAAACAGGCTGTGTACGTTCCATCATTGAGAAGTCGACGGATTCCCATCTAAAATGACAAGAAAATTGGTTAAAATTGGATTCTTTTTATATCATAGGGAGGGTAGGGGAACGAGCAAGCGGGTTACCTGATGGTAAGCAATTTCCGTTACCTATGGACATCCGCAACACCAGTCGATGCATTGCCGACCTTTTAAAAAGATAAAAAGACGTATGATCTTTCTTGAAGACACCCAAGTGGAATTTGTTCGGGAAAACCACTGACGGAAGTTGGTTCCACAGTTTATTTCCTATTATAGCATTATGCCTCGAGGCAAAGAGACTTTCTAGAGAGACTACTCTTTTCTACTCTACTCTTGAGGTAGAGAAACTGGAAGCCGACTCCAACATAGTTGAAAAAGTCGTTTGTGATTGAAACACTCGGGCTGAGGGATGCGAGTGCTCGTCTTTTATTCAAAGACGACTCCAGGCGGTTGGCGACACATCACGTGACCAGAAGGCTTTGGCCTTTTTTTTAGTCTATGAAAAACCATTGCCATGCAACGTGACAATGCTACCAGTCTTGGGCACTGGGCACGTTATCAGTTGCCAGCGAAACGGAGGAATTTTTTGGTGCCCTCTTGTAGCTATTACTTTTATTATAGAATATGGTATTTATAAGTTTGAAAAGGTTAAAATTACGATGATTGTGTAAACATACCTTGATTTCATTGTTGTCATATTTAGCTCTTAATAATATTTGCATGACTAGTAAACTTCTTTGTGCAGGTGAGAATTGTGTGAATCTGTCTTTTACTAAAAATCTGTAACCAAAACAAATGGTTCACTGAAAAATATCAAGAAGGCTATTTTTCATCACGTGATAGAAAGCTTGGAATAAGCCACCTCTTCTGGACCTAATGACCTAATGACAAGGACCTAATGGACCAGAAGTTGCAGGTTTAAATCTTGCTTGCGATAATGCGTTAAAAACAATAATTTTCAGATTTTTCAAGGTCAAATGTTCAAGGTTATCATTTGTAGGTCAAATGTTGAAAGTCAGCCAAAAATAATATTTTAAAGTTCGTTGTATAAAATCAAATGTTCAAGGTAAAGATTTTAATGACATTTTTCAAAATTCAATGTAAAATGTAATCTGTGTTTTTTCTTACTTGTCTTATTTAGTAAACAATCTTGGCGTGTCTTTTGTATGCATTCATCAATAATAATTAGTAAAAGACATTATTTTAACAATTTTACACAATAAATATATTTTTTTTAACCTTGATTACATGTGCAAAACTAGGAATTATATTTTGTCAGCAGTTATTTGATTAGAGAGACGTGCCAAAATTGTTTACTAAATAAGACAAGAGAGAAAAAACAGACCGGACACTGTTCAAGGTCAACTTTTCAAGGTAGATGAACTTTTCAGGGTAATATTTTCAAGGTCAACTTTTCAGAGTGCAGTTTTCAAGATCAACTGGATATTACTGACATTTCCTCCCTTCTGGCTCCGCGTGAGTCATTAGACCCGTAGAATGAAGGTTCAGGTTTGATTCTCGAGTGTTCATACTCGTACAGTTTTTTCCATCGCCGTCGCCATTTTGAATACCAGTGTTTATCTTTTTCTACTTGTTTTTCTTCGTTCTGAAATATATATCTTTTTAATTAAGAAACATGGTTAAAGATTTAAATTGTGGAAAGAAAAAATCGCTCACGAGCAGGATTCGAACCTGCGACTCCTGGCTCAGTACGCCAGTGCTTTAGCCACTAAGCTACCGTGAACACTGCTCGTGGTATCGAAATTATCCTCCACTATACGTTTTTGGGTGACGTCAGCGATATCTAGTATCTTCACGGTAGCTTAGTGGCTAAAGCACTGGCGTACTGAGCCAGGAGTCGCAGGTTCGAATCCTGCTCGTGAGCGATTTTTTCTTTCCACAATTTAAATCTTTAGATTTCGCTTCGCATGCGTAAATGCGTTAAAAATAATAAAAATAAACATGGTTAATTTTCATAATTAATCACAATATAAAGGCAAAATAAATATAATAAATTAAAGTCTAATGGTCCCGGAGTCTCGACCGAAATAGTAATTAACGGCTTCGTTTAGTTAAACTCGGCTGGAACCTCGTCCTTTTAAAATCACTTCGAAAGTAGGTACTTGACTTCGCCTCGTCCTTCCAATATTACTCGGCCATCAATTGCTTTATTTCAGGTCTCGACAGTAATGTCAATATCAGTAATGTACTATTATTAAATATTTTTATGATCTACAAGTGGTTTTCCCGGGTTTAGTCTGTACTCTGTAGTCTGCAGGGAATCTAGGAAGCAAGTAGTAACCATCGACGAATAAAAAAAGGCGGACGGAATCTCGCTAAGCAATAAGTGACCCATAGTAAGACGGCTCGCTTAAAAGTACGGGCTGGCACGCACACATTCAAACTCATAGTAAGACAAAAAGCCGCGATTATGCAACAAATCTCGTGTAAAGGTTGTCATTGTCGAAGTGTCACAAATAAAATAATAATATTTATCTGGTGTGTCTGTTTGTCTGGTATGCTGTCGAAGTTATAGTGGGTTTAAGAAAAATATAAGTGCTTCAATCTTTTCTTGACCGACATAGCTTGTAGGATCAATAAGCTGAAGTGGCAGTGGGCTGATGGAGCGATAGCCGCTGGAGCAGACGAATCCTTGAGTGGAGACCGCGAATTGGCAAACGCAGCGTAGGGCGCCCCCCCGCCAGGTGGACAACGACTTGAAAAACGTGGCATAGCATCCAAGCATAGCTCGCTCCTAAGCTCGCTGAGCGACTTAGAACTTGTGGACTAGCCCAACTGTCAGTGTCCACAACTGTCAACTGTCAGTGTGGCTGGGGGGGACTGGATGCGGAAGGCAGAGGACCGAGTGTTGTGGCGCAACTTGGAGAGGCCTATGTCCAGCAGTGGACTGCGATAGGCTGAGTTGATGAATCTTTTCTTAGCGAGATTCCGTCCGCCTTTTTTAATACGTCCGAGGTAGTAACCCAAAGTCTTACAGATATTGTTATAAACCGCTTTGTAGGCAGCTTCATGCGGATCACTTCCGCCAGTCTCATCTCTGTCTTCCATGGTATGTGTATCTTCAGGAACCAGGTCTTCTCGTCGAAAGTCAAGCATTTGTTCTCTAGTTCCAGTTCCAACCCTTCTTTTATTAAGTTTTCCTGGAAAAAAATATGTTTTATCATTACTATGTCAAAGACTGCGCGGATTGTACGATCTGCAAGGTTAAGCTGCACTTGCCGCGGTCAGTCTGTGGATGGGTGACAGTTTCGATACACCTCGAAACCCCTCCGTGCCTCGGAGAGCACGTTAAGCTGTCGGTCCCGGTTGTCATACGAATATCTATGGCAGTCGTTACGGGTAGTCAGAAGCCTGAAAGTCTGACAACTGGTCTAACCTCCGAATGTCAGTATTACCCAGTAACTGGGTTGCGGGGGTCTGATGGCAGTCGCTCCGTGTAAAATACTGATGTTCAGCCGCATCTGGCTAGACTGGAAGCCGACCCCTATATAAATAAATATAAATAAATAAATAAATAAATATCTTTGGGACATTTTTACACAGCACCATCTAGTCCCAAACTAAGCAGAGCTTGTGGTATGGGTACTAGACAATGGATATAATACGTATATACTTTTTTTTTTGTAAATACATACTTATAATACATAAGCAACACACCCAGACCAACACAAACACTTATGTTCATCACACAAATATTTGTGTCCTGTGGGAATCGAACCCACGACCTCGTTATCAGCAGTCCGACACTCGAACCACTAGACCACAGAGGTCGTCTTATATATATAATTGGGAAAAGGCTCGGAGGATGATGATATCATTACTATGCGGGATGTATCAATTGGTTGTATTTAGACAATTTACTGCAAGTGTAGGTACATGTAGGGTATTCATATTTTTGTTTCAATTAAAATGCTCCGAAACTTCAGCAAGTTCTGTCTAAATTTCTTCTTTTTCCAATTTTCCAAAAAAAAAAAAAGAAGAGGAAGTTATTTCTCTAGAGCCGTGCTTTTCAACGTGTGGGCCGCTTGGGTAGGGACTAGGGACCCTAGGGCGGGGGCCTTGCGGTCATTAACCCTATACACCGGACACCAATGCCATAGTACTATTAGATATTCTGTGCCAAGGCGGTGTGTGTGTAAAACGCCTTACATTAATCTAAAATCATAATAAAAGTCTAGCGAAGAGCAGAGAAGAGAAGAGCGTGATTCAATCAGAAATGGGAAGATTCGCAGGAGAACGATGGTAACCGATATAGCCGAAGAATTGCCAAACTGAAGTTGCAGTGAGCGGGGCACATTGCTCGCAGAACGGATGGCCGATGGGGCCGACAAGTTCTGGAGTTACGTGTACTGATATATACAGAGGGCGCAGCGTGGGTAGGACTTCTTCTCGACTTGTGGGCCGATGACCTGGTGGAGGTCGCAGGAATTCGCGGTCGGTGATTATGATGAAGAGCGAGGGGGTTGCCGGCATTTTTATCAAAGTGGTCGTGCTATGAAAAACATTGAAAAGAACTGCTTAAAACCTTTTTTTTACCAATATCCTGGAATCTCTATCATCTATCTAATCGAGTTTATACCATCGAAATCTACAATTATTTAGTTTTCTGTGGTTTGTACAGATGAAGGCACGGTCAGAAGCTGGTCAACTATATATATTAAGAATAAATTGAGCTAACAGTCTTATCTTAAGCCCGTATTACAGAACGTTCCTCAAGCGTTGATCACTGTTTAAAACTAGTTTTGAGTTGGGATTTAAGAGCATTCCTCAAGCATAGATCCATTAATCACAGTTCAGCTGAGTTTAGCTTTATTTTATACTGTCACCTGTTTCGGTCTTTGAGCAGAGATATGATCTGTAATCACTCTAGTCGACACCACGTTTGAGTGGAAATTTCTTTCCTATTTCAGGTTAAATTCGTGTGCTATGTTGTTGAATTGTGGTTTATAATTACAGTATTAGAATTAGACCGATGCTCAAGTAACGATTCTATCCTTAAGTAGTGATCATCAATCAACTGATAAGATTAAACTTTACTTGAGGAACGTTCTATAATACGGGCCTTAGTCCTCGTTACAATTACTCAAAGGTCCCGTATCTTACTTGGAATGTTCTCCTATGTTCTCGTTTCCTGGCCTCGTTCTCAGTCATGACACCGTAGTCTTCTTCCTCGTACGCCAACACCATGTCTATTCTTCTTCTACCGTCTCGAAATAAAAGAGATTCTGGCTCCAAGCCCTGAGGACAAGAAGGTATAATGTATTTAATTATTTTTAACGCATTTACGCATGCGAAGCGAAATCTAACGATTTAAATTGTGGAAAGAAAAAATTGCTCACGAGCAGGATTCTAACCTGCAACTCCTGGCTCAGTACGCCAGTGCTTTAGCCACTAAGCTACCGTGAACACTGTTCGTGGTATTGAAATTAACCTCCACTTTTGGTACTTTGGTAAAGATTAATTTAATTTAATTCATCGTGTGCTCTAAAGCACACTCGTTTTTTACAAGCTTTTAATTAACTTGCAATGTATGTATGTAATTTGTTAGGGTGGAATCTTGCAACTCAATTTTGAAGCAGATATCTTCAACCGATTAAGCTGAAATTTTGTATACACGTTTAGTTTGGATATTGTCATCCAAACTAAACGTGTATACAAAATTTCAGCATGGTTAGCTTTTTGACGTCATTCTAAATCTAACATGGCGGAACACCCAAAATGGCGGACTAGTTATTTTTAATGCACTCCTACAATATGGGTATCAAATGAAAGGGCTTTCTGAGAATAACACGAAAACTAAAGTAACGTCACTCTAAATACAATATGGCGGCCTTCTAAAGATGGCGGACTAAGTTTTTTATGGTTTCCTACAATATGGGTACCAAATGAAAGGATTTGCTGTACGTACGAATGCGAGTTAAAAAAAACCCGTCCAGCTATAACTAAAAAATAAATTAAATATAAAAAAACTTTATTAAAAACAAGCTTTCATTTAAATGCGCTATAAATCATAAAATAAACTTTTCCTTTAAAACTTTTACTATCAACTTATAACGTCATTACACAATTTATATGATATAAAAGCTTGTCGCGTGATTTACCTGTGTAGATAAACAAGTAAATTGAATAACTTGATCTGATTGATTTTAATTTTTTTAAATTTCAAACTAATTAATTCCGAGTACTTACTTAAATCTCGCGACAAGCGAGTACTTACTTATATCATATAAATTGTGTAATGACGTTATAATGTCCTCCCGGCCGGATTTCGGTCAGGCGGCCAATCTCAACGGAGACTAGCCAGCGCAGATGCGCGGGACATATTATAGTGCACAAGTGTGTGCGCAAACACAGGCGCACTCTCTATTCCCTCACTCTCATAATCCGATGGGACGGCAATCCGACACGACCGGAGAGAGATCAGGCGCAGGACCGACGGCTTTACGTGTTCTCCGAGGCACGAATAAAGAATAAAATAATAATGACGTTATAAGTTGATGGTAAAAGTTTTAAAGGAAAAGTTTATTTTATTATTTTCAGCGCATTTAAATGAAACCTTGTTTTTAATAAAGTTTTTTTACATTTAATTTATTTATGATACATACATACCTCAGGGCTAGTTTCTCCAACGTTTTCCTCCTTCTCGTTGGGATAGAAAGGCATCGATGGCTTCTTATCTTCTTTGGCATAGTCAGAACTTTTACTATCGGATTTCGACTGAAAATATTACATCGAAAATTATTACAGACGGACGCACGGATAGAGGGTGCAGGCAGAGTAAAAGGGTCCCATTGTCACCCTTTGGGTAAGGAACCCTTAAAAGGTGCTTAATTATTTATCCTGGATCAGTTCTAAACTATTCTAAATCTCGCTCCATTGCAGTCAACTGCATAACAAGAGTCCTCTGATTCAAGATTCCTTATTTCTCTTCCTTCCTCATTCAGCCAGCCCTTAAAGCTACTTTTCAGGGTATCGACATATATGGAAGGGGTGTCAGCCTTTTTATAGCATAAGATGGCGAAACCAGCTAAAGGTCCACCTGATGTTAAGCGGTTACTTTTGCCCATAACAACTGCAAGACCACCTAGGCTGTTGCTTAAATGGTACAGCAAAAAGCGTTCGCCAAACTGAGACATGAAGATGGAAAGTCTCATGTGATTATAATTTCACTGGCACCCGTACCCTTCATACCAGAACAGTAATGCAAGCATTACTTTTTGGCAGCAGAAATAGGTATGTAAAGTATATCTATTTATAGAACTTTCGATTGCGTCGCATCGAGTGCGCATGCAACATACCACTTAGGGATACCGCACACCGACGAAGTGGTGGCAAAGAGTAGTTCACTTGCCGCAAGGCTCACTGGGTAGCGCGTGGTACCGCGAGAAGGCTCACACCCACTCTTATGGACGCTTGTGGCTGCTCAACCGCTCTTCACGGTGATTTGAGTTTCCTAGTGTGATTTTAATTCGGTATTCAAATTCCAGTCGTATGTAAAAGCAAATGAAGTTGAATTCCAGTAGCTTCGCTACCAAGCCGACGGTGTGCGCTAACCCTTACTAGATCCGAAGTCGGAATCCCGGAAAGCAGGTATATTTTCATATCTGAAGTCGGAAGTAACCAGGTCTGCCTTAATCATAATAATGTGTACCTGAAAACTTGGTTGTGGCGTTCCAGGTAATCCAGCAATCGGTGTTTCTTTAGCCTTCATTGTGAAGGCACCAGCTGCTGACGTCACATTTCTAACAAACCTCCACCCTCGAGGCCTTCGTTCCTCTGAACTGGTGTCAGATCGTATGGACTTGATGTCATCTCGAAGGTGGACCTGGAAGAACAATGAAATAGATCTGTATGGACCAACTCTATTAAACTTACTAGACTAATAAAGACACCAAGGGACCAAGGCAGATGCAGTTTTCTTTCGACTAAAGAAGTTTAACCAGCCCTCAAAACACCCATTTCCATTTGACCCAGCCAAAATAATTTAAGTTATCATGAATGTTTCGCAGTAATTTGCACCTTTTTGGATGATTCATGACAGTATAGTTCTCTTAAAGTGCAGATGTGGACTGTCTCCGGTTGATACCCCATCCCGCTTTAGAGTACCTAAAGTTCCCAAAAGGGGTGACTGCGAGCTTGGCCTGTGTCCTTTGACAAGCTTTCCAAAGGTCCGGACTTCTCCCTCATGGAAGATAAGCCATGATTCAATAGACAGACATACATAACAGACAGCAGCAGTGCAGTGCAATGTCTCAAGACGAAAGTCTTTGACCAGTGCCAGTTTGTGTTGCCAGTAATTACTTACGGCACTTAAACGTGGTCGCTAACAATGGGCCTGATAAGAAGGCTTAAAGCCAGACAAAGGGCAATAGAGAGGGCTATGCGTGATCGAATCAGAAATGAGGAGATTCGCAGGAGAACGAAGTTAGCCGAAATAGCCTGAAGAATTGCCAAACTTAAGTGGCAGTGGGTGGGGTACATTGTTCGCAGAAGGGATGGTAGATGGAGACGAAAAGTTCTGTAGTGACGACCGCGTACTGGAGGGCGCAGCGTGGGTAGGCCCCACACAAGGTGGACCGACGACCTGGCGAAGGTCGCGGGAATCCGTTGGTTGCGGGAAGCGCAGGACCGGTCGTTGTGGCGATGGTTTGGGGAGGCCTATGTCGAATGTCGAGCAGTGGACGTCTTTCGGCTGAAATGATCATGACCCAATATACAGACTAAGGCCTGAACGCATCTCATTCTGAGAAAAGGTCCGTGAAACAGAAATGGGATGAAGTAAGGGTCGCCTTGCCTTACAGGCGTAGCACAGGGGGGGGCACCGGTAGCATACCCATTCCCGGAGTTCCCTCACTATTGTGCTGAAGATGGTCACCGGGGAGGTTTTAGTGCGGTAAAAATCCCACACACCCCAGCCTCTACCCCACGAGGCCGGTAGCCTTTTGAAGGTTTCCTCCTCGAAAACAAAAAAACAAAAAAAAAAGGTGTTGTCGACGTAAGAACAACAACAGCCTATTCGGGAACTGACTGATGCCTTGAAACCAGTTAATTTTGAGATTTAAAATATTATCGTTTTTTAAAATTTCAAAAAAATCTAGCATGAAAAAAATTGCGGCTGAATTGAAAAACTCCATTGGCTACATTTCCTGCCGCCAAAACCGCAGGTGGGAAAAAACCGCAGTGTATGAAAGGCTACTTTCAGTGTAAACCTGCTTCGAAATTAGATTACTTGACCAAAGAGAATATAATCACTGTACCAGGCCCCTCAGAAAGTATTGCGAAAAAAAGTTTTTATATATGGGAGACTGGCCAGTTATAATGTTTTTCGAAAATATGATTATTTATAAGTAAAAATAAGTAAGTTCCAATTTCAAAATTTCCCTCCACATTTTTTGCGAGTTAATTCAAAGTATTGTGTCTCACTGAAATATGGATCTGCGCCGGGAACATTTTAGAGCTATGATTTTATACGATTTCAAGTGTCGCCTGAAACCGGATGAATCGTACGATAGACTTCAAATGGCATTCATGGATGAAGGCCCTTCCAAGGCAACCGTGTATCGTTGGTATAACGAATTCAAGCGCGGTCGACCAACTTTGGGGGATGACGAAAGAAGCGGTCGCCCTTTGACGGCTGTTACCGAAGAAAACGTGCTAGCAGTGAAAAATTTAATCCAAGACAATAGGCGAATTACATATCAGGAGATTCAACACATATTGAAGATTGGATCGGGAAGCGTTCACGAGATTCTACACAGCCATCTTCGCGTGAGGAGGATAGTATCACGCTGGGTGCCGCACAACCTCACCGATGCTCAGAAGCAGGCCCGGGTGGAATGGTGCCGTGATATGCTTAACAAATTTGAAGCAGGCTCGTCTCGGCGTGTTTACGACATCGTTACAGGTGATGAGTCCTGGATTTATCAATACGACCCAGAAACCAAGCGCCAGTCGACTGTTTGGGTGTTTCAAAATGAGCCAACGCCTACCAAAGTGAAGCGATCTAGAAGCGGGGGTAAGATTTTGATCGCTAGCTTTTTTAATTTGACTGGCCACTTGGTATCAATTCCCTTACGGGATCAAAGAAGCATTAATGCCGAATGGTATACTACCAAATGTTTGCCAGAAGTTTTCTCTGTTATAAGCAACAAGCGACCAAACACAGGGCTCCGCGGGCTACTGCTCCACCACGACAATGCACCTGCGCACACCGCACTCAAAACGAGGGACTTCCTGGACAGCACGCCAGTCAAACTCCTGGGTCACCCTCCTTACAGCCCTGATCTAGCACCGTGTGACTTCTTTTTATTCCCAAAAATAAAAAATCAGCTCAAAGGGATACAATTTTCGTCGCCGGAAGATGCGCTGGCTGCGTTCGATCAGGCTGTAAACGAGGTGTCTGCGGCGGACTGGAAAAAGTGTTTTGAAAACTGGTTTAGGCGCATGAATCTTTGTATAGAGGCTGGTGGAAAGTACTTTGAAAAGATTTGATAAAAATATATGTACGTATAGAACAATTTTTTTTAGTTTCGCAAAACTTTCTGAGTGTCCCACGTACTTGACTTCTATTTGTCAAAAGGCAAATACAAAACGTTATTGAAAACAAGTAGTTACATTATATTAAAGCAAATTAAAATATGCATACATTGGAAATATTTACAAGGAAACCTTTTTATTCTGATAAAAAATATTATCCATAACGGGATTAATGTGATGAAGAACTAAGTGCTTGGTGAAACGTTAATAATGTGTGCCCGTGTTGTATTTCAATGAATGCGGAAAAAAGATCCCTAAAAATCCGATTTGTTGTTTTAGCTTTAAATACAGGGGATCTCCTGAGTGAACGGAATACGACCACTTTTAGTATTTCTCATGCTCTTGTTGCGCCAGTGGCTTTATTTTCTGTCTACATTTTCATCGGTACATACGTCATCGGGGCTATCCATGACTTCCACGCTTCAAAACTCATCGAAATTTATGGCCTTGGAGCATGCGCTGCCCTTGAATTTAGTTTGGCTGTTCTAGTGTTCACAGAGCCAGTGAAAAAAATATTAAATACTGCTGTCTTAATGAATGGTTTATTACCATTGGTGATGATAATTTTGTTGCTTGCTGATTTACTGATTGTTGTATTATCGGACCGACCGTTGCTGCCACGACAACAGGAATCGGTGTCGCGTATGGATATGGCTTTGTCAACAATGTCTGATACGAAAACGACAACTAATAATTCATAAATAGAAGAAGTAAATTGTTAACGATTCCTAGTAATTTTTTTGTATTTTTGGTTTCTCGAAGTAGTTTAACTGAAAGCATTTTTTAACGCATTTACTCATGCGAGGCGAAATCTAACGGTTTAAATGGTGGAAAGAAAAAATCGCTCACGAGCAGGATTCGAACCTGCGACTCCTGGATCAGTACGCCAGTGCTTTAGCCACTAAGCTACCGTGAACACTGCTCGTGGTATCGAAATTAACCTCCACTATTGTACGTCTTTGGGTGACGTCAGCGATATCTTATTGAGAAACAGTGTTTCTTAACCGACTCGACTAACTTAGCAGTTAATTCAAAGTCGTATAGATAGTCAGGCATATCTGCCTTTCCACCAGATATGCGCGACGTAGCTAAGCAGTGACCAAATGAAGCAATAGGAGAGCTGCGCTGTGCGAGGCTAGCAAAATAAAGTCCTATATTGGGGGATTGTGTTGGTCTGGGTGTTTCCTATGTATAAGTATGTATTTACAAAAATAAGTATTTAAGTATTATATCCATTGTCTAGTACCCACAGTACAAGCTCTGCTTAGTTTGGAACTAGATGGTGCTGTGTAAAATGTCCCAAAAATATTTATTTATATATATTTATTATTTTCGCTCACGGCCTAACTACCTCAAACGTCTCTGGTGGAAAGGCAACCTAAAACCTAGCCCAGCCAAACCCACGCACAGCAAATGAGTAACACAAGCACACTTTCTTCCCACGCGGCACCAGGTACCGCCAATATACGGTGGTGCGGCATAACATTACACACGTCATACAGGCGTATGCTGTGCGTGGGTTGGGTTCAATTATATGCAGTGGGTTCAAATAACCCCCAGTCTTTATGATATGGTGATAATAATGTGATATTTGATATGATATAATGATGAAAATAATAATTATATGATGGCTCAATAGCGAAGAGCCTCGATCAACACGTTAGGAGGTTCTCGTTGGGCGGCTGGATCAAGGGCCAGATGCAGTAGGTAGTTACTCCTTGAAACGGCACGCATTGTGAGGAGGTTCCTTTCTTTGGAGCCCTGACCGCCGGCAGCTTGAACCACAGAGGACTTGGACCTTGTACTACTACTTTTTTTATGTTTAATATTATAACTTACATATTACTTATATATTTGATATGATATATAATTATACTGGGTGTAAGGGGAACGCTTCCGAAAACGAAGATAGATGCTGGTGATTACTAATACGAAACCACGAAAAAAAATACGATTCTTTTTTTTGGTTTTGTTCATATAGCTTTGGGCAGTTAAATAAAACTCATATACTGGGTGTAAGGGGAACGTTTCCGAAAACGAAGATAGGTGCTGGTGATTACTGATACGAAACCACGAAAAAAAAATGCGATTCTTTTTTTAGATATTTTTATATATATATTTTTTTGCATTTTTCATACATAACCAGCTTTGGGCAGTTAAATAAAACTCATACATAATTAAAAATGTAAAAAAATAATTGAAAAAATCTATAAAAAGAATCACATTTTTTTTCCTGGTTTCGTATCAGTAACCATCAGCACTATCGCCTATCTTCGATTTCGGAAGCGTTTCCCTGACACCCAGTATGATACGATGATGATAAATGAAAAAAGACATACCACCCAAAACGGTCCATTTCGTACTGCTCCAACTTTGATAGTTTCATTAACGTGTCTTATTTTAATTGATTTTATTAAATCATTATTATTACGATAATTCGTCATTTTTGTTGGCTGTTATTAATTAAATTATAGATAATACTTAATATTATATTCTCTTTTAAACTATTTAGTATCCTTATATATAACAAAATATCCATCAAATGTTTTATTTAGATTGTTTTACTATATTTTTATTATTGTTTCTATGATCCCTTCGGAGCACGAGTCAAATTTGACAAAACCGTGGATCTTGCTTATTTCATTATTTAACTTAAAAGAGCCACTTCTATACAAGTTAAGAGCAAACTCACAACTAAGTAATAAGTAGGTAATATTACTGAAAGTAAGTTGGTCATTCATGTAAAGAATGGTTACGTTTACAAGGCCATTATAAGGGTAAGAGCAGACTGGACACGCATTCTTTACTTAAAGATCGTTCAAACACCAGCTCACGTTTCTTCTCTTTACAACAATATAACATAGCATCATGCCTGTATTTCCCCGAAGGGGTAGGCAGAGCTGTATTAGTACACCCACATTTCGCCAGTTACGTTATAGTCCCATGTAATAGGGGGCGAGCCTATTGCCATTGACCGGGCACAAATCCAGACTCCGGGCTGCTACTGAGAATTTCCTAATGAAAAAACCCAATAACACTCTGCCCGACCCGGAAATCGAACCCAGGACCCCACGCTCAGCAGTCGCGCTTGCAACCACTAGACCAACGAGGCAGTCATCAGTCCTTCTCTTTATTATTTTTAAAAAGATGTCATTGTCGCCTCGTTGAGGATAAAGACAGGAATCTTCACTTATACATACAGTAAGATTAGCGTCCGTGTCTACAATGTCTTACGGTCTCACCACGATCATTTCAGGGTGCATTCAGGGTGCTGGTGGGGCTGCCGAGGTACTGCAGCGCATCACAGATGTTTGCGGACGCGCGAGCTGATGACTTTTTCGCAATCATGCACAAACGCTGCGCTTCTATCCTGCGCAGGGTTCGCGACAGCCCCAACAGCATCTTGAATACCATAAAGGACAAGTGGGACGCCCCCATACTGGAGCATTGGTTACGCATACATGCTCCAGTGGCATAGTATAAACTACGTAAGCTAGCTATATGTTAAAAAAATTAACCTCAATTCGAAATTTAAAATTTATAATTTAGGTTCATTAGGTTGTAAGGGCAATTTTTACTAACAAAATGGATGCAAATCTGAAATAAATGATTTATTATTATTATTTCGCCAATCCACCGCGGCCTGGCCGCCTAATGCGTACGTAGCCTAAGCGCAGGTGTAGTATGCCTATTGAAATACATATAGCCATTTGACAACTGCTGTAGCAATACCACACTTATATATTACATATTAGTCTATGCATTTATATATTACCTTACGAAAACAATAAGGCGTCCCCTTGGCTTTTTTCAAAATAGGTAAAAAAAAAAACCAATATATTTTTTATACTTAGTGAACAAGAAGCTTAAGTATGTTCTCATTTCTGGGTCACGCGATTTAAAATTATTAAAATTTTAGGTCATTGTTGGTATTTAATATTAGAGTTCCCTTTTATAAAGGATTTCAGTAACTAGTTTAAGATTAAAGCATATTGTTTTCAGTCAGGATATTTTTAAGAAATACAATAGGAATAGACGATCAGCCCAACGTTTACGTCCACTGCTGGACCTATAGACACTTCCTCAAGGAATTCTCTAAATTTTAGTGAAAACCGTATCAAAATCCATCAAGTAGTTTCGAAGTATCAAGCAAACAAACAGACACATAAGCGACTTCGTTTTATACTATTTAGATAAGACAAGAGAAGTCATAAATCGCAAATGTAATTTCTTCTACATACCAACACAAACTACATAATTACAACAATGTGTAATTCATCAAGCAGTGATAGCCTAGTGGTTGAACGCTTGCCTTCCATGCAGGAGGGTGTGAGTTCGATCCCGGCCCGTACTTCGGACTTTTCGAATTCATGTGCGGATTTATATTCGATTATCACTTGCTTTAACGGTGAAGGAAAACATCGTGAGGAATCCTGCACACCTGAGAGTGCTCCATACAGTTCTCGATGGTGTGTGTAGTCCGCCAACCTGCACTAGGCCAGCGTGGTGGACTAAGGCCTTAGCCTTCTCGTACTGAGAAGAGTCAAGAGGCCCGTGCCCAGCAGTGGGACGGTAATGGGCTGGTTATGTTATGTTTTTTAGGAAACAACACGCTTTTTTTGTGCAAAACAATTGTGAGAGACAAACAAAGAAGTGATAAGAAAAAGATACATATTCAGTATATAAAACAACATATTACGAGTATAATTAAACACAAAACAATGTTAGGGCGCACACAAAACTTGAGTCTATCGCATCAACTATGCAGCCCAATAGACGCCTTTAAGGGTTCCGTACCCAAAGGGTGCCTACAGGACCCTATTACTCTCGCTACCCTGTTCGTCCGTCAGTCCGTCCGTCCGTCTGTCTGTCATAGGGTTGTATCTTTGTAACAGTAATAGATAACCAGTTGAAATTTTCACAGAAAATGTGTTACAATAGTTCCTATCACGAAAAAAACTAAAAATAAAAAAAAGTCTAAAACCCATACAAGATACCTCGAAAAACATGCATTTTTTTCAAAAAAAATCTTCCTTTTCCATCTTCAAAACGATAATACGTGGGACACTCAGAAAGTTTTGCGAAACAAAAAAAAAATGTTCTATACGTACATATATTTTTATCAAATCTTTTCAAAGTACTTTCCACCAGCCTTTATACAAAGATTCATGCGCCTAAACCAGTTTTCAAAACACTTTTTCCAGTCCGCCGCAGACACCTTGTTTACAGCCTGCTCGAACGCAGCCAGCGCATCTTCCGGCGACGAAAATTGTATCCCTTTGAGCTGATTTTTTATTTTTGGGAATAAAAAGAAGTCACACGGTGCTAGATCAGGGCTGTAAGGAGGGTGACCCAGGAGTTTGACTGGCGTGCTGTCCAGGAAGTCCCTCGTTTTGAGTGCGGTGTGCGCAGGTGCATTGTCGTGGTGGAGCAGTAGCCCGCGGAGCCCTGTGTTTGGTCGCTTGTTGCTTATAACAGAGAAAACTTCTGGCAAACATTTGGTAGTATACCATTCGGCATTAATGCTTCTTTGATCCCGTAAGGGAATTGATACCAAGTGGCCAGTCAAATTAAAAAAGCTAGCGATCAAAATCTTACCCCCGCTTCTAGATCGCTTCACTTTGGTAGGCGTTGGCTCATTTTGAAACACCCAAACAGTCGACTGGCGCTTGGTTTCTGGGTCGTATTGATAAATCCAGGACTCATCACCTGTAACGATGTCGTAAACACGCCGAGACGAGCCTGCTTCAAATTTGTTAAGCATATCACGGCACCATTCCACCCGGGCCTGCTTCTGAGCATCGGTGAGGTTGTGCGGCACCCAGCGTGATACTATCCTCCTCACGCGAAGATGGCTGTGTAGAATCTCGTGAACGCTTCCCGATCCAATCTTCAATATGTGTTGAATCTATATGTAATTCGCCTATTGTCTTGGATTAAATTTTTCACTGCTAGCACGTTTTCTTCGGTAACAGCCGTCAAAGGGCGACCGCTTCTTTCGTCATCCCCCAAAGTTGGTCGACCGCGCTTGAATTCGTTATACCAACGATACACGGTTGCCTTGGAAGGGCCTTCATCCATGAATGCCATTTGAAGTCTATCGTACGATTCATCCGGTTTCAGGCGACACTTGAAATCGTATAAAATCATAGCTCTAAAATGTTCCCGGCGCAGATCCATATTTCAGTGAGACACAATACTTTGAATTAACTCGCAAAAAATGTGGAGGGAAATTTTGAAATTGGAACTTACTTATTTTTACTAATAAATAATCATATTTTCGAAAAACATTATAACTGGCCAGTCTCCCATATATAAAAACATTTTTTCGCAATACTTTCTGAGGGGCCTGGTACATACCAGCGTCAAACTTGGTCTGATTATAGTGCATACTATATAGTTCAGCAAAAAATACTAAAAACAGGACAAACATATACATATGTGGTGGTACCTACGTAAGAAAGAGATGCAAAAATTCACATTTTGCGTACATTTGTTGATGTTTTTTGGTATGGGGTATCAGGTCGATGGGTGGCACGGAACCCTTACTGAGTGAGTCCGCCTCACACTTGGCCGGTTTTTTTGTTGAATATAATCATCAACTCAGCCTATCGCAGTCCACTGCTGGACATAGGCCTCTCCCAAGTTGCGCCACAACACTCGGTCCTCTGCCTTCCGCATCCAGTCCCCCCCAGCCACGTTCTTTAGGTCGTCGGTCCACCTGGCAGGGGGGCGCCCTACGCTGCGTTTGCCGATACGCAGTCTCCACTCAAGGACTCGTCTGCTCCAACGGCCATCGGTCCTTCGACAGACATGGCCAGCCCACTGCCACTTCAGCTTACTGATCCTACAAGCTATGTCGGTCACTCCGGTTCTTCTCCGGATAATCTCGTTGCGTTGAATATAATGCGTAAAATTAATTCTGTCAACTAGCTGCTAAGGTACGAGGAAGCGGGGCACTGGCAATCCGATTGGCCCTACTAAGGCGGCTATTGGCTAATCACTAACGCGGCAGTATTGACTGCTCACAGAAGTGGTCGAAACTGGTTTGAAGTTTTCAAGTGGCGAATAGTGAATAGTGGCGACTCATTTCGCGTTTTCTTGATTGGTCCTATAGCATAAGAAAAGAGAAGACTAGAAGCTAAACTCGCGTCCCAGACGCGTTCAAATCCACGATAATAGTCTAGCGTACCTTTAAAGGGATTGAACAGCCGGGGCTTGCGTCGCCTCACGGTCAGACTGATGCAGTCATGGCGCCAAAATATTGCGATGTATTAAGGTGTAAAAGTAACTCAAAAACAACGCCAGACCATTAGATTCTTTAGTTTGCCCAAAAATTAGGAAATTTCCCAATTATCATTTATTCTCCTGTTCATAAATATTTTTTCTTATTCGTAAGTCAAAAGTATAAATGATTACTACTGTTTTTCTCTTTCTCGCTGTCCGTGGGTCATTTATAGGTACTGAACTCATTTAATTTAGTGCAAATTATCTAAACATGTAAAGTAGGTATCTACCTAAATATAAAATTAAATAATGTAAGTAAGTAAATATAAATGCTTATTACGTAAAACTAGGATAAAATAATGATTTCATAGTAAAGAACAGTCTAAAATATTTTTATAACTAAACAAACACGTAACGCATTTAATATTTAGAAGCTAGCAGCCCTGGCAGCACGCTCGGATGCCAGAGAGACGTTAGGAGCTGAAGAGGGAAGTAGGTATTTATAAGGCGGCATTTGGGGTCCGTGCAAAAGATTAGTTTTTATACTCGTATTATTATCTATTCTATGCCTAAAAACTGTTCCACCTATGAGTACAGTGACCCCTTAAGAGGTTTTCAGTTATTTAATTGAACGTTGTACAGTAAAAGTTGTGTAGAAGGATGAGCTATCTGCTCTTAAAGTTTTATTGTGTTGCACAACCAATCTAAAAACATTAGCTTAGCATACAAACAAGTACCTTTTTCTCATCGAAGCAACCAAACGGCATGTTCTGAAAGAATGAAAAAGAAAAATGTATATAAATGAAATAAAATTGATCCTGATTTAGGTTTTAAAACCATTTTTTTAAGTGTATGCAATAAAGTTGAGTAATGGAATGGAGTGCTTAGAAGTAAATAAATAAATGTAACGTTTTCCCTTCGCCAGGACTTGTTGGTTTATCAAACCGAAAACGATTAAATATTTAATAAAGCCTGATAGAGATGTATGGAATAAAAATACATGCTGCGCCGACCCCAAATAAATTGGGATAAGGGCAGGAGGATGATGATGTCGGCACAGGTCAGGGGGTCTACTCCCGTTCGACGATATTCGATAAATCGTACGATTCATCGCACAATTTGCTACTCCGGTCAACCATCGTTCCCTTAGCGCATGCGATGATCGTGTTTTGACGTTTGTTTTTCTCATCTCCGGTAAATTGTATACGACTATGAACCGTAGTCTATCTTAATTGTGCCTTTTTTATGTGCCTACCTTTATTATGTAAGTATCAGTCGGAACGAAAGTTCGTACTTCGTTTGTCGTCCGTGAAACGCGAGTAGACCTACTGCTCCTACATACTATGGCAACTCTTTTTAGGTTTATTTCTAAATGCAATATTCTCACTTTTAAACTCTCGTTTATTTCTGACATGAGCCTACATTATACTCACACAAAGACATTAAATATTGTACTCACATTACTTGAATGAAACCATTGTTTAAATATTTGTGATATTACCCTAAAGTAAGATACCCTAAAGATATTACTCTTTAAATATTTGTGATATTACCCTAAAGTAAGATACCCTAAAGATATTACTCTTTAAATATTTGTGATATTACCCTAAAGTAAGATACCCTAAAGATATTACTCTTTAAATATTTGTGATATTACCCTAAAGTAAGATACCCTAAAGATATTACTCTTTAAATATTTGTGATATTACCCTAAAGTAAGATACCCTAAAGATATTACACTTTAAATCTTTAAAAAAGGCTTAAAATTAGAGCGATTCGTCGCATTTTTTCGCTGTTAGGTACAAAAAGAGTTAGCAATAAATTTGGATATAGATGTCGGAATCACCAGGGTCATCTACTGGCCGGCTTTATGGAGAAAGAGGGACCCTATATGATGAACTCTTTCTTTAGAAAGCATGAGCACAGGAAGTGGACCAGCTGCCGAATTGCGTAACTCACTCGCGATCGCATTCTTCTGGATTTCAATGTTTATTGCTCTGTGTGTTTTGACAATCCGTCAAATTGACAACTACGTAATTTCTAAATGAAAGCTGTTGTCAATGTGAATGCAATACACAATTACCCCACTGGTTGGGCCCTGATGGTGTAACAAAAAATGGGATTGCCTTCATTATGTCGACGAAGAAGCAAATTTTCAATGGTGTCTCTGTGATCAACGCGGTAAAAACCGGAAGTAATCACCGTTTGGTAATAGGCACATTTAATCTGAATATCAAGCTGGAAAGATCTCGACTGATGAAGTCTACACTCCGTCCAGCACCGATCCAAATTCAAAACCCCGAGAGCTTTCAGCTCCAACTTCAGAATCGTTTCGAATGCCTAGGGAGCTCCGTGGACGATTATAAAGATGGGTTTGTGGAAACTGTCCATACGGTCGGTTCACACCTCGGACACTTAATACAATATAAATGCGGGCACCACCTACATACACAAGATTACGTCTGTATACGAACGCACACACACGTGTGGGTTAGGAATGCTCGCCGCTGGCTATCAGGGTCATTATCCTCCGAGCCTTTTCCCAATTATATTGGGGTCGGCTTCCAGTCTAGCCAGATGCGGCTGAACATCAGCATTTTACACGGAGCGACTGCCATCAGACCCCCGCAACCCTATTACTGGGTAATACTGACATTCGGAGGTTAGACCAGTTATCAGACTTTCAGGCTTCTGACTACCCGTAACGACTGACATAGATATTCGTATGACAACCGGGACCGACAGCTTAACGTGCTCTCCGAGGCACGGAGGGGTCTCGATGTGTAACGAAACGGTCACCCATCCACAGACTGACCGCGGCAAGTGCAGCTTAACCTTGCAGATCGTACAATCCGCGCAGTCGTTGCGTCGCTGGCTATCAGGGTGATACGGGGATATCGTACGATCTCCTTTGAGGCGGCGAGCCTTCTAGCCGGATCAATGTCCTGGGATCTGGAGGCGAGAGACCTTGCGCTGAGGTACCACCAGCGTGAGGACCCGCCTGATCGGACCGAGGTCCGCCAGATCCTAGTGGCTGAATGGGAGGAGCGACTTGCGCAACCCAGCGCAGGGCAACACGCAATAGCGGCGGTAAGGCCCGTCATGGAGGAGTGGCTGGAGAGGGGCCATGGTGCCCACACCTACCGGCTGACGCAGATACTCTCGGGCACGGTTGCTTCGGGAAGTATCTGTGTCGCATAGGCCGGGAGCCGACGCCCGAGTGTCATCACTGCGGGAGCTGCCCAGAGGACACGGCGCAGCACACACTGGCGGAGTGCCCAGCTTGGGCCGCGCAGCGCCGTGACCTCATTACTGCAGTAGGCGGCAGCGATCTCTCGCTTCCGGCCGTGGTTATGTCTATGGTCGGGAGCGAGAGCGCTTGGGAAGGCGTCGTCTCCTTCTGCGAGGATGTAATGCTCGCTAAGGAGGCGGCGGAGAGGGTTCGAGAGGCAATAACCTCTCTTCCCATCCGCAGGAGACGACCTGGGCGTCGTATGCCGACCTCCAGCCACCCTAGGTGTGGGACTGCGGGCGGCGGACTCAGGGTGGCCCGCCGCCCGACCAGTCAAGGCCCGTGACGGTGGAGCGTCGTGTTCCGCGCGCGCCAGTCTAGAGAAGGGTGCGGCCGTTGTGGTTGCCGCACGGGGAGAAGGGGCTCGCCTGCCAATGGCCTGCCGGGGATGGTTGGGCGAATACGGGAGTATTTCTCACGCCCCCAGCCAAGGTCGGTAGAGGAACACCGTGGTGGTTTTTAGTCGGTAAGAGTCCGACACTGGTTCCGCCTTCCCCGGGCGGAGTGCGTCCATGAGGATTTTACCCACGAAAAAAAAAAAAAAAAAAAAGGGATGCTCGCCGCTCGTATGTCGACTGGGTTCCAAGCGCTTCTCAGTATTTCTCAAAGATGGCGTGCTTGTATAGCGACTGGCGATTGACATCCATTGCACGATTGTAGTCCAAGTGCCGTCAAACTGCGGGCGCGTGAGGGGCGCGGACGAGGAATCTTTAAATGGCGGGGGGCGGTGAGTGGCCGTTCTGTACGTTAGTACCTACCACAGAAATAGATAAGAGTAGAATGGTTGTAATCACAATTTTACTTGCGATTCATGCGTGGCAACTTCCGAACGAACTACGCCTTACATATTGACGTCAATATTTTAAAAAAATTAACTTTAATCAAATGTACTTTACAGTTTTTGTTTCTGCAGTTAGAAACAGCACAATAAGGCATTTTTGCGGGTTTAGGTTACAGTATTTACAGAAAAAAGTCATAAGGCGTACTAAAAAAGGCTTTGAAATGTCCTGCACTATGGTGCTGAGTGTTGGCGCGCCCTGCCCACTTTTCCATTCTATCTTTTTTCTTTTTTTGACGACCTCTGTGGTCTAGTGGTTCTAGTGTCAGACTGCTGTTAATGAGGTCGTGGGTTCGATCCCCACAGGACACAAATATTTGTGTGATGAACATAAGTGTTTCTGTTGGTCTGGGTGTTGCTTATGTATTATAAGTATGTATTTACAAAAAAAAAAGTATACAAGTATTATATCCATTGTCTAGTACCCATAGCACAAGCTCTGCTTAGTTTGGGACTTAATGGTGCTGTGTAAAAATGTCCCAAAGATATTCTCATTTTTTATTTATTTATCTATTTCTGTGGTTAGATCTGTTAGATATTCTGTGGTCGGGTCCTCTACTCACCTTATTAGCGGGACTCTCCATGATATCAGCTAGCGATGTCCCGAACGCTGACTCTGGAGCCAGACTGTCCACTGACTTCCATGGTGCTTTCTCGTGCATCGGCGTCCCTGGTAACGCCGACTCATGACTGCGACGGCGGGCTTTTGTCGTCTGCAGAGGCAAAGAAAAGAATAAATAACTTTTTTATCATGGATTCTAAAATAATTTCAATTAGGCATTACAATCACCTTTAGGCTTTCATTCGTCAATGTACGTAAGACAGACGGCGAACTTTTGATGAATTAAAATATCGGTGTCGATTGTTGTGCAGGCGCTCGTCAATATTATGGACTAAGAGATAACAACCAACAAAAAGCCAAGGTAACTTTATTTTCGATGAAATTCAGGTAAATACTAGCCTCTAGGACTGCCTCATTGGTGTAGTGGTTGCAAGCGCGACTGCTGAGCGAGGGGTCATGGGTTCGATTCCCGGGTCGGGGATTACACTATTGAAACGTCAGCCTCAGTTGCACGGTTCCAAATTGTGGGTCCTATGGAGAAGAACCGGCAAGAAACTCCATGGATATACCTACTCTTTTTAAAACAGGTTATTATTTATTGACTGCCTCGTTGGTCTAGTGGTTGCAAGCGCGACTGCTGAGCGTGGGGTCCTGGGTTCGATTCCCGGATCGGGGAATGTGGTATTGGGTTTTTTTATTAGGAAATTCTCAGTAGCAGCCCGGAGTCTGGATTTGTGTCCGGTCAATGACAATTCCTATTACATGGGACTATAACATAACTGGCGAAATGTGGATGAACTAAGTATTACACCTCTGCATACCCCTTCGGGGAAATACAGGCCTGATGTTATGTTATGTAGGACCGCTTTGCGAAAACCTTCGTTCTGGAGGCCGCACCTGGTGGAATCAATAGTTATGCGGTGTAGAAAAAAGGAGGTAGGGATAAATGGAATAAAATTCCAAGTATTCCTTCCAGTCGGTGACCGGGGGAGATAATTGAACAAAACAGTTCCAGCTAATAAGTGGAAAAACATTCCATCTATACTCATAGTATAGCGAAAATAAATTAGTAGGGATAGATGGAACTTCAGATTCTACTTATCCCCACTGGTAGATGATGAAATGTTTTTCCAAATTTCCCATTCTCTGGTAAGGATAGATGAAACAGCCGACCAATTCAAAAAAGCTTTCAAGAAAAGAGCATATATTTTTGAAAGGTCGGTAACGCATCAGCGACTCCCCTGGTATTGCGGATGTCCATGGGCGGCGGTGATTGCTTACCATTAGGTGACTCGCTTCCTCGTTTGCCTTATTTAATAAAAAAAAGACTTGTGAAGGCTTGATGGCAGTCGCTTCGTGCAGATATGTTCAGCCGCATCAGCTCGCCAATTCAAAAGATCTTCGATGAGCGGTTGTCGCCCGATTCAGTTAGTTATCTCTTTTACTCTCGTTACGTGAATCGTAGACGAAACGAGATAACAAATCAAATCGGTTGACTTCTGCTCGAAACTGTTCTGGATCAGGGAGCTGGTTAGACTAGAAGTCGACCCCAAAATAATTGGGAAATGTAAGGAGAAAGAAGGTCTTAAGTCATACCTTATCTTCCCCACCATCAGAAAGACTCAGTTCTGTTCTGGTGGTGGAAGTAGAACTATTCAGATCTGCCCATGCATCGAAGTTTGTCACGTTGGCTGTCGGAGGCTCGGAACTGGTCCCATCTGAAAATATGAAGGTATCGGAATGAGATATGACATGAACTTAGAAGATGTTCTAGTAGTAGTAGAGCTCCTTGTAAAAAAGCTCGTCCGGGGAAGTACTACCACCGTACCTACTTCTGCAGCCAAACAGTGATGCTGTATTCTGATGAGAACGGAATAAATGCTGGTGAAATTACAATCACATGAGCCTTTCCATATTCTTGTCTCAGTTTGGTGAACGCGACAGCCTAGACCTTGATGGTATATCATCAACTCATCAACTCAGCCTATTGCAGTCCACTGCTGGACATAGGCCTCTCCGAAGGTGCACCACAACACTCGATTCTCTGCCTTCTGCATCCAGTGCCCCCCAGCCACCTTCTTCAGGTCGTCGGTCCACCTCGCTGGAGGGCACCCTGCGATGCGTTTGCCGATTCGCTGGCTCCACTCAAGGACTCGTTTGCTCCAGCGGCCATCGGTCTTTCGACAGACACGGCCAGCCCACTGCCAGTCCAGCTTACAGATCCTATAAGCTATGTCGGTCAGTCGTTTTGTGCCAGCAGCCTAAGGCAAGGCCCCTCTCATTTTGAGAAGAGGCCCGTGCCCAGCGGTGGGACAGTAATGGGCTGATTATGTTATGTAACAGTAGTAGTAGAGTTCCCTAATGTGGCCAGCCCACTGCCGCATCAGCTTGCTAATCCTGTAGGCTATGTCGACAACTTAGGTTTTCTGTCGGATCACCTCGTTTCGGATTCGATGCTTCAGATAAACTCCGAGCATAGCCTTTTCCATAGCACGCTGAGTTACCTACTTTAAGTTTGTGGACCAACCGTACCGTGAGTGTTCACGTCTCAGGTCCGTAAGTCATGACAGGCAGGGCGCACTGATTGAAGACCTTAGTTTTAAGGCTCTGCGGAATAAGACTTACCAGCTCTAAACCCCTCCTTCTTCGCCTTTCCACCGTCATCACTGTTCCTTCTTGAAGAATTTTCACTTTGACTAGTTCTCAGCCTCTCGCTCTCATAACTTATAGTGTCCAGGAGAGAATTGTGGCCAACTCTGTCTAGTCTTTGGCCAACCTTCTTACTGAGGATCTCTAGGTTCTTGCCAATCTGGTCCAGATGGTCCAACTTTCTTGGAGCGCGGTAATCTAGGCGGTTTGTAAGTTTTATAATCGGTGCTTCCTCGAAACTGCCATCGTCCATGATTTGATTCCTGGAATATACGAAATGGGTTTGATAAATAGGTTATTTTAAATAGGTGTCCTTCTATATGTTTTTTCTCATAAAGTTCTCGATTTTGTGTATACACTGTGTTATCTGCCAACCCACAGCATGCTTTTTTTACGAGGGGAAATCCTCATGGACGCACTCCGCCGGGGTAACAGGAGCCAATGTTGGACTTTTATCGACTAATATCCACGATGTTCCTCTGCCAACCTTTGGTTGGTGGTGTGGGAACGCTCTACAGTCTCCATCCACACACGACAGGTCCCGGTTTATATAAGTAAACGAGTGCCTCTTCCCCTCTTGCGGCCTAACATCAGCCGCACCCTACTGCCGACCGGCGCCAGCACAGAAATAGGATTATTCTTTATTTCTGTGTGGGCGCCAGCGCCCGCGACACACAACGAGCGACCGTCACGGGCATTGACTGTTTGAGCGGCGGTCTACCCCTAGTTCGTCGCCTGCAGGCCCGAAGCTCTTCAGGCTCTAAGAGGATAGATACTTTTCATCTCGGAAAACTTAATATTCTACTCCAAAAGTTCTTACGCGTACAGAAGGTGTATTTCTGCTTGCAGCTAACGCCTGAGATAATTATTACAATGTAAGCTAATATAGCGTAGATATTTTCGCTTTTGTATGGGAGTGATGTATCTGTTATGTAATAATTATCTAATCTGTGACGAAATCAAACGTAATGAAAGGCAAAGAGGTAGCCTGGGATTTGGAGAAGGACATAGGGTACATTTAATACCGAAAAACTAAAGGGTTCCTGTGGAATAGACGATTAACGACATCCACGCGAGCGAAGCCGCTAGTAACCATAGGTTGGCCGTTGGTCATATTAATTAGATAGTTAAAAAGATGAATTCCTTCAGTCTGGTTTGTGTTTCCCGATAAGTATAATCTGTTGGCTTTCAAGGCCCGAGTAAATAGGTTTTTTTGCTGGGCAAGCGTGTATTTGCAAGCGTGTTGCCATTTGTCGACCGCACCCAAACGGTGCCAAATGGTGGCAGTCAAACCCAAGCCCAAAAACATAAAGTTAATCTGAGAAAACCGCCTTTTGGCCAACTTCCCATTTCGTAAACTTCAAATTCAAGCACAATTAAAGTTGACAAAATGGGATGTAGCCAATAAAACACTGCTAACTCGTATGACATGAATACAGAAGCTAACTTCGAAACGTTAAACAGTAAAGGTTAACTCCGATCGATAGCCTTCAATAATTCACACTGAGGGCTATCGTGTGACCGAAGCAGTGTGTCCTCTTTATTTACCGTGGGTATTGGTTCAAGGGAGGGTTGAATTCTCAGTAATGTACCTATTTTTATTTTTAACGTTGGTTGGTGGGAGATTTGACCCAAATGGAGTTATGAATGGTCAATGAATGTCGGACCAATTATGGACCGCCGAACTGTTTAAAAAGGGACTGCAACGGTAGGTTATAAAACACAGAAATAGAAAGATAGAATTGTTGTAATCGCAATTTTACTTGCGATTCATGCGTGGTAACTTTCGAGCAAACTACGCCTCCCATATTGACGTCATTAATTTTTTAAAATTAACCTTAATCAAATGTACTTTACAGCTTTTGTTTCTGCAGTTAGAAACAGCCCAATAAGGCATTTTTGCGGGTTTTTGTTATAGTATTTACAGAAACATGTCATAAGGCGTACTGAGAAAGGCTTTGAAATGCCCTGCACTATGGTGCAGAGTGTTGGCACGTGCGCCCTGCCCACTTTTCCATTATATCTTTTGCTGTGATGTGATGGCCACCGTGTGGTTTTGGTCGGTAGGAGTCCGCCATATCCATCAGCCTTCCCCAGACGGAGGACATCCATGAGGATTTGCATTAAGGTTGGTCAATATGGTTGAGTTAAGCGATGGCTGATGCTCGCGTCATGCTCGTGAACGGGTGCCGTCTGTCGGAACAGGTCAGCTCCTACATACTATGGAAACTCTTTTTACGTTTATTTTTATTCTCACCTTTAAACTCTTGTTTACTTCTGACATATATTCACATAATTTCAATTGAATTTGATGTAGGTAATAAACAATAACCTATTTTTTAAAGAGAAGTAGTAGTAATAGTGGCATGTAGTATCCATGGCGTTTCTTGCCGGTTCTTCTCCATAGGACCTTAGAGCAACCGCAACCCTGTTGCTTAATTTTGACGACGTCTGTGGTCTAGTGGTTTGAGTATCGGACTGCTGATCCCGAGGTCGTGGGTTCGATTCCCACAGGACACAAATACTTGTATAATGAACATAAGTATTTGTGTTGGTCTGGGTGTTTCTTATGTATTTAAGTATGCATTTACAAAAAAAAAGGCATTTATGTATTATATCCATTGTCTAGTACCCATAGTACAAGCTCTGCTTAGTTTGAGACTAGATGGTGCTGTGTAAAAATGTTCAAAAAATATTTATTTATGACCCATAATTTGGAACCTTGCAACTAGAGCCTAACGTTTCGAAAGTGCCTGTAATTAGGTTTATTTTAAATAAAAAAATATTGAATTTGAATTTCCACCTGAAAGAAAAAAGAAGGTCCTATGGAGAAGAACCGGCAAGAAACTCCATGGATACTACATGCCATGGCCCATAATGCGGCCCCGAGGTAGGTACTACCAGTAAGACAAATCGGTAGTACCACGTGTCTTTTTAGGGTTCCGTAGTCCTACAAGGAACCCTTATAGTTTCGTCATGTCCGTCCGTCTGTCCGTCTGTCCGTCTGTCCGTCTATCCGTCTGTCCGTCTGTCCGTCTGTCCTAATCCTTTACAGCTTAATAACTTCTACAGTTAAAAACATAAGTAAATTAAATTTTGTTAAAAAATGGTTTAGGTATAGATCTCAATTTTAAAAGAATAAAAAAATCTTAGTAACGTATTTTAGGGGTGGCGCCCATACATGTGAAATGGGGATGAAATTTTTTTTTTCATCCCCATTTCATATGTGGGGTATTTTATTTTTTATTTTTATTTTATTAGGAACTCCAACAAAGAATACACCTTACATGCTAATAATTGGTACATTGATAAGATCTTGTGTTTCTTTAATTAAAGGAGAACACAGCGTTCAAAAATAATAATCTTCACAAACAAAAAAATTATAATAATAATAACATAACTCAAAAGAAACTTCTTTTTAAATAAAACAATTAAATTAAATTACTCTTCATGAAAAACTAAAACAAAATTTAGAGGAGAAAAAGAAAGAAAAATGTGTAAAACACATTGTACAAATCAAATCAAATCGAACAAAATCAGTAGGTACTTAAATAACAGAAATAGTAGGTACTTGAATAAATCATTAAATAAATAATCAAACTAAAATTAAACTAAAACTAAAAATAAAACTAAAATCAACTAAGACTAAAATTAAAATTAGAAATTAAAAATAACATTGTTAAAATAGAGAGTACGTCAACATCATTGAATAGGTATCATTGAATAGGTCTACTAAAATGAAGGTAATGTTTCATACATCACTTTTTTATCAGGTGTACCATCTGCGAAATATAGCCCACCAAAGTGGCTTACAATGTGTCCCCCCCCTGCCATTTCCAAACTATGCAACGTAGAAACTTGTAATCTTCCACGTTGATAGAATTTTATAAAAACTATTTTTTAAAATTATTTCGAGTATAATGTGATTATAATTTTTTTTGAGTTATAGTGAGAAAACTGAAAAATACTTAAGCCGTCCTACTTCATAGGTCATTGACCTTAGAGAAAAATGATCTTAACAAATAATGCTCCTTTAGTTACTTTCTATTAAAAAAAATCACAAATAGAAACTTTGTGTTATATTGATAACACAAAGTAACAGCGCCACCTAGCGCTAAATTTAAGAAGTGTGTCATATCAATATATGACAGCTTCTTAAATTTAGCGCTATGTGGCGTTGTTTGCAAAAACTAAAATAGCAATGATTAATATTCGATTTGATTCGTTTGTAATTAGACCTACTTTAGGAACCCTATAATATCAAACATCTGTGTCAGTCCGCCGACATAGTTGCCCTCCAGGAAACATGGCTGCTTCCCCATGACATACCCTGTCTCGGTCAAATACATGACGATTTCGAGTAAACAGGAAAGTCAGCCGTAGACACATCGGCAGGAATACTTAGAGGGCGACCGTATGGTGGTGTTGCGATCCTGTGGCGTAAGCGAGCCTTTGAAGCGGTGACAGTAATCAGCTGTGTTAGTGCGCGCTTGGCAGCTATTAAAGTGTCGCTCGGAGATAGATTTATAATTGTGTTCAGTGTATACATGTACTGACTTGAGTGAAAACCTGACGGAATTCACTGAATGCTTAAGTGAAATGAGTGTTATTGTCGAAGTTAGTAACGTTGAAACTGTTTACATACTTGGTGAGTTTAATGCCCATCCCGGTGAGTCATTTTGTTGTGAACTTTTAGATTTTTGTTCTGAACAAAAGTGGATGTGTGCGGACATTGAAAAATTAGGTTTAGAGTCGGACAGTTATACCTTTATCAGCGACGCGCACGGGTGTCGGCGATGACTTGACCACTGTGTCGTCACACAGTCAGCGTGGTTAACAGTTACTGATATTGGTATAGTCCATGATGTGTTCTGGTCTGATCACTTTCCCATATTTGTTGAGTGTAGGTTAGATATAATTAAACCAAAGTTTGAAGTTCATAAAACGTCACGTAACAAAGTTATTTGGGGAGACAGGGACAGTGATCAAATAAGTGTATATAATGACGTGTGTAATAGTAAGTTAAGGTTGATTGATTACCCTCAGGAATTTGGTCTGTGCAGTAATACACATTGTAATAATACTGACATGTGCCTTACACGAAAGGTGTTTAAAAGCAAACTGCAGTGGTGCCAGAGTCATCAGGACCAAATCAGGCTTGATATTATTGCTTCTCATCATAAAGCCAACAATTTTCAGAAGTTTTGGAAAGCTACAAAAAAGTTTGACATTAAGCCTGGCCTTCCTGTGAGTGTTGGGGTGCTGATCAACCGGACAGCATCGCTAATATGTTTGTGGACCATTTTAAAGTGAAGTCACCGCTGGGGTCACCGTTGCGAGTGCTCGATGACGGACGCTGTTGTAAATAAAATCTAAATAAATAAATAAATCTTTATTTCACATAAATGGTGTACAGTAAACACTTACAAATAGTAGTTATACAATTTCTCGGTATGAAGTGTTTGTTTGAACTCTGGTACCCAATGTAAGATTTAACTTGTGTTATGGGTACCAGCGCTCTCATTAATTAAATCCACAGGGGGTTACATTAATTGCATCAGGAGGTGGTTACAAGAAAGTGCAGTTGAGTAAATGGAGTAAGTAAAACTACGTTACAGGCTACAGCATAGATTAAAGAATAAATAATAATTCAGCTAATAATAGTAGTAAAGCCAGAAGCCTCATGTGTGTGAGTGTGTATGTGTGAAGGGGTGTGTGGTGTGTGGTGGGTTAGTGGGTGTGAGAAGATATGATAGTGTGATTGTGATAGTACATTATTTTAGAGAATAGATATTTTTAATAGATTTTCTGTTTCGTCATAATTTAGTGACAGTAGCCACTTGTTAGCTTTTATTTTGCATTCATGTTTACAGAGAGGATAAATATTACAAGATTCATTGATCAAATTGTACAAGTGACACCCAATGATATGAAAATGGCGTTGAGCGAGAGCTGTTCTGCAGTTGTAGGTTTCGCATACTCTATATGCTCGAAGCGTCCTCACGGTACTCGCCTTAAGTTTTAGAGTAGAGTGTTTCCGAAGAATGGTTTGGAGTACAAAGAGTTGTCGCACCGTGAGGACCTGGCAATCAGTGTGTAGGTTATGAGTAGAGTAACGAAATGGCCTGAAAGTCATTACCTTCAGCACAGCTCTCTGTGCTCGCTCTAGTTGTAGGAAATGTGTCTTAGGCGCCCCTCCCCATACTGACTGTTGTGACTCTGATCTGGTTCGTTTTTCCGCCAAGCAAGTGTCAACTTGCAGCACGCCGGTCCACACATATCTAGATTGCTGGCCATGTTTTACTCGCTGTGTATGTGTCACTCGTACCTCCCTTCTGATCTCATGCGAACTATTATAGTGCCTATTGTTAAGAACAAAACTGGTGACGTTTCTGATAAGTGTAACTATCGACCTATCTCCCTGGCTACTATTATTGCGAAGGTACTTGACAGCCAACTAGACACGCGTTTGGATAGTTTATTCCATCTACACGATGCACAGTTTGGGTTCCGGAACAATCTTGGCACTGAAAGTGCAATTCTAGGCCTCAAGCATACGGTGCAATATTACACGAAGCGTCGGACGCCAGTTTATGCATGTTTTCTGGATCTCTCGCGTGCCTTTGACCTGGTCTCGTACGAAGTTATGTGGGAAAAGCGGCGGGAGAGAAAAGTGCCAGCGGAACTGTTGCGTATATTTCAGTACTGGTACTATAACCAGATAAACAGTGTGAGATGGGCCGATAAGCTCTCTGTCTCGTACGGTTTAGAGTGCGGAGTTAGACAAGGGGGGATAACGTCACCAAAGCTGTTTAACCTCTATACACAGACCAGTAAGCCTCTAGACACCGATTAGCCAGACACCCCTGGTCACAACACATATGCATTATCACTGCATATCATACGCCCCGCCGCCAATCAGGACGTTAGTCCGTCAGCGAGCGGCACCAATCATACGGAGTCATACCACCGAACTTTTGAGCCGACCAATCATAACGCGCCGTCCGCCCCCCGGTCCCCGCCAACATTTTACGACTGCGTTCGAATCCAAAACTTTGTTCAAGCGGCGTCTTGAGGCTTACTGGTCTGTGCCTCTATATCAACGATTTGATCGTTGAGCTCAGCAGCAAGAAAATCGGTTGTCGCATTGATGACGTCAGTGTTAACAATATCAGTTACGCTGACGATATGGTGCTGCTGAGCCCAACGGTTAAGGCACTTAGAGAGCTGCTCACATGTTGTGAGGGCTATGCTCAGGCGCATGGCTTATCTTATAATGCCAAGAAAAGCGAGTTCTTGGTCTTTAAGGCCGACGGTGGTAAATGTCCAGAAGCCGTGCCCGTAATTATACTGAACGGTAATGAACTAAAACGGGTCTATCAGTTTAAGTACTTGGGGCATTATGTCACCGACGACTTTAAAGACCAGGTGGATATAGAGAGGGAACGTAGGGCGCTGGCAGTCCGCGATGTAACATGCTGGCACGCAGGCTTGCACGTTGTAGCAGGCAAGTTAAAATAACGCTTTTTAAAGCTTATTGTCAAGTCTTCTACACGTGCAGCCTGTGGACCAAGTATACTCAGCGGACTATCAGCGCCCTGCGGGTCCAATATAATAACGGTTTCAGGATGTTGATGGGGCTGCCCCGTTTCTGCAGTGCATCAGGTATGTTCCCGGAGGCACACGTAGATGTGGCTTCCATGCCATCGTCCGGCAGAAATCGGCCTCGATGCTCTGCAGAGTGCGGGCCAGCTCCAACTCCATCCTGAAGACCATAGCAGGGAGGTACGAGTCTCCTATAATAAATTCCGTAATCCAGAAATGCATCACAGGCAACGAACTGGTGACCAAATATTAGTACCTAGTATTAAGCTTTACTAAACATAGTTATAAGGTCTTTCTTTGTTTTACTAACCTACTATGGATATCTGAAATAAATATTATTTTATTTTATATTATTTATTTATTTATAATACTGAGCATGGCCCGACATGCTCTTGGGCGGTTTTTTTTTCATGTGGCTTTTTCAGGTAAAATTGCCAGAACTATTCCTGAAACGCATCAGGAACTATAGAACTCTCTCTAGACCCTTTTATTTTTGATCTACTGGGAATTGCTCTAAATTGACGCGGACATTGCTTTGTTTGGGATTGGGTCTAAATGGTGCTGTGTAAAATTTTCCTAAATTTTTCATTTATTTATTTATATCTCTTTGAATAAAACAAAAAAAACTAAAAAAAATACCGATTTATCATTGAAAACAAAATTCAATGTGATAAAATCATGCTTTATTCTGTGTGACAGGTTAAACAAAGCAAGAATTAATGATAGATTGTCTGAATTTCTATAATATTATATTTAAATAAGGAAGTAGGAAGATAACTGGGTCATGTACACTGTACAGTCGACCGCAAGGCACGTCAGTGGTAATAGTTTCAGTTTAACAGCGTCTTTATTAGTAAAGCAGTAAAGGCGGTTTTCGTAATGCAAGTGTTACTACTGACGTCCGGTTGACTGTACCTACTTATTCTATGTTTTGTCTTCGTGCTAGATTAGGCTCGTGGCTGAGGAGTTACAACTACGTGAATTGTACGATATGCAAGGTTCGCGCAATACAAGATCCGATCTGTATCCGTGCCATTATTTCTAGAGCAAATAATAAATAATGTGCTTAGTCATCTTTAAATAGTTGAAAAATTCTACGATTATTTAATACCCAAATTTTCACTTCTTAGAAACATAGCGAGGGTTTGAGAATAAATCCCGAACGACTCTGAACATAAGTCATCGGTGGCATTGGCAAAGGGTGGAAATACGTGCAAATTATTTTGGTGGTTTCGCACTCATTGTTTTTGTGTCGTACGCGACACATGGAGGGAGTATGTTTGTTTAAAAATAGCTAATTAAATAAATAAATAAAAATTTGGTTTTTTTTTATTGTTTCGTGTTCAGTAACAGTGGAATAGTCACCTCCTTAAATATGGCACGAATACAGATCAACACGTTGTATAGGTCATCACCCTCCTTGCCTTTTCCCAATTATATTGGGGTCGGCTTCCAGTCTAACCAGATGCGGCTGAACATCAGTATTTTACACGGAGCGACTGCTATCAGACCCCCGCAACCCAGTTACTGGGTAATACGAATATGGTTATGTACGAAACGTACCTACTTTTACACCGTATCTACCCACGATCGGTTCCCATTCTTCTAGTCCATCCAAAGGTTGTCTGGAAGAGATTGCCTTGTGCGATAAGACCGCCCATTGTACTTACTTAATATTTCTGTAAACTATTGTCTTTGTTTTCGTTTGGTGTAATGTACAATAAAGAATATAATAAATAAATAATACTGACATTCGGAGGTTAGACCAGTTGTCAGACTTTAAGGCTTCTGACTACCCGTAATGACTGCCACAGATATTTGTATGACAACCGGAACATTTTAACGTGCTCTGCGAGGCACGGAGGGGTCTCGATTTAGTGTTGTGTGTGTGGTGTGGTGTGTGTGGTGTAGTGTGTGTGGTGTGTCGTGTGTGGTGTAGTGTGTGTGGTGTGGTGTGTGGTGTGACCACATATATAAGTACTGTACCTATATCTGCCGCCAGGGATGCTTGCATTGCTCTGTTTCGGTGCGAAGAGCCGGTGAAATTACAATCACATGAGACTTTCCATATTCATGTCTCAGTTTGGCGAACGCGACTTGAATTAATTGAGGGTATTTGAGAAGTTTTGCATGGGGCGAACGAGCGCGATGCGTCGTGTTCACCCGCCCACATCTTGTAATGAATGTCGACGGACCAAGCGGTGTACAGAAAAACCTAAACTGGTTTATGTTCTACACTGTATCTGCCAAATGTATGTATTTTTTTTTTGCGGAAAATAAATAAATACCATTTAGGCAACAGTCTACGTGGTATTGCAGTTGCTATGGGTAAAAGTAAGTGCTTAACATCTTATGGGCCTTTAGCTCGTTTCGCCATTCTATGGCATCCACAGACCAGTAAGCTACAAGACTCCGCATAAACAAAGTTTTGTATTCGAACGCAGTCGTAAAACGTTGGTGGGGTCAGGGGGGCGGACGGCGCGTTATGATTGCCCGGCTCAAAAGTTCGGTGGTATGATTCCTTATGATTGGTGCCGCTCGCTGACTGAGTGACGTTCCGATTGGCGGAGTGACGTATGATATGCAGTGGTAGAGCATATGCGTTGTGACCGGGGGTGTCCAGCTAACCGGCGTCTAGAGGCTTATTGGTCTATGATGGCATCACAGACCAGTAAGCCTCTAGACGCCGATTACCCCCGGTTACCAAGCATGTGTAGTAGCACTGCATATCATACGCACCGCCGCCAATCGGGAAGTCAGGCCGTCAGCGAGCGGCACCAAAGGTCTCACCCAGGAGGCTCGGGTTCGATTCCCGATATCTGAACCAATTTTATGTTGGGGATTAACATAAAATAAAGTCTTGTGATAGAAACACGGTTTTTAATTTGGTAAGCACATTGTACAAAACTCTTTCTCATCTATCAAAACGGAAGTCCTACTTTTACTGGAGTTGCAAGACATCAAAAATCTATATTATTATTGCCATCTAATACAATCAATATTTATTTTTATTTTATGTTGGATACGAACAAATTATACGGAATCATACCACCGTAGTTTTGAGCCACCATAACGCGCCGTCTGCCTATACGGCGTCTTGAGGCTTGCTGGTGTGTGTAAGGCATAAATAAAAGGAATAATTGTATAAGATTTATTTATTTAAAAATAATTCTAACTAACATGGTTACTAAACAGTCAATATTTTCATGAACTAACGCGTGCTCTATCTTTGTGTGGCTATCGCAACATGATTAGCAGCTCTTTGTTTTATAATACAAAGGAAACAAAGCCGAAAAACCATATTCAGTGTACAAATTATTGTGAAAAAAAAAAACGTTTATTTGACCAAATATGACCCTATTAAACAGCTGAGTACTAATTTAAATAGGCGGACTTAGGCATTCTCTCTTAGTCAACCTTATGGTGATATAGAGATGACGGGTTCCCATGCCCCCGGCTAAAGGTAGCTGAAGGAACGCCGTGGTGGTTTTAGTCGGTAAGAGTCCGACACTGACTCCGCCGTCCCCGGGTGGAGTTCGTCCACTAGGATTTCCCAATGGCAAAAAAAAAGTACAATTTTGATTCACAACACAAAACAAGATGAAAAATAAATTACAACTAAAACAATAGATAAACATACTCGAAAAAAAAAAAAACAACTGACCCCTACATTTTGTCGATTCATGTGAACAAAAATGTAGGGGACAACTGTTTTTTTTTGGCGATTTCAGGATTGGTGTCATAGTAAAAGTTGTTCATATTGATAAGTAAGAGGTTTTCAGTCAAAGTAAATAATATATATAATATACTAAGTACCTACTTGATGAATTCAATCATCCAACATTATACAAGCATCTGAAATTCATAATAATTTATTTCTCTAAGAATATGGGAAGGGGTACAGATAATTGAATATAGAGTCACAATAACTATCACATATTTTACCTTTAGTGGCACGCAAAAATTAACAAAGTTTATAATTAATTACCTAATTAGAATAAGAATAAGTATTACAACAAAATAAATATTAAAATGAATTGAGAGACATGTTGGTAGCGCCAATATTTGTTTTTTTTTTTTTTTTAAAGATTACACGCTGAGTACAACATTTATAGAAAAATCGTTTTTACCAATTTAAGTAAAGAAAGAAAGAATCATTTATTTGCGTAGAATACAGGTGGTACCAGATATAAAAATGGTGGTTTAGGAACAGTGCTATATTCTGCTTGTGAAAATCCAGTATAAATGAACCCAATTGAACTATATTAAATAACTACTATAACTATAATAACTTCTTAGGTTTTCGCGATCACTACACATTATACGACTATTTATTATTTTTGACGACCTCTGTGGTCTAGTGGTTCGAGTTTCGGACTGCTGATCACGAGGTCGTGGGTTCGATTCCCACAGGACACAAATATTTGTGTGATGAACATGAGTGTTTGTGTTCGTCTGGTTGTTTCTTATGTATTATAAGTATGTATTTACAAAAAAAAAAAGTATATAAGTATTATATCCATTGTCTAGTACTCATAGCACAAGCTCTGCTTAGTTTGGGTCTAGATGGTGATGTGTAAAATGTCGCAAAAATATTTATTTATTTTATTTTTATTATAATAAAACAAAGTTTAACCGGATTAAATCGCGTATATTATTTTAATTAGCTTTCGAAACGTCAGGGAAACCAATTTAAATAATATACGCGATTTAATCCGGTTAAAGTTTGTTTTATTACTATAACTATATTAACTATAAAGGTACTGTAGTTTAAACATAAACTATTAACTCTGGAAAATATAGTTTACTGTAGTGTGTGTTATTAAGATTTTTCTGCCATGCAAATTTGTCAGTAGAAGCCCGGAATTAGGATGTTAGCGGTGCTACACCCCCGTGCTTCAGAGAGCACGCAAAGCCGTCGGTCCTGCGCCTGATCTTTCTCCGGTCGTGTCGGATTGCCGTCCCATCGGATTATGAGAGTGAGGGAATGGAGAGAGCAGCTAAACTGTGTTTGCGCACACACTTGTGCACTTATATAATATGTCCCGCGTGGAGGGCTATAATCCCCGTTGAGATTAGCCGCCGTGACTGAAATTCGGCAAAAAATTTGGCAGACTTCGCCGAGTTTTCTCATCGCCTATACCGCAAAGTTTGAAGACAAAGGTCTTCAACCAGTGCGTCCTGCCTGTCATGACTTACCTACGGTGCCGAGACGTGGACACTGACAGTTGGGCTAGTCCACAAATTCAAAGTCGCTCAGCGAGCTATGGAGCGAGCTTTGCTTGGAGTTTCTTTGAAGGATAAAATCCGTAACGAGATTATCCGGAAAAGAACCGGAGTGACCGATATAGCTTGTAGGATCAGTAAGCTAAAGTGGCAGTGGGCTGGCCATGTCTGTCGAACGACCGATGGCCGCTGGAGCAGACGCCCAAGGACTGGGTGGAGACCGCGAATCGGCAAACGCAGCGTAGGGCGCCCCCCCGCCAGGTGGACCGACGACCTGAAGAACGTGGCTGAGGGGGACTAGATGCGGAAGGCACAGAGGACCGAGTGTTGTGGCGCAACTTGGGAGAGGCCTATGTCCAGCAGTGGACTACGATAGGCTGAGTTGATGACTGAAATTCGGCCGGGAGGATATTATACCTAAATATCGGATTTACCAACCCAGTCACATACGGCTGAATATCAAAGAAAGAAAGAAAGAAAAATAGTTTATTACCACAACAATACGACATGATTTCGTTAGGTGAACATAACAAATAACTTGTAATATTATAAGAAAGGTAGTTTTACTAATAAGTTGTAATATTATAAGAAAGGTACTTTGCATGTCGTAGCTGCGGCAAAGAGGTTGACACTCAACATGATGCTGTGTTGTAAGTTGTAACGTGAGCCACAACACAGCGCTGATTTTCAGTGTCAACCCCAAGTGACGAGCGGGTGCCAAGCCAGTAAAAGCAACCAATTATTTATTATATAAAAAATAAAATAATATAAACAGTATCAGTATTTTACCCGGAGCGCGAAGTAACTGTCATTTGGTTTCTACAATCTAATTAGTGAGGATAAGACCAATTATAAGGTCTTCATGCTTCTGATTAGGTACTCATCGTACTGTACGATGTAGGGTTGCCATCTCCACAATTTGGCTACCAGGACAAGACGTGTGAAAACCCCGGATTTTAGAGCCCAGAACCCGGAGTACCCAGACATGTCAACAGGTTTGAAACATAGTCAGTGTGATAAAAAACGATTTAGCGAGTCGGTTCGTCGGTTGATCGCGGCGTGCATGCACACTGCACAGTGCGTGTGTCGCGGGCGGCCCAAGACTTTAAATTTTTAAACTCGGACTACAAATGATGCCGCGCCCGGACGCTCCCCGGATGCCCTTTATACTAGGACAAATCCGGGGAAACCCAGACGGATGGCAACCCTAATCGTACATTACTGTTGAGGCCTGAAATAATGCAATTGACGGCCGAGTAACATTGGAAGTGCGAGGCGAAGCCGGGTCACTAGGCTGCCGAGGCTGCCTATAGTTATAGTATTGTATTATCTGTGCTATAAGTCAATATACCGGAAAAAAAATCCTAGTCGTAAGTGCGAAAGTATGGATTTTTATTTGACCTTCAATCACACTGAAACAACTTAACGGATTTTGATGAAATTTGGCACACAGATAGACCATAACCCGGACTAAAATACAGCTACTTTTTGACCCAGGAAAATAAACTATTCCCGAGGCACGCGCGATTAGTATTTTTATGATAAGCCGGTTTATACGCAGGCAAAGTCGCGGGCAAAGTCGCGGGCAAAGTCTAGAAGGTATGTACGTAAATGAAAAATAAAAACTACTACACCATCCTAAAGATGACAACACAAGGACGTTGCTTCTTGCGGAAATATGAATATTTATACTGAGTATCAAATATTATTTATCTAATAGAAGAATACTAAACAGTATAGACGGTTTAATATTCTCTACTTATTGCAATTTGTATGAAAGTAAGAAGACATTAAGTATGTATTTCTCCTTGAGAATACTGAGACTGCATATTAATTTCTAGCATTTCTATTGAAAAACAACTTTCATACAAAGTGTGTGAATATAATGAGTACATGTATTACTAGGTACAACATAGGTTATACATAGGTTTTATCTTACTTTAATATCCTATTTTTAACTGACGAAAAAAAGGAGGAGGTTCTCAATTCGAAGCGTATATATTTTTTTATTTTTTTTACTCATAACTTTTTACAGAGTGGTCCGATTTTGATGATTCTTTTTTTAATGGATAGGGTATATCTTGAAGTTGGTCCCATTTAAATTTCAAAATCAAAATCTACCCCTAAGGGTAGTAAAACAGGGGGCGAGTGTTTGTTCACCCACTAAATTCTTACCTGTTAACCGATTCTGTTGAAACTTGACACACATAAATATAGTTCTAGACACTACGACATAATGGAGACCTGGAGCTAACTCCAATATTAATAATAATAATAACCCTCCGTCGTATCCTTACGTTGACGTCGTGGTAGGGCTTGTGCGCCTTAATGAGCGCTAGGGCTATACCGGTAGATACACTCATGCCGGGCAGGTCTAGGGTGAAAGGTCAGACCAAGAGGGGTACAAATTTGTTCTTGGTCCACTCCCAGACCAAGAGCTATTTCCTTGCCCAAATTACCTTTTCCTAATCCCAATTCCTACATTTCCTTCCTTAACTTGCCTAATCCCAATCCCCTTACCTAAGCTTCTAGTCAACCCCCAGGCTAAGAGCTTCTCCATTTCCCAATTCCTCCAAACCAAGGTGAAACAGCATACGCCGAGGCTTTCATGGCTAAGGGAGAGCTTAGTCGCTAGTATGCGAACTCTGGACACTAGGGGACCTTCAGTTTAAAATTACCCTTGCTACGGTGAACGCAGGGCTCTGCCGTGGTCGACTTCAATGTCCCTAGCTTCTCGTGGGATCATTATGATAACAAGATCAAAAACAAAAAATGCCTTACGGGCAAACACACTTTCTATAGATGATGAAACTACACAAGTCTCATCATCGCCCTCTCCGAGGTCAATATTTTCTTCATTAGTATCAACACCACCTTCATATTTATCAGTTTCATCAAGATCATCATCATCATCACAATTGTCAGTAGACGTTGTGTTGGAGGCTACTTCTGCCGATAATCATTCACCCGCTGCTGTCTCAACTATTACGCGAAAAAGATGGAGCGAAGAAATGAATATATTCATCCTGCGTACTTACTTCATTATCACTCACTTAGAAAGAGACACAAACTCATATTTAACGTCACTTCATCAACAATTTATCCAAAGATTTCCAAACATGAATGTTTCTAAACAAAGAATTGGAGACCAAAGAAGAGCAATAGTCCATAAAAAGTTATTATCTCTCACTACAATTGAAGCAATTCGGTTAGAAGTAAGCAATTATTTACAAACACACAGTACAGTTTTACTCATACACAACCAAACACCAGATCATTCAAGTATATCTCAAACTGAAATTAATCAACAAACACAACCTAAACGTAGAATGAAATGGTCAAATGAATATAACGAAACTCTAATCAAGTGCTACTATTTGACCACAAAAATGGAATCAGATATGACTGTTTGGAGAAAACGGTTAAGAGAAAAGTTCATAGAATACTATCCACATCTTTCACATTTATCTGATCAGCGAATATCTGATCAAAAAAGGGCCATCCTCAATAATAAAATGATTTCAGAAACACGGTTGCAAATTCTAAAATTATCTGTAGAGAAAATATTAAATGAAACAGAGTCTTATATACAAACCGACACTCAAGATCCACATACATTTATAGCAAATTCATACACAGTATTCACAAGCGGTGAAACAGTGACAGGAATCAATGAACAGTTACACATACAAACAACGCAAGATCAAAATGAATTCAACAACCTAAGTAACTTAAATGACGCACACTCTAATACACAAAATATTGGTCCAACAACGGTAGATGCTAGAAATCATGAAATAGATGAAATTTTCTCACAAACACTTCAACACTACACGGAAATACACCCTACAAAACGAAATTATATTCCCAAGCAAAAATCATCCAGAAAGTTGTCAAAAATTGTTAGTTACATTAATAATATGATTTTACCAGAATACATTAAGACTGATACAGATTTTGAAACGTTGCAAACAGTAGTTTACAGTGCTGCTTGGACAGCAGCTAAATATAATGGTAGTAGGATGTCGTACGAAACTGCTCAAAATACGGATAATCGACGTAAGGAGTATAAACCTAAATGGCAGAGAAGACTAGAGAATAAAATTAAAGACCTAAGGGCTAAAATAGGCAGGCTTACTCATTACATAAACGGAAATAGAAGTAGAAAACTTGTTAAAGAGGTAAACGCTATATTAGAACACTACAGAACACACTCATCACATGAAGAACCAAATTCACAACTAACACACTTTTTAGACACCCTTAAACAAAAATTATCGGTAGTAAATAGTAGATTAAAGAGATACACAAAATGCACACTCCGTAAAACACAAAACAATCAATTTGGAAATAATGAAAAAGACAGTTTAATTTTGATGTAAAATTGAAAACGATATTGATAACATCGCAATCAAACATTGGAATTGTATAACGACATAGAGGGACTTCATTATGAAGTAAATGACGCCAGGAGGGAAATCCATTGTGATGTAAATGACGTCATGTTTGTTAAATCACGTTTCTTTATGCATGTAAGCTGCTGCAAATATGCATTTTAAGCTTTATCGTTCATTCAATTTCATGATGAATCTCTCCGACATCGTAATCAACAGTTTTGTAGTTACTTAATTCGAATTGTATCATTTTTCCGGATTCAAACGTCAAAATTGTCATTTTGTTGATTGCGATGCAGTTACACAATTGCCCTGCTGGTTTATGTTTTGGTTTAATTGAGGGCTTGACATGAGAGTTCGCTTTTGTTGAGTGTGAACTAAATATTAAAAAAAAGTTAATTAACAAAACCAAAAAACCTGACTGCTTGTAAATATAACCGAAAAGATGTAAACAAGACTTGTGTGTGTAGGTACATGTAGGTATATGTGAAAATATCAAATCAACACGCAGTCGGAGGCTACGATGTTTTTGGTCATGAATTACAAAAGTAGTTCATAGGTAGCCTCCGCCTGCGTGTTGATTTGATATTTTCACATATACCTACATGTAACTACACAAGTCTTGTTTACATCTGTTTGGTTATATTTACAAGCAGTCAGGTTTTTTGGTTTTGTTAATTAACTTTTTTATTTTAATTTTTTTAGTTTTGTCATGTTTTATAGCGCTATTAATGTTGTTTTTAGCATTTTTCATTCCAAATTACATTAAAACATATAAGTTGCATATATTTTTGTAAAGCATTTATAAAACCCTTTCTTTTGATACCCCACTCGAAAGGTTTTGAAGGAAAAAAAAAATTTGATGAGGTAATATGGCGTTAAAAAGCGGCCATTTTAATTTTTATAATTTTGATATACCCAGTGTCACTCTCACAATTAAGACGAATCTAACGACACCTCTCAAGCTAAAATCCATCAAGCCGTTTAGGCTACAGAGCGTGCCAAAATATACATACATACATACAAACATACATACATACATACACTCGAAAAACATAACCCTCCTTCTGGCGCAGTCGGGTAATAAGTAGGTATTTGCCATTTTGTATTCCTTTTTCTGGCATCATACGCTAGTTCTACGCACTCCGTTTATCCATCTTTTGGTGTGAGGATATTTCGTATGTCATTGGAAAATTTATTTGTATAGTCTGTTCTTAAAACATAAGGTCTTGCGCACGCAGTCGTACAAATCAATCACTTCACACACAACGAGTTTTAAATATAAACAATAGTAGAGTTTATTGTCTACATATGTTTTATGTTAACAGAAATAGAACAGAGAAAAAAAGCATTGTGCCATTTTGAAGTTGTTTTTGGCTCATACCTATACTTTGCTTTTGTAATAACTCTTAACGAGATGAAGGTTTGTAAACAATTAAAGGAAGTCCTATTCACATTATAGACCAGGGTAGAAGCCTATAAAAATAATAAAATGTGAAAAAAAATAATAGTAGGATGAAACCCATTAGAAAAGGAGGGGAATATTATAAAAATGAAAGGAAAAATAATTTACGGGCGATCTGAGGTCGGGAAGGGGATGGGGGTGAGTTTTTAAGGGTAAAAAACGGTTTTTCTCGATTTCCAGCAAAACTAAAAGTCCTATCGAAAAAAGTCAAATGGCAAAGTTGTAGGTAATAAAAAGATCTAAAACTTTTGTATTTACAATTTATGTGAAAAATTCAAAAATCCAAGTTTCTGGTTTTTTAATTTTATCTTTTACAATTTTTTTTTTTTTAACGAAATTTGGTGAAAACTTACCTTTTTATGTCCCAAATACGCTGTAATTTATTTGATTAAAAATATTTATTTTTTCACCTTATTTTGAATTAATATCGAAAAAGCACCCTAATTTTCAATCGAAAATTCACCCGTCAACATATCAGCTTTTTTCAAAAAGTTGGTATGTTTTCTGTTCGTTGAAATCTCTACTTTCCGATGGTGAAAAAAAAATGTATGTTACTATAGTAAATCTTCTCAGAAAATGCAAAAAATCGAAAAAAACTCGAAATGGTTTTTTTTTTTTTAATCATTCCCTGTCTATTATCTCATTACAGACACCTGAAACTTTTCAGCTTTGTCTCCAAGGTTGCCAACGCGTCAGCAATCCTGTTGGAATTGTTTTGGAAACGAAAAACATACCGCTTTAGTAATATACAAGTCTATGCCGAAAACTCGAAAATAATTTGACAGCTTCTGTGGTCTAGTGGTTTGATGTGTCGGATCGGACTGCTGATCACGAGGTCGTGGGTTCAATTCCCACAGGACACAAATATTTATGTGATGAACATAAGTGATTGTGTTGGTCTGGGTGTTTCTTATGTATTATAAATAAACAAACCATATTGTTTAGACCAGTTTTTACGTAAGTATGTATTTACTTATGATTTATTAGCGCGAACCCTATATACATAACTACGATTTTGTATTCCTTTGGGGATCTAAAGTCTGTTTTTCTCTCTTGTCTTATTTAGTAAACAATCTTGGCACGTCTCTTTAATAAAATAACTACTGATAAAATATAATTACTAGTTCTGCTCATGTAATTAGGTTAAAAAATGTTATTTAGTGTGTGAAATTGTTAACATAATGTCTTATAATAATTATTATTGACGAATTGCATTAAAAATACTGCCTCTTTGGTCTAGTGGTCGCAAGCGCGACTGCTGAGCGTGGGGTCCTGGGTTCGATTCCCGGGTCGAGCAAAGTGTTATTGGGTTTTTTCAATAGAAAATTCTCAGTAGCAGCCCGGAGTCTGGATTTGTGCCCGGTCAATGGCAATAGGCTCGCCCCCTATTACATGGGACTATAACATATCTGGTGAAATGTGGGTGTACTATTACACCTCTGCCTACCCCTTCGGGGAAATACAGGCGTGATGTTATGTTATGTTATGCATTAAAAAGACATGCCAAGATTGTTTACTATAAATAAGACAAGTGAGAAAAAACAGAGTGTAAATCTAAACTATTTTTGAACGGTAGAAGTTATAAAGCTGTAAAGGATTAGGTTAGGAAAGACAAGAAGGACAGACACAGACGGAGCTACAGAACGATCTTATTAGGGTTCCTTGTAGTAGGTACTAAGGAACCCTAAAAACGGTATTTATTTTCTTATACCAGGTATGAAAAAAAAATTCGTTTATTCAAATTTAAAGTGTACCTACTAAAATAAATTAGCACTTTTTGAACTAGGTGGTATGCCAATGGTCAAATTTCTTTGTCCAATCCAATTTATTTGATGATCAGTGTTTTTAGGGTGGTATAAAAAATAAATAAAATAAAATTGCTTTATTTCAGGCCATAAGTTGTTAGTGATGAGTTAGTAACAGTGTGCTTATTTGCTATATTAGTGTTGTTAGTACTTATATTACTGTAACAATAAATTATTTACGTGTGCCTATAGCGACCTCCACCCAGTGTCTTTGAATGGGACAGTCCGGTCTTTCAACAATCATTTTCAGGATGCTATATGCATAGACATATAACACAATTTCTATGGCTATATGTATGTAATAAATTATTATTTTTACACATATGACAGCACTATGTGCTGTCTTTTGATGTCTGAGGGTTATTTGCCACTCGTCAAATTTCTATGTCCAATGTGACTTTGATCAAATAAATTGGATGATTTTCATTAAATGTTGTTTGTAAGGGTGGTATCAATCAACTCAGCCTATCGCAGTCCACTGCTGGACATAGGCCTCTCCCAAGTTGCGACACAACGCTCGGTCCTCTGCCTTCCGCATCCAGTCCCCCCCAGCCACGTTCTTTAGGTCGTCGGTCCACCTGGCAGGGTGGTATGCCACTCGTCAAATTTTCATGTCGTAAAAATTTTATTATTACGTCCAATGTTACTTTGATCAAAGAAATTGCATGATTTTCATCAAAGGTTGTATGTAAAAAAACACTGATCATCAAATAAATAGGATTGGAGAAAGAAATTGGACAAAAAGTTTGACCAGTGGCATACCACCCTTACATACAACATTTGATGAAAATCATACAATTTCTTAGATCAAAGTCACATTGAATAAAGAAATTTGACGAGTGGTAAAATTAAGATCGCAGTGATCTTTCTATTAACACGCTTTTATTAGGTCGACCTGCCTGTATGTAACTAATGTAATGGAATCTAAGGTAACTAATTTAACCATCTTCCAAGGGTCGTAGCGTAATCAAAATAGGCAGCTGTATGTAGTTCTGATGACAATACAGTAATATGTTACTGTCGAACTGATCTGATGATGGAGCCGGAGAACTGATGATGAACTGGAACTTCATGATGGAAAATCGTATCATAGCTGTTTTGGATTTCTTAGAAAAGTCTTGTAATGAACTTTGACCACGATTAGGTTTCAAGGACTGATGATTCGGCTTCAGCCGGAAGATAGGCACTAGCATTCCATGATGGAATATCGTATCATAGTCGTGTTTGCACTTGTGAGAAAGGCCATGTAATGGACTTTGAACACGATCCGGTTTCAAGGTTATAAGCGTGTTTTTCTAGTGTTTTTAAACTATTAATTTTTATTATTACAAGCTTTTTATTTTAACATGTTAGTTTTTTAGTATGTTTGGGACAAATCTTTCAAGCTACTTTTGAACTGTTACCCATTATCAGAATTAATTGAAAGGTGTCATAAACGCTAACTAATGGACATGTGCATTCATCCCATCCTCACATACGGTGCCCAAACTTGGTCTTGGATAGGTCCACGCTCGAGGTTTGCCAGCGAGCAATGGAGCACAGTATCCTGGGAGTCAGACTCACAGACCGAATCCGGAACACAATACTGCGCTCCAGAACATAGGTTGCCGACTCAAAAAGCTGCCAAGCTTAAGTGGGACTGGGCTGGACACGTTTGCCAAATTTCGGTCAATTTTTGCGCTAAAATTTGTAGGCTATCATAATAGGGTAGGCATATCTATACGACTTTGAATTAACTGCAAAGTTAATCGAGTCGGTTAAGGTTAAGTGGTGATGCTTGGGGGAGGCCTGTATCCAGAAGTAGACTGCGATAGGCTGAGTTGATGATGAGATTATCATTATGTACCTCATGTCTACAAGAAGAAGAAGAGGGTAGTAGCCCATAGAATGTTGTAACAATTTCTACTTTCCTTGAATAGTATACAGAAGCGTATTTAACCACACAATGGATGTACACCAATTAATTCTCACGCATGCTTCTAATGGTTGAACCGGTGGTTGCGTGACTGATTGGTTTATTACACCAGTTTAAATTGAACCCTGGGTTTAACGTGCGGCTTTTAGCGAGGTAAAGAGTTTTAATTCTGGTTTTCAAGTGATAAGGGACACCTAATTTCCGAAAATACAATACATAATTTATTATTTATTTAACCTATAAGTTCTGGGTCAGCAAACCAGTTGTTTTAAGGTTTCCATACTCAAAGGGTGCCAACGGGTTTATATTACTATAAATATATATGAATAAATCCTCTAACAGACGACGTTCTTTTTGCGTGCTCGCGAACGAAGTTTTCACTTGACGTCCTTTTTGCACGTGACGGCCGGGCCGCCGCGTTGCCTGCGTTCTTTTGTCAGACTCAAAGCACACCACGTTCATTTAGTATGGAGTTTGGTACGCGGCCATCTCTTCGAATGCCAATCACAGACTAAAAAGAGCGCTGTCTCGTCTGAGTTATCGTTAGCGGGTGTGTTTTTTGTACGTTATATTTTTTTCGCGTACTTTTTGAACTACGTGGATTGGCGCGGAGCGACGCGGCGTGCTAGAAATCAACGTTCGTTTTGCACGTCGTTCTTTTTACGCGCCGTCTGCGATGCTTCATATAATTTAGTGTTGTCTATTTTCAAGTGCAAAAACAATGCCGTAAAATTGCATGTCGCCTGTTAGATGCATTAGGTAGATAGTTGAAATTTTCACAGAATATTGTTACTTTGCCCTCTATCATGGCTAATGCTATAAATAATAAAAAGCCTAAACCCAAAGGGGGACCCTAATCCCATGCAAGGAATCTCGAAAAAAAAAACATTTCTTCTACGTTTTTGTTCCTACTTTATCTTTAAAACGGTAATACGCAAGCGTCAAACTTGATATGAATGTAGGTACACAGATACACACACTCTACAACATATTGATCTGTATCCAACCAATAAAAAATCAATAAAAAAATAATAATACGTGTTTGTAAACAAACTAATTCCCCCCGTGCGCCGACTCATACCTAATTAGTTATTTAAATTCGTTTTGTTAGAAGAATAGTATTAAGACTAAAAAGCTTCATTTTATTTTTCGCTTTCCAGTTTCTGTTTTCGTCGGTTCAATTTTTTGACAAAAGGTTTTATTTTTAAAAAAAAATATGACTCATATCTAACTCCAGGTTTCCATTATGTTGTAGTGTCTAAAACTACATTTATGTGTGCCAAGTTTCAACAGAATCGGTTAACAGGTAAGAATTCAGTGGGTGAACAAACACTCATCCCCTGTTTTCTTACCCTTAGGGGTGGATTTTGATTTTCAAATTTAAATGGGACCAACTTCAAGATATACCCTATTCATGCAAAAAAGAATCATCAAAATCGGATTACTATGTAAAAAGTTATGCGTGGTCATACATAAAAAAATAAAATAAAAGATACGCGTCGAATTGAAAACCTCCTCCTTTTTTTTCGTCGGTAAAAAATGCCGTCGTGTGTGTTCAGAAATTGTTCCAATTATGACGCGAAAGTAACTTTTTAAATATTGGCCGTAATACATTCAATAAGTAAGTTTACCAGGCCCCTCAGAAAGTATTGCGAAAAAAAGTTTTTATATATGGGAGACTGGCCAGTTATAATGTTTTTCGAAAATATGATTATTTATAAGTAAAAATAAGTAAGTTCCAATTTCAAAATTTCCCTCCACATTTTTTGCGAGTTAATTCAAAGTATTGTGTCTCACTGAAATATGGATCTGCGCCGGGAACATTTTAGAGCTATGATTTTATACGATTTCAAGTGTCGCCTGAAACCGGATGAATCGTACGATAGACTTCAAATGGCATTCATGGATGAAGGCCCTTCCAAGGCAACCGTGTATCGTTGGTATAACGAATTCAAGCGCGGTCGACCAACTTTGGGGGATGACGAAAGAAGCGGTCGCCCTTTGACGGCTGTTACCGAAGAAAACGTGCTAGCAGTGAAAAATTTAATCCAAGACAATAGGCGAATTACATATCAGGAGATTCAACACATATTGAAGATTGGATCGGGAAGCGTTCACGAGATTCTACACAGCCATCTTCGCGTGAGGAGGATAGTATCACGCTGGGTGCCGCACAACCTCACCGATGCTCAGAAGCAGGCCCGGGTGGAATGGTGCCGTGATATGCTTAACAAATTTGAAGCAGGCTCGTCTCGGCGTGTTTACGACATCGTTACAGGTGATGAGTCCTGGATTTATCAATACGACCCAGAAACCAAGCGCCAGTCGACTGTTTGGGTGTTTCAAAATGAGCCAACGCCTACCAAAGTGAAGCGATCTAGAAGCGGGGGTAAGATTTTGATCGCTAGCTTTTTTAATTTGACTGGCCACTTGGTATCAATTCCCTTACGGGATCAAAGAAGCATTAATGCCGAATGGTATACTACCAAATGTTTGCCAGAAGTTTTCTCTGTTATAAGCAACAAGCGACCAAACACAGGGCTCCGCGGGCTACTGCTCCACCACGACAATGCACCTGCGCACACCGCACTCAAAACGAGGGACTTCCTGGACAGCACGCCAGTCAAACTCCTGGGTCACCCTCCTTACAGCCCTGATCTAGCACCGTGTGACTTCTTTTTATTCCCAAAAATAAAAAATCAGCTCAAAGGGATACAATTTTCGTCGCCGGAAGATGCGCTGGCTGCGTTCGAGCAGGCTGTAAACGAGGTGTCTGCGGCGGACTGGAAAAAGTGTTTTGAAAACTGGTTTAGGCGCATGAATCTTTGTATAGAGGCTGGTGGAAAGTACTTTGAAAAGATTTGATAAAAATATATGTACGTATAGAACAATTTTTTTTAGTTTCGCAAAACTTTCTGAGTGTCCCACGTATTTTCATGACCATAGACATTATTATATTGACGCAGTATAGTAAATTTATGTTCATGCTACGAATAGTGTAGTAGCTTCTTAAATCGTTGTGTTCATGACACGGTTTGGTGTGTCATAGTGAATAAGGCCAAGTTGATTTTGATGTTTCCCATAGGTGTCGTTAAGGAATTAGACATAAGGTAATTATGGTATTACGTGTGTATTTTTCCACTTTTTAATACTGTAAGTAACGGTTTTGTGACACGCAGAGGCACGCTAGGATCTCGGTGTGTAACCAACTGTAGCCCAACCCATAAATAATAATAATTTAATGAACAAGTTTTTTATACATCGTTTTTTCAACGAAAGCAAGTTAATATTACATTGTCATCCAGCCAGCGTTGTGGAGTGAAAGAAGATGTAGTGACAAAGATTGAGAAAGGTATATTAAGATGGTTTGGACATATAGAGGGGATGGACGAGAGGAGATTGACGAAACAAGTATACGAAGGGAGTGTGGATGGAAGAGTTGGAAGGGGACGACCTCGGCGAACGTATCGCGATCAAATCGCGGACGTTCGCGTTACGTTTATTGTTAATAGGTATGTTATTCTTAGTTTTTTTTTCTCTCCCTTGTACCGAGACTGAAATAAAAAAAATCTTTCTTTTCTTTCTCAAAAAATGCCAGGTTAAGAGTACTCTAAACCGACGAGCATGCATGACGAGGTTAATGGACGTAGATGAAGCGAAAGAGGTGTGTCAGGATCGTAGCAGGTGGAAATCCATAGTATCTGCCTACCCCAATGAGAAACAGGCGTGATAATATGTATGTGTGTATGTGTGTCATCCAGCCAGCCCTGAGCTATGTTTAAAGTTTCAAATCTCTAGCTCATCGGGGGATGTTAGTTTAAACTCGATTGCAGACAGAGAAGGCCCTAAAAAATTTTTGCTTATCCCTTTAATTTGTCGATTTATGTGATCACACATGTAGGGAATAGGGGTAGTGGGGCGTTTCACACCACGCGTGGTTCGAACCGCGGTGTGAATCGCTCAAGTACTCATTTTGAATGGGCCCTTTCGGACCGCGGCGCGAAACGGCCAAGACCTTTTTTATAATGGGCTGATTCGGACCGCGGTGTGAAACAGCCCAGTACTCTTTTACAATGGAGCGATTCGGACCACTATCAAAAGTTTAAAATTGTAGTGTACTCTTGTGTTTTTGTACAGACGAGTAGAAAAACGGTTAGTGAGAAATATTAAATTAAAATACCTACATAACATAATTCTTAGTATTTTATTAATTAAAATATTGGATATTACAAATCTAATTAATAGTTATGTGTAGACTCATTTTAACATATAATTATAATATAATCACTTAAAATAGGTATGGTATAAAATATTTGAGTAGTAAACTGATTATTATAAAAAAGTGTAATATAAACGATAAATAATCACAGATTGATTCTAGATTACATACTTTTACTTAATATAGTTATAAAAAATCACAGGTTAAGTGTATATTACTCATTTAAAATTTATTTAGATATCACAAATAGTTCAAAATCGTAGGTTGAGTTTGATCACATATTTTTACTCATACCAAATTATTAAAAATCACAGGTTGTGTGCAGATTGCACATTTTTTCTTTTAACTGATTATTAAATATCACCATAACATAACTGGCGAAATGTGGGTGTACTATTATACCTCTGACTACCCCTTCGGGGAAATACAGGCGTGATGTTATGTTATGTTATGTTAAATATTACAGATTAAGTACCTACATTTTTACTTATTACTACATAATTATATTGAAAATCACAGGTTGAGTAAATTGACACATTTTTTTGACAACATTATACAAGATTTATTGGCTGACCAGAAAAATGTCGGTTATTGCTAGAAAAAATTCAGAGTTTAAAATATAAGGGTTTCATTTTTGTTTATTTATGTTTTTTTTGTTATCTCTTTTTAAATAATACTGTATAACTTTTACATGCAAATTATCTGTTACTTAAAATCACAGACCAGTAAGGCTCTAGACGCTGAGTAGCCGGTCGAAAAGCATATGCAGTAGTACTGCATATAATACGCCCCGCCGCCAATCAGGACGTCAGTCCGTCAGCGAACGGCACCAATCACACAGAATCATACCATCGAAATTTTGAGCTGACCAACTATAACGCGCCTCTGCTCCCCGGTACCTGCCAATTTTTTTATGACTGTTTTCTCATGCAAAACTTTGTTTATGCGGCGTCTTGAAGCTTACTGGTATGTGCTTAAAATAGTAACAAGCCCAATATATGTGACTCAATCTGTGATTTTCAAAATAATTAGGTAGTAATAACTGAAAATGTGTAGACTCAATTTGTAATTTTCAATAATTAGTTATAAGTAAAATGTGAAATCATGCCGAGGCCAATATTCGTCGAAGGGTCGGCACTCGAAGTTGTAACGGAATACGTCTACCTAGGGCAGGCAATTCAGCTTGGTAGACACAACTTCGAGAAAGAAGCCAACAGAAGGATCCGTCTGGGCTGGGCAGCATTTGGCAAACTTCGCGGAGTCTTCTCGTCGCCTATACCGCAAAGTTTGAAGACAAAGGTCTTCAACCAGTGCGTCCTGCCAGTCATGACTTACGGTGCCGAGACGTGGACACTGACAGTTGGGCTAGTCCACAAATTTAAAGTCGCTCAGCGAGCTATGGAGCGAGCTATGCTTGGAGTTTCGTTGAAGGATAAAATCCGTAACGAGATTATCCGGAGAAGAACCGGAGTGACCGACATAGCTTGTAGGATCAGTAAGCTGAAGTGGCAGTGGGCTGGCCATGTCTGTCGAAGGACCGATGGCCGTTGGAGCAGACGAGTCCTTGAGTGGAGACCGCGTATCGGCAAATGCAGCGTAGGGCGCCCCCCTGCCAGGTGGACCGACGACGTAAAGAACGTGGCTGGGGGGGACTGGATGCGGAAGGCAGAGGACCGAGCGTTGTGGCGCAATTTGGGAGAGGCCTATGTCCAGCAGTGGACTGCGATAGGCTGAGTTGATTGATTGAAAATGTGAAACCCACACTCAATCCCTGATGTTTAGTAATAAGTTAGAAGTAAAAATGTGTCATTATTACACTCAACCTGTGATTTTATAATTAATCAAAAGTAAAAATGTGTGTTTATTTATTTAATAATGTGTGATCAAGCTTAACCTGTGATTTTTAATTATTAGTGATAATGTCTTAGATTAAACTAAGTTTACGGGACTTGTCGCGCACAATTAAATCAAAAAATGCAACTTGACCGAAACGTCGAGGTTAGTCAAAATGCTTGTTATATTTTGATTTAATTGTGCGCGACAAGTCCCGTAAACTTAGTTTAATATGAGTGAAATTCGCGAAAGTTTAAAAACTTCAATGTCTTAGATTTTCGCGATCACTACACATTATAATAAAACAAAGTTTAATCGTCATCGTACATCGCGCATAAATAAAATTTGTTTAATTTTGATAATATACGCGACTTGATTCGGTTAAACTTCGTTTTATTATATTGTAATAGTGATATCAAAGCTAATTACAAGCCAAGCCAATGACAAACGAGTAATATGTAACACTCAACCTGTGATTTTTTATAACTCGTAATTAGTAAAAATGTGGAATCTACACTCAATCTGTGATTATTTATCAATAATATTTTAAATGAATACTCTTTTTTAGGGTTCCGTAATCCTACAAGGAACCCTTATAGTTTCGTCATGTCCGTCCGTCTGTCCGTCTGTCCGTCTGTCCTAATCCTTTACAGCTTAATAACTTCTACAGTTATTAACATAAGTAAATGAAATTTTGTTAAAAAAATAGTCTACATATAGATCTCAATTTTAAAAGAATAAAAAAATAGTTTTTACGTATTTTAGGGGTGGCGTCCATACATGTGAAATGGGGATGAAAACATTTTTTTCCTTGCACCCCCTCGTGTGGGGTATCATTGAATAGGTCTACTAAAATGAAGGTAATGTTTCATACACCACTTTTTTATCAGGTGTACCATCTGCGAAACATAGCCCGCCAAAGTGGTTTACAATGTGTCCCCCTGCCATTTCTAAACTATGCAATGTAGAAACTTATAATCTTCCACATTGATAGACCTTTGTGAAAACTCTCTTTTAAAATTATTTCGAGTATAATGTGATTATAAATTTTTGAGTTATAGAGAGAAAACTGAAAAATACTTAAAACGTCCTAGTTCAAAGGTCATTGACCTTAGAGAAAAATTATCATAGCAAATAATGCTCCTTTAGCTACTTTCTATTTGAAAAAATCACAAAAAGTAACTTTGAAATGACAAACGTCTTAAATTTGGCTTCTTGAATTTATCGCTAGATGGCGCTACTAACAACACGCTCTGAGTCGCGAATGCTGCCGATTATTGCAAAAACTAAAATAGCCATGATTAATATTCGATTTGATTCGTTTGTAATTACACCTACTTAAGGAACCCTATAATACTGAGCATGGCCCGACATGCTCTTGGCCGGTTTTATAATTATTAGTCGCCTACTTACGTATTGTGTATCATTTTGTATTGGTATATGATTTTAACATAACATAACATAACATAACATCACGCCTGTATTTCCCCGAAGGGGTAGGCAGAGGTGTATAGTACACCCACATTTCGCCAGTTATGTTATAGTCCCATGTAATAGGGGGCGAGCCTATTGCCACTAACCGGGCACAAATCCATACTATATATGATATATAATTTACTATATGATTTTATTATAAGTAAAATGAGTATACATAACTGGGACTATAACATAACTGGCGAAATGTGGGTGTACTATACACCTCTGCCTACCCCTTCGGGGAAATACAGGCGTGATGTTATGTGTTGTTATGTTAAAATGAGTAATCAACACATAATAAAAAAAAACAATATTTGTTATTTTGATTTGTAATAATTATTATTTAAATTAATAACAAACTTTAATATGAATTTTATATATTACGAATTATATTATGTATTTAATTAGATTTGTTTGATATTTTTCACTAAACATTTTTCTACCCGTCTGTACAAAAAACATTCAAAACGTACTAGTTTTTTAATACTTTTGGTCGTGGTCCGAATCGCTCCATTGTAAAAGAGTACTGGGCTGTTTCACATCGCGGTCCGAATCAGCCCATTATAAAAAAGGTCTTGGCCGTTTCGCACCGCGGTCCGAAAGGGCCCATTCAAAATGAGTACTTGAGCGATTCACACCGCGGTTCGAACCACGCGTGGTGTGAAACGCCCCACTACCCGGGAATAGCTATTTTTTTTGCGATTTCAGTGTTGGTCCCATATTAAATGTTTTTCATAGCGACGAGTTCAATGACCCCTTTTCAGGTATACTTATCAATTAAGAATCATCATCATCATTTCAGCCGAAAGACGTCCACCGTCCACTTCTGGACATAGAAACCCTCAAACTATATCATCATCATCATCATTTCAGCCGAAAGACGTCCACTGCTGGACATAGGCCTCCCCCAAGCATCGCCACAACGACCGGTCCTGTGCCTTCCGCATCCAGCGGATTCCCGCGACCTTCACCAGGTCTCAAACTATATATATATATAAAATTGGAAACAAGAAGGTTCTCTATAGACACGGGCTAACTAACTCCGGTAAAAGATTGGGTATGTAATATATCATTCCAAGTTAAGATATATGTCCGATTAGCATATCCATATCCACTTAATATATCCGGGACTGAATTAACTTTACGTTGCATGCTATGTCCGAGATAGATAACTCCGGCTTCTAAATAAATCCACCGGAGTGTGGCTGGATATAATGTAGCTAATTTGATACATCCACGGAATGATTAAGTGACACAGTAACATAATAATTGATTTCTTTTCATACTTTACAGGCTTAGAACTGTGTATCAAAAAAAATAAAAATAAAGACGTATTTATAATGATTAATATAAACGGTTTCACTCACGTTATTTCATCGGGTGTGCCCGACCGGTTTCGAGCTCGAACGGAGCCATTAATCATGAGCTGGTCACGCGGCGGCGTCGCGCACCTAACTCTGGATTTAGAGGCCACAGCGCGCTGCGTAGCGCTGCGCTCGCGACGACGGTGACGGAGCGCCTGGTTTCGGTGGTGGTCGTGCATCTTCGTCGCTCGTCGTGTCCGAGTCTTCTGGTGGTTCACGACCACCACCGAAACCAGGCGCTCCGTCACCGTCGTCGCGAGCGCAGCGCTACGCAGCGCGCTGTGGCCTCTAAATCCACAGTTTGGTGCGCGACGCCGCCGCGTGACCAGCTCATGATTAAGGGCTCCGTTCGACCTCGAAACCGGTCGGGCACACCCGATGAAATAACGTGAGTGAAACCGTTCATATTAATCATTATGAATTTAACTCACGATAGTTATTATATAAAGACGTATTTATTTTATTTTTATTTTATTTTATTTTTTATTTTTCGGAAAACATACAGCTAGACAAGTATTATAGATAACCTCTCGAATTATAACCATAAACTACAATCGTTAGAAATGCGTCAAACATTAATACGAGGGGCCAATGTACAACGTAAATAAGGCCAATTACAAGTTTTCACATTTAACAGAGTAAAGATAGAAATAAAGGTGGTAGTAGCAGACAGCAAATTGAAAAGTATATTAAAACTGACCAAAGAAGTGGTCGCACAGAGTTTTTTTTAGCTTGAGCTTTTAGAAATCAAGTATTACGTAAAATGGCACATTGATTATAATAATATCTGAACTTAGTTTTTCGTTCCATACCGTTGTCGTCAGTGTCGAATGTCGGGCGTCTGAGTTACTCGGATATAGGATATGTTTATTTTTTTTAAAGTGAAGGAGTGAAACTTATCCGCTTTCAAAGCGTATAAGTTTCACTCCTAGTTTCAAGTTTCCAAGTTTCAAGCGGCGCTTTGGGATATATATCCGAAGATATAGATGTGTCTGGAGTTACCCATGCCTAGTTCTCTAGCAATGCAGTTAACACAAGAGTTGGTAAAGTTCAAGTAATAATGGACGATTAAAGAAAATCGAGAACACAGTAACCTTGATAATCTTGTTACATATAATTTGTTGCCATGTAGATGCGTTTTAAAATAGTAGGTAGGTAATGTATCCAAGATAATTATTTTCGTTGGTTAACAATTATCATGTAAACTTTTAAGAAATTCTCATGGAAAAAATAAGTCTACCCTTATTTTTTAACCGACGAAAAAAAGGAGGAGGTTCTCAATTCGACGCGTATATTTTTTTTTAAAGAACTTTTAACAAGCAAAGTGCGTGTAAGTTGCAAGTGGCCGAGCAGAGAACGCATTTTTGGAAAGTTATTGTTTATCGTTGAAAATTTCACGTTGTATTTGATGTGACGTTGTTTTTATTATTTATTTAAAGTAATTTAATGATCTTCGTTGATTGGTTGTTTAGCGCCGACTCATAATAAGGTATTTTTCGCTTTTCAGTTTCTGTTTTCGTCGGTTCAATTTTTTGTTAAAAAGTTTTATTTTTCATTTTTTTGTGGTTAAAATCTAACTCCAGGTCTCCATTATGTCGTAGTGTCTAGAACTATATTTATGTGTGTCAAGTTTCAACAGAATCGGTTAACAGGTAAGAATTCAGTGGGTGAACAAACACTCATCCCCTGTTTTACTACCATTAGGGGTGGATTTTGATTTTGAAATTTAAATGGGACCAACTTCGAGATATACCCTATCCATTAAAAAAATAATCATCAAAATTGGACCACTCTGTAAAAAGTTATGCGAGGTAATACATAAAAAAAAAAAATACCCTTATTTTTTCCATGAGAATTTCTTAAAAGTTTATTTATAATACATAAGAAACACCCAGACCAACACAAACACTCATGTTCAGCACACAAATATTTGTGTCCTGTGGGAATCGAACCGTGATCAGCAGTCCGACACTCGAACCACTAGACCACAGACGTCGTCAAAAAAACTCCAAAGAAACTCCAAGCATAGCTCGCTCCATAGCTCGCTGAGCGACTTTGAATTTGTGGACTAGCCCAACTGTCAGTGTCTACGTCTCGGTACCGTAAGTCATGACTTACATGACAGGCAGGACGCAGTTGAAACCTTTGTCTTCAAACTTTACGGTATAGGCGACGAGAAGACTCGGCGAAGTTTGCCAAATGCTCCCCAACCCAACTGGATCCTTCTGTCGGCTTCTTTCCTGAAGTATTGTCAACCAAGCTGAATTACCACTTAGCGGTACTTCCATCGAATTCGGCGACTTTCATACGTAAATCAGTAGCGCCCCTTGGGGTACGAGGAACTACCGATTTATGATTCGTCTACGAATTCGATGGAAGTATGCGATATGTGTTAAACTCACACTATTAGCGAATTTTTCTTTCCACAAGTTTTATCTTTAGATTTTACCCTGCTCGCGTTAATGCTTTAAAATCCCATCCTACTGTAATAATATCCTATCCTACCTATAGTTGCCGGCACGAGTCGTGAGCACAGATTCCACTGCGTAAGTGGTCGAATCTCTGTTCACAGTATAACAGACCAGAAACTGGCACTTGCATTGTATTAATTATATGATAATGCTTATTTGAATATACCTAGAAAACAGAATACTAGAATACAGTGACGACAGAGACTATCACGCAGGTAAAATTTGTGCTCACGTCTCGTGCCGGGAACTATACTACTAATATTATAAATGTGAAAATTATAAATGTGAAAGTTTGTGAAGATGTTTGTTACTCAATCACTCTGTAATGGCTGAAAGAATATGGATACAATTTGGCATGCAGATAGAACATAACTCGGATTAACATATAGGCTACTTTTCATCCCGGGAAGATGAACAGTTCCCGAGAGATGCGCGATAAACGACATCCACGCGGGCGAAGCCATAGCATAGGCTAGTAATAGAATATATTATTATCTCAAGTAAAAATGCACCTATTGTTAGCTCTTAAAAGCTGATGCACCTATGTTTGTATTGTCAAACATAATGGAAATACTTGATGGTGATCAATACCTACGTCTTACTACTAGGGTTGTCAAATACTGGTACTGATTTTCTTGTAGGGCCCAGGTACAGTCACCTGCATGACAGTGGTAACACGTCAGTTAGAAAACCGCCCTTACTGCTTACGAAATAAAGATGCTGCTAATGTCAAAGTGTTACCACCGACGTGCGGTCGACCGTACGAATTGGGCAGCTGCATGCAGCTGATGCTGCTGTGTTCATGTGTGGGTTACAAAATGCAGGCTACGGAGAGGGGAATACAGTCCGCCACTTTCTGGACCATTTATTAGTTAGATGGTCTTTGATCACAACCATTTTTTTTTCTTTTTTTTTTTACGTGTTTTAAATTACAAGCATCTGTATCATAGAAATATAAATAATAAGGCAATAGAAATGTTATCTACTGTATTTTTATAATTACGCAATTACGCCCACCATGTTTCTAGCATTCAATGCAAAATAAATTAAGCCAAAAAATCCACATACATAAAAATAAGGTCTACATAAATAATGAAGGCCCTTAAGATTTTTAAGCTGCTAGCCTAACTGAAGTGGTCAAATTATAATAGTGTTGTAATTTTGACAACCTACTGGGTAATAAAATTAGTTTAAAGCCTTATGCGTGTATGCGTGCCAAGTATTTATATTATTGTACCTACTCGTAAGTAGAACAAAAACAAAAATGTAGACAGATATAAAAAAACAATAATTAAAATAATTAAACAAAAATAATGTGTAACACATATGCCTATGTAATTATGATATATAATTACATAGGTAATATTCTGTTTAGGTAAGGTATGTAATTTTGTATTACTTACGCCTAATTTAATTTATTTTGTACCATTGCCACTCGAAAAAAGTCATTTTATTCATCGACAACCCTCCTAGGCCACGCCAGTCACGCCAGCAACACCAGCCACGCTAGCTACGCCAGGCAGTAGAATACCCCGATTCCGCCGCCCGCAGGGCCTATCCAGCCGTAATTTTTATAGAGGTTTTCTTCCTCATCGATCATCCTCCACTGTGCCCTCTGCTAACTTCAGAGGGGCACGCGGAGTCATGCCTCATTGGCCCAGATCGAGCCCCTCCCGTGCCAGAATATTTGCCACGGGCAATAAGATCCCCCGGACTATAAAGGAGTTATTGCCGGTGCTCAACGTGTACCTGCCCAATACCTGCTGTTCCCTCCAGACGTATCAAGAAGGACAAGCAGCCATTATACAATTTATTTACACTTTTTTTTTCTTATATTGCATTCTTTTCTGTCATAGAACTGCAACTGGTTATATACTCTTTGCTGCAACGTGTATGAGTTGCTTACAATTTTTTAATAGGTGATTAAAATGTAAAATGTAAGTATGATGTGGCCATTGATGTTCTTACAGTAATTCTATATACTCCTGCCTATTTGTTGTCTAGCAGTATGAGTCTGTCATGCTCACTTAAATGTCATGCTGATGGTGGCGTTAGTGTCGGGTCGTTAAGTTCCCTTCAAAATGGTTGAGTTAAGCGATGGTAGATGCTCGCGTCATGCTCGTGTACGGGCAACTCTTTTTACGTTTATTTCTAAAGGCAATAGTTTCACTTTTAAACTCTTGTTTATTTCTGACATTAACCTACATTATACTCACATTATTTGAATAAATTTGATGTAATAAACAATAAACTATTTAAAAAAGAGTATATCCATGGAGTTTCTTGCCGGTTCTTCTTCATAGGACCCACAATTTGGAACCGTGCAACTACAGCCTGAAGTTTCAAAAGAGCCTGTAATTAGGTTTATTTGAAATAAAAAAACATTTTAATTTGAATTTGAAGAAATTCGAGTCGTGAGGCACACGAGGTGGGTGTCTGGCCCAGCACCCCAAGGTGTTTCACCTAGCACGGCAGTGTCCAGTAGTCGCTGCTTCTACCCTCTCCGCCTTTTGTACTAACCAGTAGCCAAGAGACCCCTTTTTTCCGAAGAGGAAACCTTCAAAAGGCTACCAGCCTCATGAAGAAGAGGCTAGGGTGATTTTTACCGCACCAAAACGCTTAGGCGTCTTCTGCAGATTTGTGAAGGTTATGCACTGGCTCAGGGACTCAGGTACAATGCAAAAAAGAGTGAGTTACTTGTGTTTAAAGCACGTGGCAAATGTTACTCTACAGTGCCACAAGTAACTATATCCAATTCTCCTCTTAAAAGAGTCACACAATTTAAGTACCTGGGCCACTGGGTCACCGATGACCTTAATGATAACATGGATATTGAGAGAGAACGCAGGGCGCTGGCTGTCCGATGTAATATGCTGATCCGCAGATTTGCGCGGTGTAACAAGCAGGTAAAAATGACACTCTTTAGAGCTTACTGCCAGTCATTTTACACCTGTAGTCTGTGGATCAAGTATACGCAGAGGGCATACAACGCCCTGCGTGTGCAGTATAATAATGCGTTTAGGATGCTGGCGGGACTGCCGCGTTTTTGTAGCGCTTCCGGGATGTTCGCTGAGGCGAGGATTGATGGTTATCATGCCATCATCCGAAAACGGTGTGCCTCGACCCTTCGCAGAATGCGTTCCAGCTCCCACAGCATCCTAAGCGCACTGTGCGACAAGTGGGATTGTCCAATGTTGCGACACTGGATAGGGCTTCACACGTCTAGTGCGAACTATATCCAGTTGTAACTTCAGCAACATTTATTAATTTTAAGTTACTAACATTAGGTTTTTAGGTTTTCTTTTGTTTTTACTAACACTATATGGATCTACTTAGTTTGTGATCTGAAATAAAGATTATATATATATATATATAAAACCTCCCCGGTGGCCATCTTCAGCACAATAGTGGGGACTCCGGGAATGGGTTATACTACCGGTGCCCCCCCCTATGCTACGCCTATTCAATCAGAGCGTACGCGAGGATTTTTACTCTTGTATGTACGCGTGATTTAACGTGGTTTTTTTTATTCAATGTTTTTTTCAATATGTGTACGCACCACAGAAATAGAAGAATGGTCATGTGGGCAGGGCGCGCGTGGCAGCACCATGCATCATAGTGCAGGATTGTTCAAAGCCTTTCTCAGCACGCCTTATGACTTGTTTCTATAAATACTGTAAAAAAAACCCACAAAAACGCCTTATTGTGCTGTTTCTAACTGCAGAAACAGATGTAAAGTACATTTAATTGATTTTTTTATGATTCAAATAAATTACGCAACAAACGTCCAATTAGGAATGTTATTGATCCCGTAAGATGTCGTACCGCATCAGCAGCTCGTCAAAGAGGTTTTCTTTCTGTGTATCTCTATAACAAACTTAATATAATTTGAAATTTTTACCCACTCTCGCTTCACGATTGTCAAATTAAGGTTAGGAATTGGCTTTTCACACAAAATTATGAGGAAACTGAAATATTACTTCAGACAATTCAGTAGATAAAGGATATATAAATATAAACTACAGAAAAGCATTACACATAATTACAATTTTACACACCCCCTCATACATTTACACGCACGCACGCACCCCCATTTTTTTTTTTTTTTTTTTTTTTTTTTACGTGGGGAAATCCTCATGGACGCACTCCGCCCGGGGAAGGCGGAGCCAGTGTCGGACTCTTACCGACTAAAACCACCACGGTGTTCCTCTTCCAACCATTGGCCGGGGGCGTGGGAAACTTATAGTCGTCCAACCATCCCCGGCAGGTCCCGGCTCGCCACTAGTAGGCGAGCCCCTTCTCCCCGTGCGGCATCATCGGCCGCACCCTTTTCTTGACTGGCGCGCGCGGAACACGACGCGCCACCATCACGGGCCTTGACTGATCGGGCGGCGGGCCACCCCGAGTCCGCCGCCCGCAGGCCCACTCCTAGGGTGGCTGGAGGTCGGCGTACGCCCTCCTACGACGCCCGGTCCGTCTCCTGCGGGTGGGGAGGGAGGTCGTTGCCTCTCGAACCCTCTCCGCCGCCTCCTTAGCGAGCATCACCTCCTCGCAAAAGGAGACGACGCCCTCCCAAGCGTTCTCGCTCCCGACCATAGCCAAAACAACAGCCGGAAGCGAGAGATCACTGCCGCCTACTGCAGTTGTAAGGTCACGGCGCTGCGTGGCCCAAGCTGGGCATTCCGCCAGTGTGTGCTGCGCCGTGTCCTCAAGGCAGCTCCCGCAGTGATGACACTCGGGAGTCGGCTCCCGGCCTATGCGACACAGATACTTCCCGAAGCAACCGTGCCCCGAGAGTATCTGCGTCAGCCGGTAGGTGAGGGCGCCATAGCCCCTCTCCAGCCACTCCTCCATGACGGGCCTTACCGCCGCTATTGCGGCGTGCCCTACGCACGCACCCCCATACATACTCTCACACTAACACGCACTCACTCCTTCATTTCACTCACTCTCACTAACTCACACACTCACACTCATACATTTTTTTTTACTGTTTTCTTTTATTTAGGTGTAGTTATTAAAGCACACTCGGTAAATTTATTGGCATTATAATATTGTAGACTGATAAAATGGAAGAAGGCGCTGAATCCTGATATACAGGTACACCTAGTTTGGGATTCAGAGGTTTCAATAAGTTATTGTAAAATATATTTTGGTGAATAAAGATTTTATTATTATTTATTTAAATAATGACGTCAAAATGTAAGGCGTAGTTTGTTCGGAAAGTTGCCACGCATCAAAGAGATTTAATATTTAATGTCTTTGCCACGCATGAATCGCAAGTAAAATTGTGATTACAACCATTCTATCTATTTCGGTGGTACGTACATTCTACCATATTCTTGAATATGTCTCTCGTTCACCCGGTCATGCTCTACATTTTGTCGTATGATCTTCGCTAAATATAAACTAAACTATCGTTACGTGGGTGGAATGCAACTAAAAATGACATGTTACTAAGTATATCGAACTAGCTTTTTGCCAGCAATTTCATTCACGTATGGAATTCGGAAATTGTGAACATATTTTCGCAATAATTTTGAAAAACATGTCTTAAAGTAGATAATGCATTTTTTAAGCTATTGCATAGCTTCTATCGCGGACCTTGACCGTGGAGACCGAATCCAGAAATTCCGTAACGAAAATAACCTAACACCTCCCACTCCGACCGGCACAGCGGTGATACTTTTTAGTTTTGCCATCTATCGATGAATAGCAGAACTTTTAATGACTTTTTGAAATATCACGCTTGTCTCTTTAGTTCTGCAAATCGCCTCTAGGTGGCATTGGTTGTATCGGCGTTACTGCGCTTAAGCTATTGCATAGCTTCTATCGCGGGCCTTGAGCGTGGAGACCGAATCCAGAAATTCCGTAACGAAAATATCCTAACACCCCCCACTCCGACCGGCACAGCGGCGATACTTTTTAGTTTTGCCATCTATCGATGAATAGCAGAACTTTTAATGACTTTTTGAAATATCACGCTTGTCTCTTTAGTTCTGCAAATCGCCTCTAGGTGGCATTGGTTGTATCGGCGTGACTGCGCATGCGTAATCCCCCTCTTCGCCCCGCAATCTGGTGACTCATGCCTGCTTACAGCCAAAATTAATATCCAATCTATCCACGATTTGCCCTACTAGAGATGGGAATTTGACATAAGCTCCATACAAAATATGTCAAATTTCTATCTCTAGTAGGGTAAATCGTGGATAGATTGGATATTAATTTTGGCCGTAAGAGTTTCGGCGCTAGGGCACCTCCTCTTTGTATTTACATAAAAAATGCTATGCAATAGCTTTACCGCGGCAGTCTCCGAGTGCCACACGTCTTTTTTATCAAATTCATAATTTGCGCCACAGAATTAATGAGGAAGGCTTACAAAGAAAAATAAATAAATCAGATAAATTATGCTTATTTCTCGCCACAATATGGATCGGAATGTTGGGCTACAAGAGAAATTAATGAAAGGCAAATGCATGCAGCTGAGATGAGAATGTTAAGAGGAATGTGTGGTGTAACGAGAATGGATAGAATAAGGAATGAGTATGTAAGAGGGAGTCTGAAAGTAGCACCAGTGACAGAGGAGTTAAGTAGCAACAGACTGTCATGGTATGGACATGTGATGAGGAGGAATGAGGAGCATGTTTCAAGGAAAGTTTTAAGTATGGATGTGGATGGCTATAAGAAAAGAAAAGAGGCAGACCGAAGAAAACATGGATGGATTGTGTGAAAGATGATATGAATAGAAATAAAGTGAACACGGAGATGACGGCTGATAGAGATGTATGGAAGAAAAAAAACATGCTGCGCCGACCCCAAATCAATTGGGATAAGGGCAGGAGGATGATGATAACATTTCTTATGTCACATAATTTTTTGCATAGAGGGACACCTCTATACAAAAAAATATGTGTATGTGTGTGTGTGTGTGTATGTGCGGTAGTACTAGAGCTCCTTTGTGAAAGAGCTCGTCCGGGGAAGTACTACCACGTTGCCTACTTCTCCGCCAAATAGTGATGCTTGCATTGCTGTGTTTCGGTCTGAAGGGTACGGGTGCCGGTGAAATTACAATCACATGAGACTTAAATGAAACAAATGAAAAGAATTGAAATGTACTAAAAATATTTATTTATTTATTTACTTTCCATCTTCATGTCTCAGTTTGGCGAACCGACTTGCGGTACCATTTAGGCTACAGCCTAGGTGGTATTGAAGTTTTCATGGGCAAAGGTACCCGCTTAACATCACGTGGGCCTTTAGCTCGTTTCGCCATTCTATAGTATAAAAAAATAAAATCCTAGTAAGTTTTGTGTTCCGTGTAGTACTGGACACAAAAAATAGCACCACCCCATCTCTTCTCGTGGGTGTCGCAAAAGGCGACTAATAATGACTTATGTGTGCGTGAGCGCTGGTTTGTACACGGTTTTGTTGGCTTCTCTATGATTGTTCGCAGCATTTCGTCTATATTTTTTAATATGTCAGTGTATACAAGTAACAGGCATGAGTTTTCACATGATACGTAGGTCTGTGCATGACACGTGAAAAGACGCTAATGTTACAACTTCCAGCTTCCGCCACCAACACTTCCAACAAATAGGTTACATTTTAAATGTCTACAATACTTTGTGATTAGAAGTAATATTGATTAAGGTTATTTATTCTTCCATAGTTATTAATTATTGAGTTAAATATCAACATTTAATAAGTAGGTATTATAATAATTTCATAATTATGTTATTCGAAAACGTTGTGACATCACTACCGCTGATTATTTATAAAAATAGGTGGTAACGTTAAAACGGGCTCATTCTTCTCAAAGAGAATATAACCACTACGTTCTGTTGTCGGTGGAACACAATAAACCTTGTTACGGGAAGTCTACAGCTTTTTCTTCAATTCGCTACCGTGCTGCAATCTTACTAACAACCGGCGTTACACTAATTAAGATGTTTTGATATAAACATTATTGCTGTATGTAATGATTTCTCTAATCTAATAATTTCCTTAGTATTACGAAAAAACAAACATTATTATCAGCATTTGGGCAACTAACGAATTTATAAATAAAAACCGGCCAAGTGCGATTCGAACTCACGCAGTAAGGGTTCCGTACCACCCATTGACCTGATACCCCATAGAAACTGATTTAATTTACGAGAGTTCATCAAAAAACATTAACGCACTGTACGCAAAATGTGACTTTTTGCATCTCTTTCTTACGCAGGTACCACCACACATGTCTATGTTTGCATTATTTTTATTATTTGTTACTATGCACTATAGTTTGACGGTGGTTTGTAGGTATTACCGTTTTGAAGATAGAGCAGGAACACAAACGTTGAAAAAAATGCGTTTTTAGAGGTTTCTTGTATGTCGGGTTTCCCTTTGGTTTTATACTTTTTTATTTTAAGTATTTGTCGTGATAGGAATCTTAGCAAAAAATATTCTGAGAAAATTTCTACTGGTTACCGTGGTTACCTATTAGCGTTCAAATGATACATCCCTGTGAGTCTGTGATAGACAGACGGATGGACGGACAGAGAGCGCAGCGAGAGTAATAGGGTCCCGTTTGGGTACGGAACCCTAAAAAGTACTATTGTTTCACAGAATTCAATGATAATGTATACGAGAATAAAGTCTTATTGTTTTGAATGAATTTTAATAATATAATTTAACGAGACAATGATATCACATGAGAACAAATCTTTGACTACTTGACAACTTGACACGTATTTTTTGCGAATCATTCACTTAGATGTCAATTTATGTCATGTCATCCATGACAATTGAATGATGCCATTATTTGACACCCATGGTATAATAAGATGTTTCACCAGGTATTCTCTTCCCGCAATGACAGCGCGATGCCTCCAAGCGACGTCACGATCAGTGCTGCCATTGATTGATATCTTCAATATACTTAAGGAGATTTTTGTTCATAATGAATATAAAATAAATTCCTAACTAGCCTAACTATTTGTTATCTCGTGTTATTCATCTAATTAGTTAATAAAGGAAACTATATTAAATTACTAGTTAAAAAGTGATTCTTTATAGAAGAAAGTAAATGAAAAAATGCATTTTGCTCGGGTAATTTATTTTCACAAAGTGGCAGCACATCAAACTGACAAAGTGTCACGCTAACAGCCCGCTATTGGCTCCACGGCCAATGACGTAGTACGGGGGCAATCACGTGACCTAGCTGTCACGGGAAGAGACTACCTGGTGTTATTATACCATGGACTAACCCATGAAGTAAATAATCTTTTCTCAAATATGCTTGGTAATTCGAACATTATTTTGACAACCTTTTTCGAGATCAATCGAAAATGCTGTACTGGTCAAAAACACGCGAGCAGCGGCCGGCCGGCACCAAACAAACAATCAACGAAGATCATTAAATTACTTTAAATAAATAATAAAAACAACATAACATCAACAACGATAAACAATAACTTTCCAAAAATGCGTTTTCCGCTCGACACCTTGCAACTCGCACGCACTTTGCTTGTTTGTTTGGCGCCGACTCATAATTAGTTATTTACATTAGTTTAGTTAGGAAAAGACTAACAGCTTCATTTAATTTTTCGCTTTTCAGTTTGTTTTCGTCGGTTCAATTTTTTGTTAAAAAGTTTTATCATAAATACAAACTTATAATACATACAAACGAAAATTATATTGGGGTCGGCTTTCAATCTTACCAGATGCGGCTGAACATCAGTATTGTACACGGAGCGACTGCCATCAGACCCCCGCAACCCAGTTACTGGGTAATACTGACATTCGGAGGTTAGACCAGTTGTCAGACTTTCAGGCTTCTGACTACCCGTAACGACTGCCATAGATATTCGTATGACATCCGGGACCGACAGCTTAACGCGCTCTCCGAGGCTCGAAAGGGTCTCGATGTGTAACGAAACGGTCTTCCATCCACAGATTGACCGCGGCAAGTGCAGCTTAACCTTGCAGATCGTACAAGAGCAAGAGCCCCTCTCGTGCTTAGTAAGATAGTAAATTATTTAATGTTTTATACTTTACTTATGATTACAAATTGCAACATTTTCAAGAACCTTCAACGTAAGGTTTCACGGACATGACTGTTACGCTTGAAATCACAACGTCCATTAAATAATGCTATGATGCCAATTTCACATTCGCAACCATTAACCTGCGAAGACGCTGTACATTGCGTATTTAAACCAAATATTTATGATTTTACCGAGACTCTGTGAGAAATGTACATACATCTTTTTCTTGGATTCGCGCCTGCGAATGTGGAGAGGATATTACAAACAAGTTGCCGACTTTCTTGCATAAACAAATGACAGTTCTTGAAAATTCATAACTTTTGGTAAATATATTTGGCAGAATTCTATGTTAGTAAATTTGTATAGAGGTAGGTATTTTTAAGTAGTTTCTAAATAATTATTAAGTTTTTAAGTGTGGAAAATGTGTTCGAATGTAAACAAAAGCTGTTACAGCGTGTATTTTACGATAAGCGGTCAAAATGGTCGTTCCGCATATTTTTCCGATGTGTTCTCCGCGATTTTCTAATCAAATACTAAACTATAAAATAATATTTTTAATTATTACTTACCGAAATTTTCAACAGTCCATAAAACACTACACAACACCATATAAAAATCAGAAAATATTTAACATCACATCTAAATTGTATTCTATAAATAGTTAATAAAAAATTAATAATATAATTTCACTAAACGTTTATTCTCGCGCCATGACAGTACAGTATCGCGCGCTTCCGCCGGCGTTCGATTTTGAAATAAACTATCCAAGATGGCGGACTGAATGACAAGTTAATGACTAGTGAAGTGCTGAAGTGGCATCGGAAAAACTGTCGATACAGATTTTTCCTAATTTTCTTGTAATAATTTTTTTTTGTTTCCTCTTCATGCCAGTTTCTTCAAAACTTGGTATAGGAAGGTACAGCCAGCGTTCTACAATCGAGAAAAATTGTTTTTTTTTTTACACAGACTCGCCGATGTACATAAACTTTCCTGTTACTGTAAAATCAATTTAATGTGTGTACAATAAGAGTAAGAACAGAACTTTTTTTTATCGAGATCGGTATCAGTTTTTTTTAACGTGGGAAAATCCTCATGGACCCATAAAAGAAATGGGCAAGAAAGGCGGAGCCAGTGTCGGACTCTTACTGACTAAAACCACCAGTGTTCCCCTTACTACCTTGCCGTGGGGGTGGGATACGTTCTGCATTCACCTGCCAAACCTGAGTCGTCTCATTGACTCATCTATTAAGATTGAGCGCTTTTTTGTGTTATTTATTTGAACGTGTGTGAAATAAATTGTTTTTTAATCTGATTTTATAGATTGGTACAGACTTTTTAATTAACGTTTAGTCATATTGATTTTATTAATTTAAAATTTTACGTATTAAAACGGTACGTAAACTACCTGCATAAGGTGTACTTGCTGATATATTGCGAAGCCGATAGAAGGGCACTAAATACTCCTTTTTTGACGATATTTCTCTGTTAATACATAGATTGTGCGGGGTGCAAGGTTTTAGTGAATATGAAAGCACTGGATTATTGGAAAAAGGTATATTTAGAGTTCTGAAAAGATGAATGTTCTTAATAATTAGAATGTGTTTAATGTTAAATGAATGCACCCGGTCTGTTCGATGCCTAGTAATGCACTGAAGTTATGAAGTTTAAAATATAATTATGCCTTAGTACCTATGATTGCTGTAAAGAGCCGCGCTCGCAAGTGTTACTTGGACCGAACATAGATACATACTATATATCGAGTTGCTTCGATAATGCAATAATTAACGAAACAGACAAACCTATGATTAACCAATTTCAATGACCTTATTAGGTTTTCACCGAGTTTTTAGTATGTATGTTTTTTCGGTAGAATGATCACTTCAAGGCAATTGCACTCACAATTTGAGCGCAATAAATCATTTTATTAATCGACAGTGCTACAAAAAACAAGCTACGTGGAAAATTCTCTTTCGCAAAGAATGTTTTTGTGACAAATCTTTCCAAGGTTGAGAATTCCGTCGAGAATTTTGCTTACATAAAATAATATTTTAACGTGTTCGCATTAGAGGGAAACGCATTCTGTTTGCATTTTTTTCTTCGTCTCGTAATAGGTACTGAGCCATCTGACGTAACCTTAGCATTCTCGAAACTTTAATGTGTTTTTGTGTGTGGTTTGAAATAATCTTCGGCAAATACTAGTTTATTCGATGCCTACGACAAATAGGTTATTTATTTATTTTATTCAGGACCTCCAACAAAATATATAGGTACACGAAAATCACAAGTGGCAGATACAGGATTCTATCTGGTGGTAACGAAATTCTCATCCACTTGGTACATGTTTGGGTGACGTCAGCGATATCTTATTAAGAAACACTGTTTCTTAATAAGAATAAAGAAACAGTGTTTCTTAATAAGAAAAAAAGAAACCACCCAAAGATGTACCAAGTGGATGAGAATTTCGTTACCACGAGCAGTGTTCACGGTAGCTTAGTGGCTAAAGCACTGGCGTACTGAGCCAGGAGTCGCAGGTTCGAATCCTGCTCGTGAGCGATTTTTTCTTTCCACAATTTAAATCGTTAGATTTCGTTTCACATGCGTAAAATGCGTTAAAAATAATAAATAATTATATTAGAAGGATTTTATATGGAGCTACTACTACTTCTGCCATCAGACCTGGTCAATACCGCAATCCTAAGCTTTGAACAATTGTCACACTTAAGCGCTTCTAACTGTTAGAGGTAGCAGAGCGTGGTTAAAATGTTAAATAATAAAAGCTTAGATAAAACTCATATATTTTTCCCATTTTCAACATTTGGAAGATGACATGACAGATGACATAGAACAAAGTAAAAAGTAGAAAAAATAAATTTACTCTGAATAAAAAGATCGATATAAAACCATATACTCTTTTTATTCTAACACTCCTCCTTAAATTCATTTCTCTACTTCCATCCATCACACAACACAATCACAAAACACCCATACCTAGCGTACACCAATTGAACTTCCCTTTCAACAGAGGTTTCGTTAAAACATCCGCAACCATATGACTTGTCTCTACATACTCCAATTCAATATGGCCATGCTCAACTGCCTCTCTCACAAAGTGGTGTCGCACATCTATGTGCTTTGTGCGTTGATGGTGTACAGGGTTCTGCGCAATAGCAACAGCAGATTGACTGTCACTGAAAATCTTCATGGGCATCTCAACTTGACCAGAGACCTCCGAAATCAATCTCTTTAAGAAAATTGCCTCTCTAGCAGCTTCTGACATAGCTACATACTCAGCCTCCGCTGTAGATAGAGCAATCGACCTCTGTTTCCTGCTTTCCCAACATATTGCAGCTCCCATATGCAGAAAAACCATTCCTGAGTATGATCTCCTATCATGACAAGTTGCGTGACTGGCATCTGCATAGCCCTGTACCTTATGTACTCCTGTCCTTTTGTACTGTAGCCCAAGACATTTAGTACCCTTTAAATATCTGAGCACTTTTTTTGCGGCTATCCAATGCTCTTCATCGTAGCAAGCGTTGAATTGGCTCAGATAATTTACTGCGTGTGCAATATCTGGCCTCGTGCAAACAGATATGTACATCAGCGAACCAATTAGATTTTGGTATGGAATCCTCGGATCAGGTTTATGTTCTAGTCCAGGTTTCACAAGTTTTTGTCCAGGAACTGATGGGGTTGAAGCAAGTTTGCAATCAGCCATCCCAAAAACCTTCAACATTTTTTCAACATACTTCTCTTGGTCAATTTTGATTCCAATATCGTCCTGCGTTATGTGCATTCCCAAAAAATACTCTGCCTTCCCAAGATCCTTCATATCAAATTTTGACATAAGGTCACGCTTTACTTTACGCAGCTCCTCCGCGTCGTTCCAAAAAATCAGTATATCATCTACGTATACTGCTAAAATCATGACCTTCTTACATTGGGATCTCATGTAAATGCATGGCTCATTTTTGGATCGTTTGAACGACAACTGCAATAACTCATTATTCAGTTTATTGTTCCAAGCTCTGGGGGATTGCTTTAAGCCGTAAAGCGAACGTTTAAGGAGACACACGTAATCTTCCTTTCCTTTTTCTTCGTAACCATCCGGTTGTTTCATGTAGACCGTCTCAGATAAGTCTCCATTCAGGAACGCTGTTTTTACGTCCATTTGGTCAATATTAAGGCCACTCTTAGCTGCCATTGCCAGGAGGACTCTTAGAGAGCTATGTCTCACCACTGGAGAGAATGTCTCGTCATAATCGATGCCCCATCTTTGGCTAAAACCTCTGGCGATAAGCCGAGCTTTGTATCTTCGCTTATTTCCCGCCTCTTATTTAATTCGAAAAATCCATTTCGAATCTACGACGTTGCTCGCTTGTCCAGGTTTAGCTAAAATCCAAGTTCGATTTTTCTTTAAAGCATCAAGCTCCTCCTGAATCGCAGCTTTCCATTCTCTACTGTCAGGCCTTGACAGTGCATCTTGAACCGTAGTGGGGTCATGCTCTGTTTCCACTGCATGGTATAGAACATAATCCGGCAACTTTTTGGCTTTCCTGTCTCTTAGTGGGTACCTCCGTTCCACCTCTCGTGGTCGATCCTCAGTTACCTCAGTAACGTCCGACTCACAATCTTGAAACTCTCCATCCTCTGGTTCATGAATGGCTACTTCATGTTGAACAGGATTTTCAGCAAAACTCTCTTGTTCTTGTTCCACTCTAGGAACATTGGTTACATCATTCTCTTGTTGAGGATGCAAAACATCTGGTTTTACTGTATGCCTGATTATTGGTTCATCTTGTAGAAGTATTATTTCTGGTTCCTCTTGTAATTCTTCTTGTAGATTTTTCTATTTTTTATTCTCCAAAAATACAACATTTTTGGCCTTAAATATTTTTCCGGAAGTAGGATGCACGAGACGATACGCTTTTGCGTTATCATCGAAGCCTGTGTGGATAAGCTCTCTGCTTTTTACATCCCACTTAGTCCTTTTTTGATCAGGAATGTGCATAAACGCTTTGCACCCAAAAAATTTTAGCATGCTTAGGTCACACTTCCTCCCTGACCATTTCTCATCCGGAGTCATATTCTTCACCGCAATCGTTGGTGACTGGTTCTTTAGAAACATGGCGTGATGGACAGCTTCAGCCCAAAAACGTTTTTCTAATCCGGACTTATGTAGCATGGTTCTTGCTTTATCGCAGATGGTGCGATTGGCCCGTTCAGCTACGCCATTCTGCTCTGGCGTATATTCCACCGTCAGTTGATGCTGGATTCCGCAATTTTTCAGCAAGTTATCCATTCGCTTATTGACGTACTCGGTCCCGTTGTCAGTGCACAGAATCTTAATTTTCTTGCCGCATTGATTTTCAGCAAACGCCTTAAAAACTATAAATTTTTCGAAAACTTCACTTTTTTGTTTCAAAAAATAAATGAAAGTTTTTCGCGTGAAATCGTCAATAAACGTCAAAAAATATCGGAACCCGCTAATAGAAGGTATACTCATAGGTCCACACACGTCTGAGTGCACTAAACCTAAAACTTCCGTAGCTCTCGTTGCATCAGTTTTACGAAACGGCTGTTTCGTTTGTTTTCCCATAATGCAAGATATACACTCCAGTTTAGAAGCAATATCAGGAAAACTTACCCCTGTTGCCATCTTATCTCTCAATAGTTTGAGGTTATGCATACCAAGATGTCCCATCCTCCGATGCCATAACATCTGCTGGTCATGCTCTGCTGTTGCTAGCGCAGAACCCCGCGAACAGCACTTAATTTTATAAATGCCTCGTTCTTCCACACCTTTCACAACAGGCTTACCTCGCACCTCACACTCATTGCTCTTGAAGATGTCACAACTTTTATCTGCAAATACTACCACATAACCCTTTTTCGCAATTGCATTCACACTCAATAAGTTAGAAGCTAACTTAGGTACATACGTAACGTCGCTGATTGTCAATCATGACTCACATACTACCGTACCCTCACCTGCACCGAACACTTCATTACCATCTGCACAAGTCACTCTCAAAGACTTAGGAGTATCCTTTAAATTCTTGAACCAAGATTTGCGATTCGTCATATGTGTCGACGCTCCAGAATCGATGATCCAGTCTTCTGCTTGTGGAATTGACGTGCCGAACGCAAAATCTTGAAGAGCTTCCCTCTTCCCTTTTGGATTATCAGGACACTCATGTGCCTTGTGTGGTCCATTACAAATAAAGCACTTGATCTTTTGTTTGATCTTCTTCGGTGTACTCTTACCCTTATGCTTATTTGACAATAGTGCTGAAGTTAGTTGGCTTGCACTCGTGCTTGCCGAATAGGTATCCTCCATTTGAAAAAGCTTCGTTTTCACATAGTCGGTAGTAAGAACAACATTACTATTTTCTATGGCTAGTCTCATCGGTTGGAACTCTATGGTAAGGCCTTGGAGAAGTAAAGCGGCTAACAGCTCATCGTCAACTTCCTTTCCTAGGTCTTGAAGTTCCTGAGATACCATCATTACAGATGTGACATATTCCCTAACCGAAGGGAATTGATCCAGCTTCATGCTCACCAGCTTTGCAAGTAGTCGGCAGCGGTTATTAAGACCTTTGTCCTCGAACGCATTCATTAATGCTTCCCAAGCATCTTTCGCTGTTTTAGCTTTGCGTACATGCACCAAGCAATGAGGTCTAATCATCAAGCAAATCTTTGCTCTAGCTTTCTGGTCTTTTCTCAAACCCTCCACATCGGTCGTTTCAGGTGTAACTCTTGTATACTCCCACAAATCATCGTGTACAAGATATAACTCCATCAAAAACTTCCACGTGGCGTAATTGCTGTTGCCATCCAGTTTCTCTATAGATGGCAACCCTCTACTGCCTGAAGACTCCCTCTCTCTCTTGTTATCATTAGCCATCTCCCTACAAGTCTCTGGGCCCATAACCTGTTAGAGGTAGCAAAGCGTGGTTAAAATGTTAAATAATAAAAGCTTAGATAAAACTCATATATTTAACATTTTAAACATTTGGAAGATGACATGACAGATGACATAGAACAAAGTAAAAAGTAGAAAAAATAAATTTACTCTGAATAAAAAGATCGATATAAAACCATATACTCTTTTTATTCTAACACTAACTAACCGTAACAGTGAGAGCAAACAGGTCTATTAATTTTCATTAGAAAGAAAAGAAAGAAAGAAACACATTTATTGGACACAAATCGTCAAACACATACACAACAACAATAGCAACAAAATACAAACAAGTGTAATAATAAAATTATGACAAAAAAAGAAACAATATTATTGACGCGCACAACATGAACACAAAAGGGTATAGCAGGGGATGGTACTAGCACGACAGTAACCAGTAGGTATTGCTCTAATTACACATAAGAAAGAGAAGAAATAGGTAACATTGCTAGGTTATTGTACATTGCTAGTCTCGCTGTGGCATTATGTGTCCAAAAGGCCACAAGCTCAGCTAATGCTACAGGTCTAACTGCAGCGCTGATTTTCATTACATTCATTCATATATCTATCAGAACCGTCGCAATTGCCTTAACTTAAACTTTCGATATCGATAAACACCACATCACTAAAACATCAAACCCGTGTAATTTGGTGACACGAAGACACTTCCATCACTATAGACATGTGTACAAATGACAAACAGACAACGCAAACACAACACTGTTTCAGCTGAAAAAGATTTTCTTCACGATTTTATTATTTCCTAGGCTAGAATCATAAAAAAGATTCTCTATGGCTGGAATTATTGGACATGCTGTCATTTTGTGTTTTGTTGTATTTTTCTAGCTTGAAGTGCCGGTGAAGTTATACGCACGTGCGATTTGGCATCTTTGTGTCCAAGGTTGGCAATGCATCAGCAATCCAATGATGATCCAATGATGTTGTTGGTGGACGAAAACCACTGTACTCATCAGTTTGAACAACTTTTACTATGGGACCAACGCCGAATCCCGAAAAAAAAAAACAGCTGATCCCTACATTTTGTTCACATAAATCGACAAAATGTAAGGATCAGCAGACTTTTTTCGGGATTTCAGGGTTGGTCTCATAGTAAAAGTTGTATTTTACTATATTTCGGCGCGGCGTACAATGTACTGTTGAAGAAATATTGGAAAATATTACGCAAAAATACTATATTTCTCTCGAAAGTATACAGTGCTTCTGAATTACTTGCAGGTAAATAGTTTTTAGGTTTCATGAAGTAAATTATCACGTTTCCATAGACCTCTTTGTATTTTCTAAGAGAACCCCAAGTGTATTTAGTTCATAGTTCATAGTTATTTATTGATAATAGTAATTATTATAAGTCAAATTTAAAGTAAATTAAATTAAATTTTCAGTTATCATTATTACATGCTAGTACATTATTAAAATTTACTATAATAATATTCCTATTTTGACATATTACATTCTCAATTAATCATTATTCTATTTATTAGCCTGTAGTGCCTAGTAAGTTTTCATTTTTATTAATACTGCAAAACCACTTAGCAAAATTTATCATTGCTACTTTATAAGCATCCTAACCCAAACCACAGATAATATAATACCCCAAACTAAATTACATAGAGGCACCGTCAAATCGCGGTGCCAAAAATTAACGAGTAATTAACATTTCAAAAATACACTATCGATTTGGGAATTCCTGTATTGGTAGTTGTATGTAATATAATAAACAAATTAATAAAAAGTGAATTTTGAAGAACAAACAAAATAAAAAAATAAAAACACTGAAAATAGTCGTCGTGGTTTCACAAAAAGCCTACTATACTTTAACTACTATATTTTCTTCCAGTATACTATAGTTTTCATGTCTTGGCCTGAAAAATACTATGTTTTTCCGAAAAACAGTTGGCATATAGTACAACCACATTTCGCCAGTAGTGATATGTTATTGTTTCTCTTGCGTGTTGACTGTTGACAAGCGATGCATCGCCGCAAAAAGTCTCCCTGTGCCATGTTCCTTTGGCGACATTGCATATCACATTTGCAGCAATCACTAGTCTTGAAATTGAATCGCTCGTAAGTGCTACAATTCCCATTGATCACTAGTAATTTATGGACAGCAAAACTAAAAGCAAATAATAATTAGTCCATCCCCTATAAATGCGACTATTACATGGCTATTACTGTAACCTTTCGACGTATATCGTGACAACTGCCATTACAACTTTTAACCCATAAAATATTTACGAGTTATTGTCAAAAATAGACAATCGTACAGTAACTTTTTTTTGTTTATTCTTAACGGGCTTACGTTCTCGCGGTCGACGATGGTTCACCTTTGCCCAGCAAAAACTAATCGCTTGTGGTTTTTTCGTTTCTTATACACGTTGAAATTTTAATGGTTTTTTTTCCTGATAACTGATAACTCATCATTATGAACAACTTTTCCTGTGGAAAAAGACCTGAAATCGCGAAAAAAAAATCTGCTGGTCCCTCCCTACATTTTATAGATTTAAGTGAACACAAATGTAAGGACCAGCTGATATTATTTTCACGATATCAGGGTAGGTCTCAAAGTAAAAGTTGTTCATAATCACGGACATGGAGCAAAGATGTTTTCTTTATTTCGTGTTTATAATGATGATAGATAGATAGATAGATAGATAGATAGATAAAACGTTTATTTAGTAATATAATGATCACTTTTCAGGAAAACAAGCATTACAATTTCAGCGTGTATAGGACGGTGAAACAGGCTATAGGGTTAGTTAGATTCTATGCTAAAGGCCCACCTGGTGTTAAGCGGTTTTCTTTGCCCATAACAACTGCAATACCACGTAGGTTGTAGACTAACGGCCAAAATTAATATCTAATCTATCCACGATTTGCCCTATTAGAGATAGGATTTTGACATAAGCTCAATACAAAATATGTCAAATTCTTATCTCTAGTAGGGCAAATCGTGGATAGATTGGATATTAATTTTGGCCGTAAATGCTATTGCAAGTCACGTTTACCAAACTGAGACGTAAAGATGGAAAGTCTCATGTGATTGTGATGTCCCCGGCACCCGTACCACGAGCAACGGAACACATATTGCTTGCATTGGCAAGCATCACTGTTTGGCTGCAGAAATAGGTACGGTGGTAGTACTTCCCCGGACGAGTCGGTTTCCGATGACGCATCAGCAATCGTTACCACTCCTGGGTGACGTAATACGCGTCTGGCCACCGAAATTCATAGGTAATCGATCTAATTGAAAATGTTAATATTTCTAGGTGAACATTTCAACAGTCTGTTTTAGCTACCGTCGTTTTAAGGTTCTGTGTCCAAAGGGTGCCAACCGGACCCTCGCTACGCTGTCCATCCGTCCGTGCATCTAGAAAAAAAGAAGAAATCTATCTCATCATTATCTCTTATTTATCTTATCTTATCTTAAAGAAAGAAAGAAAAACTTTTATTTGGCACAGGACACAAACTTTTCATCTGTCTGTCACAGGGCATTATCTTTTGAAAGGTAAATGCTCTATGAGCGGTAGCCGTTTGAAATTTTCTCAGAATATGTGTTGCTATGATCTCTATCACCACAAATACTAAAAATAAAAAAGTCTAACCCAATTTTTTTGTTGTAAATAAATTGAAATTGAAAGGGAGTCCCCATACAAGAAACCTCGAAAAACATTTTTTTTTTTCAGTTTGCTCTTGAAATATGGCACGGATACAGATCAACATATTGTATAATTGAAAAAATGTCATCTTCCTGTTGAGCTATGAAACTTCGGCCATTAGAGTAAGTTTTTCATGTAAGTGCATTATTTATCTGAGGGGCTCGTAGTGAACCAACAACTGCGTGGATTGTACGATTTGCAAGGTTAAGCTGCACTTGCCGCGGTCAGTCTGTTGATGGGTAACCGTTTCGTTACACATCGAGACCCCTCCGTGCCTCGGAGAGCACGTTAAGCTGTCAGCTGTCGGTCCCGGTTGTCATACGAATATCTATGGCAGTCGTTACGGGTAATCAGAAGCCTGATAGTCTGACAAATGGTCTACCCTCCGAATGTCGGTATTACCCAGTAACTGGGTTGCGGGGGTCTGATGGCAGTCGCTCCGTGTAAAATACTGATGTTCAGCCACACCTGGCTAGACTGGAAGCCGACCAATGTAATTGGGAAAAGGCTCGGAGGATGATGGCATTATTTGTCGTTTTAAAAATAAATTTCTCTAAACCAAAAAAATTTTACATGCGGAATAATCTGTAGGTATCAGCAGTGATTCAACAGTAGCTCCCACTCAATAACTGAAGGACTTACAGAACTTAAGAAACATTACATCTCTTATTGGGGACTGGATGCGGAAGGCAGAGGACCGAGCGTTGTGGCGCAACTTGGGAGAGGCCTATGTCCAGCAGTGGACTGCGATAGGCTGAGTTGACTGACTGACTGACTGACATCTCTTATTTGTATCTCTTTCTCTTTTTATAGTAATTTGGTGGATGTATCAATATCGCGTGATCATCAAATATGTATGTAATGACGTCACGACGACGTCACACGCGATTCAGACACGAAATGTTAGTAATTGTAATTAGGTCAAATTAGGTGTGTTTGTGAGTGGAGCGACTTTCGGATATAAAACACAAACATAATAAATAAATAAATATTTTTGGGACATTTTTACACAACACCATCTAGTCCCAAACTAAGCAGAGCTTGTGCTATGGGTACTAGACAATGGATATAATACATATATACTATTTTTTTTTGTAAATACATACATAATAATAAATTAATAGTTTAAAAAACACTGGAAAAACACGCTTTTATAAATTGAAACCTGATCGTGTTCAAAGTCCATAACGTGGCCTTTCTAACAAATCCAAAACAGCTATGATACGATTTTCCATCATGAAGTTCCAGTTCATATCTTCCGGCTCCATCATCAGATCAGTTCGACAGTACCATATTATTGTATTGTCATCAGAACTACATACAGCTGCCAATTTTCATTACGCTACGACCCTTGGAAGATGGTTAAATTTGAAACCTTAGATTCCATTACATAGTTAGTTACATACAGGTCGACCTAGTAAAAGCGTGCCTAATAAAACTTAATATGCCCGTTACTGTCCCACTGCTGTGCACAGGCCTCTTCTCAGAATCAGAAGGAATTAGTCTTTAGCTCTCCACGCTGGCCTTCTGCTGGTTGGCGGACTACACACCATCGAGAACTTTAAGCCCATTAAAGCCCTTTTTGGTGTGTGAAACCAACCAACCAAGTTGCAATGTTTTCCCAAAAGCGATAATAATTGGTGATAATCTCTTGGTCTTTTTATAATAATTTGGTGGAAGTATCGATACCATTGAGTGGGAACATTAAAGATGTATAGTACGGCATGACGTCACGACGACGTAGTACACGCTATCAAAACACGAAATGCTAGTAATTACGTTTATGAGTGGAAGGAGCGGTTAGGATTTATCCGCGACATTCGGATATTACTTACATGAAAAAACTATTATCGTCTATAACCTCCGAATTTTTAAAGTCTTTGGCAGTTGTTACGGGTTGTCAGAAGCCCGAAAGTCTGATGGCTGGTCTAACCTTAGAATGTCAGTATTGCCCAGTAACTGGGTTGCGAAGGTTGGATGGCAGTTTGAAACCGCATCTCGTTATATTGCAAATTGTCTCGAAAATTGTTGAAGGCTAGGCGTAAGATGACGCTCCAATTTTTTAAACGACACTTAACTTTAAAACGATTTCAGAAGTCGTTCTGTCGCTACTATGCACCTTTACCTATTAACGGGTGCAAAGCCGCCGGTGGCCGCGAAACAATACAAAATCTCTACTTATAAAGAAAGATGTCCTCACTGACTGATTCAACAACGCAGAGCTGAAACTACTGAGGTTAGAAACATGACATTTGCAAAGTAGGTTCCTCTTGTAACGCAAGCCCCCCCCAAGAAAGGTAAAATAGGGTGATAGAGTTTGGGGTGCTGGCCAGAAAACCTCCACGTGTGCCTGACGGCTGCTTGTCCTTCTGGACACGTCTGGAGGGATCGGCAGTTGTTTGGCCGGTGCATCCTGGGCAAGGGCAATAAAATCCTTTCGAGGGATTAACCTTCGGGGGATTTTATTGCCTGTGGCGAATATTCTGGCGCGGGAGGGGCCCGTTCTGGGCCACTGGGGAGTTGCTCCACGTGTCCCTCTGTTGCCAACAGTGGAGGAGCAGGTGCGGGCCCGGTGTGCACTCACCCTACCACTGGGCAGGCAGCGGGGGGACTGTCTTTCCCTGCCCCCGTCGGTCTCGTAACCCCAGGAGTGCCCGCTGAGTAGTGTTCTCGCGCCTCTTGGGACCGAGGGTCTTGGCTTCACCACCCGGACCGCCTTCGGCGAATGGAGTCCCACATGGGACTCTCCGCCAACTAAGTCCGGTTAAGCAGGAATGGGACTTCGGTCCCACCTGCGAGAGCCCATTCGAAAAAAAAAAAAAAAAAAATTAGGAAGAAAACCTCTATAAAAAATTACGGGAGGTAGGGCCTGCGAGCAGTACTGCTGCCCGACCAGCAGCTGGCGTTGCTGATACAGCCGGCGACCTCTGTGGTCTAGTGGTTCGAGTATCGGACTGCTGATCATGAGGTCGTGGGTTCGATTCCCACAGGACACAAATATTTGTGTGATTAACATAAGTGTTTGTGTTGGTCTGGGTGTTTCTTTGTGTATTATAAGTAATTATTTACAAAAAATAAAGTACATAAGTATTATATGCATTGTCTAGTACCCATAGTACAAGCTCTGCTTAGTTTGAGACTAGATAGTGCTGTGTAAAAATGTCCCAACTATTTATTATTATTTATAAAATCATGTAACTGATCATTGTACCGATGATTATTTGAAAAGAGTATATCCATGGAGTTTCTTGCCGGCTCTTCTCCATAGGACCAACTTTTTGAAACTAGATTCATAATTAATGTTTTGAAAGTGCGTGTAAATGCTTATTCGAAATAAAACCTTTTATTTATTCATTTATTTATTTATTTGTCTCTTCAACAATGAGTAAAGTAAGTATATGAAAAAATTAACACATTTAAAACTTAATCTAAGTCCCCTATTACTTATAGAAGAGCACCGCATGCCATACATATTGAATACAAAAATTAGATACATCATAGAGTTATTATACTGACGTCAGTAAACAAAGTCTTTGAGTTACATAAAATAACAAAATTACAGTGATGCAAATAAAGTGGACAATTTATGGTCTGTATGAAATCAAAACAAATGACTTTACAAACAAAAAAATCTTAAATTAAGTGAATTTAAATATGTATGAATAATCAATTTATCGCTGAATGTCCATCGCGGCTTTTTTTTGAGAAATTATAGATGAGTGGAATAAGTCAATGCTCATGTCATGCTTTTTGTATATAGCGTTAGTGTACATTCTGGTTTTTTTTTATTTATTCATGACCATGGATACTTTTCCTTCAGTCGTAATCATTGAACATATTATACTTGTATCCTAGTAAAGTGATGGAAACTTTACTAGGTTCTGAGGGGATGATGAGATAATACGAAAGTCATGTTTTTCAACTTTGTACCATTTATCCACACTTGTACACGTTAACGAGCACTTAAGGCACATGGAATGACACCTCACCAAGCAACCTGGGACAATCCAGAGAGCCTGTTACTAATTTCTTAAGGAAAACCAAATCCAACATATTCCTCCGTTTCTTCAACGACACCATTTTATTATAAAACTTAATTACTTACCAACTTACTTATACTTAATTTTGACTTTGACTTTGAAATAACGGTAACGTTTCGTTTGAGAATTCGGCCTTTCCCTATTTCGATTTACACATACACATATATTATCACGCCTGTTTCCCATTGGGGTAGGCAGAGACTATGGATTTCCACCTGCTACAATCCTGACACACCTCTTTCCCTATTTCGATTTATTGGATAATACTGGGTTTATTGGACACTGTATATCGTACAATCTCATCAAAGATAGATACTTTTAACGTGACGTCAAGGTGACGTGGGTAACTGACGCCTCATGCGATCCGAAGTTACATTAATTAGTATAAGGGTTGATTCAGAAATAGACGTTTTAGGTTTATTTTTACTTCTAATAAAGGTGTTTCATTATTATTTTATGGACGTACCGACTTTATTTCTAACTTACAGTTCGGGAAATAAAATACGAAAAAAGCCACTAAGCCACTCTGGTGGCCACAGGAACAAGTATATTTAATTTGTACAACAGTTTGTCCGAGGGAGTACTATTAAGGCGCTTCTAGCAGCCAAGTGGCGCCCCCATCAGTAAAAAAATATTACTTGCTGAGTACATCATTTATCGAAAATTCGTATTTACCAATTGAAGTAAAGGTACTGTAGTTTAATCACAAAACTATTACTTACCACTGTAAATTATTGATCGCTGAGTTGTAGATAGAGAAAAAAAACAAACACGAAATCGGCCAGAAATTTCGGAGTAGGTGTGTACAAATATGAAAAAAAAAGCCGACGTATACATAACCACCTCCTTTTTTTGAAAACTGCCACTTTTGGCACTTTTTCTATCTACAACTACAACGAACTATATTTTACAGAGTTAATAGTTTCTGATTAAACTACAGTACAAATAAAACGACATGCATGGTATTTCATGCAATTAAAAAAAACCCGCGGAATACATAACATCCTTCTTTTTTTGAAGTCGGTTAAAAAGGATTGTACATGTTAGTCCTAAGTTTAATAATGTTATTGGTGTACAATAAAGAATATATCTATTCTATTCTACCTTTGCTTCAATTGGTAAAGTCCAACTTTCGATAATTGATGTACTCATCGAGTAATTATTATTTTACTGATGGGGGCGCCACTAAGCTCTTAGTAGCGCCTTAAGGATAGTCTCTGCATAACTTTTATATGGGACCATCTTTGAAATCCTTGAAAAAATAGCTGTTCCGTACATAATTGGATACCCAACTTGATCGTGCAACTAGAGCCTGACGTAATAACTTCTTAGGTTTTCGCGATCACTACACATTATAATAAAACAAAGTTTAACCGGATTAAATCGCGTATATTATTTAAATTGGTTTCCCTGACGTTTCGAAAGCTTTGCAGCATTTCGTGGTCGCAGGTAGACTAAGATGACAAGCGTCTTTACAAATATTTCTAAAAAAAAATTATTTTAATCTACCGTACAATATTATTAATTAAAATCGTTTCGATGCACGCAGTAATCACTCACAATATCATTATCTTTTACAGTGTTGCGTGCTGTTTGGGACTTGATTATTTTTAGGACTGGGTTCCAAACAAGTGGTAGCTGCCAACCATCTTCTCTATTAAAATTAGGATGTTTTTTAATTTCAATAGCCTCACGGAGCATTCTAGGTACATATCGGTTTTCCTTCGCCAGAACTTGTGGTTTATCAAATCGAAGAAAATGGTTGGGTTTATCTAGGGCAGCGGTACTCTAAGTGTGTTCCGCGGAACCCTAGGGTTCCGCGATACCCCTGTAGGGGTACCGCAAGAATTTAGAAAAAAAAAACAAAACACCTCTCTCTGGTCACTGGTCGAACGTTTTGAATCCGCCCGCCGCGCGTATACTTGTGAGCGCGCAGTCCCTTTGATAAAAGCCGCCTCTGAATTAGACGCTATAGTTGTGAACAAGCGACTTTCGGCTCTATCTTCAAAAGCATAAAGTCGAGATTGTTTACAACGCATTTTTTTGTATTTATATTTTTATTTCCGCTTTTTGTTTATCAAAGGCGCCGACTCGAGTATTTTTGAGAATGTTCGAGTTCGAGTCTAGGACTAAGTATAAAAGCGCTATTATATAAAAAAAGTCGCGCCTCGTCAGTCAGTTGACGATTAGCGTTCGGAGCGATAAGTTCGTACCTACCTACTTACAAGCTGGCTAGCCTGCTGCCTTCTTGTAAGTTCTACTGCCCGCTGTATTCTGATTGTATCAGTTTTGTACATTTCTTCTTTGGACTAAACTTTGTCTCATAAACGCAGTAACGATTGTGCATTATTTTGACCCTACCATCCTGACGTGTAACATTATTAATAAAGAAGAATGGAACGTTGGCTTAAAGGTGTTAAACGTGTTGCAACGACATCTTCTAATGACGCTGAATGTTCAAAAGCAGTACGCGCGGAGAATACAGCAATTACCGATCCAGACGATGATGCCACGACGTCAAGCTCCACGGTTTCAAAGACGAAAAAAAGGAAGTATGATGAATCATATATCAGTTTCGGATTTGTTGATTCCAACGGCTCACCTCTCTGCATGTTATGTAGTAAACTGCTTCCTAATAGTTCCATGGCACCTGCCAAATTACGCAGACATTTAGAAACTGTACACCCCGAGTCTAAAGACAAGAATAAAGAATTTTTTGTTCGTAAAAAAGAACAGTTATTGGAAAGTCAAAAAAATATGATGCATGTAACACAAACTATCAATGAAAAGGCCACGGAGGCATCATATTTAGTTAGCTATCGCATTGCACAAGCAGGTGAAGCGCACACTATCGCTGAGAATTTAATAAAGCCATGTGTGTTAGACATAACAAAATGTATGCTCGATGAAAAATCTGCAAAGCATCTTTCTACTGTACCGCTATCAAACGATACTGTTTCACGGCGAATCCATGATCTGGCAAGCTACGTCAAACAAGAACTAGTTGCACGTCTACAAAAAACACGATTCGCCTTGCAAATGGATGAGTCAACTGATGTCACTGGTCTGGCTATCTTGCTGGTTATCGTGAGATATCCATATGAACGTTCTTTTGAAGAAGACATGCTTATGTGTTCACCGCTGCCCACAAACACTACCGGGGAAGAAATTTTTAATAAAATAAACATATTTTTTAAAGAAAATAATCTTAGTTGGAACGATTGCATTGACATTTGTACAGATGGGGCCAAGGCGATGACAGGTAAAACAGCAGGAGCAGTATCACGAATAAAAAGTAAAGCGCCTAATTGTACTTCCAGCCATTGTATTCTGCATAGACAAGCACTTGCGATGAAGCAAATGCCGTCAAATCTAAAATTAGTTATGGATGAAGCGGTAAAAATAATTAATTTTATCAAATCACGACCACTACAATCCCGATTGTTCTCATTATTGTGTGAAGATTATGGCAGCAAACATAAAACACTGCTGCTCCATACAGAAGTGCGATGGCTGTCTCGGGGTAAAACTTTAACAAGGCTATTTGAACTTAGAGCCGAGTTACAAATGTTTCTTTCAGCAGATACAGATTCTTTTAATTTGAAAGACCGTTTGTATGATAAAACTTGGTTGTTCCGATTGTCTTTTATGGCGGATATCTTTCAAAAACTGAACGAATTGAATTTATCATTGCAAGGTAAACAGACAACAGTGTTCCAGGCCTATAACAAAATAACTGCCTTCAAAAGAAAATTAGATTTTTGGATTATTTGCGTTGGTAAGAGAGAAATAGAAAGCTTTACGTCACTCAGTGAGTTTGTTAGCGATAACGACTCGGAAATGTTTCAAGATGATGTGTTTGAAGAATTGGTCCAATATCTCACTTCGATGCGCGCATCTTTTGTAAAGTATTTTCCCGAAGAACATAATACAAAAATGAAGCTGAATTCATGGATTCATAATCCTTTTTTACCCAACTTGCAAAAGCCCGAAAGTATGTCAAACGAGATATATGAATCTCTTTTAGAAATGTCATCAGACACAAGTATGGAGTCACTGTTCAAAACGACGCCTCTCAACGATTTTTGGTGCAGAATCCGTGATGAATATCCAATGCTTGGCAGAATGGCTCTGAATATTCTTCTCCCGTTCCCAACAACATATTTGTGCGAAACAGGATTCTCAACCTATGCAGCCACGAAAACAAAATATCGCAATAGACTGGACGCCGAACCTGATATGAGACTTCAAATGTCTTCTATCAAACCTGATATCAACCAATTGATGAAAAATAAAAAACAGTTTCATACCTCCCATTAGTTAAGATTTTTTCATTTTTAATATCTTCTATTATTGTACTTGGCATGTGGTTAAAGTAAGTAATAATTAGTAACTGTTACATTGTACTTTTATTATGCTTATATAATAAAGAATACACTTTTAAAAACTATGTTTTATTGTAGGGTTCCGTCAAGTATTTTGCTTGTCAAAAGGGTTCCGTGACCAAAAAAGTTTGAGAACCGCTGATCTAGGGCATGTTCACACACTGCAGACTTTGTGGAGCGTCTGTTCTTGACGTCAGCTATATGTTCTTTAATTCTAGTGGCTATACTACGCTTTGTTTGCCCTATGTATGATAACCCACAATCACAATCAATCTTGTAGACCCCTGCATCTTGTAAGGGAATGTGACATTTCACCGGTCTGAGGAGTTGGCTGATCTTTCTTTGGGGCTTGAAATAGGTTTTGATAGAAGCACGCTTCAAGATATGACCAATTCTGTCGGTGACCCCTTTGATGAATGGTAGAACAGCAGGTCGACGATCAACTGTGCTGGGTTTCAGGCGGCGTTTGCGATGGGGATGTGAAGCTTGCAAGTTATTATGCTTGAGAACATGCTTCACATGGTAAAGTTCCCCTGCCAGGTGGTTGGCATCGCAGATGCGGTGTGCTCTCTGTAACAAAGATTTGGCCACGGTAGCTAACTGACAAGGATGGTGGTGAGATTCACCGTTCAAGTACCTGTCTGTATGGGTAGGCTTTCTATACACTGTATGACTAACAGAATGATCAGGATTATGGATAAGTTGTATATCAAGAAAAGCTAAGGATTTGTTTGTCTCCAATTCCATAGTAAATTGAATTTTACTGTGTATCGAATTTAGATGTTCTAAGAAAGCAGAGACACTACTGTGAGGCAAGATGGTGAAAGTGTCGTCAACGTACCTCTTGAAGATCGTCGGCATAGCCGGGGCGGTCAGGAGAGCTCTCCCTTCAAAATCCTCCATGAAGATATCCACTACCACCGGGGATACCGGTGAACCCATGGCCACACCGTCGACTTGAAGGTAAAAATCATTATCCCACAGTAGGTAGCCGCTGGTAAGGCAGTGTTCAAGTAGCTCTGCATATGCTAGAGGCATGTCATTATCACTTAACCGCTTCTTTACAACTTCCAGGCAGTCCTTTACTGGTAGGTTGGTGAATAAGGACTGTACATCAAAACTGACCATCACTTCATTTTCATTGAGTTTGAGGTCCTTGATTTGGCTGACAAAATGATAAGAATCCTTAAAATATGTGTTAGACTTGCCACGAAGCTGTGAGAGTATGTTCGCTAGGTGTTGTGCCAGTTTGTAAGTTGGTGTGTCAATCTGGCTGACTATTGGTCGCAGAGGAACATTATCTTTGTGTATTTTCGGTAGCCCATACAGTTTTGGTGGTTTGGTGCAAGACGGAGTGAGAATGTTTACGTCTAATTCTAAAGTATCGGAGTATTTTGATATTAATTCTTTAGTTTTTTTGAGAATTTTATCAGTAGGGTCTTTGTTTACTTTTTTGTATGTGGCATTATCCGACAAAAGCTCTTGAATTTTCTGTATGTAATCAGACGTGTTCATTACAACCGTTGCGTTACCCTTATCAGCACGAAGGATAGTCAGGTCTGGGTCTTCACGAACGTTTTTTAAAGCAAGGTGTTCGCCACGAGAAAGATTCTGTTTTGGTGGTTTGCTTCGACGTAGAATGGTTGAGACGTCTTGACGAATCGCCTCCAAATCATCTTTTTTAACGTTGTTTTTTATAAGACAATCCTCGACGTTACATATTATATCTTCGTACGGAATTTTTCTGGGTCATCATCATCATCATTACAGCCGAAAGACGTCCACTACTGGACATAGGCCTCCCCCAATTAAGGGGGGGATATGCCATAATCGCCACGCTTGGCAGGCGGGTTGGCGATCGCAGTTGGTTGTTTAAATACTCAGAGAACGCTGCTGCCCATCCTCTGATTTTTCTGGGTGCTAACGCGAAATTAAGGCCCTTTTTTAAAACTTTTACGGTGTTTTCATCCAGAGATTTATTCGATAAGTACGAAAAGCTGCAAAGCTTTCGAAACGTCAGGGAAACCAATTTAAATAATATACGCGATTTAATCCGGTTAACTTTGTTTTATTATAATAGAGCCTGACGTTTAGAAATAAAAAAACATTTCTATTGAATTATTTTATCAGGTACTTTTAACGCATTTACGCATGCGAAGCGAAATCTAAGATTTAAATTGTGGAAATGAAAAATCGGTCACGAGCAGGATTGGAATCTGTGACTTCTGGCTCAGTACGCCAGTGCTTTAGCCACTAAGCTACCGTGAACACTGCTCGTGGTATCGAATTTAACTTCCACTTAGTACGTCTTTGCAGTGAGATTTTTTCTTTCCACAATTTAAATATTTAGATTTCGCTTCGCATTCGTAAATGCGTTAAAAATAATAAAATAATTAGTCCTTACTAAGGCATATCTATACGACTTTGAATTAACTGCAAAGTTAGTCGAGATGTCGCTAACGTCACCCAAAGACGTTAAATTACTGAAAAGAAGTTAAATTCGATACCACGAGCAGTGTTCACGGTAGCTTAGTGCTTACATGAAATACTAGAGAGGGAGGGGGCGGTCTTGGGATATACTACGGGTGGTCACCGAGGCGGGGGAGGAGGGTCAAAAATTGAATAAGAGAGAACCAGTGGCGAAGGGTCCATATAACACGATTCCCACCGGCTCCCTATATATTCCTAATTCATTGTTCTAAAGTACAAAAAAATAATGTAAAATTAAATTAAAAGTTGTTAAATTGTTGACTAGTTAGTTAGTTGACTGCCTCGTTGGTCTAGTGGTTGCAAGCGCGACTGCTGAGCGTGGGGTCCTGGGTTCGATTCCTTAGGAAGGTTTTTTCATTAGGAAATTCTCAGTAGCAGCCCGGAGTCTGGATTTGTGCCCGGTCAATGCCAATAGGCTCGCCCCCTATTACATGGGACTATAACATAACTGGCGAAATGTGGGTGTACTATACACCTCTGCCTACCCCTTCGGGGAAATACAGGCGTGATGTTATGTTATGTTATCTTATTTTAAATTGTTTTTTATTTTATTTTATTAAGGTGCGATCTTAGCTAAAGTATTTTTTTCAATTTCAATGTTTTTTATTTCAAATAACCCTAATTACAGGCACTTTTGAAAGGTCAGGCTCTAGTTGCACGGTTCCAAATTGTGGGTCCTATGGAGAAGAACCGGCAAGAAACTCCATGGATATACTCTTTTTAAAATAGTTTATTGTTTATTTCACAAAATTTATTCAAATAATGTGAGTATAATGTAGGTTAATGTCAGAAATAACCAAGAGTTTAATAGTGAGAATATTGTCTTTAGAAATAAACGTAAGAGTTGCCATAGTATGTAGGAGCTGACCTTTCCCGACAGACGGCACTCGTTCACGAGCATGACGCGAGCATCAGCCATCGCTTAACTCAACCATATTGAAGGGAACTTAACGACCCGACACTAACGCCACCATCAGCATGACATTTAAGTGATGGCTCTACGGCTTCCCTTCTGAAAATATTCATCATTCGCCACTGGAGAGAACACATGAGAAGAAATATCGAAACGTAAAAAAATGCCTATGTTGTATTAGCAAGTACCTATTTGTGTTAGAAAAATGCAGGTAACGCCTGGACTGGCCTTTTGAAGAAAGTGCCAGTTGCCGAGGTAAGGTCGATTTGAGTAGATCTGTCCTAACTGATGACATGGATGCATCAGCCATTGTGTTGCTCAACCATCGCTTCACTATATGTACATAGTATAAAACAAAGTCGCTTCCCGCTGTCTGTCCCTATGTATGCTTAGATCTTTAAAACTACGCAACGGATTTTGATGCGGTTTTTTATGATAGGTAGAGTGATTCAAGAGGAAGGTTTATATGTATAATACATGCATAATATAGCAGTATTGGACCCGTGCGAAGCCGGGGTGGGTCGCTAGTAGTATATACTTTATCTTTTAAATCAATTTATTTCCCCACCTCAATGCACTTTAATATAATTTAAATGACAGCTGTACCACTTTCCTTGGTGAATTCCATGAGACAATCATTGGATCGATAGATAGCTTTTTTAGGGTTCCGTACCCAAAGGGTGCTAACGGGACCCTATTATCACAGAATATCTAATAGTACTAACGTACTATTACTGTCGCTACGCTGTCCGTCCGTCCGTCCGTCTGTCGGTCACAGGGCTGTATCTTTGTAACGGTAATAGATAAACAGTTGAATTTTTTACAGAATATGTGTTACTATGGTGCCTATCACGACAAAATAAAAAAAGTCCAAAACCAAAGGGGGTCCCCATACAAGAAACCTCGAAAAACATGCATTTTTTTCAAAGTTTTTTTCCTGCTCTATCTTTAAAACGGTAATTTATACCAGCGTCAAACTTTGTCTGATTATAGTGCATACTGCATACTATGTAGTTTAGTAACAAATACTAAAAACAGGGCAAACATAGACGTATGTGGTGGTACTTACGTAAGAAAGAGATGCAAAAATTCACATTTCGCGTACAACGTCCGTTGATGTCTTTTGATAAACCCTCGTAAATTAAATCAGTTTCTATGGGGTATCAAGTCGATGGGTGGTACGGAACCCTTACTGCGTGAGTTCAACTCACACTTGGCCGGTTTTATATATTATACCTACCTCGTAATTACGGGTAATTTGGTCAATTAAGGTATTTAATATTTTATTTGTGAGAGCCGCTTCTGATACGTAACTTTGCTTGGGAAATAACACGTGCCTAAATAAAGTTACCATTAAGCAACATTATTTTTGCACACGTGTGTCGCAAATTGTGCCAATCCCAAATAAATTGGGATGAGAAATAAATTATTTCGTTTATTTGAGGGCAGGATAATAGATAGATGGATAAAACGTTTATTTAGTACAAAAGAAGACACAAGACATTATGATTTGTAAACTAAAACTTAGGAATATAAATGTTGTACTGCAATGGGTGCCTTCCTATGTCGGCGTTGTTGATAATGAAACAGTCGACTAAGCTAAAGAGGCATCAATGGACGGAGAAACTTATTCATGCGAGCCATATTTTACAGAACTTTTCTATAAAATTAAATAAAAATCTGCTAGTGTTTGGCAAGAGTATTTTGATGAACGTAGTCGAGTCAAAGACATATGGCCCGTGAAAAGTCGGCTGTATTGTGGCGTACCACAATACAGCCGACTTTTCACGGGGTGCTGGCCAGAAAACCTCCACGTGTGTCTGACGGCTGCTTGTCCTTCTGGACACGTCTAGAGGGAACGGCAGTTGTAGGGCCGGTGCACCCTGGGCACGGGCAATAAGTCTCCATGGACCGGGGGACCTTATTGCCTGTGGCGAATATTCTGGCACGGGAGGGGCCCGATGTGGGCCAATGGGAAGTTGCTCTGCGTGTTGCTCTGAGAAAGCAGAGGGCAGTGTGGAGGAGCAGGGGCGGGCCCGGTGTGCACTCACCCTGCCACTGGGCAGGCAGCGGGGGGACTGTCCTTCCCTGCCCCCGTCGGTTTCGTAATCCCAGGAGTGCCTGCTGAGTAGTGTTCTCGCGCCTCTTGGCATCGAGGGTCTTGGCTTCACCGCCCAGACCGTGAGGAAGAAAACCTCTATAAAAATTACAGGAGGATGGGCCTGCGAGCAGCAGACTCGGGGTAGTCTGTTGCCCGACCAGCAGCTGGCGTAGTTGGCGCAACTGGTAAAGGCCCGTGATTTGAGGTGGCGTGCAGTGTTCCGTGTACGCCAAAGAGGAGGGTGCGGCCGTCGTTAGGCCGCACGGGGAGAAGGGGCTCGCCTGCTTGTGGCGGGCCGGGACCTGTCGGGGGTGGTTGTGTGAATACTCACGGGTTCCCACGCCCCAGGCTAAGGTAGTTGAAGGAACACCGTGGTGGTTTTAGTCGGTAAGAGTCCGACACTGGCTCGACCCGGGCGGAGTGCGTCCATGAGGATTTCCCCACGGAAAAGAAAAAAAAAAAAAAAAAAGCCGACTATTCACAAACGTGCGTGGACAGACAACATCACATGGGGAGACAGACCAGCATAACTGCTCTCCGCCTTTTTTTTTTTTTTTTTTTTTTTTTTTTTTTTTTATTCTTAACGGGCTTGCCTTTGACCGCCACCTCACCTGATGTTAAGCGATGGTGCGGTCGACGATGGTACACGCTTGCCCAGCAAAAACCTATTCACTCGAGTCTTGAAGACCACCAGATTATATTTCTCGGGAAACACTGAAGGAATTCCACTCTTTGGCGGTACGCATGATAAAGCTATTAGCAAACCGGTTCGTGCGTAAGGGTGGAATATCTACCATATAACGGTGGCGCATCGCCGTGCGTCTGGTCGTCCGATAATGGAAAGGGCTTGGGGGAATTAAATTGTGCAATTCCAACGCACACTCGCCGAAATGCATTCGATAAAAAACCGATAGGCTAGCAACTCTGCGCCGATGCTCGAGACTTTGTAGTTTGGCGTCGACCAGCGCATCGTTGCCAACGAGCCTCTTGGCGCGCCTCTCAATCGACTCGAGAGCCGCCAGTTGATATTTAGCCGAACCATCACAGAGATGAGAGCAGTACTCCATACAGGACCGAACTTGTGCTTGGTAGTTGGCCTCCGCTCTGGACACTTACCGTTAAATAAGTTCGCTTTTTTAATGTAAACTGTACAGAGTGTAATATTGTTGAAGATATGTAGTTACCATCTAATAATGGAGTGCATTAGGAACGAACCGGAGACAAGAGACATGTTGTTTCTTAATAATAGTTTTTATGAGACCGGAGAATGTAATAGTATACTGGCAGCTCCCAATTCGGAAGCTGCCAGGATGCTATATTGGCTCGTTAATAAAGGAATCAGGCGTAGGGGTATGTTAAGTTAATTTAAGTTGCGTTCTCCATAAGGTTGGTGCCCGATCAGGGTGGCATAATCTTATAAGATAAAAGCCTCTATAAAAAAAAAGAAAAAAAAAGGACGCAAGACATACATTTTGATATGACAAAATTCAATACATACATTAAGACATAATTTCACAAACTAAAATTGAGCAGTTCCATCAATTCTACATGGATCCCGTTATCACAGCTGGATTTTGATAAAAATGGGACCAATCTGGAAGTATATCCTTTCAAATAAAAAAAAATCCAAATCGGTTTATAAATAACGGAGTGCTGAGGTAACAAATTAAAAGAAAATACAATCAAATTGAAAACCTCCTCCTTTTTTTGAAGTCGGTTAAAAGCGATTGATTAGCTTGTTTTTCGAAAAAAAAAAGTTAGTCGCCACTGTCGCCAGATTATTGAAATGTCTGTAACGTTGGTCTAGTGGTTGCAAGCGCGACTGCTGAGCGTGGGGTCCTGGGTTCGATTCCCGGGTCGGGCAAAGTGTTATTGGGTTTTTTCATTAAGAAATTCTCAGTAGCAGCTCGGAGTCTGGATTTGTGCCCGGTCAATGGCAATGACCTCCACGACGATATTTAATTGATTGTCCGGCGCACCCTGGGCAGTCAGCCCCGCCACCAACCTGCTGACTGGCTAATCTTTTCCCCACGGCATGAGCTGTTATCATTATGTAGCTCATGTCGACACGATAGAAGAAGAATGGCAATAGGCTCGCCCCCTATTACATGGGACTATAACATAACTGGCAAAATGTGGGTGTACTATTACACCTCTGCCTACCCCTTCGGGGAAATACAGGCGTAATGTTATGTTATGTTATGATAGTAACGCCAATAGTTTGGAGCCGTAATATGGGTGTATGATACTATGCCCCCCATCTCTTTTTGTGGCTGTTGTAAAAGGGGACTAATCACTAGAGATGCGCCGAATAGTGGTTTCACCGAATAACCGAATACCAAATATTATTCGGTTTAACCTTTACCGAACCGGATATTCGGCCGAATTATTCGGTTTACAATTACGTTGTTTTGCCGCGTAAACAAACCGGTTCTAACATGTACGCAAGGTGTCGAAACATTTTTTTAGGTTTTTTGTTTTAAAATAAATGTTGATATAAAGTTAAAAATAAATATTGTTTTGAGGTTTAAAAATAAATATTGATTTCAGGTTTAAAATAAATGTTGACTATACTAACTATAGGTTAAGAAATAAATATGTTTTCTTTGACTTATAATATAACATAAATCTTACATAAGAAGTTTTGTCTTTTAGTTCTACACCATGTCATGTAGCCAAGAAAATAGAAATGCTTGAACCGAATATATTCGGCAACAAAACCGAATAATTCGGCCGAATACGAATAGTGGAAAAGATGCCGAATACGCCGAATACCGAATACCAAACGAATATTCGGCGCATCTCTACTAATCATTAAGGGGTTAACCGTTCACCAGAGGATGGGCAGCAGCATTCTCTGAGTATTTATTCAACCAACTGCGATCGCCAACCCGCCTGCCAAGCGTGGCGAATTGGCGATTATGGCATATCCCGCCCCCTCCTTTGGGGGAGGCCTATGTCCAGCATTGGACGTCTTTCAGCTGAAATGATGATTATGATGATACTACCTATAGGTAGGTACTTACACCTGAAATTATTTCGTTATAACCTGCATGTAATAATATATCAATGGTTATACTTATAATAATCATGAATTTCAGGCATAGCCATTTAGGAACCCGTTATTAAACAAATCACGAATAACACCCTATCACGACATGTCATGAACTACATTGTATCTACCATGGTATAATAAGATGCAATATAGGTAGTAAGGGTCTATTCAGACCACAGACCAATTCAGACGCACCACACCAGCACATTATACAGCGGCAAAAATGTCGCCAGGCTGTGGTCGTGAGTGAAAGGTCTCGCTGCAGCCGCCAGAAATTGTGCTGTTGCAGCCACAAATTGCAAGTGCTTGCGATGTAGATTGTTGCATTTATCCAGCGACAAAATATATTATGTATGGTACTTAAGTACTGTGGTCGCAGTGTGGTCGGCCGCTTGTAACGAGCATTAAACCCTATAGAGATCTAATCACATCATCCATCAATTCCGCCAATTTTCGACAAGACAACACGCTCCTATTGGCATGCGCGCTCGTGGTCTGATATTTATGGGAATAAATAGAACAGTTTCGGAATTGGACAGTCCGTAATTCATCTATATAGGATTAAGGGCTCGATGGCCGTTTTCGACTCTTGCGAGTGAGTGCTGCGAGTGGATGCGTTTATGGCCGAGATGTCGTCATTATTGACTACAAGTTCGCTAGTAAAGTTGGTTAAGAATCACTAGGAGAATCGATTGGTATGGTTTTTGCCATCAACTCAGCCTATCGCAGTCCACTGCTGGACATAGGCCTCTCCCAAGTTGCGCCACAATACTCGGTTCTCTGCCTTCCGCATTCAGTCCCCCCCAACCACCTTCTTCAGGTCTACCTGGGGGAGATTTTTATACCATGTTTATTTTACCTTTTTTTTTCAAATTTCTTTTTGGGTAGGAACTAAGGATAAATAAGTATATCAGCTGATCCTTTCCTTGAGGTCTAGGAAGACCAGCGAAATTGGTTCCCGTGTGGCGGATAACCCCTAAACGGCATCCTGCAGCTAATCAGTAATAAATAACTCGGCAAAAAACCATGTAATATCGTCATCATTTCAATATGGTAGTCATCATCATCATTTCAGCCGAAAAACGTCTACTACTGGTCATAGTCTTCCCCCAAAAGAGGGGGATATGACATAATCACCACGCTTGGCAGGCGGGTTGGCGATCGCAGTTGGTTGAATAAATACTCAGAGAACGCTGCTGCCCATCCTCTGGTAAACCCCTTAGTCGCCTTTTACGACACCCACGAGAAGAGATGGGGTGGTGCTATATTCTTTGTGTCCGGCAGCACACGGAACATGTAGATGGTATTACCTACTCATAATACTTATTCTAATTGGCGTGTCTGAGGCAGGGATGTTGCGAATATCAGCATCAGCATCCGCTGATCATCAGCATCATTTTCAACATCAGCATCAGCAACAGCATCCGCATTAAATGATGCTGATATTTATGCTGATGTTCATGTTGTAACGTGACCGAAGGTGGAGGGGCTTATGGCATTTTTTTTTGTTTCGCTTGTGAGTTTTGACCGCTAGTATAGTTATTAATCTGGGGCTAGTATCATAAGTTTATGGTTTTGACCAATCATAGCACAGATTATTGCACTTCGGTGATTTTTAGCAAAACCAAAACAAACTCGTCTATTACGGCAAATGTCAACAGTAGACAGTACAGTTGAAAGAAGCGTTCTAACAAAAAGAACAATGTGGAGCTATTATAGTCAGCTAATAAAAAACCAAGGATGAAATAATTTATGCTGGATTGCCTTTGCTGGATAAAAATAACCAAGCTCTTCATTAACGAATGCAAATCATAACAGAAGCATTAAGATAATAAGGGGAACTCTACATTTTTGAAACAAAGAAATATTGGCGTTTGCGTTCGCGCTGCTCTTTTGTGCGCTCAATGTAGGTCCATCATTCATCATCATCATGTCAGCCGAAAGTCGTCCACTGCTGGACATATGCTTCTCCAAGCAGTTTGGGTGAATATGCCATAATCGCCACGCTTGGCAGGCGGGTTGGCGATCGCAGCTGGTTGGTTAAATACTCAGAGAACGCAGCTGCCCAGAGGATTCTAGTCAATCCCTTAGTCGCCTTTTACGACACCCATGAGAAGATATAGGGTGGTGCAATTCTTTACGTCCAGCACCACACGGAATAAAGTAGGTCCAGTTTAAATAATTTCACTTACAAAAGTTTTCTTTCTTTATATGCAAAAACTTTGTATATTTATCTTTCGTTTGTTTAGGCATAGTGAAAGAAAGCTCAAATGCTTTTATATAAAAAGAAAAGCTTTAAAACTCCTTTTAAATATCGCCTAAAATGGAGTAAAGTTTTCGGTAATCATAAAAATAAATTGCGCTCGCTTCGCTCGCGTAATGTGCAAGTTTCTTTACGGGTTTGTCTCGTGTAAATTTTCAATATTTTTTATTTTCATAATTTACCAGATTTTAGTTAATAATTTTTAAATAAAAATGTAGGATCGCGATTTTTTTTCCTAGAGCTCTATGAAAACATGAAAAAGTTTCGTGTTTTATATTATTTTGCCCTCAATTTTAAAATTTGATTAATCAACGTAAAAGTTTTAAAAAGGCACTATTTTTAGCCTTTAACAATTATCGGATTTTTATAAAAAAATATATATATATAAATAAATATATTATACAGAGTGTCAGGGAAACGCTCCCGAAAACGAAGACAGGTGATAGTGCTGGTGATTACTGATACGAAACCACGAAAAAAATGCGATTATTTTTATAGATTTTTTAATTATTTTTTTTGCATTTTTCATTATGTATGAGTTTTATTTAACTGCCCAAAGCTGGTTATGTATGAAAAATGCAAAAAAATATATATGAAAAAATCCAAAAAAAGAATCGCATTTTTTTTTCGTGGTTTCGCATCAGTAATCTCCAGCACCTATCTTCGTTTTCGGAAGCGTTCCCCTTACACCCAGGATGTGCCGAACTTAATTGTACCTGACACCTGTATCTACCACATTTAAGCAAATAAAGAAATTGAAATTGAATTAAATTCTGATACACGTTGTATAAATTCATAAGGATCAGTACAAATTTCCAATTTAAAAAAATCTGCATCAGCATCAGCATCCGCTGATGTCAATGTCAAAAATCAGCAAAAGCATCAGCATCCGCTGATGTAATAAAATGAGGTTCTGCGTTTATTCTGTTACATGTTGTATATTATGTCGTAGGATAATCGGAAAAATCTGATCATTGCGAAAATCCTAGGACGAGTACAAAGGACCGGATAATTGGAATATATGAAAGTTTTTCGTTATCATCCGAGCAATTTATAGGATCATTGCAAAAATCCGCCTTATCTTAGGTAAGTCGCAAATAACCGCTCACGTAATGAGCGCTGATTGGCTGATATGAACGTTATGCACTGACGGATGCGCTGATTGGCTTACGGCTACATTCCTTCGTCTTTCAAGCCATGTTCTAACCAACCAGTCTGAAGATGTTATAAATCGATTCATAGATTAGCCAATCAGCGTTCAAGTTTCCAATCGTCCTAAACAAACTGGGATTTTTACAATGATCCCGATAATAGCTCGTATGATAGCGAAAATCTTTCAGAGATTCCAATTATCCGGTTTTTGCAATCATCCTAGGATTTTCGTAAAGATTCGATTTGTCTGATTATCATACGACATATACGATATTGAGAGTGGTGAAATTTTTGCCGCTGTGGTGTGATTGTGGAACGTCTGTGTGCACCTTAACCACTCGAAGTGTGACGCGCGCACTGACCCGTGCCTCATCGTCGCGACGTAGTGTCAATATTTGAACAGATTTGTTACAGAAATAGCGAAGCTACACAAGGGTGTCCTTTGAACTTTTGTTGTTTGGCGAAAGACAACATGGAATGTTTTTTGTTCGATAGGTATCAGTTTGGACCATAAAGTTAGGTCAGTATACAAATATCTTATCTTTGGGACATTTTTACACAGCACCATCTAGTCCCAAACTAAGCAGAGCTTGTGCTATGGGTACTAGACAATGGATATAATAATTATATTCTTTTTTAGGGTTCCGTAGTCCTACAAGGAACCCTTATAGTTTCGTCATGTCCGTCCGTCTGTCCGTCTGTCCGTCTGTCCGTCTGTCCTTCTGTCCGTCTGTCCTAATCCTTTACAGCTTAATAACTTCTACAGTTATAAACATAAGTAAATGAAATTTTGTTAAAAAATAGAATAGATATAGATCTCAATTTTAAAAGAATAAAAATGTCATGATTACGTATTTTAGGGGTGGCGCCGATACATGTGAAATTGGGATGAATTTTTTTTTTCGCTGCACCCCCTCGTGTGTGGTATCATTGAATAGGTCTACTAAAATGAAGGTAATGTTTCATACATCACTTTTTTATCAGGTGTACCATCTGCGAAATATAGCCTGCCAAAGTGGATTGCAATGTGTCCCCCCCTGCCATTTCTAAACTATGCAATTTAGAAACTTATAATCTTCCATATTGATAGACCTTTGTAAAAACTCTCTTTTAAAGTTATTTCGAGCATATTGTGATTAGAATTTTTTGAGTTATAGAGAGATAACTGAAAAATACTTAAAACGTCCTAGTTCAAAGGTCATTGACCTAAGAGAAAAATGGTCATAGCAAATAATGCTCCTTTAGCTACTTTCTATTTGAAAAAATCATAAAAAGTAACTTTGTGTTATGTTGACGACACACTTCTTAAATTTGGCGCCATCTAGCGGCATCTAACAACACTCTCTGAGTCGCCAATGCTGCTGTCAAGTGCCGTCTATTGCATTTGGCACTGTATAGCGCCATCTAGCGGCTACTGACAACACTCTCTGAGTCGCCAATGCTGTCGTCTATTGCAAAAACTAAAATTATTCGATTTGATTTGTTTGTAGCACCTACTTAAGGAATCCTATAATACTGAGCATGGCCCGATATGCTCTTGGCCGGTTTTTTTTGTAAATACATACTTATAATACATAAAAAACACCCAGACCAACACAAACACTTATGTTCATCACACAAATATTTGTGTGCTGTGGGAATCGAACTCACGACCTCGTGATCAGTAGTCCGACCCTCGAACCACTAGACCAAAGACGTCGTCAAAAATGTCTTTGGTTTGGACATAGATGTAATTAGAAGCTGCTTTTTTCTACGATGAAAGAACCTACTTACTACAAAAAGAAGGTTCTTTCATCGTAGGCTTTTTTACACACGAATGACGTACCTAGTTGATTATTTTTAGCAGGTAAACAAGCTGTTCAAATTATTATTTCAAATGGGATCAATTAAAACTCGTAAGTCTATATTGATTATAGGTACCTACCTACACCAGCCTACACCATGACATTTTTGTCGACATAATTATGTGGCCTGGTTAATGAACTCATCATAACAAACAACTTTTCCAAAAAAAAATAGCTGTTATCTTTGACAAGGTTTTTACTTGGTCTGAGGCTGTTAATATCGGGTGACCTATATGATTTTTAGGGAACAGCTGTTTTTTTTGCGAGTTCTGGTTTGGTCTCATAGTAAAAGTTATTCGCAATGACGAGTAGGTACTTTACCTACGTTAATTAAGTCACCGATGTACGATGACAAAAAAACGAGTGTGATTAACGGCCAAAATTAATATCCAATCTATCCACGATTTACCCTACTAGAGATAGAAATTTGACATATTTTGTATGGAACTTAGGTATGTCAAATTCCCATCTCTAGTAGGGCAAATCGTGGATAGATTGGATATTAATTTAGGCCGTTAGAGCACACCAACACGACTGTAGTAAAACTTCACTAACTTATATCTCCCTCAATACTATTTCCAATTTCAATGAGAACAAAGGAAAGACGGCGCTGTGTCGTTGCCGGTCGTCGCGCACACCTCGTTCCCCGCGTCCCGCACTACCCCCTCCATTTGCCTCGCATTTAGTAACGCATTCACCAGAATCACCAGCTTACTCCCCAAGTCAAGCGTGCCTAAAGAAGTTTTACTTCAAAATGACGTGGTGTAACCTATTTGATACATAGCATAACATTATCATTCCTATTAGGTACTGAGAAAGTTAAGAACTTGGGGATTTATATCGACAGTACCCTTTCTTGTGCCACTCAACTTAAAGAGGTCAGTCGTAAGATGTTTGCTTCGGCAGGCTCCCTGAGACACCTTCGAAATTTCCTGCCTACTGCCACAAAAACTGCGTTAGCACAATCTCTTCTTCGTTCTATCCTCGACTATGCTGATGCCAGCTATCTTGATCTCACTGAAGACCAATTTGGGAAGCTTGAGCGACTTCAAAATCTTTGTATTAGATTCTTAATTGGTTTGCGTAAATATGATCATGTTTCTGAATTTCGTAATAGGCTCAAATGGCTTCCCATTCGCTTTCGCCGGAATGCCCATATTCTTTCCCTGCTATTTAATGTGCTTTTTTTATAGTATAGGATGGCGAAACGAGCTAAAAGCCCACCTGGTGTTAAGCGGTTACCTTTGCCCATAACAATTGCAATACCACCTAGGTTGTTGCCTAAATGGTACCGCAAGTCGGTTCGCCAAACTGAGACATGAAGATGAAAAGTCTCATGTGATTGTAATTTCACCGGCACCCGTACCCTTCAGACCGAAACACAGCAATGCAAGGATCACAATTTGGCGGAGAAGTAGGCACGGTAGTAGTCCGGTCACGGTAGTACGGGGAAGTCCCCGGACGAGCTCTTTCACAAAGGAGCTGTACTACTACTAATCTTTACTACTCTTTAATCCTTCCACCCCGTTTTACCTCAAATAATTCAAGTTCCTCTGTGAAACGCATTCTAAGTCCTCATTTAAGAGATCATCAAAAAATCTTATTACACATGCACTTGCATTCCACCACCTTTTTTAGGGTTCCGTAGTCCTACAAGGAACCCTTATAGTTTCGTCATGTCCGTCCGTCTGTCCGTCTGTCCTAATCCTTTACCGCTTAATAACTTCTACAGTTATAAATATAAGTAAATAAAATTTTGACAAAAAATGGAATAGATATAGATCTCAATTTTAAAAGAATAAAAAAGTCTTGATTACGTATTTTAGGGGTGGCGCCCATACATGTGAAATGGGGATGAAAATATTTCTTTCGCTGCACCCCCTCGTGTGGGGTATCGTTGAATAGGTCTACTAAAATGAAGGTAATGTTTCATACAAAACTTTTTTATCAGGTATACCATCTGCGAAATACAGTTCGCCAAAGTGGCTTGCAATGTGTCCCCCCCCCTGCCATTTCTAAACTATGCAACGTAGAAACTTATAGTCTTCAACATTGATAGACCTTTATAAAAACTCTCTTTTAAAATTATTTCGAGTATAATGTGATTATAAATTTTTGAGTTATAGTGATAAAACTGAAAAATACTTAAGACGTCCTAGTTCATAGGTCATTGGCCTTAGAGAAAAATGATCGTAGCAAATAAAGCTCCTTTAGTTACTTTCTATTTTAAAAAATCACAAAAAGAAACACACTTCTTAAATTTAGCTTCATAAATTTAGCGGTAGGTGGCGCTGTTTGCAAAAACTAAAATAGCAATGATTAATATTCTATTTGATTCGTTTGTAATTAGACCTACTTAAGGAACCCTATAATACTGAGCATGGCCCGACATGCTCTTGGCCGGTTTTTTAATAAATCCTTCACTATACATATACAACGTGCTCGCCTGTGGAATGTATTGCTACTTAAATGTGAGGCGTGCACAATAACTACCGGTTTTAAAAAAAAAATAGTAAAGGAACGCTACTAGTCAATCACTACTTGTCTTGTCACTATTGGCCCAGATCGGGCCCCTCCTGTGCCAGAATATTCACAATGGACAATAAGATCCCCAGAAGAAGAGTTATTGCCCACGCCCAGAGTGCACTGGTCCAACAAACTGCTGATCCTTCCAGACTTATCGAGAAGGACTAGTAGCCATCGGACACTGAATGAGGTTTTCTGGCCCCACAGCCCACTCCGAGGATCTCTACTTGGAGCTCTACCTGACCTTTTATGCAAGTGATGGGTTTATTTTTAATTTAATTTAATATTTATTTCAGACGTTTGTCCATAGTTAAAATACAACACAATAAAAAACAAATTAGTGACGCACACAAAAACAATCACAAGACACAAACAACAAACCAAAAAATGTTACTAAAACAAATAGAGGGACTACCCACTGATCACAGTGCAGTGTGTAAGTGAATCCAGTGGCGCAGCAGAGGAGAGTCCCACCTATCCGCGAACACGCTTAGCATGCTGTTGTGGCTGGACCTGACACGATTCAACAGCGACGCACATTGCTTTCTTTTAGGTGCATGAAAGCCATCTGTACGCGCTTCCGCAAACATATTCGAAGCACTGCAAAATCGTGGCAGCCCCAGCAGCACCCTAAACGCGTTGTTGTATTGAACACGCAAGGCGTTGTATGTCCCCAGTGTGTAGTTCACCCACAGGCTGCAAGTATATAGTGTTTGGCAGTAAGATTTAAAAAGCGTAAGTTTTACTTGGGTGCTGCAATGTGCGAACCTGCGGGCCAACATATTACACCGGACAGCCAACGCCCTACGTGCCCTTTCTACGTCCGTGTTGTCCTTGAGGTCCTCGGAAACCCAGTGGCCCAGATACTTGAATTGTGCAACTCTGTTTAAGGCGGTACCGGCTAAGGTGACTGAAGGTACTGATTCGTAACTTTTGCCACGCCCCTTAAATACTAACAATTCACTTTTCTTTGCATTGTATCTGAGCCCATGAGCCTCCGCATAAGACTCACACATCTGTACCAATTTACGCAAAGCTCCGATCGATGGACTCAGCAGTACCATGTCATCTGCGTAGCTAATATTATTAACACAGACTCCGTCTATGTAGCATCCGACATTAGTACTGCTGAGTTCACCGACAAGCCGGTTAATATACAGGTTGAAGAGCTTAGGTGAGGTAACTCCACCCTGCCTCACACCACACTGCAACCTGTATACATCCGGAAAAGAGCCTGCCCATCTGACACTATTCTTCTGATTGTTGTACCAATATATAAAAATAGATACAACTTCTGGGCTGCAATCTGTCTCACTTTGTAGCTTCTGCCATAATTTGCCATATGACACTAGGTCGAAAGCTTTTGAGAGATCTAGAAAACATGCAAAGACAGGTGTTTTCCGATCACTGTAATACTGAACAGTCTGCTTAAGACACATGATAGCGCTTATGCCCTGGCGTTTTGGGCACATTAGGCGTTTATTCTATAGATTTTTGCCAAAATGTCTAGGTAAAACCAAAATGCCCAGGCAAGCAAAACCTGATCGCTATCCCGCCGTTATAATTAGAAACGCAGTATAGTTCCTTTGTACCAATAGTTCCTTACTGCGTTTCTAATAAGCAAGTATTCCCTAATCAACACGGCAGTATTTATGACAGAATGGAATGGACAAAAGACTCTGTTACAAGATTAGAAATGATTAAAAATCTAAAATGTCACTTGTCATCATCAGCTGACTGACACTGCAAGTGTTGCCAGACGTACGATTTAAATCGTATTTGTAAGTTTTTTTGCTCATTTTACTAATGTAATGTCGTACATAAATCGTACGATTTTTTAAAGATTTTGAAAGTTGAACCAAAACAACAATGAACTACTCAATAATGCTCTTTTATGTGGTTTGTTTTATGTGGGTGTACTATACACCTCTGTCTACCCGTTCGGGGAAATACAGGCGTGATGTAATGTTATGTTATGTTAATAATGCTCTTTTTTCATAATTACAAAAAGTATTTACTGCTTATTCGAGTTTCCTCTTACTATTCAGGGAATGAATGAGAATGGTGCCGTACTCCCGACTGGATCGAGTGTTGTATCAATTGAATTTGAAATCGAATTAGTGTCAATTCGAACTGCATTTCTTTAGGAATTGACGTTAGCTCAATTTGGTTCAGAGCTTGAAATAGTCGGAGGCCTTACTCCCGACTGGTTCAAGTGCTGTATCAATCTAATTTGAATTCGAGTTATTGTCAAATCGTACTGCATTTTTCTAGGAATTGACATTAACTTGAATTGGTTCAAAGCTCGAACCAGTCGGGAGTAAGCCCTCTGAAGTGAGGCCCCTGAATTAATTTAAATAAATAAATATTGTTGGGACATTTTACACATCAACATCTAATCACAAACTAAGCAGAGCTTGTACTATGGGTACTAGACAATGGTTATAATACTTATATACTTATGTTCATTACACAAATATTTGTGTCCTGTGGGAATCGAACCCGACGACCTCGTCGATTTGCTATTTGGAAAGCGTGTTTGTTGTTTTGTCCTTCTTTTGGAACGGATCGACGTGATTGTTTGCATAGAGATTACGGGCCAGAGAGTCGCATACTAGGCTACTTTTCATCCGGAAAATGCATGATTCCTGGAAGAACCACGGACGTGAAGCCACGAGTCATCATCACCATCATCATCATTTCAGCCGAAAGACGTCTACTGCTGGACGTAGGCCTCTCCCAAGCATCGCCACAACGAACGGTCCTGCGCTTTCCGCATCCAGCCACGAGTAAAAGCAAGTACCTAATAAGTCAAATAAAAAATATATTCGATTTATTTTTGTCTTCCATAAGAAATACGATTATTATCCATACTAACGTACGATCGCTATAAAAAAAACATCTGGCAACATTGTGCCAAAGTCAGTGAACTTGTTTTTATTGTTATTTCGAAGTCGTTTTTGTAAACATTTGGACATTATTTTTTCACTAAATCTTGCTGAAATATGGAGAAATTACCTCCAAAACAGAAAAAAGCGAAGCTTGCTAACAAAGAAGAGTTGTCCCTTCTAGATAAAGATGTAATTACACTTCTTAAAACACGTCAACAAGAACATAACCTCTACGCAATTTATTATTCTCAATATTTCTTTTGAATTTACAGGAACTTGTTAATAGGGTTATACAGTTGGAAGCACACAACTTACAGTTAAAGAATATTATAAACAAAAACTTTTCAGCTAATTCTAAAGAAGATGTAAAGGAACAGAAAAATCAGTTAGATTTTAGCAAGTAAGTTACTTAAACTTGTTATCATGGGCGCCGGCAGGGGGGTGCCAGGGGGTGCACTTGCACCCCTTGGGAATCTCGGGATCAACAGGAATTATTGAAATAAATAACCGTCTGTTGGAAATCATTTTTTTATTCACAATAATTAGTAGGCAGTAATTACACAATTCTCATTTAAAAACTGCAGCTATTAACAATCATATACGGCAAAGATTGTAAGAAAACTAAAATCTGCACCACCTGGAAATTATTTCTGCCGGCGCCCATGCTTGTTATTTAAAATGTTGGTCATAGCTTAAAATTCTAGACGTAGGCTTATTTTATATCCTCCTTACCGCGGTAGCCCAAATATAAGAAATTATTTGTTAATACTTTGTGCAAGTGGCATACTTTTAATGCCATGGGCTGTTTCTACTAGTCAATGTTACAGCTTAAATGGTTTTCGGGATTTAAGTAAGTACTCTATGATATTTTATAATTTTATGATCAATCTTTTACTGTTCAGGCTGTGCATCTGTGGAATGAGTTACCTGTGTCTATATGGCGAGATCAGTCACTGTTTTAATTTAAAAAATTAGTTAAAGAACCTTTCCGTTACCTTTCCAAATAGATTGTAATTTATTAAGACATTGCCTATGTATCCAATCTCTATTCTAAATTGAATTTAAGATCATTTATCATTATATATATTTATGATACATATATGTGTTATTTATTTATTTTAGTTTATTAACATGCAGTAGTACACCACGGACTGCCCCCATTATCTAGATCTTACGTCTTCTTTGTCCATCCAAAGGTTGTCTGGAAGATATTGATTTTAGCGATAAGACTGCCCATATACGCATAATTTAAACATTGTTACTGTTTACTACTATTTTCATGGTGTACAATAAAGTATATTCTATTATTCTATCTATCTATCTATCTATGAGCTGCTCTGGATTCCAGGTAGTTAGCTGTCTGCTAGGAATAAACAAAATTGGTTTTGTTTATTTATACTTTAAGGGTGCTCCCTCACCACGTGCATTCACATAAAGTCATCATCCTCCGAGCCTTTTCCCAACTATATTGGGGTCGGCTTCCAGTCTAGCCAGATGCGGCTGAACATCAGTATTTTACACGGAGCGACTGCCATCAGACCCCCGCAACCCAGTAACTGGGTAATACTGACATTCGGAGGTTAGACCAGTTGTCAGACTTTCAGGCTTCTGACTACCCGTAACGACTGCCATAGATATTCGTATGACAACCGGGACCGACAGCTTAACGTGCTCTCCGAGGCACGGAGGGGTCACGATGTGTAACGAAACATAAAGTAATAATCAATATCATTTGTACTGGTGAGTTTGTAACATTACACGCAAATGTTTGCGGTGAGGGATCCCATGTTCATGAATTTTCATTATGTTGGTTTTGTCCAAACCTAAAAAATGTATCATGCAAAACAAAATTTATATTTCACAGATGCCGTTTCCGTCGAGTCTTACTTCGCATCCTCTACTTCGGTTGGAACTACAATGGTCTAGCTGTTCAGGAAGACACCAACCAGACTATAGAGCACCATCTCTTTCATGCATTGACTAAATCCTGCTTAATACAGAGTAGGGAGACATCCGGTTTCAATCGGTGCGGACGAACTGATAAAGGTGTTAGTTCTTTCGGGCAGGTGAGTAGATAACATAAATTAAAATGCAGTTTCTCAGCTCAGAGTATGATTTCTTCATATTTGTACCTGATCAAGCTTATTTTATATTAAAGGCGATACTAGAGGTACATGGACCAGAATAGCCGGTGACAGAGATAAATGGTTACAGTTGGAGGAGGCCTTTGTCAAAAGAAGCACACAGATAGGGATGTCGAGGCTAAATTAGTTCAAGTGTTATGTAAAATACTGTATTTACACTTGTCTGAATAAAGACATTTTTATGTTACAGAAATTATCATTTTAACAAAATTATATTTGCAATTTTGCAGACACACATTGTATGTGCATGGCAGTGAATATTGACAGTTGACAGACTGTATTAGAGTTCAAAATAGTCGGCGGGGTTACTCTTGATAATAATTCCAATCTCAATCCAATACCAATGTCTAAAAGTGACAACAATAAATGGGTATTTTTGACTAAAAATATAAGGTTTAATTAATTCTAAAAACACTGAAGTTTGAACCAATTTATCTAATTTTGCAATTAAAAGTATAAATTGACATTAGTCCAATGCCAATCCATCGGAATTATTTTCAAGAGTAAAGCTTGCAGCTGGTGGTTGTGCTGTGATTTCCATTCGATTGTTCAAGTTTTGGCTCCAAGCCCCAAAACATGGTCTTTTAGTTATACAACGAGTAACCGAAAGGTATAGTCATATTTGAAACACTTGTTCAGGGCATAGCATAGAATAATTGAATATGGTGATAACCCTGAAATTGTTAAAATCGTTCAATAGCAAACCGTGAATAAGCTCTCTAAATATGGCAGTTACTAATGGCTTTGAACACCAAGAGGATTCCATGATTCCTAGTGCTTCAAACCAGCAGGCGTAGCATGACCGCTGTAGACAAGCATTTTGTCTACGAAAGAATAGACAAAATGACAGATAAAGTTCTATACAATGTAGTATTGTCTATCCTTTATAGACAAATTTCTTGTCTACAGTCACACCTCGAACACTCAATACAATATGAACGCTAGCACCACCTACATACACAAGATTACGTTTGTATACGAACGCACACACACGTGTAGGATAGAGATGCTCGCCGCTTGTAGTGCCGACTGGGTTTCTAGTGCTTCTCAGTAGTTTTCAGAGATGGCGTGCTTGTATAGCAATTGGCGATTGACATCCCTAGCACGATTGCAGTCCAAGTGCCGTCAAACTGCGGGCGCGTACGGGGCGCGGGCGAGGAATCTTGAATTGGCGGGGGGCGGTGAGTGGCCGTTCTGTACGTTAGTACTATTAGATATTCTATGCTACAGTGGTCATGCTACGCCTGCTGGTGTTGATACAAAGTTGGAATAAAATTGATCCTAGATTTGATGTTGGAAAATCGTAATGTGCTTTTCCCATTTCACCGCCTACAATCTAGCACTCATAGCCTACAGACTAGAACACAGCAATGCCATAGAATATATACTAACGACAAGAAGCGACACTTAAGCATGTGTGCTCGTAAAATAGCTCGCGGCTATGTTTGCGGGGCGGGACGAGCGCGGGGGCCGTGCGCGGTGCGCGGCGTGTGGAACGGGCAGTCTTTCGGCTGCCTCAGCCAATACATATTGCATGTACACGCGCTCCCTCAAGGTCACCGGCGAGCGAGCTCACACATACAGGGGAGTGTCACCGCTGTGGCAATGCTACAATTGCTGGAATAAAATTAACAATTTTAAAAAGCAATTTGGTCCATATTATATTTTTACAGGTAATTTCTATAACGGTACGCAGCAAGTTTACGCCTGACCAGCAATACACACAAAACGCTGTAGACAATGAGATGCCGTATTGTAAGATATTGAATAGGCTGTTGCCAAATGATATTAAAGCTGTGGCCTGGATGCCTATACCTGAGGATATGCCGGAATTTAGCGCCAGGTATGATTTGTTTTTACATAAAATTCATCCATCAGTCGAGAACACAGCATGGTACGCTGAGAGTCCGGAAGAATGCCGAAATCGAAGAGCTAGTGGACGAGCCTAATATCATTGGCGTAATCAAGGCGCAACGTTTGCGATGGCTCGGCCACGTCGAACGCATGGGGGAAGATCGAGGAGCCAAGAAAGCGTATCTTGGCCAACCAACCGGACGTAGACCAGTAGGTCGCCCCAGATATCGCTGGGGAGATGCTGTGGAGACTGATCTACGTGAGCTTCAAGCTACTAACTGGCGAGATATCGCGCAAGATCGAGGAAAGTGGAGAGTTCTCGTTTCGGAGGCCATGACTCACTTTGGGTCGCTGAGCCAGAGGAGTAAGTAAGTAGTATCAGTCGAGCGTTTCTCTTACGGCCAAAATGAATATCCAATCTATCTACGATTTACCCTACTAGAGATAGTAATTTGACATATTAACGGCCAAATTTAATATCCAATCTATCCACGATTTGCTGTACTAGAGATAGGAATTTGACATAAGCACCATACAAAATATGTCAAATTTCTATCTCTAGTAGGGTAAATCGTGGATAGATTGGATATTAATTTTGGCCGTTAGTATAATAATAATAATAATAAAAATCGTTTATTTCTCCTCACATAATACAACTATTGTTCACATAAATATTGCATTTTTACAAACATAGATTATGTGAGAAGCTGGTGTCTGAGATAGGTATAACCCTGTACTACAGATCACCAGGGGGTCTACTCCCGTTCGACGATATTCGATAAATCGTACGATTCATCGCACAATTTGCTACTCCGGTCAACCATCGTTCCCTTATCGCATGCGATGATCGTGTTTTGACGTTTGTTTTTCTCATCTCCGGTAAATTGTATACGACTATGAACCGTAGTCTATCTTAATTGTGCCTTTTTTATGTGCCTATCTTTATTATGTAAGTATCAGTCGGAACGAAAGTTCGTACTTCGTTTGTCGTTCGTAAAACGCGAGTAGACCTACAGGTCCTCACCCCACGGTAAGTAACTATAGGTTAACAAATAGCCTCCTCCTTTTTGAAGTCGGTTAAAAATAGAAATACATTTCGATTCAGGTTGTAAAGTGAAGCTTATGTATGGAGCTTATGTCGCGCGCTTACGCGGGTGCTGTTGGGGTTGCCCCGTTTTTGCAGCACATCGGGAATGTCTGCCGGCCGGGGTGCGCGTGGACTGTTTTTATGCTACCATGCGCAAAAGGGCGACCTCGATAGCGGGCAGAGTGCGGGGCGGTAGCAACAGCCTCCTGGCCGGCGTCGCCGACAGGCTGGATGGGCCGTTTTTAAAACATTGGCTGGCTTTACATGCACCTGTTTATCAGGCATGGGGCAGATAAATAAAACTTAATATGTACCAATCTACGTAATTTTTTTTTTTTTTTTTTTTTTGTAGTTTTGAGAAAACTATCGATAGTACTATCGAAAACTAAAATCAAGCTGCAAAAGAATACGATAGAGTTATTTAATATACCATTTTTAATAGAAATAACAAATAAAGAAATAAAAATAATTGAAAGTAACCGATTATCAAGAAACCTAACAATTCTTTCTTTGTCAAATCAAATAATGAAAACAAATTACACATCATTTTCACCAAAACAAATTTTAAGACTGAGCCTTCTTATCATGCCCATGGTCATGACTTGTATGATAAATGAAACTGGTTTACCATTCTTCAAGACGCGATAGAGTGTCTAAGGATAAATAATTTTCACCCATCCAAGGATTGATTGCTGGAAACGCAGGTTAACCTCACTTGTCGATTGATCAGCTGGGTAGCTATTTAGCATAAACCACATAATCCCACAATCACAGACCAGTAAGCCTTTAGTCGCCTACCGGACCGCTGGATACCGGTCACCAAGCATATGCACTGCACTGCATATCATACACCCTGCCGCCAATCGGGACGTCACTCCGTCAGCGAGCGGCACCAATCATACGGAATCATACCACCGAACTCTTGCGTCGACCAACCATAACGCGCCGTCCGCCCCCCGATCCCCGCCAACATTTAACGACTGTGTTCTCATGCAAAACTTTGTTTATGCGGCGTCTTGAGGCTTACTGCTCTGTGCCCAAAACCGACTTTTTTGTTGAATTTTAAACACTACCAAAATCGCATTTTTTGAAGTAAAACTACTTTACGCACGCTTGACTTGGGGAGTAAGCTGGTGAATGTGTTACGAAAAGTGAGGCGAACGGAGGGGGTAGTGCGGGACGCGAGGAGCGAGGCGCGGTACACGACACAGCGCCGGCAGATTTACGCGCGTCGCGCCGCCATTCCTTTGTTCTCATTGAAATAGTATTGAGGGAGATGAAGATAGTGAAGTTTTACTTCAGTCGTGTGGTCTAAAGCACACTCGTTTTTTTACTTTCAGATTCGATTGCAAGCAACGCCAATACAAATACTATTTTCCGCGTGCGTCATTAGACATACAAGCCATGCGTTCAGCCTGTACCAGGCTAGTAGGTTCCCATGACTTCCGTAACCTATGCAAGATGGATGTCGGTAACGGAGTAACAGAGTTTCGCAGAAATATACTGAGCGCTGATGTTTTAGCTGTGGATAACATGGACACTAAACTACGTAAGTTAAATACTCCTTGGCCATATGGTCATTTGGCCAATAAGGTTAATTGACCATGTGACTAATATGACGAAAAGACCGTTACACTACACGACCGTAATGATCATCTGACCAAAAAGCTTAATTGACCATTTTCACTATATGACCAAAAAACCATTTCCACCAACCATAAGGATCATCTGACCATAAAGTTTAATTTACCATTTTTACTATTTAACCAAAAAAACATTTCCACCATATGGCTATAAGTTCCATATCGCGCGCAGTTTTATACCAAAAAATGTAGCCACAATATAGGATTTCTCAATTCGGCTGCAGGAAGAAAGCATAAACCATATCAACTCAGCCTATCGCAGTCCACTGCTGGACATAGGCCTCTCCCAAGTTGCGCCACAACGCTCGGTCCTCTGCCTTCCGCATCCAGTCCCCCCCAGCCACGTTCTTTAGGTCGTCGGTCCACCTGGCAGGGGGGCGCCCTACGCTGCGTTTGCCGATTCGAATAAACCATATATAAATAAATAAATAATAAATCGCTAGTGCGGTTCTTGTATGAAAAGCCATAGGCGAATTTCTTGTACGGTTTAAAAACGCGCGTGATTAACTACAATGCGTTCCGCACATAACTCCAATATATTTGTTCCAGCAACATCAATGTTTTACCTTCTAATTGAAGGTAATGCGTTCCTCTGGCATCAGATCCGCTGTATAATGGGGGTCCTACTCCTCATCGGTCAGGGAAAAGAAATGCCTGGTGTTATCACAGAGTTGCTTGATGTTGAGAGACATCCGAGGTACGAAAGAATTTAAAATAACCGTTAAAAGAAATTTGACACCTTTTAATTAAGTGGAAATGAAATTGGATCTTGTTTATGTTCAACTGGCAACTCATTTTCTTTCAGGCGTTGATTGGGTGCTTATATACAGTCAAACCTCTAGTTGTAAAATTCTCTGTATTTATTTCAGGAAACCTCAATACAACATGGCTTTAGACCTGCCTCTCAACCTATTTCGCTGCTCATATGATTTACCAGAGGCTAATAAGTGGATATATGACAAGCATCACTTACACGAAATGTTGACGCAACTGCAAGGAGAATGGACACATCATAATATCAAGTTGGTAAAAGTACATTCTCTGGAGACTAATTTTTTTTTTTTTGGTCCACCCGAGACGAAAGTAGGCATTGTTGGTGTCGATTCTCTTATTGAACTAAGTTTACGGGACTTGTCGCGCACAATTAAATCAAAATATAATAAACATTTTGACTAACCTCGACGTTTCCGTAGTCACGAGCAGACTGAAGTATGTGGGTGTCATCGTCTTGAGCGGCGGGTGTTTTCTCGAACTACCCGCGGTTGATTTTTCGTAACGTCGCTGTCCGTAACAAGATAATATGCTGAATCACGACACACAATGCTGACAGTTTCGGCGGACATACATGTAGACATATCACGACGCGAACACTTCTCGATTACCGGATTCCACGAAAAGGACAACCTATATCCATCTTCCCGATTGAAATTTTTATATTTCTTTATCACGCTTCTCGTACAATTCTGGGATAGTAATGACGATCAGTGGAGAGGATTTTCGGGTCGTGTAGCTTTTTCGGAGATAAAGAAGGGAACTCTTCAATGAAGACGGCAAATTATCCAGGATTGCAGCAACCACTTGTCTTTTTATTGTTAATGCCACTCAAAATAGAAAAATAAAATAAACTTTATAAAAAGCAAAAACCGACTTAAAAATGTTTATTTTATTTAAAAACATGGTTTTTTTTTCAGAACAACAATGATAAAAGATGTCATCAGCTTACTAGAAGCGCAGTACTTTTCAATGTGTGCGAGCGAGACAGCAGATACGAAAGATAACGAGAGCGACAAGGACAGAGTTATAGCGTACGCCGATGGTCTTATACAGGGTGTTAAAGCAAGGGCGTATACGCCTTTGTTGATGAGGATTACATGTTGTAAGTATAATTATGTTCAGATTTTACCCGCGGCTTTGCTTTTTTTATAATATAGGATGGCGAAACGAGCTAAAGGCCCACCGAATGTTAAGCGGTTACCTTTGCCCATAACAACTGCAATACCACCTAGACTGTTGCCTAAATGGTACCGCAAGTTGGTTCGCCAAATTGAGACATGAAGATGGAAAGTCTCATGTGATTGTAACCGTGGAAAGTCTCATGTAACCGACTTCAAAAAAGAGGAGGCTATTTGTTAACTTATCGTGGGGTGAGGTCCTGGTGATCTGTAATACAGGGCTATACCTATCTCAGACACCAGCTCCTCACATAATCTATGTTTAAAAAAATGCAATATTTATGTGTACAATAGTTATATTAGGTATGTGAGGAGAAATAAACGATTTTATTATTATTATATTATTATTGTAATTTCACCGGCACCCGTACCCTTCAGACCGAAACACAGCAATGCAAGCATCACTGTTTGGCGGAGAAGTAGGTACGGTGGGTATTTATCCCACAGCAACCTTGCATTTTTTGGGATACAAAGTAGCCTTTGCCACTCTCCGTCCAATAAACTATCTTTATGCAAAACATCATGTTGGTCTGTTAGTCCGTTGTTGCATGAAAGACTTGTGTAAACCAACACAGTTTTGACGACGTCAGTGGTCTGGTGGTTCGAGTGTCGGACTGCTGATCACGAGGTCGTGGGTTCGATTCCCACAGGACACAAATATTTGTGTGATGAATTTTTGTGTGTAAAGTCAAATAGTAAAATTTAATACAGACCATAAATGGTCCACTTTATTTGCAACGCTGTAAGTTTGTTGTTTTATGTAACTAATTTTTGTATTCATATTAATTGCGCTTAAACGCTTGTTACACTACGCGGTATTCAGCGCGCGGTGCTAAGACTGTCTTAGAATCTTATTTTGACAGCTCGCTATTACACCAGACTAACTATCGCACGCTAACTCATTTTCTAGGCGTACGTCGGACGACGCAGACGCTTGGCACGGAACTTGCGTTACGCGATATTTAAGCACCAAAAAATCTATAAGTACTTATAAACTTCTAGAAGTACTCAGAGGCCTTCTAACCGAAGTTCTTTATGTGGTCTTGAAGTTTTTTTGCTATATAAAAAATAAGGATGTATTATTTATAAGGTCCTACGTTACTAATACGAAATATTTTAAGACGTACAAACAAATGTTAAAATCTTGATGGTTTTTCTGTTTTAAATAAGTAAGTCACGATATAAGTCGATCACGTTTAGAGGTACATCATTTTCTACATTGCATACAATTTTAATAGCGAGCATACCGCACTACACACACTTCTTACTACGTCCCACAGAGTACATTGTAATATACTGAAATAGAGACCAATCTTCAACCACAAAACAGGTAACCGCTTACTAGCGCTATCTGATACCTTCAGTGTGAAACTATCAACTAATCTAAAAATAAAGAATGCAAAAAGAGAAACGCTTCGGGAGGATCGAACGCACGTCCTGCTTTAATAAATCAGACTACAGGATCGTACTGCTACGAATACTAATTATTTACCTGCGAATTTTAGCACTATAATCAACCAGTCAAAATCAATAAAAGTAGAATACTTTATTATTCAAAAAACAACAAAAATGGCTCTGAAATAGATACTTATTTAATAATGTAATATTTGGTGAAAAATCAGTACAATTATCTCGTAAAATGAAATCATAATCTCTTTGGAGCAATTATCCAATATGGGGTCATGTAGCGACATCTATCGAATATTGAATAAACTATTACAATATCTCGTTTCTTAAATTTGTAAAACCTGCCATCTATTACTTTTAGTCCGTAACAGTAACAAATATAATGCTACTAAATTAAAAACCACCATCTTACCTGTTATCTACAAGCATTCGAAGTACTACGTTTTTTTGCAGCGTTGTAAAAGCTGTTGTACCCGATTAATTGTTCTAAGATTGAGCACCCTGCTACGTCCGTCCGCTGCGCTTGCCGCGCGCCGACTGAGCAGTCTTGCAGACTAACTCTTATTACACCATGCGATAGTTAGTCTGCAAGTCAGTAAGTCTCGCCGCGCCCGTTCGGTAGCGCGGTATTTAGACTCGGCGAGACTAAGTGTTATTACACTACACGTTCTCAGTCTGCAAGTCTGTAAGTCAGACTGACTACCGCGTAGTGTAATAAGCGTTTTAATGTATGGCATGCGGTGCTTTTCTGTAAGTAATGGGGCACTTAGATTAAGTTTGAAATGTGTTAATTTTTTCATGTACAGTGTACTCATTGTTGAACAGCCAAATAAATAAATAAATAATAGTTTGTGATAAAAACTACAGTACCTGGGCTGCGTTCATTTTTATCGCCCGACGTCGTCGGACGACGCACAGAGCGTTGCTTGGTCGTTTGTATGATTGCTCTGAGTAAATGAACGACCAAAGTACGTGTTGGGGCTTCAGAGTACTTCAATGAAACTCCCGTATTGAGATTACTTGGTATAATCCAGTAAATATAAATTTTAACAATAAAAAAGGTCGGAGCGAAATGTTCGCGACTGATATAAAACAAAGGTACAATTAAGAGTTAATGTAGGTACGCGTGGAAAAATATTATCAATAGCGCCTTGACGATTTGAATAGCAAACACTAGACGATGAATGAAGTTTTATATTTACGTAGGCGTAAACATCCTGCCCCGTTGAAACTATTAGGTTTCAACCCTCTAATAACTCCTCTTCAGTTGGTAAGGGGCAAATGCGAACTAAAGGTCGTCGCACGGTGCCTCTTGTAGTATTCACGTCAGCAACACGCGAGATTCCATCTGGTCCTGGGAACAATCTTGAAATTCGTCCAAGTCTCCAACATAAGGGTGGGACGCCATCCTCTTGCAGTAAAATTAAGTCTCCAATTTTGACAGATGCAGTATTGGTCTTCCATTTGCGGCGTTGTTGTAACTCGGCAATATATTCGCGCTGCCAGCGCCGCCAAAAATGCTGTTGTATCTGCTGCAGTCTAGCATACCGTTGCAAGTTGTTTTGATTGCAATCCTCCAAATTAGGTTCAGGCAGTGAGTTGAGCGCTCGACCAATGAGAAAATGCCCAGGAGTAAGGCACTGGAAATCGTCAGGGGAGGTGGATAAAGGACATAGAGGTCTACTATTTAGAATAGCTTCTACCTGTGCGAACAGCGTATGGAGCTCTTCGAAGGTTAAATGAGAATTACCCATTACTCGTCTAACGTGAAATTTTGCTGAGCGGATACCGGCCTCAAAAATTCCGCCAAAATGAGGAGCATAAGCTGGTGAAAAGTTAAATTTTATACCTTCCGCACATGCAAAATCAGATAGATCGTTAATGTTAGTTTTAAAAAAGTCATTAATTTCTTTAGCTCCTGCGACAAAATTGCGTCCATTGTCGCAGAATACTTCCGTTGGCCTGCCTCTTCGTGACACAAATCTGCGGAATGTCATAATGAAAGCGTCTTTTGACAAATCGCTCACCGCCTCTAGATGTGAGATTTTATATCTTAAACATATGAAAAAACAAAGGTAGCTTTTGACTAAACAAGCACCACGTCCTTTTCTATTTAAAGTTAAGAATGGACCAGCGAAATCTATGCCCACTGTTTGAAATGGAAAGTTTGGCGTGACACGTTGTGCGGGCAACTGTCCCATTATAGGAGCAATCGTCTTTCCCTGCAGGCGTCTGCACCTACAGCAGTTATGAAAAGTGCGTCTCGCTAAATGCCTCCCGTTAATCGGCCAAACATATTCCCTAACAACGGCCAGCAATAACTGTGGGCCAGCATGTAATCCGCGTCTGTGTTCGTATTCGAATATCAATTTGGTAAAATGATGCGAAGCATGCAGTAGAACCGGGTGTTTTTTATTATAATTAAAATCAGAGGAGCCTAGTCGGCCTCCTACTCGGATGACTTTGTCATCACTTAAAAATGGAGTCAAGGATAAAATATTTGATTTAGGACTCAAAGATTTGTTGTTGAGTAATAAATTGTATTCATTGAATGATTCCTGCTGTGCTAAACGGCACAAACAAAGAAACGAATTGTTTAATTCATCAACAGATAAATTGCCGAGAATTTTATCATTATTATTTTTTATATTATTAATAAATCTTAGTACGTAGGCAAAAGATCGTTTTAATTTAGTTAAGCTAGAAAAGTTTTTAAATTGAATTATAGGCACATTTGGAGTAGCAACATTAGAAGTAATAGAATTAGGTTTAGTTTCCGGTAAGTTATTATTATTGGTTTTATTTTTTAAGATAGGCCATTTACTTTCAGGCTCCATGAGGAATGAAGGGCCTGACCACCACAGCTCACTACTGCCGAGCTGATCGGGGCTGATTCCTCTTGATATGAGGTCTGCAGGATTGACAGATGTAGGCACGTAGCGCCACGATGAAGCTTCTGTTAGCTCACAGATCTCAGAAATCCGATTGGCTACAAAGGTTTTCAGATTTTTAAAACTGGTGTGGAGCCATCCTAGCACTACTGAAGAATCGCACCAATGTACTTGATGCTGAACTTCATATGGTAGTGATTCTTTGACAGCCTTACATAACTTTGCTGCCAGCAAAGCTGCACACAATTCAAGTCGGGGAATGGTTGTACTTTTGATTGGAGCTACTTTGGACTTAGAGCATAGCAACTTAACTGTGACTTCTTTCGCAGAATTAACAGAACGCAAATAAATACAAGCTCCGTATGCGTGTTGGGATGAGTCACTAAACGAATGTAGTTCGACAGATGTGGGCTCATCGCAGAGGACACGCCGGGAAATTTCTAGCGTAAGAAGAGAAGGTAAAGACTGTGTAAAAGTATCCCAGTCTCTTTGAATTTCGTGTGGGACTGGATCGTCCCAAGTTAATTTTTGCAGCCACAATCGTTGTAATAAAATCTTCATTTTTATTACGCACGGGCTGATCAATCCCAAAGGATCAAAGATTTTAAACAGAGAAGAGAGAAAAGATCTTTTCGTTAAATGATTGCTATTAGTGGAAAGTGGAACCTTAATAGGAAAATGTAACTGATCAGTCGATGGATTCCATCCCATGCCCAGAGTACTAGTTGATTCGCTTACTAAAAGATTGTCATCACTGTGATCAGATGAATTAAATAAGGTTGGTAAGTTCGTCTTGAACTTACGAAGATTGAAGCATCCTTTTTTCAGTGCTTCAGTTACAGCTTGGTGGATATATCGTAAGGTGTCCTCACTTTCAGAACCTGTGATAAGATCGTCCACGAAGAAATCATGTTGTATTATTTTCTTGATCATAGGATCAGAGGATTCTTCACCAATCTGCCATAGACATCGAGTACTCAAGTAGCTGGAACTTGCCATTCCGTACGTCACAGTACTTAACTGAAGTGTTTTGATGGGCATAGTCTCGTCTTCTCTCCATAAAATGAGTTGAAGATTACGATCCTCCTCATGGACACGGACTTGACGGTACATCTTCTCAACGTCACCAGTGAGGAGGTACTTATGCTGTCGAGATCTTATTAAAATGGAGAAAAGCGAGTCCTGCATATTAGGCCCGACCAAGAGGATGTCATTGACGGACTGACTCGATGAAGTAGGAGCCGAGCCGTCGAATACAACTCTAATCTTTGTGGACTCACTACTGTCCTTAAAGACAGCGTGATGGCAAAGAAAGTAAGATGTGTAAGGTATAGGTACAGCGGATTCAGAAAGATGCCCTAGGTCTGCGTACTCACGCATAAATTCTATGTATTGTGACTTGACTTGGGGTTGTTTGCGAAAACGTTTTTCTAAATTTAATAAACGTTTTTTAGCTAATGAATAAGATTCACCAAGGCAATCAGGTGTATCCTTTAAGGGTAGACCAACAGAGAATCTACCAGTTTCCAGGCGGAAAGTGTGAGATAAAAAATGTGTTTCACATGCTTTCTCGCTGTGGCTCATAAGTGGTTTCGTTTGGGGAACATTTTCTAAGTCCCAGAACTTGGTTAGTTCATGATGTATGTTGTCATCGGATGACGTGTAAGAAGCGATTGAATGACTACATTCTGTATTTGTATAATTTGACTTATTGTTTGTGGGATAATTAAAATAAATAGGACCTGAAATCAACCAACCAAAATGGGAACTTCTTAATATAGGAAAATTAAGACCAAGAGAAAGTTGCTCATGGCCCAGAATGTCCCAGAAAAGATCGGCACCGATGAGGACATCAACGGGTGCTGGTTGGTGGAAATTAGGGTCTGCCAGAAAGATATCACTCGATATGTTAAGTTTTTTAATATCAACAGGTATTCTAGGTATATTACCGGTTAACGTTGGCAACACTAGAAATGTAGAAGTGACGTTGAAATGTTTCATCAAAGACTTCAACTGCACCACGCAAGTTTCTGTAGCCTGACTGGTGGTCTTATTGCCTATGCCAATTATATTGACATGCAAAGAAGAATTAGATTGTAAACATAGTTTTGTTTTAAGAGATTGTGTAATAAATGATGACTGACTACCACAATCCATAAGAGCGCGAACCTTCTGTGTTTGGTTGGTGATCGGATTGGATACCTCAATATAGGCAGTAGACAGTAAAACTTGGTTAGCATTCTGATTAGAAAAATTTACAATAGTATCGTCAGTATTGTCGGGTAAAGTGGTGACAACACTGGAAATATTATGGTTGATAAATTGTTTATGTAACAATCTATTGTGCCTCGCATTGCACATGCGACATGGATGCATACGACAGTTGCGTGCAGAATGGCCAGACCTTAAACAGTTATGACATAAATTCAATCTGCTTACTTCACTGATACGGTCATCTACACTCTTAGCCAAAAATGTGGGACAGTCGTAAAGGCGATGACTACCGTTACAAACGCCGCACGATATATCAGGAATAGTATTGCCTTCACTATTAGAAACGTATGACTGATGAGACCTAGTATTAGAAACCATAGGTTTTGGCGTTGCCTGAGTCTTAGTTTTAGGATATGAATGGCTACGATTTATTGACTCGAGTACATCAGCACGGTCAATAAGAAACTTAAAAAAATGTTGCAACTTGGGTGTATCAGTATTCAACGTGCCACGGCACTCTTCCCACTTCGCAATGGTGTGACCATCAAGTTTGGAACTCATTATGTGAATAATTAAAATATCCCACTCATTTGTAGCTAGTCCGAGATTAGTTAAAGCACGTAAGTTTTTTGTTATATGATCCACAAAAAATCTTAATGATTTGTCGCACTCACGTGTGATTTGCTGTATATTTAACAATGAGTTTATATGATGACTTATTAATTGTCGTTTATTGTCATATCTTTCACATAATAATTTCCAAGCACTCGTGTAGTTAACGCTGGATACCTCCAAGTTAGTTATAATACGCGCTGCATCGCCCGTCAGGTATGAAATAAGATAATGGAACTTATGAATCGGAGCGATGCGGTCGTTATTATGTACTATAGATAAGAATGTGTCACGAAACTCAAGCCAACGAAAGTAAGACCCGTCGAACTTAGCAATTTGAATACGAGGTAATTTAAAACCTATATCATGATGTTCATTATTACACTGACCTGTAGATGATTGACTTGTATTCAAATCCTTGTAGTTACTTTCATCATGCCGGTTTGAATTATGTTTTTGTATGATACTTTGAGCCATAGCAATGTTGGATATAAACAGGTGCTCAATAGTATCACGCTCATCTATCTCATTAGGTAAATTATCAGAGTTTAACACTTCTATTTGATTTTGCAAGTCATCAAAACGGCTATAAATAGATTCAAATTTGTTTAATTTTAATGTTAATTCAGCTAACTCAATTTGAGAAAGCACTTCCTTAACATTTGATAAAAAGTTTCTAAATTTTGTGATTTGTCCTTTTATGGAACTACGTTTCACTAAAAGATCCTGTAAATCTTGAGGATCCTTTGTGCCAGATTCACCTCCACAATCTTTACCCATTGTGAACCTAAGAAACTTGTAAAATATTGTAGATGTAATTTAATTAATATTTTATATTAAAGTTATGTAAACAAAAGGATTGATCATGGAAATGAACAGGTACAAAGTAAGTAATATTTCGAAAATAAAATATAAATTTAGCTCACGCTCCTCGCCTAACGTCACCTGAGGCCGGCCCTGTGCTCCCAGCAGTGGGCCCGACTAGCGACTACTGCGTTCCGATTGTCACACTGTGACACGGCCCGAAGTTGCGCAGCCCGATGTAGCGTAACCCGGAGAGGTCAGCCTGGAATGTTCGGCAAAGTGGGTGAAATATATGCTTTTAATATAACTAATAAGCCTGTAATGTAATAGAAAATAGGCTAATATTACTGGGAGATAGCTTAATAGTTGTGTTGTTATAACATACTAGTACGTTACAACTATATAGTAGCAACGGTTAACGTTGATCGAAAGAAAAAAAAAATAACTTTTAATGAATTGCGTACGGTAGGTACCTATAAATTATTAATTATTTTAAACACTATAGACACTAATGCACAAAAAAGCTATTTGAAATAGGTATTAGGTAGATGATTAAGTAGATTTAGAAAGGGTGTGGTAAAAGGGTAATGGTACGTAGGTAAAAGGGAATTCACAAGGAAAAAAGGGCACTTAGCTGCATTGGCCGAGGCTGCGGTACGATGCTGAATGCTGATCGCTGACCGGCGGTGGCTGCAATGGCTGGTACACATCCAAGGAACCCAGGAATGATGATAAATTGTGTTGAAAACTGGCTGCGGCGCAATAGTTAGATGCCGGCCGGCACATGTCGTCACAAAGATCGAACTTGTTTTCTCCGAATATTGCAGGTCCTGTCACGGTCGCCAAAATGTTGGGGCTTCAGAGTACTTCAATGAAACTCCCGTATTGAGATTACTTGGTATAATCCAGTAAATATAAATTTTAACAATAAAAAAGGTCGGAGCGAAATGTTCGCGACTGATATAAAACAAAGGTACAATTAAGAGTTAATGTAGGTACGCGTGGAAAAATATTATCAATAGCGCCTTGACGATTTGAATAGCAAACACTAGACGATGAATGAAGTTTTATATTTACGTAGGCGTAAACAGTACGCTTTGTGCGTCGTCGGGCGATGTAAGTGAACGCAGCCCCGTACTTCAATTGTTATAAACAATTTTCGATAAATGATTTACTCAGCGAGTAATATTTTTTTACTGACGGGGCGCCACTTAACTCTAGTAGCGCCTTAAGGGGTCATTGTACTTATCAGTATGAATAACTTTTACTCTGAGACCAACCCTGAAAACGCGAAAAAAAAACCGTTGTTTCCTACATTTTAGCACGTCGTAATTTTGTGAAGACGCTTTCTGCGGAAAATCAATTTGAACGAACTTACCCCATGTCCCGACATACCCCAAGTCACCTTATTCAGCATAGTCAAGTAATTTTGTTGATTTATGTGAAACATGACTACATAACTAACTTTCAGTTTGATATAAGTAGACTTGGGGCACAGATAATATAATACTACTTGGGGTAAGTCGGGACACAGGGTAAGTTCGTTCAAATGGATTTGACTCTGAGTGTGGTGACATTTTTAATTGCTGGCGGTAATAGTGTGTTACGTCAGTTTATCCTACACCTCACTTTAGTGCGCGTCGTAATTTTGTGAAGATGCTTTCTGCGGAAAATCCATTTGAACGAACTTACCCCTTGTCTCGACTTACCCCAAATCACTACAGCTGTCTTTTTGAGTATTAAATCTGTTTAATTGTTTCAGCGAGCTTAGAAGAGAAAATTGAACACTACAGGAAGAAAAGAAAAGTAGCAGATCCTGGTGAAGCTATGAAATAAACTGTGAATAAAAATAAATGTTATCTTTACTATATTAATCTATGTTAAATACAGGTATATATTCTATTATAGGTTCATGTATTATTTTTGTTCTTACCCCTATTAAGTACCTGACCATAGGGTAGGCTCTATAATATAATACTTCTGCCTAACCCGTGACAGTAATATTTTTTAATAGTTCTTCTTTTTAAATCCAAGTTTTTAAAATTACAAACCATAGTGTTTAAATCACAAAATATAATAGCTGAACAGAATAATTATTAGCAAAAAGGTGAAAATCAATTAATTTAGCGTGATTGATAGGAGAATGATCCATCCTTTAACAACATAAATGCTCGCTTTTTATACACTACCTAATGACCCTATCGTTATTATGACCATCTCATTATTAAAATAAGTTCATTGAGCCAGTTGACTATTAAAAAGCGCAAACGACCTCAAACAGTAGCGGGACTATTTTGTACGGTAATTGTCTCCATAATTATTATTGTGGCATTGTAGGTATACTGTACCTACTTTGCCCGTGCGTAAACCGGCCGACGCAGTCGGCGAACGGCCAGTACTATCTCGCGTTATTTCTTGAACAGTAATAGAAGGCCGCTTCAACCGGACAGCAGTCTTTACGCCGCGTAACAATTTCGACACATAAAAACTTTGATATCCTCCGTAGACGGAGTCTACGATATCCACACATATTATGCTCAAAAGTATAACAAAACGCAACTTCAAATTTTTTTGCGCCAATTTTTTCATTATTATCCGACCAAATCGTAATGTTGCGTTTATATAAACGCTCGTTCCGTATCCGTGTTCCATTTTTTCGAACGGGCAATGTAATTTTGACAGTTCGATGAAAATATTTACGTGACGTGACGTTTGTGAAAAACTTTTTACTTTCGAATAAAGTTTTTAAATGGGAAAACAATGGAATAATGACTTTTAATTTCGTAAAAATGTATTAAAATCGTGTTGTGAGTGTGTGGATATGTGTCGTAAATGTAAACTTGCGGATTACAATTTCAAGGTGCGTTATTTAATTTCTTAAGATTGCTGTTCATAACTGTAGAATCATCGCAATACTCGAAGCTATTAAATTTTTATTATGTACCTAAGTACTTATTGGAAACATAAGTAAGTACCCCACACTTTGAATACCATTCCAGCTATTCATTCACATAACTTAAATAAAGAACTCATAACTCGTTCATTTAAATGCACGCTTTTTTAATAATATATTTTATTCCCATTTTGTTTTGATTATTCCTTCAGATTGTCATTATTCTGTGAATATACCAGCCAAGAATTTGGATATGTAATGAAATAAGATATATTTTCATTTTCCTATTGATAAAATCATTTGCAACTCGGACCATTCGGATTTTACACTACACTAATTTGATGCCAAAATTAAAATAAACAACCCGTATAGTACAATAGTTCAATATAGTTAGATCTCATAACCACCTACTAACCTGACACTGGAAGCGGACCCCAACATAATTGGAAAAAGAAGAAGAATAAGAACCACCTACTACACTCAAAGCCCCCCCGCAGAAAGAAGTGTAGTATAACACTCTGGTTTCTGCAACTCCATGTCTAACTGTGTATTTTGCATATGGCCCGCAGAAAGAAAACAGATGTCAGATTATTAATTGGCTGATAGTTTAGTTGTATTCCTACCATCCAGGCAAGAGCTCCAAGGAATCTTGACTTGAAGGAACATTGACATAATTATATAGCGCAGTGCTTTAATAAAATAAAAAAACATATTTTTATTGCCTGGCAAGGCCTACACTACTACCGGGTGGGTGCAGGGTATGAAGTGATAGTCGGGAGTGGTGCACACTCGCCCGCTTCCCCAGACCCTATTGGTGATGGAGGTCGCATACAGACTGTAATCAGTATTGGTACAACACATGGGACTGCACACACCAGCACCCATTGAAAATTACTATCACCGACTATCAACTGAGAGCTTACAAAATTAAAAAAAAAAATATAGTTGATGAAGGCATGGACATATTTTTTGATAGTTTGCCCAAGTGCCAAGAAACGTGTATTGCATGTCTATTAAAATATTTAATCACCTACCCCAGAATCTTAGTAAACTACCTCTGAAATTATTTAAAAAGGCATTATTCAAATTGTTATTAAATAAAAATTATTATTGTGTAAATGAATACTTAGAAGATAAGTCGATAATATTTACAATATAGATAAAATACCAATATAATTATGTTAGCCTGATTATGTACCTAATGACATTTTGTTATTTTTAGTTATTTTTAAAATGTCTATTATGCACCCCAAATATGTTTGCACGTCATACGTGACAGGATATGTTAGAACACGAAAATTTTGTAACACCTAGTTATGTACCATATTCTAGCAAATAAATATATTGAATTGAATTGAATTGAAGTTTATGGGTGTAGTACAGAGGTGTATAGAAAAAGGAATAGTACTGTAAACTGTTAAGTATTATAATTGTAAGTTTTGTGTTGTTTGGTAACATCCCCTTGGAATGAGTTCTGTTATGGTGTTACAAAAATTGCAAATAAATAAATAAAAATTAAATGAAATGAACTTATACAACATGTTATTGAATTAACTCTAAACCTGAAACTAGTTTGTGCAGAATCAAGAGTAGAATCAATTTCAATGTTTTTTATTTCAAATAAACCTAATTACAGGCACTTTTCAAAGGTCAGGCTCTAGTTGCACGGTTCCAAATTGTGGGTCCTATGGAGAAGAACCGGCAAGAAACTCCATGGATAAACTCTTTTTAAAATAGGTTATTGTTTATTATTTATTTATTTATTTATTTAATTCTTTATGCACAACAGGGTACAAAGGCGGTCTTAACGCCATAGGCGTTCTCTACCAGACAACCTTAGGGTAATGCAGAGACAAAGTATAGGGTAGATGCACCAGTAAAGTAGTAAAATATGTTTCGTACTACGGACTTATAATTACATATAATAAAAATAAAAAAAATAGATAAATACATATGTACATTATACATATAATAAAATATATATATTATACATACCTACATATATAACTATAAATATATAACATCAAGATAATTCAAAGTCGAGCTGAATCTGCTAAATTGTTTTCACGGAAATATTTCCTTCAACACAACAACACAACACAACAGAGCATCATGCTGAGTGTCAACCTCATTGCCGCAGCTACGACATGCACCATATAATTAAGTTTAAGTTTAATTATTTTTTATGTGTACCTACCGCATGTCGTCTTGTTGTGGCAATAAATCATTTTTCTTTCTTTTTCTTTCTTTCTTTCTTTCTTTCCTTAACTTATTTTTAAAGGCGAGCCGACTGTTAGCCATCCTGATTTCCTGAGGAAGCGCATTCCATAATAGGATAGATTGCACGAAGAATGTAGAGTGAACGAAGTCAGAGCGGTGAGAAGGACATTGGAGAAGACGATTATTAGTGGAGCGGAGATATTTAGTATGACTTGTACATAGATACTGAAAATGAGAAGTTAAGTAAGAAGGAGAATTGGTTTATTACATCAAATTTATTCAAATAATATGAGTATAATGTAGGTTAATGTCAGAAATAAACAAGAGTTTAAAAGTGAGAATATTGCCTTTAGAAATAAACGTAAAAAGAGTTGCCATAGTATGTAGAAGCTGACCTGTCATCTGAATCTTTATACTTATTTAGTTTTTTCTTCAGAACCACTGGGATTTTGTCGACAATACTTAGAATATTATCAGTTATGAATAAGACAATAAAAAAATCAAGATCCTTCAAAGACAAATAAAAAGAAAAGTATCTGTCCAAACAAAAAAAAAAAAAGATTTTTATCAACCCTGACACTGAGTACATAATTTATCGAAAATTTGGTTTTAACAATTGAAGTGCGGTTACTGTAGTTTAATCAGAAACTATTAACTCTGTAAATTATAGTTTGCTGTAGTTGTAGTTGTTTCTGTATTCTGAGAGTTTTTTATAGAAAAATTGCCAAAATATAAATATCTTTGGGACATTTTTACACAGCACCATCTAGTCCCAAACTAAGCAGAGCTTGTGGTATGGGTACTAGACAATGGATATAATACGTATATACTTTTTTTTTTGTAAATACATACTTATAATACATAAGCAACACACCCAGACCAACACAAACACTTATGTTCATCACACAAATATTTGTGTCCTGTGGGAATCGAACCCACGACCTCGTTATCAGCAGTCCGACACTCGAACCACTAGACCACAGAGGTCGTCAAAAGTGGCCTTTTTTTTTTCTACACAAACAAACTACAATTTACAGAGTTAATAGTTTCTGATTAGACTACAGTACCTGTAAGTACTTCAATTGTTAAAAACTAATTTTCGATAAATAATGTACTCGGCTAGTAATTATTATTTTACTGATGGGGGTACATCTTAGCTCTTAGTAGTGCCGTAAAATGTGGGGCTAAAAACAACATGATTTTTCTCCTACTACCTTTAGTCTGAAAGTCTCTGTCACCTCACTAGCGTAAAGTTACGTTCATTCTTATTTCTTTTTGTTACAGATTCAAAAACTGCAAAAATGGACATCAAGAGGATAATTTCATAAGAACATAAAAAAAAAACTTCCAAAATGACAAACAAATGACTGTAAATAGACCAGTATTTTTATTTGAATAAAAATAAATGTAGTTTTTTTTTCGTGAATATGTGATCATTAAAACCTTTTTACTTAAAGGCCAGTAATTTACAAATAGAATAAAAAATAATATGAATAGTTATGATTCTGCAATGGAGCATAGACTATCGTCATTCTTTTGTGAGTATATTTTTTGTTGTTTTATTAATTTCTGTTACTTAGCTACTAATTGCTGGTAAAAGATTCATAATTAAGCTTTGTAATAATAATTAAGTAATCGCTCATTCATCAACTACAGATGAAGATGAGGCTGCTTTTTTCTTGAGTATGGTATTTGTGATCCCCCAGAGCAGGGGGGGGGTACTTTTATCCTTCGTGTGATTAAGATCCATAGTCGACTACCGGCCAAAATTAATAACCAATCTATCCACGATTTGCCCTACTATAGATAGAAAAGACACTGAATGAAATGGGCCAATGTGTAGTATAATAGTACATTATGATACAAGTGAGCTAAGTTGATATTATACTCGAGGCTGGATTGCAACCCGAGCCGAAGGCGAGGGCGTAATGGAGCCGAGAAGTATAATAGTCAATGCTCACGCGTGTCATACGACGTTTTTCAACACACTTGTGAGGAAAAAACATACACACATTTTAGGCAATTAAATATTGAATTTGTGAAAAATGCCGCGCGGATTACTGTAATTGCACGGTGACATACAGCAATGCGCGCGCAGGTGGTCCAAGGAAACCGCCAAACAGCCTAATATTAAAAATATAATAAATAGATTTTTTTTATTTATAACACAAATTAATGTTAATTTGTTAACAAAAATAAATAATTTGATGAAATGAAATGTTTAAATAGCATATTTTAATTAAAACAGTTGATTTATTCCCAAAAATTTTAAATTTTGTTCAGGCATAAAAACTCTTTGCTGTGATTTAAAAATAAACTGTAAAGTAAAAAGCACTAGTGCGATAATATAATGAAAAAAAACCGGCCAAGAGCATGTCGGGCCATGCTCAGTATTATAGGGTTCCTTAAGTAGGTGTAATTACAAACGAATCAAATCGAATATTAATCATGGCTATTTTAGTTTTTGCAATAATCGGCAGCATTCGCGACTCAGAGCGTGTTGTTAGTAGCGCCATCTAGCGATAAATTCAAGAAGCCAAATTTAAGACGTTTGTCATTTCAAAGTTACTTTTACGATTTTTTCAAATAGAAAGTAGGTAAAGGAGCATTATTTGCTAAGATCATTTTTCTCTATGGTCAATGACCTTTGAACTAGGACGTTTTAAGTATTTTTCAGTTTTCTCTCTATAACTCAAAAAATTATAATCACATTATACTCGAAATAATTTTAAAAGAGAGTTTTCACATAGGTCTATCAATTTGGAAGATTATAACTTTCTACGTTGCACAGTTTAGAAATGGCAGGGGGGGGGACACATTGCAAGCCACTTTGGCGGGCTATATTTCGCAGATGGTACACCTGATAAAAAAGTGGTGTATGAAACATTACCTTCATTTTAGTAGACCTATGCAATGATATCCCACACGAGGGGTTGCAGCGAAAACATTTTTTTCTCCATTTCACATGTATGGACGCCACCCCTAAAATACGCAAAAACGATTCTTTTATTCTTTTAAAATTGAGATCTATATGTAGACTATTTTTTAACAAAATTTAATTTACTTATGTTTATAACTGTAGAAGTTATTAAGCTGTAAAGGATTAGGACAGACGGACAGACGGACAGACGGACGGACATGACGAAACTATAAGGGTTCCTTGTAGGACTTCGGAACCCTAAAAAGCACGCGTGCGTTATAAGCTACATTATGAACCTAAAAGCGATGCAATAAGAGCCATTTTACGAGCAAGTGTGTTGAATAAATAATAACGTTGTAAATTAATGAACACCAACCGTATTTATTGCATTTAAATTGTAAGAAAACCACTCAGAGCAATGTATTAATAGAGGATTACAATATAGTTTTCTACCGAAGTTCGTTAGATGGCGTTGACACTATTATAAGTAATTAATTTTTTAAATGTATAAAAAAAAAAAAACCCTTCTAGATATCAAAGCAGTATAAAGCGATTAATATACAGCATAATTGTATACATAAGATTAACATTATTTTCAGTTCCATGTCCTTTGACATAAGCTCCATACATTTTGACGACGTCTGTGGTCTAGTTGTTCGAGTATCGGACTGCTGACCACGAGTTCGTGGGTTCGATTCCCATAGGACACAAATATTTATGTGATGAACATAATTGGGTTTTTCTTATGTATTTACAAAGAAAAAAGTATATAAGTATTATATTCATCGTCTTGTACCTATCCATCCATAGTACAAGCTCTGCTTAGTTTGGGACTAGATAGTGCTGTGTAAAAATTTCCCAAAAATTTCATGTCAAATTTCAATCTCTAGTAGGGCAAATCGTGGATAGATCGGTTATTAATTTAGGCCGTACGGCACCCTAATAAAATTTTATTATATGGCACAATCGCTATTACATACATTTAAATGTCCAAAGCACCATAAAAAATAAAATTGCACCATAAACTGCCTCGTTGGTCTAGTGGTTGCAAGCGCGACTGCTGAGCCGTCCTGGGTTCGATTCCCGGGTCGGACAAAGTGTTATTGGATTTTTTCATTAGGAAATTCTCAGTAGCAGCCCGGAGTCTGGATTTGTGCCCGATCAATGGCAATAGGCTCGCCCCCTATTACATGGGACTATAACATAACTGGCGAAATGTGGGTGTACTATTACACCTCTGCCTACCCCTTCGGGGAAATACAGGCGTGATGTTATGTTATTGCACCATAATATGTTTTGAAAATTCATCCTATCGGCAACTGTGTGTGTGCATTAACACATAACATAACATCACGCCTGTATTTCCTCGTATTGAATTGAGAATTGTCCTTCTGGTGGATCGTAAGCCCGTTTATATCTGCCATAAAAAATGGCATACTGAACCCAGGCCGCGAACAGCACACGGCCAGGTCATGGGTGGATAGTTTTACCACACGCGTATAGTCACAGAACACACGCTATAGTCGACTTTATGGTTGGCCTGCGGCTTGGAGAGGTGCTGTAGTGTACTATTAGAGGCGATACAATAGATCTTTTAGGTCGCAGTGACATAAGGGACTTGCATAGACCTTACCTCTTTTTACAAAATAAAAATAGTCACAGAAATAGATAGAATGGCCAAGCGGGCAGGGCGCGCGTGCCAACACTGCACCATAGTGCAGGGCATTTCAAAGCCTTTCTCAGTACGCCTTATGACTTGTTTCTATAAATACTGTAACAAAAACCCGCGAAAATGCCTTATTGTGCTGTTTCTAACTGCAGAAACAAAAGCTGTAAAGTAAGTTAATTTTTTTAAATTAAGACGCTGACAACAGCCAAATACCCCAAATAGGCTTCTTTTAAAAACACTTTTATATGTATCTATTCAGTTTGTGGCAGTGAAAAAAATATATGTTAATCTTGATCGTATTTTCTGAAACTGTGAACTTTCGTTTTGTGCCCAAAACACGTTTTATTGAAGTTTTCTCGATCGAAAAGAATTGTAAACTAACCTCTTAAAACATGCTTTAAAGCAAACAATCTCTATTATTTAGTAAATATTATGAATAAAATTAAGAAAACATTTGAGAAAGACAATAATCTAAACATTTGTTGTTTCTGATTTTCAAATAAGCTTTTAGTTTTTTATTAAAAATAAATATTGTTAATTTTCATTCAAGTTGAGCGGCGTATCCGACGTCCCTCGGCTCGTTGCCTCTCTTTCAGTTCTGTACGAAACGACAGTGACCGCAGAGGTCTGATTTTTTAGGTGTTGTCAGCCTCTTAATGACGTCAACATGGGAGGCGTAATTTGTTCGAAAGTTGCCACGCATGAATCGCAAGTAAAATTGTGATTACAACCATTCTATTTACTTCTGTGCGTATAGTAATGCCGTACCGCATATTCGCGTTCGCCAAACTGAGACATAAAGATGGAAAGTTTTTGCCGATATATGGGTTATGGGCAAAGGTGACGCTTAACACCAGGTGATCCTTAGCTCGTCTTGCCATGAAAAAACTTCACTTGTGGCACCATAATTGTTTAACGCTCTCACAATCGCAATCGCGATAGCTCGAATGTATAGTTTTTACTGGGCAAGCTTGTTCCATCGTCGACCGCACCATCGCTAAACATCAGGTGACGTGGTAGTCAAACTACTGAGGTAGTATGTAGTACTACTAGAGTAGACATTACGAACAAAAAATATCGCGCAACTTGCTGGCCGCAGGGCACGCGCGGCGCGAGCCTGGCTAAAACACTTATTACACTACGCGGTATTCAGCGCGCGGTGCTAAGACTGTCTTTGAGACCGTGTAGTGTAATAACACTTAGTCTCGCCGAGTCTAAATACCGCGCGACCGAACGCGCGCGGCGAGATTTGCAGACTTGCAGACTAACTATCGCATGGTGTAATAAGAGTTAGTCTGCAAGACCGCTCAGTCGGCGCGCGGCAACCGCAGCGGACGGACGTCTTAAGAAGGGTGTGTAGTGCGGTATGCTCGCTATTAAAATGGTATGCTATATAGAAAATGATGTACTTCTAAACGTGATCGACTTATATCGTGACTTACTTATTTAAAGCAGAAAAAACTGGCCAAGAGCATGTCGGGCCATGCTCAGTATTATAGGGTTCCTTAAGTAGGTGTAATTACAAACGAATCAAATCGAATATTAATCATGGCTATTTTAGTTTTTGCAATAATCGGCAGCATTCGCGACTCAGAGCGTGTTGTTAGTAGCGCCATCTAGCGATAAATTCAAGAAGCCAAATTTAAGACGTTTGTCATTTCAAAGTTACTTTTTGTGATTTTTTCAAATAGAAAGTAGCTAAAGGAGCATTATTTGCTATGATAATTTTTCTATAAGGTCAATGACCTTTGAACTAGGACGTTTTAAGTATTTTTCAGTTTTCTCTCTATAACTCAAAAAATTATAATCACATTATACTCGAAATAATTTTAAAAGAGAGTTTTCACAAAGGTCTATCAATGTGGAAGATTATAAGTTTCTACATTTCATAGTTTAGAAATGGCAGGGGGGGGGACACATTGCAAGCCACTTTGGCGGGCTATATTTCGCAGATGGTACACCTGATAAAAAAGTGGTGTATCAAACATTACCTTCATTTTAGTAGACCTATTCAATGATATCCCACACGAGGGCTTGCAACGAAAAATTTTTTTTTTCTCCATTTCACATGTATGGACACTACCCCTAAAATACGGAAAAACGATTCTTTTATTCTTTTAAAATTGAGATCTATATGTCGACTATTTTTTAACAAAATTTCATTTACTTATGTTTATAACTGTAGAAGTTACTAAGCTGTAAAGGATTAGGACAGACGGACAGACGGACAGACGGACGGACATGACGAAACTATAAGGGTTCCTTGTAGGACTTCGGAACCCTAAAAAACCATCAAGATTTTAACAGTGATGTTATGTTATTGCACCATAATATGTTTTGAAAATTCATCCTATCGGCAACTGTGTGTGTCACCTCGAATCGAATGTTTGTAACACGTTTTAGAGCTCCTGCACTCTCACTCACTAAAACGCTTATTACACTACGCGGTATTCAGCGCGCGGTGCTAAGACTGTCTTAGAATCTTATTTTTACAGCTCGCAATTACACCAGACTAACTATCGCACGCTAACTCATTTCAAGGCGTACGTCGGACGACGCAGACGCTTGGCACGGAACTTACGTTACGCGATATTTAAGCTCCAAAAAATCTATAAGTACTTATAAACTTCTAGAAGTACTCGGAGACCTTCTAACCGAAGTTCTTTATGTGGTCTTGAAGTTTTTTTGCTATATAAAAAATAAGGATGTATTATTTATAAGGTCCTACGTTACTAATACGAAATATTTTAAGACATACATTTATGAATGGTACAGAAGTCATCAATCTGTTAAAATCTTGATGGTTTTTCTGCTTTAAATAAGTAAGTCACGATATAAGTCGATCACGTTTAGAAGTACATCATTTTCTATATAGCATACCATTTTAATAGCGAGCATACCGCACTACACACCCTCCTTAAGACGTCCGTCCGCTGCGGTTGCCGCGCGCCGACTGAGCGGTCTTGCAGACTAACTCTTATTACACCATGCGATAGTTAGTCTGCAAGTCTGCAAATCTCGCCGCGCGCGTTCGGTCGCGCGGTATTTAGACTCGGCGAGACTAAGTGTTATTACACTACACGGTCTCAAAGACAGTCTTAGCACCAGGCTCGCGCCGCGCGTGCCCCGCGGCCAGCAAGTTGCGCGATATTTTTTGTTCGTAATGTCTACTCTAGTAGTACTACATACTACCTCAGTAGTTTGACTACCACGTCACCTGATGTTTAGCGATGGTGCGGTCGACGATGGAACAAGCTTGCCCAGTAAAAACTATACATTCGAGCTATCGCGATTGCGATTGTGAGAGCGTTAAACAATTATGGTGCCACAAGTGAAGTTTTTTCATGGCAAGACGAGCTAAGGATCACCTGGTGTTAAGCGTCACCTTTGCCCATAACCCATATATCGGCAAAAACTTTCCATCTTTATGTCTCAGTTTGGCGAACGCGAATATGCGGTACGGCATTACTATACGCACAGAAGTAAATAGAATGGTTGTAATCACAATTTTACTTGCGATTCATGCGTGGCAACTTTCGAACAAATTACGCCTCCCATGTTGACGTCATTAAGAGGCTGACAACACCTAAAAAATCAGACCTCTGCGGTCACTGTCGTTTCGTACAGAACTGAAAGAGAGGCAACGAGCCGAGGGACGTCGGATACGCCGCTCAACTTGAATGAAAATTAACAATATTTATTTTTAATAAAAAACTAAAAGCTTATTTGAAAATCAGAAACAACAAATGTTTAGATTATTGTCTTTCTCAAATGTTTTCTTAATTTTATTCATAATATTTACTAAATAATAGAGATTGTTTGCTTTAAAGCATGTTTTAAGAGGTTAGTTTACAATTCTTTTCGATCGAGAAAACTTCAATAAAACGTGTTTTGGGCACAAAACGAAAGTTCACAGTTTCAGAAAATACGATCAAGATTAACATTTTTTTTTTCACTGCCACAAACTGAATAGATACATCTAAAAGTGTTTTTAAAAGAAGCCTATTTGGGGTATTTGGCTGTTGTCAGCGTCTTAATTTAAAAAAATTAACTTACTTTACAGCTTTTGTTTCTGCAGTTAGAAACAGCACAATAAGGCATTTTCGCGGGTTTTTGTTACAGTATTTATAGAAACAAGTCATAAGGCGTACTGAGAAAGGCTTTGAAATGCCCTGCACTATGGTGCAGTGTTGGCACGCGCGCCCTGCCTACTTGGCCATTCTATCTATTTCTGTGACTATTTTTATTTTTATTTTGGAAAAAGAGGTAAGGTCTATGCAAGTCCCTTATGTCACTGCGACCTAAAAGATCTATTGTATCGCCTCTAATAGTAGACTACAGCACCTCTCCAAGCCGCAGGCCAACCATAAAGTCGACTATAGCGTGTGTTCTGTGACTATACGCGTGTGGTAAAACTATCCACCCATGACCTGGCCGTGTGCTGTTCGCGGCCTGGGTTCAGTATGCCATTTTTTATGGCAGATATAAACGGGCTTACGATCCACCAGAAGGACAATTCTCAATTCAATACGAGAATTCGCGTTACTACAACTGCAATACTACCAATAGTAGTAGAGCTTCTTTGTGAAAGAGCTCGTCCGGGGAAGTACTACCACCGTACCTACTTCTCCGCCAAATTGTGATGCTTGCATTGCTGTGTTTCGATCTGAAGGGTACGAGTGCCGGTAAAATTACAATCACATGAGACTTTCCATCTTCATGTCTCAGTTTGGCGAACCGACTTGCGGTACCATTTAGGCAACAGCCTAGGTGGTATTGAAGTTGTTATGGGCAAAGGTAACCGCTTAACATCAGGTGGACGTTTAGCTCGTTTCGCCATCCTATACTATAAAAAAAAAAACCTAGGTTGTTGCCTTAATAATATTTAAATTCAGGTTCGCAAAATTGAGACATGAAGATGGAAAGTCTCATGAGATTATAACCATAACAACTGCAATACTACCTAGGCTGTTGTCTAAATGGTATTTCAATTCAGGTTCGCAAAACTGAGACATGAAGATGGAAAGTGTCATGTGATTGTAATTTCACCGGTACCCTTCACACCGAAACTCAGTAACTTTGATTTAACTAGGTATGTATTTTTGCCCATCAGCTCAAGACACCAGGACGTGAAGTGAAGATCGCACAAAAGGTGCTTAATGGTTTACATGGTAAGTCTTCTTTTTTTAACCGACGAAAAAAAGGAGGAGGTTCTCAATTCGACGCGTATATATATATATATATTTTTTTTTTTTTATGTATGACCACGCATAACTTTTTACAGAGTGGTTCGATTTTGATGATTCTTTTTTTAATGGATAGGGTATATCTCGAAGTTGGTCCCATTTAAATTTCAAAATCAAAATCCACCCCTAAGGGTAGTAAAACAGTGTGCGTTTGTTCACCCACTGAATTCTTACCTGTTTACCGATTCTGTTGAAACTTGACACACATAAATATAGTTCTAGACACTACGACATAATGGAGACCTTTAACCAAAAAAAAATTTAAAATAAAACTTTTTAACAAAAAATTGAACCGACGAAAAGAGAAACTGAAAAGCGAAAAATAACTAATTATGAGTCGGCGCCAAACAACTATTCAACGAAGATCATTAAATTACTTTAAATAAATAATAAAAACAACGTCACATCAAATACAACGTGAAATTTACAACGATAAACAATAACTTTCCAAAAATGCGTTCTCCGCTCGGCCACTTGCAACTTGCACGCACTTTGCTTGTTAAAAGTTCGTTTGGCGCCGACTCATAATTAGTTATTTTTCGCTTTTCAGTTTCTCTTTTCGTCGGTTCAATTTTTTGTTAAAAAGTTTTATACTTTATAATTTTCGTATATGAAACACGAGTCCACCCCACTGAGGTAATATGTACTTCGTACTAGAGTAGACATTACGAACAAAAAATATCGCGCAACTCGCTGGCCGCGGAGCACGCGCGCGGCGAGCGAAGCGAGTGAGAGTGCAGGAGCTCTAAAACGTGCTACAAACATTTTGTTCGAGGTGTCTTCTCTAGTACCACAGTACGTAGTACATAATTATTACCTCAGTGGTCCACACTCTATACACACAGCTCACGATCTGTGATTGGTGTATCATCATCAGCTTGAGCTGAAACACGTTGAATGACATAACAAACACTGTTTTTACTTTCTTGTCCTTTTTTTAGTAAACAATTTTGCATGTCTTTTCAAGGCAATTCGTTGATAATAGTTTTTAAAAGATATTAGTATGTTAACAATTTCACGCACAATGTTTTTTTTACCTAATTACATGTGCAGACAAGCAAGGCAAGCATGTGAAGGACATTGAAAGGAGAGTGAGTGCTGGTAATCAGGTGAATGGGGCACTACACACCTTCATGAACAGCCGCAAAGTGTCGGAAAAGGCACGGCTGGCTGTTCATGGGGGAGTGTTAGTGCCTACACTTATGTATGGTAGTGAAAGTTGGGTATGGCAGAAGAAACATGAAAGCAGAATAAATGCAGTAGAAATGAGAGCTTTGAGAAGTATGTGTGGTGTAACTTTGAGAGATAAAGTAAGGAATAACATGATAAGGGAGCGTTGTGGAGTGAAAGAAGATGTAGTGACAAAGATTGAGAAAGGTATGTTAAGATAGTTTGGACATATAGAGAGGATGGACGAGAGGAGATTGACGAAACAAGTATACGAAGCGAGTGTGGATGGAAGAGTTGGAAGGGGACGACCTCGGCTAACGTATCGCGATCAAATCGCGGATGTTCTCAAAAAATGCCAGGTTAAGAGTTCTCTAAACCGACGAGCATGCATGACGAGGTTAATGGACGTAGATGAAGCGAAAGAGGTGTGTCCGGATCGTAGCAGGTGGAAATCCATAGTCTCTGCCTACCCCAATGGGAAACAGGCGTGATAATATGTATGTATGTATGTATGTACATGTGCAGATTTTTTTTTTTTTTTTTTGATGTATAGATCTGCTCTTGACCACAATCTAGAATGAGTAATTAAGTATATTTTCAGTAGTTATTTGAATAAAGAGACATGCCAAGATAGTTTACTAGAGACAGGAAACTACGACAAGAGAGAAAAAACCGGCCAAGTGTGAGTCGGACTCACGCAGTAAGGGTCCCGTACCACCCATCGACCTGATACCCCATATAAACTGATTAAATTTACGAGAGTTTATCAAAAGACATCAACGACCCTACGCGAAATGTGAATTTTTGCATCTCTTTCTTACGTAGGTACCACCACATATGTCTATGTTTGCCCTATTTTTAGTATTTGTTGCTAAACTACATAGTATGCACTATAATCAGACCAAGTTTGACGTTGGCTTGGCATGTATTACCGTTTTGAAGATAGAGCAGGAACAAAAACGATGAAAAAAATGCATCATGTTTTTGAAGGTTTCTTGTATGGGGTCCCCCTTTGGTTTTAGACTTTTTTAACCGACTTCAAAAAAAGGAGGAGGTTATGTATTCCGCGGGTTTTTTTTTTTTTTTTTTTTTTTTTTCATGTATGTACACCGATTACTCCGGGATTTGTGGGCCGATTTACGTGGTTGTTTTTTTATTTGGTAGAGAAAGTCCGCGCGGTGGTCCCATATAAATTTTATTGACTTAGGTTGAGTAGTTTTTTAACTAGCTTCAATAAATCAGTTTATTTTAGCTTCGCCTATCTAGATGATCTGCTCATTGGTTCGTTTTTCTGAGAATTCTTGGCCGATATGCGTGTTTTTTTTTTCAAGATAGTGATTAGACGTTTGGAAGAACATGAGCGAGACCTTTGCCCAGCAGTGGGATAGCAAAGGTTAATAAAAAATATATTCTCAAATTGGTTATATAAACATTTATGAATCAACCCTCAACTAAAAAGTATGAAATAAAAACTTTTTAACAAAAAAACAACCGACTTCAAAAACCTTAACTAAAAAAACTTTTTAACAAAAAATAAAACCGACTTCAAAAACGTTAACTAAAAAGTAAAAAATAATCATTGTATGTATTTTAAAATCTTAACATAAACCATAATTTTGAAGGCGGCGCGTGATTTTCATGTACGTTCACATAAACTGTTTTTTTATTTATTTACTATAGATATGCGCTCGACTGTACATTATATTTACATGACGCAAAGGGTCAATCACGCGCCGCCTTCAAAATTATGGTTTATGTTAAGATTTTAAAATACATACAATGATTATTTTTTACTTTTTAGTTAACGTTTTTGAAGTCGGTTTTATTTTTTGTTAAAAAGTTTTTATTTCATACTTTTTAGTTGAGGGTTGATTCATAAATGTTTATATAACCAATTTGAGAATATATTTTTACTAACCTTTGCTATCCCACTGCTGGGCAAAGGTCTCGCTCATGTTCTTCCAAACGTCCAATCACTATCGTGTAAAAAAAACACGCATATCGGCCAAGAATTCTCAGAATGAGGAACCAATGAGCAGATCATCTAGATACGTAAAGCTAAAATAAACTGATTTATTGAAGCTGGTTAAAAAATTACTTAACCTAAGTCAATAAAATTTATATGGGACCACCGCGCGGACTTTCTCTACCAAATAAAAAAACAACCACGTAAATCGGCCCACAAATCTCGGAGTAATCGGTGTACATACATGAAAAAAAAAAAAAAAAAAAAAAAAAAAAAAAAAAACCCGCGGAATACATAACCTCCTCCTTTTTTTGAAGTCGGTTAAAAAGTAAAAAATAATCATTGTATGTATTTTAAAATCTTAACATAAACAACATTTTGAAGGCGGCGCGTGATTTTCATGTACGTTCACATAAACTGTTTTTACTACAGATATTGTGCTCGACTGTACATTACATGACGCAAAGGGTTTACCATGCGCCGCCTTAAAAATGCTGTTTATGTTAAGATTTTAAAATACATACAATGATTATTTTTTACTTTTTAGTTAAGGTTTTTGAAGTCGGTTTTTTTTTCGTTAAAAAGTTTTTATTTGTTTTTAGTATTTGTCGGGATACTCCTCATAATAACACATATTCTCTGAAAATTTCAACTGGTTATCTATTATCGTTACAAAGATACAGCCCTGTGACAGACAGACGGACGGACGGACAGCGTAGCGAGAGTAATAGGGTCCCGATAGCCACCCTTTGGGTACGGAACCCTAAAAACCGACCTTTAACGCAGTGTGCGAGCGGTTCCACTTAAATTTCGCCACGTTTCACGTTTTATGTTTTAAAAAATATGAGTGTGTTAATATTTCCTATTCTGATTATGTTGACAACCGTATCGAAGATTTTCAAGTGGTTTGGAAGTATTAAGCGAACAAACACTCAGAATGAGCGATATTGTTACTTATTAAGAGATTAAAATAAAACAATAACGTTTACTTTACATAAAAAAACCGGCCAAGAGCATGTCGGGCCATGCCCAGTATTATAGGGTTCCTTAAGTAGGTGTAATCGTGTAATTACAAACGAATCAAATCGAATATTAATCATGGCTATTTTAGTTTTTGCAATAATCGGCAGCATTCGCGACTCAGAGCGTGTTGTTAGTAGCGCCATCTAGCGATAAATTCAAGAAGCCAAATTGAAGAAGTGTGTCATGTCAACATAACACAAAGTAACTTTTTGTGATTTTTTCAAATAGAAATTAACTAAAGGAGCATTATTTGCTAACATCATTTTTCTCTAAGGTCAATGACCTGTGAACTAGGACGTCTTAAGTATTTTTCGGTTTTCTCTCTATAACTCGAAAATTTATAATTATGTTATACTCGAAATAATTTTAAAAGAGAGTTTTTACAAAGGTCTATCATTGTGGAAGATTATAAGTTTCTACGTTGCATATTTTAGAAATGGCAGGGGGGGCGACACATTGCAAGCCACATTGGCGGGCTATATTTCGCAGATGGTACACCTGATAAAAAAGTTATGTATAAAACATTACCTTCATTTTAGTAGACCTTTTCAATGATAACACACACAAGGGGGTGCAGCGAAAAAAAAAAATTCATCGATGGGCGCTACCCCTAAAATACGTAATCACGACTTTTTTATTCTTTTAAAATTGAGTTCTATATCTAGACTATTTTTTAACAAAATTTCATTTACTTATGTTTATAACTGTAGAAGTTATTAAGCTGTAAAGGATTAGGACAGACGGACAGACGGATAGACGGACAGAAGGACGGACATGACGAAACTATAAGGATTCCTTGTAGGAATACGGAACCCTAAAAACCCGTACTTACGAAGAGTCATTACCTACATTTCTAGTTTAGGTGCATCAAGTACAGCCGTTCCCATACAAGTAATGAGCTCAAAATCAGCGCGTACGCTAGGTGTGGCAAGCGTGTGTCAAAATAGAGCGGTGATGGGCCGACCTTGCTATCTCAAACATCGCGACATCAACTAGTCTGAGTTAAAGGGAAGAAGTTTCTTATAACTATGTATTATATTTGTAGTGCCAGACACACTGATACTGCCAGACACACATTGTAGCTGCCAGACACACATTGTTGCTGATAGACATACATTAATGCTTCCAGACACACATCGATGCTGCTAGGCACACATTGTAGCTGCCAGACACACATTAATGTTTCCAGCCACACATTGATGCTGCTATGCACACGTTGTCATTTCGCTGTCGTTGCCAGAATTGATGTTGCCAGACACACATTGTAGCTGTCAGACGCACATTGCACTAGCATACCTCGGACACTCAATACAATATTAATGTGAGCACCATCTACATACACAAAATTACGTCTGTATACGAACGAGTAAGGAATAGAAATAGGATGAGTTAGGAACAACCCATGTATTTTAATTTCAGTACCATACAGTGAGTAGTTTTTTAAGCAGGATTGAAATGATTTGGCAAGAATAACGGGTTTCGAGCCCTTACGATAAGATAAGATAATGTTTATTTGTCATAAAATGAGTATACACACAGCGTGCAAGTTGTACAAAATTATTTTGCTCTTTGTCTTTGAACAGCCCATAAAGTCTATAAAAGTAAGTTCTTCGCCTTAATCCGCGCAAGCGCATCAAGTAAGTCGTGCCGCAACAACACAGGATTTGATGTACATTCGGACACGAATCCACCTCTTTCTCTCTCACTGCTGGACATAGGCCTCCCCCAAGTTGCGCCACAACACCTGGTCCTCTGCTTCCGGCATCCAGTCCCCCCCCAGCCACGAATTAAATTAAATTAAATTAATTAATATAAAATTTTATCCAAAATCATAATATTTTTTTTTTTTTTTTGTTAAGTGTTAAACGACTGAATTCTTAACTTTGGCATGAGGTTGATGAATTTATTTTTTTGTGAAGATATTCCGAAGACATCCGAAGATACATCTAGCTCGGAACCGTGGCTAAATAAGGCGGTCCCAATCCCAACGTAGTTGAAAAAATTCTTGGCGGATGACTTCGCCTTATGCGCCGGCGCATCTAGCTCGTTTCGCAACCCACGATTTGATGTACATTCGGACACGAAACCAACTCTTCATTGACCTTATCTAGTTAGAGGCTTAACGAGATCATCAACATAGTTATAACTTTCAGTGATTGTTGTAATGAGCAGAATCTATAAGTTTTTAAGGTTCCGTATCCAAAGGGTACCAACGAGATCCTATTATTATGCCTAATGGCCAGCTCACACCATGGACGGCAGGGCAGGGGATTTTGCGACGACATGCCGAGGGAATGCTGTGGCATCTACTGCCATCCACGCAACGCAGTCGAAAAGCGCATACCGTCGCATGCCTTGGCGTCCCTCGGTATGCCTTCAACACCCTAAGCATACCGTTGCAACGTGCCGTTACCTCCCGTCGCGTCCCGTTTCATGCCTTGGCGTCCCTCAGCATGCCTTCGCGTCCCTAAGCATACCGTTGCAACGTGCCGTTACCTCCCGTCGCGTCCCGTTGCATGCCTTGGCGTCCCTCAGCATGCCTTCGTGTCCCTTTTTTTTGCCGTGGGTAAGTCTTCATGGACGCACTCCGCCCGGGGTAGGCGGAGCCAGTGTCGGACTCTTACCGACTAAATCCACCACGGTGTTCCTTCAACTACCTTAGCCGGGGGCGTGGGAACCCGTGAGTATTCACATAAGCACCCCCGACATGTCCTAGCCCGCCACAAGCAGGCGAGCTCCTTCTCACCGTGCGGCCTAACGTTGGCCGCACCCTCCTAGGCGGCGCACACGGAACACTGCACGCCACCTCACCTCGTAGCCCTTTACCAGCTGCGCCAACTACGCTGGCTGTACCAGCTACGCCAGCTGCTGGTCGGGCAGTAGACTACCCCGAGTCTGCTGCTCGCAGGCCCTTCCTCCCGTAATTTTTTATAGAGGTTTTCTTCCTCGCGGTCCGGGCGGTGAAGCCAAGACCCTCGGTCCCAAGAGGCGCGAGAACACTACTCAGCGGGCACTCCTGGGGTTACGAGATCGACGGGGGCAGGGAAGGACAGTCCCCCCGCTGCCTGCCCAGTAGCAGGGTGAGTGCACACCGGGCCCGCCACTGCTCCTCCACTGTGGACACGTGGAGCAACTCCCCACTGGCCCAGAACGGGCCCCTCCCGCGCCAGAATATTCGCTACAGGCAATAAAATCCCCCAAAGGTTAATCCCTGATAACATAAGATAAAACCATTACAATATTTATATGGTTTTAATCAACAAAATAATAAGAGAATATGACAATAGTAATTGACAGAAAATATATCATTATAAAAACTACAACGTTCGTAGACGATACTAGTACTGAAACTCCAGAGAGTTTCTATATCATAACATTCTTCCATGCTAGAGGAAAGAAACAGCTATTCAGGACGTAATCGTTGTAGCGGCTCGGAAGCCTGCGCTCTCTAGTTGATCTTAGTTGAACCTCAGCTGGCTGTTCTGTAGGCGGCGGTTCTGTCTCAACTGGCAGCGGTTCCTCAGTTTCCTCGTATATGTTCGTAGTCCGCGAATCATTAGAAATTACGCCTTCTTCACTTGTCTCATCTGAGTCTCTCAACTCATTTAATGTTCCAGGCATTTCTTGGATAATCTTGCTATCTTGGCCTAATGGTGCTAAGTGACGATTCGAGACAGTCGATTCGCGGCCATCTGCAAGGCGAACATAGGAGTAATCTGGATTAACATGAAGCAGTGTCACCTCTTCAACGACTGGTTGATATTTATTAGTGCGGTTAAATTTTCGCATTAGCACTTGTTCAGATTCTGCCAACCAGGTGGGTATAGATACTCCATTTGAAGACCGCCTCGTATGCGTAAACATTCTTTCGTGCGGCGTACAATGAGTAGCTGTGCACAGCAAAGATCTAATTGAATGTAAAGCTTGAGCAAGAACTTTTTCCCAGTTTTCTATCGCTAGGTTGCGTGAACGTAGTGCTAACTGGATTGATTTCCAAAGAGTTCCGTTAAAACGCTCCACTTGTCCATTCCCTCTTGGATTGTACGGTGTAGTTCTACTCGTAGCGATTCCACGTGAATTCAAGAAATTCTTTACTTCCGCTGATATAAATGAAGCTCCTCGATCTGAATGAAGGTAAGACGGCATGCCAAATAGCATAAATATTTCGTTTAGATGTTTAATCACCGTCGTAGAGCTCATATCGGCGCACGGAAACGCGAAGGGGAAGCGAGAGTACTCGTCGATCACAGTCAATATGTACTTGTTTCTTGTATTAGAAGGTACTGGGCCTTTGAAGTCCACGCTTAATCTCTCCAAAGGCGAAGTAGCTTTTATTAAAACTGGATCAGGTGAGGTAGGTCTGAAAAATCTCGGCTTTATTTCCGAACAAATCCGGCAAGATTTAATCATCTTACTTATCTCCTCTGTGGAATAAGACATATTCTTTGATCTTACCCAATGGGTCATTCGCGCCACGCCTGGATGACACAAAGCTTCATGTAAAGATATAAGTCGTTCCGTTCGCATTGGCATCGAAGCACACACTCGTGAGAGCGCGTCAGCGACATCATTTTGCTTTCCAGGACGGTATACGATATCATACTTAAATGGTGCTAGCTCCAAACGCCAACGCTGAATTTTTTCATTTTTAATTTTACTTGTCAGTTTATTATTGAACATGAAAGATACTGATCGTTGGTCAGTAATGAGACGAAATGGTTTACCAATGAGATAATGACGCCATTTCTTTAGCGATTCCACTATAGCGTAAGCTTCTTTCTCTATAGCCGAGTGGTTCAGTTCGCTACTATTTAGCATTCTCGAAAAAAATGCAACCGGTCGATCAGCTTGTAACAAAGTTGCCGCAATCGAATGATTTGCAGAATCAATAGCATGAATTGCAGATTTTGCAATGTCAGATTTCAGGTCTTCGAAAGTATGGATTAGCTCTTTGTTCAATGGAAATAGTTTCGCATGAGTAAGGGCGTGAACTCTTTCTGAGAAATTTGGAATCCATTTGCAATAATGTGCAAACATTCCTATAACTCTTCTTAATGATGGCAAATCACATGGTGGAGGCAAACTTAATAATGAATGTAAGCGATCGGCATCTGGCCTAATGACATGGTCCTTTATATTGTATCCCAGAATATTGATAGATTTCTGGGAAAACTTACTCTTTTCTTTATTCAGAGTCAGCCCGTATCTCTGCGCAGCAGCTAAAATTTTTTTTAGATTTTCATCATGCTCATCCTGCGTTTTTCCACACACCGTTATGTCATCTAAATAGGCACAGGTTCCTTTAAGCCCTTCTTGTCGGATTACCCAATCTATAGTTCTTTGAAAACTTGAAACACCGTTAGTGACACCAAATGGAATACGCCGAAATTCGTAAAGATTTCCCAAAGCTTCGAAAGCAGTGAAGAGACGTTCTTCCGGCAGAATTGGGACTTGATGATAAGCACTTTGCAAATCTATAGCGCTAAATATGCGATATTATATTTGTCCTGTTACCTTTGCATGTAATGTGTATATTTTGTGTATGTGTGGCAAAATAAATGGTTTAAATGGTTTTGGTTTTTTTTTATATTTTGAAATCTGTGTCTTGGTGACACAGATTTCAAAATATCGCATCTTCTATATTTGGAAGTGGGTATGCATCTAATTGTGTATATCTATTTATTGTTTGAGAATAATTGATAACAAGTCGTTTCTTGTGATTAGAATTCCTTGTAATAAGAACTTGAGCTCTCCAGGGGGACGTGCTCTCTTCTATTATGTTATTAGTCAATAGTTTTCTTATTTCATCGCTGATGAATTTCTTATCATCTTCACTGTATCTCCGAGATCTTATAGCGATAGGCTTACAATCTGGGGATACATTTGAAAACAATGGTACAGCAGGCACAGAGGCTGCAGCAACACTGCATATTTTGATAGGATCTTTAGATCCACCAAAAGTTAACTCTAGCGAAGAATGCTTTTCTAGTATATCGTGACCAATGATAAGATCAGCGCACAGATTCTTTACAATAAGTAAATTCAAACCATTGTAATCATGATCTCCAATTTTAGCTGAGACACAGGTCTGTCCTTCTACCTGGGATTTAAGTGTAGTTGAAGCCATTGAAATTGTCTGATTGCTGGGTCTCTTTTTTAAACGACACAACTTGAAAAAATCATCATCCATAAAACTGATAGAACTACCCGTATCAATCAATGCTTGAGCACGTATCCCTTGAATGTAGGCTGTTACAGTAGCTTTTTTAAGGGAATCAGGTGTCGCTGCTATTATACATGCTGAACTGTTAGTTTTATTGCCCGTGCCCAGGATGCACCGGCCAAACAACTGCCGTTCCCTCCAGACGTGTCCAGAAGGACAAGCAGCCGTCAGGCACACGTGGTGGTTTTCTGGCCAGCACCCCTGCCGTCGCATACCGTTGCAACGTGCAGTTACCTCCCGTCGCATGCCTTGGCCAGACCTCGGACACTCAATACAGTATAAATGCTCGCACCACCTACATAGTATGTATAATCTGTAGTGCATACACAAGATAACGTCTGTATACGAACGAAAACACACGTGCAGGTTAGGGATTCTCACCGCTCGTAATGCTGACTGGGCGCCTCTCAGTAGTTCTTAGAGATGGCGTACTTGTAAAGCGACTGGCGATTGACATCCATTGCAATCTTGCAGTCCAATTGCCGACAAACTGCGGGTGCGTGCGGGGCGCGGGCGAGGAATCTTAAATTGGCGGGGGGCGGTGAGTGGCCGTTTTGTACTTTACTACTATTAGATATTCTGTGGCCTTGGCGTCCCTCAGCATGCCTTCGCGTCCCTAAGCATGCCGCGCATCCCGCCGCGGCAAGCTCTAGTGCGCTCTTCAACGCCGCAAAAGGAAACCCCCTTTGATGCCTTAGGGTCGATCTCTAAACATTGTAATCTGTATTTTGTTACCACTAGATACGTATGAATTTACGTTGGTTAAGGATAAAATGCTCTGTCCTGCTGGTCCCGGTGTGCGCTGGCCTTAAGTCTGTCTGTCCGTCCGTCCCTCTGTCTGTTACAGGGCTGTATCTTTTTTACCGTAATATGTAGCCAGTTCAAAAAAATTACGTTAAGAAGACATGGATTATTTATTTGCCTTCTCCGAATCTTTGCGTTAGGCGCTCATCTACTTCTAAGCAATCGTGTCGCAATCGCAACACACGTTTTGATGTACAACCGGACACGATTTGGCCTCTTTATTGACCTTATATCTAGCCGTAGGTCGCATTCACTAGGCGATTCGAGGTCATATCTGTTCTTCTTCCTTGTCAGTTACTAGTAAAAAAAATACGGCCCTAATTTTAGTACTAATTTCCTAAAAGTGTGTGCCTGAAGTTGGTAAAACTGTATTAGGAGAAATCATGCATCGGTAACTTTTACCCGTTCGTTGAAGAAGTCATAATTTCCAAAAGCTGTGTTAAGCTTACGTATATGATTGTGGTATACATGCTGAAATTTGACGCTTATTTCCCGAAAAGGGGTAATTGTACTCATCATTATGAACAACTTTTACTATGGGCACTGCTGGACATGGCCTCCCCCAAAAGGGAGATATGCCGTAATCGCCACGCTTGGGAGGCGGATTGGCGATCGCAGTTGGTTGGTTAAATACTCAGAGAACGCTGCTGCCCATTCTCTGGTGAACCCCTTAGTCGCCTTTTACGACACCCATGAGAAGATATAGGTAAATTATTTACGTCTGGCACCACACGGAACTTTACTTATACCTACTTTAATATAGAATTAAGATTTTTTTAATTCATAATGGGCTTGCGTTTGACCACCATCTCAACTGATGTTATACGATGATGCGGTCGGCGATGATACACATTTTCCCAGCGAAAACCGAGCTTTAAAGACCAGCAGAAAGATGTTTGTAACTCAATCATGCACACACATAAGCGGCTGAAACGGATTTGCTTACCACACAGACAGATCATGTTGTGGATCGATAGATAGATAAAACGTTAATTTAGTACAAAAACAAGGCACAGGACATACAAGTAAAAATACAATAAAAAGTGTGATATGTGTCTCAGTATTGTACCAAATGGGTGTCCAGCTCAGTATGTGCCAGGTATTATACCTGACGCTGGTATTCTGCTGGATCCCTGCAGTGACATACGGACGCCGAGCAGACCAGATACACGAGAAAAATTAAGAACGATGGGATACTTAAACGTAGTGGTTACATTCTCTTTGGGGATTCTTTTATGTACATACTAAGCGAGTCAAGCCGCGGGCGTCACCTCGTAAAAGTGTATCGATACTTATTGAAACTGCTGGCCAATCAAGCTCAACTATTTTAATTCACAAAGTATACATAAACAAGATGCGTACAAAATAAAGCGAAACAAACATTATCATAATAATCCGTGCTTATTAGTAACAACGGCAGGTAAAGGCTAACTCGTACAGGATGAGTCGTGCCACTAGGTGAAGGTTGCACAAGATGGCGGCGGCGGCGTGTGCGAAGACTGAGAGTTCCCATATTTTTATTCTATTGTTCTTTCTTTGTTATTGGACCGTCTGGCCTGCCAGATTTGCAAAGTGGGTAAATATAACTAACTAGATTTAGCTCGCGGCTTCGCCTGCGTATAATTCGGCTTATTACAGAATAAAAATGTATCGTGTATACCTCGGAAACTTATTTTTTTTTTTTAATAAATATTTGGGAAAATTTTGCACAGCACGATCTAGTCCCAAACTAAGCAGAGCTTGTACACACGGCTACACATCAAGCTGTACAAAACCAGTATAGGCTGACCTCGCGTTGTAAGGAAAACCTATACAATGCGAGGTCAGCTTATACTGGAAGTGTACAGCTTGATGTGTAGCCGTGTGTACTATGGGTACTGGACAATGGATATAATACTTACAGTTACATACTTTTTTTTTGTAAATACCTACTTATAATACACAAGAAACACACCCAGACCAACACAAACACTTATGTTCATCACACAAATATTTGTGTCCTGTGGGAATCGAACCCACAACCTCATGATCAGCAGTCCGATACTCGAACCACTAGACCACAGAGGTCGACAAACTAACTGTTCAAAACAAAACTGTTTATTTTCCCGGCATAAAAGTTAGCAGATATTTTAATCTCGATTATGGTCTATCTATGTGCAAAATTTCATGCAAATCCGCTCAACCGTTTCAGCGTAATTGGGTGACAAATATCCAAACATTCAAACCCCTTCACAAACTTGAAAAAATATGGGGAACTAGTCTATGCCCGCGGCGTCACCCGCGTGGATGTCGTTTATCGCGCATCCCTCGGGAACTGTTCATCTTCCCGGGATAAAAAGTAGCCTATATGTTAATCCGTGTTATGTTCTATCTGTATGCCAAATTTCATTTAAATCCATAAGGTAGTTTTTCCGTGAAAGCGTAACAAACACATCCTCACAAACTTTCACGTTTATAATATTAAGTAGTAAGTAGGATATTAGTACTACTATTATTCGTTCTATGATATTAGCAGGATTTAATAATAATAATAAAAGCCTTTAATTCGGACATTTACAAAATTCGCTTAAATCAAATCAAATCAAAATTATTTATTCCTCAGACAACAGCTTAAGGCGAGGCTCCCAAAATGAGGTGACTTTTTGAAAACATATGCTGAGTCGAACACATGCTTGATGAATGTCAAATTTAGATACATGTTTTTTTGAACCTTTGTCCATCGTTTGACTAGACAATTACCACAGACCAGTAAGCTTCAAGACTCCGCATAAACAAAGTTTTGTATTCAAACGCAGTCGTAAAACGTTGGTGGGGTCAGGGGGGCGGACGGCGCGTTATGATTGGCCGGCTCAAAAGTTCGGTGGTATGATTCCTTATGATTGGTGCCGCTCGCTGACTGAGTGACATTCCGATTGGTGGAGTGACGTATGATATGCAGTGGTAGAGCATATGCGTTGTGACCGGGGGTGTCCAGCTAAGCGGCGTCTAGAGGCTTACTGGTCTATGACAATTACATAATTAGTTGATTTTTGTTTAATACTTTTTTTTTTTTGAAAATCATGCGTTTTTAGAGATTTTTCGAATATTTATCCTTTATTAATTAACTTAGCTATATAAAATATATGCAAATAGGAAGATAATAAAGTTTATTAAATACTAGCCAGAGGAAATTTGTATAGATTGTTTAGTATTATTGTAATAAAAATAAAACTGTTTTGAGATTTACGACATTTACTTCCGTGGTAAAACAAGCGAGAATGATTTTCTCGAAAATGAGTTCTATTGCAACTCGCATAAAATTGACGAGAGCGGCCCGCAGTTGCGGTGTGTAAGGGGAGTGCGAGGGTGGGAATTACGTTTCGGGAGCGTCCTCTCTGCTTAAACCAGTTATTTCAAGTCCGTTCGTCCAGTGACGAAGACCTCCTCTAACTCCCTCCATTTTTTCCTATTCTGTGCCGTTCTAGTCCAAATTCTTCCCGCCAGCCTTATGATTTCATCCTCCCATCTTATAAATTGTCGTCCCCGCTTCCTTTTTCTGTCTCTTGGGTACCACGACATCAAGGTCTTACTCCATTTATCGTGTCCTCTTACCGTATGTCCTGCCCATTATTTAGTAGGATTTGCACATCACTAAAAACATAGTCTACTAAAAATAGTTTATACATACCTGACTGACAAGCATGTATGCATGCTCATATTATACATCTCAAGGGAATGACACCACAGATGACCCATATGTACCAACTTGACCGGAAACGTAGACCTCACGTTACAATGCTGGCATGTCACCACATATTAATACTAAACATGGAGAGTACATGTAAAATGACAGTTGACCTTGTATGGGAGCGGACTACACACGGCTGATAAAGTTATGCAACATAATTTGTTTGATAGATCACACTGGGATCTCGTTTTGTATCATGGGTGCGTTTACAAACACAAATGTCGCATCCACAAATGTCCAGACCTTAAACAACCTGTACCTGTAGGTCATACAATACAACTCATACATAGGTTCTTCTGCGCGGGGACCGTTCCCGAGATCCATAACGCAGAGGCGCGCTCAGCTACTGTTCTAATAATGTCGTAAAAGTGATTCCGATATTGTGTTCGGCACACTCGCATTTATACAAAGATGCATCGACCATACAGCCCGTAGATGCCTCATAACAAGCGACTGATTACTATCAATACATCTGGCTAATAGATCTGATATAGGTCGCTACTATACGCCACTCGAACATTTAATTACGGATCAGTTTCGTCCACTTCTGTGAGCCGTTAATACTTCTACGCCAATCGGATTGCAGTACTCCACTTCCTCATACTTCAGCTAGTTAACAGAATTAATTTTACGCATTATATTCAACAATATAACAAAATGGCAACAAAAACTGGAGAACGTTGGCTTGAAAATCAGCAGAACTAAAAAGGAATACATGTTCTGCGATTTCGGCGGTCTTTCCGGTTTTTTTGCTCTTGCGCTAGATGGCGTGCCCTTGCCAGTCTGCTCCGACTTTCGGTACCTCGGTTCATTTGTGCAAAGCGATAGCGAAATAGACCGGACGGTCAAGCACCGAATTAACACAGGATGGTTGAAATGGCGGCATGTCACGGGAACTACATATGACTCCCGAATTCCCCTTAAATTGAAGGGGAAAATCTATAAAACCATGATAAGACCTGCTGTCCTGTATGGTTCGGAATGTTGGGCTACGAAAGGGAAAGGCAGCAGCAGCATGCAGCTGAAATGAGAATGTTAAGAGGAATGTGTGGTGTAACGAGAATGGATGGGATAAGGAATGAGTAGGTGAGAGGGAGTCTGAAAGTAGCGCCATTGACAGGGAAGTTAAGTAGCAACAGACTGTCATGGTATGGACATGTGATGAGGAGCATGTTGCGAGGAAAGTTTTAAGTATGAATGTGGATAGCTATAAGAAAAGAGGCAGACCGAAGAAAACATGGATGGATTGTGTGAAAGATGATATGAATAGAAAGAAAGTGAACACGGAGATGACTGCTGATAGAAATGTATGGAAGAAAAATACATGCTGCGCCGACCCCAAATAAATTGGGATATGGGCAGGAGGATGATATTCAACAATAGGCGTCTATTCGGCTGTATGGTCGATGCAAAGATGATAATAACTCCAATTTTCAAAGTGATCCAACATTTGCTATCTGAAGCCGGTCAAAGTTGGTTGATTAGGTTTATTTTCAAAAAAATCCCTGTAAAAAATACGTTTAAAAATATTATAAATAATTAAACCCGCAATTTATAACACACAAAGCTCAGTCAGTGCACCAATCTTCATTAAAGTCGCGAAAGTCGACAGTTGTTAATAAAAACAATGTTCAAAATCGGCTAACAAGCTAGCCAACTCGCGCGCCGGCCTCAAACCCCGTGTGTCAGTTACATTACTCCAACAAGTGTATCGTGGGAACCTAACATTTGCGCTTTCACTCGTTGGATTTATTTGTTGGATGAAGGTTGGAAAGGTTTTGGTTACGTATGTCCTGAAGTCTTAGAATAATAACGCTTAGAACCGGATTATTTGCAGGCAGACGCTTTTTCAGAGTAAAGCGTTGGAAAATAATTTCAAGGTGGCCTTAAAAGGCTACTAACCGTACATTATTTGAGCGCTTGTGTGCTTGTCAAGTGTCAGCAAACACTACGTGCCGCTAACGATCACATTAATATTTTTTTCTCCCACTTGCTCGGAAATAAGTTCACTATTAAAAAAAAAAAATTATACAACAATCGGGTCTTTTCCGTACGCAGCAAAATAACAGGCCAGTAAAATTCAACACTAAAATAATATTAAATTGCTGGACACTGAGGAATTACCTCAGTGTTGCTGGACAGTTTTTGTTTACAAAATATTTATCTTTATAAAGGCTGAATGCGCATTTTATTTTTTCAAAACTTTGAAAATAGAACAAGAACCGCGCTCGGACGAATTGGCGCGAATGAAAATTAGATATACTGTTGAATTAATTTGTGTATTGTTTCCTTGCACATGAGAGAAAAGTACTATACAAGTCTCGGCCGAAATAGCAATTAAAGCCCTCGTTTATTTTCAAATATCAAATCACATCACCACTCGGCCGTCAATTGCTTCATTTTAGGCCTCGACAGTAATGTACTATTGTGATCCAATTTTGAACAGAACTTGAATTTCTTAGTGAAAATTGAGGAAAAAATAAGTCATTACTCAGCCTGGAGTTTTATATGGCTCTAAAACTTCTTGCTCCTTCTTAATTTGTTTCAAATTTTGCTTCTTGCCTGCACTGAAAATGGAATGATAAATTAAAATAGATTTTTTGTGGGCCTTTCTTTCTTTCCATACGACCTACATGAACCAAAACCCATATATTTTTTATGATAGCTGGCCAAACTTGCCTAACCGAGTAAGATTGACCGACTGGAAATGCACTGGTATATCAACCATAATAGCTACCTTTATTTAAACTTGAGACATTTCTTTATCTTTTGGATTTTCAGGGGATTCCTCATGGAAGGACCTCAGAAAGCCGAAGCCAATGTCGGACTGTTATCAATTAAAACCATTACGGTATTCCTTAAACTACCTTTGACCAGTCAAAGGATATCCCATGCGTTCTCCGCTCACCCTCGACAGGTCCCGGCTCGCCACTAGTAGACGAGCCCCTTCTACCCGTGCGGCCAACGTCTCAACGTCGGAACACTGTGCACGCCTCTGGTCAGACGGCGGGCTACCCCGACTCCGCTGCCCTCAGGCTGAAGATTGGCGTACGCCCTCCTGCTTGAGGGCAGAGAGATCGTCGCCTATCTAACCCTCTCTGCCGTCTTCTTCGCGAGCATTACCTCCTCGCAGAAGGAGCCGACGCCCTCCCAAGCGCTCTCGCTCCCAATCATGGACATAACCACCGCCTTAAGACCTAAAATCAAACCATCTTATCACAGTCCACGGCTGGACGTAGGTCTCATTAAAAATGAGCCACTAGGCTATTACTTATTTTTTCAATTGTTGTTACAGGATGAAAGGGAGGGCGCGGGGCGTCGTGGAGGCGCCGTGCTGCCCTCTACAATGGAGGTATGTATTACCCATCAAGCATTGAACCCTTTACAGACAATCACATCTGCTTTGTGTCTGAAATCATTTCCACCAATTTTCGACAATACATAACGCAATCCTATTGGCTCAGTCAATGCTACGTGTAATGTATAGGCAGCCAGTTGAAATTTTCTCAGAACATGTGTTGCTATGACTCCTATCACGACAAATACTAAAAGTAAAAAAAAAAAAACAAAGGGCGTCCGTCCTCATAGAAGAAAACTCGAAAAACATGAATTTTTTAAAGTTTATGTTCCTGCTCTATCTTCAAAAACGGTAATACATACTACTTAGTTTAGCAACACATAGGGCAGACATAGACATTTGATTATCACTTGCTTTAACGGTGAAGGAAAACATCGTGAGGAAACCTGCACACCTGAGAGTGCTCCATACAGTTCTCGATGGTGTGTGATTCCGTCAACCCGAACTAGGCCAGCGTGGTGGACTAAGGCCTTAGCCTTCTCATACTGAGAAGAGGCCCGTGCCCAGCAGTGGGACAGTAATGGGCTGATTATGTAAACATAGACATATGTGGTGGTACCTGCGTAGGAAAGAGATGCAAAAATTTATATTTCGCGCACTATGCGTGGATGTCTTTTGATGAACTCTCTTAAATTAAATCAGTTTACTGCATGAGTCCGACTCGTACTTGGCCGGTTTTTTTTCCAAATTATGCCCGTTCCTCCAACGAAAACTTTAAATAATCTACCTTACCTTTTAAGGAATACTGTTAGGAAACCCATTATATCGCACTTGAAAGGCGTAATCGTGAGAATGGGTACAGGTGATGACCCTGTCAATTTGCCATGATTTACTGACGTGGCGTGGATGTATCGACAACCCTGATTGACAAGTGTCAATTACTTTATCAAGTAAGGTTTTTGTCATGATTATTTTGGCGTTACTTTCATAGGCTAACATAAAACTTGTCAATAAGTTGTTTTCAAGAGTCAACTATTTAATTGAGCATTACCAACGAGTGTGTAATACATTACTGTTATGCAACCATATTCTTAGTTTAATTATATTATCTGTAGTTTATACTAAACCTCTTAAGGGGTCATTGTACTCATCAGTATGATCAACCTTTACTACGGTATCAACCCTAAAATCGCGAAAAAAAATCATCTGATTCTTACATTTTGTCTATTTAAGTATGTGCACACAAAAATCTGCTGTTTTTTTTTTCGCGTTTTCAGTTTAGTTCCCATAGTAAAAGTTGTTCATACTGATGAGTACAATGACCCGCGCGTTCAAATCCACTATAATAGTCTACCGTCTAGCGTACCTTTAAAGGGATCAAACAGTCGGGGCTTGCGTCGCCTCACGCTTTCACGCGCGTGTCGTCAGACTGATGCGGCCATGGCGCCAAAATATTACGATGTATTTAGGTTTAAAAGTAAAACAAAGCCAAACATTCGTTTCTTTAGTTTTCCCAAAAATTTGGAAAAGTAAGTGATATTTTCACAATTATCATTTATTCTCCTATTCATAAATATTTTTTTCTTATTCGTAAGTCAAAAGTATAAATGATAACTACTGTTTTTTCTCTTCCTGTCTGTCCGTGGGTCATTTATTTGGTACTGAACTCATTTCATTTAGTGCGAATTATTTAAATATGTAAAGTAGGTATCTACCTAAATATAAAATTAAATAATGTAAGTAAGTAAATATCATTTTTTTATTAGGTAAAACTAGGATAAAATAATGATTTCATAGTAAAGAACAGTCTTAAATATTTTTTCGTACTAAACCAACACATAACGCATTTAGTATTCTGCAGCTAACAGCCCTGACAGCACGCTCGGACGACAGAGGGACGTTAGGAGCTGAAGAGGGAAGTAGGTTATATTATAAGGCGGCATTTGGGGTCCGTGCAAAAGAGATTCATTTCTATACTCGAATTATTACCTATTCTAAGATTATGGTATGGTTTGGAAGATACTCCTAAAGATATGGTCCCTTAGAACTCTGCTTATACTGCAATGAAATAATTCTGAAGATAAGTAATCGTTTCCATATCAAATTGAAATCGGGAATCGCTTACAGACAGCAAAATGCAACCGTTGCAAAATACATTCGAAATAAATTCTAAATTTAAATGGACCAATGCGATACATCGATTTGAATATGGAACGTTGCGAACAGACCAATCGTAATTGATCTATTGATTTGTCAGTTATCTGATTGTGCTACGGGATTAGGCGATTGCGTAAGGATTTCTATTCGGGTTCCGTTCGGGAAAGTTCGGCGTTTAACGATTTGTATAGGATTTCATGAGTGGGATGTTGGTTTATGTACCATTATTTTAATTAAGACGTTTGAAGCTATGAAATATGAGGGAGTATAACTAGATTTGTGTTGCACATTTCTTAATGTTATGTCCTTTGTTAGTGATTTAATAACGAAGTGTGGATTATTTACTGTCACCATTATTAAAAAGAAAAAGCTGGTTAAGGCATAGACATCAATTATACTGACGGGTTAAGGTTTGGATTCTCTCTGAGAGTCATGTAAGTAGGTATGTTAGGCAGTCGCCACAGGCAGTGCTCCTTAATAACCCCTTTCAAGGTCGAACTACAAATCAGCCTGTATATCAAGAGAATGTAACCTGTCGTAGCTACAAACTTCACTACGGAGTAATCAACACGGTAATTAGAATAATTGGGGCTTAGCTCACTTAGTAATTGATAAAAATCGTGACGTTACTCAAGTGTGAAGGGGCGTGTCGGTCAACGCGTACTGTACGTAACAGTGTGGAGTTGTGTGGGCGCAGTGACAGCGAATCTGTAAGTTCTGGCGAATCGTTTTCTTATTCTTGGCAAGCAATATCTAACTGGCAGGCATGCTTTACATACCCAGCCCATTACCACACCCTGGCCACTCAATACATTAAGAATGCTAGCACCGCCTACATACGCAAGCTTACGTCTTATACAAACACGCACACACGTGAATGAATAGGGTTGCTTGCCGCTCGAAATGCCGACTGCGTTCCAAACGCTTCTCAGTAGTTCTCAGAGATGGCGTTGACATTTGGGCCCTGCGTCCCGGACCCGAGCCGAGGCACTTGATAGCACGAGCGGTTGGTAATGATACCTATCGAATTATCGATGTATTGTATGATGAATATGATATATTAACGAAGCTTGGTAATAAAATTAAATCTGCAAGCATTACAATTTATAATAATTTATATTTCTCTTATCATAAGTACGTAATTTTACAGTAAACAATCTCTCACTATAGTTGTAAAATTAAACTCTCGCGGTAAGTAGATACCTACCTTTAATAAAATACAATAAATAGGTACCCAAAGGAATCTGCTTTCAAGCAGCTTTTATGTTACTAACAAAATATGGATACCTCATTTGATCCAAAATAAAGATTATATTATTATTATTACAAGCAAATTATTTTTTCCTTTTTGTCATAACTGGCAAAGTACAAAAAAATCGTTTAATTGTAAAATTAAATGCTAGCTGTTCTGTAGTTCTACCTATAAAGGTTTTATTGTGGCTTACCTTATTTCATCCTTCGGAAATCGATAAAATCTTCTGTTTCCTTGTCTAGATGTAGACACACATCCGTATAAAGCACAATACACTACCATTTTCAATTAAAATATAACTACAAACACCAAAAAATATATTGCGTAACGCACTCGACTGGCGATTGATATCCATTGAATATTGCAGCCCAACTTGCCGCTAAACTGAGGGCACGTGCAGGGCGCGGGTGAGGAACTTAAATTGGCGGGGGGCGGTGAGTGGCCGTTCTGTACGTAGTACTATTAGATATTCTGTGCCATTACTATGATGTAGAGAGCTAATATGATAGCCCGTAGGTTTGCACGTTATTCATATCAAGTGAAGACTGCCTCGAAAGTGTCTGACTCAATTGAAAACAGGAAGATAATAGATATATATAACGTTTTTTTTTTGTTTTTAGCTGAGTTAGATACTTTCACCTTAATTTTAAGTTAGCTCAGTCATTAATTTTGTGCATGCTGTGGCCTCCTGTAATTGAAGGAATACACCAGATAGAATCCTATATCTGTCTGCAAAGCTTTCGAAACGTCAGGAAAACCAATTTGAATAATATACGCGATGTAATTCGGTTAAACTTGTTTTATTATAATGTGTAGTGATCGGGAAAACCTAAGAAATTATTAGCATCTAAAAGTTACCAGTTGACGCGACTTTATTTTTTTGGCCTTCGAATGTGGGGTCCTGGCTCAATCCTTAATTATCATCAGCTCTGATTGCCAGTTGCTAAACACAATATGTTAATCATGAGGCAACACATAATTGTTGCTTTTGATTGGCAATTGACGACGTGAAATAACAGATCCAAATAAGCTCCCACATCTGCGCATACAGGACTCAGGATTTTGCAGTCAGAAGGGTTTCGCGCGTTAAAGCGGTCTGCGTTCTTTGTGTTGTATAAAGTCACATACACAACATGAGCAATGTGAGCAACTGCACGCTCGAACGCACGCGGTACACTTGAACACGTGACCGCCTTCTGTCTGCGAAACCCCTTATTTATTATTATTATCAGCCTGTAGTGTCCTACTACAGGGCAAAGGCCTCTCTTCCCTTTTTCCACTTGTCCCTGTCTTTTGCCGTCTGGTGCCAATCCTTCAAATAGGAGTCAAGTTCGTCCCGCCATCTTCTGGGCCTGCCGCGTTGTTGTTTGCTGCTGTCTGGAACCCACTGTGTGGTTGTTTTCGCCCATAGCTCCTCCGGCAGGCGGCAGTTGTGACCAGCCCAGTTCCACTTAAGCTTGGCAGCTGTTGGCCTACATCAGTAATTTGTGTTTTGGAACGCAGTATAGAGTTTCTTACACGATCAATAAGTCTTAACTCCTAAGATACTGCGTTCCATTGCACGCTGACAAACTCCGTGTGGACTTTTGACGCTTTGTCAGTGACCATGTTTGCGCTCCATACAAGATAAAAATCTGTATAAGTACGTAGTATACACATGTGAATACTATGTTCAAAAAAGTCACGAAAACCTACCAGCAAATACTGGAACCGCACCCTATTTGCAATACTGCGTGCGCAAGCGGCTCCCGATCACACGATACACGAAGATGCACGATCAATGACGAACTGTAATTTTATGTAGTGTTATATTATGCAAGAAACTATACATGCTGAAATTTGAGTCGCATAATTCCCGAAAAGGGATCATTGTACTCATCATTATGAACAACTTTTACTATGGGACCAACCCTTAAATCGCGAAAAAATAATCAGTTAGTCCCTACATTTGTGTTCACTTAAATCAATAAAATGTAGGGACCACCTGATTTTTTTTCACGATTTCAGGGTTGGTCCCATAGTAAAATTTGTTCATAGTGACAAGTTGTGTTTGTCTGGGTGTAGCTTATGTATTATAAGTATTTACAAAACAAAAAGTATATAAGTATTATATCCATTGTCTAGTACCCATAGGATAAGCCAGCGGTTCTCAAACTTTTTTGGTCACGGAACCCTTTTGACAAGCAAAATACTTGACGGAACCCTACAATAAAACAATAGTTTTTAAAAGTGTATTCTTTATTATATAAGCATAATAAAAGTACAATGTAACAGTTACTAATTATTACTTACTTTAACCACATGCCAAGTACAATAATAGAAGATATTAAAAATGAAAAAATCTTAACTAATGGGAGGTATGAAACTGTTTTTTATTTTTCATCAATTGGTTGATATCAGGTTTGATAGAAGACATTTGAAGTCTCATATCAGGTTCGGCGTCCAGTCTATTGCGATATTTTGTTTTCGTGGCTGCATAGGTTGAGAATCCTGTTTCGCACAAATATGTTGTTGGGAACGGGAGAAGAATATTCAGAGCCATTCTGCCAAGCATTGGATATTCATCACGGATTCTGCACCAAAAATCGTTGAGAGGCGTCGTTTTGAACAGTGACTCCATACTTGTGTCTGATGACATTTCTAAAAGAGATTCATATATCTCGTTTGACATACTTTCGGGCTTTTGCAAGTTGGGTAAAAAAGGATTATGAATCCATGAATTCAGCTTCATTTTTGTATTATGTTCTTCGGGAAAATACTTTACAAAAGATGCGCGCATCGAAGTGAGATATTGGACCAATTCTTCAAACACATCATCTTGAAACATTTCCGAGTCGTTATCGCTAACAAACTCACTGAGTGACGTAAAGCTTTCTATTTCTCTCTTACCAACGCAAATAATCCAAAAATCTAATTTTCTTTTGAAGGCAGTTATTTTGTTATAGGCCTGGAACACTGTTGTCTGTTTACCTTGCAATGATAAATTCAATTCGTTCAGTTTTTGAAAGATATCCGCCATAAAAGACAATCGGAACAACCAAGTTTTATCATACAAACGGTCTTTCAAATTAAAAGAAACTGTATCTGCTGAAAGAAACATTTGTAACTCGGCTCTAAGTTCAAATAGCCTTGTTAAAGTTTTACCCCGAGACAGCCATCGCACTTCTGTATGGAGCAGCAGTGTTTTATGTTTGCTGCCATAATCTTCACACAATAATGAGAACAATCGGGATTGTAGTGGTCGTGATTTGATAAAATTAATTATTTTTACCGCTTCATCCATAACTAATTTTAGATTTGACGGCATTTGCTTCATCGCAAGTGCTTGTCTATGCAGAATACAATGGCTGGAAGTACAATTAGGCGCTTTACTTTTTATTCGTGATACTGCTCCTGCTGTTTTACCTGTCATCGCCTTGGCCCCATCTGTACAAATGTCAATGCAATCGTTCCAACTAAGATTATTTTCTTTAAAAAATATGTTTATTTTATTAAAAATTTCTTCCCCGGTAGTGTTTGTGGGCAGCGGTGAACACATAAGCATGTCTTCTTCAAAAGAACGTTCATATGGATATCTCACGATAACCAGCAAGATAGCCAGACCAGTGACATCAGTTGACTCATCCATTTGCAAGGCGAATCGTGTTTTTTGTAGACGTGCAACTAGTTCTTGTTTGACGTAGCTTGCCAGATCATGGATTCGCCGTGAAACAGTATCGTTTGATAGCGGTACAGTAGAAAGATGCTTTGCAGATTTTTCATCGAGCATACATTTTGTTATGTCTAACACACATGGCTTTATTAAATTCTCAGCGATAGTGTGCGCTTCACCTGCTTGTGCAATGCGATAGCTAACTAAATATGATGCCTCCGTGGCCTTTTCATTGATAGTTTGTGTTACATGCATCATATTTTTTTGACTTTCCAATAACTGTTCTTTTTTACGAACAAAAAATTATTTATTCTTGTCTTTAGACTCGGGGTGTACAGTTTCTAAATGTCTGCGTAATTTGGCAGGTGCCATGGAACTTGGAATCAACAAATCCGAAACTGATATATGATTCATCATACTTCCTTTTTTTCGTCTTTGAAACCGTGGAGCTTGACGTCGTGGCATCATCGTCTGGATCGGTAATTGCTGTATTCTCCGCGCGTACTGCTTTTGAACATTCAGCGTCATTAGAAGATGTCGTTGCAACACGTTTAACACCTTTAAGCCAACGTTCCATTCTTCTTTATTAATAATGTTACACGTCAGGATGGTAGGGTCAAAATAATGCACAATCGTTACTGCGTTTATGAGACAAAGTTTAGTCCAAAGAAGAAATGTACAAAACTGATACAATCAGAATACAGCGGGCAGTAGAACTTACAAGAAGGCAGCAGGCTAGCCAGCTTGTAAGTAGGTAGGTACGAACTTATCGCTCCGAACGCTAATCGTCAACTGACTGACGAGGCGCGACTTTTTTTATATAATAGCGCTTTTATACTTAGTCCTAGACTCGAACTCGAACATTCTCAAAAATACTCGAGTCGGCGCCTTTGATAAACAAAAAGCGGAAATAAAAATATAAATACAAAAAAATGCGTTGTAAACAATCTCGACTTTATGCTTTTGAAGATAGAGCCGAAAGTCGCTTGTTCACAACTATAGCGTCTAATTCAGAGGCGGCTTTTATCAAAGGGACTGCGCGCTCACAAGTATACGCGCGGCGGGCGGATTCAAAACGTTCGACCAGTGACCAGAGAGAGGTGTTTTGTTTTTTTTTTCTAAATTCTTGCGGAACCCCTACAGGGGTATCGCGGAACCCTAGGGTTCCGCGGAACACACTTAGAGTACCGCTGGGATAAGCTATGCTTAGTTTGGGACTAGATGGTGCTGTCTAAAAAGGTCCCAAAATATTTATTTATTTAATGATGAGTACAAGACCCCTTTTCGGGAAATAAGCGATTCAAATTTCAGCGTGTATATCATCATCATCATCATCATTTCAGCCGAAAGACGTCCACTGCTGGACATAGGCCTCCCCCAAGCATCGCCACAACGACCGGTCCTGTGCCTTCCGCAACCAGCGGATTCCCGCGACCTTCACCAGGTCGTCGGTCCACCTTGTGGGGGGCCTACCCACGCTGCGCCTTCCAGTATATCATGTGTTACTTATCGACAAATTGCTTTGTACTTCAGGCTGTTGATTTGCATTTTAGAGCCTCCACGAGTTTTTCTATGGTATAGGATGGCCTGATTATACTTCTACTTATAGGATTGGCCAAAAATTGCCATAGACCACGAAAAGTGGTCATTTAAAATACGATGCCGTAAGGCATAAGGAAGTAAAGGCTCGCCTGATGTTAAGCGGTTACCTTTGCCCATAAAAGCTGCAACACCACCTAGGCTATTGCCTCATTGGCACCGCAAGTCGCTTTCGCCAAACTAAGACATGAAGATGGAAAGTCTCATGTGATTGTGATTATTATTTCACTGGCGCCCGTACCCTTCGCACCAGAACAGCAATGCAATTACTATGCGTACGCTTCACCCTGATTAGTTGGCCTCGCTACCTATCTTGCTGCCTGGCTAATCTTTTACGACGGCATGTGCTTCTCAGCAGTTATAGCCAAGCGGTTGAGCGCTTGCCTTTTTTTCGTGGGGAAAAATACTCATGGCAGCACTCTGCCCGGGAAGGCGGGGCTTGACGGACTCCTGCCGACCAAAACCACCACGGTATTTCTCTAACCACCTTTAGCCGGGGGCGTGAGATACGAGCATTATCCTACTACCCCCGACAGGTCAAAGAAGGTCGCCCGGTCCGGCTCCTGCGGGTGGGGAGAGAGGTTGTTGCCTCTCGAACCCTTTCCGCAGCCTTCTTTGCGAGCATCACCTCCTCGCAGATGGAGATGATTTCTTCCCAAGCGCTCTCGGTTCTGACCATGGACAGAAGTACGGCCGTAAGCGGCAGATCGCTGCCGCCTCCTGCAATGATAAGGTCACGGCACTCCGTCATTGGTTGACTGCTTGCCTTCCATGCAGTCTCTTCTCTGATTTTTGGATTCGTGTATTCGTCAGAATTAGATTATCATTTGCTTTAATGGTAAAGGAAAACATCGTAAGGAAACCTGCACACCGGAGAGTGTTCCGTACAGTTCTCGATGTGTGTGTAGTCCGCCAACCTGCAATAGGCCAGCGTGGTGGACTAAAGTCCTTCTCATACTGAGAAGACGCCCTTGAAGATGAAGATGGATGATCTACACGGTGGCTGATGCATGCGTGCCATCAGTTGGGACAGGTCCACTCAAATTGACCTGGCACTTACTCCAAAAGGCCAGTCTAGGCGTTGCCGTTGCCCTGCATTGTTTTCGCACAAATTCTTAATACAAGATAAATATCTAAACTTTAAAAGAGACTTGGATCCCTGAGTTTGTTTCGGCGTTTCATCTGTTTTTAAAAGAACTGACTGGTTATAGTGATTTTAACATCCAATTTACAGAATAAATAATTTCATTTTCCCAGCAGTGGGACAGTAGTAGGCTGATTATGTAATGTAATATATAAGCTATTATTTTCGGCGAGAGTGCATTGGAATTACACAATTTGATTCCCCCAAGTCCATTCCATCATCGGAGAACCAGACGCACGGCAATGCGCCACCCTTATATGCTAGATATTCCACCTTTACGCTCGAAGCGTTTTGCTAATAGCTTCCTTTTCTTACCTTGGTCTGTGTTTCCCGATAAGTATAATCTGGTGGGCTTCAAGGCTCGAGTCAATAGGTTTTTGCCGGACTACCGTGTACCATCGGCGACCGCACCATCGCTTAACATCAGGTTAGGTGGCAGTCAAACGCAAGCCCGTTCGGTATAAAAAAAACTGCACGTCCATTTAGCCAGAAAAGCTGTTCGGTATAATACAATTCATGTTAAATGCAACCATTTGATGTACAACAAAAACAGGTATTTCCGATTCTAATAAAAAACGTAACCGTTTAAATAACAGTTATTAACTTTACACTACGTTTTGTGTAGGGCTGCTATCTATAGGTTTAGGCATTTTGTTATGTCACAGGAAAACTAACCAGTGCACAGAGGAAGATTGGCCTGTAAGAAGTGAAAGCATCATCTCGTCATCATTGACAATCAATATAATTCTCGGTTATGTAATGTGTTCAGATCATATGAACCCAAGAAAGTACATCACTAAATATAAGCGTCTCAAAGCGGTAAGCAGCAAGTTGGCAGCAGCTTTGAAGGATGCTGCCAACCCTGAAAGACAGAAAGAAAATAAAAAAATATTTGACACAACCAGGGACACAACAAGAATAAAGATTAATTTAACGGTTTATAAAAATCTATTGTGTGCCCCACGGCTGCGCCAAATAGGTCCAAATATTAGGTTCTAGTACCTGACGCTGGGTTTCAACCGAACCTATGTGATCCTTGCAGTTATTCAAACGCTTATAGCTCGCTATGAGCACAGGCACTCCTGCCCATTGCTAGTTGTGACTTTATTCCTTCTCACTTCTTCTTCGTGTCAGTGGTACGACTGATCTTTTGTCTTTTGGCAAGCCCAGAACTTTGCAACCTCTACGGCGTTATCAGTGGCGGCGCAGAGGTCACTTAAGGTGCAGGTGTTGGGGCACAAACGACAGGATAAGAGGTGAGGCATAGTTTGAGGGTCATACCCACAACCACACCCTGTCGCCGTTTTGTTGATGTAACTCCATTTTCCAAGATTATAATAACATCTTCCCACTTGGGTTCGAAGTCGGTTGAGTGACTTCCAAGTGGACCAGAGAAGGTTATACCCCGCAGGAAGATGTCACTAGGCTGGTTGTAGTAAGTGGCTGGTGGGAGTGTCTTAAGTATAGTTTCCGTCGGGCCTCGGCCGGGCACCCTGGTAGGGCCGCTGCCGATAAAAAAAAACTATGCCGACTTTTTAGCCTCTGTGTTGTTTCTTGGGCGCTGAATAGTGGATGTCTTGAGTCGGTCTCCTTCCTTCTTACTGAAAACTTATTAGTACTCCAAGTGGGTAAGGCCGTTAAAAAGGGATTATTTCACTATAGCTTTTCGTCCGGTATTTATTTAATATGAAAACGATAAGTCACCTGTAAAATTATTATTTTCCTGCATTAAGGAAGTTCTTATCTAGTTGTTGAAATGCCACAAACATCTAAAAAACATTTTCTTTGTATTTTTTTAAATAAAATATCGTGGGAACATAACATTTTCTAGAACAAATAAAAGTGTCCCAAATTTTCACCCTTGTACAAATATTATTGAATTTGGACATTTCGTTGTATTTCAATTGAAATTTATAGTTTATCTTAATGATTATCGCCTTTTCTAAAATATGACGTATATTACGACCATTTTGATAAATGAGAAATGAAACAATGATTATTTTGGGAAATTACTTCGTGTCCGCATATTTAAAGCTTTTAAGTTACTTATTTCATGTTACCAAAATTTTCACAAAAAAATATCAATTGAGCAGTACAATCTGCTTTGATACCTTGGCTGCACTATTGTCTATGATATCTGTGCTACATAATTATCACTAGTCAGCCATTATTGTTATTGTGATTGTGCATTATTTTGTTTGGTGAGGTGTAGATATTTGTCGTCGAAAAAAATTGTACTGGTTAATTTAAATGAAAATATTAATATTTTACTTGAAAACACAAATTATATAATTAATGTAATGTTTAAGGTATAGTTAGAAGCTGCGTACGCGCCTATATTTACGTCGTAATTCCGTAAAATTGAGAATGTTTGACGAGAGGTCAGGTTTTAAGTTACTTTTATGTGACTTATGTTACCATTTTTTACAATTTTTTTAAATTACGTAACATAAAAGTGGTATATAGCTTGAAAAATTTGTTCTGAAAATGCCTTTAAAAACTTTTAAGTTACCAGCTACCTTTACTTTATAGTTACTTTTATGTTATAGGTGACGAAAAGGTGGAACAAGTGAAAGATTTTGTATACCTGGGTTCCATGTTTACGAGAGATGGCAAACATGTGAAGGACATTGAAAGGAGAGTGAGTGCTGGTAATCAGGTGAATGGGGCACTACACACCTTCATGAACAGCCGCAAAGTGTCGGAAAAGGCACGGCTGGCTGTTCATGGGGGAGTGTTAGTGCCTACACTTATGTATGGTAGTGAAAGTTGGGTATGGCAGAAGAAACATGAAAGTAGAATAAATGCAGTAGAAATGAGAGCTTTGAGAAGTATGTGTGGTGTAACTTTGAGAGATAAAGTAAGGAATAACATGATAAGGGAGCGTTGTGGAGTGAAAGAAGATGTAGTGACAAAGATTGAGAAAGGTATGTTAAGATGGTTTGGACATATAGAGAGGATGGACGAGAGGAGATTGACGAAACAAGTATACGAAGCGAGTGTGGATGGAAGAGTTGGAAGGGGACGACCTCGGCGCACGTATCGCGATCAAATCGCGGATGTTCTCAAAAAATGCCAGGTTAAGAGTTCTCTAAACCGACGAGCATGCATGACGAGGTTAATGGACGTAGATGAAGCGAAAGAGGTGTGTCAGGATCGTAGCAGGTGGAAATCCATAGTCTCTGCCTACCCCAATGGGAAACAGGCGTGATAATATGTATGTATGTATGTACTTTTATGTTACATGAGGCCAATTTTACGGCCTTACCCAAGTACCAACCCTACTCACAATGTTGCATTTTCATAGTAATTGATCGAATTTTCATATTTGGCAACACTACAATTGCGCAAACAATTTCGTTTCTATCATGTTTCCTTAAGATTCGGCTTCACGCATGAAGTAGGGTTATGTAGAGGATTTGAAATGTTGTTGTCCAATATTATTGTACAATGCTGATCTGTATTCGTGCCATATTTAAGGAGGTGACTATACCACTGATACTGAACACGAATCAACAAAATAAAAACTTTTTAACAAAAAATAAAACCGACTCCAAAAACCTTAACTAAAAAGTAAAAAATAATCATTGTATGTATTTTAAAACCTTAACATAAACCAAAATTTTGAAGGCGGAGCGTGATTTACCGTTTGCGTCATGTAAATATAATGTACAATCGAGCGCATATCTATAGTAAAAAAAAGTTTATGCGCCGCCTTCAAAATCTTGGTTTATGTTAAGATTTTAAAATACATACAATGATTATTTTTTACTTTTAGTTAAGGTTTTTGGAGTCGGTTTTATTTTTTGTTAAAAAGTTTTTATTTCATACTTTTTTAGGGTTCTAGTTGATAATTGCGAGGGTTGATTCATAAATGTTTATATAACCAATATGAGTTTTTTTAATTAACCTTTGTTATCCCACTGCTGGGCAAAGTCTCGCTCATGTTCTTCCAAACGTCCAATCACTATCGTGAAAAAAAAAACACGCATATCAGTCAAGAATTCTCAGAAAAACGAACCAATGAGCAGATCATCTAGATACGCGAAGCTAAAATAAACTGATTTATTGAAGCTGGTTAAAAAACTGCTCAACCTAAGTCAATAAAATTTATATGGGACCACCGCGCGGGCTTCCTCTACCAAATAAAAAAACAACCACGTAAATCGGCCCACAAATCTCGGAGTAATCCGTGTAAAAAAAAAAAACCTGCTGAATACATAACCTCCTTTTTTTGAAGTCGGTTAAAAATCACCAAATACTAAGGACAATGGGCGAATGTGTATAGCGCTTGGTCTATCGGCGGCCATCAATAAGACAAACGTTTTCTGTTAGACTATAAAACATATAATAAGACTATGGAAACAGTTTATGGAAATTCTATGTGGATAAAAAGTTAGAAAGAAAACAATGTTAATACAAAAATTAACTTTTATGTTGACTTTTTTGTTTTCTTTTTATTATTATTACAAAAACGGTACTAACTTACATGTACTTTTATTCTACTTATTTTTCAATAAGAATATTGTAGAGGTATGGTTAAAGACGAGAATAATATATTTCTTACCTTCAGTCATACCTCTTTTTAGTCTTCCACAATAAAGTCATCTAAACCAGCAGCAGGCAGAAAAATAATGCCTTCTTTTTTGTTTTCAAGGGGGATACTTTCAAAAGGGACTTTATGGGGGATAGGCTGGGGTGTGTGGGTTTTTACCGCACTAAAACCTCCCTGGTGGCCATCTTCAGTACAATAGAGGGAGGACTCCGGTTTTTTTTAATGGCATAGGATGGCGAAACGAGTTAAAGGCCCACCTGATGCTAAGCGGTTAACTTTGCCCATAACAACTGCAATATCACCTAGGTTGTTGTTTAAATGGTAGTGCAAATCGCGCCAAACTGAGACATGAATATGAAGTCTCATGTGATTGTAATGTCCCCGGCACCCGTACCACGAGCACCGGAACACAGCAATGCAAGCATCACTGTTTGGTGGCAGAAATAGGTTCGGTGGTAGTAGTAATTCGGTAATAACAGTACATTACTGTCGAGGCCTGAAATTAAGCAATTTACGGCCGAGTAATATATCCCAAGTGATTTTGAAACTTTTTAACTAAACGAGGCCGTTAATTGCTATTTCGGCCGAGACTTGTAAAGTACTTTTCTCTCATTTGCGAGGAAAGACAACACAAATTAATTCAACAGCATCTCATTTTCATTCACACCAATTCGCCCGCCCGCGGTTCTGGTTCTATTTACAAAGTTTTGAAAAAAAAAAATGCGCATTCAGCCTGTTTATCGATAAATATTTTGTACCTAAAAACACCTAATTTATGTAAGTGTGTACTTAAAACCTCGGTAGCATAATTTAAGAAATAAAAAGTGTCCAGCAATTTATATTATTGTCCTGTTGGATATTACCGGCCTGTTATTTCGTTGCATACGGAAAAGAGCCGATTGTTGTATTCTTTTTTTTGAATAATGAACCAATTTCCGAGCAAGTGGGAGAAAAGTAACATTTATTCTCATTCTACTTCCCATCGGCCGAGCGTGCAATGAAGCTGTAGCAGTTTGGCTTCATAATGTGGTGATGGAAACAACGACACATGCCACCCCATGCAGGAACCATGTAACATGTTAGTATTTTTGTTCCAGGCTTGTGGGCCACCGATCCAGCTGGAGCCAGTGGACCTTAGCCTCAAACGGCGCCCACCGACGCCCAGAAGAAGAGGTCGACCAGCTGGTAAGTAAGCTTCTCTTTCTATATTCTATTTAACGTAACATTAGACAAAATGGCCCCTCAACAATCAAACCACTTCTGCTCATTTTTACACGAATGCCCAAAAAAGGAGTGTGCGGCACGCAGTGGTCACGTGATGCCATGTGCACCGGGAAGGCGTACAGGGAGATAAAAAGTCTCCCTTAAAACGTGCCTTACAGGCGTAGCATAGAAAGGACCCCGGAGGCATATTGTACTTATACACTGCCGGAATCTCCCGCCCTCTCGGTGAACACCCGTAGTATATGCCAAGACCAACGTGACAAGTTTTCACGTAAAAATTCATGAATATGGTTTAAAATATTTTTTTGAAAACAGAAAGATAAAAAAAAAAACCGGCCAAGTGCCAGTCGGACTCGCGCAGTAAGGGTTCCGTACCTCTCAATATGTCTATGTTTGTCTTATTTTTAGTATTTGTTGCGAAACTACATAATATGAACTATAATCTGACCAAGTTTGACGCTGGTATATATTACCGTTTTGAAGATAGAGCAGGAACAAAAACGTTGAAAAAAATGCATGTTTTTTGAGGTTTCTTGTATGGGGACCCCCTTTGGTTTTAGACTTTTTTTGTTTTTAGTATTTGTCGTGATACACCTCATAGCAACACATATTCTGAGTAAATTTCAACCGGTTACCTATTACCGTTCAAAAGATACAGCCCTGTGACAGACAGACGGACGGACGGACGGACGGACAGCGTAGCGAGAGTAATAGGGTCCCGTTTGGGTTTGGAACCCTTCGGGTACGGAACCCTAAAAAGGTCTTATTTGTCTTTGCGGCACATGTGCGTCAGTGTTGCCACCTGTGAGTTTAAAAAGCGCTAAACGCTGCGTGCTTGAATATAGCTTTGAATATAGCTTTATCGAGCTATATTTGAATATAGCTCGAAAAAGCGCGTGATTTCCCTAGAGGATATTGACTACGTGACGAAACTCTAAGCCGTTTTGTGACGATCTTTCTCTTGCAAAACCAAAAAACCGTGTTAAAAATTCTTCTATTCTGATTAATATTGGGCAGAACCTTCCCTTTTAAGCAGCGAATCGTTTTGTATATTGTACGAGGCCAACAAGACGACACGGATATGCGATGCCAACAAGACGACACGGATATGCGATGCCGGATCTCGATCGGTTGTAATAACTATTACAAGTACCTGTTATGTAAAATAACTGTTTTGACTACTATGGGTAGGTGGGTACTTTGTTGTGGCGACTTTCGGACAAGATTACAGGCCAACGTATATTTTTCAGTAACGTCAGTGAAACTTATAAAGTATAGAATAGAATACAATAGAATTTATTTATTTGCATAAAACATGGTATAAAAAGGTGTTATAAACTTAAATATGTGATCATTCATGTTTTGCTTAAAATTAAAGCATGCAAAATTGTAGACATTATAGTCTTTGATCGAAGAATTGCCTAAAAGTATAGTAATTATTTTTATTCAGCCATTCGTACAATTTGTTCTTAAAAAGCCTGCAATTTAGTATTTTTAATGTATTCGGTAATTTATTATAGATACTTATGCACATAGCAAGACAGCTTTTATTATATTTTGTTAACCTAGGGATCTCATCTAGTACAAGTCTGTATTGGTCTCGCCGATTTCGAGAACATATATCTTCCGCTGTTTTGAACAGTTTTTCATTATATATACGTTGTTGGAAAGATCTTAGAAGTTTTTAAACATTCGCGAATTTCACTCATATCGAACTATACCCAAAGACATTTCTATACTAACGTAATAGACCACTACAGTGTGCGACTGAGATACCGATCTTTACGAAAAACCTATATGCTAGAAAGAGACATAATAAAATGTCAGTAGAACCGATTTTGAAAATTGTACTCTCCCATAGCGTCCCATCAAAATATAATCTCGTATTATTTTATGATTTAATTCACAATCGTTCTATATTTTATCCAATTAATATCAATAATCGTATTGGTGTAGTGTTCTGTGTTATACTGCTGTGTAATTTACATTATTAACCTAAAGAAAGAGATGTTTCACAGGTAAGTATCTGCAGGACAATACAACTTTCATAATGCTTATTTTCATAGAAGTTATTCTTAATATTATTTAGTAATACATTAATAACATGCAGTAAATACCGTATTTTCTATATAATATGTTATTTTAAATAATTATGTGTTAGATAAAAAAATATTGTGTACGTGAAAATGAAACCGTTTCGCATATGGATTGCTCAAAATATATCGATATGTCGATAGTTTCAATAGTATAGTATATATTTTTTGTACTACCTAGCACCATACATGTCACAAGTTAGTGTCCCTTACTGCTTTAAAAAAATACAATCGAATTGAGAACCTCCTCCTTTTTTTGAAGTCGGTTGAAAGAATTGAAAGGTTGATTTAGTCCGGCCGCACATTGGAATTTCCTTCCACAAAGGAAATCACAATGATTCATTCATTGATCACAGAAAAAATCTGACGCACCGGAACCTATACCATGGTTATACTTTTACGATGTTATAATAGTATGTTGTACGTCTATGGCAAAGAGACGTTTCACAGGTAAGTATCTGCAGGACAATACTACTTCCATAATGCTTATTTTACATTTATACAGTTAATTTTAGTACCAGCCCCGCAGACTGACAGAATTTTCCGAATCGTATGTCTGCTTTTGACATATTAAAATGTAAATACGGTGCTATTTTATGACAATGTGCGGCCGGGCTAAAAATGCTGTAAAATATTGACCGGCTAACTTCATAACTTCCAGATTTCCTGTAAATGCTGTTATTAAAGAAAAATGGATGGGCACAAATGTTAAAACGAATAAGCACCGTATCTACTATTCTCCGCCAAATAGTGATGCTTGCATTGCTGTGTTTCGGTCAGAATGGTACGGGTGCCGGTGTAATTACAATCACATGAGACTTTCCATCTTCATGTTGTTTGGCGAACCGACTTGCGGTACCATTTAGGTAACAGCCTAGATGGTATTGCAGTTGTTATTGGCAAAGGTAACCGCTTAACATAAGGTGGGCCTTTAGTTCGTTTCGCCATCCTATACAATAAAATAAAATTTAAAAAAGCTGAAAGCCTCAAAAAAATTACAGGGTTTGCAGTAGATATTTTAAGGATAACTGTATCGTTTAATGAAATCACCAACGATCCATACCTACGGTTTGATTTGTTGCTAATTAAGTTTGTTTTCATGTTGCATGTTTACGTAAGGGTAAGATAATATACATATGTATGAGCGCATCTCGCCGTTAAACTTGATAGTTTGGTGAGTTTTCTAGTAAATTAAAGCTAAAGAAATTGTACCTGTGATTGAATAAATAAAATAAATAAAAACTCATCATAACGAACAACATTTACCATGGGAGCAACCACAGAGTACATTATTATAACTGGAGCAACCCTGAAATTGCGAAAAAAATCTGCTGTTTACTACATTTTGTCGATTCGTGTGAACACAAATGTAGGGAATAGCTGTTTTTTATTAGATTTCAGGGTTGACCTCGTAGTAAAAGTTGTTCGATAGCACTCAATAAATAAACTCTTCAAATATGACCACACACGAATATCGGGATATTAACGGCGCGCGAACTGGGCTCTTTGGTCATCATTGCTAGAAACCACTGGTCTTGCTGTTCTCATGGAATACAAATTCCCATGAAACTTCATAGAGCATCTTAATCATGGAAGGGACTAGGTTGCTATCCGCGGCTTTAAGTTTGATCAGATAGGTCCTTTTTACTAAAACAAATCTCATAGATACAAAAAATACAACAAAAAAGTTTTATACACTTATTTTTCATGTTATATGATGGCGAAACGAGCTAAAGACCCACCTAATGTTAAGCGGTTACCTTTGCTCATAACGACTGCAATACCAACTAGTCTGTTACCTGAATGGTACTGCAAGTCGGTTCGCCAAACTGAGACATGAAGACGGAAAGTATCATGTGATCATTCAATTTGTAAAAATATACCATATTTTGAAAATGGGTTCTTGCAAATGCTAGATTGTCAAGTATGCGAATGCTAAGAGATAGATTCTTAGCCGGTTGCAAATTTAGCCTGCCGCTGAGAAAACTCTTGAGCTGACGCGGACTTGATTTTATATGATTCGGTCGTCTGTATCAAATCGAAAATCATGGCCAGGTTCTTGCTCCACCTCCAATTTCATCCTCAGAATTTAGTTGCACGATTCCAAAAACAAAGATCCTATATCTTTGTTTTTGTAATCGTGCAACTAAATTCTCGACATTTATTTCTTTGCCTATTTGAAATAAAAACTAACTAATAACTAGAAATTATCGAAACACTGATGTTTCTAAATCTAAGTCGATAAAATTATGTATAAGTCTGATGTGTAACTTAAGTTGACTGGACAAGAAAACTTGTCAAGTTCATAGATATTGTAATTTTTCATAAAAATTCAATAATTTGACCAATTCCGGAATCGTGTATAGGAACTTGTTCCGGGATTGAAAAACTGTCTATACACCTAATTAAAACTAATATGATTAATTGTAAAATGTTCCGTGTGGTGCCGGACGTAAAGAATTGCACCACCCTATATCTTCTCATGGGTGTCGTAAAAGGTGACTAAGGGATTCACCAGAGGATGGGCAGCAGCATTCTCTGAGTATTTAACCAATCAACTGCGATCGCCAATCCGCCTGCCAAGCGTGGCGATTATGGCATATCCCCCCAATATATGCTTGGGGGAGGCCTGTGTCCAGCAGTGGACGTCTTACGGCTGAAATGATGATTAATTGGTTTTTTTAATTTCTTACATAAGTATTCCTTACCTTCGTGACATTAATAATGTAATTATAATATAACCCTTAATTGCGTAACTCAATCTTTTAAAACAAATAAAATTATGTCTCAAATATCTGTAATTTTAAAACAATAGTTACTTAATAGCTTAGCAGTTTTAAATTACTACCACTCCTTAAAAGTAAGGCCCGGCCGGTTGAAATATATCGATAATGCAATAACGTCCATGTCACATCACTAAAAATCACTCCTACACGTGTCAATTTCGCACATATATTCATTTCGCTTTCGGTGACGTGATAATTAGGTGACAGTGTCTCTATTACGTCAGTATAATACCTTTATGACTATACCAGGCCCCTCAGAAAGTATTGCGAAAAAAAGTTTTTATATATGGGAGACTGGCCAGTTATAATGTTTTTCGAAAATATGATTATTTATAAGTAAAAATAAGTAAGTTCCAATTTCAAAATTTCCCTCCACATTTTTTGCGAGTTAATTCAAAGTATTGTGTCTCACTGAAATATGGATCTGCGCCGGGAACATTTTAGAGCTATGATTTTATACGATTTCAAGTGTCGCCTGAAACCGGATGAATCGTACGATAGACTTCAAATGGCATTCATGGATGAAGGCCCTTCCAAGGCAACCGTGTATCGTTGGTATAACGAATTCAAGCGCGGTCGACCAACTTTGGGGGATGACGAAAGAAGCGGTCGCCCTTTGACGGCTGTTACCGAAGAAAACGTGCTAGCAGTGAAAAATTTAATCCAAGACAATAGGCGAATTACATATCAGGAGATTCAACACATATTGAAGATTGGATCGGGAAGCGTTCACGAGATTCTACACAGCCATCTTCGCGTGAGGAGGATAGTATCACGCTGGGTGCCGCACAACCTCACCGATGCTCAGAAGCAGGCCCGGGTGGAATGGTGCCGTGATATGCTTAACAAATTTGAAGCAGGCTCGTCTCGGCGTGTTTACGACATCGTTACAGGTGATGAGTCCTGGATTTATCAATACGACCCAGAAACCAAGCGCCAGTCGACTGTTTGGGTGTTTCAAAATGAGCCAACGCCTACCAAAGTGAAGCGATCTAGAAGCGGGGGTAAGATTTTGATCGCTAGCTTTTTTAATTTGACTGGCCACTTGGTATCAATTCCCTTACGGGATCAAAGAAGCATTAATGCCGAATGGTATACTACCAAATGTTTGCCAGAAGTTTTCTCTGTTATAAGCAACAAGCGACCAAACACAGGGCTCCGCGGGCTACTGCTCCACCACGACAATGCACCTGCGCACACCGCACTCAAAACGAGGGACTTCCTGGACAGCACGCCAGTCAAACTCCTGGGTCACCCTCCTTACAGCCCTGATCTAGCACCGTGTGACTTCTTTTTATTCCCAAAAATAAAAAATCAGCTCAAAGGGATACAATTTTCGTCGCCGGAAGATGCGCTGGCTGCGTTCGAGCAGGCTGTAAACGAGGTGTCTGCGGCGGACTGGAAAAAGTGTTTTGAAAACTGGTTTAGGCGCATGAATCTTTGTATAGAGGCTGGTGGAAAGTACTTTGAAAAGATTTGATAAAAATATATGTACGTATAGAACAATTTTTTTTAGTTTCGCAAAACTTTCTGAGTGTCCCACGTATCTACGGGACTTTTCGCGCGAAAAGTCCCGTAGATATAGTTCAATATGAGGAAAGATCTTTGTCTAGCAGGGTAAAGTAAGGCCGCTGCCTGAATTATCGGTGCTGCATCATTTTTCTATGTACGCTCTGTACCGTGTCGGTACAGAAGGCCTAGTGCGAAATTGACGCTTATATCAGTATTTCCTCCTCGTATCCGTCAAGGGCACCACTGATTTGTGAATAAAAGTGTCTTCGAATTTTATAGCAGTATCGGTAAGTGTCAAACCCGCTCTAGGCCCTTTGATTCATCATCATCATCATAATTTCAGCCGAAAGACGTCCACTGCTGGACATATGCCTCCCCCAAGCATCGCTCTCTAATTACAGCACACAAAACACACAGCAAGTACTGAGCCCCTTTTATTCACCTTTTATTTACAGTCCCTTTTATTTTTTTATTACATGGGAAATCCTCACGGACGCACTCCGCTCGGAAAGACTGAGCCAGTGTCGGACTCTTACCGACTAAAACCACCATAGTGGACCTCTTACTACCTTTGGCTAGAGGCGTGGGATGCGCTCTGCATTCTTCTCCCACCCTTTTTAGGGTTCCGTAGTCCTACAAGGAACCCTTATAGTTTCGTCATGTCCGTCCGTCTGTCCGTCTGTCCTAATCCTTTACAGCTTAATAACTTCTACAGTTATGTAGTCTTCCACATTGAAAGACCTTTATAAAAACTCTCTTTTAAACTTATTTCGAGTATAATGTGATTATAAATTTTTTAGACCTACTTAAGGAACCCTATAATACTGAGCATAGCCTGACATGATCTTGGCCGGTTTTTATTATATAACATAGGAGGGCAAACGAGCATGCGGGTCACCTGACGGTAAGCAATCTCCGCCGCCCATGGACATCTGCAACACCAAGGGAGTAGCCGATGCGTTGCCGACCTTTTAAAAAGACGTATGCTCTTTTCTTGAAGGCTCCCATGTCGAATTTGTTCGGGAAAACCGCTGAAGGAAGTTTGTTCCACAGTTTTGCTGTACGAGGCAAAAATGCCGTGTGAAACGTACTGTGTGATACGGACTCCTTGCAAGATAGGCCTTTAAATCTATCAGTTCAGGTTATGCAATGGGCCACCGGCCAGTCACTCCCCAACATGTACTTGAACCTAAAACTCGTGTCTTGAATAATTCATGGTAATAAGCGGAAATGTCACCTTCAGTTAGATACTTACTTACTTACTCCGCTGGCACAGCGACCCAAAATGTGTCTTGGCCTCCGAAACGAGAGAACGCCACTTGCCGCGATATTTGGCAGTATTTCGCCAATCACTGGCTCTGATCTCCAGAAGATCGCCTTCCACCGCATCGCTCCAGCGATATCTATCCTTCAGTTAGATAGTGATACTCAAACTGATAGGTCTAATAGCCGAGGTATATTCGAGTTGCCGAGGTCGACGGGACAAAACGGATGTGTTCCCGGATCTTGTAAAAATATAGTATACCTTGCTATGCATAGGTACAAGTTCATTTATTAAATGTCGAGGTTCCGAAGTCAGTACTATTGACCGTTAAGAGTAGGATCAAAGACGTAAAGGTAGCAAGTGTTTTTTTAGGGTTCCGTTACCAAAGGGTGCCAAACGGGACCCTATTACTCTCGCTACGCTGTCCATCCGTCCGTCCGTCTGTCTGTCACAGGGCTGTATCTTTTGAACGGTAATAGGTAGCCAGTTGAAATTTTCTCAGAATATGTGTTGCTATGATCCCTATCACGACAAATACTAAAAATACAAAAAAGTCTAAAAACAAAGCCGTGATTACACAACAAATCTCGTGTGACGGAAGCTTTTGTCGTAGTTTCACAAATAAAATAACAAAATGCTGTCTGGTATGTTAAAATACTGTCGAAATTATAGGTTTAAGAAAAAATTAAGTGCTTCTATCTATTTTAGCGAAAATCCGTCCGCCATATTTATTCGTCCGTGATTAACATCTTATAAATCCTCTTTAACTGAAATTAGTCCAAACACGCAAACCCTTTCCCTGCACAAAATATAGATCACTACAAGTTTTGAAAGTAAACTGCGTATTAACATAAACCGCAGTTATCGCGTTGTATAATCCTTTCCCTTACTTAACTTGAATACACTGTAGTAATTAACAAGTGATAGTGAAAGGGAATAGGGCTGTGTTTTAGAACAGGTTCGGAACAGCTCAGGCACAGTACAATTATTTGAAAACAGTATAACAACTACTTCGAGAAAGAAGCCAACAGAAGGATCCGTCTGGGCTGGGCAGCATTTGGCAAACTTCGCCGAGTCTTCTCGTCGCCTATACCGCAAAGTTTGAAGACAAAGGTCTTCAACCAGTGCGTCCTGCCAGTCATGACTTACGGTGCCGAGACGTGGACACTGACAGTTGGACTAGTCCACAAATTTAAAGTCGCTCAGCGAGCTATGGAGCGAGCTATGCTTGGAGTTTATTTGAAGGATAAAATCCGCAACGAGATTATCCGGAGAAGAACTGGAGTGACCGACATAGCTTGTAGGATCAGTAAGCTGAAGTGGCAGTGGGCTGGCCATGTCTGTCGAAGGACCGATGGCCGTTGGAGCAGACGAGTCCTTGCGTGGAGACCGCGTATCGGCAAACGCAGCGTAGGGCGCCCCCCTGCCAGGTGGACCGACGACCTAAAGAACGTGGCTGGGGGGGACTGGATGCGGAAGGCAGAGGACCGAGCGTTGTGGCGCAACTTGGGAGAGGCCTATGTCCAGCAGTGGACTGCGATAGGCTGAGTTGATAACAACTACGTCTAACTGAAGGCCCAATTCTCGTAAATAAAATATCAATGCTTTAAATCTCAATCTCCTAACAGTAGATGTTACTGATTACCGTTTATTGAAAAGAAAGAAAGAAAAAATTTATTTGTCACAGGACACTGACAGCACAACAATAACATTAATAAAATTACTAAACTTAGATACAAATAAAACATGAAGTTTATGCCGGCAGACTATGCCAAAAGGGTCACCAACTCAGCATGTGCTGGCGTGGAACATCCAGCGCAAATTTTCAGTTGGCACCCTGCAGTGACACACGGACGAAGGAAAAAAAATTGTTTATATAAATAAACTTAAAAAAAATGTATGTTAATAAATAACGCATGAGAATATGAAGGAAAATGGATAAAATAAGTTATCGAAATATGCGACATAAAAATGTAAATAAAAAATAAATAATGAAATAATGTGACAGCCAGTCACTATCCAGTGAAATTGGCAGATAAAAGGGTATTGCTTAACGCAAAAAGGGGCCTAGTTGAAATACTGCTTTAGAATAGTTGTACTGTGGCTCAGGAATGGCGAGTGGGATTTTGATACATATTGGTCTAGGTTTGTGCACTGATTTTAACGAGAAGAAAAGATGCTCACTGTGGCCAAACTCTGTAAATGGTTTCAGGGTTTTTATATAATCTGTTTTGTATCCCCGTAAATATTGAAACAAGTACACATCGTATGACAGTATTTATTAATACCATGTAATGAGCGGCTCGCCCTTACCAATTTTTTTGAGTTCTCTCAAGACAAACTGACTTCATGACTGATGACTTTGCAGGTGCACTTTACTTTGAAGGCATCGACCATACAGCCCAATAGACGCCTAATGTTGAATATAATGCGTACAATAAATTCTGCCACTAGCTGAGGCGGGGTACTGCAATCCGATTGGCCCTACCAAGGCGGCTATTGGCTAATCAGTAACGCGGCAGTTTTGATCGCTCATGTAAGTGGTCTAAAGTTGAAACTGATTTGAAGATTCCAAGTGGCGAACATTTGTTACCTACATTAGTGACATTTCATATAAATCAATCAATCAAATAATTTATTTGCCACAAGATATCGTGTATCGTGTGTTATTACAATTAATTACAAGTCCGTCATATCTTGCCTTTTTGTAGGCATGCGAAAATGTATTTATTTATTTCATTATAGGCGTTCTCTACCAGACAACCTTAGGGTAATGCAGAGACAAAGAATAAGGTAGATGCACCAGTAAAGTAGTAAAATATGTTTAGTACAGTCCAACAATGTAATTAGTATACAGGGTCGCCAGATATAGATGAAGATTTCTTAGGAAGTTATTATAGAATGGTTTGTTAATAAATACAGTTTAACTTTGTCCGTTATTAAAATGATATTTCACTCGAAAACATCCATAATATTCTGTGAAAACTTCATTTATATTTCTCTACCCTGTATACCAATTGCTTTGTTAAACTGTACTACGGACTTATAATTACATATAATAAAATATACATATTATACATACCTACATATATAACTATAAATATATCATCATTTATCATATATTTCTATAAATATATAAAAAAGATAAATCAAAGTCGAGCTGAATCTGCTAAATTGTTTTCACGGAAATGTTTCCTTAGATTAATTCTAAAGGCCAGCCGACTGTTAGCCATCCTGATTTCATGAGGAAGCGCATTCCATAATAGGATAGATTGCACGAAGAATGTAGAAAATTATGTTACATTTACAATAAACTTATATACATAGATGTGTTGCAGACGTCGCGTCCGTCGCCTGTTATGAGGCGTCTATGGGGTGTAAGGTCGATGTGTGAAGGTTATAACGGTAAACAAAACAAGCTTAAAATACCATCGCAACTAATCGCAAGTTCACACGACATTTAGGAAAAAACCGCGACCTGTTATTGCAAAGTCTACTTCAAATATTTGTTTCATCTTCGTGGGGATATCCGAATTTTTTGCTCATCTATAATACTCGAATAAAGCACTTGCAAAACAAAATAGTGGCAAAACTTCTTGGAAACATGATTGGTCTAAAAATATGTGAAGTTTTGACTTAGTTATCAATATTGAAATAAAAACACTACACCAAAGATGGATACAAAGTGGAAGTTAAATATTCGATACCACGAGCAGAGTTCACGGTCATTCATCATCATCATTTCAGCCGAAAGACGTCTACTGCTGGACATAGGCCTCCCCCAAAAAGAGGTAATATGCCATAATCGCTACGCTTGGCATGGGTTGGCGTTCGCAGTTGGTTGGTTAAATACTCAGAGAACGCTGCTGCCCATCCTCTGGTGAATCACTTAGTCGCTTTTTACGACACCCATGTGAAGATATAGGATGATGCAATTCTTTACGTATGGCACCACATGGAACTGGTATGAGTTCACGGTAGCTTAGCAGATAAAGCACTGGTGAACTGAACCAGGAGTTGCAGGTTCGAATCCTGGGCCCTAATTCACGTAATTTCATGACGTGCCGAAGCTGCAGTGACGCTGCACTTTGTTTCTGACAGCGATCGCCGTAGATAAGAGAATACGAAAAGCATTGTTTTGATCGAAACTATGTTTGGAGGCAGAAGTAGGTACGGTGGCAGTACTTCCCCGGACGAGCTCTTTCACATGGAGCTCTGCTACAACTGCTGCTGGTGGGACATCATCCTCCGAGCCTTTTCCCAATTATATTGGGGTCGGCTTCCAGTCTAACCAGATGCGGCTGAACATCAGTATTTTACACGAAGCGACTGCCATCAGACCCCTGCAACCCAGTTACTGGACCATACTGACATTCGGAGGATAGACCAGTTGTCAGACTTTTAGGTTCTGACTACCCGTAAGACTGCCATAGATATTCGTATGACAAACGGGACCGACAGCTTAACGTGCTCTCCGAGGCAAGGAGTCTCGATGTGTAACGAAACGGTCACCCATCCACAGACTGACCGCGGCAAGTGCAGCGTAACCTCGCAGATTGTACAATCCTTGCGGTTATTACTTTGCCACGAGCCCCTTAATAAAAACATGAAATAAATAAAAACGTACATAACCAGCCCATTACTGTCCCACTGCTGGGCACGGGCCTCTTCTCGGTACGAGAAGGCTAAGGCCTTAGTCCATAACGCTGGCCTAGTGCGGGTTGGCGGACTACACACACCATTGAGAACTGTATGGAGCTCTCTCAGGTGTAAATAAAAACATAATTTAGATTAAATCATGTTTAGGTACTCCATTTATTTAGTCTGACTCCCTCGTTGGTCTAATGGTCACAAGCGCGACTGCTAAGCGTGGGGTCCTGGGTTTGATTCCCGGGTTCTGGAAAAGTGTTATTAGGGTTTTTCATTAGATCATTTTCAGTAGCAGCTCGGAGTCTGGATTTTGCCCGGTTAATGGCAATAGGCTCGCCCCCTATTACATGGGACTTATAACATAATTGGGGAAATGCGGGTGTACTATACATACCAGGCCCCTCAGAAAGTATTGCGAAAAAAAGTTTTTATATATGGGAGACTGGCCAGTTATAATGTTTTTCGAAAATATGATTATTTATAAGTAAAAATAAGTAAGTTCCAATTTCAAAATTTCCCTCCACATTTTTTGCGAGTTAATTCAAAGTATTGTGTCTCACTGAAATATGGATCTGCGCCGGGAACATTTTAGAGCTATGATTTTATACGATTTCAAGTGTCGCCTGAAACCGGATGAATCGTACGATAGACTTCAAATGGCATTCATGGATGAAAGCCCTTCCAAGGCAACCGTGTATCGTTGGTATAACGAATTCAAGCGCGGTCGACCAACTTTGGGGGATGACGAAAGAAGCGGTCGCCCTTTGACGGCTGTTACCGAAGAAAACGTGCTAGCAGTGAAAAATTTAATCCAAGACAATAGGCGAATTACATATCAGGAGATTCAACACATATTGAAGATTGGATCGGGAAGCGTTCACGAGATTCTACACAGCCATCTTCGCGTGAGGAGGATAGTATCACGCTGGGTGCCGCACAACCTCACCGATGCTCAGAAGCAGGCCCGGGTGGAATGGTGCCGTGATATGCTTAACAAATTTGAAGCAGGCTCGTCTCGGCGTGTTTACGACATCGTTACAGGTGATGAGTCCTGGATTTATCAATACGACCCAGAAACCAAGCGCCAGTCGACTGTTTGGGTGTTTCAAAATGAGCCAACGCCTACCAAAGTGAAGCGATCTAGAAGCGGGGGTAAGATTTTGATCGCTAGCTTTTTTAATTTGACTGGCCACTTGGTATCAATTCCCTTACGGGATCAAAGAAGCATTAATGCCGAATGGTATACTACCAAATGTTTGCCAGAAGTTTTCTCTGTTATAAGCAACAAGCGACCAAACACTGGGCTCCGCGGGCTACTGCTCCACCACGACAATGCACCTGCGCACACCGCACTCAAAACGAGGGACTTCCTGGACAGCACGCCAGTCAAACTCCTGGGTCACCCTCCTTACAGCCCTGATCTAGCACCGTGTGACTTCTTTTTATTCCCAAAAATAAAAAATCAGCTCAAAGGGATACAATTTTCGTCGCCGGAAGATGCGCTGGCTGCGTTCGAGCAGGCTGTAAACGAGGTGTCTGCGGCGGACTGGAAAAAGTGTTTTGAAAACTGGTTTAGGCGCATGAATCTTTGTATAGAGGCTGGTGGAAAGTACTTTGAAAAGATTTGATAAAAATATATGTACGTATAGAACAATTTTTTTTAGTTTCGCAAAACTTTCTGAGTGTCCCACGTACACCTCTGCCTACCCTTTCGAGGAATACAGGTGTGGTTTTCATGTTTGTATGTAAAGTCTGTTTTTTCTTCTCTCTTGTCTTATTAAGTAAACAATCTTGGCATTATTATAACTACTGTTACTAGTTCTGCACATGTAATTGAGTTATAAAATGTTATTTAGTGTGTGAAATTGTTAACATAACGTATTTTAATACTTATTATTGACAAATTGCATTAAAAAGACATGCCAAGATTGTTTACTAAATAAGACAATTATGAAAAAACAGAGTGTATGTATGTATGTATTTAGTCACATTTTAAGTAAATATGAGGTGCGGTCCAGCCTCAAACTCAAGGAACACTTTCGAATTGAATGGAATTAAAATACAGACTAAAATTAATAACACATTAAACTACACCTGTTTTTTACAATTAAAATTAATAACATACAATAAACAGAATATCAAATGCAGTTTTCCATACAAATTGTTCATACCACTTATTATTAAAAATCAATGAGCAACTTGCAAACTTAATTATTTTATAATTGTAAGATTTGCTAAAGGTGAGTGGGATAATAAAAGTAATCGGGATGTTCTTGCTATTCAGGGTTTCTTAGTGGAATGACAAAAGCGGAAAATCATTACCGTCAGTGTTTCCGACCAAGTCCACTCTCTGTAAGAGTGCGGACAAATAATTAATAAATAAATAATAATAATAAATAAGTTTATAATTCAAAATTAAATAATTTTAATTATTTTAATAACTTCTTAGGTTTTCGCGATCACTACACATTATAATAAAACAAAGTTTAACCGGATTAAATCGCGTATATTATTTAAATTGGTTTCCCTGACGTTTCGAAAGCTTTGCAGCATTTCGTGGTCGCAGGTAGACTAAGATGACAAGCGTCGTTACAAATATTTCTAAAAAATTATTTTAATCTACCGTACAATATTATTAATTAAAATCGTTTCGATGCACGCAGTAATCACTCACAATATCATTATCTTTTACAGTGTTGCCTGCTGTTTAATTATTTTATTTATTATTTTAACGCATTTTACGCATGCTAAGCGAATTCTAAAGATTTAAATAGTGGAAAAAAAAAAAAAAAAACCTATAAAAAACACCAAAGACGTATATTGGAGGATAATTTCGATACCACGAGCAGTGTTCACGGTAGCTTAGTGGCTAAAGCACTGGCGTACTGAGCCAGGAGTCGCAGGTTCGAATCCTGCTCGTGAGCGATTTTTTCTTTCCACAATTTAAATCTTTAAATAATTTTAATTGATTATTATTTGCATAATCATTATCATTTATTTTGCTCATAAAACACGGTACAAAAGTTCTTAAATAGTAATAGTAATTAGTAAATATGTCCAACATGTTTCGACATGTTTGGTTTTTAACGCATTTATGCATTCGGAGCGAAATCTAAAGGTATTACAATACGCGCAATCTAACTTGACCGGCTTGAAGTTGGGCACTGCGCAATTGCGCATGTTTTCACCGCTTCTTGCCACCAATGACACCCATAAAACGATTACTGCGACGGTCTTGTGACAACTTCAGGCCGGCCAACTTATATTGCGCGTACTGTACCTACCTAAATTGTGGAAAGAAAAATAACCGAAAGAAATTTGTCCTCTGTTTTTTTATAGGTAATCTTATATTTTTGCCGATGTTTGTATCCTATATGTGAAAGTTTGTGAACATGTTTGTTACTCAATCACACTGAAAAGGATTTGGATGTTTGGTAGGTACACAGATACACTATAATCCGGATTAAATTATGGGCTTTTTATCCCGTGAAAAAAAACAGTTCCCGAGATATGCACGATAAGATTTACAAAAGAAGCGCTTTCTTTGAACAGGAATCACATAATAATAATCCTGACAAGAACCCTTACTGTGCACTGCAAGCTGAATAAACACCTTCACAGGTTGGGCCTCAATGATACTACAGTTTGCAGGTTTTGTCGCGAAAAGGATGCGCCCATCCATATCCTATGCGAGTGTTATGCAGTGCACCACATGAGAAACCAGCATCTTGGAGGCCACGTCATCTCAACGCAGGAGATCAAATCCTCGTCCCCCAAAGTCATAGTCGACTTCATGATTGACTTGCAGCTTGAGGTAGTAGAGTGATGCTGAGGGAGAGGCTGGATACGCCCAGTGCCGGTCGTTGAACTGTGGAGGCTATCCAGCCGATCCTTGAGGAATGGGAGGTGACATGGAACGTTGTCCTTCAGTCTGGTGCAGATGTTGTCGGGGCATGTAGGCAAATACCTGCATAAAGTGGCGAGACGGGACTGACGAGAGGCTACTCCCATGTCCCACCAGTGCGGCTGTAGTGAGGACACGGCCCTTCATTCCCTTGCATATTGTCCTGCTTGGGTGGTGCAGCGCCGTTCTCTCACTGCAGCGATTGGGGGAGATGCATCGCTGCCAGCGGTGGTCAGGGCCATGGCCAACAGTGTGGAGGCGTGGGAGGCGGTCGCATCTTTCTATGAGGAGGTTATCTCGCAGAAGGATGCGGTGGAGCGGGTCAGGGAAGAATACTTCTTCAATCAATCCGCCGCAGAAGGACGGGTCGGCTCAGACGGCTTTACGCCGAACTGATGCCGCCCTAACAGGCCAGCTGGCGATAGACTGGGGAGTCAGTCGACCGCATTGCACGGCCTTCGAGTTGTGGTGATGTCCCAAGTGTACCAGGACATCGCCTAAGGAGCATCACTACAGAGAGAGGGACCCGAAAATGGGCCGCGCTGGATAGGTCGCGAATGCCATGCATTGCAGTTCTTGTGGCTCATCCACCAAGGCGAGAGTAGGTATAGGCGGAGTTTTCTGTGGGTGCGAGCCCCACATAACCACGCTACCTCCTCGGGTGGCGTGACATGCGATAGGAATTTTCTCCGCCTCAAAAAAAAAAAAAATGCTGCAAGAGGCGTCACAATAGATCTTACAAGGTCGCAGTGGCTTAGGGGCGTTCAAGACCCCTACCTCTTTCTCAAATAATAATAATAAATATGTCTTTCTGTGATAAGCCGATTTATACGCAGGTGAAGCCGCGGGCAAAGTCTAGTCGGCAGTGTCTCATGAATTTTACGTAATAAACTGAAACTGAAAGCTTTAGTACATTTCTACGTAACCCTTCAAGTTAAAAGGCGTGACGCTGATGTTTAAGACAAGTCTTACCTACTTACACACATGCATAAATAAATGCACGTGTGTGTAACTAGGTATGTGAGTAATCGTGTGTCGATGCATGCGCAGCCCATCTGCCGCGCCCGTAATGTTACCGTTCATTGAATTGCGAGTAGTGATGAGACGATACATCGATAATATATCGATATTTTACGTTAGGTTTTTTTACGTTAGGACAAAGTTGCCAATTTGGCTGCCGAGGTTTATAGGGACATGCATGTCCATTTGGTTTCAATGAGGTTCAATATTTTATTGCATATTTTACATACTAACTATTAAGTAGGTAATTTTACTAGTTCCAGGATTTGAATAGTGCCTTATTAATTGCAGTAGAGTCACCATTGTCACAAAATAAGCATCACCATATTTGATGAACTATTACATAATATAGTTACCTAAAACTACATTTCGGCCATCTTTTTTGGGCACCTCATGATATTCCAGCATGACAATATGCTGGGTTATGATAATTTTTAACTTTTTTAAACTTTTATTTAGTTTACCTCGTTATGTCCGTTTGTCTGCTTATCTGCTACAAATCTTGCAAGACAATTTTAAGGCAGTTCCTGTTATCCAAATAGACTGAAATTTTGCATACACGTGTAATTCTGTTGACAGTATGATGACATATGTGTATGAATATTGTATGTGTTCATAAGTATATGAACTTAAAATGCTATTGTTACAAAAATGTTTTTAATGAAGATTTCATTTGATGTCACGTTTAATTGATTCCTGCACGCGAAACTGCGAGTGGCCTTTATTTAGTCAAAGATTACAAGGCGAAAAACAACCGTATTAAAAAAACGCTCGGCGCGTTTTAACTTTGCATAAGAATACAAATAAGAAGAATTGATAAACGCTTATCGTGTTTTCTTAGTCAAAAAGTTTTCTATTTTTTATTGAAAGATACTGAAATTAATTAATTAATTAATTTATTATTTGGAAGACCAACAGCAATTACTCTAGTATAACAATGTTAAATAAGATACAGTCTGCCAATAATAGGTCTTCACGAATAGTGACTGAGTACAGTCCTCTTCTTCTATCGTGTCGACATGAGCTACATAATGATAATAGCTCATGCCGTGGAAAAAAGATTAGCCAGTCAGCAGGTTGGTAGCGGGGCTGACTGCCCAGGGTACGCCGGACTACCAATTAAATAGCGTCACTCGTGGAGGCATGTACAGTAAGATGCGTGGATATAATACTAAATATAGATTAATGAATATTAAAATAACTAAAATTATTGAATGAAATCTAGACTAATTGCTCTAATAAGTTGTAAATTGTGTTTCTCGAATAAAATTGAGCAAAGAAAAGCAGCGAATTTTATATTTTTCCCTTTGACCGTACTTTCACTAATGAAAAAGTTTATGTAATCGATTGATTGACAATATCCACATAGTCAGATCCCGTTTTCACCAAGTTATGTGAAAGATTACTCTAGTTATCCAATTTATAGTAATTTATTTTATTGTGGAAAGAAAAATTCGCTTGGAAGCATTAACAAAAAAAAAACATCCCAGCGTTTACAATTGACCAATCAGAGGAATAGATAGTTAAGTCGATGGTCCATTTCAAGGCAGTCGGTTTATTATAATTCTATAATTTGTATTAAATTGTTCATCTAATAATAATAACCCTATTGACCTGTCTATAGTATCGACACGTCATTAACGTCGATTCCATCAGATAATAACGTCACGGCACGAAGTCTTGCCATCTAAATATTTAAAAAATACTCTATTAGATAGAAATTATAACTGTTAAATAATACTTTTTGTTACGTTAATTACCGCAATGACGTTCAAATCATACGTCAATGGATCTGCGACAAAAAATCATGATTGGTCGGCTGATTTGTAAATAATGAAATGCAGACGTTACAATCTTGCTTTTAAAAACTATCTGGAGAAAAGAGTATTTTGAAAATAAAAAAGAAAGAAAAGTTGTTTATTGTCCCAGTTAGCAATGTGCAACATGTAGAAAAAAGCAACAACGCAAAGCATGTAGGGTTTTTACTGTAACATACAAAAAAATACACATTAACCGTGAATAGGTACAGAAAACTACTTAATAAAAATTACCTTAGTTAATTCTTAAGGCGCTACTAAAAGCGAATTTAACAATTCGTTTTCAACAATTGAAATACAGGTACTGTAGTTGAATCAGAAACTTTTTTTTATTATTTTTTATTATGTAAAAACTTTTAACTCTGTAAATTATAGTTCGCTGTAGTCGTAGATAAAAAAAAATGCGAAAAACGGCCACTTTTGGCATTTTTTCTATATGCAACTACGGCAAACTCTATTTATACAGAGTTAATAGTCTCTCATTAAACTACAGTACCTGTACTTCAATTGTTAATAACGAATTTTCGATAAATGATGTATTCAGCGAGTAATAATTTTTTTACTGATGGAGGCGCCACTTGGTTGTACATTCCCCTTTGTAAAAATTACATAATTTTTAGGGTTCCGAAGTCCTACAAGGAACCCTTATAGTTTCGTCATGTCCGTCCGTCTGTCCGTCTGTCCGTCTGTCCGTCTGTCCTAATCCTTTACAGCTTAATAACTTCTACAGTTATAAACATAAGTAAATGAAATTTTGTTAAAAAATAGTCTGCATATAGATCTCAATTTTAAAAGAATAAAAAATAGTTTTTACGTTCTTTAGGGGTGGCGCCCATACATGTGAAATGGGGAAAAAATTTTTTTTTTCGCTGCACCCCATCGTGTGGGGTATCATTGAATAGGTCTACTAAAATGAAGGTAATGTTTCATACACCACTTTTTTATCAGGTGTACCATCTGCGAAATATAGCCCGCCAAAGTGGCTTGCAATGTGTCCCCCCCCCCTGCCATTTCTAAACTATGCAACGTAGAAACTTATAATCTTCCATATTGATAGACCTTTGTGAAAACTCTCTTTTAAAATTATTTCGAGTATAATGTGATTATAATTTTTTGAGTTATAGACAGAAAACTGAAAAATACTTAAAACGTCCTAGTTCAAAGGTCATTGACCTTAGAGAAAAATTATCCCGGCAAATAATGCTCCTTTAGCTACTTTCTATTTGAAAAAATCACAAAAAGTAACTTTGACATCAATCAGACTTCTTAAATTTGGCTTCTTGAATTTATCGCTAGATGGCGCTACTAACAACACGCTCTGAGTCGCGAATGCTGCCGATTATTGCAAAAACTAAAATAGCCATGATTAATATTCGATTTGATTCGTTTGTACACCTACTTAAGGAACCCTATAATACTGAGCATGGCCCGACATGCTCTTGGCCGGTTTTTTTTACTGATGGGGGCGCCACTTGTTTGCTAGGTTGCTACATTCCCCTCAGTAAAAATTACTTACGCTAATTCTCAAGACGTTTGGGAAGTAAAGTTTACAAAATTCCCAGATAAATTTGTGAATAAGGTAGATGACAGTCCCCTTTGTAAAAATTACATAATTTTTTTACTGATGGGGGCGCCACTTGTTTGCTAGGTTGCTACATTCCCCTCAGTAAAAATTACTTACGCTAATTCTCAAGACGTTTGGGAAGTAAAGTTTACAAAATTCCCAGATAATATTGTGAATAAGGTAGATGACAGCATCTCATAACGTGAACTTCTACGATTCTGAAACATGTGTAATATTAACTATAATAATTTCGATAAATTTCCTTCCATCGATATGGACTCTGTCACCTCACTTACATTGGCTATGGGTGCAGCAACTCGTCCTAGATGCAACGATGGTACCTACCTAAACGTGCTTATTTATACACATCTTATTTATTCTTTTACGTGCATAAATATCTTGACAATTAGGTAGATGCAGTCAGCATCGAAAACAGGTGAACGTTGCACTAATTTTTAAAGATTTATTTCATACTCTTATTTTCTCTAACTTTACTGAGTTCCACGACGCCAAAAAGTAGCTTAAAATGCACATTTCTTGTGTTTTTGAAGTAAAACTTCTTTAGGCATGCTTGACTTGGGGGTAAGCTTATATTATTATATTTAAGTACTTATATCATGTACAAAACGTACCTACATTTACACCGTAACTACCCACGACCGGTTCCCATTCTTCTATTGACTAGTCTATCCAAAGGTTGTCTGGAAGAGATTGCCTTGTGCCATAAGACCGCCCATTGTACTTACATAATGTATCTGTAAACTACTGTCTTTGTTTTCGTTTGGTGTATGTACAATAAAGAATATATCTATATATATAAAAATCAATTGCTGTTCGTTAAAACTCGAGAACGGCTGGACCGATTTGGCTGATAAAATATTTGTGGAAGTCCAGGGAAGGTTTAAAAGGTTAGAAATTGTGGAAAATTTGCGAGGAACATGGTAAAAAAAACTATTTTATTTTCCCATACAAACTGTTCCTACCTGCCAAACATTTGATGTTCGTCCCGTTCGGTATGGTATGGTATGGTAGATTTTAATTATATTTTTTGTGTAGGTACGTTAGAGTCTGGGTCCCTGCAAGGTTCGAATTAACAAATGGACCCGGTAGGTGGCGCTGCAGTCTTTGTGTCACCAAATTTGATTTGCTGAACAATTGATAACATGGGGAGGGACATGGGCCGGGACGGGACATGGGACATGAGACGGGACATTGGACATGAGACGGGACATTGGACATGGGACACGACGGGACATAATACGCGACGTCTCATGGGACGGCACTGGACATGGGACGAGATAGTGAGATAGTGTGATAGTGGGATAGTGAGATAGTGGGATAGTGGGATAGTGACTGGACTGGACTGGACTAGACTGGACTGGACGATCCGAATGAAAGGATGGATGGATGGAACTGGACTGGACTGAATTAACAGGATCCGTCACGTGGATTAGTAGAATTTAACGCGAGCGAAGCCGCGTGTAAAAGCTAGTAATAAATAAATAAGCTGGTGCATGCGTTACGAAAAGTGAGGCGAACGGAAGGGGTAGTGCGGGTTCCCCGCCGGGGAACGAGCCGCGGTACGGCCGGCCACGACACAGCGCCGGCAGATGTACGCGCGCCGCGCCGCCATTCCTATGTTCTCATTGAAATAGTATTGAGGGAGATATAAGTAAGTGAAGTTTCACTTCAGTCGTGTACTCTAAAGCACACTCGTTTTTTTGTAATACGGCTCTTATTTCTAATATATACCCTAAGTATGTTTGCACGTCATACGTGACCAGATATGTTTAGAACACTTAATTTCTGTAACACCTATTCTATGTACCATATTCTAGCAAATAAATAATTTGAATTTAAGATAAACGGTAGCTGATGCATGCGTGCTATCAGTTGGGATAGTTTATCTCAAATCGACATGGCACTTTCTTCAAAATGCCAGCTAAGCCGTTGCCCTGCATTGTCTTCAAACAAATTTTTAATACTAGACAAATAAATAAATTAATATTTTAGCGAAATTTTTACACAGCCCCATCTAGTCCCAAACTAAGCAGAGCTTGTGCTATGGGTACTAGACAATGGATATAATACTTATATACTTTTTTTTTGTAAATACATACTTATAAATATAATACATAAGAAACACCTAGACCAACACAAACACTTATGTTCATCACACAAATATTTGTGTCCTGTGGTTATCGAACCCACGACCTCGTGATCAGCAGTCCGACGAGTTTGTTTCGGCGTTTCTTCTCATAGAAAAAGCAGACGCCATCTATAGTTTTCAAGATAACCGCTTGTTAAAGCGATCTCAATAAATTTCATTTCGATTTTCTACCAACTCATGTTATTTTACATTGTTTTCAGTTATTATTAAATAAGAAAAGAAAAAAAAAGCCTTTTATTTCTTGTATAACAAGACAATAATTAACATGCAATATTTCATATAAATTGTTATATAAGTAGTAATCGTCAATCAATAACTATACATATAAATAGGTAATAATAATCTCATAATTCGTTATTAATGCATAAACTGATTGATGGTTAGCAAAAATGTAAAACTAATACTGTGTTTATGATTGTTAATCTAACGTAAACAAAATTAATACGTATTTCATTATAATTTAACAATTAAATATAAATTTGCATTATTGAACATTTACAAAAAATAATTTATTCTACTATCCATAACAGTTATCATGATTTCATAATTAAGCTATATTTAATTAACAATTAAAATAAAATTTCATGCTCAATTGATACATTACATAACAAGAACCCCCCTAATTGGAGGTGAAGGCCTTCTCCAGAGAAGACCAGTGATCTCTGTTCCTGGCTCTCGTCATCCAGTCTTCACTCGCGACCTGTACAACATCGTCAGCCCATCGGGATACAGGTCTCCCTCTTTTTCTGGTTCCCGTAGGGCCCGGCCAGGATGTCAATCTTACTGTCCAGCGGTCGTCACTCATTCTGGCTACGTGTCCCGCCCAGTTATTATTAACTATTTATTTCGGCATTACGCAATTTATTTACACTTTATTTTTTCGGAATTATACAATTTATTTACGACACCCATGAGAAGATATAGGGTGGTGAAATTCTTTGCGTCCGACACCGCACGGACGACGAAAGGCGACTAAGGGATTCACCAGAGGATGGGCAGCAGCGTCCTCTTGAGTATTTAACCAACCAACTGCGATCGCCAATCCGCCTGCCAAGCGTGGCGATTATGGCATATCCCCCCCTTTGGGGGAGGTCTATGTCCAGCAGTGGACGTCTTCCGAATTGTATTCATTCATTCATTTCAGGAATGAATGAATACAATTTATTTACACTTTTATTTTCTAATATTGCATTCTTTTCTGTCGTAGAACTGCAAAATATGTCACAGAACTGCTTAAAAAAATTAATAGGTGATTAAAATGTAAGTATCATGTGGCCATTAATGTCAGAAGTTCTATATATTCCTGCCTATTTACTGTCTAGCAGTTTACTATACTTTCTCATTAATAGAAATAGTTTTAATCGAGTCAAAGACTGTAAAGTGCTACCGGGTGAATGTTTAGTCTCGCAACATAGACTCCTCGTAATGGAGGTGAAAATCAGTGTCCCGCTTAACAGGAACAAAGAACGGCCCCCACCTAGAACAAGATGGGGCATGCTGGAAAAGAAGGAGTTTGCGAGTGTTTTCAGGGAAAAAGTGGTAGATAAAGTGATAGAAATGAAGAAAATGGAAGGGAAGTCTGTGAATGAATGTTGGAATGAAATAGCGGATGGTATAAGAAGAATAGCAAAAGATGTGTGTGGAGAATCGAAAGGAAAGGGTATAATTGATAAGGATACATAGGTGGTGGAATGAAGAAGTGCAAAAGATACTTAAGGAAAAAAAGAGTGCGTTTAAAGAATGGCAGGATGTTGAAAACATAAATGTAGATTTAAAAGAGATAAAGAAGAATATCTACAAAGAATGGAAGGGAAAGGCAAAAAGAACAGTAGCTGTGGCGAGAACTCGGGCTCAGGATGACTTGTATAACTCGTTGGAATTCCCTAGAGGCCAGAAAGAGCTCTATCGCATAACAAAGTCTAGAGAAAAGAGAGCAAGAGATATAATTCATATAAAATGTATAAAAGATGATGCAGGTATGGTCTTAGCAAAAGATGATGAAATAAAAGAGCGTTGGAAGGTATACTTTGAAAGGATGATGAATGAAGAGAATGTATGGTCTGGCCTACTTAAAGAGGTGCATGTAAATAGGGGTTTGGTGAATGAAATTAGTATGGATGAAGTCAGAAGGGCGATTCGAGGTATGAAAACCGGCCAAGAGCATGTCGGGCCATGCTCAGTATTATAGGGTTCCTTAAGTAGGTGTAATTACAAACGAATCAAATCGAATATTAATCATGGCTATTTTAGTTTTTGCAATAATCGGCAGCATTCGCGACTCAGAGCGTGTTGTTAGTAGCGCCATCTAGCGATAAATTCAAGAAGCCAAATTTAAGACGTTTGTCATTTCAAAGTTACTTTTTGTGATTTTTTCAAATAGAAAGTAGCTAAAGGAGCATTATTTGCTATGATAATTTTTCTCTAAGGTCAATGACCTTTGAACTAGGACGTTTTAAGTATTTTTCAGTTTTCTCTCTATAACTCAAAAAATTATAATCACATTATACTCGAAATAATTTTAAAAGAGAGTTTTCATAACGGTCTATCAATGTGGAAGATTATAAGTTTCTACATTGCATAGTTTAGAAATCCCCCCCTTAGTTGGGGGAGGCCTTTGTCCAGTAGTGGACGTCTTTCGGCTGTAATGATAGTTTAGAAATGGCGGGGGGGGGGACACATTGCAAGCCACTTTGGCGGGCTATATTTCGCAGATGGTACACCTGATAAAAAAGTGGTGTATCAAACATTACCTTCATTTTAGTAGACCTATTCAATGATATCCCACACGAGGGGGTGCAGCGAAAAAATTTTTTTTTTCTCCATTTCACATGTATGGACGCCACCCCTAAAATACGGAAAAACGATTCTTTTATTCTTTTAAAATTGAGATCTATATGTAGACTATTTTTTAACAAAATTTCATTTACTTATGTTTATAACTGTAGAAGTTATTAAGCTGTAAAGGATTAGGACAGACGGACAGACGGACGGACATGACGAAACTATAAGCCTATAAGGGTTCCTTGTAGGACTTCGGAACCCTAAAAATGGGAAAGCATTGGGACCAGATGGTATACCAGTAGAAGTATGGAAATTATTAGGAGAAGATGGATGTTACTGGCTGACTTTATTCTTCAATAAGTTGTTGCATGAAGAAACGATCCCACAAGAATGGTGTAATAGTACGCTAGTGCCCATCTTCAAAAATAAGGGTGATGTACAAGACTGCAACAACTATCGAGGAATAAAGCTCATGTCACACAGTATGAAAGTATGGGAGAAGGTGATAGAGAAAAGATTGCGAGAGGAGAGTGAGATCACCCAAAACCAGATGGGATTTATGCCAGGTCGTGGGACAACGGATGCCATATTTGCACTCCGCCAAATATGCGAAAAGTATAGACGTGCGCATAAGAACTTGCACATGGTGTTCGTTGACCTAGAGAAGGCGTACGACAGAGTACCCCGCGAGGTCTTGTGGTGGGCGCTGAAAGAGAAAGGTGTGCCTGCAAAGTATGTGGAGTTAATTCGTGCTATGTACAGCCAATCTAGTACCCACGTTCGGTCGGCCGCTGGCAACACCGACGAGTTCAGTGTGGCTGTAGGCTTGCACCAAGGGTCGGCTCTAAGTCCTTACCTCTTCTTGCTGATAATGGATGCTTTGACATCAGAAATCCAGTAAGAGGCACCCTGGTGCATGCTGTTTGCTGACGACATTGTCCTTGTTGGTGAAGATGGACTTGAGGTCCAGAGTAGATTGGCAAAATGGCAACAAAATCTAGAGAACGTTGGCTTGAAAATCAGCAGAACTAAAACGGAATACATGTTCTGCGATTTCGGCGGTCTTTCCGGTTTTGTTGCTATTGCGCTAGATGGCGTGCCCTTGCCAGTCTGCTCCGACTTTCGGTACCTCGGTTCACTTGTGCAAAGCGATAGTGAAATTGACCGGACAGTCAAGCACCGAATTAACACAGGATGGTTGAAATGGCGGCAGGTCACGGGAACTACATGTGACTCCCGAATTCCTCTTAAACTGAAGGGGAAAATCTATAAGACTATGATAAGACCTGCTGTCCTGTATGGATCGGAATGTTGGGCTACGAAAGGAATTAATGAAAGGCAAGTGCATGCAGCTGAGATGAGAATGTTAAGAGGAATGTGTGGTATAACGAGAATGGATAGGATAAGGAATGAATATGTAAGAGGGAGTCTGAAAGTAGCGCCAGTGACAGAGAAGTTAAGTAGCAACAGACTATCATGGTATGGACATGTGATGAGGAGGAATGGGGAGCATGTTACGAGGAAAGTTTTAAGTATGAATGTTGATGGCTATAAGAACAGAGGGAGACCGAAGAAAATATGGATGGATTGTGTGAAAGATGATATGAATAGAAAGAAAGTAAACACAGAGATGACGGCTGATAGTTATGTATGGAAGAAAAAAACATGCTGCGCCGACCCCTAATAAATTGGGATAAGGGCAGGAGGATGATGATTACTGTCTAGCAGTATGAGTCTGTCATGCTCACTTAAATGTCATGCTGACGGTGGCATTAGTATCGGCTCAGCGATTGCTGATGCCCTCGTCATGCTCGTGAACGGGAGCCGTCTGTCGGGACAGGTCAGCTCCTACATACTAAGGCATCTCTTTTTAGGTTTATTTCTAAAGACAATATTATCACTTTTAAACTCTTGTTTATGTATGACGTTAACCTACATTATACTCACATTATTTGAGTGAATTTGATGTAATAAACAATAACCTATTTTAAAAAGAGTATATCCATGTTTCTTGCCGGTTCTTCTCAATAGGACCCACAGTTTGGAACCGTGCAACTAGAGCCTGACGTGTCAAAAGTGCCTGTAATTAGGTTTATTTGAAACAAAAAAACATTTTAATTTGAATTTGTATTTGAAAACCTAAAATTCTGCTGATCCCTCAAAACTTTGCAAAACTCGATGATAACTTACCCATTACGTAACATTTCCCTTACAAGCACTAAGTGACATCACCAGTGCTTATTTAATTTAAATATAACTTATAGCGCTGTTAGTGCCACCATGATACTTATTTATAACTTAATCTGAGCTTAGGAGTTGTAGACTGAGAGGAGAGGAGCGATTAGCGGTTTCCTGTCTTTAGAACTTTCATTAGAGCTTCACTAAATACAATATCTAAGGTGGACGGCACTTTTGGTGTAGTGACTGAGCAATTGTGTTGTGTTTGTATGACCTACAGATAGTTGTTGGGGGTCTGGGGGTCTACGGGTCTACTCGCGTTTGACGAACGAAAAAAGAAGTACGAACTTTCTTTCCGACTGATACCTACACAATAAAGATAGGCACATAAAAAGCCACAATAAAGCTGGACTACGGTTCTTAGACGTATGAAATTGACCGGAGAACAGAGAGACAAACGCCAAAACTAGATCATCTCATGCGATATGGGTACGATGGTTGACCGGAGAAGCAAGTTATGCGATTAATGTTACGATTATTCGAATATCGTCAAACGCGAGAAGACCCCTTGTGCGCTCCACGCTTAAAAAAAGCCATAATCACGACGTTTGTTAAGCGAATTGGTGATCCATGAAGAAAATCGGTCGGGCAAAGTTTTATTGGGTTTTTCATTAGGAAATTTTCAGTAGCAGCCCGGAGTCTGGATATGTAACCGGGATTAATAGCAAAAGATTCGCCCCCTATTACATGGGACTTGTGAAATGTGGGTGCCTCCCCAACGGGGAAATACAGGCGTGATGTTATGATGTTGATGAAGAAATTTAACTTTTAGGTGGTAGTTACACGTCGGATACCGGAATTTCAGATGATATGCTTAAAAAGCACAACTAAGCACACAATCAGTTCCTTTGAGAGCTCAACTGCCAATTAAAATAACACAATAGTTAAACAATGGGCGTCGTCTTTAAAATGTGGTTTGGCATACGAGGGGTTAGGCAAAGCACACCAGATAAACGCTAATATTACCGCTCTCGCTTATAACTATGTCCTCTCCAACACCATTTATAGTACACAACCTTATTTAGGGGCAGATATAAATTATAATTTATAATAATTAACCGATTTGACGACAGAATTATGTTATAAGGTAACACATAAAGGTGCAGCCATTGCAAGATTAGTTGTGATTGAATATAGGGCAACGTACAAGATAATACATTTAGAAGATATACATTGTGGAAAGAAAAAATCGCTCACGAGTAGGATTCGAACCTGCGACTCCTGGCTCAGTAGGGCACATCTATACGACTTTGGATCAACTGCAAAGTTAATCGGGGCGGTTGAGAAACACGGTCTGTTTCTCAATGGCAGTATTTTTTCGCACAATATAAACAAGACATAAGTAGCGCTTTTCTTTGGAAATCAAAAAATCTCAACAGCACTTTACCGCATCTAATCGAATCCAGGACCAACTCATCAGCTGCGCAAGTGCGCATGCGACTTGAACCAATAAGCCGCTAAAAGGTATTACTATACAACTACTTGTTAAACATACAAGCATTTTCGTATACAACGCGTCTAAGATGGCGCGAGCGATACCACAAGCTATAAGCTATAAATTATAGCGATACATATCTAACATGTGGCGTAGAGATTTTATCTTAACGTTCGAGAGTACAGGAACGTATGTGTTAAGTGTTAACTAATGGTGATCTAAATCGAAATGGGACCATTACTAGGCATCGGAATGGCGATCTAGAAAATCGCCATCAGAAGCTTACCAGTCTACAGCTAGAATACTCCGCTTGCTATGCTAACAACAGTCGTTAACGCCACTGTCCAGCAGATACGCTGTCGCTTGTAATTTGTTGATACCTCTGAGATACTGAATGGTGACAATTCAGGTTTGGTGATGTGGCTACGTGTATACTATGAGAGCACGAGATGGTACTTTGATGGCAGGCTGACATGTGTGCGTAACTTTGAACTCGGAATCATAATGATTAAGATTTAGATTAAAGTTCACTGTGCTTCTATTTTTGTCTCGAGCTAACCGGTACAGATTTATGAATCAAAAGAGCTAAGTTAACTACTTCTGGCGTACCCTGAGGTCTTACTCCCGACTGGATCGAGTGCTCTATCAATCGAATTTGATTTCGAGTTAGTGTCAATTCGTACTGCATTCGTCTAGCAATTGACACTAGCTCGATTTGGTTCAGAGCTCGAACCAGTCAGGAGTAAGGCCCCTGAGCGGTCAGCCCCGCTACTAAATTTACTAACTGGCTGATTTCTTATTTTCTTCTCTTCTCTTATCTTCTTTTGATGTCGAGCGAGCGAGTAAAACTTATACACTTCATCTTCACGTCGGTCAGTTACATCTTGGGGTGCATTAAAAGAGCCTCCACGAGTGACGATATTTAATTGATCGGCCGCGCTACCAACCTGCTGACTGGATAATCTTTTCCCCGCGGTATGAGCTATTATCATTATGTAGCTCATGTCGACACGATAGAAGAAGGAGAAGTTACATCTTTAACATCGTTTCGCCTCACTATACATGTGTAACAAGGCTTAATTTCACAACTGGCAGTGACAATAATTTTATTTTTAATAACTTATTTATTTGTTAAACTTTGACCTGATTACATCGAAAGAATTTAGCACAGGCTTACAATTTATGTACTTATTTAATCTAGTTAAAGAGTAGAGTACTTTTCTCCTAGATAACAATGTTAACAAATACAGTCAATCACTACATCTTTGTCCATCAGAATTATCTTTGACATCGTTTCGCCTCGCTATACATGTGCAACAAGGCTTAATGTCAACAATAAATACACAATGACAACGAATAAATTCAATCAATACGTCTTCAGGTTCGTCAGACATATCTTTAATATCGCCTCGCCTCGCTACACATGTGCAGCATATCTTAATTTCGCAACTGCCTAACAATGTCGACCGAGCGAATAAATTCGCGCGTAACTACACGCCATGAGAGTTTGTTAGTGTGTGTGGTGTTAGTGATGAGCGGTAGCGATTTAAAAAGGAAGTAAGGTATTAAGTTAGCGGGATAAAACAGTAATTTCAATCAGTCACTGGCTGACTGTGGAAAAGCCAGCAGCCAAGTTAGTCTCTTATTTTTTCTTTTTTAATAATAAGTTATTTATTCATTTGTGTAACATAGGTACAAAAAATAATATAAAGTTCTTAAGTACAATAAAGAGTCCGCTATGTTATGCCAGCAGGCGTACAAATGTGTATTTAAAATCTAAATGAGAAATAATCAATATGCTAGTAAAAATTATTAAATTATTATCATACAACTCGACATGTCACAAAATAATAAAATGATAAAATGTAATGATGATGTTATAAACTAAAAATGTCAAATAGTATTCTTGGTCACTAATTATAATATTATTAAATTAATTGGGCATTTAAAAATTCATCTATTGAATAATATTTTTTTTTTTTTTTTTTTTTTTTTTTTTTTTTCTATAATCTTTTATTTGTAATGTAATATGGACTGTATGGTTTGAAATAAATGTTTTATTACTATTATTTATCGACATAAGTACCGTGGAAGCAAAGTCACGAGCATCAGCTTGTTGATAGCTTACAAGCTGGCTTCATGGCCCGTTCAAACACCATAAATGTTAACTGAAAACTGTTAGATCTGCATCTTTGTTGACTGTAGTGAAAGTGTGTTAACGGTACTTATATAAATTAGAATAGACGACGCGGGTTCGATCCCGGACGTGTTAAGCTCTTTATGTAGTGCATTAATATTTTGTGTGACGTAAAGGTGCAGGCACACAGCGGGCGGGACGGAACTGAGGCGGAGCGTCAACCGAACGTGGACGGGGCATGCATGTCACACTGCGGGCGGATCGCGCGCGGCACTGAATTGCGGCGGAATGACAGTGCCAGAATAAAACGTTCCGCTGTCTGTGTGACTACTACTATGCATTCCCATACAGGAAATTGTTTTAACTAGTGCGCAATTTTTTTTTTGTGGTTCGGTATGAGTAATAGAACACTTTTCCATTAATTGTTCAATTTATTTTTATTTTTTATTCAGCTTAAAATCAGCAAAATATGGACACAATCTGTTCGTAATAACACCAATGAAAGCGCGCGACAGCTGGCTCACGCGGCCGTCTGGGAGGGGGTCGTACCCCCTATGTAAACCCGCAGCCGCATGAGCCAGCCGTCGTGCGCTTTCATTTTATGTTATTACGAACAGATTATGTCCATATTTTGCTGATTTTAAGTCGGATAAAAATATAAAAAAAATATTGAACAATTCATGGAAATGTGTTCTATTACTCATACTGAACCACCACCACAAAAAAATTTGCGCACTGGTTAAAAAAAAATCTTGTATATGTAACTACGCCAGCGTTCGCTTCGCTCGCACACCGCCCGGCGTTGTCTTTTCTGCCCGACGGAACGGCGGCGGATCGGTCACGCCGTCAATATGGAGGACAGCATTGTGTGCACTGTCTAATACAGTTCAGTACATTACAACACCAAGAGACCCGCCGACGATACGCTTCAATTCCGTCCCACTTCACTTCCGCTCACCGTGGGTTTGCAGCTTAAAAGTTAACAATGGAATGGAATACCAAAAGGCCATGGAGCGCAGTATACTTAACTTGGTGTTAAGTTAACAGACCACGTTCAAAACATACTGCGCTCCAAAACGTAAATTGCTGATGTGGGTCAGAAGTTTTCCAAACTGAAGTTGGACTGGGCAGGACACGTCTGCCTGTCAAATGAGCTGTGGGCAGGTATAACTCAGAACTGGAGCCGAGACAGCGAGACCGCGGCAGACAACGCAGGAGATGGATAGACGAGTTGAATATCTACCTAGACAGCTGGCAGGAGGCGGCACAGAACCGTGACAGATGGAAGGAATGGAGCGAGGCCATTGTCCAGCGGTGGGACAGTACTGGCTAACAAAAAAAAAAATGAACATTATAATCTTCTTAATCGTTCACTCTTGGCAGAGTGGTCATGGTTACGTCAGGTCTCGAAAGTGTTTTTTTTTTTTTAAATATTTTTTGGGATATTTTACACATCACCATCTAGTCCCAAACTAAGCAGAGCTTGTGCTATGGTTACTAGACAATGAATATAATACTGATAAACTTTTTAAGCTATTGCATAGCTTCTATCGCGGGCCTTGAGCGTGGAGACCGAATCCAGAAATTCCGTAACGAAAATAACCTAACACCCCCCACTCCGACCGGCACAGCGGTGATACTTTTTAGTTTTGCCATCTATCGATGAATAGCAGAACTTTAAATAACTTTTTGAAATATCACGCTTGTCTCTTTAGTTCTGCAAATCGCCTCTAGGTGGCATTGGTTGTATCGGCGTTACTGCGCATGCGTAATCCCCCTCTTCGCCCCGCAATCTGGTGACTCATGCCTGCTTAGAGTTTCGGCGTTAGGGCACCTCCTCTTTGTATTGATAAAAAATGCTATGCAATAGCTTTACCGCGGCAGTCTCCGAGTGCTACACGTATTTTTTTTTTGTAAATGTATACTTATAATACATAAGAAACAACCAGACCAACACAAACACTCATGTTCATCACACAAATATTTGTGTCCTGTGGGAATCGAACCCACGACCTCGTGATCAGCAGTTCGACACTCGAAACTCGAACCACTAGACCACAGAGGTCGTCAAAGTTGAGTAGCAACTCTTGCGATGCGTCTCCATTCAGCTCTATTATTGGCGCTGCGAGAACATTGTGTCATGGTGGAGTGCGTGATAGTCTTGATTAGGTCTGACCAGCGCAATGGAGAGCGATTGCGGGGCCTCTTCCCTTCAATCCTGCCCAGCATCACCAAGCGCTCCACTGAGTCCTCCTTCCGGGTTATATGGCCAAAAAATTGGAGTATTCGTATTTGCACAGTCGACGATAACCTTTCTTTTATATGCAGTCTTTTACGATCATCATCATCATCATTTCAGCCGAAAGACGTCCACTGCTGGACATAGGCCTCCCCCAAGCATCGCCACAAAAACCGGTCCAGCGCTTTCCGCATCCAGCGGATATCCGCGACCTTCACCAGGTCGTCGGTCCACCTTGTGGAGGGCCTACCCACGCTGCGCCTTCCAGTACGCGGTCGCTACTCCAGAACTTTACTGCCCCATCGGCAATCCGTTCTGCGAGCAATGTGCCTCGCCCACTGACAAGTTTGGCAAATTCTTCGAGCTATGTCGGTTATCTTCGTTTTCCTGCGAATCTCCTCATTTCTGATTCGATCACGCAGGGAAACTCCGAGCATAGCCCTCTCCATTGCCCTCTGCTACGCCTTCCAGTACGCGGTCACCACTCCAGAACGCTCTTTAAGAATCGATACATACAAAATCGATTGATCGATACACAATATTATAATAAAACAAAGTTACCGGATAAAATCACGTAGGTTATATTATTAAAATTGGTTTTCCTGATGTTTCGAATGCCACGCAGCGTTCGTGGTCGCAGGAATATATGACAGGGTAATACCGACATCCTAAGGTTAGACCAGTTGTCGAACTTTTGGGCTTCTGACTACCTGTAACGACTGACATAAATATTTGTATGGCAACTGGGACCGACAGCTTCATGTGTTCTCCGAGGCACGGTGGGGTCTTGGCTTACAACGAAACGGTCACCCATCCAATGACTTAAACCTTGTTTTAACTGGGAAACATAAAGTTAAAGTAGCCTTATCGTTATACAAAACGGTATGCACCCACTAACCCATATTATACTGTGTCAACACGCGTAGCAGAGATCTATATTACTCTGGATGTGACAACAATTACAATCAGAGTTCTCGCACAAAGATTCAATGACAAAGATCAAATAAATAATAAAATTACCTACGAACATACAGACTGTACTGTCCACTGCAAACTGCAAGTGAGCCGCGCAACAAGCTGCTCGGATTTTTGCAAGCGCCTGCCTCTCTGTAACGTAACAAGTTCGCTCCGAATGTTAAAGTTACATTACACGTAAATGTGACAAGTCTTTCCTTTTCATTAAAGTTGGATTCCAAGGGCAAAAAAATGCGTGTAAAATCCAGACAGTAAAATATGTTCAAAAGACGGGAGCCAGGAGCATATGAAATTTTGTTTCTTCCAAAAGCCAAACAATGCGCCTAGACTTTCAGAACCAAACGTTGTTTGGGCAGATATTTGGGGGGTTCCGGTTGGATTACAAGAGTGCCAGAATTGACGGAATTTGGAGTTAGCCTACATCCCACAATGGATAATACGACATGAGCCGGAATACTCAAGAATATTCTAAAATTAAAAAATGCTCAACATTCACAGCACCAAAATTCAAATTCAAACCATTTATTTGTGATACACAGGTAATAAATAGGTCTTAATCAAATACAATACAGTACCATACGTGATCAGCCTCATGTCATAAAATAAAAATGTCATAAGTTGGCGTTGGAACAATATTACAAATTACAATACAATAATAATTACCTACATTCATCATCATCATCATCATTTCAGCCGAAAGACGTCCACTGCTGGACATAGGCCTCCCCCAAGCATCGCCACAACGACCGGTCCTGTGCCTTCCGCATCCAGCGGATTCCCGCGACCTTCACTAGGTCGTCGGTCCACCTTGTGGGGGGCCTACCCACGCTGCGCCTTCCAGTACGCGGTCGCCACTCCAGAACTTTACTGCCCCATCGGCCATCCGTTCTGCGAGCAATGTGCCCCGCCCACTGCCACTTAAGTTTGGCAATTCTTCGGGCTATGTCGGTTACTTTCGTTCTTCTGCGAATCTCCTCATTTCTGATTCGATCACGCAGGGACACTCCGAGCATAGCCCTCTCCATTGCCCTTTGAGTGACTTTGAGCCTTCTTATCAGGCCCATTGTGAGCGACCACGTTTCAGTACCGTAAGTAATTACTGGCAACACACACTGGTCAAAGACTTTCGTCTTGAGACACTGCGGTATTTTGGACGAGAAGATATTGCGTAGCTTCCCGAACGCTGCCCAACCGAGTCGGATTCGACGATTGACCTCTTTCTCGTAGTTGGACTTACCTAGCTGGACAGTTTGTCCCAAAGACATTTCTATGTTTGTCCTATTACCTACATTAAAAAAAACATTATTGTTGTCAAAATTCAAAACAGCACAATAAAGAAGTCGGACATAACACATTATTAAAATTTTATTTTATTTTGTCGTTTAATATAATATCCGTAAAGAAGTCGTTTATGGAGATATGCCTTATTTACCAAAAAGTATGTGATTGGATTTTCCCAGCGATGCACGTTCTATTTATTGCTCCAAACGAAGGAAAGATTTGAATTCTGCGCAAAGCTACTACCATAATTGGTTATGTGCACTCTGTCGTCACACAATCACAAGTACGTACCATTACCCAAAATGTAAACGCAGTACGCAGTGAATTCTCAGCCGTATCCAGTGCAGATGGTATCTTTGACCACATTATGGCCTTTAGAAAGGCGGTGAGTGGTCAGTGCCCTTCACTAGATGAGCGTAATAGTGAGCTTGTATGGTGTTGGGGTAGCGTAGTGCGTCCTTCGGGATGTAGTCTATAATTTATAAAAAATAAACAAAAAAAAAGTAAAAACCAACTTCAAAAAGAATATAGTACATTTTTGCCGCGGCCGGCAACAGGAATATTGATGGACGAACGTGAAAATGTGTCGGCCGAGGTGGTCCATCAATGCCTGGGTGCGGCTAAGGCTTGTATAGTACTTTTCTCAAAGGACATTGCCCATTCTCTTAGGAGCTTTAGGCCCCTCAAAAAAAATTGCTATGTCACGGCGGTTTTAGTCTTATTTTGTAGACCAAGAATTATCTTTTATTATTCTGCAAACGATTTTAATTTTTTCACCCTGGTTTAAGAGAAATCTAATTTTTTCCAACTCCTTAACTGATTGATAAGTACGCTCCGTGCATCGTTGGGCGATATAACGGAACGCACCCATACGGACATCCAGAGACACCATGTATGGTGTTGCAAGATATAATTATTTTGTTAATCGATTTTTGAAATTGATTTTGTAGTATTTTTTTAAATAATAACATTTTAAGTTTTTGGGTGTATTAATTAATATCGTTTTTATAAGTAATATTTCAGTTAATTTAAAATGATTATAACAATATTTACAATAAATGCATAGGTATTTTAAAGCAAAGTATCATCTTATTTTTCTGTACAAAAATATTTCAAAAATATATTTTACAATTTCTTTTGATTTGACGTCGTATGAGTGATTTTTTGTAATTTTTAACGGATTTACGCATGCGAACCGAAATCTAAAGATATAAATTGTGGAAAGAAAAATGAAGAAATCATCAATCAAGATAAATCTAGTATAATAGCATCTGAAACACAGTAAAAGTGAATTCATAGAAGTATCGCTATTTAGAATCGATTCCGATTATTTGTTGAAATAGTCTGATATCTGGCAACATTTTCGTTCGGTTTGAATGGAGGATATACTTACGATTCAGTTTAATACATATTTATTATGTTTTTTAATGCTAGGGTGAAAGAAATGTTGATAAAGAACAAATAAACATGAAAAAATAAGACCTAATTTTTGAATAACATACAGTTTTGACATGGCGCCAAAAATGGGCCCATCCGTGGGCATTGTCCTTTGCGCGGAAATTGAAACTAAGTAGTACATTATGTAAATTCTGGAATCAATGACGAACAACAACAATTTTTCGCGCGTCCATGAGTTCATTTGGTTCTTTTTTACTTTAAACAGCTCTATTTGCAAGCCAGTTCGTAAATAACATCTTTTTTATGTAACCTCCTTGGTTGCTATTTTTCGGAGTAAAAAGTTCGTTCCATTTCTAAATTACACGACAGATAAGTATGAGTTTCATACTAATATTGCCGCCACTCGCAAATATTTGACCAGTACAGCAATTTCGATTTATTTCAAAGACGGTTGTCAAAATAATGTTCGAATTTCCAAGCATGTGTGAGAAAAAATAATTTGTGTGAAACAATTAAGTATGTAGGTGCCTTTGATTCGATTTGATTTAAGAAAAAAGAATCATCCAAATCGGTGCATATTTATTGGAGTTATGCCCGAACATACATAAAAATATGGCTAAGCCGGAACAGCGATTTTTATTCGCGCACTGAGTGTCACCTACCGCAGCCATTTTAAATCACCAGTGCAGGTGCCCGCATATGATTCTGCGTGTTACAGATTTAGCGATAAAAATCGCAGTGCGGTGCAGGCCTTAAAAAAATCAGCTATTCCCTACATTTGTGTTCACACAAATCGATGGAGGGATCACCGGGTCTTTTTTTAGAGATTTCCGGTTTGGTCCCATAGTAGAAGTTGTTCGTTGTGCGATCAAATCGCGGATGTTCTCAAAAAATGCCAGGTTAAGAGTTATCATAACCGACGAGCATGCATGCCGAGGTTAAATGAAGCGAAAGAGGTGTGTCAGGATCGTAGCAGGTGGAAATCCATAGTATTTGCCTACCCCAATGGGAAACAGGCGTGATAATATGTATGTGTATGTATGTAGAAGTTGTTCATAATGGTGGTTTTAGAAACGAAAAGGGTTCATTCCTTTTCGTTTCTAAAACCACCTGAAATGCACCGTGTATACATAATCATAGCCTAATATATTTCCAGAAGTGTTTTGGCACAACATCAACAACAGTTGCGAAAGCTACGCACAAATTCGTACAAGAAGCTTATTTTATATTGGAACATCAAACCACTCGCATTTACCAATATACACGGCCCTTAAACCGCGACTATCTAGTACAGTACAAAAGCTGGTACATTCGCCAGCTCTTCACGAGTGTCCAGTTGTATGTAAAGCGTGGGAATAAGGCCAATACACCCGACGCCTCTGAATTACGACCATCGGTGTTGCAACATAGCTTGTAAAGACATAGCTTACTAGTAGGCTGTTGAAATTGGTGAACAAATAATGTAAAATGGTTCGCCACCTCTGAGCTAAAAAAAAGGAGACAGTCGAAGGACTTTTTCTTAAAAAGGTTTACAACCCCTGTTCTTAAACAAAAGGAAATAAAAAACAAAGAAAATTACAAAAAAAAATGGTTAACAACCACTGACTTTGATAAAAACAAAAAAACAACAATTTCGTTTTACAAATGTCAAAAGGTTTACTACCACTAATTAAAAAAAAATTACATACGCACTCCAAGAGGTTCACTATTCCTGGTCTTGTTGTCCAATATTTTTCCACCAATGACAGTAAAGTTTGACAACAGAAGCCTAAGCCTGATCAGTGTCACTGTCACGTAATCTATTTGTGATACTTTGCGCACAAGCATTTTTCATTTGACAAAATATGCCAAAAGGTTCACGATCCTTGATTTAAGGAGCATGTAGCAGCCAAGTGGCGCCCCCGTCAGTAAAAAAAATATTACTCTAGTATTAGTTTTTAATAATTATAGTAGGTACAGGTACCTAATGTAGTTTAATCAAAAAATATTATCTCTGTTAATTATAGTTCGCTGTAGTTGTAGATAGAAAAAATCAACCCAAAGTGGCTGTTTTTCGCAAATCAAATTGTATAGATCGTTTTATAAATAAGTAAATAAATAATAATAAATATTTTGGGACATTTTACACAGCACCATCTAGTCCCAAACTAAGCAGAGCTTGTACTATATATACTTAGAAATGGTTATAATACTTATATACATTTTTTTTTGTAAATAAATACTTATAATACATAAGAAACACCCAGACCAACACATACACTTATTATGTTCATCACATAAATATTGCTACCAATGTAGAAGACAAAAACTACCAAAAGCGGTGATTTCATTGACCTAATTTGTTACCAATTTTGGTAATAAAATCAGCTCCCTGGCCTTATGTCTACTAAAACACCAATAAGCAAGTGTGATTAACCCAATTTATTACTACTAACGTGGCTAAACCATTTAGTTGTAGGTATCTATTTCATAGTCCCATAAATATTCATACGCACAAAAAAAATCGGCATCAATATTTTTTTCGCTAATAGGCACACTTTGCACTTATTAAATACACTTTATACCTGAATTATTTCGTTTGACGGACCATGAAACGTATGTACATATTGATTTTTAACCTTCGGTCCATCCGTTTCATAATAATGATCAATAATTTAGTAATTTGACAATTGCAGTTAAATAGGGCTTAGATCCTTCGCTGTCAATCAAAAGTTAAGTAAGCTCAACCTTGCCTGCCAGTTAGCAAGTCACTACCTTCTAGTATCTGGGCCACTGGGTTTCCGAAGACCTAAAGGACAGTCTGGACATTGAGCGTGAGCGCAGGGCGTTGGCTATCCGCTGCAATATGTTGGCTCGCAGATTTGCAAAATGCACGACCGAAGTAAAGGCTACGCTGTTTACAGCATACTGTCGGTCTTTCTATACATGCAGTCTGTGGGTTAACTACACGCAGAGGGCATAGAGCACCCTGCGCGTGCAATACAATAATGCATTTAGGGTGTTGATGGGGCTGCAGCGCTACTGCAGTGATTCCGGCATCTTCGCAGAGGCGGGAATAGATGGTTTCCACGCTATCATGCGCAAGCGATGCGCTTCCATCATGCGCAGGGTACGCGCCAGCCCCAACAGCATCCTAAAAACTATAGCAGACAGGTGGGACAGCCCCATACTGGGACATTGAATACGCCTACATGCCCCTGTGGCGTAATTATGGTATACAGATAACATATGGTATACAGCTCTGCGAGCTATGGAGCGAGCTATGCTTGGAGTTTCTTTGAAGGATAAAATCCGAAACGAGATTATTCGGAGAAGAACCGGAGTGACCGACATAGCTTGTAGGATCAGTAAGCTGAAGTGGCAGTGGGCTGGTCATGTCTGTCGAAGGACCGATGGCCGCTGGAGCAGACGAGTCCTTGAGTGGAGACCGCGAATCGGCAAACGCAGCGTAGGGCGCCCCCCCGCCAGGTGGCCCGACGACCTGAAAAACGTGGCTGGGGGGGACTGGATGCGGAAGGCAGAGGACCGAGTGTTGTGGCGCAACTTGGGAGAGGCATATGTCCAGCAGTGGACTGCGATAGGCTGTGTTGATACAGCTCTGGGGGACAGCCTTAAAATCAAACTTAGGTATATTGCAAAGATTTCAGTCCAAAATCTTAAGACTAATCACAAAAGCTCCTTGGTATGTCACCAATAACCTACTGCATAGAGATCTTAAAGTGACAACAGTTGAAGAAGAGGCAATCAAGCAAACAAAAAGATACCAACAAAGGCTACTCAAACACCCTAACAATCTAGCACAATCACTGATGTCCAGAAAACCTCCTATAAGGAGACTGAAGCAAAGAAACAGCTCAGGACATAATAACGATGAGTGAAACCTAATGAGGGGTGCATCAGTGGGTGCATACCCAGCAAGCCTGAGAACTGTGAGAAGTGACCAAAGTACAGCTTAGTGTCCTTTTGGGACAGATTGCAGGTAAAAAATACCTTGCCTTTGTACCCTGTTGTGCATAAAGAATTAAATAAATAAATAAATAATAAAAAGGGGAACTAAAAAAAATATACTAAAAGCTTGTACACACGGCTACACATCAATCTGTACTTTTCCAGTATAAGCTGACCTCGCATTGTATAGGTTTTCCTTACAACGCGAGGTCAGCCTTTACTGGTTTTGTGCAGCTTGATGTGTAGCCGTGTGTACTATCCCACAGCAGGTTGAGGACGTCCTCCTATTTTTTAATTTCTCTCTATCTAATGCTCTTCCGGGTCAGTCTTTTTGGAAGGAGTCTAGCTCATACCGCCATGCCATCTTCATCTGAGCCTGCCGCGATTGCCGTTTTTAAGGACCCATTGGGTCGTAACGTAATTTTAGCCTATAGGCGCACCCTGGGCAGTCAGCCCCGCTACCAACCTGCTGACTGGCTAATCTTTTGCCCACGGCATGAGCTATTATCATTATGTAGCTCATGTCGACACGATAGAAGAAGAAGAAGCCTATAGGAGTGCGCCCAAGCGAGCTCCTATTGGCCTATTTTCTATTTATCTCTGCAAATCAATAGAACACTTTCGTACGACGTCTCGACATAGGTCTCCCCCAAGCATCGACGACTGGTCCTGCGCTTTCCGCATCCAGCGCATTTTCCTTTTTATTCTTATGCCTTATTTTAATATAATTTTTTTTTTTAAAGAACTTTTATTTAAACACTTTTTTATAAACACATTTTTTTTATTATCTATAAACACAGTTCCTTCGTCCGTGTGTCATTGCAGGGCGCCAACTGAAAATCAGCGCTGGATGTTCCACGCCAGCACATGCTGAGTTGGTGACCCTTTTGGCATGGGCAGCAACTTCATATTTTACTTACCTATAATTAACTTCAGTATTTTTATTAATGTTATTGTTGTACAGTCCTGTGTTCTGTGCCAAATAAAAGTTTTTCTTTCTTTCTTTCTTAGTTGGACAGCTCGTAATTCTTCTCTATAAGGTTTGCTCGATGGTTGCCGCCACCTTAAATTAGGCTAAGCTTCTATCTTGGACATTTTAATGTTATGAGAACGCACATTCTCAGCATCAGATGTTTGCAGGATATTTTTATGGTGATGTAACATAACATAACATCACGCCTGTATTTCCCCGAAAGGGTAGGCAGAGGTGTAATAGTACACCGACATTTCGCCAGTTATGTTATAGTCCCATGTAATAGGGGGCGAGCCTATTGCCACTGACCGGGCACAAATCCAGACTCCGGGCTGCTACTGAGAATTTCCTAATGAAAAAACCCAATAACAGTTTGCCCGACCCGGGAATCGAACCCAGGACCCCACGCTCAGCAGTCGCGCTTGCAACCACTAGACCAATGAGGCAGTAGTAGTAGTAGTATGGTGATGTGTTATACGTATTTCCTGTTCGAGGCAGAGCTCATAGCTAACAGGATCTGTACATCATTCAGTTATCAATCACATCACATTGGACACTATATTACCTCTGGTTAAACCATAGACGATTGACTGCGCATTTTACCGCCTTTTTAGGGTTCCGAAGTCCTACAAGGAACCCTTATAGTTTCGTCATGTCCGTCCGTCTGTCCGTCTGTCCGTCTGTCCGTCTATCCGTCTGTCCGTCTGTCCGTCTGTCCTAATCCTTTACAGCTTAATAACTTCTACAGTTATAAACATAAGTAAATGAAATTTTGTTAAAAAATAGTCTGCATATAGATCTCAATTTTAAAAGAATAAAAAAATAGTTTTTACGTTCTTTAGGGGTGGCACCCATACATGTGAAATGGGGAAAAAAAAATGTTTTTCGCTGCACCCCCTCGTGTGGGGTATCATTGAATAGGTCTACTAAAATGAAGGTAATGTTTCATACACCACTTTTTTATCAGGTGTACCAACTGCGAAATATAGCCCGCCAAAGTGGCTTGCAATGTGTCCCCCCCCCTGCCATTTCTAAACTATGCAACGTAGAAACTTATAATCTTCCACATTGATAGACCTTTGTGAAAACTCTCTTTTAAAATTATTTCGAGTATAATGTGATTATAATTTTTTGAGTTATAGACAGAAAACTGAAAAATACTTAAAACGTCCTAGTTCAAAGGTCATTGACCTTAGAGAAAATGATCATAGCAAATAATGCTCCTTTAGCTACTTTCTATTTGAAAAAATCACAAAAAGTAACTTTGTGTTATGTTGACGACACACTTCTTAAATTTGGCGCCATCTAGCGGCGTCGTACAACACTCTCTGGGTCGCCAATGCTGGCGTCAAGTGCCGTGTATTACATTTGGCACTGTATAGCGCCATCTAGCGGCTACTGACATCACTCTCTGAGTCGCCAATGCTGCCGTCTATTGCAAAAACTAAAATAGCCGTGATTAATATTCGATTTGATTTGTTTGTAACACCTACTTAAGGAACCCTATAATACTGAGCATGGCCCGACATGCTCTTGGCCGGTTTTTTATGCTCTATCTATTTAATGCGTGAAGTTAGGGCTGGCACCACAAAAATAGATAGAATGGTTGTAATCAGAATTTTACTTGCGATTCATGCGTGGCAAACTGGCAACTTTCGAACAAACTACGCCTCCCCTATTGACGTCATAAATTAAAAAAAAATAACTTTAATCAAATGTACTTTGTGTCCGTGTGGTGCCGGACGTAAAGAATTGCACCACCCTCTCTCTTCTCATGGGTGTCGTAAAAGGCGACTAAGGGATTCACCAGAGGATGGGCAGCAGCGTTCTCTGAGTATTTAAACAACCAACTGCGATCGCCAACCCGCCTGCCAAGCGTGGCGATTATGGCATATCCCCCCCGCCCCTTTGGGGGAGGCCTTTGTCCAGCAGTGGACGTCTTTCGGCTGAAATGAAATGTACTTTACAGCTTTTGTTTCTACAGTTAGAAACAGCACAGTAAAAAAGAAAGAAAGAAAAAATATTTATTTGCTACAAAAGTGACGCACAAAATTACCAAAAAAATTCAAGAACACAGAACAAATACAGGTACAGAACCAAGAAGTGTAAGGTCTGTGTGTGTGTGTGTGAATAAGGCATTTTTGCGGGTTTTTGCTACAGTATTTACAGAAACAAGTCATAAGGCGTACTGAGAAAGGCTTTGAGTGGTGTAGGTGCAAAGCATTAGCACGGTGAGAGTGCTGGCATTGTGACGGCCAGAGTGTTGGCACGCACGCCCAGTTTTCCATTCTATCTATTTCTGTGGCTGGCACATTCAATATTAAAAAATCCTCCAATACCTATTTATTTTGCAGCATGGTCTTTACGTTATGTAGTGTAGAAACAATTTCAAAACAGTCTACATGAGTGACAATACTTAAACGATTGTCCTGCGCACCCTGGATATTCAGTCTAGTCACCAACTTGATGATTGGCTTAAGCTGCAAACCCACAGCGAACGGAACTGTAGGTCTACTCGCGTTTTACGAACGACAAACGAAGTACGAACTTTCGTTCCGACTGATACTTACATAATAAAGATAGGCACATAAAAAAGGCACAATTAAGATAGACTATGGTTCATAGTCGTATACAATTTACCGGAGATGAGAAAAACAAACGTCAAAACACGATCATCGCATGCGATAAGGGAATGATGGTTGACCGGAGTAGCAAATTGTGCGATGAATCGTACGATTTATCGAATATCGTCGAACGGGAGTAGACCCCCTGAAGCGTATCGTCGGCGGGTTTCGTCGTGTTGTAATCTACTGAACTGCTCAAAATGGGCCTGATAAGAAGGCTCAAAGTCACTCAAAGGGCAATGGAGAGGGCTATGCTCGGAGTGACCCTGCGTGATCGAACCAGAAATGAAGATATTCGCAGGAGAACAAAGTAACCGATATAGCTTGAAGAATTGCCAAACTTAAGTGGCAGTGGGCGGGGCACATTGCTCGCAGAACGGATGGCCGATGGGGCAGTAAAGTTCTGGAGTAGCGACCGCGTACTGGAAGGCGCAGCGTGCGTAGGCCCACACAAGGTGGATCGACGACCTGGTGAAGGTTGCGGGAATCCGCTGGATGCGGAAAGCGCAGGACCGGTCGTTGTGGCGATGCTTGGGGGAAGCCTATGTCCAGCATTGGACGTATTTCGTCTGAAATGATGATGATGCATAGTAGTAGTCACACAGACAGCGGAACGTTTTCTTCTGGCGCTGTCATTCCGCCACCGTTCAGTCCCGCGCGCGATCCGCCCGCAGTGTAACATTTACGCCTCGTCCACGTTCGGTCGACGCTCCGCCTCAGTTCCGTCCCGCCCGCTGTGTGCCTGCACCTTTATTGGCTGTAAGTCTGTAACTGACCATTTCCTTTTCTGCTTTCCATGCAGAAGGGTCTAAGTTCAAACTCTTACTTTCGAATTCATCTGTGGAACAGAATTTAATTATCACTTGCTTTAACGGTGAAGGAAAACATCGTGAAGAAACCTGGACACCAGAGAGTGCTCCATACAGTTCTTGATGGTGTGTGTAGTCCACCAACCGCAGCAGTAGGCCAGCGTGGTGAACTAAGGCTTTATTCTGAGAAGAGCAGTCCGTGCCCAGCATTGGGACGATTATGTTATGTACGGTCACGATACTTCCCGGTGGTACATTTTGTCGACAAAATCCCTTGAACGAATCCTAATACATTACAAGTAGCTACGGCTGCCATCTAACATTTAGTGCAACTGATCTTAGCCTTAGTGGTGGTTCACCGGAAAAAATTCTGACTTTACTTAGTTCCTTCAAATATTTCGTAACAAAAAAAAACTCTCTCTTTTTTTTGCTACAATCGAACCCAGTATCTCAAAGAGCACAGCACAGCGGTGGTAACTACAAAACCTTGCCGAGACCAATGAAGCTTGAATGACCATAAACTTCTAACAAACAGATAATAGCTGCCTCTTAAGGTAATATACTTACAAGTATCGCAACACTTTTTCACAAGTTACCTTGTGTGATGTGGATAGTTGGTCCACTGTTTTGTACCATAAAAAGCTTACCAAACCGTGATTGGATATAAGAGAGATAAATATTTCCGTTTCTAAAGCGAATACCAAGATTGCCGGCGAAGTCTAGTTAGCAAATTGGTAGATAATGATAAGAAAATAGCCAAAATCTCTCGTTTTTAACCCCCCAAGTGCCCTCCGGTCCACGTAGGTCCGCAACGTTTTCGTACAAAATGCAAGTTGGAACCACCGCGACCCATAGGTAAGCGATGGCGCCCATCCATTAAATAAAAAATGCATTTTTTTGACCCAACTACTTCAGGGGAACCCCTGGAAAACCAAATTCTTGCCTTCTATATATAATTTAATTCTATGTTGTGCTCGCAGGCGTGGTAAAAGAGCGTTTTCATTTTGTCGGTCGCTTCTAGGAAAAAAATATGTTCTTAATCACTTCTTATTGCAATCGCTAGATGGCATTATTTTAGATGACTTTAAGTAGGTACCTTTGGAAAAAATTACACTGAAACACTCGTCTGGCTATCAATGTATTATTTTTTTCTTATATAATTTTTAAACCATTAAAATTTATCCAAACTCAATGGCCTCCCCTAACTCTACCAACAAGCCAAACGGCATTTACCAATAAAAACGCAATTCCCTTTGTCGTGGTGCGCCGGCGCTGCTAAATTGCGCACATGCAAAAAATATGCCACAGAATAAGTAAGCACGGAAGGCTTACTTCTATCAAAATAAATATTGAACCAGTTAAAGTTAAATAAACCGGCCAAGAGCATGTCGGGCCATGCTCAGTATTATAGGGTTCCTTAAGTAGGTGAAATTACAAACGAATCAAATCGAATATTAATCATGGCTATTTTAGATTTGGCAATAATCGGCAGTTTTCGCGACTCAGAGCGTGTTGTTAGTAGCGCCATCTAGCGATAAATCAAGAAGCCAAATTGAAGAACTGTGTCGTGTCAACATAACACAAAGTTACTTTTTGTGATTTTTTCAAATAGAAAGTAACTAAAGGAGCATTATTTGCTAACATCATTTTTCTCTAAGGTCAATGGCCTTTGAACTAGGACGTCTTAAGTATTTTTAGTTTTCTCTATAACTCGAAAATTTATAATCACATTATACTCGAAATAATTTTAAAAGAGATTTTTTACAAAGTTCTATCAATGTGGAAGATTATAAGTTTCTACGTTGCATAGTATATAAATGGCAGGGGGGGGGACACTTTGGTGGGCTATGTTTCGCAGATGGTACACCTGATAAAAAAGTGATGTATAAAACATTACATTCATTTTAGAAGACCTATTCAATGATACACCACAAGAGCGGGTGCAGCGAAAAAATATTTTTTATTCTTTTAAAATTGAGATCTATACTATTCTAGACTATTTTTTAACAAAATTTAATTTACCTATGTTTATAACTGTAGAAGTTATTAAGCTCTAAAAATTAGGACAGACTGACAGACAGACGGACTATGATCTAGATAAGACTATGGATCCCTAAAAATCAGCCCGTTAATACCGAGAAGTGGGGGAGGGAACATTTTTGGGGGCTGTCTGTTCAAATAGAACTTATGAATAACAATCTCAGAATATTCCTTCAATACCTTTCGGGACACACATCATTCATCATCATCATATCAGCCGAAAGACGTCCACTGCTGGACATAGGCACAGATAATATAATACTATACACATAGGCTTCCCCCAAGCATCGCCACAGCGACCGGTCCTGCACTTCCCGCATCCAGCTTCCCGCGACCGTTGGGACACACTACAAGACACAGTAAAAGCAGTAGAGCTCCCTGTTTTACATTTGAAACATAAATTTTCGCCTTGATTTGTTGCCTAGAACGAAAGGGAAAGGAGGACTAGAAAGAAAAAATGTATTTTTTTGTTTTTATTTCTATATAAATCATGTATGGAAATAAAACCATTGTTTAAACCATTTCGATTTAATAATGTTGTTGAATGAATGCTAATAATGAATAAAAATAATAATAAAACAATCTTTATTCTTTATTTAATTCCATTGTAATTTAAAAGTATTGTCATATATTACACGCATTATGAAAACATTTGTGTGCCAGTACCTACCTGGTGGAACATGTATTAGTACAAAAAATATATTTCTAACATCTTATTATACCATGTTTGGTGCAAATAAATATTTTCTTTCTTTCTTTCTTTCAAATAAATATTATTCTATTCTTCTTATTATTCGTAATGTTACCCTGAAGGATAATAATAGAATACATTTTTCAATATCGCCTACAATCTCTTGAAATCTTTTAAAAAGTGCAAAAGTTAGAGCGAGACGGCAGTAAAACGTGAAAGGCCTTATGAAATATGATTGCGCAAGCTTGATAACAATGCTTGAATCTATGAAGTAAATAATAAACCTATTGAACTTTTCTCTTTAGTGAACATTCGTGTGCGCTTCAATCGCCGGCGATATAAAAAACAAAGCATTTCGCTTATTGACGTAATAGCAGCAAAAAATGTTGTTAATTGTATTAACGGCTCCGTGGAGTCCTATATGGTTAAGCAGAAGCGCTTTTTGTGAAGGAATAGTGTTTTGTTTAAAGCAAGTTGCGTATGAGCGTTTTTGCTGGATTATTTTCATTGTTTAAGAAGAAATTAAAAGAATATCTCCTAAGTCATGCTTAACACCTGTACAAAAATTATTATGAACCCGTAGAATTCATATATAGAATGTAGATACTATAGATACCCTAGATTTACTTTAAGGTGTGCGATGTCGGATGTCGGTGCGGTCATCAGTACACCTACTTATTTAAATTACTTCTTTTTTTTTTATATCCAAATTATATAATACTATTAAGGCTAAACTAACACTAGCTCTTAAGATCATCGACTAACCTACTTTTTGTATTTTCAATTTTTAAGTTTCTCATGTTAAGTGAACTCTGTAAGTTCTTTGTGAGAATAAATGTCTTAAACCTCATTTAGAGATGTCGAAAACATATAAATAGACTTTCGGGTAGTTGTTATAGAGTATAGAATCATAGTAAAAATCGTTAGATAACTGCAAAAATTGTAGCTTATTAAAACCGGCCAAATGCGAGTCCGACTCGCGCGCTAAGTGTAAGTGTGGTCAACAAATTCGTCAGAAATTGCATACATTTCATGCTCCGGCCTGTCGCGTTAATGTAGCACGAAATTGAGCCAACGAACTTTTTTTTTTATAGTGTAGGATGGCGAAACGAGCTAAAGGCCCACCTGGTTTTAAGTGGTTATCTTTGCCCATGACAACTGCAATACCACCTAGGCTGTTGCCTAAATGGGGTGCTGGCCAGAAAACCTCTACGTGTGCCTGACGGCTGCTTGTCCTTCTGGACACGTCTGGAGGGATCGGCAGTTGTTTGGCCGGTGCATCCTGGGCACGGGCAATAAAATCCTGCCGAGGGATTAACCTTCGGGGGATTTTATTGCCTGTGGCGAATATTCTGGCGCGGGAGGGGCCCGTTCTGGGCCAGTAGGTAGGTGCTCCACGTGTCCCTCTGATATCAGCAGAGGGCACAGTGGAGGAGCAGGGGCGGGCCCGGTGTGCACTCACCCTGCCACTGGGCAGGCAGCGGGGGGACTGTCTTTCCCTGCCCCCGTCGATCTCGTAACCCCAGGAATGCCCGCTGAGTAGTGTTCTCGCGCCTCTTGGGACCGAGGATCTTGGATTCACCGCCCGGACCGTGAGGAAGAAAACCTCTATAAAAAATTACGAGAGGTAGGGCCTGCGAGCAGCAGACTCGGGGTAGTCTGCTGCCCGACCAGCAACTGGCGTAGCTGGCACAGCCGGCGTAGTTGGCGCAGCTGGTAAAGGCCCATGAGGTGAGGTGGCGTGCAGTGTTCCGTGTGCGCCACAAAGGAGGGTGCGGCCAACGTAAGGCCGCACGGGGAGAAGGGGCTCGCCTGCTTGTGACGGGCAAGGACCTGTCGGGGGTGGTTGTGTGAATACTCACGGGTTCCCACGCCCCCGGCTAAGGTAGTTGAAGGAACACCGTGGTGGTTTTAGTCGGTAAGAGTCCGACACTGGCTCCGCCTACCCCGGGCGGAGTGCGTCGATGAGGATTTCCCCACGGCAAAAATAAATAAAAAAACGCTGTTGCCTAAATGGTACCGCAAGTTCGTTCGCCAAACTAAGACATGAAGATGGAAAGTCTCATGTGATTGTAATTCAAACTGAACGTTATTCAAAATGTTGACTAACTAAGCTATGTTTCTATGCAAATTATTTTGGAGGTTTTATGCTCCTTATCCATGGAGAAAAGAAGGGAGCGGAGGTGCTGCAAGGCAATTTGGTCATGCGCCTTCAATTTGGTCATGACGTCACAGTGGGCGGAGCCGCAAAGCTTAATTTCAAGTGAATCATCACTGCGTTCGGTTCTCTTCGATTTAAATAGATTTTGAGAGGATTTTGAATATTTTTCTTGTTTTAACAATGAAGTGCGCTGTTGTTGGATGTAAAAATTGTTCAGGATCAAAACTAAAACATATTGATGGTATAACATTTTATGTGTAAGTCACATATATTTATATTTTCAATTTTAAAACATGCATTTTCTCGTTTCTTCGCCAAATTGTTGCTCGGGACATCTGTCGTCGAAAAGATGCATAGGTACTAATCACTTCTCACCGATAACATGTTTTTACATTATCAATGCATATTATGACGAAAATAATAAACACATTGTTTTAATTCATTTTAAATTCTAAAATGTTAGTTATTTCATAGATAAATTACATAATTACATGAAATAAGAGCAATTTAAAATAAGAAAAATAGGCCATCAGGCCATCTATCGGTGAGTAGTCAGTAATAGGGTCGATTTCATGTTTCGAATTAAAATGACACATTTTTGACGATTTTTGTAAACCCCCGTTTTATTGTTATCTGATGGTATTTAACGTTTGCTATAATGAAGTTATACACATACTATGTAAAAATACAGGGCGCATCTTGTTAAAAATAGAAGAAAACCAAAAAAATAGAAACACGAATGAATAAGTTTTTACACAAATGAAATTCTTTAATCGCGAATGAAATGTGTAGGACACTAATGATTTGCTAGCTGGACAACATTCATAACCATGATTTTATAAAACTAAAATACATAACAAGGTCTTGAATGAAGCGGGCGATGGTGATTCTAAGGTATCTAAGTGAGAAATAAAAACAAGGAACCTTGGATACGTTTTTTGAAGTGAAACTTCTGTATAGACGGGGGGTATTAGGAATTTTTAGTCACGAAAAAACGTTACGGCCGCATGGAGGGGGTAGACAATATATCGCTTGGCGAGAGACGGCAGCGGCGGAGGGATTGAAAGGCTGATGATGATGATGATGATGATGATGGTGAAAATTCTATATATAGAAGATAGATATATATATCTTCTTCTATATATTAGGATTTTTCTCTCACGAAAAAGCGTTACGGCCGCGTGGAGGGGGTAGACGATATATAGCGGCGGAGGGAGAGAAAGAAAAATGGATGTTTTTTTTGGTTCCGGATTTAATTCAGTTTTTTTGTTTGATAAAATAAAATATGTTTAAATAAAAAATGCATTCATTAAAATCACTTAAAATGTACCTAACCTAACCAAAACATAATTTGCAGTAAAACTGCGAAAAAAAAACGAAATGTGTGCTGGGACACATAGTAGAAGTGAAACTTCAACGGACAAGTGGAAAAACGAATCGCAACGGACAAGTGGAAAAACGAATGGCAACTGACAAATGGAAAAACGAATCACAACAAAATTTTAACTTGAAGTTTTACGGGCTGATTGTTAATGTACTTATTCAATTTGAAAACCTGCCCGTAAAACTTCAACTTAAAATTTTGTTGCGATTCGTTTTTCCACTTGTCAGTTGCCATTCGTTTTTCCACTTGTCCGTTGCGATTCGTTTTTCCACTTGTCCGTTGAAGTTTCACTTGTACTATGTGTCCCAGCACACATTTAGTTTTTTTTTATTCAATTTGTATCCAATAAGTTTTTATGACAATAGTTAACTGCAATCTTGATATATCATAATCCAAAAATTCCAAATATTACGTAGCATTATTTCAGCCTAAATGTATTGAATACTTTAATTAATAAAAAAAAATAACATTAGGTAAAAATTTTTTATGAACAGAATGTAACATACTTTTTATTATATTTCTATATACAACCTACAACCTAATTCTTAGCTTATACTAAACCTCTTAAGGGGTCATTGTACTCATCATAATGAACAACTTTTACTATGGGAACAACCCTGAAACCGAAAAAAATATCAGCGGTTCCCTACATTTGTGTTCACATAAATCGACATAATTATAGGGAACAGCAGATTTTTTCGAGATTTCAGGGTTGATTCCACTGTAAAATGTGTTCATAATGATGAGTACAATGATCCCAGAGATTTAGTATAAACTAAGAATAAGATTGGATATTTGTATAAGTAGGTATTTCTACTAATTTCTTATAATATATATTTTTAATGATTTAAATAGTGGAAAGAAAAAATCGCTCACGAGCAGGATTCGAACCTGAGACTCCTGGCTCAGTACGCCAGTCTTTGGGTGACGTCAGCGATATCTTATTAAGAAACAGTGATTCTTCTTTTTTTTTCCACTATTTAAATACCGATAACACGGTTTTGTGGGGCACAGTGATATTGCAAAATTTATACATGTATGAATAAATAAATAAATACTAAATAAATCGTTAGATTTCGCTTCGCATGCATAAATGCGTTAAAAATAATAAAATATATAATTTTGTCAATCAATTTTTTTTTGTTGTATTTGCAATCAGTTTATACAATTAAAAAGATGGTTTGAGTGATTTTCAAGGTGATCTACATGAGGATACTTTATTGCGCTAGGCGCTATGTATGGCACGTTTTTAACGTACTTTTGTGTAAAGTTGTAAAACGAAAGTTGTGTAGTTAGACGTTATTTAATACTCATACTGGACTGGTAATCTGAAGGTCAAGCCGCAAGTGCCATATGGTACCCTTACATTATACCCTTTTAACCTTTTTCAACTTCGTTACTTTTTTTCAAATTCTAATCAGTCATTTTAAAGACCACGTCATTTGTGTAAAATTCAATTTCATTAGTGTTATGTTCTCACCACAAAAACGCACATAGAATGTTCTGGAATAAAATAATGTGCTTTGTACGCCACAGTGGTGAGTAGACAAACTAAAATGAAAAATTATTAGTGCTGTTACGCTGTAATAATTCATTTCACCGCTAGATGGATTTACAAAAAATGGGCGGATTTTCCATAGTGAGGTGGAGCCATTGCTGTACCTCGTCCCCCTGTCACCCGCATTCAGGCGACGCTTCTTTCTAAAGAAATTTTGCCTTGCAACACCTCCGCTCCCTTCTTTTCTCCATGTCCTTATCTCATTTTATATTTAGAGGGGCTCGTAGCGATGCAACGACTGCGCGGATTGTACGATCTGCAAGGTTAAGCTGCACTTGCCGCGGTCAGTCTGTGGATGGGTGACCGTTTCGTTACACATCGAGACCCCTCCGTGCCTCGGAGAGCACGTTAAGCTGTCGGTCCCGGTTGTCATACGAATATCTATGGCAGTCGTTACGGGTAGTCAGAAGCCTGAAAGTCTGACAACTGGTCTATCCTCCGAATGTCAGAATTATCCAGTAACTGGGTTGCGGGGGTCTGATGGCAGTCGCTCCGTGTAAAATACTGATATTCAGCCGCATCTGGCTAGACTGGAAGCTGACCCCAATATAATTGGGAAAAGGCTCGGAGGATGATGATCTCATTTTATATTTGTCCAAAAAGCGTTAAAATTTTTGCTAAAATCTCGGACGAATAACAAAGCTCGACGGAATCTCGCTAAACAAAGACTGAAGCACTTGTTTTTTTCCTGAACCCATTATAATTTCGAAAGCATTTTAACACACCAGATTTATACTATTATTTTATTTGTGACACACTACAACAATGACTACTAGGGGTGCATTAAAAGAGCCTCCAAGAGTGACGATATTTAATTGATCGTCCGGCGCACCCTGGGCAGTCAGCCCCGCCACCAACCTGCTGACTGGCTAATCTTTTCCCCACGACATGAGCTATTATCATTATGTAGCTAATGTCGACACGAAGAAGAAGAAGAAGACTACCGTCACACTAGATTTTTTGCGTAATCGCGGCTTTTTGGCATACTGTGGATGTGAATTTGTACGTGCCGGCCCGTACTTTTAAGCGAGCTATGGATGCTTCACTTGATTGTTTAGTGAGATTCCGTCCACCTTTTTTATTCGTCCAAGGCTAAAATACGGATGTTTTGAGGCTCATCATAACTTTTAAGTAAATTATCTTGTCACTGAAAGCTGAATAAACACCTTCACAGGATGGGCCTCAGTGATACCACAGTTTGCAGGCTTTGTCGGATGAGACGCCCATCCATATCCTATGCGAATGTGATGCAGTGTGCCACATAAGAAGCCAGTATCTTGGAGGCCACGTTATCTCAACGCAGGAGATCAAATCCTCCTCCCCCAAGGTCATAGTCGACTTCATGATTGACTTGCAGCTTAGAGAAGTGCTGTAATGCTGCAAGAGGCGTCACAATAGATCTTATCAGGTCGCAGTGGCTTAGGGGCGTTTAAGACCTCTTTCCTCAAAATAATAGATAATGAAGAGACAAGAGATATAATGCTTAGTTTTGGACCTGTAACTTCAAATATTGGAGTAATCACCCTTCTGCGTTTGTATGGAGAAGTGACCGGCTATTCGCCAAACTCCTTTATGTTATAACAATACCGAGAGGAGGCGACGGATGTCTTGCACTTTCTAAGCAGCAAAACAGTTCAGATCCTAGCCACAGAATATCTAATAGTACTAACGTACAGAACGGCCACTCACCGCCCCCCGCCAATTTAAGATTCCTCGCCCGCGACCCGCACACACCCGCAGTCTGACGGCAATCGGACTGCAAGTTTGCAATAGTTGTGAATCGCCAGTCGCTATAAAAGCACGCCATCTCTGAGAACTACTCAAAAGCGAGTCGGCATTACGAGCGGCGAGCATCCCTTTTTTTTTTTTTTTGCCCTGGGCAAATCCTCATGGACGCACTCCGCCCGGGGTAGGCGGAGCCAGTGTCAGACTCTTACCTACTAAACCACCACGGTGTTCCTTCAACTACCTTAGCCGGGGGCGTGGGAACCCGTGAGTATTCACATAACCACCCCCGACAGGTCCCGGCCCGCCACAAGCAGGCGAGCCCCTTCTCCCCGTGCGGCCTAACGACGGCCGCACCCTCCTGGGTGGCGCACACGGAACACTGCACGCCACCACACCTCACGGGCCTTTACCAGCTGCCCCAACTAAGCCAGCTACGCCAACTGTGCCAGCTACGCCAGCTGCTGGTCGGGCAGCAGACTACCCCGAGTCTGCTGCTCGCAGGCCCATCCTCCTGTAATTTTTTATAGAGGTTTTCTTCCTCGCGGTCCAGGCGGTAAAGCCAATACCCTCGGTCCCAAGAGGCGCGAGAACACTACTCAGCAGGCACTCCTGGGGTTACGAGACCGACGGTAGCAGGGAAGGACAGCCCCCCTCTGCCTGCCCAGTGGCAGGGTGAGTGCACACCGGGCCCGCCCCTGCTCCTCTACAGTGCCCTCTGCATTCTCAGAGGGACACGCGGAGCAACTTCCCATTGGCCCACATCGGGCCCCTCCCGTGCCAGAATATTCGCCACAGGCAATAAGATCCCCCGGTCCAAAGGAGACTTATTGCCCGTGCCCAGGGTGCACCGGCCCAACAACTGCCGTTCCCTCCAGACGTGTCCAGAAGGACAAGCAGGCGTCAGACACACGTGGAGGTTTTCTGGCCAGCACCCCCGGCGAGCATCCCTAAACTACACGTGTGTTCGTTCGTATACAGACGTAATTTTGTGTATGTAGGTGGTGCTAGCGTTTATATTGTATAAAGTGTCCTAGGTGTGTCAAAAAAAACAATCCTGTTATTATAAATGCACTTTTGATTTTTGACTCTCATAGTTAAAGTTTATTTCTCTTGTTTTCAGGTAGCGCCATTCCTACATCATCTAAAATAACCAGAGATGATGAGACCACATCCACAGAACTGTTATTTGAGTTAGTACCGTTTATATTTAACATCAGAAATTCATAGTCAATTAGTTAATTAATTAGTTAGTTAGTTAATTATTTATTTATTTATAGTCATATTCTCTTATTTGTTGTTCCGTGTGGTGCCGGACGTAAAGAATAGCATCCCTAATATCTCTTTTCATCTTTTCTTTTCATTATCTTTTTTCTTTTTATTCCAAAAGTGGCCGTTTTTCGCACTTTTTTTATCTACAACTACAGCGAAGTATAATTTACAGAATTAATAGTTTCTGATTAAATTACTGATGGGGGCCTCACTTGGCTGCTACATTCCCCTTAATGATATCTTTTAGATTTTTTTTAAACTTACTAGTTAAACCGAAAATCCTTTAAAAACGCAGATTTTTGTGAAGGGTAGACTTCAACAATGTCTCACTCGTGGGTATCCCTATAAGATTATTGAAAGTTTTTTTTAAATATTCCATTGTTATGTTTCAGCACATGTCACCAATTGCCTAAAATAAAGATAGGACCAGATCTCAGAAGTGCCAGAAGGCCTAAACAAATCATGAACAAGTAAGTTGTTTTGTATCACTCAAGTCTGCAAAGGCTTCATGCTCAGACTCATTCGTAATTTTAAGCCGCAGTAAAAAGTACATTATTTAAATTTTAATCAAAGGCTTTTTTTGTTACAGACTAAAACCACCAACAACCCACACGCAGTCAACCCCACATTTACCGACACTTGAGCTAACAAAACCTTACCTACCGCTCATCCCATACATGACTCCTCACAAACCGAGCACCGACGCCCAAATAAAGTCCTTTCTCCTAAACACAGCGTTACAAAACGCTTTATCGGATTCTTTGAACCATCTGACACAGCAGAGAAGTCATTCTAGAGTGTCGGATTTGAAGAAGGATAGTGGAGAAGATTTTGTCAATAACGATGATGGACAAAGTAGGAGGAGACTACATAAATGTGATGTAGTGGGATGTCATAAGGTTTATACTAAGAGTTCGCATCTTAAGGCGCATAAACGTACGCATACGGGTAAGTTCAATATTCAGACAGGTATCTTTAAAAACTTTTTTTGATGGTTTTGAAAGGACTTTACTAAAGTTCCATAGCACCCAGCCTTGGAAAGTTACGAATAAAAGATTATGCTCACAATATAATATTCGACGAAGGAAATGTGTTGCAATCTATTTTAATAAACGGACAGTACACCAGAGATGTCTATTCATTCAAGTATTAACAATTTTGAGGTCATGTTTTGAAATCAAAATTTTTGAAGTCAAATGGAGTATCACAGCCGCCTTCATTATTTTTGTGTTGATTATCTCTTTAAAATAAAAAATGGTTACTGTACTGTCCGCATTAAATACGATGAATAGTTACGTAAAGAAAAAAATACGCATGTAATTGTCGAATGTTTTCTATATTTGTAATAGACGAAGGCTATTCCTAGCAATGTAATTTAATTCAATCAACAAGATTATTACATTTTATCAAAACAGGTATTGTTTTCAAGAAATAACTTGCTATTCCAATCTTCCAGGAGAAAAGCCCTACTCTTGTGGCTGGGCGGGCTGCGAGTGGCGTTTCGCGAGATCCGACGAACTAACCCGACACACTCGAAAACACACAGGCCATCGACCGTTCACCTGTCCACTGTGTAGACGGTCCTTCGCCAGGTCTGACCATCTCGGACTACACATGCGGAGACATTAAGAGTTTGTCTCAACGGTATCATTTTTTCCGACAGTATGTTTAACATCCGACACACCACCTACTGTAATATTATCTAACTAAAAGACCATAAGATAAGTTTGTGTACCCATTACATACAAACGACGTAGACACTGAGTTTAAAATCATCCGACCTCGCAGAAAAGTGTAAATTCTGTTTTTTCTCTCTTGTCTTGTTGTAAACAATCTTGGTACGTCTCTTTATTCAAATAACTACTGATAAATATAATTACCAGTTCTGCACATGTAATTGTTTGTCGGTTTTGTGTCCAATAAATGTGTTTCTTTCTTTCTTTCTAATTAGGTTAAAAATATTATTTAGTATCTGAAATTGTTAAAATAATGTCTTTTAATCAATATTATTGACGAATTGCATTAAAAAGGCATGCCAAAATTGTTTACTAAATAAGACAAGTAAGAAAAAAGTGATTGTAGATTAATTAACAAACCACTGTCAGAAATATTTATTAGACACTGTCGGAAATATTACATTTATATCTGACTATTTACAAGTGTAGATAATACAAGACTCTAAATAGACAAAACATTTAATGATCTGACGCATAAAATAATAATTAAAAGCACATTGTGTAATATACTTAAGTTGTCCTGTTAGTAGATAAACAATTATAGAAATCTCCAAATCACACTTGACTACTTCCGACACTTTAGATAACATACTGTACTGATCATCCGACAATCTAGAATGTTAACTCTGACACTCTAAAAAATAAAATAAAATTAACTTTAATATACTTGTTTTTACAAAACAGAAACTTATTATGTTTTTCCGACAGTCTAGAGAAGACAAATGATACTGAATAAGAGTAGTGAATAATATTTTTTTTTACTTCGGTATACCCGAATGTAAGCATGACATTTTACTTTCCATTCCAGAATAAGTGTCCTTTTTAGAGAACAGTCAACATTTCATAGTTAAAATTAGAGATGAAACGAATATCTGGTAACTATCCGGTATCTGGGCTATCCGGCCTTATTTAACTATCCGGCTGGACACCAGATAGTAGTGGGCAAAGGTAACCGCATAACATCAGTTGGGCTTTTAGCTTGTTTCACCACTCTGTCTGTACCCACAAAAAAAACCGTGCTCCTTCGTGTACAACCAGCACTGACTCACACATATGTACCTCAAACCGTGCTCACACCTCTCAGTACACATGTCGTGGCATCGTCCAGTAAGCATCGTGAAAGCAAATGTGCTTAGATAGATAGATAGATAGATAAAACGTTTATTTAGTACAAAAACAAGACACAGGACATACAGGTAAAAATACAATAAGAAAGTGTGATATGCTTCAGGTGCATGGTGTGTGCGTGAGCGTTTTTGTTGGCCTCACTATGATTGTTGGCAGCACTTCGTCTATGTACAGTGTACGGTGACACTGTACAGATTGCGGAATTAGCAGTTTTACTTAAATTCATCGGACGAGTCGTTAGTACCTAATAAGCGGTCTCCGCGTGTGCTCCCTCGCACTTTTGTATTCTTAACCTTTGGTCCATTAATAAATGAATTAAATGGTATTTTGAGTATCATTGAGCTAACTCCATAACTTTACATGGTCCTTCGAGCCGGATGTATAACTGTTAGATTTCGGTGCTGCTTGATCTATCTTCCTGCGAGAAGTTTCTAGGCTGGTGAACTTACTCTCCAAGTAATCCAAAAATTCTTGCAACACCGGTAGCTCTCTCGAATTCTTCAAGGAATCGATGTAATCTCCGTAGGTATCGCTATCCAGCTTCTGTGTTAATAAGTGCACGAGAAGCGGATCCCAAGTGCTGATATCAACCCCTAAATTCCGAACGGCATGTAAGCTTTCCAGGGCGACGTCATACAACTTTTTAATATGACCCAGTGATTGCTGCTGTGAACTGGGTAAACCTAGGAGAGTATTCATGATAGTAGAAAAAATTAGCTTTTTGTTGTTATACCTATGATTTAGGATTTCCCAACACGTACTGTAGTTATCAGAACTGATGGGAAGATGCTGTATAAGTCTTTCCGCCTCGCCCCTTACTTTGCCCTTCAAAAATTGCATTTTTTGCGCGTGGGACAAGGAAGGGTTGTTATGGATCGTTTCGGTAAAGAGATCCTTAAACGATGTCCATTGCTGATAATTGCCTGAAAATACTGGTATATCAATTTTCGGCGTAGAATGCTCTCTATGTGATACACTCCAAAGCTTTTTGTTGATAGTTTTCTTCAGATGAAAATATGATTGCTCATGCTTGCTATAAATTGCTTCATATTCTTCATCTTCTCCACCGATCTCGCAATCGATTTCACAGTGAAGGGAATCGATTTGTGACCAGCGCGCTTGTAACGTTTTTAATGCGTCCTCCATTTCCCATTTTTCGGACATGGAGTCCAGATCGATAAAACCGGCTGATCTTTTATGAATAGAACTAAAAGCAAAATTAAAATAATGAAGCCAAGCTGCTGGCAATATGTCAAGTTGGAAGACAACCCAGCAGGTGCAGCCAGCAGAGGAATTTTAGCCTCTCAGTTGAGAAATCAAGCCCTGTGGTGGCAAGGACCACAGTCATTAAATAATGTTATGTTTCATCAAAGATTGGAGAATGAACGAATCAGCTACACAACTAATCAAGAAACAAAGGCCAATTTCACCTCAAGCAAAGTTAATTCTGTGCTAAATAATAGCAAGAAAAAGCCTGAATCTCAGAAGAAAACCAGCACAGCCAGATTTAATTTTGTCTCGGTAGGAATATCAATAATCTTATTTGCTTCTTTGATAACATTATCTCGAGCAGCGTTTAACATATCAGTTCCACCTAGCAACAATTCTTTATATTTTGAGTCGATAGACAACATGCAAGTAATTCGAGATAAATGGAATTTGATCGTTTACTATGACATGGAGCCCTATTGGGAGGGAAATACTGCTGCAACTAAGTTTTTAAATTATTTGGATAAACTCTGCTCATCCATAAGCGATAAAGGTCATTGTAGTATGATTACACATCAATTAAATCACGACTACAAAGAATTGCAGCACTATAACCAACTTATGCTGAATCAACATTTTGACGCTCGTAGCAGACAGCGTCGCGGACTTATTAATGGTATAGGTTACGTAGCGAACAGCCTTTTCGGCGTATTAGATGAACGATTTGCGGAACAATACAAAAAGGACATCCAACTTATAAAACAAAATGAGCGGCATCTTACTAATCTTATAAGAAATCAGACCTCAGTCGTCGAGGCTGAATATAACGTTTTAAAACGTACCGAGCAAACTATTCAATTTCAACATAAAACAATAAACAAACACTTAAATCAGTTAGATAATGCTGTTATTACAATAAAACAAGAAGTTGAAAGTTTGGCCAAAACGCAAGATTTTACCTTATCAGCACTTACAGCTATTAACTTAATTCAGAACCTTAAAAGAATTCAAGACACCCTGCTGGACACTATCACGGATATTTATCATGGGAAGTTTAACACTCACCTGTTGACTCCAGAGCAGCTACAACATGAGCTACAGTTCATCTCGGGACAGTTAGCAAAAGATTTAACTTTACCCGTGGACAACATACAATCCGATTTAAAACATATTTATAGTATGCTTAAAGTTAAAGCCAGAATGATGGAAGAATACTTCATATTTGAGATTACTTTTCCTTTGACCAGCAGAGATAACTACAAAATCTACAAGATCTTGCCAGTTCCTCGACAAGTCCAGGATGATAGGATCAGCGTCCTACCAATATCTGAATTCATTGCTATCAACTTAAGAAAGGACTCTTTCTTCATCATGTCGTTTTTGGAGCTTCAGTTATGCCTGCATAGTGAACACTCTTATCTGTGTCACATCAATAAACCAATTAATCATTTATCTATAGATGAAAAGTTTTGCAAGCTTGACAGCCGATTAAAACAATGCATTGTAACTAGATCTCCGTGCCAAGATATGTGGCTAGAACTAAATGGTCCATCTCGGTACTTTTATTTTTGCTGTAATACGTATTCAGTCAGGATAATTTGTCAAGATCAAGTTACTACGAAACAACTATCAGGATCTGGTATAATTGACCTGGAACCAAAATGCGTCATAAAAAGTAAAGATTTTACTTTATTTTCACACGCTCAATCGGCGAATACAATTAAATCCAGCTCAGAGATCTTAACCCGACAGATAGCAGAGATAAATCACATTGTGAATATATCGTTATCTCACTACACATCTACACAATCTGTCGACCTATTGAACAGTACATTCGTTAATCTGGGAAAACAAATAGAGCAATTGAAATCCGCCAATTCTATTCCACCAGATGACACTCTATCTACGCATGACATTCATCAATTTACACTTTGTTACGGCTTGCTAGGTGTGGGCCTTGTAGTGGCTACATACTTTCTGTGGAGGAGGAGACGAACAGCTTCGTCAGGAGAACTACCGCAGCCTCAAACTGCGACATATAGTGTAGTGTTTTCGCGAAAGCAGAGTACGGCTGACCGTCAGCCTAGTGAAGTGGATGTCAGTGCAGGCACTAGTATTAAACGAAATAAAGCTACATCTCCTGTTATTAAAAAATGTAGCTTTATTTTAGAAGATGTATAATCTCTTTTTATCTTTTTGTATCTTTTTGGCCCGGGAGCATGTACGGTGACACTGTACAGATTGCGGAATTAGCAGTTTTACTTAAATTCATCGGACGAGTCGTTAGTACCTAATAAGCGGTCTCCGCGTGTGCTCCCTCGCACTTTTGTATTCTTAACCTTTGGTCCATTAATAAATGAATTAAATGGTATTTTGAGTATCATTGAGCTAACTCCATAACTTTACATACAGTCTAACAAAGCAATTGGTATACAGGGTAGAGATATATAAATGAAGTTTTCTCAGAAGATTATGGATGTTTTCGAGTTAAATATAATTTTAATAATGGACAAAGTTAAACTGTATTTATACAAAACCCTAATAAAACCATTCTATAATAACTTCCTGAGAAATCTTCATCTATATCTGGTGACCCTGTATACTAATTGCTTTGTTCGACTGTACCATAAAAAAGTTGCCATGTTTGTTTGCTACATAGAACACGTATTGTGGAATGGTTTTTTTAGGGTTCCGAAGTCCTACAAGGAACCCTTATAGTTTCGTCATGTCCGTCCGTCTGTCCGTCTGTCCTAATCCTTTACAGCTTAATAACTTCTACAGTTATAAACATAAGTAAATGAAATTTTGTTAAAAAATAGTCTACATATAGATCTCAATTTTAAAAGAATAAAAAAATAGTTTTTACGTATTTTAGGGGTGGCGTCCATACATGCGAAATGGGGATGCAAATTTTTTTTTCACTGCGCCCCCTCGTGTGGGGTATCATTGAATAGGTCTACTAAAATGAAGGTAATGTTTTATACACCACTTTTTATCAGGTGTACCATCTGCGAAATATAGCCCGCCAAAGTGGCTTGCAATGTGTCCCCCCCCCCCTGCCATTTCTAAACTGTGCAACGTAGAAAGTTATAATCTTCCAAATTGATAGACCTATGTGAAAACTCTCTTTTAAAATTATTTCGAGTATAATGTGATTATAATTTTTTGAGTTATAGAGAGAAAACTGAAAAATACTTAAAACGTCCTAGTTCAAAGGTCATTGACCATAGAGAAAAATGATCTTAGCAAATAATGCTCCTTTACCTACTTTCTATTTAAAAAAATTACAAAAAGTAACTTTGTGTTACATTGAAATTACAAACTTCTTAAATTTCGCACTGTACAGCGCCATCTAGCGGCTAGTAGCAACACTCTCTGAGTCGCCAATGCTGCCGTCTATTGCATTTGGCACTTTATAGCGCCATCTAGCGGCTAGTAGCAACACTCTCTGAGTCGCCAATCCTGCCGTCTATTGCATTTGGCACTTTATAGCGCCATCTAGCGGCGGCTACTAACCACACTATCTGAGTCGCCAATGCTGCCGTCTATGCCGCAAAAACTAAAATAGCCATGATTAATATTCGATTTGATTTGTTTGTAACACCTACTTAAGGAACCCTATAATACTGAGCATGGCCCGACATGCTCTTGGCCGGTTTTTTTAATATGCATTGTTATTTTAAATATCAATTTAGTACTTAAGGGCATTAAAAATGTGATCTTTTGCTCAAACGATATGACAATAATTATTTTAAATATATTTTATTGTAAATTGACGTAATTTTAGGCGACTTTAGCACCTGATATTTTGATATTAAGGCATTTTTAGGGAGTCTAGTTAGTGGTCTCTGGGGATTTTGTTTAAAATTTTATATAAAAAAACTTATGGGTTTAGTAAGATATCCTGTTTTTTTGTACAACGTGTGAAATAACTGGAAACCTCATAGGGGGTCATTGTACTCATCATTATTAACTACTTTTACTATGGGACCAACCCTGAAATCGTGAAAAAATCAGCTGATCCCTATATTTATTTTGTATTCACATAAATCGATAAAATATAGGGAACAGCAGTTTTTTTTTTTTCGATTTCATTATTTTAGGATTAGTTAGGTTAAAAGTTGTTCATAATGATGAGTACAATGACCCCTTTACTACACTACTCTTAGCTATTATTTTTAATTATTTTACTATTTTTAACGCACTTTACGCATGCGAAGCGAAATCTAAAGATTTTAATTGTGGAAAGAAAAAATCGCTCACGAGCAGGATTCGAACCTGCTACTCCTGGCTCAGTACGCCAGTGCTTTAGCCACTACGCTACCGTGAACACTGCTCGTGGTATCGAAATTATCCTCCACTATGGTACGTCTTTGGGTGACGTCGGCTATTCCGATATGCACGTGAGCGATTTTTTATTTCCACAATTTAAATCTTTATTATTTTTAATTTATAAAGTTTTACAATATCCCTAGAGATTATCAACAACAATCCCTCCTTCATGAGCATGTAATGTGGCATTATCCTTAAACAATTAAGGCCAGTAATATTAATACTTTTATTATTTTATGTTAGTTTAGTTTTATTATAATATATTTTGTACTTGTATGCATGTTGTACTGAAGGATCTGATTTTTAATTATAGGCATGTTTTACTTAAACTGTACTACATAGTTGCATTGAAACTAGGCACAAAAACGTTCATTAAAGCCATCTATTTGAGTGGCATGTTCATAAAATGCGACGCAAGCGCAACATTATACATTATAATTTATAACAAATTATCACAGACCAGTAATACTGGTTAAAACATTTTTTATTAGAGAAAGAAAGTAAAAGCATGTCAGAAAAAACTTACAATCTATATATTTTATGAATTGCATGGTTTACGGTCTCATAATTTTGATATGTTTAATAATAATGCTCAAAAATTGTTCCGTAAAATGTAAAAAATAATAATAAAAAATATACAGGGCAGTAGTGGCAATATTAGTATTAATTTTTTAAAAATCCTATTTTTTTACTAAATATTTTTTCAAATCTAGTTTTTATAGTAAATTGTTTTGTTTCAAATGTTTATGTACTTAATTAAGTATTAAAATATACATTAAGTAAATGTAGGTTTTATTAGGTTGTAAGTATAAATGTAGAATAATTAAGCAATAATATTTTTGGGGCCAGTATTTTCAGAAATTATTTAGAATTAATTAAAATATTCATAGTAAATAAGTTTAGTAAAGATAGTTTTCAAAAAAGATGATGAAATTTTTGAATTATTCGCAATACTCCTGTGATCTTAGTAAACAAAAATTCCTGTAAAAAAATATATAGTACCTAAGTAAAAATATTTTAAAACTGTTTAGATTAAATATGTTTGCATCTTCCTATATAAAATTGTGATCTCGATTGGTATTCCTCTCTATTTGTTTTATGTCAATTTGATCTCAAAAACAATAAACTAACATTTTTTTCTGTATTTTGTTGTATAATTAGAAGTTAATCGAAGGAATCTTATTTAGGTATTTTTTTCTAAAATTATCTGATTTTAAACAACAATGAACGGTGAAGTTTTTAGAAATAAAAAGAACCCTTCGATTTATTTCTTTTTGAATTTAAATAAACCAGTACTTAATTTAAACTATTAATAATTATAAACGAAAAACACGCATTTTGACGGCCAGTAAGCGTAAATGCAAACTACATAGTCTACATACATACATACATACATATTAGGTATATAAATAAATAATTTAATAAAATAATATTAATTTTTTCTATTTTTATTATATTTTAGTTAATAGATTTATTATTTTTATGTTGAACTATTATTTGTATGTATATTTTGTTTATTCGTTTAATGTGAAAAACAAATATTAAATAAATTATCAGTTTTGTTGATTTATAAAGGTCTATAATTATATTTTGCTATTTGGACCCTTTTATGCTAAAATGTACCAAATCGCATCTTATTGGTTTTAAGACAATGGTGTCGATTCGCTTATTCACTAAACTTATTTTAAACTATCGCTCTCTTTTACTAATAGTAGATACAAGAAAAGGATGGCAACAATTTTAGAACTGTCAAATTAGTCGAAATTTAGCTTTCAGAACAAGCTTAGTCGTGATAAAGATAAGATAAAATTTATTCAGTTACAAATACAAGTGCAATATTTACATAGCTCAGTATTACATTGGTTCACTTATGTACTAAATTGTACAGTTTCACTGGGCCCCACACTAGGATACCCTGTGTCGTGAGGTCCAGTCTCTTCCAAGGTCAAACAAGTTATGTAGGTAGCACTCAGTACAAAATACAAGTAAGTTATTAAATAGAACAATTATAACTATTACCTAGAGCAGCGGTTCTCAAACTTTTTTGGTCACGGAACCCTTTTGACAAGCAAAATACTTGACGGAACCCTACAATAAAACAATAGTTTTTAAAAGTGTATTCTTTATTATATAAGCATAATAAAAGTACAATGTAACAGTTACTAATTATTACTTACTTTAACCACATGCCAAGTACAATAATAGAAGATATTAAAAATGAAAAAATCTTAACTAATGGGAGGTATGAAACTGTTTTTTATTTTTCATCAATTGGTTGATATCAGGTTTGATAGAAGACATTTGAAGTCTCATATCAGGTTCGGCGTCCAGTCTATTGCGATATTTTGTTTTCGTGGCTGCATAGGTTGAGAATCCTGTTTCGCACAAATATGTTGTTGGGAACGGGAGAAGAATATTCAGAGCCATTCTGCCAAGCATTGGATATTCATCACGGATTCTGCACCAAAAATCGTTGAGAGGCGTCGTTTTGAACAGTGACTCCATACTTGTGTCTGATGACATTTCTAAAAGAGATTCATATATCTCGTTTGACATACTTTCGGGCTTTTGCAAGTTGGGTAAAAAAGGATTATGAATCCATGAATTCAGCTTCATTTTTGTATTATGTTCTTCGGGAAAATACTTTACAAAAGATGCGCGCATCGAAGTGAGATATTGGACCAATTCTTCAAACACATCATCTTGAAACATTTCCGAGTCGTTATCGCTAACAAACTCACTGAGTGACGTAAAGCTTTCTATTTCTCTCTTACCAACGCAAATAATCCAAAAATCTAATTTTCTTTTGAAGGCAGTTATTTTGTTATAGGCCTGGAACACTGTTGTCTGTTTACCTTGCAATGATAAATTCAATTCGTTCAGTTTTTGAAAGATATCCGCCATAAAAGACAATCGGAACAACCAAGTTTTATCATACAAACGGTCTTTCAAATTAAAAGAAACTGTATCTGCTGAAAGAAACATTTGTAACTCGGCTCTAAGTTCAAATAGCCTTGTTAAAGTTTTACCCCGAGACAGCCATCGCACTTCTGTATGGAGCAGCAGTGTTTTATGTTTGCTGCCATAATCTTCACACAATAATGAGAACAATCGGGATTGTAGTGGTCGTGATTTGATAAAATTAATTATTTTTACCGCTTCATCCATAACTAATTTTAGATTTGACGGCATTTGCTTCATCGCAAGTGCTTGTCTATGCAGAATACAATGGCTGGAACTACAATTAGGCGCTTTACTTTTTATTCGTGATACTGCTCCTGCTGTTTTACCTGTCATCGCCTTGGCCCCATCTGTACAAATGTCAATGCAATCGTTCCAACTAAGATTATTTTCTTTAAAAAATATGTTTATTTTATTAAAAATTTCTTCCCCGGTAGTGTTTGTGGGCAGCGGTGAACACATAAGCATGTCTTCTTCAAAAGAACGTTCATATGGATATCTCACGATAACCAGCAAGATAGCCAGACCAGTGACATCAGTTGACTCATCCATTTGCAAGGCGAATCGTGTTTTTTGTAGACGTGTAACTAGTTCTTGTTTGACGTAGCTTGCCAGATCATGGATTCGCCGTGAAACAGTATCGTTTGATAGCGGTACAGTAGAAAGATGCTTTGCAGATTTTTCATCGAGCATATATTTTGTTATGTCTAACACACATGGCTTTATTAAATTCTCAGCGATAGTGTGCGCTTCACCTGCTTGTGCAATGCGATAGCTAACTAAATATGATGCCTCCGTGGCCTTTTCATTGATAGTTTGTGTTACATGCATCATATTTTTTTGACTTTCCAATAACTGTTCTTTTTTACGAACAAAAAATTATTTATTCTTGTCTTTAGACTCGGGGTGTACAGTTTCTAAATGTCTGCGTAATTTGGCAGGTGCCATGGAACTTGGAATAAACAAATCCGAAACTGATATATGATTCATCATACTTCCTTTTTTTCGTCTTTGAAACCGTGGAGCTTGACGTCGTGGCATCATCGTCTGGATCGGTAATTGCTGTATTCTCCGCGCGTACTGCTTTTGAACATTCAGCGTCATTAGAAGATGTCGTTGCAACACGTTTAACACCTTTAAGCCAACGTTCCATTCTTCTTTATTAATAATGTTACACGTCAGGATGGTAGGGTCAAAATAATGCACAATCGTTACTGCGTTTATGAGACAAAGTTTAGTCCAAAGAAGAAATGTACAAAACTGATACAATCAGAATACAGCGGGCAGTAGAACTTACAAGAAGGCAGCAGGCTAGCCAGCTTGTAAGTAGGTAGGTACGAACTTATCGCTCCGAACGCTAATCGTCAACTGACTGACGAGGCGCGACTTTTTTTATATAATAGCGCTTTTATACTTAGTCCTAGACTCGAACTCGAACATTCTCAAAAATACTCGAGTCGGCGCCTTTGATAAACAAAAAGCGGAAATAAAAATATAAATACAAAAAAATGCGTTGTAAACAATCTCGACTTTATGCTTTTGAAGATAGAGCCGAAAGTCGCTTGTTCACAACTATAGCGTCTAATTCAGAGGCGGCTTTTATCAAAGGGACTGCGCGCTCACAAGTATACGCGCGGCGGGCGGATTCAAAACGTTCGACCAGTGACCAGAGAGAGGTGTTTTGTTTTTTTTTTCTAAATTCTTGCGGAACCCCTACAGGGGTATCGCGGAACCCTAGGGTTCCGCGGAACACACTTAGAGTACCGCTGACCTAGAGGTTGGATTAATTATTATAACTGAAGTAATTAGGATTTTAAAATTAAAATAAAATATTGAAAAAAAGAGTGATCTCGGAACGTGCCCACTAAAATACAAAGAAATGTAACACGTAAACTAATTTGACAGTTCTAAAATTATTGCCATCCCTTTCTTGTATCTACTATTAGTAAAGGAGAGCGATAGTTTAAAATAAGTTTAGTTCTTAAACAAGAGAATCGAAACCATTTACGTTTAAAGTTTAATGTTAGGTCTTGATACATTAGGTGGGTTCAAAACATACCATATTTATATAAGTCTGTTTTGAATACCTGTTATATCTTCTTGGGCTGTTTTCACATTCTCATCAGTTTGAAGTGTCAACTTTTTAGGGTTCCGTAGTCCTACAAGGAACCCTTATAGTTTCGTCATGTCTGTCCGTCTGTCCGTCTGTCCTAATCCTTTACCGCTCAATAACTTCTACAGTTATAAACATAAGTAAATGAAATTTTGACAAAAAATGGAATAGATATAGATCTCAATTTCAAAAGAGTATAAAAATCTTGATTACCTATTTTAGGGATGGCGCCCATACATGTGAAATGGAGATGAAAATATTTTTTTCGCTGCACCCCCTCGTGTGGGGTATCATTGAATAGGTCTACTAAAATGAAGGTAATGTTTCATACACAACTTTTTTTATCAGATTACCATCTGCGAAATACAGTTCGCCAAAGTGGCTTGCAATGTGTCCCCCCCCCTGCCATTTCTAAACTATGCAACGTAGAAACTTATAGTCTTCAACATTGATAGACCTTTATAAAAACTCTCTTTTAAAATTATTTCGAGTATAATGTGATTATAAATTTTTGAGTTATAGTGAGAAAACTGAAAAATACTTAAGACGTCCTAGTTCATAGGTCATTGACCTTAGAGAAAAATGATCGTAGCAAATAATGCTCCTTTAGTTACTTTCTATTTAAAAAAATCACAAAAAGAAACACACTTCTTAAATTTAGCTTCATAAATTTAGCGTTAGGTGGCGCTGTTTGCAAAAACTAAAATAGCAATGATTAATATTCGATTTGATTCGTTTGTAATTAGACCTACTTAAGGAACCCTATAATACTGAGCATGGCCCGACATGCTCTTGGCCGGTTTTTTTTGTGAATTCGTAGGTTGGTTCATTTTGGCATAACTGGGTTAATTTATGATTTAATTTATTTTGCTATGTGTACACGAACATAATATTATTTTTACTTTGCTTAAGAAAACTCTTGATTTTTACATTAAATATTGTTATTAATATCATAAATAAAGTATTGACACTAGCACAGAAAATTAACTATTTATAAATATTTGTGATATCAGTAATATGTATTATTTTGATATTAGATACTTATGTAGAAATCATAAAAGAGGACGGTGTCATTAAATACTATTATATATATACGTGTTATTGAAATAACTGAAAACCTCTTAAGGGGTCATTGTACTCATCAGAATGAACAACTTTTACCAACCCAGAAATCGCGAGAAAAAAATCAGCTGTCCTCTACATTTTTGTTCACATGAATCGACAAAATATAGGGATGAGCTAGTAACTAACAATTTAAATTGTGGAAAGAAAAAATCGCTCACGAGCACGACTTTTTCTTTCCACAATTTAAATCGTTAGATTTCGTTTCGCATGCGTAAAATGCGTTAAAAATAATAAATAATTAGTAACTAACATTTTGTTGTATTACGACCCGTGCAAATAATGGAATTGAAAATGGCGGCACTTTTATTTATCTCTCTCTCACACGTACCGTATTGTGTGAGCGAGAGGCACGTATAAAAATAGAAGTGCCGCCATTTTTAATCCGCGGTATTCAAATAAATCTTTTAAGCACACAAGTTATTTTTTAAAGTTTATCATCAAGCTGTATAGTGACACCGCACTTAATTCGAATTTAAACTTTATGGTGCTGGAACAAGGTTCTATTTTATTATAATTTGTATATGGAGCATATGTTTATATATTTCGTTTTTATATTTGATAATAAAAATGTGAAAAACTATGTGGATTTTATTAAAGTATCGTCTTCCCCTTTTGTCTAAGTATCTATTGCTATCATGACTGGCGAATTTGAGGTCTTAGGTCTTTTAAAGCGTTATTGAGCTTTTCAATCTAACGATAGAAATTGTGTTTGATAAATGCGGGAAAATATATTAATTATAATAGTACACCTAAAAAAGAAAGTGATGGACTCCTGCATACTTCCATATCTTACATATGCCAGCCAAACATGGATCTTCAACAAAGAAACAATATAGGTATTTCTAATGAAGGAATAAAGAGGCTTTATTATTATTATTATAATAATACACTTTTATAGGTACGGGGTGATACATTTCAATCGGTCAGTAGAGAGAAATCTTAAATTATGAGGACTAGAGGAGAATTTGTTCCAAGAATATAGTATAGTATAGTATAACGGGCTGGTTTACGTCCAAGCGTGTATTTTGCGTACGGGTGCGAATTTACTCGATCCACCCTAACTCCTCGAAAAAGGCCAGCAACGCCTTGGTGTTGCTGGTGATCTCTCTGAGGGTACCTGGGTTACCGAAGTACTTGGCCCTGTATGTGGCGACCTCAGGGCAGTCTAGAAGCACATGGGCTGCTGTCTCGTCTTCCACCATGCAGGCTCTGCACAGTGGGCTGTACGTAACACCTATGACAAAAAGATGTTTGTTAAAGGACCCGTGGCCAGTTATAGCAGCTGTGACTGTACGCAGCTGTTGTTTTGACAATCGGAGGGCCTGTTTCGTGAACCGGCCGTCGATTGTGGGAAGTGCCTCCTTGGCCTGCCTGCACTCACCATGGTCTTTCCATAGTTTGTAGTGTTTGTCCTTGGTGCGTTTCCTTACCAAGTTGCGTAAGTATCCAAAGGGGAGTGGCACTATGGGTTCAGGTCCCACGACTACCATACTCGATCCCCTTCTGGCCAGTTCATCCGCTGCGTCATTGTCTCGGGAACTGCTGTGTCCTTTGATCCATTGAATGGTTATGTTATTGAGATTACCTACCTGGTTGAGGTTTTGCTGGCACTCGTGTATCAGCCCAGAGTTTACTGTGTGGCTGCTTAGTGCTTGTAGTACAGACATGCTATCCGAGAGTATACGAATTGAGTGGTCTTTAACCTCCCTGGCTATAATCGCCGAAGCTGCCAGGGAAATGCCCATGCACTCGGCCTGGAACACTGTGTTATGGACCCCCAATGGTGTGGCTATGTGTATATTGAGATCTTCCGAGAAGATCCCGGCACCCGTACCTGTACTTACCTGTTTTGGATCCATCCGTGAAGATTCGCACCTCTGCAGGGCACAGCCCTTCGCATCGGTGATCCTCATACAGCTGGATTTTGTACTTCTTGTCGAAAATAAATTGCTTGGGAATCCGGTCGTTAATGGATTTTGACAGAGGGAATTCATTGCTGAGTTCCTCTTTCAACGCGGTGTGTTGTGTACTACTCTTACTCCATAGATTTAGTGTTTTTAGACGTACTGCACATATGTATCAAATCCAAGAACAACTATGTTTTGAGTTTTCTAGGTCATAGGTACATCTTGCCAATTAATTACATGAGTAAATGCGCACCCTGGGAAGTGAGTTTCAATGAGGACGCGTCTTACTTCTTCTGGTGATGTTGTAAGTGTGTTGTCAGGCTTGCGGAAAGTGTCAGGCACAGACGAACTCTGTTGCGCCAGAACCTTCCTTACCCTGTTGGCTTGTTGGCAGGATTCAATGTTACCACAGAATTTACGCCATCCCATGGTACTCCTGAATCTGATGCATTTTTTGTAGCTGAGTTTGGCTGCGTAGTAGACATCCCAGTCTTCGTCCGCACAAGTATTCATGGCTCTGTTCAGAGCTCTTCTAACCTTTACACGTTTGCGCTCCAGCTCCGCGCCCCACCAGGGCTGTTTGCCCGGTGTTTTGGGCGGGATGGTCTCTGGGCAGGCAGTGTGGTAGCTGTTTATCATTGATTTCGTGAGGTGACTTACTTGCTCGTCGATATGTGCCGTGTGCACGAGAGTCAGCGAATCGTTTAACGGTGCAAGTCTAGATTCAAGTGTGCACGTGTAAGTAGTTTTGTCCGTATTGCGTGGATTCCGTCGAGGTTGTGTTGGTGTTATACAGACCTGGATGTCAAAGCGGATCCACCTATGATCGGAGCATGAGGCCTCCTTGGAGACCTGCCACCCTGTGGTGATTTCCGCTGCACCCTCTGATGCCAGAGTGAGGTCTATGATTGTACGGCTACGCCTGGTTACAAAAGTTGGTTCAGAACCAGTGTTTAGTAAGGATAGGTTAGTAGTAAAAAGATAGTCAACTAAAGTTTTACCTCTATCGTTTTGCGTATCCATGCCCCATAAAGGGTGATGAGCATTGGCGTCGGCCCCAATTACAACCTCTATCCCGGTTCTCTCGCAATGGTTTACGAGGCGGATGAGGTCGTAAGGGGGCGGCTCCTCCCCCTCAGGCATGTAGACCGAGGCGAAGGTGATCTCCACCTCCCTGGCGTCACGCTGTATGTGCAGCCTTATGGCAGAGAGATCTCTGCAACAGAAATCCGTTAAAAGCTGTGATATATTGATATTACCTGTGACATAAATGCACGAACTAGGGTGATCGTGATTTGTAGTGACTAAGATCTTACCTCCGAGATTGGACAGTCCCTGTATATGGCCCGCCCTGATCCACGGCTCTTGAATCAAGGCAATGGCCGTATGTTGAACCTCCAACCACTTGCGCAACTGAGCCGTCGCGGCTTGGATGTGGTGGAGGTTTGCCTGGACTACCCTACAGGCCGACAAAAGGGACGCCATCGCTGGTCGTACCCTCCTTGTCTCCCCCAAGGTTTAGCCCAGCTAACAAGTCGCCAGTCTCGAGGTCATCCCCCTCCAGGTCCGAAGCCGAAGACAGACTGATGTCAGGCTCCTCCCCCGAAGATGGGACGGCGTCCGAGATGACGACAGATGGGCCAGCCGACTCTGCTGCAGCAGGTTCAGCCACGGCCGTTGCCATGGTGTTTGATGGGGGAGCAATCTCCCCTGCTGGTACAGCTGGCAGCTGCGGCTCTTTGCGGACGGTTCCCGTGGCCGGGTCCCATCCCTGAGGGACATCGGTAAATTTACCTTTCGGACCCTGGTATTTAATGTACACCGCCCCCAAACCCATTGAGAGGCGGCATCCAGCCTTCATCAGGGTCGGAATTTGGTCCTCAGGGACTCCGACCACCACGAACCACGCCGCGGTTTGTTTCACCGCCTGCAGAAGCACCCACTTCTCAATACCAAGCAAGGGGTTCTGGTAGGCGAGGGTGCGACCAATGTTGGTTGCCTCCTCGAAAACCCCCTGCTCATCCGGGATGAGGATGCTGCAGCGAACAAGTTTGATGAGCTCTGACTGGCTCTTGACGACTAGCGAGACGTTAGCCGGGTGAGCCAAGCCAGAGACCGTGTTCTTCAGCCATGTTAAGGTGTGGTCATTCTCACACCATAGTTTTATGACACCCTCCGTGAACACCTGCTTCGCGATGAAGTTGGGCCTGGGTCTGTCTTGTATGGGGGACAAGGCCTCGCCGATGATCTGTTTCTGGATAGCAGCGAGTACTTGATCCGACGTGTCTTTGCTGAGTTGTCCCGTGCGGTCACAGATCGCAACGCACAGGGGTGTGCTGGCAGCTTGAGCGTAGCTTTTGTTAGCGGCCCGCTTGGATTGTTCAAGACGCGGCCGCTTGTGCTCCCCATGAGGCGACATCGTCTCGTTGAGAGCTCGCTTGGCCGCGGCCTGACCCCTCCAATCGTGTCGCTGTGTCTTGGCTGCGTATTGGACCGGTTTCTCTGCGGCGCTAGTTGACGGTTCGCTGGGCTGTTCGTCCTGCGACCGCTTCCCCGCTGCAAAGTGAATTTGGTCGCCAGCCGGTTTGGTTAAACCAGCGGTAGCAGCCTCTGTTGGAGGAGCTTTGCCCGTCTGCATGCGGGCTAGGTGACGCTCCCTCCTTGTCCGTCTGTTCTTCCTCTTGTCCTTTACTGCAAGATTCGGTAGACCAGAAGGGTCAGTGCAAGGGCGTTGGGTTAATTGAGTATATTTGCCCTTGACCTTGCGTTCCTGTACCTGCCAGGCGCTGGAAAAAACGTCTGCAGGGTGGCTGGCCGTCCCCGATTGGCCAGATATGGCCGAGCGTGGGGAGCTAGCTAGAGGAGCCACAGGAGGGGGAGGGGGAGGACATGTGGATATTGGAGCGGTGCCGGTTTTACCCAGCACCGGGGTTTGTGAGGAAAGACCGGTGCTGTTCCCACTCAGCGCCTTGGTCCTTTGTTTTGGTTGGGATTTGTGTTTGGTCTTAGTTGCGGTTTTCGCCACAGCCAGACCGACACCCGCGCTGGTGCCCGCAACGCTAGCTGCTGGGCCTCCAGGGGCGACAGAAGTGCTAGGAGCACTCTGTGTAGGAGTTCCATCCGTTTTCACCGATTCCACTCCAGTTGTATAAATAAATAAATAAATATCTTTGGGACATCATTACACAGCACCATCTAGTCCCAAACTAAGCAGAGCTTGTACTATGGGTACTAGACAATGGATATAATACTTATATACTTTTTTTTTGTAAATACATGCTTATAATACATAAGAAACACACCCAGACCAACACAAACACTTATGTTCATCACACAAATATTTGTGTTCTGTGGGAATCGAACCCACGACCTCGTCATCAGCAGTCCGACACTCGAACCACTAGACCACAGAGGTCGTCAAATGGTATGGGTAATACTTGGCCTTATTTTGTCCATAGTATAGATTTTTGAAATTTTCATCTCCCTGGCTCCCACCCGCCATGGAGCCCGCACCTGGGAACGTCTAGTTAAATAAAAAGTTCGAACGTTAGGACTACCAGGGAGATATAGGGGCGCAAGGCTGGCTTACAGTGCGACATCGGGCGCTCGATCGGGTTGGCGTACGGGGTCGAAAAGGCCTACCCCATACGAACTGATCAACCCTCACTTACACCGTCAGCATGACCTTTGCCTACCGCTTCGGCCGTCCGAGGACTACCTCTGCGGACCTCACGCACCTCGCCTGTGTCCCTCTGATGGGACACTATGACCATTTCCCTACCCCTGGCTATTGGGTAGGGCTACCGTTTCGCTTGGAATCCAGACCAAAAGGGGCGTGTTGCCTCACGGACGCATTACCACCAGCGCCGATCGGCTCAACCCCCCAGGACTCCTTCATCCCCACTTACGGCGCTCAATTGCGCAGGTCCTAGCGCAGGTGACTATTTACCCCTACTCGCCATCAGCCGTTGTTGTGATGTACGAGCCTGCGACTACCCAGTCACAACAGGGTCGCAGTTAGGAGTAGGAATTGGGATTTTTAGGGGGGGGAGGGAGAAGGGATATTGGAAGGATGTAGGTCAGGGAAGGATGGTGAGATTTGACGTAGGAATGGAGTGGTCGAGAAGAGGACGTGATGTTGAGGAGTGGGAGGGGGAGGGGTAAGAAACAATCTTCCCCCAATGTAGGATTGGGGAGGGGAAAGGTCACTCTTTTAGGGTGTATTTAGCACCCCGGGCTTGTGGTGGCCCCTTCTAGGACCACAACGTCGATTTTAGAGAAATGAAATATTGTTCCAAGAAACCACGACGTCGATTTTAGAGAAATGAAATATTGAGATCACAGAATAATTTCACTAAAATTATTCATGTGGGGTTGCACCATAGATGTTATTCGTCAAAACAGTTATAAAAATTAAAACCGCAGTCACAAAAAGTATCATCTTTCAGCTGAAAGACGTCCACTGCTGGACAAAGGCCTCCCCCAAAGGGGGGGTATATGCCATAATATACAAAAAGTATATTAATCACAAATTCAATTTCAATGTTTTTTATTTCAAATAAACCTAATTACAGGCACTTTTGAAAGGTCAGGTTCTAGTTGCACGAATTACAAAACGTAATCAATAGTTTACATAAAAATAGTCAACATTTTTACTGTGATAATGGCTATAATTTAATTTTACTTTACTCAAATCAATAAACAAATTCAAATAAATATTTTTGTACACATTGTAGACATGGGTTTTTTTTTACTAAAATTTATTCTTTACAAGCTAAACTACCAATTACCACGGTAAAATGAATTGAGATTTTTACAAGTCATCATCATCATCATTTCAGCCGAAAGACGTCCATTGCTGGACATAGGCCTCCCCCAAGCATCGCCACAACGACCGGTCCTGCGCAAGTAAAATTAAATAAATATTTTGGGACATTTTTACACAGCACCATCTAGTCCCAAACTTAGCAGAGCTTGTGCTATGGTATGGGTACTAGACACAATACTTACTACACAATACTTTTTTTTCTAAATTCATGCTTATAATTCATAAGAACACCCAGACCAATACAAACACGTTCATCACACAAATATTCGTGTCCTGTGGGAATCGAACCCACGACCTCGTGATCAGCGGTCCGGACCACTAGACTACAGACGTCGTCGTAATTACTGGGTAAATTTCCGCGCCATGTATCAGTTTTCTCATTATTCTACAAAAGACGTCGTGGTTCCTTAGAACAAAATTCTCTAGCTCTTATAGTTTATTTCTCCCCGCTGGTGATTCATTTCAATGGATCAACATTGAAATGAATCATCCTGTATAGCCGGTATAGCCGTATTCGCCTATAGCGACAGGTTCCTTCACTCCTGTCCGGTACCAATAACGAAAACTCTTTCCAAGAATTTCAGAATAAATCTTATTATTTTTCTATTTTCAAATTTAATGACATGACACCATAATGTCATAAACTCATTTCATTCTGTCAAAGAAAAACAATGTCAAAAACTTTAGTACAAAATTTAAAATTCTCTGTAAATATTTCTATTCTAAAAATGTAGAGATATTTAAAAAAAAAAGTAAAATTCAAAATGGCGTGAGTATCATTTATTATGTTTTTAGCTGTGATTTTTAGTACCATAGCTGTTACGACAATAATTATGGTCAGTGTCGCCTTAGGGCTCACAAATACATTCATAACTAGACCTAAAGATAATATAATCACGTGCTACGTTTTAACTAGATCATTGCCACATCTCGGTCACTCAATACAATAATAATGCGAGCACCACCTACATACACAAGGTTACGTCTGTACACGAACGCACACACACGTGTAGGTTAGGGATGCTCGCCGCGGGGTGCTGGCCAGAAAACCTCCACGTGTGCCTGACGGCTGCTTGTCCTTCTGGACACGTCTGGAGGGATCGGCAGTTGTTTGGCCGGTGCATCCTGGGCACGGGCAATAAAATCCTGCCGAGGGATTAACCTTCGGGGGATTTTATTGCCTGTGGCGAATATTCTGGTACGGGAGGGGCCCGTTCTGGGCCAGTAGGGAGTTGCTCCACGTGTCCCTCTGATATCAGCAGAGGGCATAGTGGAGGAGCAGGGGCGGGCCCGGTGTGCACTCACCCTGCCACTGGGCAGGCAGCGGGGGGACTGTCTTTCCCTGCCCCCGTCGATCTCGTAACCCCAGGAGTGCCCGCTGAGTAGTGTTCTCGCGCCTCTTGGGACCGAGGGTCTTGGCTTCACCGCCCGGACCGCGAGGAAGAAAACCTCTATAAAAAAATACGGGAGGTAGGGCCTGCGAGCAGCAGACTCGGGGTAGTCTGCTGCCCGACCAGCAGCTGGCGTAGCTGGCACAGCCGGCGTAGTTGGCGCGGCTGGTAAAGGCCCATGAGGTGAAGTGGCGTGCAGTGTTCCGTGTGCGCCACCTAGGAGGGTGCGGCCAACGTTAGACCGCACGGGGAGAAGGGGCTCGCCTGCTTGTGGCGGGCCAGGACCTGTCGGGGGTGGTTGTGTGAATACTCACGGGTTCCCACGCCCCCGGCTAAGGTAGTTGAAGGAACACCGTGGTGGTTTTAGTCGGTAAGAGTCCGACACTGGCTCCGCCTACCCCGGGCGGGGTGCGTCCATGAGGATTTCCCCACGGCAAAAAAAAAAAAAAAAAAAAAAAAAAAGGGATGCTCGCCGCTCGTAGTACCGACTGGGTTCCAAGTGTTTCTCAGTAGTTCACAGAGATGGCGTATTTGTATAGCGACTGGCGACTGACATCCATTGCACGATTGCAGTCCAAGTGCCGTCAAACTGGGGGCGCGGGCGAGGAATCTTGAATTTGCGGGGGGCAGTGAGTGGCCGTTCTATAAGATAGTAGTCATAGTACTACCTATTAGATATTCTGTGCCATTGCTGTCTTACAGCTGGGCTCGGGCCTCTTCTCTGTATAAGAAGAATTCAGGGTTAGAGGCTACCACACTATCCTGCTGTGTGGGTTGGCGGACATGTATTGGCAGACTACACTCTTCACACACCATCAACAACTCGAGGCATATGAATGGAAGACAAGCGTTCAACTGCCTGGCTATGATCACTGCTTATGCTTCCCAAGTAATGATAAGTGTGACCGACGCACCCTAGGCAGTCAACCTACTCGCAGCCAATCTTGCTGTACGGAGAAGAACGGAGTGACCTACATAGCTTGACTTAGCTACTTAGCAAGCTGAAGTGGCAGTGGGCTGGCCATGTCTGTCAAAGGACTGATGGCCGGTGGACCAGGCGACTTCTAGAGTGAAGACCATGGATCGGTAAAAGTAGCGTAGGGCGAGTGGCGAAGGGCGATGAAGCATGAGCTAATCTTTCTCCTCAGCGTGCAGATAGTGGTTGGTAACTAATTAGTTCTTTAGCAAGATGGAACTGACTTAGGTACCTATGTATTTTTTTCGTGCCTCGGAGAGCACGTAAAGCGTCGGTCCTGCGCCTGATCTCTCTCCGGTCGTGTCGAATTGCCGTCCCATCGGATTATGAGAGTGAGGGAATAGAGAGTGCACCTCTGTTTGCGCACACACTTATGTACTATAAATGTCCCGCGCAGATGGCTAGTCTCCATTGAGATTGGCCGCCGTGACCGAAATTCGGCCGGGAGGACATTATTATTATTATATTATTATTTTTATAGTTGCGAGGTTTGCGAGCACTGTCAGAGTCCTGTCTTCAAGGATGAGAGGATCGCAGTCCATGAGGGCTTTAGTTACCACAAGCGATGTCACAAATGCTGTAAGTACTACCTTTATCTCTTCCAGATTATTATTATAAGGGCCGTCGTGTCTGTTACCATAGAATTTTCGTCTTCAAAGGAACTGGCTAAGATGTGAGAAGCACGGGCGCCAGGCGAAGCAATGATTATGCTGATGATATGATGCTCATCAAAGTACACCTTTAGTCTAGATAGATCATAGAGTAAATCCATTATTGTACCTACAGGGGTGCATTGAAAGAGCCTCCACGAGTGGCGGTATTTAGCTGATCATCCGGCGCACCCTGGGCACTGGGCAGTCAGCCCCGCTACCAACCTTCTGACTGACCAATCTTTTTCCCACGGCATGAGCTATTATCATTATGTAGCTCATGTCGACAGAATAGAAGAAGTAGATTGTACAGTACACCAGCCAGAGACGGTTCTGTTCTAATAATTTCCAAAGCCAGAGTGTGTAAATAATTATTAGCCATCTAAGCCCCCTACTCCCCGCAGGCTTCTGACTTTTAATAGGCCTATAGTTTAGTTGGATTCCTAATCAGTACGACGATATACGGGAGTATGCAGAGTTGCAGACCAGCAGGCTTTTACAAAAAAAAATATATCTCCCAACAGTCGGCTGACAATTTATTCTGTAGACTGCATGGCTCTAATACCATATGTGTAATATCCTATTACTATAGATCAGTACTTCCCAACCAGTGGGGCGCGTAGTGTGACCAACGGGGGGTGCGGTGACTCCAAAAATAAACAGCTTATTTGACGCGAATTAGCGTACGCGGCTGACATCATCGGCTCCTTGCACTTACTTTTAACCTAACAGGAAAGGAGGGGCGTAGTGATTCTAGGAGGCAGTTAGGGGAGGCCCGTATGGTATATACACACGCGCGTGGATCGATCGACGAGAGTTTCTCCCTTTAGATTAAAGCCATAGTCCTTATTTTAGCTGATGACTAGGCAGACTACCCGTTTCTCATTTAGATTGGTCTTCATTTAATTCCAGATGTCTGCAGTGAGACAAACCTTCAAAACGCGGAGGTATTCAAGGGTGTGATATTCTGCTCCAGCTGTGCCCAGAGAATATTTCAGGGTTGCTCCACGGTTCGCAGGACCAAGACCACACACGGTGGCAGGGTGAAGAGGTCCAGGTCTAGGTCACACAGGTACAAGACTTAATTATTGTTGTTATTGTGTTTTAACACAGGAGGAATGTATATAATTATTGGGTGATTTAATATTAGTTGATATATTTCGATAGCTTGTAAGTCTTGCGACTGATTATAATATGCCAGCGACAACAATATGCATTAGGGATATTTACTGAAGCCCGCGTCGATTGTTTCTACGCTATGATGCGAAAAAGATGCGCCTCCCTGGGTGCGCCGGGTGCGGGCCAGCCCCAACGTTATATATACTGCGCTGTATAGCCAGCAGGCTTGACCACAGTTTAACGATATAAGTGCATAGGATTAGGATATGAATACTAACATAGTTATTAAGTAATATTGTTACTAACATAGTGAGTCATTGTTACTTGTTGAATTAATAAATAATAATAGTAAAAATATATACTATCTCACACACATCTCGCAATAATTAAAGCTGATATAATTAGGTATCAACTGTATCCAGTGTTGGAAACAAGGATGTTTCAATAATTATTCTGCCACTGTGGATAGTATAGTGGCTACATGGTTATCGTGCTTTTGTGAGGCTATTTATGTGAGGGTAAAAGGGACGTCAGAGGCGTGATCATTTTCTCATTTTTATTTTCGAAGGTTTTTCGATGCAGAGAGTTGATTTTCTACTCCCACATTGGTACCTACACATATTCGTATGGAATAGAGATAATTATTAGATCAAAGTATTGAAAACTAAATGCAAAAAAATCTAGGAATTTGACGAAGTCTTTTGTCTGGTGGGTTAGATTCCCATAGAACACAAATATTTGTGTGATGAACAAAGTGTTTGTGTTAGTCTGGGTGTTTCTTGTGTATTATAGGTAAGTATGTAATATTAAAAGAGCCTCCACGAGTGACGATATTTTCTCCCCCCCCCCCCCCCCCCCCCCCGATATACCGAAAGACCGCCTCTTTCGAGAAAACAATTCCCGATGCAGCAACGGCTGCCGGGGGACGTAGCGGCGGTGTCCCCCCGTAATGCCCTAAGCCGAGGTCCGAGCCCTTCCCTGGGGGACGCCCTTATGCGGCATTGCAACCGCGATATTAGTTTGTAAGTTAGTAGTTAGAAGATCTTTCGGCGGATGGAGTCCCTCACGGGACTTTCCGCCAACTAGCCCGGTTAAGCAGATAGAGCACTCTGGTGCTTCCTGCGAGTAAACAATTCGAAAAAAATAATAATAATTACGATATTTAATTGATCGTCCGGCGCACTCTGGGCTGACTCCCTGCTATCAACCTGCTGACTGGCTAATCTTTTCCCCACGGCATGAGCTATTATTATTATGTAGCTCATGTCGCCACGAAGAAGAAGAAGACGAAAAAAAAAGCATTTAAGTATTATATCTATTGTTGCTCCGTGATTGCTGTCTGATACATTTTCTGAATGTATCGGAAAGTAGTCATGCTCATTTTTGTTTTTATAAAGTTTGTTCCATAACACTCATAATTAATTATTTGCATTGAAATTCTGTATATTTTTATATTGAAGTTCTGTAGTCTGTGTGTTGAACTTGATACATTTCATATATTTTTTTTCCTTAATAATAGCGTTGTATATCATGCTGTGCGATTACGTTAGGGTATCAATCTGTACAACACCTATTATTTTATGACCACCTATACCATGTGATTGTTACTTGTTGTAATTGCCTTATGAAATAAATGAATATTGTAAAAAAAAAAAAAAAAACTCTTGGCAATGATTTGAAACTATGTGTTTTTACTATCAAAATTCAATCCGTTTAATACTATTACATCCGATTTAGATACAGACAAAACTAACTGTATTCTTATTGATAACGTGTCGCAGTGCTCACAATATTTACAAAGTCAAGACAGTTCCGAATATTTTTGTATTATTATGAAACGTTTGAGAGTGGTTCATAAGTCACTACTAAATAAAACTTACTCAACGCTTTCAATAATATTTTATTAGGTCGTAGGTTGATGGACCCGTCATTAATTAATCTACACTATGGAGGTAGGCGCACTATGTACTCTCCTGGCTTCCGGAGCTGACGAAGCGATGATGCCGATGCCGAGGATGTGGCGCAAGGTGGTGAATGACCCGCGAGGATGAAGGTGGAGTGGTGATGGTGGCAGCATAAACACTGGGCACTCCAGGATAAGTGCCCGGACTTTGGACCCTGGAAATATTTTCCATTGTGTTAATAGCCGTCCTCTGTTTATCCTTTTCTGATTGTGACGGCGGCAGCGTAAGTGAAGGGCAGGCAGTACTACAGCGCTTAAGGCGAATGTGTGTATTGTCACAATCAGAATCGGAGTTAACATTGTTTGTGGAATAAAATAGTAAACAGTGAAGTACCTACTATAATATTAAATACATAAATTTATCTACAATTAAAAGCAGATGATAAGCCTAGTGAGAAGAGAAAAGGCAAGAAATAGATAATGTAAATTATCTAGCATGTGATGAGAAACATATTTAAAAGGTAACTGTCAAAGGCTAGTCGTTGGCCACACCCAACATGATCTAGCAAGATAGAAATGTATTCGTTCAACACTTACCCAAATACGGGGTTAGACACTGATTTTATAGTTTAACAAAAACACGAATATATGTAGTTACTGATAATAAAGGCGTCACGTAAGACGACACGCGCTTGGTTAGGATTACGTCCGAACAGCGCGTGAACGTGCGCCTCCCGTGAGATCAGTTTAGCAATGACGTGCGGGCGGTGTCACCGGAGGCCGGAATTGCGCTCGCGCACGTCGTAGTGTGCGTAAGCTATATTATTGATGTGTGTTGTTGGAAGGGTTAACTAGTCTTTAAGCTTTAAAAAAAAATAAAAACGTGTTTACAACGTTACAATACCCCCGCGCTTAGTCAAGGATTTTAATATTTCTAAAATTATTAAAATTTAGTCAAGGATTTTAATATTTCTAAAATTATTAAAATCCGCTTAAAAAAAATCTGCGAAACTATTTGATATCTCTTTCAAATTCATCTTTCATACTTCTCGCAAACATAGAACTAGCAGCAGTTACTGTTAACACAAAACTAAAGTAACTGGCGCATATTGCATACTATTAAAGGTAACTAGTTTTTTGTTTTTAAACCGGTGACCTTTCAAATAAGTGTACCATTAAAGGGTGGAAATAAAGCGAGAGGGCTGATTTTAAATAAAAATTATATAAAAGTATATAAGAAATCGGAAATTATTTATTGTGACCCACTAATTTTAAGTCTTTTATATGCCAGGTGCCCAGATTTTTCCCTGTCATATCTTGCAGTACGTAAACAAGCGGAGATTTCTTACCAATGATCTTGGCCTTAATAAATTTTGGAGCTAACTTTTTACAAAAACGACTACCCTTGTCACTTAGAAAGTAAGCGCGTTTCATGACTACGTCACCGATGTTAAATTCGGCAAACTTACGTCGCAAATTATAATGGGAAGTATTTTTTACATGAGCTTGCCATAATTTTGCCTGTACATTGTCGAAGATGGTGGACAGACAACCTAAGTTTTCGGCATAAATGTCTCTTGGTAGAAATAGTATTTCATTGCCGAGATCATTGTCAACGTAATGTGAGCCGCAAGTAACGAGCTCACGACCGAAAATCAAAAATGAAGGCGTGAAACCTGTTGCTTCATTTACGGAATTGTTGATTGCAAATTGCACTTTTGGAATGAATAAGTCCCATGATCGATGGTCATCATCGACGAATGTGGAAATACATGTGATTATGGTTCTGTTATACCTTTCAACTAAATTTACTTGAGGGGTATACTTAGGCGTAAAATAAACATTTGGTATATTGTATTTCTTAAATAATGCTTCTGCCACTTTGCCAGCAAACTGAGTACCATTATCCATTAATATGGTTTGCGGTACGCCGTGGACCAGAAATACCGAATCTTCTATAATTTTTGTTATAATGTCCGAAGTGGCCTTTTTAATAGGGTAAATTAAACAAAATTTCGTAAAACAACATGTAATTACCAAGATGTAATTATTCTGCTTTTTTGTTGTAGGAAGAGGTCCCATAAGATCGATTGAGATCATTTGAAATGGTCGTGAACAATGTTTAGGCCGACCCATTTCTCCTAACATTTGATGATTTTGGGACTTGTAAGCTAAACACTTTTCACATGTACCGATAAATTTGACGACATCTTGGTGCATGCCAGGCCAGTAAAATCGTAAAGCAAGACGTCTGTAAGTTTTAAAAATGCCCATATGGCCAGAGATAGGCTCTGAATGGTTTTCATTTATTATATTCTCACGTAATTCAGTAGGAACTACTTCCTTCCATGAGAATTCTGAATTTAATTTATGTTTATCTTTAGACAATCTAAACAGTGAGTAATTTTTAATTAAAAAATTTGGAAATTTTGAGGGATCGTGTAAACAACCATTATAAATATTTTTGTACCAAGAGTCCTTAGTGTCCAAATAAGAGTTGGAAGTACTGATGGCACTAACTACGACGATTCTTGACAAGGCGTCGGGGATAACATTATCAACTCCACGTCTGTGTTTAATGACAAAATTGAAGGCTGATAAACGTACACCCCAACGAGCCAGTCGGCCAGTAGGGTTACTTAACGATAAAAACCATTTTAAGGCGCTGTGGTCCGTGTAAACTATGAACTGCTGCCCATTTTCGATGTAACATCGCCACTGTTCGAGAGCAGTAAGGACAGCTAGGGTTTCACGTTCGGTTATGCTGTAGTTCTTCTCAGCTGCGGTAAGCGACTTACTCATATATGCAATCGGGTGTTCTTTGCCATCAATGGTCTGAGTTAACATTGCACCGACGCCGAAACTACTTGCATCCGTATGAACTTCGAAAGGCCTAGAATAGTCTGGACAGGAAAGAACTGGGGCAGAGACCAGACATTCTTTTAGTTTCTGGAATGCAGAATCAGCTTCGGGAGTCCACTTAAAAGGAGGAGTACCTTTCTTGGAAGAAGTTAACTTATTTAGTGGTCCAGCTATGGTACTAAAGTTTGGTACGAAACGCCGGTACCACGTAGCAGTACCTAAAAATCTTTTTAGGTCTTTCCGACAATCAGGTGTCGGATAATTAAGTATGGCCTCAACTTTGCCTGGATCTGTTCGTAGGCCAGAGCTATCAACGACATAGCCTAGGTACTTGAGTTGAGAACTGAAAAAATTGCACTTCTCAAGGTTAATTGTTAAGTTTGCCTGTTTCAACTTATCTAGTACACGTAAAAGTAATGTCACGTGACTATTAAAATCGTTAGACACGATGATTACGTCATCCAAATATGCAAAAACCTTGAGATCACATTCAGAAAACAGCTGATCGACCAAACGCTGTTGAGTTGCTGGTGCATTAGTAAGACCGAAAGCGGTTCGCTTAAAACGGAAGGTTCCCCGTCCGGGGACGTAAAAAGCCGTCTTATCGCGATCCTCTGTAGCAATAGGTATTTGCCAGAATGCTTTCGATAAATCGATGCTGGACAGGTAGCGTGCATCGCGTAGATTGTCAAGTATCTCCGAGATATATGGAAGATTGTAGGCATCGCGCTTGGTGACAGAGTTTAATTTACGACTATCAAGGCAAAAACGAGGTTTGCCGTCTTTCTTAGCAACGATCAGAACAGGAGATGACCAAGCACTTTCGCAAGGCTCGATAACGTCGAGTGAAAGCATCTCGTCAACCTGTTCGACCAAGATACGCTGTTTTTCTGGAGATAAACGGTAGTACCTTTGACGGATCGGCTCAGAATCACCCGTATCAATGCGATGTGTAATAAGGCTAGTAACACCCAGGCCTTTGCGCTGAAAAGAGATGTCCCCAAACTGGTTGACAATATTATCAGCCAGGTGCTTCTGAGATTCATCAAGGTTCGCATAGCCTTGTAAGAAGGTTTGATGAGAAGCAACCATAGAACAATTATCAGTCTTGGCCATGGTAATGCTACCAGTGTATTTTGGACAAATTTTGAAAATGCGCCAAAAATCGATACCTAAAATAAGATTTCGTTTTATGTCTGGGATAACATAAGCTTTTAAGATGTGAAATTGTTTTTCAAAATGAATTGGTAAATTAAAATAACCTAAACTCTTTAATTGTTGACCTCCCGCTGCTGTAACCATTACAAAGTCTGCTTTAATGAGTTGTAAGCCCTTACTTTCTAACACTGAATGAGCACCATTCCCCAAGATTGTGACAGCAGAGCCGGAATCTAAAAGTCCCAGAACGGGTAACTCATTGATTTGGACAGATACATAAGGTCTATCATCGAGATCGCTTTTATCATCGAGAACTGTGCAAATTTTGTATGATCTAAAAAATAATCTAATTGTTTGTAGCCAATTCTCCCAATCTTTGTTATCAAAATTCTTATGTGCACAGTTCTCGGGAATCAGTTTTTTGAACTTACATGTTTATTTTTTGCACAAGTGGGACAGTCAGGTGTTTTAAAACCTTTGCGACCACAAGTAAAACATAACACTTCACCTCTTTCAGCAGTACATTGCCTAAGATTATGTGTATTATTACGACAACGAGGGCAGTAAGGAGGCCTTACAGTTGGCGGTTCAACCACATGTACATAATTAGGATAAGAATTATTGTGATTTGTAAATAATTTGTTGTTAGAAGTATATTTATTATTTTTATCAAATAAATAATTATTACTATGTTTGAATTTTGAAAAGTTTTTATTATTGGAATTACTTGAATACGCAAACTCAGGTGCTAGAGTATCCCATGATGGTTTCGGAGGTTCTTTAAATTGTGAAAAACGCGATTGTACATTCTCATAAATACGGCACATGGTTCGTAATTGATCAATTGATTTAACGTCGGAAACAGAAGACAAAGTATTAGCATAAACTGGACGAATATTATGTAGAATAATTTCTAATTTATCTTCTTCTGATATCTTTTTTGTTAATCTCGAAAAAAGACCAGACATAATGGAAAGATAAATAACAATATTCTCAGTTTCTCCCTGTGTTCGAGACCTGATTTCAGAAAGCAGTCTGTAATCATAATCAGACTGGTCGAAGTCACGTCTCAATGAAACTACAAGATCAGACCAATTTGATACGGAATTCCCAATGCTTCTGTACCAGTGTAAGGCATCATTAGTAAATATTTCTGTGGCATTGTTTAATATTTTGTCACAAGAAACATTTTTAGCGTGACATAATTCTTCACATCGTTGAATGAATGCGCGCACGCAGGACTTGCCATCATATTTTAATTTTGAAAACTTATTTATATTGCCTTCACAAGTTACGGTGACGTTAATCGGTGTGGAAGGATTAGTAGGTGGGCTAGCACTACTAGTTATGGCTAGTGGATCGAAGGCAGATTCATTAAGTGAGTTAAGTTTTATTGTTGTATCCTTGTAAAGGCTAATACATTGTTCATAATTTTCCTTTATCTTGGCATCAAATATAATACGGTTAAGCCGGTGATATAAATGATTGAGCAAGTTTTGGGTGCGAAGTAATGTGTTTTTATCCAATGTTGTAGATTCTAAAGTAATGTTAACCCTTTCAAGAACATCTATGATATCACTCAAGTCATCAGCTGGCTCGAAAGGACTACAAAGAATATCTTCTGATGGAAACAGTGGTCCGGATTTTGCTATCTGTTTGCGCAATTCCTGCACAGTGGCAGCTGGTGAATCTCCCCTAATTGCGACTTCGTACTCAAGCTCAGCCTTTTGCAGCGACATAAACTTAACTTGATAAGCCATTATAATATGATTTAAAAAAAACTATGATAGAAAGAGTGAGTGAAAAAAATAATTGGGTAAATGTTGAACGATTCCAGTACGTGAAAAAACAATAAGATGAACAACAAAATACTCCTTCTGTTACAATTTCAATTTAACTATAAACGTCTTGGTTGTTTTTCCACTAAATGAGTGAAAGTTGAAAAAATTATAGAAGCATGAAAAAAAAATTTGCAAACAAAAAACAAAATGAAAGCACACAAAATGAAACTGCAACTTATGTGTACGCAAAACAAAAACAAAATGTGAAAAAAAAAAACAATAATAATTACATGTATACAGAATTTTGTTGCCGACTGTACTTTAAAATACACTATCCATACTATGATTAACAGAAATAGCAATAAGATTATTACTGCATAACAAGTAAAAAATAAATTTGAAAAAATTTAGTTGTCACAAAAAAAAGTAGCCGACTGTACTTTGTACGAATAATAACAACAACCAAAAAATAATAATTTTTAAACAATATTTGTTACGTACACATTAGTTGCTTGCAACCAAAAAAATAGATTATAAAAACGTTTCACAAAAATAAAAAAACTGACGAAACACACAAAACACCAAAACACTACTACCTCCATAGAATGAGAAAAAAAAAATGACCGTAAAACCACGTACGGGCGCCAATGTAACGTTTGAGAGTGGTTCATAAGTCACTACTAAATAAAACTTACTCAACGCTTTCAATAATATTTTATTAGGTCGTAGGTTGATGGACCCGTCATTAATTAATCTACACTATGGAGGTAGGCGCACTATGTACTCTCCTGGCTTCCGGAGCTGACGAAGCGATGATGCCGATGCCGAGGATGTGGCGCAAGGTGGTGAATGACCCGCGAGGATGAAGGTGGAGTGGTGATGGTGGCAGCATAAACACTGGGCACTCCAGGATAAGTGCCCGGACTTTGGACCCTGGAAATATTTTCCATTGTGTTAATAGCCGTCCTCTGTTTATCCTTTTCTGATTGTGACGGCGGCAGCGTAAGTGAAGGGCAGGCAGTACTACAGCGCTTAAGGCGAATGTGTGTATTGTCACAATCAGAATCGGAGTTAACATTGTTTGTGGAATAAAATAGTAAACAGTGAAGTACCTACTATAATATTAAATACATAAATTTATCTACAATTAAAAGCAGATGATAAGCCTAGTGAGAAGAGAAAAGGCAAGAAATAGATAATGTAAATTATCTAGCATGTGATGAGAAACATATTTAAAAGGTAACTGTCAAAGGCTAGTCGTTGGCCACACCCAACATGATCTAGCAAGATAGAAATGTATTCGTTCAACACTTACCCAAATACGGGGTTAGACACTGATTTTATAGTTTAACAAAAACACGAATATATGTAGTTACTGATAATAAAGGCGTCACGTAAGACGACACGCGCTTGGTTAGGATTACGTCCGAACAGCGCGTGAACGTGCGCCTCCCGTGAGATCAGTTTAGCAATGACGTGCGGGCGGTGTCACCGGAGGCCGGAATTGCGCTCGCGCACGTCGTAGTGTGCGTAAGCTATATTATTGATGTGTGTTGTTGGAAGGGTTAACTAGTCTTTAAGCTTTAAAAAAAAATAAAAACGTGTTTACAACGTTACAATTACGGCGAACATATGCAGCATAAACTGCAATTTAGATCTTTTATTGGCTTTTGTTTCTGTCCTTGACACTCCAATAGATGTAATAGTTTTAACCGAATGCTGGTCAAAACAAGATGAGCTCCCTCCAAGTATAAATGACTATAATGTATACTATTCCAAAAAGCTATTAAATCAGAACGATGGAGTAGTGGTGTACGTCCGAAAGACCTACACAGTTCTTTCTTTTGAACCAGATGTAATAGACGGAAACTGCCTTGTTCTGAATTTATGAATTTGATGGGTATTCGGTTATCTGTTCGTATCGGCCACCATGTTATAATAACCCTCAGCGATATTTAGAATCATTAGACAATTTATTTAAAAAACTCTCTAACAAGAATGTTATATTCACAGGAGATATTAATATTAACACGTTGTCTAGTGACACACTCAATAATCATTAAAATGAATATCTATGCATTCTGGCTACCCATGGTTTGAAACAAGGTGTTACACACCCAACGAGGCTAAAAAACTGTATCGATCACTTTATGGTGCGAACAACAAAAAAATGGCAAACCATGGTTTTCCCACCATTGACAGACCACAGTCCCATTCTATTAAGAATAAAAAATACCCGACCCCTGAGGACAATTAATAATATCTGTACCAAACTGATTTTAGACTACGCTTTAGCGTTGAATAAACTATGTGCTGTAGACTGGACAAACTTTTATTCAATATGTGACTTAAATCAATCTGCAGAACATCTTGTGTGCACTCTTACAGGTATCATTAACGAATGCACAAGTACTAGACACATATCTAAAAAGAAAGCACCTCTCAAGCCATGGATTACTACAGGAGTCGTGAGGTCAATTCGTAAAAGGGACAAGTTACATATAAAGGCCAAAAAAGTACCTGATGACAACCTGGCAAATAAGACGTTTATAACGTATAGGAACATCTGTAACAAAATAATAAAGACTTTGAAACGACAGTATTACCAGACACAACTACAAGCAAGTGAGAAAAATATTAAGAAGACCTGGTCAGTTATAAAGGAAATATGCAACATGAAAGCTAAAAACGAAACACCTCCAGAACTGCTCACGATTGGAAGCACTCCAAAAGAGTCATTAAATAAAATTAACACCTACTTTACAACAATTGGGAAAAATCTGGCCGACATAACCCTACAAAAACTTAAAAAAACGGAACTTGAATTAGCAAAAACCACACATTCGACCTCTCACGCTCATTCCATGTCCTTTTCACCCACAGATCCTTATGAAATCAACAAAATAATAAGTGAACTGAAAACTGACAGTGCACCGGGTCATGATGGCATCTCCAGTAGGTTCGTCAAATTAGCAAAGAAGCACCTTGTTTACCCAATTGTCCACCTTTGCAATCTTAGTCTGGAGCAGGGGATATTTCCTCATTTATTTAAGGTGGCTATTGTTACACCAATATTTAAGAGTGATGATAAGCGAGATGTCTCTAACTACAGGCCAATTTCCCTGCTCTCTACCATGTCAAAGATTTTGGAGAAAGTGGTGAGCAGTAGACTGACTACCTATCTGGAGAAGAACTACTTACTAACAGATTTTCAGTATGGATTTCGCAGAGGAAGATTGACAGATGACGCTGTACTAAAACTGACCTCCATAATACACAAATATGTCGATGGGGGAGGGAAGGTCATTGGCGTTTTCCTCGACCTAAAAAAAGCCTTTGACACAGTGTCGATTCCAATATTATTGTCGAAACTAGAAGGCTTAGGCATACGTGGTCATGTTCACCAATGGTTCCAAAGTTATTTGGCGGGTAGAGAGCAGTATACCCGAGTGAATAAGGACCTGAGTGATCCATCAATCTGTGGATTTGGTATACCACAAGGAAGTACCTTAGGCCCGACTCTCTTTCTAGCTTACATCAATAGTCTCCCGGAAGTATTAACATCCAACACAGACCCACTTATTTTCGCAGACGACACAGTTCTTCTATTCCATGGCCAAACTTGGAAACAAGCTAAAACCGCAGTAGAAACCTGTCTGGAGAGTGTTACGGCATGGCTAGAGGATAACTTGCTTACATTAAATATTGCCAAGACCAAATACCTCTGCTTCTCGAAGACTGCAGCATCTTGCCCAGCCCAGGATTTAACCATCACTCTGCATACTCATCCATGTAACAGACAGCGCTTAACCCAATGCAGCTGTGACACCCTTACCAGAGCCAGATGTATCAGATAACTAGGTGTTCAGGTAGACGATAATTTGAACTGGAGAGAGCAGATCAGTAGTGTTTGCTCTCGAGTAAGAAAGCTCATATACATTTTTAAACATCTGAGATCAGTCGCCAGCAAAAATATTCTAATACATACTTACAAAGCGCTCTGTCAAAGTATCATTCATTATTGTGTGACGACATGGGGTGGTGCACTAAAGACTAAAATTCTTGTACTTGAGCGTGCGCAGAGAGCAGTCTTAAAGGTCATGTTGTTCTTACCATATCGGCATCCTACCACTGCAGTTTACAACGAGACTCAAGTACTCTCTGTTCGCAAGCTCTTTATATTCCGAGCACTTCTCAGATACCACCGTGAAACTGCGCTTGAGGTACTTCCGCGCACCAGAAAAAGACGGTTTCAATGCCCTGTACCTTTTGTAAGATCGGCCTTTGCGCAACGGCACTACGCTTTCATAGCCTGAAGGTAAGTTGAGCGTCCGATTCACTGCCAAGGAGGTATACGGATCCATTAAGTCCATATCTCGAGGTAAGTCTCCAGGCCATGATGGTCTCAGCATTGAGCATCTTCAGTATGCTGGTACTCACATGGCGAGAGTACTGTCACTGCTGTATAACTTATGCATTAGCCACAATTATTTACCACCAGATCTCATGTCAACAGTTGTGGTGCCAGTCGTTAAAAACAAAAATGGAGACTTGTCAGATAGATGTAACTATAGACCAATATCCTTGGCCACTATCACAGCCAAGGTGTTTGACAGGTTGCTTGAGACGCAATTAAATAAACATCTAAGATTGCATGATAACCAGTTTGGGTTTAGGCCAAAACTTTCAACTGAAAGTGCTATATTGTGTCTCAAGCAGACTGTCAGATACTATACGGATCGAGAGACGCCTGTGTATGCATGCTTTCTCGACCTGTCAAAGGCGTTTGACCTGGTTTCTTACAATATACTTTGGAAAAAATTAGAAGAAGTAAAAGTTCCGACTGAAATTATTAATGTCTTTCAGTATTGGTATGGAAACCAGGTCAACAAGGTGAGGTGGTCGGGGCAGCTGTCTGATAGTTATAAAATGGAATGTGGTGTGAGACAAGGGGGCTTAACATCACCAGCATTGTTTAATTTATACATGAACGCACTGATTGGTGCGCTCAGCAGTGAGCATGTCGGATGCTTCATTGATGACGTATGCGTCAATAACTTAAGTTATGCTGACGACATGGTCTTGCTGAGTGCGTCAGTTTGTGGTCTAAGGAGGCTTCTTCAGGTATGTGAGGAGTATGCTCGTACACATGGCCTAGCATATAATGTGAAGAAGAGCCAATGTATGGTATTTAAAGTTGGTAACAAACACATGTCTAACATACCACCAGTAAATTTAAATGGAGTCGCCATCGAAATGGTAAATAGTTTTAAATATCTCGGTCACATTATTACGTCTGACTTACGGGATGACTTAGACATTGAGCGGGAGCGGAGGGCTTTGTCGGTGCGCGCTAATATGATATGCCGTAGGTTTGCGCGCTGCTCCACTTGTGCTAAAATAACATTATTTAAAGCGTATTGCACATCATTTTACGCATGCAACCTATGGGGTGCATATACTCGCGCATCGTATGGAGCCCTCCGTGTTCAATATAACAATGCATTCAGGATGCTGGTGGGGCTGCCGCGGTTCTGCAGCGCCTCTGGTATGTTCGCGGAGGCGCGCGTCGACGGCTTTAATGCAATTATGCGTAAGCGCATAGCTTCGATGGTAGGCAGAGTTCGCGGCAGCACTAACGGTATCCTGAAAATGATAGCAAATAGGGTGGACTGCCCATATATAAATAATATTATTGGATTACATGTAATAATTAATAATTGAATGTAATATTATTTAATGTAATTTTATTGAATGTCATTTTATTTAATGTAATTTAATGTATAATTTTGAAAATGAATATGTACTAACCATTTATTAATGTATTTACTAACACGACTGGATCTCTGTTATCTTATAAATAAATAAATTATTATTATTATAGCACCTAAGATTTACAATAAAATCCCAACCGAAAACATTACTAGCCTTATTACTCTAAGCACTAATAAATTCAAAAAATACGTACTAAAATGGCTTCTTAGTCTTGATTATGCTCAAACTGAAGATCTGTTTACAATTTTAAAATAAATAAAAAATAAAAAAAAACCATGCCAATAAAATACGAATCCTATCCACAAAAACATACACACATATTATATACCTACACAAAATCAACAGCACACCACTCATCCACACAATACACTCTTACATCAACTACACAATACACATACACTCATGGCTTAGTAGTAACCGCCATCAATTTACTTTTTTATTTATTTATCATATTACCTACTTCTCATCATCATCATCATTTCAGCCGAAAGACGTCCACTGCTGGACATAGGCCTCCCCCAAACATCGCCACAACGACCGGTCCTGTGCCTTCCGCATCCAGCGGATTCCCGCGACCTTCACCAGGTCGTCGGTCCACCTTGTGGGGGGCCTACCCACGCTGCGCCTTCCAGTACGCGGTCGCCACTCCAGAACTTTACTGCCCCATCGGCCATCCGTTCTGCGAGCAATGTGCCCCGCCCACTGCCACTTAAGTTTGGCAATTCTTCGGGCTATGTCGGTTACTTTCGTTCTCCTGCGAATCTCCTCATTTCTGATTCGATCACGATCACGATACCTACTTCTAATAACAATTATTAAGGAACAATAAAAAGCAATGTACCTTACCGAATATATAACTTAGAGCTTAGTTTTAGCGAAGGCACTGTTTCCTGAGATACAGGTTGTCACCTAGTTCGGGAGACAGAGCTCCATTGTTATGAAACATATTTGGTTGCTAATAAACGTTATTTTATTTTATTTATTTTATTTATTGTCTGGTACCCTTAGTACAATCTCTGCTTAGTTTGGGACTAAGATGATGCTGTGTAAAAATGTCCCCAAAATGTTTATTATTGTTAGTTTGCTACAAGTCAGATTCCGTTCCGTGTGGTGCCGGACGTAAAGAATTGCACCACCCTCTCTCTTCTCATGGATGTTGTAAAAGGCGACTAAAGGATTCACCAGAGGATGGGCAGCAGCGTTCTCTGAGTATTTAAACAACCAACTGCGATCGCCAACCCGCCTGCCAAGCGTGGCGATTATGGCATAATTATGGCATATCCCCCCATTTGGGGGAAGTCTTTGTGGACGTTTTTCGACTGAAATGATGATGAAGACAAAGTCAAATTAACGTCAGTAAACATAGACACGAAACAGGAAAAAACCTCGTTTGGGACATAATTTAAAGCACGCAACTAATTCTTTTATACTTACCAGAAGACGTGAAAGAGTAAGGGCACACGACAGGAAGCCTGACAAAAGTCGAGACGGTGTTATAGAAATGGCGGGGATGGCCGGATCCACCACCACTGATTCTGATGAGCTCAAGAAGGAAAAACTGAGAAAACCCAGGTAAGGAATTGCTTCATCATCTGCTGATTCTCAGTAGCAGCCTGGAGTTGGATTTGAACCTGATTAATGGCAATAGGCTCGCCTTCTATTCATCATCATCAATTCAGCCGTAAGACGTCCACTGCAGGACGTAGGCCTCCCCCAAGCATCGCCACAACAACCGGTCCTACGCCTTCCCGCATCCAGCGGATTCCCTTAACCTTCACTAGGTTGTCGGTCCACCTTTTCCAACTCACGCTGCACCTTCCAGTACGCGGTTGCCATTTCAGAACTTTACGGCCCCATCGGCCATCCGTTCTGCGAGCAATGTGCCCCGCCCACTACCACTTAAGATTGGCAATACTTCGGGCTATGTCGGTTACCTTCGCTCTCCCGATCCTGCTCTGCGGCCTCCTTCGGGACCATGAAGCCGTGGCGCGTCAAACCGTCGGCTCTACCAGCATAGCCGAAACCACTGCTGGCAGAGAAAGATCTTGCCCGATCCCGCTGACCAGGACACGCCGCTCGGAGCTCTACGCAGGGCACTCCTCGAGCGTGTGCTGTGCCGTGTCTTGGTTATTATAATAATAATAATATAATCTTTATTTCGGATCACATTAGGTACCCATATTTTGTTAGTAACATAAAATAGCTTATTATCTAGTGTTAGTACCAATCACCCTCCTTACAAACCTCCTCCTTGTCGTTGTGGCGATGTTTGGGGGAGGCCTATGTCCAGCAGTGGACGTCTTTCGGCTGAAATGATGATGATGATGACCCTCCTTACATATGCTTTATAATAGTAGCCGAAACTCTCAGCTACAGTTCTCAGGATGCTGTTGCGACTGTCCCTCAGTCTCTTCAGCAGCGAAGCTGTTTTTTTGCGAATAATCGCGTAAAAGCCATCGGTATGGGCTTGCGCAAAAATCTCCGACGCACTGCAGTAACGAGGCAGTCTCAACAACATCCTGAAAGCATTATTATACTGGACGCGTAGGACATCCAGCGATCTTTTGGTATAATTGACCCACAGATTGCCCGTGTACAGACTCTGGCAGTAAGCCTTGAAAAGTGTAATTTTTACAATGTTTGTTATAATGGGCAGTACCTACTACAGTGCTGAATGATTTTATTAGGTATATGCCTTTGTCTAACTTCGATTGGGCATTGTTGACATTGCTAATTCTACGTGTGCAAAGTGTAAGATTGTTATATCCTTGTCCTGTGTGGCTTGTTTGCCAACTTCTTACATAAACAATCTTTGTTTTGACTGACTGCTTGTCTCGAAGTTTTCATTCTTGTTTGTTGTCGTCAGCATGCCGATGATGTCTCAAGAGTTGGCCTTGCAAGAAAGAAAGGAGGCGTATGAAGAAGTAAGTGCACACAGGTATTTGAACAAGTTAGATTCGTTTTTGTTGAAGCAACCCATCATTATCATCCTTCTACCTATATAATCAGTCCATTACTGTCCCATTCCTGGCCACGGGCTTCTTAAGGGTTCAATCCTTAAGTCCACCACGCTGGCCTGCAAGTGTAGAACTTTATGGAGTGCTCTGAGATTGTTCTTTGTTGATACACATGTCACATAATATACAGCATGACTGTTTGAACGAAGGAGATGTCCAAGAATATGGTAGAAAATGTGTGCAAAAAATTGAAAAAAAAAGTCGATAATTAACACGTACAGTACGCGTCATTTAACTGTACCCCTCTGAAACCAGGCTTTGCAAAGGGCCGCGCAGGTACAGTCTAACAAAGCAGTTAGTATCCAGGGTCGCCAGATATCGATAAGGATTTCTCAGGAAATTATTACAGAACGGTTTGATTATGGTTTTGTATAAATACAGTTTAACTTTGTCCGTTATTAAAATGATATTTCACTCGAAACATCCATAATCTTCTGAAAAAACTTCATTTATATCTGCCGACCCTGGATACTTATTGCTTTGTTAGACTGTACAGTCGCGTAATAAGTGTGAGCAGGACATGAGGATGCATCGAACGTTAACAAACGACTGAGACAGCGAAAACATGCGGGCCCCCGTCATCTTGCCGCTCAGATGAACTACCTACCTACCAGTGTCTTGACGTCATTACCATGCATGCGCACTACTGATTTGGTTCAAATCGTCCAAGGTTGCAAAATTGACTACTGCGCAGCCACCTGTTGCTGTTTTCACAGGGGCAGAGTGAATTTCGCGTACTGTACTGGAATAAAAATGCTCGCGTATGCTCCGACTGTCTAGGGGTCTGCTGGCTAGTACAAAATTGAACCGACGAAAACAGAAACTGAAAAGCGAAAAATAACAAATTATGAGTCGGCGCCAAACAAACTTTTAACAAGCAAAGTGCGTGCAAGTTGAAAGTGGCCGAGCGACGAACGAATTTTTGGAAAGTTCCCGTTTCACGTTGTATTTGATGTTACGTTGTTTTTATTATTTATTTAAAGTAATTTAATGATCTTCGTTGATTGTTTGTTTGGCGCCGACTCATAATTTGTTATTTTTCGCTTTTCAGTTTCTGTTTTCGTCGGTTCAATTTTTTGTTAAAAAGTTTTATTTTAACTTTTTTTGTGGTCAAAATCTAACTCCAGGTCTCCATTATGTCGTAGTGTCTAGAACTATATTTATGTGTGCCAAGTTTCAACAGAATCGGTTAACAGGTAAGAATTCAGTGGGTGAACAAGCACTCATCCCCTGTTTTCCCACCCTTAGGGGTGGATTTTGATTTTGAAATTTAAATGGGACCAACTTCGAGATATACCCTATCCATTAAAAAAAGAATCATCAAAATCGGGCCACTCTGTAAAAAGTTATGCGTGGTCATAAATAAAAAAATAAAAAAAAAAAAAAAAAACAAACAAAAAAAAAAAAAACAAATATACGCGTCGAATTGAGAACCTCCTCCTTTTTTTCGTCGGTTAAAAAGGTGGGGAGGGTGGAAATAGCTACTGATGGACACTGCCGTGCTAGGTGCATCACCTGACTGCATGAAACTTTGATTTTAAAGCGCGGAACAGTGTCCACATCAGTTTCCATATTTAGATCGAGAATTAAGTAGATACTTAACATCCTCCTTCAATAAGTCTCTCGTTCAAACAGTCAACCTGTGTTCATCATCATCATCATTTCAGTCGAAAGACGTCCACCATAATTGCCATGCTCGGGTTGGCGATCGCAGTTGTTTGTTTAAATACTCAGAGAACGCTGCTGCCCATCCTCTGGTGAAACCCTTAGTCGTCTTTTACGACACACATGAGAAAAGAGAGGGTGGTGCAATTCTTTACGTCCGGCACCACACGGAACCTATATTATATCAAAGATATTAAGTAAGCGTAATTTCTTTTGTTTTTAGAACTGCATTTATCTGCAGCGATTGAAAGAATTAAAAAAGGATAGCACAGGTAATTTATAACCATTTTTAGGGTTCCGAAGTCCTACAAGGAACCCTTATAGTTTCGTTATGTCCGTCCGTCTGTCCGTCTGTCCGTCTGTCCGTCTGTCCGTCTGTCCGTCTGTCCGTCTGTCCTAATCCTTTACAGCTTAATAACTTCTACAGTTATAAACATAAGTAAATGAAATTTTGTTAAAAAATAGTCTACATATAGATCTCAATTTTAAAAGAATAAAAAAATCGTTTTTCCGTATTTTAGAGGTGGCGTCCATACATGTGAAATGGGGATGAATAATTTTTTTTCACTGCACCCCCTCGTGTGGGGTATCATTGAATAGGTCTATTAAAATGAAGGTAATGTTTCATACAACACTTTTTTATCAGGTGTACCATCTGTGAAATATAGACCGCCAAAGTGGCTTGCAATGTGTCCCCCCCCCTGCCATTTCTAAACTATGCAACGTAGAAACTTATAATCTTCCACATTGATAGAACTTTGTGAAAACTCTCTTTTAAAATTATTTCAACTATAATGTGATTGTAATTTTTTGAGTTATAGAGAGAAAACTGAAAAATACTTAAAACGTCCTAGTTCAAAGGTCATTGACCTTAGAGAAAAATTATCATAGCAAATAATGCTCCTTTAGCTACTTTCTATTTGTTAAAATCACAAAAAGTAACTTTGACACTTCTTAAATTTGGCTTCTTGAATTTATCGCTAGATGGCGCTACTAACAATTATTAGATTATTGCAAAAACTATAATAGTCATGATTAATATTCGATTTGATTCGTTTGTAATTACACCTACTTAAGGAACCCTATAATACTGAGCATGGCCCGACATGCTCTTGGCCGGTTTTTTTATTTTCTGTAGTATTGTGGGCCTTGTCAAAAATTTTATAATGCGGCCCATCATATAACGTGTCATCATTATCATCATTTCAGCCGAATGACTTCTTGAGATAGGTCTCCCCCAAGCATCGCCACAACGACCGGTCCTGCGCTTTCCGCATCCAGCGGATTCCCGCTACCTTCACCAGGTCGTCGGTCCACCTTGTAGGGGGCCTACCAACGCTTCACCTTCCAATACGCCGTCGCCACTCCAGAACTTTACGGCCCCATCGGCCATCCGTTCTGCGAGCAATGTCCCCGCCCACTGCCTCTTAAGTTTGGCAATTATTTGGGCTATGTCGGTTACCCTCTCGTTCTCCTGCGAATCTCCTCATTTCTGATTCGATCACGCAGGGACATTCCGAGCATAGCCCTCTCCATTGCCCTTTGAGTGACTTCGAGCCTTTTTATACTACTATAGTATTATATTATCTGTGACAATGTGTACTTAATTGAAATGACTGAAAACCTTTTAAGGGTTCATTGTATTTTACATTATTTATATTAGTACTTTCCCGGATAAGGTTTCTGACAAGAAGCTTATCACTATACAATGTGGGGCGTATGGTATCAATCAAGACGACATTCGCTGGGCCATGGAAAACAAATCTCTTACTATTCTTGTATTACTGGACTTCAGCAGCGCGTTCAACTCGGTTGATTTTGATATTCTTCTTGGGATCCTCAAATCTGTTAATCTCTCTCCTTCTACCGTAGCGTGGTTTGATTCCTATCTTCGGGGCCGCTCGCAATGTGTCCGCCTTGATGAAACTTTCTCGGACCAGTGCAATCTAAGTGCGGGCGTGCCTCAGTGTGGCGTCCTCTCTACAAGAAGCTTATCACTATACAATGTGGGGCGTGTGGTATCAAAGTCACTGACGACATTCGCAGGGCCATGGAAAACAAATCTCATCTCTACGCAGAAGATTTGCAGCTTTACGCGCATTTTCCTGTGACAGAAGCGGAATCAGCCATTGCTGCTATCAGCGACAACACAGCCCCTAGACGGATATTGTTGAATTTAATGCGTACAAACAATTCTGCCACTAGCTGAGGTATGAGGAAGCGGGGTACAGCGATCCGGTTGGCCCTGACAATGTCATTATGTCATAGAAACTTCAAACTTTGTAGGGTTAGAGACGAGACAGATTTAGATTCAACACAATATAATATCGATAAAATATTATTTTATCGATATTATTTTTATGTAATACTTAGTATTAATTATAAGGATTTTAGCTTCTTATTTCTTTTAATATTATTTAATAATAAAGTAATTAATATACTAATAATAATAGTAAGTATTACAAGTAGGGAGGGAGTCTTTCAAAATTATCTTAATTTTGAAAGTAAGACGGGTGCTCTGTACTTTCAGAATTAAGATAATTATATCTTTAAAAATATCTTTATGTATTTATTTGGTGTTGAATATGGAGTTATTATTTTGTAAAGCGGATATTTTAAAAGAGGTAATTGTCCGTTTATATAGTAAATAAATAATAAAATAATTAATTTAGTAGTAGTATTATATTATTTATTTTACCCAGCAATATTACACAAAATGTTACATTAACATACTAGGTACTACGTCTAGGTATAAATATTATTGGACCTACTTAACATTTAAAAGTGAACACAGCATGGAACAAAAACAAATATTATTGCAAACTATAACAGCTAATTAGTACGTAAATAAAACGTTATTCAAAAGAAAAGAACCTACTCAAAAATAACTTAAATTTAAAGGACAAAAAAAAAAAAAAAATCTAATCACCACTAATCATTTTTTAAATCAATTAATTTTATATATGTATAGCCTTCGAATAGTGCATTTGTAACTTTGAGCTTTTATAATAAAGCCATTATAAATACCATTCGATATAATCAAATAAAACAAATTTTGTGACTAATGAATATAACAACTAATAACTGTAATTTGTTTCTAGTACTCGCTAGCAGCTTCCGCGGCACCACTCACTTCGCTCGCTCACAGTTCTAACCTTACCTAACCTATTTGATATATTTCTGATTGTTTTTATATAAACAATGTTGAATTAGACAGTAAACTGTACAATTGTCGTTAATGTAACCTCAAATTATGCGACTGCTCAAGAGGTCTCTTTTGGATATTGAAATCTTTTTTATTATTTTATTTTAGTAGTAATTGAAAGCGAAATTCTGATAGTACTGAGTAATTGTTTCAGTGTTTACGTGTCAAACCGCGTTTGACAGTATTATTGTGATATTTAATAGGTTTTAACAAAACCAAACATTTTCAGGGATGTAATAGTGCGATTGATTTTAATTGAGGATTTTTCTCGCAAAGAGGCCTTCGAAAGAAGTAAAAGACCAAGTAGCTTCATGGAGAAATATTACACATCCGTGCAAATCTTAAATAAAATCGAATGTGACACAAAAGTTGTTATTTTACTAAATTATTCATTCCTAGCTGTGCTTGTGACCCTGTCCGTGTGGAAGTTGTAAATTAACATCGTGGGCCTTACTCCCGACTGGTTCAAGCTCTGAACCAAATCGAGCTAATTTCAATTCCTAGAAAAAAGCAGTACGATTTGACACTAACTCGAATTCAAATTCGATTGATACAGCACTCGATCCAGGCGGGGTCAGGAGTAAGGCTTAGAAGTGGGTAGCTACTCTAATAACTAGCTAAATAGCGGCTATTCAACAAATAGCCATGGCTACTTCGATCAATGGCTACGATATCTGTCTACACGATAGCTAGCTATTGGCTACTGCTTCGAATAACCAACAAGTTTACGGTGTAGCGGGCAGCCGCCGCGCTGCCGTGAGCTGACCAAGTAAAATAGCTATTGGCTATTGGTAGCTAGCTAGCGACTTTCTTTATATTCCCTATCACCATTACTACGTAACATGAAAAGAAAAACAAGTAGTCCAAAGACGCTCCACATCTACAACATAGTCACAAACTCAGAATTCAGAACTCTTAATTAAATGCCCGAACAACCCACAAGAGATAACCAAGTGCAGCGAATTCTATTCTGAGTAACAATGCTGTGGGAGTCCACACGCGGAACAAGTCACAACTTGTCCGCAAGTTAACAACTTGTTGTGGCAAGTATAAGTGAAGTGGATTGTCCCGTGGCGCGGCTGACCAAACATTATTTTATTGTTCTTACAACTTTGCTTTTACTGTATTTGTGAGTGATTTGATTAGTATTTCTTTTTCTCTATTTAATTGCATGACTATGAGTAAAACAAATTGAGTTTGTGAGCTATAATTCCTAATACGGAGAGGAATCTACATTACCACCCCTTTAATATAAGAAAATCTTCAACAACATTACCCGATGGCTGGTAGCTGGTATCTTGTATCATACTCCAATTACGATGTCGCCAAGTTATTCATGAGTGCAATTAGTTTAAATTCGGCACGAACGGTTAATTCATCATCATCATCATCATTTCAGCCGAAAGACGTCCACTGCTGGACATAGACCTCCGGTTAATTATTATTTCCAAAAAAACTATACTAATTCATACAATCTAGCGTTTTAAACCACAGACAGGGAACAGTGGGACCTCTGTGCCTTTAGATCACGATTTCTCTGAATTGCTGTATGCAACGCACTAAATTGAGTTAAAAATACTTAAACCTTATTTTTGCTGTCATATTGTATCCATCATAACATAAAGAAGTAATATAAAAATAAACTTATGTTGATAATCATTAAAGGAGCACTAATAAGTGTTTTTTTAATATAATATAGGGGGGGCAAACGAGCAAGCGGGTCACCTGATGGTAAGCAATCTCCGCCGCCTATGGACTGTTTTTTATTACTATAAATAAAATGAACATTTTCTTCTTTAAAATAAATAAGTTTATTTCTTATATAAAACTTTACATCTATTTACAATAACGTAGGTAGTTACAAATCTCATACACGAGAGGATAAACTAAAATGCATCTACAAATTGCAAAACCAAATTACACGCTTACGGTCCTTAAATTCAGGTACAGAAAGAGACCCAATAATTATTCAAATGCCACTTCATTACTCATACTAGTTGTACTAACTATTAGCGACTTTCTTTATTATCCCAATTACTGAATTCTTTAATTGAGCAAACAACCTCCGCTTTACCATGTAACCTACTTAAAATATATTTAAACAAAATTCGTTTCTGGTCTTCTGAAGCTAGGCTGTACGCGTTGTTGCAGTTCGTCAGGAAAGAGTTGAGGGTTTCTCGTGTCCCGTCGTAGGGCTTGATGAACTTAAACAGTCTGTTTAGGTCCATTGTTGCTGCGGATGTGTTCGGGGAGTTGATTTCTGGTCTGCAGGCTTTAGGCATATTATGGTATTGTGGGTGTCGAAATGCAACTATGTGGCGTCGCTATTGAAGATTTATTGACTCACGAATTCACGATAGGCAGATGAGTGTGACGAGCTGCTGCATTCCTGGATACTGGACTCGGTGGGTGTTTTGGATAGTTTGTGATCTATCGATAACACAGTTCATTCACAGATATAATTGTCACTTAACTCACTTTTTACAGTATTTGAAGCACTTGCACAAGGAAAAGTCGTGACTGATTTAGTAGGGCGGAGACGGACCGTGGGAATTTGTATCCCTTTTACGCTGCCACCAATGTTAGACCGTGGTTCGGATTAGGCTTTTCAAAATAATATAGATAGTTTAACCACAAAAATTTAATTAGGATATAGAACAAAAATAACAAAACAATGAAAAACGTGTGGCTCTAGTAGATGTTAGAATGAGACTGAAGGCACAGATTACTACCTGAACTCTGAAGGGTTCCTCTTGACATTTCGGCGCTGGCGCCAGCCGCTTGCCCATAAATCTTAGTTACACAAAGGACCTTTATGAATGCAGAAATGCATTCCTTACATTTGTTTTTGCTACGTATAAAAAGCAGGGTTATAACAGTACGTACGAAGGAAAGTCATTTTTTTTCAACAATACAATACAAATACTATTGTACACAAAAGAAGATAGCAACATATATGACTTATATAGAACACATGTACAATGGGCGGTCTTATCGCTCAAGGCGAATTCTTCCAGACAACCTTAGGATGGACAATATGGGCAAGTAAAGAGAGGGGTAGTACGCAGTGTAACAACATAATAGAATACATATACTACATAACATAAATACTATACATATATCTATAACAAAACTACATAAATATAAGATACAATAAACATAATAAATACAATACAATATGTCTAAATATTACATAATGTACCTGCCGGAAATTACAGTGATGATAGGTAGCGATCATTTACCAGTTTTTTGAATATAGGCAAAGATTGAGCACGCCTCACTTGTACTGGCAAAGCATTCCACAGGCGAGCAGCCTGAACTGTAAAAGAATTACCAAAGAAATTTGTGGAATGCGATGGTATCGCCAACGTGAGGTTTTCTGATGACCTTAAAAGCCTCGAATGTGTGTCACGAAGGAACACTAACTAACTAAAGGACTAACTAAAGGAACTAACTAAAGGACTAACTAAAGGAACTCACTAAAGGAGCATTTGCTAAGATCATTTTTCTCTAAGGTCCCTTAAAGGTAAGGTTTTTAAGGTACCTTTGAACTAGGACGTCTTAAGTATTTTTCAGTTTTCTCTCTATAACTCAAAAATTTATAATCACATTATACTCAAAATAATTTTAAAAGAGAGTTTTTACAAAGGTCTATCAACGTGGAGAATTATAAATATCTACGTTACATAGTTTAGAGATGGCAGGGGGGGGGACACATTGCAAGTCACTTTAGCTGGCTATATTTCGCAGATGGTACACCTGATAAAAAAGTGCTGTATGAAACATTACCTTCATTTTAGTAGACCTATTCAATGATACCACACACGAGGGGGTGGAGCGAAAAAAATATTTTCATTCCCATTTCACATGTATGGGCGCCACCCCTAAAATACATAATCACGCATTTTTTATTCTTTTAAAATTGAGATCTATATTTAAACTATCTTTTAACAAAATTACATGTACTTATATTTATAACTGTAGAAGTTATTAAGCTGTAAAGGATTAGGACAGACGGACAGATGGGTATACGGACAGACGGACGGACATGACGAAACTGTAAGGGTTCCTTGTAGGACTACGGAACCCTAAAAAAGGTACATATATCATTTATCGTGTACGTATCGGTCGGAACAAAAGTTCGTTTATCGTTGAACGGGAGTAGACTCCCTGGCTGTTATAGGTATATAAAGATTGAATGTTTGAAATCGTAGTTTTTTTTTTTTTTTTGTAGATTGCAAAATATTCTACTACCTATATTTTTCAATTTCGTTGATAGTATGGAGAACTTTGTTTCATCGATAACAGATTTAGTACATCACTAGTTACATTGACAATTAAATAGAGGGAAAGAGATAGTGTATTAAGTGCTTGCGTAAGAAAGAGATGTTTTGTGAAAGACATCAACGTGCCGTCTGCACCTTTGGTGTCCGTTGCGAATTAACCAGTATAAGATGAACTCTCATTAAATATTAAATCAGTTGAAAAATCTAATTGGATAATGACATTATTAACTTAACGATGAAATGCTATGCCGTCTTTCTGGACACTCAAAGTCTTGCTGTTTTTACAACACAATCGTACTGTGCAAGAAGTCATTATAACATTTATTTGTAAATTTTGTGTTCACTAACACGGAAGTGTCAACGGCTCACAGAAGTGGTCATAACTGATTCAAATTGTTTGAGTGGCGGCTTACATACAGGATTTTTCCCTTATGTGTGATAGAAATCGGTCGCCTGTTATGTGGCGTCTAGGGGCTGTGTCGTCGCTGGCTGCTATGAATCGTGACCTGGATTGCATAAGTATATGGGCTAGGTCTTTTGGCCTACGCATTAACCCTAGTAAATCACAGGCCATGATCATTGGTAGCAGGGTCTTCCGTAGTAGACTTAACATTGCAACTCTAAGACCACTGATTCTTGATAGCATTCAAATTGCCTATACGGACACAGCTAAAAATTTAGGAGTTATTTTTGACTGCAACCTATCGTGGAATGCTCAGGTAGCTGCCGTCAGTAGGAAAGTGCATTTCACATTTCATTCACTCAGATGCCTCCAGAGCTTTTTGCCATTAAAAACTAAAATTTCCCTGGCCCAAACTCTCATACAACCTATTATAGACTATGCTGACGCCTGCTATTTGGATGCCACTGAGGAGCTTTTAAATAAACTTGAGAGGTTGCAAAATTTGTGTATCCGTTTTGTCTTCAATCTTAGAAAGTACGACCACGTCTCTGATTTTCGCAAAACTCTCAAGTGGCTCCCTATTCGTCTTCGCAGGAACACTCGGATATTGTGTCTCCTTTTTAATATTCGGCATAATCCGACTTCCCCATCATACCTGCGGGAACGCTTTTCCTACACTCGTCCTCCTTACGCACCCTGCAGGTCGCATCTTAAAACCATCCTCAATTTTCCATCCCATAAAACTGACTTCTACTCCTACTCCTTATCTGTGCACGCGGTTAGGTTGTGGAACTCGCTTCCGCCCGTGATACGCGACTGTAAAACTGTTTCCACCTTCAAAAAACGTGTAAAAGAGCATCATCTTTCCTCATCCACATAGGTTGTACGTAATAATGTTATGTATTATGTTTTCTATTTTGATATTGTGTAAGTATACCTAGACTGTTTATTATTTTTATACTATATTTATTTTACGTTATATATTAGTTTATGTATGAGTATATATATATGTAGGTATGTTTATTAGTATTACTTGACACACTGTGTCTACATCTCTTTGCTTCAAATTTTCCTCTCGCAGGTCTGCTGGAAGAAATTTCTTATAGAAATAAGCAGTGCCTTTGTACTATTCATTTCTATGTATTTTATTATTATTTCTCTGTGTGTGCATAAATTTAATAAAAAATAATAAAGGCTTTTTCAAAAAGGAGTGCACGGGGTGCATTAAAAGAGCCTCCACGAGTGACGTTATTTAATTGATCGTCCGGCGCACCCTGGGCAGTCAGCCCCGCTACCAACCTGCTGACTGGCTAATCTTTTCCCCACGGCATGAGCTGTTATCATTATGTAGCTCATGTCAATACGATAGAAGAAGAAGAAGGCTTTTTTATTTTATTTATTTATTATCTGTATCGGGCACTTACAACCCTAACGCCTTTAAACCTGGAGTAAATCGGCACCTAATAGGTTTGCTCGCTCCATCGTTGACCACATCTTGACAAAGCGGTCAAGAGCAGATCTATATCTCATAAAAACAAACTGGAATAACTCTAATGGGACTATCGCAGTCAACTCATCATCCTCCGAGTCTTTTCCCAATTATATTGGGGTCGGCTTCTAGTCTAACCGGATGCGGCTGAACATCAGTAGGTATTTGACACGAAGCGATTGTCATCAGACCCCCGCAACCCAGTTACTGGGTAATACTGACGTTAGGAGGTTAGACCAGATGTCTGACATTCAGACTTCTGATTACCCGTAACGACTGCAATAGATATTCGTATGACACCCGGGATGAGTTTAACGTGCTCTCTGAGGCACGGAGGTGTCTCGATGTGTAACGAAATGGAATCAAACCTATAAAGTAGGTCCTTCATCGTACAATCAAACAACCAGCCAACATCGTGGTCAACTACTAGACATATTATTACAAGTCTCTAGAAGCAGTCGTGGCCGAGCGGTTAAGGCGTCTGACTAGAAATCAGATTCCCTCTGGGAGCGTAGGTTCGAATCCTACCGACTGCGAATACTTTTTGTGGTATTGTATTGCTTTTATTTCTAACTTGTGATAAAAAGTACTTTTTTATCAACCATATCTAGTTATTAGATTCTATCCTGGGTATTTTAACTTTAAATCCGTTTGTTTTTGGGCAATGTTTCTCTGCTTATTTGTGGCTTCTGTATACAGCATTTATTTATTTATTTATTTATTTCAAGTATAATGCACAACATTACAGTTTAATTAAAACTAATGCGTTGTACATATAACTAACATATAAACAATTATGTATAAAAATAGAAAATAAAGTAACATAAAAACTTTAGAAATAAAAATAATAACACTAATTTATTAGGCATCCATCATCTCACAAAAACTTAAACATTCACGACACACATCTATAGCATGTAACAAAAACCCTGTTGTTCCAGTGAGCTACGTTATCAGAATCGATATTCACAACACACACAATTCATTTGGAAAAACTCTTCAATAAAAATAATAAAATTAAATATTAAATTATTATTAATTGTAAATTGAAAGTGATTATATCACACAAAACTCACTCACTCGGTGATTATATCAGTAAAAATAAAAAATTAAATCATTCAATCAACAATCAACTCAGCCTATCGCAGTCCACTGCTGGACATAGGCCTCTTCCAAGTTGCGCCACAACGCTCGGTCCTCTGCCTTCCGCATCCAGTCCCATTATTAATTGTTAATTGAAAGTGAAATAATCACTTTTAATAATGATTAAGTTTTTAATTTGATTCATTTTATTGAAGTTTTTCCAAAATTAAATGATTTGTGTCCTTACGTATGAATAACGATTCTGATAACGTAGCTCACAGGAACAACAGGGATTTCGTTACATACTGTATTTCTTCTGTTTCAGAAATGGGAACCACCACTGATGTAACTCAAGAGTTGCTGAGACAGATCAATTGCCCTATATCAGATTGCAGGTAAGTTTCAGTAGTAAATTTTGCATGAACATGGTAGTTCCCATGACAAAAGTAAGATTAGTTCTTTTTTTAAATGTTTGTTTTTTTCAGGGCCACAGATTGTGCACCTAAAACCATTTTCCAACCCAGGAAACATCAAAGAAGAAAGGAAATAATTGAAAAGGATTTTAGTAAATATACCAGGGTTCGTGAGGGCGCGGTCCATCGACCATACAGCCCGTAATAGACGCCTAATGTTGAATATAATGCGAACAACAATTTTTTTAAATATATTTTCATGACATTTTTACACAGCACCATCTAGTCCCAAACTAAGCAGAGCTTGTACTATGGGTACTAGACAGTTGATAAAATACTTATATACTTTTCTTTTCGTATATACATAATTATAATACATAAGAAACACCCAGACTCAGACCAACACAAACACTTAAGTTTATCACATAAATATTTTTGTTCTGTGGGAATCTAACCCACGACCTCGGGATCAGCAGTCCGACACTTGAACCACTAGACCACAGACGTCGTCAATTCTGCCACTAGCTGAGGCGGGGTTCTGCCATCCGATTGGCCCTATCAAGGCGACTATTCAGTAATCACTAACGCGGCAGTGTTTATAAGTGGTCGAAATTGATTTGAAGATTTAAAGTGGCGAGTAGTGGCAACCTACATTAGTAAAAGGACATTGCTAAAGATCCTTAGTGACTCCGCCTTAAGGCGTTCCAAATTATAGTTGATGCTCGCCACATACAACTCAATGAAGCCAATGTATTGCAATACATTCATAAACACGGACAGTACTAAATATAATTTTAGATTTTTTAAATATTTACTATTTTGACACATATAATCACAGATATCTGTGCTATTTTGATGTCATGTTTTGCTTTTTTTGTTATGTCAAACAATCTACATTGTCGTCAAATTGTCAGTCGATGCCAATTTTTTTGGAATTTCTTGTGTGAAATGGCGTTTATAATATTGAATCATAGACTATAGAGTATCGGGGCTCGTAGCGATGCAACGACTGCGCGGATTGTACGATCTGCAAGGTAAAGCTGCACTTGCCGCGGTCAATCTGTGGATGGGTGACCGTTTCGTTACACATCGAGACCCCTCCGTGCCTCGGAGAGCACGTTAAGCTGTCGGTCCCGGTTGTCATACGAATATCTATGGCAGTCGTTACGGGTAGTCAGAAGCCTGAAAGTCTGACAACTGGTCTAACCTCCGAATGTCAGTATTACCCAGTAACTGGGTTGCGGGGGTCTGATGGCAGTCGCTCCGTGTAAAATACTGATGTTCAGCCGCATCTGGCTAGACTGGAAGCCGACCCCAATATAATTGGGAAAAGGCTCGGAGGATGATGATGAGACTATACGAGTATCGAAATAAAAATGTGGGATGATACACAGATATCATGGATGATACAATTTTATCCGGTTACGTCATTGATACTCCTTAAAATATGAAAAATGGTTCTTGTACTGTCCGCATTAAATACAATATATATTATGAATCGAAAAAAATCGCATGTAACTTTCGTATAATATTGTTCATCTTTGTAACAGTTTAAGGCTATTTTTATCAATGTCTTTTCATAGATGTGTGACATACATCGGTCACCTTTTATGAGGCGTCTATGGGGTGTATGGTCGATGGTGCGGTCCCATTGAGAGTATTAACTATTAGATAGCTAATAAACTACTAGCCAATGGCAGTCACATTCATTTGTGAGCTATAAATTTAATTGCGCTTACGCGGTCACATCGGCAAGCTATTATGAACTAATGTTGAGTAGGACACGGTTTTAAAATGAGTTTGTAAGAGTAGCCTCTTTTTTGTAATAAGCCAGTACAATGTCCCACTTCAAAAGAGGCGAGGCGTTTTGAATTTAGACGATTCGCGGTACAAATGAGGAGAGACTAGAAACCTATTCATTTCGTACATGCGAGTTGAATCTTACAATTGTATGACTTTTTTATAATGTAATGAACTTGACATTGAAATTTTTGATTATAGAAAACGAATACTAATGAATGAAGATAATTATTTTAAAAGTGTTTACAGTCCGGAATAACGTCTAAAAACTAAACTTTTTTTTTAATCTTAGTCAGTCCCTGTTTTATTATTCTATGAATGAGTCTGAATACGCTTTATTGCATTTAAAATTACTATAACTATCCAAAAAATCTATAGTGTCCGCTACATGTAAACATTATTATTTCATTCATTCATGCATGTCCATGCGCGTCGTTTATCGTCCTGTCCCAGTCATCATGTAGTATTGTGTTGCTCTGTGGTATTGTAGCGAAATGAAGTCGCAACCGTCAACTGGTGGATAGAACGCGACGCTTTCCTCTTTCGCTCTCATCTACTCACTCACCTTACACACAAAATAGCAGCGCGACAAAAATATTGAAGTGGTACATTTTATAAAGTTGAGCCGTCATTACAATTTTCTGTCATGTACGGGACAAATGTACTGCCTCTTGTAAGTCCTACTCAACACTATTATGAACTGGTGATACTTGATTCTTACTATTAAAACAATAAGAGCTATCCGCACCCTCGCTATACTTCTAGTCTCGAAGTAGTCATCAATCTGCGATCGAGTAGATACTACACAATACTGGCGGCACGCTATGATGGCCTTTTTGACATTTGCCTGCTCATGAAGATCTGTAAATATTGACAGCTATGTATGAAGGAACGGTAGCCGTACATTTTTTTTTTTTCCTTGGGGTAATCCTCATGGACGCACTCCGCCCGGGGTAGGCGGAGCCAGTGTCGGACTCTTACCGACTAAAACCACCACGGTGTTCCTTCAACTACCTTAGCCGGGGGCGTGGGAACCCGTGAGTATTCACACAACCACCCCCGACAGGTACCGGCTCGCCAGAAGCAGGCGAACCCCTTCTCCCCGTGCGGCCTAACGACGGCCGCACCCTCCTCTGTGGCACACACGGAACACTGCACGCCACCTCACCTCACGGGCCTTTACCAGCTATGCCAGCTGCTCCAACTACGCCAGCTACGCCAGCTGCTGGTCGGGCAGCAGACTACCCCGAGTCTGCTGCTCGCAAGTCCATCCTCCTGTAATTTTTTATAGAGGCGTTCTTCCTCGCGGTCCGGGCGATAAAGCCAAGACCCTCGGTCCCAAGAGGCGCAAGAACACTACTCAGCAGGCACTCCTGGGATTACGAGACCGACAGGGGCAGGGAAGGACAGTCCCCCCGCTGCCTGCCCAGAGCAGGGTGAGTGCACACCGGGCCCACCCCTGCTCCTCCACAGTGCCCTCTGCTATCTCAGAGTGACAAGCGGAGCAACTTCCCATTGGCCCACATCGGGCCCCTCCCATGCCAGAATATTCACCACAAATCAAATCAAAATAGGCAATAAGGTCCCCCGGTCCAAAGGAGACTTATTGCCCGTGCCCAGGGTGCACCGGCCCAACAACTGCCGTTCCCTCCAGACGTGTCCAGAAGGACAAGCAGCCGTCAGACACACGTGGAGGTTTTCTGGCCAGCACCCCTAGCCGTACATTTGTGTTACTAGTGACGTACTGCTACAGCTATAATTTATCGAATTTAACATTTTAAGAGAAGTTTATTTTGTTGGTTTAGTATGCATATTAAATTAACCGTAATATAATAATTGTAAGTTATTAAAACCTTTTGACGTCGATCTTGTGTTATGCTTTAATGAATAACAATTGTTTAAAAAAAGTAAAATATAAAGTTCTCATCAGCAATCGCTTGTCAGCACATCGTGTACTATTTGTCCATATTGGAGGTCGCATATATGTATGCACTGGCCTGTATAAATATAATAATCATACTTACACATGGCTGTCACTGATTTAAAATAAGTATAGTAATGTCTTTTGTCTTGACAGTGTCACTTGTGTAAAAAATGTAAAACCACTAATAAATATAGCAACTATCTGAACACTGTTGCTCTCATTATTGCCTCTATTTTCCAATAGTCCATCCCTCATTCCTACCCCATAGTATGCAAGGCAACGCAACCAAGCAGTTTCGTCTTAACGTTGCTTCGGAAAGAACGAACTCTGAGTGCGCTGCGATTGTGATATTGTTTTGACTAAAATATTATTACTCATACGACTCGCACTTGACTATATTTTTTTCGATAATAATTTGAAATGTGTCACATCATTATTGGAATATGACAAAGTCGCCATCATAGCGTGCCGCTACTATAGCCGCAGTAGCTAAGCTGGAATTTTAGTAAATAACGTGACCCGAAAACCAGTAAACTATTATATTGTTAAACCTTGTAGATCAAATTGCAGCTAAGCTCTTCTTGAACTACAAAATAGTTCCTAGCTACTAGTTAATAACTCTCAATGGGATTGCGCACTTAACATTACATGGTCAATTAATTTTTCAGAATAAACCGATCTGCAGTGATCTCAGAATAGCAGGTGAGTCCGCCTTTTTATCAACCCACTTTATGCAACATGTTGTGTGTATTTATCTGTGCGATAAATATTCGGACGAATAAAAAATGGCGGCGCATTCTCGCTAAGAAAAGATTGAAGCACTTCGTTTATTTCCTAAACCCATTATAATTTCGACAGAATTTTAACACACCAGATATAATATATTGTTATTTTATTTGTGACACTACGACAATGGCTACTGTCACACGAAATGTGTTGCGTAATCCGGCTTTTTGTCTTACTTTGGGTGTGAATGTGTGCGTGCCAGCCCGTACTTTTAAGCAAGCCGTCTTATTATGGGTGCTTCACTTTTTGTTTAGCGAGATTCCGTCCGCCTTTTTTATTCGTTCATGCTGTCCAATTCCGAAATTGTTCTATTTCTCATAGAACAATTTCGGAATTGGACAGCACGTAATTATAGGAATAATGCAGCTACTTCCAAATATTTTGCTTTTTCCGATCCCATTCGATAATACTTTTCAGAACTCGGAGCCTCAACAGAAATAGCTAACATGGCGTTACGCAAGAAGTCTGAAGTACCTGTCATTATAAAGTCTGAGTAAGTTCTCACCATCTCCCAAAAATCTTTCACTCTTAAATAAGGTAAACTGAGCCATATCTGTGAAGGCACAGGATAGAAAATTGCAGTTAATGCAGACTTATGATGCCTGTATAAAATTTTTAGAATAGACCACCCCTCTCTCCGTTTTTGGATTTCGTAAAAACATATCATGTAGTATTTTCGTGTTTTTTTTTTTTTTTTTTTTTTTTACTGCAAAGTTTGAAGACCAAAGTCTTTAACCAGTGCGTCCTGCCTGTCATGACTTAAAGTGCCGAGACGTGGACACTGACAGTTGGGCTAGCCCACAAATTCAAAGTCGCTCAGCGAGTTATGGAGCGAGCTATGCTTGGAGTTTCTTTGAAGGATATAATCCGTAGGTAACGAGATTATCCGGAGAAGAACCGAGTGACCGACATAGCTTGTTGGATCAGTAAGCTGAAGTGGCAGTGGACTGGTCATGTCTGTTAAGGACCGAAGGCCGCTGGAGCAGACGAGTCCTTGAGTGGAGACCGCGAATCGGCAAACCGACCGACCGACCGAGTGATGTGGCGTAACTTGAGAGAGACCTATGTCCAGCAGTGGACTGCGATAGGCTGAGGTTGATTGATTGATATCATGTAGAGTACAGGATAGGGGCTTGCAGTTAATTCAATGGAATTTGATGCCTCTATAAAATGTTAAAAATAGACCACCCCATTGTAAAAGGCAATAAGTTTAAGTCCCGCCGCAGAACCCAGCCCAGCGCAGCACACGAGCAGATTGCGCGTTTACATCTGTTCGCAAACGCTTCCCACGTGGCGCTGGGTGACGTGGGAACATTAAGCGTGGGTTATTAGCTACATGATTTATAAAACAATCCACACGCAGTATACAGTAAAGGCAAAATGTATATCCTAATTTGATCTATCTATCCACGATTTGGCCCACTAGAGATACCTCGAAAAAATCATGGCGAGATCCATACATAGATTTGTAAAAATATAAAGATTTTTAGATAATTTAAAATGGTTTTACTATTGATCCTTGGTCCACAATAGTACATTACTGTCAAGGCCGGAAATGAAGCAATTGACGGCCGAGTAATACTGGAAGAACGAGGCGAAGCCGTGTACTTTCCGAGTGATTTTAAATGTTAAACTAAACGAGGCCGTTAATTGTTATTTCGGCCGAGACTTGTATAGTACTTTCTCTCATTTGCGAGGAAACAATACACAAATAAAGCAAATCAATTCAACAGTATCTAATTTTCATTCGCACCAATTCGTCGGCGCGCGGTTCTTGTTCTATTTTCAAAGTCTTGAAAAAAAAATGCGCATTCAGCCTTACATATTTTTTACCTAAAAACACCTAATTTATGTAAGTGTGTACTTAAAAACCTCGCTAGCATTATTTAAAAAATAAAAACTGTCCACCAAAGTCTATTATTGTCGTGTTGGATATTGCTGGCGTGTTATTTTATTTCGTTGCGTACGGAAAAAGCCGATTGATGTATTATTTTTTTAAAATAAACGGAAAAAGCCGATTGATGTATTGTTTTTAAAACAATGAACCAATTTCCGAGCAAGTGGGCGAAAATATTTTTAATGTCGAAAGTTATGCTTATGAACCAAGAATAAAAAAAAAAAAAAACATAACATCACGCCTGTATTTCCCCGAAGGGGTAGGCAGAGGTGTATAGTACACCCACATTTCGCCAGTTATGTTATAAGTCCCATGTAATAGGGGGCGAGCCTATTGCCATTAACCGGGCACAAATCCAGACTCCGGGCTGCTACTGAGAATTTCCTAATGAAAAAACCCAATAACACTTTGCCCGACCCGGGAATCGAACCCAGGACCCCATGCTCAGCAGTCGCGCTTGCGACCACTAGACCAACGAACCAAGAATAAAATAAATATATAAAAATAAAATAACGTTTATTAGCAACCAAATATGTTTCATAACAATGGAGCTCTGTCTCCCGAACTAGGTGACAACCTGTATCTCAGGAAACAAGAATCAATACTTAAACTACGAGTATTTCTACTTCTCTAAAAATCTTTATTTTTGTGTAAAAATCCTGTCATGATTATTTAACACTAGCGGCCCGTCCCGGCTTCGCACGGGTGGACATGAAAATATAGCCTATGTTACTCAGGGTGAATGTAGTTTTCTAATGGTGAGTTTTTTTTTTTAAATCGGCGCAGTAATTTTTGGGTTTATTCATTACAAACACACACAAAAATAGAAATCATTCCTCATTATAATATCAGTGTAGAAGTGTAGTTTACAAACATGCACACAAAAATACAAATCTTTCCTTTTTATAATTTTAGTGTAGATATTAAGCTCCGTACAGTTTATGTCACTATCTCTGGTAGGACCACAGACCAGTAAGCCTCAAGACGCCGCATAAAAAAAGTTTTTCATGAGAACACAGTCGTAAAATATTGGTGGGGTACAGGGGGCAGACGGCGTGATACGATTGGTCGGCTCAAAAGTTCGGTGGTATGATTGGTGGTGCTCGCTGACCGAGTGTTGTCCCGATTGGCGGCGGGGCGTATGATATGCAGTGCTACTGCATATGCTTGGTGACCGGGGGTATCCGGCTGATTGAAAGAAAGAAAGAAAGAAAGAAAATGTGTTTATTGGCACAAACAATCAAATTAACAAAAATTAAAAAGAACATAAAAAATAAAACATATGTGAGTGCCAAAGGGCCACCAGCTCAGCATAATGTTAGGTAGCAGTACGTACAAGTACTGACTACCCAACGCTGATTTTCAGCTGCGACCCACGAGTGCCATACGCTCGAAACAAAATGAAGACAGTGCAATTACAATTATAATAAAAGGTAAAAATATATATATGTACATAAAAATCAGCATATAAATAAATATGAGAGTATACTGCCTGTCTAATATATATAAAACAAATACAAACTGTAGGCGAGTAACACTATAAAATATTAATAAATATGACACAACAAATTGTTGTAATTGCAAATTGCAATTTAAATAATATTGAGTAATAATAATTAATAATGGCTCTTATTATATGGCGGATAAGTTAGCACGAACATCCTCAAATTCTTTTTGATGCCTAGAGGCTCACTAGTTTGTTGGTAGGACAAATCGTGTATAGATAGGATAGTAATTTTGTCCGTAAGTGCAAGCAGTTTTCATTTTGTAACAATTATTTTCTTTTTCCAGTACACGATTAAAAGGACGAGGGTCACACAGTCTCTCAGTACTTACCTCAGGTATGAATAACAATTTTTATACCTGATCTTCTTTCATCATCATTCATCAACTCAGCCTATCACAGTCCACTGCTGGACATAGGCCTCTCCCAAATTGCGCCACAACACTCGGTCCTCTGCCTTCCGCATTCAGTTCCCCCAGCTACTTTCATCAGGTCGTTGGTCCACTTGCATAGGGAGCGGCCTACACTACGTTTGCTGATTCGCGGTCTCCACTCAAGAACTCGTCTGCTCCAGCGGCCATCGGTCCTTCGATAGACATGGTCAGCCGACTGCCACTTCAGCTTACTGATCCTACAAGCTATGTCGGTCACTCCGGTTCTTCTCCGAATAATATCGTTACGGATTTTATCCTTTAAAGAAACTCCAAGCATATCTAGCTCGGTTTATAAGCTCGCTAAGCGACTTTGAATTTGTGGACTAGCCCCACTGTCAGTGTCTACGTCTAGGCCCCGTAAGTCATGACAGGCAGAACGCACTGGTTGAAGACCTTTGTCTTCAAACTTTACGGTATAGGCGACAAGTTAAATAGAATAGAATAGAATTTATTTAACGATTTAAAGTGTGGAAAGAAAAAATCGCTCACGAGCAGGATTCGAACCTGCGACTCCTGGCTCAGTACGCCAGTGCTTTAGCCACTAAGCTACCGTTGAACACTGCTCGTGGTAACGAAATTCTCACAAAAAAAACACTGAAACACAGTTTCTTAATAAGATATCGCTGACGTCACCCAAAGATGTACCAAGTGGATGAGAATTTCGTTACCACGAGCAGTGTTCACGGTAGCTTAGTGGCTAAAGCACTGGCGTACTGAGCCAGGAGTCGCAGGTTCGAATCCTGCTCGTGAGCGATTTTTTCTTTCCACAATTTAAATCGTTAGATTTCGTTTCGCATGCGTAAAATGCGTTAAAAATAATAAATAATTATAATGTATTTATTTGTAAACACAGGTAAAACTCGGCGAAGTTTGCCAAATACTGCCCAGACCAACCAGATCCTCCTGTTGGCTTGTTTCTCGAAGTTGTGTCTACCAAGCTGAATTACCTGCCCTAGGTAGACGTATTCCGTTACAACTTTGAGTGCCGACCCTTCGACGAATATTGGCTTCGGCATGACAAGGCATATTGAACATGACTTTCATGTCTTGTCCAGATTCATGCCGAGACCGACACGCAGAAAGGCCCCGTTTAAGCTATTTCGGCCTCATTATACCCATTTTTGGGTGTAGTCCTCCTCCAAATACCTCCACTCCTGGCGGTCTTGATCCCTTGCCATCCAATCCAGGCATCTGTGTCGTCGGATGTCGTCCACCCAACGTTTGAGCGGTCTAGTGTGCTATCGTGGTCGCCACTCCAGCAGTCTCCGCGTCCATCGTTCCTTGTCCATTCGAACAATGTGTCCCGACCATTTCCACTTACGCCGAGCTATTATGGACACTACGTCCTTAATTTTTGCCTTGGAACATATCCACTCATTCGTCTTTCGGTCACCAAGGTGATTCCGAGCATTGCTCCCTCCATTCCTCTTTGCGCTCCTCGTACCTTTTCTGCAGACAGTTCCGTAAGAGTCATAGTCTCTGCTCCATATGTGAATGCCGGCGACACACATTGCTCGAAAACTTTTTCTTTTAACACAATGGATAGATTACAGCGCAAGATGTGGCTATTTGCACTGAAAGCTGCCCATGCTTTGGCAATACGTCTCTCGACCTCTGCGGTTTTGTTTTGGCTGCCGAGTGTGATTTTATGTCCGAGGCAGACGAATTCTTTAACGATTTCAACAGGCAGTTGGTTTTATGCATCTGGGAGATTGGTCATGATTTTAGCTTTTAAGGTCTGATCTCCTTTACCTTATCTAAATCAAAGATTTCTTTTTAGTTTGATGGTCATCAAGCGTAAGGTCCTGGGATCAATTGCAGGTCGGACAATGGGGTTTTAAGATTTCCTATATCCATTCATCGGCCTTAAGTATTTATATACGCACTGCTCTGAAACCGGCCTTATTGGTACCATGTGGGAGTTAGGTTTCAGAAAAACCCCTAATATCTATTACATAGGTTTTATAACTTGGCAGATATCTCCGGCGATGGCACTGAATGGTTGGATTCTGTCTACAGTACGATTGGTGAAGTATCCGAAAGACAGTAAGTGCAATTAAAAATGATATACTAGGTATACTTTCAGACACAAACAAATAATAGGCAATCTTCCCATGGACCATTTAGACAAATATTAAGAAGCAAAGTTGCGACTACCTACCTACGACTTTTGGATGCTACACAGACTGCTCACACAAACAGAAAGAAAAGTTCATTGCCACCCACAGACGTATTATAAAAAAATTGGGACGAAGTGCTGCGAAAAATCATAGTGAAGCCAATAAAAACTATGCTCCTTTGTGTACACACGGCTACACATCAAGCTGTACATTTCCAGTATAAGCTGACCTCGCATTGTATAGGTTTTCCTTCCAACGCGAGGTCAGCCTTTACTGGTTTTGTACAGCTTGATGTGTGGCCGTGTGTACATATACAACCAACGCTCACGTACACACCATGCACCTGAAGGATATTTGATACTTATTGGGCAACGCGACGCCGCGACAGTACTAAGAGGGGTGAGCACGGTTTGAGGTGCATGTACGTGCGTGAGCGCTGGTTGTACACGAAGGAGCATAGATTTTTTTGGTTTTACTAAATTGTTCGCAGCACTTTGTCTATATTTTTTACTATGCCTATAATTTTTTTATATACAACGTGTATCAGAAATGCGTGGTCGTATTTGAAGAGCTTATTCAGGGGATGCCATCTATTTTATTTTTTAGTTTAAATACCTAAGTATTTGTAAACAATTAAATTCCCTCCTTGTGTCGCGTGCGACACAAAAACGATGGGTGCGAAACCACCAAAACAATTTGCAGGTATTTCCAACCTTTTACAATGCCACCGATGACATAATTTTCAGAGTCGTCCGGGATTTATTCTCAAAACCTTTGCTATGTTTCTAAGTGAAAATTTCGGTATTAAATAATCGTAGAATTTTTCAAGTATTTTTAGATGACTAAGCACATTATTTATCATTTGCTCTAGAAATATGGCACGGTAACAGATCAACAACTTGTATGTTTATGTAAATGTGGAAAGGGCTGTGTATTCATTAATTCATACATTTCGCTAATATGCGATGCAATGTGATATTTTACTGTTTTCTATAGGAACATGATGGACCGAAGGCTTGGCAGCATCCTCAGAATGCCCTTAAAATTCTGTAAGTAGTTTTCTGCGATTTGATTTGGTCACGCCAATAACAGACAACATATGCAATGGCTCGGCCACGGCGAACGCACGGGGTCCACCCTCTCATGGCGACAAAAGAGCGTATCTGGGCCGACCAAGCGGGCGTAGACCCACTGATCTACGTCCCAGATATCGCTGGGGAGATGTAGAGGCTGGTCTGTGTGAACTTCAAGCTGCCAACTGGTAATATCGTCGACCGCACCATCGCTTAACATCAGGTGAGGTGGCGGTCAAACGCAAGCATTAAAAAAAAATCGCGCAAGATCGTGCAAAGTGGAGAGGTTTCGTTTCGGAGGCCATGACTCACTTTGCATCGCTGAGCCAGAGAACTAATTTACAAATTTAGTTTTTGAAACTTTGAAAGACAAAGCCCTTATGCCACTTCCAGCGGTATGATGCGGCGTGACAGTCGACAGTTTGTGTTCCATCAAGTGGCATGTCCTTCCAAAAATTTCGCCCAAACAACGTCAAGCCTACTTAATTAAGCCTATTTGGTCGTATGCAGTAGCGGTGACCATATTTTATGTCATGTATTTTTTGAGACTGCCTCGTTGGTCTAGTGGTCGCAAGCGCGACTGCTAAGTATAGGATCATGAGTCCGATTCCCGGGTGGAGCAAAGTGTTATTAGGTTTTTTCATTGGGAAATTCTCAGTAGCAGGCCAAAGTCTGGATTTGTGCCCGGTTAATAGGCTTGCCCCATATTACATGGAACTTATAACCTAACTGGCGAAATGTAAATAAAATGGAAATGTAGTGTACTATACACCTCTGTGCCTACCCCTTAGGGAAATACAGGCGTGATGTTATGATGCTGTTATGTATTTTTTGTATTAAATAAAAGAAGGAAAGTAAAAATAAGTTTTCTGTTCCAGTCAAAAAGAATATACTGACTCGAAGCTCTCTTATAAGTTTGTTGATGAGTACCGACGATAACCGAAACATGTAAGTTCTGCACATACCTAACAATTTCAGAATCCTTTGGTATATGTGTAATAAATGCTTATAGTGAGTCAACTCCTTTGTTGTTGTAGCATATGCCCCGCGGCTTCCAATTTGCCGTGATTAAATAAACATCCAAAATTATGCATCAAAGATTTTGCATTTAAAATATTTGGGAGTGGGACATAATAAAATAAAATAGGCTAAAGTATAAAATCTGGTTGAAAGAAAAAAGAAAGAAAGAAAAACTTTTATTTAGCACAGAACACAGGACAGCACAACAATAACATTAATAAAAATACTAAAGTTAATAGGTAAATAAAATATGAAGTTGCTGCCGGGCATGCCCATGCCAAAAGGGTCACCAACAAAGGGTTGTTGATTAATGCGCCTCGAAACAATTGTGCAACCGGTTATTATTTATGATATTTATTATTATATGTTTTTAGTTGACTTTAATTGAACCTAATGATATAATAAATATCATACTTAGATTTAATTCAATTAAAAATCAAACCACTGTGTAGTGATTTTGTGTACCTGACACACCTAAATGGGAGTACCGGCGCGCAAGCGATGTCGAGCTGGACTACCGCAGGCATCGCGGGCTGGGGGGGGCCTCCGCTCTCCTTCATACCGCACCCCATCGTTGCTCTGTCTGGCGGTCGATTAGAATTTATTACATTATGTCTTTAGAGCCCTTGTTGAGGTCGATTTATACCCTGGCAGATATCGGCTAAGCTAGTTCACAAGCACGCGATTGGGTTGAACTCTCACTGCCAGCCGTGTTCAGGCCGATGGCTGAATAAGTTTATGAAAATACCCAACTTTCTATGCTTGGAGCGGGAGCTTTTTGCCAGAAATATTTATAAGCCACAGATAAATGATTTGTTAGTACAAGTTCACTGAATACGTATTTTTTTATTATTACAGCAATATAATCAGAAAACTGAAAGATATATTGCACGAAGAAGTAACAGCACATCAAAGTAAGCTACTTTCTTTAAGCGAGGTTAAGCTGCGCTTGCCGCGGTCAGTCCGTGGATTGGTCACATCGAGACCCCGAGATTTAATTTACGAGAGTTTATCAAAAGACATCGACGCACAGCGCGCGATATATGAATTTTTGCATGTCTTTCTTACGCAGGTACCACCACATATGTCTATGTTTGTCTTATTTTTAGTATTTGTTGCTAAACTACATAATATGCACTATAATGTGACTAAGTTTGACGCTGGTATATATTACCGTTTTGAAGATAGAGCAGGAACAAAAACGTTGAAAAAAATGCATGTTTTTTGAGGTTTCTTGTATGAGGAGCGCTCTTTGGTTTTTGTTTTTTTTTTTGTTTTTAGTATTTGTCGTGATACACCTCATAGCATCACATATTCTCAGAAAATTTCAACCGGTTACCTATTACCGTTTAAAAGATACAGCCCTGTAACAGACAGACGGACGGACGGACAGCGTAGCGAGAGTAATAGGGTCCCGTTTGGCACCCTTCGGGTACGGAACCCTAAAAAGTAAAATAAACTATACGTAATCTACTCTGTAACATAATCTAATCTACTCTGTTCCGTGTGGTGCTGGGCATAAAGAATTGCACCACCCTATCTCTTCTCATGGGTGTCGTAAAAGGCGACTAAGGGATCCACCAGAGGATTGGCAGCAGCGTTCTCTGAGTATTTAACCAAGCAACTGCGATCGCCAACCCGCCTGCCAAGTGTGGCGATTATGGCATATTCGCCCCCTTTTGGGGCAGGCCTATGTCTGGCAGTGGACATCTTTCAGCTGAAACGATGATGATGATGAATCTACTCTTTCAGGTCGCGGTGTCAAAAGATTATATCCTACCATCAATCGTCGAAAAACACCATACAAACTTGGATGGTAAGTTCTCTCCCTTTCTCTCTTTATTAATTCAAGAGTTTTAAAGCGAAGCTTCTATGTATTCTATGAGTAAACCGAGAAAAAACGTCACCGTTAACTTCTACACTACTATCACATAAGTAAATTATGGATATTTATTCATATGCTACTGTCTCGAACACTCGAACACAGCTCTGTGGGCCTAGTATGAGTTTCACACTTACGAATACTTTCATCGTTTTCGTCGACTTTCATTCATAAATCAGTAGCGCCCCTGGCGGATACGAGGAGGAACTACAGATTTATTAATGAAAGTCGACGAATACTTTGAAAGTATTCGTAAGTGTCAAACTCGTACTAGGCCCCCTGAGCGCGTTCGTTCTATCCGCACGCTTCTATCGGGCATCCAATGCCACCCGTTTTTTTTATCATCTTTGAGTTCAGGTCCCAAATTAAGAAAAGACATTAATCCTAAGCCAATTTTTTGTGGAACTTACTAAGGCACACAGATACTATGGTATCAGACATCTAATCTAGTGAAGCCAAAAATACTATGCTCCTACGTGTACAACCAATGCTCCACACATATGTGCCTCGAACCGTGCTCACCCCCTCTTACGGCCAAAATTAATATCCAATCTATCCACGATTTACCCTACTAGAGATAGAAATTTGACATATTTTGTATGGAGCTTATGTCAAATTCCTATCTCTAGTAGGGCAAATCGTGGATAGATTGGATATTAATTTTGGCCGTAAGTACACATGTAGCGGCATCGTCCAATAAGCATCGCGGAAGCAAATATCCTTCAGCAGGCGTAGCATGACCGCTGTAGACAAAGCTTATGTCGACGGAAGAATAGACAAAATGACGTATTGTAGAAAGATTTCTTCCGTCCGTAGCATGCCGATGTCAATAATGAAGAAAAGAAATGTTTCTATACTTCGATCGACACATGTCTACAACGTCGAGCATGACGAACATATTTTCTCTACTTTTGACAGTTAGGGGTAGACATGTTTCTCTTCAAATAGAAGAAATTAGTCTACGTCTCATGAGACCTAGACAAAATTTTTCTTTAGTTTTATTAGGACTAGATTCTTGTTAAATTGGTTTCATTGGAGTTTTTGAACAACAATAATAACATGTCGGGTTCCTATCGTCGCTATCTCCTTAGTTATTATCAAAAACTAGCCTTTGCCCGCGTGTAATTCGTAATAAGTATCGAATGACTATCGTGCATCCTTCGGGAACTGTGTCTTCCCGGGATAAAAAGGTTTCCTTTATGTTAATGCACACCCTATGGTCTACGTGCTAATCTTCATCCAAATCCGTTTGAACATGATTGAAGGACAAACAAACATCCATACTTTTGCATTTATAATATTAGTAGGATTACATATAAGAAAAATTGCTGAATGCCCGCGGCTTCTTCGGCTTATCACAGAAAGCCTTATCGCGCATCCCTCGGGAACTGTTTATTTTCTCGGTACAAAAAGTAGGTAGAGTATACTTTATTGTTTGCACGTCATAAAAATATTAATTTACTTTGTAATAGTGATGCGACTCGAGTCCACTTTTACTCGAGTGACATCGAAAAAAAACGTACTCGAGTGAAAATAATATCGACTCGAGTTCACTCGGACTCGATTCACTCGCCAATCACTCACCAAATAACGTTATGTTATTTGGTTTTATGAACAGACCATATTTGCTCATTTTTATTAGCATATAATATTAATTTCGATACATAAATGTTGATTTTTGTAAGACTGGCGATTTATTCTTCTATCGTGTCGACATGAGCTAAATAATGATAACAGCTCATGCCGTGAGGAAAAGATTAGCCAGACAGCAGGTTGGTAGCGGGGCTGACTGCCCAGGGCGCGCCGGACGATCAATTAAATAACGTCACTCGTGGAGGCTCTTTTAATGCACCCTAAATGCGATTAATTGTGATTATTAATGCGATTTATTGAAATAAAACTTCAAACTTGTCGTTTTATTAAGCCTCAACTTATTGACAAAATGAAAAAATGATGAATTCAAGTATTATGACAGGTGACTCGTTAGAGGCGAGTGATCGAGTGACTCGTGAACCACTCGAGTGACTCGACGGCTCGATCACTCGAGTAGTACTCGAGTAAAATTGTAAAATGACTCGAATGACACGAGTGGTAAAATCGGACTCGAGTCGCATCACTACTTTGTAAAACGCATCCTTCGACCTTGACATTCATGACTACAAAATGCGTATTGTTGTTGCTTTGAATTACGTACAAAATGTTTCAAAACTTATTCGATTCACCTTTTTTCTAGATAACGAAACGTAATAATATGGTAGGATTTGGTAGAATTTGTACGGCACTAGCTACGTTCTCGTTGCTATGGAAAAAGATCTGTCACTTTGTCTACGTAGAAACCCGAGTAGACGGGTCGCCTCATGCTCGAGAAGAAGAGATATCTTGACGTATAGAAAGAGCTTTGTCTACTCTTGGAAGAATAGACATAGAATTGGTCATGCTACGCCTACAGGTGCTCGGTGTGTGCGTTAGAGCTGCTTGTACCATATTATTTGTTCTATGGTTATTGGTTGTACACGAAGTAGCATAGTTTTTTTATGTTTTTTTTTGGCATAGGCTTCACTATGATTGTTCGCAGCACTTCGTCTATATTTTTTACTATGTCTGTCATCATCGTCATCATCATTTCAGCCGAAAGACGTTCACTGCTGGACATAGGCCTCGCCCAAAAGGGGGGATATGCCATAATCGCCACGCTTGGCAGGCGGGTTGGCGATCGCAATTGGTTGGTTAAATACTTAGAGAACGCTGCTCCCCATACTCTGGTGAATCCCTTAGTCGCCTTTTACGACACCCATGAGAAGAGATAGGGTGGTGCAATTCTTTTTCAGTCCCCACACGGACGGACTACCTCTGTGATTGATAAGGCATAATATTATTAATTAGATCGCTTTACAACCCATGCTTTATCCATATCTTATATAATTATTTCATTTATTTTCTATTTCAGGATTGATTTGGTCGCTAATGTTTCAAAAGTCGTACAGTAAGTTGTCAATTTAAGCCACAAAGTAACTTACTTGGTTCGTAAAAAATCGGTTTAATAATTCGATGTCGATCAGTGGTGAATCGCATTCATTCGTGACTGTGAGTGAGCTTCTGTCTCCGATTACAGTTACTGCATAATCTAATCAGCCGGTTACGGGCCGGCTATCCCACTGCTGGGCACGGGCCTCTTCTCAGTGTGAAAAGGGTTTAGGCCTTAGGCTGCGGGTATGAAACGAGCAGCGGCCGGCAATGGCGGGGCGGTGGGTGGTGCACTATGGGAATTTCCATAGCCCTAGTCTAACACAATGGCCTATGGCAGGTTGGTGGACTACACACACTGTCAAAATCGTTTTGGAGACCTCCGTTTGAATCTCCTGGTGTGTGCTGGGAGTCTTCACTGGATAAATTAGAACTTCTTCTTCTATTGTGTCGACATGAGCTACATAATGATAATAGCTCATGTCGTAGGGAAAAGATTATCCAGTCAGCAGGTTGGTAGCGGAAATGACTGCCCAGGGTTTGTCGGACCTGATTGAGCTCGCTGCATTATCTTGGCAGCAGCTCAACGTCGTATCGTCGTTGTACCTACCCAGTCCTCCGACCATCTGTGCCTCCGACCCTCTGTTTTTTTTTATAGTATAGGATGGCGAAACGAGCTAAAGGCCCACCTGATGTTAAGCGGTTACCTTTGCCCATAACAACTGCAATACCACCTAGGCTGTTGCCTAAACGGGACCGCAAGTCGGTTCGCCAAACTGAGACATGAAGATGGAAAGTGTCATGTGATTGTAATTTCACCGGCAACCGTACCCTTCAGACTGAAACACAGCAATTCAAGCATCACTATTTGGCGGAGAAGTAGGCACGGTAGTAGTACTTCCCCGGACGAGCTCTTTCACAATGGAGCTCTACTACTACTAAAACTCCTTCCATACCGTGCTCTGAGCCTCCGAGCCGCCGTGCATTCGAGCCTCCGTATCTCCGCGCCTCAGCTGTCTCAAAGTCAAAGTCAAAAGTTCTTATTTCCAATAAGCTTTACATGCACTTTCAAAACGTTAATTATGAATCTAGTTGCACGGTTCCAAAAAGTTGGTCCTATGGAGAAGAGCCGGCAAAAAACTCCATGGATATACTCTTTCCTGTCTCTTTCTCATTCTTTCTTGTCTCCGGGTTATACTACTCTGCTACACCTCCTACTACTACCTGAGCTAACCTCCTCTGACGACGTACACTACGTGACAAGGGTCCGAGATACCCATCTAAGGACTGACCGCGGCTAGTGTAGCTAAACCTTGCAGATTTTAATAATCTTGGTTATTTCCATGAATCCTGCATCACTGCTTATCACTTACATAACCAGCCCATTAGCGTCCCACTGCTGGGCACGGGCCTCTTCTCAGTATGAGAAGGCTAAGGTCTTAGTCCACCACGCTGGCCTAGTACGGGTTTGCGGACTACACACACCATTGAGAAATGTATGGAGCACTCTCGAGTGTGCAGGTTTTCTCACGATGTTTTCCTTCACCGTTAAAGCAAGTGATAATCGAATATAAATCTGCACATGAATTCGAAAAGTCAGAGGTGCGAGCCAGGATCAAACTCACACCCTCCTGCGTGGAAGGTAAGCGTTCAACCGCTAGGCTATCACTGCTTATCACTTAAATTATTATAAACCGATCGCTGATACCAGAACCTTTGTTGCAGGGAACAGAATCATTCATGCGTGCTGAAGGAAAGGTAAGCTTCCATCGGTATTTAGGTTCCAGGAAAGCGCAGCGTGGGTAGGCCCCCCACAAGGTGGACCGACGACCTGGTGAAGATCGCGGGAATCCGCTGGATGCGGAAAGCGCAGGACCGGTCGTTGTGGCGATTCTTGGGGGAGGCCAGCAGTGGACGTCTTTCGGCTGAAATGATGATGATGATGATGTAGGTTACTAGCAACAGAGCGGCTTGTAAAGAGCTCGTTGGGGAAGTACTACCACCGTACCTATTTCTGCCGTAAAACAGTGATGCTTGCATTGCTGTGTTCCGGTGCTCGTGGAACTGGTGAAGGTGACATTACAATCACATGAGACTTTCCATCTTCATGTCTCAGTTTGGCTAACGCGACTTGCAGTTTTTAGGCAACAGCCTAGACAGGTGGTATTGAGCAGTGACAGTTTTTTTTTCTGTTATATTTCAGATGTAAGCACTTCAGAGCTTCGCACAGCTACCGATGTATGAGAGCTCAAGTCATGAAATTAGCAGGACCAACGAAGAGTGAGTAAGTGTCATCAGCCAAGCCAATGTGGTGATTGGCATCCATTTAACCACATGCGGCTGAATACTTGGACGAATAAAAAAAGGCGGACCTAATCTCGCTAAACAATTAATTAATATAATAAAACAATGTTTAAATGGATTAAATCGCGTATATTATTTAAATCAATCGATTGTCATCTTAGTCTACTTGCAACCACGAAATGCTGCAAAGCTTTCGAAACGTCAGGAAAACCAATTTAAATAATATACGCGATTTAATCCGGTTAAACTTTGTTTTATTATAATGTGTAGTGATCGCGAAAACCTAAGAAGTTATTAATTAATTAATATTTTGGGACATTTTTACACAGCACCATCTAGTCCCAAACTAAGCAGAACTTGTAATATGGGTACTAGAAAATTGATAAAAGACTTATTAAATACTTTTCTTTTGTAAATACATACTTATAATACATAAGAAACACCCAGACCAACACAAACACATTTTTTCATCACACAAATATTTGTGTTCTGTGGGAATCGAACCCACGACCTCGTGATCAACAGTCCGATACTCGAACCACTAGACCACAGACGTCGTCGTATAAATGAAAACTCTCTTTTAAAATTATTTCGAGTATAATGTGATTATAAATTTTTAAGTTATAGTGAGAAAACTGCAAAATACTTAAGACGTCCTAGTTCATAGGTCATTGACCTTAGAGAAAAATTATCGTAGCAAATAATGCTCCTTTAGTTAATACCTATTAAAAAAAATCACAAAAAGTAACTTTGTGTTATATTGATATGACACACTTCTTAAATTCAGCGCTAGGTGGCGCTGTTTGCAAAAACTAAAATAGCATTGATTAATATTCGATTTGATTCGTTTGTAATTAGGAGCCCTATAATACTGAGCATGGCCTGACATGCTCTTGGCCGGTTTTCTTTTAGTCATTCGGTACTAAAATATTGAGATATATATGGCATCACAAGTTTACGTTTGCCTTATAAATCACTGTGTTGAAAATAATAAAACACGTGTTTTTCCTTTAGTTATCACTCAGCACTAAAATATTGAGAAACTGTAGGTCTACTCGCGTTTTACGAACGACAAACGAAGTACGAACTTTCGTTCCGACTGATATTTACATAATAAAGATAGGCACATAAAAAAGGCACAATTAGGATAGACTACGGTTCATAGTCGTATACAATTTACCGGAGATGAGAAAAACAGACGTCAAAACACGATCATCGCATGCGATAAGGGAACGATGGTTGACCGGAGTAGCAAATTGTGCGATGAATCATACGATTTATCGAATATCGTCGAACGGGAGTAGACCCCCTGCATCTCAAAAATGACGTTTGACGTAGCAACCACACAGAAATTTATCATTTTTCGGGAAAATTATTCCATTGCGAAAATTAAACCTACCAATTTTTTTCCAAAAATGAAGTCTTTGAATGATATCTAATGCCTATAAAAATATTTGAAAGTGATTAAAAAGTCATTCTGTATAGGGTAATAGAAATGTTAAAAACGCGTGAACTTGTCGCCGCGTACAGGTGTCTCATAGGACACCAGTGCGCGATTCGTTTGCTAGATTATCACTGCTGTTTTGGGCGCAGAGTCACTAAAGTTGTATTTTATAACATATACACGCTGAAATTTGAGTCGCTTGATTCCCGAAAAGGGGTCATTCTACTCATGATTATGAATAACTTTTACTATGGGACCAAACCTGAAATCGCGAAAAAAAAATCAGTTGGTCCCTACATTTGTGTTCACTTAAATCAATAAAAGGTAGGGACCACTTGATTATTTTTTCGCGATTTCAGGGTTGGTCCCATAGTAAAAGTTGTTCATAATGATGAGTACAATGACCCCCTTTCGGGAAATAAGCGATTAAAATTTCAGCATGTATAACAGCGAAATTGTTTTTAGGCTTAATTTATTTTAGCTAGAAACATTGTGGGTGTATTTGCGTATTTATGTGTTGGTGGCAGAAAACCGGCGACATGCGTTCCCGTAGTAAAAGACAGATACCATTTATTTTACGGTGATATATCATTGATGTATTGACAGACATCTGTCGCCTGTAATGAGGCGTCTATGGGATGTATGGTCATTGGTCAATGACAATAATGTATTTTTCAACACATTTGCTCGTAAAGTGGCTCTTATTGCATCGCTTTTAGGTTCATAATGTGGTTTATAACGCACGCGTGCTTTTTTCATTATATTATCGCACTAGTGCTTTTTACTTTACAGTTTATTTTTAAATCGCAGCAAAGAGTTTTTATGCCTGAACTAAATTAAACATTTTTGGGAATAAATCAACTGTATTAATTAAAATATGCTATATAAACATTTCATTTCATCAAATTATTAATTTTTGTCAACAAATTAATATTAGTTTGTGTTATAAATAAAAAAAATCAATTTATAATATTTTTATACTAGCTTTTACCCGCGGCTCCGCTCGCGTTAAATTCTGCTAACCCACGTCAGTCCAGTCCAGTCCAGTCCAGTCCACTGTCCCACTGTCCCGCTGTCCCGCTGTCCCGCTGTCCCGCTGCCCCACTGCCCCACTGCCCCACTACCCCGCTGTCCCGCTGCCCCACTGCCCCAATGCCCCGCTACCCCACTGCCCTGCTGCCCCTCTGCCCCGCTGCCCCACTATCCCACTGCCCCGCTGCCCCACTGCCCCACTGCCCCGCTGCCACATTGCCCCGATGCCCCACTGCCCCGCTGCTCCACTGCCCCGCTGCCCAGCTGCCTCGCTGCCCCACTGCCCTGCCACCCCACTGCCCCGCTTACCCACTGCCCCGCTGCCCCGCTGCCCAGCTGCCCAGCTGACCCACTGCCCCGCTACCCCACTGCCCCACTGCCCGCTGCCACACTACCCCACTGCCCCCCACTGCTCCGCTGCCCCGCTACCGCACTGCCCCACTGCCCCGCTTCCCCGCTGCCCAGCTGCCCCGCTACCCCATTGCCCCGCTGCCCCGCTGCCCCACTGCCCCGCTGCCCCACTATCCCGCTGCCCCACTGCCCCGCTACCCCACTGCCCCGCTGCCCCACTATCCCACTGCCCCGCTGCCCCGCTACACCACTGCCCTGCTGCCCCACTATCCCATAGCCACACAGCCTGCCCAGCTACCCCACTGCTATGCTTCCCCACTGCCCCGTTGCCCCACTGTCCTGCTGCCCCACTGCCCCACTGCCCCACTGCCCCGCTGCCCCACAGCCCCACTGCCCCGCTGCCCCGCTATCCCACTGCCCCATTGACCCGCTGCCCCGGTGAACCACTGCCCCACTGCCCCCAGCCCCACTGCCCCACTGCCCCCAGCCCCACTGCCCCGCTGCCCCGCTGCCCCAATGCCCCGCTGCCCCAGTATCCCACTGCCCCGCTGCCCCAGTATCACACTGCCCCGCTGCCCCGCTATCGCACTGCCCCACTGCCCCGCTGCCCCGCTATCCCTCTGCACCACAGCCAGGCCAGCTGCCCCACTGCCACACTGCCCCGCTGCCCCACTGCCCCGCTGCCCCGCTGCCCCACTGTCCCGCTGCCCCGCTGCCCCTCCGCTGCCCCACTGACCCGCTGCCCCGCTTCCCCATGCCCCGTTGCCCCACTGCCCCGCTGCCCCGGGTAAACAGCTGCCCCGCTGCCCCACTGCCCCACTGCCCCGCTGCCCCGGTACTCCACTGCCCCGCTGGCATGCTGCCCCGCTGCCCCACTGCCTCGCAGCCCCGCTGCCCTACTGCCTCGCTTCCCCCGCAGCCCCGCCCCGCTGCCCCGCTGCCCCACTGTCCCGCTGCCTCGCTGCCCCACTGCCCCACAACCACAATGCGCCACTGCCCCGCTACCCCGCTACGCCACTGCCCCACTGCCCCACTGGCCCACGGCCCCGCTGCCCCACTGCCCCATTGCCCCATTGCCCCACTGTCCCACTGACCCACCGTCACTGTCCTACTGTCCCGCTGTCCCACAATCCCACTGTCCCACGGCCCACTGTCCCACTGTCCCACTGGCCCACTATCTCACTATATCACTAATCACTATCGTCCCGTCCCATGTCCCATGTCCTGTCCCATGTCCCATCCTATGTCCAGTCCCATGTGCCGTCCCACTGTTCTGTCCCATGTCCCGTCTCATGTCCCGTCCCATTTCCCGTCCCATGTTCCGTCCCCTGTCCCGTCCCCAGTCCCGTCCCCTGTACCGTCCCCAGTCCCATCCCCAGTCCCATCCCCGGGTCACTCCACTCCACTCCACTCCATCGTACATTACTATTCGCTCGTGCAAATGCATAGAAGCTTCGATCTGTCGGGTGAGTACGCAACCCACGAATTAATTTTTTTCTTTTTTTCTTTCTTTCTTTTTTTCTCAAAACCCATACCAGTTTTTAAGTCAGATAATCAGCTTTCAAACAAAAAAAAAATCATCAAAATCGGTCCAGTAGTTTTAGCGTGATGCTGGAACAAACAAACAAACAAACAAACAAACAGACGCTAGACGTTTACAATTTTATAATAGTTAAGATTAGGCTGTATGGCGGTTTCCTTCGACCACCTGCGCGCGCATATGCTGTGTCACCGCGCGATCCGCGCGCCATTTTTATAATTTTTCACAAATTCAATATTTGTCTAAAATGTGTAATTTATGTTTTTTTCCTCGCAAGTGTGTTGAGAAACGTCGTATGACACGCGTGAGCATTGACTATTATACTCTCGGCTCCATTGCGCCCTCGCCTTCGGCTCGGGCTGCAATCCAGCCTCGAGTATAATAGTCAACTTAGCTCACTTGTATCTTAATGTACTATATATAAATACTGCTTTTGTTTACAGATTGGCCTGCTACAGGAATAAAATAAAGAAATTCGTAGCGCCACAATTTTTAAGAAACATTGTTAATGGTAGTAAGTACTCCATTAATTTTGTCCACAATCCAATATTGAGGGAATAAAGACATGTTATACAAGTTACAAGAGTTAGTAACAAGGATTTTTTTGCATGTTATATCATAAGTACGTACGCGTAATATAACTGTGCCGCTCTGAAACCAGGCTTTGTAAAGGGCCGCGCAAGTACAGTAGCGTAATAAGTGTGAGCAGGACAAGGGTGCATCGAACCAACGACTGAGACAGCGAAAGCATTCGGTCCCCCGCCATCTTGCTACTCAGATGAACAACCTATCAGAATTTGCCGCCATTACCGCGCATGCGCGCTACTGATTAGGTTGCAAAATTGACTACTGCGCAGCCACCTGTTTCTCACTTAACAGCGGCACAGTTATATTACGCGTACTGTTTTCTTGATAACTAAAGGCTTTCACGCTTACACTGATCCTCATAGCCTCACAGATCGATCTGAATGACATATCTACTTAGCTTCGAGCCCCCTTCTAGATACCTACCATGTGTTTTTCGAGACATGGAAGACTTGATCCAAAACCAGATTTACATGCACGATAGATAAGTTACCATGTCATCTACGTTTATTTCAGAATGGCCTGTATGGCCAATTAAGTCTGGTCATTTTTATTTGTAGATAAGCAATGCCCAGCGATCAAGATGTCTCAAGCTTGCGGCAGTGACCGTAGAAGCGTACAAGTTTGAGAACCATCTTCAGAAAAAACATTAAAAATAGAGAAAATACTTGGTAAAATTCATGTTTAAATGTTTTAGAAATAAAATTACTTTTGTGTCTTAAGTTTTTGGTTTTTATTTTTACATTTTTACAGAATGCTTTTGACTCCTTTTGAGTCCTATCTTAACTAGGCACACCGTGTCTGATTTTGGGAATCAAACCTAAAACCTGGCACTTCCAATTGCGATCAGTAATAATCATAACTTAACTTAAGACTATACTGTACTAGACAATTATTATCTCGAAGTCCAACAGACAAACTTATGATAATTATTATCTGTCTTATGGATCTTTGACTCATCATCATCATTTCAGCCGAAACACGTCAACTGCTGGACATAGGCCTCCTCCAAATATCGTCACAACAACCGGTGCTGCACTTCCGGCGTCCTGACCTTCACCAGGTCGTCAGTCAACCTTGTGGGGGGCCTACCCATAAAGCCCGAATAATTGACAAACTTAAGTGGCAGTAGGCGGGGCACATTGCTCGCAGAACGGATGGCCGATGGGACCGAACAGTTCTGGAATGGCGACCGCGTATTACAACTTGCTCAAGAAAAACTCAATCACACTGTAAGGCAGTATCATAGAATAGATATCGAACTTCACTAAATCCAGAAGGCCAATTCTCATAATTAAAAACTATCAAAATATAGTTCCAAACTAATCTCAATCTACTGACAGTAGATGTTCCTGTTTGCCGTTTATTTGTGACACTTAGGTCATTAATGGCATTCATCATATACGAAGCGATCGATAAACAACGAAATGATTATCTTAAATGATAACAAACACACAGTAAAATCCAAAGTAACAGAGTGGCTACTACAGAAGGACTATTCCTATACGGAGTCTTTACTTACTTACATCGCCTAATACACCTTCTCTAACTAGTTTACACAGCCCACACATACACAGACGTACCCCCACCCCTCACAAAAACATCACAAATAATACACAAACCCGCTCAAAAGTATGCTGAGAATACCTAAACATTGTGCAATTGTGTTGCTTTAAATCATATTCTAAGAATTTCATGTCCAAAAACTGTCTCATAAGATACAGGTTACCCTACAAGCTAAAGTTACATATCATCTCCTCGGTTATTTATCAATACTTATGATTATGATAAATAATGTCCTGAAAATTAGCATTTGACTGATGGCCACTCGACCAGTACATTTTTAAATATTGATTATCTTTTCAAATACACGGCTGATAGACACAGGACTCAAACTGCATTGTTGTACTGCTATGTAGGAATGCAAAGATCACCTTCTTAAAGAAATTGAGAGTGATATTAACGACTAAAAGGGGCCGGGCCAGCCGAATTTAAATTACTTATATTTATATATTTAGAGGGTTTAATTTGAAAAGGAAGCAGTACAAGTGTTCTAAATTCCCCGGAGATTATTTCGTACCTAGGATAGGTATTGATAGCTTTCGTGGTTATCCAGTTAAAGCTGTCGATACAGTTTTCAGCCCGGCCCCTTTTACACCTTAATATCTCGGAAAATATCAGGTTTTAAGATTAAATTAAGCACTATGTACGTGTATTTTACGGAGTACATCCCTTCTGTGGCACCACTTTCTCAGCAAGTTTGGTAGTTGTCGTGGTACAGATGGAGCCGGGCTGAAAACGTCAGGCTGGCCCGGCCCCCTTCAAATGCTTCTATTTTTGTTATTAGAGTGGTACATTGAAAATGTAGTAAGTACAAATGCTTCTGAAGAGGAGTACGAATGTGTGATATGTATTATCCGAATGGATAATACATATCTCGCGACCTAAAGCCACGGGGCCGGGCCAGCCTGACGCACGTCCCTAGTTTAGGAGGCAGGGTTATTAAAATTTTGTACAGATTTTGCAACATACAAGAATTGTAACGCAACGGTAATCTACTTTTTTTGTATCACTCTAATATTTCTTGTAACTTCTGTAATTTTTTGATTAATAAACAATTTTTTTTTAAATTTTATCTACTGTCAGGAGATTGAGATTTAAAGCATTGAGATTAGTTTTGAACTATAGTTTCAACTTTAATTCGATTTTAATTACGAGAACAGGCCTTCAGAAGTCGTTAATGTCTTCCAATCTGTCACAATTAAGATCTCAGTTCTGTTGAAAACCAGTGTCAGGTCCCAGTTTTGGTGTTAAATGAATGTAATTTTTTTTGCTTTCTTTCTTTGCTTGCATTCGTTCTTTTTCTTTCCTTTTTTTATACCTAGTCCTTTCACACGCTCTCGTATGGCACACATTAACTTTAAATCCTTATCGCTAAACTAATGTTAGATTCCTATAAATCCTGAGTTTCATCATCTGAGTCTCTATCATAGCTCTTGCGTCCTCGTAATCTGGAGAAGAACCCTCGTCTCCATAAAAGTACCAGGATTAGTACTATCGGGAATGTCACCATTATACCTGGAAAACAAAAAATAAACATTGATTGCAATCTCCTTTCTCCGAGGGTGGGCTTCCAGTCTCACCATCTGCGGCTGAACATTATTTTACACGGAGCGACTGCCATCAGACCCCCGCAACCCATTTACTGGGTAATACCGACATCCTAAGGTAAGATCAATTTTCAGACTATTGGGTTTCTGACTACCCGTAACGACTGCCATAGATATTCGTATGGCCACCGGGACCGCGTGCTCTCCGAGACATGGAGAGGTCTCGATGTGCAACGAAACGGTATCCGATCCAAGAATAAACAGCGGCTAGCGCAGCTTAACCTACACACACATTCTCCACGCGATTTGTACTTAGCCACGAGCCCCTCATTTATGAAACATTTGATGCAATGTGACGATGATATTGGCACAGTAAACTAAGCTACTGTCTTCTGCACTAGTGGTCATAGTTTTGATCTCAGTTTGGGACAATAATATCATAAGGGTGGTCAGTAAAATACTCCTGCTCCACTGCCCTGTGAGAACCCTAATATAATATTGAAAGAAACAAAATTGAGAAAAGACTGGTTGGATTGCCAGATTGCCAAGTCTTAACTGGTCCAAGGCTATCTAGCCGACTCTTTGCAGAGACTCTAGGCAAGAGCTATAAAGTAGATAATTAAAGGAACTCACCGATCATGATACCGAGCAATATAGCCATATTAGACACCGGTATCTCCATGATATTCTCGGATTCTGGACACACCAGGGTCTTAGACGTATTGTAAAGGTGATTGAATGTCAGTCCTCGTAAGTCTGAAGGTTTCTTGCACCTGAAAAGGAAAATAACTTTATTTTACCTCATCATCGTCATCTTCAACTCAATTTATCACAAACCACTGCTGGACATAGGCCTGTCCCACACTCTTGGTCTTCCGTCTTCCGCATCCAGTTCCCCCCCCCAGCTACCTTCTTCGGGTCGTCGGTCCACCTGTCTGGTAGCGCCCTACGCTGCCTTTGCAGATTCGCGGTCTCTACGCAAGGACTCGTCTGCTCCAGCGGCCATCGGTTTTTCGACAGACATGGCCAGCCCACCGCCACTTCAGCTTTCTGATTCTACAAGCTATGTTGGTCACTCTGGTTCTTTTCGGGATAATCTTATTACAGATCTTATCCATCGTCGTAGCGAGCAATAACTGATTGTAATGAGGACATGTGAAGGATGTTACATGTTTTTTTTAATATGAATGTGGATGTATAGATTGATGGATTTTGTGGAAGATGATATTTCTAGAAAGGATCTGAACGATGAGATGACAGTCAGTCCTTTAAATTCCGCCTCCAGTCCATTCCGTCCGTTCTAGCTACCTTCCTCAAGTCGTTAATCCATTTAACCTCAAGAGTCAAGGCCTTTAAAATTTTCTAATCAAGTATACTTACACCATATTATCAATAGAGGCATTAGCAGGCCTGCTACTCATCAGTGGAACCAGTACATCCACCATCCACTGGTTATTGCAGTCACAGTTAAAAGGGTTCATGGAGAAATCTCCCGTCACGAGGTCATTCCAGTTGTCCAGGATACCAGAGTCTATGGTGGATAGGTTGTTGTTGTTCAGGTATAGCTGGAAGAAGAAGAGATTCTCATGAATACCATAATATTTATTGCCGTGGAGGAGAATAGACTACCCGTCCTAAGTATAAGAACGGTGGAGCGTGCTGTGAAGTGTTCTAGGGTTATTGTTTTCAAAAAATGTAGTTCCAAAAATTTTTATTTTATTTGTAATCTCACCTCTTTAATCATCGGCCAAAGTTCCTCCTCATCCTCATTAATCCATACTAAAAAGTCAGGATCCAAGTTCGTTAACCTCGGATTATTGTTCAAACGAAGGGTGACCAGATCAGACAGACCTGCGAGAGCTCCAATTGTTACATTCTGCAGTCTACTGAGCCTAGTCATACTCAGCTCTTGTAATTTGGTCAGGTTGCTGATGGCACTGGAAGAGTAGGGAGAAATAATTATGGTCTAACATATTTTTAGTTTTGGTCACACATCAGAGGAAGCTACAAAGTTGCGCCCATTACTGAGAAGGTCAAAGAGTGACGCCTTCGATGGTATGGAATAGTATGGATATGTGCTTCGCCACCTAAAAGACCACATGATGCGAGCAGCCCTTGACTTGCAAGTGACGCCGCGACGCCGTGGAAGATCCCCCACCACCTGGCTGTCGACAGTCCAGAGGGACTTGAAGAGGGCGAGATCAAAGCCGCAACTACGCGGGATAGAAATAAATGGAGAAGGCACACAAGGAGAGCCGACCCCAGATAATGGGATAAGACTGAAGAAGAAGAAGATATTTTTAATTTTGGTGTGAAGTAGCAAGAATGGATAAATTGAGAAATAAATATATTAGAGACGAGAGTTTGAAATTGGCTCCACGCGCCAGTGACAGAGAAGTTGAAAGGAAATAGTTTGTCTTGGTATGGGCTTGTAGTGAGGATAAAAAGCAAACCCATTTCTAAATTAAAAAAAACAGCACAACTAAGAGAGTGATGAATATGAATGTTCATGGATGCAGAGAGAGAGGAGAACCAAAGATGGATGGATTGCGTGAAGAATGATATAAATGATAAAAAACCGGTCAAGTGCGAGTCGGACTCACGCAGTAAGGGGTACCACCCATCGACCCCATAGAAAAAGAGTTCATCAAAAGACATCAACGCACCGTGAGCGACATATGCTAAATGACATAGTATGCACTATAATAAAACCAAGTTTGACGCTGTTGTTACTGTTTTGTAGATAGAGCAGGAATAAACACGTTGAATAAAATGCATGTATTTCGAGGTTTTTTGTTTGCTTTGGTTTAAGTTTTTTTTTTTCATTTTTAGGATTTGTCGTGATAAGGGTCATAGCAACACATATTCTGGTAAAATTATAACCGGCTACCTATTACTTTTCAAAAGATACAGCCCTGTGACAGACAGACGGGCGGATGGACAGTCAGCGTAGCGAGAGAAATAGGGTCCCGTTTGGCACCCTTTGGGTACGGAGCCCTAAAAAGGAGTGCCTATATGATGAGATGATAGCTGACAGAGAAGAATAGAAGAATCAGCGGAGAGGGTCCGAGAGGACCTCTCGCCTCACCCGCAGGAGACGGACTGGACCTCCAGCCACCGTAGGAGAGGAACTGCCAAATTATTCAAAGCCCGAGACGGTAGTGCGCAAGTGTTCCTCGCGTGCCAGTCAGGATGAGGAAAATTCTCTCCATCATGTAATAGGCGATAGGCTGAGTTGATGATAATGATGATTTAACGAGTATTTTTGTACATCATTATCAACTAGGTACTCACTTCTTCGCATCCAAAGTTTGCAGTGAAATCTTGTCGAGGTTCAAGTAGACCAGGTTGGAAGCTTCCGTCAGAACTGGGGGTATGGTGGTAAACCTGTTGTCACTCAGGTCCAGACGTCTCAGCTTCCTTTGCCTCCGTAGCAGGCCTTCTGGCAAGGATTCTAGCTCACAGCCGCTTAGTTTTAGCTCCTGGAATAAATAAATACATATTTTGGGACATTTTTACACAGCACCAAACTAAGCAGAGCTTGTAATATGGGTAGGTACTATACTTTTCTTTTTTGTAAATACATACTTATGATACATAAGAAACACCCAGACCAAAACAAACACTTATGTTCATCACACAAATATTTGTGTTCTGTGGGAATCGAACCGACCTCGTGATCAACATTCCGACACTCGAACCACTAGACCACAGACGTCGTCATAATAATAAGAATGAAGGTATACTGGTCAGGTATAAAAATACTCAATGCAAAGCCGAATTCGAGGCATACTGTACATCAAACCAAGAAACATTGAGCAAATATAATTGCTGGGTAACTTATTTTATATTATATCCCCCCTTTTTGGGGGAGGCCTATGTCTAGCAGTGGGCGTCTTTTGACTGAAATGATGAATGATGATTTCTTATTTGATTTGTTTAATTTTTTTTTTTTTAATTTTCTATAAACGTCTTATTTATGTGTTTAAAATGCTTCTATATCTATAGACTAATAAGTAATAACAGTGTTTCAATCTAATGTCGTATATTCATTTCCACACTGTATAAGTATATTTTTCTTCTTCTATCGTGTCGACATGAGCTACATACCTAATGATAACAGCTCATGCCTCATTTTTGTTATTGATCTTTTATTGATTCGTGTTCAGTATCAGTGGTATAGTCACCTCCTTAAATATGGCACGGATATAGATCAACATGTTGTATATCCACCTTGTTTATACAAATATCTATTTAAATCGTTATAAAAATATGAATCTATGCTTTGTCTCTTGTTAACCAAGGTATAATGTCGTCTGGTGAAAGAGAAATTTGGCATCATTTTTACGTGACGTCAAAATATCTACTCCGCGTGGCGAAAAATCCGCCATTTTAAGGGCAATGGTTTTGTATGTGTGCTGTCAAGTAAACAAACATTTTGGATTTAGATTTTGGCTTTAAAAACGGTCCCAAAGTTATTTTTGGTGTGGACAACAAGTAATGCAAATGGGATGTTGATTTTAATAAGTTTCAATTACTTAAATCCCTTGCAATGGCCGCCATTTTACGGGCCTGGATAGTGTAAGTACAGCAAACAGACGTCTGTTTTATAATGCCACGCGTATTTTGTAGGTATTTCTAGTCCAAAGGTTTATTATGTCTGTGGTTTTCATTATCAAAACTTACCCTCAAATTCTTCAGATCTGATATAGCTCCCATGGTGACCTGATCTATGTACGCAAGCGGGTTTCCACTGAGATCCAGATTAGTTAGACTAGACATGGACAAGAAAACGTCCTGTGGCAGAGAGTGCAGATCGTTAAATGCTAGACTGAGAAACTGCATATTCTTGAAATCTGTTGGACCGTGACTATCTAGGGGCCCCTGAAAAAAATTATAATGTTTAATGATGGCAAAATAAGGTGAAGGCCCACCTGCTATTAATCGGCTACCTTTGCCCAAAGCAACTGTAACTATAGGCTGTTGTTTTAATGTTATTCATCTACATTCATACTACATTAGATTCATACATATAACTTCATACAATATCATCTTTTTCTTATTCGTTCGTGTCGACATGAGCTGTATAATGATAATAGCTCATGCCGTGGCGAAAAGATTAGCCAGTCAGCAGGTTGGTAGGTGACTGCCCAAGGCGCGCCGGACGATCAATTAAATATCGTCACACGTGGAGGCTCTTTTAATACACCCCATACAATCTCATAGAAAATGTATAGGAACCACAAGAACTTACACATACATCTTTATATACAGAAACAAGTTAGGCAATCTGAGAAAGGCTTTCAAAATGCCCTGCACTATGGTGCAGAGTGTTGGCCCGCGCGACCTCTTTTTTTCCGTGGGTAAAAATCATGGACGCTCTCCACCCGGGGAAGGCGGAGCCAGTGTCGGACTCTTACCGACTAAAAACCACCACGGTGTTCCTCTAACGACCCTTGGCCCTGCCCCCTTTTCCATTCTATATATTTCTGTGATTTATATTAATAAAATACTTACAAAAAAAACTTTTCTAGTAAGCGATGAAGTGGAAATCTTATTCCTCGACAGATCCAAGGTAGTCAGCTCTTCAAGATAAACGAAGCTGGCATCTTCAATGGTAGTGATCTCACAATAAGACAGGTTCAGAACTTGTATGGGCAGCTTTCCTATTCGACTGATAGAACGGATTGGATTCTGGCTTATATCCACTGTGGTCGGCTTGAAGTCTTGCAGACCTGGAATTTATTTTGCAATTATACCTAAGCATATCTAAAGGTCAATTCTCGTAATTAAAAAAGTTGATTGGCAATGTGCAAGATGGCGGTGGAGACAGTCAAATCGATCGCAGCGCACGCTGTGGCACAAATGCGAAACATATCAGGCCTGTGTTTTGTATTTCCACGCTAAATTCGCTGTCTTTTCGATGTTTTTGAGCTAAAGAAAGAAATGGGTCATAAGACTTGTTGTGTAGTGAACTGCACAAATAATGAGAGGAATAGTTTATGTTTACAAGTTTCCTTGGAATTGAAATAAGCATTAAGTTTTCATTGCAAATAAGAAATGGGTACTTAACTGCTTTAAAAAGGAAAAACCGGCCAAGAGCACGTCGGGCCATGCTCAGTATTATAGGGTTCCTTAAGTAGGTGTTACAAACAAATCAAATCGAATATTAATCACGGCTATTTTAGTTTTTGCAATAGACGGCAGCATTGGCGCCTCAGAGAGTGATGTCAGTAGCCGCTAGATGGCGCTATACAGTGCCAAATGTAATAGACGGCACTTGACGGCAGCATTGGTGACCCAGAGAGTGTTGTTAGACACCGCTAGATGGCGCCAAATTTAAGAAGTGTGTCGTCAACATAACACAAAGTTACTTTTTGAGATTTTTCAAATATAAAGTAGCTAAAGGAGCATTATTTGCTACGATCATTTTTCTCTAAGGTCAATGACCTTTGAACTAGGACGTTTTAAGTATTTTTCAGTTTTCTCTCTATAACTCAAAAAAATAATCACAATATGCTCTAAATAATTTTAAAAGAGAGTTTTTATAAAGGTCTATCAATGTGGAAGATTATAAGTTTTTACGTTGCATAGTTTAGAAATGGCAGGGGGGGGGACACATTGCAAGCCACTTTGGCAGGCTATATTTCGCAGATGGTACATCTGATAAAAAAGTGATGTATGAAACATTACCTTCATTTTAGTAGACCTATTCAATGATACCCCACACGAAAAGGGGCAGCGAAAAAAAAAGTTTTCATCCCCATTTCACATGTATGGGCGCCACCCCTAAAATACGTAATCATGATTTTTTTATTCTTTTAAAATTGAGATCTATATCTAAACTATTTTTTAACAAAATTTTATTTACTTATGTTTATAACTGTAGAAGTTATTAAGCTGTAAAGGATTAGGACAGACGGACAGACATGACGAAACTATAAGGGTTCCTTGTAGGACTACGGAATCCTAAAAAGCAAGTTACTGATCCATATAACTATTACGATTTCACTTTGATAATTTGACGTCTGTGGTCTAGTGGTTCGAGGGTCGGACTGCTGATCACGAGGTAGTGGGTTCGATTCCCACAGGACATAAATATTTGTGTGATGAACATAAGTGTTTGTGTTGGTCTGAGTGTTTCTTATATATTATAAGTAGGTATGTATTTACAAAAATATATAAGTATTATATCCAATGTCTAGTACCCATAGCACAAGCTCTGCTTAGTTTGGGACTAGATGGTGTTGTGTAAAAATGTCCTAAAAATATTTATTATTTATTATATATATTTATAATAATAATACATAATTATCACGCATGTTTCCCATCAGGGAAGGCAGAGACTATGGGTTTCCACCTGCTACGATCCTGACACACCTCTTTCACTTCATCTACGTCCATTAACCTCGTCAAGCATTGTCGTCGGCTTAGAGTACTCTTAACCTGGCATTTTTGAGTACGTCCGTCCGTTATACATGCTGATTATAATGAAAATCCTACTAAATACATACCTTCCCAATCATTAAGCTCGAAGAATGAGGTAATGTTGAGGTTGGCGCAGTTCACAACGCCGTCTGCGCACGTGCATATTGAGCAGATCGCGTTTGACACAGGATCAGGGGTTGTTGGGTCTGTACCTGGAAATGCATATAACATCCTTGTCATCATCATGAGCTAATTTCATCGTCTTCACCGCAAGGCATTAGACCTGACCTAAGGAAGCGTTCAAGTATTACGTAATTCGTAATTTGAGGGGAGGGGGAGGTCTTCTGAAACGTTACGATGCGTTACAGGGTGGGAGGGGGGGTTTGAACAACGCGTTACGTAACATTGTTTTAACCCTTCAGATTTAAAGGACAATGTCCACGGATGGGCCCATTTTTGGCGCCATGTCAAAACTGTATGTTATTCAAAAATTACGTCTTATTTTTTAATGTTTATTTGTTCTTTATCAACATTTCTTTCACCCTAGCATTAAAAAACATAATAAATATATTAAACTGAATCACAAATATATCCTCCATTCAAACCGAACGAAAATGTTGCCAGTTTTCAAACTATTTCAACAAATAATCGGAATCGATTCTAAATAGCGATACTTCTATGTATTCACTTTTACTGTGTTTCAGATGCTATTATACTAGACTTATCTTGATTGATTGATTTCTTATTTTTTCTTTCCACAATTTATATCTATTGATTTCGGTTCGCATGCGTAAATCCGTTAAAAAATATAAAAAATCACTCTTATGACGTCAAATCAAAAGACATTGCAAAATATATTTTTGAAATATTTAATACAGAAAAATAAGATGATTCTTTGCTTTAAAATACCTATGCATTTGTTGTAAATATTATTATAATCATTTTAAATTAACTGAAATATTACTTATAAAATCGATATTAATGAATACACCCAAAAACATAAAAGCTTGCAATGTTATTATTTAAAAAATACTACAATCGATTTCAAAAATTGATTAACAAAATAATTATATCTTGCAACACCATACATGGTGTTTTTGGATGTCCTTATGGGTGCGGTCAATTATATCGCCCAACGATGCACGGAACGTACTTATCAATCAGTTAAGGAGTTTGAAAAAATTATATTTCTCATAAACCAGGGTGAAAAAATTAAAATCGTTTGCTGAATAATAAAAGATAATTATTGGTCTACAAAATAAGACTAAAACCGCCGTGACATAGCAATTTTTTTTGAGGGGCCTAAAGCTCCTAAGAGAATGGGCAATGTCCTTTATTAGTACAAAAAAAGAGAAAAAAAATAGAAATTTCTTGTTTTTAAAAACAAGACATTTCAAATGAACGAATACAACATACGGTCAAAATTAATGTTCTATCTGCCCACGGTTTGCGCTACTGGAGATATAAATTTGACATATTTTGTATGGAAGGTTCCATTGTGTTCCATGTCAAATTTCTATCTCCAGTAAGAAAAGTCGTGGATGGATAGGATATTAATTTAGGCCATAAGTGTACATGCATATTGGTGCTAGGTAATTGCTTTTGAATGTGACATTTATTTATAATTACCTTATTTGTTTTGTTGTAGGGTGTAATTTGCCTGAATAAAGATGATTTTAATTAATTAGTTATAGAAATCCAAATAAAGGTAATAGAAATGGCAAAGGCGTATGAACTTGTCGCCGCGTGCGTGTCTCGTAGGACACCAGTGCGCGAACCGTTTGCTTGATCCTCAGTGCTGTTTTGGACGCAGTCACTAAAATTGTATTTTGCAGCATATCTAGCTGAGGATTTTTTTAGGCTTCATTTATTTTGCATCGAATGCTAGAAACATGGTGGGCGTGATTGCGTATTTATGTGTTCATGGGCGCCGGCAGGGGGGTGCCAGGGGGTGCACTTGCACCCCTTGGGAATCTCGGGATCAACAGGAATTATTGAAATAAAAAGCAGTCTGTTGGAAATCATTTTTTTATTCACAATAATTAGTAGGCAGTAATTACACAATTCTCATTTAAAAAGCAACTACTTTTTATTAACAATCATATACGTCAAAGATTGTAAGAAAACTAAAATCTGCACCACCTGGAAATTATTTCTGGCGGCGCCCATATGTGTTGGTAACAAAAAAACCGGCGACATGCGTTCCCGTAGTAAAAGACAGTAGATAACATTTCTGTTACCTTATCAACTCAGCCTATCGCAGTCCACTGCTGGACATAGGCCTCTCCCAAGTTGCGCCACAACACTCGATCCTCTGCCTTCCGCATCCAGTCCCCCCCCAGCCACGTTTTTCAAGTCGTCGGTCCACCTGGCGGGGGGGCGCCTTACGCTGCGTTTGCCGATTCGCGGTCTCCACTAAAGGACTCGCCTGCTCCAGCGGCCATCGGTCCTTCGACAGACATGGCCAGCCCACTGCCACTTCAGCTTACTGATCCTACTTATTATTTAGTTTTCTATGGTTATAAACATAGTTCTTATAAACTTAGTCGCCTTTTTCAGGCGTTGCAAAAATTTTGAACTTATAAGTCCAAAATACAATACAATAATACACCACCGAGCACAGCGCATAGCAGTGATAGCCTAGCGATTGAAAGTTTGCTTTATATCTAGGGGGGTCTGAGTTCGAACCCGGCCTTCACCTCTGACTTTTCAATTTCATGTGCGGATCAGATTTTGGCGGACCGCCTACCCGCGCCAGGGTCAGCGTGGTGGCTTTGACGTCACGGGCGTCCAGAGTGGGGACTTAAGGCGTCCACTGGGTGGCCTCAGAGATGACGGTGGCACGCTGTGGTCCCGTGTCGTCTTATGCTTTCGTTCAGGGAGACAAAAGTCTCCCCTAGGACGTGCCTTATAGGCGTAGCACAGGGGGGGGCACCGGTAGCATACCCATTCCCGAAGTCCCTTCACTATTGCGCTAAAGATAAGATGGTCACCGGGGAGGTTCTAGTGCGGTAAAAATCCCACACACCCCAGCCTTTACTCCACGAGGCCGGTAGCCTTTTGAAGGCTTCCTCCTCCAAAACCAAAAAAAGGTCAACGTGGTGGACTAAGGCCTAAATCCTTCCCAAGTAACACACAAGTAGTTTAAAAACCGTTTAAAGGTAAAAGTCGACATACATCTCCAGACTTGGAGATGTATATCGGCTTTTATTTTTACAAGTTTTGTTTTGACAAAAGATGTTTAATGGCATCCGCAAAGTATTAATTCTGTACTATAAATTTTCTCAATACTTACAGTTGTATTATACAACTTTAATACTTTGCGGATGTCATTAAAAATCTTTTGTAAGGCTTGTAGATGTATATCGACTTTTATCTTTAAACGGTTTTGAGTTACTTGGGTTCTCATTCTGAGAAGTGGCCCTGGCCCCGCAGTGGGACAGCAATGAGATGGGAAAATGGACATAGGTACTAAGTAATCAAATTCGCACACATTAATATAACACTAACACTTTTAAGGTTTTGTCACTTTCTTTTGGTCAAGAAGTCCAAAACATAATCTTTAAATCTTGCTCTTCACCTTGATAATTTCAATTAATAGGTGAAGGACAAAAATTTACACTATATCAAAGTAAATAAGATAATTACTTACCTACATCAATTTGTGTTAAACTTAATTTTACTGTCACTAAAAGTACCAAAACAACACTCAAACTTAATAACTTATTTAAAACCATTTTTACACAACGTCCACACACTATTTTAAATTAAACGTAACTGATGTATTTTGTTTAAAATGGCTGTTACAAGATAAAAACGTTAAAATCGCTATTTCCTAAAGATATTTGGTGTCACAGATTAATATATTTAAAAAACAGAAAGGACACGGCTGAGCTTGTTCATGACGGCCAGACCCAGTGAAAAATACCGATCTGTCATCATTTTTGTAACTTTCTTTGTCAAATAAAGTCATGGGAACATAGAAATAATATGTACTAGTACCAAAGATATTTAATAAGAGAAACGTAAAGTATAATTAAGGGGAATGTAGTAGCCAGTAAAAAAATATTACTCTTTGAATACATTATAGTCTATCGAAAAATCGTTTTAACGATTGAAGTACAGGGTACTGTAGTTTAATTTAAAACTATTAACTCTGTATATTATAGTTCGCTGTAGTTGTAGATAGAAAAAGCGTGAAAAACGACCACTCTTGGGCATTTTTTCTATCTACAACTACAGCGAACTATAATTTACAGAGTTTATAGTTTCTGATTTTCGTTAAATGATGTATTTAGCGAGTAATATTTTTTTACTTATGGGGGGGGGGCGCCACATGGCTGCTACATTCCCCTTCATAGAAAGTATCTGGTCAGCCACCAGCGGCCGATTAGTGAAAAGGAATATCCTGCTACTAGTGGCAGGCTAAGAAATAATGCTATTCTGGTGCAAGAAAAAATTACATATTCGACGTATTAAGTCGTAACACGTAAAAAAGTAGAAACGGAGTCGAAGCCCCCGATAAGGAATTTGGGGGTGAATCCACTCGCTAGGGAGCTCGAGCAGCGATACCGCGTGCAAGGGAGTTCTGGGAGTCACACTTGAAGCCCTCATTGTGTTCTTTTGTTATTAATGTGGGTATACTATCTGTGCAAGCCAAAAAAAACTTAATTTCTTTCTTCTTTTACTTGGTTGGTCAAGTAGCCCTAATAATAATATGATTACTACAACAAACCTTTCTATTCCTCAATTACTTAATCTTTGCCAAAAGATACCTTATCTAAAGATAAGCTCACGAATTTATAAAAAGTCAGTAAGATTTGATAAAATCAAATATTTCATTGATATAGAATCGAAAATTGCTTGCGTTTATCGATATAATACATAATGATTGATAGACCAACATCGTATCGTATTTTTAGAGGACAAGGTGCAAAATTTGGTCTAACCAACCATACGTCATTTAACTAGATTACTATAGCCATTAAACGAATCGATTAACGGCCAAAATGTATATACTATCTATCCACGATTTGCCCTACTATAGATAGGAATTTGACGTAGGCTCCATACATTTTATGTCAAATTTCTATCTCCAGTAAGGAAAATCGTGGATAGATAGATGGGTTATTAATTTTGGCCGATAGTAACCAAATTGTAGTATTTTTAACCGACTTCAAAAAGGAAGGAGATTATGCATTCGAAGCATTTTTTATTGCCAGATCAACCTCCTTCTCTTATCCTATTTGTGGTCAGCGAGGCTTACTGGTCTGTGGGCAGCACGTCTTTTTTTCATATATATCAAAATATCTATCAGCAGTGCATTAAAAGAGCCTGCACGAGTGACGATAGTTAATTGATCGTCCGGCGCACCCTGGGCAGTCAGCCCCGCTACCAACAGCTATCAGTTACCAGCTGTTATCATTAGATAACAGCTCATGCCGTGGGGAAAAGATTAGCCAGTCAGCAGGTTGGTAGCGGGGCTGACTGCCCAGGGTGCGCCGGTGTAGCTCATGTCGACACGATAGAAGAAGAAGAAGCAGTGCAGTGGTCAATTACTTCGTTCTGTCTATAATAAATGATCTTTCAAATAATCTAATTTTTCAAGAAAAAAAAAGATTATCTGAACAACTTTAAGAAAGAAGCCGATAGAAGGATCCAGTTGGGCTGGGCAGCATTTGGCAAACGCAGCGTAGGGCGTCCACCAGTTGGATCGATGACCTGGAGAACGTGGCTGGGAGACTGGATGCGGAAGGCAGAGGACCAAATGTTGTGGCGCAACTTGGGAGAGGCCTAGGCCTAGGTCCAGCAGTGGACTACGATAGGCTGAGTTGATGATCATTATTTCAGCTGAAAGTCGTCTACCGATGGACAAAAAGACTAAAGAAAGAAGGTGGAATGATGGACTGGGAGACTATAAGGGGGGGATATGCCATAATCGCCACGCTTGGCCTGCCAGTTGGTTGAATAAACACTTAAGCGTAACAAAAAATTGAACCAACGAAAACAGAGACTGAAAAGCGAATAATAAATGTAAATAACTAATTATGAGTCGGCGCCAAACAAACAAGCAAAGTGCGTGCGAGTTGCAACTGTTGCAAGTGGTCGAGCGGAGAACGGAGAGAAAAAATATACACATGCTGAAATCGCTTATTTCCCGAAAAGGGGTCATTGTACTCACCATTATGAATAACTTTTACTATGGGACCAAGTTGGTCCCATAGTAAACAAATAGCTATTCAAATTTCAGCGTGTATATACGCGTCGAATTGAGAACCTCCTCCTTTTTTTCGTCGGTTAATAAACGGCAAACAGGAACATCTACTGTCAGGAGATTGCTACGATGAAAGAACCTACTTTGGTAGTACGTAGGTTCTTTCATCGTAAAATAAAAGAAAAATGAAAGAACCTACTTTGGTAGTAAGTAGGTTCTTTCATCGTAAAATAAAAGAAAAATGAAAGAACCTACTTTGGTAGTAAGTAGGTTGTTTCATCGTAGGGAGATTGAGATTTAAAGCATTGAGATTAGTTTAAACCATATTTTAAACGTTTCTAACTGACTTCAAAAAAAGGAGGAGGTTATGTATTCCGCGTGCTTTTCTTTTTTCAATCGCTCCGTGTAAAATACTGATGTTCAGCCGCATCTGGTTAGACTGGAAGCCGCATCTGCTCCCCGATTCAGAACAATACGATAACCAGTTGTCGATCGATTCGGTTTGTTATCTCTTTTTCTCTTGTTGCGTGAATCATAAGACGAAACGAGATAACAAACCGAATCGGTCGACAACTGATTATCGTGTGCTTCTGAATCGCATAGCTGGTTAGACTGGACGCCGACCCGAAAAATACAGGAAGTTGTAGATTCAAATTCAAGTATGTATAAGGAAAGTACTGCTTTCCCGGGACGTGCCAAATGGCATAGCACCAGAGGAGCACCGGCGCGGTCCACAGAAGTTCCCGGAGCTCCTCTATTTTGTGCTGAGGTCGGCCACCGTGTGGTTTTAGTCGGTAGGAGTCCGACATACCCCTTCGCCTTCCCCAGAAGAAAGGGTGGATGAGGATTTCCACTCGTAAAAAAACAAATAAAAAAGGTACAGGAAACCTAAACATTTCATAAAACAAATTTTTTATATGAAAATGAAATGAAATATTACATAAAATCCCCCCCTTAATTGAGGGAGGCCTATGTCCAGTAGTGGACGTCTTTCGGCTGTAATGATGATGATGATGATGATTACATAAAATACATGTGTATAATTTACACACAAGTAGATCCGGTTCCTGTTTGTGTATTAGGAAATAAATATAATCTAATCTCAGTATTTATATATCCGATGTGTTGGTATTATGAATCATATTTATGTTTAAAACTAAAGTCTGTTTTTTAACCGACGAAAAAAAAGGAGGAGGTTCTCAATTCGACATCTTTTTTTTATTTTTTTATTTATGACCACGCCTAACTTTTTACAGAGTAGTCCGATTTTGATGATTCTTTTTTTAATGGATAGGGTATATATCGAAGTTGGTCCCATTTAAATTTTAAAATCAAAATCCACCCCTAAGGGTAGGAAAATAGGGGATGAGTGCTTGTTCACCCGCTGAATTCTTACCTGTTAATCGACTGTGTCGAAACTTGGCACACATAAATGTAGTTCTAGACACTACAACATAATGGAGATCTGGAGTTAGATTTTAGACACAAAAAAATTAAAAATTAAACTTTTTAACAAAAAAAATTACCGACGAAAACAGAAACTGAAACGCGAAAAATAAGAAGCTTTTAGGCTTTTCCTAACTAAACTAATGTAAATAACTAATTATGAGTCGGCGCCAAACAAACAATCAACGAAGACCATTAAATTACTTTAAATAATAAAAAAACATAACATCAAATATAATAAATAACTTTCCAAAAATGCGTTCTCCGCTCGACCACTTGCAACTTGGACGAACTTTGTTTGTTTGTTTGGCGCCGACTCATATTTAGTTATTTACATTAGTGTAGTTAGGAAAAGACTAAAAGCTTTTTATTTTTCGCTTTTCAGTTTCTGTTTTCGTCGGTTCAATTTTTTGTTAAAAAGTTTTAGTCTCTCTTGTCTTATTTAGTAAACAACCTTGGCATGTCTCTTTATTCAAATAACTACTGATAAAATATAATTACTAGTTCTGCACATGTAATTAGGTTAAAAAAATATATTCAGTGTGTGAAATTGTTAACATAATGTCTTTTAAATATTATGTTAACAATTTCATTGATGATTGATGAATTGGATAAAGACATGCCAAGATTGTTTACTAAATAAGACAAATAAGAAAAAACAGAGATTATAGTGACTATACTGTACTAGACAATTATTATCTCGACATCCAACAGACAAACTTATGATGATTATTATATTTCTTATGGATCTTTGACTCATCATCATCATTTCAGCCGAAAGACGTCCACTGCTGGACATAGGCCTTCCCCAAACATCGCCACAACTACCGGTCCTGCGCTTTCCGCATCCAGCGGAGACCCGCGACCTTCACCAGGTCGTCGGTCCAACTTGTGGGGGGCCTACCCACGCTGCGCCTGCCAGTACGCAGTCGTCACTCCAGAACGTTTCGGCCCCATCGGCCATCCGTTCTGAGAGCAATGTGCCCCGCTCACTGCCACTTAAGTATGGCAATTCTTCGGGCTAAGTCGGTTACTTTCGTTCTCCTGCGAATCTCCTCATTTCTGATTTGATCACGCAGGGTCACTCCGAGCATAGCCCTCTCCATTGCCCTTTGAGTGATTTTGACCCTTCTTATCAGGCTCATTGTGAGCGCCCACGTTTCAGTGCCGTAAGTAATTACTGGCAACACACACTGGTCAAAGACCAGCCAGCCAGCTGGTCTTGATCTTTGACTAGCCTACTAAATCTAATATTATAAATGCGAAGGTATCGATGTTTGTTTGTGTATCGGATTTGGATCAATAAATTGGCGCACAGCTAAATCATGTCTTAGATTAAAACATAGCTTAGGATACTGGCGATAAGGTCGCCAATTGTACAACAGTTTAAATACATATTCAATATAATATATCTTAAGGTGTACAATAAAGCATATACAGGGTGTTCCAACGCTATGCTACATGGAGGGAATAGTACATTACTGTCGAGGCCTGAAATAAAGCAATTGACGGCCGAGTAATATTGGAAGGACGAGGCGAAGCCGAGAAGAAGTGGTTTTAAAGTTATTCCTTTTTAACTAAACGAGGCCGTTAATTACTATTGCGGCCGAGACTTGTATAGTACTTTTATCTCATTTGCGAGGAAACGGTACACAAATTAATTTTTCTCAAGCATGCTTGGAAATTTGAACATTACTTTGACAACCTTCTTCGAGATAAATCGAAAATGCTGTACTGGACAAATAAATGCAAGGAGCGGTCGGAAATGTTAGTATGAAAATCCATATCTGTCCTATTTAGCGGCCAAATAAATTACTATGAAAACTCATATCTGACGTGTTATTTAAAAATGGAACGAACTTATTACTCCGAATAATAGTAACCAAGGAGGTAACTTATCAAATATTTTATTTAAATTTCGAACTGGCTTGCAAATAGAGCTGTTTACAGTAAAAAAAAAAAAAACATATTGACGAGTGAAAATTATTGGGTCGTTCCTCGTGGTCCCACTACTTTGTCCCACTGGTGGGACCACGAGGAAATGTTGTTCCTCGTGGTCCCACTCAGTCACCAGTGGGGCAACGTAGTGGGACTACGAGGAACGGCAAAGAGTATTCCTTGTGGGCCCACTGCTGAGTGGGACCACGAGGAACAACATTTCCTCGTGGTCCCACCAGTGGGACAAAGTAGTGGGACTACGAGGAACGACCCAAATTATTGTTGTTCGTCATGGATTATAGAATTTATATAGGTACTTAGTTTGAATTTCCGCGCATTATTTGAGAAAAGCAGAAAAGTACTATACAAGCCTTGGCCGCAACCAGGCATTGATGTACGAACGTGAAAATGTGGTCCAAAAATACATATACCTACTAGTTTATGATGTGGGCCGAGGCGAAGCCGAGGCACACATACGTGAGTATGTATGTAAATGTATGGGAATGACATATCTGAACGAATGACTTTTTTCGTTGAGATATGTCATTCCCATACATTTTGATTGTTTTCTATTAGCGTTGACGATTGTAGATTATCAACTTGGCTAGGGGGGCAGCACCAATATTGTTTTATTTTTGCAGTGGTTATGTGCACGACTGGAGCGCTGCCGCCAAGTGGCCGCAATAACAAACATCATTTCAGGACCCGTGAATTATTTTAACAATTAGTTAAAAAGCCATGTTGTTTATATTTCACGGGTTAAAAACTCAAAGAAAATATGTGTGACAATGGAAATATTAAAGTGCCATTTAAAATATTTGTAAAAGATACGTGTTAGAGGTAGCAGAGCGTGGTTAAAATGTTGAATAATAAAAGCTTAGATAAAACTCGTATATTTTTCTCATTTTCAACATTTGGAAGATGACATGACAGATGACATAGAACATAAAGTGAATTGTGTCTGTGTATCTATGTGCTTTGTGTCAAATAAATGTTTCTTTCTTTCTTTCTAAAGTAAAAAGTAGAAAAAATAAATTTACTCTGAATAAAAAGATCGATATAAAACCATATACTCTTTTTATTCTAACACTCCTCCTTAAATTCATTTCTCTACTTCCATCCATCACACAACACAATCACAAAACACCCATACCTAGCGTACACCAATTGAACTTCCCTTTCAACAGAGGTTTCGTTAAAACATCCGCAACCATATGACTTGTCTCTACATACTCCAATTCAATATGGCCATGCTCAACTGCCTCTCTCACAAAGTGGTGTCGCACATCTATGTGCTTTGTGCGTTGATGGTGTACAGGGTTCTGCGCAATAGCAACAGCAGATTGACTGTCACTGAAAATCTTCATGGGCATCTCAACTTGACCAGAGACCTCCGAAATAAATCTCTTTAAGAAAATTGCCTCTCTAGCAGCTTCTGACATAGCTACATACTCAGCCTTCGCTGTAGATAGAGCAATCGTCCTCTGTTTTCTGCTTTCCCAACATATTGCAGCTCCCATATGCAGAAAAACCATTCCTGAGTATGATCTCCTATCATGACAAGTTGCGTGACTGGCATCTGCATAGCCCTGTACCTTATGTACTCCTGTCCTTTTGTACTGTAGCCCAAGACATTTCATCATCATCATCATTTCAGCCGAAAGACGTCCACTGCTGGACATAGGCCTCCCCCAAACATCGCCACAACGACCGGTCCTGTGCCTTCCGACTCGGTTGGGCAGCGTTCGGGAAGCTACGCAATATCTTCTCGTCCAAAATACAGCAGTGTCTCAAGACGAAAGTCTTTGACCAGTGTGTGTTGCCAGTAATTACTTACGGTACTGAAACGTGGTCGCTCACAATGGGCCTGATAAGAAGGCTCAAAGTCACTCAAAGGGCAATGGAGAGGGCTATGCTCGGAGTGTCCAAGACATTTAGTACCCTTTAAATATCTGAGCACTTTTTTTGCGGCTATCCAATGCTCTTCATCGTAGCAAGCGTTGAATTGTCTCAGATAATTTACTGCATGTGCAATATCTGGCCTCGTGCAAACAGATATGTACATCAGCGAACCAATTAGATTTTGGTATGGAATCCTCGGATCAGGTTTATGTTCTAGTCCAGGTTTCACAAGTTTTTGTCCAGGAACTGATGGGGTTGAAGCAAATTTGCAATCAGCCATCCCAAAAACCTTCAACATTTTTTCAACATACTTCTCTTGGTCAATTTTGATTCCAATATCGTCCTGCGTTATGTGCATTCCCAAAAAATACTCTGCCTTCCCAAGATCCTTCATATCAAATTTTGACATAAGGTCACGCTTTACTTTACGCAGCTCCTCCGCGTCGTTCCAAAAAATCAGTACATCATCTACGTATACTGCTAAAATCATGACCTTCTTACATTGGGATCTCATGTAAATGCATGGCTCATTTTTGGATCGTTTGAACGACAACTGCAATAACTCATTATTCAGTTTATTGTTCCAAGCTCTGGGGGATTGCTTTAAGCCGTAAAGCGAACGTTTAAGGAGACACACGTAATCTTCCTTTCCTTTTTCTTCGTAACCATCCGGTTGTTTCATGTAGACCGTCTCAGATAAGTCTCCATTCAGGAACGCTGTTTTTACGTCCATTTGGTCAATATTAAGGCCACTCTTAGCTGCCATTGCCAGGAGGACTCTTAGAGAGCTATGTCTCACCACTGGAGAGAATGTCTCGTCATAATCGATGCCCCATCTTTGGCTAAAACCTCTGGCGACAAGCCGAGCTTTGTATCTTCGCTTATTTCCCGCCTCTTCTTTAATTCGAAAAATCCATTTCGAATCTACGACGTTGCTCGCTTGTCCAGGTTTCACTAAAATCCAAGTTCGATTTTTCTTTAAAGCATCAAGCTCCTCCTGAATCGCAGCTTTCCATTCTCTACTGTCGGGCCTTGACAGTGCATCTTGAACCGTAGTGGGGTCATGCTCTGTTTCCACTGCATGGTATAGAACATAATCCGGGAACTTTTTGGCTTTCCTGTCTCTTAGTGGGTACCTCCGTTCCACCTCTCGTGGTCGATTCTCAGTTACCTCAGTAACGTCCGACTCACAATCTTGAAACTCTCCATCTTCTGGTTTATGAATGGCTACTTCATGTTGAACAGGATTTTCAGCAAAACTCTCTTGTTCTTGTTCCACTCTAGGAACATTGGTTACATCATTCTCTTGTTGAGGATGCAAAACATCTGGTTTTACTGTATGCCTGATTATTGGTTCATCTTGTAGAAGTATTATTTCTGGTTCCTCTTGTAATTCTTCTTGTAGATTTTTGTATTTTTTATTCTCCGAAAATACAACATTTTTGGCCTTAAATATTTTTCCGGAAGTAGGATGCACGAGACGATACGCTTTTGCGTTATCATCGAAGCCTGTGTGGATAAGCTCTCTGCTTTTTACATCCCACTTAGTCCTTTTTTGATCAGGAATGTGCATAAACGCTTTGCACCCAAAAATTTTTAGTATGCTTGGGTCACACTTCCTCTCTGACCATTTCTCATCCGGAGTCATATTCTTCACCGCAATCGTTGGTGACTGGTTCTTTAGAAACACGGCGTGATGGACAGCTTCAGCCCAAAAACGTTTTTCTAATCCGGACTCATGTAGCATGGTTCTTGCTTTATCGCAGATGGTGCGATTGGCCCGTTCAGCTACGCCATTCTGCTCTGGCGTAGATTCCACCGTCAGTTGATGCTGGATTCCGCAATTTTTCAGCAAGTTATCCATTCGCTTATTGACGTACTCGGTCCCGTTGTCAGTGCGCAGAATCTTAATTTGCTTGCCGCATTGATTTTCAGCAAACGCCTTAAAAACTATAAATTTTTCGAAAACTTCACTTTTTTGTTTCAAAAAATAAATGAAAGTTTTTCGCGTGAAATCGTCAATAAACGTCAAAAAATATCGGAACCCGCTAATAGAAGGTATACTCATAGGTCCACACACGTCTGAGTGCACTAAACCTAAAGCTTCCGTAGCTCTCGTTGCATCAGTTTTACGAAACGGCTATTTCGTTTGTTTTCCCATAATGCAAGGTATACACTCCAGTTTAGAAGCAATATCAGGAAAACTTACCCCTGTTGCCATCTTATCTCTCAATAGTTTGAGGTTATGCATACCAAGATGTCCCATCCTCCGATGCCATAACATCTGCTGGTCATGCTCTGCTGTTGCTAGCGCAGAACCCCGCGAACAGCACTTAATTTTATAAATGCCTCGTTCTTCCACCCCTTTCACAACAGGCTTACCTCGCACCTCACACTCATTGCTCTTGAAGATATCACAACTTTTATCTGCAAATACTACCACATAACCCTTTTTCGCAATTGCATTCACACTCAATAAGTTAGAAGCTAACTTAGGTACATACGTAACGTCGCTGATTGTCAATCCTGACTCACATACTACCGTACCCTCACCTGCACCGAACACTTCATTACTATCTGCACAAGTCACTCTCAAAGACTTAGGAGTATCCTTTAAATTCTTGAACCAAGATTTGCGATTCGTCATATGTGTCGACGCTCCAGAATCGATGATCCAGTCTTCTGCTTGTGGAATTGACGTGCCAAACGCAAAATCTTGAAGAGCTTCCCTCTTCCCTTTTGGTTTATCAGGACACTCATGTGCCTTGTGTGGTCCATTACAAATAAAGCACTTGATCTTTTGTTTGATCTTCTTCGGTGTACTCTTACCCTTATGCTTATTTGACAATAGTGCTGAAGTGAGTTGGCTTGCACTCGTGCTTGCCGAATAGGTATCCTCCATTTGAAAAAGCTTCGTTTTCACATAGTCGGTAGTAAGAACAACATTACTATTTTCTATGGCTAGTCTCATCGGTTGGAACTCTATGGTAAGGCCTTGGAGAAGTAAAGCGGCTAACAGCTCATCGTCAACTTCCTTTCCTAGGTCTTGAAGTTCCTGAGATACCATCATTACAGATGTGACATATTCCCAAACCGATGGGAGTTGTTCCAGCTTCATGCTCACCAGCTTTGCAAGTAGTCGGCAGCGGTTATTAAGACCTTTGTCCTCGAACGCACTCATTAATGCTTCCCAAGCATCTTTCGCTGTTTTAGCTTTGCGTACATGCACCAAGCAATGAGGTCTAATCATCAAGCAAATCTTTGCTCTAGCTTTCTGGTCTTTTCTCAAACCCTCCACATCGGTCGTTTCAGGTGTAACTCTTGTATACTCCCACCACAGACCAGTAAGCTACAAGACTCCTCATAAACAAAGTTTTGTATTCGAACGCAGTCGTAAAACGTTGGTGGGGTCAGGGGGGCGGACGGCGCGTTATGATTGGCCGGCTCAAAAGTTCGGTGGTATGATTCCTTATGATTGGTGCCGCTCGCTGACTGAGTGACGTTCCGATTGGTGGAGGGACGTATGATATGCAGTGGTAGAGCATATGCGTTGTGACCGGGGGTGTCCAGCTAACCGGCGTCTAGAGGCTTACTGGTCTATGACTCCCACAAATCATCGTGTACAAGATATAACTCCATCAAAAACTTCCACGTGGCGTAATTGCTGTTGCCATCCAGTTTCTCTATAGATGGCAACCCTCTACTGCCTGAAGACTCCCTCTCTCTCTTGTTATCATTAGCCATCTCCCTACAAGTCCCTGGGCCCATAACCTGTTAGAGGTAGCAGAGCGTGGTTAAAATGTTGAATAATAAAAGCTTAGATAAAACTCGTATATTTTTCTCATTTTCAACATTTGGAAGATGACATGACAGATGACATAGAACATAAAGTAAAAAGTAGAAAAAATAAATTTACTCTGAATAAAAAGATCGATATAAAACCATATACTCTTTTTATTCTAACAATATGCCCATATTTGTAAAATAAGAACAGGATTTGAAAGTATAAAATATAATTTACATAATATATCTTTCCAACCTGAAGCTGTGGCAAAAAGAAGAAAATTAGTTTTAGCAGACAATTAACGGCCAAAGTTATTTAATATGAGCCAAAAAAAATATTATTAGGCAATCTTCAGTGACATTGACACTATAAAACACCTATAAATGTAGGTAGGTAAGTATCTACTCCAAATTGTGCCATAATTTTTAATTTCCAGTAAAGTTACTTTCTTTTAACGTTATTATTTTTAATTATTATAACTTATCAGTGGAATCATAATAATTATATGCATAATTAACTTGTTTTTTCCTTTAAATAGCAGTTAAGTACCCATTTCTTTCTTTGCTCCAATTTCAAGGAATCTTGTAAAATTTACATAAACTATTCCTCTCATTATTTGTGCAGTTCACAACACAACAATTCTTATGACCCATTTCCTTCTTTAGCTCATAAACATCGGAAAGACAACCAATTTTGCGTGGAAATACAAAACACAATCCCAATATGTTTCACATTTCTGCCACAGCGTGCGCTGTGATCGATTTGACTGTCGCCACTACCACCTTGCACATAGCCAATAGTGGCTAATTGAAGGCCTTGGCTACAGCAGTTGACATTGAAGAGGCTGATATTAATTATGTATTAGAGTGGTTAGGCAAAATAAACAAACGAAAATATTTAAAATTACTTTTATTAATAAAACTAAAACATAACATACAAAAAAATATTAATCAAACTAACTGACTTTCTGACTATCACACCTCATGATAGTCGGAGAGTCTTGAATGACTAAATACTGACTGACTGACAAATAGACAGTTGATTGGATCACAATATTTTATTTAAAAACCAAACCCATTAACGGCCGCAAAACTGCCGGTGGCCGCGAAATAAAATAAAGTCTATTGTATCATTAACCTGTTTTTCATGAACTAATCAATAAACAATACTGTCTTAATGTATGCGCACCATATTGTAGACCAACGTCCAACCATTGGGCTTTTGGCACCTTTCTCCGAGCCTGGGAAACCATTAATATGTACTGGAAACCGACCCCAACATAGTTGTTGGGGTCGGTTTCCAGTCTAACCAGATGCGGCTGAACATCAGTACCCCCGCAACCCAGTTACTGGGTAATACCGACATTCGAAGCTTAGACCAATTGTCAGACTTTCAGGCTTCTGACGACCCGTAACGATTGTCATAGATATTCGTCTGATAGCCGGGATCGATAATCTTTTTTTAAATCGTAATTTAAATTATCTCAGTATTTTCAAAAAAATTCAAGTCAGCCATTATCTAGTCAACTTATTAAATAATTAACTTAAATATAGTTGTCTTCGGCGGGGGCTCTCTTGTAGAAGGCTCGAGACACGTCCATCGGTGGGCGAAGGCCTAGCCACGCGAAGTACCCGTGGCGCCACAGCAGCATCAGACTCAGCATGATAGGTACTGCTAGGAGGACTCCTGCAAAACAACCAATTTATAATGTTTGAATATGAAAGTTCTGGGGCTATAAAACTCATAATACTCGATTTCCCTGAGAAAAAAAACAACAAATTTTATTTGTAAAAAAGTGGGTGCAAGCCCGCAAATACCCGATTTTCGAAAATATTAATATTTCAAATAACAATGTACTCTTTTATTTTATTTTAAACTACGATTATTTTCGTAACATATATATGTGTTCACACATAAAAACATCTACATCCACAAACACCCAGATAATCACTACTGCCGTAAGTAATACGAGTGCATCTTCTTCTTCTTCCTTCCCTGGTCCCATTATTTGGGGTCGGGTCTCCTCACATTTCTGCGCCAAGATACTCTGTCTTGGGTTGTCGGTTCTGGCAATTGTGCTTGCTTGAGGTCTCTTTCTATGTTTGACCACCAGGTCATTGGCGGGTGGCCTCTACCTCTCTTCTGTTCCGGTAGTTTTAAAGCAGTCTGTACCACATGATCCTCGCTGCGTCTTTTAACATGTTCATACCATCTGAGGCGGTTTTCGGTGATTTTATCTGTGATAGGTGCGACTTTAAAGCTACCTCGTACATATTCATTACGGACTCTATCCAGCCGGGTCACACCTCCCGCCCATCTAAGCATCTTCATTTCATTGGTATGGATATGGACCTTTTGTTCTGTCGTTGGATAATCGAAAAAATCGTATCTTTGCGAAAATTGAAAATGCAAAGAACCGGATAATAGGAATAAGAGAAATTTTCGCAATGATCCGAGCTGTTTTCACGATCATTGCGAAAATTCCCGTTTTATTTAGGACGATTGGAAACTAGAACGCTGATTGGCTAATCTAAGAGTCGATTTATAACATCTTCATTCTGGTTGGTCAAAACATCGCTCGAAGACGAAGGAATGTAGCCGTAAGCCAATCAGTGCATCCGTCAGTGCTTAACGTTCATAACAGCCAATAAGCGCTCATTACGTGAGCGGTTATTCGCGACTAACCTAAGATAAGCCAGTTATTTGCAATGATCCTAAAAATAGCTCGGATGATAACGAAAAACTTAAATAGATTCCAATTATCTGGGCCTTAGAAATTATCCTAAGATTTTCGCAATGATCTGATTTTTTCGAATATCCTGCGGCACATGACTCCAAACGGAGATACGCCCCTCTTTCTTTGGACGGCAGAACGACTATCTCTAAGTAATACAAATTGGGGGCAAGCCACTTTAAACAACCCAAAACTTTTATCAGCCTAGATTGATGAAGGGGAGTGACATGTTTTATTTGATCTATGTGGGAATAAAACCCAGCCAGACGACAGAAATTTCCCTGACATATCAACAAAGGACACTGACCAACTTGTACGGGACTCCGGGTCCAAGAAAATTCTAGAGTTGTAACTGAATAAATCCTAGGTTACCCGACTTTCCTAATCCCTGCTTCTTTTATAAATTAAAACTTAGAAAAAAATGTTACGTTATTATGATGGTTTTGTATGTCTAAAGTTTTATTCTGGGCAAAAATATCTGACTACAGCAGTGATACTCAACTGAGGAGAATATGACCCCGCCTGAATTTCTGGATGCAGCAACGTAAATGACGAACAATCTTTTACCAGAAAAATTAGTAAAAACTACAACAATGTTACCAAGATTTTGACTTTGGTATTTTAATTAAAATTGTATGAGTTTAGATAAAATAGTGTATGAAACTGACATAACTAGGTATTAAAACACTCGTGTGATACTATTAAAAACCTCGCCTACGGCTCGGTTTTTAAACTCACACTCGTGTTTTAATAACCCCTGTTATGCAACAGTTTCATAAACTAGGTACTATTAAGTAAGAGTTATATTTAATTTTACATTTGGGCCCATTTCGTGCAGTCTCTTTCGGCGCTCTGTCAGGGAAACAGACAAAATTCTAAATTGCCAGGACTGTTAAAATTATGCAACCTTATTCTTAGTTTATACTAAACCTTTTAAGGGGTCATTGTACACACTATGGGACCAACACTGAAAACGTGAAAAAAAAACTGCTGATCCCTACATTTTTGTCTTCACATAAATCGACAAAATATAAAGAACAGCTGATTTTTATTTCGCGATTTCAGGGTTAGTCCCATAGTAAAAATTGTTCATAATTTTGTTGTTGTTTTGTTTTATGAGGTTTAGTATAAACTAAGAATAAGGTTTCATAGAAGAAAGAATGAAAAGTGCATTTAAGCACCAAAAAAATTAATAAAATAATCAAGACAAAATGTCCGGTTTACTAAAAACTCAAGGATTTTATCGGGAAATCTCATTATAAATTTTTTATCTGGCAACTTTAGCCGCAGCAGTCTAAACTCAGTCACTGCCTTAGATGATTTTGTCACTGCACTAAACGTGTCAAAGTATAAGAACCCCTAATATATCTATCTCGCCCTCTCCACTATGAACCTTACCTATAAGTGTGCCGAGCAGTATAGCGCCATCCTTTTCGGGCCTGTTTCCATATTTGTCGACGCATCGCATGGTGCGGTGGATGTCATGTAGATGCTTCATCGTGTAACCTCGCATTTCTATTGGTTCCTGGCATCTGTAATATAAATACTAAAGGATTATAATTTAGTCCAGATCAATCCATCAGTTTAGGTGGTCCCTGATAACTATTAGTTCGTTATTTAACCGACTGCAAATATGAAAGACATCAACACGCAGGCTGTGCCTTTGGTGAACTATCATAAATTAAATCAGTTTCTATGGGGTCGATGGTTGGTACGGAACCCTTAGTGCGCGAGTTCAACTCGCACTTGGCCGGTTTTTCTTAAGACAAATACAAAAAACTATCGGCTCCCTACCAGTTCGCAGTTAGGTAAGTAGGTACTTACATCATCATCGAAGCATTGCCCCCCTTGCTTTCGACCGTCGGCGCCAGGACATCGACCATCCATTGCGTGGAGCAATCACACAGGTAGGGGTTGTCTGATACATCCACCTTGTCCAGTAGGTCCCAGCGAGAGAGCAGACGGGAGTCGAGTTCTGATAGGTTGTTGGATTGGAGGTACAGCTGGAAGGGGAAAGTTTTTTAATAGTATAGGATGGCGAAACGAGCTAAAAGCCCACCTGATGTTAAGTGGTTACCTTTGCCCATAACAACTGCAATACCACCTAGGCTGTTGCCTAAATGGTACCGCAATTCGGTTCGCCAAACTGAGACATGATGGAAAGTCTCATGTGATTGTGACATGTGATCTTCAGACCGAAACACAGCAATGCAAGTATCACTGTTTGGCGGAGACGTAGGTATGGTGCAATGCAAGTATCACTGTTTGGCGGAGACGTAGGTATGGTGCAATGCAAGTATCACTGTTTGGCGGAGACGTAGGTATGGTGCAATGCAAGTATCACTGTTTGGCGGAGACGTAGGTATGGTGCAATGCAAGTATCACTGTTTGGCGGAGACGTAGGTATGGTGCAATGGTGGTAGCACTTCCAAGGAGCTCTACTACTACTACGTTAATAGTTAGCTAAGCAAGTGAGCTAAGTTGGTCATTATACTCGAGGCTGGATCGCCTTATTGAAGCCTAGAGTATGATTACTAATGCTTACGCATTTTACATGACGTTTTTCAACACACCTGCGAAAAAAATCCTCCTTTCGCAGGTCTGCTGGAAGAGATTTCTTTTAGAAATAAGCAGTACCTTTGTGCTCAAGGAACTATTTTTTATGTATATTTTTTAAGTGTTATGTGTGTATAAACTGATAAATAAAATGGCGTGCGTATTTCTATTTTCACAGCGACGGGCCCGTGTGGTTGGTTGGATTGAATTAGCCATGCGCGGCGGAGGTGGAAGGAGAAGCAATAATGAAGCCACCAAACAGCCTCATACCTTGTATTACAAATTTTTATACTCGCTGAAAATTTTGTTGTTTCGAAAACGAAAAGGGGTCATCTCATAATTACGAACAACTTTTACCATAGGACCAACCCTGATATCGCGAAAAAAAATCAGCTGATCCTTACATTTTTTAAAGAAGAAACAGTACATTGATCGTCTAATTTAATAAGTTGTTTATTATCTCGGTTTTGATCATTTTTTAGTTTTTATATATAAAGATTTATTTTGTGGGAAGAAAAAATCGCTCACGAGCAGGATTCGAATTTGCGACTCCTGGCTCAGTACGCCAGTGCTTTAGCCACTAAGCTACAATAGGCTCGCCCCCTATTACATGGGACTATAACATAACTGGCGAAATGTGGGTGTACGCCTACCCCTTCGGGGAAATACAGGCGTGAAGTTACGTTTTGTTTTTTTTTTTAATTATTTATGCTATTCTAATTACGTATTTAATGTTATTGGTAGTATTAATTTAAAATAAAAGACTGTACTTAACTGACTAACTTATAACTATGGGTGAATTTGCCTGGAATTAAATGATTTTATTTATTTATTTATTTTTATATATATTTTTATTGGTATAGGTATACGTAGTTTATAATTTATCATCGTAAGTATGTTTATATATAGTATGTATTTAATGTCACACTCTGTGTCTACGTCTTTCCTTTATCCTTTTTTCCTGTCGCAGGTCTGCTGGAATAAATTTCTTTTAGAGATAAGCAGTACCTTTGTGCTCAAGTGTTTGTTCTGTATGATTTCTATGATAAAATGTGTTGTGTGTACATAAATAAATAAATAAGAAAGAAGCAAAAGTATTTATTTGCGTCAAGCGTGACGCATAAAATTACCAAAAATCAAAGTTAAACGCAGAACAAATACAAGTACAGAGTCAAGAAGTGTGGTAAGATATGCGTCACATCCGTGCAAAACGGCCACCGCTCAGCATGTTGCTGTGCCTCATGCACGGAGCAGATCCACAGCTGCGCGCTTTTTCGATTTATGCAAACACAAATGTAATAATGATCAGCTGATTTATTTTCGCATTTTCAGGTTTAAATTCCTATTTTTGCCAGCTTTTTAAAATTAATCTTTCTTATTCAACATACCTCCTTAACCATCGGCCAGTCGTAAGTCTCTCCGATATCGTCAGCTCTTGCCAGGGCCTTGGGGTCCACGTAACTCAAGGACGGGTTGAAACTAATGTGTAGACGCTGGACGTTCTCAAGTCCGGCCAGCGCTCCCACTCCAATACGCTTGAGATTTGGCATGTTGCACATGTGAAGCTCTTCAAGCTTACGTAGGCGAGGGAAACCGCTGGAAGGAGGAGACAGTTTGTATTTTAATTTAATATAGTAAGTTATAATGTCCTCCCGGCCGAATTTCGGCACAGCTAGCAATCACAACGGAGACTACCGCGGGACATATTGTAGTGCACAAGTGTGTGCGCAAACACTGGTGCGCCTTCCAGTACGCGGTCGGCACTCCAGAACTATAGGTAATTAGGTAGGTAAGTAGTGTAGCCACAAAAATCACACCAATAAAGATTCTATTCTATTCTATTCTAAAATTAATGCATAAATTTTATATTCCATAATTATGGCGCAACGCAGTTGGACGCAGCCATTAATGTTACCGAAGGTGGAGCAGTCACAAGAAAATGCATTTATCTTGGGTAGTTGTAAGGTTGTGATTTTGCTATTAATAAAATTAACTTATATATTTTGAATTAGCTCAACGCAAATACCCGTACAAGTGGCGCCCGACGTGGGGCCAACTTTGTCAGTACAGTGATTATACCCGCGGTACGCTATGATTTTTTGACATTTTCTAATAGTGTTGGGACACATTTCAATTATTAGCGATTGGGACCAGGTTTATTACTTTGACCAACTCCAACTAACTATTATGAATAATATCTACATAAAGTGATTAATTTATCAAATTATTCAATAAACATACCGTCTAGCCATTTTAATTAATCGCTATTTAATCAAATTTTCTGTGACATACCTACATAAAAAAACAAAGACATTTCTATACTTTACGTCAGTATAATACCTTTATGTAAAAAAAACAGTAGAAATAAATAGAATTTGAGTTTGAATAATAGATTCGAAATTCGAAAAATAATATTGCTATAGCAGTGCATTACTATTGACAATAAAGTACGGCAGTTGTTCCTTCATACGTAGCTGCCAATATTTACGGATCTTCATGAGCAGGCAAACGTCAAAAACGCTATCATAGCGTGCCGCACCTATAGACGCTTGTTCTGTGGATTAGACTCATTACATAAAAATATTAATCTCCAAAAAAAAACTCACGGATAGTCCTCAGAAGTCATGTCCAGTTTGACAATAGGATTTTGGTTCAGATTTACATAAAGCAGGTTCTTAGCCTCATCCAGCTCCTGAGGAACGGCAGTCAGACGGTTGTCACTGATGTCCAGACGCTCCAGGTATTTAGGAGTGTGCAAGAACTTGTCTGGGATTTCTGTCAGCTCGCAGGAACGCATTCTTAGGACCTGAAAATGTTATAAATGTTAGAAATTGGTAACAGCGCCATCTCTTGGGGAGTAGCTGCACTATTTTTAATCTTGCTGAGAATCGTGAAGAATATTATTTACAAATCATCGAAAAGTCACATGAAAAAGTACGCAAAAAATAAACTGCAATTATTATCATTATCAAAATAATTGTACAATTATAATATAGTTCCGCTACTCAACACTACCTTCAACTTCGGCAAACTGGCAATTGCAATCAAGGTGACATGGTCAATCGTGGTTAGCGGGTTTCCACTCAAGTCCAGTTCTTCCAATTCTGGAATATGCTCGAATAAGTCCGGGTGTATCGAGTGAAGCTCGTTGTGAGCTAAATTGAGGACTCTCATCGAAATCAGAGGCTCATACTCGTCGGGAGAGAAGCGACCCTGAAAAGGATCAAAATATTACTTAATAAGTATAATTTAATTAGCTGTAGTCTTGACTATTCAGTTAATTAGTAATTGTGTTAGTAATATGTGTATATGTTAGTACTAAAAAAATGCGAATTGCTGGTAGGTAGTATCTTAAAAACAATTAGTTGTATGGAAATAGTATTTTCTCAAAAATGCTTGGAAATTCGAGCATTCTTTTGAAAAGTTTCTTCGAGATAACCTACTATGATGTACCTACTGGTAAAATACATGCAAATACAAATACAAATACAAATCATTTATTCTGCAAATTGGATGTTAATAATCACTTTTACAAGTCGGTTAATTATAAAAACTAGATGACATCGGCATTTCCTATATGACTACCTCTGAGAAGAAATACCGAAACAAACTCAGGGATCATAGTCTCTTTTAAAGTCCAGACAACAAGACAAGACAAGTTTGTTGTGTTATATAATAAATATGCATGGTTAAATGTATATAAATCAAATTGTCAAAATTAAAGTATATAAATAAAATGTCACAACGGTGTATAAATCATGTCAAAAAAACGGTATAATCCAATGTCAATAAAAACTGTACAAAATAAAAGATGACGTAAACGTAAACCTAGATATAAAAAAAGACAATATTGCCTGTATCTAGCGAGCAGATCAGTCCCAAGCTTTTTTATCATCAAGATAATCAGAAATTTTATAGTATCCTTTATTGCAAAGTTTAATTTTAATAAAAGCTTTAAATCTCTTAAGGGATAAATTACGGACCGCAATGGGAAGTTTGTTGTAAAAACGTATACATTGACCCATGAACGAGTTGCTTACTCTGTGGAGACGAGTACGATGTACAGCAAGGTTGTGTTTGTACCTTGTGTTAAAACTGTGAACATCGGACATTTTAACAAAATCTGAAATATTTTTCTGCACATACAATAAATTTTCATAAATATATTGAGAAGCTACAGTCAGAATACCATACTCTCTGAATTTTTGTCTGAGAGAAACCCTTGGACCCAATTTGTAAATGGCTCGAACAGCCCTTTTCTGTAAAACAAAGATGGTATTAATGTCTGCACAGTTACCCCAGAGGAGAATCCCATAAGTATGAAAATAACTAAAATAGACTATTCTGGCTGTATCCACATCAGTAATGTTCCGAATTTTCTTAACAGCGTAGGCTGCAGAACTAAGTCTACTTGACAACTTGTCGATATGTGGGCCCCACTGCAACTTGGCGTCTATAGTTATGCCAAGGAAAATAGTTGACTCAACAGGGTCCAGCTCTATCCCATTCACTTGTACATTGGTCTGTACCTGAATGACATTAGGCGTTGAAAATTTTATAAATTTAGTTTTCTTCTCATTAAGGAGAAGATTATTTACAGTGAACCAATGGACAAGTTTGGAGAGTGTATTGTTTACTTCGTCGAAATTAAGTAATTGTCGCTTGATTTTAAAAATAAGTGACGTATCATCCGCGAACAACACAATTTCATGATTATCTCTTTCGTAATAAGGCAAGTCATTAATATATATATAATATGCGAGCAGCGGTTAGTATTAAAATAATATATCTGTCCCATTTAGTGGCCAAATAAATTACTATGAAAACTTATATCTGTCGTGTAATTTAAAAATGAAACGAACTTTTTACTCTGAAACGGGGTAACCAAAAAGGTTATTTATCAACGATTTTATTTAAATTTAGAACTGGCTTGCAAATACGCGTGAAAAATTATTGTTGTTCGTTGTTGTTCGTCATTGATTCTGGAATTTAAGTCATTGTTTATTTAATTTGACAAAATGAGTTGGTACTACTCTGCTTGAATTTGACCGCACTATGCCTTTTTTACCGGCCGCTGCAGTATTGTACTATTTATTATCCTTCGAATACACTGAGTTTGCTTGTTATACATCGACTTTTGATGTGTAGACTAATCTCATTGACTGTGACCTTTGGAACGCTTATGTGGTTCTAACAAATCTAACAAGAGTTGTTATGAAAATACAATAATATGAATTTTAAAAGCTTTTGTTTCAAAATTGAACCAGATACCTCAAAAGAGTGCGGGCTCAATTTCGCAGTCGTCAGCTCATTGTAACTCAAATCCAGGACCCTCATTTCTTGAAGGTCCTTGAAGCTAGCGTTCTCTATCATTTCGATGCTGCATCGCGACAGGTTCAACACTTCTATGGATAAGTCAGCTATGGCAGTGACGTTTACGAAGCGGTTCTCGCTAAGGTCTACTATTTTTGGTTTGAAATCTGTCAAATCTGAAATTTTAAAGAGTTAGTTTTAAAGGTTATAGAACTTAAAGATGGTGTAGTGAATCCTGGCTAAAGTATGACCATTGCTTTTGTTTTTGCTAGTGAATTAAGACAGATAGTTAAGGAACTAAATAATCAGTATGTAAGGTACAAAATCCCAGTGTAAAACATATTGAATTTTACTAGAAACCTGAGTTATGCCAAGTAAAGACAATTTATCAAATCATAATTTAGTTCGTAATTTAAATCGTCGAAACACAACATGCAACATAAAAAAATGTCGTTATTAATTGAATTTATTTGATTATGATTATTATTGAGTAACTATAAGCTTATTAAGATGTGTTTTTCATGCTTTATTTCTGTATGCCTTTAGTTGGTTGATCATAGAGCACTTAAACTTTTAATATGTAACTATGTAGGTACTACCATTTTACCTATGTGTCACAAATAAAAATTCTGATAGATATAAAAATAAAAAATACATAAAAATAAATAAAAAAAGAACATTCCAGAAATGGTTTTAGGGCAGTGCTTGCTTTGCACTCGACTTGGCGGAGCCACTATCATGCCCCCAGATTCTTATTGCGCTACAACTGCTAGAAGTCTTCACTAATTTCGTTTTTGAAATGTGCAGAATATGAGCGGAAACTTACCAGCCCATTCCTGTTTAGTGAAAAAAGTAGAAATACTCTGATCGAAACAGTCTACTTTATTGTCTTCACATTTACAGAGTTTGCAGATGTTGGAGTCCTTAGGAACTACGTTTGACGATGGCTTAAGTGTGGCTGAAAATAATGTAATAATTAGTTGAGCTACTCGACAAGAGATGACGGAGTTAAATGTAATTTCCTGACCTAAGTGAACAATGTTTTTATGATTACTAGACAAAGTTATAAAATATCTTTACAATAATGTTTAATAAAATATAATTAACATCGATTTTATGCGTTAAATATATTATTATACCTAATACTAAAAAAAATATTATAAAAAGTATAAAAAGTTCTTCAAATAAGTTAATAAATTCGCCAACAGATGGCAGTACATACTTTCTTGGCTGTTGACCCCAATGGAAAGAAGTCCAAAAAGGACACACGATAGGACTCGCCCACCCATTTTCCTGTAAAAGTCAATAAAAGACAAATGACTTACTGTCTCAGGGTCTTACTGATACTGTATCACATAATCTAAAAGATAAATTATGGGTAGGTCTGTACCTACCCAAATAGTAGTAAATTAGTTTGTTTTAAACTAATTTCAATAAATAAATATCAATCAGAGTAGAGTAACTTCTCATGAATGGTCGTGAAGATTTTGATAATATTGTAGACAGAATTATTGGAAAATCTAATTTCAAGCCGACACTTTAAAGAGGCTGACAACTCCTAAAAAATCAGACCTCTGCGGTCACTGTCGTTTCGTACAGAACTGAAAGAGAGGCAACGAGCCGAGGGACGTCGGATACGCCGCTCAACTTGAATGAAAATTAACATTTTTGTTTTTAAATAAAAAACTAAAAGCTTATTTGAAAAACAGAAACAACAAATGTTTAGATTATTGTCTTTCTCAAATGTTTTCTTGATTTTGATTGATTTGTTTATAATATTTAGTAAATAATAGAGATTGTTTGGTTTAAAGCATGTTTTAAGAGGTTAGTTTACAATTCTTTTCTATCGAGAAAACTTCAAGAAAACGTGTTTTGGGCACAATACAGTTTCAGAAAATACGATATAACATATATTTTTTTCACTGCCACAAACTGAATAGATACAGCTAAAAATGTTTTTAAAAGAAGCCTATTTGGGGTATTTGGTTGCTGTCAGCGTCTTAATGTAGAAAGAACATGGTCTTATGGTCTATCTGTGTGTAAAATTTCATCCAAATCGGTCAATTAGTGTTTGCATGATGCTTGAACAAACAAACAGACGATTACAGTTATAAAATACTTTAGATATTTTTGAAGTTCTTTTCTTAACTTGGTTCGTTTTTCATTTAATTTTTAATCACTATTTAAATAAGGTTAAATATTTATTTAGAACTAGTTACATAATACTTTATAATACAATATAAATACACATCTTACAATTAATTACCTACTACATAACTATACCATCAAATATACAACATAAACATGTATAAAATTCAGATTAAACAATTAGATTTTCTTTTAATTAGGTATGTACCTACAATGGTGGATCCAGGATTTTGATATGGGAGGGGCTTGACCCAACTGAAGGTAGGCTTCATCAAGATAAACAGTAAACTAAGAACTGAACTAGAATAAGTAAGGATAGGAGATGAAAATTGTTACTGTAGATGTAGTGTAGTAATAATAAAGTAGGTTAATTTCAAGTTTACTTCGAGATTTCGACCACTGAGCGTGAGGTCCTGGGCGACCGCTGAGCGTGAGGTCCTGGGCGACCGCTGAGCGTGAGGTCTTGGGTTTGATTCCCGGGTCGGGCAAAGTATTATTGGGTTTTTTACATTAGGAAATTCTTAGTAGCAGCCCGGAGTCTAGATTTGTGCCCGGTCAATAGGCTCGCCCCTTATTACATGGGACTATAACATGACTGGCGAAATGTGGGTCTACTATTACACCTCTGCCTACCCCTTCGGGGAAATACAGGCGTGATGTTATGTTATGTTACTTTGAGATTTGTCAGGGGTTAATCCAGATGATTTTGGGGGGCTTGAGCACTTTAGCTCCCCCCCCTGGATCCGCTACTGTAAGTACTAAGTGTGCAGGCTATTCGTTTGTGGAATGAGTTACCTGTAGGGATTAGACGTGCACAATCACTACCTATTTTTAAGCGGTTAGTTAAGGAGCATTATCTGTCCCAGTAATGACATGAGTATGTTGTTGTCCTATATTCATTTGGTATATATATATAGCTATATTTATTTATTGTAATCGTGTGTAAGTTTATGATGTTATAGAGGATAATACATGTATGTATATTTTGGGATAATTTTTTTTTATATTTTTTTTTACTAGTTAAGTTAGTTTAGTTTAAATTTCCGATATAATTTAAGTGCACCGGTAACTACCCTTTGTCTCTTCCATGACATTCCAGTCCATTCAATGGTTGTCTGGAAGAGATCGCCGTGGAGCGATAAGACCGCCAGTTGTACACTAGCGCATAAGTAGTTGTTTAAGAAATTAATATAATCTTGTTGTGCAATAAAGAGGATTTGTATTGTATTGTACTTAATAAAAGTTCCGAGAAATGCGAAGAGCATCGCGCGAGTCATACACAGCACAAAGATAAAAGCCTAACAAAAACCAGACAGGCCACATACCTTCAGGCCGGACAAGCATTTAAAAAGCCTAACCACGTCCGGCTTTACACGGACGCCTGACCACGCAATTTCTGGCGCGACACGACGCACCACGGCACGTTGGTGCGTTTCCAACATAAGATTGTATTCCTGAGGTTGTAAAACAGGTTACCGAGTAGACATGCATGTTGGCTATCTTGTTGATAACATATTATCAGTAGATATTTATCATGTTCACTGGAAATACTCATGTCATGAATACGTTTGCAATGATGATAAAATCAATGCAAAAAATATTTTCTAATTGGCTCCCAGGTTTGCTTAATATTTTAATTTTTTTAAATCCATTTGTTTTGTCAAGAACGGTGGTTTATCTGTCAGCTATATTTCAGCCAAATTCGTTCGGTAATTGACGTGTGATTGATTAACAAACAATTAAATTAAAGCTATAAAAAGTCCTTGACCATAACAGATTCACACACTGACATTTTTAAATAATAAATAAAATAAATAAATAGTTTAGTTTTATATTACAAATGGGATTTACTGCCAAATAATTATCGTATTCCAATGAGGTTGTAAGTAGGTATTACCGTACCGTACTTCTGGAGAGCTGACTCATGACTGTGATGTCTGTGATATTAGATATATATATATTAGCCCTTTCCATTATCGGACGACCAGACGCACGACGATGCGCCACCGTTATATGGTAGATATTCCACCCTTACGCACGAACCGGTTTGCTAATAGCTTTATCATGCGTACCGCCAAAGAGTGGAATGGTCATTTATCAGTGTTTCCCGAGAAATATAATCTGGTGGTCTTCAAGACTCGAGTGAATAGGTTTTTCCTGGGCAAGCGTGCACCATCGTCGACCGCACCATCGCTTAACATCAGGTGAGGTGGCGGTCAAACGCAAGCCAGTTAAGAATTAAAAAAAAAAAGAAAAAAAAAGATGCCTACGAAAAATCATGGTCTTCAAAAAAAACACTTCTACGTAGTGCTATCCCTCTCGCACATATTGCATTGTTACTACTTTTCTAGACCAACTTTTCGGCACATCTCAGCATTCTTATAGTTATTATTTCTATGTCCTATCCATCTAAGTTTTTATTTTCTAGAGATAGACTGACATACCTAAGTTGTTTGGAACTTATGTCAAATTTTGATCTAATTTCGATATGATCATAAAATTGATAAGAGTACGATGTAACCATGGAGAATAAAACAAAACAAAAAAACAAAAAAAACAAATTACAAAACAAACTTATGAGACCTAAATGCTAAATCAATAATGAGCACTCTTCCGTCCTAAAACTTAAAAAAAGCAAAAAAAAAACGTATAGATAGTAAACAAAATAACTTAACACAATTTTGACCTACAAAACACACAATCACACTTACAAACACTTTTATGATCATACATTTTCATTTACGATAACACATTACTACAATTAAAACACTTCTAATTTTATAGGTAGGTTAGAAAATATATAACCTATAGATTAGAAAATAGAAAAAAAAATCACCTCTATTTTTCCGTGCACAGATTAAAAACACATGAACACTTTACGATAAAACTTTATTAGAAACACACAATACGTTTGACGGAGAACGTTTTGAGTACTGCAAAACAAAATGGTTGCAGGCATATCTTATCTATTTTATCACCTGTTATCAAGTTAGAAGGAGATAATGAGTCATGAAACACATTATTTATGAAGAAAAATACAAATTATTTATTTAGGTAAGTCGGTGACTTATAGGATTAAGGATTCAATGGCCAGAAACGAATAGGTTTTTTTTTACAATTTTTATTTCATTTGCATATTTTATTCTAAAACTGCATGGATATTAGCCAAGGATTATATTACATTCGCAAACTTAATAATATCTGTGATAACAGCGCGTTCCTATGTTTTTGACCCGTAGATGTCATATCCAAAGAATTTTTACGCAAGATAGATTGCGGACGGAGAAATTTAAGAACTTCAAAAATGATACCCCGTTCATATAAGGTCCAAAATCTTTTATCAAAATCAGGGAGAAAATACCGGGCGAGTCCGGTTTTCTGAGATAGTATTACCAAGAGCCCGCTGTCCCTTTCCTGCATGTATGGACACCCTATAGAAAGAGACAAAGGGCTCCCCAATCATCGGACCGAATTTTAGTCAGCCATCCGCTTTCCAGCTTGATATATAAGTTCCTTGGTCATATCTGTGTTAATATCATACGAATACGGAATTGCTAATGACAATGACATAACTCGTTTGATAGTACCTAATGTACCTAATCGATCACTTATTTATCGAATTCCGTACGTTGTTGTCATTCTCACCTCTGTATTATTAAAGATTTCTTTACCGAGAACTATTTGTTAATCAATTTTGACGAATAACTTTGTCATATTTCCGCTATCCGGTTTTTATCTTATCTTTAACTTAAGAAACCAATATGGAATTAAAAGTAGAGCATGAAGCGCTTTGACGTATAAAATACATGGCATACATACATAGGTAGACCATTGTTCCACTACTGGGCACGGGCCTCTTCTCAGAATGAGAAGGTTAAGGCCTTAGTCCACCACGTTTGCCTAGTGCAGGTTGGCGGACTACACACCCCATCGAGAACTGTATGGAACACTCTCAGGTGTGCAGGTTTCCTCACGATGTTTTCCTTCACCGTGATAATCAAATTCTGATCCGCACGTTAATTTGAAAAGTCAGAGATGTGGGGCCGGTTTCGAACTCGGAGCCTGCATGCAGGCGCGTGCATTGCATATAGGCAATTAGGCAATACCTAGTGCCTTCCTTATTCAAATTCAATAGTGGTGTAAATTATTATCCTTTTTTCAGAGTACGATGATTATTTATCTTAAAATAGACCTATTAATGCTAAAATTAATCTTCATACATAAAAAAATCAATAACTTATACCACAATTAAATTCAAGTGAAGTAGGCCAATGCACGCCACTGCCTGCATGGTAGGCAAGCTTTCAACTACAAGGCTATCACGCTTGTCATATAATTATTAGAACTAAATTAAATAAGGGATTCGTGGCTCAATCACTGAACACCGTGATATTTTTATCATCTAAGGCGCAATGGATGGATAGATCTATTTGGCACAGTCGCTAGACACACAGCATTTATGAACTTATGAAGACAGAGTCGCCTGCATGACAGTGGTAACACTTTAATTGGAAAACCGCCTTTACTGCTTACGAAAAGAACCTCCACGAGTGATGTCCGGCGCACTCTGGGCAGTCAGCCCCGCTACCAACCTGCTGACAGGCTAATCTTTTGCCCACGGCATGAGCTATTATCATTATGTAGCTCATGTCGACACGATAGAAGAAGAAGACTGCTTACGAAATAAAGATGCTTTCAACGTCAAAATGTTACCATTGATGTGCGGTCAACCGCAACAAATATGTCACAGTATGTATAGGTACTTTACTCTATAGAATAGTCGATCTACGGATTTTGGACGCCCTATAGCGGTCAGCCATCCAGAGTGAGACCCCTCTAGTCTCTAAAGAGAACGATAGGCCAGCCCCAGATTTCATTTATTTAAATTCTAGCCAGTGTTATTGATTCTCTTGTTCGCAAATGAAACTTATTATAAACTATCGCTCTCTTTTACCAATAGTAGATACAAGAAAGGCGGCAACGGCAACAATTTTAGAGCTGTCAAATTAGTTTACGTGTTAGTTCTTCGTATTTATAATCGGCACTTTCCGAGATCACGGCTTAACTTGTATGGAAATTTTAATTATAACTAATTTGGCAGCATTAAAATTGTTGCCATCGTGTAGTTTTTAATCTACTATTAGTGAAAGAGAGCAATAGTTTTAATAAGTTTAGTTTGCGAATAAAAGAAACAACACCAGTAACGGACTATCATGGTCTTCGGTGTAACTGTCATTACGGGTTGAGGACAGTTAAAAGCCAGAAAGTCCTTACAAGCAAACATCCCTAGGTACTTTTGCATTTATAATATTAGAAGGAAGTATAATTCAATTCAATCGTTTATTGCGAATATAGGTAAGGTAGGTGTTACATGAATATTGTCATAAAAACAATCTTTGTGCAGCTATATTCTGCCATTTAGCATGCAATAGGAAATACACAATACTACGCCAAGCTATTAACTGAAGCGTCTAAAGCAATAAAGCATAATACATTACATACGTCCAGAATAATACAATATCTTAATGTCAAAGTCATTATGAAAACATGTCAAAAGTAATTAGTTGAAAGTGCTATATCGTGATGTCAATACCTATTATACAATGTCAACGTAGGTAGGTTTAATTTTTTAATTAAGATATTCAACCACACTATAATATGCCTTGATAAAAAGAAACTGTTTCAATTTAAATTTAAATGTACTTACGTTGGAACAATTTAATTTTATTCAATTTAATTTAATTTAAATTTATAGGTAGGATCTGTAGGAAGATGATTATAAATGCGAGGCGCCATACAAAATGTGCTTTTACTAAATTGTGCAGTTTTGTTTGATGGAAAACAGTGGGGTAATTGTGTAATGCATTCACATTGACATAAGCTTTCATTTTGAAATTACAGCAATAATCATTGCGTGGTTCGTAGTTGTCAATATGACGCCTTGTCAAAACACACAGAGCAATGATCATTGAAATCCAGATAATTGCGATCGCGAGTGAGTTACGCAATTCGGCAGCAGATCCTTTGATTATTTAGTTTGCTCTTTAGCTGAAGTATGATTAGTAGGATAAGAGATATTCGTATGAAAGATATAAGTACTTATAGTGTGATTAAAATTAGTTTAATGGGCCTTATAAGAGATTCGACACCATCACCTAATTTTTCGTGCGTAATTCCCTATTTTATTTAACAGCTAACCGTAGGTAATGAATAATGATACACGATCAAAACCTTAACATCACTCGTGACTTTCCACGCCCTAAATCAATAGTATTTTATCACAAGATAAGTAGATAACAGAAAAGATTAAACCAAATCTAATTAACAAACCTACACATTGGAAAATCAACCTCAAGTCTGTACGACAAGACTGAATTTTCAACAAACATGTTCTTTAAAACGTCCAATATTAACAGACCTATATTTTTTAACAAAACGAATCAGTGTACGGGTCTTATTATGTTAGTTTTTATACGCCCTAACAAGCCCCTAGAGACAGTAATCCGATGCGCGCCATCTAGCGTCGGATAGCGTAATCACTTGATAATTGACATTAAGCGTTTGTTTTGTAATTAACGACATTTTCCCTTCAGGAAAATGTCGTTAATTTACAAGAATTGTTGAAATATTAAATGTTAATTGCTGTTAATGATGGACTTAAATCAATGACGATTGTGTTTTTTAAGCTTTCATTAAATATAAAAATGCTTTCAGGGAAATTATGAAAGGGATTATGAAAAAATAAAGGTTTTTTTTTATGGTGTCTATTTTATGGTGTTTTCGGCCATCTAAATTCCACCTCTCTCAATTACACCTTATCGTAAGAGAATTTTGCATTGCTGCATTTTTAATTTTTTTTTTTCTCTAAAGTGCATTTTTAATTAATTAATAAATAAATAAATATATTTGGGATATTTTTACACAGCACCATCTAGTCCGAAACTAAGCAGAGCTTGTGGTATGGGGTGCTGGCCAGAAAACCTCCACGTGTGCCTGACGGCTGCTTGTCCTTCTGGACACGTCTGGAGGGAACGGCAGTTGTTTGGCCGGTGCATCCTGGGTACGGGCAATAAAATCCTTTCGAGGGATTATCCTTCGGGGGATCTTATTGCCTGTGGCGAATATTCAGGCGCGGGAGAGGCCCGATGTGGGCCTATGGAAAGTTGCTCCGCGTGTCCCTCTGAGGAAGCAGAGGGCACTGTGGAGGAGCAGGGGCGGGCCCGGTGTGCACTCACCCTGCCACTGGGCAGGCAGCGGGGGGACTGTCCTTCCCTGCCCCCGTCGGTCTCGTAATCCCAGGAGTGCCTGCTGAGTAGTGTTCTTGCGCCTCTTGGGACCGAGGGTCTTGGCTTTACCGCCCAGACCGCGAGGAAGAACACCTCTATAAAAATTACAGGAGGATGGGCCTACGAGCAGCAGACTCGGGTAGTCTGCTGCCCGACCAGCAGCTGGCGTAGCTGGCGTAGTTGGCGCAACTGGCGTAGCTGGTAAAGGCCCGTGAGGTGAGGTGGCGTACAGTGTTCCGTGTGCGCCACAGCGATGGGTGCGGCTGTCGTTAGGCCGCACGGGGAGAAGGGGCTCGCCTACTTGTGGCGGGCCGGGACCTGTCGGGGATGGTTGTGTGAATACTCACGCGTTCCCACGCCCCCGGCTAAGGTAGTTGAAGGAACACCGTGGTGGTTTTAGTCGGTAAGAGTCCGACACTAGCTCCGCCTACCCCGGGCGGAGTGCGTCAAAAGAGCTTTTGGTATAGTACTAGACAATGGATATAATACTTAGATACATTTATTTTTTTGTAAATGCATACTTATAATACATAAGCAACACCCAGACCAACACAAACACTTATGTTCATCACATAAATATTTGTGTCCTGTGGGAATCGAACCCATGACCTCGTGAAACAATGTTAAAGCCACAGAAATAGAAAGATAGAATAGTTGTAATAACTATTTTTCTTGCGATTCATGCGTGGCAACTTTCGGACAAACTACGCCTCCCATGTTGACGTCGTTAATTTTATAAAAAATAACTTTAATCAAATTTACTTTACAGCTTTTGTTTCTGCTGTTATAAAGAGCGCAATAAGGCATTTATGCGAGTTTTTGTTACAGCATTTACAGAAACAACTCAAGGCGTACTGAGAAATGTTTTGAAATGCCCTGCACTATGTTGCAGAGTGTTGGCACGCGCGCCGCGCTCACTATTCCATTCTATCTATCTATCTCTGTGGGTAAAGAATTAAATTTGATAAAATATATTCATATAATAATTTGTCTACACGACGCCCTTTATTTTTTTTTCTCTTCAATCGCTCTTTATCTCTGCAAGTAGATACAGATACCTATGCTACTATTGTATATTATATGCTATTAGATACTACCTAATTGCAAGTACCTATTACGTGGCGATTATAATCAAATATCAATCGCCTGTGACAGACAGACGAACGCCGCGTTTGTATAAAAGCTGTTGATCTGTATCCGTGCCATATTTACGGAGGTTAGTCTACTACTAATACTGAAGGAATCAATAAAAAAATCTATACCAAAAATTACATTTTCATTATTAATACAACCTATTTGTTAACAAACAAATTGCCCCCGTGTGACGCGCGAACAAAAACGACGCGAACCATCAAAACCAAACCACCAAAAAAATAGATAGAATTTTCTGGCCTTTGACAATGCCGCTTTTTTTTTTTTTTTTTTTTATAACATAGGGGGGCAAACGTGCAAGCGGGTCACCTGATGGTAAGCAATCTCCCCCGTCATGGACATCCGCAACACCAGGGGAGTCACCGATGCGTTGCCGACCTTTTAAAAAGACGTATGCTCGTTTCTTGAAGGCTCCCATGTCGAATTGTTTCGGGAAAACCGCTGACGGGAGTTGGTTCCACAGTTTTGCTGTACGAGGCAAAAAATGACGTGTGAAACGTACAGTAGTTGAACGCCAATCATCAAGATGGTGAGGATGGAATTTAGATTTATGGCGAGTGGTACGATGGTGGAAGTCAGCGGCTGGTGTAAGGTCGAACAATTCCTCAGAGCATTCCCCATTGTAAATGCGATAGAGTATACATACAGGTGCAACGTCTCTACGCAAGGCTAGGGGGTCAAGCCGATTGGGAACAATATAGTCGCCGACGATTCGAGCCGCTCGTTTTTTTCTTCGTTCGGGATTTTATTTTCAACACTCGCTAATGTTTTTAAGTGAAAATTGTGTTATTAAATAACCATAGAATTGGTTAAGTATTTTTAGATGATCAAGCACATTTTTTTGTCATTTTCTCCAGAAATATGGCATGGTTATAGATCAACATCTTGTATATCAAAAAGATTTTATTAGGTGTTCTGTTTTGCCAATTTAGGCAGGGAATACAAAAAAATTAAAAGAACCCTTTAATCCCACGAGAGTTTACACTATATTAAAACATGTTCAACTTATTAACTGGTTTATCGCTCTATTATTAAAAAGGGGTGACATGTCATTACAATGGCGATTTTATCGAAATGTCGCGCCCCTTGGCGGCGTTTAACCTTTGTAAGGCGCACTAATTGTTTTATTACGGCGCCGGTACAAAGATAGTGCTCATGGATTTACAACAAAATGCTAGTTTACGTGGTGATGCATAAATTATTTATTTATTTATTTTCCATAAAAAATAAAAATACATTTGCCAGATACAAAAAATAAATCTAAAATAAATCTGAGTGCATCTTTATTTTTTTATTTAGTTTTAGTTATTCAAGTAACATAGACTCATAGTGTTAGTAACAGATTGCTTAGAAACTATTTAGTATGTACATTTTGTTACCGTTCCCGAGACCACTACCGCAAGGTCACAGGTCCAGCTGAAAACTTGCAGCAGTGGTTCAGAAACACACAGTCTAGCCTGATAGCTAGCGTCATTAGGATGCTATTGTTGCTGGCCCGAACCCTATGGACCAGGGATGCACATTATGAACCTGAAGGCCAATTACCTTAATCAACTTATCCTATCGCTGGACATAGGCCTATCCCAAGCTTCGCCACAACACTCGGTCCTCCGCCTTCCGCATCCAGTCCCCCCTCAGCTACCTTCTTCAAGTCGTCAGCCCACCTGCCTGGGGGCGGCCTACGCTGCGTTTGCCGATTTGCGGTCTTCGCGGACTCGTCTGCTCCAACGGTCATCAGACCTTCGACAGTAATGATATTTAAAAGTATAGATATGTCATATCCTAACAAAACAAACGAAAAAAAATGGTCCGTACGCAGCGGCAGTACAATACACATAAACTAGTAAAAAGTAAGTTGATACCTTCAAATTACTTTCGTGTCATAATTGGAACACTGTTTCGTCATCAATCCTCAGTTTTAATAAATTAAGAGCAACCATACCTGACAGGTATTAACTATAAGTTTTGCATCAGGCGCTTTGTTTGTACTTTGACCTACCTATCAACTCAGCCTATCGCAGTCCACTACTGGACATAGGCCTCTCCCAAATTGCGCCACAACGCTCGGTCTTCTGCCTTCCGCATCCAGTCCCCCCCAGCCACGTTCTTATGCACGGCCATATTATATTATACTTCACTTGCAAATAAACGTGGTTTTACGTACTGCTTTTTGAGTTTAATTAAAATCTTAAAATTCAATGGAAGTCCCCTATTGAATTTATACAATCACTTTCTGTACACACACGACGGCATTAGTTTTTTTTGTCACCGGTTTCGCCTGGCGACTTACTTGACGCGGTTTAATAGAAAAAACGTCATAATTAGGACGTTTTTGAGCCTTCAGATTGCGAGCTCAGTAGCATATCTGTTCTTTTAATATACCTATCTTTGTTCGACAGACATGGAGTTGCACCTGACTTTATTAAAATCAAAAACGCTTCTATCAAAAACATTACCTACTATCCTCTTGTCCCCTAATTTAATCCGACCTATCGAAATAACCTTTATCTAAATCGCTTTATTAGTTTTACTACATCAAACAGAGAGAAATAATCATATTTAGCTTTTATAATGTATTTTAGACTACCTTTGACGGTCGCACCATCCCTAAAACCGATTCGAACCGGTTCAATCCGCCTCTAACTAGATCAAAGCAACGCATTCCAGCTTGTAATAACTCCAAATTACGGAATGCCAAGTTAATTTTCGGCTTTGTGTTCAATTTTGGACCTTGTTCGAAGGAGATGAGGTTTATTTTGAGAGAGAACAAAGTTGGGTGGTAAAAATGGGTTCGACAGGCGTTTTATGTTTTCGCAGATTGTTGGTAAAGTACAAGTAAATGGCAGAAGTTGAATCTTTTGTCTGGCCACGTTAACTCTGCATAGGAAGGAATAATGGCAACACACTAACAATACCTACATAAATCTCCGCAGTGTACTGATTATTCCAATACAGAATTACCTTTGCCTGGTCTTATACTTGTTTGCTACTCTGACAAAACTATTATCCGCATTACCAACCTATCACCTGCTGGCCTCTTTTAGGGCGCATCAGGTAGCCATAAAAATGCCTGCGGCCACCTGTCCTCCTGCGGTGAATCGGATCAGCAAGAGCACTCCATCGCCGCTTCCTTCTGTGAGATGACCTCCTCACAACAGGACGAGACTGGTACCCACGCCTTCTCATTGTCAGCCATGACCCCGATCACGGCCAGCAGCGAGAGAAGTCTCCCCCGATTGCTGCAATGAGGGCACGGTGGCGCTGCACCACCCATGCAAGACACTGTATGAAGACTGCGCCAGAATATGAAGGGCTATGTCCTCACTACAGCCGCACTGGTAACACAAGGGTGTAACCTCCATCTTACTACTTTGTGCAAGAATTTACTGAAGCAACTATGCCCGAAAAATATCTGCACCAAACGGGAGGTCAACATCCAGTGTCGCCGCCGCACCAGTGGGTGCGGAGGCGACACTGGATGTGTGGGTGAGGAGTGCCTCATTAATCGGCTGGATAGCCCCCACTGTCTAATAGGCCCGGACCTAGGGAGGGCGAGGGGTCATGCGCCCCGGATGGCAAAGAACGAAGGGGCCGTCTCGAAATATTCAAAATCTTTAAAAAAAATTGTTTAGTTTAGTTAATTTTTTTGTAAAATCGACCGTTCTCGGCGGATCTCGATTTAGAACGGAGGGAGGGAGGTGCACAAGCGTATATACTCGTATGTCGTAGGATAATCGAAAAATCGGATATTTGCGAAAATCCTAGGACGATTGCAAAGGACCGGATAATTGGAATCTATGAAAGATTTTCGTTATCATCCCAGCCATTTTTAGAATCATTGCAAAAATCCGGTGTCGCGAATAACCGCTCACGTAATGAGCGCTGATTGGCTGATTTGAACGTTGTGCACTGACGGATACGCTGATTGGCTTACGGCTATTTTCCAATCGTCCTAAACAAACTGGGATTTTTGCAATGATCCTGATAATAGCTCGTATGATAACGAAAATCTTTCTAAAATTCTTACTATCCGGTCTTTTGCAATCATCCTAGGATTTTCGCAAAGGTTCGACATATAGAACAATTTTGACTGAAAAATTACAATTTTAATATATATAAATAAACAATTATGTCAAAATTTTAGTATTTTATTTGTTAGAAATTTTTGCTTAGAGGGCGACAAAGGCCGCCATTATTTCATAGACGTGGCACACTTGACTTACTGCCGTTACCCCGTATAGTGACGAGGGGTGAGGTCGTCTACAACTCTTTTAATTTGGGAACAGAAGGCTCAATATCGACTTGATTTGATTATAGCGGGGACGGCGGTGTCGTGTAGAGAAGAGGGAACCACTTACGGGAAATATCCTGTTCCTAGGTAGAATGATTTTTTACGAGTCCTTACATCATCATCATCATTTAAGCATCATCTATTTTTCAAGTCTTCCTTGTCCACCCAAAGGTTGTCTGGAAGATATCGCTATTAGCGATAAGACCGCCAATGTACCCTTAATTTACATGTTAGTCCTAAGTTTTAATATTATTAATGGTGTACAATAAAGAATATTCTATCTATTCTATATATTTATGCCGCAATACGTCCACTGCTGGACATATATGCGAAAAACGGCCACTTTTGGCACTTTTTGTATCTACAACTACAGCGAACTATAATTTACAGAGTTGATAGTTTCTAATTAAACTACAGTACCTGTACTTCAATCGTTAAAAAAGGATTTCCGATATACGATGTATTCAGCGAGTAATTTTTTTTTTTAATTGATGGGGCTTGCGAACACTTGGCTAGTATATTGCCCTTATTTTTACTTACCTTCAACATAAAGCCATCCTATTTAGTGAGTATCACAGCCCCTTATACCTGTGATAAACACTTAATACTACCCTACTGTGAGACTTATTACAACATATGTACTGTGGACCTTTGACACAAGAACATTATTATCTGATGACATGTGTGAATTACTAACGGCCTAAATTAATAACCAATGTAAGTAAACCATCGATATACAGCATGAATTTTTTATCACCATCCAAATTTTAATCTTCTATCTTAACTATTATAAAATTGTAAACGTCTGTTTGTTTGTTTGTTTGTTTGTTCCAGCATCACGCTAAAACTACTGGACCGATTTTGATTTTTTTTTTTGTTTGAAAGCTGATGATCTGACTTAAAAACTGGTATGGGTTTTGAGAAAGAAAGAAAGAAAGAAAAAAAAGAAAATAATTAATTCGTGGGTTGCGTACTCACCCGACAGATCGAAGCTTCTATGCATTTGCACGAGCGGATAGTAATGTACGATGGAGTGGAGTGGACAGGGGATGGGACTAGGGATGGGACTGGGGACGGGACAGGGGACGGGACTGGGGACGGGACAGTGGACGGGACAGGGGACGGAACATGGGACGGGAAATGGGATGGAACATGAGACGGGACATGGGACAGGACAGTGGGACGGCACATGGGACTGGACATAGGATGGGACATGGGACAGGACATGGGACATGGGACGGGACGATAGTGATATAGTGAGAAAGTGGGACAGTGGGATAGTGAGACAGTGGGACAGTAGGACAGTGGCAGTGGGACAGTGGGGCAGTGGGGTAGCTGGGTAGCGGGGCATTGGGGCAGTGGGGCAGCGGGGTTGTGGGGCAGCGGGGCAGTGGGATAGTGGGGCAGCGGGGCATTGGGGTAGCGGGGCAGCTGGGCAGCGGGGCAGCGGGGCAGTGGGTCAGCGGGGCAGCGGGGCAGTGGGTTAGCGGGGCAGCGGGGCAGTAGGGGAGTGGGGCAGCGGGGCAGGCAGTGGGAAAGTGGGATAGTGGGAGCGGCGCAGTGGGGTAGCGGGGCAGCGGGGCAGCTTGGCGTCGGGGCAGTGGGGCAGCGGGACAGTTGGTTACCGGGGCAGAGGGGCAGTGGGGTAGTGGGGCAGCGGGGCAGCGGGGCAGCGGGGCAGCGGGGCAGTGGGCCAGTGGGGCAGTGGGATAGTGGGGCAGTGGGGTAGCGGGGTAGCGGGGCATTGGGGCAGTGGGGCAGCGGGGTTGTGGGGCAGCGGGGCAATGGGATAGTGGGGCAGCGGGGCAGTGGGGTAGCGGGGTAGCGGGGCAGCTGGGCAGCGGGGCAGTGGGTCAGCGGGGCAGCGGGGCAGTGGGTTAGCGGGGCAGCGGGGCAGTAGGGGAGTGGGGCAGCGGGGCAGGCAGTGGGAAAGTGGGATAGTGGGAGCGGCGCAGTGGGGTAGCGGGGCAGCGGGGCAGCTGGGCGTCGGGGCAGTGGGGCAGCGGGACAGTTGGTTACCGGGGCAGTGGGGTAGTGGGATAGCGGGGCAGCGGGACAGTGGGGCAGCGGGACAGTGGGGCAGCGGGGCAGCGGGGCAGTGGGGAAGCGGGGCAGTGGGGTAGCGGGGCAGGCTGTGGGGCATTGGGATAGTGGGGCAATGGGGTTGCGGGGCAGCGGGGCATTGGTGTAGCGGGGCAGGCTGTGGGGCATTGGGATAGTGGGGCAGTGGGGTTGCGGGGCAGCGGGGCAGCGGGGCAGTGGGATAGTGGGGTAGCGGGGCAGTGGGGCAGCGGGGAAGCGGGGCAGTGGGGCAGTGGGGCAGTGGGGTAGCGGGGCAGCGGGGCACTGGGGGGCAGCGAGGCAGGCAGTGGGGCAGTGGGATTGTGGGGCAGTGGGGCATTGGGATAGCGGGGCAGCGGGGCACTGGGCAGCTGGGCAGCTGGGCAGCGGGGCAGTGGGGTAGCGGGGCAGTGGGGCAGTGGGGTAGCGGGGCAGCGGGGCATCGGGGAACTGGGGGCAGTGGGGGCAGCGGGGCAGTGGGCCAGTGGGGTAGCGGGGCAGCTGGGCAGCGGGGTAGTGGGGCAGCGGGGCAGTGGGTTAGTGGGGCAGTGGGGCAGTGGGGCAGCTGGGCAGCGGGGCAGTGGGGCAGCGGGGCAGTGGGGCAGTGGGGTAGCGGGGCAGCGAAGGAGCGGGGCAGTGGGGCAGTGGGGCAGCGGGGCAGCGGGACAGCGGGACAGTGGACTGGACTGGACTGGACTGACGTGGGTTAGCAGAATTTAACGCGAGCGGAGCCGCGGGTAAAAGCTAGTACTATAATAAAACTGTAAAGGTCGAAAAGTCTGTACATTGAGTTTTTTTTCGCGAAAACCGGCTAGGGGGACTAGAAATAAGCTATAGAACACGAATCAATCGTTTAAAACATTTATGTCTATCTGTCTGTCTGTCTGTTTGTTACCTCATCACGTGAAAACGGCTGAACGGATCGTAATGAAACTTAGCATTTGTATTGGTATTAGTCTAACTTAAAATATAGGGTATGTTTTATCTGAATCGGTTGAGTAGATCCAGCGATACAGCTTGACCCCTCTATTGTATTAAGTTGCATACAAAGTAGAGGTCATGATTAATGGTTGTATGCAGGTTGCAGGTTCCTAAAAATACAACTGGATTCTATTAGTATTATAGAAAATACGACATGAGCTATTATCATTATGTAGCTCGTGTCGACACGAAGAAGAAGAAGATAGAAAATATAGAATAACATAACATAGCCCATCACTGTCCCGCTGCTGGGCATGGCCCTCTTCTTGGAATGAGAAGAGTTAAGGAACTGGATATTGTTAGGGTATCAGATTAATAGATTATCAGGGTAATAGATTATCATAACATAATCAGCTCATTACCTACTGCCCCACTGCTGGGCACGGACCTCTTCTCGGAACGAGAAGAGTTAAGAAACTAGAAAATATAGAATAACATAACGTAGTCAACCCATTACTGTCCCACTACTGGGTATGGCCCTCTTCTCAAAATGAGAAGATAATGAACTGGATATTATTAGTATTCTAGAATAACATAACATTACCAGCCCACTACAGTCCCACTGCTGGACACGGGCCTCTTCTCAGCATAAGAAGAGATGTGGTTAGTGTTATAGAATAACATAATCAGCCCAATTACTTCCCACTGCTGGGCACGAGCGTCTTCTCAGAATGAGGGAGTTTAGGGCTAATTCCATGAAATTCCATCACCTTAGCCGGTTGGTTGTAAAAACAAAATATAGTATGGTCGGTAAATAGTGTAATCGTCTGTGTAGGCGCTTATATGTATATATTTGAAGATATTGTGTTCATAATTATGACACGATGTTATTTTCCGACATCCACGCGGACGGAGTCGCGGGCACAGCTAGTAGATAATAAATAAATAATAAATATTGGATCTTGATCTGGATTTGTGCCCGGTTAATGGCAATAGGCTCGCCCCCTATTACATGGGACTTACAACATAACTGGCGAAATGTGGGTGTACTATACACCTCTGCCTACTTCTTCGGAGAAATACAGGCGTGATGTTATGTTATGTTGTTTATGTTAATAAATCTTTGCTGAAAATAATAATATACGTGTTTTTTCTTTCTTTTAGTATCCTATAAAAGATACTGAGATATGGCAACACAAAGTTCACGTTTGATAGCAATCACTGTGTTGAAAATTATAAAACATGTGTTATTCTTTTTATCATCACTCAGGACTAAAATATTGTGATGTTGCATCTCAAAACGTTTAATTTAGCAACCACACATAAATTGATATTTTTTTCCGGAAATGATATTTTATTGCGAAAAAAATGGAGTCTGTTTGATACCTAATGCCTATGGGCGCCAAACTGTAGTGTAGAGGTCGGAGGGACCAATGAAAATGCCCCTAGTGGAAAAGGCAAATATTATATTATATACAGAATACTTTATAAAATCACTAAAAAAACACTGGCCGTAACACTTAATGTCCCTATATTCACAGCACGCAGAGCAGAGTAGCGGAGAGCCGGGTAGCAGAGGGTTCCTCCTCTAAACGGAGCAGCAGGCCGCAGCAGACGGGCCGCAAAACAGAGAGCACCTTTGATTTTCAGTCTGGATTGTCTGCAACTTTTTAAGAGGAAGCTTTAGGGAGTCGGCTAATTAGGAGGCGTCCCTCACAATCCAACCTTCCGTGCAAATTCGGGATTCAGACTTCCCCTTCAATATTTCATCTCAAAATATCAGCTCAGAGCCAGATCTAGTGTTTCACTCAAAGTAGGATAAAATGCTGAAGAAAGTAACTTAGGCACCAATTCGATTTTTTTCCAGAAATCAATGCCCAAGATGAGAGAAGCAGAGATTTCAGGAAATACGTAAACTTTCCGTGTGGTGCCGGACTTAAAGAATAGCACCACCCTTATCTCTTCTCATGGGTGTCGTAAAAGGCGACTAAGGGATTCACCAGAGGATGGGCAGCAGCGTTCTCTGAGTATTTAACCAACCAACTGCGATCGCCAACCCGCCTGCCAAGCGTGGCGATTATGACATATCCCCCCCTTAATTGGGGGAGGCCTATGTCCAGTAGTGGACGTCTTTCGGCTGTAATGATGATGACGTAAACTTTCATGTAATGAGTCTTATTATTAAAGGTCAAAGGAATATCAAAATAACCAAGTGATTTAGATGACGTTATCATAATAAGTGAGACGTTTGATGAACATATCTCTCTCCTTCTGAAAGTTCTAGAAAAGTTAACTTTCGCAAATCTTACCATTAATTTTGATAAAAGTCAATTTTTCAGAAAGGAGCAAAAATACTTAGGTTATATCGTTGACAGGAATGGCCTTCGCGCAGATCCTGATAAAGTTCGTGCTATCATTGAATATCCTAACCCCTCTTGCGCTTTAGAAGTTTGAAGGTTTATAGGAACATGTAGTTGGTTTAGGAGGAGCCTATTATATACTATAGCAGCCCCTTTGAATAAACTAACTACTTCTGGGTAAAAGGCGCCAATTTTTTTTTGGAATTCAGATACAGCTTCCTCTTTCCAAAAATTACAAGAAGCTTTAGTATCTACCTACTCCTGTTCTTGCTTGTCCAGATTTTAATCTGCCTTTGGACATTGTTAAAGATCCTTAGTGACTCCGCCTTAAGGCGTTACAAATTAAAGTTGATGCTCACCATATACAACTCAATGAAGCCAATGTATTGCAATACATTCATAAACACGGACAGTACTAAAATGTAATTTTAGATTTTTTAAATATATACTATTTTGACACATATAATAACAGATATCTGTGCTATTTTGATGTCATGTTTTGCCAAAGGAGTCATTATTAGTCATTGAGGCTTACTGATCTGTGACTAACAAAAACCCGCAAAATTATCAATGATAAACACTTGTATATAGTTTTATAAAATGTCTTCCTATCACACTTATGTTACTTAGCTATCTAATATATATATATTATTATATAGATAAAGTTAATTTATTTATTTATTATATACATATTATAAGAATTGCCAAACTTAAGTGGCAGTGGGCGGGGCACATTGCTCACAGAACGGATGGCCGATGGGGCAGAAAAGTTCTGGAGTGGCGACCGCGTACTGGAAGGCGCAGCGTGGGTAGGCCCCCCACAAGGTGGACCGACGACCTGGTGAAGGTCGCGGGAATCCGCTGGATGCGGAAGGCACAGGACCGGTCATTGTGGCGATGCTTGGGGGAGGCCTATGTCCAGCAGTGGACGTCTTTCGGCTGAAATGATGATATATATATCGATATGTTAGTCAGCTGAAAATCAGCGTTGCAGTTAGACCTGTTAGCTGAGCTTGTGGCCTTTTGGACACATAATGCCACAGCGAGACTAGCAATGTACAACAACCTAGCAATGTTACCTATTTCTTCTCTTTCTTATGTGTAATTAGAGCAATACCTACTGGTTACTGTCGTGCTAGTACCATCCCCTGTAATACCCTTTTGTGTTCATGTTGTGCGCGTCAGTAATATTGTTTTTTTTTGTCATAATTTTATTGGTTGTTTGCTTGTTTGGTTTTTTGTTGCTATTGTTGTTGTGTATGTGCTTGTCGGTTTTGTGTCCAATAAATGCGTTTCTTTGTTTCTTTCAAAAATGATTTATTGTGCTGTTTCTAACTGCAGAAACAAAAGCTGTAAAGTACATTTGATTAAAGTTAATTAAAAAAAAAAATGAATGAAGTCAATATGGGAGGCGTAGTTTTTCGAAAGTTGCCACGCATGAATCGCAAGTAAAATTGTGGTTACAACCATTCTATCTATTTCTGTGGTTCGTGCACTGGTGTCCTAATAGACACCTGTACGCGGCGACAAGTTCAAGCGCCTTGCCACTTGTATTACCTTTATTTCGATTTCTATGGATGGCACGCATGCGTCAGCCACCGTGTCATCATTTCAGCCGAAAAACGTCCACTGCTGGACAAAGGCCTCCCGCAAATGGGGGGAGGATATGCCATAATCGCCACGCTTGGCAGGCGGGTTGGCGATCGCAGTTGGTTGTTTAAATACTCAGAGAACGCTGCTGCCCATCCTCTGGTGAAATATATATTCAGCTATTTATCCGAGTATTAAATGGATGCTGATAAGCAATAGTATGTCAACCTACACGGAAGCCATTTCGAGTAAATCGTGTTTCAAAATTACGGCGCCAATTTAATTAGTTTGTTCAAGAATTTGCTGCAAATATTGATGATATGCAGTCATTATATCATAATATAAGTTTAGATCAAATTTCTCCCATTAAACTTGTAAAATCTGTTATATTCATTACAAAAACCGTTAAATTTGATATTACAAAATGCGCCAGCAAACATTTTATCTGAATAAATATTTCAAGTCTTATAACACATTATTGATAAACTGAAAACAATTAATTTAAATTCAATTTGATTAATGTCAAGTACCTTAACCCTATATTGATAAACGTATTATTAAGTTAAAAATTGTAATGTTAAGGTGTTATCAATAAAAGCCATGATTTCTTACAATATTAAAATATCTATTTACCTCTTAAAAACGGAACAAATTAGGGACCATCGAGCGTTATTGGCTATTCAATCTTCAAGATTTACTTTGAATACTTACCTACCTACATCATAATCAACATTATCTAAATTAAAACAGTATTTTAAAATCAAAATCAAACTACCCACAACAAAATAATCTCGTTTCGTTCGACTGGTTAGGGTATCAACGTTAACGGTGAGAACATCTCACATCTCCGTTTTTCCGATGACATCGTTGTATGGCTGAGTCGTTGGAACACCTGGGCGAAATGCTGCACAGCTTAAACGGAGCATCTCGGCGTGTCGGTCTTGGCATGAATCTGGACAAGACTAAAGTCATGTTCAATATGCATGTCATGCCGAGGCCAATATTCGTTGAAGGGTCGGCACTCGAAGTCGTAACGGAATACGTCTACCTAGGGCAGATAATTCGGCTTGGTAGACAAACTTCAAGAAAGAAGCCTACAGAAGGTTTTAGTTAGGCTGGATAGTATTTGGCAAACTTCGCCGACTCTTCTCGTCGCATATACCGCAAAGTTTGAAGACAAAGGTCTTAAACCAGTACGTCCAGCCTGTCATGACTTACGGTGCCGAGACGTGGACACTGACAGTTGGGCTGGTTCACAAATTCAAAGTCGCTCGGTGAGCTATGGAGCGAGCTATGCTTGGAGTTTCTTTGAAGGATAAAATCCGTAACTAGATTATCCGGAGGAGAACCGGATTGAACGACATATCTTGTAGGATCAGTAAGCTGAAGTGGCAGTGGGCTGGCCATGTCTGTCGAAGGGCTGATGGCCGCTGGAGCAGACTAGCCCTTGAGTGGTGACCGCGAATCGGCAAACGCAGCGTAGGGCGACCCCCACCAGGTGGACCAACGACCTGAAGAACGTGGCTGAACGTGACTTGTGGCGCAACTTGGGAGAGGCCTATGTCCAGCAGTGGACTGCGATAGGCTGAGTTGATGATGAATCAGACAACTCATTGGGCTCAGACTTAGACAGAAATATAAATATTCGGAAGGTATGTTTCTGCTGGCCGAACTTGTGGTAACCCCTCATTGAGACTGCTATTTGACGGAACCATACGCCTCTTTTCTTCAACATCGTGGCTAATAACCTCACACTGAAACTCCTCGTCAGAAGTAGGACGCGACGCATGGCTTTCCTCGTGAGGTATTAGGTACCTGATCCGCAAACATGGCTTCTTGATCTTGGCGGTGGCATTCTGAAAATAATTATAATAAAACTTTTTAACAAAAAATTGAACCGACGAAAACAGAAACTGAAAAGCGAAAAATAACTAATTATGAGTCGGCGCCAAACGAACTTTTAACAAGCATAGTGCGTGTAAGTTGGAAGTGGCCGAGCGGAGAACGCATTTTTGGAAAGTTATTGTTTATCGTTGAAAATCTCACGTTGTATTTGATGTGACGTTGTTTTTATTATTTATTTAAAGTAATTTAAGATCTTCGTTGATTGGTTGTTTGGCGCCGACTCATAATTAGTTATTTTTCGCTTTTCAGTTTCTGTTTTCGTCGGTTCAATTTTTTGTTAAAAAGTTTTATTTTTCATTTTTTTGTGGTTAAACTCTAAATCCAGGTCTCCATTATGTCGTAGTGTCTAGAACTATATTTATGTATGTCAAGTTTCAACAGAATCGGTTAACAGGTAAGAATTCAGTGGGTGAACAAACACTCATCCCCTGTTTTACTACCCTTAGGGGTGGATTTTGATTTTGAAATTTAAATGGGACCAACTTCAAGATATACCCTATCCAATAAAAAAAGAATCATCAAAATCGGACCACTCTGTAAAAAGTTATGCGTGGTCATACATAAAAAAAAAAAAAAAAAAAAAAAAAAAAAAAAAATATATACGCGTCGAATTGAGAACCTCCTCCTTTTTTTCGTCGGTTAAAAATAAGACACAACTTGCAAAATGAGGGTATGTGCCAAAATGTAATAATTTCGAGAACCTGAAGATTTGAGACAATGTCTGTCTACCCTGTTTGCGGATACTTACAGTCGTGAACCTGTTTGTTTTATTAATTCCCTCATTCCACGTTTTTCAAAAACTTTTCAAGTCATTTAACATACTATTGAAATAAACGAACGAACAAGTGAACGAGATTTTTTTGTAGCAATAACGTGTCAAGCTTTATAAAACTTTTACAAGCGCTAGTCAATAGTAGAATGTTTGTTAAGCAATAACCTGTTAATCAAAAATATTACATTTTGCTGAAATTAGGTAGTTAAGATAAGTAATATTACCATGGTTAGTATGTAAAACGTATTTAAATGTAATTTTAAACAGTATTCTGTCATAAAAAAGCGTTGTTTTAATAATTTTACCGGTAAAATGACCTCTAAACTTGTATAGCTAAAATCCTTATATTTATGTACTATTTGGACTTACCTTTGATGATCTTATATTCCCCAAGTCTTCTACTGCGTTTTCCATGTAGTATTCGTGGCTAGTAGTCTTGTGAGGCCCACTTTATACGTATAATTTTAATTAAATATGGGCCAATGTTGTTTACACATCCGAAAAAGGATAATACTAATTACGCAATAACCGATCATGTCCCATAACTTCTTTTGACTTTAAACAGATGGTGCCTAGGGTCATCAAACAATGTTTCAAGTGCCTAAACATCTTATTGCAAAATGCCTTACCCTTCGAACTGATTTCGTGTCAACCTTTTTATACTCATTTTTGGTATAAAAACCATTCAATCAGGTTAAAACCCTATTGAAAAACGTTCTTTGTCAGCCAAAGAAGCGTACTGCATCATTAACTCAATTTTCGAATTTTTGTGGGTTGACACATTATTGCTTATCAGCATCCAAATATACTACAGCTTATAGCAAAGTTCTTAAACTTACATGCATATTTACAAAATTTACAAAAGAAAAAAATCTATGCAATAAGAAACTTGCGTGTTTGTTACACATTTGTGACTTTTTAAATTATATTATCAAACTATATAAACAATTGAGATTTAAATTATACCGTAAACATGTAATTAGAAATAATATGATATGACATGAATTATTACATCGTGTAGCCTAACCATATTTTAGGGTAAGCAGACTACAAACAAAATCGAAGAATTTATGGAGCTCTCTCAGGTATACCTACCTACTATTGCATCACGATGTTTTCCTTCACCGTTAGATAATTCAATTCAATTCTTTATTTCCGTGAATATTGTTACATAGATGGTAAAAAAAATATTGTATTGGTACATAATATTCCGCCTACAATATGCAAACATTGTTGGGTAGTCTAGTCTAGTACAGCTCACTAGGCACACATACGTTACATACATTTTCAAACCTAACAATTCATTTCTAACATTAGGTTATCTACATCCATTTTATAATAATTCATGTCATATCATATTATTTCTAATTACATGTTTACGGTATAATTTAAATCTCATTTGTTGATATAGTTTGAAAATATAATTTAAAAAGTCACAAATTGTTTACCCATTTTTAAGAAATCCGTGACAGAATAAAATCCTGTTTCTAACAAAACCATTTTCAATTTCTTTATAAATTGTTCGTATGGTAGTTCTTTTATGTCGTTGGGTATTGTGTTATAAACATACTCACACATTGCGAAGCAATTTCGTTGAAACATTGTTGTTTTTGGAATTCTCGGTAGCACAATTCTGTTTGGATCTCGAGTATTTCTAGGATACATAATAATAATGCAAGTGACAATTACACAATTTGGTGTTTATTCTCTTGTTGACGAACTAAACTTATTTTAAACTATAGCTCTCTTTTACTAATAGTAGATACAAGAAAGGGATGGCAACAATTTTAGTGCTGTCAAAATAGTTTACGTGTTACATTTCTTTGTCTTTAGTGGGCACGTTCCGAGATCACGACAAAACTAGTATGGAAAAACATAACATAAAATCACGCCTGTATTTCCCTGAAGGGGTAGGCAGAGGTGTATAGCACACCCACATTTCGCCAGATCAAAAAAAAATATTCAGAGTAATTTGACTGCTCTTAAATTATTGCCACATCCCTTTCTTGTATCTACTATTAGTAAAAGAGAGCGATAGTTTAAAATAAGTTTAGTCCGTGAACAAGAGAATCGACACCAAATGAGCACGTATTCGGAGACTCCGAAATATATATATCATAAAATAAAATAAATAAAAATAAATATATATTTCATCCGGGTGCCGGTGAAATTACAATCACATGAGACTTTCCATCTTCATGTCTCAGTTTGGCGAACCGACTTGCGGTACCATTTAGGCAACAGCCTAGGTGGTATTGCAGTTGTTATGGGCAAAGGTAACCGCTTAACATCAGGTGGGCCTTTAGCTCGTTTCATAACATAACATAACATAACATAACATAACATAACGCTTATTTCCCCGAAGGGGTAGGCAGAGGTGTATAGTACACCCACATTTCGCCAGTTATGTTATAAGTCCCATGTAATAGGGGGCGAGCCTATTGCCATTAACCGGGCACAAATCCAGACTCCAGGCTGCTACTCAGAATTTCCTAATGAAAAAACCCAATAACACTTTGCCCGACCCGGGAATCGAACCCAGGACCCCATGGTCAGCAGTCGCGCTTGCGACCACTAGACCAACGAGGCATTAGCTCATTTCACCATACTATAATATAAAAAAAATAGATAAAAAACACAATTTAAAAAATCTTGTAAAACATTGAAATAGAAAATAACATACTACATATTATTCCCCCGTCGTCGCCTGCATTTAACAAAGTTAGACCGTCCGCTATAACCTTGTTATGACGTTCGGTACAATCACACGCACAATTTGACACTAATTTCTGTATTGTGCGCACCCCCTTGCAAAGTTATTGTTTACAAATGTTTGTTATTTCTTGCTAAATTGGTGAATGTAAGAATGATTATGTGAAAAGTATTTATTTATTGTATTAATATTGTAAGGGGGTATTTTGATTGCTTGTCAGGTTCACACAAAAATTAGTTAACCTATTTGGCACGTAGAATAAGATTATAGGACTTGTCAGCATCACTTTGCTGTTTATTCATAGACAGTTGATATTTATTTATTCAACACACTTGCTCGTAAAGTGGCTCTTATTGCACCGCTTTTAGGTTCATAATGCAGCTTATAACGCACGCGTGCTTTTGACTTTACACTTTCGCAATAGTGCTTTATACTTTACAATTTATTTTTAAAGCACTTATGAAGCAAACAAATATTTTTTCTTTCTTTCTTTCAAACAAAATTAAACACTTTTGTGAATAAATCAACTGAATTAATTAAAACATGATAAATAAACATTTCATTTTATCAAATTATTTATTTTATCTACACTCGTATCGTAAAATTCGAATTATGAACTCGAAGGTAATGTTATAATGACATACTTTACGCACATGCACCTGTAATGAATTTAAAAAGTTTCATAACGATACAGTTTGCTGAACAAAACAAAGCGGTAATTTTTTTTTTTTTCCATAACCGCACACTTCAGCCCAACTAAGGAGATTTTAATGCCACTTCGTGGTTGGGTCGAAGTGGCATTAAAAACTCCTTTTTTGGAGAAGTTATCAAACCTTTTTTTTAGCAGTCGTACAGTTTGGCACCAACAAGTACACAAAATTCAGGGTGGCGCCACTAGTCATACATTGAAAAAAATTATCGTTTAAAATCGCGTTTTTGGCAGAAGTTTGGATTGTCATATTGCTTTTAATTATATTTAAGTGTTTACAGGCACATTTTTTGTATGATAAAATAGAGATTGATGGAATCCTGACAAGGATAGAAAATGAGTTCCGATTATAATGTTTTCGCAAGACTATATTTTATTATCTGTGTAGGCGCGCGCTGGGGCGTGTGCGTGGCCGCGCGCCATGACCTACTGGATTTGGTCATCGTTACTTGTAAATTTATTGTATTTGTTTACTTCGACCCCACCGGAGGGGACCGACGCGACACCCACACAGATGCCGAGAGTCCGACTCTCGAGAAACCCAACACGATGCAGCAGCGGCTGCTGGGGGGACCGGTGGCGGGGAATCCCCAGCTGCACCGTGAGCCGAGGTCGAGCTCCCCACCTGGGGACGCCCTCACGGTGTCGCAACCGGAGATAATCTCGTCACGCGAGACCGGTATGCTTACTCCTATTCCTATTCTTGTCCACGTCATGAGCAGGTTTAATCGCCACGCAGTTAGGATTAGGTAGGTCTTAGCCCTCGCCGGCGAGGCTTGCCGCTTAACGGTGATTCGCGAAACGCGTCTCCCCCCCCCGTTATACCGAAAGACCGCCACTTTCGAGAAAACAATTCCCGATGCAGCAACGGCTGCCGGGGGACGTAGCGGCGGTGTCCCCCCGTAATGCCCTAAGCCGAGGTCCGAGCCCTTCCCTGGGGGACGCCCTTATGCGGCATTGCAACCGCGATATTAGTTTGTAAGGTAGGTGTTAGGAAATCTTTCGGCGGATGGAGTCCCTCACGGGACTCTCCGCCAACTAGCCCGGTTAAGCAGAAAGAGCACTCTGGTGCTTCCTGCGAGAAATCAATTCGAAAAAAAAAAAAAAAAGTTATTATTATGATTTTGTATGTCTAAAGTTTTATTCTGGGCAAAAATATCTGACTACAGCAGTGATACTGAACTGAGGAGAATATGACCCCGCCTGAATTTCTGGATGCAGCAACGTAAATGACGAACAATCTTTTACCAGAAAAATCAAGAAAAACTACAACAATGTTACCAAGATTTTGACTTTGGTATTTTATTTAAAATTGTATAAGTTTAGATAAAATAGTGTATGAAACTGACATAACTAGGTATTAAAACACTCGTGTGATACTATTAAAAACCTCGCCTACGGCTAGGTTTTTAAACTCACACTCGTGGTTTAATAACCCCTATTATGCAACAGTTTCATAAACTACTATTTGTCAACAAATTAATATTAATTTGTGTTATCAATAAAATTAGTCAATTTACTATATTTTTAACATTTGGCCGGTGCATCCTGGGCACGGGCAATAAAATCTTTTCGAGGGATTAACCTTCGGGGGATTTTATTGCCTGTGGCGAATATTCTGGCGCGGGAGGGACCCGTTCTAGGCCAGTGGGGAGTTGCTCCACGTGTCCCTCTGTTGCCAACACAAGGCACAGTGGAGGAGCAGGGGTGGGCCCGGTGTGCTCTCACCCTGCCACTGGGCAGGCAGCGGGGGGACTGTCTTTCCATGCCCCCGTCGATCTCGTAACCCCAGGAGTGCCCGCTGAGTAGTGTTCTCGCGCCTCTTGGGACCGAGGGTCTTGGCTTCACCGCCCGGACCGCGAGGAAGAAAACCTCTATAAAAAATTAGGGGAGGTAGGGCCTGCGAGCAGCAGACACGGGGTAGTCTGCTGCCCGACCAGCAGCTGGCGTAGCTGGCACAGCTGGCGTAGTAGGCGCAGATGGTAAAGGCCCATGAGGTGAGGTGGCGTGCAGTGTTCCGTGTGCGCCGCCTAGGAGGGTTAGAGGCACGCCCCCGGCTAAGGTAGTTGAAGGAATACCATGGTGATTTTAGTCGGTAAGAGGTCGCATGAATAAAGAAATCCATGTGTCATTTTTAACAATTTAATATTTATTTTATTATTTTTAACGCATTTACGCTAGGCATTTACGCATGCGAAGCGAAATCTAATGATTTAAATTGTGGAAATAAATAATCGCTCACGAGCAGGATTCGATCCCGCGATACTTAAACAGTTCTAATAAAACAATTTAATTTTTCAGTTAAATTTTTATTTTAATAACTTACGACTACATCACAAACGAATGTACAATTTTAACATTTTATTCATTATTTTAACTACTTTGGAAAAACCATTCGGATCTATTTTCATTACTATTGTAAAATCCTTTTTTAATTATCATCCACGATAAAACTATAAGGAAAATCTGTTACAAATACACACTTTGGCTGGTGTTTATCAACGTTAATTCTCTGATTAAATGGCCGATTACTCGAACCTGAAAAACGTGGCTGGGGGGGACTGGATGCGGAAGGCAGAGGACCGAGTGTTGTGGCGCAACTTGGGAGAGGCCTATGTCCAGCAGTGGACTGCGATAGGCTGAGTTGATGACTACAAACTGCCTATTATTATATATATAGATTCTATCGTGGATGACACTCAACGCAAATCTATAGATTCCTATGTCATTGAGACACCGTATCTTTATGAAATTACTAGGGAATTCGCAAAATTCATAAATGAAAAAAATGTTTGTAAATAATATTTTCAAATACGAAAAGACGGTTTTGACACTTTTTTGTATTTTAAAAGGAAGTGGTTTTCTTCAGAGGCAAGGGGTTTCTTTTTCTTTCTTTTTTCGCAACAAATTCGCGAATAAAAATTAATAAAAAAAAGAAAAAATTAATTATTAATTGGTAAATTCATAAAAATAACGCACACGTGTTTCTTTGTTATTATTGCCACTAAAATCAATCTTTATTGTATCTAACAAACAGCCTAGTTTTCATAACTAAACCTATTTCTTGAGCTTTCCTAAACTAATTATAATTATGTACAACTTAAAATATACATCGCTTATGTAACAGTACAACGACGTAATGTCATTTTTACAAATGTTCATGAAAGCTGTTTCAAAGTTGTGTATAAATTTTTTCAAGAAATTAAATTAAAAAAAAATTAATAACGTCATTGGTTTAATGAATGAGCGATACAATATTTCTAATACAGATTTAATTAAAATTATTGTATTTGCATACCTCAACTTTGTTTTTTCATACTTGTCTAATTTAGTAAACAATCTTAACATGTCTTTTCTATGCAATTTGTCAATAATAATTATAAAAAGACATTAGATATGTAAAAAAAACACGGTAAATAAAAAAAAAACCTAAATACAGGTGCAGAACTCGTAATTATATTTTATCAGTAATTATTTGAATAAAGAGACATCCCAAGATTGTTTACTAAATAAGACAAGTAAGAAAAATACTTTAGGCAGAGTGTTAATTTGATAACCTGCAATAACGGTGCTCTTCTGTAAGTAATGGGGCACTTAGATTAAGTTTGAGATGTGTTAATTTTTTTCATGTACAGTGTACTCATTGTTGAAGAGCCAAATAAATAAATAATCGTAGGTAATTAAGTATTTGGTTAATATAAAGTAAAGGAAATATGTTTTGCTCCCACTTGCTCGGAAATTGGTTCATTATTCAAAAAAAAAAAGAGTAAGTACATCAATCGGCTCTTTTCTGTACGCAACGAAATAACAGGCGAGTAATGTCCAACACGACATAATATAAATTGCTGGACAGTTTTTATTTTTTAAATTATGCTACCGAGGTTTTTAAGTACACACTTACATAAATTAGGTGTTTTTAGGCACAAAATATTTTTTTATATCATTATAAAGGCTGAATGCGCTTTTTTTTTTCAAAATTTTGAAAATAGAATAACAATCGCGCGCGGTCGAATTGGCGCGAATGAAAATTAGATACTGTCGAATTAATTTGTGTATTGTGTCCTCGCAAATGAAAGAAAAGTACTATACAAGTCTCGGCCGAAATAGTAATTAACGGCCTCGTTTAGTTAAAAATGAATCGGCTGGCACCTCGTCCTTTTAAAATCACTTTGGAAGTTCCAATATTACTCCTATTACGTAATTTTTTTCATTTTAGGCCTCGACAGTAATGTAGCTACTATTAATTTTAATTATTTAAAAAATACTGGAAAATACGCGTACTGGAAGGCGCAGCGTGGGTAGGGCCCCCACAAGGTGGACTAACGACCTGGTCGCGGGAATCCGCTGGATGCTGAAGGCGCAAAACCGGTCGTTGAGGCGATACTTGGGGGAGGCCTATGTCCAGCAGTGGACGTGTTTCGGCTGAAATGATGATGATGGTTTAAAAAAATCGCATAGTAGATAATTCCTTGTGCGAAAGAGAAATATGTCTTACGCAACCTTGCCGGGTCAATGCCCTGTAGCGTGCACGCACAGCTGTGCGCTCATGTACGCAAAACATTTGAAAAAAGATTTAAATTTTTCCTTCATGAAAGAAAGAAGAAAGAAAATAGTTGCCATGTTGTCATGCTTCACTTTCCAGCAGTTTCTATGTTTGTAGTACAGTCTAACAAAGCAATTAGTATACAGGGTCGTCAGATATAGATGAAGATTTCTTAGGAAATTATTATAGAACCGTTTGATTAGGGTTTTGTATAAATACAGTTACTCTGGACAAAAAGACTAAAATCTAAGAAAATACATAATTAACATAATTTGTAATTGTTGTTTTTTCAATGTTCCTTAGAGTATGCCTTAAAAATGTATAATAACGGTCTTGATTTACAATGATAAATTAATAATAAACATTAATTTCAATCGACGTTTTTTTTTCCCCTGTCGTCTTTATTGATTCCCCTGCCTAATAAAACTGCAAATTGGTATATCTCTGGAACGGCTGGGTCAAAATTGATGCTATTTGATAAATGTGTTTATACCAGGCCCCTCAGAAAGTATTGCGAAAAAAAGTTTTTATATATGGGAGACTGGCCAGTTATAATGTTTTTCGAAAATATGATTATTTATAAGTAAAAATAAGTAAGTTCCAATTTCAAAATTTCCCTCCACATTTTTTGCGAGTTAATTCAAAGTATTGTGTCTCACTGAAATATGGATCTGCGCCGGGAACATTTTAGAGCTATGATTTTATACGATTTCAAGTGTCGCCTGAAACCGGATGAATCGTACGATAGACTTCAAATGGCATTCATGGATGAAGGCCCTTCCAAGGCAACCGTGTATCGTTGGTATAACGAATTCAAGCGCGGTCGACCAACTTTGGGGGATGACGAAAGAAGCGGTCGCCCTTTGACGGCTGTTACCGAAGAAAACGTGCTAGCAGTGAAAAATTTAATCCAAGACAATAGGCGAATTACATATCAGGAGATTCAACACATATTGAAGATTGGATCGGGAAGCGTTCACGAGATTCTACACAGCCATCTTCGCGTGAGGAGGATAGTATCACGCTGGGTGCCGCACAACCTCACCGATGCTCAGAAGCAGGCCCGGGTGGAATGGTGCCGTGATATGCTTAACAAATTTGAAGCAGGCTCGTCTCGGCGTGTTTACGACATCGTTACAGGTGATGAGTCCTGGATTTATCAATACGACCCAGAAACCAAGCGCCAGTCGACTGTTTGGGTGTTTCAAAATGAGCCAACGCCTACCAAAGTGAAGCGATCTAGAAGCGGGGGTAAGATTTTGATCGCTAGCTTTTTTAATTTGACTGGCCACTTGGTATCAATTCCCTTACGGGATCAAAGAAGCTTTAATGCCGAATGGTATACTACCAAATGTTTGCCAGAAGTTTTCTCTGTTATAAGCAACAAGCGACCAAACACAGGGCTCCGCGGGCTAACTGCTCCACCACGACAATGCACCTGCGCACACCGCACTCAAAACGAGGGACTTCCTGGACAGCACGCCAGTCAAACTCCTGGGTCACCCTCCTTACAGCCCTGATCTAGCACCGTGTGACTTCTTTTTATTCCCAAAAATAAAAAATCAGCTCAAAGGGATACAATTTTCGTCGCCGGAAGATGCGCTGGCTGCGTTCGAGCAGGCTGTAAACGAGGTGTCTGCGGCGGACTGGAAAAAGTGTTTTGAAAACTGGTTTAGGCGCATGAATCTTTGTATAGAGGCTGGTGGAAAGTACTTTGAAAAGATTTAATAAAAATATATGTACGTATAGAACAATTTTTTTTAGTTTCGCAAAACTTTCTGAGTGTCCCACGTAATTTAGATAAATTTCATGTTCTATTATTACTTGTAATAAATTCACTAAAATAAAATATGCCAAGGGAATCAACCATTCTCAACATTCACCCATATTTCACTCGAAAACATCCATAATCTTCTGAGAAAATTTCATTTATATCTGGTGACCCTGGATACAAATTGCTTTGTTAGACTGTAAAAAGTAGTACCTATTTTATATTGTTCCGGGTAGTATAATCGTAGACTAATTCACCTTCTTAAATATTGCAGGTGATTAAATTAACAATCCTTAAATCTATTTTAAAAACTTTTGCTGTACATTTTTACTTAATTTATAAATATATAAGAAACCATTATTTTTAATTACTATACTAGACACTCAAACCTTCAATCATTATTATTATTTATACAAAATATTACTATTATTGCACTTAATAATAACTACAAGTTGACTAACTCGACTAGATAATCGACAATTTTATTAAATGTCAAACCTTTATTTAAATTGAGATCATGCACATTTTGGCTCTGGAAGTAAAGCTGTGCGATTCCCGGTTCGCTACCCCATTCAAGGAACAGCCCTTGAACTGAATAAACCTCATGGTAAGCATCTAGGAGTCACCAAAATTTTTAATCGACACATTTTTTAACCTTGTTAGTCGAATAACTCTTTTCCAAGATACAAAATATGAAGTTAAAATATTAAGTGTTAGTTCCGCGAAATAAGTAGGTCGTCAAGCTTGAATACAACATGCAGCACCTCCCCGCCCACAAATATATACACATGCAGATTGAAGGTCCGATTAATGTATTGTGTAATATGCGTGGAGTCCTGGGTTCGATTCCCGGGTCGGGCAAAGTGTTATTGGGTTTTTTCATTAGGAAATTCTCAGTAGCAGCCCGGAGTCTGGATTTGTGCCCGGTCAATGGCAATAGGCTCGCCCCCTATTACATGGGACTATAACATAACTGGCGAAATGTGGGTGTGCTATACACCTCTGCCTACCTCTTCGGGGAAATACAGGCGTGATGTTATGTTTATAAATAAATATATTTTGGAAATTTTTACACAGCACCATCTAGTCCCAAACTAAGCAGAGCTTGTACTATGGGTACTAGACAATGGATGTAGGTATATGCAAACCAAACCGATACTCGACACGTGTTTCGCCCTTCCACGAAGCATCCTCAGGAGATGTTGACTCGTCGACCGCTCGGACCCGAACTATTTTAACTTCATATTTTGTATGACATGGATTTACGCAAAGTAACGCCTGATTCCATTATTTATCTTTTCCAACACTAAAATTACAATTCAACGAAGAATATTTTATTAAATTTTTTACGTATTATTAGCCGAATAGTGTTGTGCGTAGTTCGTTTCGCCAACAATATCGATGTCGCTATCACTGTGTTCTGTGTCCGAATCTGAAGTCTGAGCTGACATTCTTGAGTTTTCAACCTAGGAAAAATAATAACATAATTTAGTTGAAATTCCGCAAATGACTAATGCACTTAGTATTTTATTTTAGTTAACACGATCAGTTTTACAATAATTATGTACACTCTAAAAACTACTCTTTAGAAAATATTTACAAACTACAAAATAAAATTATACAATATTTACAAAGTACAAAATAAAATGATACAAAAAGGCGCGCCTAGGCGTCAAAATTTAATTTAGAAACAACTAAACGAAATTGGAATATTCAAAGGTTTTTAACATTGAATTTTAAAATAAATTATTGAATTTTAAAATCCAAATACTATATTGGTAGGTACTCTCCTGGTATAGGCCCAAATAAACTGATGTTTAAAGGGTAATAATGATGATGAAAGTGATTTTTATACCTTTCGACAATCAGAATGCGTTGCTGGATGTTTAGTGGTAAAGTCGACGGCCGTCGCACCTGTCGACAAATAAATAAATAGATATAAGTATTATTTTATTTTATTTGGTAAAATAAACGGTTACACATTAAAGTAGGTATTACACATAATTATAAGCTAAAAAATTAGTAAACCAACGACATTTTCTATGAAACAGTATGTAACAAAAACCCTGTTTTTCCTGTGAGCTACGTTATCAGAATCGATATTCATACGTAAGGACACAACTCATTTGGAAAAACTCTTCAATAAAAATAATCAAATTAAATATTAACACATAACATAACATCACGCCTGTGTTTCCCCGAAGAGGTAGGCAGAGGTGTAATAGTACACCCACATTTCGCCAGTTATGTTATAGTCCCATGTAGTGATGGGTCGAGGGTTTAAACCCAAAAGGCATAAATGGGCATAAACTGGGCGAATAGGGCAAAAACGAATTTACGCCCAAATAAACGCCCAATTGCTGGGCAGAAAAAATCGTCTACATCAAATATATGTTTCTTGTAGAAAATATGTTTTTTTTTAGTAAATAATACTAATCTAAGCTATTTTCATGTCAAACGTTTAATTGCGAAGCTTTAGAATCTTTCGAAAATGTTGTATTTTATGAAAATTTTAAAGTGTACAGTTTTTTCTTTATTTTGTTACCAATGGCCAATGGGTTGGTATGACAACCATGGGTTGGTATGACAACCATGGGTTGGTATGACCGGGCCTAGGAATAGTTGTCCTGGGGTGCTGGCCAGAAAACCTCCACGTGTGTCTGACGGCTGCTTGTCCTTCTGGACACGTTTAAAGGGATCGGCAGTTGTTGGGCTGGTGCACCCTGGGCACGGGCAATAAGTCTCCTTTGGACCGGGGGACCTTATTGCCCGTGGCGAATATTCTGGCACAGAAGGGGCCCGACGTGGGCCAGTGGGAGGTTGCTCCGCGTGTCCCTCTGAGAAAGCAGAGGGCACTGTGGAGGAGCAGGGGCGGGCCCGGTGTGCACTCACCCTGCCACTGGGCAGGTAGCGGGGGGACTGTCCTTCCCTGCCCCCGTCGGTCTCGTAATCCCAGGAGTGCCTGGTGAGTAGTGTTCTCGCGCCTCTTGGGACCGAGGGTCTTGGCATTACCAACCGGACCGCGAGGAAGAACACCTCTATAAAAATTACAGGAGGATGGGCCTGCGAGCAGCAGACTCGGGGTAGTCTGCTGCCCGACCAGCAGCTGGCTTAGCTGGCGTAGTTGGCGCAGCTGGCGTAGCTGGTAAAGGCCCGTAAGGTGAGGTGGCGTGCAGTGTTCCGTGTGCGCCACAGAGGAGGGTGCGGCCGTCGTTAGGCCGCACGCGGAGAAGGGGCTCGCCTGCTTGTGGCGAGCCGGGACCTGTCAGGGGTGGTTGTGTGAATACTCACGGGTTCCCACGCCCCCGGCTAAGGTAGTTGAAGGAACACCGTGGTGGTTTTAGTCGGTAAGAGTCCGACACTGGCTCCGCCTACCCCGGGCGGAGTGCGTCCAAGAGGATTTCCCCAAGGAAAAAAAAATTTAAAATTTTTAAAAAAGTGAATTTTTGTCCTTCCCTGGCTTCGGGATCCCTTTGACGACCGCCATCATTCAATTCGTCGAAAAATAGCCCTGGTGGAGGCACTAGTTTACCAAGCTGCAACGGAAGGTCGCGGTAGGCTTTGTTGCAAATGTCGAAAGTGAAACCGTCCGCTCCCGGTGCCTTTTTGTTTGGAGCTCGAAGGAGTCTGTCCACAGTGGCGGTGCTACTTTTGCTGGTTATGCGGTGAATTTTTTCCAGATTTCCTCGAGTTTCTGGCTCGTGCAGAACTCCTAGCCATTAGTAATTGCCTCCTGGATGGCCTCTTTGTAATCCGTCTTCGCTTTTAAATATTCCTCGACTTCAAAAGGCCTACGCCTGGGGTTGGCCATATGGATTTTCCTGCGTAACAGGATGACTCCCTCTCTTTTAGCAGTCAACTCCGTGGTCCACCAGCAGTTTGTCTTAAGCTGCGCATCTCTCATGACTGGAATAGCTTCCTTGCATGTCCGGGTGACAGACCCTCACAGCAATTCACCACCGTATCTACATCCTCGCAATTCTCCAAGTTGGCTATGTGCTCCGCTGTGATATGATGCCCATACGTGCCGACTGTTCCTTAAGCACGTCTCTAAACTCACTCCAGCGAGCCTTCCTGGTGTTTTATATCCTGCTGATTTTACGTTTTGCAGCGGTAGTTCCAGCCCGGATCTCCAGCTGGAACCGTCTTGCCCTGTGTTCCGAGAGCGTTACGAAGTCAGAATCAAGTCGCCACTCCTTCACTCTGTGCAGAGTCCTTGCGGTGCAGGCTGCGATGTCCACTATACTCGTGTAGGGTTTCCCGTTCCGGAGCCGGTAGAAAGTGGGCTCAGTTTCCTCATTGAGGCATCCAGCCCTACTAGAGCCTTAATAACCGCTGTTCCCCTACTGTCCTCCATCTCACAGCCCCATCAGGGACTGCGGCGTTGACATCTCCAGCTAGGATGATGTAAGCCACGTTGAGATCATCCGCTGTTTTCTTCGCTCTGTCCAGGTTGGCGCTGTGTTTCGGTCTGAAGGGTACGGGTGCCGGTGAAATTACAATCACGTGAGACTTTTCATCTTCATGTCTCAGTTTGGCGCATCGACTTGCGGTACCATTTAGGCAACAGCCTAGGTGGTATTACAGTTGTTATGGGCAAAGGTAACCGCTTAACATCAGATGGGCCTGTAGCTCGTTTCGCCAATTAGCCCAAACTTAAAGTTGCATGTTGTTGTTGAAGAACGTGGCTGGGGGGGACTGGATGCGGAAGGCAGAGGACCGAGCGTTGTGGCGCAATTTGGGAGAGGCCTATGTCCAGCAGTGGACTGCGATAGGCTGAGTTGATTGATTGATAAAGTTGCATAACTTTATCACCACGCCCACTACATTATTAGTGACAATATCAGGGTTCTCTATTACTTCAAGCCCCTTATTGACTACCACCACCGCAGCCTTGACCAGATCGTTGATCGGACTCGAGAATGTTTCCGACTGCACAACCCTATGTTCCGCAGTCAGGTACCCTTTGGAGCCGACATACAGTTCTTGTAAGAGCAGGACTGATGTATTCGTGGCGATAGCCTCGTTGAGGCACTCTTTGGTTGCACTAGGCCATGGCTCAGGTTTGCCTGAACAAAACCTTTGCGTTTTCGCACTTTGTGCTTTTGTAAAAGCTTCTGTCTTTAAGTATCCTACACGCACAAAAATTTAGAAATTCCAACTCAGCGGGTCATATTGTACAGTTGAGTCCGTGTCCCGGACGAGTCGAGTTGGAGTGGGGTGCCGGGCGGACAAACACCGTGCCGTCTGTCGCCTGTGCTGCGCACAATCCGCCCGCGCCCAATAATAATAATAACACAATAATTATGTTGAAATTATGAATATTACCACTAAAAACAAATCTTTATGAAGTTAAAACAGAAATTCGTTAGGAATTTTTTTTAAAGTGTGGGGATATTTTGGTTTTTTAAATTGCAATTACCTTTAATCCTCCAAAAAGTTATTTTCGTAAAGTAATCACAAGCATTTTAACCAAAAATAATTAATAATTTATCATTTTAAAAGTATAAAGTAAATGCCCTGACATGTGGGCATTTACTGGGCAGAAACGGACAGATATTGGGCGTTTATTCAATCTGCCCAAAATGCCGCGGCATAAACCCATCACTAGTCCCATGTAATAGGGGGCGAGCGTATTGCCATTGACCGGGCACAAATCCAGACTCCGGGCTGTTACTGAGAATTTCCTAATGAAAAAACCCAATAACACTTTCTCTGACCCGGGAATTGAACCCAGGACCCCACGCTCAGCAGTCGCGCTTGCAACCACTAGACCAACGAGGCAGTCAGTGCAGTAAATATTAAATCATTATTAAAAGATATTATATCACTTTAAATATACAATAAATTTGATTTTATGATTTTATATTATTACTATCTTTTACCCGCGGCTCCGCTCGCGTTAATTTCTGCTAACCCACGTCAGTCCAGTCCAGTCCAGTCCATTCCAGTCCAGTCCACTGTCCCGCAGCCCCGCTGCCCCACTGCCCCACTGCTCCACTACCCCACTGCCCCGCTGCCCCACTATCCTACTGCCCCACTGCCCCACTGCCCCGCTGCCTCACTGCCCCGCTACCCCACTGCCCCACTACCCCACTGCCCCACAGCCCCGCTGCCCAGCTGCCCCGCTGCCCCACTGCCCCGCTACTCCAATGCCCCGCTGCCCCACTTCCCCACTACCCCACTGCCCCGCTACCCCAAAGCCTCGCTGCCCCACTGCCCCGCTGCCCCACTGCCCCGCTGCCCCACTATCCCACTGCCCCGCTACCCCACTGCCCCGCTTCCCCACGATCCCACTGCCCCGCTTCCCCACTGCCCCGCTGTACCGCTGCCCCACTGCCCCGCTGTCCCGCTGCCCCAATGCCCGGCTGCCCCACTGCCCCGCAGCCCCAACCCGCTTCTCCACTGCCCCGCTGCACCACCCCGCTGCTCCACTGCCCCGCTGCCCAGCTGCCCCGCTGCCCCGCTACCCCACTGCCCCGCTGCCCCGGTAACCAACTGCCCCGCTTCCCCGCTGCCCCGCTGCCCCTCTATCCCACTGCCCCACTGCCCCGCTGCCCCGGTAACCCACAGCCTCGCTGCCCCACTGCCCAGCTGCCCCGCTGCCCCACTGCCCCGCTGCTCCACTATCCCACTGCCCCGCTACCCCACTGCCCCGCTACCCCACTGCCCCGCTGCCCAACTATCCCGCTGCCCCACAGACCCGATGACCAACTGCCCCACTATCCCACTGCCCCGGTAACCAACTGCCCCGCTTCACCGCTGCCATGCTTCCCGCTACCCCAATGCCCCACTATCCCACTGCCCCACTCCCGTACTGCCCCGCTACCCCACTGCCCCGCTGCCCAGCTACCCCGCTACTCCACTGCCCCACTGCCCCGCTGCCCCACTATCCCACTGCCCCGGTACCCCACTGCCCCGCTGGCACACTGCCCCGCTGCCTCGCTGCCCCGCTTCCCCGCCACGCTGCCCCGCTGCCCCACTGTCCCGCTGCCCCACAAACCCACTGCCCCACAGCACCGCTACCCCACTGCCCCACTATCCCACTGCCCCACTGGCGAACTCTCCCGCTGCCCCGCTGCCCCACTACCCCACTGCCCCACTGTCCCACTGTCCCACCGTCCCACCGTCCCACTGCCACTGTCCTACTGTCCCACTGTCCCACTATCTCACTATATCACTATCGTCCCGTCCCACTATCTCACTATATCACTATCGTCCCGTCCCATGTCCCATGTCCTGTCCCATGTCCCATCCTATGTCCAGTCCCATGTGCCGTCCCACTGTCCTGTCCCATGTCCCGTCTCATGTCCCGTCCCATTTCCCGTCCCATGTTCCGTCCCCAGTCCCGTCCCCAGTCCCGTCCCCTGTCCCGTCCCCAGTCCCATCCCCAGTCCCATCCCCTGTCCACTCCACTTCACTCCACTCCATCGTACATTACTATCCGCTCGTGCAAATGCATAGAAGCTTCGTCTGTCGGGTGAGTACGCAACCCACGAATTAATTTTTTTTTTTCTTTCTTTCTTTCTTTCTCAAAACCCATACCAGTTTTTAAGTCAGATCATCAGCTTTCAAACAAAAAAAAAAACATCAAAATCGGTCCAGTAGTTTTAACGTGATGCTGGAACAAACAAACAAACAAACAGACGTTTACAATTTTATAATAGTTAAGATTATATTCACCGCACTAGGCCAGCGTGGTGGACTTAAGGCCTTAGCCTTCTCATAATGAGAAGAGGCCCGTGCCCAGCAGTGGGACAGTAATGGGCTGGTTATGTTATGTTATGTTATGATTTAATATTTAATTTGATAATTTTTATTGACGAGTTATTCCAAATGAGTTGTGTCCTTACCTATGAATATCGATTCTGATAACGTAGCTCACAAGAAGAACAGGGCTTTTGTTACATACTGTATATTATAGAATATTAGTATTAAACAATGCTGTCTCCAATTTAAAACACTCTTTCAAATCGCAAAATTACTAAAATAGGCAAAAACATACCGCAAAGTTTGAAGACAAAGGTCTTCAACCAGTGCGTCCTGTCTGTCATGACTTACGGTGCCGAGACGTGGACACTGACAGTTGGGCTAGTCCACAAATTTAAAGTCGCTCAGCGAGTTATGGAGCGAGCTATGCTTGGAGTTTATTTGAAGGATAAAATCCGTAACGAGATTATTCGCAGATGAACCGGAGTGACCGACATAGCTTGTAGGATCAGTAAGCTGAAGTGGCAGTGGGCTGGCCATGTCTGTCGAAGGACCGATGGCCGCTGGAGCACGAGTCCTTGCGTGGAGATACGCAGCGTAGGGCGCCCCCCCGCCAGGTGGACCGACGACCTGAAAAGCGTGGCTGGGGGGGACTGGATGCGGAAGGCAGAGGACCGAGTGTTGTGGCGCAACATGGGAGAGGCCTATGTCCAGCAGTGGACTGCGATAGGCTGAGTTGATGAGGCAAAAAAATGGCTAAAATATTTTTGAATGGCATAGATTGGCGAAACGAGCTAAAGGCACACCTGATGTTAAGCGGCTACCTTTGCTCATAACATCTGCAGTAACACCTAGGCTGTTGACTTATTGGCATTGCATTCGCCAAAATGGGAAATGAAAATGGAAAGTCTCATGTGATTGTAATGTCACCGGCACCCGTACCCTTCAGACCGGAACACAGCAATACAAGCATCACTATTTGGCGGCAGAAGTAGATACGGTGGTAGTACTTCCCCGGACGAACTCTTTCACAAAGGAGCTCTACTACTACTAAAACAGATACATACATACATTACATACATACACATAAACATACAATTACATATTATAATAAAACAAAGTATAACCGGATTAAACTTCATCGTTTGATCATCGCTTACATGATCGTTTTGTGTAGTTATCGCGAAAACCTAAGAAATAATTTTACAACTACATATTGAAAATAAAAAACTCAAATTAGTTATATAAACATTTATGAATCAACCCTCGCAATTATCAACTAAAAAGTATGAAATAAAAATTTTTTCATAAAAAATAAAACCGGCTTCAAAAACCTTAACTAAAAAGTAAAAAATAAACCTTGTATGTATTTCTAAATCTTTTCATAAACCAACATTTTGAAGGCATCGCGTGATTAACCCTTTCTTTATCAAATCAAAATCAAATCAAATCGTCTTTACTTGCGTACAATGTAGGTAGATACATAAGTTGAAAACACATAAATAAGTCCCAGTACATTCTACCTTACGGCATGCAAACTTTTCACCCATTTAACAGGCAATTAAATTAAATTATACAGAGCATTCTGTGACAATATTGTGTCATGTCATGAATATTCAAAAACATAATCCTGGACTTCAAATTATCAAATCAAATCATATGAATACAAATAATAATATTAATTTACTTATGTAGGTACATGTATTTTTTTTTTTTTTTTTTTTTTTTTTTTTCTTTTAAATAAATATCTTTTGGGACATTTTTACACAGCACCATCTAGTCCCAAACTAAACAGAGCTTGTGGTATGAGTACTAGACAATGGATATAATACTTATATACTTTTTTTTTTGTAAATACATACTTATAATACATAAGCAACACACCCAGACCAACACAAACACTTATGTTCATCACACAAATATTTGTGTCCTGTGGGAATCGAACCCACGACCTCGTTATCAGCAGTCCGACACTCGAACCACTAGACCACAGAGGTCGTCAATTGATTGATTTCACGATCAATCATCGTAAGCGTCATGTAAATGTAATGTACAGTACAGTATTTAAGTGAACGTACATGACAATCACGCGCCGCCTTCAAAATGTTGGTTTATGAAAAGATTTAGAAATACATACAAGGATTATTTTTTACTTTTTAGTTAAGGTTTTTGAAGTCGGTTTTATTTTTATTATTAAAAAGTTTTTATTTCATAATTTTTAGTTGATAATTGCGAGGGTTGATTCATAAATGTTTATAGAACTAATTTGAGAATATATTTTTAATCAACCTTTTTTGTTTTTTTTTTTGCTTTGGGGAAATCCTCATGGACGCACTCCGCCCGGGGTAGGCGGAGCCAGTGTCGGACTCATACCGACTAAAACCACCACGGTGTTCCTTCAACTACCTTAGCCGGGGGCGTGGGAACCCGTGAGTATTCTCACAACCACCCCCGACAGGTCCTGGCCCGGCGACAAGCAGGCGAGCCCCTTCTCCCCGTGCGGCCTAACGTCAGCCGCACCCTCCTCGATGGCGCACACGGAACACTGCACACCACCTCACCTCATGGGCCTTTACCAGCTGCGCCAGCTGCTGGTCGGGCAGCAGACTACCCCGAGTCTGCTGCTCGCAGGCTCTACCTCCCGTAATTTGTTATAGAGGTTTTCTTCCTCGCGGTCCGGGCGGTGAAGCCAAGACCCTCGGTCCCAAGAGGCGCGAGAACACTACTCAGCGGGCACTCCTGGGGTTACGAGATCGACGGGGGCAGGGAAAGACAGTCCCCCCGCTGCCTGCCCAGTGGCAGGGTGAGTGCACACCCCTGCTCCTCCACTGTGCCCTCTGCTGATATCAGAGGGACACGTGGAGCAACTCCCTACTGGCCCAGAACGGGCCCCTCCCGTGCCAGAATATTCGCCACAGGCAATAAAATCCCCCGAAGGTTAATCCCTCGGCAGGATTTTATTGCCCGTGCCCAGGATGCACCGGCCAAACAACTGCCGTTCCCTCCAGACGTGTCCAGAAGGACAAGCAGCCGTCAGGCACACGTGGAGGTTTTCTGGCCAGCACCCCATTTTTTATCAACCTATGCTGTCCCACTGCTGGGAAAAGGTCTCGCCCATGATTTTCCAAACGTCCAATCAAAACACGCAAATCGGCCAAGAATTCTCAGATAAACACAACTCCATATTAGGAGATCGTCTAGATAGATAGAATACATAACCTCCTCCTTTTTTTGAAGTCGGTTAAAAACAAACTGGCGTCGTAGCAAACCGGCTACGAAGCGTAGCAGTGACGTAGCCTACGACGTAGCTTTTGCTACGATAGTTAATTCTGTATCTGTCTGTATGTTTGTTTAACTGTCCGTCTACTACAAATCAACATACCTTTTTAGGGTTCCGTAGTACTTCAAGAAACCCTTATTGAATTGAATAAGTCTATTGAAATGAAGGTATTTTTCCATACATTATTTTTTTACCAAGTGGACGAAGATTTTTTTCCAAGCATGTTTGAGAAAAATTAATTTTCTCTCAATGACCTTTAAAGTAGGACGTTCTTAAGTATTTTGCAGTATTCTCTCTATAACTCAAAAAGTTAAAATCACATTATGCTTAAAATAATTTTAAAAGAGAGTCTAACAAAGGTCTATTCAACGTGGAAGATTATAAGTTTCTACGTTACATAGTTTAGAAATGGCAGGGACCTTGCAAGCCACTTTGGCGGGCTATATCCTGCAATACAGGGTATCCCAGTGTGGATGCAGTATCACATTTATAACATGTAACCGTGTTATTACCCGACTGCGCCAGAAGGAGGGTTATGTTTTTCGAGTGTATGTATGTATGTATGTATGTATGTATATTTCTTTGGCACGCTCTGTAGCCTAAACGGCTTGATGGATCTTAGCTTGAGAGGTGTCGTTGGATTCGTTTTAATTGTGAGAGTGACACTGGGTATATCAAAATTATAAAAATCAAAATGGCCGCTTTTTGGAGCCAATTTATGTGACTTCAAAAATTTTTTTATGCTCAAAACCTATCGAGTGGGGTATCAAAATAAAGGGTTTTATAAATAGTTTACGAAAATATATACAACTTATATGTTTAAATGTAATTAGGAATGAGAAATGCTAAAAAAAAACAAAATATTCAACGTTAAAAATGAATTTGACTTTTCAAAAAAAAACATTAATAGTATGATATATAAAACATGACAAAACTAAAAAAAAAACAATAAAAAAATTAATTAACATAAACAAAAAACCCGACTGCGACTAAAAATAACAGAAAAGATATAAACAAGACTTATCAACACGCAGGCGGAGGCTACCTATGAACTATTATATAATTCATGACCAAAAACATACGTAGCCTCCGACTGCGTGTTGATAAGTCTTGTTTATATCTTTTCTGTTATTATTAGACGCAGTCGGGTTTTTTGTTTTTGTTAATTATTTTTTTTATTTTCTTATTTTAAACGCATTTACGCATGCGAAGCGAAATCTAACAATTTAAATTGTAGAAAGAAAAAATCGCTCACGAGTAGGATTCGAACCTGCGACTTCTGTACGCCAGTGCTTCAGCCACTAAGCTATCGTGAACACTGCTCGTGTAATCGAAATTAACCTCCACTTGGTACGTCTTTGGGTGACGTCAGCGACATCTTATTAAGAAACAGTGTTTCTTAACACCTCGACTAACTTTCGCATGCGTTAATGCGTTAAAAATAATAAAATAACCAAATGTTTAAGTAATAAAGTAATAAAATTTTATTTCTCTCTTCACAAAGGTGGGCTTAATAATATAAATAGGTACCTTAGAATTATGTAACAATTATGTATGTTTGTTTACCCCTTTCGTAAAAACATACTTCATAAGATATACTTAAAATGTGGATAGAAAAATACGCACACACGAATACACACTTCTTATACATAAATCTATAATTTACCCTCTGACTGTTACCCCCTTATATTTCCAAGATCCCCATTCGAAAATTCGACGACAATACGCACTAACAAAAATCATTAACCCAAGACGTTGCCACTGTAAAGAAATCGAGTCAAATTGTTATCAACACACAAATTTGACCTTTAACGCCACTTAATAACATCTATTCTCGCTTACACACTACTTTCCCCTCCCCTTTAAACAGTTAACAAGCGATTTTGAACCCTAATTCATAAATGATAAGTTATAGAATTGCGTGACAACGATTCTAAGATGTTGGTTACCTAGCAACGGCCGCCATATTGCTTCTAATTTGATTGAACAACGTCTTGAGTTGCGGCGTCGCTTGGAGACATTATTAAATTTAAGTGGGCTGAGGTTTGAGATGTCAATTATGAGATGTTAAGATGTTGGACTTTCTGAGGGCCATAGACGAGCGGCACTTTGATGACGATAGAAGTAACTGCAGTCGTCGCCGGCGGCTGCCGTCGACACGGCCACCACTACCGCTGCCGTGTTCGCGTATGCTATCATTAAGGTGAATGCTACAGGGTAGCCCGCGAAATTCAAATTATTTTGCGTTTTTTGCAAATTGTAGCTTTATTTCGTGTTGTATATCGGTCTAAATGTGATTAGCGGAAATCATAACAATAGATCTACTGAATAATACTCATAAAAAATATTAACCTAGCTCCATAAGCTGTTCAAGCTCGATAATATTAATTTACGATTAAATTATCGATTTTCGAGCTTGTACAGTTTATAGAGCTAGGTTAATATTTTTTATGAGTATTATTCAGTAGATCTATTGTTATGATTTCCGCTAATCACATTTAGACCGATATACAACACGAAATAAAGCTACAATTTGCAAAAAACGCCAAAATTTTTGAATTTCGCGGGCTACCCTGTAACATTCACCTTAATCTGTGGCGTATGCCGCAATGTGTGAAGGTCAACCCTGACGAGTCGACGAAAACCGTCGGCGTGTCGACGATAACTGTCAGCGCGTCTATAACAGCCGCTGGCGCATCATCGGAACCCGTTAGCGCATCTACGGCAGCCGTTAGCGTATCATCGGAAACCATTGGCGCATTTATGGTACCCGTTGGCGCATCTACGGCAGCCATTGGCGCATCTGGCAGCCGCCAACAAAGTGCCGCTCGTCCGTAAGAGCACTTAGGCTTGTAGTTTCCGTAAATTCTAGCCTAGTTTTTACCATTTATAGGGTCCGTACACAAAGGGTGCCAAAAGGAACCTATTACTAATCTTACGCCGTCTTTCCGTCCGTTTGTCTGTTATAGGGCTGTAATGCTGTATCAATTTAATCGTAATAAGTAGATAGTTGAAAGTTTCACAAAATATGTGTTACTTGCCGCTGTGGTTTGATTGTGTTTGCAGTCTACTACTACTAATGCAACCAATATACAATAGCTTGAAATATTTTGCACATGTATATTGTGTAAAAAAAATAAAAACCTTTGCGAAATATTTCTGTACAGAGCTGAACTGTCTTATAAATAACTTTCAATTATTCTAAATTTTCTCGAAACCAAGTCCAACTGGCTTGGCGCTTTTTGTCTAGAGAGCTGACTTGCTGCTTTTTGTCTAGAGAGCTGACTTGCCGCTTTTTGTCTAGAGAGCCGACTTGCCGCTTTTTGTCTAGAGAGCCGACTTGCCGCTTTTTGTCTAGAGAGCCGACTTGCCGCTTTTTGTCTAGAGCTAACTTGCCACTTTTTGTCTAGAGAGCCGACTTGCCGCTTTTTGAGTAATAATTGTTTAAACACTGGAAGAACGATAGTGAATGCTTTTCCCAAAACATAACATAACAAGTATAATTTTTTGCTGAAGCACTATGAATTATGAAGTGAGTTATCTATCATATCAAAATATTATACAACTTGGATATGACAGTACGACAATAAATGAAAACACAATTATTACTTGTCTATAGAAGCATTTATTTTAAACACATAAATAAGTTGTTTATCGGATTATTTTATTATTTTTAACGCATTTATGCATGCGAAGCGAAATCTAAAGATTTAAATTGTGGAATGAAAAAATCGCTCACGAGCAGGATTCGAACCTGCGACTCCTGGCTCAGTACGCCAGTGCCGTAGTAGCAGTAGCCACTAAGCTACCGTGAACACTGCTCGTGGTATCGAAATTATCCCCCACTATACGTCTTTGGGTGACGTCAGCTATATCTTATTAAGAAACATTGTTTCTTAACCGACTCGACTAACTTTGCAGTTAAATCAAAGTCGTATAGATATGCCAACCTTTACAATTTTTTTTCATTTTTTTTAAATCTTTGAATCTTTGTTTATCGAAAATTAAAAGAACGAAATTTTGTAACAAAATAAATACTAAAGCATTGAAATAATAAGCAACACCATCTGTAATAATAGAGAAGAGAGTTTAAAATTATATTGACTCGCACAGGTCTCTAACCTAACGATCTTTGCCTAGAAAAATGGGTGGTCCTACATTCAAAATTAATTAAATTAAAATCATTTCCTGTGGCTAAGCTATTAACTGGATTTGATTGATTTTTTTGTATACGATCAGAGGACGTGATACTACTCTGTACGTGGTTTTATTTAAAGCCGTATTGTCATATCCACTTTGTATAAACATTTTACAGCAATATATTACATTGGCTATGATCGCTGGGTGAATTGACTGACCATAAACATTGCTATGGCAGGCATGTGGCTGGCGCACATTGAATAGATTTTTGTTTATTTTGTTTTGTATTTGTCTGACCCTAACTGACATGATTTGAATTTTGTTGTGATTTTATTTTATTATTTTATTTTATTTTTAATTTTCTTACATAGAAGAATATCAAATATAGTTTAGTGCCCTTTTTAATCCCATTTAATTTTGACATGATTTTTGATTTTGTATGATTTTGTTTTTATTTTAAACTCGTAATTATTAATTTAATTTTGAATAACATTATGTTTTTTATGATATGGCTTAAACTCGAAATATGGTAAATGATTTTTTAATAACTTCTAAAAAACAGATTATTATTCAGTCAAGTTCATTTACAATTATTGACTAATGATGATAAATCACAAATGGAAGTTGAATTTTATCACTTTCTTCGTGGTTCGACTTTGTATATAAAATCGCACGAAAAGGATTAAGAAGTCCGCATCGTTCGACCGATCGTAATGCAAGGACTTAAAAATCCTCGTCGTTCGATTAATCGAACCACACATACTTGTAAAATGTATGTCCTGGTGGTTCGACTATAGGATCGCACCAAAAGGATTTAAAATTCCTCGTCGTTCGATTAATCGAACTGACCGATCGAACCACGCGGCCGGAAGGGAATTTTTGCTGATAAGTCAATATAGGTAATTAAAATTGTGTTTTTTTTTATAAACTGCATTATGCATGCTTTATTAAGGCATGAGAACATACAAGGATTCGCAAAATACAAAATAAACCACCTGATTTTGTATCTACCTTAATTGCATATAAATATATCTATTCTATCCTTCTTTCCTACCTTTATACCTCATTATACAAATATGTTTGTTCAGGAACTTCACCCGAAATTCTCAAGTAATTATTAGTTAATTCGACAACTTCGGAGCGAGTCCGGGAACTGACAAGAGGCATTTCTTGTGTAGTTACCGAACTATGCTATTCGCTAACTATTGTCAGGAACTTCGTCTTAAACTAAAGGAGGAGGCGCGTAAATATATCGATATAGTTTAATTAAAACTCTTTGCTAAAACGACTCCCAGATCCGAAACATTTTAGTTCCAGAAGATTGAAACATCAGCATTGTTTTGACGACGTATGTGGTCTAGTGGTTCGAATGTTGGACTGCTGATCACGAGGTGGTGGGTTTGATTCCCACAGGATTCAAAAATTTATGTGATGCACTTTAGTGTTTGTGTTTGTTTGGGTGTTTCTTGGGTATTATAAGTGTGTATTTACTGCCTCGTTGGTCTAGTGGTTGCAAGCGCGACTGCTGAGCATGGGGTCCTGGGTTCGATTTCCGGGTCGGGCAAAGTGTTATTGCGTTTTTTCATTAGGAAATTCTCAGTAGCAGCCCGGAGTCCGGATTTGTGCCCGGTCAATGGCAATAGGCTCGCCCCCTATTACATGGGACTATAACATAACTGGCGAAATGTGGGTGTACTATTACACCTCTGCCTACCCCTTCGGGGAAATACAGGCGTGATGTTATGTTATGTTTTTATGTTTTGTATTTACAATTAAAAGTATGTAAATATTATATCCTGGTGAAGGTCGCGGGAATCCGCTGGATGCGGAAGGCACAGGACCGGTCGTTGTGGCGATGCTTGGGGGAGGCCTATGTCCAGCAGTGGACGTCTTTCGGCTGAAATGATGAATGATGATGATGATGAAATATTATATCCTTTGTCTAGTACCCATAGTACAAGCTCTGCTTAGTTTGGGACTAGATGGTGCTGTGTACAATGTCCCAAAAGAAATATTTTATATATATATATTGTTTCAAATGCATAATTTGGATCTGGAACATTAGGACTATACTCTTTATTCCGTGCGATCATGACGCTTGCGAGAGAGAAAGATCGAGTAATTGCCACTGATTATTGCCGAAGAGATTCGCAGGAGAACGAAGGTAACCCACATAGCCCGAATAATTGCCAAACTTAAGTGGCAGTGGGCGGGGGCACATTGCTCGCAGAACGGATGGCCGATGGGACAGTAAATTTCTGGAGTGGCGACCGCGTACTGAAAAGCGCAGCGTGAGTAGGCCCCCACAAGGTGGACCGACGACCTGGTGAAGATCGCGGGAATCCACCGGATGCGGAAAGCGCAGGACCGGTCATTGACATCTTATTAAGAAACAGTGTTTATTAAACCCTACACACACACTACACTACACACTCTACACTACACACACTACACTACATTAAACTTTAACCATAATTTTGTTGTTATTGTAGTCGGAATGTGCTCACCTCGTTGCTGTTGCTGTTTCCTCAGCTGCTTCTTGTGCTTCATCCGCCGGTTCTGGAACCAGGTCTTGACCTGAGTCTCCGAGAGGTTCAGAGCTCCAGCCAACTCCACGCGCTCAGGAGTTGACAGGTACCGCTGGGATTCGAAGCGTTTTTCGAGGCCTGGACAAGAAGATAAAATGCTGCAATTTATTCTAGTTTTGAGAGATAATACCGGCACAGAATAATTTTAATTTATAACAGTACAAGTAAAGTTGTATGTGATGGCTTATTCTGCTAAAACTCAGGTGACTGACTGGTTATAAATATTCTCGGCTTTATTACGCCCTCGCTTTCGGCTCGGACTGCAATCCTGCCTCGAGTGTAATGAACATCTTAGCTCACTTGTAGCATAATGTACTATTATACAACAACTATTTAAAAGCCAATGTAGGTTCACGAACATGAATTAAAGTACAAAGCTTAAGTAATATGTCGTGCGTGATGTTAGTGTAATGAAAATAATATACTTTTGTACCTACTCAGCTGTAGTCAGAGTAGTCAAGCCGTCGGATTTCGACTTTCCAAATATATTGAATTTGTTGTATTGAATAATTATTTTAGAAAGAGTATATCCATGGAGTTCCTTGCCAGTTCTTCTCCATAAGACCCACCATTAAAAGTTTGCAGTCTGCGGGGTGGGGGGGCGGCTAAATTGCCATTAAAAAAATCTATAGTATCTTCCGTGTAGTTACTACAAAGCCTTGAGAGTTGCTAGCCCACTTTTCATCAGATGCATTTCGGCGAGTGTGCGTTGGAATTACACAATTGGATTCCCCCAAGCCCATTCCATCATTGGACAACCAGACTCACGGTTTTTTTTTTTTTTTCGACTTGAGTCTCGCAGGTGGTACCGAAGTACCATTTCTGCTTAACCGGGCTTAGTTGGCGGAGAGTCCCATGTGGGACTCCATTCGCCGAAGGTTTTTTCCCTACACTTAAAAACTAAAGTCGTGGTTTCAATACCGCAAGCGGGCGTCCCCCAAGGGGGGGGGGCTCGAACCTCGCTGGGGCATTGCAGGGGGACCCCGCCGTTCCTATGTCCCCCTAGCAGCCGTTGCTGCATCAGGAATGAGTTTTTTCCCTAAAGTGGCGGACTTTTGGTATATCGGGTGTGTGTGTAATCGGCAAGCCACGCCGGCGAGGCTAAGATCTACCTCAACCTAATCAGTAGCTACGCAATAGCCTGCTCCTAGGAACTACTCTAGAGCATAAAGTCGGTTCCAGACTCACGGCGATGCGCCGCCCTTATATGGTAGACATTCCACCTTTACTAATAGTTTGGTCGATTTCCTTGCCGAATTCTGTGTTTCCTGATAATTATCATCTGGTGGTCTTCAAGACTCGAGTGAATAGGTTTTTGCTGACCAAGCGTGAACTATCGTCGACCGCACCATCGCTTAACATCAGGTGAGATGGCGGTCAAACGCATGCCCATAGGTATAAAAAACGTTGTTTACCCGTTAATTGTGGATCAGAGAAGACAGTCCTCGCTTTCCTCCGCCGGCAGTGTTTCAGTGCTGATAAGGATAGTTCTGAAGGTGTAAACAGAGCGTGGTACGGTACTCCTGAAACAATTTTATATCATGAATTTTATTTTAATTCCATTTCGCATGTTGTTGTTGTAGGTTGTCTAGAAGATATCGCTTTTAAAGAAAGAAAGAAAAATATTTTTCACTTCAGTAGCTCAAACATGTAGGTTTTGCTGCCTGAAATCAGTGAGACCAAGTAACTTTTTAATTTATTTTTTCAGAAAGCTCCGAATATCTTATTCAGCCTTGGGTTAACCCAAGTTTGATTAATCATACAATTCGAAACATTCACACTGTATCTCTTTCCCGCCATTAGAAAGAGAGAGAGAGAGAGACAAAGACCAGCCCTTTCGAAGTTCCGATTTTGAATTCGACCTCAAAGACAAACACGTTCGGAATGTCGTACTAACTAAAGAAATTTTGCAAAAAGATAATTATGTCTTTTAATGTAATTTATTGAATTTTTAACTTATTGTTGTATTTAAACGAAAATAAGTATTTACTGCAAATAAAACTGATATTTAACCTGTAAATATTTATTTCTAGTTTCAATAATGTTACGTAATATATTTTGAAAAATAAAATATCATGGGTGCTATTTCCGAACACGCCTTAATTTAAATAAAAGAGCGGGAATAAAATTTCGTGGCTGGCGTAAAGAGTTGAATAATTCACAATAAATAGTTATTTCAATCTATTCCTGTTTATTATTTTATCTCCTAAAGTGTTCTCGCTGCTGAAGTGAAAAGTTATGTGTGTTACACGAGAGCAAAGTTTTTTGCATCTCGTGCCTTTGAATCCCTCGCCACATTCAGGATTCAAAATCAGCACTCGCAACAAAAAACGACTTTGCTCTCTTGTTGCACAAATAATTATATTTGGCACAACTGAGACACTTACAAAAGAAAGGATATAAGGATACAAGAAATAGATTTAGAGAAGAACAAATCGAGGAAAAAATCATTGACAGTCATACGCCATATGTGTTTCAAAATTGTGACAAATGGGTGTCCAGCTCAGCATATTGCCAGGTTATTAAACCTGACGCTGGTATTCTGATGAATCCCTGTTGTGATGTAGGATGTCGAGCAAACTACACAATTTGTAAAAATAGTTTGCTTTTAGCGATAAGACCGCCCATGTACCCATAATTTATACGTTGTTCCTGTTTACTATTTTCATGGTGTACAATAAAGTATATTCTATCTATAGGTATATCTATCATGTTTGGCAGTTAGTAGTGAACGATTACTGTAATAATAACAAACTAATATTTTATTTTATACCCGGCAGACGTCGTCCTGCCCTGAAAAGCAGCGCCACATATCATTAAAATCGTCCCTGCCGTTTAGGAGAAAATCAGTGACATACCGACAGCAGCGCCACCTACCGGGTCCAATTGTATTTTCAAGCCATCCAGGAACCCATTGAAATATACACACGAAATTTTATCCAAATCGGTCCAGCAGTTTTGGAGGAGTTAGGTGACAAACACACGTTCAGAAGAATAATATATATTAAGATATTTACTAGCCTATACCCGCGACTGTGCCCGCGTGGATGTCGTTTATCGCGCATAGCCTGAAGAATTAGAAGAAGTTCTAGACTGGCGACCGCGTACTGGACTGGAAGGCGCAGCGTGGGTAGGCCCTAACAAGATGGACCGACGACCTAGTGAAGGTCGCGGGATTCCGCTGGATGCGGAACGCGCAGTACCGGTCGTTGTGGCGATGTTTGGGGGAGGCCTATGTCCAGCAGTGGACGTCTTTCGGCTGAAATGGCGATAATGATGAGATAGTTTATGGGCCGGAAAGTGACGTAGTCTAATTTTTTTCCGGTAAAACGCACGATCCCTATGGGACAAGGAACCACAGGAGCGAAGCAGCGCATAAAAGCTAGTATCATATATTTTACTATGAAATCTTGTATACATTTAAATCCCCTCTCTTTTTAGAATCGTATAATAACTATCATCATCGAAATACACGTCCATTTCCTAACAATAATATTTCAAGTTATAACTAGATCGGTCAATTTCGTAGGCAGCGTAGCCGTAAGCGACGCCGTAGCAGCAATACAAACTTTTTGTTCTGGGCTGTAATTCTAGATCACTGAGTAAAAATCACTTTAAATACTTAAATGCATGTATCATTATAATAAAACAAAGTTTAACCGGATTTAATCGTGCGTGCATCGAAACGATTTTAATTAATAAATATTGTACGGTAGATTGAAATATTTTTTTAGAAATATCTGTAAAGACGATTGTCATCTTAGTCTATCTGCGACCACGAAATGCTGCAAAGCTTTCGAAACGTCAGGAAAACCAATTTAAATAATATACGCGATTTAATCCTGTTAAACTTTGTTTTATTATAATGTGTAGTGATCGCGACAACCTAAGAAGTTATTATGAATGTATCATTTATAAATACCAACCCCCTCTCTTTTTCCAATCTATTATGATTTGAAGACCTGTGTGGTCTAGTGGTTCGAGTGTCGGACTGCTGGCCACGAGGTCGTGGGTTCGATTCCCACAGGACACAAATATTTGTGTGATGAACATATAAGTGTTTGTGTTTGTCTGGGTGTTCATTATGTATTATAAGTAAGATTTACAAAAAAAAAAGTATATAAGTATTATATCCATTGTCTAGTACCCATAACACAAGCTCTGCTTAGTTTGGGACTAGATGGTGCTGTGTAAAAAATGTCCCAAAGATATTTATTTATTTATTTATTATAATAATCGAAATACACGTCCATTTCGAGTAATAAGTAGATCGGTCATTTTCGTAGCCAGAGTAGCAGTAAGCTACGCCGTATCAATTACGTGGGACACTCAGAAAGTTTTGCGAAACTAAAAAAAATTGTTCTATACGTACATATATTTTTATCAAATCTTTTCAAAGTACTTTCCACCAGCCTCTATACAAAGATTCATGCGCCTAAACCAGTTTTCAAAACACTTTTTCCAGTCCGCCGCAGACACCTCGTTTACAGCCTGCTCGAACGCAGCCAGCGCATCTTCCGGCGACGAAAATTGTATCCCTTTGAGCTGATTTTTTATTTTTGGGAATAAAAAGAAGTCACACGGTGCTAGATCAGGGCTGTAAGGAGGGTGACCCAGGAGTTTGACTGGCGTGCTGTCCAGGAAGTCCCTCGTTTTGAGTGCGGTGTGCGCAGGTGCATTGTCGTGGTGGAGCAGTAGCCCGCGGAGCCCTGTGTTTGGTCGCTTGTTGCTTATAACAGAGAAAACTTCTGGCAAACATTTGGTAGTATACCATTCGGCATTAATGCTTCTTTGATCCCGTAAGGGAATTGATACCAAGTGGCCAGTCAAATTAAAAAAGCTAGCGATCAAAATCTTACCCCCGCTTCTAGATCGCTTCACTTTGGTAGGCGTTGGCTCATTTTGAAACACCCAAACAGTCGACTGGCGCTTGGTTTCTGGGTCGTATTGATAAATCCAGGACTCATCACCTGTAACGATGTCGTAAACACGCCGAGACGAGCCTGCTTCAAATTTGTTAAGCATATCACGGCACCATTCCACCCGGGCCTGCTTCTGAGCATCGGTGAGGTTGTGCGGCACCCAGCGTGATACTATCCTCCTCACGCGAAGATGGCTGTGTAGAATCTCGTGAACGCTTCCCGATCCAATCTTCAATATGTGTTGAATCTCCTGATATGTAATTCGCCTATTGTCTTGGATTAAATTTTTCACTGCTAGCACGTTTTCTTCGGTAACAGCCGTCAAAGGGCGACCGCTTCTTTCGTCATCCCCCAAAGTTGGTCGACCGCGCTTGAATTCGTTATACCAACGATACACGGTTGCCTTGGAAGGGCCTTCATCCATGAATGCCATTTGAAGTCTATCGTACGATTCATCCGGTTTCAGGCGACACTTGAAATCGTATAAAATCATAGCTCTAAAATGTTCCCGGCGCAGATCCATATTTCAGTGAGACACAATACTTTGAATTAACTCGCAAAAAATGTGGAGGGAAATTTTGAAATTGGAACTTACTTATTTTTACTTATAAATAATCATATTTTAGAAAAACATTATAACTGGCCAGTCTCCCATACATAAAAACTTTTTTTCGCAATACTTTCTGAGGGGCCTGGTATTAAAACTTTCTGATCACTAAGTAAAAATTACTTTAAATCCTTAAATGTATGTATGTTAATTGTTCCGAAATTATTACCATTGTTGAAATAGATTTATTCATAGATTCAAACGTTACAAAAAAAAACCGGCAAAGTGTGAGTCGGACTCTCGCAGTAAGGGTTCCGTACTACCCATCGGCATCTACCTGATACCTCATAGAAATTGATTTAATTTACGAGAGTTAATCAAAAGACACCAACGAACATACGCAAAATGTGAATTTTTGCATCTCCTTCTTACGTAGGTACCACCACATATGTCTATGTTTGCTCTGTTTTCAGTATTTGTTGCTAAACTACATAGTATACACTATAATCAGACCAAGTTTGACGCTGGTATGTTACCGTTTTGAAGATAGAAAAAAATGCTTGTTTTTCGAGGTTTCTTATATGGGGACCCCCTTTGGTTTTAGACTTTAGTATTTTTCGTGATACTCCTCATAGTAACACATATTCTGAGAAAATTTCAACCGGTTACCTATTACCGTTCAAAAGATACAGCCCTGTGACAGACAGACAGACGGACGGACAGCGTAGCGAGAGTAATAGGGTCCCGTTTGGCACAGTTCGGGTACGGAACCCTAAAAACTACAAAACACAAATTGAAAACATGTTTTTAAAACAGACTATGATACTTAAAAGTATTCACTTTTGCGACAATGCTGCAGTTAGGAGCAAAAAACTAAAAACAAAAACAAAATGACATGTATTGTAGCCTGTAGGTAACACCTAAAAAATTAAAACCACTTTGATCAATTAAATTCAATTCAAAACTTTATTGCTGAACAAAGTAGGTACATAAATATACATTGCAAGATGTTGAGTGAATGTGCAGTTCACTATGTTCTACCAATTAAGGCATGCAAAATTATATTATAGTAGACAAATTATAATGATCCAATCGGAAATGTAATTTGATTCAATTCGGTTCTGTTTATTCATTTCTTTCAATTCATATATGTTGATTCATTTGATTCAATTCAATTCTGTTGGTGTATTTGATTCAATTCAATTCTGTTGATCTATTTGATTCAATTTATTTGATTCAAAAACTTTTGATTAAAACCATTTTAACTGAATTGACTTATTAGTATGAACGGGTATTAACGCACACACACCCACCGACCACCACCAGTTCATCACCAGTGGTGGTGCCACTGACCACAACCACTACCACCAGTACCACCACCATCCCCACCATCACACCACTAGTCACCAGTCAGTCTACTTGTGACCACGACCAGTGGAACCTAAAATTAAAATGAGTATGTGCGCTATTTTATTATTTTTAACGCATTTACGCATGCGAAGCGAAATCTTACGATTTAAATTGTGGAAAGAAAATGTGTGGTTCGAATCCTGCTCGTGAGCGATTTTTTCTTTCCACAATTTATATCGTAAGATTTCGCTTCGCATGCGTAAATGTGTTAAAAATAATTAAATAATTAGTAAGGGTAGACATATCTATACGAACTTCTTAGGTTTTCGCGATCACTACACATTATAATAAAACAAAGTTTACATTTTCTTCGATTTGATAAACCACAAGTTCTGGCGAAGGAAAACCGATATGTACCTAGAATGCTCCGTGAGGCTATTGAAATTAAAAAACATCCTAATTTTAATAGAGAAGATGGTTGGCAGCTACCACCTGTTTGGAACCCAGTCCTTAAAATAATCAAGTCCCAAACAGCACGAAACACTGTAAAAGATAATGATATTGTGAGTGATTACTGCGTGCATCGAAACGATTTTAATTAATAATATTGTACTGTAGATTAAAATATTTTTTTAGAAATATTTGTAAAGACGCTTGTCATCTTAGTCTACCTGCGACCACGAAATGCTGCAAAGCTTTCGAAACGTCAGGGAAACCAATTTAAATAATATACGCGATTTAATCCGGTTAAACTTTGTTTTATTATAATATCTATACGACTTTGAATTAACTGTTAGTATAGTTAAATATTACATGTATTATGAAAAGATTTGTATGCCAGTGGTGGAACATGTATTAAGTCATAAGTTATTTATTCATTTGTGTAACATAGGTACAAAAAATTACTTATAGTTCTTAAGTACAATAAAGAGTCTGCTATGTTATGCCAGCAGGCGTACAAATGTGTATTTAAAATCTAAATGAGTTTGAATCAATATGCTAGTAAAAAAATATTTAATTATACAACTCGAAATGTCACAAAATAATGAAATGTAATGATGTTATAAAATAAAAATGTCAAATGGTATTCTTGGTCACTAATCATAATATTATTAAATTAATTTTAATTTATCATGATATTATTATTATTTTTATTTATTTTTTTATTAGATCAAAATAGTGTTTTTTAACACCTTATTGTACCATGTTTGATGCAAATAAATACTATTCTATTCTATTCTATTCTATTCTAACTGCAAAGTTAGTCGAGTCGGTTAAGAAACACTGTTACTTAATAAGATATCGCTGACGTCACCCAAAGACGTGCCAAGTGGATGAGAATTTCGATACCACGAGCAGTGTTCACGGTAGCTTAGTGGCTAAAGCTCTGGCGTACTGAGCCAGGAGTCGCAGGGTCGAATCCTGCTCTTGACCGATTTTTTCTTTCCACAATTTAAATCGTTAGTATGTGCGCGTTAATTCTCGTTCATAATAATAAGTAATAAATTAAATTATCATCATCATCCTCCGAGCCTTTTTCCAATTATATTGGGGTCAGCTTCCAGTCTAGCCAGATGCGGCTGAACATCAGTATTTTACACGGAGCGACTGCCATCAGACCCCCGCAACAAAGTTACCGGGTAATACTTACATTCGGAGGTTAGACCAGTTGTCAGACTGTATGGCTTCTGATTACCCGTAACGACTGCCATAGATATTTGTATGACATCCGGGACCGTGCTCTCCGAGGCACGGAGGGGTCTCGTGGTGTAACGAAACGGTCACCTATCCACAGACTGACCGCAGCAAGTGCAGCTTAACCTTGCAGATCGTACAATCCGCGCAGTCGTTGATTCGCTACGAGCGACTTTAAACTAATTTAACCGGATTACATCGCGTATATTATTTAAATTGGTTTTTAAGGTATACATTTTAATAATCCGACGCGAAAGTGAAATGAAATGGTAACAGTTATTTGCATTCAATTATAAGCGAAGTTTGTAATAATATTATCTTGTTATGAAGATTCCACCAACTTTTTTCCAGTTTTTTGCAAAGTATTTATTTGATTCAGCGTCCAACGAGAAATCCGATTTTCGCCGTATATCATTAGACTACCTATGAACCCTTCGGCCTATGTTTAGATAGATAGAAAGATAGAATATTCTTTTCAACACACTTGCTCGTAAAGTGGCTCTTATTGCATCGCTTTTAGGTTCATAATGTGGCTTATAACGCACGCGTGCTTTTTTCATTATATTATTGCACTAGTGCTTTTTACTTTACAGTTTATTTTTAAATCGGAGCAAAGAGTTTTTATGCCTGAACTAAATTAAAAAAATTTGGGAATAAATCAACTGAATTAATTAAAATATGCTATATAAACATTTCATTTCATCAAATTATTAATTTTTATCAACAAATTAATATTAATTTGTGTTATAAATAAAAAAAACAATATATAACATTTTTACATTAGGCTGTATGGCGGTTTTCTTACGACCACCTGTATATTTTTCACAAATTCAATATTTGTCTAAAATGTGTAATTTATGTTTTTTTCCGTGTGGTGCCGGACTTAAAGAATAGCATCACCCTTATCTCTTCTCATGGGTGTCGTAAAAGGCGGCTAAGGGATTCACCAGAGGATGGGCAGCAGCATTCTCTGAGTATTTAACCAACCAACTGCGATCGCCAACCCGCCTGCCAAGCGTGGCGATTATGGCATATCCCCCCCTTAATTGGGGGAGGCCTTTGTCCAGTATTGGACGTCTTTCGGCTGTAATGATGATGTTTTTTTCCTCGCAAGTGTGTTGAAAAACGTCGTATGACACGCGTGAGCATTGACTATTATACTCTCGGCTCCATTACGCCCTCGCCTTCGGCTCGGGCTGCAATCCAGCCTCGAGTATAATAGTCAACTTAGCTCACTTGTATCATAATGTACTATTGTTATGAAGATTGTACCACCAACTTTTTTCCAGTTTTTTGCAAAGTATTTGTTTGATTCAGCGTCCAACGAGAAATCCTGTTTTCGCCGTATATCATTAGACTACCTATGAACCCTTCGGCCTATGTTTAGATAGATAGATAGATAAAATATTCTTTATTCTACACCATTAACTCTATGTTTATTATGTTTACGCGGAGAAAATCTAACTTAGTTAACTAGACAATCCTAGAAATTTTTAACGCATTAATGCAAGCATGTTTAAGATAATTTGTGGAAAAAATAACTACAAATTCTTACCTTGTGACAAAAAATACGGTGCTTCAACAGCCTTATACGTATTAGGTGTGTGCAAATAAGCCCCTAACGCACCCATAGCCACTTGTAGATAGGACCCTTCTCTCCCTGGGACATGGGGTCTCATGTCACTCGGCACAGGGAAAAAAGGTTTCGGATCTCGATCGTAGTCAAACCTCCTTTGATCAGGAGTCTTGTAGTTCCTGTTCTCATGACTTCGATATAAAATATCTTCGATTAAAAATGATGTTTTCGATGTGTGTTCTTGTCGATTTCTGTCAGTCGGTGATTCGCTGGTTGTTTCTGGATCCATTTTTGTTATTTTTGAGGCATGGATGATAGTGTTTTTCAGACCATTTAATAGGTAGGTGTTACACTGAGTTGAGATTATAACTTTTTTGATTTTTGGCACTGTTACACTGATTTGAGGCGATTGTTATAGTATTTGTAACTAGAATATTATTAATTGAAATTTATTTATTGTCAATGTTTCGCAGATTTGATAAGTTAGTATAGGAATTTTAATTGTCGACACTCATATAATTTGCAGCGTTAAGTTAAATACCTAATAAATAAACAAAAAAAGGAAATTTCGTTTTAAATCTATCTTTTTAAAATAACGCAATTATCACTAAAAACCAGTAAGTCCAACGCACACTAAAACCTTCACAGAATATTTTTAAAAACCACATTCCGAAAAAAAACAATGAAATTCGAATTCCGAATTCGATTCTTTAGCGCGAAAACTCTGAATATCAATCCGATTTTTTTCCCGATTACGATATAATCGATGACAATTACTCGAATAATCGTCAGTTTGGTGCCGTATGGCCGAATGGGGCGAAACGCCACGATAAACTGTCGCTTATGGGGAGAAATGGGGAGAATGGGGTGGGGAAAAGGGATGAGCCGGTCGGGTGGGGGTGCTCCGCTACTGTATATTTTTAATAACGTCTCTGTATTTATTGGCTGGCTTAGAACGGTTTGAATTTTTACTGTTTTCTGTTGTTTTCGATTTTTTATCGAGACATTTGATGTTAATTTGTATCATTTTGGTTTTTGCTTAAAACATTATGGTTGTAAGTATTTATAGATTGATTTTGCGATACTTTGGCGAACGCAAATTGTAATAAGTATCATTTCAGCAACAGTCTAGATAGTATTGCAGTTGTTATGGACAAATGTAACCGCTTAACATCAGGTGGGCCTTTAGCTCGCCCAATTCCTTTTAAAATCTAAATAGGTAATACCTAATCGTTGACCTATTTATTACCCGACTGCGCCAGAAGGAGGGTTATGTTTTTTCTTAAATAGTTTTACAGGCTGTACAATTTTCATAAAGCTAGTATTACCACTACACTGCTTTGGTAGAGAGTCTGTCACAGACAAATTCAAAGAGGAAAGAAGAAGAATTATAAGCCTCTTCTTTTCCGCACGAGTTTCGTGGTCTGCAGCGTCCTCCCGTCATCTCATCAACATCGTCGTGATCACCAATTTGTTTGCCATAATTGTTGATTAGCAAGGTTGGCTCTTTCCGCGTTTCTGAACCTTTTTATAGTGTCTATTTCAAGGTATTAGTTCTCCTTTGATGTTTATAGGCTGATAAGTAGTTTGATGATGCATTTGTGTCAGATAAATGTGTTTTTATGAACTCTATTAGGCCCAGCACGCACTGCGGTTTTTTCTCACAAGTGATTTTAGCGGTCGGGATATGTAGCCAATGGGATTTCTCAATTCAGCCGCGAGAATTGGCAGATTTTTTCTGACATTGTTTCTAATTGTTAACTCTTAAAAAAACTAATTCCATTCAATGACGAAAATTTTCAATAAAATTATACACAATTTCAGTTTTCTGGTATTAAAACTAAATAAATTATTAAAAAAAAACTCAGTAAGCTTAGAATTTTGGCGCCAAATAAGAGTTTATTAGCCTCGAGCGTTGTTAGATATTAGCTGGTATTTAAAAACACTACGAGTGAGTTGTTACTCATTTTAGATGAAGTTGCTTGCACAAAGGAAATCATTTCATTTTCATGCATCAAAAACTGAAATAAAAATGTATTTAGGTATGTAATTTTTTCGCATCATAACACACGTTCATGTTCTGCTTTCATATACAACGTGTATCAGAAATGCGTGGTCATATTTGAAGAGCTTATTCAGGGGATGCTATCGATCAACTTTCACTACGGGACCAACACTGAAATCACGAAAAAAAATCAGCTGATCCTTACATTTTGTCGAGCGACATCGATGATTAAGTAGGGAACAGCTGATATTTTATTCACGATTTCAGGGTTGGTCTCATAGTAAAAGTTGTTTTATACTATGGCCTGATTAAGCTCTTAAAATATGACCACGCATTTCTGATACACGTTGTATGTTAAAAAATTTCACAAGCGTACTTAAAATTGGTCCAAAATAAAATAATGATATCTGACTAACTAGAGGCCTGCATGGTTAGTATAAAAGGCGCAGAGGATGGAAATAGCATATAGCATAGCGTAGCGTAATAGCGACATTGCCGTGCTGGGTACATCACCCCACTGCATGAAACTTTGATTTGTTAACATGAAACAGTGTCCACAGTAATTAATGGAAAATGTTTTAAAAATTAAGTATTTTTTATTATTATTTAGTAAGTAAGTAAGTAAGTAAACTTTATTTTTTCTGATTGAGTGGTTACAGGTATTATAATACATCTTGATAGTGTTAGTTAGATACATCAATCAGCCCATTTTGAGCATACAATAATATTTAAGATAGGTAATAATATTTATTTATTTAGAACGAGCAAATCAATATCACGCCGCACTGATCGACGTTATTCTGTCGACGTCGGCTGTCGCTGAAAACCAGCGCTGTGGCTTTGCTCCGTCTATGAGGCACAGCAATATGCTGAGCGGTGGACGTTTTGCGCGGATGTGACGCATATCTTACCACACTTCTTGACTCTGTACCTGTATTTACTCTGTGCTGTTCTGTGCTATTCTTAAATTTTCTGGTAATTTTGTGCGTCACTCTTGACGCATATAAACAATTTTTCTTTCTTTCTTTTCTTCCTAAGTACAGTACTGAACATCCTCCTTCAATATTTCCCTTGTGCAACCAGTCATGCTACATCTGCCTACCTCTATAACGTATAGGTGTGAAGATAAATAATGAACAACATTATGCCCACGACTGCTCCAAATGGGGCCGGAATTCGGAATCAAATCGAGAGATTCCTTCACAAATTGATGGAAGTATTCAATATGTATAAGGCGTAGTGTACACTTGCTCTGAAATATTTTGTAATCTACCTAGAACTTATTTTGGAAAGATGAGTAGACTGAAAAACTACCCAACATGTTTGGGAAATGGTTAAAAGGGAATAGGTATTACAATATCTTCTCCATATCTTCTCATGGGTGTCGTAAAAGGCAACTAAGGGGATTCACCAGAGGATGGGCAGCAGCGTTCTCTGAGTATTTAACCAACCAACCAAACCAACTGCGATCGCCAACCCGCCTGCCAAGCGTGGCGATTATGGCATATCCCCCCATTGAGGGAGGCATATGTCCAGCAGTGGACGTCTTTCGGCTGAAAAGATGATGAAAAAAATGATGAGTATTTTGTTATAGTTTTTTCCTTCTACCATATACCTACACAAACACAAAGCTATAAATATTGGGCCTCACTTTTTAAACGGTCCTCGAAACGAAACGAAAAAGTTTTAATTTCCACATTTCAATCGTTACCATTTCCTGTCCCCAAACATACTGTTAAAAGCAGTATACTGTTCTATCAAAAAAAAGTATACATAATACTGTTTTCATGACCGCTGTTATTCGGAGCTATATAACCGCTGTTATTCGGAGCTATATGACCGCTGTTATTCGGAGCTATATGACCGCTGTTATTCGGAGCTATATGACCGCTGTTATTCGGAGCTATATGACCGCTGTTATTCGGAGCTATATGACCGCTGTTATTCGGAGCTATATGACCGCTGTTATTCGGAGCTATATGACCGCTGTTATTCGGAGCTATATGACCGCTGTTATTCGGAGCTATATGACCGCTGTTATTCGGAGCTATATGACCGCTGTTATTCGGAGTTATATGACCGCTGTTATTCGGAGCTATATGACCGCTGTTATTCGGAGCTATAACGAAACCTAAAAAAGTAAACCTACTCGTAAATTGTTAATTTGGCCAGGAAGCTCAAAAAAAATGTTTTTAAAAGGTCAAAAAAATTAAATACTGTTTCTTTTTCTAAAATACTGTTTATTTTATTTCTCCGACCTTAATATACTTTATTTCTCGTACAAGAAATTGGGAACCCTAGTCTTGGGTGCCAAAATAACTGATTTTTCAAAAAAATGGCCTCTCTTAGTTTTTCTCCTATCGTGTCGACATGAGGTACTATGTACATAGTACATACATACAGTACATAGTGATAATAGGGAAAAAGATTAGCCAGTCATCAGGTTGGTAGTGAGGTTGACTGCCCAGGGGGTCTACTCCCGTTCGACGATATTCGATAAATCGTACGATTCATCGCACAATTTGCTAATCCGGTCAACCATCGTTCCCTTATCGCATGCGATGATCGTGTTTTGACGTTTGTTTTTCTCATCTCCGGTAAATTGTATACGACTATGAACCGTAGTCTATCTTAATTGTGCCTTTTTATGTGCCTATCTTTATTATGTAAGTATCAGTCGGAACGAAAGTTCGTACTTCGTTTGTCGTTCGTAAAACGCGAGTAGACCTACAGGGTGCGCCGGACGATCAATAAAAAATCGTCACTCGTGGAGGCTCTTTTAATGCATTTAAGTACCTATTCATTTATTTATTTTTCTTCCTCACTAAATTAAAATCTAGTTTTAAAAAACACACTAATTTAAAAAAAAACTTAGGTACTTGACCACGCGTCTGTAGTAACAGTTTGACCTTGACAGCGTCTTTATTTCGTAAGCAGTAAGAGTGGTTTTCGTTATTCAAGTGTTACCACTGACGTGCGGTGGACTGTACCTACGCGCGATTACCTAGGAACTCGTGCGAAATTAATGCGAAAAGAATGCGTGTCTCAGATCAATACAAATAATGAATACATATACACTCTATAAGGATAAGTTCAAAGTCGGAAAAAACGCTAGTAGGTACAAATTTACTGAACTTTGCTTTGCTTTTTGCTTATGTAGGTACTCAATAATTTTTATTTTCAAAAGCAAGAAAAACTGCATTCTTAGATAAAAATAGGCCGTTAAATTCACTGAGGTACTATGTACTACGTAGGAGTACAAGTTAACTCAATGGTTAAATTAAGAATAAAATGCTGCGCCGTCCACAAATAATTGGGAGAGAGAAATAATAAATTTAAAACAAAAACCATCGCTCTCTCCGCTCATGTATACACAGCCTAAACCTCATACACTAGTGTATACATATACATACACTTATTCACGGTGGATAGGCAGCTAAATTGCTGTAAGATGGTGTAACCCACTCGCCGGATCATCCCTAGAATGCAAAATGGGATACTACACTGTAGTAGTTTTGATACTTCAGTATTTGTATAGATTAATAATACCTTTTGCTTCTTTGTTATTTTTTTTTTTTGACGTCGGTTTTAGCGATAAGACCACCAATGTACCCATAAGTTACCGTTGTTCCTTTTTTCTGCATTTTTCATGGTGTATTTACCATGAAAACCGTTACCGTTTAATTATATCTATCTTTATGGCTTAAGGCGTTGCCGCGTTCAGAATTGGTTGGGTAATCATTCTCAGACAGAAAAAAAAACATAGATCTAAGCCTAGAAGTCAAGATACTGAATTGCTCGGCTAAGGAACCGCACTCCACGGTTTCGTAAAAATGGTCTAAGAAAAATTATCGTAATTTAAAATGTTCAAAATATTGTTCCAATTATTATAATTTAAATACGTATTCTGCTTTCTTTGCGTTAATTTATTTAAATATTTTTTTGGATACGCTAATCGCTGTTAACTGCACACTTCTCATTATAAATAACTAGCCTATGCCCGCGACTTCGCCCGCGTGTATGTCGTTTATCGCGCATCCCTCGGGAGCTGTTCATCTTCCCGGGATAAAAAGTAGCCTATATGTTAATCCAGGTTATGTTTTATCTGTATGCCAAATTTCATTAAATCCATACAATAGTTTTTGCGTGAAAGAGTAACTAACATACATCCCCACAAACTGTCACGTTTATAATATTAGTAGGATAGTAGGATTAGTTTGAAACAACTCTTTCAAATCGCCAAATTACTAAAATAGGCAAAAACATGGCCTCACTAACTTTCAAGTTTATATCATTAGTAGAAAGTAGGATAGTAGGATTGTTTCAGCAAATTTAGCCTATAGGCACAGAATATCTAATAGTACTAACTTACAGAACGGCCACTCACCACCCCCCGCTAATTCAAGATTCCTCACCCGGACCCCGCACCCGCCTACAGTTTGCCGGCAATTGGACTGCAAGATTGCTATGGATGTCGATCGCCAGTCGCTATACAAGCATGCCATCTCTGAAAAGCGCTAGGAACCGAGTCGGTATTACGAGCGGCGAGCATCCCTAACTTACACGTGTGTGTGCGTTCGTATAAGACGTAATCTTGTGTATGTAGGTGGTGCTAGCGTTTATATTGTATTGAGTGTCCGAGGTGTGCTATAGGTACTAACAACAACTGTCTCGTAGCTCACCAGTGCGCGAACCGTTTGCTAGATTATAGGTGCTGTTTTGGACGCGGTCACTAATATTGTATTTTGCAGCAAGTCTAACAGGGGAATTTTTAGGCTTAATTTATTTTGTATTGAATGCTAGAAACAGGGTGGGCGAAATTGCGTATTTATGTTTTGGTAGCAACCGACGACGAACCGACGACACGCAATCCGGTATTAAAAGACAGTTATATATTACCTTATTATTTATATGGTATCAACTACTATAAAATTTATAAACCCTTTTAAAACTAAACATTCGGCACCTTCAAGAACTTAGGTAGTACCTGTTCAGTGCTATAAAGCCTCCTATGAAAATTATGTTCTTTTTTACGCCCATGGTCGTGTATATGCACAGACATAGTAAAAATTATAGACGAAGTGCTGCGAACAATCATAGTGAAGCCAATAAAATCGTGCTCCTCCGTGTACAAACCAGCGCTCACGCACACAGATGCACCTTAAACCGTGCTCACCCTCAGTTCACATGTCGCGGCATCGTCCAGTAAGCATCGCGAAAACAAATATCCTTCAGGTGCATGGTGTGTACGTGAGCACTGCAGGGCAATTGTGTAACTGCATCATAATCAACAAAATGTCAATTTTGACGTTTGAATCCGGAAAAATTAAACTCGAATTGTGTAACTGGGGATTCAACATGAAATTGAATTAATGATAAAGCTTAAAACGCATACTTGCAGCAGTTTACTTGCATAACGAAACATGATCTAACATATATGACGTCATTTACATCGCAATGGATATCCCTCCTGACGTCATTTACTTCATAATGAAGTCCCTCTATGTCGTTACACAATTCCAATGTTTGATTGCAATGTTATCAAAATCGTCTTCAATTTTACATCAAAATGAAACTGTCAAATGAGTTACGCAATTGCCCTGCTGGTTGTATATGAAGGAGCATGGTTTTTGTTGGCTTCACTATGGTTGTTCGCAGCACTTAGTCTATATTTTTTACTATGTCTGTGTGTATATGAAACAAAATTACCTTTAAATGTAATTAAAACATCCTCCTCAAAATTAAGTACTCATAGCGTAACAGTCACGCAAAAAACTTACTCAACAATTTAAAATAATCTTAATCCTCACGGATCAAAACTATTTGTCAGTTAAGCCATCACTTCACCCCCGACCTGTCCCCCTAATCCACAAATGGGGGCGTGACTTTCCTCCGCTAACCAATAGGGACGCTACGCGCGCGCAAGTGTATCGTCTCGACCAATGAGGTGACGCCAATTAGGGATCAAAAGCTTGTCGATTTGGGGTTGCGTTTCATCGTTTGTCGTTTTGTTAACGTCACTTATTGAATACTAGTGGAGAGCTCTTCGGGTTTGCCTGTGAATATTTAATTATTTTTAATGTCATTTATTAAATGTGGACTAGTATTTTATAGGTGGATCAGGAATTTGTTACTTAATACTGGTATGCCTCGTTGATCTAGTGGTTGCAAGCGCGACTGCTGAGCGTGGGGTCCTGGGTTCGATTCCCGGGTCGGGCAAAGTGTTGTTGGGTTTTTTCATTAGGAAACTCCCAGTAGCAGCCCGGAGTCTGGATTTGTGCCCGATCAGTGGCAATAGGCTCGCCCCCTATTACATGGGACTATAACATAACTGGCGAAATGTGGGTGTACTATTACACCTCTGCCTACCCCTTCGGGGAAATTCAGGCGTGATGTTATGTTACTGGTATTTAAGATATCATCATTTCAGCCGAATGACGTCCACTGCTGGACAAAAGCTTCCCCCAAAGGGGATATGTCATAATCGCCACGCTTGGCAGGTGGGTTGGCGATCGCAGTTGGTTGTTTAAATACTCAGAGAACGCTGCTGCCCACCTCTGGTGAATCCCTTAGTCGCCTTTTACGACACCCATGAGAAGAGAGAGGGATATTTAAGATATGAACATAATGAACTTCGAAGTTACTAAGGTTAAGCCCGCACTGCGATTTATACTCGCGCGATTTCTTATCGCAAAATCTGTAACACATGGAATCATATGCAGGTGGTCGCACTCGCGATTAAAAATCGCGGTGGAAAACACATCTCAGTGCGCGAATAAAGACAGCGCGAATAAAAATCACGCTATTAAAAATCGCTGTGCGAGCTTTGCCTTAATCAAATTATATTTTTTTTCCTGAGAGAAATAAGACATAGATTGATAGTTTTATTCTTTCCGCTCAAAGCTGAAGCAAAAAACAACCGATGTGAGGCCCGCAAGCGGTACGTAAAATGTTCGCCCGACACCAACGACCATACAGTCCAATAGACGCCTAATGTTGAATATAATGCGTATAATAAATTCTGCCACTAGCTGAGGCGGGGTACTGCAATCCAATTGGCCCTACCAAGGCGGCTATTGGCTAATCAATAACGCGGCAGTTTTGACGGCTCATGTAAGTGGTCGAAACTAATTTGAAGATTTCAAGTGGTGAATCGTGGCGACATACATTAGTGAAATTTCATAGATGTGATGCAGACATCGGTCGCCTGTTATGCGGCGTCTATGGGTGTATGGTCGCTGCCCGACACATACATAGGCACGCGTAAGCTCTACTGTACGGAACCATTTCTGGCTCCAATTTAGATACTTCAAATTGTGCGCGCGGAATTGATATTTCCATGTGTAAGTAGTTACTCTAAGATTGTTTCTTTGTTTTATTATAGCATCAGAAATAAGTCTTAGTTTTTTTGTGACACAAATTATTTAGTCAAAGTCAAAGCATTTATTGCTTTCATTCATGTGTACTTATGATCTAAACAATACAATTATCAAAGAAACAACATGAAACCCCGTCAGGGCACAGCACATTAAATTAGCAGTTTATGACTGTAGTCGCAGTCAAAGACCCTAAACCCCGTATTAAAGAACAAAACTTGAGCTTGGATCACTGATTAATTCTACTGTCACTAGATCAGGTGCAACTTTATTGTCTTTTTTTGTAAATGTGTCAAACTGTACTTGAGGAACGTTCTGACTTAATAGGAGTCCCTAAAACTCAAGTGTTGATACCAAAGCCATATTCCGTAACCCCGGTCTCACATTTCAGCACCTACTTACCCTACTAATTGCCGAGGGAGAGAGTTCAGCCTGCGCGCTAATGAGCGGCCGACTTATCACCACTCGCTCTCACAACTCAGCCTTTGTTGTCACTATAGTACCACTTGGTGCCACTTGCACCACTTGGCGTATTAGCAGAATGAATGTACGTGCTGAATGAAGAGATTTCTTATCTGTGCTTGTGTTGGTGTTTAGTTGTGGTAGTTTTACAGAATTTTATCGTCATTTTGAATTAATGGTGTCGAATCTCTTGTTCACGAACTAAACTAATTTTAAACTATCGCTCTCTTTTACTAATAGTAGATACAAGAAAGGGATGGCAACAATTTTAGAGCTGTTTTTGACACTTGAGTTTTAGGGACTCCTAGTCCCTAAAACTCAAGTGTTGATACCAAAGCCATATTCCGTAACCCCGGTCTCACATTTCAGCACCTACTTACCCTACTAATTGCCGAGGGTGAGAGTTCAGCCTGCGCGCTAATGAGCGGCCGACTTATCACCACTCGCTCTCACAACTCAGCCTTTGTTGTCACTATAGTACCACTTGGTGCCACTTGCACCACTTGGCGTATTAGCAGAATGAATGTACGTGCTGAATGAAGAGATTTCTTATCTGTGCTTGTGTTGGTGTTTAGTTGTGGTAGTTTTACAGAATTTTATCGTCATTTTGAATTAATGGTGTCGAATCTCTTGTTCACGAACTAAACTAATTTTAAACTATCGCTCTCTTTTACTAATAGTAGATACAAGAAAGGGATGGCAACAATTTTAGAGCTGTCAAATTAGTTTACGTGTTACATTTCATATTTTAGTGGGCACGTTCCGAGATCACGAATCAATTTGTATGGAAATCTAAATTCCGACTAATTTGACAGTTCTAAAATTGTTGCTATCTCTGTATTGTACCTTCTATTAGTAAAAGAGAGCGATAGCCTAAAATAAGTATAGTTCGTGAACAAGAGAATTGACATCAATGTCTAACCGTCAAATGGCGACTAAAGGAAAGGCAAAAAAACCGGCCAAGAGCATGTCGGGCCATGCTCAGTATTATAGGGTTCCTTAAGTAGGTCTAATATATCTATACAAACGAATCAAATCGAATGTTAATCATTGCTATTTTAGTTTTTGCAAACGGCGCCACCTAGCGCTAAATGTAAGAAGCTAAATTTAAGAAATGTGTCATATCAATATAACACAAAGTTTCTTTTTGTGATTTTTTAAAATAGAAAGTAACGAAAGGAGCATTATTTGCTAAGATAATTTATTCATTACATTTCTCTAAGGTCAATGACCTTTGAACTAGGACGTCTTAAGTATTTTTCAGTTTTCTCACTATAACTGAAAAATTTATAATCACATTATACTCGAAATAATTTTAAAAGAGAGTTTTTATAAAGGTCTATGGAATATGTGGAAGACTAAGTTTCTACGTTGCGTAATTTAGAAATGGCAGGGGGGCACATTGTAAGCCACTTTGGCGAACTGTATTTCGCAGATGGTATACCTGATAAAAAAGTTATGTATGAAACATTACCTTCACTTTAGTAGACCTATTCAAGTATACCCCACACGAGGGGGTGCAGCGAAAAAAAAATTTTCATCCCCATTTCACATGTATGGGCGCCACCTCTAAAATACGTTATCAAGATTTTTTTATTCTTTTAAAATTGAGATCTATATCTAAACCAATTTTTAACAAAATTTCATTTACTTAAACTTACAGGATTAGGACAGACGGGCAGACGGACGGACATGACGAAACTATAAGGGTTCCTTGTAGGACTACGGAACCCTAAAAACTAAATTACAATTCACAAAAATAGAAAATTAATAGAAACTATAATAGGTAGTAAGTTTCATATGGTTTCTTTCAGATAACAGACTGATGTCAACATTTTGAGAAAAATGCTCTAAACAGCATTGCAATATGAAATACACACAAAAATGCTCTAAACAGCATTGCAATAGGAAATACACACAAAAATGCTCTAAACAGCATTGCAATAGGAAATACACACAAAAATGCTCTAAACAGCATTGCAATAGGAAATACACACAAAAATGCTCTAAACAGCATTGCAATAGTAAATACACACAAAAATGCTCTAAACAGCATTGCAATAGGAAATACACACAAAAATGCTCTAAACAGCATTGCAATAGGAAATACACACAAAAATGCTCTAAAGAGCATTGCAATAGGAAATACACACAAAAATGCTCTAAACAGCATTGCAATAGGAAATACACACAAAAATGCTCAAAACAACATTGTAATAGGAAATACACACAAAAATGCTCTAAACAGCATTGCAATAGGAAATAAACACAAAATGTTTCAACTCTTTTTGTGAATTGTAATTTAGTTTTTTGCCTTAAAGTCGCCTTTTGGCGTTTCGTCAACTTAGCCTATCGCAGTCCACTGCTGGACATAGGCCTCTCTGTCTGTATCACAGAAATAGATAAATAGATTGGAAAAGTGGGCGGGGCGCACGTGCAAACACTCACCATAGTGCTTCAAAACATTCAGTAAGCCTCGACTTGTTTCTGTAAATACTAATTACAATATCCAGCTTTGAGCTGGATATTACACATACATACATACATATTATCACGCCTGTTTCCCATTGGGGTAGGCAGAAACTATGTATTTCCACCTGCTACGATCCTGACACACCTCTTTCGCTTCATCTACGTCCTCGGCATGCATGCTCTTCGGTTTAGATAACTCATAACCTGGCATTTTTTGAAAACGTCCGCGATTTGATCGCGATACGTTCGCCGAGATCGTCTTAGTACCTAATTGAAATTTTGTATTCTTATTCTTATTCTTTATTGTACACACAGATATACATTTATATTACAGTAGGAAAGTATTGTAATTAGTAATTGCCAATTTGTTCTTTGTAAACTTATTGTCTATTTGTAATTTCCTGCCGCTGATTAATTGTTGAGTGTGCATAATATACCTATTAAATTAATAGTTTATGAGGACTTTGAATTTGATTCCAACTTTTCCTTCGAGTGTCTAATATTAGTACAACAGTGTAGTAGTAGAGCTCCTTTGTGAAAGAGCTCGTCCGGGGAAGTACTACCACCGTGCCTACTTCTCCGCCAAATAGTGATGCTTGCATTGCTGTGTTTCGGTCTGAAGGGTACGGGTGCCGGTGAAATTACAATCACATGAGACTTTCCACCTTCATGTCTCAGTTTGGCGAACCGACTTGCGGTACCATTTAGGCAACAGCCTAGGTGGTATTGAAGTTGTCATGGGCAAAGGTAACCGCTTAACATCAGGTGGGCCTTTAGCTCGTTTCGCCATCCTATACTATAAAAAAATAAAATTAAAAAATAACAAATGAGCTCATATATTTTACACAGCATTTTATGCAAGCAAATTCGCAGGCGCAATTTTTTTTCCATCAAGAATCTGATAAAACTCTCCAAGATAGCAAATCTGCTATTTTGACACAACTAAACAGTTATTTAAGGGCCACTTCGCACCCCTGTGGTGCCCACTGCCAATTACCAGCCAAAGGGCCACTTCATTGATTGGAGATAAATCACGCACGTTTAGAGTTGTGTTGACAACAAAAGAAAATAGCTGTTACAAATGTTGTAGGGAGGAGGGGCTCGTGGCTAATTAATAACCACGTTGATTGCATAAGATAAGTTGATAGGATAGTTTGATAGGATAAGTTGCATTTGTTACTAACACATTATAGACCAATTTGTTGTCTGAAGAATAAATAATATTGATTTTGATTGCAAGATCCACGAAGTTAAGCTGCGCTAGCCGCGGTCAACCTTTGGATGGGTGACCGTTTTCATTGCACATCGAGACCCGTCCGTGCCTCGGAGAGCACGTTCGCCGTCTGTTTTTACAGATGAGTACAATGACCCCTTTAGAAGTTTTCAATTATTTCAATAACACGTTGACACGTTGTGTATGGCAGTCGTTATAGGTAGCCCGAAAGTCTGACACACAGAAATAAATAGATAGAATGGAAAGGAGGGCGGGGCGTGCGTACCAACACTCTGCACCATAGTCAACTCAGCCTATCGCAGTCCACTGCTGGACATATGCCTCTCCCAAGTTGCGCCACAACACTCGGTCCTCTGTCTTCCGCATCCAGTCCCCCCCAGCCACGTTCTTCAGATCGTCGGTCCAACTGGCGGGGGGCGCCCTACGCTGCGTTTGCCGATTCGCGGTCTCCACTCAAGGACCACCATAGTGCGGGGCTCAAAACCTTTCTCAGTACGCCTTGACTTATTTCTGTAAATACTGTAAAAAAATGCCTTATTATGCGATGTTTCTAACTGCAGAAACAAAAGCTGCAAAGTAAGCTAATTTAAAAAAGTAATTACGTCAACGTGGGAGGCGTGTGGAGGCGTGGTGTGTCCGAAAGTGGCCACGCATGAATCGCAAGTAAAATTGTGATTAAAACCATTCTAGCTATATATTTCTGTGGTCTGGCAACTGGTGTCGGTACCTATTACCCAGTAAATGGGTTGCGGGGGTTTGATGGCAGTCGCTCCGTGTAAAATACTGATGTTCAGCCTGGTCCGGTTAAGAGTGGAAGCCGACCCCAACATAAACGGGAAAAGGCTCGGAGAAGAACTGGTTCCTAACAGAATAACCCAAAGATATATAAGTTAAATAAAAAGATATTGTTACGACGGAGGGTTAAGCAGAGTGGACTGAAATACTTCAACCTCGATTTTCCTGGACTTAGAGACGTTTTCAGCAGGCTGAAATGCATTTTCAGTCCGTATCAGAGGAGGCTCTATCACATACCAAAGAATCGAAATTTTGACTAAGTTGCCGTTGTTTTCAGGCGCCTGAAACATGTTTTCAGGCCGTTTCAGGAGCCAACAAATCCGATGCCGACATTTCCTGAAAACCCATTTTCAGGCGTTTTCAGGACCCCTTATGGCCATTTGACACCCACATGTAAAATTGTTGATGAGTGAGCGAGATAGAGCTAAATATCAGACAAGGATAGACGAAGAACCTTCTGGAAGAGAGTGAGCAGGATAGAGCTAATATAAGACAAGGATAGACGAGATTCGACAAGCTTCGAGAACATTCCATTCTAGAAGTGAGTGAGTGAGATAGAGGATAGATGAGGTTCGACGAGGTTCGAGAACTTTCTATTTCGAGAATGTGCAAGTGAGAAAGAGTTATCTTATGACAAGGATAGATGACGTTCGAGGACTTTCCAGTACCACGACTCGCGGCCTATATAAACGGCGCAGCTGATCGCCAGTAGAGTTCAGTTGGAGTTCAGTTTGGATCAAGCGATACAAGCGATAACATCGAAGCGATATTCGGAGCGATTTAACTAGTAACTTTGTGTGTTAATAAGCGATTCAGTGTAATTGTTCAGTAATAAAGTGTTCTCTACGCATTTAATCGGCTTTCTATCTATATACGAACCCCCAGCTCGTAACATTTGGTGTCAGAAGTGGGATAGAAAATGCCGATTATGCCAAGAGAGGAGGAACCGACTGGTAATGAAACGCCGAGTCGGATGCAGACGACACAGTTTACGGCGAGACAGACAGCTCAGGACGCATCAAGAACTATGAATCAGGAGGAGGTCGTCCAACAGGGACCTCAGCCTCAAGGTGGAAATAACGATATTGCCAGCTTATTCAACTTGATGCAGCAAATGGCAAGAAGGCAGGAAGAGCAAGTACGCGAAACACGCGAACTAGCCGCAAGGCAGGAAGAACTAGCTGCAAGGCGGGAAGAGCGGTTCCGTAGAATGGAGAAGATACTTGAGCGAGGAGCAATATTGGAGGAACTCTATCTTTCTTTTAAAAATAAACAAGATGAGGTAGAGATTAAGGTTGATCAAGCTGTCGTTAGTGAAGCAGACATATCCGAACAAGATGATGCCAATAAGAGCCAGGAATCGGACGATGACGAATATGAAGCAAATGATGGTGAAGATGAAGTTAACATGTGTCAAGAAACTGAAGATGACTCAGAAGATACAGATGGCACGTTCAACCCGAGCGAGTCGGAGGAGGACGATAGCAACTTCTACCCGGAGGTGGACAAGGGAGTGGTGGGCGCCACACAGCGCCGCAAGTCGCTGAGCCGCTGCCGCTCCGATGGCGAGCCCGCCAAGCGCGGCCGCAAGGTCAAGGGCAAGAAGGGATGGCCCAGTAACCTGAGTCACGGTCGAAAAGCAGAGTCAAACAGCGAAGAAGAAAGTAAAAAGTCGGAGAATGAGAGCGAGAACGAGTCCGGAAGCGATACAAAGGAGTCCGAGCAGGAGCTCAAGTCGAAGCGTGGGCGGACAGCGGCAGCAGCACCGGCACTCGTGGCGAGAGGCCGCAAGGGTGCGCTGGCTAAGAATGTCAACGCTAAGGCCACGCCCGTCAAGCGGAAAGCACTCACACCACCTGCACAGAAGAAGGCACCCGCTGCCAAAGACGCGGGGCCACCAGCGAAGAAGAACAAGAAGGCTTCCTCAGACAAGAAGTACGGCGAGGGCAGCGTGAAGCTCAAGGAAGAAGGTAGCGCCGAGGAGTCCAACACGCCCGTCGACGAGAAGACCAAGTGGCCGTCCACTGACGAAGAGATCAAGACGTATGACCCTGGAGGGTGCAAACCTAATTGGGATGGGCCGTCACGAAGATCAACGACGTCGCTTATCGAATTTGAAAGGACGGACGTAATCAACCGAAGATTGTGCACATTGATCGACTGGCCCGGTACTACGGAGATAATGATGCTCGGGACGAGCATGTCTTAGGAGGGGGTAGTGTTACGACGGAGGGTTAAGCAGAGTGGACTGAAATACTTCAACCTCGATTTTCCTGGACTTAGAGACGTTTTCAGCAGGCTGAAATGAATTTTCAGTCCGTATCAGAGGAGGCTCTATCACATACCAAAGAATCGAAATTTTGACTAAGTTGCCGTTGTTTTCAGGCGCCTGAAACATGTTTTCAGGCCGTTTCAGGAGCCAACAAATCCGATGCCGACATTTCCTGAAAACCCATTTTCAGGCGTTTTCAGGACCCCTTATGGCCATTTGACACCCCCACATGTAAAATTGTTGATGAGTGAGCGAGATAGAGCTAAATATCAGACAAGGATAGACGAAGAACCTTCTGGAAGAGAGTGAGCAGGATAGAGCTAATATAAGACAAGGATAGACGAGATTCGACAAGCTTCGAGAACATTCCATTCTAGAAGTGAGTGAGTGAGATAGAGGATAGATGAGGTTCGACGAGGTTCGAGAACTTTCTATTTCGAGAATGTGCAAGTGAGAAAGAGTTATCTTATGACAAGGATAGATGACGTTCGAGGACTTTCCAGTACCACGACTCGCGGCCTATATAAACGGCGCAGCTGATCGCCAGTAGAGTTCAGTTGGAGTTCAGTTTGGATCAAGCGATACAAGCGATAACATCGAAGCGATATTCGGAGCGATTTAACTAGTAACTTTGTGTGTTAATAAGCGATTCAGTGTAATTGTTCAGTAATAAAGTGTTCTCTACGCATTTAATCGGCTTTCTATCTATATACGAACCCCCAGCTCGTAACAATATATATCTATAGAAAGAAAAAAATTAAGATATATAACTATAGAAAGAAAAATTCGTTCACGAGCAGGATTCGAACATCTGCTTGCGTTAAATAATTAGAATAATCCAATAAAAAAAATCTGAACTGGAAATTGAATCCCAAGACTCGCTAAGCAACCTGACTTATGAGACAATCTAATTGATGTGTTATAAAGTTATATGGCCACACGACTTTTCGCAAAAAATTGACCACCTTTCTCATTTCGAGGATTTATTTATTTTATAGAGAAAAGTAACACTTTCGTTATTTTCAAGACGAAAAAATACTTTGGAAATGGTTGGATGTTTAGGTAGGTAGTTAACTGTTTTTTTCATTGGCCGTAAACTTTTGAATTTGGCCCAAAATAAATTATGTTCTGTATCGAAACGAATCGATCTACCCATATTATATTTGGTCGACCCCTCAAAACTTAAACCAATATTGTGTCAGCACTTACTATTCTGCTCACACTGTTTCAAAGAGCTTTGATGAAGATAATTTTAGCCACGTGCGACCAATAAAAGTATCACTTTTGCTCCTAAATTTATTTTGACAGTTATAATTTAATTTCCCGCGCAATTTGACAGGGGGATACACTATCCCATAGTATAATACGACCGATTTAACTTGGTCACTCATGGGAGCGCTGTTTGCTGAAGCAAATGAAATAAACGTCAAATTCAGTACAAGAAAATTCAGTTCCTTCTTTTGCCGCGTGTCAATTTAAAATGGATTTATGTAATTTAGTTTAGCTTTTATTTTCATTGTACTTTGAAAGAGTAATTTGGTTATGGTTTATTAGTGAGTTTATTATTTCTGTGATGTTTTTGATTGAGGGTGAGAATAATTAAGAACTTTGAACGGCCGTACCGTTCGGTACGTTACGGTAATGTTGGTATTGTAGTAATGACAGGTATTGTATTTTTGCCGCTTCAGATCTTTGGCAGTCGTTACGAGTAGTCATCAGAAGCCTGAAAGACTGACAACTGAACCTTAGGATGTCGGTATTACCCAGTAACTGGGTTGCGGAGGTCTGATGGCATCATGGCAGTCACTCCGTGCAAAATACTTATGTTCAGCTGCATGACCCCAACATAATTGGGAAAAGATTCGCAGAAAGAAGAAAGATTAATTGTTGCATTTTTTTTTATAAAATCCACACAAATAGTTTTACACAATGTTAAAAAGTCACAATATAACTCCCACAGAATTCCCACCGCTTAATCAACACGATTACAACAAAGAAATAACAATAGTAACAAAACATTATTTACAAAAATCAAATTCTAATCCGCTAATAAACTTTCATTCAGCCATTGTCCTGAGAGCTTAGTTCCGCTACTCGCCGCGTGGCGCGCGCGTGTCGCTACTCAAATTTCTTGAGGGGCTCTCAAAATGACGTATTGTTTTCTTTTCCTGCGTTTTAAAGGGAGTTTTGACGTTGAGATGTGCTTAGGATAAAGATGTCATCCGTTACGTTTAAAATTGAAGGGTTTTGAGACAGCAGTCAACGGAAGTGGCTGTCTTTTGTTTTAATTTTTCTTTTAAACGGTAATATTTTTAAGTGTTTCCTTAGATTAAGTAGAACTCTGAGAAGTTAATACAAGTACACAGATATTTTTCATCTTTCGTTTAGAATTTTCGTTCATTAAGTATAAGTCCAGTCTCGGCTTTATTATGCTCTTGCCTTCGGATCGGGCTGCAATCCAGCCTTAAGTATAATGACCAGCTTAGCTCACTTGTATCATAATTTACGTACTATTATTTTAGTGTTTGTGTTGGTATCATCATCATAATCATCATTTCAGCCGAAAGACGTCCACTGCTGGACATATGCCTCCCCCAAACATCACCACAACGACTGGTCCTGCGCTTTCTGCATCCAGCGGGTTCCCGCGACCTTCACCAGGTCGTCGGTCCACCTTGTGGGGGGCTTACCCACGCTGCGCCTTCCTGTACTGTGTTGGTCTGGGTGTTTCTTATGTATTATAAGTATAAAAAGTATATAAGTAACGATTTAAATTGTGGAGAGAAAAAATCGCTCACGAGCAGGACTCGAACCTGCTACTCCTGGCTCAGTACGCCAGTGCTTTAGCCACTAAGCTACCGTGAACACTGCTCGTGGTATCGAGTTTTTTCATATTTTTTTTATATTATAAGATGGCGAAGCGAGCTAAAGGCCCACCTGTTGTTAAGCGGTTACCTTTGCCCATAACAACTTCAATACCACCTAGGCTGTTGCCTAAATGGTACCGCAAGTCGGTTCGCCAAACTGAGACATGAAGATGGAAAGTCTCATGTGATTGTAATTTCACCGGCACCCGTACCCTTCAGACCGAAACACAGCAATGCAAGCATCACTGTTTGGCGGAGAAGTAGGTACGGTGGTAGTACTTCCCCGGACGAGCTCTTTCACAAAGGAGCTCTACTACTACTAAATAACCTCCACTTTTGGTACGTCTTTGGGTGACGTCAGCGATATCTTAGTGGCTAAAGCACTGGCGTACTGAGCCAGGAGTCGCAGGTTCATAATTCATAATTCCCAAAATATTTATTTAATTATTTATAATTAAATCCATACAAAAATAGGTATTTTTTTTACTGTTGTTAGGTATACTGATACTAATAAAATCAATCAATCACACTACGATCTTAGAAAGTCAATTTTTATGTTTCCGTATCCTAAAAGTGTAAATAAGCCGCAGTAAGAGGTTCATGTTATGCTGGTGGCTATATCCACTATAACAAGGGGTGAGCCGGGATCAGGTTACAAACAAGCATGTTTTTTACCGCGCTTATTATCCGACCATTACTTCAAAATAGGGTTGGCAAATATGTCCTGATCTGATTGTTGTAGCGATAATTGACGAACCTCACCATCTACTCGCAAAATCGATAATCGATATATCGTGACATTTGTCGCGACGAAACCTACTCTATGTAGGTAACATCGATTTCACTATCGTATACACGAAGCAACGAACGATATTAATCGACAATTTTTCGGACATAACCTCTGCTACAATTTCTTTTTTAGACGCCAAACATCTTGTTTTTGACGCTTGATATAAAAATTTCTTGTTTTTGACAAAAATTGGTGTCGATTTATCTTGTTCACCAATTTAACTTAATTTAAATTACTTATGTCTTTTTCTAATAGTGAAAACAAAAGATAGCAAGAATTTTAGTACTGTCAAATATTTTTAGTCGGCACGTTCTGAGATCACGACTAAACTTGTGGAAATTTAATACCGACTTATTTGACAGTGGTGTCGATTCTCTTGTTCACGAACTAAACTTATTTTAAACTATCGCTCTCTTTTACTAATAGTAGATACAAGAAAGGGATGGCAACCATTTAAGAGCTGTCAAATTAGACAAAATTAAAATTTCCATACAAGTTTAGACGTGATCTCGGAACGTGCCCACTAAAATACAAAGAAATGTAACACGTAAACTAATTTGACAGTTCTAAAATGGTTGCCATCCCTTTCTTGTATGTACTGTTAGTAAAAGAGAGCGATAGTTTAAAATAAGTTTAGTTCGTGAACAAGAGAATCGACACCAATAAGTACTAACATTGTTGTTATCTCTTTCTGGTATCTACTATTAATAAGAGAGAGCGATAGTTTAAAATAAGTTTAGTTTTTGAACAAAAGAATTAACACCATTAACTATAACTTCGTAAAAAAATCACAATATTTGTGTATGAATTCGATAAACGACAAAGCATCATCATCGTCATCATAATTTATTAAAGTATGGTAGGTATATCCGATATATTCGGAGCAGTATCTGCTTTCTGTATATTTATCATAGACCAGTAAGCATCTAGACGCCGGTTAGCTGGACACCCCCGGTCACAACGCATATGCTCTACCACTGCATATCATACGTCCCTCCGCCAATCGGAACGTCACTCAGTCAGCGAGCGGCACCAATCATAAGGAATCATACCACCGAACTTTTGAGCCGGCCAATCATAACGCGCCGTCCGCCCCCCTGACCCCACCAACGTTTTACGACTGCGTTCGAATACAAAACTTTGTTTATGCGGAGTCTTGTAGCTTACTGGTCTGTGATATTTATATACAGTACAGCCATAATACCTAGTTAGTTTGGGCTAGACATACAAAACTGAATATTCTTTCAAAATCCAAACGTACCTACACTTAGGATTAATGATTACTAGTTATTATTTTTTATCAACATCACACGCATATTTTGCTAACCCTATCTTGCACGGGGCTGGTATTGTAGTCGGTTCACGCTAGATTTGACCGAGTGTGCTTCTGTTAACTGCACGTAAGGCGACACCATGCTCGGGTTTATACTTTTAATTGGCGTTGCAGATAAGTTGAATAACTAATTGGTTTTCGAAAACTCGGAGGAAAACTCATGGTTTGTCGAATATAATACGGTATCTAGCACCTATACAAATTCATTCAAGATAAAGAGACCCTCAGAACCGATCAACAAGGATCAGCACCAACAACCATAGAGCCCATAGACGCCTCATAAAAGGCGACCGATGTCTGCAACACATCTATGAAATTTCACTAATGTAGGTCGCCACTATTCGCCACTTGAAATCTTCAAATCAGTTTCGACCACTTACATGAGCCGTCAAAACTGCCGCGTTAGTGATTAGCCAATAGCCGCGTTGGTAGGGCCAATCGGAATTCAGTATCCCGCCTCAGCTAGTGGCAGAATTTATTGTACGCATTATATTCAACCGATCAACTAGCAGTGATAGCCTAGTGGTTGAATGCTTGCCTTCCATGCAGGAGGGTGAGTTCGATCCCGGCCCGCACCTCTGACTTTTCGAATTCATGTGCGGATTTATATTCGATTATCACTTGGTTTAACGGTGAAGGAAAACATCGTGAGAAAACCTGCACACCTGAGTGCTGCATACAGTTCTCAATGGTGTGTGTAGTCCGCCAACCCGCACCAGGCCAGCGTGGTAGACTAATGCCTCAGCCTTCTCGTACTGAGAAGAGGCCCGTGCCCAGCAGTGGGACAGTAATGGCACAGAATATCTAATAGTACTAACGTACAGAACGGCCACTCACCGCCCCCCGCCATTTTAAGTTTCCTCGCCCACGCCCCGCACGCACCCACAGTCTGGCGGCAATTGGACTGCAATATTGCAATGGATGTGAATCGCCAGTCGCTATACAAGCACGCCATCTCTGAGAACTACTGAGAAGCGAGTCGGCATTACGAGCGGCGAGCGTCCCTGACCTACACGTGTACGCGTTCGTATGCAGACGTAATCTTGTGTATGTAGGTGGTGCTAGCATTCATATTTAGAGATGGGCAGGGAAAGAAAAAAAAACAGGTGGAAAATAAAAATATGGGAAAAAACGGGAAAAAATGGAAAATATCGGGTTTTTTCCCAAAAGGCGGGAAAATACTATTCTATACAAGTGAAGTAATATGATGCTAACATTTGCCTTCGAAACGTGTGTTTAGTGCTCTAATATGATCCTAATCTAATTAATTAGTTTTTTTCTAAGCAGTATATCTAACACAATTGATTAAATTAACACACTTATGTTAAATTCTTAATACTTCATCATCAACTCAACCTATCGCAGTCCACTGCTGGACATATGCCTCTTCCAAATTGCGCCACAACACTCGGTCCTCTGCCTTCTACATCCCCCCCCCCCAACTACTTTCATCAGGTCGTCGGTCCACCTGGCTGGGGGGCGCCCTACACTGCGTTTGCCGATGCGCGGTCTCCACTCAAGGACTCATCTGCTCCAGCAGCCATCGGTCCTTCGACAGACATGGCCAGCCCACTGCCACTTAAGCTTACTGATCCTACAAGCTATGTCGGTCACTCCGGTTCTTCTTCGGATAGTCTCGTTACGGATTTTATCCTTCAAAGAAAATCCAAGCATAGCTCGCTCCATAGCTCGCTGAGCGACTTTGAATTTGTGGACTAGTCCAACTGTCAGTGTCCAAGTCTCGGCACCGTAAGTCATGACAGGCAGGACGCACTGGTTGAAGACCTTTGTGTTCAAACATTGCGGTATAGGTGACGAGAAGACTCGACGAAGTTTACCAAATGCTGCCCAGCCCAAACGGATCCTTCTGTCAGCTTCTTTCTCGAAGTGGTTTCTACCAAGCTGAATTACCTGCCCTAGGTAGACAGACGTATTTCGTTACAACTTCGAGTACCGACTCTTCGACGAATATTGGTCTCGGCATTACATGCATATGGAACACGACTTTAGTCTTGTCCAGATTCATGCCGAAACCGACACGCCAAGAGGCTCCGTTTGGGCTGTGCCGCATTTCGCCCAGTTGTTCCAGCGATTCAGCCATTACAACGATGTCATTGGCAAAACGCAGACGTGAGATGTTCTCGCCGTTAACGTTGATACCCTGTCCAGTCCAGTTCAGCGTCTTGAAGACTTCCTCCAATGCGTTTGTGAACAATTTCGGGGATATTACATCCCCTTGTCTCACCCCTCTGCGCAGTTGGATTGCCTTCGTCTTTTGGTCCTGGAGCTGAACAGTCATGGTAGCAGCATTGTATATCATGCATCATCAACAACATCTCTATATACCGTTCGTCAATGTGATATCGCTGAAGGGCATCCAGAACTGCCCAAGTTTATATGGAGTCAAAGGCCTTCTCGTAGTCTACAAATGCCATACACAGAGGCTGATTATACTCTTCAGTCTTCTGTACGATCTGCCGAACAGTATGGATGTGGTCTACGATGCTGTAGCCTTTTCCAAACCCAGCTTGCTCTGGTGGCTGGAATTCGTCGAGTCTTTCGGCGAGACGATTCGTGATGACCCTCGAGATGGGTCTGTAGTTCTTCAGTAGGGTTTTATTCCCTTTTTTGAAGAACAGTACCACCGCAATCCCGGTGTAAAGAGCCTTGTTGGATGACGGAACTATACAGACTCTGGAGCTCCTTCAGGACCGGAGTCCCGCCTGCTTTTAGGAGTTCAGTGGTAATTCCGTCATCGCCCGGAGCTTTGTTGTTCTTAAGCTGCTCGAGAGCCGCCCTGATTTCACCCTGGTCAACGTCCGGGATATCCTCGGTGTAATGGCGCATGAGCTGGGCTCTTTTGTCGTCATTCCTAGGAACCGCTGGTCTCGCCGTTTTCGTGGAATACAGATGCCGGTGAAAGTTTTCAACCTCTTCGAGCATCTCGAACTTAGAGGTGACAATTTTGCCATCCGTGGTTTTCAGTTTCTTCAGATGGGTCTTCCCTATGTGTAATCCTATCCTAATCTTCATAAAGCAATATTAATTTGGTATTTCTGGAAAAAGTTGTTTTTTATGGACTGCTAGAGCTTGCAATTATGCTTTTGGCTATTGCATGCCATCTAATGATGTGGCATTGCTTCTCCATCTTGTATTACAAGGCAATTTCAACTGTTGGCTACTTTTTTCTAGTATACATTTTTTAATATAAAGCAGACAAACTTGATTTCCTTTAATGTTTTTATTTTATAATTTTAGTAACTATCTAGTATAGTATTATATTATCTGTGCTATAACTATAAGATTTTTAGAGAGTCGCACTTTAAATAATCATGGCATAAGAGGTTCAGCCCAAGTGCTAGGCATCAATGTGTACAGCTAAATGCATGGAAATAACAACAAACAAAACGTGCCGCTCGCAACTATTATTTAAAATAATCTAAACATCGAAATCACGTCATAAATAATATACGTAATTTGATTTTTCTATAAAAAAATATTTTTTACATGGATTAAACATCTAAATGGTTACACATACAATGGAAATTATGTATTATTTTGATTACTTTAATCAAATATTGTCATTAAAGTATTTTCCCGACCAATGGGTTTAAACCCGAGTTTTTTCCCAGTCTGTTGGGAAAAAACTCACCTTTCGGAAAATTCCCGGGTCTAAACCCATCCCTATTCATATTGTATAGAGTGGCCGAGGTGTGGTAATGGGCTGGTTTATATTATATGCAACATTAGGCGTGTATTTGTGTGTATGGTCTTTGGTCAGCACACACCGTCAAAGTAGCGGCGAGGAGCAGTTCACTGGTTGCACGGCAAACCGATTCTTATTGACCGGCTCTTAAGCCGCGTCCTCGACTACAGTGACGGTCGGGGCGGGAGCGCGGCGATGATACAAAATGCATTTGATGACGTCTGTGGTCTAGTGGTTCGAGGGTCGGACTGCTGATCACGAGGGTTCGACTCCCACAGGACACAAATATTTGTGTGATGAACATAAGTGTTTGTTGGTCTGCGTGTTGCTTATGTATTATAAGTAATAAAAAAAAAAAAAGACGTGTGGCACTCGGAGACAGCCGCGGTAAAGCTATTGCATAGCATTTTTTATGTAAATACAAAGAGGAGGTGCCCTAACGCCGAAACTCTAAGCAGGCATGAGTCACCAGATTGCGGGGCGAAGAGGGGGATTACGCATGCGCAGTAACGCCGATACAACCAATGCCACCTAGAGGCGATTTGCAGAACTAAAGAGACAAGCGTGATATTTCAAAAAGTCATTAAAAGTTCTGCTATTCATCATCATCATCATCATCATTTCAGCCGAAAGACGTCCACTGCTGGACATAGGCCTCCCCCAAGCATCGCCACAACGACCGGTCCTGTGCCTTCCGCATCCAGCGGATTCCCGCGACCTTCACCAGGTCGTCGGTCCACCTTGTGGGGGGCCTACCCACGCTGCGCCTTCCAGTACGCGGTCGCCACTCCAGAACTTTACTGCCCCATCGGCCATCCGTTCTGCGAGCAATGTGCCCCGCCCACTGCCACTTAAGTTTTATATTGCTATTCATCGATACATGGCAAAACTAAAAAGTATCACCGCTGTGCCGGTCGGAGTGGGGGGTGTTAGGTTATTTTCGTTACGGAATTTCTGGATTCGGTCTCCACGCTCAAGGCCCGCGATAGAAGCTATGCAATAGCTTAAAAAAGTTTAAGTTAGTTTGGGACTAAATGGTGCTGTTTAAAAAATTACCCAAAAATATTCATATTTAAATGTAGCAACCTAGTAAAAAAATTATTACTCGCTGAATACATCATTTAGCGAAAATTCGTTTTTAACGATTGAAGTACGTAGTTTAATGAGAAACTACCAACTCTTTAAATTATACTTCGCTCTAGTTGTAGATAGAAAAAGTGCGAAAAACGGCCACTTTTGGCATTTTTTCTATCTACAACGCTCGAAACTAAGAACCGATCACGATCTTTTCCTACCTTGACGTCGGCAAAATCATCGAAACAATGGAGCCACAATCTGGAATACATTAATTAAATTAAATTACAAGGTAGACTTGAAGGGCATCAATTTGGCGTCTCTAATATCTTCTATCCTTTTTCAATTATGTTTATAGGAAAGAGATACAGTGTGAATACAATTATTCTCTTTTAGGGTTCCGTTGAATAGAAAAATCAAAATAAAACACTTTCAATAAGAGAAATTATATATATTTCATTATATTCCCACGAATCGCACGGCGTCTATGTCACTCGCACTAAAAATAGATCACATTTGAAACTCACACAGTTCGTCTAATAAATAAATATTGCTAAATTTTTACAAAAGCGCTAACACTATATGCGAAGGTTTTTGATAGAGAAAGTTACCATTACAATAAAAATTAGAACAGAGAAAGATAGAAAGAAATACTTCAAAGCGACTTGCGCATAATAATATTTTGATTGATATTTCTTAATAAGCACCTCTTTTCTTGCAATGGGTCTCGAAAGACTTGAAAAGGAATTACACCATTATCTGGACAGCCACCTTTTTTATCCACCTTTTTATCCATATCTTTTATCAATCTCTTTTATCCGCCTTTTTTATGCACTTTTTTATGGATGACATTAGATGTTGTTATACCCTTACATTTTTTAACTCCCGTATAGTTTACGGAACCCAAGGAAAGACTGCTTTCCTTAGCGAAGAATCAAATAAAACCATACCGAAAATTACATGATAAAATATATATTTCGCAATTTATTTAGCTCTTACATATTATTATAATTCTGCATTCCCAGTGCTTTGCAGTTTATAATAAATTGCGAAATAATCTAAAAATAGGTGCAGACATTTCGAACCAAATCATTGTTAAACGTTCTCTATCAAAAATCAATTAACGCTAGAACTAAATTACTGACTTGATTATTAGCAAGAATAGATTTTTATTCATTATCAATCACGAATTACATGTATTTGATAATAAATAGCAAAGAGTGGTTATATGTGAATATAATCGATTTTGATTTTAATAATGGGAATTTTAACATCACCACCTTGTGTAGTAGTCGCAAGCGCAGGTTTGATTCCCGGAAAGGGTAAAAAAAACCGCTTACATATCTAGTTTTTTTTTTTATAATAATTGGGTAATAATGAATATTTTTCAAAACCAGATACATGTAATCCTATTAAAAATATAAAGCAAATGTATCACCTTCATTAAATTAAACAATTATACAATACAATAATTGCGACATCGTTTACAATTTTTAGTTACCGTTAGATTTTAGCCTCAAATATGACACAACGAAAAAAAACTACAGTTTTTAGACGTGTTCCCACATATTTTTAATACTTTTAGCAAGAGATAAAAATTTGGATTTCATTAAAATTTTAACAATAAAAAAAATCGCACTCTATGAGAATTCATACTTTAAGAATACAAATTTTTCGATTTTTTCTAAAAGAAATAGCACATGAAAAAAATCATAAAGAAATATATGATCAGGTAAGCTTATGAAAAGAAATACATAATGTTACTTCATAAATCTTTCAAAGTGTTTATATCAGACAGAAATAATAAACTTTTGAATTAATAAAACAAAGTTTAAACGGATTATCTTTTACAGTGTTGCGTGTAGTTTCGGACTTGATTATTTTTAGGACTGGGTTCCAAACAGGTGGCAGCTGCCAACCATCTTCTCTATTAAAATTAGGATGTTTTTTTATTTCAATAGCCTCACGGAGCATTCTAGGTACATATCGGTTTTCCTTCGCCAGAACTTGTGGTTTATCAAATCGAAGAAAAACACGCGATATAATCCGGTTAAACTTTGTTTTATTATAATGTGTAGTGATCGCGAAAACCTAAGAAGTTATTTTGCTGAATTCTTAAAGGATCAAGGAGAGTTTCAAATAAAGACTGATAAAAAAAAAGCATTGAGAATGACGTTTAAATTGATCGTTAGTGCTTAAGAATCAGTTTTACAAACATTTCAAATATTTTTAAGTACCGCAATAAAAATATAACATAATTTATCATTCCATTATTATCAATGAGCTAATTCCTGAACGTGATTAAATTGACAGGTAGCTGTACGACGCGTTCAGAAATTAGCTCAATTCCAAATTATTTACTTAGAAATATTATATTTTATAACGGGGTTCGCAAAATATTTAAATGTAGAAAGTTATATTTGTTCTCATGTCTAAGAATCGCTATTTTTGAGTATTAATTATGCCATGATTCTTTAAGCATAACATTTTGACATATTCACACTTCACTTGCCTCCACCAATCAAACAATAGGCAAATCTTTCACCAATAAAATATGTGGGAACACAAAATTTTTACTCAGCCTCACTGATCCATTCCTAATTTGTTACGAGCAAATAAAAAACATGCATTATGTACAGTAAAATACACAATTTTACATTACTGCACTAAATTGCACAATTTAGCACATTTATTTTTAAATAATGCAAATTTATTATTTTGCCCAATTTATAATAGCTAATAATTCAAAAATCCTAACACAACTACCATTGAGATTTTTATTTTTATTTTAGATTAATAATCATATATTTTTTGTCCTAATTGCTGCCTAATTTTAAAACTTTGTTCTGAAATGGTCACTCACTATATCGAAGCACAATTTTGGCTTCATTAAAAAAAGGGAACAGGCAAAGTTTTGCCCAACCGTGGGCCCTCATGGGCCAAATAATATTAAATATAAGGCCGAATCAATCAATCAAGCAAGAGCACTATAAACCAACGAACATACATGAGCAGGGAGAAACGTCGATGACGGGAAAGAGGTGTGTCAGGATCTTAGCGAGTGAAAATACATAGTCTCTGCCTACCCCAATAGAAAACAGGCGTGGTAATATATATATACTACGTGTTATTGAAATAACTGAAAACCTCTTAAGGGGTCATTATACTCATCAAAATGAACAACGTTTACCTACGGGATCAAACTTGAAATCGCAAAAAAAAAATTTGTTCTAAAAGTTTTGATCCAGTTACACACAGACACAGACGATAAGGGGGAGAGAGGGGGTTAGAAGGTCCGGACCCCTCTAAGCAAGTGACCATTCCTTCGAGTGCTTAAACAATTTTTTTAGTTACAATATTTATTTTCATGGCTTACGAAAAATAAATACAACTAAAATGCTACTTACAGTCGTAATCGTTTCCCATCGAAATCAGTGTTGCCACTGCACTGTTTTAAAATGGTAGATTTTAAATTAATAAATACCATTTAAAACATAAAATAATTAGGATTTTTGAGGCAATCAAAAAAAATATTATTGTGGCAACACTAATCAGTGTATATGGTTTTAAACATATTTAGGTTATATATTATATGAGTTTCGGCTGAATTTTTAAATAAAGCACACTACTGTATTTGGCTTTTGAAAAAGATAACAACAAAAAAGACAATTATTGTTATTTGCTTGCTTAACAAAACAAAATAATAAATTCTTTAGGAAAATACTAATATGCCAAATCTTACACTTTTGCCCAAGGCGTAACATAACCTAAATATATCCCAAAACCTTCGATATTTCGCTTTAATTATTTAATATTTCAATATTTTTTTACACAATTACATATTAATATTTTATCTACAGTTTTATCTTAACAAACTATTGCAACGAATAGTTATGTCCGATGGTCTGCTCTATGAATAGCTAACAACAGTATGTGTATCGGTACAGCATTTTAGTGACATTGTATGTTACATCAATTCGTTATTTTTAAAAGCTTTTAGAGCCATGCAAAATATAGAATATACACCGTACCGTTTCTGTTGTCTTACATCGGTGGCCCAGTTAAGGGGCATGTGGCAGCCAAGTGGCGCCCCCATCAGTAAAAAAATTATTACTCGCTGAATACAGCATTTATCGAAATTTGGTTTTTAACAATTGAAGTACAGGTAATGTAGTTTAATCAGAAAATCGATTTTATCTTCTTTTTTTTTTGTCTTACTGTAAATTTATTTGCAATAATGAATACATAAATGGGCCTCTGATGTTAGGCGATAACAATGCCACGGTGTATATAGAAAATATTTGATAAAATAAGGGCGTATTTTAGACAATCAACGGATGAAGGAAATAATAATTATTCTAATAATTTATTCGTGGAAGGACCCTTCAGAGACAGAACCGAAAGGTTTGATCCTTTCTCGCTCGAATTATCTTTCAAAGATCTTGTTTATGATAATAGTGTTGTATTATTGACATAATGCTTCTATTAAAAGGGGTCATTCAAACTGTTTCAATTTATACAAAATATTTGCATGGTTTCAAAAGTTTTTTATAGTTAGAATTTAAATAATATCCTCGATATCTTTAAAAATCTATATCAGATATTTCCCGAGCCATTATTAATATTAAGAAAGCGGTAAATTGCCTAGAAAAGAAGCAAGTAGAGAAAATCTGTAGTAGGTCTAATTGAAATTTTAACGTTGCTTTTTAAAGCATTATGCAGATTTATGTAATTTAAAAGGTCTCGATAATAATGATAATTTTGTGTCCATCTGCATCACGAGAATATGATCCTATAAGGTGAATGCTCCAGGGTAACCCACGAAATTCAAAATTACGTTAACGTTTTTTGCAAATTCTAGCTCTATTTCGCGTTGTATATCGGTCGAAATATGATTGGCGGAAATAATAACAATATATCTACTGAATAATACTCATGAAAAATATTAACCTAGCTCTACAAGCTGTACAAGCTCGATTTTAATAATTTACGATCAAATTATAGATTTTTGAGCTTGTACAGCTTATAGAGCTAGATTAATATGTTTTATGAGTATTATTCAGTAGATATATTGTTATTACTACCGCGAATCATATTTTGATTGATATACAATGCGAAACAGAGCTAAAATTAGCAAATTACGCAAGAATTTTTGAATTTCGCGTGCTAACCTGTAGTATTCACCTTAACGTTGTTATTGTTAAATAAAACCCATAATATTATAAACTAATATCTAAAATACACGCTCACTCAAAATATTGGTGTTATCTTACTAAATAATATGCACCAAAATTGTATATTTGTTATTCAATTTATTTAATTAATCTGTGCAGTCATAGTCAAGACAAATTATTATAATAATTAAATAATTATTAATACATAAGTGCAAGGGGCTCGTGGTTCACAAAAACTGCGCAGATTGTTCGATCACCGAGGTTAAGCTTGCCACGGTCAGCCTGTGGATGGGTGTCCATTCTTTACCTACACATTGAGACCCCACCATGCGCCGGAAAACACGTTAAATCATCGGTCCCGGTTGTTGTCATACGAATATCTATGGCAGTTAATATTTTTGGCAACAGGGATGTTAGAAAAAAAATAGCAATGAAATAATTACTGTAAATAGACAATTCGTTTTATAGCACATAACCGAATCTTATTAATTACTTGAATCATGTTTTTTTTCAAATGTCAACAGTTTTTTTATTAGATTTTTTATGGTTTTTTTTATTTTAGATATTTTCTAAATTTTACATATTTTTGCGTATTCTCTAAATGGTATGACCACACACATACAGACTAGTACATAAACAAAATATTTACGTTTCAATAAATGCGTTGTCGTTAGCTAATTAATATTGTATATATATTTTTATACAAAAGTTTGTTCGTTTTGAGATCAGCTACTTTTTTTGTTACGGCACATTTCTATTGCTAGCGTGCTAGCTATTATTTTACACTTGTGTCGACAAAAGCTATGAAAAATGCAGAGGGTACATGTATGAAATATAGAAAATAATTATCGTGAGGAATGAGTAGCTCCCATACATTTGTACCTACTAAATGTATGAATAATGTAAAAAATCATTAATAAATGTAGTATTAAAATAATTCATGCAATGTTATGTATTATGTTTTCTATTTTGATATTGTGTAGGTATACCTAGACTATGTTTATTATTTTTATACTATATTTATTTTACGTTATACAACGTGTATCAGAAATGCGTGGTCATATTTGAAGAGCTTATTCAGGGGATGCTATCGAGCAACTTTTACTATGGGACCAACCCTGAAATCGCGAAAAAAATATCAGCTGATCCTCACATTTTATCGAGCGACATCGATGATTTAGCAGGGAACAGCTGATATTTTTTTCGCGTTTTCAGGGTTGGTCCCATAATAAAAGTTGTTGTATGCTATGCCCTGAATGAGCTCTTAAAATATGACCATGCATTACTGATACACGTTGTATATTAGTTTATGTATGAGTATATATATATGTAGGTATGTATATTAGTATTACTTGACACACTGTGTCTACATCTCTTTGCTTCAAATTTTCCTCTCGCAGGTCTGCTGGAAGAAATTTCTTATAGAAATAAGCAGTGCCTTTGTACTATACATTTCTATGTATTTTATTATTATTTCTTTGTGTGTGCATAAATTTAATAAATAAAATAAAATAAATGCATTTAAAGAATAATGAGTTTAATATGTTTCATCATTTCAGCCGAAATACGTCTACTGCTGGACATAGGGCTCCAGCTCTATCTATTTTTGTGGCCTCCGGCCTTTCCCAAGCATATGTTGGGGGGATATGCCAAAATCGCCACGTTTAGCAGGCGGGTTGGCGATCGCAGTTGGTTGAACAAATACTCAGAGAAAAGTGTTCCGTGTGGTGCCGGACGTAAAGAATTGCACCACCATATATCTTCTCATGGGTGTCTTAAAAGGCGACTTCCGTGTGGTGCCGGACGTAAAGAATTGCACCACCCTATATCTTCTCATGGGTGTCGTAAAAGGCGACTAAGGGATACACCAGAGGATGGGCAGCAGCGTTCTCTGAGTATTTAATTAATAATGTTTAATGTAATGTAACTCAATTATTTTAAATAAGTGATATTCTAACAATGTGATTTAAATTCCGATTTATCTCTCATTTGCATGCCAATAATGGTAATTGTGCCGAACTGAACTGTACCTAACACCTGAAGGTCAACTCTCGTAATTAAAAACGTTCAAATATAGTTCCAATCATGGTATAATAAGTTTCACCAGGTATTCTCTTCCCGCGATGACAGCGCGATGCCTCCAAGCTACGTCACGATCAGTGCTGCCGTTGATTGATATCTTCAATATATTTTTAAGTATATTTTTGTTCATAATGAATATAAAATAAATTCCTAACTAGCCTATTTGTTATCACGTGTTATTCATCTAATTAGTTATAAAAAGAAACTGTATAAAATTACTAGTTCAAAAGTGATTCTTTATAGAAGCAAGTAAATGAAAAAATGCATTTTGCTCGAGTAATTTATTTTCACAAAGTGGCAGCACATCAAACTGACAAGTGTCACGCTAACAGCCCGCTATTGGCTCCACGGCCGATGACGTAGTACGGAGGCAATCACGTGACCTAGCTGTCACGGGAGGAGACTACCTGGTGAAACATCTTATTATACCATGGTTCCAAACTAATATCAATGCTTGAAATCTCAATCTCCTGACAGTAGATGTTTGTGATTGTCGTTTATTGGTGACATTAATGACCTCTAAGTGTCACAAATAAACGGCAAACAGGAACATCTACTGTCATGCGATTGAGATTTAAAGTATTGAGATTAGTTTGGAACTAGAACTTGCCCACCATATTTAAGCAAATAAAGAAATTATTATTATAACCTACACGGACTGCAGAGCAATAGAAATGTGCCGAATACTTTTTACAGTTAATTTTCAAGCCACTTTCTTATACTTACACAATTGTACTGATTAAAAAAATGCATAAACCAAACATGTTCCCAATACATTTAAAGTGTTAATAATACTGACGTTATTGTAAAAAAAAATGTTTAAAAAAGTAAAGCATCTGTCTTATTAGAAGCGATACGATGCTATAGATATATTTTTCTTTCGTTTATTTTAGCACCTAATTTCGTAGACTAGCAGCAGATTTTAATTTGCAAATTGTTTTCACAGATTTATTTAAATTACCAATAAGAACTATCGCCATCATCATCATTTTAGCCAAAAGACGTCCAATGCTGGACATGGGCCTCCCCCAAGCATATGTCAAATGAATAGTATACTTAAATGAATGTGAATAGTATACATACATTTTTCAGCCGGTATTTTACTGCTGGATAGCGGCCAAAAAGAAGGTCGACAGGTATTAAGCCAAACCTCTTAAAAAATATATTGGTATTTAAAAAAAATTGAGTCCATGTGGAGGCACGATAAGCAAGCCCACAGGTTAAGCAAGCGGAAGTGGCAGTGGGCTGGTCATATTAGCCGAAGAACCGATGACCGTTGGGGTAGACCTGTTCTAGAGTGGAGACCGCGAATCGGTAAACGTAGCGAAGGACGCCCTCAGGCTAGGTGGAATGACGATCTACGCAAGGTGGCTGGTGGAAACTGGATGAGAGTGGCCGAGGATAGAAGTCAATTGTGTGCTATTGGAGGGGCCTATGTCCAGCAGTGGACTGCGATAGACTGATGATGATAATGAAGGCATGAGGTATTATGTTCCGCCACCACAAAGGCTTGGGTCTCAATGGCGGATCCAGGATTAGTAGTAGCAGTAGTATTAATTACTTAATTAAGTATGCAAAAAGCAACGAATTTTATTAAAGCGGTATCGTACAGCTCCTTGTTTTATTCGAACTGTCTGGGAGGGGGGCACGTTCCCCTGTGCCCCCCCCCCCCCCCTGGACCCGACCTTATTGGGCTTATTGCCTGACGGGCTGCGCCCGAACGGTTGATGTTGGGCGTTCGTATTCAAGCTAGCTGCGCAACAAATCTTACAAGCACAATTTAGGATTGACGACGTCATCCCATTCTTATCACCGATGTCTAGAATACATCAGTGGTAGTTCTCATGCAACGCTATAGATGTCGCCACATGCATTTTATTTCTTAGCGTTTCTCGTAAGAACAGCAAAACAAAACAAATATAGTACAGCATCGCATCGCTCAACTGTGACACAGGACCGTAAATGAGTAAATAAGCAGTCTAGTTCATACAAAAAGTAATATAAAAAATTTACTACCGAAGGTACATTGTAGAAATAAAGAATATCTATATTTCGTATTTGTTCAAACGATTATACATGCTTTTATGTATACAGTGTTTTAATCAGATTAGAAATTAGGCCTAATTGTTTTTTAATGGTTAGTTAACAGAATAAAATAATTAATATATTTTTCAATTATTCGTTTTCATAAATTCAATTTTATATTACAATTTTGTCTTTAATATTGCCGATTTGCCGTTATATATTTATACCTAGATACATTCATGAACTATACATAAGTAGCTTATATACATGTTCAGGTATATAGTTTTATGGTACTAGGCCATTTATTTGTGTACTTATCCATGTAAGAGGGAGGAGAGACGATATTTTCACTAGATAATTTTATACATTGAGATAGAATTTATATTAATTTAATTTATTAGCTACTACAACAGTGAAAGTCCCATCTAAATCAAATCAGCCGTTCTCATGTCATATCATAACAAATAGACATGCTGAAAAAGATAAGATTTCGTGTTTGATTTTTAGAGTGTCGTGAAAATATTTTCATAGACTAACTTTTAACTTTTTAATTCAATGAATAGATAGATATCTAATATTTCGTCTCTCTTACAAGATACACTTTTTTGTTACGTCTTAATCATATTAATGTAATGGGATCGAATAGGCCTTATTTATGAATTAAATAAAGGCTATTTTGAACCTTATTCGAGTCAAACTTTTCCAGTATTGCCTGACGAAAAATATCATTCACTTTTTTTATTTGCAACTGGCTTTTCACAAATCTTTTAGTTACAGAATAAAATACCTAATTAGGCAAACTTTGTTTTAAACCAATACTTAAATTAGGCTAAATAGTGGTTTTAATGCCTATGCGGGGTAAAACGAAGCTTTTTTTTAAGTACAGTCGCCTGCACGTCTTTGAATTAGAAAACCGCTCTTAATGCTTACGAAATAAAATGGCTATCAATGTCAAACTGTTACCAATGATGTGCGGTCGACCGTACTAGGTATAAATTAAATGATATTTAAGATCGTCACAGCCTTGTTAAGTAATAATGTGTCAAGTCTAAAAAAATATTTATTTATTTGTTTAAACTTCATGCGACATGTGTACAAAGACGGACTTATGCCTTAAGCATTCTCTTCCAGTCAACCTAAGGGTAATACAGAGATGACAAAATTACAAATTCTTGGGGGGTTTTTTCAAACATTGAGTAGACCTAACACTAGCACTACATTGGTCTGTAATCCCTCTTACGTCTTAAATATGACTCCAATCCGATATTTTATTGTTGAAAAATAACCTTTAGAATCTCGTTGAAAACCTGCCTTTATCTAAATTAAACTTCGCCGGATACCTGACACAGTTTTCTCTTCCAGTATTTCTTGCACAGACTTTCTTTACTTCTCGCTTTAAAGGGGAGTTTCTTTCCTCCACTGAAAGGCGTTGGTTTTGACGGCGGGGTTGTTGGAACTCGCGCTCGCTGCTAAAGCTACGCCTGTGCGGCGTATGTTGGCGGCTGCACTATCTGTAATAGAAATACATACTTAGCTTTTTTATGTATTTTAGGCATTGTTTGCTCTAGTGGGATAGTATTTATTGCACATATTTATGTATGTAGTTTAATAAGTTGTCTGCAGAATTAACGGCATTCCGGCCAAACCCCGTGGTTTTTGGATTCCTTTTTTCATGTAATGTATGTTTCAATAAAAATAAAGGCAAAAAAATTTAGCGGCTGTCCAAGGACTCATTCTCCGGATGAGCAGTTTTATTGGTATTTTTAGGAATTTCGTAAAAGCACTTTTTAAAACATAGTTCTCGTACCCTAAGCATACCATCTATTGTCGTTAACGGGTCACAGAATACCTAATAGTACTAACGTACAGAACGACCACTCACCGCTCTCCGCCAATGTAACATTCCCCGCCGGCGCCCCGCACGCACCCGCAGTTTGTCGGCAATTGGACTGCTAGATTGCAATGGATGTCAATCGCCGGTCGCTATACAAGCACGCCATCTCTGAGAACTACTGAAAAGCGCTTAGAACCCAGTCGGCACTACGAGCGGCGAACATCCCTAACCTACACGTGTGAGTGCGTTCGTATACAGACGTAGTCTTGTGTATGTAGGTTGTGCTAGCATTTATATTGTATTAAGTGTCCGAGGTGTAAACGGGTTCTATTGAAGCTGGGCGAAGGTGAGTGGACACAGTAACACGAGGCGTCCAGAAATGTTGTTTATTCGCAGTTTCACAGTAAAAGAGCGCGAAAAGAAATGAAAGTTACAAGTTATTTTATAGTATCTAGGAAGCAGTGTTGCCAACATAATAAAATACTACTGCTCAAATTGATACATTGCTAAGTACATCCATAATTAGACTAAATTTTTTATCATAAGATCTAGTTGGCTAGTGACGAGATTAATTTAAAAAAAAAAACTACTAATTGACTCTGAATATAAATATGATAAACTGAAAGTATAATTGGCTCTAAATACAGGGATTTGTGACTTCATTCGTTGCTTCTGCTGGTAAGAAGTAATATCTGGGTTGACTGATTCATGAGTTTGTAACACTTTATGGGAAAGCAGTGATCCGCCGGGTGATCATTGACTACGCAAATTTTTCCCGAACTTGAAATGACTACTTAAAGCAAAACAAGTTCACTGAATAGTTATTTAGGCTACTAGGGGCTTCAGTAAACCCACAGATCAATAAGCTTACTGGTCTGTGAGTAAACCTAAATCATACTGTCGATATCAAGAACGGTCTGCACGTAGTCTTTTTTTTTTTTTTTTTTTTCCCGTGTATATCCTTACGGACGCACTCCGCCCGGGTAGGCGGAGCCAATGTCGGACTCTTACCGACTAAAACCACCACGGTGTTCCTTCAACTACCTTAGCCGGGGGCGTGGGAAGCCGTGAGTATTCACACAACCACCCCCGACAGGTAACGGCCCGCCACAAGCAGGCGAGCCCCTTCTACCCGTGCGGCCTAACGTCGGCCGCACCCTCATCAGTGGCGCACACGGAACACTGCACGCCACTTCACCTCATGGGCCTTTACCAGCCGCGCCAACTACGCCGGCTGTGCCAGCTACGCCAGCTGCTGGTCGGGCAGCAGACTACCCCGAGTCTGCTGCTCGCAGGCCCTACCTCCCGTAATTTTTTATAGAGGTTTTCTTCCTCGCGGTCCGGGCGGTGAAGCCATGACCCTCGGTCCCAAGAGGCGCGAGAACACTACTCAGCGGGCACTCCTGGGGTTACGAGATCGACGGGGGCAGGGAAAGACAGTCCCCCGCTGCCTGCCCAGTGGCAGGGTGAGTGCACACCGGGCCCGCCCCTGCTCCTCCACTGTGCCCTCTGCTGATATCAGAGGGACACGTGGAGCATCTCCCTACTGGCCCAGAACGGGCCCCTCCCGTGCCAGAATATTCGCCACAGGCAATAAAATCCCCCGAAGGTTAATCCCTCGGCAGGATTTTATTGCCCGTGCCCAGGATGCACCGGCCAAACAACTACCGATCCCTCCAGACGTGTCCAGAAGGACAAGCAGCCGTCAGGCACACGTGGAGGTTTTCTGGCCAGCACCCCGTACCGTCCTACCCTAACTAACCCTACTAACATTAATTAATTATTTTATGGTTGCGACTGCAACTAGTGTTGGCGTTGAGTATAGAGCCGAAATAAATAAACATGACTTAGCACGTGAAGTAGTGCTATGGCTAACACAAGTCATGTTCCCGTCTCTAGTTGCAGTTTGACAGTTGCGCGTCAGTGACAGGTAACAGGGATACTGCTTGGACAAAGAACCTTCTGTAAGGAATTACTTAATATATTCAATAATAGTCACGTGTTTTCTAAAAAAATAGGCTAGCATATGAAATGTAACTTACCGAGACCATTCCTGACGTTGGCGACCAATCTCATCGCCGGATTTGTGACTATTCCGTTCCTCTTGTTCTTACTATGGAAGAATTACAACATAATCATTAAAATCTTATTAGACAGCTAATATTATCAGCAGTGATCGGAATAGGTAGAGCTAATGTACTTAAAGTTCAAAGAACAGTGACAAAAAAAGTGGAGACTTCCTTACGACAATTTTTTTTTTCGGAATATTTGTTTTCAATAAATAAAACAAAAATCAAAATGTTTTTTTTATTACATCTACCTTGTTAGTTCTAATTATTAAAGCTGGTATGTAAATTTCATTAGCTTCCGCGCTTACTTGCGTCGTTCAAACGAAGATAAGGAGATTACCTTTATTTTTAGAAAACAATAAAAATCGTGCAAACTCTTTTTTTAAAAACAGATACAGGAAATGAATTCGATAGTTGTTTTACTTTGTTAATTTTATTTGTAATTAAGTAATGTTCCGAAACTCGGAACAAATATTCCAAAAAAATGTTTTGTCGTAAGGAAGTCTACACTTTTTTTGTCTCTGTTCTTTGAAATTCAGACACATTAGCTCTACCTATTCCGATCACTGAATTTATCAGTAAGAAACACAATAAACCTGTGAATTATATCAAGTTCAAACCCCCATGATGCACACATTAAATATTTAAATAAAGATTTGACAACTCCAAGCCGGAATTCCATAAAGATTCTTAAGCATAAATCTAGACTCAAGAACTGTGATATTTCATACATATTGATGTCAAACTAAAGTATAAAACTCCAGATACATAGCGAGCGGGACGGAACGGAGGCGGAGAGTCGACCAAACGTGGACGGGGCGTGCATTTAGATAGATAGATAGATAAAACGTTTATTTAGTACAAAAACAAGACACAGGACATACAAGTAAAAATACAATAAAAAAGTGTGATATGTGTCTCAGTATTGTACCAAATGGGTGTCCAGCTCAGCATGTGCCAGGTATTATACCTGACGCTGGTATTCTGCTGGATTTCATTTCACATTACGGGCGCATGAAATAAATTGGAATAACTATTGAAATAACTTTTACAAGTCAGTTTTTTTAAAAACCCGATGGCGTCGGTATTTCCTATGTGACTAATCTCGCCATGGGACTGGACGGCACCAGATGAACACTCTCCGCGGCCTGTGTGACTACTAATATGTATTCCCATATACAACGCCAGCGTATCGGTCGCGCACCGGCGGCGGGGCAACGGCGAATCGGTCACGCCGTCAAAACGCGCGGCAGGACGCCGCTGTGAGATTTTTTTTTAGTATAGGATGGCGAAACGAGCTAAAGGCCCACCTGATGTTAAGCAGTTACCTTTGCCCATAACAACTGCAATACCACCTAGGCTGTTGCCTAAATGGTACCGCAAGCCGGTTCGCCAAAGTGAAACATGAGGATGGAAAGTCTCATGTGATTGTAATTTCACCGGCAACCGTGCCCTTCAGATCGAAACACAGCAATGCATATTAATACGGTGGTAGTACTTCCCTGGACGAGCTCTTTCACAAAGGAGCTCTACTACTACTAAACCAATATCTAATATAGTTCAGTACAATACAACACGACGAGGCCCGCCTGCGATACGCTTCAATTTCGTCCCGCTTCCGTTCCGCTTGCTGTGTATTTGCAGATTTAAATGACAGTTCTTGAACCTAAATTCATGCTTGAGCATTGTTCTGGAATTGGAATCAAAAACTCCGATTTGGATAATTTCCGTATTATTTTGACAGCAACACTCATAAAAGTGATGTTGAGAGCGGCTCCTATCACGGCCCTTAGATGATTTGAACCATGGTATAATAAGATGTTTCACCAGGTATTCTCTTCCCGTGACAGCTAGGTCACGTGATTGCCTCCTTACTACGTCATCGGCTGTGGAGCCAATAGCGAGCTGTTATCGTGACACTTGTCAGTTTGATGTGCTGCCATTTTGTGTAAATAAATTACCCGAGCAAAATGCATTTTTTTATTTACTTGCTTCTATAAAGAATCACTTTTGGACTAGTAATTTTATACAGTTTCCTTTTATAACTAATTCGATGAATAATACGAGATAACAAATAGTTAAGCTAGTTAGGAATTTATTTTATATTCATTATGAACAAAAATCTCCTTAAATATATTGAAGATATCAATAAATGGCAACACTGATCGTGACGTAGCTTGGAGGCATCGCGCTGTCATCGCGGGAAGAGAATACCTGGTGAAACATCTTATTATACCATGATTTGAATAAATAACTTCACATGCTCAAACAACAAACATGAATCCAGACAATTACCACTCATGTTCAATACAGAAATCAAACCACCACTAACCGGGTAATCTCCCGGGTTTTTGTTAGTTTTCGTGCACCCCACCACCCACAGTTAGTGCATGTTAAGTAGCTGCTAAGCTTATGGTTAAAATGTATGGGTTTAACGTTGACTGCATGAAAATATTAATGTAATAGAATTAAATTGTTAAGAGGCCTTTCACGTGACAGCGGTCTCGCTCTAATTTTAAACCTTTTTTAAATATTTAAAGAGATTTAAGGTGAAATTTAAAATTGTATTCTATAAAAATCATTCAGTGTCATCACAAATATTTAAACAATGGTTTTATTTCCATACATGATTTATACAAAGTGGATATGACAATACGACATTAAATAAAACATCGTACAGAGAGGATATCACGTTTTATGACCGTACACCAAAAATCAATCAAATCCAGTTAATAGTTTAGCCACAGAAAACTATTTTAATTTTACTAATTTTGAATGTAGGACCATTTATTTAGGCAAAGATCGTTAGGTCAAAGACCTTTGCGTATCTATATGATTTTAAACTCTCTTTCTCAATGATTACAGATGATTACAAATGGTGTTCATCATCATCATCATCATTTCAGCCGAAAGACGTCCACTGCTGGACATAGGCCTCCCCCAAGCATCGCCACAACGACCGGTCCTGTGCCTTCCGCATCCAGCGGATTCCCGCGACCTTCACCAGGTCGTCGGTCCACCTTGTGGGGGGCCTACCCACGCTGCGCCTTCCAGTACGCGGTCGCCACTCCAGAACTTTACTGCCCCATCGTCCATCCGTTCTGCGAGCAATGTGCCAAGCCCACTACCACTTAAGTTTGGCAATTCTTGGGGGGGCTATGTCGGTTACTTTCGTTCTCCTGCGAATCTCCTCATTTCTGATTCGATCACGCAGGGACACTCCGAGCATAGCCCTCTCCATTGCCCTTTGAGTGACTTTGAGCCTTCTTATCAGGCCCATTGTGAGTGATGTTACTTATCGATATTTTAATATTTATTTTGTTTATTAATTTTCGTTAAACGACTTATTTATCTGTTTAAAATGCTTCTATAGATCAGTAAGACCATGTTTTCATTTACTGTCGTATTGTCATCTCCACGTTGTATAGAAAGAAAAACGAAGTAATATATTTTTTCTATATCCTTCTTCTAAGCAACAAATCGAGACGAAAAATGATCCAAATATTCGTAATATCACCCTGAAGGACGTTTACAGAATACCTTTTTCAATGTTTCCACCAAAGAATATCATGTACACCTTAAAAAATGGCTTATACCGTTGTATGAACTATTTTATGATTAAATCATAAAACCAAGCCCACAATTCATTCCATGGAGTTTCTTGCCGGCTCTTCTCATAGGACCTTCGTTTTGGGACCGTGCAACTACATTCTCGACATTTAATAAGAGCATGTACTGCACCTATTTGAAATGAAAACCTTTGAAAGTAAAAAAAAAACCTCCATGTTAAACTACAGCTAATTCTTGTGATTCCATTTACTGAACCTATCCCGATGATTTACTGAACCGATCCCGATGATTTACTGATCCTATCCCGACGATTTACTGGACCGATCCTGATGATTTACTAAACTTTCACAAAGCTGTCTAGATTGCGGTCAAGAGCAGATCCATATCTCATAAAAAAAAACCTATCCCGATGATTTACCGAACCTATACCGATGATTTACTGAACCTATCTTGATGATGACGGATGATGATGATAAAGCCTAGTTACAGCATCACCTAACCACCAGCCAATTAGCCATCCCAGCCGAAATACCTGAGGTGTGACTGTGAGTCTTATATTTGTACTATTTTTACTCCTTCGTGTCGATGTATATTCATATACTGCTGGGCCAGAAATAGTCTATTTCAATTTCGATGTTTGTGGTATTATTAATGTGCAGGTGTCAGGGCAAAAAGAGCAGGTTAGTCTTTGGAAATACTAAGATATGGTATTATTATATGGGGTAACTCAGTGGAAGTTGACAAAGTTTTTAAAGCTCAGAAAAAATGTATACGAGCAATTTCTAGTGCTCACTTTCTGGATAGCTGTAAACCCCTATTTAAAAAACTTAACATTTTACCTTTGCCTTGTTTATACATCCTAGAAATATGTCTATTTGTAAAAAAACATCCCCATTTATTTTCAAAATTCTCCGATAACCCAAATAGCCGATCTCGGCACAAAGATCGTCTGAGCTTACCAAAAATAAAATTAGAAGTATTTAAAAGAAACGTGTATTGCATGTCTATTAAAATATTTAATCACCTACCCCAGAATCTTAGTAAACTACCTCTGAAATTATTTAAAAAGGCATTATTCAAATTGTTATTAAATAAAAATTATTATTGTGTAAATGAATACTTAGAAGATAAGTCGATAATATTTACAATATAGATAAAATACCAATATAATTATGTTAGCCTGATTATGTACCTAATGACATTTTGTTATTTTTAGTTATTTTTAAAATGTCTATTATGCACCCCAAATATGTTTGCACGTCATACGTGACAGGATATGTTAGAACACGAAAATTTTGTAACACCTAGTTATGTACCATATTCTAGCAAATAAATATATTGAATTGAATTGAATCATTACGAAATTATTACTGCGGAAAAGGGTCTGTGGTATAGGACGATTCACAAGGAGTTATCTCAGATTCCGTGGTTTGATGTTGCCAATCTCCCAGGAGAACTGCTTGTTTTAGCGTTGAGGATAAGATCTGGGCACATTTCATCCAATAGTTTTTTACATTTAGTTGGTGTTAATCATTCTCCTTTTTGTGTCACATGCTCTAATAAAGTCGAGGATATATATCACCTCTTGGTCGAGTGCGATGCATACGCCGATATTAGGGATTTATTATATAGTTGTATTGGTACAGATTTTTACAATGGTGGAATTAACATCATTCTAAGCCAACCTTTATCTAAAAATGCAGTGGCTGTATATAAATTCACAAAAGAAGTTTTTTTAAGAAGGTCCGAGGATATATGTTGATATTATTTATTGTACATAGTATAGTTTTGTATATTTTTTATATAATTTAACAATAATATGAGGTACCTATGAGGCTGGCATAGTCACCGCGGTGTACTAAAGCCTCAAAAAAAAAAAGAATATAAAAATTGCAGTTTAAGTTTATTATTACTTACCGATGAACCGATGAACTAGTTCTGTTAAAAAAACTTTTTTTTTAAATTACCATTAAGTATAGTTTAATCCTCAACATATTACTTATGTGTTTAAAACTGTATGAATGAATAAGAGTTATGATAATATACGTGTTATTGAAATTACTCAAAACCTCTTAAGGGGTCATTGTACTCATCTGTATGAACAACTTTTATTATGGAAAACACCCCAAAATCGCGAAAAAAAATTTGCTGTTCCTTACATTTCGTCGATTAATGTGAAGACATCAAGTGTAGGGAACATCTGGTATTTTTTCCCGATTTCAAGGTTGGTCCCATAGTAAAAGTTGTTCATACTGATGAGTACAATGACCCCTTAAGAGGTTTTGAGTAGTTTCAATAACACGTTGTATTATTTACCTGACTGATTGATATTATTTTAACGATTTCTAAAATAATTTAACCGAAATAGAAAATAAATTACTCACAAAAATATGATACAAAGAAGTTTCCTAAAAAATACAAAAATATTTTCGATTGTGAAATAGTTTCAAAATTGTGCATCAAACGATACAAACTCAAAAGACATCACAGTCACAACTCTTCAAACACACCGGTGTTTCACTCACGTTTTTTTCAATATCCGGCCTCTTGCCCTGCCGATACTCCCCACTAGCTTGTTGTACGCAACGCGACCCATCGCTTTCCACACCTCGCTACGTTACACACACTTTACTGTAGTGTTATTTTATAAATATAATATTAATGCAGAAGAATATTCGGCATTCGGCAAAACATAATATACACACCGGCACAATTAGCGGAACACAAAAAAAGCAGGATTTTAAAATCTTTTACTTGAGAAACTGGCCAGTTATGATATTTTTTTAATTTATTGTCAAATTTGAAAATAGAAAATTAGATGACATACACTTTTTTCATTCATTTGTTTTATTTTCCCGAACAATACGTTTTGTCAACTTGTTCGAGTAATAACTACGTAATTGTAATTTTTTTGAAAAATTGCACTTAATGGTTTTTTATAAATTTGTTATTCTATAGGCAATTTTGTTTATTAAAAGCTCTTTATTATGCCTGACTTAACATCACTGGAAATCATTAGGGCTGATGAAATGAGAAGAAATGGCCATACCTACAGATCGATTGCCTCAAGGCTTCGTCGACCAGTATCAACGATTCATCGCAGCATCCAGCGGTACAGATCGTCTAATTCTCTTGTGAGGACGAGGAGTCAAGGTAGAAAAAGATGTACATCGAGGCGAGATGACAGTTTTTTACAACTTGGAGTTCGTAGGAATACGCGATTAACGGCTGTACAAGCTCGAAATGAACTGGAAAACGTTCAAGGAGTACGAGTAAGTGAGCGTACAGTTCGCAGGAGATTTGAAGAAGTTGGTTTAGGGTCGTATATACCTGCCAAAGGCCCAAAACTTGAGAGACTTCACCGCGTAAACCGATTAAGCTATGCGCGAGAACATCGTCATTGGGATTTGAACGAATGGCAGCAGGTTCTCTTTACTGATGAGTGCAGAGTTCTTTTAAAACAGATCGATGGGAGACAGCGAATATGGAGACGCAAAGGAGAACGCCACATACAGTCTAATTTTGAACACACAGTGGCTTATGGTGGCGGCTCGATTATGGTTTGGGGAGGGATATGTTTGGGAGCTCGCACGGAGTTAGTGATAGTCACAGGAGGGACCATGACAGCAGATCGATACATCAGAGACATTTTAGAAGAACATGTTGTACCATTTGTCCCATTTATTGGTGACGACTTTATTCTAATGCAAGATAATGCTCGTGCTCATAGTGCACAATCGGTACAGGCATATCTGAGCCACGTAGGTATACCGGTGATGCAGTGGCCAGCAAATTCCCCCGATATGAATCCGATAGAGCATGTCTGGGACTTGCTAAAAAGAAGGGTTAAATCCAGAATGCCACCCCCCAACAATCTGAATGAACTTGGAAACGCATTACTTGAGGAGTGGGAGCGGTTGCCTCAAGAAATCATCGATAACATAATCTGTAGCATGCACAGACGAATGGAAACCGTAATCAGAGCAAGAGGGGGAAACACTCGTTATTAATTTTGCTTTAATTTTATTGTTAAATCATTTAATGCTTACTTTTTTTTATTTTTTGTGATGGTTCATAATCATCTAAAAATTTCACTTATTTCAAATTTCTTTATTTTTCAATAAAAAATAACGAAGACTTTTCAAAGTCGTTGTTAAAAGATGTTAATCAATTTGTTATTTTGTGTCTAATTACATTTTCGTCAAATATATGCGTTATTATCTCATAGTCTCACTTTTTTTTCTGTTCCGCTAATTGTGCCGGTGTGTATATATGGAATTGAACCACCATAAAACAACATAGTCCCTTACTATCCCACTGCTGGGCAGGAGGCTCTTCTCAGAAAAAAAAGGATTCAAGCCGTAGTCCTCCACGCTGGCCTAGTGCGGATTGGCACACTACACACACCATCGAGAACTGTATGGAGCACTCTCAGGTGTGCAGGTTTCTTCACGATATTTCCTTCACCGTTAAAGCAAGTAATAATCAAATCTGCGATGCTATTCACAAACGTTCGAAAAGTTTCCGTTTTTGAAGTGAAATTTGACCGGCAAACGAAACAAAACGACCATTTCCTGCGACCACGAACGCTGCAATGCATTCGAAACATCAGGAAAAAGCTATTTTAATAATAATACGTGATGTAATATGGTTAAACCTGTTTGATTATGAAACAAAACTATTTGAGAATCAAACGGATTCGGAAACGATATTCATTGTTCTTTAATTTTACATCGAGTGCCCTCCGACAACAAATAGCTATCGGAAGAGTTTCCGTAAATTTCGCGATGCGTTTCCGATTCCGTTCGGTTCTCAAATCGTTTTGTTTCTTAATAAAACAAGTTTAACCGGATTACATCGTGTATTGTTATTAAAATTGGTTTTCTTGACATTTCGAATGCTTTACAGCGTTCGTGATCGCAGGAAGTGGTCGTTTTGTTTCGTTTGCCGGTCATATTTCACTTCGGAAACGGAAACTTTTGTAACGTTTGTGAATAGCACCGCTGATCTGAATATGTATTCGAAGTCAGAAGAGCGAGCAGTTTTAATTGAGATCCTCCTGCATAGAAGACGTGTTCAACCGATTGCCTTCCATGCAGGAGGGTACATGTAGAGGCTATCACAGTTTTTTTAAATCAGAAATCGCCCAAAACTTGATTCGCATTCGTTCGATATAGATATTTCGGAAGCCGAAAACCGAATATTCATCCAACATTTGACACATTTCATGTTAGCAATGATCAAACACATTACAAAAGCATTATTTTAATATTTCTCAACTCTAGTAGCTTTATTTCCCGCATCACTACGATCGCACATCTTATTTTTCAGCCAGAACAAAAGTGAAGTGAAGTGAAGTTCACTAGATAACTAGTCGACATGCAAACAGTTTTCATTTGGACTGCAAGCTAGCTTACAACGCAGTTTGAATGCGGTTGTAGTGCAGGTGACATAACTATGTCAAAGTACTGGTACTTAGTCTTCAGTCGTTCAACTTGCACGCAGACTGCAAGCGGACTGCTCAATCCATAAAAAAACAGTTTTTTTCTGTTCTGTGGCTCAATCTTCGACAGTTTCGATGCAGTTACGTCAACTGCACAAAAACAAAACTGCTATTTTGCAGCTTTCTTTTAGTTTAAATGCAGACCGTCTGCAAAGACCCTAAGTAAAGGCCCAAAATATAAGGTAGTAAAACACATGCTATGCATAAATAGTTTCCAAAAACAGGCTTAGCAGGATCGCTACTAGATAAGCAATTTATTTGTGTCGATTCTCTTGTTCACGAACTTAACTTATTTTAAACTATCACTCTCTCGTACTAATAGCAGAAACAAGAAGGGGATGGCAACAATTTTAGGACTGTCAAATTAGTCGAAATTTAGATTTCCATACAAGTTTAGTCGTGATCTCGGAACGTGTCCACTAAAATACAAAGAAATGTAACACGTAAACTAATTTGACAGTTCTAAAATTGTTGCCATCCCTTTCTTGTATCTACTATTAGTAAAAGAGAGCGATAGATTAAAATAAGTTTAGTTCGTGAACAAGAGAATCGACACCAATATCTAATAATTTCTTAGGTTTTCGCGATCACTACACATTATAATAAAACAAGTTTAACCTAAACTAAAGTTAAAATTGTTTTATCATAATTAATTACCTATTATATTTATACTAAATAGTGTGTTGAAAACACGGACTGTATGGTGACCTCTTGTGAGAAATAAATTTTTATCTTTTCGTGCTTTGACTAGCGAGTCAAACGATCATAATTGTACACACAAAAATTTTGGCTCGCCTTATATTGAACCCAGCCCACACATCACACGGCCAAGCCACGCGTTGATAGAATTTTTCAAACTCTCGTGAATTTTAATCATATTATTACACTATTTATTCAGGATTATTCGCGCCCAGATATAATCAAAATATTATTTTGAATAACGTCGAGGTTTCGGCCAAGTTGCATTGAACATGGTCACGAGAAGACTGAAGTATATGGGTGTCATCGTCTGACATACGTTGATAGTTTTGTACAACGAGTTTAAAGAAAGAAAGAAAGAATTTATTAAAACATGCCTAAACAAGACTAAAAACGGCCCCCATCTCAGCATATGCTGCTACATTGAAATTCCAGCGCTGATTTTCGGATGGGTCCCGATAGTGAGGCCATGGGCAGCCACGAGCAAATACATAAACTAAATGAAACACAGTAATACTGCACTAAATAAAATAATACTGCACCGCGTATTGTTCCTACGTCACTCAATGTCACATAAGAAGCGTTTGTAAAGAATCAGTTTATCAACGCCTGGCCTGGCTGTGGTATAGGTTCAATAATATGCGACGGGTCTTCAGTAAGATTTAATGGATAACCATCAACTCCTTAACCACGAACCATTTGAGCGATGACCAAGACATAAGGCTCATTTACACAGAAAGAGTTTCTCGAAGCGAGCGTCATGTCTCTTTTTTTCTCGCCGAGATAGACAAAGTCCAAACGATTCTCGCCTGGCGAAACTCTCCCCGTGTAAATCAGCCTTTAACCTATGCGTATATCCATTTTTTTTGCACAGCTTAAACGGAGCCTCTCGACGTGTCGGTCTCGGCATGAATCTGGACAAGACTAAAGTCATGTTCAATATGCATGTCATGCCGAGGCCAATATTCGTCGAAGGGTCGACACTCGAAGTTGTAACGGAATACGTCTACCTAGGGCAGGTAATTCAGCTTGGTAGACACAACTTCGAGAAAGAAGCCAACAGAAGGATCCGTCTGGGCTGGGCAGCATTTGGCAAACTTCGCCGAGTCTTCTCGTCGCCTATACCGCAAAGTTTGAAGACAAAGGTCTTCAACCAGTGCGTCCTGCCAGTCATGACTTACGGTGCCGAGACGTGGACACTGACAGTTGGGCTAGTCCACAAATTCAAAGTCGCTCAGCGAGCTATGGAGCGAGCTATGCTTGGAGTTTCTTTGAAGGATAAAATCCGTAACGAGATTATCCGGAGAAGAACCGGAGTGACTGACATAGCTTGTAGGATCAGTAAGCTGAAGTGGCAGTGGGCTGGCCATGTCTGTCGAAGGACCGATGGCCGTTGGAGCAGACGAGTCCTTGAGTGGAGACCGCGAATCGGCAAACGCAGCGTAGGGCGCCCCCCTGCCAGGTGGACCGACGACCTGAAGAACGTGGCTGGGGGGGACTGGATGCGGAAGGCAGAGGACCGAGCGTTGTGGCGCAACTTGGGAGAGGCCTATGTCCAGCAGTGGACTGCGATAGGCTGAGTTGATTGATTGATATCCATTTACGGCCATAATTAACATCCAATCTATCCACGATTTGCCCTAGTAGAGATAGGAATTTGACATAAGCTCCATACAAAATATGTCAAATCTCTATCTCCAGTAGGGTAAATCGTGGATAGATTGGATATTAATTTTGGCCGATAGTTGTAACAGTACTGACCTATCGCTCCTGTCCTGCGGAGGCTTGCTGTCCCGTCCTAGTATGATCCTCATGTGGGTATCCCTGTTGAAGTGGGTGTCTGCTTGCACTGGCTGCACCACTGTCAGGCTTGGTGGCTGAGATCCTGGGGGGAACAGGTCATTATAAAATAAAGAACTTCCATTAAGAAGAAATGCGGGTGGTCTTTTCTCCATAAAAACGCTCTCGACTGTTTTCTTTCTGGTTTATAATAACCCTAGAGCAATGTTTTTTTTACAGTAAAATAAATTTCAACTTTTTGTATGTCCCTATATTATTGTTTTTGTTGAATAATTCTTTCTAAATCCCCTAAAAAAAATTCTAAATGGCATATTTAGACCGCTGTCTAGAGGCCTAGTGTATATATTTGACAACTATTAATGAAAAAGGAAAAACATAGCAACACAGTACATATTCTTATTATTCAGTTTATGAAATATCTTTTAAATTGGTCTATTTTCAGTGGCGAAAATCGCCATCTTACCACTCAGATGAACATGATATCAGAGTCTTGCCGCCATTACCGCGCATGCGCGCTACTGATTTGGTTGCAAAATTTACTATTGCGCAGTCACCTGTTTCTCACTTAACAGCGGCATAGTTATTTCGTCGGCTTATTGCAAGAATGCATTAACTGCAAATAATTTTCTTTCTTTACCTGTACGTAGTTACCTCGCCAGATATATCAAAGACCTAAAGATTAAAAAATAACTCAGTGTTGTGAAGTCTGGTTTGACTTACCGAAAGGTACATTAGGTTGCGTAGGGCTGCAGATATCGCTGACAGGCGTCCTGGGTGGGGACGCGTATAGAGGGCTGGTGTCTCCTCGCCAGTTGCCTCTCCGAGCTGCCCCTGACCAAGCCCCTAGTTCAGCATCGCGCTCGTTTGCGGCGTAACTCCTGTAAAAGAATTTTAGTTTTGTTAGCATTGTAAACATGCTTCCTTCAGGTGGTAATAAAACTAGTGGCCTGTAATTAATAATGCTGGCATATTGCAATCAGTTATATAAAGGATTGCAGCCCGACAAATCTACAACGGTATGTAGCGAATAAAAAATAAAATAAGTGTTAACAGACCGTGTTCGAAACACAATACTGCTTTAAAACCCAAATTGTTGACGTGGGTCATAAGGTCGCTCAACTAAAGTGGGACTGGGCAGGACACGTCTACCGCATGCCAAATGAGCTGTGGGCCCGTATAGCACAAGACTGGAGCCCTGAGACAGCGAGACGAGGTCCCGGCAGACCACGCAGGAGACGGAGAGACGAGCTCGATATCTTTCTCGATGACAGCTGGCAGGACGCGGCACAGAACCGCGATAGATGGAAGGAATTGAAGGGGGCCTTTGCCCAGCAGTGGGACAGTACAGACTAACAAATAAAATAAAAACCGGCCAAGAGCATGTCGGGCCATGCTCAGTATTATAGGGTTCCTACAAACTAATCAAATCGAATATTAATCACGGCTATTTTAGTTTTTGCAATAGACGGCAGCATTGGCGACTCAGAGAGTGATGTCAGTAGCCGCTAGACGGCGCTATACAGTGCCAAATGTAATAGACGGCACTTCACGGCAGCATTGGCGACCCAGAGAGTGTTGTTAGACGCCGCTAGATGGCACCAAATTTAAGAAGTGTGTCGTCAACTTAACACAAAGTTACTTTTTGTGATTTTTTCAAATAGAAAGTAGCTAAAGGAGCATTATTTGCTATGATCATTTTTCTCTAAGGTCAATGACCTTTTAACTAGGACGTTTTAAGTATTTTTCGGTTTTCTCTCTATAACTCAAAAATTTATAATCACAATATGCTCGAAATAATTTTAAAAGAGAGTTTTTACAAAGGTCTATCAATGTGGAAGATTATAAGTTTCTACGTTGCATAGTTTAGAAATGGCAGGGGGGGGACACATTGCAAGCCACTTTGGCAGGCTATATTTCGCAGATGGTACATCTGATAAAAAAGTGATGTATCAAACATTACCTTCATTTTAGTAGACCTATTCAATGATACCCCACAAGAGGGGGTGCAGCGAAAATAATTTTTTCATCCCCATTTCACATGTATGGGCGCCACCACTAAAAAACGTTACCAAGATTTTTTTATGCTTTTAAAATTGAGATCTATATCTAAACCATTTTTTAACAAAATTTCAATTACTTATGTTTATAACTGTAGAAGTTATTAAGCTGTAAAGGATTAGGACAGACGGACAGACGGACAGACGGATAGACGGACAGACGGACAGACGGACAGACGGACAGACGGACAGACGGACAGACGGACGGACATGACGAAACTATAAGGGTTCCTTGTAGGACTACGGAACCCTAAAAAACTAAATTTATGACGAAAAAACAGTTCTTGAATCCAGATTTCTTATGCTTGAGTATAGTTCTACATTTCGGTCTTAAGAGAACGTGCAAAGAGGTTATTTTCGAAAAACAAGACGGCGATGGATTTTATGTCAGCATGTCGATAAATAAATATTTCCGGGAAGAAGCTGCAGTTACTGCGGCGCCAGCGGCTCCTGCCCAGTCCTAAACATCTGTATGGACTAATAAACATAAGAAACACCTGTTTTAACTCAAATATTGCCTTAGTATTAGTGGTACTAATACTAAGAACTGCCCCGTTGATCTAGTGGTCGCAAGCGAGACTGCTGAGCGTGGGGTCCTGGGTTCGATTCCCGGGTCGGGCAAAGTGTTATTGGGTTTTTCCATTAGGAAATTCTCAGTAGCAGCCCGGAGTATGGATTTGTGCCCGGTTAATGGCAATAAGCTCGCCCCCTATTACATGGGACTATAACATAACTGGCGAAATGTGGGTGTACTATACACCCCTGCCTACCCCTTCGGGGAAATACAGGCGTGATGTTATGTTATGTTATTAATGGTAAAAAAAAAACTGTAAAGACGCTTGTCATCTTACAGCCAAAATTAATATCCAATCTATCCACGATTTGCCCTACTAGAGATAGGAATTAGACATAAGCTCCATACAAAATATGTCAAATTTCTATCTCCAGTAGGGTAAATCGTGGATAGATTGGATATTAAGTTTGGCCGTTAATCTTCCTGCGACACAGACCAGTAAGCCTCTAGAGGCCGCATAAACAAAGTTTTGCATTAGAACACAGACACTCTGACGGACTGACGTTCTGATTGGCGGCGGGGCGTATGATATGCAGTGCTACTGCATATGCCTGGTGACCAAGGTTGTCCGGCTAATCGGCGTCTAGAGGCTTACTGGTCTGTGTCCTGCGACCACGAACGCTGCGAAGCTTTCGAAACGTGAGAAAAACCAATTTAAATAATATACGCGATGTAATCCGGTGAAACTTGTTTTATTATATTATACTAGCCTGTGTCCGCGGCGTCACCCGCGTGTATGTCGTTTATCGCGCATCCCTCGGGAACTGTTCACATTCCCGGGATAGAAAGTAGCCTATATGTTAATCCGTGTTATGTTCTATCTGTATGCCAAATTTCATTAAAATCCATACAGTAGAAGTTTTTAAACTTTCGCGAATTTCACTCATATTGAACTATATTTACGGGACTTGTCGCGCACGATAAAATCAAAACATAACAAACATTTTGACTAACCTCGACGTTTCGGCCAAGTTGCAATGGCCGTGGTCACGAGCAAGTGTGTGTGTTTTGTCTGAAACTGTCAGCATTGTGTGTCGTGATTCAGCATATCGTGTTACGGACAGCGACGTTACGAAAAACCAACCGCGGGTAGTTCGAGAAAACACCCGCCGCTCAAGACGATGATACCCGCATACTTCAGTTTGCTCGTGACCACGGCCAATGCAATTTGGCCGAAACGTCGAGGACTCAAGGTTAGTCAAAATGTAGGTTATGTTTTGATTTTTTTGTGCGCGACATGTCCCGTGAATATAGTTCAATATCCATACAGTAGATTTTGCGTGAAAGAGTAAAAAACATCCTTACATATATCCATACACCTCACAAACTTTCACGTTTATAATATTAGTAGGATAGAATATACATAGGTGCATTTAAAGAGCCTCCACGAGTGACGATATATAATTGATCGTCCGGCGTACCCTGGGCAGTCAGCCCTGCTACTAACCTGCTGACTGGCTAATCTTTACCCCACGACATGAGCTCTTATCATTATGTAGCTCATGTCGACACGATAGAAGAAGAAGAAGAATATACACATTCTACCATAATAATAACTTTTTTCGTTGACCAGCACTTTCAATTTTTGGTCCGAAAGTTTTATGACTCGATCTTGCAACGCACAAAGTCATTGCTATCAAGCTTATATGATTTAATATGATGATATATTTACCTAAAAGAAAGAAAAATATTTATTTGACACAATTGAGACACATACAAAAGAAAGGATATACATACTGGGTGTCAGGGAAACGCTCCCGAAACTGAAAGGCTATTATTATACTACCTAAACACAATCGAATACCAATAACCATTAGCCTTATACTCAATGTTTTAGTGATTTGGTATTTTGCAAACCCGCAATGTAAAGCGTACAAAACTCGGGATCAATGCCGCGCGTACCTAACACCTACGCTCGCTAGGACACGGACTGCGTATGCGAGCGGATGTCGTTCACACCTAGCGCCAGCCGATATTTTATTTGAATACATTGCGAACTTTAAAAAATTTAGTAAATAAATGGGGTTTTTTTTTCAAATCAGTTTTATTTAACTGCCCAAAGCTGGTTATGTTATTTTTATGTTATGTTATTTCGATTTTTATTTTTGTGGTTTCGTATCAGTAATCACCAGCACTATCACCTACCTTCGTTTTCGGAAGCGTTTCCCTGACACCCAGTATACATGAACAAGAGATAGATTTAGTGAAGAAGTAACAAAGCAAGGAAAAAGTCATTGACAGTCATGTACCATGTGTGTCTCAAAATTGTGACAAATGGGTGTCCAGCTCAGCATATTACCTCAATTTGGCGTCTTTCTCTAACACTTGATGTTCAGGTATTTCGTTGTGTTCGGGTATATCTCGTCTGCCGCGGCCGCACCGCGCCACTTGTTGCGCGAACGATAGAGATAGGTTTGCGCGGTTGGCCTGTAACAAACAAAAGGTTTAAAAACTGAAACCATGGCAATATTTCAGGATATACTTATAAAAAAAAGCATTCTTACAAGTTAATTTTGTAGTTTATGTATAAGGAATTTAATTTTTTCTATGTACTTTATGTTTGTAAATATTTTTTATTACTTAACTAATTTGTAAAAAAAGAATACAGGTATTAATAACTACATGGTTAAGTTGGTCGATTGTAACTCGTATACCAATATACAATAAGCTAATAATATCGTAATAGTATCGTATCGTAATAGTATCGTATAATATCGTATATAAGCCTACTCGGTCGTGATAGTTTTCCTTTTAAATTCGTTTTATTTGCTAATATTCTGAGTAGTTTTCAAGTATTCTGGGTTAGAAGTTTAGCCTGTAGCGGGTGTGGACACTTGACTCTCACAAAAATTAGCAATTTGAAGCTTAATATTTCGCAAACAGAGATTAATAATTAACTTAATATTTATTGAAAATGTGCAATAGAAAAAAGATTCAGGGATATCTGAATCTAAAAATGATTTTCACATACCCGCTATATTTTTGAATGACCTATCCAACGACAGCCCACACCACGGGATAGACGAGACAAAAAATACGAATAAAAATATTAGTTTTAAAAATATATTTTTTTCAAGATTTTGTTTTACTGCTTTGTCTGTGTGATTATTTAATTTCTTTGTTCGCGGAGGCGCGCGTCAATGACTTCAGTGCGATCATGCGTAAACGCATAGCTTCGTAGGTAAGCAGGGTTCGCGGCAGCGCTAACGGTATCCTGAAAATGATTGCGAACAGGGTAGACTGCCCATTTATGAATAATATAATTAGATTTCATGTTTAATATATTGATAACATTTTATTGGTTTGATTTATTAATTAGCTACATTTGTAATGTCAATTATTTAATTTGTAATTTTAATGATTTTGTTTTATTTGTGACATGAAATTTAATTATTAAATTTGCTTTGTATATTACTAACCATTTCAATGATATCTTTTTTACTAACAATAATGGATCTATGTTATCTGAGCAATAAATGAATTATTATTATTATTATTCCTTTATTCATTTATTTACATATTATTTACATTTTTAAATATTTCTATAAAAAATGTAAAAAAACATTTAAAAATATAAAAAATAGTAGCCCACCGGCATCGGGAACAGGGTCCAAACTACCGGTGGTCAGGGCCTCAGAGAGAGAAACTTCCTGACGATACGCGCCGTATCCAGGAGTACCGCTTTCTGAATCAAGCCCTTGACCCAGCTGCCCAACGCGAGCCTCCTAAGATGACGATGATGATCCTTATTATTATTATTAATATGTAATCTCGGTTTTTTCTTAATCTTATTTATTGCCAAAATTAATATCCAATCTATCCACGATATACACTACTAGAGATAGAAATTTGACATAAATAATAATAATAATAAATAAATTCCCGATGCCGGTGGGCTGCTGTTTTTTATATTTTGAAATGTTTTTTTATTTATTTAATATTTAAAAATGTAAATAATAAGTTTGTTAAGCTAATAAAGGATAAATAACATATTTTGTATGGAGCTTATTTCAAATTTCTATCTCTAGTAGGGCAAATCGTGGATAGATTGGATATTAATTTTGGCCGTTAGTAAACAATCTTAGCATGTCTATTTAAAGCAATTCGTCAATAATAAACATAAAAAGACATTATGTTAACAATTTCACACACAAAATAACATTTTTTTTTCTTAATTACATGTGCAGAACTAGTAATAATATTTTATCAGTAGTAATTTGAAAAAACCGCCCAAGTGTGAGTCGGACTCACGCAGTAAGGGTTCCGTACCACCCATCGACCTGATACCCAATAGAATCTGATTTAATTTACGAGAGATTATCAAAAGACATCAACGAACGTACGCGAAATGTGAATTTTTGCATCTCTTTCTTCCGTAAGTACCACCACATATGTCTATATTTGTCTTATTTTTAGTATTTGTTGCTAAACTACATAATATGCACTATATAATCTGACCAAGTTTGACGCTGGTATATATTACCGTTTTGAAGATAGATCAAGAACAAAAACGTGGATAAAATGCATGCTTTTCGAGGTTTCTTGTATGGGGACCTCTTTGATTTTAGTTTTTAGTATTTGTCGTGATAGGCACCATAATAACACATATTCTGTGAAAATTTCAACTGGTTATCTATTTCCGTTACAAAGATACAGCCCTGTGACAGACAGACGGACGGACGGACGGACAGCGTAGCGAGAGTAATAGGGTCCCGTTAGTACCCTTTGGGTACAGAACCCTAAAAAGAGAAGTGCCAAAATTGTTTACTAAATAAGACAAGAGAGAAAATACAGAATATATACCTTTTCATTGGTAGCATCGGCTTGTTCTTGATGTGAATGCGACCGAGCCGATCCTCCAGTCAAATTAGACGATGATTTGGTCGAGTTAGAACTGTGGACGCTGCGGCGTTTGTATTCCGGTGATCCTGCAAAAGATATTACATACATATATACATATTATCACGCCTGTTTCCCATTGGGGTAGGCAGCCTATGGATTTCCACCTGCTACGATCCTGACACACCCCTTTCGCTTCATCTACGTCCATTAACCTCGTCATGCATGCTCGTCGGTTTAGAGAACTCTTAACCTGGCATTTTTTGAGAACGTCCGCGATTTTATCGCGATACGTTCGCCGAAGTCGTCCCCTTCCAAGTCTTCCATCCACACTCGCTTCGTATACTTGTTTCGTCAAGATATTATGTATTGAAAATGTGCATTTGTTTACTTTCCTTTTTTATGGTCTGTAGTGTTAGTCAGAAATTGGGTAATTATTCGAAATTTCCTTTTCTGTTATTCCGATATGGTATGGCAACGCTTTCGATAACTGTGCATAGAATATGTGGGATATTTTTATGGGAGAATACACTCATATACACACATGTATACACACTCTACGTGTACCGTACGTTGGATCGTGGCCGCCGTGACAGTTTTCACACGATTTAACTCACATACTTATAAACTATTTGGTACTGAGACGTTCTCAAACCCTTCTGAGACGAGTGTGGTATGGCTATTTAACCAATCACCTTAGTTGGACTGGAACAATCGGCCGTGCTGAGCTGATCTGCGCCAAGAGCGACTGCGTGGGAGTGAAGGGTTAGTGGTATTCATTTATTTTACCCTGTGCAGCCTGAGCAAAGATCAGAAACCAGACTAGCTTACCACTTGGAAAACTATAAAAAACTTATCAGGTCCTTCGAACTATCTTAAACTTTTACCAGCCCCTATATCTCATCCCCAACATGTTGGTACTCTACGTGTATATATTCTTTCTCTACTCTCTGTATGTGTTATATATACACTCTATTTTGGTAGTTTTGTAAACAGAAAATGTAATTAAATATTTTTATAGAAATTTTATAACTATTGCGTCCACGTGGATGATATTTTCAAGACGCGGTGACCGTAGGAACAAGCTCATTCGATGCACCTTACTGCCCGAGTGCTGCGGCAACACTGAGCAAACCGCCAACGTGTGGACGCATCACCAACGTTGACGCATAATTCCTTTGAAAACCGACACGCGACGGCGAACTGCCAACGCTCGCCCCAACGTTCAGGCCAATGCCTTTTTCCCGATCCACATGTTGGTGAATAGCGTTGGCGCCAACTTTCGGGCCAACGTGTGGAGCCGGGGTAATTGATAAGTTTTGTAATGAGGTTACACTAGTGTTTTTCGGAATATTAGCCCTGCCGAAATTAAAGTCTTCTTTCTTCGAGTTAAATAGTCTTAAGAGGCTGACAACACCTAAAAAATCAGACCTCTGCGGCCACTGTCGTTTCGTACAAAACTGAAAGAGAGGCAATGAGCCGAGGGACGTCGGATATGCCGCCTAACTTGAATGAAAATTAACAACATTTTTTTAAATAAAAAACTAAAAGCTTATTTGAAAAACAGAAACAAGAAATATTTAGATTATTGTCTTTCTCAAAGGTTTTCTTAATTTTATTTATAATATTTAGTAAACAATAGAGATTGTTTGCTTTAAAGCATGTTTTAAGAGGTTAGTCTACAATTCTTTTCTATCGAGAAAACTTCAATAAGACGTGTTTTGGGCACAATACAGTTTCAGAAAATACGATCAAGATTAACATATATTTTTTTCACTGCCACAAACTGAATAGATACAGCTAAAAATGTTTTTAAAAGAAGCTTATTTGGGGTATTTAGCTGTTTTCTGCGTCTTAATGCTGAATTTTGAAAAAAAATATGGTGTCTATGTTTTCATTTAAATTATTTCGCAAATGATTTTTATTAGAACAGTGATTCTCCATTAGTTCCCTGGAAGTGTATAACTCACCAGCACTAGGCGGCCTGGGTTGTGGCAAGTCCTGAGCCGCGGGAGCGGAGGGCGCGGCCCAGCGCTCCAGTAGACGACAGATGTTCGCGTGGCCGGCGCGCCAGGATACCTTGGCCGGAGTGCGGCCTGAGAGAGGAATGCTCAATTCAATTCAATTCAAAACTTTATTGCTGAACAAAGTAGGTACATAAATATACATTGCAAGATGTTGAGTGAATTTGCAGTTCACTATGTTCTACCAATTAAGGCATGCAAAAACTTTTGCAAAAAAAAGGCAAGCAAAGACCACCACAAACAAAGACCACCAAAGGACTTCCTCTACCAAATAAAAAAACAACCACGTAAATCGGCCCACAAATCTCGGAGTAATCGGAGTACATACATGAAAAAAAAAAAAAAAAACCCTCGGAATACATAACCTCCTCCTTTTTAGGGTTCCGAAGTCCTACAAGGAACCCTTATAGTTTCGTCATGTCCGTCCGTCTGTCCGTCTGTCCGTCTGTCCGTCTGTCCGTCTGTCCGTCTGTCCGTCTGTCCGTCTGTCCTAATCCTTTACAGCTTAATAACTTCTACAGTTATAAACATAAGTAAATAAAATTTTGTTTAAAAATAGTCTACATATAGATCTCAATTTTAAAAGAATAAAAGAATCGTTTTTCCGTATTTTAGGGGTGGCGTCCATACATGTGAAATGGAGAAAAAAAAATTTTTTTCGCTGTACCCCCTCGTGTGGGATATCATTGAATAGGTCTACTAAAATGAAGGTAATGTTTGATACACCACTTTTTTATCAGGTGTACCATCTGCGAAATATAGCGCGCCAAAGTGGCTTGCAATGTCCCCCCCCCCTGCCATTTCTAAACTATGCAATGTAGAAACTTATAATCTTCCACATTGATAGACCTTTGTGAAAACTCTCTTTTAAAATTATTTCGAGTATAATGTGATTATAATTTTTCGAGTTATAGAGAGAAAACTGAAAAATACTTAAAACGTCCTAGTTCAAAGGTCATTGACCTTAGAGAAAAATTATCATAGCAAATAATGCTCCTTTAGCTACTTTCTATTTGAAAAAATCACAAAAAGTAACTTTGAAATGACAAACGTCTTAAATTTGGCTTCTTGAATTTATCGCTAGATGGCGCTACTAACAACACGCTCTGAGTCGCGAATGCTGCCGATTATTGCAAAAACTAAAATAGCCATGATTAATATTCGATTTGATTCGTTTGTAATTACACCTACTTAAGGAACCCTATAATACTGAGCATGGCCCGACATGCTCTTGGCCGGTTTTTTGAAGTCGGTTAAAAATTATATTATAGTAGACAAATTATAATGATTATGGATGAATATAATATTATTATTATTGTAGGTATGTCAAAAATTATATCAACTCTTACAATAATTATAGAAACAAATCGGACCTCGAAAGCATTCACCTCAATGTCAAAAAAATTACAATATCATAATAGTATCATATATTTCTATCAGACAGGTACTCATTTAACGTGTAATATGTCTTATTTATTAATAGATTTATCAATCGTTTCTTAAATATATTTCTATCGATGCTGTCTAATATTGATTTTGGTAATTTATTATATATCTGCGGTGCCATTCCTAGGAAACTCTTATTCATCAATAAAATTAGAGAAGAAACAGATAGCCAGCAACTATCCGATATCCGGCTCATCGGGTCCGGCCTATCCGGTCTCATTTAACTATCCAGTCGGATACCGGATTGTACGTCACCGGATATCGCATTTTAATTAAATTACGAAAATTCCAATCAATTGACTGTATTTAATTCACATATTTTTATTATATGATATTTACATTAAACACAAATAAAACCACATCATCGTCATCATTTCAGCCGTAAGGTACACTGCTGGATATAGGCCTACCTACCGGTAGGTAAATAGGTATATTTACATAGCGATAGACAAGACTTTTGAATAGGAAATTAACTTTTTTTTCGTCAGACTACCCATGTTTCTTAGAAAAAGTTTTTCAGTTGCATTGGTAGAATCCACCTTTAAAAGGACATTGCTAAAGATCCTTAGTGACTCGGCCTTTTTCTGTACAAATTAAAGTTGATGCTCACCATATACAACTCAATGAAGCCAATGTATTGCAATACATTCATAAACACGGACGGTACTAAATATAATTTTAGATTTTTAAAATATTTACTATTTTGACACATAATCACAGCTATTTGTGCTATTTTGATGTCATGTTTTGCTTTTTTTGTTATGTCAAACAACCTATATTGTCGTCGAGTTGTCAGTCGATGATAATTTTTTAGAATTTCTTGTGTGAAAAGGAGTCTATAATATTGAATCATAGACTATAGAGTATCGAAATAAAAATATGGATGATACACAGATATCATGGATGATACAATTTTATCCGGTTACGTCATTAATGTATTGATACTCCTTAAAATATAAAAAATGGTTCTTGTACTGTCGGCATTAAATACAATATATATTATGAAAGGAAAAAATTCGCATGTAATTTTCGTATATTGTTCATCTTTGTAACAGTTTAAGGCTATTTTTATCAATGTCCTTTGTCGCATGCATTTGATTTCACCCTGTATAAAAGCAATAATTACCACAATGGTCAGCTTGTAGCGGGTCAGCTCCATGCTGCAGTAGCCATAACACACACTCCTCATGACCTTCTTGAGCAGCGATACCTACAAATAAATATTAAAATAATAACATTAATAATTCCTTACGTTACACACATTTTAATGACACCCTAACACACAGATGAAGTATCCATGGATGTGACCATAACCTATTGCCGCTCTTGTATCCATGTGTCATCGAGGTATTGTTTTCTCTGTCTATTTCACGAAGTTTAGGAACGAATAAAAGATATTGCTCATGTAAGTCTGGCAACGTCACACTGTGTAACTTGTGTCCGACTTATCCCCAGTTTCTGGAAGGCTGGTCAATTTGATCTATTGTTAAATCTAATGTCAGCTCAAGTCGGCAAAAATACTAACAACCAATCACATTGCTTCACCTGAGATTTGACTGTCGATTAGTTAATTAGAGTTCCGTACCCGAAGGGTGCCAAACGGGACCCTATTACTCTCGCTACGCTGTCCGTCCGTCCGTCCGTCTGTCTGTCACAGGGCTGTATCTTTGTAACGGTAATAGATAACTAGTTGAAATTTTCACAGAATATGTGTTGCTATGAGGAGTATCACGACAAATACTAAAAACAAAAAAAAAGTGTAAACCAAAGGGGGTCCCCATACAATAAACCTCAAAACACATGCATTTTTTTCAAAGTTTTTGTTCCTGCTCTATCTTCAAAACGGTAATACATACCAGCGTCGAACTTGGTCAGATTATAGTGCATATCATGTAGTTTAGCAACAAATACTAAAAATAAGACAAATATAGACATACCTGCGTAAGAAAGAGATGCAAAAATTCATATTTCGCGCACTAAGCGTTGATGTCTTTTGATAAACTCTCGTAAATTAAATCAGTTTCCATGGGGTATCAGGTCGATGGGTGGTACGGAAGCCTTACTGCGCGAGTCCAACTCGCACTTAGCCGGTTTTTTGTGTTGATATGCCTTTCGGAAACTGGGGGTTAGTTGGCCAAACATTGCTTCTTGGTGCAGTATATAAGTATGCGAAATATTATATAACCTCTGTGGTTTGGCTGGAACTAAATTAATAAAGTTAAAATATGTCGTAAGTGGCTGTACATTGTTCATCAAGAACAACGCAAAGAGTTGTAAAAGACCCAGAATTATCATTTCACACATGCGGTCCCCCGCCATCTTGCCACATAGATGATCAACCTATCCATGGTATAATAAAATGTTTCACCAGGTATTCTCTTCGCGCGATGACAGCGCGATGCCTCCAAGCTACGTCACGATCAGTGTTGCCGTTGATTGATATCTTCAATACATTTAAGGAGTTTTTTGTAATGAATATAAAATAAATTCCTAATTAGCCTATTTGTTATCTCGTGTTATTCATCTAATTAGTTATTAAAAGAAACTGTATAAAATTACTAGTTCAAAAGTGATTCATTATAGAAGCAAGTAAATGAAAAAATGCATTTTGCTCGCGTAATTTATTTTCACAAAGTGGCAGCACATCAAACTGACAAGTGTCACGCTAACAGCCCGCTATTGGCTCCACGGCCGATGACGTAGTACGGAGGCAATCACGTGACCTAGCTGTCACGGGAAAAGAGCACTGGTGAAACATCTTATTATACCATGAACCTATCAGTCTTGCCGCCAATACCGCGCACGCGCGCGACTGATTTGGTTGCAAACTTGACTACTGCGCAGCCACCTGTCTCTCACTTTTATTGGATTACCTATAATAATGCTAATTCCTTTTAATTTTATTGTTTTGTTTTTATGTTGAATGTTTGATAAGATTGATTTCCATTTGATTTTATTTTCTTTAATTATTTAGTGGATAACTATGTTAATTTCCTTTTTTTTGTGTTTTATAGATACGATTTTAGTTTCGAAGTTTAAGTTTAATTATAAATCTCAAGGCTTTTATGTTTGTCCTCTTTTACTTATAACTAGCTTTTACCCGCGGCTCCGCTCGCGTTAAATTCTACTAACCCACGTCAGTCTAGTCCAGTCCATTCCAGTCCACTGTCCCACTGTCCCGCTGTCCCGCTGCCCCGCTGCCCCGCTGTCCCGCTGCCCCACTGCCCCACTGCCCCACTGCCCCACTGCCCCACTGCCCCACAGCCCCGCTGCCCCGCTGCCCCGCTGCCCCACTACCCCACTGACCAACTGCCCCGCTAACCCACTGCCCCACTGCCCCGCTACCCCGCTACCCCACTGCCCCACTGCCCCGCTGCCCCACTATCCCACTGCCCCACTGCCCCGCCGCCCCGCTGCCCCACTGCCCCGCTGCCCCACTATCCCACTGCCCCACTGTCCCGCTGCCCCGCTACCCCACTGCCCCGCTACCCCGCTTTTCCACTGCCCCGTTACCCCATTGCACCACTGCCCTGCTGCCCCCCGCTGCCCAACTGCCCCACTGCCCCGCTGCCCCGCTGCCACACTATCCCATTGCCCGACTGCCCCGCCGCCCCGCTGCCCCACTGCCCCGCTACCCCACTGCCCTACTGCTCCGCTGCCCCGCTATCCCACTGCCCCGCTGCCCCGGTACCCCACTGCCCCACATCCCCGCTGCCCCACTGTCCCACTGCCCCGCTGCCCCACTGCCCCGCTGCCCCGCTGCCCCACTGTCCCACTGCCCCACTGTCCCACCATCCCACTGTCCCACTGTCCTACTGTCCCACTATCCCACTGTCCCACTGCCCACTGTCCCACTGTCTCACTATCTCACTATATCACTATCGTCCCATGTCCCATGTCCCATGTCCTGTCCCATGTCCCGTCTCATGTCCCATCCCATTTCCCGTCCCATGTTCCGTCCCCTGTCCCGTCCCCTGTCCCGTCCCCAGTCCCGTCCCCTGTCCCGTCCCAGTCCCATCCCCAGTCCCATCCCTTGTCCACTCCATCCACTCCATCGTACATTACTATCCGCTCGTGCAAATGCATAGAAGCTTCGATCTGTCGGGTGAGTACGCAACCCACGAATTAATTTTTTTCTTTTTTTCTTTCTTTCTCAAAACCCATACCAGTTTTTAAGTCAGATCATCAGCTTTCAAACAAAAAAAAAACATCAAAATCGGTCCAGTCGTTTTAACGTGATGCTGGAACAAACAAACAAACAGACAGCTGACATTTAACAATTTTATAATAGTAGTAGATGATGTTGTTTTTATGTAAGTGATACTCAACCCAGGTTCTCAAGATACAGGCTTGCAAAGTTTGAAAACCGCTGTTAAACTGTAACATTTGTACCAGTGTTTTTGAATTAAATAAATTTATTATTATTTACTTAACAGCTGCACAGTTATACTACGCGTACTGTAGGCGTATGAGAAGTTGAAGTGACTACGAGTACTTACCGAGGGGCGTAGCTCCCTGCGTGCACACGGCGGAGGGCGAAGCGCCGTGCTTCAGTAGCGATCTCAACACATGTGTCCGACCGCGCCAGGCGGCCGCGTGCAACGCTGTACGGAGACAACGGTCCCGACCGTCCACTGCGGCCCCTCCTGATGACATTATTATTATTATTTTATAATTATTTAAATATTCATAGCATGACAGTAGGCAGAGTCAGAGACTACAGAACGCCAAGTGCTTTAGAGTGTGCGAGATAACAAGGCAATAGTTACATTGGGCAATAACAACGATAACCTCGCATAATTTTTTTTCCGAGAGATGTGAAAAATTATTGCGACTGGCGGGGCATATCGAGGTAGTAGCCGCGCTGACAGTGAGTTGAGGTGATTGCATAGCAACACAGACCAGTAAGCCTCTAGACGCTGATAAGCTAGACACCCCCGGTTATCAAGCATATGCAGTAGCACTGCATGTTAGACGACGTCTGTGGTCTAGTGGTTCGAGTGTCGGACTGCTGATCATGAGGTCGTGGGTTCGATTCCAACAGGACACAAATATTTTTGTGATGAACATAAGTGTTTGTGTTGGTCTGGGTGTTTCGTATGTATTATAAGTATGTATTTATAATACATACTTATAATACATAAGAAAATACTACTACTTTATTTTTTGTATTTACAAAAAATAAAGTATCTAAGTATTATTTATTTATTGTCTTTTTGGATTATTAGCTGCCTCGTTGTTATAGTGGTCGCAAGCACGAATGCTGAGCGTGGGGTCCTGGGTTCGATTCCCGGGTCGGGCAAAGTGTTATCGGGTTTTTTCATTAGGAAATTCTCAGTAGCAGCCCGGAGTCTGGATTTGTGCCTGGTGAATGGCAATAGGCTCGCCCCCTATTACATGGGACTATAACATAACTGGCGAAATGTGGGTGTACTATTACACCTCTGCCTACCTTTTCGGGGAAATACAGGCGTGATGTTATGTTATGTTAACATAACATTTAAACATTATAGTTATTAAGAACATTCGATTTGTCAGAACTCTAAATAAACCTTTTCTCCAATAATCCAGTGCTTTCATATTCACTAAAACACCTTGCACCCGCACAGTCTTCTTTGTCCATCCAAAGGTTGTCTGGAAGACATCGCTTTTAGCGATAAGACCGCCCGCGCCCATGTACCCATAATTTATACGTTGTTCCTGTTAACTACTATTTTATTGGTGTACAATAAAGTATATTCTATCTATCTTCTATCTATATTCTATTCCATTCTATGATATCGTTTGTAACTTACAACTTCGGGATAAAATTTTAGGACGAACTATATCCTTATCCAGGTCGAACTATATCCTTATCCAGGACGAACTATATCCTTATCCAGGACGAACTATATCCTTATCCAGGACGAACTATATCCTTATCCAGGACGAACTATATATATGTTGTTTCTAAAATCTGAAACCTATTTAGTACTAAGCTTGTCTATCTCTGGTAAGAGCTAATCGTGCTATTATGAATGAAAATAACTACTAAACTCACCAACTTTGATCAGTAGGTTGACCATATCTGTGTGACCTTGCCACGCTGACACGTGTAGTGGTGTTCGACCCTGTAATAAAAACAAATAATCTTTAGAGGTATGCGTGTATAACTAACTCAATACGTGAAAGTGGAAGTCATTAAATAGTTTTCGCACTCAATTTTTAGGGTTCCGTACCCAAAAGGTGCAAACGGGACCCTATTACTCTCGCTACGCTGTCCGTCCGTCTGTCTGTCACAGGGCTGTATCTTTGTAACGGTAATAGATAACCAGTTGAATTTTTCACAGAATATGTGTTGCTATGAGGTGTATCACGACAAATACTAAAAACAAAAAAAAGTCTAAAACCATTAGGGGTCCCCCCATACAAGAAACCTCAACGTTTTTGTTCCTGTTCTATCTTCAAAACGGTAATACATACCAGCGTCAAACTTGGTATGATTATTGTTGATACTATGCAGTTTAGCAACAAATACTAAAACTAGGACAAACATAGACATATGTGGTGGTACCGACGGAAGAAAGAGATGCAAAAATTCACATTTCGCGTACTTTCGTTGATGTCTATAAACTCTCGTAAATTAAATCAGTTTCTATGGGGTATCAGGTTGATGGGTGGTACGGAACCCTTAATGCGTGAGTCCGACTCACACTTAGCCGGTTTTTATTTCCATACATGATTTATATAGAAAGAAAAACAAAGAATGTATTTTTTCCCTTTCCTCCTCCTTCTAAGCAACAAATTAAGACAAAAATATGTTTTAAATATTCGTAATGTTCAACGTCAACCGTTGGTGCCAGACATAAATAATTGCACCACCCTATATCTTCTCATGGGTGTCGTAAAAGGTGACTAAGGGATTCACCAGAGGATTGGCAGCAGCGTTTTCTGAGTATTTAACCAACCAACTGCGATCGCCAACCCGCCTGCCAAGCGTGGTGATTATGGCATATCCCCCGCTTTGGTGGAGGCCTATGTGAGCAGTGGACGTCTTTCGGCTGAAATGATGATGAGATCATCATCCTCCGAGCCTTTTCCCAATTATATTGGGGTCGGCTTCCAGTCTAGCCAGATGCGGCTGAACATCAGTATTTTACACGGAGCGACTGCCATCAGACCCCCGCAACCCAGTTACTGGGTAATACTGACATTCGGAGGTTAGACCAGTTGTCAGACTTTCAGGCTTCTGACTACCCGTAACGACTGCCATAGATATTCGTATGACAACCGGGACCGACAGCTTAACGTGCTCTCCGAGGCACGGAGGGGTCTCGATGTGTAACGAAACGGTCACCCATCCACAGACTGACCGCGGCAAGTGCAGCTTAACCTTGCAGATCGTACAATCCGCGCAGTCGTTGCTGATTTATTTATTATATTCTTTATTGTACATACACCAAACGAATACAAAGACAGTAGTTTAAAGTACTATAGGCGGTCTTATCGCACAAGGCAATCTCTTCCAGACGACCTTTGGATGGACTAGAATATTGGGAACCGATCGTGGGTAGTTAGTTACGGTTTATTCTGCAAATTGGATGTTAAAATCACTTTTAAAAGTCGGTTCTTTTAAACACTAGATGGCGTCGGAATTTCCTATGTGACTACCTCTGAGATGAAACGCCGAAACAAACTCAGGAATCAGTTTCTTTTATGATTTATATGAAATGATTTGAATTTGAAAGAAAAAGAAAGAAAAAATATTTATTTGCTTCAAAAGTGACGCACAAAATTACCAAAAAATTCAAGAACACAGAACAAATACAGGTACAGAGCCAAGAAGTGTGGTAAGATATGCGTCACATCCGCGCAAAACGTCCACCGCTCAGCATATTGCTGTGCCTCAGGCACGGAGCAAAGACACAGCGCTGGTTTTCAGCGACAGCCGGCGTCGACACAAATTCACAATGCAATAACGTAGATCAGTGACGCGTGATATTGGTAAATAACTATAAAAAATAAATAAGTAAGATTAAATACAAACTGAACAAATACAAAGGACATTGCTAAAGATCCTTAGTGACTCCGCCCTTTGGCGTTACAAATTATAGTTGATGCTCACCATATATAATTCAATGAAGCCAATGTATTGCAATACATTCATAAACACGGACAGTACTAACTATAATTTTAGATTTTTAAAATATTTACTATTTTGACACACATAATCACAGATATCTGTGCTATTTTGATGTCATGTTTTGCTTTTTTTGTTATGTCAAACAACCTACATTGTCGTCAAGTTGTCAGTCGATGCCAATTTTTTGGAATTTCTTGTGTGAAAAGGAGTCTATAATATTGAATCATAGACTATAGAGTATCGAAATAAAAATATGGTTGATACACAGATATCATGGATGATACAATTTTATCCGGTTACGTCATTAATGTATTGATACTCCTTAAAATATAAAAAATGGTTCTTGTACTGTCCGCATTGAATACAATATATATTATAAAAGGAAAAAAATTGCATGTAATTTTCGTATATTGTTCATCTTTGTAACAGTTTAAGGCTATTCTTATCAATGTCCTTTGAACTTAACTTGGCCTGATTTCAGAACCTCCTTAATTAGATTTTTCCCTTACCTCGTTATCAGTAGTATCAACCTGAGCGCCGCACTGCGTGATGAGGTACCTCGCCATGGCCATCCTGTTGTCCAGCGCCAGAACATACAGGGTACTTCGCCGGTCAGCGTCCAGGGCATCAACGTCGGCTCCTCGAGCAAACAGGGCGGCTACTGTCTCTACATGGCCTTCTAATGCTGCCAGTCTGTGGGAGAGGAGATAGAGAGTATTAAGCTCTGTTGGGGGTGGTAGGAGAATGCAGAGCCTATCCCGCGCCCGCGGCCAAAGGTAGTTGGAGGAACACCGTGGTGGCTTTAGTCAGTAAGAGTCCGACACTGGCTCGGTCTTCTCTGAGCGTAGTGCGTTTATGATTTCCCCACGAAAAAGGGTGCAAAGTTTACACGAGCTTAGTACATACATAAATATTATCACGCCTGTTTCCCATTGGGGTAGGCAGAGACTATGGATTTCCACCTGCTACGATCCTGACACACCTCTTTCGCTTCATCTACGTCCATTAACCTCGTCATGCTTAGTACTTGTCATTATTACGGTTGACTGCACGTCAATGGTAACACTCAAAGTGTCATTGCATTGACAGCGCCTTTATTTCGTAAGTAATAAGTGCGGTTTTCTAATTCAAGTGTTACTACTGTCATGCAGTCGACTGTACTATTACATAAATAAATATTTTTGGGACATTTTACACAGCACCATAAACTCTTGTAAATTAAATCAGTTTCAAAAGCTAGGAACAAATTATCGGACACGACTTACGGTCGCAAACGACAGTCGCGTCTTATTAGTGTGCACGATCGCATCAGACGGAGTGTTCAGTCGCGTCTATATTGTCTTTGGTCGCCTCACTCGGACGTTTCACCGTCTTACACGGAACCACAGACTACATAGAGATACTACATAGAGATACTACATAGAGATACTACATAGAAATACTACATAGAGATACTACATAGAGATACTACATAGAGATACTACATAGAGATACTACATAGAGATACTACATAGAGATACTACATAGAGATACTACATAGAGATACTACATAGAGATACTACATAGAGATACTACATAGAGATACTACGTATTGAATTGATAGCAGCTTCTACATGTTATTATTATGCCAAAAGAAAATTATAAAGTACTGACTGGTTATTTAATAACTTTTTGTACGTTAGTCAGATGCATTAAACAACAAAATACTGTGAAAAACATATAATATTCGTCAAAGCAGTGACAGCTGGCGACTGACAGCCGCTCTGACGCGACCGATCACTAGGCACATGCGGCTGAGGCGTCCGCGACTTATTAAAACATCCGGCGAGTTATATTTCCGCAGACGTCCGAGCGCTCAAGGTCATGTGAAGGACACGTCCGCGACTTATAGCTGACAGTTTGCACATATAGGTGTAATTTCATTGACCAGATACAGCATCAGCCGCGACCGACGGTCGCGACTTACAGTCGCGTCTTATAATTTGTTCCTAGCTTAAGGGGTATTAGGGGCCTGATTCACAAACGTTCGAAAAGTTTCCGTTTCCGAAGTGAAATTTGACGAATCAAAACAACCACTTCCTGCGACTACGAATAATGCAAAGCATTCGAAACATCAGGAAAAGCAATGTTAATAATAATACGCGATGTAATCCGGTCAAACTTGTTATATTACAAAAAAAAAAATTGAGAATCGAACGCATTCGGAAACGCTATTCATAGTTCTTTAATTTTACATCGAGTGCCTTCCGACTGCAAATGGCTCACTGGAGAGTTTCCATGAATTTCGCGTTGCGTTTCCGAATCCGTTCGGTTCTCAAATCGTTTTGTTTCTTAATAAAACAAGTTTAACCGAATTACATCGTGTATTATTATTAAAATTGGTTTTCCTGACGTTTCGACTGCTTTACAGCGTTCATGGTCGCAGGAAGTGCTCGTTTTGTTTCATTTACCGGTCAAATTTCACTTCGGAAACGGAAACTTTTCGAACGTTTGTGAATCAGGCCACAGGTCTCGATGAGTGGTACGGAAGCCTTACTGCGTGAGTCCGACTCGCCCTTGTGTGGTATTTTTTTTACATTTTGTGTTTGAGATTGTCGACAGATAAGATAAGCTTACCGTACTTTCAATGCTTTAACGGTGAAGGAAAACATCGTGACGACACCTGGCACACCCGAAAGTGTTCCAAAAAGTATTCGATAGTGACTTATGAGTCTTTACCTGAAGGCAGTCTTCCCGTCATGCGCGCTACGTTCAACGCGCGCGTCCCACTGCTCTATCAACAGTTCCACCAATCTGCTGTGACCTTCCTGAGCTGCTAGCATGAGGGGTGTCTTGCCATCGTTGTCGGCTTCATCAACTTTAGCTCCTGCTTCGAGGAGAGCTTCGCAGACTTCCACGTGTCCTGAAAGAATGAAGACCATCAAGAAGTTGCCCTATATGGAATGAGGAAGGCCTTTTAAATGTCTCGTATTTAACCTAGAGATGAAATTTCAGTCATCATGAAAAAATGGAAGGCGGAACTAAAATTAATAGATTGGCGACTACTGATCAGCGCACGACGGAGTGTCGGCAAAAGGCAGTTAACGAGTTGCAAGGCAAACTGACTCTTATAGAGCGGCTCTCATGAACGCTTGTGGCTGTGGCCGCTTGACCACTCTTCGCGGCACTTTGAGCCTCCTGTGATTTAATTTTGCTATTCAAATTTCATTCGTATGAAGAAAAAAAATAAGGTTGAATTTCAATTGTTAACAATTATTTAATAAGCCGCTTCGCCGCCACTCCGTCTCGGTGCGCTCTGACCCTACTTTCGACCCTCGTATAAATGAATTACAGAAATTAAATAAAATGACACAAATATATTTTTTATTTCTAATCCAAAAGCCATTTAAACGCCAAATATCAGTCACACACAGTCATAACAAAGGAAATATCTAAGACAAAGTGAAATTAATCGTGCATTTCGAGTGGTCTTCTAGACTCGAGTGAATAGATTTTTGCTGGGTAAGCTTGAACCATCGTGGACCGCACCATCGCTTAACATCAGGTAAGGTGGCCGGCAAACGCAAGCCCGTTAAGAATAGAAAAAAAAACATTATTATCGAGGCCTGAAATAAAACAATTGAATATTGGAAGGACGAGGCGAAGCCGAGTACTTCCGAAGTCATTTTAAAAGGACGAGGCGCCAACCGAGTTATTTTTAACTAAACGAGGCCGTTAATTGCTATTTTATCACACTAGACAAATACTGTAATTGGAAACAACATATCGACAAATTAGTCAGTAAAATAGATCGCTATGTGTACGTTTTAAAAAAAATCAGACTAACAGTAAATGTAAATACCGCATTAGTCGCATATCATGCATACGTATCTTCTCTACTCAGGTACGGAATTGTTGTTTGGGGAAACTCAGTTGATGTAGACAGAGCCCTTAAGGCACAAAAAAAATGTGTCCGAGCAATATGTGGAGCCAGCTTCCTAGATAGCTGCAAGCCCCTATTTCTCAAACATAAAATATTACCCGTGCCATGTTTGTACATCCTAGAAATATGTATCCTAGTAAAGAAACATCCAGATCTTTTTGAAAAATATGATGCTACGTCTAGACATAGACATAACTTTAAATTGCCCGCAATAAAATTAGAACTATTTAGGAAAAATGCATATTGTATGGCAATTAAGGTATACAATCATCTCCCTCAAACCATTAAAGAATTACCGCTATCCCAATTTAAAAAAAAAATGTATAATTTCTTAATGAGCAAGAACTATTATAGTGTTACAGAATATTTCGAAGATAAGATACCTAGGTTTGTAAAATAAAGGTTAAACATAATTAATATGCATGCTCATAATTTTAATAATTTTGTTATGTATAAGTCCAATTTGCACGCCCCAAGGGGCAGAATATGCTGAAACTAATCATAAGTCACCTACATCTGTAATAATACCATATTCTAGTAAATAAATAATTTGAATTTGAATTTGGCCAAGACTTGTATATGTAGTACTTTTCTCTCATTTGCGAGACAACAATACCACAGCGGTGACACTCCGTGTACGTATGAGCTCCGGTGACATTGAGCGAGCGCGTGAATGCAATAAGCCTTGGCTGGGGCAGCCGAGAGACTGCCCGTTCCACACGCCGCGCACCGCACACGGCCTCCACGCTCGCCCTGCCCCGCACACATAGCCGCGAGCAATTTTACGAGCACACATGCATAAGTGTCGCTTCTTGTCGTTAGTATATATTCTATGACAATACACAAATTAATCCAACAGTATCTAATATTCATTCGCGCAAATTCTCCCGCGCGCGGGTCTTGTTTAAATTTCAAAATTTTGAAAAAAAAAATTCTCATTCAGCCTCCTAAAATAATAAATATCGTGCTCACACCTAATTTTTGGAAGTCCAAAGGAACAAGGTTGTCTAAATCATCGTGGAAAACTGGAAACAGCTGGTAAGGTAATATTTATGGAATCTTTTGGAGTTATTTTACCTTCAAAGGCCGCATAATGCAGTGGTGTCCAACCAGAGTTGTCTCTATGATGCTCGTCGAGACCACGGTCAAGTAACTGACGGACCACCTCCACGTTACCTGAGAATAATATCATTTGTTTAATCAAATAAATCCTAACTGTGAGTTTGCACTGACGAAACATTCACATAAAACATGTTGAAAAGTCAGTTTTCTGTCAATGTATCGAATCGCGTTCGCATTATCACACAATTTGTTGAAACGAAACTTGTTTGACATTTCATAGTCTATTGACATGTTTCACAATAAATTTCGATACACTTCAAAGTATCTGCTTTCGGCCATACATGTTTACCGACCTCATTGGATGACACAAAAAACGAGATTTATACAAGTTTTGACACATGATTAAGCATCAGTGCGAACGTCAGCCGTGACAAATCTATAGACAAACATGTCAATGTATAAGTTTTAAGTCAGTGCAAACACAGCCAACAACAAATCTTGAAATCTGTCAAAGAATTTACCCAGTTTTCTGCAGTGCGAACGTAACAATCAACAAAACAAGTTGTGACATTAGTTTTATATGACAAGTTTCGAGACATTACATGTTAAATGTTTTTTGGTGCAAACCCACAGTAAGAAAGCAGTGGAACGGTAGGCGGTTGAACGATTGCCTTCCATGAAGGACATGAAGAAAGATCTGGACGAAAAATCCCCAATTAAAAACATTCAAAATATAGTTTCAAACTAATCTCAGTGCTTTAAATCTCAATCTCATAACAGTAGATGTTCCTGTTTGCCGTTTGTGACACTGAGGTCATTAATATGTGTGTAAAGCGAAACCACCAAAAAAAGCAGGTATTTCCACCCTTTGACAATGCCGCCGATGACTTATTTTCAGAGTCGTTCGGGATTCTCATACCCTCGCTATGTTTCTAAGTGGAAATTTCGGTATTAAATAATCGTAGAATTTTTCAAGTATTTTTATATCACTAAGCACATTATTTTTCATTTGCTCTAGAAATATGGCACGGTTATAGATCAACATCTTGTTTTAGACCAAACATCTACAGTCTGCATGTGTGGCATTGAACCTCAATCAATGTCACACTTGCTATGCTGCTCCTTGTGTTGAATCACAAGCACACTGAGTGACCTTACTACTTAAGAGGCTGACAGCACCTAAAAAATCAGACCTCTGCGGTCACTGTCACTGTTTTGTACAGAACTGAAAGAGAGGCAACGAGAGGAGGGACGTCGGGTGCGCCGCTCAACTTGAATGAAAATTAACAATTACATTTTTTTATAAGTTTTAAGTATGAATGTTGATGGCTATAAGAAAAGAGGGAGACCGAAGAAAATATGGATGGATTGTGTGAAAGATGATATGAATAGAAAGAAAGTGAACACGGAGATGACGGCTGATAGAGATGTATGGAAGAAAAAAACATGCTGCGCCGACCCCAAATAAATTGGAATAAGGGCAGGAGGATAATGATGATGAATAAAAAACTAAAAGCTTATTTGAAAAACAGAAACAACTATGATTTAGAAGTTTTTAAGCTTTCGCGAATTTCACTCATATTGAACTATGTTTACGGGAATTTCACTCATATTGAACTATGTTTACGGGACTTTTCGCGGACAATTAAATCAAAATATAACGAACATTTTGACTAACCTCGACGTTTCGGTCAAGTTGCATTGGCCTTGGTCACGAGCAGACTGAAGTATGTGGGTGTCATCGTCTTGAAAGGAATAACGGATAAAGTTGGAACAGCACTGAGAAACTACTCCATTAACGGCCAAAATTAATATCAAATCTATCCACGTTTTGCCCTACTAAAGATAGAAATTTGACAATTTGATTTGACAAATTTGATTTTGTATGGAGCTTATGTCAAATTCCTATCTCTAGTAGGGCAAAACGTGGATAGATTGGATATTAATTCTGGCCGTAAGACTATATATATTCCGTTATCTAAAGTAGCACATCAGGTCAGGACAGCGAAGGATGTGATACCATTCCAAACACCGGGTGTATTTAAAGGTGACTGCAGCTGTGGTAGCTCCTACATTGGACAGACAAAGCGTACTATCGCGGAGAGAGTGAAGGAGCACATCACAGCGGTAAGGCGCCATCAAGTGGACAAATCTGCCATAGCCGAACATTTGCTCGATTCAGGACCAAACCATTGGATTGAGTTACACGACCCGAAAATCCTCTCCACTGACCGTCATTACTATCCCAGAATGGTACGAGAAGCGATTGAGATAAAGAAATATAAAAATTTCAATCGGGAAGATGGATATAGGTTGTCCTCCTCGTGGAATCCAGTAATCGAGAAGTGTTCGCGTCGTGGTATGTCTACATGTATGTCCGCCGAAACTGTCAGCATTGTGTGTCGTGATTCAGCATATCTTGTTACGGACAGCGACGTTACGAAAAACCAACCGCGGGTAGTTCCAGAAAACACCCGCCGCTCAAGACGATGACACCCACATACTTCAGTCTGCTCGTGACCACGGCCAATGCAACTTGACCGAAACGTCGAGGTTAGTCAAAATGTTCGGTATATTTTGATTACGCTACGCAATATCTTCTCGTCCAAAATACCGCAGTGTCTCAAGACGAAAGTCTTTGACCAGTGTGTGTTGCCAGTAATTAAAATACTTACGGTACTGAAACGTGGTCGCTCACAATGGGCCTGATAAGAAGGCTCAAAGTCACTCAAGGGGCAATGGAGAGGGCTATGCTCGGAGTGTCCCTGCGTGATCGAATCAGAAATGAGGAGATTCGCAGGAGAACGAAAGTAACCGACATAGCCCGAAGAATTGCCAAACTTAAGTGGCAGTGGGCGGGGCACATTGCTCGCAGAACGGATGGCCGATGGGGCAGTAAAGTTCTGGAGTGGCGACCGCGTACTGGAAGGCGCAGCGTGGGTAGGCCCCCCACAAGGTGGACCGACGACCTGGTGAAGGTCGCGGGAATCCGCTGGATGCGGAAGGCACAGGACCGGTCGTTGTGGCGATGCTTGGGGGAGGCCTATGTCCAGCAGTGGACGTCTTTCGGCTGAAATGATGATGATGATATTTTGATTTAATTGTGCGCGACAAGTCCCGTAAACATAGTTCAATATGAACTATTGTGGCGACCAATACCGCTACCGCAACCGCTCCTACTTATGAGCGGTGAGACCTCGGCACAAGATCACGCCATCTGAGTCATCGTACGTCATATCGTATGATTTCTAGATAAGAGATCGCAAGTAACTCCTATTCCAATATGGCCGGCGCATGCGACTGTCTTCGCCACCGCCCCAAGCAAGATGGCCGCCGGTTATCCTTTGTCTTACGGTCAGTCGGCGCCATATTGTGGGCGTCTGCATCATTAGCAGAAAAGTGCCAAGCGCAAACTTTATTAATGTTAATGCATGTTTTCTATAAATACCGCGACTTGATATTGTTTAAACACACTTTGCTTTCGCTGTAGCTAGCTCGCGCTTAACGCTCTGTCTCTGTATTTGATTTAATTAGTCCGTATTGTTTATAAATTTATTCATTGTTATTGTTTTTATAAGTTGTCATTAAAAAGTATATATATAAAGTTGTCGTTGTAAAGTAAATAATAAATAAGTTTAAATTCCTGCCTTCAGCTTTAATTTAATTCCTACTTGCATAAGTACCTAGCTTAGCACACAACACTCAGGTTCAGTGCCTGTGTAGTGTGTGGTAGGTACGCATAAGAAGCGGCCAAGGATAGTTGACCAGGTCGCTTCACTATGATTTAGATTATTGTCTTTCTTAAATGTTTTCTTAATGACATTTATAATATTTGGTAAATAATAGATTGTTTGCTTTAAAGCATGTTTTAATAGGTTCGTTCACAATTCTTTTATATCGAGAAAACTTCAAGAAAACGTGTTTTGGGCACAATAGAGTTTTAGAAAATACGACCAAGATTCACATATATTTTTTTAACTGCCACAAACTGAATAGATACAGCTAAAAACGTTTTTAAAAGAAGCCGATTTTGGGTATTTGGCTGTTGTCAGCGTCAAGGCTAGGCTCCCAAAATGAGGTGACTCTTTGAAAACATATACTGAGTCGAACACATGCTTGATGAATGTCAAATTTAGATACATGTTTTTTTAAACCTTTATCCATCGTTTGACTAGACATGTACATAATTAGTTGATTTTTCTTCGATACTTTTATTTTTTGAAAATCATGCTTTTTTAGAGATTTTTCGAATATTTCTCCTTTATTATTTAACTTAGCTATATAAAATATATGCAAATAGGAAGATAATAAAGTTTATTAAATACTAGCTAGAGGAAATTTATATAGATTGTTTAGTATTCTTGTAATAAAAAGAAAACTGTTTTGAGATTTACGACATTTACTTCCGTGGTAAAACACGCGAGAATGATTTTCTCGAAAATGAGTTCTATTGCAACTCGCATAAAATTGACGAGAGCGGCCCGCAGTTGCGGTGTGTAAGGGGAGTGCGAAGGTGGGACATACGTTTTGGGAGCGTCCTCTTAAGAGGCTGACAACACCTAAAAAATCTGACCTTTGCGGTCACTGTCGTTTCGTACAGAACTGAAAGAGAGGCAACGAGCCGAGGGACGTCGGATACGCCGCTCAAGTTGAATGAAAATTAACAATTTTTTTTTTAAATAAAAAACTAAAATCTTATTTGAAAAACAGAAACAACAAATGTTTAGATTATTGTCTTTCTCAAATGTTTTCTTAATTTTATTGATAACTAGCTGTGCCCGCGACTCCGTCCGCGTGGATGTCGGAAAATAACATCGTGTCATAATTATGAACACTATAAGCGCCTACACAGACGATTACACTATTTACCGACCATAGTATATTTTGTTTTTACAACCAACCGGCTAAGGTGATGGAATTTCATGGAATTAGCCCTAAACTCCCTCATTCTGAGAAGACGCTCGTGCCCAGCAGTGGGAAGTAATTGGGCTGATTATGTTATTCTATAACACTAACCACATCTCTTCTTATGCTGAGAAGAGGCCCGTGTCCAGCAGTGGGACTGTAATGGGCTGGTAATGTTATGTTATTCTAGAATACTAATAATATCCAGTTCATTAACTCTTCTCATTTTGAGAAGAGGGCCATACCCAGTAGTGGGACAGTAATGGGTTGACTACGTTATGTTATTCTATATTTTCTAGTTTCTTAACTCTTCTCGTTCCGAGAAGAGGTCCGTGCCCAGCAGTGGGGCAGTAGGTAATGAGCTGATTATGTTATGATAATCTATTACACTAACAATATCCAGTTCCTTAACTCTTCTCATTCCAAGAAGAGGGCTATGCCCAGCAGCGGGACAGTGATGGGCTATGTTATGTTATTCTATATTTTCTATAATACTAATAGAATCCAGTTGTATTTTTAGGAACCTGCAACCTGCAATCAACCAACAATCATGACCTCTACTTTGTATGCAACTTAATACAATAGAGGGGTCAAGCTGTATCGCTGGATCTACTCAACCGATTCAAATAAAACATACCCTCTATTTTAAGTTAGACTAATACCAATACAAATGCTAAGTTTCATTACGATCCGTTCAGCCGTTTTCACGTGATGAGGTAACAAACAGACAGACAGACAGACAGACAGACAGACAGACAGACAGACAGACAGACAGACAGACATAAATTTTTTAAACGATTGATTCGTGTTCTATAGCTTTTTTCGAGTGCCCCTAGCCGGTTTTCGCGAAAAAAAACTCAATGTACAGACTTTTCGACCTTTACAGTTTTATTATAGTATAGATATTTAGTAAACAATAGAGATTGTTTGCTTTAAAGCATGTTTTAAGAGGTTAGTTTACAATTCTTTTCTATCGAGAAAACTTTAAGAAAACGTGTTTTGGGCACAATGCAGTTTCAGAAAAAAACGATCAATAAATAAATAAATATCTTTGGGACATTTTTACACAGCACCATCTAGTCCCAAACTAAGCAGAGCTTGTGGTATGGGTACTAGACAATGGATATAATACGTATATACTTTTTTTTTTGTAAATACATACTTATAATACATAAGCAACACACCCAGACCAACACAAACACTTATGTTCATCACACAAATATTTGTGTCCTGTGGGAATCGAACCCACGACCTCGTTATCAGCAGTCCGACACTCGAACCACTAGACCACAGAGGTCGTCAAACAAACAACAACATATTAACATTTTTTTTTTTCACCGCCACAAACTGCATAAATACAGCTAAAAATGTTTTTAAAAGAAGCCTATTTGGGGTATTTGGCTGTTGTCAGCGTCTTAATAGTAGTGTTACCTTGTGCGGCCGCCACACTGAGCACGGTGCGGCCGTCAGCGTCGATGTTGTCGACGCAGGCTCCCCAGAACAGCAGCAGGCGCAGCGCCCGCGCGTGTCCTGCTGCAGCCGCCGCCCACAGCGCCGTCCGGCCCGCGCCGTCCACTGCCTCCACGTCCGCTTCGGCTTCCAGGAGAAGCTCGCAGATTTCACTGAAGACATAGTTTACATTGATAAATAAAAGTTAGCAAGAAGCATCGCACATACAGCCCAAAGAGGCTTCACTACAGGCAGCCATCGATAGATATATACTACGTACTAGATGCGTTGTTTAGGAGAACAACATGGTTACACGAGTTATGGTTCCGGAACCATACGGCCATTAGCTCACATGACACCTGTCTAGCGAGCACACGTAAATTTGTGAGGCCATATATATATGTTTTTGAAGTGAAACTTCTATATAGACGGGGAGTATTAGGATTTTTCTGTCACGAAAAAGCGTTACGGCCGGGTAAATAAAGACAAAAAGACCAGACGTTCTAGTGGGATCCAAACGTGTGACTCTAATTTCATAAATCTAACACTGTCACAGAAATGCTATCGTGACCGATAACTTATATGTCGAATTTAACTTACACTTACGTCTTTTGGTGACATCAGAACTTTTCTTTTTACAATTTTTATCTTTCGATATCGCTTCAATTGCGTAAATGCGTTAAAAATATTAGTTAACTAGAAAACACAATTGATAAGTTTAAATGTTGGTGTTATTTACCAAATTACCTTTTCCAACATACATTAATTATCTTGTGGATAAGGATTTATTAAATTTAACTAATAAATAGGCAAATTAAACATACAAAAAACTAAAGCAAATAAACTGGAAAATTTAATTTTTGATAAATAATGGTCGACGAATTAGAATTCTAAATTTACGCCATCTATAAAAAATTTTAGTCAACAGTAGCGCATGCGTTTTTATACCTCCGAAGATCATTAGCCTCGGAAGCATATGTACTAGCGACATCTATGTTTTTGATATAAAAAAAATGCTCAAACGTCGTTTGACACTTTGACCACTACGTCAATTTGTCAGTATTGTATTTGATTTAATTAATTAATAATAATTATTATTAATATAAAAAGTTTTCGTTTGATAAAATAAAATATGTTTGAATAAAAAATGCATTAATTAAAATGTACCTAACCTAACCAAATCATAATTAGCAGTAAACCTGCGAAAAAAAACAAAATGTGTGCTGGGACACATGGTAGAAGTGAAACTTCAATGGACAAGTGGAAAAACGAATGGCAATTACTGACAATTGGAAAAACGAATCGCAATTTTTTTTTAACTTTTAGTTTTACGGGCAGGTTGTTAATGTACTTATCCAATTTGAAAACCTAACCGTTTTATTTTTATTAGGTTCGCAAACGTACGTTACGACATTATATTCAATAATTAACATGTGCGGGAAGTCATGGTCATTAAGATCTGTGGTAAGTTTCTAACAATATTCTAAATGTTGCTTCTTCAAAACACAGTCATACGTTAATTTTCAAAAGTGTGGGTAGAAAGCATAGACATAGTAAAAAATATAGACTAGTTCAGTTCACATGTCGCGGCATCGTCCAGTAAGCAACGCGAAAACAAATATCATTCAGATGCATGGTGTGTACGTGAGCACGTTGTTCGCAGCACTTAGTCTATATTTTTTACTGTCTGTGATAGAAAGTATGTATTTTAGCCAAAGAGTTTTTACCCAAGATGGAATGCGGATAGAGAAATTTAAGAACTTCAAAAATGAATAATATCCCGTTCATCATCATCATCATCATCATTTCAGCCGAAAGACGTCCACTACTGGACATAGGCCTCCCCCAATTAAGGGGGGATATCCCGTTCATATAAGGTCCAAAATCTTTTATCAAAATCAGGGAAAAAATAGGGGTGAGCCCGGTTTTCTGAGATAGTATTACCGAGAGCCCGCTGTCCCTTTCCTGTATGTATAGACACCCCATAGAAAGAGACAAAGGGCTCCCCAATCATCGGACCGAATTTTAGTCAGCCGTCCGCTTTCCAGATTGATATACAACGTGTATCAGTAATGCGTGGTCATATTTTAAGAGCTCATTCAGGGCATAGCATAGAGCAACTTTTACTAGGGGACCAACCCTGAAATCGCGAAAAAAATATCAGCTGTTCCCTACTAAATCATCGATGTTGCTCGACAAAATGTTAAGATCAGCTGTTTTTTTTTTGTTCGATAGCATCCCCTGAATAAGCTCTTTAAATATGACCACGCTTTTCTGATACACGTTGTATAAGTTCTTTGATTTTAGCGCTGTCCCGCCGTGCGACCTGTGCCGTACAGTGATACTAGTGTGTCTGTGTGTGTGTTGATCTAGGGCTTCAACCAATGTTATGTATATTTTTTGGCACAATAAAGACATTTTTATTTTATTTTTTATACTCACGTGTGTCCCTCGAACGCGGCCACCAGCAGCGGCGTGGCACTGTCCCGGTCGGCGAGAGCAACGCCCGCGCCGCGCTCCAGCAGCAGCGCGGCGCACGCGCAGCCGCCCGCGCACAGTGCCGCCACCGACAGCGCCGTGCGGCCTGCGGACAACACCACCTTGTACACCGACGAAAACGACAAAATAACCAGGACCAGTGGGGTTATAAATAAAATAATAAAAAAGCTTTTAAAATAGTTTTTACAGTCTTCTGAAAGAACAATTCTTTAATAAAGATATTCAAAGTGAAATTACCTATAGTATTCAAACGAGACAAAAAACTAAAAATGAACTAACTACAGTTGGCGCTATTAATTCTTACAGTGAAAGAACCACCCTGAATCTTATTCCTCGTTTACGTAATAAGCTTAACCCTTCTTTTGTACAAAGTATTAATAAGTCAAATATCAAACGCATGTTAAAAACGCACTTTATAAACAACCTGTAGATGCTTGTCGTGTCGTGACTCGTAAGGAACCGGTTTATGTTTTTTTGCACGCAGGTGACAGAGGCAGTCGCTCGCCGAACCCATTGTTTGTTATTTTATTGCACATATTTATGTATTTAGTTTAATAAGTTGTCTGCAGAATAACGGCATTCCGGACAAACCCCCGTGGTTTTTCGTTTGCTTTTGTCATAATAATGTATGTTTAAATAAAAATAAAGGAAAAAAAAAAAAAAAAATATTCCTTAAAAAAAAAACTTATTTTCTATTTTGTTATTTGTTAGTGTTGTGTGTTAGTATCTTCCTTGCTAAGGATTTCCTCTATGTAAGGACCGCCTGAGGCGGTAAAAGCCTCTTCCAAATGCTTCCACCTATCGCGTATTCTCGCTGTTCTGGCCCAAAGGTTGCCAGTTATTTCCAGAATGTCATCTTCCCACCTTTTAAATGGTCTGCCTCTCTTTTAGTGTCTCTGGGGGTCCAATTTGTCACGACCTGGGCCCATCTTCCTGGTTCCAACCGTTGAATGTGGCCTGCCCATCTCCATTTGAGTTTGAGTATCTGCTTTATCACATCCCTCGACTTGGTTATTTTCTTGGTCAACGTAGTTTTCACTCGGTCTCTTAGTTTTATATTCATGAAACTATGTTCTATTCCTCTCTGGCATATTCTAATCTTGTATTGATGTATTTTCTTTAGTGACCATGTTTGGCACGCATAAGTGAGGCATGGTATTAAACAGATACTCATTGCTTTTGCTTTTATTCCAGGTGGAAACAAACTTTTGAAAATTTCTTTCATGGATTTCACCAATACTACTCTTGAAAATAATTCCAATTTCAATCCAATACCAATGTCAAAAAGTAACAGGAATTAATTAATGGGTATTTTTGATTAAAAATATACACAATACACAGTTTTAATTCTAACAAGGTTTAATTAATTCTAAAAACACTCAATTTCGCAATTTTTGCATTTAAAAGTACGAATTGACTTTAGCTCAATGCCGACCGATCGGAATTATTTTTAAGAGTAAGGCCACAGGGTAGGGTAGATGGTTCCAATCCTGCTCGTAAATGAAATTTTCACACCACATTTTTTTTGAAGTAAAACTTCTTTACGCACGCTTGACTTGGGAAGTAAGCTGATGAATGTGTTACGAAAAGTGAAGCGAACGGAGGGGGTAGTGCGGGACGCGGGGAGCGAGCCGCGGTACACGACACAGCGCCGGCAGATGTACGCGCGCCGCGCCACCATTCCTTTGTTCTCATTGAAATAGTATTGAGGGAGTTATCAGTTAGTGAAGTTTTACTTCAGTCGTGTGCTTAGCACACTCATATTTTTAAATGTATATCTAATGGGCTTGCGTTTGACCGCCACCTCATGTTAAGCGATAGTGCGGTCGACGGTGATACACGCTTGCCCAGCAAAAACCTATTCATTGAATCTTCGGGTGGAATATCTACAATATAACGGTGGCGCATCGCCGTGCGTCTGGTTGTCCGAAGATGAAAAAGACTTGGAGGAATTAGATCGTGCAATTCCAACGCACACTCGCCGAAATACATCCAAAATAAGACCGACAGACTAGCAGCTCTACGCCGATGCTCGAGACTTTGGAGTTTGGCATTGACCACAGCGTATCGTTGCCAATAAGCCTCTTGGCACGCCTCTCAATCGACTCAAGAGCCGCCATTTGGTATTTGGCCGAACCATACCAAAGATGGATGGATGCAGAAGGCAGAGGACCGAGCGTTGTGGCGCAACTTGGGAAAGGCCTATGTCCAGCAGTGGACTGCGATAGGCCGAGTTGATTGATACCAAAGATGTTAGCAGTACTCTATACACGATCGAACTTGTGCTTGATACAATTTGAGCAGCTATTCCGGTGTGAAGTACCTTAGATAGAATGCCTAGCTTTTTCGCAGCAAGTTGAGCCTTAAACTCTATGTAAGAGCCAACGTTGATGGTGGATGTTAGTGACACGCCAAGAAGTTCAAGGTGGTCTGTTGTCGGCAAGGATGCATCACAGAAAGTTGGAGTCAATTCGAATTGATTCCGTTTAGCAGAAAAAAAGACACGCCTGGGTCTTAGCAGCATTGAACTTGACCAAGTTAGCATAACCTACTCGGAAACAGCTTTTAGGAACAAGTTCAAGCGCTCAACCATAGCTACTCTTTGAGACCGGATTTGAAGCCCAACAACTGTGCTGTCGTCTGCATACCTAAAGGTTTAAGCAGATCGTTTATATGCAGCAAGAACAACGTTGCAAAAAGTACTGATCCTTGAGGAACCCAATTGGAATTTATAGCCAGTTGGTAGGACGAGCAGCCTTCAGTGACAACTCGGATCGACCGACCCCTCAAGAAGTCTGATATCCAGTTACACAGACCTGAGGGCAGGCCGAATGAGGGAAGCTTGCTAATAAGGCTATCGTGCCAGACCATGTCGAAGGCCTTCGAGATGTCGAGAGAAACAGCAATTGCTTCTCCGTGATTCTCGATGGCCTCACTCCAAATGTGGGAGGTGTACGCAAGAAGATCCCCGGTAGACCGGATCATAATCATCTCTTACCATCATCATCAGCGTGGTCTATCTTTGCGCCGGCATCCAGCAGCGCGCGCACAATTTCCGCATGACCCATGTACGCGGCGGCTATGAGAGGGGTCCTGCCTTCCGCGTCAGCTTTGTCAGGGTCGGCTCCGGCGGCCAGGAGACGGGACACGACGGCTTCGTGGCCTGACCAGGCTGCCGCTCTGAGGACGATACAAAATTATATTTTTTTTGGGTACAGAAAATACAACTAATCGGCCAAGTGGGTACCAAATGTCGACCATACAATAGACGCCTCATACATAACAGGCGACGAATACACAGTCTAATAATAGATCTGTAGGCCAATTCTCTTAAATAAAAACGTTCAAAATATAATTCCAAACTAATCTTAAACCTCAATCTCCTGACCGTCGATGTTCCTGTTTGCCGTTTATTTGTAACACTTAGGTCATTCTTCTTCTTCTTCCTTCCCTAGTCCCATTATTTGGGATCGGGTCTCCTCACATTTCTGCGCCAAGTTACTCTGTCTTGGGTTGTCGGTTCTGGCCATTGGGCTTGCTTGAGGTCTCTTTCTATGTTTGACCACCTGGTCATTGGCGGGCGGCCTCTCTCCTCTCTACCTCTCTTCTGTTACGGAAGTTTTGAAGCGTTTACCACATGATCTTCGCTGCGTCACACAAAAAACTTAAAACGACAACACTTAGGTCATTAATGTCACCAATAAACGGCAATCAGAAACATCTACTGTCAGGAGACTGAGATTTAAAGCATTAAGATTAGTTTTGAACTATATTTTTAACGTTTTCAATTACGAGAAGTGGCCTTCTGATGTAGGTCCCCACCATTCGCCACTTTAAAACTTTAAATCAGTTTCGACCACTTATGTGAGCCGTCAATACTTCCGCGTGAATGATCAACCAATAGCTGCCTTGGTAGGACCAATCGGATTGCAGTATCCCGCTTCCTAGTACCTCAGCTAGTAGACAGAATTTATTGTACGCATTATATTCAACGATAGGCGTACCAGGCCCCTCAGAAAGTATTGCGAAAAAAAGTTTTTATATATGGGAGACTGGCCATTTATAATGTTTTTCGAAAATATGATTATTTATAAGTAAAAATAAGTAAGTTCCAATTTCAAAATTTCCCTCCACATTTTTTGCGAGTTAATTCAAAGTATTGTGTCTCACTGAAATATGGATCTGCGCCGGGAACATTTTAGAGCTATGATTTTATACGATTTCAAGTGTCGCCTGAAACCGGATGAATCGTACGATAGACTTCAAATGGCATTCATGGATGAAGGCCCTTCCAAGGCAACCGTGTATCGTTGGTATAACGAATTCAAGCGCGGTCGACCAACTTTGGGGGATGACGAAAGAAGCGGTCGCCCTTTGACGGCTGTTACCGAAGAAAACGTGCTAGCAGTGAAAAATTTAATCCAAGACAATAGGCGAATTACATATCAGGAGATTCAACACATATTGAAGATTGGATCGGGAAGCGTTCACGAGATTCTACACAGCCATCTTCGCGTGAGGAGGATAGTATCACGCTGGGTGCCGCACAACCTCACCGATGCTCAGAAGCAGGCCCGGGTGGAATGGTGCCGTGATATGCTTAACAAATTTGAAGCAGGCTCGTCTCGGCGTGTTTACGACATCGTTACAGGTGATGAGTCCTGGATTTATCAATACGACCCAGAAACCAAGCGCCAGTCGACTGTTTGGGTGTTTCAAAATGAGCCAACGCCTACCAAAGTGAAGCGATCTAGAAGCGGGGGTAAGATTTTGATCGCTAGCTTTTTTAATTTGACTGGCCACTTGGTATCAATTCCCTTACGGGATCAAAGAAGCATTAATGCCGAATGGTATACTACCAAATGTTTGCCAGAAGTTTTCTCTGTTATAAGCAACAAGCGACCAAACACAGGGCTCCGCGGGCTACTGCTCCACCACGACAATGCACCTGCGCACACCGCACTCAAAACGAGGGACTTCCTGGACAGCACGCCAGTCAAACTCCTGGGTCACCCTCCTTACAGCCCTGATCTAGCACCGTGTGACTTCTTTTTATTCCCAAAAATAAAAAATCAGCTCAAAGGGATACAATTTTCGTCGCCGGAAGATGCGTTGGCTGCGTTCGAGCAGGCTGTAAACGAGGTGTCTGCGGCGGACTGGAAAAAGTGTTTTGAAAACTGGTTTAGGCGCATGAATCTTTGTATAGAGGCTGATGGAAAGTACTTTGAAAAGATTTGATAAAAATATATGTACGTATAGAACAATTTTTTTTAGTTTCGCAAAACTTTCTGAGTGTCCCACGTATATTGGGCTGTATTTTTTTTTATATTGTATAGAATGGCGAAACGAGCCAAAAGCCCAACTGATAGTTCACCAAATCAGCCTATCGCAGTCCACTGCTGGACATAGGCCTCTCCTAAGTTGCTCCACAACACTCGGTCCTCTGCCTTCCGTATCCAGTCCCCCCCCCAGCCACCTTCTTCAGGTCATCGGTCCACCTGGTTGGGGGGCCCCCTACACTACGTTTGCCGAACGCGGTCTCCACTCAAGGACTCTTCTGCTCCAGCGGCCATCGGTCCTTCGACAAACATGGCCAGCCCACTGCCACTTCAGCTTACTGATCCTACAAGCTATGTCGGTCACTCCGGTTCTTGTCCGGATAATCTCGTTACGGATTTTATTCTTCACAGAAACTCCAAGAATAGCTCGCTCCATAGCAGAGTCCGAGTACATGTAGTGGCTGTATAGTTGATGATACCAAAGTATAAAGAATCCACCAATGTAACTTACCTCAAAGCTGTTCTGTTATCTGCGTCAACGCAATCAACATCACAGCCGAATTCTAATAGCACTTCTACAACCTGCAACAAGATAAAATAAACATTAGTTTTTGTGGCTAAATCAACTTATTTTTACTTGAAACTTATTTCTTTCTTTTCTGTTGACTCGGGAAAATAAAAATACCTAGGTACTGAAGATCCATACATTAAAAATAGCCAATTAGTTAAGGAATAATAAAAGATGATTTATGCTACAAAGTGACGGGACCGAGGCGGGCATGAGTCGTGCCCCGGACGAGGCTCTTCACGAACGTTTTGTATGAAGCAGACGGAAAGAAGTTCTAGCTACACCGAGCGGCATCGGAGTTCCTGGGACACGGTTGCCAAAGTACAAAACATTCATGACGTGCCTCGGCCCGCCCACCTCGATCCCGTCACGGTGTAACATAAATCATCATTAAAAGGATCATCCCATCCAAAATCAAAAACCTTCCCACTGTCTAGTTCTAGTCTGCCTATCTTTCAATGGGTAATTTTCTAAATCCCACGAATGACTATAATAATCTGTGAGTGTGTTCAAGAGTCTCCTCTTCGTACCTCAGTGTGTCCGGCCCAGGCTGCTGCCCGCAGCGGGCTCCACCCGTCAGCATCAGCTGCATCAGGTGTGGCTCCTGTTCGAAGGAGCACTGCGGCTGCGTGTGCTCGGCCCCCTCGGGCTGCGGCATGCAGGGCGGTGCCTCCGGTAGCGTCTGTTGCGTCTACTAGAGCTGGGTAACGCTGCAACAAAGATAATAGACTTAAAAATATTCTTCTTCTTCTCGATGGTACAAAAATTTACTGAAAGTGGCATCAGTCATCAGACGCTGCTGTCCCAGAAATTTGCCACTTCTTGTGCGTTGTCTGTGGTATTGTTAAGGTGACTCAAAATGCAAGTGCTTGGACATAAGGAGCAGCAGTTCTTTTTATTTATAGTATAGGATGGCGAAACGAGCTAAAGGCCCACCTGATGTTAAGCGGTTACCCATAACAACTGCAATACCACCCAGGCAACGTACCGCAAGTCGGATCGCCAAACTGAGACATGAAGATGGAATGTCTCATGTGATTGTAATTTCACCAGATTCATCAGATCATATTCTGATATATATTCCAGATATCACTGAGGAGATGCTATGGAGGCTGACCTTCGTGAGCTTCAAGCTACCATTTGGCGAGATATCACGCAAGATCATGCAAAGTGAAGAATTCTCGTTTCGGAGGCGATGACTTATTATTACTGAACCGTGGATGACTTAAAAAGCGAATAAATAATTACCTCAATCTACTCCTTTTTTCTACATTCATGAACCATTAAACAGAAGATAATCGATCCATCGTTCTTACCTTTAATAAAGCAGCTAGCGTCTCTTCATCACCCTTGGTAGCTAGTTCGTGAATAGTGTTAGGATCTAACGGTACAGCATCTTCTTGTTCTTCTGCCGTTTCATTGTTATCTTCGCTTTCTAGAGGCTGGTCTGATGATAACTGCGAAAGGAAAAGGACAGTAAAAAACACACCAATACCAAGATAACTGCTGATGCTTTCCCAACCTTGAACACAAAGTTAGAAATTCTTCATCATCAACTCAGCATATCGCAGTCCACTGCTGGACATAGGCCTCTCAAAAATTGAGCCACAACACTAACTCCTCTGCCTTCCGCATCCAGTCCGCCCCAGCCACCTTCTTCAGATCATCGGAGTCTTAGAAGCTTGTAATTTTACCGGCACCCATACCCTTCAAACCGAAACATGCTGCTTGGCGGTAGACATAGGTATAGTGGTAGTACTTCCCCAGACTAACGAAACACAACGCAAAAATGAACTAATCAGCCGTCAAATCCCATGTCAACTGTTGTGATTGGTTGTTCGCGCATCGACCATACAGCCCACAGACGCCCCATGACAGGCGAATTATTCTGTCAACACAGACAAATAGATCTAACGTAGGTCGCCACTATTTGCCACTTGAAAACTTCAAATCAGTTTCGATATGAGCCGTAAATAATTCCACGTTAGTAAATAGCCAACAGCCGCCTTAGTAGGGCCAATCGAATTGCAGTACCCCGCTTCCTCCTACCTCAGCTGGTTAACAGAATTTATTGTACGCATGATATTCAACAATAGACGTCTATTGGACTGTTAACTCGATGGTAGTTAGTATTTTCGCCAACCAATCACAGAAGCTGACATTAGTGTTAACAACAAATCAAATTGATCAGCCTTCCATAAACCGGTGAGTCTCTTAACTCATCATCATCATCATCATCATTTCAGCCGAAAGACGTCCACTGCTGGACAAAGACCTCCCGCAAAGGGGGGGTAGATATGCCATAGTGGCCACGCTTGGCAGGCGGGTTGGCGATCGCAGTTGGTTGTTTAAATACTCAGAGAACGCTGCTGCCCATCCTCTGGCGATTCCCTTAGTCACCTTTTACGACACCCATGAGAAGAGAGATGGTGGTGCTATTCTTTACGTCCGGCACCACACGGCAGTCTCTTAACTATTAGTCTAAGAGCTAGTCATACTTACCAAAATATCCTCATGCTCAGCTTCTGTAGGCACAGAGTCAGCTCTGCTCAGCTCCAACAATGCTCGTAATACGCGGCGATCTCGCGGCCAATGTGTTGTAGACTCCCCGGCTATTAACTCTGGCATTATAGCCTCCAGAGGTGTTGGGTCTACTGTAACAAAAACAATAAAGTTAAAAAAAAAATACAGTAAACCGGACGAGTGAGTTTTTCAGAACGAAATGGTTCAGTATGCTCTATGCCAGTCTTTCCCAAAGTATGTTTCGCGACCCACCGGCGGGTTTCATCAACATTTCAGCCGAAAGACGTCCACTGTTGGACATAGGCCTCCCCCAATCATCACCACAACGATCGGTCCGGCGCTTCCCGCATCCAGCGGATTCCCGCGACCTTTTGGGTTTGGTGGCCACTGTTGGGTGGGCCCTAAAACTGATAGGACGACAGTCGCAACACGTCGGTCGGGCTGTGTCGTTCGGCCGGCAGCCTTTTAAACTCGATGCTTTTCTTTTATTTTTATTGTACAGTCCTTCACATAGTTACGATATAAATAAATTAAATAAATAAAATAATTTTATTTCAGGCAAATTCACCCATACTTATAAGTTAGTTAGTTAAGTACAGTCTTTTATTTTAAATTAATACTAACAAGAACATCAAATACGTAATTAGAATAGCATAAATAAATTTAAAAATACATGATTATTCAATTAAATTAAGCTAGCTAATTTAGCTCGTTTCGCCATTGTATACTATAAAAAATCTAAATGTATCTGTCTATCGGTGAATACGTACAAAAAGTTACTCTATGAATACGTATATTAAGTCGAATTTCATTGATGCTACGCCCACTCCCGACCCATTTGTAGTGGCGGGAGAAACGCGCGGCTCCCGGGCTCCACCCGACACGGGCCCGACACGTACCCGCGCACAGTGTGACGTCATCCATATAAAAACAGGTTGTCCAGGTAAACCAAAAGAAAGGAATCAGAGCTGTAACTATGCGAACCTATGAACATGTACCTATCTATATATATACAGTCCACACCTTATGCTTCTATTCATTAAGTTGATTTTTTAGTACAAATAAAAGGAGCGTACGAGCAAGACGTTGTTTCTATTCACAATAATTCCCATCAGTTAAAAAGTTACCCTAATCACCCTAACATATGGTCCATAACGAACCGGATTGTGCCAGCGACGATCGAGCCAAGCTACGCCGCATTCCTTAGATAAGGATTCGCCCGGCGTATGGCATTATGTTGCGTTTAACTGTTGTGACTTTTTAATTACGAGACAATATTACGCGAGTGAGTTAATAAGTAAATACGTGAACAATTGTTTTATTTGAGGACTTATTAACTATAGTGAGAGTGTTATTGGAATTATTACGTCTTATTAGGTATTATACAACTACAATGGAGGTGCTAATCACGTTACAAGAAGAGTTAAATAATAATTTAGAGCGAGCTGAACGAAACTTCAAGAAAACTTCGAAAGATAAAATTAGAAGACCTTTCTTAGAAACAAGATTGGAGGTACTTGAGCTACAGTATACCGAGTTTAAGGAGAGACATAGGGCAATCCTTTCGAAGGCTTCGAAAGAAAAGAAGGAGACATACTTCACTGCGAATTTTTACGAGAATTTTGAGGAACGTTACGTACAATATAAAACTAGTTTACGAGAAGCTTTGCAGCCATTTTTGATCACGCCATTTTCAGAATCGTCAACGAGTACAACTGCTGGTAATACGGAAAACAGTTATTATGGTGACGTTAAGCTGCCGCGCATAAAATTACCTACATTTACAGGAAAATATGAAGAATGGCAAACATTTTATGATATGTTTTTATCACTGATCCACAATAATAAGACAATAACGTCAGTTCAAAAATTACATTATTTAAAAGGCAATTTAGCGGGAGAAGCATTAAATCTATTACGTAATTTTTCAACTACCGAAGCAAATTATGAGGAGGCGTGGAAACAATTAATAAAACGTTACGATAATAAGCGATACAACTGCAATGCCATATTGAAAAACTTGTTTGCACTTAAGAAAATAACTTCTGAGTCGGCTAATGCAATAAAGCTGTTACTAGACACCACATCAACTTGTTTGAAGTCACTGCAGAGCATAGGAATCTCCACGGACACCTGGGATGTTATTATCGTTTATCTTACCGTCTCAAAGTTGGACACAGAATCAATTAAACAATGGGAACAGAAGCTTAATACGATAGACGACAAAATACCTACCTGGTCACAATTACGGGACTATTTAGAGTACAGGTTTAGGTCCTTAGAAATGATAGATTATAACGCTCAACGATCAACATATCCAGTGAAGCCGGCACAAAAGCCAAAATCATTTCACACGTCACTTGAGAACAAAGCTAAAACTAAAGAAGTCGAGTGTGCAATGTGTCACGAGAGCCACTATGTATACCACTGCAAACGTTTTGGGCTTATGGCGCCTAAGGCAAGACAAGAGTTTGTGCAAAACAATGGATTGTGTTTCAACTGCCTGTCACCTACACATTCTGTAATCAAGTGTCGTCAATCATTGAGCTGCAGAAAATGTGGAAGAAGACACCATACTTTGCTACACTTCGAGAGAGAGAACAATGAGGAAACCAAACCAGCAAGTGAGGTAACAGTGTCACCGAGCGACCCATACGAGAAACCGAGCACATCACGAGGTGAAACACATATTACTAGTGCATTTACTAGGAGGGAGCTACAACCTACCAGAGTGCTGCTTGCAACGGCTAGAGTTAAGGTATTTAATTCAAATAGTTGTAAACAATTTATTCGAGCTTTATTAGACCAAGGGTCCCAAGCCTCTTTTGTTACTGAGGCTACTGTTCAGTTACTTGGTCTCACACGCAAACCAGTAAGTGGCTGGGTGTCAGGGCTGGGTGATGGTCGTACGAGGATAAAACATTCTGTATCACTGCGAGTAGAATCACGCCATAATCCAGCAAATTCAATCCAAGTTAACGCGTATGTTATGCATTCTTTGACGTCTATGCTTCCGACAACCGATCTGAATTCTCATGAGTGGGTTGAAATTAATAATTTACCTTTAGCAGATCCTACATATGCCACACCAGGTAATATCGATATTCTGTTAGGTGCAGAAGTGTATGGCGATATATTACTTGATGGAATCATTAAGCAATCTCAGGGTAGTTTAATAGCACAAAATTCAGTTTTTGGTTGGATTATATCAGGAAAAATGTCAAAAAGAGTCAATACGTCGGCAGAAAGTAATCTCATTAGCATGCATGTAAATTTAGAAGAGGATGATGTACTTAAGAAGTTTTGGGAGATAGAAAATGAACCTAACATAATACAAAAAGAGATGACAAAAAGCGAGAAAGATTGTGAGAGTTTGTTTGATACAACTACTGTGAGAGACGAGTACGGGAGGTTTATAGTGAGATTACCTTTTGCAACAGACGATCCTAAGTGCCAGTACGGTCATTCTAAAGAGAGAGCTATCAAGATGTTAGAGAGTTTAGAGAGAAAATTATCAAGAGATCCGAAATTAAGAGTAGAATATAACAAAGTACTTGAAGAGTATTTAAGTTTAAATCATATGACAGCAGTGAGTGAGAAAGAGATGGAAAATCCTCGAGCAGTCTATCTTCCTCACCATGCCGTGGTGAGAGAAGACAAGGACACTACAAAGGTGAGAGTTGTTTTTAATGCGTCAAGCAAGGGAAACAACAACGTGTCACTAAATGACGATCTTCTTGTTGGACCAAAATTACAGCAAGATCTGAGGCACATTTTAATGAGATGGAGAAACCATAAAATATGTTTAGTGGCTGATATTACTAAGTTTTATAGAATGATCCGAGTAGCAGATGAAGACGCTGATTTTCAGAGAATCGTATGGAGATTTGATCCATCTGAATCCATACAGCATTTTAAGCTTGTGAGGCTGACGTTTGGTACAGCATGCGCACCATACTTGGCAGTCAAGGCTTTACAAAAACTAGCCGAGTTAGAGGAATCAAAGTACCCGTTAGCTGCGAAAATAACTAAGCAAGACTACTATATGGATGATTTGATGTCGGGTGCTGAAACAGTAAATGAAGCATTACAAATACACGATGAGATGAATGAGTTAATGAAATCAGGTGGATTCGAACTTCAAAAGTGGAACAGTAACAGTGAAATATTTATAAATCTAATCGGTAAGAGTGGAGAATCAGCTAGTGACAAGAAAACACCTATAAAGGTAAATAACTCGATTAAAGTACTCGGAGTAAGTTGGAGCCGAAAATCTGATAATTTCGAGTATGTGCTTAACTTACCTGAAACTAAAGAGCCCGTCACTAAGCGACAAATATTATCTGTTATAGCTAGACTTTATGACCCTTTAGGCTGGATTGCCCCTGTAGTGGTTGTTGCTAAGATTTTTATCCAAAAACTGTGGAAATCTAGTCTTCAGTGGGATGACTGCTTAACAGAGGATCTACTTAGACAGTGGTTAATATATAGAATTAGTCTAATGGATTTAAAGGAGCTTATTATTCCGAGGTGGGTAGACGTCACGCGAGATTCTAAAACTGAGTTACATGTTTTCTCAGATGCCTCAAAATCAGCCTTTGCGGCTGCAGTTTACATAAGAGTTACTGATGAGTCGAATAATATACATGTACATTTAGTAACTGCAAAGACCAAAGTTGCGCCAATAGAAAAGGAAATTTCGATTCCGAGACTAGAGCTGAGTGGGTCAACTTTGGCAGCTAAACTGATTTTTGAAGTAGCACAGGTGATGGAGATACCCAAAAATAATTTATATGGTTGGACAGACTCCACGGTAGTCCTAGCATGGCTTAAAGGAGGTTCAAGCCGATGGACTACTTTTGTCAGTAATAGAGTGTCAACGATTTTAAACATTTTAGATTATGAGCAGTGGGGTCATGTTTCTACTGATGCAAACCCTGCGGACTGTGCTTCGCGAGGTTTAGACCCACAGAATTTAATAAATCATTTATTATGGTGGAGAGGACCTCAATGGCTATCAGAGACAAATATACAAAGGGACGATACACACGAAATAGATACACATGAAGAGGAGAAAATCAAATCTTTAACTGTTTTATCTAATATTAATGAGCAATTTGTTTGGTCAAAGTTTTCATCTTTACCGAGATTATTAAAAGTTATGTCATACTGTAGGAGAATATTAAATTTAAAATTACCTAAAAATGAGCGACCGAATTTACCGACATTTATTACAAATAGTGAATTAAATGAAACTTTACTATCATGCATTAAACTTATTCAAAACGGCGAATTTTCAGATGAAATAAAACAGTTAAAGACTAGAGGATGTGTATCAAAAAGGAGCCCTTTACGAACTCTTTGTCCTTTTTTTGATGAAAAGGGGATACTAAGAGTAAGTGGTCGCATAACCCAAGCAGACGCGTGTTATGATACGAGACACCCGATAATTATGCCTGCTAAAAATCATTTTACTACGCTTATAATTACCGATGCTCATCACAAAACGTTACACGGAGGGCCTCAGGTTATGTTAAACTTTTTGAGAACAAAATATTGGATTCTAAGAGCTAAAGAACGTGTTAAAAAGACTTTTAGAGAATGTGTCATTTGTTTAAGATACTCTAGAAAGAAGTCAACACCCTTAATGGGGCTGCTTCCAGAGGCAAGATTAAAACCCAGTAAACCATTTAAGTCTACTGGCGTGGATTACTGTGGTCCGGTTAATATCAGGTTCTCGCCGGGCAGAGGAGCTAAGTCATACAAAGGCTACATCTGTCTTTTTGTGTGCATGGTAACCCGAGCAGTGCACCTAGAAGCCGTTACCGACTTAACTGCTAAAGGATTTATCGCTGCGTTCAAGCGTTTTATTGCTAGAAGAGGCCACTGTCAAGACTTGTTTAGCGATAATGGCACAAACTTTGTTGGTGCTGATAAACAGTTGCGAGAAATGTTCAACAGTGCCAAATCAGCCCTTCCTAAGGAAATAGCGGAATTGCTTACATTAGAGCGGACAACGTGGCACTTTATTCCACCACACGCACCAAATTTTGGAGGGTTGTGGGAAGCTGGCGTTCGTAGTACCAAAACACATTTGCGCAAGGTAGTCGGAAACGTTACACTTACCTACGAGGAGATGGCGACAGTTTTGGCGCAAGTGGAAGCGTGCTTAAATTCGCGACCTATAACTTTACTTAGTGATGATCCAAACGACCCACTCCCCTTGACACCAGGACATTTTCTGGTTGGTGAGCCGATAATTAATATAGCTGACGAGGATTATACTAAATATAATGTAGTAGGTTTAGACAGGTGGCGACTGACTCAAAAAATTGTTAATGATTTTTGGAATCGATGGTATCGAGAGTATCTTGTGAGTCTGAACCAAAGGTATAAGTGGAATTCAAACTGTTCTGAACCAGAGATTGGTGATATTGTTATATTAAAAGAGGACAACATTCCTCCAGCTAAGTGGATCCTTGGTAAAATTATACAGAAACATACAGGTCCTGACAATATAACTCGTGTTGTGTCAGTAAAGTGTAAAACTGGAGAATATAAGCGTCCACTTAGTAAGGTTTGTGTTATAACAAAATGAAATTATTTTTTATACCAGGTTTATTTAGAGTTTAGAGTTTTGTTTTACAGATTTTAGAGTTGAGATTTTGACATATATTATTCTTATACAAACTGTTTTATACTTTGCATTTGTAGAATATACACATTTTATTTTTACAACTATTTTTAGTCATATAATGTTATCCTTGACTAACTATGGGGAGCCACGGTGGGCGGTTCAAACATTCTTAATGTATTGTAATGTACAAATAACCGTCCTTGTTTTTAAAACAAACTAAGTATGTTTTTTTTATATATGAGAGTTATATTTTAGTTTTGAGTACTATTTACGTATAACACACTGTTCAGTTTATATTGCGTAATTTTCTTATATTTTTTGTTAATAGAATTTAGTTGTTTTTGTTTTGTTTTGAAACTCAAAGTGAGAGGTTCTATTGATATGTTAATTATATAAGATTAAATAAAGAACTATGTTCTTTGGTGGGCGGAATGTCCAGGTAAACCAAAAGAAAGGAATCAGAGCTGTAACTATGCGAACCTATGAACATGTACCTATCTATATATATACAGTCCACACCTTATGCTTCTATTCATTAAGTTGATTTTTTAGTACAAATAAAAGGAGCGTACGAGCAAGACGTTGTTTCTATTCACAATAATTCCCATCAGTTAAAAAGTTACCCTAATCACCCTAACACAGGTTAATATACCCGACGCGGGCCCGACCCGTCCCGCGCCCGACCCGCACCCGCGCTCTGTGTGTCTTGCGCTTTATTTGTCCTATTTCATGAGTGCGTTTTCAGACACAAACTACAGTGCAACAAGAATAAAACCTATTTATGAATTCGACATCCGCGCTTGATAAATATATGACAAGGAAAACATTTATTCTGTGTATTCTAACACAAAATATGCAATACCATATAAGTATACAAGACGTCAATCAAACCGTTTAATACCTAATTGATTAATGAACGCCTTAATTGCGTCAACATATGCTATTTTGTAAGGGAACTAAAACAAATTAACAGAAGGAACACGCGATAAGTTTTTCTCTCGAGGCGTTCGGTATAACTGTACCATAGGACATGGGCGGATTGTCATAAGTATGGCACGGATAAATATGTATTAAAAAATTCAAAATATGTACATATAATATGGACCAAAAAATTTAAAATATGGAGTATAAAATAAGAATATATTTCATATTAAACATTGTTTATTGTGATAAATTACTACAGTAACAGTTACGTTAAAAAAAATGAAAAGATAGCGAAATTTTTTGATAATTCAAATAAAAACAAAGTATCTGAAGCGGAAGGCCCTGTTGCTGAAATAGCTAAATAAAAACTAAAGTATATTTTAGACATAGAGAAAGGATTTGATACCCTAGAAACAATTAATAAAGTTCTGTGCGGAAGTTTTGAGGGTACTGCAGACGTGCCTTACACAATTACTACTTACTATTACTACTATTAATTACTTTAGTTTTTGTTTAGCTATTTCAGCAACAAGGCCTTCCACTTCAGATACTTTGTTCTATTTCGACGAATAATACGCGAGAGAAATGAAAAACGCGCGGCCGAGTGGTGGCGAGAATGCAAACACGTAAAATTACATCAATTTTTGTGAACTAACTCATGTTCTATGATATAAAAATCGAAAATATGGATGATTATGATATTTTTTTGTAAAATATTTACTTAACCTTGAAATATGGAAAAATATGGAAAATAAAAATTAGTTTTTCACAATCTACATATGATAATCGATGTAGAGAACACATTCGAGACCGAAAATCGTGTAAATTAAAAATATGTATTTACATATTAATCCGGGCCCTAGTCATAAGCATCAATCTAAACACGAACTCGTGGATCAGTAATAAAGTGGCCAGCACCGCAAGAAAAAGAAACATCAACATCGATTTGTTAGTGGTCGGCGCTGCATGTATTTGTCTTCCATACATCTCTATCAGCCGTCATCGCAGTGTTCACTTTCTTTCTATTCATATCATTTTTTTCACAATCCATCCATGTTTTCTTTGGTCTCCCTCTTTTCTTATAGCCATCGACATGCATACTTAAAACTTTCCTCGTTACATGCTTCTCATTCAGCTCCAGTAAGCCTCCAGACGCCGATTATCAGGATACCCCCGGTCACCACGCATATACAGTACCACTATTATACGCCAAATCATACGCCCCACCGCCAATGACTTAAAATGTCATATTTTGCACCCTTTCTACATTCTTGTTCAATCTGTGCTAGGCAACAGACGTATACATATACCTTTCTAGCGAATTTACAACATATTATTGAAATAACTGAAAAACTCGTAAGGGGGTCATTGTACTCATCAGTATGAATAACTTTTACTATAGGACCACCCCTGAAATCAGCTGTTCCCTACATTTGTGGTCACATAAATCGACTAAATTTTGGGAACGGCTGTTGTTTTTTATTTCCGCGAAAACAGGTTTGGTCCTATAGTAAAAGTTGTTCATACTGATGAGTACAATGACTCCTTAAGAGGTTTTCAGTTATTTCTATTTGGTTATTATATCTTATTGGGGTTTTAGAAAGCCACCTGCGCCCCGATTCAGAACCATACGATAACCAGTTATCGATCGATTCGGTTTGTTATCTCTTGTTGCGTGAATCATAAGACGAAACGAGACAACAAACCGAATCGGTCGACAACTAGTTATCGTGTGGTTCTGAATCGCATAGCTGGTAGTTTTATTTCACTCTGTACCCTAATCTCCAGCAAATCATTCAGTCATTTAACCAAAGAAACATGACAGGATTTGTATTGAATCATTGCTACTTACCCAATAACTGGTGGTAGTGTGAATAATACAGATATTCCATTTTCTCAACGTTGGACATAATATGGCTGTACATTATATCTATTTCATCGAACATGAAGATTCACAAATTACTACACTAAGATCACTGCTTATCCCTCATACATATATTATATATTGAAGCACTAATTAATAACACTGCCTTTTTTGCAAGGGGGTATACGTAGTGGGCTTACAGTCTAACCAGATAAGGGTAAATAGAATACAATTTCAAAACTCGTTCTAAATAAGTTTTTATATGTGTATATGACTTCACTTTATTTATAATATTTATCAACAATCCATTATTACATAGAAGAGTCTACAGTTTTTTTTTATGATTAGACTAAGGGGTTTTAAGGGCTCCGTTCGAGCTCGAAACTGGTCGGGCACACCCGATGAAATAACGTGAGTGAAACCGTTTATATTAATAATTATGATTAGACTTCTTATTGAATTAATTAAAAATATTGATTTATACAAAAATCTATTTCACACAAAATCACTTTGACACACATATTAAACGTGACTACTATACGAAATATAACGAATAACTGAATACATTTTTGCATTATATTTCCTAATAACTAATTAGTCATAATTTAAACTTTATGTGTATAGTGATAAGGGTGTATGTTAATTGTTATTGACTACTAATAATATGTATGTTTGTAATGTTGTTTGTGCATACTACTAATGGTCTTACTGATTGTACAAAGATATAAAATACTGAGCCCGAGATAAATATATAAATATTAGCCTATGCCCGCTGCTTCGCTCGCGTATATTTCGGTTTATCACAGAAATATTTTATCGCGAAACCCTCGGGCACTGTTCATCTTCCCGAGATAAAACGTAGCCTATATGTTAATCCGGGTTATGGTCTATCTTTGTGCCAAATTTCATCTAAATCCGTTCAGCCGTTTTAGCGTAATTGAAGGACAAAAAACATCCGTACTTTTACATTTACAATACTATACTAGTAGTACTAGTAGGACCAGTACGACGAGTAAGATTATTTAGAACTTAGAACGTGCTTTGCCTAAGACATGTTCCATTCGCATTTATAATACTACCAGTAGGACTAGTAGAACCAATAGCACTAATAGGACTAGTTAGGCCAGTAGGACTAGTAGGACTAGTAAGGCCAGTAGGACTAGTAAGGCCAGTAGGACTAGTAAGGCCAGTAGGACTAGTAGGATTACTTAGAACGTGCTTTACCTAAGACATGTTCGTGTCTATCCCCCAGTTTCGGGAAGGCTGATCAATTTGATGTATTGTCAAACCTAATGTCTGCTCCTGTGATTGGTCGGCAATAATACTGACAACCAATCAGATCGCTTGACCTGAGATTTGACAGTCGATTAGTTAATTTTTGTGTTGATCAGCCTTTCGGAAACTGGGGGTCTGTCTTGCACTTGTAGTTCGATAGTTGCGCGAAAGTGACAAGAATACTGCTCAAATACTATATCCTTGTTTCTTGAAGTCTAAGCATCTATATTTAAGGCAGCAAGTGTGGCTATGGTTTTTAAAGGTTCTTGGTTTGACCTAAAAGTGAATTTGATTTTTACTTGAAGAAAATCACAGCAGAAGTCAAAATTTGAGATAGAGGACGATAAATTACTATCACTTGCATTTAAAAATAATATGAAACACTGTAATTAGCACACACGAGTTTTAAAATATATCAGTTGATTGTTTTATTGATTAGATAATGAAGAAGATACGACATGCTTTAAATCGAGTTCATTTAGATTCCAGAGACAAAAATAGCATAAAATAAGCCCATTACCACACCTCGGCCACTCAATACAATATAAATTCTAGCACCACCTACATACACAAGATTACGTCTCTATACGAACGCCCACACACGTGTAGGTTAGGAATGTTCGCGGCTCGTAATGCCGACTGGGTTCCAAGCGCTTCTCAGTAGTTCTCAGAGATGGCGTGCTTGTATAGCGACTGGCGATTGACATCTATTGTGATCTTGCAGTCCAATTGCCGTAAGACGGCGGGTGTGAGCGGGGCGCGGGCGAGGAATCTTAAATTGGCGGGGTGCGCTGAGAGGCCGTTTTGTACGTTAGTACTATTAGATATTCTGTGCCATTACTGTCTCACTGCTGGGCACGGGCCTCTTCTCAGCATGGAGAATGGTCAGGCCTTAGTCCACCACGCTGGCCTAGTGCGGGTTGGCGGACTACACACACTATCGAGAACTGTAAGGAGCACTCTCAGTAGCGCAGGTTGTCTTTCAATGTTTTTCTTTCACCATCAACGCAAGTAATAATTAAATTAGACTACATTTATAGTTATATCAAGTGACAAAAATAAACACAGCATGACTGGAAGCAGCAAGCGCAGGTCCAGTCGTTGTGGCAATGCTTGGGACAGGCTTATGTCCAGCAGTGGATGTCTTTCGACTGAAATAATGATGATTATGCATGACTAGCTTATTTTTGTCTCACTGCTGGGAAAAAGGCCTCTTCTCAGAATGAGTGGGGTTCAGACTTTAGTACCACCACGCTGGTCCTTGCGGATCGGCGACATACATAAATATAATGTGTAACAGGTGGATTTCAGAGTTGGGCCCATTGCAAAAGTTGTTCGTTATGATGATTAAATTCACCCATTACAAGGATCTCAACTAATAACGTAAGGGTATTACCACACCAATCGATCGATCGTTGATCGATGACATCGATCGAAAGTAGAATCGATCAGTCGACGTCGTTCGACAGTTCCTACTACACCAAACCGATGTACTCGATCGTTCGAGTTATATCGATTCATAATCGATCGTTAGAATAGGTTACGTACTGGTGGGTAGCTCACTGTATAGGGTGTTTATCCACATCAACCGATCGACATCGATCTATATCATCGATCGACTGTCAATTCATCGTCGATCGATGGTTGATCAATGTTTTACCAACCGGTAACCGTCGATCAGCCGAAGCTACCACACCAATCGAGGCATCGATCGACAATCGATCGATTGGTGTGGTAACACCCTTACACCCTACATAATAAAAAACAGACAAACCCAGTAACAATGCCTAGTATACCTTGCACCGGACAGGATGCGATAATGAAATTAAACATAATTGTTGCAATCATTATTCGAGGGAAAATTGTTAGGTTAGTTACACTACTTTGATAAAATTAAATGACAATACATTTCTACAAGTAGTTTGTATACGAGTTAGATTCTTTGTTTTATCTTATCAAATAGATACCCATTAGTAAATAATAGGAATCAAACAAATGATTAATAAACAAACTATACTATCAGTATCCGAAATTGAGTTATCAGTGTGACTGCGAACTGCGAACACTCTTAAGGTGGTTTCACACCGGCGAGGCGAGGCGTGGATAGGCCGAGCGAGAATTGAAATTTGTATAGCAAAATTTCAATTCACGTCACGCCCATCTTTGGTGTGAAAGGTCTGGTTAGGCGAGGATGTGCGAGGCGAGAATTGAAATATTTGTTTGTACAACATTAAACTTTATTGCTGCATGAATAGAGTATTTATTGCATTGCAAAACGGTATATCGCGAGCAAGCGTGTGCCGGCGCGCGGCGGGGCCGGTCGGTGCGTGCTCGCGATGTACATCTTTCGGTGTGAAAGGGTCAGCGAGATTTCAATTCACGCCCATCCAATCCACTCCTCGCCTCGCCGTGTAGCACAGAATACATATATAGTACTACAGAACGCCCACTCACCGCCCCCCGCCAATTTAAGATTCCTCACCCACGCCCCGCACGCGCCCGCAGTTTGACGCAAGTGCCGACTGCACAATTGCAATGGACGTCAATCTCGAGTCGCTATATTAGCACACCAACTCTGGAAACTACTGACACACAGATACCGAGAGTCCGACTCTCGAGAAACAGAAACACAACACGATGCAGCAGCGGCTGCTGGGGGGACCGGTGGCGGGGTCCCCCAGCTGCACCCTGAGTCGAGGTCCGAGCTCCCCCCGGGGACGCCCTCACGGTGTCGCAACCGGAGATAATCACGTCACGCGAGACCGGCCCTATGCTCTAGAGTAGTTCCTAGGAGTAGGCTATTGCGTAGCCACTGGTTAGATTTTTAGGTAGGTCTTAGCCTCGCCGGCGAGGCTTGCCGATTAACGGCGATTCGCGATTAGCGCGTCACACACACACCCGATATACCGAAAGTCCGCCACTTTCGAGAAAAAATCATTCCTGACGCAGCAACGACGGCTAGGGGGACATAGGAAAGGCGGGGTCCCCCTGCAATGCCCCAACGAGGTCCAAGTCCACCCCCTTGGGGGACGCCCGTTTTTGCGGTATTGAAACCACGTTTTTAGTTTTTAAGTGTAGGATAAACCTTCGGCGAATGGAGTCCCACATGGGACTCTCCGCCAACTAGCCCGGTTAAGCAGAATTGGTACCTCGGTACCACCTGCGAGAACCAATTAGGAAAAAAAAAAAAAAACTACTGAGAAGTCCTAAATATCGTCCCCGCCGGCGAGGACCGACGCGACGTCCAAACAGATGGCGAGAGTCCGACTCTCGAGAAACCCAACACGAATTTCGTGACGCGAGACCGACCCTATGCTCTAGAGTAGTTCCTAGGAGAAGACTTAACCGCCACTGTGTTAGGATACGTGAGGTCTTCGCGTTCGCCGGCGAGGCTTGCCACTTAACGGCGAGAGTCCATTTGAAAAAAAAAGGGGTTCGCTATACACGCACACCATCTGTGAGAACTACTGAGAAGCGCTTGGAACCCAGTCGGCATTACGAGCGGCGAGCATCCCTAACCTACACGTATTTGTTCGTTCGTATACAGACGTAATCTTGTGTATGTAGATGGTGGTAGCATTTATATTGTATTGAGTGTCCGAGGTGCGCTTTTGTTACCTATTTGTCGAACAAATAAATGAAACATTATTGCTATTATTACTACAAGACATGGTGGCGCTGTGTTGGTCTCTTTGACTAATTAGGTGAAATATAACCGCAATTATGTTATTTTTCCAACTGAATTTGTGGTTTATTTCCTCATATTGAGTGACCGATACTATTAGCTATAAAAAAATGACTTATACGGGCTACAGGGAAATACATACCGCACCGGGAAACCAAATTATTTACACTATTGTTATACGCATATGCCTATAATGAGTATATAGCTTTACCGTTTATGGAGCCCTTACCATCGACCATACACCTCATAGACGCCTCATAACAGGCGACCGATGTATGTCAACACATGTATGAAATTTCAGTAATGTAGGTTACCACTATTCTGCGCCTCCGTCTCCGAGCGGGGTCGGCCCTCTCTCGACCCGCTTTGCGGCCTCCTTCTGGAGCATGACAGTCTCGCAGAAAGAAGCCACGGCCCTCCAAGTCGTAGGATCTGCCCAACACTACTGCTGGCAGAGAAATATCCTGCCCGATCCAGTTGACCAGGTCCCGCCGCTCGGAACCCCACGCATGTTCATCCTCGAGCATACGTGCCGTATACCTAACGCATCTTGGGAATACACATACAACAATAATATGAACCAGGAAACTTCAGTCAATATTATTGTTTTATCGTCTATAATTAATAATAGGGATAAACTACAATGTACGTTTTATTGAATAATTCTTTTAATTGCGTAGTTAGTTATTTTTAACCGACGAAAAAAAGGAGGAGATTCTCAACCACGCATAACTTTTTACAGAGTGGTCCGATTTTGATGATTCTTTTTTAATTGGATAGGGTATATCTCGAAGTTGGTCCCATTTAAATTTGAAAATCAAAATCCACCCCTAAGGGTAGGAAAACAGGGGATGAGTGCTTGTTTACCCACTGCATTCTTACCTGTTAACCGATTCTGTTGAAACTTGGCACACATAAATGTAGTTCTAGACACTACAACATAATGGACACATGGAATTAGATTATAGCCACAAAAAAAAAAAACTTTTTAACAAAAAATTGAACAGACAAAAACAGAAACTGAAAAGCGAAAAATAAAATGAAGCTATTAGTCTTAGTTACTATTTTCCTAACTATACTAATGTAAATAACTAATTATGAGTCGGCGCCAAACAAACAATCAACGAATATTATTAAATTACTTAAAAGAAATAATAAAAACAAAATAACATCAAATACAACGTGAAATTTTCAACGATAAACAATAATAACTTCTTAGGTTTTCGCGATCACTACACATTATAATAAAACAAAGTTTAACCGGATTAAATCGCGTATATTATTTAAATTGGTTTCCCTGACGTTTCGAAAGCTTTGCAGCATTTCGTGGTCGCAGGTAGACTAAGATGACAAGCGTCTTTACAAATATTTCTAAAAAAAAAATTATATTAATCTACCGTACAATATTATTAATTTTTTAGAAATATTTGTAAAGACGCTTGTCATCTTAGTCTACCTGCGACCACGAAATGCTGCAAAGCTTTCGAAACGTCAGGGAAACCAATTTAAATAATATACGCGATTTAATCCGGTTAAACTTTGATAAACAATAACTTTCCAAAAATGCGTTCTCCGCTCGACCACTTGCAACTTGCACGCACTTTGCTTGTTTGTTTGGCGCCGACTCATAATTAGTTATTTACATTAGTTTAGTTAGGAAAATAGCTTCGAAAATAGTAATGAAGACTAAAAGCTTCATTTTATTTTTCGCTTTTCAGTATCAGTTTTCGTCGGTTAAATTTTTTGTTAAAAAGTTTTATTTTTATTTTTTTACAGACATATAATCATAATCATTTATTGCTTTCATGGTGTTCAAAAGGTGTTACAGTAGAATAATAGTATCAAACATGAACCCTGCTAGGGCACAGCAACAATGGGTTATTATTACAATGCATTATTTCCTATATGAGGTCAAAACTTACCTACTTCTGAGTACCTATAACTTCTACTCTACACCACAATTTTTTAATTACAAAAAAACTTAAAGGGTCTCTGTTCATAATTCTGCATAACTTTTACTGTGGGTGAAACTCTGAAATCGTAAAAAAAAATCTGCTGTTATCTATGGAGATAAGTGGATTACTATACTCGACCAAAATGTTTGAAACAGCAGATTTTTTTTCACGGTTTCGGAGTTCCGCAGCTTACATTTTAATGCCATCCAATTTGTATAACAAATAATAAAACTGTTCAGGGTCTAAAATAGTCTAAATGATTGTGCATGTGAGATTTATATATCATGCCGAGGTGCACGAGGACAGGGATTCATTTAAATTAACTGACAAAAATATTAAAATCATTACTTCTTCTTGAAAAATATTATGTAATTAAATCACAATTTTAACAAGTATCCTTGTATCTCTTGTTGTTTTAAATTATAGCCATTTATACTAAAGAAGAATGGTTGCATGTCAGTGGAACTGCTTACCCTAAACTAAGATATTTGCATGTCAATAATTTGACTAAAGTTGTAAGAACTAATCCTAATTACATGTAAGACTAACTGTGTTATGTACCAACTTTTATGCGAATAAATGAATTGAATTGATGTATTCAGAAATATGGTAGAATGTGCGTACACATAATGAAAAAAATATAGAAAAAAAACCACGATAAATAACGCGTACAGGAGAAAAAATGCTCGCGCAAGCTCTGTCTATTGGTCTGCTGGCTAGTACAAAGAGTATCGTTTCTATCGGCCAAAATTAATATCCAATCTATCCACGATTTTCCCTACTAGAGATGGGAATTTGACATAAGCTCCATACAAAATATGTCAAATTTCTATCTCAAGTAGGGTAAAGCGTGGATAGATTGGATATTAATTTTGGCCGTTAGTCAATCAAAGTAATTAGTTTTTGTACCGTGTTAATTAACTATAAATAAATAATCCCAGGATTTTCGCAAATATCCGATTTTTTCAATTATCCTAACACACTATATATTTGGAACGAGAACTGCTGTGCTATTCTGAAAAATCTCACTCGCAAACTCACTTTTGAATCTGCAGTGAAAAGTAGTAAAAACTATTAACAAAACAAAATCACTGCGGATTCAGAAGTGAGTTTGCAAGTGAGATCTTTCAAAATGGCCAACTGAACATCCTACTCCATCAATAAGTCCCGTTCAACCAGTCAACTTGTATATCAGGGGCCGTATTATGAAGCGATAAAACCAACATTGTTTCGGTGCGAAAAGGGATGGCGCTATACGTCCTTTATAGCTCTGTCTCTCTCTCGCAACGGAACAAGGATGATTCTAAATCAAATCAAATCAAAAGAGTTTATTTGCGAAATATGGGTAAAATTACATTTGATGTTAAAAATAAAAATTACATTTAGACAGGTACAATTTCTTTAGTTTTACTTAACTAGAAAACTCGCCAAACTATCAAGTTTAACGGCGAGATGCGCTCATACATATGTATACTATCTTACTCTTACGTAAATATGCAACACTTAATTAGCAACAAATAAGTTGTATGATTATAAAATAGTTTACTGTGGATTAACTTCTCGATAACAGAAGAGATTGGCTTCCAAATTTGTATTTTTTTTTTTACACTGCCTGGTGACGTCTCCTCGTCATCAAGAAGCAAATCCCTCAGTTTTGATTTTAATAATTGTGTGTAAAGTTGAATATCACCATATTCAACCTTACACACACACACAACACAATACGGCCACACACACATACACAAAACACACAACACTTCATAATATGGCCCCAGTAAACGCAACTGTACCACAATAATCCTAGTGCAAAATAAAACAGTTTCTGCACTCACCAGAAACGGAATCCTTGCTTTCGGATTCAGGATCTCCATCTTTTTCTTCTGCTTTCGCATCTGGTTTCTGTTACAAAAATATGTTTTGATTTTTTTAAGTAAAACTTCTTTACGCACGCTTAACTTGGGGAGTAAGCTGGAGAATGCGTTACGAAATGCGAGGCGAACGGAGGGGGTAGTGCGGGACGCGGGGAGCGAGGCGCGGTACACGACACAGCGCCGGCAGATGTACGCGCGCCGCGCCGCCATTCCTTTTTCTCATTGAAATAGTATTGAGGGAGATATAAGTTAGTCAAGTTTTACTTCAGTCGTGTGCTCTAAAGCACACTCGTTTACTTTTTTTGTAACGGGACTTCTATATAATCAGAGCTGGTAAGCAAGCATGCAAGTAACAGGCATGTGTATCAGAGGTTATATGTATTATTCATTAAATAAGTCTCAAGTTTCTTACCTGTGTATCATCATTTTCAAGCTGTTTGTGCGTGTCGCTCTCTCTTCTCAACGCTGATTCGACATCACAGCCAGAGTCCAACACCCATAGGAGTATCAGAGTATGGAGGTCCAGTTCATCTTCCTTTTGTTCGCTAGAATAAAAGATTATAACATAACATCACGCCTGTATTTCCCGAAGGGGTAGGCAGAAGTGTATAGTACACCCATATTTCGCCAGTTATAAGTCTAATAGGGCCCGAGACTATTCCCAGTAACCGGGCACAAATCTAAACTCCAAAGATCAAAACAAAGAATCAATCATAGATTATTGTGTTAGAGAAATATATTCTTTGTAAACATTAACTTATCAGCTGTCAAATGATATTTTGATCAACGACTCAAAACAATTTACATGAGAGTTGATAACTGAGGGCCAATTCTCGTCATTTAAAATGTTTAATAAGTTTCAATTCCAATCTAAGTGTTAAGTGGCTCCATTGTGTCAAAATACACAACGTGTATCAGAAATGCGTGGTCATATTTTAGGAGCTCATTCAGGGCATACCATAGAACAACTTTTACTATGGGACCAACCCTGAAATCGCGAAAAATTAATCAGCTGTTCCCCACTAAATCATCGATGTTGCTCGACAAAATTTAAGGATCAGCTGTTATTTTTTCGCGATTTCAGGGTTGGTCCCATAGTGAAAGTTCGATAGCATCCCCCGAATAAGCTCTTCAAATATTACCACGCATTTCTGATACACGTTGTAGATGCGATCAAGTCTCAGTGTCCTAATCCAGACGGTTTGCATTTAAACTGCAAACTAGCTGCAAAGTAGCAGTTTGGATGCGATTTGATGCAGTTGATATAGTCTGATCGAGGGGCTTCGAGGCACGAGATTATTAAGTACACTTTCCATACTCTTACAAAGTATGGGCGTTACTGAGATAGGCCTGTAATTAACAGGGTTAGTACGAGGGTTAGTACCTTTTTGGACACTGGTTGCATGTTTGACCACCGCCTCTCCGTGCTTTAAAAACCGTAAATACGTTCAGGGTAAAATATAGGTACTACCTGTTAAATAGGCAAAAGGAAAACATTTGAGGTTACCTGTGGTCTGCACGCTATTTGTAACGGTGGCCAAAGTGGAGTATCGCAGCGATGCAGCGAATTATTATTTATCAACATCAATATTACTACGCCATTGATCTTTCCAGTCAGACGAATGAAGAAATCTATTAATGTTTATTTATTATATGATACTCTCTAAAACACTGCACGTATGAACCACAGATTACTATATTAGTAGCTAGCTAGTATGAACTTTGTGCTGTATTTGTTATATAATGTTATTGTTGTTTTTTATTATTTTGTTAAAACTTGTTTACTCATAGTTAAATCCGTGTATAGAAAATTAGAAATGTCTTTGGTTAAATCACATATGTTTACTCTTTGCTCTGACATATTTAAAAATGTAAGATGCCTGTCTTGGAACCCTGCCTTTTGCGCATTGGCGTGGCGTCCCTTCGTTTGTCATGTCATGGACAAATGATGCGGATCTAAAGGTGGAGGCACACCTGGCACACGTTAAATGATGTTTATTTTATTTTTCTAAAGCATTGCCTAACTAATTGTCACATTTGTCTCTAATACAATAATACATAATTTAGGTTTACTGTATTTATATTTATTAGCTCGTTTTTACCCGTGGCCTCAATATCGGGACCCATCCGAAAACCAGCGCTGCAACATTTCGGTGTTGTAGCATATGCTGAGATGGGGGCCTTTTTTAGTCTCATACAGGCATATAAATTTTAAGTTTATTGTTAATACACTATTTTTAGATTTTTTTTCTCTCGCCTGTACCGAGACTGAAATAAATATTTTCTTTCTTTCTTTCTTTCTTTCATGTTAGCTTGCTTCCAGGCCTTCGGCAATTGACCAGTCACCAGCCAGAGGCGAAATAAGCGTATCAGAATCGGAGACTATTCAGGAGCACAAGTTTTGAGAACTATGGCTGGTATGCCGTTGGGGCCACTGGCCTTATTCACATCAAGATTGCGTAGAGTTTTGTAAAACTCTTTCTGGTGTTATCCGACATACAAATTTCACATCTACCAATTGTTGTGGAGGTGTTGCGCCACCAGCATCGAGACGTGAATAATCCGCAAATAGAGAGGCAAACAAAGGGCAATGGAGAGGGCTATGCTCGGAGTGTCCCTGCGTGATCGAATCAGAAATGAGATTCGCAGGAGAACGAAGGTTACCGACATAGCCCGAAGAATTGCCAAACTTAAGTGGCAGTGGGTGGGGCACATTGCTCGCAGAACGGATGGCCGATGGGGTCGCAAAGTTCTGGAGTGACGACCGAGTACTGGAAGGGGCAGCGTGGGTAGGCCCCCACAAGGACCGACGACCTGATAAAGTCGCGGGAATCATCTGGATGCGGAAAGCGCAGGACCGGTCGTTGAGGCGATACCTATGTCCAGTAGTAGACGTCTATCGGCTGAAATGATGATGATGAAAGAGGCAAACAAGTTTGCCTTCTCCACAGCGATGCGAGTCAATGACCCATTAGGTTTCAGCAATGGAGGTAGCGAGGGGCGACGGAAGTTCGATTCAACCGAATTCGCCAGGGACCAAAATGCTTTACTACCCGATAGGTACGGAGCAAGTTTGTTACCTATTCGGCCTATATGGTCAAATCGAGCTCTGCGCAAAGCCCGTGCTTTAATAATGTTATTGGTGTACAATAATAGTACATTACTGTCGAGGCCTGAAATGAAGCAATTTACGGCCGAGTAATATTTGAAGTACGAGGCGAAGCCGAGTACTTTTTTTTTTTTTTTTTTTTTTTTTTTTTTTTTTTTTTTTTTTTTTTTTTTTCGGGACTTTTACATACCAGCCCCATTATACCCTAATAACACCTGTCGCACAATTAGCAACATTTTACAGTTTACAAAAAATAATAAAACAAATTCCTTGCCACCTCGGAATTAGGTTGAGCTAAAATTTCGTTATACTTACCCACATCCAGTCTGTTAAATTCAAAGAGACTCAGCATGCATGCCCTCATTGACTCATATCGGACACACTCCACCAACAAATGATATATATCCTCATATACACCGCAATCCTCACAGTTTGGTGAAGTGGTCTTTCTCATCATGAAATAGAATTTATTGCATGGTATGTGTCCAGATCTGAGTCTATGCGCAGTTACAACTAACCTTCTATTTAAATTAGTATTTGCACACCAGGGAATACGAAGAGGCTGGCATTGGATGGTTCTATACCATATACCCTTTTCTAAAGAACGTTGATTAAAATACTCTTTCCAGTTGTCGTAACATATTTGCTTATATTTAGGCAAAAACTCTGAATAGTCTGGTATAATACTAATTTCTTTCCCATCGGTAACAGCGTATTTCGCCAATACATCAGCCTCTTCGTTACCCCGTAAACCAATATGGGATGGAACCCATTGCAATCTCAGATGCACGCCTCCTTGAATCACTTGATCTATCTGAGATAGAATAACATAAGCTAGCGATGTACCTCTGCATCCAGAGGCACATCGAGCTATATGTTGTAGCGAACTTTTGCTATCTGTCAAAATAACCACCTTCCTTTGCACACAATAGTTAATAATATAGGATAATGCTTCTGAGATTGCAATAAGTTCCAGGGTCATTATACAAACTGTTTTACCAATTTTGAAACAATTATCATAAATCAGTGGTTGATTTGGCACGAAAAAAGCAGCCCCTTGACCATTCTCACTCTTTGAACCATCAGTATATAATGAGTACCAATCCTTATATTTAAAATATAATTCTTGGATTATTAATTTATTTAACAAATTGGTTTCATAAGATTTTTTCGATTTTGTTACACAGTCTAGATCCAACATAATAATTTTTTTAACATTAAGGTTTGTTACCCATGTTCTTAACGTAAACATTTTTAAGGGATCACTAGAAGCCACCTGTTCTTCCTTGACTTCATTATACACTGACACGAGCAAAGGAATCTTTTTGTTTCTCCAATAATTATTGTTACTTAATGTTTGAAGGTCAGATAATAGTCTATGCATGATATTATTTTCCATAGATTTAGATTTAAGACAGAACTTGTATGCTAGATATTTTCTCCGTAAGTGCAGTGGAGGCACACCGAGCTCACTCTCCATAACATGAATAGGAGTGGATTTAATAAATCCACCTACAATCCTCAAAGCCTGATTTTGAACTTTATCCACTTTGTATAAATGAGTTTTGGCACTGCAATCATACAAATAACAGCCGAGTACTTCCCAAGCGATTTTGAAAGGACGAGGCGCAAGCCGAGTCCTTTTTAACGAGGCCGTTAATTGCTATTTCGGCCGAGACTTGTATAGTACTTTTCTCTCATTTGCGAGGAAACACAACACAAATTAATTTAACAGTATCTCATTTTCATTCACACCAATTCGCCGGCGCGCGGTTCTTGTTCTATTTTCAAAGTATTGAAAAAAAAATGCGCATTCAGCCTGTATAATGATAAATATTTTGTACCTAAAAACACCTAATTTATGTAAGTGTGTACTTAAAAACCACGGTAGCATAATTTAAAAAATAAAAAGTGTCCAGCAATTTATATTACTGTCCTGTTGTATATTACCGGCCTGTTATTTCGTTGCGTACGGAAAAGAGCCGATTGTTGTATTCTTTTTTTTGAATAATGAACCAATTTCCGAGCAAGTGGGAGAAAAGAATATTCTATCTATCTATCTATCTTTAACTGGTGTGTTTGTTTTATAAACTTACGTGTTCTTATTCTTCTTCTGTGACGCCATGTGTTGCTCTAGACTTGTCATGTGAAAGACATAGTTGTGGATCTCCAATGCGCTTAGCCTGGAACAAAAATAAATAACTTATTTAATAATTAGCAGCCAACTGGCGCCCCCATCAGTAAAAAAATATAACTGGCTGTCAACGTATACGATAAATGATGTATTCAGCGAGCGGTGACCTCTGAAATTTGAGATATCTCCATGAATACGAGGTTAAGCAACTTTACCGAGGTCTAGAATTGGATGGGTTTTAGGAAAAGTTAAGTAAGTTTTCTAAGGTCTAGGTACGACTGCGCTGAGTCACAAAAATAAAGCAAGTTTACAGAAGTTTAGTCTTAGATGGGTGATAGCTCTATGTCGAGAACCTAAGAAATTTTTCCAAGGTCTAGATTTGGATGGGTTACCTCTTAGCGTCCAGCGTGTAGTACATAGCTATCGCGGCATGGCCATGAGTGGGACAGCACAGATATCGCCGCATGCAATGCTTTACATCCACCAGCCATTTGGCGAATGAGTGGTGGAACATCCAAAGGAAATCAATGGAGTTAAGCAACTTTACCGAGGACTCGAGTCGGATGGGGGACCTCTGATATTTTAGATATCTTCATGAATACGAGGTTAAGCAACTTTACCGAGGTCTAGAATTGGATGGATTGTAGGAAAAGTTAAGTTTTCTAAGGTCTAGGTACCTACTGACTGCGATGTGTCCAAAAAGAAAGCAAGTTTACCGAGGTCTAGATTAAGATGGGTTACCTCTTAGCATCCAGCGTATAGTACATAGCTATCGCGGCATGGCCATCAGTGGGACAGCACAGATATCGCCGCGTGCAGTGCTTGACGTCCACCAGCCACTTCGCGAAGGAGTGGTGGAACATCGAGAGGAAGCCTGTTGAACGCTCCATCACTAAGATCCTGGGGAGGAAAGAGGAATAAATTAGACGTTGAATGGAAAGTTCTATACTGTATACTGGGTGTCAGGGAAACGCTTCCGAAAACGAAGATAGGTGATAGTGCTGGTGATTACTGATACGAAACCACAAAAAAATGCGATTCTTTTTTAAATTTTTTCATATTTTTTATTTGCATTATTCGTCTTTAACCAGCTTTGGGCAGTTAAATAAAACTGATTTGCACAAAAAAACCCCATTGTTTTTTTAATTTTTTTTAAAGTTGCAATGTAATTCAAATAAAATATCAGCTGGCGCTAGGGTTGAACGACATCCGCTCGCATACGCAGTCCGTGTCGTAGCGAGCGTAGGTAGGTTAGGTACGCGCGGCATTGATACCGAGTTTTGTACGCTTTACATTGCGGGTTTGCAAAATACCAAATCACTAAAACAATGAGTATAAGGCTAATGGTTATTGGTATTCGATTGTGTTTAGGTAGTATAATAATAGCCTTTCAGTTTCGGGAGCGTTTCCCTGACACCCAGCATATATACCAAGGAAAAAACAAAATAAGAACTAACCTAGTTCACAAATCAGAAGTAAAATACTACTCGCGCAGATAAAGAAATGGGGTTGAAAATGGCACCGCTTCTATTGTTCTATGTGCCTCTCATTAACTCAGCCTATCGCAGTCCACTGCCGGACAAGGGCCTGTCCGAAGTTGTGCCACAATACTGGGTCCTCCGCTTTCCGCATTCAGTCCCCCCCAGCTACCTTCTTCATAGCTGGTCACCCTACGCAGCGTTTGCCGATTCGCGGTCTCCACTCACGGACTAGTCTGCTCCAGCGGCCATCGGCCCTTCGACAGACATGGCCAGCCCACTGCCACTTCAGCTTACGTGCCTCTCGCTCACACAATACCGTACGTGTGAACAAGAGGCAAATACAAATGCAGGCATTTTCAATTCCATTCTTTATCTGTGCTTGTATCACTCAAAAAAATCACCAAGAAATCTAAATTATTGAACAAAGTACAGAAAGAACACGATTGTTGAGAAAATATTAAAACAGATTTAAAAAAACCGGCCAAGAGCATGTCGGGCCATGCTCAGTATTATAGGGTTCCTTAAGTAGGTCTAATTACAAACGAATCAAATCAAATATTAATCATTGCTATTTTAGTTTTTGCAAACAGCGCCACCTAGCGCTAAATTTAAGAAGTGTTACTTTGTGTTATCAATATAACACAAAGTTTCTTTTTGTGATTTTTTTAAAATAGAAAGTAACTAAAGGAGCATTATTTGCTAAGATATTTTTCTCTAAGGTCAATGACCTATGAACTAGGACGTCTTAAGTATTTTTCAGTTTTCTCACTATAACTCAAAAATGTATAATCACATTATACTCGAAATAATTTTAAGAGTTTTTATAAAAGTCTATCAACGTGGAAGATTACAAGTTTCTACGTTGCATAGTTTGGAAATGGCAGGGGGGGGGACACATTGTAAGCCACTTTGGTGGGCTATATTTCGCAGATGGTAAACCTGATAAAAAAGTGATGTATGAAACATTACCTTCATTTTAGTAGACCTATTCAACGATACCCCAAACGAGGGAAAAAAAAATTTTCATCCACATTTCACATGTATGGGCGCCACCCCTAATACGTTACCAAGATTTTTTTATTCTTTTAAAATTGAGATCTATATCTAAACCATTTTTTAACAAAATTTCATTTACTTATGTTTATAACTGTAGAAGTTATTAAGCTGTAAAGGATTAGGACAGACGGACAGGCGGACAGACGGATAGACGGACAAACAGACATGACGAAACTATAAGGGTTCCTTGTAGGACTACGGAGCCCTAAAAATGGAAGAAAAACACACTTTTTATGTTTCTGACGTACTTTTTCTGTCCTTGTTGCGCGAAAATCCCATTGTATTGACAGATGTTCACCTACTATGAAGTTTTTAAATAAAAACGTCATACCTTGATAGTGCTGTCTCTGTCTAAATCTTTCATTTCATGTTTCTTATGTTTTTCAAGAGTTCAAGATTAAAAGTAAAATTAAATACTAATTGACTAATAACTTGACACCTAATTACTATAATTTCAATGAACATAAGCTACTTATAAATAAATTAGTAATTATAGTTTATTTTTATGATTTTTAAAGATATAATTTGTGGAAAGAAAAAATCGCTCACGAACAGGATTCAATCCTGTGACTCTTGGCTCAGTACGCCAGTGCTTTAGCCACTAAGCTACCGTGAAAACTGCTCGTGGTATCGAATTTAACCTCCACTTTTTGTACGTCTTTGGGTGACGTCAGCGACATCTTATAAAGAAACAGTGTTCCTAAATCGACTCGACTAACTTTGTAGTTAATTCAAAGTCGTATAGATGTGTTACAAATAAAGTGAATGTGTGTAATATAATAATTGTGTTAATTATAGTTTAGCTACCTTCTCAGCAAGTGTAGTCTTCTATTAAAGTCTTCTCTGGTGACACTGTACTCTTTGCTCAGAAGACATTTGTACAGCATCTCTTCTGTGACGCCGCATCGAGCTGCTAGTAGCACGTCTAGGAGGAGACGGACCTGGAGACGTAAATAAATAGTAGGACATCATCAATATATCGGTCGTTAAGCTACGATTTTTTTACAATAGTTTGAAAATACAACCACTTATTTTCAACTATCGCTCTCTTTTACTAATAGTAGATACAAGAAAGGGATGGCAACAATTTTAGAACTGTCAAATTAGTTCACGTGCTACATTTCTTTGTATTTTAATGGGCACGTTCCGAGATCACGACTAAACATGTATGGAAAGAAAAAAAAAAGAAAGAAAAAAAATAATTTGACACAACTGAGACACATACAAAAGAAAGGATATACATGAATAAGAAATAGATATAGTGAAGAAGTAACAAAGCGAGGAAAAAGTCATTGACAGGCATGCGCCGCCATGTGTCTCAAAATTGTGACAAATGGGTGTCCAACTCAGCATATTGCCAGGTTATTAAACCTGACGCTGGTATTCTGCTGGATCCCTGTTGTGACGTAGGATGTCGAGCAAACTACACATTAGTTATAGTTAGTGAGTTGTGTGTGTATTAAGCATAAAGGTATTATACTGACGTAATAGAGACACTGTCACCTCATTATCACGTCACCGAAAACGAAATGAGTATATGTGCGAAATTGACACGTGTAGGAGTGATTTTTAGTGATGTGACATGGACGTTTCCGCATTATCGATATAGTTCAACCGGCCTTACTTTTTAGTGATGTCACATGGACGTTTCCGCATTATCGATATAGTTCAACCGGCCTTACTTTTAAGGAGTGGTAGTATTTTAAAACTGCTAAGCTATTAAGTAACTATTGTTTTAAAATTACAGATATTTGAGACATAATTTTATTTATTTTAAAATATTGAGTTACGCAATTAAGGGCTATATTATAATTACATTATTAATGTCACGAAGGTAAGGAATACATAAATAAGAAATAAAAAAATCAATTAATCATCATTTCAGCCGTAAGACGTCCACTGCTGGACACAGGCCTCCCCCAAGCATATATTGGGGGGATATGCCATAATCGCCACGCTTGGTAGGCGGGTTGGCGATCGCAGTTGGTTGGTTAAATACTCAGAGAGATATACGGTGGTGCAATTCTTTACGTCCGGCACCACACGGAACATTTTACAAATAATCATATTAGTTTTAATTAGGTGTATAGAAAGGTTTTCAATCCCGGAACTAAGTTCCTATACACGATTCCGGAATTGGTCAAATTATTGAATTTTTATGAAAAATTACAATATCTATGAACTTAACAAGTTTTCTTGTCCAGTCAACTTAAGTTACACATCAGACTTATCCTACTAATTTATATTACTACATGTAATACTAATGTAAATTTATAGTATATTCATAATTTGTAGTATATTATTATAGTATATTAAATGTAGTATATTATTTTGCGAGTAAAGTCCACTTCCACCTCCACCTCTGCTCCACTCCGCTCCACTCCACTCCACTTCACTCCACCTCCACTTCCACCTCCACTCCACTTTCATTCATCCATCTATCCATCCATACTTACAAACTTTCACATTTATAATATTAGTAGGAAGTAGGATAGGATAGGATTTAGGAGGATTTTTGGAACTAATAATTTTGACATTCTGTCTCCATAATAATTTGTCATCTTCGGTTGAACTAGTTTTTTTATCTCTAACTCTTCTTGTATTATATTTATTTTTGACTTTTACTTTATACTCGTCACTTCGTAGATTTACCACTTTGAATATTTACCATTATTAAAGTAAAGATCTTTATATGAAACAAACACCGACCCGAACAAATTCCGTAAGTATGGATCGTTGGTGATTTCATTAAACGATACAGTTATCCTTAAAATATCTACTGCAAACCCTGTAGTTTTTTCGAGGCTTTCAGCTTTTATTTTATTTTATTGTATAGGATGGCGAAACGAACTAAAGGCCCACCATATGTTAAGCGGTTACCTTTGCCAATAACAACTGCAATACCATCTAGGCTGTTACCTAAATGGTACCGCAAGTCGGTTCGCCAAACTGAGACATGAAGATGGAAAGTCTCATGTGATTGTAATTACACCGGCACCCGTACCATTCTGACCGAAACACAGCAATGCAAGCATCACTATTTGGCGGAGAATAGTAGATACGGTGCTTATTCGTTTTAACATTTGTGCCCATCCATTTTTAGGGTTCCGTACCCGAAGGGTTCCAAACGGGACCCTATTACTCTCGCTACGCTGTCCGTCCGTCCGTCCGTCTGTCTGTCACAGGGCTGTATCTTTTGAACGGTAATAGGTAACCGGTTGAAATTTACTCAGAATATGTGTTGCTATGAGGTGTATCACGACAAATACTAAAAACAAAAAAAGTCTAAAACCAAAGGGGGTCCCCATACAAGAAACCTCAAAAAACAAGCATTTTTTTCAACGTTTTTGTTCCTGCTCTATCTTCAAAACGGTAATATATACCAGCGTCAAACTTGGTCAGATTATAGTGCATATTATGTAGTTTCGCAACAAATACTAAAAATAAGACAAACATAGACATATTGAGAGGTACGGAACCCTTACTGCGCGAGTCCGACTCGCACTTGGCCGGTTTTTATTCTTTAATAACAGCATTTACAGGAAATCTGGAAGTTATGAAGTTAGCCGGTCAATATTTTACAGCATTTTTAGCCCGGCCGCACATTGTCATAAAATAGCCCCGTATTTAAATTTTAATATGTCAAAAGCAGACATACGATTCGGAAAATTCTGTCAGTCTGCGGGGCTGGTACTAAAATTAACTGTAAAATGTAAAATAAGCATTATGAAAGTAGTATTGTCCTGCAGATACTTACTTGTGAAACGTCTCTTTGCCATAGACGTACAACATACTATTATAACATCGTAAAAGTACAACCATGGTATAGGTTCCGGCGCGTCAGAATTTTTCTGTGATCAATGAATGAATCATTGTGATTTCCTTCCAATGTGCGGCCGGACTAAATCAACCTTTCAATACTTTCAACCGACTTCAAAAAAACCGGCCAAGAGCATGTCGGGCCATGCTCAGTATTATAGGGTTCCTTAAGTAGGTGTACAAACGAATCAAATCGAATATTAATCATGGCTATTTTAGTTTTTGCAATAAAAGGCAGCATTCGCGACTCAGAGCGTGTTGTTAGTAGCGCCATCTAGCGATAAATTCAAGAAGCCATATTTAAGAAGTCTGTAATGCCAAAGTTACTTTTTGTGATTTTTTCAAATAGAAAGTAGCTAAAGGAGCATTATGTGCCATAATAATTTTTCTCTAAGGTCAATGACCTTTGAACTAGGACGATTTAAGTATTTTTCAGTTTTCTGTCTATAACTCAAAAAATTATAATCACATTATACTCGAAATAATTTTAAAAGAGAGTTTTTACAAAGGTCTATCAATGTGGAAGATTATAAGTTTCTACGTTGCATAGTTTAGAAATGGCAGGGGGGGGGACACATTGCAAGCCACTTTGGCGGGCTATATTTCGCAGATGGTACACCTGATAAAAAAGTGATGTATGAAACATTACCTTCATTTTAGTAGACCTATTCAATGATACCCCAAACGAGGGGGTGCAGTGAAAACATATTTTTTTTCCCCATTTCACATGTATGGGCGCCACCCCTAAAGAACGTAAAAACAATTTTTTTAATCTTTTAAAATTGAGATCTATATGCAGACTATTTTTTAACAAAATTTCATTTACTTATGTTTATAACTGTAGAAGTTATTAAGCTGTAAAGGATTAGGACAGACGGACAGACGGACAGACGGACAGACGGACGGACATGACGAAACTATAAGGGTTCCTTGTAGGACTTCGGAACCCTAAAAAGGAGGAGGTTCTCAATTCGATTGTATTTTTTTAAAGCAGTAACGGACACTAACTTGTGACATGTATGGAGCTAGGTAGTACAAAAAATATATAATTGAAACTATCGACATATCGATATATTTTGAGCAATCCATATGCGAAACGGTTTCATTTTCACGTACACAATATTTTTTTATCTAACACATAATTATTTAAAATAACATATTATATAGAAAATAGGCTATTTACTGCATGTTATTAATGTATTACTAAATAATTTTAAGAATAACTTCTATGAAAATAAGCATTATGAAAGTAGTATTGTCCTGCAGATACTTACCTATGAAACATCCCTTTCTTTAGGTTAATAATATAAATTACACAGCAGTATAACCATAAAGGTATTATACTGACGTAATAGAGACACTGTCACTTCATTATCGCGTCACTCAAAGCGAAATGAGTATATGTGCGAAATTGACACGTGTAGGAGTGATTTTTAGTGATGTGACATGGACTTTTCCGCATTATCGATATAGTTCAACCGGCCTTACTTTTAAGGAGTGGTAGTATTTTAAAACTGCTAAGCTATTAAGTAACTATTGTTTTAAAATTACAGATATTTGAGACATACTTTTATTTGTTTTAAAAGATTGAGTTACACAATTAAGGGTTATATTATAATTACATTATTAATGTCACGAAGGTAAGGAATACATAAGTAAGAAATAAAAAAAAACAATTAATCATCATTTCAGCCGTAAGACGTCCACTGCTGGACACAGGCCTCCCCCAAGCATATATTGGGGGGATATGCCATAATCGCCACGCTTGGCAGGTGGGTTGGCGATCGCAGTTGGTTGGTTAAATACTCAAGAACGCTGCTGCCCATCCTCTGGTGAATCCCTTAGTCGCCTTTTACGACACCCATGAGAAGATATAGGGTGGTGCAATTCTTTACGTCCGGCACCACACGGAACATTTTACAATTAATTATATTAGTTTTAATTAGGTGTATAGAAAGGTTTTCAATCCCGGAACTAAGTTCCTATACACGATTCCGGAATTGGTCAAACTATTGAATTATTATGAAAAATTACAATATCTATGAACTTAACAAGTTTTCTTGTCCAGTCAACGTAAGTTACACATCAGACTTATGCATTATAATTTTATAGACTTAGATTTAGAAACATCAGTGTTTCGATAATTTCTAGTTATAAGTTAGTTTTTATTTCAAATAGGCAAAGAATTAAATGTCGAGAATTTAGTTGCACGATTACAAAAACAAAGATATTAGGATCTTTGTTTTTGGAATCGTGCAACTAAATTCTGAGGATGAAATTGGAGGTGGAGCAAGAACCTGGCCATGATTTTTGATTCGCTACAGACGACCGAATCATGTAAAATCAAGTCCGCGTCAGCTCAAGAAAGAGTTTTCTCAGCGGCAGGCTAAATTTGCAACCGGCTAAGAATCTATCTCTTAGCATTCGCATACTTGACAATCTAGCATTTGCAAGAACCTATTTTCAAAATATGGTATATTTTTACTAATTGAATGATCACATGAGACTTTCCGTCTTCCTTCCTGTCTCAGTTTGGCGAACCGACTTGCAGGTAACAGGTAACAGCCTAGCCATGTTAGCCATTCAGGTAACAGCCTAGTTGGTATTGCAGTTGTTATGGGCAAAGGTAATCGCTTAACATCAGGTGGGTCTTTAGCCCGTTTCGCCATCATATAACATGAAAAATAAGTGTATAAAACTTTTTTGTTGTATTTTTTGTATCTATGAGATTTGTTTTAGTAAAAAGGACCCATCTGATCAAACTTAAAGCCGATAGCGGATAGCAACCTAGTCCCTTCCATGATTAAGATGCTCTATGAAGTCAAAAGTTTCATGGGAATTCGTATTCCATAAGAACAGCAAGACCAGTGGTTTCTAGCAATGATGACCAAAGAGCCCAGTTCGCGCGCCGTTAATACTGATGATCTCCCGATATACGTGTGTGGTCATATTTGAAGAGCTTATTTATTGAGTGCTATCGAACAACTTTTACTACGAGGTCCACCCTGAAATCTAAAAAAACAGCTATTATTATTATTTGTGTTCACACGAATCGACAAAATGTAGGGAACAGCAGATTTTTTTCGCGATTTCAGGGTTGCTCCATTTATAATAATGTACTCTGTGGTTGCTCCCAAGTAAATGTTGTTCGTTATCATGAGTAGATTTACCACTTTGAATATTTACCATTATTAAAGTAAGACCCTTATATAAGAAACAAACACCGACCCGAACAAATTCCATAGGTATGGATCGTTGGTGATTTCGTTAAACGATACAGTTATCCTTAAAATATCTACTGCAAAACATATAATTTTTTCGAGGCTCTCAGCTTATTCGTTTTAACATTTTACCTATCCAGTTTTCTTTAATAACAGCATTTACAGGAAATCTGGAAGTTATAAAGTTAGCCGGTCAATATTATGTAGCATTTTTAACCCGGCCGCACATTGTCATAAAATAGCACTGTACCAGGCCCCTCAGAAAGTATTGCGAAAAAAAGTTTTTATATATGGGAGACTGGCCAGTTATAATGTTTTTCGAAAATATGATTATTTATAAGTAAAAATAAGTAAGTTCCAATTTCAAAATTTCCCTCCACATTTTTTGCGAGTTAATTCAAAGTATTGTGTCTCACTGAAATATGGATCTGCGCCGGGAACATTTTAGAGCTATGATTTTATACGATTTCAAGTGTCGCCTGAAACCGGATGAATCGTACGATAGACTTCAAATGGCATTCATGGATGAAGGCCCTTCCAAGGCAACCGTGTATCGTTGGTATAACGAATTCAAGCGCGGTCGACCAACTTTGGGGGATGACGAAAGAAGCGGTCGCCCTTTGACGGCTGTTACCGAAGAAAACGTGCTAGCAGTGAAAAATTTAATCCAAGACAATAGGCGAATTACATATCAGGAGATTCAACACATATTGAAGATTGGATCGGGAAGCGTTCACGAGATTCTACACAGCCATCTTCGCGTGAGGAGGATAGTATCACGCTGGGTGCCGCACAACCTCACCGATGCTCAGAAGCAGGCCCGGGTGGAATGGTTCCGTGATATGCTTAACAAATTTGAAGCAGGCTCGTCTCGGCGTGTTTACGACATCGTTACAGGTGATGAGTCCTGGATTTATCAATACGACCCAGAAACCAAGCGCCAGTCGACTGTTTGGGTGTTTCAAAATGAGCCAACGCCTACCAAAGTGAAGCGATCTAGAAGCGGGGGTAAGATTTTGATCGCTAGCTTTTTTAATTTGACTGGCCACTTGGTATCAATTCCCTTACGGGATCAAAGAAGCATTAATGCCGAATGGTATACTACCAAATGTTTGCCAGAAGTTTTCTCTGTTATAAGCAACAAGCGACCAAACACAGGGCTCCGCGGGCTACTGCTCCACCACGACAATGCACCTGCGCACACCGCACTCAAAACGAGGGACTTCCTGGACAGCACGCCAGTCAAACTCCTGGGTCACCCTCCTTACAGCCCTGATCTAGCACCGTGTGACTTCTTTTTATTCCCAAAAATAAAAAATCAGCTCAAAGGGATACAATTTTCGTCGCCGGAAGATGCGTTGGCTGCGTTCGAGCAGGCTGTAAACGAGGTGTCTGCGGCGGACTGGAAAAAGTGTTTTGAAAACTGGTTTAGGCGCATGAATCTTTGTATAGAGGCTGATGGAAAGTACTTTGAAAAGATTTGATAAAAATATATGTACGTATAGAACAATTTTTTTTAGTTTCGCAAAACTTTCTGAGTGTCCCACGTATTTACATTTTAATATGTCAAAAGCAGATATACGATTCGGAAAATTCTGTGGGACTGGTACTAAAATTAACTGTATAATTATATATGCCATAGACGTACAACATACTATTATAACATCGTAAAAGTACAACCATGTTATAGGTTCCGGCGCGTCAGAATTTTTCTGTGATCAATGAATGAATCATTGTGATTTCCTTCCAATGTGCGGCCAGACTAAATCAACCTTTCAATACTTTCAACTGACTTCAAAAAAAGGAGGAGGTTCTCAATTCGATTGTATTTTTTTTAAAGCAGTAACGGACACTAACATGTGACATGTATGGAGCTAGGTAGGTAGTACAAAAAATATGTAATTGAAACTATCGACATATCGATATATTTTGAGCAATCCATATGCGAAACGGTTTCATTTTCACGTACACAATATTTTTTTATCTAACACATAATTATTTAAAATAACACATTATATAGAAAATGGGGTATTTACTGCATGTTATTAATGTATTACTAAATAATTTTAAGAATAACTTCTATGAAAATAAGCATTATGAAAGTAGTATTGTCCTGCAGATACTTACCTGTGAAACGTCTCTTTCTTTGGGTTATTGATGTAAATTACACAGCAGTATAACACAGAACACTACACCATTACGATTATTGATATTAATTGGATAAAATACAGAACGATTGTGAAATAAATCATAAAATAATACGAGATTATATTTTGATGGGAAGCTATGGGAGATTACAATTTTCAAAATCGGTTCTACTGTCATTTTATTATGTCCCTTTCTAGCATGTAGGTTTTTTCGTAATGATCGGTATCTCAATCGCACACTGTGGTGGTCTACTACGTCAGTATGGAAATGTCTTTGAGTATAACACAGAACACTACACCAATACGATTATCGATATTAATTGGATAAAACTTTTTAACAAAAAAATAAAACCGACTTCAAAACCCTTAACTAAAAAGTAAAAAATAATCATTGTATGTATTTTAAAATCTTAACATAACCCAACATTTTGAAGACGGCGCGTGATTGACCCTTTGCGTCATGTAATGTACAGTCGAGCGCAATATCTATAGTAAAAACAGTTTATGTGAACGTACATGAAAATCATGCGCCGCCTTCAAAATGTTGGGTTATGTTAAGATTTTAAAATACATACAATGATTATTTTTTACTTTTTAGTTAAGGTTTTTGAAGTCGGTTTTATTTTTTTGTTAAAAAGTTATTATTTCATACTTTTTAGTTGAAAATACAGAACGATTGTAAAATAAATCATAAAATAATACGAGATTATATTTTGATGGGACGCCATGGGAGATTACATTTTATTATGTCTCTTTCTAGCATATAGGTTTATTCGTAAAGATCGGTATCTCAGTCGCACACTGTAGTGGTCTATTACGTCAGTATATACGTGGGACACTCAGAAAGTTTTGCGAAACTAAAAAAAATTGTTCTATACGTACATATATTTTTATCAAATCTTTTCAAAGTACTTTCCACCAGCCTCTATACAAAGATTCATGCGCCTAAACCAGTTTTCAAAACACTTTTTCCAGTCCGCCGCAGACACCTCGTTTACAGCCTGCTCGAACGCAGCCAGCGCATCTTCCGGCGACGAAAATTGTATCCCTTTGAGCTGATTTTTTATTTTTGGGAATAAAAAGAAGTCACACGGTGCTAGATCAGGGCTGTAAGGAGGGTGACCCAGGAGTTTGACTGGCGTGCTGTCCAGGAAGTCCCTCGTTTTGAGTGCGGTGTGCGCAGGTGCATTGTCGTGGTGGAGCAGTAGCCCGCGGAGCCCTGTGTTTGGTCGCTTGTTGCTTATAACAGAGAAAACTTCTGGCAAACATTTGGTAGTATACCATTCGGCATTAATGCTTCTTTGATCCCGTAAGGGAATTGATACCAAGTGGCCAGTCAAATTAAAAAAGCTAGCGATCAAAATCTTACCCCCGCTTCTAGATCGCTTCACTTTGGTAGGCGTTGGCTCATTTTGAAACACCCAAACAGTCGACTGGCGCTTGGTTTCTGGGTCGTATTGATAAATCCAGGACTCATCACCTGTAACGATGTCGTAAACACGCCGAGACGAGCCTGCTTCAAATTTGTTAAGCATATCACGGCACCATTCCACCCGGGCCTGCTTCTGAGCATCGGTGAGGTTGTGCGGCACCCAGCGTGATACTATCCTCCTCACGCGAAGATGGCTGTGTAGAATCTCGTGAACGCTTCCCGATCCAATCTTCAATATGTGTTGAATCTCCTGATATGTAATTCGCCTATTGTCTTGGATTAAATTTTTCACTGCTAGCACGTTTTCTTCGGTAACAGCCGTCAAAGGGCGACCGCTTCTTTCGTCATCCCCCAAAGTTGGTCGACCGCGCTTGAATTCGTTATACCAACGATACACGGTTGCCTTGGAAGGGCCTTCATCCATGAATGCCATTTGAAGTCTATCGTACGATTCATCCGGTTTCAGGCGACACTTGAAATCGTATAAAATCATAGCTCTAAAATGTTCCCGGCGCAGATCCATATTTCAGTGAGACACAATACTTTGAATTAACTCGCAAAAAATGTGGAGGGAAATTTTGAAATTGGAACTTACTTATTTTTACTTATAAATAATCATATTTTCGAAAAACATTATAACTGGCCAGTCTCCCATATATAAAAACTTTTTTTCGCAATACTTTCTGAGGGGCCTGGTACAAAGTCTTTGTTATTAAGAGTGTGATTATGAATAGAAATATATATATTAAGTATACGATAAATATATGTGAGTTACTAAAATATAATTAGATAATTTGTAAACAACGGTATGTGATACTCGATAAAATACTGCCAAATAACAAACCAATAATAGATTAAAGACATAAAGAAATAATTTATCTCTGGTTCCGCAGCGGCATAGCGGCTAGTCATCAACGCGATATCAGGTGTTTCTTAAATGACGGACGCGTTAGTAATTGCATTGCCTAGTTTTTTTTACATTTGGACATTTTAATTCAATCTAATTTGAGAGTTCTAAAATTGTTGCCAGCCCTTTCTTGTATCTACTATTAGTAAAAGAAAGCGATACTTTATAAAACTTTTTAACAAAAAATTGAACCGACGAAAACAGAAACTGAAAAGCGAAAAATAACTAATTATGAGTCGGCGCCAAACAAACTTTTATCAAGCAACGTGCATGCAAGTTGCAAGTGGCCGAGCGGAGAACGAATTTTGGGAAAGTTATTGTTTATCGTTGAAAATTTCACGTTGTATTTCATGTTACGTTGTTTTTATTATTTATTTAAAGTAATTTAATGATCTTCGTTGATTGGTTGTTTGGCGCCGACTCATAATTAGTTATTTTTCGCTTTTCAGTTTCTGTTTTCGTCGGTTCAATTTTTTGTTAAAAAGTTTTTTTTTTTTTTTTTTGTGGTTTAATCTAACTCCAGGTCTCCATTATGTCGTAGTGTCTAGAACTATATTTGTGTGCCAAGTTTCAACACAATCAGTTAACAGGTAAGAATTCAGTGGGTGAACAAGCACTCATCCCCTGTTTTCCCACCCTTAGGGGTGGATTTTGATTTTGAAATTTAAATGGGACCAATTTCGAGATATACCCTATCGATTACAAAAAGAATCATCAAAATCGGGCCACTCTGCAAAAAGTTATGCGTGGTCATACATAAAAAAAAAAAAAAAAAAAAAAAACAAATATACGCGTCGAATTGAGAACCTCCTCCTTTTTTACGTCGGTTAAAAATAAGTTTAGTTTGTGAACAACAGAATCGACACCACTGTTGAATTAATTTGTGTATTGTTTCCTCGCAAATGAGAGAAAAGTACTATACTAGTCTCGGCCGAAAGAGCAATTAAAGGCTTCGTCCTTTTAACATCCCGTCGGGACTACTCGGCTTCACCTCGTCCTTCCAATATTACTCGGCCGTCAATTGCTTTTTTGAAACCTCGACAGTAATGTACTATTTATATATACCTTTGTGAATCTTCTGCCATGAAATAGTCGCTGTGCTAGCCATAAGTAGAGGCCGTTGAGAGTGCCCGGAATTTCCCGGATCTCGCGCAAAGCTATGAAGCCATCCGCAACGCCGTCTAATACCTGCAAAATTAAAATAGGAATTATTGAAATAAATTAAAATAATTAATAATTAAATTAATTTTATATTAATTTGGACAAAATTAGGCAAAGTCGATAATGCGACACCTGGCGGGATAAAAAGGCAGTTTTTCACCCCATTGACTAACACTAAATTCACTAACACCGAATTTATAAACACAGAATTTATTTACACAGAATTTACTAACAGAGTTTACTAACACGGAGTTCATGTACACAGAAATGATTAACGCAGAATTTATTAACAGAGTTTATTACCGTAGAATATATTTACACATAATTACTTAAACTGAAATTATTAACACAGAAGTTGTTTAAAGCATTTATTTTTTAGGATTCCGGACCCAAGGGTGCTATGACGGGACCCTATTACTGTACAGTAGTACACATTAAATATGGCCCACCGATGTACTTGCGCAAATGACATACTAATAACTTAAATACGCGGGAACGAACTTTTTGCTCCGAAAAATAGCAACAAGGTTACTTATCAACGATTTCATTTAAATTTTAAACTGGCTTGCAAGTAGAGCTGTTTAAAGTAAAAAAAGAAACAAATTAACATATTGACGCAGGAAAGAATATTGTTGTTCGTCATTGGTTCTAGAATTTACATAGAAGGTACTACTAAGTTTGAATTTCCGCGCATTATTTGAGAAAAGAACTATACAAGCCTTGGCCGCAACCAGGCATTGATGGACTCATGGTATAATATGATGTACAGGTACTCTCTTCCCGTGACAGCTAGGTCACGTGATTGCCTCCGTACTACGTCATCGGCCGTGGAACCAATAGCGGGCTGTTAGCGTGACACTTGTCAGTTTGATGTGCTGCCACTTTGTCAAAATAAATTACCCGAGCAAAATGCATTTTTTCATTTACTTTCTTCTATAAAGAATCACTTTTTAACTAGTAATTTAATATAGTTTCCTTTATGAACTAATTAGATGAATAACAAATAGTTAGGCTAGTTAGGAATTTATTTTATATTTATTATGAACAAAAATCTCCTTGAGTATATTGTAGATATCAATCAATGGCAGCACTGATCGTGACGTAGCTTGGAGGCATCGCGCTGTCATCGCGGGAAGAGAATACCTGGTGAAACATCTTATTATACCATGGAAGGACTCACGTATGTGTGCCTCGACTTCACCTCGGCCAACATTTTCACGTTCGTCCATCAATGCTTCTGTTGCCGGCCGCGGCGCGCCATAATGTACTATTTATTAAAAATAACATGCCTGTAAAAGACTAAAAAAGATCAACACCTGAAAATATCTGTTTTCTATGAACAACATACCTTTTCCAAGTACAGCAGACAACCGTCGCTCTTGATCCTCAGATGGTCTAACGCAGCGGCCGCTGCAGCCGCTGCCGTAGAATCACTTGACACTCTGGCCCTAAACACCGAGATACATACATACATACATACTTTTGGGACATTTTACACTACACCATCTAGTCCCAAACTAAGCAGAGCTTGTACTATGGGTACTAGACAATGGATACAATACTTATATACTTTTTTTTTTGTAAATACTTATAATACATAAGAAACACCCAGCCCAACACAAACACTTATGTTCATTACACAAATATTTGTGTCCTGTGGGAATCGAACCCAGAGTTATGCAGCAACTCTGGGTTAAATCGTTAACTTGTCTTGCGCCATGGCGAGTTAGTTGTTAAAACTGGATTAAGACGGTAAAAAAATAACCCATCCATAATGGAGGGTTAAATCGTTAACTCTGGCTGTTATTGTTCCGTTTGAGGTTATTTGTATCATAAGGCATGATAAATTTACATTGAAGTTCCGAAAATATGTATTTGGTTATGTAATTATTTTTTGACGATGAGGAAGAAATTGTTAAATATGTAAGCATAGATTTTTTGATAGAAAATTCCAAATACGGACTTTTAAACACACGGCGAGAATAAAATGTACTTCGATGAACGGTAAAATATTTTATTTTCTTCATATTTTTATGATACTGTTGTTCTAGTACGGGAGTATGTAGGAGTTATGGAATTGTAACCCCTAATGACATTTAAATTCGCATTCTGCTTGTCTTGGAGGCTCAAACCAATAAAAAAAGGTCTTGAGAAAAAAAATTATTAGTCTCGCTTCATCGATCTTTTGTTTTCAATTATCTGTAAACGAAGCAAGTGACCATGAGAGAACTATATACAAACTGCCAGAGTGTAAGTAAGTGAGATTGACGTATATTTCTATTCGTCGTGTTGGTAATACTGCAGGGTTACCTAGCCCAAAGCTATTTTTGGTTGGTGCAAGACAAATGTCGAGTTCACGTTTTAAAAATTTAACACCGAGTTAACAAACTCTGGATTTATTCTTTTAACCCATGGCATGACGCAAGTGGGCCTTAACCAATTTTTTGTAAGCAAACTATAGTCTCATTATGTCCCTTTCCAACCAAAAACATTAGAAAATGATTGAAAAAGAAGAGAAGATAAGAGAATCATGTCGATTTGAATAAATGAGTGCAGTTACCTGAGTCGTGGCTCCGTGTCCAGCCTCGCCAGCACGTACCGCTGCACGTCGGCTGAAACATGAGCGCGCTGCAACTCATCCAGAGTTATCTTGCGAAAACCTGAAGATAAACATACACCAAGTTACTAAAAAGAACATTTATATTCTTAATAACTTCTTAGGTTTTCGCGATCACTACACATTATAATAAAACAAAGTTTAACCGGATTAAATCGCGTCTATTATTTAAATTGGTTTCCCTGACGTTTCGAAAGCTTTGCAGCATTTCGTGGTCGCAGGTAGACTAAGATGACAAGCGTCTTAACAAATATTTCAAAAAAATATTTTAATATAAAATAATTCAATAATTTATTAATTAATTAATTTAATTTATTTTTTTAATATTTTTTTTTTTCAATTTAAATAATATACGCGATTTAATCCGGTTAAACTTTGTTTTATTATAATGTGTAGTGATCGCGGAACAAACAACTGAATCAAGGCCAAATCTTCAAAGCGCACATACCTGTAAACATCCTAGTCAGATTCCTGCAGTGCTTCCTTGCCGTGCAGGCCAGCAGTAGCCATTGGGGAAATAGATGCTGGTGACGAGATAGAAGACTGGCCACGCTGGTCGAACCTTCGGTACCTTCACGATCCTCGCACACACCTGAAAACAACGGTCAATAAATTCAATAAAATATAAATAAATATCTTTGGGACATTTTTACACAGCACCATCTAGTCCCAAACTAAGCAGAGCTTGTGTAGACAATGGATATAAAAATTATATACTTTTTTTTTTGTAAATACATACTTATTACACAAGAAACACCCAGACCGACACAAACACTTATGTTCATCACACAAATATTTGTGTCCTGTGGGAATCGAACCCACGACCTCGTGATCAGCAGTACGACCTTCGAACCACTAGACCACAGACGTCGTCAATACGACGTACTCAATAGCCATTGTATTTGATCAATCAAGCTGGTTTTTGACGCTGGCACTTCACTTGGTGTCACAGACCAGTAAGCTTCAAGACTCCGCATAAACAAAGTTTTTTATTCGAACGCAGTCGTAAATCGTTGGTGGGGCAGGGGGGCGGACGGCGCGTTATGATTGGCCGGCTCAAAAGTTCGGTGGTATGATTCCTTATGATTGGTGCCGCTCGCTGACTGAGTGACGTTCCAATTGGCGGAGGGACGTATAATATGCAGTGGTAGAGCATATGCGTTGTGACCGGGGGTGTCCAGCTAAGCGGCGTCTAGAGCCTTACTGGTCTATGCTTGGTGTGTATTTATCCAAATATTGTCGTCATTTGCCGAATAAATATTATACCCTATTTCTATTTAAATAATGTTAATTTTTTATAAGGCGAATATTTCTGTAAATGCCAGCATAAATTATTTAGAATTTCTAATATCCAAGTTCTCACTGACATTTAGATAAAAGATTCTAGTAATTTAGTCCATCATAAGCGAAAAGACAAAATTTATACAAATGATCAACTCTTTATCAAAATGATCAACTCTTTATCAAAATGATCAACTCTTTATCAAAATAATCAACATTTTATCAAAACATTGAACTTTTTTTTTAATTAAACTGGCGTATTTAAGAGTTTAGGTCAGGTCGGAGAAACACGGGGCGTCCTAAAGCGCGCTGGGTTGATGATATCTCCAAAGCCGCAGGAAACGCCTGGATGAGGAACGCACAAGATCGAAGAGGCTGGCAAAAACGACAGGAGGCCTATACCCAGCAGTGGGTGATACCAGGCAATGATGATGATGATTTAGGAGTTAGCTCTACGTTAATCAAAGATCTATATTTTGGTTAAGGTCATATAGGGATAATATGAACTGAAAAGAAGAATTAGATTACTTACCGCCCAAAACCCCTTCATCAATAGCATCGACCAGTAGGAACAGACACTGTTTAGGCGGATCTATCTCCAGCAGTGGGAATAGAAGAGCTTTCTTAAAACATTCGTCAGGATTCTTCTCTAAATTCTGAGGTAGCAGTGCCTGAAACGTTAAGTAAGTAGTGAAGGCAGATCAATCAATCTACGAAGTTAAATAAACATGGATTTTTGTATACATCTTTGTTGATGTAAATTGATGTAAAATAAAATTAACTCGGCTAATTAAGTAAAGCTATGTGATACCCATGTTTTTGCAGATAAATACATCATTATACATCAGAAAGATTACAGTTATCATTATATGCTATAGTTAAAAAAAAAATGTCTTACCTGTTGTATCTCAGGCTCAGACAAAAGCTTGTCGTAATACGCATTCGCGATCAAAGTCCTGGGACTGACCGGCAGACTAGGAATAGGTGGCGGAACATCCTCTTCTTTCTTCTTCTCAACCTTCTCAACTTCTTCTGCTTCTGGCTTGAGAATATTCTGGTATTCTGGCAGTTCTTCCTTAGGGGTTGGGGGTCTTTCTGGTTTTTTGACGGGGGAATTCTCGGCTGAGCGGAGGTCACTTTTGTTTGGGTACCTGAAATGGTAGTAGCGTGTGTATTCTATATTAACTGGTGTAGGGTATACAGAGAGAGCGATGGTGGTGGTGTATTTTGGAGGTTTTCGTCGTGAAAACTGGAGTATTGCAGTCACTTATGGGATGGCTCCGCCAAATACCAGCTTGCGGCTCTTGACACGATTCAACGCAGAGCTGAGAGGCTAATTGGTGATGAACTGCTAGCAAAATCTAAGCTACAAATCTTAGCCCATAGACGCACAGTTGCTTGTTTGTCGGTGTTCTACAGGCTGTACTTTGGAGAGTGTGCGCATGAGCTCCATGAGCTTATTCCGCCATCTCCTTTCTTTCATCGGACTACACGACGCACTGCAGGATATCATCCACATTTGGTAGAAATCCCTACTATCAGGAGCAAGCACTTTGAGAACTCTTTCATAATGCGCACAGCAAAGTTGTGGAATTCACTGCCGGCATCTGTATTTCCGGGCACTTATAACCGTAACGCCTTTAAAGCTCGAGTGAATTGGCACCTAAAAGGTTTGCTCGCTCCATCGTCGACCACATCCTGACAAAGATCAAAGATCTACAGATCTGCTCTTGACCACAATCTAGACAGCAACATCATAAAAAAAAATCGAGATACCGTCGTAGTCGTCGATTTTTGGACTATTTTCATAGACTTTTTACCCACCTCCAAGTCTCATGGTCCCTAAATTGGAAAGTTTAAGACCCTATCTAGTGGGTTGAACCACAATCAGGGGTCAAACGTAATCTTGGGGAATTCTAACGCAATCTTGAGGGGTTCAAACGCAGTCGTTGGTGGTTCAAACGCGGTCTTTGGGGTTCAATTTCAGTCGTTGGGGGTTCAAACGCAGTCGTGAGGGGTTCAAATGCAATCTTGAGGGTTCAAACGCAATCTTGAGGATTCAAACGCAATCTTGGGGGGTCAAACTCCTACTTAGGATCTTTGCAGACGGACTGCAAGCTAGCTGCCAGATTGCAGTTTGGGTGTGGTTTTTGTACAGTTGACATAACTGCATCGAAACTGTGGACTGACTGCTTAGACTTCAGTCGTTCGAACTGCACATCGACTGCTAACATACTGCACAATCGTCATCATTTCTTTGCAGTTATGTCAACTGGACAAAATCCGCATACAAACTGCTATTTTGTAACTAGCTTGAAGTCTAAATGCAGACTGTCTGCAAAGGCCCTTAAAGGTCAAACCCCAATAAAGGGGGGTCAAACCCCAATAAATGGAAGTCAAACCCCAATAAAGGAAATCAAATCCAAATAAAGGGGTCAGCTCCAATCTAGAAGGCCAAATCTCTCTCTTATACGTCAAAACCGGCCTAACACACATACCTGAAGTTAGCTACCGGTATCCTTGACTTAGGCGGACTGTTCTCCACTTTCCTCTCTTCTCCGGAGCTATCATTCTTCTGTTCGGTCGACAGACTCTTCTGTAAAACGTTACTCTTCTTCTCACACAGCGGCTCAGAAGACTGTCTTAGTAGCCGGGAGTTGCGCAACTCTTTAGATTGGCGTTGCGATATATTTCGTAAGAATAAGTTTTCGTGATTCTCGTAAAGTCGAAGATCGTCTTTTTCATCGCTTACGAATGGGTTTGTCGGTTTCGCTGATGATCTTGGCAAGATTTCGGGCAACTGTAATAAAGAATTGATATATTAGACAAAAAAAACAGTCGCAGTTTTATCATAGATGTTTTTACGATGCCTTAAGGCGCTCCGCAGACGGGCAACTTTAGTTCAGGCAATGTCAACTTTAAAAACTTTTTAACAAAAAAAAAACCGACTTCAAAAACCTTAACTAAAAAGTAAAAAATAATCATTGTATGTATTTTAAAATCTTAACATAAACCAACATTTTGAAGGCGGCGCGTGATTGACCCTTTGCGTCATGTAAATATAATGTGCAGTCGAGCTAATATCTATAGTAAAAAACTGTTTGTGTGAACGTACATGAAAATCACGCGCCGCCTGCAAAATGTTGGTTTATGTTAAGATTTTAAAATACATACAATGATTATTTTTTACTTTTTAGTTAAGGTTTTTGAAGTCGGTTTTTTTTTTGTTAAAAAGTTTTTATTTCATACTTTTTAGTTGATAATTGCGAGAGTTCATTCATAAAACGTACCAATGAGCAGATCATCTAGATAGACGCAGCTAAAATAAACTTATTTATTGAAGATGGTTAAAAAACTACTCAACCTAAGTCAATAAAATTTATATGGAAAATCTCGGAGTAATCGGTGTACATACATGAGAAAGAAAAAAAAAAAAAAAAAAAAAAAAAAAAAACCCGCGGAATATATAACCTCCTCCTTTTAAATCCGTTTACTGTTGCCAGTTGCAACAACATAAAGGCCCAGTTAACAGTTGCCGCAATTTGAAATAATCTTTCGAAATCCACGACGCTGCGGGGGATGGGGAGGGAGTGAAGTTGCTCGACGTGTTGCGGTTCCCGATGGCGGTAACCAGCATGTTGACACAACTGGTGAAACTGGCAAAAAATGTTAGGTTGCTAGTTGCAGCTACTTGGAATAGATTTTGTCACCGAGTGCAGCAACCGAAAACTGTTGTCGATCACCGAAACCCGCAACTAGTTCCTAACGTACATCCCCAATTATCGACACTTTGAAGTGACGATCACAAGTATTTTTTTAAATACAGTAGAATTCATATATAACGACTTCGCTTATAACGACTAACCGGTTTAAGCGACGATAATGTTTACTCAAGTTAGGTTTCATAGTTATGTACTGAGAAAATATAACCGTTTAGTGCGACTCCGGTTTAAGCGACCAACTGCTTATAGCGACCATTATTTATGATAATAAGTCCGGTTAAAACGACACGCAATGTTTTGTTTACACAACCTAATACCTCGGCGTCCCAACTTCACCCCGCCCCGCGCGCTTCAGCTCTCCTTATTGGCGCGCGTAAATCACCGCTAGTTTTTGTCACCTGTTATAACAAGTTCTTAAAAGCTCGACAAAATGGGTTCTGTGAAGCGAAAGTGTTTTACAACTGAAGAAAAAAGTGCAATATTACACCGATTAGAAGCTGTAGTTTAATTAGAAACTATCAACTCTGTAAATTATAGTTCGCTGTAGTTGTAGATACAAAATATACGAAAAACGGCCACTTTTAGCACTTTTTGTACCTACAACTACGAGTTGATTGTTTCTAAAATGTTTTATTTACCAAAATAGGAAAATCAAACTTTCGCATTTATAATACATACGTAAGTTAAGTACAGTACTTAGAAATAATCCTGCCGTTTTGTACGTCATCCGGTTAGAACGACATAGTATCGCCGGTCCCTTGAAGGTCGTTATATCCGGATTCTACTGTACATTGGTTTCGAGATGATTTTTTACGTACTTGTGGTGCACTATGTAACAGTTCAATTTTTATTAGATAATATTTATCCGTATACTTTTTATAAATTATAATTTTGCTCATATTTTCTGAAATTGGTTGTTTTTTTGTCGAACAATGGGGCACTGTCGGTAACTGGTGCTTTTACTATATTTATGTCTGCGTAGTTTCTTAAAATGTTATGAAAACGTCATAAACAGCTAGTTGTGAGTTGCCTGTGGCCGCAACTCGGAGATACGTCTGCGGAGCGCCTTTAGGCCGGCTCCTCACGTTGGCCCCAAAGTTAGTACGAGCGTTGGCCCGTAAATTATGCCTACCGTCCACACGTTGCATATACGGCCTCTGTGGTCTAGTGGTTCGAGTGTCGGACCGCTGGTAACGAGGTCGTGGGTTCGATTCCCACAGGACACAAATATTTGTGTGATGAACATAAGTGTTTGTGTTGGTCTGGGTGTTGCTTATCTTAATATATATAAATCTCGTGTCACAATGTTTGTCCTCAATGGACTCCTAAACCACTTAACCGATTATAATAAAATTCGCACACCATGTGGAGTTCGATCCAACTTGAGAGATAGGATAGTTTAAATCTCAAATTATAGTCGCAATTTTAATTTATTGCTAATTATTTGTCTGTTATTATTTGACAGTCACAATTATCTGTTAACTCCAAATGATTCTAACAGATGTCGATACCTTTCGACTGGGTTGAGTAAGTAATGAATAGATGGCGCTGCTATGGTAAATCTACGAACGTGTCATATAAGCTACATTTTAACAGCATAATTACCACGTGTTGTTAACGCTATAAAATTAATTAAATTTATTATTTCTATAAGAAATTTCTTCCAGCAGACCTGCGAGAGGTAAATTTGATCTCCAAAACTGATAGATGATAGATTTTAATGATATTTTTTGTGTAGGTACGTTCGAGTCCGGGTCCCTGCAGGGTTTGAATTAACAAATGGACCCGGTAGGTGGCGCTGCAGTCGTTGTGTCACCAAATTTGATTTGCTGAACAATTGATAACATGGGACGGGACATGGGACGGACGGGACAGGACATGTGACATGGGGAACGGGATATGGGACGGGACGGGACGGGACATGTGACATGGGGGACGGGACATGTGACATGGGGGACGGGACATGTGACATGGGGGACGGGACATGGGACGGGACGGGACATGGGAAGGGACATGGGCCGGGACGGGACATGGGACATGAGACGTGACGGGACGGGACATGTGACATGGGGGACGGGACATGGGACGAGACGGGACTTGAGAAGGGACATGGGCCGGGACGGGACATGGTACATGAGACGGGACATTGGACATGGGACGGGATGGGACATTTAACATGGGACGGGACGGGACATGGGACGGGACTGGACATGGGGTGAGATAGTGGGATAGTGGGATAGTGACTGTACTGGACTGGACTGGACGGTCCGAATAAAAGGATGGATGGATGGATGGATGGAACTGGACTGGACTGGACTGAATTAACAGGATCCGTCACGTGGGTTAGCAGAATTTAACGCGAGTGAAGCCGCGAATATTTATTTCTTCTGTACATCTGATTGTCGTCTAACTCCTCCTAAACAGCTGAACCGATTTGGATGAATTTTTTTGTGAATATTTCAATGGTTTCCTGGATGGTGTGAAAACACAATTGGATCCGGTAGGTGGCCCTTCTGTCTGTATGTCACTGATCTTCTCCTAAATGGCAGGGACGATTTTAATTATATGTGGCGCTGCTTTTCCGGGCAGGACGACGTCTGCCGGGTCCGCTAGTACTAATAATAGTTTCTGATTAAACTACAGTTCGTTAACTTCAATTTGTAAAATCAAATTTTGGATTTGTTTGGCGCCGACTCATAATTAGTTATTTTTCGCTTTTCAGTTTCACTTTTCGTCGGTTCAATTTTTTGTTAAAAAGTTTTATAACATTATTGAGTGCTTGAGAGCACAACTGCCAATTAAAATAACACAATAGTAAAAAAAATGGAAATCGTCTTTGAAAAAAATTTTGACAGACAAGAGGATATCATTATTATTTGTTAATAAACAAAAAGATTTATTTCAAGCAATTCTATAACTATTGCGTTCATCCACGCGGATGACATTTTCAAGATGCGGTGACCGTAGAAACAAGCTCGTTCGATACACCTTACTGCATGAGTGCTGCGGCAAGACTGAGCAAACTGCCATCGTGTGGATGCATCGCCAACGTTGCCGCATAATTCCTTTGAAAAAACCGACACGTGACAGCCAACTGCCAACGCTCGCCCCAACGTTCGGGCCAACGCCATTTTCCGATCCACAAGTTGGCGCGAACGTTCGGGCCAACGTGTGGAGCCGGGGTTAGACATAAAAGAAAGAAAGAAAGAAAAATGGTTTATTGTCACAGTTAACGACGCGCAACATTTTGAAATCTCCGTTAATGTACTATACTTTTCTTATATTTTATGTCGACCTTTCTTTATATTTTACCCATGTGTTTTTTTGTTTTACTTTCTTTGTAACCCCACCTATTAGTTACCTGCTTGTGTTTATCACTGTTGTTTAAATGTTGTGCGTCGTTAACTGTGACAATAAACAATTTTTCTTTCTTACTTTCTTTCTTTTTACATAGTTACATACATCGTCTGCTGCGCTGAGCGGTGCGTCGGCGTGTAAATCTTTATAGGAGTCGCGCTCGTGTATGCGATGGATGGTCCTCGTGCGGCGGGAACTGGGGCCGCACTCCTCGTCCTCGCTGTGCTGGTCTGGAAAAAACAATCAAAGGATTATAGTACAGTAGCGATATCGTTTTAAATTACATCTTTGGGTTAAAAATCGGGTCAACGCAGGGTTGCCAGACGCGTCGAAGCGAATTAATCGTACTACTGATGTTGAAAAATTATCGTACAGTCGCCTGCATGACAGTGGTAACACGTCAGTTCGAAAATCGCCCTTACTGCTTACGAAATAAAGACGCTGCTAATGTCAAAGTGTTACCACCGACTTGCGGTCGACCGTACAAGTATTAAATATATAAACGTTTTTACAGGGTTGTCAGAATAGTACAGTCGACCGCACGCTGAAAACCGCCCTTTCTGCTTACGACATAACAACGCTGTCAATGTCGAACTGTTACCACTGACATGCGGCTGAATGTACAAGTCTAATATGGTACTGACGTTTTAAAATTATGGAATAATAACCTATGCCCGCGGCTTCTCCCGCATAAAATTCGGTTTATCACAGAAAAATGTTATCGCTCAATCCTCGGAAACTGTTATCTTCCCGAGACAAAAAGTAGCCTATCTGCTAATCTGGCTTATAGTTATAGTTATTTATTTATTAAACTTGGACTAGATTACATGGAAGGATTTTAGCACAGGCTTACAATTTAAGTACTTATTTAATCTAGTTAAAGGGTAGAGTACTGTTCTCCTAGATAGGCAACAAAGTAACCTGTGTTTAGGAGAGACAGTTCCGATCCCCTATAGATATGGAAGGATTATAGCACATGTTATACATTCCGAGTTTATAAATAATAAAAATAATAAAAACAAGCAAACAAAAGGTAAGTACAATCATTTCTAAAATTGATAGGCATTGTGTGTTAGTGTGAGTGTGGAGGTATGAGGGGGTGGGTCGTGTGTGTGTATGTGCGTTAAATGAGTAAGTGTGCTTATGATCTATCCGTATGGCAAATTTCACTACAATCCATCTACCAGTTTCAGCGTGATTAAAAAATAAACAAACAAACATCCACACTTTCGCATTTATATTTATAATATTAGTAAGGTTATGGCATTCGATGAAAGATTATCGTGCAGTGTTGAGCCAATGTGATAATTCCGATCAATCGGATTTTCCCTTAATTTTTAGGTCTACCCATAATTTATAGTATTTCTATTGTCTATCGTGTATAATTTGTACTACTACGAATTCGAGCAGTGATTTCCAAACGTCATAACTAAAAATTAAAAAATAATCATTGTATGTATTTTAAAATCATAACATAAACCAACATTTTGAAGGCGGCGCGTGATTGACCCTTGGCGTCGTGTAAATATAATGTACAGTCGAGCGCATATCTATAGTAAAAAACAGTTTATGTGAACGTACATGAAAATCACGCGCCGCCTTCTAAATGTTGGTTTATGTTAAGATTTTAAAATACATACAATGATTATTATATACTTTTTAGCTAAGGTTTTTGAAGTCGGTTTTATTTTTTGTTAAAAAGTTTTTATTTCATAATTTTTAGTTGATAATTGCGAGGGTTGATTCATAAATGTTTATATAACCAATTTGAGAATATATTTTTTATTAACCTTTGCTATCCCACTGCTGATCCCACTTCTGGGCAAAGTTTCGCTCATGTTCTTTCAAACGTCCAATCACTATCGTGAAAAAAAAAACACGCATATCGGCCAAGAATTCTCAAAACGTACCAATGAGCAGATCATCTAGATAGGCGAAGCTAAAATAAACTGATTTATTGAAGCTGGTTAAAAAACTACTCAACCTAAGTCAATAAAATTTATATGGGACCACCGCGCGGGCTTCCTCTAAAATACAAACGAATCAAATCGAATATTATTCATTGCTATTTTCGTTTTTGCAAACAGCGCCACCTAGCGCTAAATTTATGAAGCTAAATTTAAGAAGTGTGTTTCTTTACGTACGATACTACATTTTGTATCGAACATCGTACCAGAGGCGAGATTATCGTACATGTACGATAATTATCGCACATCCGGCATCGCTGTGTCAACATCCGCTATTGCCATATTATCTCCCACGAACTGTGAAGGCTAGGCTTATGATGAATTTTCGAATTCTCAGAAGAATAAAACCGTTAAAAGATTCAAGTTGGCGGACATTACAATGTATTCATTTTAATGTATGCAAGTTCATAAATAATGCAGTACTATTGTTTCAAGAGTAACTGACCTAACTGACCTAAGCACATGTCTTTGTTTATTGTTTAAGTCGCCAAGCCGTCTGTTGCGCGAGTAATAAATTATGTTTATTATTCAGTAGAATGCGTATTTTTGCAGTATGAGGAATGTGGCAGAAGACACAGCGAACACAAAAGCCAATATGCAACTCTCTCTTATCGGCCACATTCTTGTCAATTGACCAATCATTGTTAATTTTTTGGTTGGTTCCGTACCCAAAAGATGTCAAACGGGACCCTATTCCTCTCTACGCTGTCCGTCCGTTCTTCTGTCTGTCACAGGGCTATATCTTTTGAACGGTAATAGGTAGCCGGTTGAATTTTTCTGTGTTGTATGACCCCTATCATGAGAAATGAAGTCTAAAACCATTCAAGAATCCTCGAAAAACATGCATATTTTATGCCAGGTTAAGAGTACTCTAAACCGACGAGCATGCATGACGAGGTTAATGGACGTAGATGAAGCGAAAGAGGTGTGTCAGGAGCTAACAGGTGGAAATCCATAGTCTCTGCCTACCCCGATGGGAAACAGGCGTGATAATATGTATGTATGTATTTTTTTTTATGAGACCGAAACAGCAATAAATCAGACATTTATCATGACAATGTTCATTTGTCGTTTATTATATCAGTTAAGAAGTAGTTTATGGAGTTATATGCCTCATTTACCAAAAAGTCTGTGAGCTTTTTGAAACTGCCAATATTTCCTAACTTTCTCACTTTCCAGTACAAAAACAATAAAATCATACCTTCGCTATCAGCCAAGAGTGGTTTGGAGCTCTCTTCGCCATCATCACCAAGATCACGGAACCGGCTGATCAAACGCTCTTCCTCAGAATTACGCCTTGAAATAAAATAAAGTAAAGTTAATTAAAGTAAATCAAATAAAGTTAATAATTTCTCAGGTTTTCGCGATCACTACACATTATAATAAAACAAAGATTAACCGGATTAAATCGCGTATATTATTTAAATTGGTTTTCCTGACGTTTCGAAAGCTTTGCAGCGTTCGTGGCCGCAGGAAGACTAAGACAAAGGTACTCTGTGGACTAAGATGACAAGCGTCTTTACAGATATTTCTAAAATATTATTTTAATGACAATGACATTGTGAGTGATTACTGCGTGCATCGAAACGATTTTAATTAATAAAAATTGTACGGTAGATTAAAATAATATTTTTGAAATATCTGTAAAGACGCTTGTCATCTTATCCGGTTTAGAATTGCACCGCCCTATATCTTCTCATGGGTGTCGTAAAAGGCGACTAAGGGATTCACCAGAGGATGGGCAGCAGCGTTCTCTGAGTATTTAACCAACCAACTGCGATCGCCAACCCGCCTGCCAAGCGTGGCGATTATGGCATATCCCCCCAATATATGCTTGGGGGAGGCCTGTGTCCAGCAGTGGACGTCTTACGGCTGAAATGATGATGATGAATCCGGTTAAACTTTGAACAAATAAAGTTAATTTGAATTTTGAATTTGAATATTAAGAAAACAACTTAGAAAAGGCAACTATGATCTAGATTTATTAATAAAATAGGAACACTATTACAATACGCGTAATATAACTGTGCCGCTCTGAAACCAAGCTTTGCGAAGGGCCGCGCAGGTACAGTAGCGTAATAAGTGTGAGCAGGACATAAGGATGCATCGAACATTAACGAACGACTGAGACAGCGAGAATATGCGTTACCCCGCCATCTTGCCACTCAGAGGAACAACCTATCAAAGTCTTGCCGCCATTACCGCGCATGCGCGCTACTGATTTTGCTGCAAAATTGACTACTGCGCAGCCACCTGTTTCTCACTCAAGGGCGGATCCAGCCTTTGTGTCCTTTGTCCAGCCGAAAGACGTCCACTGCTGGACATAGGCCTCCCCCAAGCATCGCCAAAACGACCGGTCCCGCGCTTTCCGCATCCAGCGGATTCCCGCGACCTTCACCAGGTCGTCGGTCGACCTTATGGGGGGCCTACAACTAACTTTTATGCCACAACAAAATATTCGCCTTACCTATGACTATGCGGCGTATCGGGGTCTCTTGGAGACAGGTCAGAGTTATCAGCCCTGGGTCTTCGGGACGAGTGGCTGAGTATTTGCATGGCAAGGGTGCGAACAAACTCGCCAGGCCGCAAGCTGCTTTCCGTGTGACTCTGGAAGACACAAGGTGGTATGTCAGCTACGTTATACGAGTGTAAGTTACATGTGTTTTTGAAATAACTGAAAACCTCTTATGGGGTCATTGTACCGATCAGTATGAACAACTTTTACTATGGCACCAATCCTGAAATCGCGGGAAAAAACAGCTGTTCCCTACTTTTTGTCGATCTATATCAGTGATTTTCAAACTGTGGGTTGCGTGTATATTTATTAAATAAATAGCCTTACCGCCGCCGCTGCGTAATGAGAGGGGGGTCTCGGGCATTTATTTTTACTAAAGGGCGACCGCTATAGAAAATATTGAAAAACACTGATCTATACTTATGAACAAAACGGAGTACCTCCATCCATCTGTGTAGGTAAGGTATTATTCCTTAGTCACCTTTAACAATATTTTAACTATATTATTTATTTATTTATATATTTATTTCCAAGAACATGGTACATCGAGGTCTTAAAGTTATAAATTATAATAGTCACACATATTCTACCGACAATAGGCGTGGAAATATTTAACCCTAACCATTTAAAACTAGATGAGTAAAAAAAAAAAAAAAAAAAATTAATTCAAATAAAAATTGAAAAAGATATAAAATAATTTTGGGACATTTTTACACAGCACCATCTAGTCCCAAACTAAGCAGAGCTTGTGCTATGGTTACTAGACAATGGATATAATAGTAACATACTTTTTTTGTAAATACATACTTATAATACATAAGAAATACCCAGACCAACACAAGCGCTTATAATGTTCATCACACAAATATTTGTGTCCTGTGGGAATCGAACCCACGACCTCGTGATCAGCAGTCCGACACTCGAGCCACTAGACCACAGACGTCGTCAAAAATTTACATGTACTTTCAAAACGATTCAACGTTTTGAAGTTTTAATTGCACGGTTCCAAAAAGTTGGTCCTATGGAGAAGAGCCGGCAAAAAAACTCCATGGAAATACTAATAATATTATGTTTAGGCCATAATAGGAGGGAACCCATCGATCTGACACTACGCCATTAGTGGCTACATTATGCTCACATTTACAGTGATATCATCATCATCATCATTGCGGCCTTATAATACTCATTTTTGGGTGTAGGCCTCCTCCAAATTCCTGCACTCCTGGCGGTCTTGAGCCCTTGAAATCCAATCCAGGTTTGTGTGTCGTCGGATGTCGGCCACCCAACGATACAGTGATATACAATGTCAAAATAGAGTATAATAAAAATATTTTTTTTTTTTTTTAAATAAAATCACAGTCAAAATAAATAAAAATGTCAATAGAAGAGAAGAATATAAGGATATAAGGACCTGTTTGACCTTTTAAAGACTAATGTAAAAAAAAATACCTGCAAAAAATGTCTAGCAAGCAGTCTCCTATTCAGGGCTCTTTGCTGCCTCGCTTGCGGGCCCTGGCCAGGTTCACTGAGCTCCTGGCACAGTGCTGTCTTGCCACTGCCTGCATCACCTGTAAAAAGTGACATAGAACTGACATTTTATCTCAAAATAGTATTTTAAATAGCTTTTTAAGAATAAAAAAAATAAAACCGACTTCCTGTGATGTTTCGTACTAATAATCTACACCGTGTGCTTTTTACCCGACTGCGCCAGAAGGAGGGTTATGTTTTTCGAGTGTATGTATGTATGTATGTATGTATGTATGTATGTATATTTCTTTGGCACGCTCTGTGGCCTAAACGGTTTGATGGATTTGAGATTGAGAGGTGTCGTTAGATTCGTCTTAATTCTGAGAGTGACACTGGGTACATCAAAATTTAAAAAATTAAAATGGCCGCTTTTTGGCGCCATATTACCTCTTCAAAAATTTTTTTTTCCGTCAAAAACTATCGAGTGGGGTATCAAAATAAAGGGTTTTATAAATGCTTTACAAAAATATATACAACTTATATGTTTAAATGTAATTTGGAATGAAAAATGCTAAACACAACAAAATATTCAACGTTAAAAATGAATTTGACTTTTCAAAAAATACATTAATAGTATGATAAATAAAACATGACAAAACTAAAAAAAAAAAAAACAAAATTAATTAACAAAAACAAAAAACCCGACTGCGTGTAAAAATAAGAGAAAAGATATAAACAAGACTTATCAACACGCAGGCGGAGGCTACCTATGAACTATTATGTAATTCATGACCAAAAACATACGTAGCCTCCGACTGCGTGTTGATAAGTCTTGTTTATATCTTTTCTCTTATTTTTACACGCAGTCGGGTTTTTTGTTTTTGTTAATAAATTTTTTGTTAATGAAGAGCTCTGTAGGTATCTTCAAAGTCCATGATCAGTTTACCAGATACCTAACCAATGTGTGTCTTGAAGAAATTGCTTCTAGCTATAAGACCGACAATTTCCGCATGTTAGGGTGTTACCACACCAACCCATCGATCAATCGATAATTTGACGTCGATCGGCAGTTCCTACTACACCAAACTGATCTGCTTAATTAGTCGAGTTATATCGATGACAGAATAGGTTACGTACTGGTGGATTTGTCACTGTATAGGGTGTTTTTAGGGTTCCGTACCCGAAGAGTGCCAAACGGGACCCTATTGCTCTCGCTACGCTGTCCGTCCGTCCGTCCGTCCGTCTGTCTGTCACAGGGCTGTATCTTTTGAACGGTAATAGGTAACCGGTTGAAATTTTCTCAGAATATGTGTTGCTATGAGGTGTATCACGACAAATACTAAAAATAAAAAAAAGTCTAAAACCAAAGGGGGTCCATACAAGAAACCTCAAAAAACATGCATATTTTTCAACGTTTTTGTTCCTGCTCTTTCTTCAAAACGGTAATATTGTAGCGTTGTGGATCTCATTAGTTTAGTCGAGTGAACGATATAAAACTTAACCGGTGTTGCGCATCCCTAAAATGTGTGCACAACACTAGTAATCGCGTTGGCCTCTATCATTTTCAACACAGCAGCATCCAAGGAAGTAACTATTCCTTCTGGAATACATATTTTATCCCCAATCACGGGTGAGTTCTTCATTAATCTAGCTAATATATTATAAACAGTGTATTAGGGAACTGATTCTATCATACGATCTTGTTAATGTTTAATTTCTAACATTTTCATGGCCGGCCACGCGGTCATGCTTACTTCCTGTCTCAAGAAGCTAAAATATGTGTAATTAACTGCTGCATCAGCTCTATGCTATGCCTTACAGTGTGCTGCAACCTATTTCATGTGCCATCAGCGAATCTCAGTCCTTCTATGTTTTGCACGCCTCGTGTCACTTAACCTACAATTATGCACCTGTCATATACTATGCTGTGACTGCACCCTTTACTGCCTGTTAACCTGTGCCTGTGATGTGTGAGCTTCCACTATCCTCCTTCATCACCGTTCCTTGTGTCACTAGAGGGCGGAGAAGCTACCACATCGCACGCGGTTGTATTAACCTGGCCGCCACTAACATGCGCACCCTTCTGCACGCTTCCAGGGTTCTACCTTCCGGCTGGACTTCTACCTTCCGGCTGGACTTCTACCTTCCGGCTGGACTTCTACCTTCCGGCTGGACTTCTACCTTCCGGCTGGACTTCTACTTTCCGGCCGTACTTCTACCTTTGGGCTGTATTTCTACGTTCCGGCAAGAGGCGTACCCGCTGCAACCACGAGGCAGCGTCTACCTGCTGCCCGCCAGCCTGCCGTACCATCCACGTGGCGGAGACGAGGGACGGTACCCTTTCCACCTTCCTTCCGAAGTGTGCGAACGCTCAGTGAACAATAGCCTTACCCGCGACCTAGCCGAGTGTCTTTCAATATACCAGGCCCCTCAGAAAGTATTGCGAAAAAAAGTTTTTATATATGGGAGACTGGCCAGTTATAATGTTTTTCGAAAATATGATTATTTATAAGTAAAAATAAGTAAGTTCCAATTTCAAAATTTCCCTCCACATTTTTTGCGAGTTAATTCAAAGTATTGTGTCTCACTGAAATATGGATCTGCGCCGGAAACATTTTAGAGCTATGATTTTATACGATTTCAAGTGTCGCCTGAAACCGGATGAATCGTACGATAGACTTCAAATGGCATTCATGGATGAAGGCCCTTCCAAGGCAACCGTGTATCGTTGGTATAACGAATTCAAGCGCGGTCGACCAACTTTGGGGGATGACGAAAGAAGCGGTCGCCCTTTGACGGCTGTTACCGAAGAAAACGTGCTAGCAGTGAAAAATTTAATCCAAGACAATAGGCGAATTACATATCAGAAGATTCAACACATATTGAAGATTGGATCGGGAAGCGTTCACGAGATTCTACACAGCCATCTTCGCGTGAGGAGGATAGTATCACGCTGGGTGCCGCACAACCTCACCGATGCTCAGAAGCAGGCCCGGGTGGAATGGTGCCGTGATATGCTTAACAAATTTGAAGCAGGCTCGTCTCGGCGTGTTTACGACATCGTTACAGGTGATGAGTCCTGGATTTATCAATACGACCCAGAAACCAAGCGCCAGTCGACTGTTTGGGTGTTTCAAAATGAGCCAACGCCTACCAAAGTGAAGCGATCTAGAAGCGGGGGTAAGATTTTGATCGCTAGCTTTTTTAATTTGACTGGCCACTTGGTATCAATTCCCTTACGGGATCAAAGAAGCATTAATGCCGAATGGTATACTACCAAATGTTTGCCAGAAGTTTTCTCTGTTATAAGCAACAAGCGACCAAACACAGGGCTCCGCGGGCTACTGCTCCACCACGACAATGCACCTGCGCACACCGCACTCAAAACGAGGGACTTCCTGGACAGCACGCCAGTCAAACTCCTGGGTCACCCTCCTTACAGCCCTGATCTAGCACCGTGTGACTTCTTTTCATTCCCAAAAATAAAAAATCAGCTCAAAGGGATACAATTTTCGTCGCCGGAAGATGCGCTGGCTGCGTTCGAGCAGGCTGTAAACGAGGTGTCTGCGGCGGACTGGAAAAAGTGTTTTGAAAACTGGTTTAGGCGCATGAATCTTTGTATAGAGGCTGGTGGAAAGTACTTTGAAAAGATTTGATAAAAATATATGTACGTATAGAACAATTTTTTTTAGTTTCGCAAAACTTTCTGAGTGTCCCACGTATGTATTAAATATCTAAGTGTTATCTAATTATCTCTCAACACACTTCCTTATGTCACTGCGGTGCCTAACACCGTAGTGACACCTTTTCTTTTGTAGCGGTCTGCGCAGCTTACCTGCGTAGACTCTAACCGTTTCAATATATACCGGCGTCAAACTTGGTCAGATTATAGTGCATACTATGTAATTTAGCAACAAATACTAAAAATAAGAAAAACATAGACATTTATGTGGTGGTACCTGCGTAAGAAAGACTAGCAAAAATTCATATTTCGCGCACTGTTTGTCTTTTGATAAACTCTCGTAAATTAAATCAGTTTTTATGGGGTATTAAGTCGTTTAGAGGTACGGAACCCTTACTGCGCGAGTCCGACTCGCACTTGGCCGGTTTTCAAATCAATCATCATCGTCGATCGATGGTTGATCAATGTTTTATCGACTGGTATCCGTCGATCAGCCGAAGCTACCAATCGATCGACGGCGATTGACAATCGATCGATTGGTGTGGTTACACCCTTATAGCAAAAAATAATATCTAATCTATCCACGATTTGCCCTACTAGAGATAGGAATTTCACATAAGCTCCATACATATGTCAAATTTCTATCTCTAGGAGGGTAAATCGTTGATAGATTGGATATTAAATTTGTTAGTCCAAAAATAGCATCATGTCCTATTATTGAACACTATATGTCTTCTAACGGCCAAAATTTATATCCAATCTATCCACGATTTGCCCTACTAGAGATATAAATTTGACATAAGCTACATACAAAATATGACAAATTTCTATCTCTAGTAGGGTAGGGTTGACTGCCTCGTTGGTCTAGTGGTTGCAAGCGCGACTGCTGAGCGTGGGGTCCCGGGTTCGATTACAGGGTCAGGCAGTGTTATTGGGTTTTTTCATTAGGAAATTCTCATTAGCAGCCCCAAGTCTAGATTTGTGCCCGGTCAATGGCAATAGGCTCGCCCCCTATTACATGGGACTATAACATAACTGGCGAAATGTGGGTGTACTATCACACCTCTGCCTACCCCTTCGGGGAAATACAGGCGTGATGTTATGTTATGTTAGTAGGGTAAATCGTGGATGGATTGAATATTAATTATGCCCGTATAACACTACAGAAGAACCTCTTATCTATAGATAAGTATATTACTATCTGGACGTACCCAATATAAGGGCCCCGCAAGTCTTGCTTACGGGACGCTGTTCCAAGCAGTGAGCTATCTTCTGGAAAGCCCACTCCCTGCAGAAGAACCTCCTCTTGTCGGTAGATATGCTGGTTTCCGTCACTTTGTGCGCTGATGAGGACTTGCGGACGGGACGGGAGTCCTTCTCGTGGGCGCGGGATGCTATGGGGCTGAGTGGTGTACCTGGAATGTAACGGTTACGTATTTTAGGCTGTGCTTGGTCTACAGCTACTCATACATTGGTATACAGTTTTGTCAGCCTTGTGTACTTGACTTTTTTTTTTTTTGTAGTGTAGGATGGCGAAACGAGCTAAAGGCCCACCTGATGTTGTTGCCCATAACAACTTCAATACCACCTAGGCTGTTGCCTAAATGGTACCGCAAGTCGGTTCGCCAAACTGGGACATGAAGATAGATAGTCTCATGCGATTGTAATTATACTATAATGTGTATATCTGTAACGGGTATCACAGCCAACAGAAAATGGCTAATTGATAGTTATCCTTAAGCAGACTGCAGACTTTTAATCGGCTGTCAATTTAATTGGATTCTTTGTCAGTACGAGGACATTAAGTAAAACAAAAAAAAAAAAAAACAAACCAAACCAAACTTAAGTGGCAGTGGGCGGGGCACATTGCTCGCAGAACGGATGACCGATGGGGCAGTAAAGTTCTGGAGTGGCGACCGCGTACGCCTTCCAGGCGCAGCGTGGGTAGGCCCCCCACAAGGTGGACCGACGACCTGGTGAAGGTCGCGGGAATCCGCTGGATGCGGAAGGCACAGGACCGGTCGTTGTGGCGATGTTTGGGGGAGGCCTATGTCCAGCAGTGGACGTCTTTCGGCTGAAATGATGATGATGATGATGACGAGGACATACCGGAGTCTTTCGCTTCATCTACGTTCATTATCTTTGTCAACGTCAACCATCGTAAACTCTGTAAGAGATGTACATAACATCGAACCAGCACAACGATCAAAGATTAACTGCGGAATTAGCTTACAACTCACTAACTTAATCTGACCTCACTCCCGGCGGAATCGCAGAGCGGATCCGTTCGTTCGAAAGTCAGAAAGTTGGCTAATATGATTGCTATCATGTCTGCTTGCAAATCTGCAATGCTGTGGAGAATTCCCTATGGATTGTATCAACGTACAATACATGAGATATGTATATATATTCAGCAGCCCATGGCCACCCCGCTTTTGATTCGGATTCATATCATCATAGAAAGATGTTATCGGGCATCCCTCGGGAACAGTTTATCTTCCCGGGGAAAAAAGTAGCCTGTCTTTTTTTTTTTTTTGGTGTTTTATGACGTCTTTATATTTTACGACTTTTGGAAATAGGACGAATAAATATTTATTATTTTGACCTATTTACGCATGCAGAGCGTAATCTGAAAATATAAATTATTATAAATGGTGGTAAGAAATATTCGCTCACGAGCAGGATTCGAACCTGCGACTCCAGGTGTCTTACTCCCGACTGGTTCGAGTTCTAGTTTAGTCTTTAGTTTTAGTCTAGTTCTAGTTATTCATCTAGGACATGGTATATCTGTGTGCCTTTCACCTAAATCGCTCAGCGAGCTATGGAGCGAGCTATGTTTGGAGTTTCTTTGAAGGATAAAATCCGTAACGAGATTATCCAGAGAAGAACCGGAGTGACCGACATAGCTTGTAGGATTAGTAAGCTGAAGTGGCAGTGGATTGGCCATGACTGTCGAAGGACCGATGGCTGCTGGAGCAGACGAGTCCTTGAATGGAGACCGCGAATCGGCAAACGCAGCGTAGGATGCCCCCAGCCAGGTGGACCGACCGTGGGGGACTGGATGCGGAAGGCAGAGAACCGAGTGTTGCGGCGCAATTTGGGAGAGGCCTATGTCCAGCAGTGGACTGCGATAGGCTGAGTTGATTCACCTAAATCCGTCAAATCACAAATTACATGTAAATCCGTTAGACCGTTTTAGCGTGATATGAACATCCGTGCTTTCGCATTTATAACATTAGTAGGATTCTTGGCAGTGATTTTAGTATTGTTGCAGTGTTTACTTGTGTATTCTTGGCACATGTGGTGTTTATGCTATTTTCTCCTACTGCTGAGGTAGATTAACGGCCAAAATTAATACCCAATCTATCCATGAATTGCCCTACTGAAGATAGAAATTTGACATTATTAGCTCCATATTGATTGGATATTAATTTTGGCCGTTATTTGTATGGATTGAATTAAATGATAATTAGCTATATTCGTATGGATATTTAGCCTGTTCTGAACCACTGCTGGAATGATAGGCTTTCTAGAAAAATAATGGTAACTTCAGGAGCTCAGGCGCCATCACGGTGTCAAGCAGATTGGTAAACGCTGAGCTTGCCCTGATCACTAGCTCAGAGTATTTGGACTGGCAAGATCTATGGCTACCAGTAACGAAGGATCCATTTAACACGATTCTCACCGGCTTGCCTTTAGGAATTGCTTAAATACAGATCAACGACATTTCTATGCTAATTTATTGTTCTAAAGTACAAAAAAAATACGTTAAATTAAAATTTGTTTAATAGTTTTTTATTTTTTATTTTATTAACGTGCGATCTTACCTATTTTATGATTTTTAGGTACCTACAGCTTTCCTTCTGAAAATATTCCTTTCGCCACTGATGGCTACAGAACCATATCTCGTCTTAATGACATTACGTGCTTCGTGGCTCCTGCCCAAAGAAGACCATAATCAGAAGTGCTACTCACCATCAAAATCAAAAGGATCCCTCTCCCGTTCTCTATCTCTGTCCCTCTCACGCCGATGCTCTCTGGATCCATCTCTATCCTTCTCTGGAAATCCTCGATGCCGATCCGTCGGTGTTCTGTCATGGCCGCGAGCTGTCGCCACATCGTTTAGTGGAAGCGATCTGGAATATAGAAGTAAAGCAATGAGAAACTTTTAAGCAAGGAAATCCTGTTTAGATGAGGATACTTAGATAACTGTAACCTATAAGAGTCCAAATGTAGTGCTGTTATGCAAACGATGCGTCATTTTACAGTATGTCCTGCTTGCCCTGTTACCTGCACTGCTGGAGAAATTAATGGATGATACCGATGGTACAGTACTCAGTACAGATTCTGTATGTATCAGGATGCAGGTCAATGAAGATGGATGAAAAGAGATTGCATGTAGCAGAGATGAGAATGTTGAGATGGATGTGTGGAGTGACAAGAATATTAGAGGAGCTTGAAAAGTGGTGCCAATTATAGAAAAGTTGAAAGGAAATCGTTTGGGTTGGTATGGGCGTGTGATGAGGAGGGATGAAACCCATGTTACTAAGAGAGTGATGAATATGAATGTTCATGGATGGAGAACGAAACCAAAGAAAAGATAGATGGATTACGTGAAGAATGATATGAATGAGAAGGGAGTAAATGATGAGATGGCTCATAGAGGAAAACGGAAGAAGACGTATTGCGCCGACTCCAAGTTATTTGGAGACCAGAGCAGAAAGATGATGATGTACATGTAGCTATGTTCTGGGCTGATACGGTTTAGTTAGCCATTGACTCGCTAAGAAAAAACTTCTAAGAATTTTATGTTCACCGACTTGCTACGGTAAGTGGACTGTTATTCTGCCTCTGGTTTCCACAATGGCCCAAAAGAACCAAGACATTTTTGACTCGAATTTCAGCTCGGTTCGGTAGACCCTAATGCTGTTTTGTTTATCATTATCAACAAACAGTTCAGCAAAGGCGGACACAGGTTTTGATCTGTACAGGACCTAATCTTCTTTTATTTTTGTATGGTCGGTCGACCATATTTAACGTACCTAGATCTGACTATGGTCCAGGTTATTGGTTAATAATTACACGCGCTTAGCGGGGGCAAGATACAGCATCTTGTATAAAGACGCCTATTTGTATTGTACTTTGAAATCTCCAAAACCGTTAAGATTTCGAACAGTTTGTGTGGATAAGCAGGATTTCAAGCGCTAACACTTATGTAAGCACACATAGTTGTGCCGCATGTAGTCGCATTGCGGGACAACAACAGGGCAAGTGTCACTTTGATTTATATTGTACACTCTTATAAAACAATACGGAACACCCGCCTTGTCATAGAAAAAGTGTTATAAACTCCCTTATCTTAATGCGGCAAGGATTCAAGCACGAGATCAAGAGAAGAAAATCAAATAGCAATCACAACCTTTGCAATCTATCTTCCCCATTTTGTACCAACATATATCTTCAATGAATAGTTGTCTCAAATAGCACACATTTTACGGAATCTTCTGAAACAGCCCTTTGTTTTCTAAAAACAAAAATAGGTCGGACAAATATTTTATTTTTCAAATATTTCTCGACCACTTCCGTACTCAGTCCGGAACAAGTTAGACAGCTCTGATAAAATACACGCAAGTTAAGCGCTCCAAAGCAAGAAAATTACTTACGGAAATTATTGTATTGTATGAAAATTAAAGGACTTTATTTACCTGAGATTAACACGATGCTCAGCCTGTCTGACAGCAGAATGTCGATGCTGCTGCTGCCTCATGCTGACCTGGTACTGCCTCAAATAGGCCTCCACTTTCCCCTCACTCGCCTCATTTCTGACCCTTCGCGTCCTCCCAGATTCCTCCTTAACTCTCCGAGGCTTCTCCTCCTTCTTATCCTTAGCTTCAACAGGAGTACTCATGGCGAAGTTCCCTCCGTTATTAAAGTTGAGAGGATCAAAATCATTTCTTTGTGAACTCTGGGTCTTATTGACTTTTGAATTTTTCGCTCGGTACTGAGATTTTGGAACAACTTGGCTGTATATCGGTATCTGATTCGACATGCTTAAAATACTAGCTTTGGTTCGAAAATATAGTTTTAATATTTTTGAATTTTTTTCTACTAGAGGTAGGACATAATGTGTTACTTTGGTTTTTGCTAATTGACTCTATATCTACAGGAACGCGGGATTTTGTTTACTAATTAGTAAAATAGGCCTATATTTGATTGGCTGTTTGATATCACAAGTATCTCGAAACTAAATTAATATTCAGGTCATTATGAGTTTCGACCTTTTCATTTTTGTGTTTTAATTTTTGCACTTCACCGGATTAATTTTTCGCAGCGCCATTTTGATCACGGAGAAATCCTGTAACAAAGAAAGAAACTATTAATATGAGGCACAAAGAGTTAGAAAGGTCAATAAAAATAAACTACAATGGCTCAGCGATATAATTGACTTCCGATGTAAACGTGAAGTGTAGAGGTCGATCGTACGATTACCCGACCGCGACCTCTTGAACTACTTAGTTAAGGTGCTGCATTGAATTTGCAACCGTCCCTTTCTAACATACGGCAATATGCGCGTGTGAGAACAGAGCGGAATCGCGCTGTTTTGATGTTTTTTTTTACATTTTTGCAAATATCTCTGCGAATAAAAATCTGTTACACCAGAATTTAGATATCTATAAGATATATCTTATTCACAAAAAACAATAGCAAAAACTATTGGCATTTCTAAATGCAATGCGAAATAGTGCAAAAACAGACCTTACTTTGGAAAATAAACCTATCCAGCTAATTTCATTAAATCGTGTTTTCCCTACACCAAGACCTAGTAAATATAATGAAAAATCTTAAATATGAAAATTAAATCAACGTCGTATCCACAAATGAAAATGTTTGATTCTAAAATACCTATTTTTTCCAATGCCGCCCCTTAAATCCACTCGTACAGAACATGAGCACACTTTAACTAGAGATCTATAAGTTAACTAGCACGTCTTGCACAAGAGAACTTCTGATATTTATGAACTGCTTAAGTTTTCCGTTGAAGTCAAAGCAACTGTTCTGCAATATCTACCACCGAGAAAGTCACATCTTTGCTTTATAATTAAATCAATTACCGGGTAAAGCGGCATGAATAGGAATGTAGGGGTGAATAGGAACAAAAGTGGGCTAGGATTTTAACATTGAAATAAGATACTTTGTTGCCCATAAAGACTTCAGAACGTTTACCAAATTATGGCAGAACATTTTTGAAGTATTTGTGGACAACAAAGTATCTTATATACGGTATACGTCGGATATCATGATATCACATGATGATCCTATGATATAATTTATCTCCATCGCAGCCAATCTTAGTCCACATCTGGACTTTGAGAGAAGCCTTTATCGAGCAGTAAGTGGCACAAAGCAGTTTAAAAGTAACATAAGCAATCCATTACTGCCCCACTGATGGGCACGAGTTTCTTCTCAGAATGAGAAGGATACAGGCCTTAGTTCACACGCATCAAGAATTGTATGGAGCACTCTCAGGTTCCCTCACAATGTTTTCCTTCACCGTTAAAGCAAGTGATAATCAAATTCATATCCGCACGTGGATCCAAAAAGTCAGAAAAAGGCAATATAAATTGCCTACAATCCTCTATCCTTCTCAACCACAAAATATTCCTACAAAATGGTCCCTAATCCCCGTATAACATTTAATACCTCATTCTACATACTCCACATACATGGAACTCTTTGAACAGCTAAAACAAAAGTGTGTTGATGAGGTGGTCTCTAACGCAAGCGGTTTTACGCTGAAAGCGACGGATTACAAGCTTTTAAAGCCCTATGAGAAAGGTACGGACTTGAAATAGGACATGAATTTTGTATGGGAGGACGGCGGAGAAAATGTGTAATTTTTTGACGATCCCGTATGGAACTTAATTGTTGGAACATTCAGTAATTGTCTTGAATGGTATGTGTCCCAAGTCCCAACGAAGCATCTTGCTGATTTTCTAATAGGTCTTGTGGTATTTTGTATTTAAGTCTTCAGAGATCTTTAAAGTCATTGATGAGATGGTTTGCGATGATGTTCGGATGGCGATGTATTATTTCCTTATAGGATTTGGCATCAGTTTTGATTTATTTTTTATGGTCAGAATTTCCAAGTCATGGTGTAATGCTTCGTTTGGTACAAACCATACTGCATTGGTTATGATACGCTAAAGCTTGTTTTGGAATCTCTGAATGATCTCTATGCTAAAGCGTGATGCTGTGCCCCATAGCCGATTGCCATATTATGTCCATATAGGATTTATTATGGCTTTATCAAGAAGGATTAACATGTTCCGAATATCATGTCTGTTAGTGCATGTGGGATTTGGGTCTTTCTGAAGCTGCATCTACGATACAGGAAAAAGGAGAAAATACTCTGATGTGTCCCTACCCCGAGCAATAGAATCATGAATTTTTTACACGACATTAAAAATTACGGTATAGCTTAAGATTTCCTTGATTGCGTTTACAAGAGACTGTCCACAGCCGGGCATAGCAAAGTCCATGGATGTAGTGAATAGTGCACCCTGGGCACGAGGTATCTCTTCTTCGGGGGTCCTTATTGTCAGTGGCTAATATTCTGGAACGGGAGTTGCCCGACCTGGATCAATTTTTTTTTTCCGTGGGAAAAATCCTCATGGACGCACTCCGCCTGGGGAAGGCGGAGCCAGTCGGACTCTTACCGACTAAAAACCACAATTGTGTTCCTCTAAAGACCCTTGGCCGGGGGCGTGGGAAACTTTTATTCTCCCAACCATCCCCAGGGGGGTTTCTCCGCGTGTCCCTCTGATGTAAGCAGAGGAAACAGTGGAGGAGCAGGGAGGATTCATATACAAATCGAAATAGAGCTACAATTTGCAAAAAACGCAAAGAAGTTTTCGATCGATATACAACGCGAAATAGAGCTACAAATTGCAAAAAACGTAAAGAAGTTTTCGATCGATATACAACGCGAAATAGAGCTACAATTTGCAAAAAACGCAAAGAAGTTTTCGATCGATATACAACGCGAAATAGAGCTACAATTTACAAAAACCCGAGGCGAATGCTTCAGCATTTGCCTCAACGTTAGTACTTTTTACTACGAGTCTCTAAAAGCCTCAACCCACGAGCCACGCCACGCCACGGTCTGGCATAAAATATCGTTAGCAAAAAACGAACTTGACTTCCGTAAGTCATATCCAATTAAGCATCACTCAGAAGACCGGCGAAAAATAAATTCAGAGACCTCCTTTTGTTTTTAAAACTCTACACAATTTTTTAAATGGAAGTATACCTTATTCATACGCGATAAAGCTCATTTCGCCTTTGAGCATTGTTATTAAAATTGAGCACACATTTAAGGGTTTCCTGCTATTGATAATTTGATAATTTAAGAAGGAAATGCCCTTTAACCTTTAATAAATGTAAATTAAATGAATTTGAACTTTATTGTCTTCAAATTAGAGTTTGTTTCTTTTGTGACAATTTATTACACTACTTAAAGAATCTCCAGCTGCAGAAACACAAGTAATATAATCAGCCCATTACTGTCCCACTGCTGGGCACGGACCTCTTCTCAGTTTCTCGGTACGAGAAGGCTAAGGCCTTAGTCCAACACGCTGGCCTAGTGCGGGTTGGCGGACTACACACACCATCGAGAACTGTATGGAGTAGAAGTGGGCGTTTAAACAAAAAGCGCTTAAAAAAGTCTAATGAAAAAAAAAGCGTATAAGCACGCTTTGTGATTAAAGCAGATTTCGTTTAGACTTTTTCGTAAACCAAACTTATGCTTTTAATAGTACGATTGAAATGTAACCTTATTTATATGAGAGTAAGACTCAATTTCAAAGTTGACTGGTGGTGGTTTGAAACCGGCAGAATTAAATTTTATTCGTTTACGTAAAATTTGTTTAGAGAAAGCACTTTTTTATTTTGTTGATTATTTTCGTATCGTTTAAACATTTTAAACGTTTTTGACCTTGATTGATTTGCTTTTGCTTTGGCGCTTAGTTTATTTTTCGTCGTCAACGAGTGAATGCGTTTTTGAATGTTCTCCTTGGTAATTACGCGACGATTGTAGTTTGTTTGTATAGTTTTTAGTGAACTTTGTAAATAGTTTAAATGTAAATAGAATAGTGTAATTTAGACAAATAAAAGTCAATTTTTTTAGAAGTGAAATACGAAAAGCGGCAAAAGCGTAAAAAAATTCGTTGGCAGAAAAAAGCACTACGTTTAAACACGCTTACGATTTTAAGTCGTTTTTCCCAACTTTAGTATGGAGCACTCTCAGGTGTGTTTCCTCACGACTGTTAAAGCAAATGAATTAATCAAATTCTGATCGGCTTTTATTTCTCAATATGTTTTTAAAAAGTAAAACACCAACTCAGCTTTATATTCACATTGCGCGTTGTGACAAATTCTCGATCCAAGCGCTAGCCTCCACTCGCTGGACGGCTGACTACACTAAAATATTCAGCGATTTAACATTGGCCGTGTAAGCAAATACTCGTACTATGGTTTCGTCGACGTTTGTTTGTTAAAATTGAAAAAATTATGCAATGCTGCATGGACTTTGTAGTGTAATGCAATCGCTACAACAGCCCATTATTGTCCCATTGCTGGGACAGTCATTCTTGTGTTTTCAGAAAGTTATAGACCCAAAAATATGTTTGAGTTTTTTTTATATTTTTTTTTTTAATCACATGTACAATTTCTTTAGTTTTACTTAACTAGAAAACTCGCCAAACTATCAAGTTTAACGGCGAGATGCGCTCATACATATGTATACTATCTTACTCTTACGTAAACATGCAACACTTAATTAGCAACAAAATAAGTTGTATGATTATAAAATAGTTTACTGTGGATTAACTTCTCGATAACAGAAGAGATTGGCTTTCAAATTATAATTTTTTTTTTTTTTTTACACTGCCTGGTGACGTCTCCTCGTCATCAAGAAGCAAATCCCTCAGTTTTGATTTTAACAGGCTTTTACTTATTTTAGGCTTTTGCCTACTTACTCATAGAAAGTTTGGCTCGTGGCGAAGTAATAACGACCATGCAGCCCATAGACGCCTCATGCGACCGATGTCTGCAACACATCTATGAAATTTCACTAATGTAGGTCGCCACTATTCGCCACTTGAAATCTTCAAATCAGTTTCGACCACTTACATGAGCCGTCAAAACTGCCGCGTAAGTGATTAGCCAATAGCCGCCTTAGTAGGGCCAATCGGATTGCAGTACTCCGCCTCAGCTAGTGGGATATCCCATATTACCAATATAATTGGGAAAAGGCGCGGAGGACGATGACTCATGGAACGTGATTTTTGACAAATCTATAACCGGATATCCAGTCCAAATTCATTTTAAGCAGAAATGCAATAAAACGACTACCCGTTTTTTAGTCAAGTTAATAGAACCAGAATACTTACTAGGCCTATACATAGAAGTCCCAAGTGGGTAGTTCGCTATGAAAATTGCTTTACGATAGGCACTTAACGTAGCTACCCCACTGAAATATTTACCAAACTGCGGGTATGTATGTGTGTGTGTGTGTGTGTGTATTTGTACTCGACATGAGACCAACCGTTTTGTTTGAAGCTTTACAACGTTATTACGTTTTTAGGTTTACAGACCCCCGCGACCCCTCATATTTGCATGTTGACAAAAGCATCTCATCTTCCTGCCCTGGTGCCAAATTACTTGGGGTTTTTTCTTCTTCCATGTTAGCCGTCATCTCATAATTTACTCCCTTTTCATCCATATCATTATTCACGCAATCCATCCATCTTTTCATTGGTCTTCCTCTCCCTCTCCATCCATGAACATTTATATTCATAACTCTCTTAGTTTCATGCCTCTTCACATGCCACACCAAGAGAAAGGATATCTTTTCAACTTCATTCATGATTATGACAAACTCTGACTTCTCCTTCTTCTTTTTCAGACTTTTCCTGTCTTATGTTTGACATGTCTATCTTCAGGATAACGGCATTGACCAGCAGGCGTAGCATGACAAGAGATTTGTCTACCAAAGAATCGACAAAACTACATTGTATAGAACTTTATCTGTCATTTTGTCTATTCTTCCGTAGACAAAACGCTTGTTTACAGTAGTCATGCTACGCCTGCAGACCAGTTTCAGGACTGCAGAGGTTTGATAGCAGTCGTATAAAATACTGACAAAAGCCGCATCTGGTTAGACTGGAAGCCGGCTTAAATTAAATATTCTTTATTTGGGTATCTATAGGACCCAGAATGGGTTATTACAAACTTAACTACTATTTTTAGTAACAATCCAATAAAATAAACTAAAATCTACGTTTTGTCTGGATTCTCTCCAGTCTCCACGTGCATCCCTATAAAATGATTCAAGTACAGAGAATCCAGACGGCCTGCTATCATAGCGATGACGCGGTTGGGGCTGGCTCGCACTCTGCAGAGCAAGGATGCGCATCGTTTGCGAATAATTGTGTAAAACAGTCTACTCCTGCTACTGCAAACATTCCTGATGCACTGAAGAATCGAGGCAGCCCTTACAACCCCCGGAAAACGTTATTAAATTGAATCCGCAGAGCGTTGCACATTTTTTGATTTTTGTGATATTATATTATATTATATATTGTGACTTAGCCAACCCAACAAAGCTGGAAAAAGGCTAGGCAGAATATTATGTAACATCAGTGTTATTACAATGATTCACAGTAATAAATTGACCGCAGACTTTTTTATTACTAACATAAAACGATGTCATTATAGGTCGTTACTCACCGAGTCACGCACTAACATTAAATCATCATAATTAGACGTCCTAGGTCTTAGTTTATCCGAATCAGGAAGTCGTGAGAGAACAAAGAATCGGTTCACTGGTTACTGTCTTTAGTAAGGTACAAGTCGTGAAAGGGGATGGGTTACTTTTGTTTATTAGTAACACGGTGTATACAATATCTTCTCATGGGTGTCATAAAAGGCGACTAAGGGATTCACCAGACGATGGGCAGGAGCATTCTCTGAGTATTTAACCAACCAACTGCGATCGCTAACCCGCCTGCCAAGCGTGGCGATTATGGCATACCGGGGGGTATGCCATAATCCCTCTGAGGGAGGCCTATGTCCAGCAGTGGACGTCTTTCGGCTGAAATGTTGATGATGATGAATGATGAACACGGTGTAAGTGTGTGTAACTAGCTCTAACGGTGAAGGGTGAAGGAAAAACATCGTAAGGAAACCTGCACACCTGAAAGTGCTCCGTTCTCAATGATGTGTGTAGTCCGCCAACCCGCAGTAGACCAAACCAAACTTTGTGATTATTCGAGAAAAACCATAACTATCTTACAGAAATCCCGTGTTCCAAGGCCGTAACTACAACCAGGGCAGTCGAAAGTTAGTATTCTTTGCCACTTGCTAGCAAACTTTACCATATTTTGTCATCATCTTCTAGGCCTGGAGGACCATATGAAGTTACTTGGGGTCGGTGCAATATGTTTACAGCCCCGGATCTACATGTGTAAAAGGGGGGTGCAGAATACCGATTTGCTGACCTCTAGGCTAAATTTCTGTCCACAAACAAGGCCCCCGCATGGCACAGACGGTGAGACTGGCTGGTGGCTGGCCGCCCCCCAGTCTTTTCCACCCCCCCTCCCCTTAATTAACTCCCCTTTTAATTCACCCTGTAAGGCTGTCAGTAGTCTTCTTACAATTTATCACCTTACCTTCGTACTGAGGTCACGTCAATAATTAGAATGTCTAAATTAATGCTAAGACAATTTTATGTATTATATCATAATATTTATCTTCCTGCGGAAGCTATAAAGCTGGGAAGCAATAATTACTTTTATTTACATTTTCCCGCCGCTCGTGTAATATTTATATTAAAAACTTGTCTTTGCTGATTTAAAAGGTGTCGAGGATTTTCACAAGCGAAGATGTAGGGAACAAGTCCCGCCTTCGTATTTACCGGCTATCTCCGCCTACTCGGCAAATAACTTGAACATGCGCAGTGCTCGATTTAAGCGATTCTAACTTTTATGTCATTGCAGTAACATGATTGTGTATGTGTCTTTGGTCAAGTTATTTGCCAGCTACTATACCTATCTGGTATATAATAGGTGTAGTCTCGGTTGGGCAGCGTTCGGGTAGCTACGCAATATCTTCTCGGCCAAAATACTGCAGTATCTCAAGACGAAAGTCTTTAACCAGTGTGTGTTGCCAGTAATTACTTACGGCACTGAAACATGATCGCTCACAATGGGCCTGATAAGAAGGCTCAAAGTCACTCAAAGGGCAACGGAGAGGACTATGCTCGGAGTGTCTCGGCGTGATAGAATCGAGTGGCGACCACGAACTGGAAGGCGCAGCGTGGGTAGGCCCCCCACAAGGTGGACCGACGAACTGGTGAAGGTCGCGGGAATCCGCTGGATGCAGAAGACGCAGGACCGGTAGTTGTGGCGATGCTTGGGGGAGGCCTATGTCCAGCAGTGAACGTCTTTCGGCTAAAATGATGATGATATCAGTGGCCTGATTCACAAACGTTCGAAAAGTTTCCGTTTCCGAAGTGAAATTTGACCGGCAAATAAAACAAAACGACCACTTCCTGCGACCATGAACGCTACAAAGCATACGAAACGTCAGGAAAATCTATTTTAATAATAATACACGATGTAATTTGGTTAAACTTGTTTTATTATGAAACAAAACGATTGGAGAACCGAACGGATTCGGAAACGCAACGCGAAATTCATGGAAACTCTCCCGTGAGCTATTTGCTGTCGGAAAGCGCTCGATGTAAAATTAAAGAACTATGAATAGCGTTTCCGAATATGCGTTCGATTTGTCAAATCGTATTTTTTCGTAATAAAACAAGTTTGACCGGATTACATCGCGTATTATTATTAACATTGCTTTTCCTGATGTTTCGAATGCTTTGCATTATTTGTGGTCGCAGGAAGTGGTCGTTTTGTTTCGTTTGCCGGTCAAATTTCACTTCGGAAACGGAAACTTTTCGTACGTTTGTGAATCAGGCCACTAGTGAAACATTCTCACAAACAAAATGGTACCTACTGCCTGGCGTGCCATACGAACTCAGGATACCATACTCGAAAGCCGTGCTCTCTACCGCCAAGTCTGTGCTTACAGTTGCATGCTTGAGACAATAATAATATTAACACATTCACGACGACCCTTAACTCTTCTCATGGGTGTCGTAAAAGGCGACTAAGGGATTCACCAGAGGATGGGCAGCAGCGTTCTCTGAGTATTTAACCAACCAACTGCGATCGCCAACCCGCCTGCCAAGCGTGGCGATTATGGCATATCCCCCCCCTTAATTGGGGGAGGCCTATGTCCAGTAGTGGACGTCTTTCGGCTGAAATGATGATTCACGACAGTAAACGAAACGACCATACTTCCTTAAAATATTTCCTGTACTGATTAACAATGATTACAGAAAGTGCAAGGTCCATCCCACACGCATGCATGCATACGTCAACATGGGGTGACCAGCTCCCAGATTCAGAAAATTCAGCGATTCGGTTTGTTATCTCTTTTTCTCTCATTACGTGAATCGTAGACAAAATGAGATAATAAAACGATTCGGTCGACAACTGCTTATCGATAATTTTCTGAATCGGGGAGCAATACAGATTTCACATCCTACTTCCTACTAATATTATAAACGTGAAAGTTTGTGAGGATGTGATGTATGGATGTGTGGATGTTTGTTACTCTTTTACGCAAAAACTACTAAAGGAATTTTAATGGAATTTGGCATACAGATAGAACATAACACGGATTAACATATAGGCTACTTTTTATCCCGGGAAGATGAACAGCTCCCGAGGGATGCGCAATAAACGACAGTCAAGCGGGCGAAGTCGGGAGCATTTTATTATACGGGTCAATCAGCATTCTAAACACGGGATTCAAGGTTAAAATAATAACAACCCATTTTAAATACATACATATTATCACGTCTGTCTCCCATTGGGGTAGGCAGATACTATGTATTTCCACCTGCTACGGTCTGTCTTTGCTTATTCCACATTGTTCTATTATATGTGTTAAGGTGAATGATACAGGGTAGCCCGCGAAATTCAAAATTTCTTGCGTTTTTTGCAAATTGTAGCTTTATTTCACTTTGTATATCAATCAAAATATGATTCGCGGTAGTAATAACAATATATCTACTGAATAATACTCATAAAATATATAAACCTAGCTTTATAAGCTCTACAAGCTCAAAAATAGATAATTTGATCGTAAATTAATAGTATCGAGCTTGGACAGTTTATAGAGCAAGGTTAATATTTTTTATGAGTATTATTCAGTAGATATATTGTTAGTAGTACCGCGAATCATATTTTGATTGATATATAACGTGAAATAAAGCTACACTTTGCAAAAAACGCAAGAAATTTTGAATTTTGCGAGCTACCCTGTAGCATTCACCTTAATTTCACATGATATAGCAATCAATTGACAATGAATAACCATTCTTTTTAATACTCAATGAGCGCATACGCATACATTTTGCATAACATTTGGATTAAGGCTCTACGAATGACCTTAATCCCTCCCACGCTCTTAAATGATGTACGGTCTGCAAATTAGGATTTCGTACACAGAAACATTTTTATATTTATTCGTGACAAAGAAAGCTTCGGAATTAACAAATCAGAAAATCTAAAGCAAAGTCAGGAAAGGAATAGAGAAGCAAATGTGAAAAAAAAAGGAAACACGTGAGGTGTCGTAGGATCGTAGGCGTAATTCACGTAATTTCATGACGCGCCGATCAAGTTGCAGTGACGCTGTAGTTCGTTTCTGACAGCGATCGCCGTAGATAAGAGAATACGAAAAGCATTGTTTTGGTCGAAACTAAACTGCAACTCCACTGCAACTGCGCTTCTTTAGTTACTTGAATTGGCCTACAGAACAGACCCGACAAAAGCGAAGCTGTCTTGTACTAGAAGTTTTTAAACTTTCGCGAATTTCACTCATATTGAACTATGTTTACGGGACTTGTCGCGCACAATTAAATCAAAATATAACAAACATTTTGACTAACCTCCACGTTTCGGTCAAGTTGCATTGGCCGTGGTCACGAGCAGACTCAACTCGACTGTCTTGTACTCTTTCTCAATCATACAGGCAACAAACAATACGGGCTACCCGGCCAATAAGGTGGGATTCAATGCCGCGTTTGTAACGTTCCAAGCATGCGTTATAAAGCTTCGCCAAGAAATGTTTTTCCTTCTTACTAAAATCTCTATCAGCCATCATCTCAATGTTCACTATCTTCAGAGTCATATTTCTAGATACTATCTCAAAACTAGAAAGGTACTATTTCTACTAGAAAGGTATCGCAGGAACGTCAATTGCTGATGAAAGAATATAATTATAGCACAGTCTAGCCACTCCAAACAGTCGTACAACGCGAGAATTAAGTGTCCCAAGCTGCCTTCAAAACTGTCAAACAATGTCCCGAGTTGCCTTTAAAAATTGTCAATGTCAATTTCCGTTGAACCACTGTATGTAGCAGATAATTACACTGTGATTATAGTATGTACTTAAGTATAGTAACCGATATTTTATCAAATAATAGAGATCCCCTATATCATCGAAATAAAATAAGTATTGTAATCAATAGCCATATGCGGGTAATAGCACGTTTTAGTGAAGTGTCGGGTTTGGTCCTTTGATCCTATCAAATCATAAAAGGATCAGACGACCTTAAAAATTCCGTGAAAGAAACTTGAACCATTGTTGAACAACCAATCTTGACAACAATAACAACACATCAAAGGAAGAGAGAATAAACTGGTGATCTTATTATCCCAGACTTTTACTGTTGTGTGAGCGCTTCTTGTAGGAATAGGTTTACGAAAGAACTCTGGTGTCGGCTCCTGGCGAAAGCAACCGTTCTCCAAGAGTATCTATCTACGTCAGCCGTAAGATGCGGACGCCGCGCCACGTCCAAACCAACCACTACTCCATAACGGGCCTTACCGCCGCTATTGCAGCGTGCCCTAAGCATGTCTCACCTACTTGCTTGCCCGCTGTGCCCCACCTGTTCCCGGGAGGACCAGATGCAAGAACGAGGAACGAGGAATACAGTGGAAACAAAAGTCATTGACGAAAAGTAGTAGTTGTAGAAAAGTCTAGAGATCGTCTAATTCATCATCATCATCATCCTCCTGCCCTTATCCCAATTTATTTGGGGTCGGCGCAGCATGTCTTTTTCTTCCATACATCTCTATCAGCCGTCATCTCCGTGTTCACTTTCTTTTTATCCATATCATCTTTCACACAATCCATCCATCTTTTCTTTGGTCTACCTCTTTTCTTATAGCTATCCCCATTCATACACAAAACTTTTTTCGTAACATGTTCCTCATTTCTCCGCATCACATGTCCATACCATGACAATCTACTGCTTCTCAACTTTTCCGTCACTGGCGCTACTTTCAAACTTCTAGAGACCGTCTAATTAGCCACAGCCAATCCGCTTCCTCAATATCCAGGTCCGTGTGTACGCATACCATATCCTTGTTTGCATGCAGATATTAAGCTCAGAATTACGAGTGTGCGGCTCGCCTACGCCTTTCATAATTGTGTAGGGTTGTCCGGAATAGATTCCAGTAGGACAAAGTATTGTTGGGATTATATTTACAAATGAATACAGTACTACGAAATATCGATGTATAAAAATCTAGTGATAATTAATATGCATAATGAAATATAGGTACATAGTGACGACGACGTCTGTGGTCTAGTGGTTCGAGGTTCGGTCGTGGGTTCGATTCCCACAGGATACAAATATTTGTGTGATGAACATAAGTGTTTGTGTTGGTCTGGGTGTTTCTTATGTACCAGGCCCCTCAGAAAGTATTGCGAAAAAAAGTTTTTATATATGGGAGACTGGCCAGTTATAATGTTTTTCGAAAATATGATTATTTATAAGTAAAAATAAGTAAGTTCCAATTTCAAAATTTCCCTCCACATTTTTTGCGAGTTAATTCAAAGTATTGTGTCTCACTGAAATATGGATCTGCGCCGGGAACATTTTAGAGCTATGATTTTATACGATTTCAAGTGTCGCCTGAAACCGGATGAATCGTACGATAGACTTCAAATGGCATTCATGGATGAAGGCCCTTCCAAGGTAACCGTGTATCGTTGGTATAACGAATTCAAGCGCGGTCGACCAACTTTGGGGGATGACGAAAGAAGCGGTCGCCCTTTGACGGCTGTTACCGAAGAAAACGTGCTAGCAGTGAAAAATTTAATCCAAGACAATAGGCGAATTACATATCAGGAGATTCAACACATATTGAAGATTGGATCGGGAAGCGTTCACGAGATTCTACACAGCCATCTTCGCGTGAGGAGGATAGTATCACGCTGGGTGCCGCACAACCTCACCGATGCTCAGAAGCAGGCCCGGGTGGAATGGTGCCGTGATATGCTTAACAAATTTGAAGCAGGCTCGTCTCGGCGTGTTTACGACATCGTTACAGGTGATGAGTCCTGGATTTATCAATACGACCCAGAAACCAAGCGCCAGTCGACTGTTTGGGTGTTTCAAAATGAGCCAACGCCTACCAAAGTGAAGCGATCTAGAAGCGGGGGTAAGATTTTGATCGCTAGCTTTTTTAATTTGAATGGCCACTTGGTATCAATTCCCTTACGGGATCAAAGAAGCATTAATGCCGAATGGTATACTACCAAATGTTTGCCAGAAGTTTTCTCTGTTATAAGCAACAAGCGACCAAACACAGGGCTCCGCGGGCTACTGCTCCACCACGACAATGCACCTGCGCACACCGCACTCAAAACGAGGGACTTCCTGGACAGCACGCCAGTCAAACTCCTGGGTCACCCTCCTTACAGCCCTGATCTAGCACCGTGTGACTTCTTTTTATTCCCAAAAATAAAAAATCAGCTCAAAGGGATACAATTTTCGTCGCCGGAAGATGCGCTGGCTGCGTTCGAGCAGGCTGTAAACGAGGTGTCTGCGGCGGACTGGAAAAAGTGTTTTGAAAACTGGTTTAGGCGCATGAATCTTTGTATAGAGGCTGGTGGAAAGTACTTTGAAAAGATTTGATAAAAATATATGTACGTATAGAACAATTTTTTTTAGTTTCGCAAAACTTTCTGAGTGTCCCACGTATTATAAGTATATTTACAAAAAAAAAAAATAAGTATAATATCCATTCCGTCCGTTTGGGACTAGATGGTGCTGAAAAATGTCCAAAAACATTTATTTATTTATAGTTGATTTTAAATAAATTAAATACTTGTGGAAACCTGAAGGTTAGTTGTAATAACACGTCTGTATCTAATTCACCATCGATTCCCTCGATTATTAATAGCTATAGTTATTAACAAAGGTAAGTGTCATATAAGTAGCTTTCCGATGCCTACTCTGAAAGTCAGAACACCATTCGAAGGCACGGTATTTAACTGATGCAAACTAAAAGGTTTTCCTCCTTTGGCACTTACATATCATTTTATATTTTCTTTCTTCTTCTTTCTTTCTAAAAAGGAACAGATAGTTATCATGTGGTAACATCGACCACTGTGTAAGTCAGCTAATACTGTCAAATAATTCGCAGATAAAACATCATAAAGACATTGCCAACCCTAAATACAAGCTGTATGGTTCGCAAATAAGCAAATAAACACGTTGTTTGTACAAAACGTTATAAATAACAACGTAATGGGTGCTTGCTCGTAAACATGTTCAATAATCGACCCCACACAGCGTGACGAGTGTTTGTTTTGCCGACTGTACCACTTTGACGGTCTTGATCAATTTCAAATTATTTATTAGCTAGAATATGGTTGTTCAGATTACTTAGGTCCTCTATGGATTCCTTGTGAGTTGTTAGAAAATCTTTAGGAAACTATGGATTGACTATTTTCATTGTCTTTGATAATGTCACTGAGATCATATGGTCAGTTTTTTGCGCCTAAAGTCATATAATTTCAAAAAGTTTTTTTGTGTTAGTATTTACAGTGTGTGTGTGTATAGTTGTCGGCACGAGTCGTGGAGAAGTGGCTAAAGGATGATTTCCCCCAAACGGCTCGCAGCGCATCGGATCGGAACGGATTGTACAATCTTAAAACGATATTAAATCGTGTACACCGTGTTTAAAGTCTATCAGCCTTACTTATAAAAACCAACTAATTATCTTCTTACCAACCAATTAACTAATCACTACTTAACTGCTTAATTAATGATTAAATATTTTCTACTCAAAAACATTAATTAGGCGCAACTTAACTAATGAACGGTTAATGAAACAAAATATATTTTACTCTGTTAACACCGCCAGATGTTGACAGCATACAATATTTTTTGCCGCGAATGTTCAGCCTAAAACGTTTATAATAGCAACATTTCGTCACTCAATTTAAAAATAAAAAAGTTCAACCGTCAAAAAGATTGTTGTTTTAGTTGTTTTGTTAGATTTGTGTCAGAGTTTTGGATTTATTCATAGGTACAAATTATATAAAATGCAAAATTCTACCAAACAAAGTGCGATCCGCCCACTGGGAAGAATAAGAAAATTTGTTTTTATATTCATTGTTATTATTTATATTATATACAGGTATTTCGGTTTTGCAAAACTTAAACTTGTTCATGTTCTACGTTGTATATCTGCGGAGGTGCAATTTATGAGCCTCCACGAGTGCCGATATTTAATTGATTGTGCACCCTGCACCCTGGGCACTTGGGCAGTCAGCCCCGCTACCAATATGCTGACTGGCTGATCTTCTTCCCATGGCATGAGCTGTTATCATTAGGTAACTCAGGTAGACACGATTAAAAAAAACCGTATCTGCCAAATATGTGTAGGTATATTTTCATGGAAATAAATAGATAAACAAAATAGTTATTAGACTATTCTAATGCAGGCAATCGATTCTTGTTTAGACTGTAGCGTGTTATTTTTATTTGGTGACCAATTAAAATTCTACGGAATCAGGTAGTAAAGTTTTCTAGACAAAGGACAAAACAGAAAAAAAATTAAACAATAGACACCCAAGGGCCCCGAGACAGCTGAATCTCATGGAATCAGCTGGTACACAACCGCCATTTTGTTACTTAGCGTCCTAAACAAGGATCGCCACTGCTTAATTTATCAGCTACTTAAATGCGTTACTAAGCAACCAATTAAAGTTAAGCGAAGATTATGAGTAAGAAATATTCCTAAATGGCTACTAAGTATTTGTTAAATTTTAAGTAACGTTTATAAGTAAGGCTGTATATTACCAAGCCGCGCAAAGCAGTTTGACCGCGGGCGTCTGCGGTCGTCTTCCGCGACACGCGATCGTAGCCGAAAGTATGCTGCGACGCGCGATTCGGCGCGATCGTCTCCTTTCGCCTGTCGTATCCGACCGAATCCTTTCGGCTGTCGCCGCGTGCGCTCAAAGCCGTGGCCAGACGGCACCACTCATTCTGTGAAGTATCTAACACGTCAATACGGTATAGAAATGAAACTATTTGACTAGGCGCAGAAACGGATACGTTCGCCAGCGACGGTACGGAGCCGATCGTATGCGTCGACATCCTGCCGGACGCGATCGGCTGTCGCCGCATCCGGTCGAATCCTTTCCGATCCGATGCGATGCGAGCCGTTTGGTGGAAATCATCCTTTAGGCACAACCACTGCGCCTCAACAGATATACTACTTTGAAGTTTGATGCGAACGCTCAACTTTCGCTATTTTCTCACTTGGCAAATTGAAAGCACCCTTAAGATAAATAGCCGCTAGCTATGAGTCACCAGGATATAACGGAAATGAGCCCCCTAACAATAGGGAGTGAGCTATCCTTCATAGCTTTGTAGAGGCTGCTATTGTCAACCAAGTGCATTGTCTTTTAATTATTTTATGTGGAGTGCAGTTGAGCATGGGTGACTATTAATAAATTATGGGATTACGAAAAGGAAACTGAATGAAGCACTATATAGCAATGATGTTGGACTCTCGAGTCGTGCAGATTTCTTGATCTCGAAGCAAAATTTCTTCGCCAAAGTCTTTAAAATCCAGTCTCTTCTGTAGGGAAATAGGCGACTTCCATATATTTAAATAATACAGTCAATAATTTCTTTAGGTTTACGCGATTTTAAAACCCACTCCGAAATTAAATCCCTTCGCCGATGCCCCTCTACATGACACAGAGCTTTCAGCTCTGGCTCAGGGTTAAGTTGTGTTACAATTTATGCCAAAGCATGCCTTGAAACCTTGTTGGAATAAATCATTTTCTGCCTGGCCTTGTCCCTACTAAGTTGGGGTCAGCTTTCAGTCCAACCAGATGCGGCTGAACATCAGTATTTTAGACAGAATAACTGACATCTAAACTCCACGACCCAGTTACTGGGTATACCTACATTAGAAAGATTGACAGATTTTCCAACTTCTGACTGCCCGTACAGTCATCCCACCTATCAAAATGTGACAGAGTGCAATATTTTGATAGGTGATTTTGAAAAGGTGGAACAAGTGAAAGAGTTTTTATAGGTACCGGGTTCCATGTTTACGAGAGATGGCAAGCATGTGAAGGACATTGAAAGGAGTGAGTGCTAGTCACCAAGAGAATGGGGCACTACACACCTTCATGAACAGCCGCAAAGTGTCGGAAAAGGCACGGCTGGCTGTTCATGGGGGAGTGTTAGTGCCTACACTTATGTATGGTAGTGAAAGTTGGGTATGGCAGAAGAAACATGAAAGCAGAATAAATTCAGTAGAAATGAGAGCTTTAAGAAGTATGTGTGGTGTAACTTTGAGAGATAAAGTAAGGAATAACGTGATAAGGGAGCGTTGTGGAGTGAAAGAAGATGTAGTGACAAAGATTGAGAAAGGTATGTTAAGATGGTTTGGACATATAGAGAGGATGGACGAGAGGAGATTGACGAAACAAGTATACGAAGCGAGTGTGGATGGAAGAGTTGGAAGGGGAGGACCTCGGCGAACGTATCGCGATCAGATCGCGGACGTTCTCAAAAAATGCCAGGTTAAGAGTACTCTAAACCGACGAGCATGCATGACGAGGTTAATGGACGTAGATGAAGCGAAAGTGGTGTGTCAGGATCGTAGCAGTTGGAAATCCATAGTCTCTGCCTACCTCAATGGGAAACAGGCGTGATAATATTATGTATGTAATGTATGACTATTACCCGTAACGACTGTCATATGTATTTTTATGACAACCGTAGCCAAGTTTCACGGTGGCCTACATATGGTAGGTTTAAAGGATGGTTGAAGGCTGTCATCGACTATACACTCCATAAACGCCTCATAACAGGCGACAGATGTCTGTCAACACATCAGTGAAATTTCACTAATGTAGGTCAGAACGGAAACTTTCCGATCAGTTTCGACCACGTTTCGACCACTTATGTGAGCCGTCAAATCTTCCGCGTTAGTGATTAGCCAATAGCCGGCTTGGTAGGGCTAATCGGATTGCAGTACATCGCCTGAGCCAGTCGACCGAATTTATTGCTCGCATTATATTCAACAAGCGTCTATTGGGCTGTATGGTCAATGAAGGCTGAAGACTACAAGAAAGGCCTAGGATAATGACGAAAGAAGAACACACATCACTCACACATAAGCATAAAATTATTCTTACATCACGCTAGCTACCCTGCCATAATACTCAATGCTACGCATAATAGTGTTGCGTAAAACATAATTAATATCACAATTAATTCTAAACCTTGTACTTTACAAATTAAAGTCTAAAACAAATTACGTTCTTGCACGGTGCGTTTACAACACCACAAATAATTTCGATCCTTATCTAATACAGATTAAGCTTCAAAATCGTTTGCATGTTGATAAATGGTGCGTATTTAAAAATAGACGCTATGGTTATCATGTGGGGTTCAACATACTATGAGAATAATAAAATATAGGTTGGCAACCTGTCACCACTTCATGGCAGACTTTAGAACTTTAAAACATGCTTTTGTTATTAAAAGATGATCTAATTCTCATACTGAACAAATTTAAGCGTTCTGACTTCTACACAAAAGTCCGTTATTGGACCCATTTTAAAACTTAGCGATTTTACGTAAACAAGGGTCGCAAGTACCAACTAAATACCTATTAATGTATTTACTACTCACCCTTATCGCAGACCACAGCTGGATATATGTCTTCAAAGGGTCTGTCCCACGAAGAAAAGAAAGGAGTTAAGGAATTGTTAGTCCTGTTACGCTGTGATAATTCATTTCACCGCTCGATGGATTTACTAATAATGGATAGATTTTCCATAGTGAGGTGGAGCCATTGCTGTACCTCGTCCCCCTGTCACCCGCATTCAGGCGACGCTTTTTTCTAAAGAGATTTTGCTTTGCAACACCTCCGCTCCTTTCTGTTCTCCATAGTTTCTCCCTAAAACGTTTATTTTATTCATGTTATCTACCATGAGAGATTCTTTTGCTCAGGTGCTGGCAGTACCTGCGTGCTTCGGATACTGAGATTGTCATTTGGATAGTCTACCAAAATATTGCTAAACATCAATGAACAAGATAAGTACGCTTTTGTTGATGTATAGGACTTAAAAACACCATATGAATCACACGCTATGAAAATGGGCATCGATAGCTGGGTTTACGATTTAAGATTGATGGTAATACAACTACCAAAATGCTCTAAAACTTATCTGATGCCCTTGAAAGTTACAACACACAATAAAATACTGTTTTACGGCCTTTACGAAGCTACAAAGGGCCGAGGGAAGTCAATAATAACCTATTATGGATGTTAAAACTGTGCTATTACTATAGAATTGGAAGCATTATTGTTACTAATGCTGGATGACATATAGCTGGTACAATATTGTGTCTTGTATTCTCAATTTATTTCGAAGCCGAGGATTTTATTGGAGTAAAAGTATGGTTTTCTTGTGTTAGTCTGATACCAATGATACGCCAAATTGGCTACTGTAACCTGTTAGTGCTTCACATCCTTCTGAAACTAAAAACTCTAAAGAGGAACAAAGCTCATTGAAGTCGGAAAACGAATAATGACACTCAAGTGGCACTGGACACTTGCTACTCTTGCTAGGCCTATTCATATCCAACAGTTTTTATTTCGAATAAAAGACTCGCATTTAAAAAAAGTTACTTATCTAGTTGCAAGGTTCCATAAAAAATTGTCCTACAGAGAAGTGCCGACAAAAACACCATGGAGACTTCAAAGAAAAAAGTAATGATGATGGTGAAGCGCTCACAAAACTGGCAAAATGATTCGTTGGCTTGGCAAACCATCCGCCAGATGGGTTGATGATCACAGCCTGCAAGCAAGACCTGTTGCCGAATAGCTTTATTCACTCGCGATCTTGTTAATTTCGATGTTCAACACACACACTCACTCACATACACATACCCCCGCACGCTCTCATACACACCCCCCAAACACCCACACAAACACAATTATCGAGTAACACTGGGTATATCAAAATTATAAAAATTCAAATGGCCGCTTTTTGGCGCCATGTTAACTCTTCAAAAAAATTTTTGAGGCTGCCCATCCTCTGGTCAATCCCTAAGTCGCCTTTAACGACACCTATGAGAAGATATAGGGTGGTGCAATTCTTTACGTCCGGCACCACACGGAACACGGAACGGCGGCGCGGCGGCTTGCCTGATCTCCTTATATTCCGTTATCTGTGGTCAGCAGGTTGCTAACAAGACGACTGTCCAGGATACGCGCGACGTTCATTTGGTTTCCACGCCACTAGTGGGGGCTTTTATAATGCACCCCCAACAAAACAACAAATGGATTCGCTTCTTCTTTCGTGTTCTAAAAAAATCTAATCTCTATATGTAATATTTTCTGTTTACAAACCACACAATATGCTACATAGAAATCAAGTGTATCGACCACATAAATTATATAGATTCGCTACAAACAGACTGTTGTCACATTGCTAATTGATTTATGACGTCAACAGACAGCTATAAGACAGTTATATAACTTTATTATCACTTGTTCCGTCAGAATGATGTATTTTAAATAAAAGCAATGGGTATGTATGTATGTTAACAAAGTCTATTTTGGATATCGTCCCGTTTTGTTCCTTATCTTACTAGACGCGAGAAGTTCACGACGACGACGAGTCGTAAGCCCAGCTTACAATGAAATTGGGTACCTGGGTGAATTTTCAAAAAATCTTACCAACAATTTAGAAAGTCATTAAACTCTTGAGTTGTTTAACACGATAAAAGTTCAAATTGTTTTTATTCTTGTGATCTTGTCTAATGGTGAATGTCTTATGAGACAAGATCACAATTGTTGATAAGATTTTTTTTAAATTCACCCACCTACGGGAGAGAATATACTTTGGATAAGTGTGTTAGGACCACAGACAGTAAAAAAATGTATACGAAGTGCTGTGAACAATCACAGTGAAGCCGACAAAACCGTGCTCCTCCATGAACAAACCAGCGCTCATGCACACATGCACATCAAACCGTGCTCACCGCTCTCAGTACACATGTCGCGGCATCGTCCAGTAAGCATCATCAACTCAGCCTATCGCAGTCCACTGCTGGACATAGGCCTCTCCCAAGTTGCGCCACAACGCTCGGTCCTCTGCCTTCCGCATCCAGTCCCCCCCAGCCACGTTCTTTAGGTCGTCGGTCCACCTGGCAGGGGGGCGCCCTACGCTGCGTTTGCCGATTCGCGGTCTCCACTCAAGGACTCGTCTGCTCCAGCGGCCATCGGTCCTTCGACAGACATGGCCAGCCCACTGCCACTTCAGCTTACTGATTCTACAAGCTATGTCGGTCACTCCGGTTCTTCTCCGGATAATCTCGTTTCGGATTTTATCCTTCAAAGAAACTCCAAGCATAGCTCGCTCCATAGCTCGCTGAGCGACTTTAAACTTGTGGACTAGCCCAACTGTCAGTGTCCACGTCTCGGCACCGTAAGTCATGACAGGCAAGACGCACTGGTTGAAGACTTTTGTCTTCAAACTTTGCGGTATAGGCGACGAGAAGACTCGGCGAAGTTTGCCAAATGCTGCCCAGCCCAGACGGATCATTCTGTTGGCTTCTTTCTCGAAGTTGTGTCTACCAAGCTGAATTGCCTGCCCTAGGTAGACGTATTCCGTTACAACTTCGAGTGCCGACCCTCGAGTGCAGTAAGCATCGCCAAAAACAAATATGTTTCAGGTGCATGTGTGTGTGTGAGCGCTGGTTTTTGTACACGGAGGAGCACGGTATTGTTGGCATCACTATGATTATTCGCAGCACTTAGTATATATTTTTTACTGTGTTTGTGTCTCTAAGTTATTTTTTTTGGGTAATTTAAAAACCACCAACTCTACAACATGTAACAAAAACCGCAAAAGCCCTGTTGTTCCTGTGAGCTACGTTATCAGAATCGATATTCATACGTAAGGACACAACTCAATTGGAAAAACTCTTCAATAAAAATAATCAAATTAAATCATTATTAATTGTAAATTGAAAGTGATTATATCAGTCAAAACTCACTCACTCAGTGATCATATCAATAAAAATAATCAAATTAAATATTAAATCATTATTAATTGTAAATTGAAAGTGATATAATCACTTTTAATAATGATTAATTATTTAATTTGATTATTTTTGATGAAGTTTTTTCAAATGAGTTGTGTCCTTAGGGGGCGTCCATAAATTACGTGAGGTGTTTTTTTTAATTTTTCTGTCCCTCCCTCCCCCCCCTGGTGAGATGTCGTGAGATTTTATTAAAGCCCCTCCCCCAACCCCCAATCTCACGTGAGATTTTTCAAAATGTGGGTTTCTTACGTAAACGCGTTGAATTGTTATTGTAAAAAGAAAAAAAAACATAACAACAAATATGGTGGTTTGACAGTCAGTCAGTAGATGTATAACGTCGAAGTATGAATGAAATTATTTTCTTTCGAACGAATTAGTAAATGATCTTAATCGTATTACGATTACGCTTAAGATTTAATCTTAAGCATGTACAATCAATTAATTGCAATGGATTAAATGGACCAAAATAGTTTTTTTTTTTTTGTTTCAATCAGAAAAATAAATTCGTGATATTTGCCGAGACCCCCCCTCTCCCCAACGTGAGATTAGATGAGATTTGACTCGACCCCCTCCCCGATGTTTTATGAACGCCCCCTTACGTATGAATATCGATTACGATAACGTACCTCACAGGAACAACAGGGTTTTTGTTACATATTGTATAACAAAGTGAAATCTAAAAGTACAAGTCTCCAGTACCAGAAGGCTAATTCTCGTAATTAAAAACGTACAAAACATAGTAACAAACTAATATCAATGCTTTAAAATAAATCTCGATTTCCTAACAGTAGATGTTTCTGATTGCTGTTTATTGGTGACATTAATGACCAAATAAACGGCAAACAGGGACATCTACATTCATGAGATTGTGATTTAAAGCATTGAGATTAGTTTGGAACCACAGAAATAGATAGAATGGCCATGTGGACAGGGCGCGCGTGGCAGCACCATACACCATAGTGCAGGATATTTCAAAGCCTTTCTCAGCACGCCTTATGACGTATATTTTGTGCTATTTATTTATTTTAGTTTAGTAGTACGCCACGGACTGCCCCCATTATCTAGATCTTACGTCTTCTTTGTCCATCCAAAGGTTGTCTGGAAGATATCGCTTTTAGCGATAAGACCGCCCATGTACCCATAATTTGTACGTTGTTCCTGTTTACTACTATTTTCATGGTGTACAATAAAGTATATTCTATCTATTCTATCTATGACTTGTTTCTATAAATACTGTAACAAAAACCCGTAAAAATGCCTTATAGTGCTGTTTCTAACTGCAGAAACAAAAGCTGTAATAGTAGATTATGATACAAATGAGCTAAGTTGACTATTATACTCGAGGCTGGATTGCAGCCCGAGCCGAAGGCGAGGGCGTAATGGAGCCGAGAGTATAATAGTCAATGCTCACGCGTGTCATACGACGTTTTTCAACACACTTGCGAGGAAAAAAAACATACATTTTAGACAAATATACAATTAAAATTGTGAAAAATGGCGCGCGAAAAAAGCACGGTGACATACAGCTATGCGCGCGCAGGTGGTCGAAGGAAACCGCCATACAGCCTAATATTAAAAATATTATAAATTGATTTTTTTTATTTAAAACACAAATTAATATTAATTTGTTGACAAAAATAAATAATTTGATGAAATGAAATGTTTATTTAGCATATTTTAATTAATACAGTTGATTTATTCCCAAAAATGATTAATTTTGTTTAGGCATAAAAACTCTTTGCTGCGATTTAAAAATAAACTGTAAAATAAAAAGCACTAGTGCAATAATATAATGAAAAAAGCACGCGTACGTTATAAGCTACATTATGAACCTAAAATCTGTGCAATAAGAGCCACTTTACGAGCAAGTGTGTTGATAAGTACATTTATTTTTTATTTTTTAAATATAGACGTCAAAACGTAAGGCGTAGTTTGTTCGGAAAGTTGCCACGCATGAATCGCAATTAAAATTGTGATTACAACCATTCTATTTCTGTGTTTGGAATTGTTTTGAACATTTTTAATTACGAAAATTGGCCTTCTGATAGCACCTATCAGTGTATTTATAGCTGCATTTCTAAACCTCGCGAGTCACGACCCACAAACGTCCATCTTTTCGAGGAACTATGATAAATTCACAGTTCCCGCCTCCCAACGGAAGTCATCCGTCTTGTGGATGGAATGGTTGATGTTTCCTTGATTTACAATGTATGTTAGTGTAATATGGACGTTTAAGGTATGGAAGAGCTTTTGGTATAGACATTGATGGTTATCCTGTATGTAAAGTGTGGAGAACGTTTCGGAGTTGTAGATTAATTTAGATTGATATAGAATTGAGAGATAGAAGATTATTCGGTGGTGAGATGCATGTGAATTCCTGTGGAAAGATGGAAACCAGTGGCCTGATTCACAAACGTTCGAAAAGTTTCCGTTTCCGAAGCGAAATTAGACCGGCAAACGAAACAAATCGACCACTTCCAGCGACCACGAATGATGCAAAGCATTCGAAACATCAGGAAAAGCAATATTAATAATAATACGCGATGTAATCCGGTCAAACTTGTTTAATTACAAAAAAAAAACGATTTGAGAATCGAACGCATTCGGAAACGCTATTCAAAGTTCTTTAATTTTACATCGAGTGCTTTCCGACAGCAAATGGCTCACGGGAGTTTCCATGAATTTCGCGTTGCGTTTCCGAATCCGTTCGATTCTCAAATCGTTTTGTTTCTGAATAAAACAAGTTTAACCGAATTACATCGTGTATTATTATTAAAATTGGCTTTCCTGACGTTTCGAATGCTTTGCAGCGTTCATGGTCGCAGGAAATGGTTGTTTTGTTTTATTTGCCGGTCAAATTTCACTTCGGAAACGGAAACTTTTCGAACGTTTGTGAATCAGGCCACAGGTGTACGTTTTTATGAAAGTGCACGACATACTGCCCCCATCTATTTTTCACGTCTTCCTTGTCCATCCAACCAAAGGTTGTCTGGAAGATATCGCTATTAGCGATAAGACCGCCAATGTACCCTCAATTTACATGTTAGTCCTAAGTTTAAATAATGTTAATGGTGCACAATAATATGGTTCAGACTTGGTCATTTATAGGTCTAAGAGGCCATCGATATAATAGTTAATATTCTGGTGTTGGGTTTGGCAGGAAAAGTCTCATTAAGTTAGATTTACTTAACACATGTCCAAAGAAGTTATTCTAAGCAAATGTATTTCATTTAGTTTAAGAAAATTAAACTAAAATAACTCCGAAAAATTCGTCCCGAAATCAGCTTGAAAATCAAACAGTTAACAAAATTTCGTCCGTGTGGTGCCGGACGCAAAGAATTGCACCACCCTTATCTCTTCTCATGGGTGTCGTAAAAGGCGACTAAGGGATTCATCAGAGGATGGGCAGCAGCGTTCTTTGAGTATTTAACCAACCAACTGCGATCGCCAACCCGCCTGCCAAGCGTGGCGATTATGGCATATCCCCCCAACATTTGCTTGGGGGAGGCCTATGTCCAGCAGTGGACGTCTTAAGGCTGAAATGATGATGATGAACAAAATTCCGAAGTCACAAATCCAAAGTTACTGCCTACGTGACGCTGGGTTGTGAAGCGTCAGATTTAACGGAGCCTGCAAAAATGCCTAATTGGATTCACAGTTTCTTAAATCCACTACCAAGAGTACTTACAGATTCGATTCTTGAGTTCTCGAATGCCAAAATCTAGAAAAGAAAGAAAAAACATTTAAACATTTATTTGGTATACAGACACACAACCAATGATATTTTAAATAATAGTATAGTATAGTATATGTCATACCCTAACAAAACCAACGAAAAATATGTGCCGTACGCAGCGGCTGCACAATACACATAAACTAGTGCAAAGTAAGTAAGTTAGTTACTTTAAATTAGTTTCACGTCATAATTAGTACACTTTCTGTACACACATGACGGCATTTTTGTTTTTATTTTGCCACACGTCACGCTCGGCGCCTTGCTTGACGCAGACTAGTAGAAAAACGTCCCAATTAAGACGTTTTCGAGTCTTCAGATTGCACGCGCAACAACATATATCATCGCATACAACACAAAGATAAAGTAAATTAATAAGACAAACTGGTGCTGTCGGCACCCCTTAACTAATGGGTTGCAAACTAAGCATTTGTTGGTTATTGCAAAATACATAGCGCTGATGACGACACCTACTCATTCTTCTAAGGGTCGGTCTTTCAATAACCAGTTATCTTTTAACTGAATAAGTTTGAAATGTTGACAGTTGTAGTATAGAAAATCTGTCAAAACGTCACATTTATTCCTCAGTTAAAAGTTATCAGACTATTGAAATACCAGCCCTAAGTTTAATAAGTTTTTGCTGGGCAAACGTCGTCATCTGAAGGCCAATTCTCGTAATTGAAGACGTTTAAAATATAGTTCCAAACTAATCTCAATGCTTTAGACATGCTTTAGTAGATGTTCCCGTTTGTCGTTTATTTGTGACATTTAGTTCATTAATGTCACCGATAAACGGCAATCAGAAACATCTACTGTCAGGAGATTGAGATTTAAAGCATTGAGATTAGTTTGGAACTATATTTTGAATTACGAGAATTGGCCTTCAGGTGAGGTGGCGGTACTATTAGATATTCTGTGGTCAAACACAAGCCAATCATAGAACGTGTTATTGAAATAACTGAAAACCCTTTAAGGGGTCATTGTACTCAGTACTCGTAACGCTTCGCACACAGAGTGGGTGGCGAGGGATCCCGGGTGTTTTATTTTATTTATTCAGGGGTAATAAAAACACAAATCATACCTATGCTAGCCAGGTGGACCAACGACCTGATTAAAGTAGCTGGGGGACTGGATGCGGAAGCAGAAGACCGAGTGTTGTGGCGCAACTTGGGAGAGGCCTGTGTCCAGCAGTGGACTGCGATAAGCTGAGTTGATTGATACCTATGTTAGGTAAGCGTTCTAATGTTGGAAAAAGACTGAACTAATACAACGCTATTGAGATTTAAAATCGCGACTATCTTTAGAACACTGCTCACCTACAAATACATCTACTCGTATTTCTATATCCTGGCTGTCCTTGACCTACTTTCATCATTTTCCTTATCTCCCGACGAAAAGAATCCCGGAAATGTAACAAAATACTTTTCGCAGCTAAGTTTTCCTTAAACGAAGACTTGTCAGTTAATTATAACTTGGTGCATTTATAAAGTAGCAAAACAAACGGCAACAAACAGTTTCAAATGAGAAACGATTGCGAAGAAAAGACACGCAGTCTGGTCGTGTGCTAAGCTGGTCTGGGCTGGGTTGGGTTCATTAGGCGGCAGGGCGTTACAGCACTGTGCTCTTACTGCAGCAATTTCGGGTAGACCTCTCGCTGCCGGCCGTGGACAAGACCATGGCTGACAATGGGGAGGCCTAGGAGGCAGTCGCGTCGCAAAGATGTCATCTCGCAGAAGGAAGCGGCGGAGCGAGTCAGAGAGGAAGACTCCCTCGATGATCCGATTCGCCGTAGGAGGACGGGACGGCGCAGGCGGCTTTATGGATACCTGATGCCGCCTTAAGAGACCAGCGGACGATAGATTGGGGATTCTATTGTCCGCACTGCACGGCCCCCGAGTTGCGGTTATATCCCAGGTGTGCCCTGACATGGCCGAAGGAGAGTCTGTACAAGAAGAGGGACCTGAAAATGAGCTGCGCTGGATGCTTCGCGAATGCCATGCTTTGCTGTTCTCGTAGCCTATCCACCTAAGGAGAGAGTACGCTTACGGCGGAGTTTTTAGTGGGTGCGAATCCCACATAACCACACCACCTACCCGGTGAAAAAAATGCGGAGGGAGGAAGACTCTTTCGCTGATCCGATCCGCCGCAGGAGTACGGGTCGGCGCATGTGGCTTTACGGTGATTTGATGCCACCCTGACAGAGGCCAGCGGGCGATAGATTGGGGAGTGTATCGTCCGCATTGCACGGCCCCCGAGCTGCGGTGATGTCCCATCAAGTGTGTCCCACCAGTGTATTAAGAAAGTGGAAGGCCCTGAAGAGGGCCGCGCCTAATCTCGTATAATTGTTTCTTTAGGCGGCGGGCTTCATTCAGTACATTTAAACTTGACCTGTTAACTTTTTAAACTTCGACATTACGTAGTAAGGGGTTTAATCTGGTCACGTCTCTTACAATCTTGTGTCCACGTACCAAGATTATCTTCGAGTGTTGGCAAAAAAACGAGATATTACTAAGTTTTTGCGATGACCGCCAAAGAAAACAAAGTTATTTACGTCATGTGACCTCTAAAGGATCTGTGCTATGTTTTTTAAATCGTGTAGCGGTTTTTGTTTATCGGGGAATAGAATAAAATTAAATAAGACGGTTGAACTGTATTTCGCAGTGGTAACCGCAGCTGCTGTAAGTGACGTCTTGAATTCGATATCCAAATGAGGCAGTGTGATTTCTTGATAATGAAAATATTAGTATTTTGTTATGTTACCTTCTCATTTACTACCTACCTACTCATCTACTCATTTGTTTATATTTTTTGTTTGAGACGATTTGAATTTTATTATTATTTAATATCATTTATTTAAAGCTATTCCATGTTAGTGTTTTATTTTTATTTTTATCACGAATGACATTTAAAATCACATTTATGGATACCTACGCGGAGGTTACTCCTTTGTACACCACTTTAGGTAGGAACATCTTGCACTGTAATTTTTTAACCGACGAAAAAAAAGGAAGAGGTTATCAATTCGACGCATATATATTTTTATTTTTATGTATAACTTTGTTTAACATCAAGCTCAGAATACAGAAACAACAAGAATGCTATCAAGAGATTGTATGATCACACAAGTTTTATGAAAATGAACTTTTTTGATTTTGATTTTATTGAGTTTTTCAGATAAATTCCAAGTTGCGATCCAGTCTGCTCACTCTCAGCAGGCTTATTCTCAGCAAGCTTATTGCATGGGCTCGCCTACACCACTAAACGTTTTGGGAAAACAAGAGCGCAATTTGGGTGTAGTGTGTGCTAATTACCGAAGATATATATTTTTTTTAAATTAATTGTATTGGAAGTTTGAGAAGATTAACACATTTAACACTTCTATTTCACTATCAAAACCGTATCGAAGAAACATGGAATCATCTGACAAAGCATAACTGACCTCCGATTAATAAATATAAGTAAATGATAACCAAAACAGTTCCGTACCTAACTGACTGGATGACATCAAACGCCCAGAATTAGCATTCTTTTTTCTTGTTGATGCTTCATACAATAAATGACGTCCTCGATCGCTCAAAAATAACGTCCTCTGTTCGGTGGTTGGTTTGGTTTTTAAAATTTCACTCATATTGAACTATATCTAAGGGACTTGTCGCGCACAGTAAAATCAAAACATAACAAACATTTTGACTAACCTCGACGTTTCGGTCAAGTTGCATTGGCCGTGGTCACGAGCAGACTGAAGTATGCGGGTGTCATCGTCTTGAGCGGCGAGTGTTTTCTCGAACTACCCGCGGTTGGTTTTTCGTAACGTCGCTGTCCGTAACACAACACACAATGCTGACAATGCTGAAATGTTTGTTATGTTTTGACTTTATTGTGCGCGACAAGTCCCGTAAATATAGTTCAATATAACGCCTAGTATGCTAACAACTGTAATTGAATAAAACAATGCAGGAAAATAGGTTAAAACACTCGTACGTGGACCTAATTGCCCCAATTTACGAGTGAAGTACATTGGCAACAAACGTAGATCTCAATCTAGTTTGGACGCGATCGGAATAAAATTCTTCTCATAACAATAAATTTATATGTGATGCCGTTATATGCTAAATTCCTAATCGATCCAGACCAAACTTTAGAACAGTTAGGTTCAGCTCCCAATTTATGTATATTGCTCACGTACAGACGGACACTTCAACGAAACTTACTGATTAATCTGGTGGTCGCAAGCACGGCCGGCCGCAGTGCGTACATGGATTAAATTCTCGAGTTGGTCAATTTTTTTAGGTAATAAATAAGTGTTGGAAAAAAATGGTATGGAATATAACAGATTCTCAGTAGAATTCCTATAATAGTCGTATAACACTCAACTCTGCATGTCCCTTGGGGGATATTATATCAGGCAGGACTTTTATGTGTGAAAGTAACACTGTCAGTCAGTTTATTACATCATCACGACTAAACAACTGAACCGATCGTAATAAAATTTTGCAAAGAGGTAGCCTCGGACCTACTTTTTATTTCCAAAAACTGTTTTTTACTATAGATATGCGCTCGACTGTACATTATATTTACATAACGCAAAGGGTCAATCACGCGCCGCCTTCAAAATTTTGGTTTATGTTAAGATTTTAAAATACATACAATGATTATTTTTTACTTTTTAGTTAAGGTTTTTGAAGTCGGTTTTATTTTTTGTTAAAAAGTTTTTATTTCATACTTTTTAGTTGATAATTGCGAGGGTTGATTCATAAATGTTTATATAACCAATTTGAGAATACATTTTTTATTAACCTTTGCTATCCCACTGCTGGGCAAAGTCTCGCTCATGTTCTTCCAAACGTCCAATCACTATCGTGAAAAAAAAACACGCATATCGGCCAAGAATTCTCAGAAAAAACGAACCAATGAGCAGATCATCTAGATAGGCGAAGCTAAAATAAGATAGATAGATAGATAGAATATACTTTATTGTACACCATGAAAATAGTAGTAAACAGGAACAACGTACAAATTATGGGTACATGGGCGGTCTTATCGCTAAAAGCGATATCTTCCAGACAACCTTTGGATGGACAAAGAAGACGTAAGATCTAGATAATGGGGGCAGTCCGTGGCGTACTACTAAACTAAAATAAATAAATAGCACAAAATATATTACACATATAGGTATCATAAATATATATAATATATATATAAATAATCTTACAATTTAGAATAGAGATTGGGTACATAGGCAATGTCTTAATAAATTACAATTAATTTGGAAAGGTAGTATTCTTTAACTAATTTTTTAAATGAAAACAGTGACTGAGCTCGCCGTATAGACACAGGTAACTCATTCCACAGACGCACAGCCTGAACAGTAAAAGATTTATCATAAAATTTTGTAGAATGCATTGGCATCAGAAGCCCCAAGTTTTCCGATGATCTTAAGTATCGTGTATGTGTGTCATGAAGGAACTTGAAACGTTAAATAAACTGATTTATTGAAGCTGGTTAAAAAACTACTCAACTTAAGTCAATAAAATTTATATGGGACCACCGCGCGGACTTCCTCTACCAAATAAAAAAACAAACACGTAAATCGGCCCACAAATCTCGGAGTAATCGGTGTACATAAATGAAAAAAAAAAAAAAAAAAATAAGCCGCGGAATACATAACCTCCTCCTTTTTTTGAAGTCGGTTAAAAAGGGTTCCAGCAGAATACGCGATAAACGACATCCACCTCGGCGACCTATAAAGTAATTCATATTTTAGATTCACTCCCAAAAACGTGTCCTACAGCCAAACAAAATACAGCCGATCAACTAACAAACTCTAACCGAACTAAAAAAACAACTTTCTGAAACAACCTTTCCTAATCAATAGCGGCTTCCTCTATAAATAATACTTTCTTTCCAAACTTCTTAAAGTTCAAAGTTTTAGTCCCTAAGGGCACGGAACGCGATACAAACAGCCAATCAATACCCTGACCTTTACATAGGGTTGTTTGCACAAGCAAGCGGACATGCAAAGTCACTTTTTGCGTTGACGCAAAGAAAGTCTATAGCCAAGTGCAATAAAATAACGTGTTTGATCACATTACCGTTCAAAGACGAATGCGAAAGTAAAACAGATGGCAGCTATTGATATCCATAATAAATTAAGAACCAATCAAAACGGATTCAATTAATACTTCAAACACAGTTCAACCAATGAAATTGCTGTAGTAACAACGATGGTGCCGCTATTAGTTGCCCAGTTTCAGCAGTTTCCTTCCCCATTCGGATCGGTTCTCTGATCCAGTCTTTCTAAGATTTAGAATAGTTTTTTTATAGTATAGGTTGGCGAAACTAGCTTAAGGCCCACCTGATATTAAGCGGTTACCTTTGCCCATAACAACTTCAATTCGACGACCTCTGTGGTCTAGTGGTTCGAGTGTCGGACTGCTGATAACGAGGTCGTGGGTTCGATTCCCACAGGACACAAATATTTGTGTGATGAACATAAGTGTTTGTGTTGGTCTGGGTGTGTTGCTTATGTATTATAAGTATGTATTTACAAAAAAAAAAAAAAAAGTATATACGTATTATATCCATTGTCTAGTACCCATACCACAAGCTCTGCTTAGTTTGGGACTAGATGGTGCCATGTAAAAATGTCCCAAAGATATTTATTTATTATTTATTTTTAATACCACCTAGGCTGTTGCCTAAATGGAACCGCAAGTCAGTTCGCCAAACTGAGACATGAAGATGGAAAGTCTCATGTGATTCAGTCCATCAAACTCTTTTGCACCAATTCTGATGACGGCTTCCGGTAACGGCTTCAGGTAGGTGGTTATCCCACCCACCTGGCTCGTAAAATCTGCCAAAGCCTTTTTATTCATGCTTTACAAGACGCACATTGAGGCTGATGTTTGGAAATCTAAGCTCGTACAGTCAGAATTTTTTCCGGTGAACCACCACTAAGGCTTAAATCGCTTGCACTCAATATTCGATGGCAGCGGTAGCTACGTGTTATGCAGTAGGATTCGTTCAAGGGATTTTGTTGACAAAATGTACCACCGCGAAGTATCGTAACTATAATGATGAAACTTTGCAAAGTTCGGCCACTCGAATTTTAAACAAACAAAGATACACAAAAAAGCACCTCTTACTGAGATTTTTGACAAACCTGACGTTGCAGTTAGTTAAACAAGCCAAAAAAAGTTGTGTACTTTCGATAATCTTGGGAATACGCAATGAATACTGCTTTAATCTTGTTATGAACTTGCCAAATTACCGGGAGTCTAGTGAATTGTATTTTAGTACAGTAGGCTTAACAACCAACTGCGATCACCAACCCGCCTGCCAAGCGTGGCGATTATGGCATATTCCCCCCTTCGGGGGGAGGCCTTTGTCCAGCAGTGGACGTCTTTCGGCTGTTATGATTACAGTAGGCTTTTATTTGAGAGATAATAAAATTATAATAAAACAAAGTTTAACCGGATTAAATCGCGTATATTATTTAAATTGGTTTCCCTGACGTTTCGAAAGCTTTGCAGCATTTCGTGGTCGCAGGTAGACTAAGATGACAAGCGTCTTTACAAATATTTCTAAAAAAATATTTTAATCTACCGTACAATATTATTAATTAAAATCGTTTCGATGCACGCAGTAATCACTCACAATATCATTATCTTTTACAGTGTTGCGTGCTGTTTGGGACTTGATTATTTTTAGGACTGGGTTCCAAACAAGTGGTAGCTGCCAACCATCTTCTCTATTAAAATTAGGATTTTTTTTAATTTCAATGGCCTCACGGAGAATTCTAGGTACATAACCACGAAATGCTGCAAAGCTTTCGAAACGTCAGGTAAACCAATTTAAATAATATACGCGATTTAATCCGGTTAAACTTTGTTTTATTATAATGTGTAGTGATCGCGAAAACCTAAGAAGTTATTAGATAATAAAATACCCATAAGACATTGTGGTTCAGTCTGCTTTTAGCAAAAACTCGATTAAATTATCAGCATTCGTTTTGGTATTACCATCGTTAGCGCTAACAAACCGAAGAATAATCGGAGTGACCGACATAGCTTGTAGGATCCGCAAGCTGAAGTGGCAGTGGGCTGCCCATGTCTGTCGAAGGACCAATGGCCCTTAGAGCAGACGAGTTGAGAGCCCTTGAGTTGAGACTGCGAATCGGAAAACGCAGCATCGGGCCCCAGCCAGGTAGCCCGACGACCTAGAGAAGGTAGCTGGAGAAGACTGGATGCGGAAGGCAGAGGACCGAGATTTGTGGCGCAACTTGGGAGGCCTATGTCCAGCAGTGGACTCCGATAGGCTGAGTTGCTTGATTGAACACTAGCAAACACGTCTAAAATATGTACGTTTGACATATTAAGTTATTTAAATATCTAATAGTTTGCACAACTGCTTTTGTTCAAGAGGACACATTCCCCGTGCCTAATACTGCAAGGTTCTCTCACCACACATAAACCGATCATTAGGATTGCTAATTACCGCACGATTCGATTCGTTAAACAAGCAATCTCTTGCCAAGAAAGAAGATATTAACATTTTGTTAGGACCATCAATATTTAGGAGTTTATTCATATCTATACAGAACAGGATGGGATAGAAATAATTATATTCATCTTAGCCTTTATGATAATCTCAGATTCCACAATTGGAAGACTGTTGGTAATCCTAAAATTTTGCACATAAATGATAGTGGTGTCGATTCTCTTGTTCACTAACTAAACTTATTTTAAACTATCGCTCTCTTTTACTAATAGTAGATACAACTATACAAGAAAGGGATGGCAATAATTTTAGTACTGTCAAATTAGTCGGGAATTAAAAGGACAATGCCAGACTCAAAGTCGTGTACAAGCATGCCATTGCAGCATTATATTGCTGTATTAACTAGAATATTTGCCACGGGCAATAATCCCACGGTCCAAATAAGAGTTATTGCCCGTGCCCACGGTGCACCGCCCCAACCACTGCACTGCTGTTGCCTCCAGACGTATCGAGAAGGACCCAGTAGCCGTCAGGCACACGAGGTTTTATGGACATCCTAAGCGATCCCTCCCGACAGTCGTATCGCTAAAGGACTTAACAGCTGCAAAAACCATGCATCGAAAATTGTTTTATTTTAAACAAACTAACGCATCTATAATGGTCTTCCGAACCGATTATCGGAAAAAATAATTGGAAATATTGTCTTGTTGAGCCATGTATTATGGTATTAAGAATCCTAATCGATGTATATTATTTAATCCTCCTGATATAATCACGCAGCTTTTGACGACACCCTTGAGTCGCTGTAGCGAGCAAACTCGTAATTTATCGTTTATCATACGTACCTGAATTAATTTTACGACTGGACAGTTTGTTTCTATAATGTTTATTTAAATAGTATTGTTTTTTTAGGTCTAGATGGCCCCGGGATTTCCTATCTGACTATCCCTAAGAAGAGATGCCGAAACAAACTCAGAAGTCAAGGTGTGTTAATATAAAAGGAAAAAAATATGCGTCACTATGTAGGGCACCGTCTGGAATAAGCGTTTTCAATAATAAACCTAACAACATAGACATATAATTTCTATGCCTAACACCATTCCAGACTGTTTGAACTTTCATACAGTTTGGACCTCGGAGTTCTCGGAGCTCCTCTATTTTGTTAAGAGGATGGCCACCGTGTGGTTTTAGGCGGTAAGAGTCCGACATAGTCTCCACCATCCCCAGACGGAGTGTATCCATGTGGATTTCCATCCGAAAACAAACGAAAAAATTTGGTACTAAAATTATGTGATACGTAGAAACGTTGAGCAGAGTTTAGGAAACAAACTCAAATAGCAAGGAAGCAAGCTCTCTACCAGTGTACCAACTCCCAGTGGTGCCGTTAACCGTGATACTATCGATCCTCCGAATACGCCAGCCAGATTTACCAACACTGACAGAAACAAATAAGACACAGTGCTTCAAACACATGACTAGCATCCATTTACGTGAATAAATAAACTCCTAGCACAGACGTATGTAGTAAATCACAACTACAAACAAGAAGATTTGTAACTTTAAGTGGAGCAAATATTTGGCATATTCCCGAGTCTGTCTGGAACAAGCTTCTCTCTTCCTAACATATCAATGTAGTATAGTTTTGCTCGGTAAAGACTTAGTATCGAAATCCACAAGGTGACTACATTTCAATGTGTCTTGCCAGCCTTGCACGGGACGAGGTTTCCTTGAAATGCAGGATTCCAGTAAGCTCTCTGTGAAGATACCGCCAGACATCTCGGAGAGCTCTTTAGGCAGTTTCCACTCAATACAGCAACGATGCATCAGGGTGCTTAAGGAGGAAGAAACTCTTGGGATCCATTATGAATTCGCAAGTACGAGTAGCTGCATCAATTATTGTTAACATGATGCAAAGGTCCAACACCAAAAACTGTTCCGGTATCTGAGTCCGGTATGCAGATTTTTAGGTTAATAAATACGGTAAAACAGAAATACTTTGTTTGAGTGATTTGAATTACCCCATATAACGTACGCCGATCATCTTACTGCCCTTATTCCAATTTATTTGGGATCTGCGCAGCATGTATTTTTCTTCTATACATCTCAGTTAACGAAGAATCTCATTCTTATTTTTACCCAGTATCCTTGTGTAGTTTGGCCGTTCCATTTACTTCATAAATAACGAAGCAGTTACTCTAACAGCTATTCCAATCAGCTGTGACACAGGTGCTCAGTACACGAGAAGGGAGAATAGCCGTCAGTCCTTCGAGTGCGCTAAAAGCACAGACACTGACAAATAGTACACACTACAGAGCTTTTAACAGTTGGCGTATCGAGAGTATTGGTTGCTATGTATCTGCAATGAATGGTCTGCAGTTAAAAGTAGGGCAGCCACTGTCTTTCTTTGTAGTGTCTTGGAAAGTAAGGAATTGTGCCAAAGTGCCAAGTGATTGGGCAGCACAACGTGTGCACTAGTAAATAAATGTAGGAACTGGGTATGAAAAGCAGAATAATTTCCATTAAATTGCAATCTTTCAGATTTTCAGTTCCAATGAATAATCGAAATTTGTGTCTCCTTGAAGCGATCACCTTTCGGCTATTTCGAATCGACATTTTATTCGATTGGTTTTAGTCGAATGATTTAGCCTGGAGCCTTACTACCGAACCGGCTGGTTCAAGTTCTGAACGCATTCGCATATTCAGTAAGTTTAGTTTACAATTTCGATTTTGTATGTTTTGGATTAGGCACTATTCGCATTCCAATGGTAGGCCCATTAGACTGCGACAGAAAACAATTTCGAATATTTGATGATGCTTGAACAATCTTATATTACGCGAAAACCATCGAATATCCTCCTTCACAAGAAAAAAACGGACTGGCCTAACAAGCATCACATTAGCATAAAAGTTATATCACGAATTTTCAAAAAATCTACCATACGTCCATAAGTCCATGAAAAATGTCACCACAGTGGATGCAAGGATTAACTCTGCAGATCGTGGTAAGAAGTAACGAAGGAAAACTGGATAAGCATAGCATAATCATCCGTAGGCGACAGCAATATCTCGCTTTTGGCTGTGGTTCTGTCCACAGTAGGCAGCGAGAGCACAAAGTGGCGAGAGCGCTTGGGAAGGCATAGGTTCCTTCTGCAAAGAGGTGATACTAGCAAAGGAGGCAGCGGGGAGGGTTCGAGAGGCGACGACCTCTCTCCCCACCCGCGGGAGATGGACCGGGTGCCGCAGGAGGGCGTACGCCGACTTCCAGCCACCCTAGAAGCGGGCCCGCGGGCGGCGGACTCAGGCTATTTCACGCGTGCCAGTCTGGAGAAGGGTGGGGCCAACATTAGGCCGCATGGGGAGAAGGGGCTCGCCTAAGTAGCGAGTCGGGACATGTCGGGGATAGTGGGAGAATGCAGAGCGTACCCACGCCCCTGGTCGCCAAAGGTAGTTCAAGTAACACCGTGGTGGTTTTATTCGGTAAGAGTCTAACAGTGACTCCCGCCTTCCCCGGCGGAAAGCGTTCATGAGGATTTCCCCACGAAAAAAAAGCATCCCCAACACTGTCGGGGAACGGACCTTTTCTCAGAAGTTAAATAACAAATCTTCAGTATTTTAACCGCATCAACAAATCAGTGTAATTAGCTTTTCATTAAATTCAGTATGTAAGCGAAATACTTGGCACCTGATATTACATGGCCGGTCCAAATATTTGTCGATGCAGTAATCTGAAACATGGTAGCTCAAAATAACGTTATTGCTCAATAGTTTCAATACTGCATAATATCGTGCATTGCGTTTGCTCATTCATATCGGTGCTACGTTCTGCTTGTTAGAGAAAAATGTGGAGAAGATACATAGAAATCTAAATAACAAGATAATGACAATAAATAATTGACTTAGCTCACGAGGTTGTCGACATATGGGATGTGGATTCAGCAGTCATTGTGCCGATAGTCATCACGGCCAATGGTTTAATAGCCAACAGCCTCGATCAACACCTAAGGATGCTCTCGTTGGGCGGCTGGATCAAGGGCTAGATGCAGAAGGAAGGAAGCATTGGAGGTTCCTTTCTCTGGGGCCCTGACCGCCGTTAGCTTGGACGCTGTTCCCGATGACGGTTGGCTACTATTTTTCATATTTAAAAAATTATTTTTCTGGTTAATAAAGTGAATAAAGGGAACAGAAATGTATTACTGTATTTTAAAACCAGAACGCGTGTCGCCGGTTTTTCGCTACCAACACATAAATACTCAATTACCTAGCATGTTTCTAGCATTCAATAAATGAAGCCTAAAGAAGAAATCCGCTACTAGACATGCTGCGAAATACAATTTTAGTGACTCTGTGTACGGTTCGCGCCATAGAAATAGATAGAATGGAAAAGTAGGCAGGGCGCGCGTGCTAACACTCTGCATCATAGTGCAGGGCATTTCAAAGCCTTCCTCAGTACGCCTTATGACTTGTTTCTGTAAATATTGTAACAAAAACCCTAATTGTGCTGTTTCTAACAGCAGTAACTATAGCTGTAAAGTACATTTGATTAAAGTTATTTTTTTTAAATTAATAACGTCAGGAGGCGTAGTTAGTTCGAAAGTTGCCACGCATGAATCGCATGTAAAATTTTGTTTACAACCATTCTATCTCGATCTATTTCTGTGGTTCGCGTACTGGTATCAGTGGTATCCTCCGAGACACCTGCACTCGGCGACAAGTTCAAGCACCTTTAACACTTCTATTACCTCATTTTTTAGATTTCTATGAGAAGATAGCTATGTTTCAAGTTCTTTTTCTTCAATAGTGTCGTTGCACGCTCGGCCGGGCAGTTTATGCGAGCCAATAGGAGTAAGCGCGCTCCTATTGTTCTATTGTCAATCAGTCAAAGCAAAAGCAGTATTGATAATATCTTACTATCCTAAAACACGACGTCATATTCATAAGATTAAGATTAATCTTATCATATCACAGAGCAATCGGTTTGGCAGTGATTTCTAGATATTGATATTATTGATACTATCTATTTCAGTATTGCATTATTGATATCGCCAAATACTACCGGATATTATCATTATCATCTGGTAACTTCACGACTGGCTACTGTGAGTGTCGGACTGCTGATCACGAGGAAACTTTTGGGAAAACTCAAATTATAAGTGATGACCACGAGGTCGTGGATTCGATTCCCACAGGACACAAATATTTGTGTGATGAACATAAGTGTTTGTGTTGGTCTGGGTGTTTCTTATGTATTATAAGTATGTATTTACAAACAAAAAAGTATATAAGTATTATATCCATTCTCTAATACCCATAGCACAAGCTCTGCTTAGTTTGGGACTAGATAGATGGTGCTGTGTTTATTTATATTTATTTTACCAAAAAACCGGCCAAGAGCATGTCGGGCCATGCTCAGTATTATAGGGTTCCTTAAGTAGGTGTAATTACAAACGAATCAAATCGAATAGTGTTGTTAGTAGCGCCATCTAGCGATAAATTCAAGAAGCCAAATTTAAGAAGTGTCAAAGTTACTTTTTGTGATTTTAACAAATAGAAAGTAGCTAAAGGAGCATTATTTGCTGTGATCATTTTTCTCTAAGGTCAATGACCTTTGAACTAGGACGTTTTAAGTCTTTTTCAGTTTTCTCTCTATAACTCAAAAAATTATATTCACATTATACTCGAAATAATTTTAAAAGAGAGTTTTCACAAAGGTCTATCAATGTGGAAGATTATAAGTTTCTACGTTGCATAGTTTAGAAATGGCAGGGGGGGGGACACATTGCAAGCCACTTTGGCGGGCTATATTTCGCAGATGGTACACCTGATAAAAAAGTGGTGTATGAAACATTACCTTCATTTTAGTAGACCTATTCAATGATACCCAACACGAGGGGGTGCAGCGATAAAAAATTATTCATCCCCATTTCACATGTATGGACGCCACCCCTAAAATACGGAAAAACGATTTTTTTATTCTTTTAAAATTGAGATATATATGTAGACTAATTAAAAAAAATATATCATTTACTTATGTTTATAACTGTAGAAGTTATTAAGCTGTAAAGGATTAGGACAGACGGACGGACATGACGAAACTATAAGGGTTCCTTGTAGGACTTCGGAACCCTAAAAAAGGGACTAGATGGTGCTGTGCTAAAAAATGACCCAAAAATATTTATTTATATTTATTTTACCAAAAAAATGTGGCAACCCTAGCTCAAACTCCGCCATACTTTACGATACAAGTCGTTAACCTTACAAAATCGCGCAACATACTAAACGTCTCAATCGCAACCGTGTACCGACCCTAATGTCAAGATCATTAGTATTTCAAGCCCGGTGTTAACAGGGTCCTTCCTGCATCAACTCCTTATAGGAACTTCCTATTATATGCGTTATATGGTACCAGTTCATGACCGTATATGTATATACAACGTGTTATTGAAATAACTCAAATCCTCTGAAGGGGTCATTGTACTCATCAGTATGAACAACTTTTACTATGGGACCAACCATGAAATCGCGAAAAAATAAATCAGCTGCTCCTAAATTTGTGTTCACCTAAATCTAAAAAATTTATAAGCTTATTCTTTTTCGCAATTTCAGGGTTGGTCCCATAGTATAAGTTGTTTATACTGATGAGTATAATGACCCCTTAAGTGGTTTTGAGTTATTTCAATAACACGTTGTATACTTATACAATTTTAACTTCATAATAAAACTTTTTAACAAAAAATTGAACCGACGAAAACAGAAACTGAAAAGCGAAAAATAACTAATTATGAGTCGGCGCCAAACGAACTTTTAACAAGCAAAGTGCGTGTAATTTGCAAGTGGCCGAGCGGAGAACGCATTTTCGGAAAGTTATTGTTTATCGTTGAAAATTTCACGTTGTATTTGATGTGACGTTGTTTTTATTATTTATTTAAAGTAATTTAATGATCTTCGTTGATTGGTTGTTTGGCGCCGACTCATAATTAGTTATTTTTCGCTTTTCAGTTTCTGTTTTCGTCGGTTCAATTTTTTGTTAAAAAGTTTTATTTTTCATTTTTTTGTGGTTAAAATCTAACTCTAGGTCTCCATTATGTCGTAGTGTCTAGAACTATATTTATGTGTGTCAAGTTTCAACAGAATCGGTTAACAGGTAAGAATTCAGTGGGTGAACAAACACTCATCCCCTGTTTTACTACCCTTAGGGGTGGATTTTGATTTTGAAATTTAAATGGGACCAACTTCGAGATATACCCTATCCATTAAAAAAAGAATCATCAAAATCGGACCACTCTGTAAAAAGTTATGCGTGGTCATACATAAAAAAAAAAAAAAAAAAAAAAAAAAACAAATATACGCGTCGAATTGAGAACCTCCTCCTTTTTTTCGTCGGTTAAAAACCAGTATTGGTCGGACAATGACCAGTGTCGTCCTAGTTAGGATCTAGAATTTTCTGTAAACGTAGATGAAGCGAAAGAGGTGTGTCAGGAACGTAGCGGAAATCCATAGTCTCTGCCTACCCCAATGGGAAACAGGCGATAAAGGGTGCCGATGCATCCAAAAGTCCGAATGGCGTGTCCATATTCCAAAATCTCTCCGTCAATGTTAAAAACGTATGTTATTTAATACAAGTCAAGCTTTTTTGGATGTAGTCATTAACACAGCGTCTGAATGGAACATCGTCAAATCCAATCCAGAAAGGAGGTTGGAGCGTTCCAACGTAAACAGACCAACTAAATAAAACTCATTACCAAAAGGTGTGATTCTTTTTAGGCACCAACAAAGATTTGTCAAAACAATTTTGAAGTAAATCTTCAAAAAAAAAAAACAAATGGAGTCAAAAAAAAAAAATTAACAAAAACAAAAAACCCGACTGCGTGTAAAAATAACAGAAAAGATATAAACAAGACTTATCAACGCGCAGTTGGAGGCTACGTATGTTTTTGGTCATGAATTACATAATAGTTCCTATGTAGCCTCCGCCTGCGTGTTGATAAGTCTTGTTTATATCTTTTCTGTTATTTTTACACGCAGTCAGGTTTTTTGTTTTTGTAATTTTTTTTTTTTATTTGAAATTTTTTAGTTTTGTCATCATGTTTTATTTATCATACTATTAATGTTTTTTTTAATGGTCAAATTCATTTTTAACGTTGAATATTTTGTTGTTTTTTAGCATTTCTCATAAAATAAATTTAAACATATAAGTTGTATATATTTTTTAAAAGCATTTATAAAACCCTTTATTTTGATACCCCACTCGATAGGTTTCGAGGGAAAAATAATTTTTTTGAAGCCGTAATTTGGCACCAAAAAGCGGCCATTTTAATTTTTATAATTTTGATATACCCAGTGTCACTCTCACAATTAAGATGAATCTAACGACACCTCACAAGTTAAAATCCATCAAGCCGTTTAGGCTGCAGGGCGTGCCAAAGAAATATATACACACCGGCACAATTAGCGGAACAGAAAAAAAAGTGAGACTATGAGATAATAACGCATATATTTGACGAAAATGTAATTAGACACAAAATAACAAATTGATTAACATCTTTTAACAACGACTTTGAAAAGTCTTCGTTATTTTTTATTGAAAAATAAAGAAATTTGAAATAAGTGAAATTTTTAGATGATTATGAACCATCACAAAAAATAAAAAAAACCGGCCAAGAGCATGTCGGGCCATGCTCAGTATTATAGGGTTCCTTAAGTAGGTGTAATTACAAACGAATCAAATCGAATATTAATCATGGCTATTTTAGTTTTTGCAATAATCGGCAGCATTCGCGACTCAGAGCGTGTTGTTAGTAGCGCCATCTAGCGATAAATTCAAGATGCCAAATTTAAGACGTTTGTCATTTCAAAGTTACTTTTTGTGATTTTTTCAAATAGAAAGTAGCTAAAGGAGCATTATTTGCTATGATAATTTTTCTCTAAGGTCAATGACCTTTGAACTAGGATGTTTTAAGTATTTTTCAGTTTTCTCTCTATAACTCAAAAAATTATAATCACATTATACTCGAAATAATTTTAAAAGAGAGTTTTTACAAAGGTCTATCAATGCGGAAGATTATAAGTTTCTACATTGCATAGTTTAGAAATGGCAGGGGGGGGGACACATTGCAAGCCACTTTGGCGGGCTATATTTCGCAGATGGTACACCTGATAAAAAAGTGGTGTATCAAACATTACCTTCATTTTAGTAGACCTATACAATGATATCCCACACGAGGGGGTGCAGCGAAAAAAATTTTTTTTTCTCCATTTCACATGTATGGACGCCACCCCTAAAATACGGAAAAACGATTCTTTTGTTCTTTTAAAATTGAGATCTATATGTAGACTATTTTTTAACAAAATTTCATTTACTTATGTTTATAACTGTAGAAGTTATTAAGCTGTAAAGGATTAGGACAGACGGACAGACGGACAGACGGACGGACATGACGAAACTATAAGGGTTCCTTGTAGGACTTCGGAACCCTAAAAAGTAAGCATTAAATGATTTAACAATAAAATTAAAGCAAAATTAATAACGAGTGTTTCCCCCTCTTGCTCTGATTACGGTTTCCATTCGTCTGGGCATGCTACAGATTATGTTATCGATGATTTCTTGAGGCAACCGCTCCCACTCCTCAAGTAATGCGTTTCCAAGTTCATTCAGATTGTTGGGGGGTGGCATTCTGGATTTAACCCTTCTTTTTAGCAAGTCCCAGACATGCTCTATCGGATTCATATCGGGGGAATTTGCTGGTCACTGCATCACCGGTATACCTACGTGGCTCAGATATGCCTGTACCGATTGTGCACTATGAGCACGAGCATTATCTTGCATTAGAATAAAGTCGTCACCAATAAATGGGGCAAATGGTACAACATGTTCTTCTAAAATGTCTCTGATGTATCGATCTGCTGTCATGGTCCCTCCTGTGACTATCACTAACTCCGTGCGAGCTCCCAAACATATCCCTCCCCAAACCATAATCGAGCCGCCACCATAAGCCACTGTGTGTTCAAAATTAGACTGTATGTGGCGTTCTCCTTTGCGTCTCCATATTCGCTGTCTCCCATCGATCTGTTTTAAAAGAACTCTGCACTCATCAGTAAAGAGAACCTGCTGCCATTCGTTCAAATCCCAATGACGATGTTCTCGCGCATAGCTTAATCGGTTTACGCGGTGACGTCTCTCAAGTTTTGGGCCTTTGGCAGGTATATACGACCCTAAACCAACTTCTTCAAATCTCCTGCGAACTGTACGCTCACTTACTCGTACTCCTCGAACGTCTTCCAGTTCAATCCGAGCTTGTACAGCCGTTAATCGCGTATTCCTACGAACTCCAAGTTGTAAAAAACTGTCATCTCGCCTCGATGTACATCTTTTTCTACCTTGACCCCTCCTCCTAACAAGAGAATTAGACGATCTGTACCGCTGGATGCTGCGATGAATCGTTGATACTGGTCGACGAAGCCTTGAGGCAATCGAACTGTAGGTATGGCCATTTCTTCTCATTTCATCAGCCCTAATGATTTCCAGTGATGTTAAGTCAGGCATAATAAAGAGCTTTTAATAAACAAAATTGCCTATAGAATAACAAATTTATAAAAAACCATTAAGTGCAATTTTTCAAAAAAATTACAATTACGTAGTTATTACTCGAACAAGTTGACAAAACGTATTGTTCGGGAAAATAAAACAAATGAATGAAAACAGTGTATGTCATCTAATTTTCTATTTTCAAATTTGACAATAAATTAAAAAAATATCATAACCGGCCAGTTCCTCAAGTAAAAGATTTTAAAATCCTGCTTTTTTTGTGTTCCGCTAATTGTGCCGGTGTGTATACATACATACATACATACACTCGAAAAACATTACCCTCCTTCTGGCGCAGTCGGGTAATTAAAAGGCATCGTAATAAATTAGTTATACATATATCTAATACGTATTAGTAAACTTTATTCAATCCAGAATTACGACCTAATAAGATTGAAAGTCATTTCATTACACTACATTACAAGAAGAATTCGTGAAGGTTCATTGGAACTTTGCCCCTGTAACCCTCTGAAATCCAGGTCAGAGTCCAGACCTCCTTAAAATGCCCTCATGGCACGTCACGGAGCGTTAGGTTCATGACCAGACCGAATGCTGTCAATGTCAAAATTACAAAACCAGTAAGTCTGTAACCCCAACAAAGTTACACAAAGTAATAAAAAAAAATCTTTACAAATTACTAATTTTTGTTTATTTATTTTTTTATGTTATAGGATGGCGAAACGAGCTAAAGGCCCACCTGATGTTAAGTGGTTACCTTTGCCCATAACAACTGCAATACCACCTAGGCTGTTACCTAAATGGTACCGCAAGTCGGTTCGCCAAACTGAGACATGAAGGTGGAAAGTCTCATCATTTCAGCCGTAAGACGTCCACTGCTGGACACAGGCCTCCCCCAAGCATATATTGGGGGGGATATGCCATAATCGCCACGCTTGGCAGGCGGGTTGGCGATCGCAGTTGGTTGGTTAAATACTCAGAGAACGCTGCTGCCCATCCTCTGGTGAATCCCTTAGTCGCCTTTTACGACACCCATGAGATAGGGTGATAGGGCGGTGCAATTCTTTACGTCCGGCACCACACGGAACATGGAAAGTCTCATGTGATTGTAATTTCACCGGCACCCGTACCCTTCAGACCGAAACACAGCAATGCAAGCATCACTATTTGGCGGTACTTATAAAGGTCCTATAGAAAATAATTCTACGAAAACTCTCTTTATTTGTATATGTTACGGCCAAAGTTCGCAGAGAGTACAGAGTCAGCACTAACCGGGCATTGTCGACAAAATGTTCACATTAATCGACAAAAAATTTCAGTGTTGGTCCCATAGTAAAAGTTGTTCATACTGATGAGTACAATGACCTATTAAGAGGTTTTGAGTTATTTCAATAACACGTTGTATACAGAAAAACTGCCGTTAGCATATCGGTCAATCCTTTTAAGTACCTACCTACTGCAGGACTACACACATAATTCCATTGCTCCATTTCACAGTGCAGCAAAAGTATTTCAATACAGAGAACATTCACATTTCAACCATTGTTGCTTGCGTAGTCCAGTTCATAAACAAAGTTTAGCATAGTCCTATCGAACAAACAAATTGAATACCAGGATAAAACGTGAACTAACAGCAACTTTCAAACTAAAACTGTTACGTTTATCGAGCTACGGTCTATGGGTTTATTGTATCAAGGTATCGTAGCAAATGGGTTGAAGTTATAAGGCCTCACTGATAAAGCGACGCACTGGTGCCGATTCTGACTGCCTCGTTGGTCTAGTGGTTGCAAGCGCGACTGCTGAGCGTGAGGTCCTGGGTTCGATTCCCGGGTCGGGCAGAGTGTTATTGGGTATTTTCATTAGGAAATTCTCAGTAGCAGCCCGGAGTCTGGATTTGTGCCCGGTTAATGGCAATAGGCTCGCCCCCTATTACATGGGACTTACAACATAACTGGCGAAATGTGGGTGTACTATACACCTCTGCCTACCTCTTCAGGGAAATACAGGCGTGATGTAATGTTATGTGTTATGTTGGTGCCGATTCTCTTGTTCACGAACTACGGAACTTATTTTAAACCTGTTTTAAACTATCGCTCTCTTTTACTAATAGGAGATACAAGAAAGGGATGGTAACAATTTGAGAGCTGTCAAATAAGTCAGTATTAAAATTTCCATACAAGTTTAGTCGTGATCTCGGTACGTGCCGATTAAAATATAAAGAAATTCAACAGGTAATCTAATTTGACACCATTAAAATTGTTGCAATCCCTTTCTTGTATCTACTATTAGTAAAAGACAGCGATAGTTTAAAATAAGTTTAGGTAGTGAACAAGAGAATCAGCACCATTTGCAATCATAGGATTAAGTCCCATTTTCTATCCAGTTCATTCTTGTCCATCCTAAGGTTGCCTGGAAGAAATCGCTGATCGCGATAAGGCCGCCATTTGTACAATAGTTTAAATGCATATTCAATGTAATGTTTTGTATGGTGTACAATAAAGCATATATAAATAAATAAATTAAGTAGGTTTTTTAGGATAGCTAAACGCGCTAAAGGTCCACCTGATGTTAAGAGGTTACCTTTGCCCATAACAACTGCCATACCACCTACGCTGTTGCCTAAATGGTACTGCAAGTCGCATCCGCCAAACTGAGACATGAAGATGGAAAGTCTCATATGATTGCATGTCACCGGCACCCGTATCACACAGCAATGCAAGCATCACGTCTAGTTAAGTTTTAAGTCAAGTTTTTAATGAACTCTCAACTCTAGCTTAACCTTTTACAAGAATACTAACATCACTATCATCCCCACCCCCCATCGCCAGACATTTTTATGTGAAGGTCTAGACATCGTGATATTAAAAGGACGTACTCTCACGTAATATTATTTACATAGACTTCTTTTCGACATGACAGGTCGCCGTACCCATCTCAAATCTCACCTCTAAAACGAAATAATTTCGCCTCAGATTTTGAAAATAAATCCAGGACAATGCGTGGGTCTAGACTGGGTTCATATTAAAAAAATACTAGAATCAGCTATGCTTCATTTATTAGATAGCATTAGCATTAGACAAATAGCTAACAAGGGCATGCATATCTTTTGATCCACTTTTCCATGCAGTGTCAGCTTAAAAGTTGGTCTACCAGGTTCATAGACTAGGCATGGGTAACTCCGTACACATCTATATCTTCGGATATATGTACATCCCAAAGCGGATATGTATCACTCCTTCACTTTCAAAAAAATAAAAATATCCTATATCCGAGTAACTCCGCCGCCCGACACACTGGCGACAACTATATGGAACGAAAAACTAAGTTAAGATAATCATTATAATAAAACAAGTTTAACCGGATTACATCGCGAAAACCTAAGAATTTATTAAGATCATCATTGTACTTGATTTAAATAATAATACATACTTTTTTTTAATTTGATAGACAGGAAATAAATTATTATATTAATGTGTCACTTAATCGTTCTGCGGATCTATCAAATCGGCTACATTATATCAAGCCTCACTCCAGTCACCCCGGCGGATTTATTTAGTAGCCGGAGTTATCTATCTCAGACATCGCATGCAACGTAAAGTTACTTCAGTCCCGGATATATTAAGCGGATATGGATATGCTAATCGGACATTATATCATTTATATCTTTACTTGGAATGATATATAACATAGAAGTTTTTAAACTTTCACGAATTTCACTCATATTGAACTATGTCTTTTCATATTTAACATTATTTCTGCTATAGCTATTTGTTATGAGCACAAGAAAGAAGGATGCTACAGCATCTTTCTGACATAATCCTTAAGTCACCTTTTAACCGAAGGTAGCAGAGGTGGTTTATTCTTGGCCCAGCAAATTCAAAGTAAAAGTAAAGCAAAAAAAGAAAAAAAAAAAAAAAAAGTATAGCTGATAAGAATCAAGCTATACTTCGAGTTGATGAGTCAAAGGATGTCCTTGTTAGTGACAAGTGGTACCATAACTTACTATATCCTTAGAGACAGCTGAGTGTTACAAATTACGTAACGCCTTACATTCATTATGTTGGAAATACTTGTAAGAAGCACAAGTGGCACAAAGAGACACAATATTTGGAATATTATCAGTTATGAGTATGTAAATATGTAATCTTCTTCTATCGTGTCGACATGAACTACTTAAAGATGATAGCTCATGCCGTGCCGTAGGAAAACGATTAGCCACTTAGCAGGTTGCTCTTTTAATGCACAAAAATAATAAAGATATGCATATGTAATAAAGATCAAGTTTAAATCCTTAGAAGTAAAAAAAAAATGTGAAAATATCAAAAAAATCAGTCATAAACAAAAAAATCACGATTTTTATCGACCCTGATAATTTTATTTAAATTTATGTTTATTAATTTCATTCAAATCCTTACTTACACTAGCTATAAGGCATTTTTACTAACACATTAGATTTAATGCTGTCCGAATAAATAACGTTGAATTGAATTGATTGAATTGAAATTTCATTAAATCCATTCGAAAGATTCTCTATCAAAACGTTTTTTATTTTAATAAATTCATTCTCAACCTTGAACCTACCATCATACTCTACATAAAACACATGAATCTGCCCACCCCGGCCAGACGGTTGCGTCACGTATTGATTGGCATCAGGGGTGCGCCCCTCAGACGGCTGCCAGTCGACGACCCGCCTGTGAATGAATGAAGCCTTAAAACCGAGCGCCGACCCTTCGCTGGTGACCCCTGGCTGTAGGTCTCTGGATGCGTCAGTTAGGGCGCTATCGGTTAGTTGTTTCTAGGTACCCTAATCGAGTACTTAGGTATTTGGGAATTTAAATTATAAACCAGAAAACTAGGTTATTCAGTATTTCAAATAGGTAACCGAAGTTTTGGCGGAAAAACGTACCGTTGCGTTGTTCATGTGTATTTTTTTTTTAATGGTGGATTACTAACCCATTAAGTAAACGAGTGTAGGCAAATAGACCAAATAGTAAAACGTGACTTTTCATCTCCAAAATTCCATAGAAAAGCCTCCAGTAGTTTCCATTACTTTACTATAAATTAGGAATTAAGAATATTTCAACTAAGAACTTAACTAAAAGGTCTTAGAAACCACGCCATAAAACTGTCACAAAAAAAAAAATTGGTAACCAATCACGCTAGTTATTATGTAACTAAAGTGATTGATTGTCATTTTTTTTATAGGTAGGTACAGTCGACTGCACATCAGTGGTAACACTTGAATTAGAAAACCGCCCTTACTGCTTACGAAATAAAGACGCTTTCAACGTCAAACTGTTACCACTGACGTTCGGTTGACTGTACCATCCCCGTGGTCGAATGATGGAATGAACGTCAATCCCGCTTTACGATCATAAATCATTTATCTTTCTTTCTTTCCCACGTTTAATGAAAACTTTTGTAACCACATCTAGAATCATTCTATCTTAGACTGTTGGCACCCTCGAATTATAGAATGAATTATAGAATTTGTATTAAATATTTCTGCGTCACGAACAATTACTTGGTGTCTAGAATATTGCGATTCGATTATAAATTCGTCACGCTAAACATCCCCTTCGCTTACTTCAAAATTATGGGTACAGTCTAACAAAGCAATTGGTATACAGGGTTGAGAGATATAAATTATGTTTTCTCAGAAGATTATGGATGTTTTCGAGTGAAATATCTATTTATTTATTTATTGCATAAGGTTCGCCCACAGCATACATATTAACACTATTACCAAATAATACAGTACAGTATTGTCCTTATACGTATGTCAATTACGGGTAAACAACAACAACAACATTGGCTAAACAAGACGACTTAAGGTGAATGCTACAGGGTAGCCCGCGAAATTCAGATTATTTTGCGTTTTTTGCAAATTGTAGCTTTATTTCGCGTTGTATATCGGTCAAAATATGATTAGCTGAAATAATAACAATATATCTACTGAATAATACTCATAAAAAATATTAACCTAGCTCCATAAGCTGTTCAAGCTCGATAATATTAATTTACGATCAAATTATCGATTTTCGAGCTTGTACAGTTTGCAAAAAACGCCAAAATTTTTGAATTTCGCGGCCTACCCTGTAGCTTTCACCTTAAAGTAAATTAAAAATTAATACTCCTAAAAAACCAAAAACTTTTTATATACTTCTACAAACTACTTAAATTTAGGGCGATTTTTTGATACTTAATAATTACTATTAATTAAAATAAGCTATATAAACATTTCATTTCATCAAATTATTAATTTTTGTCAACAAATTAATATTAATTTGTGTTTTTATTTATATAAAAAAATCCATTTATAATATTTTTATATTATGCTGTATGGCGGTTTCCTTCGACCACCTGCGCGCGCATAGCTGTATGTCACCGCGCGGTCCGCGCGCCATTTTTATAATTTTTCACAAATTCAATATTTGTCTAAAATGTGTAATTTATGTTTTTTTCCTCGCAAGTGTGTTGAAAAACGTCGTATGACACGCGTGAGCATTGACTATTATACTCTCGGCTCCATTACGCCCTCGCCTTCGGCTCGGGCTGCAATCCAGCCTCGAGTATAATAGTCAACATAGCTCACTTGTATCATAATGTACGAATAAGAACTAAGAAGTAGGATTTAACTGTTTTAAAAGCGAGAGTAAAACTCCCGCTTCGCTACTGTACATCGATTCACACAAAAAAATTCAAAGTTTTGAGATTTTCATTACCGAAAAATCGAAAAGAAAATGTATATTTTCTGAATCAAAATGTCCATAACTTTTCCGTGGTCCAATTTACGGGGGTTCTTATTTTACACAAAATTGTATCATAATAGGTGTTATACATACGTGGGACACTCAGAAAGTTTTGCGAAACTAAAAAAAATTGTTCTATACGTACATATATTTTTATCAAATTTTTTCAAAGTCCTTTCCACCAGCCTCTATACAAAGATTCATGCGCCTAAACCAGTTTTCAAAACACTTTTTCCAGTCCGCCGCAGACACCTCGTTTACAGCCTGCTCGAACGCAGCCAGCGCATCTTCCGGCGACGAAAATTGTATCCCTTTGAGCTGATTTTTTATTTTTGGGAATAAAAAGAAGTCACACGGTGCTAGATCAGGGCTGTAAGGAGGGTGACCCAGGAGTTTGACTGGCGTGCTGTCCAGGAAGTCCCTCGTTTTGAGTGCGGTGTGCGCAGGTGCATTGTCGTGGTGGAGCAGTTGCCCGCGGAGCCCTGTGTTTGGTCGCTTGTTGCTTATAACAGAGAAAACTTCTGGCAAACATTTGGTAGTATACCATTCGGCATTAATGCTTCTTTGATCCCGTAAGGGAATTGATACCAAGTGGCCAGTCAAATTTAAAAAGCTAGCGATCAAAATCTTACCCCCGCTTCTAGATCGCTTCACTTTGGTAGGCGTTGGCTCATTTTGAAACACCCAAACAGTCGACTGGCGCTTGGTTTCTGGGTCGTATTGATAAATCCAGGACTCATCACCTGTAACGATGTCGTAAACACGCCGAGACGAGCCTGCTTCAAATTTGTTAAGCATATCACGGCACCATTCCACCCGGGCCTGCTTCTGAGCATCGGTGAGGTTGTGCGGCACCCAGCGTGATACTATCCTCCTCACGCGAAGATGGCTGTGTAGAATCTCGTGAACGCTTCCCGATCCAATCTTCAATATGTGTTGAATCTCCTGATATGTAATTCGCCTATTGTCTTGGATTAAATTTTTCACTGCTAGCACGTTTTCTTCGGTAACAGCCGTCAAAGGGCGACCGCTTCTTTCGTCATCCCCCAAAGTTGGTCGACCGCGCTTGAATTCGTTATACCAACGATACACGGTTGCCTTGGAAGGGCCTTCATCCATGAATGCCATTTGAAGTCTATCGTACGATTCATCCGGTTTCAGGCGACACTTGAAATCGTATAAAATCATAGCTCTAAAATGTTCCCGGCGCAGATCCATATTTCAGTGAGACACAATACTTTGAATTAACTCGCAAAAAATGTGGAGGAAAATTTTGAAATTGGAACTTACTTATTTTTACTTATAAATAATCATATTTTCGAAAAACATTATAACTGGCCAGTCTCCCATATATAAAAACTTTTTTTCGCAATACTTTCTGAGGGGCCTGGTACGTCTTATCGAAACTTTTATATTTCTCTAATTCAGGAAAATATTTTCTTTTCGATTTTTCGATACTGAAAATATCGAAACTTTGAATTTTTTTGTTTAAATACGATGTAAAGTAAGATTCAAAACGGTAAAATCTGTCATAATTTGGAATAAAAAGAAAATGTAACTTTTTCAGGGGTCACAAAACATTGCACAAAACTATGACGAATCAAAAATTAGCCTCCGGTTTCTGAAAGGCTGATCAATTTGATCGTATGTCAGCGCTCCCGTGATTGGTCAGCATGTAATTTGACAGCTGATTAATTAATTATTGCGTTGATCAACTTTACCATGTAACCAAAAACCGAACCGGTATTTTTTTGGCCAAAAATATAATTCTGTAATTACACCAATTAATAATCCTGTTGATAAAGATAAAATCCTACAAGGGAACGTTATTTTTATTTTGATAAATTGACCATTATCTCTTAAAATATCCACTCTGCCTACCCCTATAGTAACGAGCTATATGATATTTAGCATGTGAAATACAGATTAACAGATATTTATTACTTCCGAGACAACAAGTAGACAAACACACAAGACAAAAGTCTACAAATTATGATGATGAATGACCTACAAAACAAGAGTTCAATAACCTTAGATAAATAATACGACACACGGAATGACAATGCCTGCTTAGTTACACAACGACAAAAATCAAGGTCATAGAGAAAAATTACTGTAAAATTAATAATTACATGTGTACGAAATTAAGAGAAAGTCGTAACTTTAAATACAAGCTTTACGTCAACGACTCTTGCAATTCTGTTCACCCTACCCTGCGCGTATTGTTGACAATAAACCATTATTCTTTCTTTTTACTTTCCTACAATAGTTATACCAACACATAGTAGGTTAAAAAACTATTTTTTTTTACTGAAAACTCCCGATATGGAAATTTTCAGTTCATTTTCATAGGTAATCGCTTATTTCAAGAACTATTTCCATAGGCAGCGTGGCCGAGCGGTCTAAGGCGCTGGTTTTAGGCACCAGTCCGAAAGGGCGTGGGTTCGAATCCCACCGCTGTCAAAACCTTTTTGCTATTTTTGTTGTTGCTATGAAAATATTGCAACGTAGTTCAATAAAAAAAACTATACATGTTCATCTAACGAAGATCCACTATTTATATTTCTAGTTCCGACCTTGCAGACGTTTGTAATAAATTCATACATATTATGATATTTCCGTGTGGTGTCGGACGTAAAGAATTGCACCACCCTATATCTTCTCATGGGTGTTGTAAAAGGCGACTAAGGGATTCACCAGAGGATGGGCAGCAGCGTTCTCCGAGTATTTAACTAACCAACTGCGATCGCCAACCCGCCTGCCAAGCGTGGCGATTATGGCATATCCCGCCAAGCTACTTGGGGGAGGCCAATGTCCAGCAGTGGACGTCTTTCGGCTGAAATGATGATGATGATATTTCTGTACCTATTAATATCGATTTCGAAATATTCATATCATAGGCTAGACAGGGCTTCCTTAACAGTGCGTCGCGACGCCCTGGGGCATCGCGAGGCGATCCACATAGATTGCCTGTCTCTAAAGAACAAACTAAGGCCCGTATTACAGAAGCTTCCTCAAGTACAGTTTAAACTCCAATCACCTGATCACTACTTAAGGATAGAATCGTTACTTGAGTATCGGTGTTATTCCAGAACAGTTATTATAAACTTTAATTCAACAACACAACACACGAATTTGACCTGAAATATAATAGAAATCTCTACTCAAGCGTAGTCTGGACCACACTTGAGTGATTACAGATCAAATCTCTGCCCAAATACCGAAACAGGTGACAATATAAAACAAAACTAAACTCAGCTGAACTGTGATCAACAAACCTCTGCTTGAGGGACGTTCTAAAATCAAAGCTCAACTCAAAACTAGTTTTAAACAGTGATCAACGCTTGAGTATCGTTCTGGAATACGGACCTAAGTACACGTCGAAAATAAATGTAGAGAAAGAGATGAGAGTGGCAATATCCAACCATGAGCCCCGTTTTGAGAAGCTATGATCAGAAAAGCAAGCACATCCTTCTCATTAGAAGCCAGCCAAGAAAGTAAAATAAATATCTCTTATTTATTTGTAAGGTTTCAATATTTTGTTTTTGCTCGTAGTTTCTAATAAAAATTATAAAAAATGTTATTTGGTGTTTTTTTTTATAACTAGTAGCTAGGCTAGAAGTAGAACTACTCACTGGTACCTACCTACCTTATTGGCCAGAGAGGGAAAAAATGGCAAACTCCCAAGAGCGTCACAGTCAAAATAAGTTTGGGAAGCCCTGGACTGAAGAATAAAGATTAATGACTGTACATCACTAATCCCTAAGCGGCTTAATGTATACATTTGCGGCCCCAGGGAGCACAACGGCGCTTAGTGAAATGACAATATTCATCTTTACGGATAATTATTAATTAGTTGTGTTGTGCCTGCCTCGTTGGTCTAATGGTTGCAAGCGCGACTGCTGAGCGTGGGGTCCTGGGTTCGATTCCCGGGTCGGGCAAAGTGTTATTGGGTTTTTTCATTACGAAATTCTCAGTAGCAGCCCGGAGTCTGGATTTTTGCCCGGTCAATGGCAATAGGCTCGCCCCCTGTTACATGGAACTATAACATAACTGGCGAAATAAATAAATAATAAATAAATAAATATCTACGGGACATTTTTACACAGCACCATCTAGTCCCAAACTAAGCAGAGCTTGTGATATGGGTACTAGACAATGGATATAATACTAATATACTTTTTTTTTTTGTAAATACATACTTATAATACATAAGAAACACCCAGACCAACACAAACACTTATGTTCATCACACAAATATTTGTGTCCTGTGGGAATCGAACCCACGACCTCGTGATCAGCAGTCCGATTCTCGAACCACTAGACCACAGACGCCGTCAGAAATGTGGGTGTACTAACACCTCTGCCTACCCCTTCGGGGATATACAGGCGTGATGTTATGCTGTTATGTTGTGCACGTAATAGTCGTTCTAAATCATACATTTAATAATAATAAATTTGATGTATTTCTTAATAATAGCAGAAGTTTCGTTGCATCCATGGTATTTTGGCAATGAGCATATTTGTGTTACATAAGGTCTATCTATCTATGGACATACAATCGGTAGAATCAATTTTGAGCTCGGCATAGTTTAATATGACGTATTTTGCATGAAGAGATTGATTCCAGTTGAACTCAATTAAGTTATCGTTTGGCAGATTGAGTTTAAAATCGAATCGAAGACGTCAGAAATATGCATTGTATATATATTTAACGCTCAGATATTCAAGAGATCTATACCTAAAGAAAAGAAAGAAAGAAAGAAAACTGATTTATTTAAAAATTCACACGAGAACACACAAAAGAATAGAAAAGATTAAAAACGAAAACGTGTAAACTTATAACACTGTATCAGTGATACAGATATGTAACCAAAATATATAAGTCTATGTCTGAAACACACTGAGGACACAGTACATGGCGAATTAAAACGTATAGTCACAGAGGAAGGGAACAGAGGATAAGCTTTTGAAGAGCGTGCAAAATTTATACCTACCTATTTTGGTAGGGTTGGCACACCTGGATACAATTAAATTAACAAAACGTTTATTCCCTTCCTCTGTGGTATAGTGACCTATTATAACCTTTTTCACATAACATGGCATAGGTAGGTACGGTCCAGCAAGATATAACGATGTCCTATGAATAAGTGTCAAAAAGACTACCACAAAATATGCATTGTGTATTTGAAACTTGTCTCCGTATCCATGCTAATCTATGAATAAATCCATGTCTTTTGTCCATTCCTACTAATCTTATTTAGAATATAACAATATGCAACCTATAATATATGGTTTCTTTAAGTTATCTATGCACTCTGCCACAACAGGAAATAAGGGGGCAACGCAAGCCATCCAGCTTTCCTCGCCCTTACATAACCCTGTAAATTCTGCGGCCAGTGCACTTCTCCGGAAATTCCCTTATATTTTGGGGAAGGTCTACGCTCAGGACTGCAGTGGGTTGGATTTATTGATTTTATGTGTGTTGTAGCATATAGTTGATCTAAAATGATATCATATCGAATCGAAATACGTTCGTATTTTACGCGAAATACTTTTCATTAGCTCACCCCTATTTTCAGAAAGGGTGATTAACACTAAATTAACTTATAACTAATAAGCTGACAAATGATATAACAAGCGATATAATATGTTTTTAAATTGTATTTTAGTTCTAGACTAATTTATATTAAATTCAACAAGTTTTTTTTTCGGAAGATGGTGAAACGAGCTTAAGGCCCACCTGATGTTAAGCGGTTACCCTTCGCCCATAACAACTGCAATACCTACCAGGCTGTTGCCTAAATGGTACCGCAAATCGTGTCCGACAAACTAAGACATGAAGAAGGAAAGTCTCATGTGATTTTAATTTTACCGGCACCCGTGTCCTTCGCACCGGAAAACGGCAACGCTGTGATGATTCACTGTTTGACTGCAAAAATAAGTACGGTGGTAGTACTTCACCGGACGAGCTCATTCACGAGGGGGTTTGTTACCTCATCACGCGAAAACAGCTGAACGGATCGTGATGAAATTTTGCATTTGTATAGGTATTAGTCTAACTTAAAATATAGGGTATGATTCATCTTAATCGGTTGAGTAGATCCAGCGATACAGCTTGACCCTCTATTGTATTAAGTTGCGTACAAAGTAGAGGTCATGATTGCTGGTTGGTTGTAGGTTCCTAAAAATACAACTTCACGTCGTTAGTATTGTAGAAAATATTGAATAACATAACATAGTCAGCCCATTCTGGCTCACTGCTGGTGAACATGGGCCTCTTCTCGGGATGAGAAGAGTTAAGGAACTGGATATTGTTAGTGTAATAGATTATCTTAACATAATCAGCCCATTACTGTCCCACTGCTGAGCACAGACCTCTTCTTAGAACGAGAAGAGTTAAGAAACTATAAAATAAAGAATAACATAACATAGTCAGCTTATTGCAGCTGTCCAACTGCTGGGTATAGGCCTCTTCTCAAAATGAGAAGAGTTAATGAACAGGATATTGTTAGTGTTGTAGAATAACATAACATTATCAGCCCATTACTGACCCACTGCTGGGCACGGGCCTCTTCTTACAATGAGAAGAGTTAAATAACTGGATGTGGTTAGTGTTATAGAATTACATAACATAATCAGCCCAATTAATGTCCCACTGCTGGGAACGAGCGTCTTCTCAGAATGAGAAGTGTTTAGGGGTAATTCCATTACCTTGGCCGGTTGGTTGTAATAACAAAATATAGAATGGTAGGTGAATAGTGTAATCGTCTGTGTAGGCACGTATGTATAATATAAGACATTGTGTTCATAAATATGACGTGATGTTATTATCCGACATTTATTTATTTATTTATTGCATAAGGTTCGCCCACAGCATACATATTAAAACTATTACCAATAATACAGTACGGTATTGTCCTTATTGACATCCACGCGGACGGAGTCGCGGGCACAGCTAGTATTACATAAAAGTAAACCAATCATGATGTTAACAAGCTACACGCGACAGAACCATATTCGGCTGTAAAGTATTTACACACAGATAAACTGTACGAATATTTTTAGCTGTTTATTTATAAACACACACAAAACGGAAGTGTCGCTGTCGATCTGTCTGTAACTTCTCTCGGTAAAAACCAATAAATCGAATAAACTTTCCTAGAGCAGGAAGTAGATTTTTAATGGTTCATTGACGTTTTGTTAGTGTTTTTTAAAACTACAAAATATGGATATACCCCGTGGATATACCGGTGACTTTTTTACCGCCAGGAAAAAACAGTGTGTGATCAGTTACTGTAATAAAATAGATATATAAAAAAGTGAAAAAAGAAACCATACAGTTTGTCTACGGAAATATACTTCGATGTAGGAACAGCACTTTTCTTTTTATGTCATGCGGTATACGCTTGGTCCACAACGTCTGTGGTCTAGTGGTTCAAGTGTCGGACTGCTGATCACGAGGTCGTGGGTTCGATTCCCACAGGACACAAATATTTGTGTGATGAACATAAGGGTTTGTGTTGGTCTGGGTGTTACTTATGTATTGTATTTACAAAAAAATTTAATATAAGTATTATATCCATTATCTAGTACCCATAGTACAAGCTCTGCTTAGTTTGGGATAGTATTATATTATCTGTGGTTTGGGACTAGATGGTGCTGTGTAAAAATGTCCCAAAAATATTATTTTTTTAATTTTTTTCAGAGGCAAAGTTCCGGTTTGGATACAGTGGCATAAAAATCAGGTATGATATGGGAAATGGGACGAAATTCCGCATAATAAACGGGATCGGTGCAGGCAAAGCCACGCACAAAGCAAGTTTATGATAAGCAAGAATAAACACAACAGTTTTAAGATAATTGTTATCAAACTGAACTACTGAACCAATTACAGAAATTGTTTTCATTCTTATCTGCGATGGTGGAATGTAATAAAAATACTCTAATTGTAACGCAAACGTCCTAGTTTTTTATCCTATGTAGCTATGCACGAGAATAGGGTTACCTGAGTACAAGAATTTTACTGACACGTCAGGAATGTTGACCCTCTTGTCAGGAAAACAGGGAACATTTGAAACCGTCGCGAATTTTTATTAATAAACAAAGTAGAAAAAACATTACCCAAGCACAGCGGTGACACTCCCCTATACGTGTGAGCTCGCTCGCCGGTGACCTTGAGGGAGTGCGTTTACATGCAATATGTTGGCTGAGGCAGCCGAGAAACTGCCCGTTCCACACGCCGCGCACCGCGCACGGCCCCCGCGCTCGCCACGACCCGCACGCGAGCAATTTTACGAGCACATATGCTTAAGTGTCGCTTCTTGTCCTTAGTATATATTCTATGACCCTGGGGAAGTCGGGTAAAAAATAGTGTAATTTAGTTTTTAATTTTATTAGTCTCGTTTGAAACTAATGTTTGGCTTCATATGGTGAAGGTGAAAATGATAACATTTTAGAACTAATGCATTAATGGTTAGGGAGAAATTATTTAAAGTTTGAGCAAACAGGAGTTAAAATGTCCCACCCGTCACTTTAGAATGGTCCTAATATATTTATTGACGAACGAACATTGCCTTATAATAAAAGACACATCTTCAAATACTCAACAACATTCCCAAGGTCCGAATTCGCATCAATCGTTCGCAATGTTACCGATAACAACTGATAAACTAGCAGTCACAGCGAGACACTGATAAGGGGTCATTGCCACCAATTCTATATATGAGGAAGTGATAACGGATGGATGTTAATAAACATCTTATAGTGGGAGCTTTCTGGAGTGTCCTCCAAAAGGAGCAGTAATTTCTATGTAGCCAATTTTTTAATAGACGCACTATGCCCGGGGAATGCGGAGCCAGTTTCGGACTCTTCCCGAATAAAACCATCAGGGTGTTCCTCTAACTACCTTTGGTTGGGGGCGTGGAATAGACTGTATTCACCAACCACCCAAGGCGGCGGACTACCCCAAGTCCACCGCCCGCACACCCTATCAGCTCAGCTGATCGCAGTCCACTGTTGGACATGGGCCTCTCCCAAATTGAGCCACAACACTCGGTCCTCTGTCTTCCGCATTCAGTCCCCCCCAGCTACTTTCATCTGGTCCTCGGTCTAACTAGCCGGGGGGCGCCCTAACCTCCCGTAATTTTTTCACAGGTATTCTTCCTCGGGTAGTAAAGCCAAGACCCTCGTCCCAATATGAGCTGCGAGAACACAACCACAGCACTCCTACTGGAGTTAAACGATCGACGAGGGCATCCCAAGGTTAATTTCCCCGCTGCTTGGCCAGTGGCAGGTTGACCGCAGTGCACACCGGTCCCGGCCCTGCTCCTCCCCACTGCCCTCTGCTAACAGACACTTGACACGCAGAGCAACGCTTCATTGGCCTTTTGGCCCTGATCGGGCTCTTCCCGTACCAGGATATTCGCCACGGACAATACAATTTGCGGAAGAAGAGTTAATTGCCCGTGGCCAGGGTGCACCGGTCCAACAAACTGCTGTTCCTTCCAGATGTATCGAGAAGGACCAGCCGCCATCGGGCACACGAGGTTTTCTGGCCAAGCACTCCTTCGTGGCAGTGTCAGGCAGTGGTTTTCAGCTCGGTAAATGGGTGAGATCGACTGAAGAAGTATCACAATCTCGAAAAGTACTGGAAAAATGTTGTAGAAACCATCGATCTAGCCTGAATTTCCTAGGCCGGTAAGAAGGCAGCAACTTCTAGCAGAGCTGTCCAGTTGCCACGCATACCCTGTCCTTTCCTTTTGGCAGCCAAAAACTACTAAATAATATTTTGCTAGGTAATAAATATTATTTTCTATTCAAAGTGGCTCTTCCCGCAATCACCAGGTATTATTTATTTTGTGGCGGTGCCAAGGTCCAGTTTACTCGCGGAAAAAATAATAAATAAAAGGTAAATTGATCGCGTGATCGGTAGCAGAAATTAGTTTAAAAAAGTTTGATTTTAGATCATCTACTTTAGTTGTGATAGAATGTCGTCTTTGTTTTATTATGACATTTTTATTCATTTTTAATTGCTTGCAGTCCTTTGCAGTCACTATCTGTATAAAGTCAATTCGAACCACGAACAGTGATGACGGTAGCTCAGGCAATTTGGCTAGAGCGAATCTTGAACTGAACCAGGAGATCGGAAGTTAGATTCCTGGTCGCAGTATATTTTTTCTTTCGACGAAAAAATATAATTTGACTAGGTCTACCAAGTGAGGGGGACCTTCGGGATCGTGGGTGCCAAGAGTAGGGGGACTCGAGGCATCTATAAAGCGACCCTGGGGAGGACAGCAGCACGTGGTGGTCACGTGCTGCTGTTGGGGAAACCTTGTTGTTTCCCCGGGACGTGCCAAAGGCGTAGCACTGGACCACCGGCGCGGTCCACTGGAGTTCCCGGAGCTCCTCTATTTTGTGCAGAGGATGGCCACCGTGTGGTTTTAGTCGGTAAGAGTCCGACATAACCCACCGCCCTCCCCAGACGGAGGGTATCCATGAGAATTTCCACTCGAAAGAAAAAATAAATAATAAAAAACCGACCAAGAGCATGTCGGGCCATGCTCAGTATTATAGGGTTCCTTAAGTAGGTGTAATTACAAACGAATCAAATCGAATATTAATCATGGCTATTTTAGTTTTTGCAATAATCGGCAGCATTCGCGACTCAGAGCGTGTTGTTAGTAGCGCCATCTAGCGATAAATTCAAGAAGCCAAATTTAAGACGTTTGTCATTTCAAAGTTACTTTTTGTGATTTTTTCAAATAGAAAGTAGCTAAAGGAGCATTATTTGCTATGATAATTTTTCTCTTAGGTCAATGACCTTTGAACTAGGACGTTTTAAGTATTTTTCAGTTTTCTCTCTATAACTCAAAAAATTATAATCACATTATACTCGAAATAATTTTAAAGAGAGTTTTCACAAAGGTCTATCAATGTGGAAGATTATATGTTTCTACATTGCATAGTTTAGAAATGGCAGGGGGGGGGACACATTGCAAGCCACTTTGGCGGGCTATATTTCGCAGATGGTACACCTGATAAAAAAGTGGTGTATCAAACATTACCTTCATTTTAGTAGACCTATTCAATGATATCCCACACGAGGGGGTGCAGCAAAAAATATTTTTTTTTCTCCATTTTACATGTATGGACGCCACCCCTAAAATACGGAAAAACGATTCTTTTATTCTTTTAAAATTGAGATCTATATGTAGACTATTTTTTAATAAAATTTCATTTACTTATGTTTATAACTGTAGAAGTTATTAAGCTGTAAAGGATTAGGACAGATGGACAGACGGACAGACGGACGGACATGACGAAACTATAAGGGTTCTTTGTAGGACTTCGGAACCCTAAAAAGGTCTACCAAGTGAGGGTTCATACCAAACGTATGGTCAGCCACCGGTTGTAAACCGCGCCCGCTCCGGCCGTAGCGTATGTAAGATTGAAAATGTGTAAAAACTCAGCAAAGTCAGCAAACCATTTATCGTTACTCACATTGTTGTCTAGTACCACACAAGCTCTGCTTAGTTTGGGACTAGATGGTGCTGTGTAAAAATGTCCCAAAACATATTTATTTATTTATTCAGCGGCTGACTGGAGCGAGGGTCGTCATGGTGTGCCGTGCGTGACGTGCCAGCGGCATATCGGTTTCATACAAAGTATGGTTTGAGAATAGAGACACATTATGTCGTGAAACTCCAAGCATAGCTCGCTGAGTGACTTTTAATTTGTGGACTAGCGGTAGCCCAACATTCAGTGTCTACGTCTCGGCACCGTAAGTCAGGACAGGCAGGACGCACTGGTACGTCGTCCATAACGAGATTATCTGGAGAAGAACCGGAGTGACCGACATAGCTTGTAGGATTGAAGTGGCAGTGGGCTAGCCATGTCTGTCGAAGGACCGATGGCCGTTGGAGCTTGGAGCAGACGAGTCCTTGAGTGGAGTGACCGCGAATCGGCAAACGCAGCGTAGGGCCCCTCATCTAGGTGGACCGACGACCTGTAGAAGGGAGCTAGGGGTCTACTCGCGTTTTACAATATTCGATTAATCGTAATTATCATCGCACAATTTGCTACTCCGGACAACCATTGTTTCCAAATCACATGCAATGATCGTGTTTTGACATTTGTTTCTCTGATTTCCGGTTAATTCCATACGACTTTGGACCATAGTCTATTTTTATTGTGCCGTTTTTATGTGCCTATCTTTATTGTGTAGGTATCAGTCGGAACGAAAGTTCGTATTTCGTTTTTGTTCGTAAAATGCAAGTAGACCACCTGGGGGGGACTGGATGCGGAAGGCAGAGGACCGAGTGTTGTAGCGCAACTTGGGAGATGCCTGTGTCCAGCAGTGGACTGCTATAGCACAGAATATCTAATAGTACTAACGTACAGAACGGTCAGTCACCGCCCCCCGCCTATTTAAGATTACTCACCCGCACCCCGCGCCCACCCGCGGTTTGCCGGCAATTCGACTACAAGATTACTTGGTACTAGTGAACTGACATATGCTGAACTGGACCTATTTGGCACAGCCGTGGGGCACACAATGTTATGTAAATCTACACTTTTTATTTATTATTTTGTGTCCCTAGTTTGTGGCAAATAAATTATTTCTTGCTTTCTTTTTCTTTCTTTAGATTGCAATGGATGTCAATCGCCATTCGCTATACAAGCACGCCATCTCTGAGAACTACTGAGAAGCGCTTGGAATCCAGTCGGCACTACGAGCGGCGAGCATCCCTAACCTACACGCGTGTGTGCGTGTGCGTATACAGACGTAATCTTGTGTATGTAGGTGGTGCTAGCATTTATATTGTACTGAGTGTCCGAGGTGTGGCGATAGGCTGAGTTGATAGTGTCGTGATGCGTTCCACTATAATGTGTTTCTCTCTAACCGTACTAAATGTACGAAACCGATATGCTTCTGGCATGTCACTACACACCACAGCATGCTAGTGTGTTTCTAACTTTGCGTTCGGTATGAACATGAACCGTCCATTACTCGACTGCCACCTAGATACTCCCTGTAGAATAAGCTATCAGCTAGAAACTGTGACATGTAGACACATAAGTTACGAACATAACACCCAATCTCGTCCCTTGCGTATGATAAAAGGCAACAAAAGGCCAATCAGGTAAATGGACGTGTCGTCCGTAACGCGTATTAGAGAATTTCTAATGAGGAAAGGTGGGTTTAATTGGTGTCGAAGCGACGGTTGACTTTTACGAAGTTTTGACATGAATATGAAGGGATTAAAACTTGATAATATGGAAGAAAACACTGCCTATTAGACACCGCCATTGAAAACTGTGGGTCAACACTTCTGTCTGCACCTGGTACATCAGAAATGCCGACCTCCACCGGGACCTCAATGTGGACGTCATAGACACAGTAATAAAGAATTACGCAGAAGCTCATCAAGACTTCACCACCACGTGAATGTCGAGGCAATCCAGCTCCTCGATAACACGGAAATAGTGCGAAGACTAAAACAGACAAAGCCATTTGAATTAGTGTAGTGACAGACAACATGTAGTGATAAGTGCTGCTTATAAAGAATACATGAACAAATTGTCTTCCTCTTAACTAAAACTAAGAAAAGTTATTGGACGCATTCTTAGAACATTTTTACATAGCAATTTTGGTTAAAATTAAATTACTCATTAGCCTCATGGCTAGAATGTAATTCAAATAAAGTATCTTAAAGGTAGTACTTTATAGCAGGGCTCGGATACCGGTTAAATTTTGAAACCGTTATTATGTACTTGAAGCAAAACCTTTAAATTTCGGTTTCGTTCGAATGAACCGGTTTTTTACCGGTATTTTGAGGGCACTTTACATAAAGGTTTTTTTTGGATTTACCGGTTTAGAGCAATAAAAACCGGTTACTACAAACAAACGCCGTTTAATTTTAATTTTTCTTTAAAAGAAAGACAATTTTTCTGTTTCGCGAAGAACGTTTATTTCACTGCTTTGCACTTCAACGTTTTGCACTTGCACTGCTTTGGATTTTTTGCAGCGGCAGATCCGCTGCAAAAAATCCAAAAGTGGGTAAGAATCTACTTTTCTTTTCTTTCTTACTTGGCGCTCGTCGATTTAACCGGTTAATTTAGGTTAAATAAAGTTCTTTAAACGTTCACGTTCTCAAGAAAAGTTCGGAGCTAAACCGGAATAAACCGGAACTAACCGGTATTTATCAAACCGGTTCCGAGCCTTGCTATAAAGCAAGGCTCGGAACCTGGTTTAGCTCCGAACTTTTCTTGAGAACGTGAACATTTAAAGAACTTTATTTAACCTAAATTAACCGGTTTAATCGACGAGCGCCAAGTAAGAAAGAAAAGAAAAGTAGATAATTACCCATTTTTGGATTTTTTGCAGCGGATCTGATTGAAGCAGTGAAATAAACGTTCGTCGCGAAACAAAAATTGTCTTTCTACTAAAGAAAACTAAACGGCGTTTGTTTGTATTAACCGGTTTTTATTGCTCTAAACCGGTTAATCCAAAAAAAACCTTTGATGTAAAGTTCCCTCAAAATACCGGATTAAAAAACCGGTTTATTCGAACAAAACCGAAATTTAAAGGTTTTGCATCAAGTACATAATAACGGTTTCAAAATTTAACCGGTATCCGAGCCCTGCTTTATAGTAAAAAAAAACACTTCTGTCTGTGTATAGAGTCTCCAGAGGCTAGAGTAGAGCCCAGGCTCTGAGTTAGATAATCTTGTTACCTAGCTCAGTAAGCTTAGTAACTAGGCTTAGAACCGCAGTGCGGTCGCACACGCAGTGTCTTGGGTTGGCACCCGGGGCGGTTTTCTTTTGAGCACCCCCCCACCCCCCAAATAAAACAACAAGAACTAAACCTCCATACGTGACTATATTTATCTATTTAAATATTAAATCTTAAGTAGGTACGATTTCAATTAACTTTAACTTTGAAATGCTTTTTTCACATGAAGCAACCAAAACGACAAATCTTAGACACCTCACTACTTGGGCTGCTTGTCCCTCTGGATACGTCTGGTGGGAACGGCAGTTGTTACAGATCCTGGGTACAGGCAATAGAATGCTTTCGAGGGATTAACTTTCGGGGGATCTTATTGCCTGTGGCGAATATTCTGGTACGGGAGGGGCCACATTATGGCCAATGGGGAGTTGCTCCACGTGTCCCTCTGATCCCAGCAGAGGGCACAGTGGAGGAGCAGAGGCGGGCCTTGTGTGCACTCACCCTGCCACTGGGCAGGCAGCGGGGGGACTGTCCTTCCCTGCCCCCGTCGATCTCGTAACCCCGGGAGTGCCCGCTGAGTAGTGTTCTCGCGCCTCTTGGGACCGAGGGTCTTGGCTTCACCGCCCGGACCGCGAGGAAGAAAACCTCTATAAAACAATTACGGGAGGATGGGGCCTGCGAGCAGCAAACTCGGGGTAGTCTGCTGCCCGACCAGCAGCTGGCGTAGCTGGCACAGTTAGCGTAGCTGGCACAGCTGGCGTAGCTGACACAGTTAGCGTAACTGGCATGCTGACCTGGCAGCATTCTGGAGTAGTTGGCACAGTTGGCGTAGCTGGCGCAGCTGTTGTAGCTGACGCAGCTGGCACAGCTGGCATAGTTGGCGCAGCTGGTAAAGGCCCGTGAGGTGAGGTGGCGTGCAGTGTTCCGTGTGCGCCGCCTAGGAGGGTGCGGCCAACGTTAGGCCGCACGTGGAGAAGGGGCTCGCCTCCTTGTGGCGGGCCGGGACCTGCCGGGGGTGGTTGTGTGAATACTCACGGTTTCCCACGCCCCCGGCTAAGGTAGTTGAAGGAACACCATGGTGGTTTTAGTCGGTAAGAGTCCGACCCTGGCTCCGCCTACCCCGGGCGGAGTGCGTCCATGAGGATATCAACACGGCAAAAAAAAGCCACATCTCTACATAGGGATAAAACATTTTCACGCCGACAATTGCTATAAATTCTCTGTGTACCAATTATATTTAAAAGTATAGATATGTTATACCCAAAGACATTTCTATACTAACGTAATAGACCACTACAGTGTGCGACTGAGATACCGATCTTTACGAAAAAACCTATATGCTAGAAAGAGACATAATAAAATGTCAGTAGAACCGATTTTGAAAATTGTAATCTCCCATAGCGTCCCATCAAAATATAATCTCGTATTATTTTATGATTTATTTCACAATCGTTCTGTATTTTATCCAATTAATATCAATAATCGTATTGGTGTAGTGTTCTGTGTTATACTGCTGTGTAATTTACATTATTAACCTAAAGAAAGAGATGTTTCACAGGTAAGTATCTGCAGGACAATACAACTTTCATAATGCTTATTTTCATAGAAGTTATTCTTTAATTCATTTAGTAATGCATTAATAACATGCAGTAAATACCGTATTTTCTATATAATATGTTATTTTAAATAATTATGTGTTAGATAAAAAAATATTGTGTACGTGAAAATGAAACCGTTTCGCATATGGATTGCTCAAAATATATCGATATGTCGATAGTTTCAATTATATATTTTTTGTACTACCTAGCACCATACATGTAACAAGTTAGTGTCCCTTACTGCTTTAAAAAAAATACAATCGAATTGAGAACCTCCTCCTTTTTTTGAAGTCGGTTGAAAGTATTGAATGGTTGATTTAGTCCGGCCGCACATTGGAAGGAAATCACAATGATTCATTCATTGATCACAGAAAAAATCTGACGCACCTTAACCTATACCATGGTTGTACTTTTACGATGTTATAATAGTATGTTGTACGTCTATGGCAAAGAGACGTTTCACAGGTCACATCTGCAGGGCTACGTTCACTTATAACGCACTCAGTGTGAAAGTCACCCGGTGTGAATATCGCTCGATCATTAACGATTTTCTCAGAATTACTGAACGACTTCGGGCGACTTTATGAAACTGACACTAGAACAATGAAGCACTGACAATTATGACGATCGAAACCTCAAATTATCTGTCATTTCATACTATTATCTGTCAACATGACAGCAGGGCGTCTTTTACCCTACTATTTCACGGGGTGACCGGTGCGTACGCTCGACGACGCCCGCTCACAATACTGAACGGTTTGGTGTGAACGCCCGGACGATCACTCCGAGTAACTGAACGACCAAACAACGCTCCGGGCGTCGTCCGACGATAATACTGAACGTACCCCAGGACAATACTACTTTCATAATGCTTATTTTACATTTATACAGTTAATTTTAGTACCGGCCCCGCAGACTGACAGAATTTTCCGAATCGTATGTATGCTTTTGACATATTAAAATGTAAATACGGTGCTATTTTATGACAATGTGCGGCCGGGCTAAAAATGCTGTAAAATATTGACCGGCTAACTTCATAACTTCCAGATTTCCTGTAAATGCTGTTATTAAAGAAAAATGGATGGGCACTAATGTTAAAACGAATAAGCACCGTATCTACTATTCTGCGCCAAATTGTGATGCTTGCATTGCTGTGTTTCGGTCAGAATGGTACGGGTACTGGTAATGGTGTAATTACAATCACATGAGACTTTCCATCTTCATGTTGTTTGGCGAACCGACTTGCGGTACCATTTAGGTAACAGCCTAGATGGTATTGCAGTTGTTATTGGCAAAGGTAACCGCTTAGCATATGGTGGGCCTTTAGTTCGTTTAGCCATCCTATACAATAAAATAAAATATAAAAAAAGCTGAAAGCCTCGAAAAAATTACAGGGTTTGCAGTAGATATTTTAAGGATAACTGTATCGTTTAATGAAATCACCAACGATCCATACCTACGGTTTGATTTGTTGCTAATTAAGTTTGTTTTCATGTTGCATGTTTACGTAAGGGTAAGATAATATACATATGTATGAGCGCATCTCGCCGTTAAACTTGATAGTTTGGTGAGTTTTCTAGTAAATTAAAGCTAAAGAAATTGTACCTGTGATTGAGTAAATAAAATAAATAAAAACTTATCATAACGAACAACATTTACTATGGGAGCAACCACAGAGTACATTATTATAACTGGAGCAATCCTGAAATCGCGAAAAAAATCAGCTGTTTACTACATTTTGTCGATTCGTGTGAACACTAATGTAGGGAATAGCTGTTTTTTATTAGATTTCAGGGTTGACCTCGTAGTAAAAGTTGTTCGATAGCACTCAATAAATAAGCTCTTCAAATATGACCACACACGTATATCGGGAGATCATCGGTATTAACGGCGCGCGAACTGGGCTCTTTGGTCATCATTGCTAGAAACCACTGGTCTTGCTGTTCTCATGGAATACAAATTCCCATGAAACTTCATAGAGCATCTTAATCATGGAAGGGACTAGGTTGCTATCCGCGGCTCTAAGTTTGATCAGATAGGTCCTTTTTACTAAAACAAATCTCATAGATACAAAAAATACAACAAAAAAGTTTTATACACTTATTTTTCATGTTATATGATGGCGAAACGAGCTAAAGACCCACCTAATGTTAAGCGGTTACCTTTGCCCATAACGACTGAAATACCAACTAGTCTGTTACCTGAATGGTACTGCAAGTCGGTTCGCCAAACTGAGACATGAAGACGGAAAGTCTCATGTGATCATTCAATTTGTGCATTAAAAGAGCCTCCACGAGTGACGATATTTAATTGATCGTCCGGCGCACTCTGGGCAGTCAGCCCCGCTATCAACCTGCTGACTGGCTAATCTTTTCCCCACGACATGAGCTATTATTAATATGTAGCTCATGTCGACACGAAGAAGAAGAAGATTCAATTTGTAAAAATATACCATATTTAGAAAATGGGTTCTTGCAAATGCTAGATTGTCAAGTATGCGAATGCTAAGAGATAGATTCTTAGCCGGTTGCAAATTTAGCCTGCCGCTGAGAAAACTCTTTCTTGAGCTGACGCGGACTTGATTTTATATGATTCGGTCGTCTGTATCGAATCGAAAATCATGGCCAGGTTCTTGCTCCACCTCCAATTTCATCCTCAGAATTTAGTTGCACGATTCCAAAAACAAAGATCCTATATCTTTGTTTTTGGAATCGTGCAACTAAATTCTCGACATTTAATTCTTTGCCTATTTGAAATAAAAACTAACTAATAACTAGAAATTATCGAAACACTGATGTTTCTAAATCTAAGTCGATAAAATTATAATGTATAAGTCTGATGTGTAACTTAAGTTGACTGGACAAGAAAACTTGTCAAGTTCATAGATATTGTAATTTTTCATCAAAATTCAATAATTTGACCAATTCCGGAATCGTGTATAGGAACTTAGTTCCGGGATTGAAAACCTTTCTATACACCTAATTAAAACTAATATGATTAATTGTAAAATGTTCCGTGTGGTGCCGGACGTAAAGAATTGCACCAGCCTATATCTTCTCATGGGTGTCGTAAAAGGCGACTAAGGGATTCACCAGAGGATGGGCAGCAGCGTTCTCCGAGTATTTAACCAACCAACTGCGATCGCCAACCCGCCTGCCAAGCGTGGCGATTATGGCATATCCCCCCAATATATGCTTGGGGGAGGCCTGTGTCCAGCGGTGGACGTCTTACGGCTGAAATGATGATTAATTGATTTTTTTATTTCTTACTTATGTATTCCTTACCTTCGTGACATTAATAATGTAATTATAATATAGCCCTTAATTGCGTAACTCAATCTTTTAAAACAAATAAAATTATGTCTCGAATATCTGTAATTTTAAAACAATAGTTACTTAATAGCTTAGCAGTTTTAAAATACTACCACTCCTTAAAAGTAAGGCCGGTTGAACTATATCGATAATGCGGAAACGTCCATGTCACATCACTAAAAATCACCCCTACACGTGTCAATTTCGCACATAAACTCATTTTGCTTTCGGTGACGTGATAATGAGGTGACAGTGTCTCTATTACGTCAGTATAATACCTTTATGGTTATACCCTAATAAAACAAACGAAAAAAATACGCACGATTTTTGATTGTTTTTCTCAACGGTCACGCTCGGCGCTTTGTTTGACGCGGACTAATAGAAAAACGTCACAATTAGGACGTTTTCGAGCATTCAGATTGCGCACACTAGTAACATCTCTGTATTTTAAATATGATTGCTGTGTAGTTGCGTACCTACGTACAATGTTACCTCATCTAATTCAAGGTCATAAGCTCATAATTTTCCCAGCTCATCACACAGAGATATCACTCAAACAGTCATAATTGCACACACATTAGTATTATCTACAACATTATAATTATTTGTACTTATTATTACAAGTTATTAATAAACTTAGCTTAGAGAAGTATGTGTGGTGTAACTTTGAGAGATAAAGTAAGGAATAACGTGATAAGGGAATGTTGTGGAGTGAAAGAAGATGTAGTGACAAAGATTGAGAAAGGTAAGTTAAGACTGTTTGGACATATAGAGGATGGACGAGAGAAGATTGACGAAACAAGTATACGAAGCGAGTGTGGATGGAAGAATTAGAAGGGGAGGACCTCGGCGAACGTATCGCGATCAAATCGCGGACGTTCTCAAAAAATGCCAGGTTAAGAGTTCTCTAAACCGACGATCATGCATGACAAGGTTAATGATAATGATATGTTGGTATATAAGAAGATCTGTCATAATTTTTGCTTGGCTGATGATGTAAGCACCTGGTGCCCGAACTAGGAATTAACCTGTATCTGTCATAATTATTAAGCACACAAAGATCGAAATGCCAAACTTTGCTCAAACTTCATTATAGTTTTACTGAGTAAATACTGCAACTTATTTCGTGAAAAGTTAGTGGGTGGATACAGTTTTGTGTAGAAAAGTGATAAAATGATGTGAATTAAGCAAGATCTGTCTGTGAAATAGTGGACGCTCAAACGCAAAATGTATGGACGGCGCCATCGGACTTTGTTTTATTATGATTATGGTATTTAATTTCCTTGAAAACATTGTCTTAGGGCTATGCAGCTACTGATAATAAAATAAAGTGCCGAAGTGCTGAGTTTGAAGCTCGAGCAGGGCATTGTGGGATTGTGTCTTTGGCGTAGTGGCTGAGCAATTGGCTATTGCGCTAGGGGTTGCAGGTTCGATTCCCGTACTATAAAAATATTTTTAAGGCATATTCAATCAATTATCCGATTAATATAATATAACATATTATATTATCTGTGCCTCAGAGAGCACATTAAGCTGTCGGTCCCGGTTCTTCATCATCATCATCTCCTGCCCTTATCCCAATTTATTTGGGGTTGGCGCAGCATGTTTTTTTCTTCCATACATCTCTTTCAGCCGTCATCTCCGTATTCACTTTCTTTCTATTCGTAACATCTTTCACACAATCCATAGAACAACACTATAGCTATTATAGAACAACACATAGCTATTATAGTTTACCTTGCAGATCGTACACGCACGCAAAGCACGCACGCACTTAAAGCCGTAGGTCCTGCGTCCTCCGGTCGTGTCGAATTGCCGTCCCATCGGATTATGAGAGTGAGGAAATAGAGAGTGCACCTGTGTTTGCGCATACACTTGTGCACTATAATATGTCCCGCGCAGATGGCTAGTCTCCATTGAGATTGGCCGCCGTGACCGAAATTCGGCCGGGAGGACATTATTTTATTTATTATAGTTTACGCAAAAAAACAACTACGCAAAGTAGGGTTTGTGGGCCAAGTTAGGACATTTTACGGTACTCAATAGTGATGCAACGAATAGTACTTTTACGAATACGAATACGAATATCAGTTCTCCTATTCGGCGAATACGAATACGAATACGAATAGCTGATTCTACTACAATAATATATAATAAAGCCTCTTTATTCCTTAATCAAACAATAACAAAGTAATTATTTTATAATTTTTAACGCATTTACGCATGCGAAGCGAAATCTAACGATTTAAATTGTGGAAAGAAAAAATCGCTCACAAGCAGGATTCGAACACTTGAGTGTTCACGGTAGCTTAGTGGCTAAAACACTGGCGCACTGAGCCAGGAGTCGCAGTTTCGAATCCTGCTCGTGAGCGATTTTTTCTTTCCACAATTTAAATCGTTAATAACAAAGTACATAAGATTTTTATAATTAGTAGGTGAATTAATCCCTCCTTTTTTGCCACTCTTTCCAGTCTTGTGCTGTTGTAGAACTTGTAGGCCAGTTTTGGCCCGCCAACAAAAAAAAAAGAGACAAAATACAAACATGCTAGCGCGCAATGGAAAGAAGCATACTGAATATAAAACTTATAGACAAACAAAAAAACACCACCATTCGCAAGAAGACAAAAGTGATAGACGCTTTAAAAGACTCTCAGAAGTTGAAGTGGAAATGGGCAGGGCACGTAGCACGTTCTGTTGACACAAAATGGGCTAAAAGAGCAACCACGTGGACAGGCCCGAAAGGCAAAAGAAGGCAATGACAGCTCTGCTCAATATTAGTTACACAAGTTGATGAAATACAGCAGTGAACTTACGTTTTATTATAAATCATTGAAACACAGTTAACACACAGAAAATTGCTTTGTGGTGACTGATCCTTGTAACTATTACATTCTCACTCCTACCTACCAATTTTAGTCTCTACAAACAAAAACTAAAAAAAGTGACCATCTGTAGATGTAAACAAAAGATGAGAAAGTTTTATGATTTTATCAATGAATCCTTGTGTCTTTGCCGTCACGGTCGCAATAGATGCAAGTCGCAATGCAATATCTGCATGGAATTTCTAGGAATTTATTTATTTACGAATGTCATGAAAGTATTCGGCGAATACGAATATTCGTTAATTTGATGGTATTCGGCGAATACGAATATTCGTATTCGTTGCATCACTAGTACTCAATCAATAACATGCATGCATGTAAACTTATTAATATTACCAATATACAATGTGTTATTGAAATAACTGAAACCTCTTAAGGGGTCATTGTACTCATCAGTATAAACGACTTTTACTATGGGACCAACCCCAAAGTTGCAAAAAAAAAATGGCTGTTCCCTACATTTTCTCGAGTTATGTGAACACAAATGTAGGGAATAGCTGTTTCTTTTTTCGCATTTTCCGTTTTGGTCCCATAGTAAAAGTTGTTCGTATTCTTATGAAATCCTGATAAAATCTTTTGTGTAGGTACTAAAAAACAGTCACCACAGTCATCAAGATAATAAGATATTTTTTACATTGTACATCATAAGTCATAACTACTATATTTTACGAAAGTACATAACATTTTCGATGCAAATAATATGCATAAACCTGGTGTTGTTACTTTTGAATATAGATACTTAACTAAATAGTTTAATGCCTACTTATCTCCAGCAGTTGTAAAACTAAACAAGTGTCAGGTCATCAACATTAATTAAAAATTCATCATCACAGTTACGGTCTGTTTTTCTGTCTTGTCTTATTTACTAAACAATCTTGGCACACCTCTTTATTCGAATAACTACTGATAAAATATAATAACTAGTTCTGCACATGTAATTTGGTTAAAAAATGTTATTTAGAGTGTGAAATTGTTAACATAATGACTATTAATAATTATTATTGACGAATTACATTAAAAAGACATGCCAAGATTGTTTACTAAATAAGACAAGTAAGAAAAAACAGAGTATTAGGTACAAAGACAAAACATTGATTCAGTAAAAAATAAACAGTAAAACAAAATGATGTGAATGCATTTGCAGCCATTAAATTGTGGTAATTGATGCTAATTGATCGCGAACGCCATCAAAACTGCCTCTCATATAAATAAACAAAAAAAAACGAATGTTCCAAGTTCCAACCAGTGAGTCACTTGGCAAGACATGTTGCAGACAGATGTAGGCTTCAACAAGATGATAATGAGGTAATATAGAGCCGTAATGATTCTATACTTACTTTTAATCCTCGGAAGCGATGCAGACGAAGCGAAAGAACGTCAAAATCCTTCAAGAAGATACGCTTTCACACTCACAAATCCGAAGGAACAAAACAAACAAAGTAATCACAAATTACACCCACGATAACAACCTTTCACGTCCATTTTGTGCGATGATTTTAATTAGTTATTTACATTTGTAATCACATGTTAGAAAACACAGGTTTCGAACAAGTATTTTCTTCGTTTCTGACATAAAATAAAACTTGCACTAAACATCACTCGCGACTTAAATAAACGAGAAAATGTTTATTCTCTATTGCTTTAAAGAACTAAACAATATTAACGATAGTTTTTATAAAATGCAGCGCACAAATTAGCGAATACGAATACCGAACGCGAAGGGCGAAAAGCTTTAGAAAAGTTGAATGAATTAAAATTAAGTGAACTAACTAGGAGGTCTAGGAGTTGCCAGATTTGTATAAAGTTCCTACTACATACATAGTAAAGCCTACAATGGTAGTTTTTAGTTTTCAGCAGAATTTACTACCACTAGAATTAGTTGTTCGTGATTTATTCTTGTCATAGAAACACTTTGACGGTTTACCAACCCTCGTTTAACGGCCAAAATTATTTATTTATTTATTTTATTTTATTGATTATAGACGAGCAGCACTATTGCTGATATGTCTATATCACACAGTGCTGAAAATTAGCTATTTGTTTAATAACTTATCCACGATTTGCCCTACTGCAGATGGAAATTTGACATAAGCTCTATACATTTTATTTATCTCCAGTAAAGCAAATCGTGGATAGATAGAGAATTAAAGTTATGTGAGCTGTCAAAACTTCCGCGTTACGGCCAAAATTAATAACCGATCTATCCACGATTTGCCCTACTGGAGATAGAAATCTGACGTAACGCAAATCGTGGATAGATTGGATATTAATTTTGGCTGATAGTAATTATAATAAAACAAAGTTTAACCGGATTAAATCGCGTATATTATTTAAATTGGTTTCCCTGACGTTTCGAAAGCTTTGCAGCATTTCGTGGTCGCAGGTAGACTAACATGACAAGCGTCTTTACAAATATTTCTAAAAAATTATATTATTATTATTATTTTCTGATAGTAATTAGCGGCCTTGGTAGGGCAAATCGGATTGCAGTACCCCGCCTCAGCTAGTTGATAGAATGAGTTGTACGAATTATATTCAACATTAGGCATCTATTGGGCTGTATTGTATGGTCGATGATTTAACCTTATATAATTACATGCCTGAGCCTGAACACTTACTAACTTATATCTATTGTTATTTATAGCATCACCAAAATTTTTCATGTGTACTCATAATAGAATGTGAAATGAACGGCTCGCCATTAAACAGAAATATCGTTCCTTAGCGGTTTTCATGTACGGCAATATTATTGTTATAGTAGTAGTAGTGTATTTTGGAAATAAATAAAATATGTATTATTAGCTTGGGAATGATATAAACTAACCAAACCTTGTTCAGCATACAGAAATCGTTGTTTGACAAAAAAAAACTTTATATAAAAAATAACAATCATGAATTTTATTCTTAATCCATTGCATCCTACTAGAATGCACGCGATTCTTTTAGAATGTTTTGTCCACGTCATCTGGTTTTCCCTACTTTTTATACTGGAAAATTACACAAATCCTGAGGGATGCCTCATAAGCCGAATTATACGCGGGTGAAACCGCGGGCAAAGTCTAGTCTTTAACAAGTAAACATGGATTTTACCTATGTATTCAAAAGGATATCATCTTCTGTAGGCCCTCTAGTTTTGTATAAATTATATTTAACATTATCCGTCAACGTATGAAAGAAAAATATATGCTAGACCGACCCGGCAAGAAGATGATGATTATCCGTCAACTTACAATAGGCCAGCGTCATAGAACTATTTTTTTATTCCGTAGCGAGCCTGATGGACTAAGGGCTGAATCCTTCTCACTCTGAGAAGAGGCCCGTATCCAGCAGCGTGACGGCAATGAGTAAATGGCACATAATAAGGATTTTAATATTTTCCTCTATTAATTCCTCTTTATACTGTGGTGTTGGGCTGGTTTTCTCATGTGGTTACTTATACCCATTTTATTCACTTTTATACCTATTTGGTAGAAATATGTATTACAGGGCAATAAAAATGGCGCTACTGTTGCAAAACAAAAAAGAACTTCATGTTAGTTCAAAAAGAAAGCTTTGTGCGTTACATTACACGCAGATTCGTAATGGCAAGTTATTATAATGAATGATTGAATAAAGTAGTCACAGAAATAATAAACATAACGATTTAAATTGTGGAAATAAAAAATCACTCACGAACAGGATTCGAACCTGCGACTCCTAGCTCAGTACGCCAGTGAACACTGCTCGTGGGATCGAAATTAACCTCCACTATTGTACGTCTTTGGGTGACATCAGCTATATCTTATTAAGAAACAGTGCACAGAGTACATTATTATAACTGAAACAGTGTTTCATAACCGACTCGACTAACTTTGCACAGTAACTTAGTAACATCTATGAAATTTCTCTAATGTAGGTCGCCAGTATTTGTCACTTAAAATCAGTTTCGACCACTTACATGAGCCGTCAAAACTGACACGTTAGTGATTAGCCAATAGCGGCCTTGGTAGGGCCAATCGGATTGCAGTACCCTCAGTGGCGGATTTACACATTTGCCGCCCGTACGCTATTAATATTTTGCCGCCCCTACAGTGTCAATTCAGGTTCCTAGATTATTTTTACAGTCCAAAGATTTAGTTAAGATTGCACACAGGGGCGGCCCTAGCATGTTTTTCAGGCGGTGCGAGATCTCATTGTTGCGCCCGAAATGTTGGAAGTTTAAGGGGGGAGGGGGACGTTTAACATTTTTGTATTTTTTGTGTTTATTCCTGTAAACAAGTCAGTGGTGGAGTGAGTGGAGGTTTTGCTAAACGCCAAGAAAACATCACCGGTTGTGAATTTTACTATCTACTGTGCAATTTTTTGGGTGTTTTACGAAAACCTGACATGATGTTTTTGCACCTGAGTTTGCATGAACAACGAGAACGCAAAGATGTAATAACAGTGCGAGCGAAGCGAGTGTGAAATTTTTTATTAATATTTTGGTTTTATTTTATTATATGTGTATGAAAGAAAACGTATGTGCGTGTCTATAAATGTAATAGAATAGTTGCTTCAAATATACGCCAAAACCACACAGGCAAAAAGGACTAAATGCAATAAGAATGCAAAACGATTATCATCCGTCTTTAAGGAATCTTACTGTTGACGATTTTGGTGCCCCCCCATGGGGGTGCCCGGTGCAGTGACACCATTTGCACCACTCTGGGGCCGCCACTGGTTGCACAAGAAATAGTTTTTATTATGTTTCTGAGCTAATAAAAGCTCAATCATTCTTTTTAATAAATATGATTATTTTTAATTCCTGTAACACAAAAAAAAATTTGGCCCCAAATTTGCCGCCCTAGGCTTCAGCCTACTCAGCCTGCTGGTAAATCCGCCACTGAGTACCCTGCCTCAGCTAGTGGCAGAATTTCTTGTATGCATTATGTTATTATTATTACACAAGCTCTGCTTAGTTTGGGACTAGATAGTGCTGTATAAAAATGTCCCAAAACTATTCATTTATTTATTTATTCAACATTAGGAGTCTACTGGGCTGTATTGTCATTGATTTTTCCCATGTCAATGAAATTGTGCTATTTATTTTTGAACACAAGCCACCTTATTACAGAATCAAGTTTAATAATGTTTTGCTTAAGCCAGGCTTAAACATCTTTTTATGTGTCTTTAACCAGGTTCAAACAAGTGTCTAAAACTAGTCTTGAGCTTTTTTAATAAGGGGGAAGAGGTTTATGCATGGAAATTCAATATTATGTGGTAATAAACAGCTAAATGAATGAGTTGCAAATGAAAAAACTTGTATTTGTGTTTATCATTTCAAAGAATTTGACTAATTTTGTGTTATAATTTTACAGGTTGAAAAAAACTACCAATCTTTGGCAGAGAAAAACTGCATTCAAATGAAAAACGAAAATCAAACTCTCACATTACGACTTTATTGAGAAACTTATGCTTAAATTAGTATTTATTATGTACAAACGCACTTCATGGTCCATAACATTCAGCCGAAAAAGGTTAGGATTATCTTGTCGAAACTGTGGCTTCCTTTCGTGCGGCATCTTGCAATAACTGGGTGTCGACCTCGTCTGCCGGCAGCTGCACGTAGCGAACAACAGAACCACGAATAAAACAGTTTTTCACTGACAACATGTGAGGATATTTCTCAGGATCTATCACGCTGATGTCTGACAACTTTATATTCAGATACTGGTCAACAGAATGCAATGTGCCACATATACTAAGGTCATTCTTCAGTTCCACAACTACATCTTTTCCTACTAGCGATTTAAAGAAAGAATAGAATAACATTTTTGTTTATTATGGTGAAAAATGGATTAAAACCGCCTCGGCTTAGCTTTAGCTTGCAAAATGACTGTTTGACTTGACACTTGACAGTGACAGATCGAGTGTAAGTGAGTAGTTTTATCGCTGAGTTGCTTAGACCTTTTAGCCATGGTATTGGTATAATAACATAACGTAGTGATTATTTTCTCTGTGTAATAACAGGTTAAAACGATAAACGAAAAGGTAGTAACTATAAATGTATTTTTTTTTCATAAGAAGGTTGACTATCACACGAAATGAGAAAACCTTTGAACAGAACACGGATAATTTCTGATCCAGTTGCAGACTTTTTCTTGTTTGATTACCGACAACACTGAATTGATAGCAGACGCTTCGGTTGGCGGGAAAATTCGTAAAGATCATGTTGTGGATTTTTTATTATTTTCCAAAATTTGTGTTTCTTCGAGTGTTAATGTGTAGTAATGGTGGATTATTAAATGTTAAGTGCTCGTTAACGTGTACAAGTGTGGATAAATGGTACAATGTTGAAAATCATGACTTTCGTATTATCTCATCATCCCCTCAGAAACCTAATAAAGTTTCCATCACTTTACTAGGATACAAGTATAAATGTTCAATGATTACGACTGAAGGACATGTATCCATGGTCATGAATAAATTAAAAAAAAAAAAAAAAAAAAGCAGACGCTTCGGGTTGGCGGGAAAATTCGTAAAGATCGTGTTGTGGACATTTGTATATATGAGATAGAGTGATCACTCTAAAGATGTAGCACAGTGGCACCGCCTGGTGGTCGGAACAGGCAACTTTTGCTATTATATATAGCTATACATGCATATATAGTCTCTGCAGTCTACTGTACTTATTATGTTTTAATTTTATAGTACATAATCGGAAATAAAGGATAAACATGTTACCCTTGATTGCCAACTATGTACTATATTATTTTCCTTTATAGGTATGTAGAAAATAAAACAAACCGTTAAAAAACAATTATTTATTTCTTTAACCGATGTTGAGAGTGAATCAATTATAGGTCCTTGGGTGTGAGAGCCATGTGGGCCAGTACAGTTTGTTAACTCTTGTAAAGGTTTCCTTCTTAATGACTGATAACCTGAAACAAGTATAAAAATATAAATACTTAAGTAATATTTTTATAAAATCACTGCTGAAAGGGGGAGTGGGCCATAATTCATGTAGCCCCAGTGATGAATGACTCACATTTTAGTTTCTGTATTGCATCACTATTATAATCATTAAAATATATTTTTGCGAAGGTTGGTTCCTATTCCGCACTTAAGCAAAACATTACAGAGTGATGGTATAACAAACAGACAAAAAAATTACAGGCAATCTTATTTATTTTTATTGCCTTTTAAAAGATTGGTCACAGACTAGTGGAACGCAATTCAGGAATCTGATATACAAGTAGGAAATTGCTGAGGGAAATATTTATGTACCTAGTGCAATAATGAAAACATAGCTTGACTTACGAGTTATGCAGCTTCGAACGCACCACTTTCTGGTCGACATATTAAGAAATATCAGAATCAAAACACTGCAGCACTGCAATGATCCAAACAGTCGTTCAGGAGTAGCTTTTTTCATAATATACAAAAGTACTCTGTGGTAGCAATTCCGCCAAAATCCAATAGTTTCCCAGTGCAGTTACGAAAAGCGGTATCGTCGAAGTCATTAACAGTAGCCGGATAGTCGAAAATTGTACATATTTGAAAATACTTTGTAAAATTAACACTAACACAGACAGGTTATACTTAGTGATGGGACTCGAGTCCAATTTTACTCGAGTCACATCGTAAAAAACCGTACTCGAGTGAAAAAAATATCGACTCGATTTCACTCGGACTCGAGTATAGTTGTAAAATAACGGTAGACTACCGTTATTAAACAAAAATTTCCGTTAGCTACCAATAAACAGCCGGTTAGCTACGGTTATTTATCCGACTGCGACGTGAAAAGGGTGGTTATGTTGAACAGTTTTTCAAGCATGACTTATTTTAGAGGTGAGTCGTACTAGGCAAAATACGTACTGAGTCTTACGAGTACGAGTACGTGGAAATACGTGTTCCAAAAACTAGTTCCACGAGTATTTAGAAGTATGCGTCTATACCACTAGACGCATACTTCTTCCCGTGAAGAAGTTTTCATAGTCTAGGCTTTCATTCTAGTATCTAGACAATGTTCTGGCAATAATAACATAACCCATTGAATTTATTTATTTTATTGAAATGTAAAAAACAAGACATAATAAATTAAATAATTTCGAAATTGTACACTTTTTTCCTACATAATAGGTACATAATATGATAAGGCTTATGATTGTTAGCTTTTTAAAGCTAATATTTAATTCAATTTATTTTAATTCATAAAAACACTAGGTTTACAAATAGGTACATAAACAATCAAAAATAACGTAATCAAAAACAGTCTTTATCATTGAGTAGCAGGGTTGATTATCGGTCGGATTCCACCTCACTCACACATGCATCCAACGAACGCGTCTCCGTTCGCGTCTCTCAGCACGTCCGAGTCAAGCGAGTCCGTTGGATTAGTAAGTTTGTGTGCGTTTTGGAGTATACGACTCGCCATAGTCGTCAATACTTCTAAATACTCGATACGCGTTTGGACGCCGATAACATACCTAGTCTTGAGACGTCTTGAGTGAAACCTAGTCTTAAAACCTGTTCCAGTAAATACGCTTCACCTCTAACTTATTTTTAATGCGTTCGTTTACGAATATTGTAGCTACTCAAATATAAATGTTAATCAAATGTAAATTTTACTATTTTTATTATTATTTTAATTATTAATACTTATTCAATAAATAAATTAATAAATATCTCAAATAAATAGATAAGATTTGATTTAATTAATTAATTAATTAATAATGTGCAGTGATCGCGAAAACCTAATAAATTAATAATTAATAAAAAATATTATTGTTTTTTTTTTTTAATTTATAGAAATTATAATCGAAAACAGTTGATCATACGAAAAACTAAACTAGAAAGAGAGTATGTAGAAAAAATATTTATTATTATTAAATAATTAATATTTAATTTATTTAATTTTTGTTTTATTTTTAATTTGGTTGATTTTATTTGATTTGATAAATAGATAAGAGATATAAGTAGATTGTGTATGTTTGGTAGCGAGCAGTGGAAGTGTGAAGTGTTGTCATGTGTGATGATGATGACGACGATGACGATGACGATGATGATGATGATGACAATGAAGATGACGACGATGATGACGATGGTGATGACAATGATGATGGTGACGATGAAGATGACAACGATGATGACGATGGTGATGATGACGATGATGATGATGATGAAAGCAGCTACTTTCAATGCTCCAATTCAATTCTTTATTTGCGTGAATATTGAATACTCCATATTCTATACTCCATACCAGAACGGCCGCTCCTCGAACCAATAGGAACTTTACTACCACTAGCAGCTTTACAATTTTTGTGTAAAAACTAACACGTATACAATTATGTAATTATCAACATGTTATATAAATGACAAGCACTATAAAGCACTTATAGCGAATATCCTATTATTGTCACACTTCGAATCAGTAATTTTTTTCGAACTTAACTACAAAATATTAAATAAGTACCAAAAAGTGCGAATTACTGGTACCTATTTTAAACAATTAGTTATACGGAAAGAGTATTTTATTGTCCTTCAAATACCCTGGGTTTGGTTGTGCGACATCAACTTTTGATAAAATATAAATATAATAAATAAATATTTTTGGGACATTTTTACACGGCACCATCTAGTCCCAAACTAAGCAGAGCTTGTGCTATGGGTACTAGACAATGGATATAATACTTATATACTTTTTTTTTGTAAATACATACTTATAATACATAAGAAACACCCAGACCAACACAAATACTTATGATCATCACATGAATATTTGTGTCCTGTGGGAATCGAACCCACGACCTCGTGATCAGCAGTCTGACACTCGAACCACCAGACCACAGACGTCGTCGTTGATGGGTAGACTAAGTGCCATACATTAGAGGGTATTGTCCTTTAAAAATATTTTCAATAAAACAAAGTAGGTATATCCATTATCTAATAATTGCACGAGGTGAAATTTCGGTTCGATAAAAGAAAACATGTTACTAACCGTAGTAACCCGAAAAAGTGGTTAATAACCGTTAATAACAAAAGGAACCGTAAGCTACCGTTAGGTTAAAATCGTTATTAACCGGCTTTGCATCTGTAGACTCGAGTCACTCGCCCACCATTCGCCGAGACAAACAGGTTTAAACCTGCTCTTTAAAAGAGATACGTTAAAGTGCGTTGTTGTCGTGTTCGGGAAAGGGGGCCCCCAACCTCCGAGCCCGATTCCTCGCGTCCCTTGCGGGGCGCTGAGAAGAAGACCCGTTGTTGTCACACTTGTTTGCACTTTTTGCGTGTAGTGAACTCAAGTGAACTGTTGTGTTGAATGAATTATCGACGTTCATAAACGTAAATAAGATAGAAATTGTTTATAAAAGTGATTGTTTTGTTTCAAAATGAGTGACGATAATACAGCAGCTCCAACAAAGTCACTAGTGTGGAATTATTTCGAAAGAAAAAAAAGTGATTTGTAAAATGTGTAAAAACAATTGGTAATACAACAAAGCTGATTACACATATACGAGGAAAACATCCACTTAAATACAAAGAAACTTAATAAATTCAAAGATTGTGACAAGTGAATCGAGTGAGGTGAGTGACCGAGTGACTCGTGAACTACTTGAGTGACTCGACCACTCGAGTGGTACTCGAGTAAAACTGTAATATGACTCGAATGACTCGACTGGCAAAATCGGACTCGAGTCGCATCACTAGGTTATACTTTACCGGTGTTGCCAATGCAAGTCTTTAGGCGGCCGTGCACGTTCAGTAGAAAAGCCGTATTTGTATGGAAAAAGAATTAACGGTTGGCCGTAATCATAGAAATTTAAATCATAAGGTAATAGAAATGATATCTAATGTCTTTTTCTTCCGGAACGCATGTCGCCGGTTTTCCGCCACCAACACATAGATACGCAATTACGCCCACCATATTTCCAGCATTCAATATACAAAGTAAATTAAGCCTAAAACAATTTCACTGTTAGGGACTTTACTCATGACGCAATGCGATGCGAGCGATATCGCATCGATTGTCGACTCGAGTTGTACGTACGTTCTAATTGATACCAAAAATATTTCCAACAGATTACTTGTTGCGAAACAGAAGTCGCTCATCGATATCCCGTACAGAGAATCGCATGCAAGTCGAAACAAGTGCCATCGCTCGCACGCCCACGTACATTTATTTGAAATAGGATCGCAGATCATTAGAACGTTCATGCAATTCGATATCGAGCAGATCTGTAAGCGATATCGTCAATCCATGCGATCTTGTCTGAAGACATTTGCGATTTTCAATACATTTTCTTCGAACACATGTTGTTGCGATATCTGACCGATATCGGTAATCGATGCAATTCTGCGTCTAGTCGCGCCATGAGTAAAGTCCCTTAGATATGCGACAAAATATAACTTTAGTGACTCTGCGTCCAAAACAGGGATCCAGCAGAATACCAGCGTCAGGTTTAATAACCTGGCAATATGCTGAGCTGGACACCCATTTGTCACAATTTTGAGACACACATGGCGCATGACTGTCAATGACTTTTTTCCTCGCTTTGTTACTTCTTCACTATATCTATTTCTTGTTCATGTATATTTCTTTTGTATGTGTCTCAGTTGTGTCAAATAAATATTTTTCTTTCTTTCTTTCTTTTCTTTCAAAACAGCACTGGTGATCAAGCAAACGATTCACGCACTGGGCTCTTATGAGACACCTGTACGCGGCGACAAGTTCACGCACTTTTACCATTTCTATTACCTTATATTATTTTGATTTCTATGGCAAAAATGAAGTACATTTCAAAATCAGCCAAATGGTGCTGTTTTTATGTTTTTTATGCAAAATTAATTGATCATCAATTACTCTTTTTTGGTTTGAAAAACAGTAGGTATGACAACATTTAATTTTCAACGGGAATTCTAATCGGGAAATCCCCGTCCATATAACAGATAACTTTGCAAGGTTAGAATTAGAATTCACAAAGAAAGATGAACACACACAAAATGTATTTGGTTGGATACATGCAATGATATATTGATCAAAAACATGATTACCGTCAAACTTGCTGAAAGCCGTAGATTTTGCTACGGCCATGGGGTTATAGCCATAGGCCGTGGATTTTGTATTTTTTTGGCCTGAAAACCGTAGAACACGATAATTTCCGTAGCATTGGCAACACTGTACTTTACTGATGTGCATCTATGGGTTGGCGGGAAAATTCGGAAAGATCGTGTTGTGGATTTTGTATTATCTAAATTTGTGTTTCTTCGAGTGTTAATGTGTAATAATGGTGGATTATTAAATGTTAAGTGCTCGTTAACGTGTACAAGTGTGGGTAAATGGTACAAAGTTGAAAAACGTGACTCGTATTTTCTCATCATCCGCTCAAAAACCTGGTAAAGTTTCCATCACTTTACTAGGGTGAGTAAACTAAAGACTTGGCTGGAGGGTCTAAGCAACCAGGCCATAAAACTACTCACATATAATATAACAAATAAATGACTTGGCTTAAAGGTCTTAGCAACCAGGCCATAATAATTAAAATAAAAAAAATGTGCATCTATCTATTCCGTTTTACGAAGAAAATATTATTTTAGTGTTCAAGTAATTTTTTTGTCAAGAGTTAAATTATATTAGAAAAGTTAAAAATGCCCTTAAATAAAAAAAATAACATTGTTAAATATCATTAAATATTTAAAATACATAGTTTATACATTTTGTGAAATATTTAAAATTGAACAAAGCACCAACTAGCGGTCGGAACATGCAACTCTAGGATTATAATCCGACTAAATGAAATATTTTGACAGATAGAAGTAAAGACACTAATCTACTGACGTATGTAAATTTGTTGGTTTATAATTCACCCCTTTTCTTCTAAGTTATACCACCATGGTTGTGGATATTTTATTCATCATCCTCCTGCCCTTATCCCAATTATTTGGGGTCGGCGCAGCATGTTTTTTTCTTCCATACATCTCTATCAGACGTCATCTCCGTGTTCACTTTCTTTCTATTCATATCATCTTTCACACAATCCATCCATATTTTCTTCGGTTTCCCTCTTTTCTTATAGCCATCAACATTCATACTTAAAACCTTCCTCGTAACATGCTCCTCATTCATGTGGATCATCATGTGGATTTTTTATTATTTTCCAAAATTTGTGTTTCTTCGAGTGTATATGATGATGATGATGTGTAATAATGGTGGATTATTAAATGTTAAGTGCTCGTTAACGTGTACAAGTGTGGATAAATGGTACAAAGTTGAAAAACATGACTTTCGTATTATCTCATCATCCCCTCGGAAACCTAGTAAAGTTTCCATCACTTTACTAGGATATAAGTATAATATGTTCAATGATTACGACTGAAGGACATGTATCCATGGTCATGAATAAATAAATAAAAATAAAAAAAGCAGACGCTTCGCCCATATGAATGAGCGATTGTGGGCTTGTTTTGGCTTTCTTTCATGTATACAAAAGTACTCTGTAGCTTTGGCTTTCTCGAAGATAGGTAATTCTATCTTATTATACCATGGGTAATTCCATGGTATAATAAGATGTTTCACCTGTTATTATACCATGGGTAATTCAGTCAGTGACAATCAGTCTAAGGCCCGTATTACAGAAGCAGTAAACGTAGTGGTTATATTTTACTCTTTGTACAGAAGCTTCCTCAAGTACAGTTTAAACTCCAATCACCTGATCACTACTTAAGGATAGAATCGTTACATGAGTATCGGTTTTATTCCAGAACGGTAATTATAAACTTTAATTCAACAACATAACACACGAATTTGACCTGAAATAGAATATATATCTCTACATAGTGGTTAAATACTCTTTGTATCTCTACTCAAGCGTAATCTGGACCACACTAGAGTGATTACAGATCGAATATCTGCTCAAATACCGAAACAGGTGACAGTATAAAATAAAGCTAAAATCAGCTGAATTGATCTATAAATCTCTGCTTGAGGAACGTTCTAAAATAAAAGCTCAACTCAAAACTAGTTTTAAACAGTGATCAACGCTTAAGTATCGTTCTGGAATACGGGCCTTAGTGATTATATTATCTTTGTGCGCTTTATTTGATTGAAACTTTCAAAGCTTTAATCTCCATTTTGGCTTCTTTATGTTGCTAGTCGTCGAGATATCATATATAATAACATACGTAGTATCTTAATTTGGACTGTGATAATAACGTGAATTCAGTCATAAAATTGAATAAACATCATGGATGGGTAAGTAATACACAGTTTTTTAGACAATAGGTAGGTACCTAGATCGTCTACTCACAAGCGGTCCAGCCAGTATACAAATGTCTTTGGTCCAGCCAGCCAGACATGCCGCATGCGTAGTAGACATACATGCGATAAATGTGTCACTGAACTGAAAAGAGAGATACGTATTTTTTCGATCAAAAGATACGTATCACTCATTTATATCACTAGTTCATTTCGTTCAGTAGGTTAGAGATAGTTCTGCTGTTGATTTAGCGCAGTGTTCATAGTTCACTTACGTAGTGATTATATACTCTTTGGTTCACTTATCTTCTTATCCGTAGTTCAGTAAGGCCCGTATTCCAGAAGGATACTCAAGCGTTCATCTCTGTTTAAAACAAGTTTTAAGTTGAGCTTTGATTTTGGAACGTCCCTCAAGCAGAGATTTGTTGATCACAGTTCAGCTGAGTTTAGTTTCGTTTTATATTGTCACCTGTTTCGGTATTTGGGCAGATATTTGATCTGTAATCACTCAAGCGTGGTCCAGACTACGCTTAAGTAGAGATTTCTATTATATACACACCGGCACAATTAGCGGAACAGAAAAAAAAGTGAGACTATGAGATAGTAACGCATATATTTGACGAAAATGTAATTAGACACAAAATAACAAATTGATTATCATCTTTTAACAACGACTTTGAAAAGTCTTCGTTATTTTTTATTGAAAAATAAAGAAATTTGAAATAAGTGAAATTTTTAGATGATTATGAACCATCACAAAAAATTAAAAAAAGTAAGCATTAAATGATTTAACAATAAAATTAAAGCAAAATTAATAACGAGTGTTTCCCCCTCTTGCTCTGATTACGGTTTCCATTCGTCTGGGCATGCTACAGATTATGTTATCGATGATTTCTTGAGGCAACCGCTCCCACTCCTCAAGTAATGCGTTTCCAAGTTCATTCAGATTGTTGGGGGGTGGCATTCTGGATTTAACCCTTCTTTTTAGCAAGTCCCAGACATGCTCTATCGGATTCATATCGGGGGAATTTGCTGGCCACTGCATCACCGGTATACCTACGTGGCTCAGATATGCCTGTACCGATTGTGCACTATGAGCACGAGCATTATCTTGCATTAGAATAAAGTCGTCACCAATAAATGGGGCAAATGGTACAACATGTTCTTCTAAAATGTCTCTGATGTATCGATCTGCTGTCATGGTCCCTCCTGTGACTATCACTAACTCCGTGCGAGCTCCCAAACATATCCCTCCCCAAACCATAATCGAGCCGCCACCATAAGCCACTGTGTGTTCAAAATTAGACTGTATGTGGCGTTCTCCTTTGCGTCTCCATATTCGCTGTCTCCCATCGATCTGTTTTAAAAGAACTCTGCACTCATCAGTAAAGAGAACCTGCTGCCATTCGTTCAAATCCCAATGACGATGTTCTCGCGCATAGCTTAATCGGTTTACGCGGTGACGTCTCTCAAGTTTTGGGCCTTTGGCAGGTATATACGACCCTAAACCAACTTCTTCAAATCTCCTGCGAACTGTACGCTCACTTACTCGTACTCCTCGAACGTCTTCCAGTTCAATCCGAGCTTGTACAGCCGTTAATCGCGTATTCCTACGAACTCCAAGTTGTAAAAAACTGTCATCTCGCCTCGATGTACATCTTTTTCTACCTTGACCCCTCCTCCTAACAAGAGAATTAGACGATCTGTACCGCTGGATGCTGCGATGAATCGTTGATACTGGTCGACGAAGCCTTGAGGCAATCGAACTGTAGGTATGGCCATTTCTTCTCATTTCATCAGCCCTAATGATTTCCAGTGATGTTAAGTCAGGCATAATAAAGAGCTTTTAATAAACAAAATTGCCTATAGAATAACAAATTTATAAAAAACCATTAAGTGCAATTTTTCAAAAAAATTACAATTACGTAGTTATTACTCGAACAAGTTGACAAAACGTATTGTTCGGGAAAATGAAACAAATGAATGAAAAAAGTGTATGTCATCTAATTTTCTATTTTCAAATTTGACAATAAATTAAAAAAATATCATAACTGGCCAGTTCCTCAAGTAAAAGATTTTAAAATCCTGCTTTTTTGTGTTCCGCTAATTGTGCCGGTGTGTATATTTCAGGTCAAATTCGTGTGTTTTGTTGTTGAATTAAAGTTTATAATTACCGTTCTGGAATAAGACCGATACTCAAGTAACGATTCTATCCTTAAGTAGTGATCAGGTGATTGGAGTTTAAACTGTACTTGAGGAAGCTTCTGTAATACGAGCCTAAGACAGTATTAATTAAATTCATAAAGAAGACCAAACGTATCATAAATGTCGTCCATGTTTCTCTAACTAATTTATGTAGTTTATTATTAAATAAATAATAATAATAGTTTAGTGTAGTTTATAAATAAATTACAAAAAAAGTTAATTTATTGTTTCCTATGGAATTAGAAGAGTACCTACATTATTTTGAAAGTTTTTATTGCATACATGACTCGTGATACGAAGATACATTCGGATACAGTGACACACTGATACGATTTGGGAGTGGGTGAACGAGAGATAGATTGATGCATAGCAAGTGAACTAGTTCATTTGTATTTTTCGTTCGCGAACTACCCATGTCAATGCGTAGCATCTCTAGTTCGTCTGTGAGCCAGACAGAGTAATTATTTTATCTTTGACACAGAGAAAATAATCACTTTTTTTTTTTTTTTTTAATTTATTCATGACCATGGATACACGTCCTTCAGTCGTAAACATTGAACATATTACACTTATATCCTAGTAAAGTGATGGAAACTTTACTAGGTTTCTGAGGGGAAGATCAGATAATACGAAAGACATGTTTTTCAACTTTGTACCATTTATCCACACTTGCACACGTTAACGAGCACTTAACATTTAATAATCCATCATTATTACACATTAACACTCGAAGAAACACAAATTTTGGAAAATAATAAAAAAATCACAACATGTTCTTTACGAATTTTCCCGCCAACCGAAAATAATCACTTTTTTTTTTTTTTTTTTTAAATTTATTCATGACCATGGATACATGTCCTTCAGTCGTAATCATTGAACATATTATACTTGTATCCTAGTAAAGTGATGGAAACTTTACTAGGTTTCTGAGGGGATGATGAGATAATACGAAAGTCATGTTTTTCAACTTTGTACCATTTATCCACACTTGTACACGTTAACGAGCACTTAACATTTAATAATCCACCATTATTACACATTAACACTCGAAGAAACACAAATTTTGGAAAATAATAAAAAATCCACAACATGATCTTTACGAATTTTCCCGCCAACCGAAAATAATCACTTGTAACCAGTGTTGCCAGAGCCCTCTTGTCAAAAGTTACCTGAGAGTCATCTAAGGCCCGTATTACAGAACGATACTCAACCGTTGATCTCTGTTTAAAACTAGTTTTAAGTTGAGCTTTGATTTTAGAACGTTCCTCAAGCAGAGATTTATTGATCACAATTCAGCTGAGTTTAGTTTTATTTTATACTGTCACCTGTTTCGCAATTTCAGCTGAGATTTGATCTGTAATTACTCTAGTGTTAAACTGTTATATTATCTTTGTCTAGTGTGATCCAGATTACGCTTGAGTAGAGATTTCTATTCTATTTCAGGCCAAATTCGTGTGTTATGTTGTTGAATTAAAGTTTATAATTACCGTTCTGGAATAAGACCGATACTCAAGTAACGATTCTATCCTTAAGTAGTGATCAGGTGATTGGAGTTTAAACTGTACTTGAGGAAGCTTCTGTAATACGGGCCTTAAAGTTACCTTTTGTTGAGAAAAGTTACCTTTTTTTGCAAATTTGACGTATTTTACGATGACAGAGGTGTGTCGAGTATTATTTAGTATTTGATAAAGAACAGAACATTTAAGTAGATACATTTGAGACTAGTTACAAAATACCTACCTGTATAATCGTATCTGGAAAGCGGCGCGAGCGTCGCGAGTAAAAATAAAAACCGGCCAAGTGCGAGCTGGACTCGTGTAGTAAGGGTTCCGTACCACCCATTGACTTGATACCACATAAAAACTGATTTAGTATTCGAGTTTATCAAAAGACTTCAACGCACAGTGCGCGAAATAAGAATTTTTGCATCTCTTTGTTACGCAGGTACCACCACATATGTGTATGTTTGTCTTAATTTTAGTATTTGTTGCTAAACTACATAATATGCACTATATAATCTGACCAAGTTTGACGCTGGTATGTATTTCCGTTTTGAAGATAGAGCAGGAACATAAACGTTGAAAAAAATCTTTTTTTTGAGGTTTCTTGTATGGGTCCCGTTTGGTACCCTTCGGGTACGGAACCTTAAAAACTGGCGTTTGCACAAACATCACACAGTTTTCATCTTTGTATTTTCATATACCTATTTGCTATTTGAGCCTCCTAGGATTGCTTCAATAAATTTCTGTGAGATAACCCAAAAATTAAAATATCTGCTCTGTAAGTAGGTTAGTTTCAACACTTTTACAAGTCACTCGGGGGCTCTGGCCAGCCGCGGCGTTTCCTGTGGGTTGATTAATTAAGAAGAAATGCCGAAACAATCTCAGTTTTGTTCTTTAAATATAATTTTGTGTACCTATCAATCAGTGCAAGAAATAAGAAGTTACTCATAATATAGCACAGAGTACCTACATTATTATATAGTGTAGGTATGTACAATCTTTATTTATACTGCATAGAAAAAAAAATACAACGTGTTATTAACTGAAAACCTCTTAAGGGGTCATTGTACTCATCATTATAAATAACTTTTATTATGGGACGAACCCTGAAATCGCTTTGTCGATTTATGTGATCACAAATGTAGGGATTTGCTGTTTTACGGCCAAAATTAATATCCAATATATCCACGATTTGTCCTACTAGAGATGGGAATTTGACATAAGCTCCATACAAAATATGTCAAATTTCTATCTCTAGTAGGGTAAATCGTGAATAGATTGGATACTAATTTTGGCCGTTAATGTATGTAAATGTAGGGATAGTAAAAGTTGTTCATAATGATGAGTACAATCACCCAATTTCGTTTCCAAAACTACCTAAAATTCACCATGTATATGCTTTTTAATATCCTTTCGTATGTAAGAGGCGCCATCTTTGAAAGGCACACTTCTGTGCCAACCCCAGATTAAAAACCTCGTGCCAACCATTCATAGAAATCTAAATAATAAGTTTATGTGGGTTCGATTCCCACAGGACACAAATATTTGTGTGATGAACATGAGTGTTTGTGTTGGTCTGGGTGTTTCTTATGTATTATAAGTATGTATTTACAAAAAAAAAAAGTATACAAGTATCATATCCATTGTCTAGTACCCATAATACAAGCTCTGCTTAGTTTGGGACTAGATGGTGCTGTGTAAAAAATGTCCCAAAAATATTTATTATTATTATTATGTCGCTGGTTTATAGAAATGGTATCTACCGTCTTTTAATAAAATTAATAATTTTAATTTGTTTTTTTGGTGCTGTGTAAAAATGTCCGGAAAATATTTATTTATCAATTGAATTGAATTGAATTGAATTATTTATTTAATATCGGAACGCGTGGGGCGCGGGTTGCACGCCCACCATGTTTCTAGCATTCAATGCAAAATATTCGGCCTTTAGATATGCTGCAAAATACAATTTCAGTGACTCGAGTCCATAACAGCACTGATAATTAAGCAAAAAAGGTTCGCGCACTGGTTGTGTTGATCAACTCTCTCGCGAATACGGTCAAAACGTTGCACAAAATCTACGTGCTTGTTTCAAGCCGCTTGACCCAAAATCATCAAAATCGACTCAGTCGTTTTTGTGTGTTGAAAACAAACAGACATTTTACTTACAGCTTTATGGTAGCTAGGATTTGTTTATTTGCATATTTTTTTACTAGTATGACAGGACGTCCTTTCACACTTGGACCGCGGCGCGGTAAAGGTTTGCCTGTTCAAGGTGGCAAAACTGTGGGGGTGGAGGAAGAGGTGGTGGAAGCACGCAGTCGTGGTAGCACGGGCCGACTCCGAGGCCCCAACAAGAAACCTGGGCCGCGCACTATTGACAAGTTAGCTTTTAAATTTTTCTTAAACTTTTTTCTTTTCTCAATAATCGTATTATTTTTTTCTTAAAATCATTTTGAGTTCCTATTACAATTGGATGGTTTTGAATTTTAGACTTACGATGTACGACATCTCCAAGATGCCTGTCGGCCAGGGTCTTGAGACCCCCCTACATCCCAAGCGGATGCGCATGACGTCACCGTAAGTAGTTATACTTAAGTATGTTAGTTTTAGATATGATTCTAGTTTAATTACTAGCAAGTTTAATTTTTATTTGATAATGGCCATCTAGATCTAACCTGGCTCCCGCACCACCACCACCATCACCATCACCGAGTGCCTGTACCAGCTCTTTGCTGCACTCTCCGCAGCAGAACTACTTGGAGGTTGTGATCAAAAGCCAACCGGTGGGCCCCGTGGCTGAAGTTTCAACACCGCTTTCGGTGCCCTCGTTGGCAATGTAAGTTAGCTTTTATGTTTTTCCAACACTTTTTTTCTTTTTTCTCTAATCGTGTTAACTTTTTCTTTCAATATCATTTTGAGTAGGTACCTATTAAAATTGGTTGGTTTTGAATTTTAAACTTACGATGTACGACATCTCCGAGATGCCTGTAGGCCAGGGTCTTGAGACCCCCCTACATCCCAAGCGGATGCGCATTACGTCACCGTAAGTAGTTATACTTAAGTATGTTAGTTTTAGATATGATTCTAGTTTAATTACTAGCAAGTTTAATTTTTATTTGATAATGGCCATCTAGATCTAACCTGGCTCCCGCACGGGTGGTGCCACCAACACCATCACCATCACCGAGTGCCTGTACCAGCTCTTTGCTGCACTCTCCGCAGCAGAACTACATGGAGGTTGTGGTCAAAAGCGAACCGGTGAGCCCCGTGGCTGAAGTTTCAATACCGCTTTCGGTGCCCTCGTTGGCAATGTAAGTCACTTACGGACTTTCACTAGTTATCTCTAAAGAGTACAACAGTTTTGTAGTACCTGTACTACAAAACTGCTTTTGTTCCAGGTTTGTAGAATGTGTGTACTCAGCTCGGAGCACGTCACCCGGCTTACCGATACAGCTTCCTCGTCCTTGTCAGAGTCTGCGCGATGAAGACATTTCCTACGCGTTCGATTACGGTAAGTTAAGTAGCTGCTGATTTTGGCTTGGGATGGGGCTGGAGGCAAACTTCTGGTCCCCTTCAGATTGTGATTTACTTATCATTTATTACAGGAAGCGAAGCAGGCTCTGACGAGAGCGACGATGATGAGTTAGTGTCTCCATTAATCCCTAGGGTGTATAGGAGCGTCTTGGAGACACCAATAGACGCTGAAGCTGACGCCGTCACCTCCGACCGACTTACTGCCGGTGACCCCACGCCCGCCAGCACCACATCTGATGTGTTATACGTTCTTCCGACGGCGACGGACCAGCCCAGGAGTTTTTATGATTTTGAATGGAGAGCGTTACCGAATCCTCCGATTCCACCTGAATCGAGACGGGAAACGTTTTCGGAAAGTAAAGTTGGCCCGACAACTCCGTGTTTCGACCCGTATGACATTTTCGTTGCCTTATGGGATCGGCAATTTATGGAGTACATTGCCTCGGAGACGAATAGATACGCTCAGCAGGTCGCAACCCATATGCTCGATAACCATAACCTCCGTCCCACTAGTCGCATCGGTCAGTGGCGTGACACCACAGCCGATGAACTATACGTTTATTTCGGCCTCGTAATTGCGATGGGGGTTGTGATTAAGTCCAGAATGGAGGAGTACTGGAGTGTCACCCCTGACGTATTCTATACTCCCGGTTTTAGCGCACACATGTCTAAAAACCGCTTTTTACTATTAAATAGATGTTTACATTTCAATAATAACAAAGACATGTGTGCGCTAGAACTGGACGCTTCGGAGGCCAAACTTTTCAAGATACGGCCAGTGCTCTCACATCTGAACAAGAAATTCCAATCTCTGTACAATCTGAGGCAAAATATAGCCTTAGACGTATCTCTTCTGCAGTGGAAAGGTTGGTTGGACATCAACCAATCAATTCCCAATAAAGCTGCTACGATGGGGATTAAAACTTATGAGGTTTGTGAATCTCAAACCGGTTATCTATGGCGGTTTGAGGTTCAAGCTCATAAGAGATCTCCATTGCAGCAGTTTGAAGATCCATTGAATGCATCTACGCCGGCAATTGTCTTGAGGCTTACACATGGTCTTGAGAGCAAGGGTCATACGTTGTGGATGGACAATTTCTACAATTCGCCATGTCTTGCTCGACGCCTGAAGGCAATGGGCATTGACTGTGTGGGAACCCTGCGGACCAATCGTGAGTTTGTTCCGCAGACCCTGCACAGTCTGACCAAGGGGGATATGAGCCCAGGTCAGATCACTGGTCTTACCTCAGGGGACGTCGATGTCATGGTATGGAGGGATAATAATAGGGTCGCTATGATCTCTACATACCATGGCAACGCTGCTGCGCAAATCCGAGGCTCCACCAAACCCATCCTGATATTGGATTACAATATCATAATGGGTGGGGTGGATAAAAAAGACCAGATGCTGGCCACGTACCCCATCGAGCGGAAAAGAACCACGGTCTGGTACAAACAATTGTTCAGGAGACTTCTGAATGTGTCCATATTAAACTCTTACATCATCCATCGTCAGTCTTCTTCTTCTTCTTCTCTTACTCATCGAAATTTCCGTATTACTCTTGTAAAATCACTTCTTTCCAAACATTGTTCTGCCGCTCCACTTCCGCCTGTAACCACACAGAACCCGCCGTACCTGCACGAGGGCCTCAACCACCGTTTGGCCGAATACCCGTTTAGGAACAACCAGCGCCACCGGCGGGTGTGCAATGTCTGCAAAAAACGGGTGCATACGTTCTGTGTTGGTTGCAGCAAAACTGTATGTATTGACCCCTGTTTTCTTAGTATGCATTCATAATTTATGTAAAATAAAATATATTCATAACATTTATATTTCTTTAAATATGTCTATGTTTTGGACCATACCCTTGTTCGTTTCATTGACGTGGGTGAATTGTGTGATGTTCATCTACTAGCGTGATGTGCGTTGAATATTTTTTAAACTTCGTTCCAGCGTAGGTTTTCAAATAAAAAATTTGATCCTCCCCCTCTGTGAACTTCATTTTGTCATTTTTATTTTATTTTTATTTATGTTCTTATTTAATGTTCAGATGCGACAGTATTGGTCGTATCCATCCATACTATCATGGCTTGTACTTTTTAATTTTGTGTATTCAAATTGTTTGTTTTGTTTTAGTTGTTGATTTCTGGAATGTTTTTGTGAGGCAACATGCCTTTTTATTGTGTTTTATGATTAGTAACTATCATCAAATTTTATAATGTAAATTTATATTTGAAATAAATGAATGCAACAGAATCTGCTCTGTGATCCAAAGTTTGAGTGGATCTTTTTCGGCGCTTTTTTTTCAAGTGCTTTGTTGTTCAATTCTCGTAAACTAAGTAACTTCTTCTAACAGCTGAAATTTTGTCTGTGATAAGCATGTGGACCTGAAGTTATTCCTCCCTATGGCATACAGTGTTCTTGTAATTGAAGTATAAATAACCCTAATTCCTGTCCGGCGCCTTTGTCGCCTAAATGAGACATGTAATTGTAAAGAAAGTAAAATTATTTATTTAAAATTCACACGAAAACACACAAAATAATAAATAAAAACTGGCCAAGTGCGAGTCGGACTCGCGCAGTAAGGGTTCCGTACCTCTCAATATGTCTATATTTGTCTTATTTTTAGTATTTGTTGCGAAACTACATAATATGCACTATAATCTGACCAAGTTTGACGATGGTATGTATTACCGTTTTGTAGATAGAGCAGGAACAAAAACGTTGGAAAAAATGCATGTTTTTTGAGGTTTCATGTATGGGGACCCCCTTTGGTTTTAGACTTTTTTTTGTTTTTAGTATTTGTCGTGATACACCTCATAGCAACACATATTCTGAGAAAATTTCAACCGGTTACCTATTACCGTTCAAAAGATACAGCCCTGTGAAAGACAGACGGACGGACGGACGGATGGACGGACGGACAGCGTAGCGAGAGTAATAGGGTCCCGTTTGGAACCCTTCTGGTACGGAACCCTAAAAAGACAGGTAGAATAAACAATTACAAAATAAAAAATGTTGTATCAGTCTGTTACTGTATCAGTGATATGACGGAAAGTAAAGCTTGCGGTGTGAAAAAAATTAAGGGGAGGTGTGTTCTTTTAATTGATTATTGTGAAATAATGTACCTACGTCTACGTATAGAATCTTTATGTAAATAAAATAAAAACTTTTTGAAATACCTAATGGTTTTATTTTATAATTATCACGAACTATTATCCCTCAATAAATAAAATAAAACTTTGTACAAAGGACTGTTAATAATTTCTTAGGTTTTCGCGATCACTACACATTATAATAAAACAAGTTTAACCGGATTACATTCGCATAGGTATATTATAAAGGACTGTTGTTGAAATATATGATTTTGTATACCTACCTAGTGCGAGAAACAAAGAGGTAATATTACTCATATTATAACGTACAGTCTTTGATTCCCATTTGTTACAATTCTAACATGGCTATAAAATATCCAATTTAATTTTGAAAAGTTACGTAAATGTTACCTTTTAAGTCGTGGAACCTGGAAGTAACCTGACGGAGGTAAAAGTTACCTAAAAGGTATAAAGCAGTATAGTAGCCGACATAAGTCGTGAGCACAGATGGACAGTAGTGGGGGCAAGTTCGCGCATGTACACTTTCGACCAAAATTATTTAGTATCTTTGTTCACTAAATTTCACCGTTAGCGTTTTATAAGGATTATGGGTAGCTATAGAAAATACAAACTTTCTCGAATTTCACCCATATTATGATTTTGGGACTTTATTTTTACGCACAGATAAATAAACAGAAAACATTTTGACTTTAAATTTATTTTTTACTATTTAGTTATCGATGGACAGGTTTTTTAACACGCATTCGTATTCTCAGCAAGTCCTTTCATTTGATACCCATATTGTACAAAATTTCAGCTAAATAGGTTGAAGATATCTGCTTCAAAATTGAGTTGCAAGATTCCACTCTAACAAATATATTTACATACGTACATACATTGCATGTTAAATACAATCTTGTAATAAATAAAGGAAGATGAAGAAGAAAAAAAATCAATTTTTAATTCAAAACATTAAACACTCCAAAATCAAAATATAAATTAAATACAACAAAATTAAAATAAACTGTTTTAAATTCGAAAATGTGAGTCAATAAAGTTGAACCGAAAGTGTACGGTAGCCGAATGACACCTAATTGTCCAATAGATGACGAGCATCGACTGTCGACCAATCGCGTAAATGCAATGTTCGGCTTTGGCACCCCGCGCACCTGTCTTTCCACCAAACAGATCTATAAATGAACTTCTGCGCAGGTGAAGTTTGTGCTCACGACTCGTGCCGGTATCTGTACTTTTGTGCTCAAGTGTTTGTTCTGTATGTTTTCTAAAATAAAATTTGTTGTGTCTACACCATAAAGTTATTATACTGACGTAAGTATATACAAAGTCTTTGGTCTACACTTGGTTATTCGTCCAAGTGTCTACATAAATAAATAAAAGTAACCTGGCAACGCTGTATTGTAGTCTTTGCGGCTAATGTTGAATTAATGCGTACAATAAATTCTGTCAACTATCTAGTCACGGAATATCTAATAGAAGACGGCTCGGCAATCGAGTGGATAGGTACAACCATAGATTTAGAACACTAAATCTATGGGTACAACTAACGACCTAGTTGAGGCGGGGTACAGCCACAGAATATCTAATAGTACTAACGACACAGTGTTGACAGAGAGACAACACTATTAGATAGAATCAAAGAGATTAATTTAATCTTGATAATTTTGGGAAAATTTAAAATTGGGAAAGAAGTTGGAGAAGAAGAAGCACAAAGTTGGCAACACTGATTTCGTTCGTGATGCTTGACGTAGTGATGCCACTCGAGTCCTATTTTACCACTCGAGTCATTTTATAATTTTACTCGAGTACTACTCGAGTGGTCGAGTCACTCGAGTGGTCTCACGAGTCACTCGATTACTCGCCTCTATCAAGTCACTCGTGACAATCCTTGAATTAATTATTTTTTTGTCAACTAAAAAATAAGTCTTACGAAATCAACTTTTATGTATCGAATTTAATATTAATTGTCTCGGAGAATGGTTGGCGAGTGACTCGAGTGGTGGGCGAGTGACTCGAGTCCGAGTGAACTCGAGTCGATATTTTTTTCACTGGAGTACGTTTTTTTACGATGTCACTCGAGTAAAATTGGACTCGAGTCGCATCACTAGCTTGACGCCGTTTTGGCGTTTTACTAATTAAAATTAATTTAAACTCATTCTATTCTATCATTCTATGTTCTTAATGTAAGCCTAAGCTAGCTACTATTACCTATCTGATCTGTGCTAGCAGTGTAATTTAAAATAGTACGTGAGGATTAATGTGCAAAATCTATAAATTACATAAATTTCAATTCATACGTACCTAACCTACAAATTACAGAAACGTAAAAAATGACTACCACCGAAGAGAATGCCGAAATTGTAAGATCATTTTTCTTTTTTTTACTCGTATACCTGTTTACCATAATTCTATCTGGACTATTAGTTTTGCATCTATCTAATAAATTAAATAACAAAGGAGTTACATTTGCCGGTGAAAATATTTACTTCGAAAGAATTTATCAATAAACAAGTATTTTGGTGTTTTCCATCTGCATAGAGAGCTGGAACTCGACTCGATCCCCAGTATTTGAGAACCTTGAAGGAGAACTCCTTTGCCTGCTATTTGTAGGATTTGATTTGTGACCGTCACATTTCAGCACATATTAAAATTATTATTTTATAACAGGACTGGGGTAATGAAAGGTTGAGCAGAGCTCAGCGTGCTGTCGAAGCCAACACTTACGATGTGGATTCCTGGTCCCTGCTCATCCGGGAAGCACAAACTAGACCCATCAATGAAGTACGAGTGATGTACGAGAAACTGATAACTGCATTCCCAACTACTGGTCGATATTGGAAAATTTACATTGAGCAAGAGGTAGGTAACTTATTAATGTATTACTACAACCTGCCAAAGTTAATTTGAGACTTCACTTGGATGATGTAAGCACACCACACTAACTGCGAAAAGAGTGGTGTTTGTTTTGTAATATATTCTATCTATCTATCTGTTTAATAATGTTGTGTAATAGAGCAGTGAGCTGGTCAGGAAGGGAGGGCGCATTCTGCTTGGGTCTCAAGTTAACTTTGGCAGGTTGTATATACTAAGGTAATTTCATATTAAGACCAAAATTTCATATTTAGACTGCCATCTACAGAGGCCTAGTGTATAAATGTGATAACTATTAATGAATAAGGAAAACATAGTGACACAGTACATACATATTCTTCTTATTTAGTTAATGAAATTTCCTTTTTAATTGGTCCGGTTTTGGAGGAGATAATAGTCGAGAGCCAAACCTCGAATTATGACTTTTTTACTAAGGCTATACAGTTGGTGCTGCAGTTGTCCTTATCACACTTATTTGACGTAGAGCACCTGCAAAGCGACAGCTATAGTTTCTTCAAATACTGAATTTGCAAAAGTCTCTGAAATATAATATAAATAAATTAAACATGTGTCCGATTTGTAGCTGAACTTCTAAGAGCGGTAAAAGTGCACCATTATTTTATTTTCTTGACAAAAATGTGTTTCCCATTCCAGATGAAGGCAAGGAATTTCGAAAAAGTGGAAAAGGTTAGTATTGTAACAGCGTAAGTTGGCCTTAAATAAAAATAAGCGATACCTGTGATATTAATAAAATATTATTTTGAAGGGCAATCTTCTGAATAATTATTTTAACTGTGATAAAATGAAATTGGTAATACAAGCGTGAATAATTTTAAATAATATATTGATGTCCGAAAGTTTTTTTTTTTCAATTGATTTGTGCAAGAATACTTGTTGTCACTATTTTAATTATTGCACATAGGTACATTTCCTTTTATCTAAATAAAATTATTAAAAAATTAGACACACAGGCACTGATTTTGTTGCGTTCCAACCTCAACAAGAGTTTTTGCTAATTATCTTGTTGCGTAAAAGAATCTGGGCCATGTTGTATTACTGAATTATCAAAGGCTGATATTCAAAATTTTATTGTCTTATGGACTTAGTATATGTATTTAAGCTAGTTAATACTGAAATAAAACGGAGAGTAATTAAGTGTTATCTTTTTTTTCGGCTAGGGCTAATGTGTTCAGACATATTGGAGGCGAGTTTTTGATGCAAATGTACAGTAAATGACCATAATTTCAAGGTTTTTTGAGGCAAAATCGAATGGAAACCTATTATCCACATTTAATTAATTTGTTTTATAGAAAAATTTAAAGCAGTAAACATTTGCAAAGAAAGCTCACTTTTGAAATGTAATAAACCCTATTATATGAAATCCTTGTATGTATGTATTTGTGTGTTTTATACACGACTTTTTGTACTTCTTCCTTTTGCCACTGATTAAGCATTATTATCACGCTCTGTACCTTTGTGGGTTCAGTAGCATTCCTAGCCAGAACTTGTGTTAGCAAGTTGTCTGTTGAAAACACGAGTTTTCAAAAAGTAATTCAAAGGCGCAATTTTTAACGCATTTACACATGCGAAGCGAAATCTAAAGATAGGAAAAAATCTCTCACGAGCAGGATTCGAACCTGCGACTCCTGGCTCAGTACGCCAGTGCTTTAGCCACTAAGCTACCGTGAACACTGCTCGTGCTATCTTAATTAACTTTCACTTACGTCTTTCGGTGACGTCAGCAGCTTCCTCAAACACACACATGTTATGTTTTTAATTTTTTTTACCCGACTGCGCCAGAAAGAGGGTTATGTTTAATTAGACGTATGTATATTTCCCTTATCTCTTCTCATGGGTGTCGTAAAAGGCGACTAAGGGATTCACCAGAGGATGGGCAGCAGCGTTCTCTGAGTATTTAACCAACCAACTGCGATTGCCAACCCGCCTGCCAAGCGTGGCGATTATGGCATATCCCCCCATAAACATACATATGCTTGGGGGAGGCCTATGTCCAGCAGTGGATATCTTTCGGCTGAAATGATGATATTTCTTTGGCATGCTCTGTAGCCTAAACTCCCTAAACGGCTTGATGGATTTTAAATTGATAGGTGGCATTAGATTCACGGAAGGCAGAGGACCGAGTGTTGTGGCGCAACTTGGCAGAGGCCTATGGCGCAGAAATAAAGATTTTTCTTTCTTTCTATGTCAACTGTGGACTTCGATAGGCTGAGTTGATCAGATAGATAGAGTATACTTTATTGTTTGCACAGCATAAAAATAAAACTAAAGTAACACAAACAAGAGCACAGTCCTAACAATTGGCGGTCTTATCGCTAAAAGCAATTTCTTACAGACAACCATTGGATGGACTTTTTCCTTATTTTTTTTTCTAAATAATAAAAACGTTTATTTTCTCTTGAAATATATAAGAAAATGTAACGGGCAGTTGGCGGTGTACTAATAGACAACTTGTAATCAATAAATACCAAACTTATATGAATACTTTACTATACTATACTTGTATGGTAATACATTTGTCAAAATTATACATTATATTAATACAATACATACTAAGATTACATAACATAACATCACGCCTGTATTTTCCTGAAGGGGTAGGCAGAGGTGGGGTGAGGTGGTGGTGGTGGTAGGTGAGGTAAGATTACATACATAATTATATTCACCTTAATTGTGAGAGTGACATAGGCTAGGTTTTTTTATATGGCATCTGCGAAAACTGGGGCAGTTGGTCAAAAACACTAATTGAAAATTACTGTCCCGCAAAGGGACATGAATGTGAAAATCAAAATCAGTGGCAATTTTAGTAATGACGCAAGATAATAAAACAGTTTTGTTCTGAAATACGCAAAATAAGAATGTCTCGTTCTAGCAAAATTTATTAGAAAAGGATAGAAGATTTCGATCATCTTTGTAAGAAAGAGATATGTTTAATGAGTTTAAAATTAGAATCTGCACCATTGAAAGGGTATATTTTTAATGTGGTCACATTTTAACTTTCGCGTTTGAATAAGGGTGTACCAAATCAAATCATTTATTTGTGATACACAGGTAACAAATAGGTCTTAATCAAATACAATACAGTTCCTTATGTGATCAGCCTCATGGGTATACATAAATAAATCATAGGTAGGTAATAATGTCGTGTCAGGGGGAGAGGGGAGATCTGGCCAAATCTTAGCAAAGGGTTGGGGTGACTATGCCGTCTCATGTCAACTTTAGGAATTAATGTGAGTACGTACACGCCTAGGGCTCGGACCAAAAGAGAAAGATAGACGGAGCGCTTAGAACAAGTGACTGAAGCCAGAAAAAATAATACTAAATAGCAAAGAAGTAACTACTATTCCGTCCACAGTGTTCACGAGTCGCGATCGAGAGCTTGCATCTAATCCTCAGACCAAATGAGTAACGGCCAAAATTAATATCCAATCTATCCACGATTTACCCTACTAGAGATAGAAATTTGACATATTTTGTATGGAGCTTATGTCCTATCTCTAGTAGGACAAATCGTGGATAGATTGGATGGATATTAAGGGATCGAGTCAACCATGTCCGTAGGAGAGTACCCCTTTTCCGAATCCCTACACGTGATCCCTGGGTGATGCAAATTAGGTGACATACTGGTGGTAGGCTACGGCCGACGGCTTGCGACCACCCACCGGGCAAAGACGTGCCGCCAAGCGACCTAGTAGTGTTCCGGTACGATGCCCGGTGTAGCCACTTGAGAGGATGCGTCGAAATGTTTCACTGCCATCCTCTCACCTTTGCTGGGCAAGCGTGAACCATCGTCGACCGCACCATCGCTTAAAATCAGGTGAAGGCCACTTCCAGTGACCGCCAGGTCAAACGCAAGCCCGTTAAGTATTAAAAAAATATTTGGCCGTAAGATTGACGCTCTCAATTGCGGCTTGCCGACACTGGGCGGGATAGTAGGTACTCCTTTGCTATCAAAGCGACTTCTTTGTTCAACGCGCTCCGTCTATATTATTCTTTTGGTCTGAGGCCTAGGGTACATTTCGCGGAAAACTACCCTTATTGTGGTCATAAAAGAGAACATGAAAAAAAGTTGAAACTTACATGGCAGGATATAGGACCGTAGCTAGGAGCTTTGGGTCCCTTGTTAGGGCCCCCTGTGTTGGAAGAAGCCCGGGCTCCCCCGGACCTAGATACGGCCCTGGTATACAAAGTGTAATTAAAATAACTGAAAACTTCTTAAGGGGTCATTGTACTCATAATTATAAACAACTTTACAATCGCGAAAAAAATCTGCTGTTTGCATAACCCGACAAAATGTAGGCAACAGCTGTTTTTTTCGTGATTTCCGAATTGGTCTCATAGTAAAAGTTGTTCATACTGATGAGTATAATGACCCCTTAAGAGGTTTTCAGTTATTTCAATACCACGTTGTAGATGGCTGAAAAGCTTTTATTTGTCCTCTACCTTTAAATTTTTATAAAAATGTGTTTCAACATTCTTGGCTTAAATGCCAGGTTCAGGTAAGTTTTTGTTAACAATGCAAGTAAGTATGTGTCTTTTAACTCTTCTCTATCAACTCAGCGTTTCTGAGTCCACTGCTGGACATTTGGAGGACCTTCCAAAAGGGGGGACAGTGCTAGTTATAAAGTAAATGGACTGGTGGATCATGGCATGCCTTCGATGAATTAGTTTCTCTTTCCCAAATATTGGTGTCGATTCTCTTGTTCACAGACCAAACTTATTTTAAACTATCGCTCTCTTTTACTAATAGTAGATACAAGAAAGGGATGGCAACAATTTAAGTGCTGCTAAACTAGTCGGAATTAAAATTTCCATACAAGTTTAGTAGTGATTTAATAACAATAAATAACAATATTTTGGGACATTTTACACAGCACCATCTAGTCTCAAACTAAGCAGAGCTTGTGCTATGGGTACAAGACAATGTATATAAATAATACTTAAATACTTTTTTTTGTAAATACATACAAAAAAAGTTTAGTTAAAAACAGCCTTTATACATCTTAAATAAAGCTTATTTTAAACTTACTGAAGACTTTTCCCGAAACCCGGGGGAAAAAAAAAAGTCGTAAGGAAGTCTCCACTTTCTGTCTTTGTTCTCCGAAGTTTAGGCAAATATAGTCAGCCTATTCCGATCACTGCTTATTATACATAAGAAATACCCAGACCAACACAAACACTTATGTTCATCACATAAATATTTGTGTCCTGTCGGAATCGAACCCACGACCTCGTGATCAGCAGTCCGACACTCGAACCACTAAACCACAGACGTCGTCTAGATTTCTGAACGTGCCTACTAAAAATACGAAGAAATGTAACACGTAAACTAATTTGATAGCACTAAAATTGTTGCCATCCCTTTCTTGTATCTAATATTAGTAAAAGAGAATGTAAGTTTGAACAAGAGAACCAACACCATTATATCCCAAAATCCTATTTATAAAGGTAATCTTTGCAGGTTGCATTGACCAAGGGGCATCGAAGTGACACTGCCTCAAACAAAATTTACTTCTCGAGACAGTACCTTTTTTATCTTGTATCGACCTCTTAAGCACAAATACCTAGACTGTAGCCTTCTTCTATCGTGTCGACAAGAGTTACATAACGATAATAGCTCATGCCGTGGGAAAAAGATTAGCCAGTCAGTCCGCAGGTTGGTAGCGGGGTTAACAGCCCAGGGTGCGCCAAACGATCAATTAAATATCGTCACTCATTGAGGCTCTTTTAATGCACCCCTGTAGCCTGATTTAGAAGGATTCCATAAGTCATTGGCGACCGATTCGGTTTGTTATTTCTTTTTTGTTAAGTGAATCGTAGACGAAACTAGATAACAAACCGAATAGGTCGACAGCTAGTTATCGAAAATGTCCTGAATTAGGGAGCTGGTTAGGTTATGCTTTTAACCAATATGGCTACCAAACTTGGTAGTGGCGGATCCAGTCTTTACTCAAAGGGTGGTCAGGGCCCAATATTTTTTTTGAGTTTCGCTCGAGTCATGGGGCTCAGGGGGCGGTCAGATTCCACGTAGATCCATGCATGCAGATTTGGGGGGGGGAGTCGCAACGTTCAGACTAAAGGATATTGCTAAAGTTCCATTAGCGCCCAGCCCATAGAAGTTACAAATAAAAGATGATGTTCACCATATTAATTCGATGAGGGCAATGTGTTGCAATCTATTTTAATAAACGGACAGTACTCCATAGATGTTTAATTCATTAAAATATTAACTAATTTGTTGAGGTTATGTTTTGCTTCCGTGTAGTGCCGGACTTAAAGAATAGCACCACCCTTATCTCTTCTCATGGGTGTCGTAAAAGGCGACTAAGGGATTCACCAGAGGATGGGCAGCAGCGTTCTCTGAGTATTTAACCAACCAACTGCGATCGCCAACCCGCCTGCCAAGCGTGGCGATTATGGCATATCCCCCCCTTAATTGGGGGAGGCCTATGTCCAGTAGTGGACGTCTTTCGGCTGTAATGATGATGTTTTGCTTACAAACAAAACTTATGTCAAATAAGTGGTTGCCTAGCAACTGAACAGTTTTACTCTTCTAGCCCGTAGATGTCAAGGTGCCAAAAAGAGATTGGCTAACATTAACAGTGGTGCCAACATATTTTTTCACAAAACCATAGAGTACTTCTACTTACAAATGGACTATCATAGCCGCTCACATTATTGTGTTGATTTAAAATAAAAAAATCTTTACTGTAATACGATGAATGTAAGTAATGGAAAAATACGTACGTATTGTCGTATATTTTTTATCTTTGTAACAAACTGAGGCTATTCCTGGCGACGTCCTTCGATAAACATGATTATTTTTGGCTGGTTCTTCCAAGCTGGTTTCGAGGAGTTAGCGATCTGCCATTGGTGGCTGTAGTAACATCTCCATAATTCTTTGTTCGGTCTTGAAGAACTCCCATGTCCAGTAGTGTACGGGATTATCAAGGATTGTGAATGACATGATAATTATTTTGCCCCGGGCAGTTGTTCCAGCGGTGCCTGATGAAGATCCTCAATATAGAGTTGTGGAGGCTGTACCTCAACTACGTGAAGGAAACCAAGTGTATGCTGCCGACTTACAAGTACGTACCTATTCCTCTTGTCGTGTTAATAGTTCATTAAATACTGATTGAGGTCCATCGATCATACAGCCCACAGACGCCTCATAACAGGCGACCGATGTATGTCAACACATCTGACTAATAGATCTGTGGCCTGATTCACAAACAAACGCTATTCATAGTTCTTTAATTTTACATCGAGTGCTTTGCGACAACAAATGACTCTCGGAATAGTTTCCGTAAATTTCGCGTTGCGTTTGCGAATCCGTTCGGTTCTCAAATCGTTTTGTTTCGTAATAAAACAAGTTTAACCGGAATACATCGCGTATTATTATTAAAACAGGTTTTCCTGACGTTTCGCTGTTGTCAAATCTAATGTCAGCTCCTGTGATTGGCCGGCAAAACTGTCAACAACCAATCACGTCGCTTGACCTGAGATTTGACAGCAGATTACTTAATTTTTGCGTTGATCAGCCTTTCGGAAACGGGGTTAGCCGTAAATACTTCCGCGTTAGTGACTATTCAATATTTATATATATATTTTTTTTTTTTTATTCGACTTTGTTAGTGGCTATCCAATGTCGATTCTCTTGCTCACGAACTAAACTTATTTTAAACTATCGCTCTCTTTTGCTAATAGTTGGTAAAAAAACCGGCCAAGAGCATGTCGGGCCATGCTCAGTATTATAAGGTTCCTTAAGTAGGTCGAATTACAAACGAATCAAATCGAATATTAATCATTGCTATTTTAGTTTTTGCAAACAGTGCCACCTAGCGCTAAATTTAAGAAGTGTGTCATATCAATATAACACAAAGTTTATTTTTGTGATTTTTTAAATAGAAAGTAACTAAAGGAGCATTATTTGCTAAGATAATTTTTCTCTATGGTCAATGACCTATGAACTAGAAATGTCTTAAGTATTTTTCAGTTTTCTCACTATAACTCGAAAATTTATAATCACATTATACTCGAAATAATTTTAAAAGAGATTTTTTATAAAGATCTATTAATGTGGAAGATTATAAGTTTCTACGTTGCATAGTTTAGAAATGGCAGGGGGGGGGGACACATTGCTAGCCACTTTGGCGGGCTATATTTCGCTGATGGTATACCTGATAAAAAAAGTTCTGTATGAAACATTACATTCATTTTAGTAGACCTATTCAATGATACACCACACGAGGGGGTGCAGTGAGAAAAAAAATGTCATCCCCATTTAACATGTATGGGCGCCACCCCTAAAATACGTAATCAAGATTTTTTTATTCTTTTAAAATTGAGATCTATATCTAAACCATTTTTGAACAAGATTTCATTTACTTATGATTATAACTGTAGAAGTTATTAAGCTGTAAAGGATTAGGACACACGGACGGATATGAGAAACTATAAGGGTTCCTTGTAGGACTACGGAACCCTAAAAAACAACCATGTAAATCGGCCCAGAAATCTCGGAGTAATCGGTGTACATACAAGAAAAAAAAAACCCGCCGAATACATAACCTCCTCCTTTTTGAAGTCGGTTAAAAATACGATCAAGATTAAAATGTATTTTTTTCACTGCCACAAACTGAATAGATACAGCTAAAAATGTTTTTAAAAGAAGCCTATTTGGGGTATTTGGCTGTTGTCAGCGTCTTAAAGTAGATCATCGGATCTTACGAGGATAGGATCAACCCTGAAATCGCGAAAAAAAATAGCTGATCCCTACATTTTTACGGTTTATGTGAACACAATGAACTTCTTGGACAAACTTAAGCATCTATTAACTCGAAAATATTTTTCAGAGAAAAAATGGCGCAAGCTTACGACTTCGCTCTGGACAAAATTGGTCTAGACATCCACGCGTACCCGATTTGGAACGATTACATCACGTTTTTGAAGAGTGTGGAAGCTGTTGGGTCTTATGCTGAAAACCAGAAGATCTCCGCTGTTAGGAAGGTAAGAAAGAAAACCAATATACATGTTGCCGTCTCTGTCTTGCAGTTCTAGTTTGACAGTTGTGCGACAGTGATACTTCATAACTAAAACACGTACCAAGTAGCGTGTTTTTTTTTTGATATTTTTTTCTCTTTATAAATTTTTTAGGGACTTCCAATCATTTAATGATTATGCCAGTCCCATTGTATCATTAACTTATTACAACCTTAACTTCTTAAGACTATTTAGCATAAATTAAAACACTAACTTAGCCGCAACACCTGTAGAGTTAGCCAATATACTTTGGAAGACACCTACATCTAATTTAATTTTAATCTTTTACATAAATGGTGCCTTTCCAAAGCATTCCGAACACAATCCATTAGCATGTGTTGGACATCTTCGGGTTTATTACACACATTACAATCAGGCGAAAGAGTTTTCTTCATCAAAAAGGCAAATTTGTTCAACGGCATGTGTCCTGATCTTAATCTGAAAACTATTTTAAGTAAATGTCTACCCAATCTGACATCTGCAAACCAGGGTACGCGAGGGGGCTCACATATAGTATGTTATGTAGCGTATGTTTATCTCGGTTTTTTGGAAGGCTATCAATTTGATCTGAAGGCCAATTCTCGTAATCAAAAACGTTGAAAACATAGTTCCAAACTAATCTCAATGCTTTAAATCTCAATCTCCTGACAGTAGATGTTCCTGTTTGCCGTTTATTTGTGACACTTAGGTCATTAATGTCACCAATAAATGGCAATCAGAAATATCTACTGTTTTGATTTGGTCTTGCCGTGACTAATTCGTTCCAGCGGTGCTTAAGAGTCGTCAGTATAGTAAATTTATGTTATTCAAATTTTTTGGTGATTTTTGCTAATTGTAGCTTTATTTCGCGTTGTATACCGGTCAAAATATGATTGGCGGAAATAATAACAATATATCTACTGAATAATACTCATAAAAAATATTAGCCTAGCTCTATAAGCTGTACAAGCTCGAAAATCGATAATTTGATCGTAAATCAATATTATTGAGCTTGTACAGCTTATAGAGCTAGGTTAATATTTTTCATGAGAATTATTCAGTAGAAATATTGTTATTATTTCCGCCAATCATATTTTGACCGGTATACAACGCGAAATAAAGCTACAATTTGCAAAAAACGCCAAAAATTTTGAATTTCGCGGGCTACCCTGTAGCATTCACCTTAAGAGTATTAACGATTGGCTGGGTGAAGTTTCACGCATCAGTGCCTAAAGTTGACATTTGTTTTAGTGGCTGTAGAAACACATGTTTTCTATTATTATTATTTTCAAATTGGATAAAGTTCTTTATTTTTTTACGAAACTGTAGATGTTACAATTTCATCTTTCAGGTGTATCAGAGAGCTGTCATAACTCCTATCATAGGAATAGAGACACTATGGAAGGACTACATAACCTTCGAACAAAGCATCAACACTATTATAGGTAAGGGTTTTCACACTTCCTGCCAACCTACCATACATTTTTTTAAATGCTGGTCATAGTTTTTATACCCTCACTTCAAAAACTCAGTTCAAGATATAGCCTTTTGAGTGTTCCAAATCAAAAAGGTGAAAAAGAAACCCTTATATGGGACTTTAACATAACTGGCGAAATGAGGGTTACTATCCACTTCTGCCTACCCCTTCGGGGATACAGGCGTGATTTTACTTATGTTATGTACTACTTGTCTGCTGTGAGAATGCCGCGGTCGACCGTTAAAAGGTGACGTAATAAGGCACTTTATAGCGTTGCTATTGGTCAGTATTGGTACTAGCCGGGCCTGGCTTGAGGTGTGGTACGAGGGAGCGGGGAGGGACAACGGCATTCCCGTAGCAGACAGGTAGTATGTGTATAAAAAATGTTTCACTAACTGTTTTCATAACTGTTGTTAAAAAACCGGAACACATGACCAAGTTTGTTACTTGGTTGTGGTCCGGTTTTTAAGGTTCCGTAGTCCTACAAGGAACCCTTGTAATTTCGTCATGTCCGTCCGTCTGGCCGTCTGTCCTTTTGTCCTAATCCTTTACAGCTTAATAACTTCTACAGTTATAAACAAAAGTAAATGATTTTTTGTAAAAAAATAGTCTAGATATAGATCTCAATTTTAAAGGAATAAAAAATCGTGATTACGTATTTTAGGGGCCACCCCTAAAATACGTAATCACGATTTTTAGCCCATACATGTCAAACGGATATGAAATTTTTTTTTTCGCTGTACCTCCTCTTGTGGGGTATCATTGAATAGGTCTACTAAAAAGGTAATGTTTCATACATAACTTTTTTATCAGGTGTACCATCTGCGAAATATAGCCCGCCAAAGTGGCTTGCAATGTGGGGGGGGACACCTGCCATTTCTAAACTATGCAACGTAGAAACTTATAATCTTCCACATTGATAGACCTTTGTAAAAACTATCTTTTAAAATTATTACGAGTATAATGTGATTATAAATTTTTGAGTTATAGAGAGAAAACTGAAAAATACTTATAACGTCCTAGTTCAAAGGTCATTGACCTTAGATAAAAATGATCATAGCAAATAATGGACTTGCTCCCATCTACCCCGGTGCCCCTGTCCCGTTACCGGGGCCGATGGGAAAAAGAGTGCTCCTTTAGCTACTTTCTATTTAAAAAAATCACAAAAAGTAACTTTGTGTTATGTTGACATGACACACTTCTGAAATTTGGCGCTGTACAGCGCCATCTAGCGGCTACTAACAACGCTCTGAGTTGCCAATGCTGCCGTCTATTGCAAAAACTAAAATAGCCATGATTAATATTCGATTTGATTTGTTTGTAACACCTACTTAAGGTACCACATGGTATAATAAGATGTTTCACCAGGTATTCTCTTCCCGCGATGACAGCGCGATGCCTCCAAGCTACGTCACGATCAGTGCTGCCGTTGATTATCTTCAATAAATATAAGGAGATTTTTGTTCATAATGAATATAAAATAAATTCCTAACTAGCCTAACTATTTGTTATCTCGTGTTATTCATCTAATTAGAAACTATATAACATTACAAGTTCAAAAGTGATTCATTATAGAAGCAAGTAAATGAAAAAATGCATTTTGCTCGGGTAATTTATTTTCACAAAGTGGCAGCACATCAAACTGAGGCAATCACGTGACCTAGCTGTCATGGGAAGAGACTACCTGGTGAAACATCTTATTATACCATGAGGTACCCTATAATACTGAGCATGGCCCGACATGCTCGGCCGGTTTTTTAACAACAGTTATGACTTTAACTAAGGAAATCCCAATCACTAACTTTTTATACGTCCAAGGAAGGTAAAGAACCCTCGGTGGGCGAGTCTGTCTCGCTTTCTAGAAGTCTAGCTAACCCTTGGTTATATCGGCAAATAATTTCCGTTAACAGCCGAACGCATGGCAATGGAGCGTTCCCGCGAGTACATGAACGCGCGGCGAGTGGCCAAGGAGCTGGAGACTGTCACCAGAGGATTGAACCGAAACATGCCGGCCACGCCCCCCACCGCTGATCGCGAGGAGATGAAACAGGTGAAATATTTACCCAAAATTCCCAATTATTTTGACGTTTTTGAAAAATTCCTGACCTTCCTGCATCAGTGTTTGCGCACATACTTGTGCACTATAATAATATGTCCCGTGCAGATGGCTAGTCTCCGTCGAGATTGACCGTGAGGACATTACATTTTAATAACTATATTGTTAAAATCAAACCTTTCGTAGGTGGACCTATGGAAGAAATACATAACCTGGGAACGGTCAAACCCCCTCCGTTCCGAAGACACAGCACTCGTAGCCCGCCGAGTAATGTTCGCCATAGAACAGTGCCTCCTCTGCCTCGCCCACCACCCCGACGTGTGGCACCAAGCGGCCCAGTTCCTGGACCACTCCGCGAAGCTGCTGCAGGAGAAAGGAGTAAGTAGACCACACATCCAGTTCCAAGCCGCACTATAGCTAGCTTAACCTTGTTACACATAGAACAGTGACTTGTGGCACCAAGCCGCGTAGTTCCTGGACCACTCCGTGAAGCTGCTGCAGGAGAAAGGAGTGAACAGACCACCCATCCAGTTCCAAGCTGCATTAGAGCTAGCTTAACTTTGTGACACATAGAACAGTGACGAGTGGCACCAAGCCATGCAGTTGCTTGACCACTCCGAGAAGCTGCTGCAGGAGAAAGGAGTGAGTAGTCCACCCATCCAGGTCCAAGCCGCACTATAGCTTGCTTAACTTTTTTACACATATAACAGTGACGTGTGGCACCAAGCCGCGTAGTTCCTGGACCACTCCGTGAAGCTGCTGCAGGAAAAAGGAATAAGTAGGGCACCCATCCAGTTCCAAGCCGCACTAGAGCTAGCTTAACCCTGTCACATATACAATAGTGACGTGTGACACCAAGCCTCGCATTTCCTGGGCCACTCCGTGAAGCTGCTACAGGAAAAAGGAGTGAGTAGACCACCCATCCAGTTCTAAGCCGCGCTAGAGCTAGCTTAACCTTGTTACACATACAACAGAGACGTGTGGCACTAAGCCGCACGGTTCCTGGACAACTCCACTAAGCTGCTGCAGGTGAAACTAGTAAGTAGACCACCCATCCAGTTCCAAACCGCATTAGAGCTAGCTTAACCTTGTACAATATAGAACAGTGACGAGTGGCACCAAGCCGCGTAGTTCCTGAACCATTCCGCGAAGCTGCCAACAACCTGCCGCCGACAACTTAAAAACTTAAGTTAGTACAACACACAATTACAATCATTTCTTTATTTTACTATAAAACTAAATTACAGGAACTTCAAAGAATACAAAATAAAATCATTAAAATACTTTTTCACTATCCATATTTAACACCAACCATTAAAATTTTCAGTGAAACAAAACTAATGAATATTAAACAACTATATACAGGGTGTCAGGGAAACGCTTCCGAAAACGAAGATAGGTGATAGTGCTGGTGATTACTGATACGAAACCACGAAAAAAAAATGCGATTATTTTTCTAGATTTTTTCATTTTTTTTTGGCATTTTTCATTATGTATGAGTTTTATTTAACTGACCAAAGCTGGTTATGTATGAAAAATGCAAAAAAATATATATGAAAAAATCTAAAAAAAGAATCGCATCTTTTTTTCGTGGTTTCGTATCAGTAATCACTAGCACCTATCTTCGTTTTCGGAAGCGTTCCCCTTACACCCAGTATGTATAATACTTGCATCTTAATAAGGAAAATAATCGATAAAACCATCCATACCAACTTGTCTTTTGTAAAAATATCACAAATTAGTAAAGGAAGTCTTCGACGACCTAGCTTACTTGTACTGCCAAAGGTAAGAACAAACTACGCAAAAAAAAGTATTACATATGAAGGAGCACAGTTCTATAGTAAATTGCCATCTAATTTAAAAAATGTGAGCTCATTTAGTGGTTTTAAGTCTCAATTGTCTCAATATATAATAGAACATTTTTCACCTTCCTTTTGAGGCTATGAAACTATTGACTGAGTGTTCGGCGACCATTAGAATAAGTTTACTAAAATGTTAAAACTATTTTCATGTAAGTGGCATATTTTTTGTCTTTTTGAAAAAAAAATTCTTTAAACCGATTTTAAACATATTTTCACACTCGGACGAATAAAAAAGGCGTACGGAATCTCGCTAAGAAAAAAATTGAAGCACTTGATTTTTTCCTAAACCCACCTCAATTTCGATAGCATTTTAAATTTTCAATACTCCAGATATACATATATTGTTATTTTATTTGTGACACTACGACAGTGACTACCGTCACACGAGATTTGTTGCGTAGTCGCTGCTTTTTTCCATACTGTCTGCCAGCCCATACTTTTAAGCGAGCCGTCTCACTATGGGTGCTTCACTTATTGTTTAGCGAGATTCCGTGCACATTTTTTATTCGTACATGATTTCAATATTTTTTTTTTTGTAATTCCGACATTCGTTGATTAGACCCAATTGTCAGACTTTCTGGCTTCTGACTGCTACTGATGTAGATTATATCTCCCTGGCCAGGACTCAAACGCCGCCCGTCTGTTCTCCGACGAGGCTGCAGCGGTATACGAGAGAGCTACAAGCGGACCATTAAAACAATCCACATTGTTGCATTTTGCACATGCCGATTATGAAGAGAGCAGACTGCATTATAATAAGGTATGTAGATACTACCATTGGTTTTTATGCTTTTAATTTCAGCATAAAGACGTCCGCTGCTGGACATAAGCCTCCCCGAAAAGGTGGGGATTTGTCATGATCGCCACGCTTGGCAGGTTTTGCGATCGCAGTTGGTGGAATAAATACTCAGAGAACGCTGCTGACCATCTTCTGGTTAACCCCTTAGTCGCCTTTTACGACACCCACGAGAAGAGATGGGGGTGATGCTATTCTTTGTGTCACATGCTTAAAGGCTTTACCGCAACCAAATCGCGGAGGTTCTCAAAAAATGCCAGGTTAAGAGCACTCTAAACCGATGAGCATGCATGACGAAGTTAATAAATGTAGATGAAGCGAAAGGGATCCAGGATCTTAGCGGGCGGAAATCCATTTTCTCTGTGTACCCCAATGTGAAACAGACGTGATAATAATCTGTATCGATGTTTACTGCATTCTTTGTCAAACGACAAACGCCACCCAATCCCGCCGACAAACTGTTACACAGTTTGGCGGGTTTATGTAACGTGTAAAAATGTTTTGGTCTTTTTTTATTTGTGGTTGCCAGTACTGTCTTTGTATTCTGTAAAAAAATCCTTTGAAGAGAAGAACTATCGTGATATCGTCTGCTAATAAAATGCATGAAAATTAACAATAAATAAGGTTTTTTTCTTATCAAGTAACCTTATTAATTAGGTAGTATTCTTTCAGAAAAATTAGGTTCGATTCTCGGCAGAACCAGCTACATTTTCTTAAATATAAAAATTACGTTTTTGTTTTCTCCAAAATCGATATCACGACTCCTTTGACGCCTTTTTTATAGCCAACAGTTTTAGACTTTGCCCTGCAGCTGTATTTTTTTTGAAATTTCTATGGTTTTAAAACGAAAACAACTTATCATTGTTGTTTGATTTAATTGTGCGCGACAAGTCCCGTAAACTTAGTTCAATATAAGTTATCATTGTAATCTGAAGGTCAATTCTCGTAATTAAAAATGTTCAAAATATAAATAAATAAATATTTTTGGGACATTTTTACACAGCACCATCTAGTCCCAAACTAAGCAGAGGTTGTGCTATGGTTACTAGACAATGGATATAATACTTATATGCTTTTTTTTTTGTTAATACATACTTATAGTTTCAAACTAATCTCAATGCTTTAAATCTCAATCTCATGACAGTAAATGTTCCTGTTTACCGTTTATTTGTGACACTTAGGTCATTAATGCCATCAATAAACGGCAATCAGAAAAATCTGCTGTCAGCAGATTGAGATTTAAAACATTAAGATTAGTTTGGAACTATATTTTGAAAGTTTTTAAATACGAGAATTGGCGTTTTGCTGAGCTATGTTTAAAGTTTCAAGTCTAGCTCATCGGGAAGTTAGTTTAAAATCTATTGCAAAATATGTACCGCACAGACAAAGACACAGACAAGAAAGCGCGTTAACGAATACTCATCCTGTATTTCAACAGGTTCATCAAGTATACACCCGCTATTTAGACATGGAAGATATTGACCCCACTCTCGCCTACGTACAGTACATGAAGTTTGCAAGAAGAGCCGAAGGCATCAAGACTGCCAGGACTGTGTTCAAACGAGCCAGGGAGGACCCCAGGTACGAAATAACACATTTTTGAGGTTTTTTAACAACTGCTCGTGAAGAAGAGCGTAATTAATTATGGCAAGATCATCTATCGCCCAATCTTTTTCCAACTATTTTTTAGGTGTTTTCTAGTATAACTGAATACTACGGTACGCAATGTGCTAAACCTTGACTTCTTTAGAATGACTGAATAAGTAATATTCAAGTATTTTATGTAATATTTTTCAAGTCTAATCAATTGTAGTTTTTGTGCTTGCTAGTGATCGTTAAAATTTGTCCTATTACTATCCGTGGAAACCTGTAATTGATTAACGTAACCTATGCTAGCTGTTTATTAATTTTTATATAGCTGTTGGTTTTCCTAATTATAAATAAATAAACTAGTATTTTATACGAAGCAACTGCCATCAGATCCACCCAACCCAGTTACTGGGTAATACTGACATTCTGAGGTTAGACCAGTAGTCAGACATCCGGGCTTCTGACTACCCGTAACGACTGCCATAGATACTGGGTGTCAGGGAAACGCTTCCGAAAACGAAGATAGGTGATAGTGCTGGTGATTACTGATACGAAACCACGAAAAAAATGCGATTCTTTTTTTAGATTTTTTCATATATTTTTTTTGCAGTTTTCATACAAAATCAGCTTTGGGCAGTTAAATAAAACTGATTTGCAAGAAAACTCCATTTATGTACTTAATTTTTTAAAGTTTGCAATGTAATTCAAATAAAATGTCAGCCTAGCGGCAAGGGGTGAACGACATCTGCTCGCATACGCAGTCCGTGTCGTAGCGAGCGTAGGTAGGTTAGGTACGCGCGGCATTGGTCCCGAGTTTTGTATGCTTTACATTGCGGGTTTGCAAAATACCAAATCACTAAAAAAATTAGTATAAGGCTAATGGTTATTGGTATTCGATTGTGTTTAGGTAGTATAGCAATAGCCTTTCAGTTTTGGGAGCGTTTCCCTGACACCCAGTATACGTATGACAACTGGGACCAACAGCTTAACGTGCTCTCTGAGGCACTATCTATATCGTATATTCATAAAACCGCATGCGGGGCGAACACAAACTAATTGTTTGTCGAAATAAAAATTCTAGAAGCTTTACCTTCGATGCAGAAAAGTTTGAAGTTATATGGTAGACATTCCACCCTTACACACGAAGCGCTTTGCTAATAACTTTATCATGCGTACTGCTAAAGAGTGGAATTCCTTGCCCCGGTCTGTTTCCCGATAAGTATAATCTGGTGGTCTTCGTGGTCCAAGTGATTAGGTTTTTGCTGGACAAGCGTGTACCATTTTCGACCGCACCATCGCTTGGCATCAGGTGAGGTGGCGGTCAAACGCAAGCCCAATAAGCATGAAAATTAAAAATATAGAGCTGCTAAACTTATGTGACTTAAGTTTTCGGATCAGACTTTGGTTATCACTCAAAAATCACAATAAAGGAAAACATCGTGAAGAACCTGCACATCTGAGAGTGCTCCATACAGTTCTCGATGGTGTGTATAGTCTGCCAATCCGTACTAAGCCAGCGTGGTTGACTTAGACCACAGACCAGTAAGCTTCAAGACTCCGCATAAACAAAGTTTTGCATTCGAACGCAGTCATAAAACGTTGGTGGGGTCAGGGGGGCGGACGGCGCGTTATGATTGGCCGGCTCAAAAGTTCGGTGGTATGATTCCTTATGATTGGTGCCGCTCGCTGACTGAGTGACGTTCCGATTGGCGAAGGGGCGTATGATATGCAGTGGTAGAGCATATGCGTTGTGACCGGGGGTGTCCAGCTAATCGGCGCCTAGAGGCTTACTGGTCTGTGACTTAGGCCTACTGCAATTATTTATCTCCTTTTTGTCCAGGTCCCGTTACCACGTTTTCGTGGCCGCAGCCCTAATGGAGTATTACTGCTCCAAAGACAAGAACATAGCCTTCCGTATCTTCGAGCTAGGTCTCAAGAAGTTCTCACACATTCCGGAGTACGTGCTGTGCTATATTGACTACCTGTCGCATCTCAACGGTGAGTAAACTCTTTGTATCCTGTAATACTACTGCTGCAGAGCCAAGAGCTATTGTTTCTGATGTCGGTCCTGCGCCTGATCTCTCTCCGGTCGTGTCGGATTGCCGTCCCATCGGATTATGAGAGTGAGGGAATAGAGAGTGCACCTGTGTTTGCGCACACACTTGTGCACTATAATATGTCCCGCGCAAAAGGCTAGTTTCCGTCGAGATTGGCCGCCGTGACCGACATTCGGCCGGGAGGACGTTATTATAAGGCCGGCTCCACACGTTGGCCTCGACGTTGGTACGAGCGTTGGCCCGTAAATTATGCCTAGCATCCACACGTTGGAGATAATTTTAGTTTAGTCCCGTCAGAGCCAATGTAAAGACGTCTGAAATAGAAGTTGCACTGGACACTTAAACATTGTTAACTGTCAATTAAAATAACACGATAGTTACGCTATACGCAAACAATGGACGTCGTCTTTGAAAAAATGTTCTGACAGACAAGAGGATATCATTATTATTTGTTAATAAACAAAAAGATTTATTTCTAAAAAATCTGTAACTATTAAATTCATCTTTTCTCAGTAGCAGCCCGGAGTCTGGATTTGTGCCCGGTCAATGGCAATAGGCTCGCCCCCTATTACATGGGACTTTAAATGTGGGTGTACAATACACCTCTGCCTACCCCTTCGGGGAAATACAGGCGTGATGTTATATTATGTTTAAGTTCCACAACCACAACTAATCCAGTAATCTTTGCCTCTTTCTCACACAGAGGACAATAACACCCGCGTCCTGTTCGAGCGGGTCCTATCATCCGGCAGCCTCAAACCAGAGAGTCAAGTCGACATATGGAACCGCTTTCTGGAGTTTGAGTCCAACATAGGAGACCTCGTGAGCATCGTGAAGGTCGAGAAGCGGAGGCAGGCTGTCTTGGAGAAGGTGGGTTGTCCACTGGTTGGCTTAGAGAGCTGGGGAAATAAAGCTTTTGATCATAGTTTTAGGCAAGGGAAGGACATAGAAGACAGATATAATATTATAAGTGTTATTGAAATACCTGAAAACCTCTTAAGAGGTCATTGTACTCAATATTATACAATGTGTTATTGAAATAACTGAAAACCTCTTAAGGGGTCATCAGTATGAACAACTTTTACTATGGGACCACGCCTGGAATCACGAAAAAATATCAGCTTATTCCTACATTTTGTCCATTTATGTGAACACAAATGTAACAGTAAAAAAAATCGCTTTTTCAGGGTTGGTCCTATACTGGGTGTCAGGGAAACGCTTCCGAAAACGAAGATAGGTGATAGTGCTGGTGATTACTGATACGAAACCACAAAAAAATGCGATTCTATTTTAAGATTTTTTTCATATATTTTTTTTGCATTTTTCAGACATGAATAGCTTTGGGCAGTTAAATTAAACTGATTTGCAAAAAAACCCCATTTATTTACTAAATTTTTTAAAGTTCGCAATGTAATTCAAATAAAATATCAGCTGGCGCTAGGGGTGAACGACATCCGCTCGCATACGCACTTACGCAGTCCGTGTCGTAGGTAGGTTAGGTACGCGCGGCATTGATCCCGAGTTTGTACGCTTTACATTGCGGGTTTGCAAAATACCAAATCACTAAAACAATGAGTATAAGGCTAATGGTTATTGGTATTTGATTGTGTTTAGAAAGTATAATGACAGCCTTTCAGTTTCGGGAGCGTTTCCCTGACACCCAGTATTAAAAGTTGTTCATACTGATAAGTACCCTCCTTAAGAAGTTTTCAGTTATTCCAATAACATGTTGTATAAACTTTTCCTCAGTTTGCTTCCAAACTATCTAGGATTTAGATTCAGACACTATTTTAACGTATCCTAACCCATTTGAGTATCTTAAAGTTGATATCCAGTCACACAGGGACTTTTGACAACCATCTGACTTCCGCGCCGAGAACCCCAAGGTGTCTTACCTTGTCAGACACATCCTGAGGTCGTATCTGGACTTCAGATGATGGCTTCTGACTTATCGTGACGTTTGGCCTTGTTCGGACTGCCCGGGTATAAACATGATACCTGGGTCTACTAAACACACGCCAAAAAGTCTCCATAAGTTCCGGTCACTCATGATCTTCCAGACCTCAGAGAGAGTCAGTTAGCACAGTTTAAAGCGGGGTTTACTAAGCAGTTTGCCAGATTTACGCTTGCTAACTAATTATGTTTCTTATTTGTGAACAGATCAAGGAGTTTGAAGGCAAGGAGACGGCTCAACTCGTAGACAGATACAAGTTTCTGGATCTGTACCCTTGCAGTATTGCAGAACTCAAGTCCATTGGTTACACAGAGGTAAGAAAAGACATCATTCATGACCAATCCATTACTGCCCCACTGCAGGGCATAGGCCTCTTCTCAGAAGAAGGGTTCAGGCCTTAGTCCACCACGTTGGCCTAGTGCGGGTTAGCAGAATACAAACCGTCGAGAACTGTATGGAGCACTCAGGTGTGCAGGGTTCCTCACGATGTTTTCCTTCACCGTTAAAGCAAGTGATAATCACATGGTGATCTGCACATGAATTGTATAATACAGTTAAAATCAGCCTATAACTACACAAAATTCAATACTTTCTGGGTTTTTTTAGTAACTTATTATTTATCTTTTATCATTCGTGGGTGCGTTTTAAAACATATAAATCTTACAATGTGTGAACAACACATTCATACACAGAAAAACAATTGATCTGTAGTTTAAGGCCTGTGTTCACAGACGTTAATTCTCTGATTAAACGGCCGATTATTCGAAAACTTTACTGGACTGGAATTGTGGGTAAACGGTCGATTAACCAGAGAATTATTGTCGGTGAAATCAAGCTGAGTCAGACTTTAAACTAGTATTTGTGTTTACCAGGTGGCATCCATGTCTAACAAATCGTGGGCGCTCGGTGGACCTCTGGCGGGAATATCGCCTGAATTAGCAGCTGTTATACTTGGACAGAAGTAAGTTATTACTATTCAACTTCTTTTCCTAGCCTATCATTATCATGGTACATACAATACGCGTAAAATAACCCTGCCCCTGTGAAAACAGCAACAGGTGGCTGCGCGGTAGTCAATTTTGCAACCAAATCAGTAGCGCGCATGCGCGGTAATGGCGGCAGGACTCTGATAGGTTGTTGATCTGAGCGGCAAGATGGCGGGGACCGCATGTTCTCGCTGTCTCAGTCGCTCGTTAACGTTCGGTGCTTGTTTACGTCCTGCTCACACTTATTCTTGAGGGTACTAGCGCGGCCCCCTTCGCAAAGCCTATATTCAGAGAAGCACAGTTATATCACGCACATTTTCCATCGTCTAAAGTCCTTACTAACTAAGTATCGTGGTTTGACTCTAGACCAATGACCACCTATACTCGAAATTATAATAAAACAAAGTTTAACCGAATTTAATCGCGTATATTATTTAAATTGGTTTTCCTGACGTTTCGAAAGCTTTGCAGCATTTCGTGGTCGCAGGTAGACTAAGATGACAAGCGTCTTTACAGATATTTCTAAAAAAAAAAACCGGCCAAGTGCGAGTCGGACTCGCGCATTAAGGGTTCCGTACCTCTCAACGACCTTATATCCCATAAAAACTGATTTAATTTACGAGAGTTTATCAAAAGACATCAACGTACAGTGCGCGAAATATGAATTTTTGCATGTCTTTCTTACGCAGGTACCGCCACATATGTCTATGTTTGTCTTATTTCTAGTATTTGTTGCTAAACTACATAATATGTGTAAAATACGTACTTAATGAAAGACAGATTTGACAAGACAAACTTACATTTCATAAAACAAAAGAGATATATAAACGAATGGCCAAGAAGGTTTTATTCAAAGACATGAATTCATTACAATTTCCTCCCCTTAAACCCTTAAAGAACTAAACTTGGAAATAACTAAACATCTATTCTTGTGTATACTTAAGTTTGACTATAATCTGACCAAGTTTGACGCTGGTATATATTACGGTTTTGAAGATAGAGCAAAAACAAAAACGTTGAAAAAAATGCATGTTTTTTGAGGTTTCTTGTATGGGGACCCCCTTTGTTTTTAGACTTTTTTTGTTTTTAGTATTTGTCGTGATACACCTCATAGCAACACATTCTGAAAAAATTTCAACCGGTTACCTATTACCGTTCAAAAGATACAGCCCTGTGACAGACAGACGGACGGACGGACGGACGGACAGCGTAGCGAGAGTAATAGGGTCCCGTCTGTCACCCTTCGGGTACGGAACCCTAAAAATGTACTCTACCGTACAACATTATCTACTACTATTATAAAATGTTAAATGTCAGTTGTCTGTTTGTTTGTTTGTTTGTTCCAGCATCACGCTAAAACTACTGGACCGATTTCGATGTTTTTTTTTTGTTTGAAAGCTGATGATCTGACTTAAAAACTGGTATGGGTTTTGAGAAAGAAAGAAAAAAAGAAAAAAAAAATTCGTGGGTTGCGTACTCACCCGACAGATCGAAACTTCTATGCATTTGCACGAGCGGATAGTAATGTACGATGGAGTGGAGTGGAGTGGACAGGGGATGGGACTGGAGATGGGACTGGGGATGGGACAGGGGACGGGACTGGGGACGGGACTGGGGACGGAACATGGGACGGGAAATGGGACGGGACATGAGACGGGACATGGGACAGGACAGTGGGACGGCACATGGGACTGGACATAGGATGGGACATGGGACGGGACGATAGTGATATAGTGAGACAGTGGGACAGGATATGGGACATGGGACGATAGTGATATAGTGAGACAGTGGAAAAGTGGGACAGTGGGACAGCGGGCAGTGGGACAGTGGGATAGTGGGACAGTGGGACAGTGGGGCAGCGGGGCAGTGGGGCAGCGGGGCAGTTGGGCAGTGAGTTAGTGGGGTAGGGGGCAACGGGGCAGCGGGCAGTGGGGCAGCGGGCAGTGGGGCGGCGGGGCAGTACGGCAATGGGATAGCGGGGCAGTGTGGCAGCGGGGCAGCGGGTCAGTGTGGCAGTGGGGTAGCGGGGCAGCGCGGCAGTTGGGCAGCGGGACAGTGGGGCAGTGGGGTACCGGGGCAGCGGGGCAGAGGGATAGTGGGGCAGCTGGCCTGCGGGGCAGTGGGATAGCGGGGCAGTGGGGCAGTGCGACAGTGGGGCAGCGGTATAGTGGGGCAGCGGGGCGGCCGGGCAGTGGGGCAGCGGGGAAGTGAGGCAGTGGGATAGTGGGGCAGCGGGGAATCGGACCATTAGGGCAGCGGGGCAGTGGGGAAGCGGGGCATTTGGGCAGCGGGGCTGTGGGGCAGCGGGGCAGCGGACAGCGGGACAGTGGGACAGTGGACTGGACTGGACTGGACTGGATTGACGTGGGTTAGCAGAATTAACGCGAGCGGAGCCGCGGGTAAAAGCTAGTTAATTATAAAATCGTTTCGATGCACGCAGTAATCACTCACAATATCATTATCTTTTACAGTGTTGCAGTTTGGGAATGATTATTTTTAGGACTGGGTTCCAAACAGGTGGTAGCTGCCACAGAAATAGGAGAGTAGTTAGAAAAGCTATGTGGGCGGGGTGGGCGCGCCACAACTTTGAACATGAAGCTCATAGCCTACAGCTCATAATCTAGGTAATATGATCAAACGAAACGACGCATTTAGTTGCTTGCGGAACGTATCGCTGTACAAAGCTGGGGCTATTATTAGTTTAAAATGCCGTCCTGTGCTGTTATAAGTTGCAAAGCAAGAATCCAAGTACTCAGTACATCAAAAAGGAGGATTTATTTTCACCAACACCTTAATAATTAAGAAATATTGCAAAATTTTGAAAAATTATGTAATAGTCGTTGAAAACGATTCCATAGCAAAATACAATTTAAAAAATATTCATTACGTACGATGTTCCTTGCGGTCGAAGCTGCGATAATTTTAAGGAAGCAATGTATTGTTACGCGAATGACTGTCGTTGGTTCGCTGAATGACATTCCCGTAGTAGACAGGCTACTCAGCATGCATGCGAATATAACATCTATTTCTAATGTAATTGAGTGCATATACCGTACTATAATTTAAGCGCCCTCTAGCGTCGAGTAGTTAACTCGTTGATTATTGCCAGGAATAGTTATCTGCTATGCTACCCAGCATGCATGCGAATAAAATATCTATTTCTAATGCAATTGAGGCCAAAATAGCGTCATTTAAAAGAAACGCCACCTGGCTTCGAGTAGTTGAACTCACTAGTAGTTGCGTACGATTTGATTAGAATGGAAAAACGTCTTAAGTGATTTTGACATGATCGTTAAAAACAAATTTTAAAAACTCGCATTAAGATTGAATTAAATAAACACTGTACGAGTTTAAGGCCCGATTTGAATTTAAAATTGTGACCCAATCACGTCGCGGTTTTTTGTGTATTGTGATGTACTATTTCAGTTGTAAATGTGAGTTTGGTGACACTGGTTCTCGTATTAAGTAATCGTTATAGCCATTCTAACTCATCCATTTCTGTGGTAGCTGCCAACCATCTTCTCTATTAAAATTAGGATGTTTTTTAATTTCAATAGCCTCACAAAGCATTCTAGGTACATATCGGTTTTCCTTCGGTACGTCAGGAAAACCAATTTAAATAATATACGCGATTCAATCCGGTTAAACTTTGTTTTATTATAATGTGTAGTGATTGCGAAAACCTAAGAAATTATTATACTCAAAAAGTACAGATATGTTACTTGCTATCGCAATTTGAAGATTTGAAAACATCCTAATTAGGGCGTTTTTCTATCAATCTGCGTCATGTAAGGCGCCGAGCGTGACCGGTGACAAAAAATACTAAAATGCCGTCGTGTTTGTACAGAAAGTGTTCAAATTATGACGTGAAAGTAAATTGAAGTAACCAACTTACTTTGTTCTAGTTTGTGTATACCAAATACCTCGTATGGGAATTTATTCCTTTCGACCCTTGTATAACAATCTACTATTACATGGTTATTTTGCTTAAGACGCTGACAACAGCCAAATACCCCAAATAGGCTTCTTTTAAAAACATTTTTAGCTGTATCTATTCAGTTTGTGGCAGTGAAAAAAATATTTGTTAATCTTGATCGTATTTTCTGAAACTGTATTGTCCCCAAAACACGTTTTTTTGAAGTTTTCTCGATAGAAAAGAATTGTAAACTATCCTCTTAAAACATGCTTTAAAGCAAACAATCTCTATTGTTTACTAAATATTATAAATAAAATTAAGAAAACATTTGAGAAAGACAATAATCTAAACATTTGTTGTTTCTGTTTTTCAAATAAGCTTTTAGTTTTTTATGAAAAAATAATATTGTTAATTTTCATTCAAGTTGAGCGGCGTATCCGACGTCCCTCGGCTCGTTGCCTCTCTTTCAGTTCTGTACGAAACGACAGTGACCGCAGAGGTCTGATTTTTTAGGTGTTGTCAGCCTCTTAAGCAAACTACAAATTTATTACCGTTTGTTACAGAGATAACGACCCCAACAAGGACATCGCTCGTCCGGACACAAGTCAGATGATTCCATACAAGCCTAAAGTCAACCCGCTGCCTGGAGAACATCCTATTCCAGGTAATAAATAGGAGCATACATTGGTATTTTCCAAATAGGGTATTTGACTATATATTTTCATTAGAAATCTTAAATCTATTCGAAAAGAGATGAGTTTCAAAGTTGTTTACTAGACAGAGACAGCACTACTGGCGTCTGACGTCATAACGCATTAACGCCATCGCAAAGATACACCACTCAGTACAATGTCCGTTTCGCGCGACAAAGACAGAAAATGCTCCCTCAAAAAACTTAAAAAGCGTGTATCCTCTTCCATTTTGACATTTATTATATTTCGTTTTTAACAAATCGTGTTATTTTTATTCTATCTTCAAAATATTGCCTCGTTGGTCTAGTGGTTGCAAGCGCGACTGCTGAGCGTGGGGTCCTGGGTTCGATTCCCGGGTCGGGCAAAGTGTTATTGGGTTTTTTCATTAGGAAATTCTCAGTAGCAGCCCGGAGTTTGGATTTGTGCCCGGTCAATGGCAATAGGCTCGCCCCCTATTACATGGGACTATAACATAACTGGCGAAATGTGGGTGTGCCATACACCTCTGCCTACCCCTTCGGTGAAATACAGGCGTGATGTTATGTTATGTTATCTTCAAAATAAAATTGAAAAATTAATAATTTTGAGTAATAGTCAAATACCCTATTCTCTCAGTATCTAAACAACCAACCGCGATCGCCAACCCGCCTGCCAAGCGTGGCGATTATTGCATATCCCCCCCCCCCTTTGGGGGAGGCCTTTGTCCAGCAGTGGACGTCTTTCGGCTGGAATGATAATGATGATGACCCTATTTGCATATCTATTTCTTTCAGGTGGAACATTCCCAATACCGAACGCAGCAGCTCACCTCTGCACCATGATGCCTCCCCCCTCCAGCTACAAAGGACCCTTCGTAGCTGTGGACAAACTGATGCAGCTGTTCAACAGGATCTCTTTACCGGACAAACGTGAGTATAATGGAATGACCTTTTTAGGGTTCGTTTCGTCATGTCCGTCCGTCTGTCCTAATCCTTTACAGCTTAATAACTTCTACAGTTATAAACATAAATAAATGAAATTTTGTAAAAAAATTGAATAGATATAGATCTCAATTTTAAATGAATAAAAATATCATGGTTACGTATTTTAGGGGTGGCGCCCATACATGTGAAATGGGGATGAAATTTTTTTTTCGCTGCTCCCCCTCGTGTGGGGTATCATTGAATAGGTCTATTAAAATGAAGGTAGTCAATTTAAAATCAGGTGTACCATCTGCGAAATATAGCCTGCCAAAGTGACTTGCAATGTGTCCCCCCCTGCCATTTCTAAACTATGCAATGTAGAAACTTATAATCTTCCACATTGATAGACCTTTGTTAAAACTCTCTTTTAAAATTATTTCGAGTATATTGTGATTATAATTTTTTGAGTTATAGAGAGAAAACTGAAAAATACTTAAAACGTCCTAGTTCAAAGGTCATTGACCTAAGAGAAAAATGATCATAGCAAACAATGCTCCTTTAGCTACTTTCTATTTGAAAAAATCACAAAAAGTAACTTTGTTATGTTGACGACACACTTCTTAAATTTGGCGCCATCTAGCGGCGTCTAACAACACTGAGTCGCCAATGCTACCGTCAAGTGCCGTCTATTGCATTTGGCACTGTATAGCGCCATCTAGCGGCTACTGACATCACTCTGAGTCGCCAATACTGCCGTCTATTGCAAAAACTAAAACACCCATGATTAATATTCGATTTGATTTGTTTGTAAAACCTACTTAAGGGAACCCTATAATACTGAGCATGGCCCGACATGCTCTTGGCCGGTTTTTTTCTATGGGTAAATCCTCATAGATTCAATCCACCCGGGGAAGGTAGAGCCAGTGTCCGACTCTTACCGACTAAAACCACCACAGTCCTCTTACTACCTTTAGCCAACCACCCCCGACAGGTCCCAGCTCGCTACCAGTAGGCGAGCCTCTTCTCCCCGGCACGGAACACTGCTGGACATCGTCCCGTGCCTTAAGAGGCTGACAACATCTAAAAAATTAGACCTCTGCGGTCACTGTCGTTTTGTACAGAACTGAAAGAGAGGCAACAAGAGGAGGGTCGTTGGGTGCGCCGTTCAACTTGAATGAAAACTAACATTATTTTTTTTATAAAAATCTAAAAGCTTATTTGAAAAACAGAAACAACTATATTGAACTAAGTTTACGGGACTTGTCGTCTTTTTTGAGTGTCTTACAACCCCACCGCCCGACTTACACGACGTATTCGAGCCGTAATAAAGGATTATCAGGAATTATTCACGGAAGAGGTTTATGAACACCTTTATAAGCCTAGAATTGTAAAACCACCCAAGTTTTATGGTTTACCGAAAGTACACAAAACCCACGTACCTCTGCGGCCCATTGTAAGTCAAATAGACTCGCCAACTTACCATCTTGCGAAGCACGTTGCAGGTGTACTACAGCCGTTAGTGGGAAAAACATCGTCTTTCGTGAAAGATTCACGCCATTTTGTCGACATCATCAAGAGCATTAAGCTAGAACCAGATGACATCATGGTGAGTTTTGACGTGGAGTCACTCTTCACCAACGTTCCGGTAAATCATTTTATTTACTTTTATATACATTTAAAATATTTAAAATTTATGTATTATTTACATTACATACAGTTAAGTTGCAGTTTGAAATTTATTTTATTTTATATTTTACTTTCATATAAAGGGATCACAATTATTATAATTTTTATTAATAAAATTACATCCGTCACGTTTACCATTGAAGGTTCAGTTGAAAACCAGCGTCAGGCACTTGTTGCCTGGCATTTATGCTGAACTGGACCTTTTTGACACAGTCGCTAGACACACAGCATCGATGATCCGTTTTTTGTATATTTAATTGTGTTCCTGTTGAATTGTGTCTGTGTATCTATGTGCAATGTGTCAAATAAATGTTTCTTTCTTTCTTTCTTTCTTTCTAAAGGAGTGCCTTGAGGTTGTTAGAGAAAAGTTGAAAGTGAACAACATCTCTGAGAATTTTATGGTCTTGCTTCGGAACTGTTTGGAAGGTAACTACTTTTTGTATCGCGGACAATACTACCTCCAGATAGATGGCGTTGCTATGGGTAGCCCTGTAGCACCGGTATTGGCCAATATCTGGATGGAACATTTAGAAGCATCATTAGATCTGCAGTCATCGGCGGTAAGCTTGTGGAAGCGGTACGTTGATGACGTTTTCTGCATACTTAAGGGTGGTCAGCAAGAAGTAGAACAGCTAAAATCTTATCTGGAATCCATTCATCCGAAGATAAAGTTCTCTTATGAGGTTGAAGTGGACAGGGTTTTGGCTTTTCTTGACGTGAAGGTGATGGTAAAACTGGATGGATCCTTAGCACACTCAGTTTACAGAAAACCAACACATACGGACAGGTATCTGGATGCTTCGTCACATCACCATCCCCGCCAATTACGGTCTGTTGTGAGATCGTTGGTGGACCGAGCCTATGACCTTTGTGACCCTGAAAACTACCATCGGAGTTATCGCATGTTAAGGAGGTACTAAAAGGCAATGGTTATAAAGTAAATGGGAGGCAGCCTAGGCGTAGATTCCATAAGAAAACGGGCTTCGATGTCAGCCGACAACCGGTGTTTATGCCATATGTGAAAGGAATAACGGATAAAGTTGGAACAGCACTGAGAAACTACTCCATTAAGACTGTATTTATTCCGTTATCTAAAGTAGCACATCAGGTCAGGACAGCGAAGGATGTGATACCATTCCAAACACAGGGGGTATATAAGGTTGACTGCAGCTGTGGTAGCTCCTACATTGGACAGACAAAGCGTACTATCGCGGAGAGAGTGAAAGAGCACATCACAGCGGTAAGGCGCCGTCAAGTGGACAAATCTGCCATAGCCGAACATTTGCTCGATTCAGGACCAAACCATTGGATTGAGCTACACGACCCGAAAATCCTCTCCACTGATCGTCATTACTATCCCAGAATTGTACGAGAAGCGATTGAGATAAAGAAATATAAAAATTTCAATCGGGAAGATGGATATAGGTTGTCCTCCTCGTGGAATCCGGTAATCGAGAAGTGTTCGCGTCGTGGTATGTCTACATGTATGTCCGCCGAAACTGTCAGCATTGTGTGTCGTTATTCAGCATATCTTGTTACGGACAGCGACGTTACGAAAAACCAACCGCGGGTAGTTCGAGAAAACACCCGCCGCTCAAGACGATGACACCCACATACTTCAGTCTGCTCGTGACCACGGCCAATGCAACTTGACCGAAACGTCGAGGTTAGTCAAAATGTTTGTTATATTTTGATTTAATTGTGCGCGACAAGTCCCGTAAACTTAGTTCAATATGAGTGAAATTCGCGAAAGTCTAAAAACTTCTAGAAACAACTATGTTTTAGATTATTGTTTTTCTTAAATGTCTTCTTAATTTTATTTACAATGTTTTGTAAATAATAGAGATTGTTTGCTTTAAAGCATGTTTTAAGAGGTTAGTTTACAATTTTTTCTATAGAGAAAACTTCAAGAAAACGTTTATTGGGAACAATAGAGTTTTAGAAAATACGATCAAGATTAACATATTTTTTTAATTCCCACAAACTGAATAGATACAGCTTAAAATGTTTTTAAAAGAAGCCTATTTGGGGTATTTGGGTGTTGTCAGCGTCTTAACTATTCGGTGGGCTGATCCGGGGTAGTCCGCCGCCCGCAGGCCCACTCGAACTCTTCGACGCCTACTTCGAAAGCATCACCTCAAGTGATTCAAGAAAATAAAATGGCTTTATTTAGATTTTTTCCACATAAAGACAAATACAGCAATATTATCTTTGTCTCTTTCTAACACATTGTGACGTTTATGCAATAGAGGAGTACCGCTAATGCAGCTCAACTTATTATTACTACTCCAAGCCGTGCCCCGAGTGTATCTGCGTCAGCCGGTAGTTGAGGGTTCCATGGCGGCTTTTCAGCTACTCCTCCATGACGGGCCTTACCGCCTTTTCAACACGCGACGTACAAGCTTGTATCAGGCCTTACGTTTCGTATTCGAAGGCTTAGATGACATTCACGATTTATTCACCTGGGGGAGGACGAATAAAAATTGATGGACGCAATCTCGCTAAGAAAAAAATTGAAGCACTTCGATTTTTAGGGTTCCGTACCCGAAGGGTGTCAAACGGGACCCTATTACTCTCGTTACGCTGTCCGTCCGTCCGTCCGTCTGTCTGTCACAGGGCTGTATCTTTTGAATCGTAATATATAACCGGTTGAAATTTTCTCAGAATATGTGTTGCTATGAGGGGTATCACGACAAATACTAAAAACAAAAAAAAGTCAAACCAAAGGGGGTCCCCATACATGAAACCTCAAAAAACATGAATTTTTTTCAACGTTTTTGTTCCTGCTCTATCTTCAAAAAGGTAATACATAACAGCGTCAAACTCGGTCAGATTATAGTGAATATTATGTAGTTTAGCAACAAATACTAAAAATAAGACAAACATAGACATTTGTGGTGGTACCTGCGTAACAAAGAGATGCAAAAATTCATCTTTCGCGTACTGTGTGTTGATATCTTTTGATAAACTCTCGTAAATTAAATCAGTTTTACGAGGTATCAGGTTGATGGGTGGTACGGAACCGTTACTGCGCAAGTCCGACTCGCCGGACACTCACTTGGCCGGTTTTTTCCTAAACTCACTATAATTTGGATATAATTTTAACACACTAGATATATATGGTTATTTTATCTGTGACACCACGGCAATGACTACCGTCACACTAGATTTTTTGCGTAATCGCGGCTTTTTGGCATACTATGGATGTGTGTGTGTGTGCGTGCCTGCCCGTACTTTTAAGCGAGCCGTCTTACTATGAGTGCTTCACTTTTTGTTTAGCGAAATTCCGTCCGCCTTTTTTATTCGTCCGAGCCAGGGGCCTTACTCCTGACTGGATTGAGTTATTATTGAGCCAAGATTGTATGCAGCCACTGAGTGGGGCCTGGTGACCTGTAACACAGGTTTTTACGAACCCACAACAGGCACCAGCTCTCACAATGTGAAATATGTAGTCTTGTACCTATAATAAATGTGTATATAATCCATTGTGAGAGGAATAAATGAATAAATTATTATTATTATATATATCAATCGATTCTGAATTCAAGTTAGTGTCAATTCGTACTCCAGTTCCAAAATTGACAATTATTGTCAATTTATTGTTGTTATTAGTCGGGAGTGAGGTTATGAATATTAAATTAATCTTGGTCTATGTTCACAGCGCCAGCCCCTACTCAAGAAAACGGCTGCGACACCAAACTCTTCGACCTGGCGCGCTCCGTGCACTGGATTGTAGATGATGAAGGAATTACCACCGTTGCCAGCAAGGTAATTACTTGGGCCTATCAACTTTTATTTGCCTTTAAAAATATGCCTTATATAATAACATAATCAGTAATCATATGGGGTGCATTAAAAGAGCCTCCACGAGTGGCGATATTTAATTGATCGTCTGGCGCACCCTGGGCAGTCAGCCCCGCTACCAACCTGCTGACTGGCTAATCTTTTCCCCACGACATGAGCTATTATCATTATGTAGCTCATGTCGACACGATAGAAGAAGAAGAAGTAATCATATTTTCGAGCCGTTTGGGGTTGAAACACTCGGATCGTGGGGTCCGAGTCCGAGTGTCTTATTCAAAGCCATCTCTAGGCGGTTGGTCGATACTTCAAGTGACCAGAATGCTGGCCTTTTCTTTGGTCAAAGAATAAGCATTGCCATACAACGTGGCAATGCTGCCAGTATTCTGGGCACGCTTCCGGTAGAAAGCGATGTGGGGTATTTTTTAGATTTTTTGTAGTTATTAGTTTTGTTTTGTTTATTTATTTTGTTTATTCTTAAGTAGTTGTGTAAGTTGTGTATATAGTTGTATAAGTCTATAAAAAAGTAGTTTTTTGGGAATTTTCCTTTTTAGCAAGTTTTTTATTAACATGTCATGTCTGCCTGTTCGGAAAAAAAAATAGATTTTAAAATAACTTCCCGATGAGCTAGAGACTTGAAACTTTACACATAGCTCAGAACTGGATGACAATGTAATATTAACTCGCTTTCTATTTAAAAACGTGGTATAAAGAAAAACATGTCAGTTATTTTTAAACTAGACGACATCGGAATTTCCTATATGACTACCTCTGAGAAGAAATACCGAAACAAACTCAGGGATCATCATAGTCTCTTTTAAAGTCCAGAAATATTGTATTAAGTATTTGTGTGAGGACAATGCAGGGACACAACGCCTGTACTGGCCTTTTGATGAAAGTGCCAGTTTGATTTGAGTGAACCTGCCCCGATTGATGGCACGCGTGCATCGCCACTCGAATTTGTAACGGAGTACGTCTACCTAGGGCAGGCAATTCAGCTTGGTAGACACAACTTCGAGAAAGAAGCCAACAGAAGGATCCGTCTGGGCTGGGCAGCATTTGGCAAACTTCGCCGAGTCTTCTCGTCGCCTATACCGCAAAGTTTGAAGACAAAGGTCTTCAACGAGTGCGTCCTGCCAGTCATGACTTACGGTGCCGAGACGTGGACACTGACAGTTGGGCTAGTCCACAAATTCAAAGTCACTCAGCGAGCTATGGAGCGAGCTATGCGTGGAGTTTCTTTGAAGGATAAAATCCGTAACGAGAATATCCGGAGAAGAACCGGAGTGACCGACATAGCTTGTAGGATCAGTAAGCTGAAGTGGCAGTGGGCTGGCCATGTCTGTCGAAGGACCGATGGCCGCTGGAGCAGACGAGTCCTTGAGTGGAGACCGTGAATCTGCAAACGCAGCGTAGGGCGCCCCCCTGCCAGGTGGACCGACGACCTAAAGAACGTGGCTGGGGGGGACTGGATGCAGAAGTCAGAGGACCGAGCGTTGTGGTGCAACTTGGGAGAGGCCTATGTCCAGCAGTGGACTGCGATAGGCTGAGTTGGTGCATCAGCCATATGCTAGGTCTGAACACATCGCGAAGACATTCGTGCGATAAAACTTGTCTTTGGCCTACGGCGTATGTAGCATTAGGATAATACCCAAATGTAAAATTAATTTACAATATTTTCTTTACAGGGCCGTCGACGGAAAATAGGCGAAGACTCGGACGACGACGAACTCGGCGTCGCACCACCGGTTAACGACATCTACCGGCAGAGACAGCAGAAACGAGTTAAATAAATAAGAAGTTATTTATGTACGACATAACATAACAGACATTATGTAAGAGATGTATTTTTTATGTATTCGAATTAACAGAAGATTTTAAAGAAATTATTGTGAGGATTTTTGTGTTTTATTTCTAATCTTAGAAAGAGGTTACACGGTCAATCTAGCGTCAATCATTTCCGTCAATCTGTAATGATTGACGTCGGATTGACTGTGTAACCCAGCGATTGACAGATTGATGTTCTTGATTGATGACAATAATTTTAATATATCCGTTCAATTTATCAGTCTGGCTTCAATCAAAATGATTCCAGAAATCAGAAACCAGACATTTTTTGACTTTTTGTCCATCAAAATAATCTGCGAGTCAGTACTTAATTGTTATTGATTAAATAATTACGTATAAAACGCAGTGATTATACAACGCGTATCAGAAATGCGTGGTCATATTTGAAGAGCTTATTCAGAGGATACTATGGAACAACTTTTACTAAGGGACCAACCCTGAAATCGCGAAAAAAAATCAGTTGATCCTTACATTTTGTCGAGCGACATCGATGATTTACAGCCAAAATTAATATCCAATCTATCCACGATTTGCTCTACTAGAGATACGAATTTGACATAATCAACTCAGCCTATCGCAGTCTACTGCTGGACATAGGCCTCTCCCAAGTTGCGCCACAACGCTCGATCCTCTGCCTTCCGCATCCAATCCCCCCCGGCCACGCTCTTTAGGTCGTCGGTCCACCTGGCAGGGGGGCGCCCTACGCTGCGTTTGCCGATTCGCGGTCTCCATTCTCGTCGCCTATACCGCAAAGTTTGAAGACAAAAGTCTTCAACCAGTGCGTCCTGCCTGTCATGACTTACGGTGCCGAGACGTGGACACTGACAGTTGGGCTAGTCCACAAGTCTAAAGTCGCTCAGCGAGCTATGCTTGGAGTTTCTTTGAAGGATAAAATCCGAAACGAGATTATCCGGAGAAGAACCGGAGTGACCGACATAGCTTGTAGAATCAGTAAGCTGAAGTGGCAGTGGGCTGGCCATGTCTGTCGAAGGACCGATGGCCGCTGGAGCAGACGAGTCCTTGAGTGGAGACCGCGAATTTGACATAAGCTTCATACAAAATATGTCAAATTTCTATCTCTAGTAGGGTAAATCGTAGATAGATTGAATATTAATTTTGGCCGTTAGTGACCCCCTGGGCGGCATCCTGGATCCGCGCCTGACGAAACGAATTGTACGACCTACAGCTGTTCCGAGTCTGGGGCATGTGTATATTAATTTATCTTTAAATGCACCAGAAATCTCACAATACAGGAAAAATTCTGGTGTGCGATAAACTTTTAAAAATGGCAAGGTTCGCTGGACTTCTTTACAAATTTTTCAAGGGCGGTATTATTCTCCGAGCTTTCTCCCAACTATGTTGGGCTCCGCTTCCTGTCTCACCAGATGCGACTGAATCATGATCATCATCATTTCAGCCGAAAGACGTCCACTGCTGGACAGGCCTCCCCCAAGGGCCATAATCGCCACGCTTGGCAGGCGGGTTGGCGAACGCAGTGGGTTGGTTAAATTCTCAGTGAATGCTGCTGCCCATCCTCTGATGAATCCCTTAGTCGCCTTTTACGACACCCATGAGAAGAGATAAGGGTGGTGCTATTTTTTATGTCCGATACCACATGCGACTGAATAGCAGTATTTTACACGGACCAACAAAGATCTCTGCAACCTGGTTACTGGGAAATACCGATAAGTAGTGGTTTCTGTCTTATTTTTCGAGGGCTTAAGAGGGCTACAGTTTATCTGATCGTGAGATTGGTGACCTCGGTAAATACATGACTATGGAACATGATGGTGATTGCCAGCTATTGTTATCGGAGTCAAGGCTGTGAGGCTGTAGCCACCACAGACTGTAGCCACGGTGAAGCTAACAATGCGAGTGATATTTGTGAAAACCTAAATTCTAAAACATGAACGCAGCTGGAGTAATATTGTTATACTATGAACGCAACCTTATCAATCTGACGTTTAGAATAAGTTTCATTACACGCACTTATCCAAGTAAAATATGAAACAAAAATCATGCTTATCAGCCAGAAAATTATTACAATTACCAACAAGAACAATAAATAAATGAAAAATAATTTGAATATGCCAAAAATATGTCATCTAGTAGTATTTTTAATGGCTTAAAGAAATGTTTTCCACGAAATGATAACAGCTGATCAACAATCGTCCTACTGTCAAATTGATGACAATTAATGACAAGTCTTTCTCATTTTCGAACGGAACGTAGTCCCGTCAAAAATGGCTTCTTTGATCAATGTTTTGTTGCGAAAATCCCCAAATTTGGGCCAAACAGCGGCCCTAGGAAAGAATTTACCAGCTCTTTATAATGTGAAGTGAGTGTCTGTTACATTAAAACGTAAATTATTACTAAAATTATGGAGTTATTGTGATATAAAAATTATGTAACATTTGAGGTTAAAAACCTAACAAATTCTTTATTTTGTTTTATAATTATCTCTTTAAAAGCTTCTGTTATCAGGATAATTAAACTAACTACTCAAATTTATTGTGAAAAACTTGAAAAGACTATTTGTGTTAGTGTTATAAGCCAGTGAAATAACCCCATCAAAATACCAACACATTGGCTGAAGAAAAAGGTCTAAGGTTCTAGGTATTTGTACCAGAGCCACATAATACACACCTAGAATGATAACAAACAAACTGCAACAATGATTCATACTTTGATCACCCCATAACATAATACTTGACTAATTGGGTAATGCAATAATACAATTTTATTATTACTAGATAAATAAACTTATAATACTATTTTTGATGCAATAAATGATTATGATGTTCTTCTTAACAACAATATTAGATGGCCCATCTTATGTTGTTGCTGAGACTTGTTTTCGTACATTTGTACAATTAATTATCTTAGAGAATGATGTTTTGAAATTTTGTTCCAAACTAATCAACGGCTAAGCTTTGGATTCGTTGACGTCGAGTTGAAAGTATATATTTTTTTACCGACAGGTTACATTATATTAAGACTTCATGTAAAATCTCAAGTTGCGGATATTAATAGTTTTCGAGAAAAAAATATTTCAAATTCACCATTAATTTCAGATAATTTCCAATATTTTGTCAATTTCCACCACAGAGTCCACAGATTATTATTATTGATACCCTTCATGGGCGGATCCGACTCTGATAGATTTATAAGGAGATTATAAGATTTAGAAGGTTTTAATTTAAGGCTGTCATTTATTTTGTTCATTCCGTTTCTCCTCAAGTTGCATAGAAAGTTAGAGTATCCCCACTGATTGTATGTGTGTACAAAAGGCAATGTTACCACTGTTACCAGGAGAACTTAGGTTGCAAGAGCGAGCGAAGCGAGCACAAGACTTCAGACAGGTTAGGTTTAAAAGGGATGTCGGGGTCTAGTGAGCAAGCGGAGCAAGCAAACTCAGACCCCGACATCCCCTTCGTGGTAATTTTTTTTTAAACCATTGAGCCCCGCTAGGCGGGGCTCCAACCACGCCTTTTAAGCAACTTTAAAGTGTTTTGAGGTTGGTTACATTTTTATTTTTTCTAACCTTAAAAATCCTTTTTTGAACCTCAAAAACCCTTTTTTGAACCTCAAAAACTTGGGGAAAAAACTCGTAAAGGGGGGGCGGGGTAAAGCCATAACTCAGAGAGGGGGGTATCGTCTTCCCCTTACCTCTTCTCCCCCTGAAATCGATGTTTCCGACCAAGTTAGGTTAGAATACAAAAAAGAAAAAACTCGGAAGGGTTCCGCAATTTTTCCTTCACAGGGAGGGTTCTACCCCTCCCCCACTACCCCTCCATCCCCTCAGCCCCCCTTAATTCGACGTCTATTAATCCGAAGTCCTACCCTTTTCATTGTTAGTTGATTAGGCTAAGTTGTACTTCAAATGCCGTTGAGTAGAGATAAGTAGAACTCCCCGGCCCCCCTGTGAAGGAAAAGTTGTAGACCCCCCTTTCTGAGAAATGATTTTTTTGAACTATCAAGTTAGCTGCTTTCATTGACTTGATCAGGTAAGAGGTAGGGGTCAATGGGTGAACCCTTTTGTAAAGGGTAAGTCAACACAAGGGGGGGTGGGTGCTTCAAAGTAGTCTTCAAGCTTAAAAAATAGCTCAAGATATTGAGAATCCTTTTGGGGTGTATCCAATGTGGTTAGATTAGATTACCCCCTAATTCAACAACAGTTACAGAACATTTATACTGATTTATGTTTTTAAACAATTACTTATCATCATCATCATTTCAGCTGAAAGACTTCCACTGTTGGACATAGGCCTCCCCGAAAAGGAGATATGCTATAATCGTCATGCTTGGCAGGCGGGTTGGCGATCGCAGTTGTTTGAATAAATACTCAGAGAATGCTGCTGCCCTTCCTCTGGTGAATCCCTTAGTCGCCTATTATGACACCCACGAGAAGAGATGGCGTGGTGCTATTCTTTGTGTCCAGCACCACATGCAACATTATTATTATTATACCATTTATTCATTTCATTCGCTTATTCATTACATTTTTAAATGTTTTATGAAAAAAAAAACACAAAACATTTAAAAATATAAAAAAATAGTAGCCCACCGGCATCAGGAACAAGGTCCAAGCTACCGGCGGTCAGGGCCTCAGATAGAGGAACTTCCTCACGATACGTGCCATATCAAGAAGTACCGCTTTCTGCATCAAGCCCTTGGTCCAACCGCCCAACGAGAGCCTCTGTAGGTGTTGGTCGAGGCTCTTGGCTATTAAGCCATTGGCCGAAATGACTATCGGCACGATGACTGCCGAGTCAATATCCCACATGTCGACAACCTCGTGTGCCAAGTCAAGATATTTTTATTATTATTATATGGAAACCACACTAGCAGCTCAGTACGCTGATGCGTGTGTGTCTTGCAATTTGCAATTACTTATACTTTCTTATTATCAACTCTATAAACTAGTAATAATCTTACTAGTATCCTCTTAGTAGTAGTAGTAGAGCTCCTTTGTGAAAGACCTCATCTGGGGAAGTACTACCACCGTACCTACTTCTCCGCCAAATAGTGATGCTCGCATTGCTGTGTTTCGGTCTGAAGGGCATGGGAGCCGGTGAAATTACAATCACATGAGACTTTCCATCTTCATGTCTCAGTTTGGCAAACCGACTTGCGGTACCATTTAGGCAACAGCCTAGGTGGTATTGAAGTTGTTATGGGCAGAGAGGTAACCGCTTAACATCAGGTGGGCCTTTAGCTCGTTTCGCCATCCTATACTATTAATAAAAAATAAAAAAAACCTACCCCAACAGCAGCCAGCGTAATGCGCACAGATGGATGCCGGACGCAGAGTACGTGCAGCAGTTCCAGGGAGCCGTCATGTACCCTGATGAGATCACCTCTCTCCTGAAACACCCGCCTTACCACAGTGAGTATCTGTGCTTTTAAGTAAACTACAAAAAGGTGCGAACCACCAAAGATCAGAAACATGAATGGAAGTGTCTAAACAGCCACCAGTGGTTGTTTAATAAAACGCAATATCCTGCCACTATTGGCAAACTAAGAAATAATGCTATTCTGCCGCAAGTCAATTTTAGAATCAAGTCAAAGTGGTTTTTATTTGGTAATAATAATCAACACATGTCAATTTTTTTTAAGTTGAGAGGCAGACGCCGTTTTCTTTCGGCCAAGGATGTTAAACCCAGACCATAAAACACCTCTTCCCATAGCTCAAACAATTTTAGTTCCCATATTTCGCAATAGTTCTGCACCTTCCCAGATGGAATATGACTGTACTCCTATAGTGCAGCTTTGGACTGTCCCCAGTTGGTGCCCCATACCTTCTTAGATTAAACTTATCAAAGGGGCGACTGCGAGCTGGACCTGTGTCCTCTAGCAAGCCTTCCAAAGGTGTGGATTTCTTCCTCACGGAAGATATGCCGAGATATATTAAAGAGATACAAATAATAATAATAAAATCTTTATTTCGTTAAGGGTAGACAGTCTCCTTAGATAATTGGTTAGTCAAAATGATATTTTGATGTTAGCCTGTTGAATGTGGCAATTCCAGACATAATTAAAATTGCATTGTGCCACACTTGGATCTGTGTTTAAACAATCCAGTGCAAGAATAGACCCAAGTAAAGAGTCGAATATGATTAACATTTGCGAAAGCTTAAAAACTACTTAATAAATTAGAAGCACTTAAATATATCCTTCATTTATTAATTATTCATTTTTGAACGTATGTATTCTTCTCAATAAAATAAAATAAGCTAGAATCTCCTTCATTTCCTAAGAATAGAATAAGAATGTTTTTTTGCTTAAAATTAGTTACATAAAAGTAGTTAATAAAATAAAAATCCGTCATTTCGCCTAGTTGGCATGCAAAATTTAAAGTAAGCTATCAGTAGCATCTAACATATTGGAACATATCTAGCTTAGCTTTAACATGTAGGTAAAAACAGTCGTGGATCCAGGATTTTGATTTGGGAGGGGTTTGACCCAGCTGAGGGTAGGCTTTATCAAGATAAACAGTAAACTACAAATGAACTAGATTAAGTGAGGATAAGTGATAAAATTTTTACTGTAGGTAGTGTAGTAACACATCTCGGACACTCAATACAATATAAATGCTAGCACCACCTACATACACAAGATTACGTCTCTATACGACCGCACACACACGTGTAGGATACGGATGCTCGCCGTTCGTAATGCCGACTCGCTTCTCTGTAGTTCTCAGAGATGGCGTGCTTGTATAGCGACAGGCGATAGACATCCTTTGCAATTGCGGGTGCGTGCGGGGCGCGGGCGAGGAATCTTAAATTGGCGGGGGGCGGCGAGTGGCCGTTCTGTACATTAGTACTATTAGATATTCTGTGGTAGTAATAAGAAAGTAGGTTAATATCAAGTTTAATTTTAGATTTGTTAGGGGTGGATCCAGGTGCTTTTGGGGAGGCTTGAGCCCCTAGATCCCCCTGGATCCGCCACTGTGTACAAATTAGGTAATTTAGCTTTTCATAAATCTATCCTGTTTTTTAAATGTATTCTTCTCAATAAAATAAGCTAGAATCTCCTTCGTTGACCAGGTGTGATCTCCCCCGGTGAGAAGCAGGTCCGCAACATGATACTTAACTTCGGACCGCAGCACCCTGCCGCTCACGGAGTGTTGCGTTTGGTGTTGGAACTTGATGGAGAGGTAAGTCCTAATCATCCTAGCGACTTAGCCTTTTCAAAGATTTTTGAAGTGAATCACCTATATAACACCTTGTATAAAGGTGTTATTGAAATAACTGAAAACGTTTTAAGGGGTCATTATACTCATCAGTATGAACAACTTTTACTATTGGACCAACCCTGAAATCGTGGAAAAAAAATCTGCTGATCCCTACATTTTGTCGATTTATGTGAACACAAATGTAAGCTGTTTTACTTTTATTTTGACGTCACGTCATCCACACAAAACCACTATGGACGATTTATTTCGAGAACTATACTACTTTCAGCACTCGCCATCGTTACGGCCACGGAATATAAAAACAAGTGGAAGTGCCATTACTTTTACTTAGTGTTTAGAAATCAAAATTATATTCCAACGTAATAGTACATTATGATACAAGTGAGCTAAGTTGGCTATTATACTCGAGGCTGGATTGCAGTCCGAGCCAAAGGCGAGGGCGTAATGGAGCCGAGAGTATAATAGTCAATGCTCACGCGTGTCATACGACGTTTGTCAACACACTTGAGAGGAAAAAAAAACACATAAACATATTTTAGACAAATATTGAATTTGTGAAAAATGGCGCGCCGATTACTGTAATTGCATTGGTGACGTATAGCTAGCTATAGGTGGTGGAAGAAAACCGCCAAACAGCCTAGTATAAAAACTATAATAAATATTTTTATTTATTTATAACCCAAATTAATGTTAATTTGTTGACAAAAATAAATAATTTGATGAAATTAAATGTTTATTTATCATATTTTTATTAATACAGTTGGTTTATTCCTAAAAATGTTCAATTTTGTTTAGGCATAAAAACTCTTTGTTGCGTTTTAAAAATAAACTGTAAAGTAAAAAGCAGGCGAGCGTTATAAGCTACATTATGAACCTAAAAGCGGTGCAATAAGAGCCACTTTACGAGCAAGTGTGTTGAAAAATATTATAATTTCTGAGAGCACAACGTACTTACAGTTTTACAAGCCAAAAGAGAAGAGAGCGAGCCAGTGTTACTGGTTTATAAAACCCATCATTACAGATATATTAAAATATTTTTATGAACACTTAGTACAGGAACCAGTGTCGCCAAATTCACAAAACAACTGAAATAGTACAAAAACCACACTATTTTAAATTCAAATTGGGCCTAACAACATATTTATTATTTATTGACGTTTTTTTAAAATTCAATCTTATTAGTATAACAATCGGCAAATGCAGCGTAGGGCGCTCCCCTGCCAGGTGGACCGACGACCTGAAGAACGTGGCTGGGGGGGACTGGATGCGGAAGGCAGAGGACCGAGTGTTATGGCGCAACTTGGGAGAGGCCTATGTCCAGCAGTGGACTGTGATAGGCTGAGTTGATTGATTGATTGAAAATTTACAAGTTGTTAAAATTAAAATTATTTTGATGTGATGTGATACACCACTATGAGAAACACTATTCGTTCTGCTATCATTTTTACACGTAAAATAGCACAATAAGGTATAATCTAGTATTTTACGTAAGCGTTTGAGACATCGTCATGTAGCAGAGGGAATCCAAGCGCGATTAAGGGAGAGTTGATCATCCTCCGATTCACGTGTGGCACTGCCGCCTTATTTTCTGTTCCGTGGTTATGGCCTCTCTGAACATGCGGCGTATGCCTTTGGCGATATTTTGTGCGCGGGACGCTGCGTAGCGCTCACTTCAGTGCGGCCATAAACATTAGCGGATACTGTACGCAACTAAAACGATTATTCGATACGATTATTTCCAGACTGTACGCGGCGCAGATCCCCACATCGGCCTCCTCCACCGCGGAACAGAGAAACTGATTGAATACAAGACTTATACCCAAGCATTGCCGTACTTCGACCGTCTGGATTACGTGTCCATGATGTGCAACGAACAGTGCTACAGCCTGGCCGTCGAGAAGCTCCTTAACATTGACATACCGCAGCGGGCCAAGTATATTAGAAGTAAGTTTTGTTGTCCTACAGAACAGGGTACAGAGTATTCGTATTTTTTTTATGACATAACAAGACGAAACTGGCCGGCCCGCCTGATGTTAAGAGTGTGCACGCGGTCTGTGCGCTGTTTGGCTCAAAAACGACACATTTTTCAAACCAGTAATTCTTCATCAACTACGTATCTTAAAAAAAAAAAAAACTCCTAAATGGCGGGACCGATTTTGATGAAATTTTTTGTGTGTTCCAGTGGATTCGAGAATGGTTTACATTCACAATTTGACCCGGTAGGTGGCGCTGTTTTTCCGGGCAGTACGATGTCTGATGGTCTGCTACTATATAATATTATAAAGAGGAAAGATTTGTTTATTTGTAATCGATAAACGCTGAAACTACTGAATCGATTTGAATAATTCTTTCACCATTAAAAACCTAATTTATCCAGAAGAACATAGGCTATTTATTTCAGTAGGCGGGCAGTCTAGTTACTAATAATTTTAGGAAATGGTTTTTTTTTCCATTAATAGAGTATTTGTGAATTCTATCAAGATAACTGAACAGAGGTTTTCTTAATTTCACTTACGGCCAAAATTAGTATCAAATCTATCCACGATTTGCCCTACTAGACATAGGAATTTGACATAAGCTCCATACAAAATATGTCAAATTTCAATCTCTAGTAGGGTCAATTGTGGGTAGATAGGATATTAATTTGGGCCGTTAGAGCGTCAACTTCGAAGCTTAAGCGGAGTGATTTTAAAAGGACGAGGTGCCAGCCGAATGCTTTTTAACTAAACGAGTCCATTACTTGCCATTTCGGCCGAGACTTGTATAGTACTTTTCTCATATTTGCGAGGAAACAATACACAAATTAATTCAACAGTTTCTAATTTTCATTCGCACTAATTCGTCCGCGCGCGGTTCTTGTACTAATTTCAAACTTTTGAATAAAAAAATGCGCATTCAAAAACCTCGCTAGCATAATTTAAAAAAACCGGCCAAGAGCATGTCGGGCCATGCTCAGTATTATAGGGTTCCTTAAGTAGGTGTTACAAACAAATCAAATCGAATATTAATCACGGCTATTTTGGTTTTTGCAATATACGGCAGCATTGGCGACTCAGAGAGTGATGTCAGTAGCCGCTAGATGGCGCTATACAGTGCCAAATGTAATACACGGCACTTGACGGCAGCATTGGCGACGCAGAGAGTGTTGTACGACGCCGCTAGATGGCGCCAAATTTAAGAAGTGTGTCGTCAACATAACACAAAGTTACTTTTTGTGATTTTTTCAAATAGAAAGTAGCTAAAGGAGCATTATTTGCTATGATCATTTTTCTCTAAGGTCAATGACCTTTGAACTAGGACGTTTTAAGTATTTTTCAGTTTTCTGTCTATAACTCAAAAAATTATAATCACATTATACTCGAAATAATTTTAAAAGAGAGTTTTCACAAAGGTCTATCAATGTGGAAGATTATAAGTTTCTACGTTGCATAGTTTAGAAATGGCAGGGGGGGGGACACATTGCAAGCCACTTTGGCGAGCTATATTTCGCAGATGGTACATCTGATAAAAAAGTGATGTATGAAACATTACCTTCATTTTAGTAGACCTATTCAATGATACCCCACACGAGGGGGTGCAGCGAAAAAAATTTTTTTTTCCCCATTTCACATGTATGGGCGCCACCCCTAAAGAACGTAAAAACTATTTTTTTATTCTTTTAAAATTGAGATCTATATGCAGACTATTTTTTAACAAAATTTCATTTACTTATATTTATAACTGTAGAAGTTATTAAACTGTAAAGGATTAGGACAGACGGACAGACGGACGGACATGACGAAACTATAAGGGTTCCTTGTAGGACTTCGGAACCCTAAAAAACTGTCCAGCAATTTCTATTATTGTCGTATTGGAAATTGCTGGCGTGTTATTTTGTGGCGTACGGAAAAGAGCAGATTGATGTATTCTTTTTTTTTTTTTTAATAACAACATAACATAACATCACGCCTGTATTTCCCCGAAGGGGTAGGCAGAGGTGTAATAGTACACCCACATTTCGCCAGTTATGTTATAGTCCCATGTAGTAGGGGGTGAGCCTATTGCCATTGACCGGGCACAAATCCAAACTCCGGGCTGCTACTGAGAATTTCCTAATGAAAAAACCCAATAACACTTTGCCCGACCCGGGAATCGAACCCAGGACCCCACGCTCAGCAGTCGCGCTTGCAACCACTAGACCAACGAGGCAGTTTTTTGAAATAATAATAATAAATATGTTTAGGACATTTTTACACAGCACCATCTACCAAACTAAGCAGAGCTTGTGCTAACTGCTATGGGTACAAGACAATGGATATAATACTTAAATTGTATTTTTGTAAATACTTAGAATACATAAGCAACACCCAGACCAACACAAACACTTATGTTCATCACGCAAATAATAATGAAGCAATTTGAAAATCTGTATTAAAAACTAAAATGAATCAAAATCAAAATGATGTTTCCCCCCACAGCGCTATTCGCGGAGATCACCCGTATCCTGAACCACATCATGGCGATAGGCACGCATGCGCTGGACGTGGGAGCCCTGACTCCCTTCTTCTGGCTGTTCGAGGAGCGAGAGAAGATGATGGAGTTCTACGAGCGAGTCAGCGGCGCGCGCATGCATGCAGCTTATATACGACCCGGGGGAGTCTCTCTTGTGAGTGTCTTTAACGAATTTTTAACCGACTTCAAAAAAAGGAGGAGATTCTCAATTCGATTGTATTTTTGAAGTAAAACGTCTTTAGGCACGCTTGACTTGGGGAGTAAGCTGGTGAATGCGTTACGAAAAGTGTGAATGCGTTACGAAAAGTGTGAATGCGTTACGAAAAGTGTAATGCGTTACGAAAAGTGTAATGCGTTACGAAAAGTGTGATCGGGTGAGGCGAACGGAAGTTTAGAGAGAGATATAAGTTAGTGAAGTTACGTTTCGTATATTACTATAGGGGCAAGAGAGAGAGGTGCGAGCACACATTTTTTGTGAAGTTTTACTTCAGTCGTGTGGTCTAAAGCACACTCGTATTTTTTATTTGAAAGGATATACTTCCAGATTTATCTCATTTTTATCAAAATATATTTCTGATAATGGGATCCATGTGGAGTTGAGGGAACTCCTAAAATATTATAGGCATATAGCTATTTTGGTATTTTCATCAACAAATCACATCATAAAGCATCATCTTTTTCATTCAAAAGTTCAATCATTTGGATCTTCAGATATAAAGAAGGGAAACTCTTCAATGGATGACATCAAATCATCGGGAATTGTAGCAATCGTTTATCTTTCTATTGTTAATGCCACTAAAAATAGAAAAATAAAATATACTTTGAAAAAGTAAAATCCGACTTCAAAAAGAATAAAATAATTTGTGTGAAACAGTTTAGGAAGTTGGTGCCAATTTTTTCTTAAATCAAACCGAATTAAAGTCACCTACTTCCTAAACTGTTTCAACCGAATTATTTTGTTCTTTTTGAAATCGGTTTTTACTTTTTTTTAAGTTTATTTTATGTAGGTTCCACTTTGAGTAACTAATAGCAAAACTCAATAGATGGCGCTGCTATCACCATAAGACGGATCGAATGTCGAATTCTAAGTTCTTTTTATTACCCTTGTTTTTTTAATCTCCAGGACATGCCCCTAGGCCTGATGGATGACATCTACGAGTTTTCGGCCAAGTTCTCTGAGCGTCTAGACGAGGTGGAAGATGTGTTGACCACCAACAGGATCTGGGTGCAGAGGACCAAGGATATTGGAATTGTGACGGCTCAGGATGCACTTAACTATGGATTCAGGTAAGGGAAATAATCGACAAACAGTTTAAAATTCTTTAAACATGTGTTCCTATACAAAGTGTTATTGAAATAACTGAAAACCCCTTAAGGGGTCATTGTACTCATTAGTATGAACAACTATTAAATTTTACTATGGGACCAACCCTGCATGTTTAGGCAGTGATAGCCTAGCGGTTGAATGCTTGCCTTCCATGCAGGAGGGTGAGTTCGATCCCGGCCCGCACCTCTGACTTTTCGAATTCATGTGGGGATTTATATTCGATTATCACTTGGTTTAACGGTAAAGGATAACATCGTGAGGAAACCTGCACACCTGAGAGTGCTCCATACAGTTCTCAATGGTGTGTGTAGTCCGCCAACCCGCACTAGGCCAGCGTGGTGGACTAAGGCCTTAGCCTTCTCATAATGAGAAGTGACCTGTGCCCAGCAGTGGGACAGTAATGGGCTGGTTATGTGTACCAAACCTGAAATCGCGAAAAAAAAAACAAGGTGTTCCATACATTTAGTCGATTTATGTGAACCCAAATGTATAGGCACTGAAGGGCTGATTTTGAGAATAAAAAACTAAAAATAGAAAGCAATGTTACAGGTGCTCACTCGCAGTGAGCATTTCGTCAAACAGCGTCGAGCATTCGCAGAAACGATACATTCTCGGTCTTGGGGGGGTGCACCAAAAACGACGCTTAAACAACTTGAGGTATCACAAAGAGCTATACTCAAACTCTGCACTTTTAAGCCTTTTCGCTTTCCAACTGCTCTCCTCTACGAATATTGTGAGGTGCTGACTGTACGACAACTTTTTTTGCTCAGTATTACTGTAAAACAACATACCATGTTGAATTACAGTCCGAGCGTGAGAACGGGACGGAGAGGTTTTGCTGTGTGTGAGCGGTCATTACTGCCAAAGACATCTTTCGTGTGTAGATTTTATCCTTTCTTAGGCTCATATATTTATAATAAGATTAATTAAATTATGAAAATTTACCCTATGACTAAGCTAAAAGCGAAGAAAACGATATCTCAATGGCTCTGGAAACTATCATATGATCAGACAGAAAATCTTCTAATCTTTTACAATAGTAATAATATGTTATACAGAATAACATAATAATCCTAATAAATTTACATCACATTGTATTTCTTTATAAACCTGTGGACAAAATATAAGAATCTATCTGCATCAATTATTTAACTATTACTCACACACATACACTCACCCCCTTCACTTTATACACCCAGAGGACAGTTACAACATTTTGTTTTATTTTGGATACAGTTACAGTACTCTAACAAGTTTCTAAATAATTATAATAAGAATTGTGTCCTTTTATACGTAGGCTTTGTTATAATGTATTCACAAATCCGAGGGTTGGAGGCGCCGTATGCTGAAACACAGGCTTTTACAGCCTAGTTCGGCAGCGGATGCTAAGAAGCAGACACATTTGTACATTATTTTTAAGCTTACTTATAACTAGATAATCATTTGTGAAAACATGTGCTTGGTTCAATAAATTATTTGTATTTGTATTGTACTAGTCGTAAGAACGATACATTACATGGAAGTGCTCGACAAAATGCTCTAGTTTATTATTTATTTTATCATCATCATCATGTTAAAGATGAATTATTACATTTGAAAATGTATGAAACGTATGTATACCTAGTAATGTGTTAGACTGTCACGTCGTGGCCGGTGTGGGTGGCTCGGGCAGGAGACTCGCAGGGTCGAGGGTTCGGTGGCTTGGCACACGGTGACACACTGAAGTAGGAGGATAACAGGAAGTACAGGAACAGAACTCAGGAACAACAGGAACTAGTGGTACAGGAACTGCAGGAACTAGTGGTATGGAGGTATGGAACTCCTCTGAGGTATGAGGTCACAGAGAGCCAGTAGTACGGAGGGCCGGAGGAGTGGTAAATCAACTCCGACTGTAAGATGACTGAGCTGCTGCTATGTCCATGCAGCGAGCTCGGGCTGGATTCAGGAAATCAGGTAGGTAGGTGGTAGGTCGGCACAGACACAATAAAAACACAACAAAGGACGTTTTTGGAATACTGTATCTCACTCAACTGGTAAATTGATACATTGACTATTGTTAATAAAATAATATAATGATTATAAGACACAGTCACAGACACATGAGTGTCTTTCAGCGTACAATATAGAACTGGATAAGTAAAATAATATAAAAAAATACTGTAATGGTCGGACACGTCCATGCCCGGCCAAGGCTGCGATATAAGTCTGTTGTTTTAAGTTAAAAATAGAAAATTATGGAAGATTTTTAAATTTTGAATTTGGATAGGTAAAGTTTTATAAAGTGGCCAGGAAGTCGAAATAAGGTGGTGAGCAGCGTAACGAGTTTAGCCTCGTTACACTTACCTATATCCAACAATGTCTGCATGTCCTATTGTAGGCGGAATATTATGTACCAATACAATTTTTTTTTACCATCTATGTATCAATATACACGGAAATAAAGAATTTAATTAAATTGAATCATTTCAGCCGATAGACGTCCACTGCTGGACATAGGCCTCCCCCAAGCATATGTTGGGGGATATGCCATAATCGCCACGCTTAGCAGGCGGGTTGGCGATCGCAGTTGGTTGGTTAAATACTCGGAGAACGCTGCTGCCCAACCTCTGGTGAATCCCTTAGTCGCCTTTACGACACCCATGAGAAGATATAGGGTGGTGCAATTCTTTATGTCCGGCACCACATGGAACATTTTTTTTTTTCTTTTTTTTATAGAATAGAATAGAATAAAATAATAATTTATTTGCAAATAAATAAAATAAAATAATAATATTTTATTTATTTATTCATATAGGTATTATAGTTCAACAATATGTCTCTGCCCCACAAAACCGTGTTATCGGTTTGACTGTGGGAACGAGTCTCCGTACAATAATCGAACTATAACCTAACTATATTCAAATCTAGCACTTATCCAAATAATATTTTTTTAACTTACGCTTAAAAATGCGTTTATTACTTTCGTGCCTTACGCCCTCCGGCAGACTATTCAATAGACAAGGCAAGCGTTTTCTTAATGTTCTATCACCATAATAATTAGATATTTTGAGCATAACGAATTTTCCAGCAGCCATCGAGCGGGTGTTACATTTATTATTCATATATGAAAAGTTATGGTCCTGACTGCCATGGTTGTTTACAGCCAATAAGTTTTTATAAATAGTTAGTAGTAGTAGTTAGTTAGTAGTTTTAGTTTTTATAAGTTTTTTTTTTTAAGTTTTTTGGATAAAATCCGAAACGAGATTATCCGTAGAAGAACCAGAGTGACCGACATAGCTTGTAGGATCAGTAAGCTGAAGTGGCAGTGGGCTGGCCATGGACCGATGGCCGCTGGAGCAGACGAGTCCTTGAGTGGAGACCACGAATCGGCAAACGCAGCGTAGGGCGCCCCTCTGCCAGGTGGACCGACGACCTAAAGAACGTGACTGGGGGGGACTGGATGTGGAAGGCAGAGGACCGAGCGTTGTGGCGCAACTTGGGAGAGGCCTATGTCCAGCAGTGGACTGTGATAGGCTGAGTTTTTTTTTTTTTATAACATAGGGGGGCAAACGAGCAAGCAGGTCACCTGATGGTAAGCAATCTCCGCCGCCCATAAACATCCGCAACACCAGGGGAGTCACCGATGCGTTGCCGACCTTTTAAAAAGACGTATGCTCGTTTCTTGAAGGCTCCCATGTCGAATTGTTTCGGGAAAACCGCTGACGGGAGTTGGTTCCACAGTTTTGCTGTACGAGGCAAAAAATGACGTGTGAAACGTACAGTAATTGATCGCCAATCATCAAGATGGTGAGGATGGAATTTAGATTTATGGCGAGTAGTACGAAAGTAACCGACATAGCCCGAAGAATTGCCAAACTTAAGTGGCAGTGGGCGGGGCACATTGCTCGCAGAACGGATGGCCAATGGGGCAGTAAAGTTCTGGAGTGGCGACCGCGTACTGGAAGGCGCAGCGTGGGTAGGCCCCCCACAAGGTGGACCGACGACCTGGTGAAGGTCGCGGGAATCCGCTGGATGCGGAAGGCACAGGACCGGTCGTTGTGGCGATGCTTGGGGGAGGCCTATGTCCAGCAGTGGATGGCTTTCGGCTGAAATGATGATGATGATGATGGTACGATGGTGGAAGTCAGCGGCTGGTGTAAGGTCGAACAATTCCTCAGAGCATTCCCCATTGTAAATGCGATAGAGTATACATACAGATGCAACGTCTCTACGCAAGGCTAGAGGGTCAAGCCGATTGGGAACAATTTAGTCGCCGACGATTCGAATTGATTGATTGAATAAGTTTTTGTGTTTATACTGGCCTTTGAGAGATGTGATCTAAGTATGTAACCATGGTTGCAGCGGCGTGATGCTCCGCGGCTCGGGCATCAAGTGGGACCTGCGCAAGTCGCAGCCCTACGACGCCTACGAACACATCGAGTTCGACGTGCCCATCGGCACCAACGGAGACTGCTACGACAGGTAAAGTAATCAGCATGTAACAAAAACCCTGTTGTTCCTTTTAGCTACGTTATCAGAATTTATATCCATACGTAAGGACACAACTCATTTGGAAAAAATCTTTGATAAAAATAATAAAATTAAATATCAATAAAACTTTTTAACAAAAAATTGAACCGACGAAAACAGAAACTGAAAAGCGAAAAATAACTAATTATGAGTCGGCGCCAAACGAACTTTTAACAAGCAAAGTGCGTGTAAGTTGGAAGTGGCCGAGCGGAGAACGCATTTTTGGAAAGTTATTGTTTATCGTTGAAAATTTCAACGTTGTATTTGATGTCACGTTGTTTTTATTATTTATTTAAAGTAATTTAATGATCTTCGTTGATTGGTTGTTTGGCGCCGACTCATATGTAGTTATTTTTCGCTTTTCAGTTTCTGTTTTCGTCGGTTAAATTTTTTGTTACAAAGTTTTATTTTTAATTTTTTTGTGGTTAAACTCTAACTCCAGGTCTCCATTATGTCGTAGTGTCTAGAACTATATTTATGTGTGTCAAGTTTCAACAGAATCGGTTAACAAGTAAGAATTCAGTGGGTGAACAAACACTCATCCCCTGTTTTACTACCCTTAGGGGTGGATTTTGATTTTGAAATTGAAATGGGACCAACTTCGAGATATACCCTATCCATTAAAAAAATAATCATCAAAATCGGACCACTCTGGAAAAAGTTATGCGTGGTCATACATAAAAAAAAAAAAAAAAAAAAAAATATACGCGTCGAATTGAGAACCTCCTCCTTTTTTTCGTCGGTTAAAAATTACATTTGTTACAAATATTTTTCCCAGGTACCTGTGCCGTTTGGAGGAGATGCGGCAATCGCTCCGCATCATCGACCAATGTCTCAACAAGATGCCTCCCGGGGAGATCAAGACAGACGACGCTAAGCTGACGCCGCCTTCTCGCGAGGAGATGAAGGTATACCACCAGGGATCTTTACTGTCTTACTAGCACTGCACATCATGGACCAGTGCCTCAACATGATGCCTCCCGGGGAGATCAAGACCAGCAACGCTGAGGCAGTCTTCTCGCGAGGAGATGAAGATATATATTTATGATACCTATATGTGTAATATATTTTGTGCTATTTATTTATTTTAGTTTAGTTGTACGCCACGGACTGCCTCCATTATTTAGATCTTACGTCTTCTTTGTCCATCCAAAGGTTGTCTGGAAGATATCGCTTTTAGCGATAAGACCGCCCATGTACCCATAATTTATACGTTGTTCCTGTTTACTACTATTTTCATGGTGTACAATAAAGTATATGTCGGAGAATAGACGACAACTTTTATCGAGTCGGGATTTAATAAGAGTTACTTTACCATTGCAAATCATAGTCACATTAAGGCCCGTATTCCAGAAGGATACTCAAGCGTTGATCTCTGTTTAAAACTAGTTTTAAGTTGAGCTTTGATTTTAGAACGTCCCTCAAGCAGAGATTTGTTGATCACAGTTCAGCTGAGTTTAGTTTCGTTTTATATTGTCACCTGTTTCGGTATTTGGGCAAATATTTGATCTGTAATCACTCAAGCGTGGTCCAGACTACGCTTGAGTAGAGATTTCTATTATATTTCAGGTCAAATTAGTGTGTTTTGTTGTTGAATTAAAGTTTATAATTACCGTTCTGGAATAAAACCGATACTCAAGTAACGATTCTATCCTTAAGTAGTAATCAGGTGATTGGAGTTTAAACTGTACTTGAGGAAGCTTCTGTAATACGGGCCCAAGACTCAATCACTCGAGAGTACTGTAATTTTAAGGTTAGGATTAGTAAGATAGTAAGTTACAAGTTATTTAGACAAAATTACACAATACAAAGTCATGTCAGGTTATAGGACGTCCTACTTCTTCAAGCGCTCCAGCCAAAGTGTTCGCTCCGTTTTTTTTTTTTTTTCCGAATTTATTCTCGCAGCTGGTACCGAGGTACCACTTCTGCTTAACCGGGCTAGTTGGCGGAGAGTCCCATGTGGGACTCCATTCGCCGAAGGTTTTTCCCTACACTTAAAAACTAAAGTCGTGGTTTCAATACCGCAAACGGGCGTCCCCCAAGGGGACGTCGGACCTCGCTGGGGCATTGCAGGGGGACCCCGCCGTTCCTATGTCTCCCTAGCAGCCGTTGCTGCATCAGGAATTAGTTTCTCGAAAGTGGCGGACTTTCGGTATATCGGGTGTGTGTAACGCGCTAATCGCGAATCGCCGTTAATCGGCAAGCCTCGCCGGCGAGGCTAAGACCTACCTAAAACCTAACCAGTGGCTACGCAATAGCCTACTCCTAGGAACTACTGTTCGCTCCGTCGAGTGACAGCCGCATTTATAACTTCGGGGTGTTGATTCGATTCTCTTCATTCGACGTTCGTTCGTATGACGTTTAGGAGTCGACTAACGTCCGTGCTTATGACCACGCGCCGACATATAATCTATCTATCTATGCAGGTATACCAGGAAACGTAATTGTCTTCCTGGACTTTAGCCTACCTTGTCGGCTTCAAGCGGCCTTATCAGTATTTTACACAAAAAAGGGGTGCATTAATTGGCCTTATTTTAGTTACGTTCTTTTACTATTTTATCTGCCTAGCTGTAACTTTTCTGAAATAAAATACACTCTCCCACTTATACACTCATCTACTACTCACTTATAAACTGACTCACTACTTACTTATTCACACTTACAAACGGACTCACTACTCACTATTCACTTATTCTTTTGTACCCACTAGCCCCCAGTTTCCGAAAGGCTGGTCAACGCAAAAATTTACTAATCAGCTGTCAAATCTCAGGTCAAGCGTTGTGATTGGTTGTTAACGTTTTTGCCGGCCAATCACAGGAGCTGACATGAGATTTGACAACAGATCAAATTGATCAGCCTTCCAGAAATTGGAGATTACTCACTTATAAACTGACTCACTACTTACTTATACACTCACTACTCACTTATTATTTTGCAGACGTCAATGGAAGCCTTGATCCACCACTTCAAGCTGTTCACCCAGGGCTACCAGGTGCCCCCCGGCGCCACCTACACGGCTGTGGAGGCCCCTAAAGGAGAGTTCGGTATCTACCTCGTGTCTGATGGCGGATCTAAGCCTTACAGGTAATTAAGTATCTTATTAATAATCTTATGTATACCGCCACCATAAGAGAGAATTTGGGTACTGCGAGCAGAGATTGCGGGAGCTTATCGGTTTTATTTTATTATTTTGAACGCATTTACGCATGCGAAGCGAAATTAACGATTTTTGGCGACGTCTGTGGTCTAGGGGTTCGAGGGTCGGACTGCTGATCACGAGGTCGTGGGTTCGATTCCCACAGGACACAAATATTTGTGTGATGAACATAAGTGTTTGTGTTGGTCTGGGAGTTTCTTATTTATTATATGTATGTATTTATTTTTACTGCCTCGTTGGTCTAATGGTCGCAAGCGCGACTGCTGATCGTGGGGTCCTGGGTTCGATTCCCGGGTCGGGCAAAGTGTTATTGGGTTTTTTCATTAGGAAATTCTCAGTAGCAGCCCGGAGTTTGGATTTGTGCCCGGTTAATGGCAATAGGCTCGCCCACTATTACATGGGACTATAACATGACTGGAGAAATGTGGGTGTACTATACACCTCTGCCTACCCCTTCGGGGAAATACAGGCATGATGTTATGTTATTTACAAAAAAAAAAGTATATAAGTATTATATCCATTGTCTAGTACCCATAGCACATGCTCTAGTTTGGGACTAGATGGTGCTGTGTAAAAATGTCCCGAAGATATTTATTTTTATTTATTTATTTAACCCCAGCAGCACCCTGAAGGCATTAATGTATTGTACACGAAGGGCGCTATATGTTTTTTGAGTGTAATAAGAAATGAAAAAATTGCTCAGATGACTAGAGCAACTAATGTACTAAACCAGTAGGTTGCGTAAAAAAACGTTTTTTCATAATTTACACGTAATTTTCTTGAGAAGCGAAGCTTCTATAGCGTCGAAGCGCGCTCGGCCGCCGGGAAGTCAACCGAGGAAACGTGAAGTCACCGTCACCGTTAACTATCCCTTCCATTAGCGCGCGGCTACACTCCAATCTCGAATACACACACATCGCTGCGTGCGCACGTTCTATCGTGCATGCGTAGAAGCTTCGCTTCTCTCTAGCGTACCCCGACGCCACCTTCGATCAAATTAGTATACTTGATACCCGTTTTTGATCCAAAATTAATAATGTATTTTTCCAATTTTATTGATAAGTAATTCAACGAATCTCTTTTACCCACAGATGCAAAATCAAGGCGCCCGGCTTCGCCCACTTGGCCGCTTTAGAGAAGATCGGCAAAAACTCCATGTTGGCCGACATCGTAGCTATCATAGGAACCTTGGACGTCGTGTTCGGAGAGATTGACCGATAAATACCGATGCTAGACAATAAATACCGGTAGTTATGATAAACCGGTATTGAAAATTACCGATACCGAAAAAACCCGGTTATTGAAATGTCAATGGCTAAAACTCAGTTTTCGGGAAATATCGGTTTTTAAGTACACACCGGTATTAGTTAAGTGCAACATTCATAGTATAAAACGTCAAAGTGTAGAATTCCTGTGTACATTTTTAATTTTTAAGCAATAAATTATTATTAAATAATTTTGAAGCTTATTTCTGTAAATATTTTTTAAACAATCCCTCTATAGATATTTGCGAAGCATTGTACTAAGGAAAATGATAAAAATATATGAAATCATAAGTTAATTTGATGTTTCAATTTCATTCTCCAAAAGTTTCATATTAAATCACATAAACACAGTAAAAAGGACACGATTGTTGATGAAAAATCAATAAAATCAATGAAAAAATGAAGCAGGTGCTTTTTTAAGTTTTTGGCAGAGTTTTTTTTTTCGTGCGTATCTGATTTTTTCTGACATGTACGACAATTAAATCCGTATTTTTTCATTACATACCATTAATCATGGTATAATAAGATGTTTCACCAGGTATTCTCTTCCCGCAATGACAGCGCGATGCCTCCAAGCTACGTCACGATCAGTGTTGCCATTGATTGATATCTTCAATATACTTAGGAGGTTTTTGTTCATAATGAATATAAAATAAATTCCTAACTAGCCCAACAATTTTTTATCTCGTGTTATTCATCTAATTAGATATTAAAGGAAACTGTATAAAATTATTAGTTCAAAAGTGATTTTTTATAGAAGCAAGTAAATGAAAAAATGCATTTTGCTCGGGTAATTTATTTTCACAAAGTGGCAGCACATCAAACTGACAAGTGTCACGCTAACAGCCCGCTATTGGCTCCACGGCCGATGACGTAGTACGGAGGCAATCACGTGACCTAGCTGTCACGGGAAGAGACTACCTGGTGAAACATCTTATTATACCATCTTTTTCAAGTTTTTTGTCGCGCGAATCTGATTTTGTCTGACATCGTTAAGAATAGCCCTGAGTCTGTACAATGATAAAAAATGTACGACAATTAAATCCGTATTTTTTTATTACTTGCCAGTACAGTAAACATTTTTTATTTTAAAGAATATATCAACACAATATTAAAGCGAGCGGCTATAATACTCCATTTGACTTTATATTTTTGATCAATAGATCACAGTTCAACTGAGTTTAGCTTTATTTTATACTGTCACCTGTTTCGGTATTTGAGCAGAGTTTTGATCTGCAATCACTCTAGTGTGGTCCAGACTACGCTTGAGTAGAGATTTCTATTCTATTTCAGGTCAAATTCGTGTGTTATGTTGTTGAATTAAAGTTTATAATTACCATATTGGAATAAGAACGATACTCAAGTAACGATTCTATCCTCAAGTAGTGATCAGGTGATTGAAGTTTGAACTGTACTTGAGGAACCTTCTTTAATAAAGTTAACCCAGTTAAAATAAAACAACAAAAGTCTTAACATAACTATATTGTAAACATAAATAAATAACTGTAACCTACTCCTTCTCCATAATCTCTGGTAGATCCCTATCACTTTCTTGATCAAAATAATTTTCTGGTATCACATAATCGTCTGGCGGTCTCATTGGACCGTACATTTTTTTTACTTCTGGCTTTTCCAACTCTATTTCACTCTTGGCATCTTCTTTTTCATTCTTCACATCTTCTTTTTCACTCTCGGTAACTCTCTTCTCTTCTTTCGGACTTGATTCTCTTTTTATTTCTATCGTGTCTTGTATTTCGTCATCTGAGTCAACTTCTTCGACGAATTCTGATTCTTCTTGTTTTACTTCTTTTCGTATTTTCGTTCTTTTCTCTGAGTCTTCTTTTAGTCTTATCCTAAAAAGAAAAATGTGTAATTATGTAGATGATATATTTTTGACGAGTTTTATTTTCGAGCTACACTCTAATCTGCAACACAAGAAAAAGTAACTGCTTCGTCGGGGGAAATAGGTGGTTGTATATTTTTTTCAAGAATTGACTGAAATTGGGATCCAGTGACCGACATAGCTTGTAGGATCAGTAAGCTGAAGTGGCAGTAGGCTGGCCATGTCTGTCGAAGGACCGATGGCCGCTGGAGCAGACGAGTCCTTGCGTGGAGACCGCGAATCGGCAAACGCAGTGTGGACGCCCCCCTGCCAGGTGGACCGACGACCCGAAGAAGGTAGCTGGGGGGGACTGAATGCGGAAGGCCGAGTGTTGTAGGGCAACTTGGGAGAAGCTTATGTCCAGCAGTGGACTGCGATAGGCCGAGTTGATGATGATGATGAGACTTCAATTCTACTATTCTATCTAGCTTTAATAACCGGTTTCATGACCAGAATATTATATACTTTTTAGTTTGATTCTGCAAGACTTGACACAAAATCCGCTCAGATGTATCCTGTTATCCCTGTTGGCCTGCCTTTTTTGGGTGCTAAGTAGACACAAATTATAATGAATAAAACAAGTTTAACCGGATTACATCGCGTATATTATTTAAATTGGTTTTCCTGACGTTTCCAAAGTTTTGCAGCGTTCGTGGTCGCAGGAAGACTAAGATGACAAGCGTCTACAGGTATTTCTAAAAATTATTTTAATCTACCGTACAATTTTTAATTAATTAACATCGTTTCGATGCACGCAGTAGTCACACACAATGTCATTATGTAAAATTGTACGGTAGATTAAAATATTTTTTGGAAATATTCTGTAAAGACACTTGTCATCTTAGTCTACCAGCGACCACGAACGCTGCAAAGCTTTCGAAACGTCAGGAAAACCAATTTAAATAATATATGCGATGTAATCCGGTTAAACTTGTTTTATTATGTGTAGTGATCGCGAATACCAAAGAAATTATTATACTGGGTGTCAGGGAAACGCTCCTGAAACTGAAAGGCTATTATTATACTACATAAACACAATCGAATACCAATAATCATTAGCCTTATACTCGTTGTTTTAGTGATTTGCTATTTTGCAAACCCGCAATGTAAAGCGTACAAAACTCGGGATCAATGCCGCGCGTACCTAACCTACCTACGCTCGCTACGACACGGACTGCGTATGCGAGTGGATGTCGTTCACCCCTAGCGCCAGCTGATATTTTATTTGAATTACGTTGCGAACTTTTAAAAATTAAGTAAATAAATGGTTTTTTTTTTGCAAATCAGTTTTATTTAACTGCCTAAAGCTGGTAATGTATGAAAAACGCAAAAAAAAAAAAAAAAAAGACGTGTGGCACTCGAAGACTGCCGCGGTAAAGCTATTGCATAGCATTTTTTATGTAAATACAAAGAGGAGGTGCCCTAACGCCGAAACTCTAAGCAGGCCTGAGTCACCAGATTGCGGGGCGAAGAGGGGGATTACGCATGCGCAGTAACGCCGATACAACCAATGCCACCTAGAGGCGATTCGCAGAACTAAAGAGACAAGCGTGATATTTCAAAAAGTCATTAAAAGTTCTGCTATTCATCGATAGATGGCAAAACTAAAAAGTATCACCGCTGTGCCGGTCGGAGTGGGGGGGTGTTAGGTTATTTTCGTTACGGAATTTCTGGATTCGGTCTCCACGCTCAAGGCCCGCGATAGAAGCTATGCAATAGCTTAAAAATCGAAAAAAAGAATCGCATTTTTTTATGGTTTCGTATCAGTAATCCACCAGCACTTTTTCGGAAGCGTTTCCCTGACACCCAGTATAATTGATAATTTGAATTCTCACCTCTTCCCATAGACAACGGAGTTAGCTTGCTTGATGGGCACCTTGTCGTCTTTCTTCACTAACGGCGGCAAATGAGCCGGTCGCGCTAGCTCGGCGAGCCGCTGTGTCTTTGACAGCTCCATTTTTAACTTTTGTATGCTCATCTGCAAAATTTAAATAGAAAAAGTGCCTGAAAAAAGTGCAGATCATTGTTCAAAAACGCAAGTGATTAATAATGAATAATCATTCAAATAAATATTTCAGTTTTGAGCTTTTTTAAATTTTGAAGTTAATTTCTGTCGCTGCTCAATTGTTTTTTTTTTAAATTTTGATAATAAAAAAAACAAATTAATTAAATACTTGGATAATTTCTTGATATTAATAATTTCTTAAATATTTTTAATTCTAATGATTTCGTGAGTTGCAGAATGAGTGGGATGTCAAATGTTACACATATGCAACTACTGTAAGGCTCGCTCGTTTTTTTTAATTTTTATAATCTGTCCTTCGAGTATGAATCATATCCTCGCTTATCAGCTGAGATTAGTCCACAGACCAGTAAGCCTCTAGACGCCGATTAGCCGGACACCCCCGTTCACAACGCATATGCAGTAGCACTGCATATCATACGCCCCCTCGCCAATCAGGACATCAGTCCGTCAGCGAGCGGCACCAATCATACGGCATCATACTACCGAACTTTTGAGCCGACCAATCATAACGCGCCGTCCGCCCCCCGGTCCCCGCCAACATTTTACGACTGCATTCTCATGTAAAAAAAAATTTAAGCGGCGTCTTGAGGCTTACTGGTCTGTGGATTAGTCCTACATCTTACCTTGGTCTCGGAGATCTCCGCCTTCTGCGCCATACTGTTGCCCTGCTTGCCCAGACTGTTCATGTACTGGTCCAGTCTTATATATCCTCGTTAATCTGCTGAGACTTAGTCCTACATGTCCTACAAGTCCTACACATTACCTTGGTCTTAGAGATCTCCGCCTTCTGCGCCATGCTATGGCCTTGCTTGCCCAGACTACTCATGTCCAGTTCACCCACATCCTCGCTAATCTGCTGACACTTAGTCCTACATATCCTACAAGTCCTACATCTTACCTTGGTCTTAGAAATCTCCACCTTCTGCGCCATGCTATATCCTTGCTTGCCCAGACTGCTCATGTCCAGTTCACCCACATCCTCGCTAATCTGCTGACACTTAATCCTACATGTCCTACATCTTACCTTGGTCTTAGAAATCTCCACCTTCTGCGCCATGCTATGTCCTTGCTTGCCCAGACTGCTCATGTCCAGTTCACCCACATCCTCGCTAATCTGCTGACACTTAATCCTACATGTCCTACATCTTACCTTGGTCTTAGAAATCTCCACCTTCTGCGCCATGCTATGGCCTTGCTTGCCCAGACTGCTCATGTCCAGTTCACCCACATCCTCGCTAATCTGCTGACACTTATTCCTACATGTCCTACATCTTACCTTGGTCTTAGAGATCTCCGCCTTCTGCGCCATGCTGTGGCCCTGCTTGCCCAGGCTGTTCATGTACTGGTCCAGTTCATCCACATCCTCGCTATTCTGCTGAGACTTGGCTGCGGATGACCGTAGTTTCTCTAACGCATTCTCTTCTGATGATATTTTGGTTTCTATTTCTGTTATTTCTTTGAGCTGTAACAAAAATTTAATAAAATTGAAATGCTTAAATTTGATCGAAGAGATCACCAGTCACAAAAGTCTCCAAAGTCACATAAGTCTGGAGTTACTTAAAACAGGCATTTTTTTTTATTTTTTTTATCCCCTCAAGTGTTTGTGTCAAAAAAATGCAGTTTTTATTGAATGGCCCATCCATTCAATAAAAACTGCATTTTCTGCCATCGCTTATGGCTCGCGGTGATTCCAAATAGCATATTGTACGAAAACGTTATGGACCAACGGTGGTCCGGAGAACAGTTGTGGGGTTATTATTAACAAACAGTCATACAAGCCGTACAACAAGTCGGAAAAATAGGGAGGACATTATAATATTTCTTTTCGAAGATGCCTCTATCAATTTCTCAGCTATTAAGGAGCTACATTCCTTCTCCTACTACTGTACTGTACTGGAAGGCGCAGCGTGGGTAGGCCCCCCACAAGGTGGACCGACGACCTGGTGAAGGTCGCGGGAATCCGCTGGATGCGGAAGGCACAGGACCGGTCGTTGTGGCGATGCTTGGGGGAGGCCTATGTCCAGCAGTGGACGTCTTTCGGCTGAAATGATGATGATGATGATGATGATGATTCCTTCTCCTACTGACCAGATCATCATAAGTCCTAGGTCTCTCGGCCTCTCTCTCGGCGACTCCAAGTTTCTGCATACGTAACTTCCGCTTCCGCTCCACACTGCCGGTCCGGTCTAGGAACGTGTCGTCGTCAGAGTCGTAGAAATCGTCCGCCGACCAGTCACGTTCTTTACGCCGACGAGATTCTGTAAAGATTGTATAAATAATAATTACAGTAGTACACATTCTATATGGCCCAACGATGTACAGTCAACAAATCGGAATCATGACCCACTCAGCCGATAATTCGTATGAAATTGTCAAAACAGGAACAGTTTCTTCTTATTAGCATCGTGCTGCACTTAGGACATTTTGAATATTAAGGAAACTGCGTTATTATGTGTCAGAGGTCTATGCAATTTTGAGCTTTGCTATTAAATGCAATAGATTAATAATTGGATAAAAAGTTACGTTTTTGGTAAAGCTAGAATTATGTTTTGAATTTCGAATTAACTGTCGTTACGCATAGTTTACCTACAAAAAAGAAGTAATTTTTTTTTTTTTTCAAAAACCTATAACTCTTTCAATTCCAGATCAAATTAAAAGAAATTGGTAAACTAACTGTCACTGCCCAATAAAATTTATAAGAAGTTTGTTGCCAGGGAAATATCTTTAAGCGAAATTCGACCTAATTGTATTAGAATGTTTGTAGAAAATTAAGCTTATGGTGGGTCATGATTCCGTTTGGTCGAGTGTACCTGTGCAGATCTCCGATCAAATTACTACAACGTGTTTTTGAAATAACTGAATACCTCTTAAGGGGTCATTGTACTCATCATTATGAACTTTTACTATGGGACCAACCCTGAAATCGCGAAAAAAATATCAGTTGGTCCCTACATTTGTGTTCACTTAAATCGATAAATGTATATATATTTATAGGTAAAATGCTATGGGAAAGAGACTTACCATGTTTAGACTGCCTCAGCAGTCCAGCTCGGTCCAGTATCCTGCAGGCTTCTAGCGCGCAAGCTATCACGGCTTCTTTCTTCTTCCCCCTGTGTATCACTTCTGCGATCACCGGGTTGCCCCGAGCATCATCTATTGGTAACTCCACCCTGGGGGAAATGGGGAGAGTTCATACCACAGAAATATATAGAATATAAATAATATTTGACGACCTCTGTGGTCTAGTGGTTCGAGTATCGGACTGCTGATCACGAGGTCGTGGGTTCGATTCCCACAGGAAACACAAATATTTGTGTGATGAACATGAGTGTTTGTGTTGGTCTGGGTGTTTCTTATGTATTATAAGTATGTATTTACTAAAAAAAAAGTATATAAGTATTATATCCATTGTCTAGTACCTATAGCACAAGCTCTGCTTAGTTTGGGACTAGATGGTGATGTATAAAAATGTCCCAAAAATATTTATTTTATTTTAATGGCCAAGTGGGCAGGGCGCGCGTGCCAACACTCTGCACCATAATGCAGGGCATTTCAAAGCCTTTCTCAGTACGTCTCATGACTTGGTTCTGTAAATACTGTAACAAAAACCTGCAAAATGCCTTATTGTGCTGTTTCTAACTGCAGAAACAAAAGCTGTAAAGTACATTTGATTAAAGTAAATTTAAAAAAATTAATGACGTCAATATGGGAGGCGTAGTTTGTTCGAAAGTTGCCACGCATGAATCGCAAGTAAAATTGTGATTACAACCATTCTATCTATTTCTGTGGTTCATACACAACGTGTTATTAAAATAACTGAAAACCTCTTAAGGGGTCATTGTACTCATCAGTATGAACAACTTTTACTATTGGAACAACACTGAAATCGCGAAAAAACAAATCTGGTGTTCCCTAGATTTTGTCGACTTATGTGAACACAAATGTAGGGAACAGCTGATTTGTTGAATATTGACCCTTGAATGTACAGTAGAGTTCAAAGACTGGCCAGCAAGTGCTAGTGAGAAAATGTTTTCGCTTTTTGTGCTTATTATTTTTTCTTTCATAACATAACATAACATCACGCCTGTATTTCCCCGAAGGGGTAGGCAGAGGTGTAATAGTACACCCACATTTCGCCAGTTATGTTATAGTCTCATGTAATAGGGGGCGAGCCTATTGCCATTGACCGGGCACAAATCCAGACTCCGGGCTGCTACTGAGAATTTCTTAATAAAAAAACCCATAACACTTTGCCCGACCCGGGAATCGAACCCAGGACCCCACGCTCAGCAGTCGCGCTTGCAACCACTAGACCAACGAGGCAGTCTATTTTTTCTATCTGTTTTGTTTTATAGTATAGAATGGCGAAACGAGCTAAAGGCCCACCTGATGTTAAGCGGTTACCTTTGTCCATAACAACTGCAATACCACCTAGGCTGTTGCCGTTTGTATAAGTTACAACTTTTGATGTGGAGCCGTTTTTCAGATAGATCTAAAAACAGCGACTTGTTACCACTTGTGACCACCAAATTGTTTATTTATAACCTAGAATATTTCTATAAACAGTTTTGTACTCTATTAAAAAGTTATTTTCAACGATACCCCCACATGCAATTGCAGAACGTAAAAAAAAGTTTTCCCCCTCTGCATGTATGGAATTTTTTTTATTTATCATATTCGGCTTTGGCCTAAAGTTTTACGTATTATGTGAGATTTTGAAGTAAGTATATAGTTTGGATTGGAATTTATGAAGTTATAATTATGAAGTTATATTTTAAACATTATAATAAAACAAAGTTTAACCGGATTAAATCGTGTATATTATTTTATCTACACTCGTATCGTAAAATTCGAATTATGAACTCGAAAGTAATGTCATAATGACATACTTTACGCACACGCACCTGTAATGAATTTAAAAAGTTTTATTACGATACAGTTTGCTGAACAAAACAATGCGGTAATTTAATTTTTTTTCCATAACCGCACACTTCAGCCCAACTAAGGAGTTTTTAATGCCACTTCGACCTAACCAAGGAGTTTTCAAACCTTTTTTTTAGCAGTCGTACAGTTTGGCACCAATGAGTACACAAAATTCAGGGTGGCGCCACTTGTCATACATTGAAAAATTTTATCGTTTAAAATCGCGTTTTTGGCAGAACTTTTGATTGTCATATTGCTTTTAATTATATTTAAGTGTTTACAGGCATATTTTTTGTATGATAAAACAGAGATTGACGGAAACCTGACAAGGATAGAAAATTAGTTCCGATTATAATATTTTCGCCAGACTATATTTTATTATCTGTGTAGGCGCGCACCAGCGCGCGTGCGCGGCCGCGCGCCACGGCCGCGGCCTACTGGATTTGGTCATCGTTACTTGTAAATTTATTGTTATTGTTTACGTTATTATTATGGTTTTGTATGTCGAAAGTTTTAATCTGGGCAAAAATATCTGACTACAGCAGTGATACTGAACTGAGGAGAATATGACCCCGCCTGAATTTCTGGATGCAGCAACGTAAATGACGAACAATCTTTTACCAGAGAAATCAAGAAAAACAACGACAATGTTACCAAGATTTTGACTTTGGTATTTTATTTAAAATTGTATGAGTGTAGATAAAATAGTGTATGAAACTGACATAATTAGGTATTAAAACACTCGTGTGATACTATTAAAAACCTCGCCTACGGCTCGGTTTTTAAACTCACACTCGTGTTTTAATAACCCCTATTATGCAACAGTTTCATAAACTACTATAAATTGGTTTTCCTGACGTTTCGAAAGCTTTGCAGCCTTTCGTGGTCGCATCGCAGATAGATTAAGATGACAATTATTATTATTATTTTATTTATTTTAATTACTTTTCTGCTGAGCGTGGGGTCCTGGGTTCGATTCCCGGATCGGGTAAAGTGTTATTGGGTTTTTTCATCAGGAAATTCTCAGTAGCAGCCCGGAGTCTGGATTTGTGCCCGGTTAATGGCAATAGGTTCGCCCCCTATTACATGGGACTATAACATAACTGGCGAAATGTGGGTGTACTATTATTATACCTCTACCTACCCCTTCGGGGAAATACAGGCGTGATGTTATGTTATGTTAAAGCTTTCGAAACGTCAGGGAAACCAATTTTAATAATATACGCGATTTAATCCGGTTAAACTTTGTTTTATTATAATGTGTAGTGATCGCGAAAACCTAAGAAGTTATTATATTTTAAATTTTAATCTTTTATAAATATTTGTACAACCTATGGAATATTTTTTCTTAAATAAATAAATTTATTAATATAAGGTTCTGACAGACAGACAGACCGACTCAGAGACCTCGCTTCGCTCAGTCAAAAATATATTCTGTGCACAGTCTGCTAATAATATCATACAGCGAAACCTGGATGATCTTAGGACCAGTGGCGGCTGTCCCTTAAGTGCACTCGTGCGCTGCACTACCAGTTCATAAATTCATAATACCTTTAAAAAGAATAACAAAATATCTAAAACATCAATATTACTCACCTACTTTATACTTACCTATGAATAGTTATGAGATAACAATTTAATCTCTAAACTGAAGAAGTTAAAACTTATTTTCGCTCGAACAAAAAAGTCCCGCGCGCTTCGCGGAGCGCACGCAGAGCGCTCATACAACTTCTATGAAATACGAGCCTCATAACCTGGCGCGTGAGACGGAAGATAATTAGTACATTTACTATGAAGTAACTAGCCTAGATTCGTGCGCCGCACGGCACCGACGATTTCCGAGATTGACTGATCGTTGACGAAAGAGACGGTGGCGGCGTTGCCCCATCCTTGTCATAGTTCCCGCGCTCGTTTAAATTTCTTCTTGTTTATTATTTAGTGTTTTTACGTTACTGTGAGCATTATCTTGAATATTGATTACTATAGTGGTAGTGTTTATTAAAAGCAATAATAAACCATTTCAAAACAAAGTGGGAATAAAATAATTAGCTGAACCGCCTAGGTTAAACAATAAAAAGCAATGCTTGTGTGGATTTCTTTTGTTTTCTTTGCACATTTTTGGTGGACAGCCAATTTGGACGGAAACTGGTATCAAATATTTTTATTGTATTTTAAATCATAACACAAAATAAAACAGTACAGTGCACCACCGGTTCTCTCAGGCAGCAGCCGCCACTGGTTAGGACTGAATGGCAATTATATCAAGTGCTGGAAAGGAAATAAGGGAAGACAATGACCGCGAACTGCTGCTAGCAGGCTGGTCACTAGACCCTCACCTGCATATGAACTGCCCCACGCCCCTCTCGTCACAATTATAGCTGAGCTCATGCCCCTCCCTCTCGAAGTACCCTCGGAGCGTCTTCTTAGGATCCTCCAGGTATAACTCCTCGTTAGCTGTGACTGCGTATGGGTTCTCTGCTAGATCCGGTTCTTCTTCTGCGTCCTCGCCTAAACAAGAATGGAATTTGGTTAGAATTGTCACAGTTAAAACAATTACTGAAAATATTCATTTTTAGGGTTCCATAGTCAAACGTCGACCCCTTAGAGTTGCTACATAAAGGTTTGCTACCCCTGTACTAGGAGAATACGAGTGCAATGGAGTTCAAATTTGTCATAGTTATATAAAAAAACTGTAAAAAATGTTTTTTAGGGTACCTCATCTACATGTAAAGTAGGGTTGAGTTGATGAAAAATCTTTTTTGATACAGGGTCCTATTTACGAAATATTAAGGTTTAAAGTGGTCATTTTTGAGAGTTTTTCTGAGTTGAGTCTAAAAAGTTCATCATCATTTCAACCGAAAGACGTCCACTGCTTCTTCTATCGTGTCAACATGAGCTACATGATAATAGCTCATGCCGTTGGTAAAAGATTAGCCAGTCAGCAGGTTGGTAGCGGGGCTGACTGCCCAGGGTGCGCCGGACGATCAATTAAATATCGTCACTCATGGATGCTCTTTTAATGCACCCACCACTGCTGGACATAGGCCTCCCCCAAGCATCGCCACAACGACCGTTCCTGCGCTTTCCGCATCCAGCGGATACCCGCGACCTTCACCAGGTTGTCGGTCCACCTTGAAAAGTTCATAGAAATAACAAAATAAACGTTGTATTTTAAAAATACATCGGTTTTGGGCTCGGATGTCTTTTATGAATTCTGTGTATGTAATTAATTCTGACTATGGAACCCTACCCTGTGCATGGTCAGACACGCAACTAGGCGGTTTTTTAATATGCCAGCATGGTGAACTAAGGCCCTAACCTTCTCATTCTTAGAAGAGGCTTGTGCCTAGCAGTGGAACAATAGCAGGCTGGACATGTTATCATCATCATCATTTCAGCCGAAAGACGTCCACTGCTGGACATAGGCCTCCCCCAAGCATCGCCACAACGACCGGTCCTGCGCCTTCCGCATCCAGCGGATACCCGCGACCCCAACGGATGGCCGATGGGGCAGTAAAGTTCTGGAGTGGCGACCGCGTACTGGAAGGCGCAGCGTGGGTAGGCCCCCCACAAGGTGGACCGACGACCTGGTGAAGGTTGCGGACTTGTTATGTTTATGAAAAAATCGAAATAACTGAATGAAACTCACCCAACCCCCAATCAATTCCCTGTTCCTCTCTTCTTTTCTCCTCTTCTATTCTATTCCTCTCTCTCTGTTCCACTGCTTCTTGGATCATCCTGTCTCGCTCCAGCTTCATGTCTAGCGCTCTCCTCTTGATTTCTGACACTGATAGCTCTGTTTCTCCTTCGCAGTCAAAGTCTGGGCCCTGTAAATTTATCTTGTTTTCAGAATACAGAAATATTTATTTATTTAATTATTTACACATCCTTACAACTAAAGATTTAAAAAAGACTAATAAAGATAAAAAAAAACTATATAAAGATTAATTTGAGGAAAATATCTGCCCAAAATTAATACAAGCTCTGCTTAGTTTGGGACTAGATGGTGCTGTGTAATGATGTCCCAAAGATATTTATTTATTTTATTTATTAAAATAAGTTCATGATATAGCCCTGAAAAAAAACTTCTTTGAAATCAGAGATTTAATAAGATATTTAATGTCTTTGCTTGAAATATATATTTTTGCCTTATCTCTACCTAGAAAATAGTTCTGTCATACTCTTGAAGTTCTAGAAGATCATGTTTCTTACACTGACTTAGTAAAATATCTTTTTACTAAGTCAGTGGTTTCTTATAAAAATCTTCTCAGCTTGACTATTTTTGGAACAAAGTTCCTTAGGCCCCGAGCCTGCGGTAGGTGTGATTGGGGAGAAAATGTTGCGTCAAGTCACGCTAAGATTTGCGTTATACCCATAGGTACTCTATTGAATATACGGACATAGAGTTGTAGCTAACCTCACCTTTAAGCGCCATCTGGTGGGTAACGTCAAAGTTACAGCTAACTATTAGACATGTTTGAAAGGAGACCGAACATAGGCCCTGTGGTATCTCAGTTAGAGATGTGATTAAAAGTTATAAAAGTTTAATTGTTAAATATTAAAAGTTATAGGAAAATAACTTGTTAAATTTAAAGTTAAAATTATAACTTTTAAGGTGGGTAAATAATTCACGTGTTCGTTTAGTTCAAAGAGTAAAGTGCAGACTATATTACTTTTGAAGCAGTGAATGAAATATTATTGTTATAACTTATAGTTTGTAAACATTAATCAAACATTAAAAGTTATTTTTTAGTTCGAATTAATAATAAAACCTATTTCTACTACTATAAGACTCACAATAGTTTGTAAACATTAATCAAACATTAAAAGTAATTTTTTAGTTCGAATTAATAATAAAACCTATTTCTACTACTATAAGACTCACAATAGTTTGTAAACATTAATCAAACATTAAAAGTTATTTTTTAGTTTGAATTAATAATAAAACCTATTTCTACTACTATAAGACTCGCAATTCTATGTATTACTGTTAGTCATAAGGTAGTGTACCTTATGTACCTACTTGTTTACGTTAAATCCGAGGAGTATACGGTACGGTCATTGTTATGAGTGTTATGATATGACTAAGAAGTTATAACTTTTAATGAACATCTCAGTATTTATTAATGAAGTTAAGAGTTAAACAGAATTATTGAGTTAAATTAAAGGTTATAACTTTTAATCACCACCTCTAATCTCAGTCCGACGCAAGATGTTTCCTACCATCTCATCATCATCATCATTTCAGCCGAAAGACGTCCACTGCTGGACATAGGCCTCCCCCAAGCATCGCCACAACGACCGGTCCTGCGCCTTCCGCATCCAAGGGATTCCCGCGACCTTCACCAGGTCGTCGGTCCACCTCCTGCCGTCTATGTTTGTATTATAGTTGCGTAGAGACTTACCAACATAATATAAGTCCTAGTACTATTTCCAAACTTGATCTGATGTCCGACGCGCATCCTAGTGTAATGGTTAGCCTTCAGCCGATCCTTGTTCAGATAGGTGCCGTGTGTACTGGCCAGGTCGAAGAGGTACCAGCCGCAGGGAGGCTCGCCTTCCTCTGCAAACGCTTTGTATTGGAGGACCGCGTGGTGTCTGGAAGTTATAAGTTTTTATTTCGAACAAGTATTTACATTATGTAAGAACTAGAAGCATAACTATGAATATCCCATAAGGACACTTTATCCACAGAATATCTAATAGTACTAACGTACAGAACGGCCACTCACCGCCCCCCGCCAATTTAAGATTCCTCACCCGCGCCCCGCATGCACCCACATTCTGAAAGCAATTGGACAGCAAGATTGCAATGGATGTCAATCGCCAGTCGCTATACAAGCACGCCATCTCTGAGAACTACTGAGAAGCGAGTCGGCATTACGAGCGGCGAGCATCGCTAACCTAAACGTGTTTTTTTTTTTTCGAATGGCCCTTTGCAGATCGGTACCGGTGGCGGAGAATCCCGTTAGGGACTCCATCCGTCTAAAACTTTCTCTAAACCTAACTTGTAAACTAAAATCATGGTTGCAAAACCGCATAAGGACGTCCCCCAAGGGAGAGCTCGGATCTCGGCTTACTGGGGCATTGCGGGGGGACCCCGCCGCTGTCCCCCTGGCAGCCGTTGCTGCATCGGGAATGGTTTACTCGAAAGTGGCGGACTTTCGGTATATCGGGTGGGTGACGCGTTTCGCGAATCGCCGTTAAGCGGCAAGTCTCGCCGGCGAGGGTGAAGACCTACCTAATCCTAACACAGTGGCGGTTAAGCCTACTCCTAGGAACTACTCTAGAGCATAGGGTCGGTCTCGCGTGACGAGATTATCTCCGATTGCGACACCGTGAGGGCGTCCCCAGAGGGGAGGTCGGGCCTCGGCTCAAGGCGCAGCTGGGGGACCCCGCCACCGGTCCTCCCGGCAGCCGCTGCTGCATCGTGTTGAGTTTCTCGAGAGTCGGGCTCTCTGCATCTGTGTGGACGACCTACACGTGTGTGTGCGGTCATATACAGACGTAATCTTGTGTATGTAGGTGGTGCTAGCATTTATATTGTATTGAGTGTCCGAGGTGTGCTTTATCAAGACAACAGATTATACAAACACTGAAAATCTTACCTGGATATAGTGGGATGTCCCATCACAACGTCACAATTGGCGAGTCTTCCAAACACGTAGTATGGTTTGTTAGTCAAGTCCACCTTGTCAACTATCATCCCTGACTTAAGAACCTCCAGGGCATACTCTGAACCTGGAATACATAAGAAATGTGGACAATGGAAGAATGAAGATGTATACTTTATTGTATGCACACCAAAGAAAATAAAAGTAATAAAAGTACAGTCGACTTAACATCAGTGGTAACACTTGAATTACGAAAACCACCTTTCAACTCAGCCTATCGCAGTCCACTGCTGGACATAGGCCTCTCCCAAGTTGCGCCACAACGCTCGGTCCTCTGCCTTCCGCATCCAGTCCCCCCCAGCCACGTTCTTTAGGTCGTCGGTCCACCTGGCAGGGGGGCGCCCTACGCTGCGTTTGCCGATTCGTGGTCTCCACTCAAGGACTCGTCTGCTCCAACGGCCATCGGTCCTTCGACAGACATGGCCAGCCCACTGCCACTTCAGCTTACTGATCCTACAAGCTATGTCGGTCACTCCGGTTCTTCTCCGGATAATCTCGTTACGGATTTTAACCTTCAAAGAAACTCCAAGCATAGCTCGCTCCATAGCTCGCTGAGCGACTTTGAATTTGTGGACTAGCCCAACTGTCAGTGTCCACGTCTCGGCACCGTAAGTCATGACTGGCAGGACGCACTGGTTGAAGACCTTTGTCTTCAAACTTTGCGGTATAGGCGACGAGAAGACTCGGCGAAGTTTGCCAAATGCTGCCCAGCCCAGACGGATCCTTCTGTTGGCTTCTTTCTCGAAGTTGTGTCTACCAAGCTGAATTACCTGCCCTAGGTAGACGTATTCCGTTACAACTTCGAGTGCCGACCCTTCGACGAATATTGGCCTCGGCATGACATGCATATTGAACATGACTTTAGTCTTATCCAGATTCATGCCGAGACCGACATGTCGAGAAAACCACCTTTACTGCTTACGAAATAAAAATGCTGTCAACTAACTAACGTGAGGTATACTGTTCAAACATTAGTACAGTACAATTGCTGTTTTGTTTCAATCCCACAGTGAGCGGAATTGAAGCGTATCGGCGGCAGGTCTCGTCGTATATTGTAATTTACGGCAGGACTTTGGATTAATTAAAGTCAAATTAAGTAGGGGTTTGAGGGTGGGGGCGTGGTGCGGGAGGGTTCGAACTTTTCCAGGTTTTTTTTTTGTATTCTAACTTGAATTTTCTGTAGCAAACATCAATATCAGGGGGGAAATAGGAAAACGAAACCCACTTTCTGAGTTATATTGGCAAAATAAATCTTTGAATCTTTGAAGGTTAATTCCTCGAAAGGATTCTATTGCCCATACCCAGGAAGCACTGGCCTAACAACTGCCGTTCCTTCCAGAGGTGTTATGAGGGAGAAGCAGCCCTCAGACACACATGGAGGTTTTCTGGCCAGCACCCCAAGAGTTTGAAGTCTAGCTGGTCCATTATTTACCATGAACAACATGGTAATACAATAGTACAGCTACACAACTATTTTCTAAGAGTGAAGAGTAAAGCATAATATTTAATCCCTGCTTTTTCATCCTTGTCTTATTTAGTAAACAATCTTAGCATTTCTTATTAATGCAATTCGACAATAATAATTATTAAATGACATTATGTTAACAATTTTACACACTATATAACATTTATTAACTAAATTACATGTGCAGAACTAATAATTATATTTTATCAGTAGTTATTTGAATAAAGAGATGTGCCAACATTGTTTAATAAATAAGACAAGATAGAAAAAACAGAATATACACAATAAATATTGCAATACAACTTTCATAAGATATGTCAACACAAAAAAATTTTAAACACATTTTTATTTTATGTCCTAAACGTAAAACAAGTAGTAAAATGCCTGTAATCTCTCACCATCTGGGCTGATCCCGGACCATTTTGGTTCTTTGTAAGGTATAGGAGTCGATAATTCCTTTAGAAGTACAGCTGGAGGTAGTGAACTTTTGGATGTCGACTCTGCAGTGTTTTCGACTGGTTTTTCAGCTTTTTTTCGCTCTGGCTCCTTCTCAAGTCCACTTTTAACCTTTTTTGGTAATTTCCCGATGCGTCCAAAAAGCACAGGCTTTTTAAATTCGCTTACTGATCCTACAAGCTATGTCGGTCACTCCGGTTCTTCTCCGGATAATCTCGTTACGGATTTTAACCTTCAAAGAAACTCCAAGCATAGCTCGCTCCATAGCTCGCTGAGCGACTTTGAATTTGTGGACTAGCCCAACTGTCAGTGTCCACGTCTCGGCACCGTAAGTCATGACTGGCAGGACGCACTGGTTGAAGACCTTTGTCTTCAAACTTTGCGGTATAGGCGACGAGAAGACTCGGCGAAGTTTGCCAAATGCTGCCCAGCCCAGACGGATCCTTCTGTTGGCTTCTTTCTCGAAGTTGTGTCTACCAAGCTGAATTACCTGCCCTAGGTAGACGTATTCCGTTACAACTTCGAGTGCCGACCCTTCGACGAATATTGGCCTCGGCATGACATGCATATTGAACATGACTTTAGTCTTATCCAGATTCATGCCGAGACCGACATGTCGAGAAAACCACCTTTACTGCTTACGAAATAAAAATGCTGTCAACTAACTAACGTGAGGTATACTGTTCAAACATTAGTACAGTACAATTGCTGTTTTGTTTCAATCCCACAGTGAGCGGAATTGAAGCGTATCGGCGGCAGGTCTCGTCGTATATTGTAATTTACGGCAGGACTTTGGATTAATTAAAGTCAAATTAAGTAGGGGTTTGAGGGTGGGGGCGTGGTGCGGGAGGGTTCGAACTTTTCCAGGTTTTTTTTTTGTATTCTAACTTGAATTTTCTGTAGCAAACATCAATATCAGGGGGGAAATAGGAAAACGAAACCCACTTTCTGAGTTATATTGGCAAAATAAATCTTTGAATCTTTGAAGGTTAATTCCTCGAAAGGATTCTATTGCCCATACCCAGGAAGCACTGGCCTAACAACTGCCGTTCCTTCCAGAGGTGTTATGAGGGAGAAGCAGCCCTCAGACACACATGGAGGTTTTCTGGCCAGCACCCCAAGAGTTTGAAGTCTAGCTGGTCCATTATTTACCATGAACAACATGGTAATACAATAGTACAGCTACACAACTATTTTCTAAGAGTGAAGAGTAAAGCATAATATTTAATCCCTGCTTTTTCATCCTTGTCTTATTTAGTAAACAATCTTAGCATTTCTTATTAATGCAATTCGACAATAATAATTATTAAATGACATTATGTTAACAATTTTACACACTATATAACATTTATTAACTAAATTACATGTGCAGAACTAATAATTATATTTTATCAGTAGTTATTTGAATAAAGAGATGTGCCAACATTGTTTAATAAATAAGACAAGATAGAAAAAACAGAATATACACAATAAATATTGCAATACAACTTTCATAAGATATGTCAACACAAAAAAATTTTAAACACATTTTTATTTTATGTCCTAAACGTAAAACAAGTAGTAAAATGCCTGTAATCTCTCACCATCTGGGCTGATCCCGGACCATTTTGGTTCTTTGTAAGGTATAGGAGTCGATAATTCCTTTAGAAGTACAGCTGGAGGTAGTGAACTTTTGGATGTCGACTCTGCAGTGTTTTCGACTGGTTTTTCAGCTTTTTTTCGCTCTGGCTCCTTCTCAAGTCCACTTTTAACCTTTTTTGGTAATTTCCCGATGCGTCCAAAAAGCACAGGCTTTTTAAATTCGATTTTATCCTCAGTTTTAGGTTTTTGATTTGAATCCGACATTTTTAGGTTATGTTTCTATTATAATGACGTATTTGGTCGAACGTACAACATTTAGATCAGAGAGTTTAATTAAAATCACTCCGTTTTATTCTATTATAATTTAGATCTAATAAATAATTGTATTTTTTTAAATCTATTGTCTATAATTGAGAATGAATGAATTATGAAAAACGGCAAACGTAAACACAAACACAACAAAATCATAGATTTAGGGATGTTAAAAAAATATCGATTATAAAAAAAACGATATTTTTTATTTTTTAATCGATTTTTTTGGTGCGATTATTACTTATAGAAAAAACGAATATTCCAAAATTGTTTTTTAATTTTAAGTGTCGTTGTTTTTGATTTTTTTCTAGTATGTTTTCGTCAAGGTCAAGTCAAAATTCATTGTTTTATTGACACTGACTTTGACTAGTTCATTTATTTTGTTCGAATCTTCAGTATAATTCAAGTTCTCGTTCCACGTTCGTTACATACATACATATTATCACGCCTGTTTCCCATTGGGGTAGGCAGAGACTATGTATTTCCCCCTGCTACGATCCTGATCCTGACATACCTCTTTCGCTTCATTAGTTCGTTAATTTTTTTCGTTTCAAAAATAAATTTGTATTCGGATGCTTCTTTTTGTGCACACAATGTCTAACACCAAACCAAATAGGTTGTTGAAGCTTTTGTTTCTTAATTCCTTACCAAGCAATATGTAGTAAAAAATTAAGAAAAGAAACGATAGCTTTGGCCCTAAAGTAATAATTACTGTTGTTAAGTTGATTTAATGTTCTAGATATTTTTCATACTTAATATTATTTTAAAAAAAAATATATTTATTTTAACGAGAAAATTGATTTTTTTGGAGAAATCGACTTTTATTTTCAGATAAATCGAGTTTTTCAATTTCAATTTTAACGAAACTTAAAAGAATTGATTATTGATAAATAGATTTTTTTACAGCTAAGTCACATCCCTACTACAGATATTAACGTAATAGTAAGTTGAAGTTGCCATTGTTGCCAATGTAGCATCTCTAGTACGTCTGTGTTGCCAATGCTGCCTTTTGGCTGCCTTCGTAAAGTCTCTACTACAACAGATTTGTATGGATTTACGGCCAAAATTAATATCCAATCTATCCACGATTTACCCTACTAGAGATAGAAATTTGACATATTTTGTATGGAGCTTATGTCAAATTCCTATCTCTAGTAGGGTAAATCGTAGATAGATTGGATATTAATTTTGGCCGTTAGTAACAATGTAACAATAAAGTCCCTAGATGTCACTAAACAAATTTTGATGATAAGTCTGCCAAGAGCATCGATCTAAAACGTGTTATATGTAGAAATAACTGAAAACCTCTTAAGGGGTCATTTTACTCATCAGTATGATGAACAACTTTTACTGTGGGACCAATCCTGAAATCGCGATAAAAATCAAGTGTTCCCTCCTTTTATGTTCACATAAATCGTCAAAATATAGGGGACACCTGTTTTTTTCACGATTTCATGGTTGGTCCCATAGTAAAAGTTAGTACCTAGTCATAATGATGAGTACAATGACCCTTTAAGAGGTTTTCAGTTATTTCAATAACACGTATATTATACGTACATATTATGTAGTTAAATACTTCGTACTAGATTACACTGAACTCCTCTTGAGTATTACTGAGTATAATGTTCTTTGCACACAAAACAATTTAGCAGTGACTCCGCATGCAGAGCCCTGCTGGCAGTGCTTTGAGTAGCCCGTTTTAATGTCAAAGTTCTTTCCAAGCTTGTACATGGATTGATTTGATTGGATTACTAACGGCCAAAATTAATATCCAATCTAACCACGATTTGCCCTACTAGAGATAGAAATTTGACGTATTTTGTATGGAGCTTATGTCAAATTCCTATCTCTAGTAAGGCATATCGTGGATAGATTGGATATTAATTTTGGCCGTTAGTATTCTCTGCTCAGATGAATTACGACTTTCCGGAGTCCTATCAACTCAACTCAGCCTATCGCAGTCCACTACTGGACATAAGTAGTCCTAAAATATTTTAAATGTTGAAAATTATTCTTTAGGGACCAAGGATACATAAGAACACTTTTTTAACTAATTATATCTTTATTTTTGTGTACAAATCCTGGCATGATCCTTTCAGTAAATTATTATCATCATTTACGAAGTTTTCCGCGTTGTGGCAATCGTAATAGAATCAACATTAAAGCGAACACGTCTAAATTAAATTCTGAAATAAGTCATTCAATCATCATTCAATTACGTTCTCAAACGAACGATTCCAACTAGAATGGAGCCAGTGTTACCAATGCTACGGCAATTACCATGTTCTACGGTTTTCAGGGAAAAATACTGCAAAATCCATGGCATAAGGCTATAAGCCGATGGCCGTAGCAAAATCTATGGCTTTCAGCAAATTTGACAGGTATCATGTTTTAAATAAATATATCGGTGCATGTATCCAAGTATATCTAGCGCGTGTTAAACATAACAGTCAATATAGTATTATATTATCTGTGCAGTCAATATACTTTCATTTTAAAACAAAAAAGAGAAAATTTACGAACAATACATTTTGGATAAAATGGAATGGAATGGATGGAAATTAAAAACGTCGCCATTTGGCTTATGTTGAAACGTATTTCCTTTTTTTAGCAGTGCAACGCCGACTGTTGATCTCTTTCCACATAAACACGGCTTTTCTACCGAACGTCCACGACCACCGACTAAATAAAACTTTTCATTGGCAACACTGAATGGAGCAAAGTTGAGCAAACAAATCGTTCAAAATGTTCAACTTCAAATCAATCAATTCAAAAGAATTTCGTGACGATTGCAAACCGATCGAATAAACATTATTAAAACGAATGCCTGATTTCGTAGTGGATATTGCTCAAATTGCGTCGCGTGCGTGTTTGTTTGTTCATTTTTTACACCAGCTGTAAACATTACATGAGCAACTGTCGCGGTGACCATATTGTGTGTGCGATGCGAACGCGCGGAGCCCTAGAACAAAGATTGTTCCAATATTTACTTTTATCAAAGTCTTATCGTAATTCAGACTGTTGTGATTTCTTATTATTGCTGACGTGCGTCCGCGCGTAAATACCACAGGTAAGTGTAATGTTAAGTTAGAAAAATGAGTAAAATTCGAAGTTGAATGTCTCTGTTTTAATGCACTTCAGAATCAGAATATCCATTAAAGAGATAATAATCAAGAGCAGGTGAAAGTATAGTAATTCACCAATATCCAATTGTTGTCTATTATGTTGTTTAATGGGTCTATTGTTTTCGTATATTTCTTTCGATTATTTCGTTCGGAATCGTGACAAGTCGTGAATAGGAAAATTTTCGTTCCGAGAATTGTGAAACTGGTTTGCAATTAGCAGATTTTGTTGTCTAGCGTTCTGAGAACTATTATTTTGTGTCACAATTTGTACGTGTTCCGCATTTTGAAAGAGTTCACATAGTTGCCAAGAAATGCTTTTGAAACAATTTTAAAAGGTCAAGCTACGGCTGGTAAGGTCAGTTTTAAGATGGGTGACCTTTCACAAAATTCTGTCAACCTTGTAGGATAATGACCTATGAATATTGACAACTTTTATCTCAATATTGCCTGAAAAAGTTAAACATCTGACTCACTGTTTTGAAAATGTTATTAGAAAAGGTATTAACTATACAAAAACAATATGAGTTTATAAACTCACACTCACTTTTACTAATATTATTAGATATCATGGGATATTTACCACAAATCATTGTCTTCGAGTTCTCAATATTTCTGCATTGTTACAAGGTAACAAAAAAAGGAAGAGGGTAGATTGGTTTTATCTTATTCTTAATTAGAAAATTACAACAATACATAATAGTTTTGAAATTACATGTACAAAGGCGAGCTTAACTCATAATTGAGTATTCTACCAGCATCAGGTTTATCTATGTATAAACATCCTTAATACTTCAGTTAAGCTTTGAACGGGGGTCAAAGTGTAGTGTGGTATAAATAAATAAAATATTTAACACTTAACTACCCAAGTAACCTTTGTCCATGTACCTGTATCACACATTTTTTTCTGCCTAAACCATCAGTGACTTAAATCTAGTAAACAGACAGGCTCACTCTTGCATTTTTTTTATTTTTTTTTATTATAAAGTACCTTTAAGATACTTTATTTGAATTACAATCTAGCCATGAGACTAATGAGTAATTTAATTTTAACCTAAATTGCTAAATAAAAATGTTCTAAGAATGTGTCCAATAACTTTTCTTAGTTTCAGTTAAGAGGAAGACACTTTGTTCATGTGTTCTTTATAAGCAGCACTTATCACTACATGTTGTCTGTCACTACACTATACACTACACTAATTCAAATGGCTTTGTCCGTTTTAGTCTTCGCACTATTTCTGTGTTATCGAGGAGCTGGATTGCCTCGACATTCACGAGGTGGTGAAGTCTAAGTTGATGAGCATTATAAGTCATAAGCATTTATAATACTAAGACCGCTTGTGCACTACTCCGAATTTTTCAAGGTCCATTGTAGCAGGCAAGTAAGTTATGTATGCCTTTGTGCACTATACGTAAAGAAAGAAAAAAGAAAGAAAGAAAAATGGATTGTTTACTACAGCCAGAGGCACACAATAACAATAATATACAATTTTATTATCTATAATACAACTCCTAAAAGTATAATTGTGTGCCCCACGGCAGCATCAAATAGGCTCAGTTCAGAAAAAATGCCAGACAACGTAATTTTACTATCCGTAATTTTCAGTTTCAGCATCCATAATATTACTGACAAATGAATGGAGTAAAGTTACGGACCTACGGATATTAAAATTAATTGTAGTGTACAAGCGGCCTAAGAAGTTCCCTGTCAGACACATAGACACAATAACTTAACAATCACCCTGAATTATTGTATGTGATCACGGGACAGGGATTGGGTTAGAGCGCAGATTATTATCTGCAGTATGTAATTATTATACGGCCATAATTAATATCCTATCTATCCACGATTCACTCTACTAGAGATAGAAATTTAATAATTTTGTATGTCCGGAGCTTATGTCAAATTTCTATCTATACTAGGGCAAATTGTGGATAGATTGGATATTAATTTTGACTGATAGACGGTTAGTAAATTTTTAAGGCAAAATCATTCAGTTACAACCAAATAATTGGCATAAAAATGCATTTGTTATCCTCTCAAAATTTTGCGAAAGAGGTGTGTCAGGATCGTAGCAGGTGGAAATCCAGTCTCTGCCTACCCCAATGGGAATCAGGCATGATAATATGTATGTCAAAATGTTATTAATTGTACAGAGGAAAAATCCCACCTAATTCATATTAAAACCACAATAATATACATTATAATCCAAGCATTAGTCACAGACAGCCAGTTTATGAGTGAGTTTCCTTGCTTCAAATACCCCTTTTCTTTCCACGTCTGTGTTATTTGAGTATTATGAGATTTCTTTAGTTATTTTGGCAGTCAGACCTTACAGACTACAGACGAAACTGTCGGCCGATATCATTTTTGAATGGAAAATAGGGTTTTCCGGTATGCACTCCTGTATGTCGGTATGTCCTCGTACTGATTAAGAACCTGAGTAAACCATCGGCCGATAAAAAATAAATTTTGCAAAAGACCTATCAGAGCGAAAGCGATGGCGGGATGAGCTAGCTAGATAAACACTGTGTCGACTGGCCAACAGCTGCATTATTATAATCGTATTATTCTTATAAACCTTAACACGTTGTGTGAAATCCGTAAGTAGCTAGTAAGCTGAAGTGGCGGTGGGCTGGCCATGTCTGTCGAAGGACCGATGGCCGCTGGAGCAGACGAGTCCTTGAGTGGAGACCGCGAATCGGCAAACGCAGCGTAGGGCGCCCGATGACCTGAAAAACGCGGCTGGGGGGGACTGGATGCGGAAGGACCGAGTGTTGTGGTGCATTTTGGGAGAGGCCTATGTCCAGCAGTGGACTGCGATAGGCTGAGTTGATTGATTAACATTGTGGGACACAACATTGAGAGATTTTCTGTAATGTAAATTTCATGATTGTGATGTACCTATTTGTGTCATATTGCGAGGTGTACTAACAATACAATACAAATACTCTTTATTGTACATAAGAAAATAAGCAACATATATGACTTATACATATAGAACACATGTACAATGGGCGGTCTTATCGCTCAAGGCGATTTCTTCCAGACAACCTTAGTTCCTGCCTCTCAATGTTGTACCCCGCAACGTGTTAATAAATCCATTAATTGTTCGTACCTACATAATAATTATACATGTTCAACAAAGAGTTTTTTAATTACAACAAATTAATGAATTGAATACATAATATTACACTCTCTTGTGTTATCTTTAAATTCTTGTTGATTATAATTGACTTTATGTAACCTAATGAATTAAATGATTGCTTTCAAATTGAATAAAAAACCTGTTTTAGTAGAATGAAAGTTTTATGTTTAATGTATTGACTCTCTTCCATGATTTGAATTTGTAATAGGAAGTTATAATTTTGTAACCAATGCATTTTTTTTTTAAATTTGTCAACCTATTCTGTCCCACTGCTGGGCAAAGGTCTCCCCCATGTTCTTCCAAACTTCCCTATCAGTAGCTTCTTCAGTCCAATTCTTGAGAAAAAATAAAGTTAAAAACTCTACTCTTTCACTGTATGACAGGGGAAAATGCAAGAGGATTTTTTTTTTTGCCGTGTGAAAATCCTCATTGACGCACTCACCCAGGGTAGGTGGAGCCAGTGTCGGACTCTTACCGAGTAAAACCACCACGGTGTTCCTTTAACTACCTTAGCCAGGGGCGTGGGAAGCCGTGAGTATTCACACAAACACCCCCGACAGGTCCCGGCCCGCCACAAGCAGGCGAGCCACTTCTCCCCGTGCGGCCTAACGTCGGCCGCACCCTCCTCGGTGGCGCACACGGAACACTGCACGCCACCTCACCTCACGGGCCTTTACCAGCTGTGCCAACTACGCCAGCTGTGTCAGCTACGCCAGCTGTGTCAGCTACGCCAGCTGTGCCAACTGTGCCAGCCGTGCCAGCTACGTCAGCTACGCTAGCTGCTGGTCGGGCAGCAAACTGCCCCCAGTCTTCTGCTCGCAGGCCCCAACTCCCGTAATTTTTTATTGAGGTTTTCTTCTTCGCGGTCCGGGCGGTGAAGCCAAGACCCTCGGTCCCAAGAGGCGCGAGAACACTACTCAGCAGGCACTCCTGGGGTTAAGTAACTTGAAAACAGGGTAACAAGTCGATATTGTAGTAGTCACCATAGATTCTAATACGCTGCAGTAGACTTTTCGAATTATGATGACGATATGATAAGTGACGAAGCTATAAATAGATAAAGCCAATGTTTATTCAATTAGATTATTTGAAATTCGCATTCGTTATCATATCATAGAATTCCAATGAGTACCTGTTGCATAATGTTTCGATGAGAACTGATTATTTAAATCAGTTAAAATAACGTGCGAATTATACGAACCAAATATTCACAAAATCGTTTCGATGGTCATTTTTTTGAGCGAGGTTGAATTTCTGCCACGCGAGAGGTCATGGAAAAACATCGTGAGGAAACCTGCAGCACTGAAAAGGCTCCATCAATTTCTCTATGGTGTTTTGTAGTCTGACAATTGGTAGTAGGTTAACTTAGTCGACTAAGGCCTGTACGCTTCTCATTCTGAGAAGAGGCCCGTGCCCTTCAGTGAAACAGAAAGGCTGGTTTCAGAGCAGTACGTACGGTTTTTACGGACTGTCCGCCTGCGGGCCGTCCGCATGCGTAGAATCCGCAGTGCTCTGAATCGGAGTGTTCAGTTTAATGGGTTGTGGTTGGTTTGTATGGACTCCGCGCGGAGCGTGTTCCATACGGAGAAATCCGCGTCAGTGTAAAACGATGTTTTAACGCCACATGTATGTCCCCTGTGGATCTCCGCGCGGACGGTCCCCAGATAAATCCTCATTGCTCTGAAACTAGCCTAAGTTGTTATATTGCTTCTTAAAGGATTCTAAAGGAATTGGAGATGCAAACATTTTTCGATTAGAATCTAGTCAAAGATATGAGATAAACTTAAGTGTGCTGCTCTCTCCAAGATAATAAAGTAAAAACACGGTTATTCAGTCATTCACCTTAAGGTGCCGAACAGACGTTCTTTTTGAGCAATCTAGAAAGAACGTAGGTTGTATGAAGCATCCCATATGGCGCAAATACTCTTCCAATACCTAAAATTCTCGATCGCTCAAAAAGAACGTCTACTCCAGATTGCGTGGAACTAAAATCATAATCAGCCTACACCCTCGCCAACTATGTTGGAGTTACTTTCACTAAGATGCTGTGGTCTATTTAAACGAAGCGGATTTTACTTCCACAACCCTGGGGGTTACCCTAAGGTTAGCTCGGTTCCCAGACTTCTGACTACGGATAAGGATTCGTCACCGTCGACACCACCATGGGCCTTGACTGGTCGCCTATCCCCCCGTTATTATTATAGAGGTTTCCAAATTCAAATTGTTTTTATTTCAAATAAACCTAATCACAGGCAATCATAAAGCGTAGGCTCTAGTTGCACGATTCAAAATAATGAATCCTGTTTTTCTTCCGCAAAATCCAGCCAAGTGAATCCAAGACCCTCGGCCCCAATAAGAGCCGCAAGAACATAACCATAGCATTACTTCTGGGGTTACGAGATCGACGGGGGCAGGGAAGTATACAGTCCCCCCCCCAGCCTGCGCAGTAGTAGGGTGAGTGCACACCGGGCCCATCACTGCTCCTTCACTGTGCCCTCTACTAACATCAGAGGGACACGTGGAGCAACTGCTCAATGACCTAATTGAGCTCCTCCCATGCTAGAATATTCGCTACGGACAATAAGGTCCCCCAAAGAAGAGTCATTGCTTGTGCCCAGATTGCACCAAACTGCTGTTCCTTCCAGACGTATCGAGAAGGACCAGCAGGCATTAGGCACACGAGGAGGTTTTCTGCTCTAGCACCCCACCATAACCACCTATGCCTGAATTTATTTAATCTCTGCGTCACATTCCACCTTTTTCACTGAATCTTACTTCCTGCCACACTGCATCGTTATCACTGCAGCTAGCGGCTTTGACTGATAAAAATAATTATTTGATAGCGAATCGGTGACAAGATATGATATGCGGATGTCATTCTTATTTTACGCATAGCTTTTTAGTAGTGACGCGTCGTGATTTGAAGTACATCACTTTCTCTTCTTGAATATTTTGGGATTTGGGGATCGAGTCATCCATGTCCGTAGGAGAGTACCCCTTTCCTGTATCCCTACACGTGGTCCCTGGGTGGTGCAAATCAGGTGACATACTGGTGATAGGCCACGTCCGACGGCTTGCGACCACCTACCGGGCAAAGACGTGCCGCCAAGCGACCTAGTCATGTTCCGGTATGATGCCCGGTGTAGCCACTTGAGAGGATGGGTCGAAATATTTCACTGACATCCTCTCACCTTTGCTGGGCAAGCGTGAAGCATTGTCGACCGCACTATCGCTTAACATCAGGTGAAGTGGCGGTCAAACGCAAGCCAGTTAAGTATATATAAAAAAAAGGTTTATTAATTTTAAATGATGTGTCATCAACTCAGCCTACCGCAGTCTACTGCTGGACATAGGCCTCTCCTAAGTTGCGCCACAACACTCGGTCCTCTGCCTTCCGCATCCAGTCACACCAGTTACTTTAACCAGGTCGTCGGTCCACCTGGCTGGGGGCACCCTACGCTGCGTTTGCCGATTCGCGGTCTCCGCTCAAGGACTCTGCTACAGCGGCCATCGGTCATGCGACTGACTTGGCACACTGCCACTTCAGCTTACTCAGTCTACAAGTTATGTCGGTCGCTCTGGTTCTTCAGATGATGTGTGTGTCGGGGCTCAGTAACGCTGGTTACGCTGCGCTTGCTGCGGTCGGTCCATGGATTTGTGACTGTTTCGTTACACATCAATACCCCTCTGGGCCACGGACAGCTCGTTAAGCTGTCATTCCCGGTTGTCGTACGAATATCTATGGCAGTCGTAACGGGTAGTCAAAGGCCCAAAAGTCTTGACATGTAGAACTGGGTTGAGAGGGTCTGATGGCAGTCGCTCCGTGTAAAATACTGATGTTCAGCCGCATCTGGTTGACTGGAAGCCGACCCTAACATTAGTTGAGAAAATGCTCGGAGAAGAGAGTGAGGTCTATCCAGCAACTTTCCCTTTCTGAGATAAATCTTGATACGTCAAACAAATATTTACTTGAATCACCTTCATACTACGTTTTAGATCAGCAATGTAACAAAATTTTATGCGTAAACATATCTAACTGAAGAATGCGTAAAAATAAATGTCAATTTCAGATAAATAATAATATTGTGCGTGCTACATTTTCCTGTTAAATCAGCAGTCTGTTTTTACTGTTGAGATTAAAAAAGTTTTGACATTAATAAACATTACAAATTCACATCACATTTCTGATGAAACAGCTATATTTACTCTGAGTATGAAACCACGTTGGCATATATTGCAGGTTTAATATTGCTTAGGTATTATTAATAGGTATTTAATTTCATAAATTACTAGTCATTGTTGTTCAAAGACATTGTTGTTATTGAACAAATAGCGTCTCATTATTGAGCAAGGTCTCCCACTGAGTCTTCCATCCATCTTTACTAGTGATCATTAGCAGAAGCATTACGCAGCCTTTTACTGTCCCACTGCTGGGCAAGGATCTCTTAGAATGACAACGAATCAGACCTTAAAGCGCAAAACACACATAGGACGGGTGCGAGTCGGTCGTGGGTTGAGTCGGGAGTATTGCGGGTCTATTAAGAAAGAATGGAAGGAACTTTTTATTTGCGTCAAGAGTGACGCCACGTGCCTTGTGACGTGTGTGCGTGACGCTATTAACCTGTTTTTATATTGACGACAACACACGAAACGCGGCGACCCGGGCGCCTGCGTTTCTTTTGCTGTCGTCCAATAGACCCGCCGTACTCCCGACCCGACCCACGACCAATCCGCACCCGTCCTATGTGTGTTTTGCGCTTTAGTCCACCGCGATGACTTACTGCGGGTTGGCGGACTACACATACCATCAAGAACTTATTGGAGGCTTTGGAGCCTTCTCAGTCGCACCGGTTTTCCCTTTACTGTTAATGCAAGTAACATAACAGTCACATTGAGAAATGCTCATGAATTCGAAAAGTTAAGAGCTGTGCCGTGTGTTCTTGAACCAATTCTGGTTTCCTTCCTTACCGTCCTTTAGGTTTCCTGAACACCTATTTCTTCTTCAGCTAACTCTGGAAATACATAACCTCTGCCTTAGCCTTATCTGATATCTGATCTGTCATCTGGGTGTGGTTTTCTAGTAAATAATTAATCTTGGCCTCGAATTTTCGGTGTAATATTGAATTATTGGCGTCATAATGGATCTTATCACAAGATACATAATTATTGATATGTTGCAATTATGATTAAATTAAATTATATTCAAGGCTCACGCAATGGCAGTGTGCAGTAAGTTAAATGACTACAACCCATACAGAATGATTTTGTACTCTCTACGTTAGATTCTGTTATTCCCCCAGAGCAATAGAATACTAGAGAAAGGACAAGGTGCTGCGTAAAGGCTGACCGTTGTATGCACAGCGGGCATACACTGCCGCTAGTTCACCGTCAGTTGTAACCGAGTGCGTATGTGCGCTATTTTGAGAGAAAACTTTCTTTTATTTTTAAAATAAGGAGCGTAAGGAAGGATACAAGTATGCGTGTTTTATACGTGTGCTTGCTTTTTGCTGTAATTTATTGATGCGTTTCTTGCGTTGTGTGCCCGATCTCCTTATATAACATTATCTGTGGCTATTCCAGACTTCGACTTTCTACCTATACCTACCTATATCGAAGTACATAAGTAAATTAATTAATTTATACGGCTTCTTACCTTATACCGGTTTATTACGTAAAGTCGATTGAGCCGAAACCTATGCAAGGTCGATACCTAGAGGCTTAGAAGAGGTATTATGGTTGTATAACTAACCATAGTTATACCACCAGGTATAAGTTATTTATAATGTCAAATGAAAGACATGAAAACTGGAGTTTAGATTTTGGAACTAATCTGTGACGCGGTGAAATCCTCAAGAGTAACCTTTAGGACAAAGTGTTATAATAATAGTAATTTATATACAAGATTCAGATCCGAAACGATGTGATCCGATAGAGAACCAAAGTTGTCGACATAGCCTACAGGATTAGCAAGCTGAAGTGGCAGTGGGCCGGCCACATTAGCCGAAGAACCGATGGCTGTTGGGGTAGACGGGTTCTTGAGTGGAGACCGCAAATCGGTAAACGTAGGATAGGACGCCCTCAAGCTCGGTGAAGCGATGATATTGGCAAGGTGGCTGGTAGCAACTGGATACGAGTGGCCGAGGATCGATAAATAATAATAAATACATAACCAGCACATTACTGTCCCACTATAAATAATAAATAAAATGTATTGACACCAAAAAATTATTCCGTTACAGACATAGTTATATGACTTATCTACTACTATTATAAAATTGTTAAATGTCAGTTGTCTGTTTGTTTGTTTGTTTGTTCCAGCATCACTAAAACTACTAGACCGATTTTGTTGAAAGGGTTTGTGACTAAAAACTTATGATTTGACTTAAAAACTGGTATGTATTTTACCTCGCTACGATGACGGGAACCAGTGATTTTTAATTATATTTTTCTACAACATTTTGCATACATTAAGGTGAATAAGGCGCTCATATCCAGCTGTCATTCGCACGCATGCGCTCTAGCGCGCGCCTCCATAGAGAAAATACGGCTGCTAAAGATATTGCATTAAAAACTTTTTGCTCGGGCCGAATTGTACAGAGTAGCAAAAAAAATCCTGTCGTATGTGGGTGGTGCCATCTTGGAAATGCAGTCTTTTGAGCCAACCGAAAATCGGAATCTTTCGACTTACAGACAAGGACCGGAAGCTACCTCTAAATTGCGATTTCTCTAATTTTTTGTATGAAAAGCAATAAAATTTAGAAGTACCTAAACGTTGTTATATTGTATCCATCTTAATATACGAATAAGCATAAAGTTATCTTGGTGTAACTAAAAAAATACTATTTTCAGTCTACAATTTTTAATTACCTTCTTCTTCAAGTATATTATCTTATCTTCTTAACTATTATAATCTTAACTATTATAAAATTGTTAACGTCTGTTTGTTTGTTTCTTTGTTCCAGCATCACGCTAAAACTACTGGACCGATTTTGATGTTTTTTTTTTCGTTTGAAAGCTGATGATCTGACTTAAAAACTGGTATGGGTTTTGAGAAAGAAAGAAAGAAAGAAAAAAAGAAAAAAAAAATCGTGGTTTGCGTACTCACCCGACAGATCGAAGCTTCTATGCATTTGCACGAGCGGATAGTAATGTACGATGGAGTGGAGTGGAGTGGAGTGGAGTGGACAGGGGATGGGACTGGGGATGGGACTGGGGACGGGACAGGGGACGGGACTGGGGACGGGACAGTGGACGGGACAGGGAACGGAACATGGGACGGGAAATGGGACGGGACATGAGACGGGACATGGGACAGGGCAGTGGGACGGCACATGGGACTGGACATAGGATGGGACATGGGACATGCGACGGGACGATAGTGATAGAGTGAGATAGTGGGACAGTGGAACAGTAGGACAGTGGCAGTGGGACGGTGGGACAGTGGGGCAGTGGGGTAGTGGGGCAGCGGGGCAGCGGGACAGCGGGGCAGTGGGCCAGTGGGGCAGTAGGATAGTGGGGCAGTGGGGCAGCGGGGCAGTGGGGCAGAGTGGTAGCGGGGTAGCGGGGCAGCGGGACGGTGGGGCAGTGGGGCAGTGGGTTACCGGGGCAGCGGGGCGGCGGGGCAGCTGGGCAGTGGGGCAGCGGGGCAGTGTGTTACCGGGGCAGCGGGGCAGTGGGGCCGTGGGATATTGGGGCAGTGGGGCAGGGGGGCAGTGTGTTACCGGGGCAGCGGGGCAGTGGGGCCGTGTGATATTGGGGCAGTGGGGCAGCGGGGCAGCGGGGCAGTGGGGAAGAGGGGCAGTGGGGTAGCAGGGCAGCGGGATAGAGGGGCAGTCGGGCAGTGGGGTAGCGGAGCAGCGGGGCAGTGGGGCTGCGGGGCAGCTGGGCAGCGGGGTAGCGCGGCAGTGGGGCAGCGGGGCCGTGGGGCAGCGGAGCAGCGGGGTAGTGGGGCAGCGGGGCAGTGGGGCAGTGGTGTAGCCGGGCAGAGGGGCAGCGGGGCAGTGGGGCATCGGGGCTGTGGGGCTGTGGTGCAGTGGGGCAGCTGGGCAGCTGGGCAGCGAGGCAGTGGGGCAGCGGGGCTGTGGGGCAGCGGGGCAGTGGGGCAGCGAGGCAGTGGGGCAGTGGGATAGTGGGGCAGCGGGGCAGTGGGGCAGTGGGGCAGCGGGGCAGTGGGGCAGCTGGACAGCGGGACAGTGGGACAGTGGACTGGACTGGAATGGACTGGACTGACGTGGGTTAGCAGAATTTAACGCGAGCGGAGCCGCGGGTAAAAGCTAGTCTATACTAATATTATAAAGAGGAAAGATTTGATTGTTTGTTTGTTTGTTTGTTTGTTTGTTTGCATTGAATAGGCTCCGAAACTAATAGACCGATTTGAAAAATTCTTTCACCGTTGGAAAGCTACACTATCTCCGAGTGACATAGGCTATATTATATTTTCAAAAAAATTAGGGATCCTTACTAAAACTCCAATAATGTAACCCAAGGTGTAAAAAAAATACCTATAAGATAAAGTTTAGATAAGATAAAGTTTATTGGGCAACATTATTACAAGTATAACAAGGTACAAGAGTACGATAGTAGCTGCAGTAGTATGCACTGTGTCGCAGCTGCCATCGCCCACCTCCAGATTCTACAGGAATATAATGCAATAACTGTGCTTGAAAAACATGATCAAAAATAAAACCAGTGAAATAAATATTTAGATAAAATACAAATAGTTACTATTTAACATCATCTAAGTATTTGAGTGTGTATGTGTAATGTATGGATGTGTGAGAGGTATGTTTGTGTGTTGATGTATTATTGCGTGAGAATTATTAATTTATGACCAGACCTTCTGTATCTTCATAAGAAAGTGTATATAGCCACTCATTTACTTTGGTTTTGCACTTATTTAAGGTTAGTGAATAGATTTGAAGTTCTCTGTTTACTTTGTTATAAAGTCTGGGGCTCAGAAAGTGATACTGGTGACTTGCAAGAGTAGTACCTGCCATTTCTAACTTGCACACCATATCAGACCTACGTGTTCTCTTAACAAAATCTGCATCGAAAGGAGTTGCTGCATGTTTGCGTAGTAATACCTTAAATACGTAAAGCTGGCGAATTGTCAGAACTTTGCAGAGTGAATAAAGATCGGCTGTTGGAAATCTTATAGGATTACAGGTCATGATCTTTAATATACATCTCTGGGCTCTCTCTAACCGCAACATTTTAGTTTTATAGGCACCACCCCAAGAAGTGATGCAGTAAGCCAAGATTGACTGTCCTAGAGCATAATATACAGTTTTTAAAGTAGTTAAATCAGCAACAGATCTTATCTTTTTAAAAACATACATAAGTTTCCTGGTGCGGGCAATTAAATTTTCAATTTGGGCATTCCAACTTAGTTTGCTATCAATAATAACACCTAAATATTTAACACAGTTTGTGCGATTTAGTTGGTAGCAATCACAGCCAGTGTTGGATTTAACTCCACATCTATGGCCTCGAATGGTAAAGGAGGTTGACGGTTGGGAGGTAACCCTAGGAGAAAAAGTTACAAAATTTGATTTGTCTAAGTTGAGGGTTAGAAGATTCCTTTTCAACCAAGTCATGACCACACTCAGAGAATTTTCAGCCCTTTCCCTTACTTTATCCCATGTGTTATCTTGGACCAGAAGTACAGTATCATCGGCATAGGCAATTACTCTACAGTTTTCCATTTCAAGCAAACATAGTTCATTAATATAAATGAGGAAAAGCGTAGGGCCAAGCACACTTCCCTGGGGCACCCCGTAACTTAGCGGTAATTCTGTGCTAACAACATTATCTATAATGACACTTTGTGTACGGTCTGTCAGGTAACTCCTGAACACATTTAAAATCATACCCCGCACTCCAATGTTCTCCAGTTTTTGCAAAAGAGTAGGAACAGAGACAGTGTCAAAAGCTTTGGATAAGTCCAGAAAAATGCCAACTGTCTTCATTTTAGTATTTATGTTTTTAATAATTGTATCTGTAACATCCAAGACGGCATCTTCAGTGGACTTTCCACTTCTAAACCCATATTGGCTGTCAGCGAGTATTTTATTTTTATTTATGTATTTAATCAGCCTTTGATTCAAAATTTTCTCAAATATTTTAGATAAGGAGGTTAAAACAGATATTGGTCTGTAGTTATTGACACTATCTCTGCTACCACTCTTATAAATGGGGTGTACAAGGGCCTTTTTCAAAACTTTTGGGAACACACCGGTTGCGAGGCATAAGTCGAAAATATGTTTAATTATAGGGATAAGCACGTGTCGACCTGATTTTATTATAGAAGCAGGTATTTTATCCCAACCCAATGCGCAGTTTTCTTTGAGGCCAAGGATAGTGTGCTCAATTTCATCAATTTCAATTTCTAGCAATGCCATAGAGTTTAGCTGAGACTGCCGCCGTAATCCTGCATTCCAATCCAGCGAGTCATCATTTTGATTTAAGGAACCAGAGATTAACTTACTTGCTAGGTTCTGTCCAACCCCAGCAAAGAAACTGTTCACGGTTTCGACAGACTTTACAGGATTATTGTCATTAATTTTAAGCAATTCAATAGATGAGGTTTTAGTGCTAGTTAAATAAGCTATTTTTTTCAGCGCTTTCCAAGTGGCTTTAGGGTTTCTCCTGGCCTTCTGAAGCTCATTTTTCTCGTATTCCCTTTTAATCTTTTTTAAAAGGTTGTTGCAGAAATTCCTATACCGGCAGTAAGTTATTTTTAGGATGTGGTTTAAAGGTGCTTTTTTAGTTTTTCGATACAGGTTGTCTCTATTACGAATGCATCGCAAAAGGCCAGGAGTAATCCAGGGCTTAAGGATCTTTTTTCTTCGTGATATTTGAACCACGCTGCAATGAGATTTTATGACTCTCGACAAAATGTCAATGAACAACTCTGAAGCCTTCTCTGCGTCATTTTCTTGCAAAACTTGAGAAAAATCAGTATCACTGAGCGTTTTAACAACTTCTGAAATATCTATACGCTCAAGTGAGGTTTTCATTGAGCTAGCTTTGACTTGACGTGCACAGGAAAGTAGTACAGGTGCATGGTCAGTAATAAAAGAATCCATAACAAATGTAATAGCCTTATTATTGCTTTTAAGCATAACGTGATCCAGACAGTTAATATTCCTCGTGGGGAAGACATGAGCAGGTAGCAAGGCGTGAGACGAGGTCATGTTTAGGTATAGGTCAGCAGAACTATCTTTGTTATTCCCAATATTTATATTAATGTCACCAACAATTGTGACAGTTTTAGATGAATTGAGTGATTTTAAAATAGTGTCAAGAGACGTAACAAAGCTGTCAGAATTTTTATAGGAAGGTGAACGGTAAACTGAAACTATAGCTATTTCTTGATGGTGCTTGAATATAAGGCAATTAGCGTCAATAATGTCAGGTTCAGAAATTGTGTGTTCGATCCTGCTATCCACATAAATAACCACACCCTCATTCTGATTAGAGAACTTGCTTTTGTATGATACATAACCAGGTAAGATTGGAATAATAGGGGCTTTACTTAACCAACACTCTGACAGAGTTATAATATCAGGTGGAGTGTTAAGTCTTTGCAGAAGAACAATCAAGCTATCAAAATTAGCATTAATGCTTCTGATATTTACGGATAAAATTTTCCAGGAAGTCTCAGACGGATTCAACATGCTAGAGCAGACCTCAGGAGAACAAATGAGCGATTCAGATACTGAAATCATATCAAGGTCATTACCAACTGTATTACTGTCATCCATTTAGAGTTATTTTATAAAACAAGTGGACACGAAACTTCTTGAATTGTAATTCATAACTATATAAATATGTGGTTGAAGGGTTCAATGAGGGCCATAGTGTTAGTTGTGAGTGTGAGTAGGTGATGAAATTCGAGATGAGTGTAGTGATAACCTGTTTTGAATGTGTAGAAGTGTTTTCAAGAGTAAGTAAGTATGAATGAAGTGGGTGAATAGTGTAAATACATGAACTTATTATTACTTTCAAATACATAGTGATATTTGTTATCTTAGTACAAGTAGTGATAATAAACAAAAAAAAAAATTAAAAATTGTAAAACAAAAAGCATGCAAGAGTACCACTTGGTTAGTCAATTAGTGGCTTTCAGTTTTTGAAGATCTGACTCATTGTTAATACGTATCGATGATAAGCCCTCTTTTTGTTTTATGAATATTTTTCCACCGGCCGTCCAGCAAAATTTATATTCATTAGACTTTGCGAAGTCTCTTGCCAGAAAAAACAGTCTCTTCATGGTAGAAGTTAAATTCTCTGATATGAAAATAGGCTTGGAAGGCCCACTAATTCTTATTAGGGTTTCAGTTGACAGTCTCGAATTTTCCTTGTTATACTTTTTGAACATGGCAATTACTTTTTCTTTTAGGAGAACGCTAGTGAAATCCACTATAATGGTTTTATTCGCAGGGTCTTTGGTGCTTATTCGGTAGATATCTTTTATTTCAAAAGGCTGTATAGGGACATTCAAGATGGAGCCCGTATTTATAATAGTGTTCAAAAGAATGATCTTATTTTCAGATTTTTCAGTAGGTATGTTTCTAATTTCAAGGCATGTAGATCTGGAACTGCGTTCTAGGTGTTCAATCTTGATTAAAAGGGACTCTAAACACTGTTGATTAGCTTGTCTTTCAATCTCCAAATTATCAATTTGAGACTTTAATGACTCGTATTTACTAGTCATAATATCCATTGAGTCTCGAATACCACAGTTTTGAGCCTTAATTTCTTCAATCGTAGTATAAATTTTATCAATTTTTAACCGACTTCAAAAAAAGGAGGAGGTTATGTATTCCGCGGGTTTTTTTTTTTTTTTTTTTTTTTTTTTTTTTTTTTTTTTCATGTATGTACACCGATTACTCCGAGATTTGTGGGCCGATTTACGTGGTTGTTTTTTTATTTGGTAGAGAAAGTCCGCGCGGTGGTCCCATATAAATTTTATTGACTTAGGTTAAGTAGTTTTTTAACCAGCTTCAATAAATCCGTTTATTTTAGCTTTGCGTATCTAGATGATCTGCTCATTGGTTCCTCATTCTGAGAATTCTTGGCCGATATGCGTGTGTTTTTTTCACGATAGTGATTGGACGTTTGGAAGAACATGAGCGAGACCTTTGCCCAGCAGTGGGATAGCAAAGGTTAATAAAAATATTTTCTCAAAGTGGTTATATAAACATTTATGAATCAACCCTCAACTAAAAAGTATGAAATAAAAACTTTTTAACAAAAAATAAAACCGACTTCAAAAACCTTAACTAAAAAGTAAAAAATAATCATTGTATGTATTTTAAAATCTTAACTCAAACAACATTTTGAAGGCGGCGCGTGATTTTCATGTACGTTCACATAAACTGTTTTTACTATAGATATTGCGCTCTACTGTACATTACATGACGCAAAGGGTCAACCACGCGCCGCCTTAAAAATGTTGTTTGAGTTAAGATTTTAAAATACATACAATGATTATTTTTTACTTTTTAGTTAAGGTTTTTGAAGTCGGTTTTATTTTTTGTTAAAAAGTTTTTTTATATCTTGCTGATCTTTGAAGTCTGATAGCATTTCCCTTATTTCTGTCATGAAGCTAGACAGGTCAGTTTCGTGGCTTCCTCTACGCTTAGATTTATTACGTACAGTAATATTCGATGAAGATAAATGGGTCGGTTCGGTGAACAGTTCTACCTTTTGGTTTAGGTTAGGTTCAGACGAGCTTTCTTGAACATGCATAGTTGAGGGCAGTTTAGTTGTTAGCGGCGGCAGAGCAGGCGTCGCTGCCGCAATTGCGAGCGGTGCAGGAGCAACCACGGGCAGTGCAGGCGAACTCGGTGGTGTCCGATTCAGCGGCATTTTTGCGGTAAAGTACCAGGATATTATGTGCTTGTAGAAGGTCTTGACTCGATACGGCTTGGGAAATAATTGTGGTATGGTATAATTGTCACTCTAGAGTAGGTACCCAAAAACAAAAATCACCCATCCCTCAGCCGCCCACAAGCCTTGAAATAGCAATCGATAAGAATGCTTATGTCTCCTTTTGCCTCAATAGATAATTAATAAAAGCATCTGCCAGGTAGGACTTTTGAATAAGCCCGATACGGACTTGGATTACAGTGCAATATGTAACATAAAAACAATATCTGCGGATTTATTGTTATCTGTATTCAAGAGTTTATAATGTTAGTTCAAGTCAAGCAATCCTTGAGTACTAGGCGCGCATAACAAAGCTGCAGTGAATCCGTAAAGCGGCGACGTCACCTGCAAGGGCGGGGCTTTTGTCTGTAGCAAGATGGTGGCGCGTACCTTGTATTGTCTGTAGCGGAGGGCAGGGCTTGCGTGAGGGAGGCAGCACGATACAGGCGAGGTGGTCGTGCGCAATAAGGCGGAGTCCGCAGGTCTTCAAGATGGCAGCTTAAGCGCAGGAGTGCGAGTATGAGCTTCCTGAATTTATGCAATCCTATTATTTCGCTCGATTTTAAAATGATTTAAAAATTGATTTATTACATTAAAATAAAACTGTGTAGCACTGAGAGACGTCAGCTCGTAGTCGAGGTCCGGAGGGAAGGGAAAAATTAAATATAAAATTCCTTTCATCGCGTGCGCTGCTAAAACTATTGATGATAGAATAAGATAATGTACTAAAACTTTGCAAAACCCGTCATTATCTACAAAAAATGTCGCGACAACATATGTCTAACTGTTATAGTTATGTCACAATAAGTGTTCTTTTATTTTAAAAAAAACAATTGAAATGCCGCCGCTAGAAAAGGCTCTTTATTTGTACCTTGGTATTAATCCTTATCAAAATAAATTACTTTATACTGAAGACTGCTTCAATACCTTTATATAACTTTTTGAATTATTCAATTCGGACATTCCATTCGAAAGATATCACGAGTTCAAAAATGTAAGTATTAGAAAAAAGTCGCGTGGTGGCTGCTCACTCCGCTCGGCTAACTATTGCAGGTCGGGCAGCAGACTACCCTGAGTCTACTGCTCGCAGGCCCCATCCTCCCGTAATTTTTATAGAATTAGTTTTCTTCCTCGCGGTCCGGGTGGTGAAGCCAAGACCTTCGGTCCCAAGAGGCGCGGGAACACTTCTCAGCGGGCACTCCTGGGGTTACGAGATCGACGGGGGCAGGGAAGGACAGTCCCCCCACTGCCTGCCCAGTGGCAGGGTGAGTGCATACTGGGCCCACCCCTGCTCCTCCACTGTGCCCTCTGCTGACATCAGAGGGACATGTGGAGCAACTCCCCATTGGCCCCCATGAGGCCCCTCCCGTACCAGAACATTCGCAGGCAATAAGATCCCCCGAAAGTTAATCCTTCGAAAGGATTCCATTGCCAGTACCGAGGATGCACTGGCCTAACAACTGCCGTTCCCTCCAGACGCGTCCAGAGGGCCAAGGAGTTGTCAGACACACGTGTAGGTTTTCTGGCCAGCCCCTACAGGGAAGCTCTGACTTAATTTTAATGGCTTTTGTTTGTAGTTATGATCTTTTTACAAACAGTAGAAATAAAAATGAAATAATCGAATATTAAAAAATAATGACAAAAAAAAATTAAAATCTAAACTTTCTATATAATGTACTCTTTCTTATTAACCCGACGCAAAAAGAAGGGTGTCTGTGTGTGAGTGTATATTATATGTGTTAAAATTTATAATTTTTGAATTTTTTCCTAAATACCCGTGCGAAGCCGGAACGGGCTGCTAGTAAGATATAAAGCTAATAGGAAAAACAATGCAACATGGGAGCATCTGCAGCCGAACTAGGTGAAAAACCTGTATCTCGGCATACAGCGCCAAACCCCTCAGCTTATGAGACAATATATTATTATAAAATTTAAGCCAACAAGCACAAATTTGTTATACATTGTTCATTAATTTCAGTATGATGAAGTAAACATAATTAAATTAAAAAATAACTTAAACTAAACGTATATTAAGGTGTGAGAGAGAGAGTGAATGAGTTGAGTTAATGTGTTTGTGTGTTTTTTATGTGTGAGTAGTGTGTATGTATATTATTTTGCAATCAGTGTCGTGCCATTGGAGAGGCCTATGTCCAGCAGTGGACTAATATAGGCTGATGATGATTTACAAGTAACAAAGACTTTTGAGTGAGAAGCTTTTTGAGTGTAATTAACCCAAAGGCTGTACGTGTGAAAGGAAGTGCAATATGCACGAAATAGGGTTTCTTTACCTTTCTAGAATAACCTGCGAGCTATCGTATTAGCTCCCTTTCTATATCTGATCTTCATCATCCTTGAGATAGGCTTATGTCACTTGCTTTAACGTTGAAGGAAAAACATCGTGAGGAAACCTGCACACCTGAGAGTGCTCCATACAGTTTTCGATGGTGTGTGTAGTCAGCCAACCCGCACTAGGCCAGAATGGTGGACTAAGGTCTCTTAACCTTCTCATTCGAACTATCTCACCAACTATTTATTTATTTATTTGTTTATGGTAACTTCACAGCTTACAGTAAATAATCAAACAATTAATCTAGACACTACCCCAATTAAGAAGTACACTCATCATCATCATTAAATTAAAATCATAAACTTATGCAGAGAGCTTTCTTGGGCAATTATATAATATCTAATTAAAATTGTTTTTTTTACTGATTAGATATTGACATCTGTTGGGAGTCTGACTCGTGACTGAAATAGTATATCTTTCGAAATTTCGTGGCCGGATCTAAGGTAGGGGGGGAGGGGTGCAGGTGCCCCGGGTGACTGGGGGGCGGGCAGCCACAGGCCAGTCTCGCTGTCTGTACTATGCTGAACCCGGTTTCTGAACAAAAACTTAGCCTAGAGGGCAGCGAATCGGCTCTATTCACCCCCTTTTATAATTAATGTAGACACGGGGCTGGTGAACATGTGTGGACTAAATGTTTAAAATAAAAAGAATTAAATCTATCAAATGACATTCGTAGTTTTGTTACTCTTCAAAAACTAATTAATTCTCTACGTCCAAATAAAACAATCAAGTATTATACTATCATACAAGGCGGCGTGATGCGAGAGGACGTCATTGCACAATAGACGTTCCTTGCAAATCCCCATTGTGAAGCTTATAAAGACAGGAAGAGCTGATAGACCAATTATTAGTACTTTAGTCTTACGTATGAGCTGCAATTAAGTTGGAGAAGCCATTTGAGACTTGAGACGTCTACTTGCGTTAAAAAACGTGTACCCGTCGGTCCTGGTTGTCACCTCAGAGCAACAGAATACTAAAGAGGACAAGCCGCCGCGTAAAGGCTGACCGTTGTATGCACAGCGGGCATACACTGCCGCTAGTTCACCGTCAGTTGCACCCGAGTGAGTATCTGCGCTAGTTTGCGAGAAAACTTTCTTACATTTCCAAAATGCCGTAAGGATACAAGTGTGCTTTTTGTTGTAATTTATTGATCTTTCGATCGTTTCTTGCGTTGTATGCGTAAGTTGAGCTTGCGACACTAGGACTCCATGCAAACGAGGCGGCTTGCCCGATCTCCTTATATTCCGTTATCTGCGGTTGTCACCTGTGTATGTCAGTCGTTACAGGTTGAACGAAGCTCGAAAAAGCCCTAAAATTCAGAAAGTATGACAACTGGTCTTAGTGTCGAAACTCGAAACACAAAACTGCGATGCGACGGCGCAATGGTTACCATGGTCACCCGAACTATGCCCAGCCTTGCCGCACGAAATCGCTTGCAGTTTTCTACAGTGCGACTTCGCAGTTTTGAGTTTTGCCTGTTATTGTTTCGGCGTTTTTCTGGTTGTGGACGCCATTGTAGATCCTTTTTTTTTATCGAAGGAGAAAATATGATCTGTTTCATGTATTAAAAATTAATTGTTGCGAAATTGCGAATAGCTAGCTTTAGTTAAGGTTCCTGAAGTTAGCTACATCATTCATGAGTGAACGAACTACGTAGTCTTAATTTTCCTATAATTTCAAGATTTACTTCAAAGCAAAAATATTTTCCCTAAAACTGGAAATCCTTAAAGATATAAATTGTGGAAAGAAAAAAAAAAAAAAAAAAAAAAAAAAAAAAAATGCTTGCGCATGCGTAAAATGCGTTAAAATAATAAAATAATTGGAAATCCTTAGTTAGAAAACAATAACAACTAATAACACATACTTGTCCCGTAACCTCACAACTCTACTGTCGCCACAATAATAACAAGCGTGAATTAAAACTTCTTAGAAATTCACCTTAGTAGCTTCACGACGCGAATCTGAACGAAGATTTGCATTTAATGAATGGATGTGCCTTTGTTTTGTGGAGACGTGTAGAATGTAACGAGGTATCGTCACGGCTGGTTTGTGGGGTTAGGCAGGGGTGGATCTACACAATGTGTTTTTGAAATAACTGAAAACCTCTTAAGGGATCATTGTACTCATCTTTATGATAAACTTTTCCTTCACATAAATCGACAAAAAGTAGGGAACAGAAGTTTTTTTTTTTTCGCGATTTCGGGGTTGTTCCTATAGTAAAAGTTGTTCATACTGATGAGTACGATGACCCCTTAAGAGGATTTCAGTTATTTTAATAACACTTTGTATAAGCTATATTTGTTTGTTTGTGTTTTGTATATTTATTTTTTTAGGTTGTCTGGAAGATATCGCTTTTAGCGATAAGACCGCCCTTGTACCCATAATTTATCTTTGTTCCTGTTTACCGCTATTTTCATGGTGTACAAATAAAGCATATTCTATCTATCTATTTGCTCGATAGTATTATTTTTCTATCAAATTATCGATTCATCATTTCAGCCGAAAGACGTCCACTACTGGACATAGGCCTCCCCCAATTAAGGGGTGGGGGGGGGGGGGCGCATGCAAAAAAAAAAAAACATCGATTATCGAACAAATAATAATAATAATTTAAATTTAATGATGTTATAACTTAATGTAATGCTCTTTTAGTGGCACTATTTGCCTTACATTTTTTGTTAATATGTGGATAATGTAGTGGGTTACAATATTGTAAAAACAACTAACAATAATTTTTTCTATATACCAACATATGTATTGTAGCTGTTTATTGTCCCTGAATAAATAAAATAAAATAAAATATTAGTTGAGAATCTAACTGACTTGACTGCCTCATTGGTCTAGAGGTTGCAAGCGCGACTGCTGAGCGTGGGGTCCTGGTTTCGATTCCCGTTTCGGGCAAAGTATTATTGGGTTTTTTCATTAGGAAATTCTCAGTAGCACTAGCAGCCTGGAGTCTGGATTTGTGCCCGGTCAATGCCAATAGGCTCGCCCCCTACTACATGGGACTATAACATAACTGGCGAAATGTGGGTGTACTATTACACCTCTGCCTACCCCTTCGGGGATATACAGGCATGATGTTATGTTGAGAATCTAGTTGCACTGTTACAAAAAGGTTGGTCTTTATTATATCGATTTCTGTGGTTGGTCCTATGGAGAAGAGCCGGCAAGAAACTCCATGGATTCTCTTGTGGTACAATCTGGTTTTGTCAATTAGTACTCTGATATCTCTGGTGGTCTGATATTGTTTTATACGAAGTTTCTGTTTACAATTATAAGGTGGGCACTAACGCTGCATCCATTTGGACACCGTTTTAATGACTACATCCAAAAAAGCTTGGCTTGTTCTAAAGGGTGCCACTGAAGATGCATCCAACAGTACGAATGGCGTGGCCGCTTTCCAAATTCAGACCGTGAATGTTGAAAACGCATGTTATTTTTAGAACAAGTTAAGCTTTTATTGAACTAAGTTTACGGGACTTGTCGCGCACAATTAAATCAAAATAAATTAAATTAAATTAAGTTAAGCTTTTTTGGAAGTAGTAATTAAAACGACGTCCGAATGGATACATCGTTAGCGACCACCTTAAAAATATCTTAGTTTTCAACATACACGGACAGATTTTGGAATGCGGCCACGCCATTCGGACTGTTGGATGCATCGTCAGTGGAACCCTATACACTCATGAAACCGCTAACTGTCAGCAACTTAAACTATAACATAAATAATAACTGCAACTTTCGCTAAACAGTTAAGACATTAACTGAATAGTTATCTAAAACCGTTTAAATATAGTAGAATCGTGTTAATGAGTAAATAACGGACATTTTACTAGTTGCGGCGTCGAACGTCGCCTACAAACACACTGACATAATATTAGCTATGCCGTTTTACTGTGGGAGTATGCCATTTATAAGAACCAGGCAATTTGCTGTAAACGTTCTTTTTTCAGCTTTTATAATCGGTATGTTAGACAAAGAAGATCGGAGAAACGTTTGCTCGTTTCCTATGCAGATAGCTTACCAGATGAAAGAAATTGATTACCTGACTAAAGCCGTGTCTCCTGCGACCAAAATCTAACAAAACATTCTAACAAAACATGTAAACATTTTGCTTAGGCCAATCAAATGTTCCTAAACAGCTAGGCCACGCCCCCATTCTGTTAGAAAAACATGTTAGATAATCATTTCTTAGGTTTTCGCGATCACACCAATTTAAATAATATACGCGATATAATCCGGTTAAACTAGTTTTATATTATAACATGTTAGATGTTAGAAATAACAAAAATATGGTCGCAGGAGACGCGGCTTTAGTTTTCCTGACATTTTGTGGGTTATTTCACAAATCCCCATTGATGGAGTAAATCAATAGGGATCTGCGGAATAATTCCATTTTGTCTCGATTTTCTTTTATTATAATTTAATTAAAAAAAATTAATAATTAATTAATTAATTATTTTTAATTATTTAATTTTTTTTTTTTTTTTTTTTTTTTTCTTTTATTATTTTTCTTTTATTTTAATTGGGGGAGGCCTATGTCCAGTAGTGGACGTCTTTCGGCTGAAATGATGATAATTTTTTGTACCAAAATGTTCCACAAAATGTTTTTATTATTTAAAAAATCCTGATAATTTCGTATTTTCTCTGTTTCTCTGACAGGGCCAAAATTCCTGACATGTCAGGAAAATTCCTGTCGTTAAGTAACCCTACATGCAGGAGGGTCCTAGTTCTATCCTAGCCCGTACTCTCTGACTTTTAGAAGTCATGTGTGGATCAGAATTTTATTATTACTTACGGTAACGGCGAAGGAAACCATCGTGAGGAAACCTCCAGACCTGAAAGGACTCCAAAAAGTTTTTGGTGTGTGAGGTCTACCAATTGGTATCAAGCCAGCGTGGTGGACTAAGGCCTCACCCTTCTCATCGTGATAAGAGACCCGTGCCCAGCTGTGGGACAGCAATAGGCTACTCATGCTATCCTGATCCTGATAACTGGTCTAACTTGTGACATATTGGTATCCCCACTATGAGAGGTCTGAGTTGTCGTCGTGGACGCAATCATTCCATGTAAAATTCTTTGTCTAACATCTGGTTTGACTAGAAACCGATCCAAAAGCTTAGATCGGATTATAATAAAACAAGTTTAACCGGATTACATCGCGTATATTATTTAATTTTCCTGACTTTTAGAAAGCTTTGCAGCGTTTGTGGTCGCAGGAAGACTAAGATGAAGCGTCTTTACAAAAGATCTAAAAGTCATTAAACAAAATCTTTCTAAAAATTATTTAAATCTACCGTACAATTTTTTAGATTATCGGCCAAAATTAATATCCTATCTATCCACGATTTACCCTACTAGAGATAGAAATTTGACATATTTTGTATGCAGCTTATGACAAATTTCTATCTCTAGTAGGGCAAATCATGGATAGATTGGATATTAATGTAGGCCGTAAATCGGATGTCATTTTTATGTTCCGCAATCCGCAACTTCTGCAGGACTGCCAATGGTGTTCGTGATGTGCAGGAGTCTTCGACCTGCTTATCGGGCCCTCCGAGATACGCGTTGGTCTCAATCTCAATGTGTAAATCTTATTATTTTGATCCGAGGTGTAAAGATCGGCCATTCCAATCTGTAGCAAGCGTGGTTTAACTTCACCGATCGATCAAACTGTTTGATAGCCAACCAAGAACCAAAAATATCATTAACCAAGTAATACATACATACATACATATTATCACGCCTGTTTCCCATTGGGGTAGGCAGAGACTATGGATTTCCACCTGCTACGATCCTGACACACCTCTTTCGCTTCATCTACGTCCATTAACCTCGTCATGCATGCTCGTCGGTTTAGAGAACTCTTAACCTGGCATTTTTTGAGAACGTCCGCGATTTAATCGCGATACGTTCGCCGAGGTCGTCCCCTTCCAACTCTTTCATCCACACTCGCTTCGTATACTTGTTTCGTCAATCTCCTCTCGTCCATCCTCTCTATATGTCCAAACCATCTTAACATACCTTTCTCAATCTTTGTCACTACATCTTCTTTCACTCCACAACGCTCCCTTATCACGTTATTCCTTACTTTATCTCTCAAAGTTACACCACACATACTTTTCAAAGCTCTCATTTCTACTGCATTTATTCTGCTTTCATGTTTCTTCTGCCATACCCAACTTTCACTACCATACATAAGTGTAGGCACTAACACTCCCCCATGAACAGCCAGCCGTGCCTTTTCCGACACTTTGCGGCTGTTCATGAAGGTGTGTAGTGCCCCATTCACCTGATTACCAGCACTCACTCTCCTTTCAATGTCCTTCACATGCTTGCCATCTCTCGTAAACATAGAACCCCAGGTATACAAAATCTTTCACTTGTTCCACCTTTTCGTCACCTATCAAAATATTGCACTCTGTCATAACTTCTTCCTTTTCAAAAACCAAAACTTACTTTTTGTCTTACTGACATTAACTTTCATTCCTTTACTCTTCAAAGCACCATCCACAAGTAATAAGTTACTATTTATTAACTGCTACATATTCAGCTAGCTGTAAATACTGCCTAGCTCCCTTAGGGACAAGCGTGAGTGTATGTAATTAAGCATGTAAAGTATTGTACCAGCGTACAAGACATTAGTATGCGGTTTCGTGTACTTGTTAATTTTAGGCCGTTAGTGCACTGGTAGCTATGTTTCATGTATATCTTTTTGTTAGTTGTTTTTTTTTTTTTTTCGAATTGACTACTCACAGGAAGCACTAGAGTGCTCTTTCTGCTTAACCGGGCTTTGGGGGCGGAGAGTCCCGTGAGGGACTCCATCCGCCGAAAGATTTTCTAACTACTAACTTACAAACTAATTTCGCGGTTGCAATGCCGCATAAGGGCGTCCCCCAGGGAAGGGCTCGGACCTCGGCTTAGGGCATTGCTGGAGGACACCGCCGCTACGTCCCCCGGCAGCCGTTGCTGCATCGGAAAATGTTTTCTCGAAAGCGGCGGACTTTCGGTATAACGGGGGGGGAGACGCGTTTCGCGAATCACCGTTAAGCGGCAAGCCTCGCCGGCGAGGGCTAGGACCTACCTAATCCTAACTGATCGGCGATCAAAACTGCTCATAACGCGGAGTAGAATAGGAATAGGAGCGAGCGAGAGCATAACCGTTGATGTCGGACCTTCGTATTTATGCTAGCTGCGCGACATATCTTGATAGCGCGATTCAGGCTGAGGATTCAGGATTCATCACGTCATCCCATTCATATCGCCGATGTCCATTACGGCAATTATAGTTTGCACGTAACGCGATTGATATCGCTGCAGCCGATAAAACAGTAGCAATGTAGTGGTTGAACAGTGTTCAATGAACACTTGCCTTCCATGCAACAAACCATTGCATTGTACCATTTAATTTTATTAATTGAAAAGAGTATCCATGGAGTTTCTTGCCGGCTCTTCTCCATACGACCAACTTTTTGGAACCGTGCAACTAGATTCTTAACGTTTTGAAAGTGCATGTAAATCAACTCAGCCTATCGCAGTCCACTGCTGGACATAGGCCTCTCCCAAGTTGCGCCACAATACTCGGTCCTCTGCCTTCCGCATCCAGCCCCCCCCAGCTACGTTTTTCAGGTCGTCGGTCCACCTGGCGGGGTGGCGCCCTACGCTGCGTTTGCCGATTTGCGGTCTCCACTCAAGGACTCGTCTGCTCCAGCGGCCATCGGTCCTTCGACAGACATGGCCAGCCCACTGCCACTTCAGCTTACTGATCCTACAAGCTATGTCGGTCACTCCGGTTCTTCTCCGAATAATCTCGTTTCGGTTTTTATCCTTCAAAGAAACTCCAAGCATAGCTCGCTCCATAGCTCGCTGAGCGACTTTAAATTTGTGGACTAGCCCAACTGTCAGTTTCCACGTCTCGGCGCCGTAAGTCATGACAGGCAGGACGCACTGGTTGAAGACCTTTGTCTTCAAACTTTGCGGTATAGGTGACGAGAAGACTCGGCGAAGTTTGCCAAATGCTGCCCATCCCAAACGGATCCTTCTGTCAGCTTCTTTCTGGAAGTTGTGCCTACCAAGCTGAATTATCTGCCCTAGGTAGACGTACTCCGTTACAACTTCGAGTGCCGACCCTTCGACGAAAATGCATGTAAATGCTTATTCGAAATAAAAACTTCAACTTAAACACAAAAGGGTCTGAATTCGAGCACAGCCCGCACTTCTGTCTTTCGAATTCACGTGCAGATCAATTTTATTATCACTTGCGTTAATCGTGAAGGAAACCATCGCCGGGTCTGCATGTTGTACACCTAAGAAGGCTTCAAAAATGCCCTCGACGGAGTGTAAAGTTCGTCAACTTGCACTTTAAACCCTTTTTTCTACGAGCCTTTTACTAATAATTATACTATCGGCTTCCAGCCTAACCAGATGCGGCTGAACATCAGTATTTTTACCCGACTGCGCCAGAAGGAGGGTTATGTTTTTATACGGAGCGACTGCCATCACACCCCCGCAACCCAGTTACTGGTAATACCGACATCTTAAGGTTAAACCAGTAGCCAATCTTTCTAGTTTCTGACTACCCGTAACGACTGCCATTTCATAGATATTCGTATGACAACCGGGACCGATAGCTTAACGTTCTCTCCGTGCCTCGGAGAGCATGCCAGCCAGGCAGGCATTTATAGCCATTAATGCAGTTCATGAATGTAAGCACATTTCTGGCCCGTTGGCTCAAGATTAATTTCGTGATAGCATCTTATATCACTAATGATGAACTACCCTTGAAATAGCCTTGGCCTATTTTGCTAAAGCACTTTCGTTTTACCCGTTTACACTGATTCCCTGAAGGCTGTTTTGCTTCAGAAAAGTAATATAAGAAAAAATATAACTACAGAAGTGTTAAGATTAGAATCTCAATAGAATTTTCTTGGGTATCATGTATTGTATAGAGAGTAGTTTCGTTTTATTTGCATTCTGGAATTGCTTCTTCGCGTCCTTTAAAATATCCTGTCTAATTTTTGTTTCTGAACATTTAAAACTCTGTTGTTTGTGCCTTCTTTTCGCCTATGGTTTAGGCTCACTTTGATATATTCCTCAGGCATAAAACAATACTAATTCTGTCCATAAAAAATTTAAGCTCCAGTAATAACGTTGTGTACATAGTAAAGACTGTATGAAACCGCTAAGAGTAGCCTTTAGTGGCTGTTTTGAAATAAAATACGCCTCTGTATGTAAACAACCACAAAGGTCTGACACTGACAACATCAACATACTGAGTATAATGTTATCTATCATGAATTCTTGAGTCTCATGTTGATCTGTATCCGTGCCATATTTAAGGAGGTAACTATACCACTGATACTGAACACGAATCAATAAAAAAATCAATAACAAAAAATAATAATTGTACTTAAATACCTATTTGTAAGCAAACAAATTCCCCTCGTGTGTAAACAACACGAAAACGATGCGTGCGAGACCACCAAAAAATTGGCAGAATTTTCTGCTCTTTGACAATGCCGCCGGTGACTTATTTTCAGAATCGTTCGGGATTTATTCTCAAATCCTCGCTATGTTTCTATGAGAAAATTTGGTTATTAAATAACCGTATAATTGGTTAAGTATTTTTAGATGACTAAGCATATTATTTATCATTTGCTCTAGAAATATGGCACGGTTACAGATCAACACCTTGTATAAATGTAGACAAAAACGTGCATTTAATAACTTGAAAAAATCACACTGAATTTGTACCTATTGGGACATTTGGGACCCAAAAAACGTCAACGACATCGCGGCAGGCCCAGACGAAGATGGCGAGATGAGCTTGATGGCTAAATGTTTGGGTCAGACTCGCGCAGGTCCGAGAAGAGTGGAAAAAGGTAAGGGAGGCTTTGCCCTACAAGGGGACAACACAGACTGAAAATAAAAAACGTCACATTATCCGAAAATATGTGGGGTAGGGAAGGAGAAATGTACGATCACGATACTTCCCGGTGGTACATTTTGTCGACAAAATCCCTTGAACGAATCCTGCTACATTACACGTACAGTTACGATCGTTCCCGGTGATACATTTTGTCGACAAAGTCCCTTGAACGAATCCTGCTACATTACACGTACCTACGGCATAAGAAAAGAGAAGCCTAGATGCAAAACTCGCGCCCCAGACGCGTTCAAATCCACGATAATAGCCTACCGTCTAGCGTACCTTTAATGGGATCGAGCAGTCGTGGTTTGCGTCTGTTCGTATTTGGGTGTAAAAGTAACTCAAAAACAACGCCAGACCTTAGTTTCTTTAGTTTGCCTAAAAATTAGGAAAATTAAGTGATATTTTCATAACTATCATTTATTCTCCATTTTTTTTTTTTTTTTTTTGTTCATAAATCATTTTTCTTATTCATAAGTCAAAAGTATAAATGGTAACTATTGTTTTTTCTCTTTCTCTCTCTCCGTAGGTCATTTATAGTTACTAAACTCATTTCATTCAGTGCAAATTATCTAAATATGTAAAATAGGTATCAACCTAAATATAAAATTAAATGATGTAAGTATGTAAATATAAATTTCTTGTTACGTAAAACTAGGATAAAATAATGATTTCATAGTAAAGAACAGTCTGAAATATTTTTTCTAACTAAACCATCACATAAAGCATTTGATATTTAGCAGCTAACAGCCCTGGCAGCACGCTCGGCCGACAGAGGGACGTTAGGAGCTGAAGAGGGAAGTAGGTATTTATAAGGTGGCATTTGGGGCCCGTACAAAAGAGATTCGTTTCTATACTCGTATTATTACCTATTCTATGCCTACGGCTGCCGTCGAACACTGAGCGCAAGCGGTTATAGCCTTGGTTCATCGGAAAGTTTGCTGATAGTACCTACGGCTGTCATCAAACGTTGAGTGCAAGCGATTTTAGCCTTAGTAGTTTGGTTCACCGGAATGATTTCTGACCATACGGTACTGAGACGAACGCGTGCTACTCGGGGGGTGAACCGCATTCCAGCCAGCCAGATGTTTATTGTTTTGGTCAAATAGTATTATGCAATTTTACGACACAGACATAGTAAAAAATATAGACGAAGTGCTGCGGACAAACATAGTGAAGCCAAAAAAAACTATGCTCCTTTGTGTACAACCAGCGCTCACGCATACCATACACTTGAAGGATATTTGCTTTCGCAATGCTTACTAGACGATGCCGTGACATGTGTACTGAGAGGGGTGAGCACGGTTTAGGTGCATGTGTGTGCTTGAGCGCTGGTTTTACACGAAGGAGCATAGTTTTTTTTGGCTTCACTAGATTGTTCGCAGCACTTCGTCTATATTTTTTACTATGTCTGTGTTTTACGAGTGGAAACTTTTTCGCTAAAACAACACAAACCCGCGCTATCTCGCTATCCAGATCTTATAGCTTGCTATAAAACATAGCTTATCCTCCACGGTACCATATCTCTACGCATTAAAGATTCACAACGCCCGCTGCTATGCCGCTCCCATGTTTATATGTCTGTCTGTTTGTTGCCCCATGCATACGTAATGTTTTCGTGCAGACTAGGTTTTACCTGCGGGCGTTGGTCGTGTTTGTTTATGGAGGAAATGTTTATTGGATATGTAGTGTGGAAATGGTAATGGGGCTGAATATTTTATGTATTTATTTAAAATCACTTACAATTAAAGGCCGTAGTTCATCCTTCTAAGGGTCGGTCTTTCAATAGCCAGTTAACTTTTAACTGAGGAATAAGTTCGACATTTTGACAGTTTTAGTATAGCATGGTATAATAAGATATTTCACCAGGTATTCTCTTCCCGCAATGACAGCGCGATGCCTCCAATCTACGTCACGATCAGTGCTGCCATTGATTGATATCTTCAATATACTTAAGGAGATTTTTGTTCATAATGAATATAAAATAAATTCCTAACTAGCCTATTTGTTATCTCGTGTTATTCATCTAATTAGTTAATAAAGGAAACTATATTAAATTACTAGTTAAAAAGTGATTCTTTATAGAAGAAAGTAAATGAAAAAATGCATTTTGCTCGGGTAATTTATTTTCACAAAGTGGCAGCACATCAAACTGACAAGTGTCACGCTAACAGCCCGCTATTGGCTCCACGGCCGATGACGTAGTACGGAGGCAATCACGTGACCTAGCTGTCACGGGAAGAGACTACCTGGTGTTATTATACCATGTAGTATAGAAAATCTGTCAAGACGTCACATTTATTCCTCAGTTAAAAGTTATCAGACTATTGAAATACCGGCCCTTAGTTCTTAAAAGGGTCATTAAAAGAGCCTCCACATGCGACGATATTTAATTGATCGTCCGGAGCACCCTGGGCGGTCAGCCCCGCTACCAACCTGCTGACTGGCTAATCTTTTTCCCACGACATGAGCTATTATCATTATGTAGCTCATGTCGACGCGATAGAAGAAGATCTTTACTTATACTTTAATTTCTTTGTTGCACATCTTTTATCTCCTCTTCCTCCATTCCGCATAAGGCGGATGGTAGACTAAGGCCTGATACTTCTTAAACTGAGAAGAGGCCCGTGCCTAGTAGAAGGACGTTAATAATCTCTAGAACAATACAAGTTTATTGCTATAAAAAGTCTCTGGGCCAGCATTAATTTATTTGATCTTGGCAAGTTGAAAGTTGAATGCAATAGTCGGTTTTCGGAACAGATGAACTACAAACCTTTCACTTGATATTTTAATTTCACGCTTATCTACCAATTTAGGAAAAAAACTTTCATTGAATTGTTTCAGTAAAAATAGGCCTACCCATTACTTTCTTTAGGTATAGTGATATGGGGACTTGGCATATCTGTAGAATGAGTAACAGCACCCTTCTACGTTCGATTCTCATCTAAATCATCTGTCACCGAGATATTGTGTCGAAATGCTACCAAACTACAATATGGCGAACTGCACCGAGTTCGCCGCCCGCAATCCCACTCCTAGAGTGGCTAGAGGTAGGCTTACGCCCATCTGCGGCGCCCAGTCCCTTTCTTGCCGGTGAGGAGAGAAGTCTTCACCTCCAAAACTAGTACCCTCTCCGCCACCTCCTCGCAGAAGGAGACGACGAGTCCCAAGCCCGTTCGCTCCCGACTATGGGCAGAACCACAGCCGGAGAGATCGCTGCCGCCTACCGCATTGATGAGGTCATGGTGCTGCGTGGCCCAAGCTGGGACTCAGCCAGTGTGTGCTGCGCCGTGTCCTCAAGGCAGCTCCCGGCCTATGCGACACTGACACTTCCCAAAGCAACTGTGATCTGTGTCAGCCAGTAGGTGAGGGTGCCATGGCGTCTCTCCAACCACTCCTGTATATCGGGCATTACCGCTGCTATTGCAAGATTTTATATCCTATAATAAGACTCACAGCATATAATTTCTTCCACATTAATACACTTTTCCATTCACGTGCCAGTACTTACCAAGAGATACACTAAGAACTTCCGCTCCATAAAGCCTTAAAATAAATAATTCTATTCCGCATCTTCGTAGTGTCTGCTGTGGATCGATCTGTGTCACTGACCTTAGACCATGGCGGTGCAGATAGCAGGTACGGGAGAAGGTTGAATCGGAGAAAAACCGTGAAAAAAATGAAAATGGCGTGTCGAAGATTGAAGTGCGAAATGGTTTTAAAATGGAATTGTTTTCAGCATCTTGAATAGCAATGAAGGTTGTCGTTTTTTAAATAAGTATGCGAATTTGGATCATATTTGATTAATTAATTTTAATGAGCTCATTAAATAGTCAAATAGCCATGAAACCTTTAATATTTGATAGGTTAGGAATAATTTGGTTTATTTATGCAGCGCTAAGAAGCTTATCAAAAAGACTGTTCTTGATAAGCAAACTTATTAGGCAGGTCTTGAATTTCCTTCAGCCTGTAGGTCTTTTATAATTCTTAAAATTTATTGTTCCGGAGGATACCCCCCAGCCAGGTGGAGCGACGCCGTGACGTCTTGAAGAAGGCAGCTGGGGGAGACTGGATACGAAAGGCGAAGGACCGAGTATTTTGGCGCAACTTGGGAGAGGACCATGTCCATTAGTGGACTGCGATAGGCTGAGTTGATGATGATTGTTTCGGAATGAAATTTAATTATATTTCGAACCGAATACACACACTCTTAAAAAGTGGCCATGAATGTAGGTTCCGAAGGGCCTTCGTTAAAACCGTTTATGTTCGCTCTGTTTTTCAAATTATTGTATTTCTATAATCTGCCTATCTATTGACGCTCGACGAAAACCGACGATTGTTTTTTATGTAACTATTGTGCGATTTTTTGCCGTTTGTAATTTCTTTGATTCCATGATATTATGACCTATTTGCCTTTATTTGTCTGCAGTTATTATATTTTCTGAGATATTTTCCGTAATGGATTTAAAGATGAATATGGGTTTAAAGTTTTCCCTTACATACGGGAATTGGATCTCAGTTTGTAGTGGTATTGTGTATATTGTGGTATATTTACGGGCAAAATTAATATTTTATTATCCACGATTTGCCCTACTAGAGATAGAAATTTGACATAAGCTCCATACAATATGTCAAATTTCTAAATCGTGGATAGAAAGGATATTAATTTTGGCTGTTAGAGGCATTCTCTGAAGACCATGTTTTTTTTATTCTTATTTATTTATCCGTGGTTTTTATCCACACGGATATTCCAAGCCATTCTCATAGTACCTTATACACTTTCTAACACGTAAACATTTTGTTGAATAATTACAGGAAAAACAAAATGATGAGACAATAAACCACACTATTTTTTGCACCAACTGACTTGTGGTTTAGGAAACCACAAGTCAATACAAGCCCAACATCTAGTGAATTTAAGTTGAGTTCTTTCATCAATGATTTTCTCTTTTGTTCTTCACCCAGTCCATCAGTAAATGCTGTACGTCTTCTGATTTAAAAATAAAATTAATTTATTCCCGACTACTTGTATGTCCATATTTTTTTAGTAACAATTATCTTAAAACTATGTTAGTCACAATAGTATATTATATAAAATCATCCACGCTCCAATACCTAACCTAGATTTTGAATAATAACTCATCAGGTCATATGCAGCCTGATGAGTCTCCACACAACAGCAAACTCTGGTCTCTCAGCAATCATCATTAGGATTCCGTTGCTGCTGCCTCGATTTCGGTGTACGAGCATAGAACAAATAATAGGTATGAGTGAGGCTGAATTATTGAATTATTTGAGGAAAGAGGTAGGGTCTTGAATGCCCCTAAGCCACTGCGACCTAAAAGATCTATTGTGACGCCTCTTGTAGCATTACAGCACTTCCCCAAGCTGCAAGTCAATCATAAAGTCGACTATGACTTTGGGGGAGGAGGATTTGATCTCCTGCATTGAGATGACGTGGCCTCCAAGATGCTGGCTTCTGATGTGGTGCACTGCATCACATTCGCATAGGATATGGATGGGCGTCTCATCCTTTTCGCGAAAAAACCTGCAAACTGTGGTATCACTGAGGCCCATCCTGTGAAGGTGTTTGTTCAGCTTGCAGTGCCCAGTAAGGGTTCTTGTCAGGATTCTTATCTGATTCTTGTTCAACGAAAGGGCTTCTTTCGTAAACCTTTTTTTGAAGCCCACAAGTAGCGCTTTCGAGTGTTCTTGGCCTGGGGATTTTTCCCAAAGGCTAATCCTTTGGTCAGTTCCCCAGTTTTTAAGGTAGGCTGTAGTGGTGCATTTAGGAATGCCACAGATTGGCTCCGGGCCCACATTGGGGCTTTCAGCACCAGCTCTAGCCAGTTCATCAGCGGCTTCGTTGCCCCTAATGCCATAGTGTCCAGGTACCCATCCTAGTGCCACCGAGTTTGCCGCTCCTAGTGAGTTTAATAGCTGGACACACTCCTTTACAAGTTTGGAGTCAATTTCCTCTGAATTTAAGGCTTTTAAAGCAGCCTGGTTGTCAGAGAAGATGAAGATTCGCCTATTAATATAGGTCCTCTGCAGACTTAAACGGAAACATCCAATAATGGCAAATAATTCCGCATGAAACACGGTGGTGTGCTGGCCTAGGTTGGCGAATTTTTTTACCTTTGGCCGCCCACCGTGGAATCCAGCTCCTGCTAGACCCTCTTTTTTTGATCCGTCGGTGAACCAAACAATATCAGTGGACTGAGGCTGTCCTGGCGTGTCGTCCTTCCACTCAAAGCCTATCAAAGCTGTATTCTTTCAACATTGCATCAGTGGGCATGGCAATGATGTCTTTCTTCATAAGGTTCTCTTGCAGTGCCCTCATGGCAGTCGACTTCCATCTTGTCCTTCCCGCTATTCTGGCCCTTATCATTGCTGCCCTAGCGTCCATTTGCACCTGCACATGCAAAGGAACGAGATTAAGCAGAGCCTCAAGTGCAGCGGTCGGAGTCGATGCAATTGCTCCTGTTGTTATGAGACACGCGAGTCTCTGGAGGCTTGAGAGAGCATCCCTGCAGGTAGTCTGATGGGTTTTACCATGCCATACGACACAGCCATAGTGAGGCTGACTTTTTGCGCATTTATTGCATCCTATCCATAAGCATCAGCATAATAAGTTTGTGAGCATGTATGCATGTGTGGATGTTTGTTACTCTTTCACGCAAAAACTACTGTATGGATTTTAATGAAATTTGACATACAGATAGAACATAGCCCGGATTAAAATATAGGCTACTTTTTATCCCGGGAAGATGAACAGTTCCCGAGGGATGCGCGATAAACGACATTCACGCGGGCGAAGTCCCGTGCATAGGCTAGTGCATCATAATTGTGAGATACAGACTTACTAGAAATAGCATGTTACTAGAAAGATTTTTGGTATGAATGTGGATCATCATTTCAGCCGAAAGATATCCACTGCTGGACATAGGCCTCCCCCAAGCATATGTATGTTGGGGGGATATGCCATAATCGCCACGCTTGGCAGGCGGGTTGGCGATCGCAGTTGGTTGGTTAAATACTCGGAGAACGCTGCTGCCCATCCTCTGGTGAATCCCTTAGTCGCCTTTTACGACACCCATGAGAAGAGATAAGGGAAGGGATGAATGTGGATGGCTATGAGAAAAGAAACAGACCAAAGAAGGAACAAGAGATGTATTAAAAGCTTGTCTTTCCCTAATACGCTAGCTGTTGGGACTGCTTCGTTGGTCTAGTGGTTGCAAGCGCGACTGCTGAGCGTGAGGTCCTGGGTTCGATTCCCGGGTCGGGCAAAGTGTTATTGGGTTTTTTCATTAGGAAATTCTCAGTAGCAGCCCGGAGTCTGGATTTGTGCCCGGTTAATGGCAATAGGCTCGCCCCCTATTACATGGGACTTACAACATAACTGGCGAAATGTGGGTGTACTATACACCTCTGCTTACCCCTTCGGGGAAATACAGGCGTGATGTTATGTTATGTTGGTCCTGCTAAGATTATCTTGCGACGCGACAAACAACACCGTGCCAAGGCAGAACCAGGCACGGATGCAATTTACGATAAGTTTTCCGTTGGCCTGGTTCATGCTATTTCGTGTTTTTGTTTTATGGCTAATATTCGGTTGCCATGGTGCGGTAAAGAGTAGGGAATAAGCCAACCCATTCGTTTTCCCTGGATGTCGAAGGTGAGTCATTGAATTAAGTCACGAGACTACGGTATCGTCCGGAGCGCTTAAAAACAGTATTACCATTTCAGTAAATCTTTTGCCAAGCGTCGTTCAATTAATCGACTCGACGTCCACTGCTGGACATGGCCTCTCCCAAGATGCACCACAACACTCGGTCCTCCCAGCCCTGCCCTGCCTTGTTCAGGTAGTCGCGGGCGTGGTATATTTATGTCAAAATCAAGAGTGTTAATAATATTGACATCATATTAATCATAATGTTGTCTTATTGTAGGTCTACCTTCAATAATGCACGTTTACAGGCTAAGGATGACGGACTTGATGCGATAAATCATTTTTCTTTCTTTTTCTTTATATTTGGCATTGCATTTTTTTTTTTGTTCTGTGGTTCTTTTTTATTAGCATAAAATGTGAATGTGACATAAATATGATAATGTAAACATTTGTATTTACAAGACCACGTGAAATGAAAAAAAAAATACATTTGACGCCATGGCGCGTCGCGGCGGGCGGGTCGCTGCGGTGGCATGTAATGAAAATATGAATAAAACTCCTATTGCGGTTGAGACTTTGGTAAAATACGGTAGTGTGTGTGTTTATTAGAAAATTAGCAAGTACATACCCCATTTTAGGCCCCCCACAAGGTGGACTGACGACCTGGCGAAGGTCGCGGGAATCCGCTGGATGTGGAAAGCGCAGGACCGGTCGTTGTGGTGATGCTTGGGGGAGGCCTGTGTCCCGCAGTGGACGTCTTTCGGCTGAAATGATGATGATGATGACATACCCCAGTGTCTGATTGGCAAGAATATTTAATCTTTTTATGTTTAGAGCAGTGTTTCCCAACCTGTGGTCATCGGTCCCCTGTGGTCCTCATACTCCTGAGGCTCCATGAGCATGTCCATGTCCCAAGGGGTCCTCAGGCCACATAAATTAAGATAGAGTCCTGATGGACTCTAAAAAAAATAAAAAAATAATAATAATAATATTATTATTAATTCTAAAAAAAAATGTTTTCAAGCGGTCCATGAAGATCATTTTTGTTCTCCAAATGCAGAGCCGTTTCTCTCAAACTAGCGCACATACTTACTCGGGTGCATGTGACGGTGAACTAGCGGCAGTGTATGCCCGCTGTGCATACAATGGTCAGCCTATACGCGGCGGCTTATCCTCTCTCTAGTATTCTGTTGCTCTGAGATTAGAATCCTAACCATGACAGTATGACAACCCTTTTAGAACATGTCATGCTATTCCTTATGTCATAATATCCTTATAACAATCCTACTTTAAAGCCTCATTAGTAAGTGCTGTGTAAACTATTCAAAACTACCCTCAAATGCCAACTTTACAACCACTGATATAAAGTCTAAAATCCCTTGCAATATCACTAATAGGATGATCGAAACCAATTTAGCTTTACACTTCGTTTCAACGTATTTGTCAAAGGAAAGGCGTGTTTACTTGAATGTAGAATAATGAAGTATGTGTGAAGGCTTGCTATTCGATTTTAAGCATTATTGTCCTTCGGATTGAGTCTAAAATGCTTTGAGAAATAAGTAAGTATAGGATCGATGAATGTGACGTTTTCGCATGCAATTTTCAGCTTTAACTTCATGAGAATATTGTCTGAATTTCCTTGTCGCTTTGAATTTGATAGGGTTGTCAAAACAAAGTTAATTTTGCTGTCATTGCCATCCAAATTTCTAGGATACAAAACGAGGATTTTAGTTTGTTGACAGCAAAATAACTTTGTAGGGATGTGTAAGGACTTAATTGTGGGTTGGCAGCAGTCCAAGTTCAGTTAGTCACGTTAATATCGGAGAATTGTATCGGAGTTTGTCATGCGATTTATTTATCGCCATCCTTATTCGTGCGTCAAAGGATTTTTGGACTTTTTGGTGAATGTCACGGTTGTGTAGTAAATTAGTAACTTTGTGAAGTATTTTATTGAAAATGTATTCTGTTATATTTTGTTTGTTTCGAATTATGAAATGAGCAATTTTTTTTTCTGTACGTACGGTCAACCGGCCTTCGGTGGTAACACTTTGACATTAGCAGCTTCTTTATTTCGTAAGCAGTAAGGGCGGTTTTCGAATTGAAGTGTTACCACTGTCATGCAGTCGACTGTACTTACATGGTAGGTACTGGCGGTTATTAATGGCTCAACTCCAATAGATAATTTGATAGTAAATTAATATTTATCGAGCTTGTAGAGCTTATAGAGCTAGTTTAATATTTTCTACGAGTATTATTCATTAGGTATAATGTTATTATTGCAGTGAATCATATTTCGATCCATAGAAAAAGTGAAATAGAGCTGCAATTTGAAAAACAACGCAAGAATATTTGAATTTCGCGGGTTACCCAGTAGCTAGTATTCACCTTAACGTACGCTTCACTGTGGTAAGAACTAAGAACCGTCTTGCGGCCACTGAGGTACTACGTACTAGAGTAGACATTACGAACAAAAAGTATCGCGCAACTTGTTGGCCGCGGGTAGGGCTGCCACCCGTCCGGGTTTCCCTGAATTTGTCCTAGTTTAGAGGGCATCCGGGGAGCGTCCGGGTGGGGCATTCATTTGTAGTCCGGGTTTAAAAATTTAAGGTCGTCGGCCGCTCGCGACACACGCACTGTCCACGCACGCCGTGATCAACCGACGAACCGACTCGCTAAATTCACCGCCCCCCCACCCTCCCGTCGCAGTTGCTACTTGTTGCTTTTTATTACACTATGTTTAAAAAAATCTGTTGACATGTCCGGGTTCTGGCCTCTAAAATCCGGGGTTTTCACGCGTCTTGTCCTGGTTGCCAAATTTTACATATGGCAACCCTAGCCGCGGGGCACGCGCGTCGCGAGCGTGGCTAAGTGAGTGAGAGTGCAGGAGCTCTAAAACATGCTACAAACATTTGATTCGAGGTGTCTTCTCTAGTACGTAGTAGGTACATATTACCTCAGTGCTTGCGGCGGCTTAGTTGTGTATTCATGTGGTCACAATCACAAGCTACATAATTCTGCAAATCAAAAAACACTTATTGTTATTATTATTACTATTTACTAAACTAGGTTGCATCGTACGTTCAGAAATATTAATACAGAATCGATTATCTGGAACCGAGTGCTTAGAATCGTTTATCTACGCATAATTTGGTACAGCCGTATTGTTCGGGTCTTGCTCCATTTAACATCAAATCTGTAATCATAATATACCTAATTGAAACGGGGGCGTGGCTTTTTGAAAAAAAATCTGGTCATAGATCAGCAGGCGTAAAGAAATTTATCTACGGAAAAGTAGCCAAAATAACATGTATAAAACTAAAAACGTCAATTTGCCTATTCTTTCGTAGACAACACCCTTGTCTACAGTCCTCACGCTACGCCTGTTGAGATGTTTAAAATTTCCAAGATCCCATGCGCATGCGCATCTACTTAATAAAATTCTTAGAACTGACTGACAGACAACGCACAGCCTGAACCGGAGTGTCTAGGTCTAGGACCTAGGAAGATGAAATTTTGCACAGGAGTTCCTTCGGTGAGCAGTAAGGGGGTGAAAAGGGGTGGTATTTGTATGAAGAAATGATTTTTTATCGACATACCAGTACGGGAGCGAAGATATCCGTACCCACGGGTCAGGTGTAAGCTAGTACCTTAATAGCACTTAAATGTGGACTTTATTTATGAATACTGCAAATCAATTGTTGATACTTTACTGTTCTTCTGTCGTCTTTCAAAAATTTATAATTTAATATTCAAATGTTTTCCATTTTAAATAAACCTAATTACAGGCTCTTTTGAAACGTTAGGCTCTAGTTGCACGGTTCCAAATTGTGGGTCCTGTGGAGAAAAACCGACAAGAAACTCCATGGATATACTCTTTTTAAAATAGGTTATTGTTTATTACATCAAATTCATTCAAGTAATGTGAGTATAATTTAGGTTAATGTCAGAAATAAACAAGAGTTTAAAGGTGAGAATATTGCCTTAAGAAATAAACGTAAAAAGAGTTGCCATAGTATGTAGGAGCTGACCTTTCCCGAAAGACGGCACCCGTTCACGAACATGACGCGAGCATCTATTGGATACTAATTGAATTATGATTTTATCCCTTTTAGACCTGTGCTCACTGCTCAAGTGCTCAGGCTCACCGTACCAAGCCCATGAACTTGATACTTCTATAATAAAAATAGTTATTCCGCGGCAATGTCATTCTCTTAGTTATTGGAGCGTGGTGAGGTTGACTGTTTCCGTTGCTATGTTCGCGTTAATGACGCTGTGTTGGATGCTGGAAGTTGAGTTTTTCTAGGAAAAAATACCTATGTGGTTTTACTTATTATACGTTTTTTTTATTAGTTTGTGTTCTTGTATGTTTTTCAGTTTGAATTTTATGAAATAAAACAAAGGCTGTTAAACATGCGATATTTTTCAAAGCAATAACTTTTCAATCATAGACATATAACACATTGTCAATTAAATGACGTAAATAAGATTTTTGGTACATTTTAACGGTTACCAAACCAATTTGGATGATTTTTAGCAGTAAAATTATTTCATAGATAAAGGTACACTCGACCAAACGGAATCATGACCCACCATAAGCTTAATTTTCTACAAACATTCTAATACAATTAGGTCGAATTTCGAAATTAAACTAAGCGGAAATGCGAAACGACAGTTTATTCGAAATTCAAAACATAATTCCAGTTTTATCAAAAATGTTATTTTTTATCCAATTATTAACCTACTGCATTCATAACAAAGCCCAAAATTGCATAAACCTCTGACCTGTATTAAAGCAGTTTCCGTAATATTCAAGTGCAGCAAGAATTTTACTGTTTTGACAATTTCATACGAATTATCGTCTGAGTGGATCATGATTCCGGTTGGTCGACTGTACATCCTACTACTTCTACTTTTCATACCAGAAAATAAAATAATACTTTGAACTCAAACGAATTCGCAGGCGCAGGTACCTACCTACTTTTGAAACAGCTTCACATTCCAGCTGAGAGTAATTCCTTTAGTTAGTGCACTGACCACAGGTGCTACAAACTGTTTATCCCGTTGACGGCTAGGTTATTTATCCTGGAGTTTGTGGAATAACTTTTAGGAAACTGTTTGAGCGTTTAAAAGTTGACCAGCTCTGAATTATGCTGGCAATGTTTTTTGTTATTTCAACTCTGTTATTTTACATATGAGAGTAATAAAGGACTATTAAAATACATGGCATGGGCATGTAGAGAGGATGGACGATAGGAGATTGACGAAACAAGTTTACGAGACGACAGTGGATGGAAGAGTTGTAGGGGGACGACCTCGGCGAACGTACCGCAACCAAATAGCTGATGCTTTCAAAAAAGGCCAGGTTAAGAGCTCTAAACCGACAAGAAAAGATGGAGAAATGAACGTAGATGAAGCAAAAGAGGTGTCAGGATCGTAGCAGGTGGAAATACAGTCTATGCCTACCCCAATGGGAAACAGGCGTGATATTGTATTGTATGTAAAATTATTTTGTGGTTTTGGTTAATTTAGCTGGTTTAGCTTCCTGAATACTCTTACTATTCAATTTAATCCTCGCGTCTATCTTGGTCATGCAGGATGCAGTACCAGGCCCCTCAGAAAGTATTGCGAAAAAAAGTTTTTATATATGGGAGACTGGCCAGTTATAATGTTTTTCGAAAATATGATTATTTATAAGTAAAAATAAGTAAGTTCCAATTTCAAAATTTCCCTCCACATTTTTTGCGAGTTAATTCAAAGTATTGTGTCTCACTGAAATATGGATCTGCGCCGGGAACATTTTAGAGCTATGATTTTATACGATTTCAAGTGTCGCCTGAAACCGGATGAATCGTACGATAGACTTCAAATGGCATTCATGGATGAAGGCCCTTCCAAGGCAACCGTGTATCGTTGGTATAACGAATTCAAGCGCGGTCGACCAACTTTGGGGGATGACGAAAGAAGCGGTCGCCCTTTGACGGCTGTTACCGAAGAAAACGTGCTAGCAGTGAAAAATTTAATCCAAGACAATAGGCGAATTACATATCAGGAGATTCAACACATATTGAAGATTGGATCGGGAAGCGTTCACGAGATTCTACACAGCCATCTTCGCGTGAGGAGGATAGTATCACGCTGGGTGCCGCACAACCTCACCGATGCTCAGAAGCAGGCCCGGGTGGAATGGTGCCGTGATATGCTTAACAAATTTGAAGCAGGCTCGTCTCGGCGTGTTTACGACATCGTTACAGGTGATGAGTCCTGGATTTATCAATACGACCCAGAAACCAAGCGCCAGTCGACTGTTTGGGTGTTTCAAAATGAGCCAACGCCTACCAAAGTGAAGCGATCTGGAAGCGGGGGTAAGATTTTGATCGCTAGCTTTTTTAATTTGACTGGCCACTTGGTATCAATTCCCTTACGGGATCAAAGAAGCATTAATGCCGAATGGTATACTACCAAATGTTTGCCAGAAGTTTTCTCTGTTATAAGCAACAAGCGACCAAACACAGGGCTCCGCGGGCTACTGCTCCACCACGACAATGCACCTGCGCACACCGCACTCAAAACGAGGGACTTCCTGGACAGCACGCCAGTCAAACTCCTGGGTCACCCTCCTTACAGCCCTGATCTAGCACCGTGTGACTTCTTTTTATTCCCAAAAATAAAAAATCAGCTCAAAGGGATACAATTTTCGTCGCCGGAAGATGCGCTGGCTGCGTTCGAGCAGGCTGTAAACGAGGTGTCTGCGGCGGACTGGAAAAAGTGTTTTGAAAACTGGTTTAGGCGCATGAATCTTTGTATAGAGGCTGGTGGAAAGTACTTTGAAAAGATTTGATAAAAATATATGTACGTATAGAACAATTTTTTTTAGTTTCGCAAAACTTTCTGAGTGTCCCACGTATTTAAGAGGACGCTCCCAAAACGTAATTCCCACCCTCGCACTCCCCTTACACACCGCAACTGCGGGCCGCTCTCGTCAATTTTATGCAGTTGCAATATAACTCATTTTCGAGAAAATCATTCTCGCGCGTTTTACCACGGAAGTAAATGACGTAAGTCTCAAAACAGTTTTCGGTTTACTACAAGAATACTAAACAATCTATACAAATTTCCTCAAGCCAGTACTTAATAAACTTTATTATCTTCCTATCTGCATATATTTTATATAGCTCACTTAAATAATAAAGGAGAAATATTCTAAAAATCTCTAAAAACGCATGATCTTCAAAAAATAAAAGTATCGAACAAAAATCTACTAATTATGTAACTGTCTAGTCAAACGATAGATAAAAGTTCAAAAAAACATGTATCTTAATATGACATTCATCAAACATGTGTTGGATTCAGCATATGTTTTCAAAAAGTCACCTCATTTTGGGAGCCTAGTCTTAAGGAAAACATAATTACTAAAATATTTTCCGTATTATGTAAGAATCGGCTAAATGATTTTATATTGCACATGAGGCGACTGTCTGTCGTCTGGATCCTGCAGATGAAGAAAAATAGATTGAATGTGAAAGAAAGAAAAGAAAAAAGCGTAGTAAAAGCACGTAGTTGTCTCCGCTGACGAATGGGCACCATTTAAGTTCAGACCTATGTGTAGCACACATGTGTGTGTGCTAAACACACAGACCAGTAAGCTTCAAGACTCCGCATAAACAAAGTTTTGTATTCAAACGCAGTCGTAAAACGTTGGTGGGGTCAGGGGGGCGGACGGCGCGTTATGATTGGCCGGCTCAAAAGTTCGGTGGTATGATTCCTTATGATTGGTGCCGCTCGCTGACTGAGTGACGTTCCGATTGGTGGAGTGACGTATGATATGCAGTGGTAGAGCATATGCGTTGTGACCGGGGGTGTCCAGCTAAGCGGCGTCTAGAGGCTTACTGGTCTATGGCTAAACATGATCATGCTTTTAAGGTAGGTTTTTTCTCTAAAATAAAATCCTAATGGACGCACTCCTCTCGGGAAAGGCGAAGCCAGTGTCGGACTCTTACCGACTAAAACCACCACCTCAACTACCTTTGGCCAGGGGCGTCGGATACGCTCTATACTTGCCAACTACCCCCGACAGGTCCTGTCTCGCTGGCGAGCCTCTTCTCCCCGTGCGGCCTCAGATCGACCGCACCTTCCTTCTGACAGGCCAACGTGCCATTGTCACGGGCCTAAAGATCTTTAAATCGTAGTAAAAATTACCAGTCTTAAAAGCCGTGTAGAAAGGCTACGATATGATTTTGCAAGTGGCAGTGTTATGTAATACCTTTTTAGGGTTCCGTACCCAAAGTGTGCTAACGGGACCCTATTACTCTCGCTACGCTGTCCGTCCGTCTGTCTGTCGCAGGGACAGCCCTGTATTATTCCGAGGTAACGGCAATAGATAACCGGTTGAAATTTTCACAGAATATGTGTTATTATGGTGTATATCACAACAAATACTAAACACAAAAACAGTCTAAAATCAAAAGGGGTCCTCCCCCGAAACCTCAAAAACATGCATTTTTATCAACGTTTTTGTTCCTGCTCTATCTTCAAAATGGTAATACATACCAGCGTCAAGCTTGGTCTGATTATAGTGCATACTATGTAGTTTAGCAACAAATACAAAAAATAGGGCAAACATAGACATATGTGGTGGTACCTACGGTACCTACGTAAGAAAGACGTGCAAAAATTCACATTTCGCGTATGATTGTTGATGTCTTTTGATAAACTCTCGTAAATTAAATCGGTTTCTATAGGGTATCAGGTCGATGGGTGGTACGGAACCCTTAATGCGTGAGTCCGACTCACACTTGGCCGGTTTTTTACCTTACCTTACAAACGAATGAAGTCAGGTAACCCTGAACTGCTTCATTGTGCCAACATGTTTATCTGAATGTTTGCCCTGAACAAACTTGTGACCGCGGGTCAACCATTGTTGCTACAATGTTTAGTGACAATTTTGTAGAAAATTGTTTTTAAGTTTATTTATGTCGAGCGTTGTTGTTGTTTAGCTTTTATTGCGTTGTGTGTAGGGTTAACAGACTTACCAGACGTCGGGATTTGTTCTTTCATGTCAGGATTTTTTTATTATTATTTATTGAATCATTATTAAGGTATTTCTTATTAATAGAAGTGTTTGTCTCGTTGACACAATAGTTATCTGAGGGCACGGGTTTTACACCCCCTCCACTCCCTTCTATTCGGGAGACAAAATAAATGTCAGGACATTTTTATAGAAATAGAGCTTTTTGTCAGGACTTTCAGTTTCACATCTGGTGACCCTACTTGATTAGAGTTTGATTATCACTTGCGGAGGATCAGCTGTTCAAAAACAATTATTATATAATATACTAGCTTTTACCCGCGGCTCCGCTCGCGTTAAATTCTGCTAACCCACGTCAGTCCAGTCCAGTCCACTGTCCCACTGTCCCGCTGCCCCACTGCCCCGCTGCCCCGCTACCCCACTGCCCCGCTGCCCCGCTGCCACACTATCCCACTGCCCCGCTGCCCCACAGCCCCGCTGCCCCACTGCCCCGCTACCCCACTGCCCAGCTACCCCGCTGCCCCGCTGCCCCACTTCCCCGCTACCCCACTGCCCCACTACACCACTGCCCCGCTGCCCCACTACCCCACTGCCCACTGCCCCGGTACCCCGCTGTCCCACTGCCTAGCTGCCCCGCTGCCCCGCTACCTCACTGCCCCACTGCCCCACTATCCCACTGCCTCACTGCCTGCCCCGATGCCCCCACTGCCCCACTTCCCCGCTACACCACTGCCCCACTGCCCCGCTGCCCCACTGCCCCACTGCCCCACTATCCCACTGCCCCGCTGCACTGCTACCCCACTGCTACACTGCCCCGCTGCCCCACTATCACACTGCCCCACAGCCTTCCCCGCTGCCCCACTGCCCCGCTTCCCCACTCCTCCGCTGCCCCGGTGCCCCGCTGCCCCACTGCCCCGCTGCCGCACTACACCGCTGCCCCACTGCACCACTATCCCACTGCCCCACTGCCCCGCTGCCCCACTATCCCAATGCCCCACTGTCTGCCCCGCTAGCCCACTGCCCCACTGCCCCGCTACCCCACTGCCCCGCTGCCCCGCTGCCCCCTATAACTGCCCCGCTGCACCGGTGCCCCACTGCCCTGCTGCACCGCTGCCCCACTGCCCCGCTGCCCCACTGTCCCGCTGCCCCACTATCACACTTCCCCACAGCCAGCCCCGCTGCCCCGCTGCCTCGCTTCCCCACTGCCCCGCTGCCCCACTGTCCAGCTGCCCTACTGCCCCGCTGCCCTGCTGCCCGGCTGCACCGCTACCCCACTGCCCCGCTGCCCCACTGCCCCGCTGCCCCGGTAACCCACTGCCCCACTATCCCGCAGCCCCACAGCCCCGCTGCCCCGGTAAAGCACTGCCCCGCTGCCCCACTGCCCCGCTGCCCCACTATCCCACTGCCCCACTGCCTGCCCCGCTGCCGCACTCCCCTACTGCCCCGCTGCCCCGCTACCCCGCTGCCCCGCTGCCCGCCGCCCCAATGCCCCGCTGCCCCACAACCCAACTGCCCCACTGCCCCGCTACCCCACTGCCCCAATATACCACTGGCCCACTGCCAGGCTGCCACGCTGCCCCGCTGCCCCACTACCCCACTGCCCCACTGTCCCACCGTCCCACCGTCCCACAGCCACTGTCCTACTGTCCCACTATCCCACTACCTCACTATATCACTATCGTCCCTTCCCATGTCCCATGTCCTGTCCCATGTCCCATCCTATGTCCCATCCTATGTCCAGTATCATGAGCCGTCCCACTGTCCTGTTTCATGTCCCGTCTCATGCCCCATCCCATTTCCCGTCCCATGTTTCGTCCCCTGTCCCGTCCACTGTCCCGTCCCCACTCCCGTCCCCTGTCCCGTCCCCAGTCCCATCCCCTGTCCACTCCACTCCACTCCATCGTACATTACTATCCGCTCGTGCAAATGCATAGAAGCTTCGGTCTGTCGGGTGAGTACGCAACCCACGAATTATTTTTTTTGCTTTTTTCTTTCTTTCTTTCTTTCTCAAAACCCATACCAGTTTTTAAGTCAGATCATCAGCTTTCAAACAAAAAAAAAAAACATCAAAATCGGTCCAGTAGTTTTAGCGTGATGCTGGAACAAACAAACAAACAGACGTTTACAATTTTATAATAGTTAAGATTTCATTCATATTTAGCGCAACTGTTAATCAAATTCTGATCTACACATTTTTTTGAAGGCTCACGGTGGCGAAACGTGCTAAAGGCCCACCTGTGGCCTGATTCACAGACGTTCGAAAAGTTTCCTTTTCCGAAGTAAAATTTGACCGGCAAATAAAACAAAACGACCACTTCCTGCGACCATGAACGCTGCAATGCATTCGAAACGTCAGGAAAACCAATTTTAATAATAATACACGATGTAAGTCGGTTAAACTTGTTTTATTATGAAACAAAACGATTTGAGAACCGAACGGATTCGGAAACGCAACGCGAAATTCATGGAAACTCTCCCGTGAGCCATTTGCTGTCGGAAAGCACTCGATGTAAAATTAAAGAACTATGAATATCGTTTCCGAATGCGTTCGATTCTCAAATCTATTTTTTTTGTAATATAACAAGTTTGACCGGATTACATCGCGTATTATTATTAACATTGTTTTTCCTGATGTTTCGAATGCTTTGCATTATTAGTAGTCGCAGGAAGTGATCGTTTTGTTTCGTTTGCCGGTCAAATTTCACTTCGGAAACGGAAACTTTTCGAACGTTTGTGAATCAGGCCACTGATCTTAAGCGGTTACCTTTGCCCACAACAACTGCAATACCACCTAGGTTGCCTTGTATAGACAAATCGTGTTTGCCAAACTGAGACCTGACCTGAGAAAAAATTCAAATCTTCTGTATTTACACCCGTACTCTTCACACCGGAACACAGCAATGCAAGCATCACTATTTGGCGGCAGAAATAGTGCGGTGTTAGTACTTCCCCGGACGAGCTCTTTCAAAAGGAGCTCTACTACTAAATAAAATACATGAGAAAAGTCAGAGGAAAGGGATACAACCGAACACTTCTGCTGCTCCTGCATAAAAGGCAAACGTTCAACTGCTAAGTTATTACAGTATATCGTTGTTTGCTTTTATTTTTTGATAGAACGGATATGAAAACTTCCGAGGCAATTTTGCTTCATCTCGTTTCCATCGGGACTGTTGCCAGGAATACTTATTACGTCCATTTCGCTTGAAGAAATCCATCTCGAGTCGTGATCTCGTTAGCTAGCGTAACGTAAATTTTATTGATGGCAGCTGTGACACAGTGCATACTACTGCAGCTACTATCGTACTCTTGTACCTTGTTATACTTGTAATAATGTTGCCCAATAAACTTTATCTTTATCTTTTTATACTCTCAAGTTATTGCAACCCTTAACCTGGTTTGCACTGCACTTTATTTAGCCGTCGGTCCTGCGCCTGATCTCTCCGGTCGTGTCGAATTGCCGTCCCATCGGATTATGAGAGTGAGGGACACAGAGTACATTATAATATACTGAAATAGAGACCAATCTTCCACCACAAAACTGGTAACCGCTTACTAGCGCCATCTGATACTTTTAGTTTGGAACTGCTGTTAGTACATCAACAGAACTAAAAATAAAAAATGCAAAAAGAGAATCATTTCTTGAGGATCGAACTTACGCCCTGCGTTTATAAATCGGACTGCAAGATAGTACTGCTATTAACACACTATAATCAACCAGTCAAAATCAGTAAAAGTAGAATACTTTAATGTTCAAGAATCAACAAAAAAGCTCTGAAAAAGATACTTATTTATTATTATAATATTTCGTGAAAAATCAGTAAAATTATCTCGTGAAATGAAATCATATGGAACAATTATCAATGGTCATGTAGCGACATCTATCCGATATTGAATAAACTATTACAGTATCTCGTTTCTTAAATTTGGTAAATCCGCCATCTATTACTTTTAGTCCGTAACAATAACAAATATAATACTACTAAATTAAAAACCACCACTTACCTGTTATCTACAAGTATTCGAAGTACTACGTTTTTTTGCAGCGTTGTAAAAGCTGTTGTACCCGATTATTTGTTTTAAGATTGAGGACCCTGGTGAGGGAATAGAGAGTGCACCTGTGTTTGCGCACACACTTGTGCACTATAATATGTCCCGCGCAGATGGCTAGTCTCCATTGAGATTGGCCACCGTGACCGAAATTCGGCCGGGAGGACATTATTTACCTGTAGTGCCTATATAAGATAGATAAGCTTAAATCAAAGGCGTTAGTAATTTCTGGGAATTGGTGGCTGCTTATTGGTATACTAATGATAGTACCCGCTGCAAGTCCGAGAAATTAATATTCAGACTGATAAACGACTTTAATATCATTGATATGGAGGGCTATGCTCGTGAACGGGTGCCGTCTGTCGGGACAGGTCAGCTCCTACATACTATGGCGACTCTTTTTACGTTTATTTCTAAAGGCAATATTCTCACTCTTAAACTCTTGTTTATTTCTGGCATTAACCTACATTATACTCACATTATTTGAATGAATTTGATGTAATAAACAATAACCTATTTTAAAAAGAGTATATCCATGGAGTTTCTTGCCGATTCTTCTTCATAGGATCCACAATTTGGAACCATGCAACTAGAGCCTGACGTTTCAAAAGTGCCTGTAATTAGGTTTATTTGAAATAAAAAACATTTAATTTTGATTATGTTAATCATGGCTTTTGATAGTCATGGGTTATTATCAGCCTGTAATTGTTCCACTCCAGGGCTAAGGCCTGTTCTACAGATCATGCTTGTTGGCGTTTTCTTACCATTGAAGATTGAAGTTATAATGTTTTTCTTTCGGTGTAAGTCAGTGTTGTCTATTAATTATTATTTTATTGTTGTGTTGTGTAACTTTGAAAGTACACATGCCATTGTGATATAGTAAAATTGATAAATGACAGGCATTAAACTCCGACGTTTTAAACCCCCATGTTTAAATCCGTTTATCCAAATATCGGGACTTAAATGAAAAAATCGAGACGTAGAAAAGATGCATAGCAGTGGTTACAAATGTTACAATCCGCAGTCACCCGCTTTCCTCATACGCTGACCAATTCTCGCCAAACCTTCTGCGCCAAATTGGCTATTTAGATGTAAAAGCGGGATTGTAGGCGTCCTGCTCAGGGTGCTGGCGGGTCGCGTTTTAAGAAGGCTGAAAAACGGGTTGCGAGACATCTGGCAACGCTAGCCACCACACCTGAATTTGGTCCATCCATTGGCGCTTCTCTATCTGCGTTTCAAATCGAGCCATTGACGAGAAAACTTGTTACTTCCACATACAACAAACGATCTCGAATATGCAAACTAATGTTAATGGCAGTGTTGTCATCGGCCATCGAGCTGGTTGTTGTTTAATTTGAATAACTTGGCCTTCAACCTACGTTGTTAGTGCGACATCGTGGTGGAGGTATGTGAGACTGGGTTACATACCTTGAATATGAATTTATCGATGAGAATAGCTTTAACCACGGTGAAGATGAAGACTAGGTTGGTAGTTGGGCTGTCTGACCAGGGTGCACTGAAAGTATGGGGGCTGGTATCCACCAAAGAGGAGAGCAGATGCCTCGAACAACCAATAGAATTGGATTACGCTATTTTCTTATGTCACCGCCTAGCTTCAACGCAAGTCTACAGGGTGATTTGTAATTCGACCTATTCCTTGAAAGGGGTTATACTACACTCATTTGCAACAAAAATGGTCCCGTGAACCAGGGGGCGCCAGTCATTTGTTTTCGAGTTTTAGCAGTTTTAAGTATTTTTTGTCTTCGGATTGAAATATGCTAATTGTGAAATCTATCCTACTCTGGGTACACACTTTCCTGTAAGCTGATGAATAAGCAATTACTATCATACAAAATTCATGGCCAACATTTTCATAACCTCGGAAATAAATGGTCATAAATCACAAGGTATAAAACAAAATCATCTAAGTACACTTTACATTGCAGAGAATTACGCGAAAAAAATGTATGACATTTGGCGTACAAATTACAGAAATAACATCAACATGTGGTCAAGTTTCGTAAAGGCTTGGAAAAAATGCAGTAATATCAGAATTGGGAGCACTTTGCTTGAAGTCATTTTCTAAATTTTTGTGTATTTCGAGGCGAGTTTGGTTACACCGTTGTGTAATTAAGGTTGTATGAATCTCTGCGGCTTGTTTTGGTCGATCAGAGATAATTGAGGTCCATATAAAACCAATAAGTGGGATTGGGAGACAACAGTTCCTGCTTAGAGATAAAGGCACTAAGATTGGCCACCTGATCAGGATTTTATGGTTGGTAGTCCAGGCTACCACTACCACTTACCACTACCTCTGTCTTTCTGATGGTGACTAAGTCATCCTTCCTTAGTCATCCTTTATGATACAACTAGAATGATAAAGGTTTGCTTATTCATAATCTTAACCAAACACTTATATTTACTCATACTCATTGCATAGAAAAAAAGCAATTTGCTTAATATTATACACGGCGAGGGCCGTTCACAAACAAGCAAATAATTTGAATATTTCAATAAATCTAGTTGGAATCGTGCTGGAAAATAGCAAGGAAACCCGCATGTATAATAAATACTTAATTTGTAATGAAGATAAACTTGTGAAGATAAGTATGTTGTCTTGAGCTGGATGTGTGACAATACCTTTATCGAAGACCTGTAACAGCAAATAGGACCCATAAATCTTTTTTTATTTTTAGGTGTTAGGGCCGCCTTTTGCGGTAAAAGCCTCTTCCAAACCGTGCCTCGTGGCTCTATCTTTTACCCGTCTGGGCCATAGGTTACCGGATATTTGTGTGATGTCGTCACTCCATCTTTTCAGTGGTCTACCCTTCCTTCTTTTTTAGGGTTCCGTACCCGAAGGGTGCCAAACGGGACCCTATTACTCTCGCTACGCTGTCCGTCCGTCCGTCCGTCCGTCTGTCTATCACAGGGCTGTATCTTTTGAACGGTAATAGGTAACTGGTTGAAATTTTCTCAGAATATGTGTTCCTGTGAGGTGTATCACGACAAATTCTAAAAACAAAAAAAAGTCTAAAACCAAAGGGGGTCCTCAGTCCTCATACAAGAAACCTCAAAAAACATGCATTTTTTTCAACGTTTTTGTTCCTGCTCTATCTTAAAAACGATAATATATACCAGCGTCAAACTTAGTCAGATTATAGTGCATATTATGTAGTTTAGCAACAAATACTAAAAATAAGACAAACATAGACATATGTGGTGGTACCTGCGTAAGTAAGACATGCAAAAATTCACATTTCGCACACTCTACGTCGAAGTCTTTTGATAAACTCTCGTAAATTAAATCAGTTTTTATGAGGTATCAGGTCGTTGAGAGGTACGGAACCCTTACTGCGCGAGTCCGACTCGCACTTGGCCGATTTTTTAGGGTTCCGTACCCGAAGGGTGCCAAACGGGACCCTATTACTCTCGCTACGATGTCCGTCCGTCCGTCTATCTGTCACAGGGCTGTATCTTTTGAACGGTAATAGGGAACAGGTTGAAATTTTCTCAAAATATGTGTTGCTATGAGGAGTATCACGATAAATACTAAAAACAAAAAGTCTTAAACCAAAGGGGGTCCCCATACAAGAAACCTCAAAAAACATGCATTTTTTTCAACGTTTTTGTTCCTGCTCTATCTTCAAAACGGTAATACATACCAGCGTCAAACTTGAGTCAGATTATAGTGCATATTATGTAGTTTAGCAACAAATACTAATAACCTCCTCCTTTTTTTGAAGTCGGTTAAAAATAAGACAAACATAGACATATGTGGTGGTACCTGCGTAAGAAAGACATGCAAAAAATCATATTTCGCGCACTGTGCGTTGATGTCTTTTGATAAACTCCGAAATTAAATCAGTTTTTATGGGGTATCAGGTCGTTGAGAGGCACTGAACCCTTACTGCGTGAGTCCGACTCGCACTTTGCCGGTTTTTATTTGTATATTAGTTTACCAATTTGTAATTATTTGTGACCATCTTTCATCCGTAGCTCTCTGAATATGACCTGACCATTTCCACTTCAGCGTCAGGACCTGTTTGACCGCATCTCTCGCCTTTGTTCTTTTCCTTATCAGTGAACTATTGACTCTGTATTTTAATTTGCTGTTCATATAACTCCTCTACTACGACAAAGTAAATGTCTTGGCATTCACGAGGGACAAGATTGAATGAAAATATGATGAAACAATACAAATTCATTTAGCGACACACTATGAATATGTTATATAGTACGTGGTACTACTATTAGTACTTTTTCTGTACCGACAGCATCTAATGCCGAGTACTTACCGAGAATTCTTACCGATCGTTCGTTTCTCGATGCGCGTCACTTGGTACAAATAATCGATTCATTGATACCATCTGTTGTTAATGAGTTATGATTGGAAGATGCTGTACTGTGTCTCAAAGAAATGAAGAGGGAACGCAGTTTCTAAATTGTTGGGATTTTCTTCTGTAGTGTCGACATGAGCTACATAATGATAATAGCTCATGCCGTGAGGAAAAGATTAGCCAGTCAGCAGGTTGGTAGTAAGGCCAACTGCCCAGGGTGCGCCGGACGATCAATTAAGTATCGTCACAAGTGGAGGTATTTAAAAAAATACTATATTAACCTACAATAGTCATGGCTGAGACCACGGAGGACCTCGGTACAATGCTCGATGACCTCAGTAGAGCTTCTGATAGAGTGGGTCTTAAAATGAATATGGACAAGACAAAGGTTATGTCGAATTCCCATATAGCACCCATTCCCGTAAACATCGGAGAATCTACACTCGAAGTTGTTGACGATTATGTATACCTAGGACAAACTGTCCAGCTAGGTAAGTCCAACTTCGAGAAAGAGGTCAATCGTAGAATCCGACTCGGTTGGGCAGCGTTCGGGAAGCTACGTAATATCGTCCAAAATACCGCAGTGTCTCAAGACGAAAGTCTTTGACCAGTGTGTGTTGCCAGTAATTACTTACGGTACTGAAACGTGGTCGCTCACAATGGGCCTGATAAGACGGCTCAAAGTCACTCAAAGGGCAATGGAGAGGGCTATGCTCGGAGTGTCCCTGCGTGATCGAATCAGAAATGAGGAGATTCGCAGGAGAACGAAAGAAACCGACATAGCCCGAAGAATTGCCAAACTTAAGTGGCAGTGGGCGGGGCACATTGCTCGCAGAACATATGGCCGATGTGGCAGTAAAGTTCTGGAGTGGCGACCGCGTACTGGAAGGCGCAGCGTGGGTAGGCCCCCCACAAGGTGGACCGACGACCTGGTGAAGGTCGCGGGAACCTGCTGGATGCTGAAGGCGCAGGACCGGTCGTTGTGGCGATGCTTGGAGGAAGCCTATGTCCAGCAGTGGACGTCTTTCGGCTGAAATGATGATGATGATGATGAACCGACAGGATTGCGCGTCCCGTGACTATTGACCCCGTAATCAGCTGACATGAATCTTCTTCTTCTATCGTGTCGACATGAGCTACATAACGATAACGGCTCATGCCGTGAGAGAAAGATTAGCCAGTCAGCAGGTTGGTAGCGGGGCTGACTGCCCGGGGTGCACCGGACGATCAATTAAATATCGTCACTCGTGGAGGCTCTTTTAATTTTTAATACATGATGAAAAGATGAGTTTAAAAAATCATATTTTTTTTTTGTTTTATATCATTAGATATACCCATCACGTCTGTGAAGTTTCGCCTTATACAACTTGTTATTAAAATAACTGAAAACCCCTTAAGGGGTCATTGTACTCATCAGTAAGAACAACTTTTACTATGGGACCAACCCTGAAATCGGGAAAAATATCATTTGTTCACTACAGTTTGACGATTTATGTGAACATAAATGTAGGGACGTGTGGTGCCGGACGTAAAGAATGGCACCACCCTCTCTCTTCTCATGGGTGTCGTAAAAGGCGACTAAGGGATTCACCAGAGGATGGGCAGCAGCGTTGTCTGAGTATTTAAACTGCCAACTGCGATCGCCAACCCGCCTGCTAAGCGTGTCGATTATGGCATATCTTCCCCCCCTTTGGGAGAGGCCTTTGTCTAGCAGTGGACGTTTCATCGGCTGAAATGATGATAATAATAATAAATATCTATGGGACATTTTTACACAGCACCATCTAGTCCCAAACTAAGCAGAGCTTGTGCTATGGGTACTAGACAATGGAATAATACTTAAATACTTTTTTTTTTTGTAAATACATACTTATGCAACACCCAGACCAACACAAACACTTATGTTCATCACACATATATTTGTGTCCTGTAGGAATCGAGCCCTCGACCTCGCTATCAGCAGTCCGAACCACTAGACCACAGAGGTCGTCGTTGTATGATACATTACATATAAATTGCCCAAATTCCCCAATCTGTCAAACACAGTCTCAGGTATTTTGTGCGTTGTGCTGTTTCTTAATTTGTCTATTTGTAATCGCCAAAAATCGCTTTGTTTGTGTTATGTACATTTCTTCCACTTAGTTACACGTGCCAACCATGTTATGTTATCTTGCGTAAGCTTCGCGTCCGTTACTCTGTATGCAAATATTGCCTACTGTTTGTTGCGCAAGCGCACGGTTGCTTAGATACGCGTCTTGAAATGAATGGTGTCGTCTATCTGCCACATTTTTTGTTGAGACGTGGAATAAATACGGAAGGATGGCTACAAATTAGGTTTTTCGGTATTTGACATAAGGGTAAACCCTAAATTATTAATGTATCATCTCTTTTATTGGCATTTTTAGGGTTCCGTACCCAAAGGGTGCCAAAGTGGGTCCCCTTTATTACTCTCGCTACGCTGTCCGTCCGTCCGTACGTCTGTCACACGGCTGTATCTTTGTAACCAGTTGTTTTTTTTTACAGAATGTGTTACTATAGTGCCACTGCCAATACTCGGCACTACAAATCACGACAAATACTAAAAATAAAAAAAGTCTAAAACCAAACTCAGTCCCCTTACAAGAAACCACGAAAAAAATGCTTTTATTCACCGTTTTTGTTCCTGCTTTATCTTCAAAACGGTAATACATACCAGCGTCAAACTTGGTCTGATTATAGTGCATACTATGTAGTTTAGCAACAAATACTGAAAATAGGGCAAACATAGACATATGTGGTGGTACCTGCCGCAGGTAACCTGCGTAAGTGTGGTGGTACCTGATGTCTTTTGATGAACTCTCATAAATTAAATCAATTTCTATGGGATATCAGGTCGATGGATGGTATCCTTACTGCGCGAGTCAGGCTCGCACTTGGCTGGATTTTTTTAAATAAAACAAAGTTTAACCGGATTTAATCCGGTTAAACTTTGTTTTATTATAATGTGTAGTGATCGCGAAAACCTAAGAAGTTATTATTCTGATAGTATCCCTAATAAATAGAACGAGTAGAGAAATACAACGTGTTGATCTGTATTCGTGCCTAGGGATGGGTTTAGACCCGGGAATTTTCCGAAAGGTGAGTTTTTTCCCAACAGACTGGGAAAAAACTCGGGTTTAAACCCATTGGTCGGGAAAATACTTAATTGACAATATTTGATTAAAGTAATCAAAATAATACATAATTTCCATTGTATGTGTGTAACCATTTAGATGTTTAATTAATGTAAAATATATTTTTTTATAGAAAAATCAAATTACGTTTATCATTTATGACGTGATTTCGATGTATAGATTATTTTAAATAATAGTTGCGAGCGGCACGTTTTGTTTGTTGTTATTTCCATGCATTTAGCTGTACACATTGATGCGTAGCAATTGGGCTGAACCTTATATCATGATTATTTAAAGTGCGACTCTCTAAAAATCTTATATTTATAGTTACTAAAATTATTAAAAAAAAAACATTAAAGGAAATCAAGTTTTGTCTGCTTTATATTAAAAATGTATACAAGAAAAAAGTAGCCAACAGTTGAAATTGCATTGTAATAAAAGATGGAGAAGCAATGCCACATCATTAGATGGCATGCAAAAGCCAAAAGCATCATTGCAAGCTCTAGCAACCCATAAATAAACTACTTTTTCCAGAAATACCAAATTAATATTGCTTTATGAATATTAGGATAGGATTACAGATAGGGAGGACCCATCTGAAGAAACTGAAAACCGCGGATGGAAAAATTGTCACCTCTAAGTCCGAGATGCTCGAAGAGGTTGAAAACTTTTATAGGCATCTGTATTCCACGAAAACGGCGAGACCAGCGGTTCCTAGCAATGACGACAAAAGAGCCTAGCTCACGCGCCATTACACCGAGGATATCCCGGACGTTGACCAGGGTGAGATTAGGGCGGATCTCGAGCAGCTTAAGAACAACAAAGCCCCGGGCGATGATGGAATTACCACTGAACTCCCAAAAGCAGGCGGGACTCCGGTCCTGAAGGAGCTACAGAGTCTGTATAGTTCCGTCATCCAACAAGGCTCTTTACACCGGTGGCATGGAGCGGGAGTGCGGTGGTACTGTTCTTCAAAAAAAGGAATAAAACCCTACTGAAGAACTACAGACCCATCTCACTCCTGAGTCATGTGTACAAGCTGTTCTCGAGGGTCATCACGAATCGTCTCGCCGAAATACTCGACGAATTCCAGCCACCAGAGCAAGCTGGGTTTTGAAAAGGCTACAGCACCGTAGACCACATCCATACTGTTCGGCAGATCGTACAGAAGACTGAACAGTATAATCAGCCTCTGTGTATGGCATTTGTAGACTACGAGAAGGCCTTTGACTCCATCTAAACTTGGGCAGTTCTGGATGCCCTTCAGCGATATCACATTGACGAACGGTATATAGAGGTGCTGTTGATGATGCTTATACAATGCTGCTACCATGACTGTTCAGCTCCAGGACCAAAAGACGAAGGCAATCCAACTGCGCAGAGGAGTGAGACAAGGGGATGTAATATCCCCGAAATTGTTCACAAACGCGTTGGAGGAAGTCTTCAAGACACTGGACTAGACTGGACAGGGTATCAACGTTAACGGCGAGAACATCTCACGTCTCCGTTTTGCCAATGACATCGTTGTAATGGCTGAATCGCTGGAACAACTGGGCGAAATGCTGCACAGCCTAAACGGAGCCTCATGGCGTGTCGGTCTCGGCATGAATCTGGACAAGACTAAAGTCATGTTCAATATGCATGTCATGCCGATACCAATATTCGTCGAAGGGTCGGTACTCGAAGTTGTAACGAAATACGTCTACCTAGGGCAGGTAATTCAGCTTGGTAGACACAACTTCGAAAAGAAGCTGACAGAAGGATCTGTTTGGGCTGGGCAGCATTTGGTAAACTTCGCCGAGTCTTCTCGTCTCCTATACCGCAATGTTTGAACACAAAGGTCCAGTGCGTCCTGCCTGTCATGACCTACGGTGCCGAGACTTGGACACTGACAGTTGGGCTAGTCCACAAATTCAAAGTCGCTCAGTGAGCTGTGGAGCGAGCTATGCTTGGAGTTTCTTTGAAGGATAAAATTCGTAACGAGACTATTCGAAGAAGAACCGGAGTGACCAACATAGCTTGTAGGATCTGTAAGCTGAAGTGGCAGTGGGCTAGCCATGTCTGTCGAAGGACCGATGGCCGCTAGAGCAGATGGGTCCTTGAGTGGAGACCGCGAATCGGCAAACGCAGTGTAGGACACCCCCCAGCCAGGTGGACCGACGACCTGATGAAAGTAGTTGGGGGGGGATGCAGAAGGCAGAGGACCGAGTGTTGTGGCGCAATTTGGGAGAGGCCTATGTCCAGTAGTGGACTGCGATAGTCTGAGTTTATGATTAAGTATTAAGAATTTAACATAAGTGTGTGAATTTAATCAATTGTGTTAGATATACTGCTTAGAAAAAAACGAATTAATTAGATTAGGATCATATTAGAGCACTAAATACACGTTTCGAAGTCAAATGTTAGCATCATATTCATCATCATCATCATCATTTCAGCCGAAAGACGTCCACTGCTGGACATAGGCCTCCCCCAAACATCGCCATAGCATCATATTACTTCACTTGAATAGAATAGTATTTTCCCGCCTTTTGGGAAAAAACCCGATTTTTTCCCGTTTTTTCCCATATTTTTCTTTTCCACCCGTTTTTTTTTCTTTCCCTGCCCATCTCTATTCGTGCCATATTTAAGGAGGCTGGTGACTATACCACTGATACTGAACATGAATCCATAAAAAAATCAATACCAAAAATATTTTTTTTGTTTAAATACCTATTTGTAAACAAACAAATTCCCTCCGATCAAATACGATGCGTGCGAAACCACCAAAACAATTTGCAGGTATTTCCACCATTTGACAATGCCACCGATGGCTTATTTTCAGAGTCGTTCGGGATTTATTTCTCAAACCCTCGCTATGTTTCTAAGTGAAAATTTGATTTAAGTGATTTTTAGTAGTAGATTTTTAGATGACTAAGCACATTATTTATCATTTGCTCTAGAAACATGGCACGGTTACAGATCAACAGCTTGTATAACAAAATAACGATTTTCGAAAAAAAAAAGAATGAACATAGTGAAGTCTGTTAAAATTAAATAACAAGCAGGTGTTATTTTTAAACGTTTTTTTTCATCATTTCTTGTTTATCAACTTGTTTTCGTACTAAGTGTATCGAGATATAAAAATACCTGCATATTAATTAATTATCTGGCCTTTAATATACATTTTGCTTACGCAACGACTGGACCTCGTTTACTTTACATATAATATTTTATACAATATCATATTTGTACGGAGCCATGTGTAAAGGAAATAAAAACTTGAATTGCATATTACGTTTAAATATTGTTGATATGACTAAATAATCAGGTATAGAAGGAAAAGGCGGGATCCATCCTACTAATAGTATAAACGCAAAAGTATAGATGTTTGTTTGTTGATCCTTTGATCACACTGAAACGGCTGAACGGATTTAGATGAAAATTAACACACAGATAAACCATGATTCGGATGGTTTTCATCCCAGGAAGATACACTGTTCCCGAGCGATGCGCGATTATGTCTTTCTGTGAAAAATCTAATAAAAACGCGGGAAAAGGCGCCGACTAAAAGTGGTTTCAAACCGGCGAGGCGAGGATTGGATGGGATGGGCGTGAATTGAAATCTCGCTGACCCTTTCACACCGAAAGATGTAGGTAGGTACATCGTGAGCACGCGCCGTCTCGCGCCGACCAGGCGTCGGGCGGCGGCACGTGCTGCTCGATTATTTATTACTATTATTTATTTCAATTCTCGCCTCGCACATTCTCGCCACAGACCTTTCACACCAAAGATAAGCGTGACGTGAATTGAAATTTTGCGATACAAATTTCAATTCTCACTCGGCCCATCCACGCCACGCCTCGCCGGTGTGAAACCACACTAAGGCTAGAAAATAATAATAAAAAAGTATTAAAGGCACAGTTTGATAGCCTAAAATAAAGTTCGCGTACACTTCCATCAATATTAGTAAAAATCCGGCAGACAAGAAAGGGTTTTCAAAATTCAACCCTGAAAAGTATGCAATGAAATGAGTAATGAGGGTTTCAAAGGTCGCGGGAAGAAGCTAGTCGGAAAAACGGGATGTCCTATTGAACCAACGAAAAACGTCACGATCTATTCATTGACAGAAAAAACCTTGATTTTTTACGTTTTATACGTAAAACGTAAATAGTTTAATCTTTTCCTATATTTGTGCGAAAATTCTCATCATGATAATTATTTCGTCCTTCAATTCTGATAAAAATTTATATTGAGGTGAGGTGATTGTTGATGGAATTGTGTATTTTTATTGATCAGTTTAATTGGACGTAGATACGTAGTACTTTACCTAAGTACAGTCTAACAAAGCAATTGGTATACAGTGTAGAGAGATATAAATGAAGTTTTCTCAGAAGGTTATGGATGTTTTCGAGTGAAATATCATTTTAATAACGGACAAAGTTAAACTGTATTTATACAAAACCCTAATCAAACCGTTCTATAATAACTTCCTGAGAAATCTTCATCTATATCTGGCGACACTGTATATAAATTGCTTTGTTAGACTGTACTACGTAACTACGTCCAATTTATGTCCTGTGACGTAGTTTAGCAAAAAGGATCTAATCCACACGGAAGGACCGATTTGGATAGTTTTTGAAATCTTATTATAATTAATTTGCTTCCTTGTTTGTTTTTTTGTCTGCTACAAAAACAAAGAAAAAAGCTAAAGAAAAACTAACTTGCAAGTAAATTATGAGCCCGTTCTTGAAATCCAAAGAGGTTCGATTTCTCAACTAAATCGAGCTTGTGTCAATTCCTAGAGGAACTGAGAGTAAAAACCTCTAAGCACCTCTAAGGAACTGACATTAGCTCGATTTGGTTCAGAACTCGAACCAGTCGGGAGTAAAACCCTGGTTATAGAAATTCATAAACATGTTAGTAATTCTGATGACAAGCAATAAAACTTTGTGGATTGGATCCTTTTTGCTAAACTACGTCCATTAATAAACGAATTTGAACTCGTGTAATCCTTATTATTGTGATAAAATTCTCAAGTTGAGAGTTGTAAAAATATTATAACAATCGTGATCTAGAATTTCCATCGCTTTTTATGCTACTTTTTATAGGTAGTTCAGTTTTGCCAGGGAATTGTGCGATAAGTGTTTCAGACAGTTGTCTTTCTGTGAAGAAATGTCGGACTCATACCGACTAAAATCACACGGTGGCCATCCTCTGCACAAAATAGACGAGCTCCGGGAACTCCATTGGACCGCGCCGGTACCCCTCTAGTAGGTACTATGCCATTGGCAAGTCCCGGGAAAACAATATTGTTTTCCCCACAGTAGCACGCGACCACCACGTACTGCTGTCCTCCCCAGGGTCGCCTAAAAGCAAAGAGATTTACTAGTAAATATTTAATGTCTTTGCCTAAAAGACGCCTCGAGTCCCCCCACTCTTAACGTGATAAAAATCATAGAATTTATTTAGTTTGCGACATCGTCAGCATAAAATCTAATTAGATAGGTATCTACGCAGGGACCTATAGTGTAGTCAAGTGTGAATTTCATTGCTTACCCACCTTACACACGAGTACTTTAAATAATTTCTAGAATTTCGTACCTAGGTATGTCAATTTCAAATTTTCAAGTGATTATGCAAATAAAATGAACTTTCATTTTTTTGATTGGTACCTTTCATATTTTCAATAAGCGAGCTATAACTTTACCATTACTGCAAAATAATAAACTTGGCTAGGCTAATAATTATAAGTTTCACCCTACATATTTATCGAACTGAAACCTGTCGTATTATGTTGTTTTGTCAATTAACTCACAGTCTTCTCTCTCTTTCACAGATATGGCAATGAGCAAGACAACATTACCCAGATTGCAGAAAATTTTCAACCGTCGACCCGCCGACTTGTCTACAAAGTGATTTCGGAGAAATAACAAAAAATAAAAGTTAAAAGCGTAAATTAATAAAAAATTGTGTAAACATAGTGTTTGTAAGTGTCGAAAAACACATTCCGTTCATATTTTATGCTCAAATTGTGTGTGTAAAAATAAAGTGCTATGCTCAAAACATCCAGTTCCTTAAAAATGGCTGGTGACTCCAAATACGTCCATTATTGCATACAGTGAATTGAATAAGTGCATTTTTAGTGCGAAATAGTGTGTTTTTAAATTATAGTTTATTACAAAAATAATGCATAAGTTTTCTTTGCATGCCAAAAGTTTGAAAGCGCCCTCTATCGCGCAATGAACCGAGTTTTGTGTGAATTTTTGTTTAGCGCCATCTGTTGTTGAGTAGCGGCGATGTTTAGTACCTGATATAATAATGGAGGCCGGTTTCATACCGGTTGTTGGCGGCAATGGTGGTGCTGCGCCACCAACTAGCTCTGTGGTGGCGCCACCGGTGAATGTTATTCGCGCGCCTGGATTGAAGCGCGGGAAGATGGAAGAGGCTATTTCGGATCGGGTAAGTGAATTTTATTATAATCTTCTGAATAACTTTAATTAATTAAGGATTACTAGGTACGGTACTAGATCTTTTAATATATCATGAAAATAACGTGTTTTAAATTCATAATCTGTTTTGTTGATTTTTTCGTGGAGAAGACTCAAGAAACGGTAACGAAGTTTCCTTTTGATTTTTTCTGTAAAAACCAAGATCTGAACTACAATTTATAAATGAAGATGTCTTCAGACATGTATTGCTGCTGGATTGTGACTGGAATAGACATTAGACAACAAAGACCGGCTCTGGTGATCATCTTGAATGACAATATTATGGACTTTGGAAAATTTCGCAAGCAGCATAGTCGGGCCAATATCGGAATTCGGATACTGCCGGAATACCTAACAGAATTTATTGTCTTTAATTATCAGTTATGTCCACAACCCGAATTTAGCGTGTAATCGCGCAGCAATTTTTGAAATGGTGACGAAACGTCTTAGGTTTTTTGATTTATTTTTTACTATTGACTTTTTTAGTTTTATTTTGAGGAAACAGGTAGGGGTCTTGAACGCCCCTTAATCACTGCGACCTGGTAAGGTCTACTGTGTTGCTTCTTGCAGTATTACAGCACCTCCCCAGGTTGCAAATCAATCATGAAGTCAATTAAATCTTTGGGGAGAAGGATTTCATCTCCTGCGTTGAGATGACGTGGCATCCAAGGTGCTAGCTTCTTGTATGGTGCATACGAAGCCAGCACCATAGCATATTATTCGCATAGGATATGGATGGGCGTCTTTTCGCGATAGAACCTTCAAACTGTAGTATCACCACAGAACACTCAATAGTACTACGGTATTACCGCAGTGTAATTATCTGTTCCATACAGTGGTTTAACGAAAATTTGCATTGACAGGTTCAACGAAAATTTACATTGACAGTTTTTAAAGGCAACTTGGGACATTGTTGACAGTTTTGAAGGCAGCTTGGGACACTTAACTCTCGTGTTAGACGACTGTTTGGAGTGGCTAGACTGTGTTATATTACTAAGCCTCTTCTGTGAAGGTGTTTATTCAGTTTGCAGTGCTCAGTAAAAGGGCTCTTGTCATGATTCTTATGTGGTTCCTGATCAATGAAAGCGCTTCTTTCCTAAAGCGCTTTTTTCCTCCTTTCTACTTTTTTCTTTTGAAGCATAGAAGCGCTTCCGAGTGTTCTCGGCCTGGGGATTTATCCCAAAGGCTAACGCTTTGGTCAGCTCCCTAACTTTTAAGGTTGTCTGTGACTTAAAAAATATTAAAATAAAATATTCTTCTTGGTGACTTGTATTCTTCTAAAAGCTTCTGCGTCTTGAAGACCGGAAATAATTGAAGATCTATATAAAAATCCTTACTTTACACTAGTTTACACATAATAATTCAAAACTATGCAAACTGATTTCCTTTCTTAAGAGTCTGACAATACCTAAAAAATCAGACCTCTGCGGTCACTGTCGTTTCGTACAGAACTGAAAGAGAGGCAACGAGCCGAAGGACCTCGGATACGCCGCTCAACTTGAATGAAAATTAACAATTTTTTTTTTATAAAAAACTAAAAGCTTATTTGAAGAACAGAAACAACAAATGTTTAGATTATTGTCTTTCTCAAATCATCATTTCAGCCGAAAGACGTCCACTACTGGACATAGGCCTCCCCCAATTAAGGGGGGGATATGCCATAATCGCCACCCTTGGCAGGCGGGTTGGCGATCGCAGTTGGTTGGTTAAATACTCAGAGAACGCTGCTGCCCATCCTCTGGTGAATCCCTTTTTTCTCAAATGTTTTCTTAATTTTATTTATAATATTTAGTAAACAATAGAGATTGTTTGCTTTAAAGCATGTTTTAAGAGGTTAGTTTACAATTCTTTTCTATAGAGAAATCTTCAAGGAAACGTGTTTTGGGCACAATACAGTTTCAGAAAATACGATCAAGATTAACATATACGTGGGACACTCAGAAAGTTTTGCGAAACTAAAAAAAATTGTTCTATACGTACATATATTTTTATCAAATCTTTTCAAAGTACTTTCCACCAGCCTCTATACAAAGATTCATGCGCCTAAACCAGTTTTCAAAACACTTTTTCCAGTCCGCCGCAGACACCTCGTTTACAGCCTGCTCGAACGCAGCCAGCGCATCTTCCGGCGACGAAAATTGTATCCCTTTGAGCTGATTTTTTATTTTTGGGAATAAAAAGAAGTCACACGGTGCTAGATCAGGGCTGTAAGGAGGGTGACCCAGGAGTTTGACTGGCGTGCTGTCCAGGAAGTCCCTCGTTTTGAGTGCGGTGTGCGCAGGTGCATTGTCGTGGTGGAGCAGTAGCCCGCGGAGCCCTGTGTTTGGTCGCTTGTTGCTTATAACAGAGAAAACTTCTGGCAAACATTTGGTAGTATACCATTCGGCATTAATGCTTCTTTGATCCCGTAAGGGAATTGATACCAAGTGGCCAGTCAAATTAAAAAAGCTAGCGATCAAAATCTTACCCCCGCTTCTAGATCGCTTCACTGTGGTAGGCGTTGGCTCATTTTGAAACACCCAAACAGTCGACTGGCGCTTGGTTTCTGGGTCGTATTGATAAATCCAGGACTCATCACCTGTAACGATGTCGTAAACACGCCGAGACGAGCCTGCTTCAAATTTGTTAAGCATATCACGGCACCATTCCACCCGGGCCTGCTTCTGAGCATCGGTGAGGTTGTGCGGCACCCAGCGTGATACTATCCTCCTCACGCGAAGATGGCTGTGTAGAATCTCGTGAACGCTTCCCGATCCAATCTTCAATATGTGTTGAATCTCCTGATATGTAATTCGCCTATTGTCTTGGATTAAATTTTTCACTGCTAGCACGTTTTCTTCGGTAACAGCCGTCAAAGGGCGACCGCTTCTTTCGTCATCCCCCAAAGTTGGTCGACCGCGCTTGAATTCGTTATACCAACGATACACGGTTGCCTTGGAAGGGCCTTCATCCATGAATGCCATTTGAAGTCTATCGTACGATTCATCCGGTTTCAGGCGACACTTGAAATCGTATAAAATCATAGCTCTAAAATGTTCCCGGCGCAGATCCATATTTCAGTGAGACACAATACTTTGAATTAACTCGCAAAAAATGTGGAGGGAAATTTTGAAATTGGAACTTACTTATTTTTACTTATAAATAATCATATTTTCGAAAAACATTATAACTGGCCAGTCTCCCATATATAAAAACTTTTTTTCGCAATACTTTCTGAGGGGCCTGGTATTTTTTTCACTACCACAAACTGAATAGATACAGCTAAAAATGTTTTTAAAAGAAGCCTATTTGGTGTATTTGGCTGTTGTCAACGTCTTAAACGCCCCGCATCCTTCAGGAAATCTTAAATGCGGCGAACTCGGCAGTCGGAGAATCTCGCGATGAACTGAGCGAAAAATTGGCTCACGAGTGCATCACTTAGAGAATTGCATTACGTATGCAAGTGCATAACTTGGAGCAAATCTGATTTAGATGTCCGGATTTGTGAAGGAAATGTAAATAAGGGAAAAACTTTGAATTTAATTGCGTCATTATCGAAGGAAAACATCGTGGGGAAACTTGCACATAGCATCAGGGGGTATTATTCTGCTAACCTGCTCTTTGCCAGATTGGTGAAAATGGTCTGAACCTGAACCCTTCTAATAGGATATTCGATGTTTTTTTTTTACTAGCCAAATCGGAAAATCTTTATAAAATCATTTTAGCAACAGTGAAAAAACCTTTAGGTGAAATCGCCTTTAACCGAAAGAAAAATCAATCTAACGTTTGCTGAAATTTTTACATATTTCTCGGAAAATTCTAGAGCTTCAAGATGACGGTAGGCGCAGAAAACTTGTGCAAGAACAACACTTGAATTCTCTCAAAGAGCTTTCGACTTGTCAAAGTCGCTTTTACGCTACCTTTTTATTAGGAAGCCGTTTCGAAATGTTTTTTAAAAAATAACTCGCTCATTTCTGCCTTTTGTGAAGTACAGCCCTCGAATCACTGAAGTGCAATACGTGCAATAAAATAGGCTTAAAAGTGACGATAGTCGGATAGTTAATTGAGTGCTTCCGATGCATTCTGGCTCTGGTGGTCTCCCTGCTGACTGGCTAGTCTTAACATAACTAGCCCTGAGCATGGACCTCTCATGGCATTGATTCTCTGACAATGTCACATTTGTTATCTTGCTTTCTTTGCCGTAAGGGCCTGCACCTTAGAAAAAAAAAAATTATTATATTCTAAGTCTAAGACATCTGCATATTGAGCTGAGCGATCTTAATAATGGTAATAATGCCACGGATAGCTAGGTAATTCAACCCCGCATCGAAAGAATCGACACCTCAATCCCGCGGATCTAACGCCTTTAAAGCTGGAGTGAATCGGCACCTAATAGGTTTGCTCGCTCCATCGTCGACCACATCCTGACAAAGCTGTCTAGATTGTGGTCAAGAGCAGATCTATAAATCATAAAAAAAAAAAAAAAAAAAAAAAAAAAACCGCGGGATTTGCGGGATCACAAACAATAATGATACTTTTTGTACGTAATAGTAATAATGATACTATTTAATATTTATTAATATCAATAAAAAAAAAACGTTTTTTTTTTAAGTCCCGGTGCTATAACACTATGACAAAACTATAGACTAGTATATACTAGAAGAGAGCCTTTTCGATTTTTTCCAGCTCAGTTTCCACTGCTGGGTTGATCTAAACATTTTGTAAAGACTGTTAAGAATCGAAATCCAGGAGACTAGAAGTTAGAACAGGACCTCATGCTTAAAAGATACGCTTGCAAACGCTGCACGATTAACGCTTGATTTAATTACAAAGTAATAATTCTTTAGGTTTTCGCGATCACTACACATTATAATAAACCAAAGTTTAACCGGATTATATCGCGTATATTATTTAAATTGGTTTCCCTGACGTTTCGAAAGCTTTGCAGCGTTTCGTGGTCGCAGGTAGACTAACGGCCAAAATTAATATCCAATCTATCCACGATTTGCCCCACTAGAGATAGGAATTTCTCATAAGCTCCATACAAAATATGCCAAATTCCTATCTCTAGTAGGGTAAATCGTAGATAGATTGGATATTAATTTTGGCCGTAAGATGACAGGCAAAAATTAATAATATTTTTTAATTACAAAGGCAAATAATTTTAATACCGATCCTCAGTTACTCCAGTGGTTTTTAATTACCCATAATGCTACCAAGTTTTACGTTTTAAAATACCATAGCAAACTAACTACGGATAACTACTTCAGTAATAACTAAAACTAATCGACCAGAATGTACTAATTGAATTGGCTTGCTAGTAGTCTGGTCTTGATGACTATTACGGTATTACGGTACCTAATATCATGGTATTTAAAGGCATAGGTACTCGAAATTACTTGGAAAGGTTTTGTCGGTCTAATCCATAAATCGGACGGTATTCTTCCTCTCGCGCACCGGGATTAAACCCTATAATAGATTAATTACGGGCTGTAGAATTCCAACACTGTTATATTTAATCGCACAGATAAAAAATATAAGGCTACGAGCGCGTTTGCCAATTGGAACGCGTTATGTATAAAATTGGCAGAATTGATTTCAAACGAAGCAGATATGATGGCGTCTTGCATTTGGGTACGAGTCATTTGAGAATAGTTCTTGGTGAAAAGATCAGCCAGTCAACAAGGCAAGGTTGGTGGGGCTGTCTGCACAGTGTGTGCTGGACATTCTCAAGCATGGCCATAAACTGAGTTTTTAATTTATCCCTAAAATAATCACTATAAAGTACGCCTGGAATAGAAATATTAAAACACTCGCTTTTTTACGTTGGGAAATTCTCGTGAAAGCCCTCCGCCAGGGAAAGACTCAAGGTTATGTTGGACTCTTTTCGACTAAAACCACCACGATGTTTCTCCTACATCCACTGGCCGGGGGCGCAGGATGCGCTGGTGCATTTGGCACTCTTTGCTGTTCCAGGCTTCCCATAATGACTTCTCATGGATACCTTTCACCAAGGATCACAAAGGGCTATCTCTTTGACCCGCTATTCTGCTAGTACCTACGGCAAATACAAGAGTCATGACGAATCACGACTTTACATACTATTTACCTGCCACACCTAGATTAGCGTACAGATTCAATATTACATTACAATCATACAGTTAAAGTGGTCATATTACCTTCGATATCGCAGAGGACATTTGAAATGACACAAATATGTACGTTGCGTGACAATTTGATTAATCTTGTTGTTATTTTGACGCAGTTAACAGATGACAAATGTATCGAAAGTATTTTAACCATGATCTTCAAAGTTACGGGACGATGCCCTGTCCTGGTGACCTTCTTCAGGTCGACAATCTGGCTAGAGGGCGTCACACAATTGGGACTTTTGGAGTCATCTCTGCAAACGGCCATTACTCCTTCTACAGATGGCAAGCCAACATGTAGGTCGGTAGTAGGCTGTACTGTAGACGATTTAATCTTTTTGGAGATTGAAATTTAATTGCATTCAACTCAGCCTATCGCAGTCCACTGCTGGACATAGGCCTCTCCCAAGTTGCGCCACAACGCTCGGTCCTCTGCCTTCCACATCCAGTCCCCCCCAGCCACGTTCTTTAGGTCGTCGGTCCACCTGGCAGGGGGGCGCCCTACGCTGCGTTTGCCGATACGCGGTCTCCACTCAAGGACTCGTCTGCTCCAACGGCCATCGGTCCTTCGACAGACATGGCCAGCCCACTGCCACTTCAGCTTACTGATCCTACAAGCTATGTCGGTCACTCCGGTTCTTCTCCGGATAATCTCGTTACGGATTTTATCCTTCAAAGAAACTCCAAGCATAGCTCGCTCCATAGCTCGCTGAGCGACTTTAAATTTGTGGACTAGCCCAACTGTCAGTGTCCACGTCTCGGCACCGTAAGTCATGACTGGCAGGACGCACTGGTTGAAGACCTTAGTCTTCAAACTTTGCGGTATAGACGACGAGAAGACTCGGCGAAGTTTGCCAAATGCTGCCTAGCCCAGACGGATCTTTCTGTTGGCTTCTTTCTCGAAGTTCTGTCTACCAAGCTGAATTGCCTGCCCTAGGTAGACGTATTCCGTTACAACTTCGAGTGCCGACCCTTCGACGAATATTGGCCTCGGCATGACATGCATAATGAACATGACTTTAGTCTTGTCCAGATTCATGCCGAGACCGACACGTCGAGAGGCTCCGTTTAAGCTGTGCAGCATTTCGCCCAGTTGTTCCAGCGACTCAGCCATTACAACGATGTCATCGGCAAAACGGAGATGTGAGATGTTCTCGCCGTTAACGTTGATACCCTGTCCAGTCCAGTCCAGCGTCTTGAAGACGTCCTCCAACGCGTTTGTGAACAATTTCGGGGATATTACATCCCCTTGTCTCACCCCTCTGCGCAGTTGGATTGGCTTCGTCTTTTGGTCCTGGAGCTGAACAGTCATGGTAGCAGCGTTGTATAGGCATCTCAGCATCTCTGTATACCGCTCATCAATGTGACATCGCTGAAGAGCATCCAGAACTGCCCAAGTTTCGATACAGTCTAAGGCCTTCTCGTAGTCCACGAATGCCATACACAGCGGCTGATTGTACTCTTCAGTCTTCTGTATGATCTGCCGAACAGTATGGATGTGGTCTACGGTGCTGTTGCCTTTTCGAAACCCAGCTTGCTCTGGTGGCTGGAATTCGTCGAGTCTTCCGGCGAGACGATTCGTGATGACCCTCGAGAACAGCTTGTACACATGACTCAGGAGTGAGATGGGTCTGTAGTTCTTCAGAAGGGTTTTATCTTTATCCCCTTTTTTGAAGAACAGTACCACCGCACTCCCGCTCCATGCCTAATTAATTACATTGAGATTACTTATTTAATGTATTTATTTTAAGTCAACTTTGTGAAGAGAGAAATAAAATTTATTATTTATTTTATTACTTTGGAATTATAATTTATACGTTTTAAATGACGAGAATTGGCCTTCTGATTAAAATATATTAGTTGCTCTGTGTAAAATACCTACTGTTATTCAGCCGCATCTGGTTTGACACAGCAGATCATTTTCCTCGCCTTTTCCAAGTTTTTTTTCTCTTTTATTTTTTATTGTACACACAAATATACATTTATATTACAGTAGGAAAGTTTATCTAGTTTGTTTAGTTTATTTTTTGTGTTTAGTTTAGTTTTCTCTCTTTATTTAAAGGGCTTTTTTTCCAAGTTGAAAATCTCAATTTTGTTGGGTTCGTCTTCATTTCTAACTAGTTTGCTGAAATTAGTATTTAACGCGGACCTACAAAATGCCGACACCAATACATGGGTAATGGCAGGAATGGTACTATAACTACAAAGTAACCAATTCTATGGGGTCCTATGGTATGCATTTCACATGTAAGTGTAGTCGAAAGTCGCGGCACGTAACAGAGAACATCCGTCAAGTAATTCTAATAACACATTAATGTGTGATCCGACGAGATTGGGTTGCCAGAGCAACCAAAAATGTAGGGTGTACGTTTTAGAATCCCCGCAAACTGCAGACAAAACTGTCTGCTCTTAGTAGGGTAATATAATTTTTTAAATAGTAAAATCGAGTCTCGGTATGTGCACTCCCGGCTGTTGTACACACGGCTACACATCAAGCTGTACATTTCCAGTATAAGCTGACCTCGCTTTGTATAGGTTTTCCGTACAATGCGAGATCATCTTATTCTGGAATTGTACAGCTTGATGTGTAGCCGTGCGTACTAATTAGAAATGCACTTAACTTTCGGCCGATTTAAAGACAGTCAGCAATCGCTTAAACATACATGAATATATACAATTTACGATTTTAAATTCTACAAATACTGCGTAAAAATTTCATTAAAACCTATGAATGCGATCTTTTCAATAATTTTAAGGTGGGTTGAACGTGGCATACATTTTGGGTTGTGTGTGGACTTGTCAAATGACTGGGGTGAACGTGGCATAGAAATGGGTTCAAAGTGGAAAAATATTATTTGGGTTGAATAGACGTGGGTAGAATGTGGAAGGACCCATTTTAAGACATAGCATAAAAGGTGACTTTTCGTGTCATTATCATACTTCTTAACTCTTAATACTCATCCCAATTTATTTAGGATCGGCAGGTGACTTTTTGTATAAGATTGTGAATTAACGTGTTAAATATTTTGATTGTGATGACAAGCGTCCCAAGACTTTTTCAAAAAGTCTTCTATATAATCTATTAGTTTCGTGAAGACTCGTATCAGGACAGGAAATTAACATGAACTTTCTGTACTAATGTTCAAATATTTTGCCATTAACTGTGTGCTTCTCCATTATCTATGACGAGAAAGTTGTGTTACTTTTAATGTTTACTTACAACTCCATTAATACTTCTAATAAAAACCTACGTATTTTCTTTCTAACTATAGCAACATCATGCGACTGAGCCAGTCACGGTACATGCTTGGCCGCGTCCGGACGCGAGTTACCGCTAGTGCCGACAAAATCGGTAATTACTGAAATATTTAATTAATCGAGTCACAAATTAATCGTAAATTTTTTCACGTGCCTAGTGCAGTGTTTAAAAGTGATTAGTGCTAGTGATGTGACCAAAATTTGGTGTTGTTTTTTCGTTTTTCCATTAGAAAGGCGTTGTAATGCAAGTATGTGGAGAATGCAATAGTTTTTAGTTAATATCTGGTATATTAATTTCCCGGAGTCTCCCCTTATTATGCTGTAGACGGCCACTGAGGGGGTTTTAGTGGGTAAGAATCCCACACACCCCGGCCTCCGTACCCCATGAGGCCGGTAGCCTTTTGAAGGTTTCCTCCTCGCAGCAAAAAAAAAAAAAAAAAAAAAAAAAAAAAAAAAAAAAAAAAAAAAAAAAAAAAAAAAAAAAGGTCTTACTAATGTAACTTGTTTGAAAACATAGTGTGGTTGTTGAGATATGTTGACAAAATATTTGCCGCAGCTATTCTTCTCGTAAAAGTTTCAAAACACGAGGAAACGAATTTCTGCGATCTGTGACGATTTAACGTAACAGTCATAGTTTACGGTTAAAAGCTTACCTGCCATGTAGGAGGGTCTGAGTTCGATCCGGGACCGCACCTTTGATTTTTCATGTGCGGATTATTACTTGCGCTAAGGTGATTGATACGCAGTAGCCCTCGAAATTCATTTCAATTTCTTTGCATTTTCTGCATTTGCTCTATTTCATAATGTTGTATATTGATCGGAATATGACAGGTGATTATAATCACAACTTAGAATTATGACTCTAAGAATATCATCATCATCATTTCAGCCGAAAGATATCCACTGTTGGACATAGGCCTCCCCCAATAGAGGGAATATGCCATAATCGCTACGCTTGGCTGGCGGGTTGGCGATCGCAGTTGATTGGTTAAATACTCAGAGAACACTGCTGCCCATCTGGTGAATCCCTTAGTCGCCTTTTACGACACCCATGAGAAGAGATAGGAGTTTGTTCCGCAACAAATTATCGTTTATCCAGATATATATATATTGACTACCAAGCAAACTCTTACACATATTCCAAGTATGTTACAACTAACTATGATATTGTGCAACTTAATAAAACATGTGTATGAACCAGTTATCTTTGTAGTAATTAAATTTAATTGAAGGGGAAGGGTTAACTAACAACGGTCGTTGACTAGAGATTACCCGGTCAATTGTACCAACGAATATCCCTACATAAACTCCTACTTAAAATAACCAAATCGCAGTCTTGTTTTAAAAAAGGCCAGGCTAAAAGCACCCTAAACTAAGGTGTGTGTTTTCAAAAGTGCTATTTAATAAAGACCATACAGTAAAATTAGCAATTTCTAAATGGCTTATCTTGCTAATTTCCTCCTTATGGTCATTTGTATAAGTATAGCCACTTTTACTTATATTTTTTTGTTTCTATGTTTGTAAAATAAGTGGCAGATGAAATTTCCATGTTTGTAAATTAAACACGAATAATTATGCATTGATGACATATTCCTTGTTTATGAAATCTATGGTTTCGGCGTACACACGCGTTGGAGTATGTATGTATGTATCATAAGCAAAAAGTGGGCGTTTACACGCCAGATATTATGTTGATAGTATAATGTAATACACGTACAAATATTTACCATATACTTTACATGTATAAACAATTTTAAGTTGCCATAAAAAACAGTCAATAACACTTTTATCAAATCTTAAAGTCAAAGTTCACATCTTGACCTTATCTATAACAGTATTTTACTCAATAACAATGCCTTTTACAACGAAATCTTTATTCGTCAATAAACATAAATGTTCTACGATGTTTTTAGTATTATACAAGTGTGTGTCCAATCGATTTCGTATTATGTAGTTAGTAACAGCTGATTGTGACAGAATCAGCTGTTTGTAATGTAATACTGTAATACTGCACGTAATTCTACGATATTTCTCGGTTCTTGTTACATCATATTTGATTTTCATGCGTATTCATTTCATCATGAAATGAATCGTTTTTTAGTAGTAGTATAGCTCCTTTGTGAAAGAACTCGTCCGGGGGAGTACTATCACCGTACCTACTTCTCCGCAAAATAGTGATGTTTGCATTGCTGTGTTTCGGTCTGAAGGGTACGGGTGCCGGTGAAATTACAATCACATGAGACTTTCCATCTTCATGTCTCCCTGACCCAAAAAAACTTCACAAAATGTCCTTTAACCCTTCTAAGCTATCGCGTAGGATCTCCACATGGCTACAATGTCCTCCACAAGCAAAAAGGAAATTACTCATAAACATAATTTTATTCGTGCTCATCCAAGTCTCAGGATCTTTAAACTGTAAATAGCTAAAAAGTCTTCGTATCCCTGACCCAAAAAACTTCACTTAATGTCCTTTAACCCTTCTAAGCTATCGCGTAGGATCCCCACATGGCTACAATGTCCTCCCACAAGCATTAATGAAATTTCTCAACGTGGGCTTAGACCTCAGTGCAAGGTCACATAATTGACACACAACTGGTCCTATTTGTATCTAGTGATGTAACTTTGTATTGAGGATAAGATGAACCGGTTTTAAAGTAATTTATAGTTTTTTCGTTGCGAGTATAATGTATGTTAATTTTTTATACAGAATACAAACAATCAACATATCATTATTTTATTATTTTAACGTATTTACGCATGCGTAGCGAAATCTAGCGATTTACCACCCAAAGACGTACAAGCGTAATTTCGATACCACGAGTAGTAGCTTAATGGCTAAAGCACTGGCGTACTGAGCAGTCGCAGGTTCGAATCCTGCTCGTGAGAGATTTTTCTTTCCACAATTTAAATCGTTAATCAACATTATACATATATTGTATTGTATAACACGTGTAAAAAGACCCATAACGAAGCCTAAGGCCACGTATTCGACCCATCATCAACTGTTGTTAGGGTTCCGTACCCAAAGGGACCCTATTACTCTCGCTCAAGTCTCAAACAGCACGTTACACTGTAAAAGATAATGACATTGTGAGTGATTACTGCGTGCATCGAAACGATTTTAATTAATACTAATTGTGTAAAGACGCATGTCATCTGTCTTCCTGCGACCACGGACGCTGCAAAGCTTTCAAAACGTCATGAACACCAATTTAAATAATATACGCGTTGTATTCCGGTAAAACTTGTTTTATTATAATAGGCTAAGTATGTTTTTGGGCAGTTTGTATATTACATAACTAGTTCACCAGTGTCCTGCGTGGAACTCGGAGCGGCGCGGCGGGTCCTGGTCGACAAAATCGGGCAAGATCTCTCTCTGCCAGCGATAGTGTCTGCTATGCTGGCAGAGACGACAAATTGGAGGGAAGTTCTTTCTGTGAGACCGTCATGGTTCAGAAAGAGGCTGCGGAGCGGGATCGAGAGAGGGCCGATCCTGCTCGGAGAAGGCGGCGTCGGAGAAGCAACCGCTCCGGTGCCTACATCATTAGGGCATCACGCCGCATCCCCCTACTCTGTTGATAGGACAGTGGGGCATTTATGGTCACGGCCGTCCAAAGTGGGGGCTTTGGGCGTTCACTGGGTGACCTCAGTGATGACGGTGGCACGCGGTGGTCCCGTGCCACCATTTGTTGTCTCATCGGGAAGGTGTTTAGGGAGACAAAAGTCTTCCCAGAGACGTGCCTTTTAGGCAAAGCACAGGGGGGGGGGCACCGGTAGTATAACCATTCCCGGAGTCCCCCCTCTATTGTGCTGAAGATGGCCACCAGGGAGGTTTTAGTGCGGTAAAATCCCACACACCCCAGCCTCTTCCTCATGAGGCTGGTAGCCTTTTGAAGCTTTCCTCCTCGAAAGGTAGGCTCGGACTGCGTGTTATGATTTGATACTTAACATATACTTACACACGTCTTGTTTACATCTTTTCAGTAATTTTTGCACGCAGTCGGGTTTTTTTGGTTTTTAACCGACTTCAAAAAAAGGAGGAGGTTATGTATTCCGCGGGTTTTTTTTTTTTTATTTTTTTTTTTTTTTTCATGTATGTACACCTATTACTCCTAGATTTGTGGGTCGATTTACGTGGTTGTTTTTTTATTTGGTAGAGAAAGTCCGCGCGGTGGTCCCATATAAATTTTATTGACTTAGGTTGAGTAGTTTTTTAACTAGCTTCAATAAATCAGTTTATTTTAGCTTCGCCTATCTAGATGATCTGCTCATTGGTTCGTTTTTCTGAGAATTCTTGGCCGATATGCGTGTTTTTTTTTCACGATAGTGATTGGAAGTTTGGAAGAACATGAGCGAGACCTTTGCCCAGCAGTGGGATAGCAAAAGTTAATAAAAAAATTATTCTCAAATTGGTTATATAAACATTTATGAATCAACCCTCAACTAAAAAGTATGACATAAAAACTTTTTAACAAAAAATACAACCGACTTTAAAAACCTTAACTAATAACAAAAAAAACAAAACCGACTTCAAAAACCTTAACTAAAAAGTAAAAAATAATCCTTGTATGTATTTCAAAATCTTAACATAAACCAAAATTTTGAAGGTGGCGCGTGACTGTCCCTTTGCGTCATGTAAATATAATGTACTGTCGAGCGCTTATCTATAGTAAAAAACAGTTTATGCGAACATACATGAAAAACACGCGCCGCCTTCAAAATTTTGGTTTATGTTAAGATTTTGAAATACATACAAGGATTATTTTTTACTTTTTAGTTAAGGTTTTTGAAGTCGGTTTTGTTTTTTTTGTTAAAAAGTTTTTATTTCATACTTTTTAGTTGACAATTCACAGAAAAACTAAACTATTAGTAGATCATCTAGGTAAGCGAAGCTAAATTAAACTGATTTATTGAAGCTGGTTCAAAAACTACTCGACCTAAGTCAATAAAATTTATATGGGACCACTGCGCGGACTTCCTCTACCAAATAAAAAAACAACCACGCAAATCGGCCCATAAATCTCGGAGTAATCGGTGTACATACATGAAAAAAAAAAAAAAAAAAAAAAAAAAAAAAAAAACCCGCCGAATACATAACCTCCTCCTTTTTTTGAAGTCGGTTAAAAAGTAAAAAATAATCATTGTATGTATTTTAAAATCTTAACATAAACAACATTTTGAAGGCGGCGCGTGATTTTCATGTACGTTCACATAAACTGTATTTTTACTATAGATATTGCGCTCGACTGTACATTACATGACGCAAAGGGTCAACCACGCGCCGCCTTAAAAATGTTGTTTATGTTAAGATTTTAAAATACATACAATGATTATTTTTTACTTTTTAGTTAAGGTTTTTGAAGTCGGTTTTATTTTTTGTTATAAAGTTTTTTGTTAATTAGTTTGCGTATTGATTTTTACTGTAGGATTTAGGGCAGCATAGGATCCTGCTACTCACTCGTTTTCACCCAAGACAAGAGCAAGGATTGTCCTATTCTTTGTATTCAAATACATTATGAATTATTCTTCTTCATAAATTATTACAGTGCTTTTATCTAGGTGCACGTACCTGTGTAATGTAGTGTAGTGAGTGTGTTTATTCTTCAAGATAAACTTAAAACACCAGATGAACAGATAACTCTGTTTGTCTTTCATTTAAATTGTACGTTGTAATTTTAGTCATATAAAAACTATTTTTTGAGAAGTTGGAATAGTTTTATTTATTATTGATCCTTCGTTCCTAAGAATAACTTTTGGTATTAAAAATATTATTAGGACGCTGAAATAAAATACAACATAATTTCTAAATAATGTGAAATTGAGCTAATTTAAGAACGCATTATTTGTACAGCCAGCTTCAATTTAGTCACGTTCAGAAATTAGCTGAATGATAACAATGGAATGATAAATAAAATTATATTATATTTTTATTGCGGGGTTTAAAAAAATATTTTTTATGGCTGAAGTTAATCCTAGGCACCAACTACTCTATTTCTGTGGCACCAACGATCAATTTGACCGCCATATCGAATTATCTAAAAATCTTATATATAACATAATATTACGCCTGTATTTCCCCGAAGGAGAAGGCAGAGGTGTATAGCACACCCACATTTCGCCAGTTATGTTATAGTCTCATGTAATAGAGGGCGAACCTATTGCCACTAAGCGGGCACAAATCCAGACTCCGGGCTGCTACTGAGAATTTCCTATATACAGTCAGAAAAGTTTCCGGTGAACCACCACTACGGCTAAAATCGCTTGCACTCAATTTTCAATGGCACCGGTAGCTACGAGTAATGTAATAGGATTCGTTCAAGGGATTTTGTCGACGAAATGTATCACCAGGAACGATCGTGACCATACAAATCAATGTATGGAACTCGCTATGATTCTTTATGCAGTTGCGAGCGGAAGCTAATCTCGTACCAACAAAACTACGCAGATATTACCTTATACATATAAACGTATAAAGCTACCGTATATATACCAGCAAAGTAGATTTGTCTAAACAGTTTATGTCTGAGGAAGTTATTTTAATTATGTCTAAGTAACAAGACTTGATATAATAGGTTTGTTAGTAAAAGGCGCTGGTTGGTGACAAAAAGGTTGTTTTTGTAGTATCATTGCCTCGCTGAAAACCAACTGAATCTGTCTTCTTTCGCATAGATTTTGACAAAGATACTAGAGAAGAAGGAGATGTTTCAGAGGGGTGATACTCGCGTCGTAGGTCGAAACAAAATGGCGAATGTCGATTGAAAAAAAAAGTCGTATTCTCAGAATGTCACGTTATACGCCTAGCGCTCTAAATACAAAGAATGGTTCAAAGCAGTTGACATTACCGGCGACATTTTTCGATCATCATTGGAGCTTGAGGACCTGCTTTTGGTTTGTACGGGCCTTTATAGATCACCTTTTATCTAACCAAGGACCTGCGTATTATAATCCACTCATTACCCATTTTTGAGTTAAGCTCGCCTTTGTACAGTCACAACACGCGAAAGTTGAGCCACTTGCTTATCATCTTAACTTGGCCGTGTTATACAAATTTGGGCAACTTTTTCATGTACGACTATATCCGACTTTGTCCAATTTGCCAACACGGCCGAACAAGTGGCTCAACACCCCCGTGTTGTGACTGTACATGTAATTTCTTTATAAAATTGAATACTGTATTTTTCTGGTGTAATAAGAACGAGAATAATCCAAACATTTAATATATTTATACGTATGACATCAACGATCCCATAGTTATACTACAGCATACTTTATTATACCTATGCACTATAATCACGATATACCTGTTCAAGGTGACAAAGATTAATAGCACTAACTATTGTTGTTATGATGGGGTTTTCAAATTAAAGTTCTGCGCATTCAGAAAATAGATGCAAAGTCACTATGTTTAATTACGGTGTAGTTTTGATTTCTTTTTAAGGGACTGTTAGCGAAAAAGCTTTTTGTTGCAATACAAGAAATCCTATTTCGTAATTCTTTTTGTTCTTTTTCCTCTTTTGACGACGTCTGTTGTAGTGTGTCGGACTGTTGGTCACGAGGTCGTAGATTCCCATAGGACACAAATATTTAGAAACATACATACATCCCGTATTACAGAAGGTTCCTCAAATACACTTTAGACTTCAATCACCTGATCACTACTTAAGGATAGAATCGTTACTTGAGTATCGGTCTTATTCCAATACGGTAATTATAAACTTTAATTCAACAACACAACACACGAATTTGACCTGAAATAGAATAGAAATCTCTACTCAAGCGTAGTCTGGACCAAACTAGAGTGATTACAGATCAAAACTCTGCTCAAATACCGAAACAGGTGACAGTATAAAATAAAGCTAACCTCAGCTGAACTGTGATCAATAAATCTCTGCTTGAGGATCGTTCTAAAATCAAAGTTCAACTCAAAACTAGTTTTTAACAGTGATCAACGCTTGAGGATCGTTCTGTTATACGGGCCTAAGGATTGATTTCACCAACGATAATTATCTGTTTAAACAACCGTTTACCCAGAATTCCAGTACATTTTTCGAGTAATCTGCCGTTTAATCGGAGAATTAACGTGGATGAACACTGGCCTTAGTGTGTTTGTGTTGGTCGGGGTGTTTCTTATGTATTATAAGTACGTATTTACAAAAAAAAATGTGAGTATTATATCCATTGTCTAGTACTCAAGCTCTGCTTAGTTTGGGACCAGATGGTTTAGTGTAAAAATGCCCCAAAATATTTATTTATTTTTTATTATTTATTTATTACGTGAATCGACAGATTTTATACAAATCTTATGCCTGACTCATCAACATTGCATACAACCTAATTCGCTTAAAAACCTCGATTCGAAAATAGCAGCGTTTACTTTTTAAAACATCACATTGTCCTACTAATATCCGTTCAATATGATTTATTACTAACAAAGCGATTTTTAAGTATTATTTAATAGTCGTTGTAAAATTATTTACTGCTTCATGTCAAGGTTTTTTGCTGTGTGCATTATGTTCTATTGTAAAAGGTACGTTTGTGCTAGGTGCACAATGTATGCACTGAATCAACGATCAAATATCTCATAGATGCACGATCACCGCTCGAAAAACGGTCCCATCAAAACTGTGCAATAATCAGTCGCGTGCACAGTTTCGCTCTCAGTCGCTTCATTGAAGAACACGTCTCACCGCTAGTGCGATCGTGAGGCCGGGACTCCACCAAAGCGGAGACAAGACGAGCGGAGAGATGTTTTTTAAACAACCAATAGAATTGTGTTATTGACACATCTCCTCTCCGCTCAGCTTCAGTGGAGATCGCTGTGTGGAGATGTGTAATATTTGTATGCCGCAGTGGAGACGAGAGATGTGAGCGGCGTGCCGTGCAGTGAGTAGTTCTTCTTCTTCAAGTAAAAGAAGATACTTTTTTTGTAATAATAGCGACATCGTCTACCTTTCGTGTCAGAATGCGTACTGAGCACTCAACGCCTCGCACCCGAGCTGAAAAACATCTCTTCTCGCACAGCACACAGCACATCGCTCACATCTCCGCTTTGGTGGAGTCCCCCGAGCTGAAAAACATCTCTTCTCGCACAGCACACCGCACACATCTCTGCTTTGGTGGAGACCCGGCCTGAAGCGGCGCTAGCGGTGAGACGTGTCAAGTCACGATGCTAAAATGGGTAGAATAAAAATATAAAAACCGGCCAAGAGCATGTCGGGCCATGCTCAGCATTATAGGGTTCCTTAAGTAGGTGTAATTACAAACGAATCAAATCGAATATTAATCATGGCTATTTTAGTTTTTGCAATAATCTGCAGCATTCGCGACTCAGAGCGTGTTGTTAGTAGCGCCATCTAGCGATAAATTCAAGAAGCCAAATTTAAGAAGTTTTAATGTCATTTCAAAGTTACTTTTTGTGATTTTTTCAAATAGAAAGTAGCTAAAGAAGCATTATTTGCTATGATAATTTTTCTCTAAGGTCAATGACCTTTGAACTAGGACGTTTTAAGTATTTTTCAGTTTTCTCTGTATAACTCAAAAAATTATAATCACATTATACTCGAAATAATTTTAAAAGAGAGTTTTCACAAAGGTCTATCAATGTGGAAGATTATAAGTTTCTACATTCCATAGTTTAGAAATGGCAGGGGGGGGGACACATTGCAAGCCACTTTGGCGGGCTATATTTCGCAGATAAAGTGGTGTATCAAACATTACCTTCATTTTAGTAGACCTATTCAATGATATCCCACACGAGGGGGTGCAGCGAAAAAAACATTTTTTCCCCCATTTCACATGTATGGACGCCACCCCTAAAATACGGAAAAACGATTTTTTTATTCTTTTAAAATTGAGATCTATATGTAGACTATTTTTTAACAAAATTTCATTTACTTATGTTTATAACTGTAGAAGTTATTAAGCTGTAAAGGATTAGGACAGACGGACAGACGGACGGACATGAGGAAACTATAAGGGTTCCTTGTAGGACTTCGGAACCCTAAAAACCATACTCCAAATGTGGAAACAAAGGATGGAGTGTCGTACTTGTCGTAAATATAATTACTAGTATATTTTATCACGGCGACACGTTTTTGGGTTTGATTTTGTACGAGACCGTGCATCCATAGTGTATTTCATCGTAGCACTCAAGCAAAAAGTTGTCTTCAAAAAGTATACTAGGACCGGGAACTAACTTCAAACTTGATGATCTAGGACTATTTATTTTGTTGGTCAGGGTTAATGCTTGTAGCATTCAAATAAATAAATACAAGACACAAAATAAAATAAGGGTCCTAAAAGCAGAATAAATGCAGTATTAGAAATAAGAGCTTTGAGAATTATACCGGCCAATTTTTAATTCATCAGCAATTCTTTAAAAAAATATTGTACTCATCAATGGGACCAAGCCTGAAATCGCTTTAAAATCAGCTGTTCCTACATTTGTGTTCACATAAATCGGCAAAATGTTGGGAACAGCTGCTGAAGTAAGCATTGCCTTTGTACTCTTCATTCCTATGTATTATTGAATATATGTATTATTTGTGTAATAAATAAATAAGGATACTGCTGTCCATTCCTTTGGCTTTGATAACTGTATAAGACACCTTAAATTTTATAGTAACAACAAAATTAGTAACATTACCGACCTATTTCTTCATAGAACTACGTTTGCGGCGAGGCAATACTATATAATAAGTACTCGTATTTATAATATCGTTCACCAAAAACTCAACATCCACAGGTCAGCCAGTAATCTTATAAAAAATAAAATAAAAACCTGGCTTCTAAGTCTGACGTATATTGAAACAGAAGAATTAATTAAATAAGTAGGAAATTATACAAATACATAAGCAAAACACACATCCTCACGCACTGCACAGACGCATTATACATACACTCACACACCCCCCCACACACACACACACACCCCATATACAAACAGCTATGAATTGTTTTATTATATTTTATTTTCTAAGTTTTTTGTAATATAATGTTAGTAAACAAAATTACTTGAAACTGTTTTATGTGTTAGGACTTGAATGGAGGGCGCTGACAGCTGTCACACAGTTAATACTAGTTCAGCTGTCAACGTAACTAAATAAAATTGTACCAAATATCATTTTGAAACTGTAAAAAGAACAAATTGTAAACTAGTAATTTTTGAACCTAATAAACTTTGTATTATTATTATATTATATTATTTCTAAACCATTGCCACAATATCTATGTTTCTTAAGATATACACAAAGATGCAATTATCTATTCAAATGACACAGTGTGTTTACATACAAAGACTTGTCGGTTTTCCTGCTTCTAATCTTTGTATTTACATAACGTAGCACCTGATTAGGAACTTAGGAAATTAGCTAACTGGATACTAGATTATGTGCCGTGGGTTTCAGTTTCAAGTAATTATGGAAAATTACGGACGAAAATTGTCATTTTGAAAATTATTTAAAACGATGTTTTTGGGAACCGAAGTCTTCTCTTTTCTTATGCCCAATTAAGGGTCAATTTCACAGCCTACGAATGAAGTTACACTAATGAGATCGTGACACAGATGATATCCAAATCAACACTAATGATGTGGATATTTTTATTGGTTTAAAAATGTAAATTAAGTCTTCTTATGAACAATATTAAAACCTTTGACATCGAAAGCTTTGAAAAATGCTTAAAGAAGTGACGAATTCGTCCCAGCAAAACCAAGTCAATTTGTACTCTGTTTCTGATTTATGTAGGTTCTAATTCTATTAAATGACGCATGTGCAGGGTGTCTGATTGGGTTTTCCTGATGGAAATAACAGTGCCTGAAAGGGCAAAACTATGCAAGATAACAATTTGCGACGGGCGAATGATGCCAACGGAAGCTTATGATAAGGACTCTGAAGGCAGGAGATATCTTGAAAATACTTCTTGTGTTAATTATAAAGCTTTAAAGCTTTTGACAAAGTTCTTTATCCATTATATGGTGATTTTTTTATTTTACCCGAAACTATATTGTTTAACATAACAATCTAGTTTAATCTTTATATTAATTAAATCAAGAGTTGAATTACTCGTTAAATAACTAGGTACTTAGGTACTTAAATTAATCATTCTTTCACTCACCGGATATAGCCCACATTTTATAACCGAGACAAGAATACACAAATTAATCATTACATACACATACGGAACAAATATTAATTATCTATATTACCACATCCACTATAAGCAGAAGGCTTACTCAGGCTGCGCACAAGCAATTCTTTGGCAAAATTAGACCACTGCCCGACAGTCAGACAGAATGTTTTTGCTGCAACATATTATGCACCCTGCTGTTGAAAAACGAGACGCTAATGATATGATCAATGAATGGATAAAAATTCAACTTGGCAAAGAGCCTAATATAATAGTCCATAACTTTAGGTTAAGCGCCATCGACCTAAAGTTATAAACAAACAAAACAAACATAACATCACGCCTGTATTTCCCAGAAGGGGTACGCAGAGGTGTAATACTTAGTATACCCACATTTCGCCAGTTATGTTATGGTCCCATGTAATAGGGGGCGAGCCTATAATGCCATTGAACGGGCACAAATCCAAAAAAAAACTAAAAATCGGTAGTCATCAACTCAGCCTATCGCAGTCCACTGCTGGACATAGGCCTCTACCAAGTTGCGCCACAACACTCGGTCCTCTCCCTTCTGCATCCAGTCCCCCAAGCCACGTTCTTTAGGTCGTCGGTCCACCTGGCAGGGGGGCGCCCTACGCTGCGTTTGCCGATTCGCGGTCTCCTAAGCTGAAGTGGCAGTGGGCTGGCCATGTCTGTCGAAGGAAAATCTATAGTACAGAATTAATACTTTTCGGATGCCATTATACTTACATCTTTTGTAAGACTTGGGGCTGTAATAGGCTTTTACTTTTAAACGTTTTTTGTGTTACTTGGGTAGCTAACAGGAGTTTCATTAGTGGTTGTAGGATAGGAGCTGGAGTGTGGCAAACAAAGAAAAAGTATCACATATGGATCTTCTGTACAAAAAGTTACAGTAACATTGTACGCAGCTCAAACTTAGATATGATCTAACTGTTCTGCTGATCCACTTATCTCAATTTGTATGTGACGTCATCGTTTATGGTTGATAGTCTTTCATTACTGTTTTTAAGTGGTGACGTGTGTTTCTAAGGTTATTTAGATAAGAACTGAAGGTTTGAGATCACGTACTCTTTTCACCTTGTTTTTTCCGGACAATAAAAAAGGAGATTGGTAGATTTAGTTTTCTTCAAAGATACGATGGAAATTATGAGTCTCCGATCTAACCTTTTACACTTAAGAAAGGCAGAGTTTTGTAGTAAGAATCTTTCAATGCATTCTGTCGTCCAATCAAGTCGCAATTCATGTCAAATCAATGCTTAACTGCCTTCTTCTACTCCTATATACAGGTGATAGCTACCTATTCTGGGCCAGGGTTTGAATAAGCGACCAATTTGCACCTGTTTACACTCGCTAGGTGTTGTTTAAACCTTACTGCGCAGAGTTTGTCGATTGAAATTACTTCGGTATAAGTCCCTTTGTCCTGGAGTTGCGACCAGCAATCCTATCTCCACAAAAATACGTTTAGCTCCTACCAAAAATGAGCAGTATTTTGAAGCTTCTTTCCTACTTACTAATTAGACATGTTCTTGCGTCCTTGAGACTTAAACACCAGCGAAGCATGACTATAACGTTTTAACGTCTCGCGCTAAATTATTACGTATCTGACTGGTTGTTACATCAGTTAGCAAACAGTGTGGATTGCCGGTTGTAATGTGTGTGTTTTAGTTATTTACAGTAACCATTATACATACATACATACTATAGAGATATTGGGGTAGGCAAAGACTGGATTTCCACCTGCTACGATCCTTGACACACCTCTTTCGCTTTATCTACGTTCATTAACCTCGTCATGCATGCTCGTTGGTTTAGAGTGCCTTTAACATGAACTTTTAAACCTATTCACCGCCAATGACACCTATAGAAGACAAACGATTTCGTGCCCTCAGCGCCACGACTAACTTTTTACTAACGTCCATACAATATTTGTCTTCTATAGAAGACGTGGCGCTGAGGGCACGAAAACCTTTACCATGCCGTGGCGGTGAATACGTAAGAAAATATAAATTGTGGATAAAAACCTCTCTCTTTATCTTTTTTTTTTTGCGAGTCTAGATTTCGCTCCGCACGCGTAAATGCGAAAATGACCAGATTCAACTATAAGAGCCGTAATCTACTAAAGGGGAGAGATGTCTCTGTTGCCCAATAGGGTTGCGTTATTTTCACATTGCCCAACCCATCAACCCAACGTTTGGGTGGCCGTCCCAATTGTTCTATTGTGGTCACCTCACCATTTCAGCAGTCACATAAGTCACAGTATTTGACTTTCAAAAAGTCAAAAGTCAAAGATTCTTAAACATAGTCAATTTTAGAATTATTATAATAAGAAGTTAAAAATAATGTTTAAGCCTTTTTTGCTCTTAATATAATTAGCAGATGAATTAAAAATACTCATTTGAATTGTAGATTTCAGAACTAAACTAAAAATACAATTAATTAATTTACAATTTAAATCAGTTCAGCATAAAAATAGTGAAACATATTTTTGCACTATGTTGTTTTAGATAACTACTAGCAACCTAATTAGCAACTACAGTGTGTATTAGATATGATGTCATTGTTCTGGAAACACCATTAAACTACCATAAAAACATCTGAAGGTAGTGTCGGAACTAATTTGTAAACTGATAGCAGTGAGAAATATACGATGATGCTGTTTTCTTCAAGCTTGTCACAATATCCAGGAGAATATTATGTAGAGTCTGTCAAAATTATTTATTCAGTGAAAATGGGAGTTAATGAATTTTTTTAACGTCAAAGTTAATAAAGAATGGCAAGTGCATGCAGCCTAGATGATAATGGTAATAGGAATGTGTGGTATAACGAGAATGGATAGGATAAGAAATGAGTATGTAAGACAGAGTCTGAAAGTAGCGCCAGTGACAGAGAAATTAAGTAGCAACAGACTGTCATGGTATGGACATGTGATGAGGAGGAATGAGGAGCATGTTACGAGGAAAGTTTTAAGTATGAATGTGGATGGCTATAAGAAAAGAGGCAGACCGAAGAAAACATGGATGGATTGTGTGAAAGATGATATGAATAGAAATAATTTGAACACGGATATGACGGCTGATAGAGATGTATGGAAGAAAAATACATGCTGCGCCGACCCCAAATAAATTGGGATAAGGGTAGGAGGATGATGATGAACGTCAAAGTTAATAAAGACTGCACTTGAGTAATAATTCGCCCTTTTACTCTAACCCTGAAGTTTTTGAATATTTGAACCAGCCAAAACTATGGATGGCAGACTTTATCATGTCTAGGACCGAAAACTAAGACTCCATCGACCATTACATTTTTTTTTTTTTTTTTTTTTTTATAATCATCCAGTGGAAACCATGGGCGTCCAAATGAAGGCACAATGAACCCTCGTGATGGGAATCATGCCTTGAATTAATACACTTTCATAACCTGCCAGTAATATAATACCATTTGGCTTGTTTCCAAGATTAGCATTTCACATTAACATAAGTGTTTACCAACTTTTACTGTTTTTTTTGTTTGTTTTATGTGTTAACTACTTGTAATTTGTGCAAGAAATTAGCAAAGACGTTGTTGAAAGTAAGTTGTAATACTTACATGTAAGTAACGTAATTTTTGGTACCTATAATCCACTCATCGATGTTGACTTTATAGGAAAATTCGAGGTGAATACTAAAAGCTGACTTCAGGTGCCTTCCACCAGGGATGTGCGAGATAAATAAGCGGTGAGCGATGAAAAAAAGCCACCAATGGATTGCTTCATTTTACTAGCCTCGCACAGCGTAGCTCTCCACGTGGTTTTTTACCTTTTTTTCGTGGCGAAATCCTCATGGACGCACTCCGCCCGGGGAAGCCGGAGCCAGTGACTCTTACCGACTAAAACCACCACGTTGTTCCTTAACTACCTTTGGCCGGGGGCGTGGGATGGGCTTTGTGTTCTCCAACCACTCCCGACAGGTCTTGGCGCGACATTGGTATGTGTGCCCCTTTTGCCTGTGCGGCTAAGGGGTTCACCACAGGATGGGATGCAGCCTTCTCTGAGTATTTGCGATCGCCAACCCGCCTTCCAAGCGTGGCAGTTATGTCATATCTCCCCGTTCAGGGGAAGCCTATGTTCAGCAGTGGACGTCTTTCCGCTGAAATCATGAGCTTGTATTAAGATGTTTGAAAAGACAATAGATGCATAGACGTCATTCCTATCTCGCGTAGGGAAAATCGCTGATAGGTTACTAAAAAGGCCGTCATTGAAACTCTTTGCTTACACACTCAAGTTCCTATCATAAAAACTTAAGTATTCCGCTCGTATTAGAAAATTAATCACAATTGTCATTTACATAATACACATGCACAATTGCACATAACATGCGATGTGCCGTGGTGCTAAGTAACAGGTTTTATCATAACATCTCTAACAACGTGATGGGTGCTAATTTGTGGCACGGTAGGTAGACAGGGTTCTAAGGCAGACAATGTTTTCAAATGGCATAACATTACCGATTTACTAGGCTTTTTCTCAAGGGTATAAGGTTTACTTTCCACCAGTGCAGAGCTGTACGAAGAAGCTGAACAGTGACCGAAGAAAGCTGCGCTTGCGTCGCTAGCAAAATGAAGCCATCCCATTGGCGAACTTTTTTTCCTCGTTACCCTCAAGGTTGGCTTCTAGAATCTAATCCACAGAAATAGATAGAATGGTTGTAATCACAATTTTATTTGAGATTCATGCGTGGCAAGTTTCGAACAAATTACGCCTCCCATATTGACGTCATTAATTTAAAAAAAAAACTTCAATCAAATGTACTTTACAGCTTTTGTTTCTGCAGTTAGAAACAGCACAATAAGGCACTTTTGCGGGTTTTTGTTACAGTATTTACAGAAACATGTCATAAGGCGTACTGAGATTGGCTTTGAAATGCCCTGCACTATGGTTCAGTGTTGGCACGCGCGCACTGCCCACTTGGCCATTCTATCTGTGATCTAATCAGATGCAAATATTCTCTTTCGACTTATCAAATCTGCCTAGAATATCTAGATATTTGGTACCGTTTGCTTCTCTAAAGTTATGCTACAGAACCCGGTTCTTCCCTTCCACCTCCAACCTTCCTGAAGTTGTCAGTTCATCGGACTTGTAATATTCTACCGTACGATTTTTTTTAATGGGCTCAATTGTATAGTTAGTGCCTCTTTAGCGCTAAGGTCAAGTGGTTGGTCGATTCTGTAATCGGATTATGTCGGTTTGGATTTGTGCCCTATAAATAGGGATAGGCTCGTTGCCTATTTCATGGTGAAAAAGACCTTAAACTGTTATGAACTATCTACTTTCGTATGGCCGCCGACAGTCTAGAAGGACTTGAAGGAAAGCAAGGTAGACGTCGCTACCGCGCAGGATATAAATGAATGAAGAAGGCAGACAAGGAAAACCGACCCTAGATAATTGAATATGGGTAAAGGGAATGAAAAAGAAGTACAGTCGACTGCATGTCAGTCGTAACACTTGTATTAGAAAACACTGACGTGCGGTCGACCTGTCTGTGGCTCGACCGTACAACAGTACAGTACACATCATCTGGCTATTCTTTGGACCATCAAAGTCCTTATGGTTATCATCCTAACAGCCTTCTTACCGACTCCTGCGCATTAAACCCACGACCCACTTCAACAAAGATAAAAATGAATTACGCATACAACAATATGCATTATGAATTATGCAGTATATGCAAAAAAGTATGCAAAATCGGTTGCGCGTAATGGTGGGCGATGAAAAAGATAATTACTGCTCCGTAATCATTGCATCATATTGTATTATGCAGGTGGCAATTAGGTTTGACGAATGAAAGCATTTTAATAAGGTTTAAGTGATTTATTTATGATCAGTGATTACTGATCACGCAAGTTATTGATGACTAACGGCCAAAATTAATAACCAATCTATCCACGATTTGCCCTACTAGAGATATAAATTTGACATATTTTGTATGGAGCTTATATCAAATTCCCAACTCTAGTAGGATAAATCGTGGATAGATCGGATATTAATTATGGCCGTAAATCGACAGTTAAAATTGAGCATCTATCTACGGCCATAAATCTAAATTCCATCCTCACCAGCTTGATGGTTGGCGGTCAACTACTGTACGTTTCACACGCCATTCCTTTACCTGGTACAGCAAAACTGTGGAACCAACTTTCGTCAGTGGTTTTTCCGAATAAATTCGACATGGGAGCCTTTAAGAAAAGAGCATACGTCTTTATAAAAGGTCGGCAACGCATCGGCGACTCCCCTGGTGTTTCTATCAGGTAACCTGCTTGTTCATTTGCCCACCTGTTATAAAAAAAAACGAGTAAAATCTACAGGTATACCTCAGTGATAAAATCTGAATTAAAGACATGACAGCAGCGGATTTACTTTACCTACAATAAAAATAAGCAAATAAAAAACCATAAGAACGATTCCGCAATAAAAAAAAACAGTTAAGCACCTATTCCATAATCGGCGATACCGCTAGAGGGCTTACCGGAAGCCCCGCCATCTTTGTCTCGCACCGGATGCGAGAGGAAGCATGCGCGGTAAATCATAACGCCATATTGGATTGTGGTATTTGTGGTTGACATAAACAACCATATTGAGCGCGTTGGGGCCTCAGTTATGGAAAGTTGCAGTTCTTGTGCGGCTTATATTGCAATTTATTTGATGAATGCAGTCTTGTGGGTACCTGGTATGAATTTATACAGTAGTGTGTAATTATGATCGATGCTTGTGGTTGGAATGGAATCCGATCTCAACGTAGTTGGGAAAAGGGAAAACAGAAGGCCAATTCTCGTAATTAAAAACGTTAAAAACATAGTTTCAAACTAATCTCAATGCTTTAAATCTCAATCTCCTGACAGTAGATGTTCCCGTTTGCCGTTTATTTGTGACATATATGGTTTTGATTTCAACAGAATTAATGTTTATAATAAAACAAAGTTTAACCGGATTAAATCGCGTATATTTACTTTTAATGTTTATAAGTTATAACATATGAGCTACTGCCATCAGATATCTGCAACCCAGTAACTAGGTAATACCACAGATAATATAATACGTAATACCGACATACTAAGGTTAGACCAGTTACCTACGCCCCCGGCCAAGGGTCGTTAGAGGAACACCGTGGTGGTGGTTTTAGTCGGTAAGAGTCTGACACTGGTTCCGCCTTTCCCGGGCGAAGTGCGTCCATGAAGATTTTTCCACGAAAAAACTATTTATCAGTCTTTCCCACAGACAGATGCACGGAGGGGTCTCGATGTGAAACGAAACGAAATTTTTGTTATTCTGTTGTACACTTGTTTTTATCCTCTAATAATATATCAACATCTCTCTATCGCTCTAAGGTTTGCTGTAAGAAAACTCATTTTTGAGTTAAGCTCGCCGATGTACATAAGCTTTCCTATTGTAATATTAATGTGTATTTGTGTGTACAATAAAGTATCATAAGAAACGGTAATCCATCCAAGGAATGACCGCAGCTAGCGCAGCCTCGCAGATCTTGTTATCCACGTGGTTATTACTTAGTCACGAGCCCCATTAGTGTTATACAGAGACAAATCTAAGCGTGAACTCATACTTCCATCTATCTGTCAAAATGTCAAGACACTTGGAAGTATGACTTCGCACTTAGATTCGTCTCTAAATATAAGCTTAACACCCGCCATAAGACTCTCAAAAGAAAAGACACTTAAACTGACAAAGAACTGTAAAAGAACAGGTTTATCTTTACCTTCTAGAACAGCATAGAACATGGAAGTCTAAGTACTCATCTGGCCATGAAATGACGACACAATTGGATAATAAAGTGTATTGAGTGAAGTCATATCCTCGTTACTCCACATTCGTTGAGTTGATACTTTATGCACTGATCTTTTGTCATTGACACCCACGTGTGGGGCCTTCGTTTGTGCGCTTTGGAGCGGAGTTCTAAGATTTTGGTGTTTACCTAGAATAGTTAATAGATGTTTGCGAAGAATTTAATGTTTTAATGGTTATTAATCATCAACATCAAATCAGCCTTAGTTACTTACCGTGGGGTGAGGACCTGGTGATCTGTAGTACAGGGCTAGACCTATCTCAGACACCAGGGGTCTACTCCCGTTCGACGATATTCGATAAATCGTACGATTCATCGCACAATTTGCTACTCCGGTCAACCATCGTTCCCTTATCGCATGCGATGATCGTGTTTTGACGTTTGTTTTTCTCATCTCCGGTAAATTGTATACGACTATGAACCGTAGTCTATCTTAATTGTGCCTTTTTTATGTGCCTATCTTTATTATGTAAGTATCAGTCGGAACAAAAGTTCGTACTTCGTTTGTCGTTCGTAAAACGCGAGTAGATCTACAGCTCCTCACATAATCCATGTTTGAAAAAATGCAATATTTTTGTGTACAATAGTTGTATTATGTGAGGAGAAATAAACGATTTTTGTTATTATTTTATTATTATTATAGCCTATCGCAGTCCACTTCTGGACATAGGCCCAAGTTGCGCCACAACACTCGGTCCTCTGCCTTCCGCATCCAGTTCCCCCCAGCCACCTTCAGGTCGTCCACCTGGTAGGGGGGTGCCCTACGCTGCGTTTGCCGATGCTTATTCATGTTCGAGTTCTATTACAAGATCAAACAAAAAGGATAGTTAAAAATTCTCAGTCGTAATTTCAGCACGGGATTTGCTGCCTATGGGAATTCTTCTTCGAGAGGACGAAGCGAATCAATAATATTCGGCAGCTAATTCATTGCTGGTAACATTACTTGTAGTCTTGGTCGTGTAAAAGGCATAACAATATTTGCTTTCCCTTGGAACACATAAAATTATATTACAAGTGTAACAAATATTCGTAAACGTTATGTTCCAATAATTAAACAATACAGACTGATGAACGACACGCTTCTATAAACACCCCATGTTTGTACAAAATCGGTCTAGTAATTTAAACGCAATGAGGAAACAAACAAATATGGTGCTTCCTGTTAAAACCTAGGTGTGGTCTCTGATCAAGAACTCGACTGTTGACGTTTAAAAGCCTAACAATTAATGTAATAATCCATTATTGATAACAGGAATTTAACTTGTCTAGTATTAAAACAGTGACGGATTCAAGTGAAGCAAAAGCTGTTTATTATCACAAAAAAGTCCGCCTCTCTTGAAAAGCACAAAGATGCTTCAGCGCATGCTACGTCAAGAACATGCTAGATCATAAATTCATTGTATAAAACACTATACAAAATCACAGATTACTATGATCAATATTAAAAGAAAGAAAAAAACCGTAGACATCTTACGTGGATGCATGGTTCGTTACTCTTCTTTGTGTCTATAGTGCAAACATTTACTGATGGTAGCACAGTAATCAGACGCTGCTGGACCAGACATTTGCCACGTCTCGTGCATTGTCTGTCTGAGGCATCGTTGAGGTTGTTCAATATACAAGTACTAGGACATAACGAGCACCATAGCAAGTAAGACAATGGTTGAAAATCAGTGCCACATGTGCAGGCTGTAGCCGTTTGGTTTATGTCGCCACTCGCTCATGTTTAAGCCTGCATCTGCCTACCTGGGTCCGCAATCGGTTAAGGGACTTCCATTTAGGTCAAGACAGATTATACCCTGCAGGAAGCTTCCCGCTGGGTTGGATGTAGTTTGCGGGTGGAGGTAATATTTCCAGCCATAATTTCCGACGAGTCGCTGCTGAAGAATCTTGTAGAGCCTCTGTTGTTCCTCTGCTGTGATATTACTCATATAACTAAGTTTGTCTTCAATCTGATCCCTTACAATATCATTAACTAGACATAAGCTTCTCTTATGTTTCACCATAATATTCGGTCTTCTGGCATCCGTTACCAGAATCCATCGGAATAACTTGTTTTAGCTAAGGGATCGGCGTAAATGCTAACTTAAATTCAGAATTAATGATAAAATCTCGTGCAGTCAAGTAATTCATACCACACATTCACAAAACCGGTTCACACCAGTTACACCTAGTTGATGAAACGGAGAAAAGTCGGGACTTCCGTACATACTTGGACCACGGAAGTATTACACGCGACTATAGAGAAGAAAGTTGTGCTATCAATATTTATAAGGTTTTAATTGATTTGTGGGAATCGTATGAGGTTCCAATCAGTGTTTAATGATTTTAATTATGAAGAAGTGTTAGGTGAAAGTGTTTCTTCTTCCGGTAGTGAATAAGTTTTGATGAGATTGAGGTATCACATCGACTCAACAGCCCAATAGATGCCTATTGTTGAATGTAATGCATACAATAAATTCTGTCAACTAGCTGAGGTGTGAAGAAGCGGGGTCCTGCAATCCGATTGGCCCTACCAAGGCGGCTATTGGCTATTTACTAAAGCGGAAGTATTGACGACTCACATAAGTGGTTAAAACTGATTTGAAGTTTTCAAGTGGCGCATAGTCTATAGTGGTGACTTACATCAGTTCTATTATTCAGAGGAGATCTTCAGTGGTTACTTTCCGGGCGGACGAAAAAAAAAGTGACATTAATGCGTATTATTTTACAAAAAAATGATATTATCACAACCTCTGAGACAACCCACAATCGTACGATGTGTTACAAAACTAGGAGGGCTGACCCAAAATAAACTAGGACTAAAGCTAGAAAAATGAGAAGATTTAAAAATCATTAACCTCATTTTCTATTTGATAAAACTCTTAATAACTGGCTGACAGACAACGCACAGCCTAAACCGATGAGCCTAGGAGGATGAAATTTTGCACAGGAGTTCCCTTGATAACGCTTTTTAGGGTTCCGTACCCGAAGGGTGCCAAACGGGACCTTATTACTCTCGCTACGCTGTCCGTCCGTCCGTCTGTCCGTCTGTCTGTCACAGGGCTGTATCTTTGTAACGGTAATAGATAACCAATTGAAATTTTCACAGAATATCTGTTGCTATCAGGGGTATCACGACAAATACTAAAAACTAAAAAAATGTCTAAAAACAAAGGGGGTCCCGATACAAGAAACCTCGAAAAACATGCATTTTTTTCAACGTTTTTGTTCCTGTTTTATCATCAAAATGGCGTCAAACTTGTTCTGATTATAGTGCATACTATGTAGTTTAGCAACAAATACTAAAAACAGGACAAACATTGACATATCTACCTACGGAAGAAAGAGATGCAAAAACACATTTCGCGTAAGTTCGTTGATGTCTTTTGATAAACTCTCGTAAATTAAATCAGTTTCTATGGGGTGTCAGGTCGATAGGTGGTACGGAACCCTTACTGCGTGAGTCCGACTCACACTTGGACGGTTTTTTTTTATAGTAAGGTGGCGAAACGAGCTAAAGGCCCACCTGATGCTAAGCGGTTACCTTTGCCCATAACAACTGCAATATCACCTAGACTGTTGCTTAAACGGTACCGCAAGTCGGTTCGCCAAACTGAGACATGAAGATGGAAAGTCTCATGTGATTGTAATGTCACCGGCACCTGTACCCTTCAGATCGGAACACAGCAATGCAAGCATCACTGTTGGCGCCAGAAGTAGGTACAAGGTACTAGATAGGTGGTACTTCCCCGGAGGTTCTAACGTAGGTGAGCACTAAGAAAGGAATTCATGAAAATCTCACGGTATCGGGAAAACGGGAATACACGCGAACGAAGTCGCGGGCGGAAAGCTTGTTCAGGAATAAAATACGTCTGGTATAAATTTCATATCGCAAGTTTGATTTCCGTTATTGGTTATTGACGATCCAAATAGCACAGGCTGCTCCCGTTCTGAGCCAAATATTTGGACGACTCGCACAAACAGATTCAATATAGGCTTACAGAGGGATTCCTACTGGATTTCAGTATTTTAATATAATTGGGGCACGAGGTAGGTCATCAATTGTTTTCGCGTTTTTCTGGTTGGTCACCATTTTAGATCTACAGGAGTTACAAAGCTTTTCCCAAAAAATAATGCCAGAATAGTCGCCTGACAACTGAGTATTTCTAGTCTGACAATTGTATTTCTAAAACGCAACCTGCAAAAGTTAACTGGATGCTAGCAATAATGTATTAATAGCCCAGCTACCCAAGTAGCCATTTAAAAAAAATGCGGAAGTCCTCAGTTAGTATCCTCTTCTATTTTAGAATAAAGCCCTCAATTTACCCTTTGCGTGTTACACTGGATGCTGGCAATAATGTATTAACAAGTTGCCATTATTCAAAAAAACATACAAAAGTCCTCATTAGTACAATTTTATATTTTAGAATAGTAGGAAGATATCGCTTTTAGCGACAAGACCGTCAATGTAGCCATTATTTATACGTTGTTCCTGTTTACTACTATTTTCATGGTGTACAATAAAGCATATTCTATATATCTACTCAGGATTCCACGTGAACCTTCCAAAGGTCCGGATTTCTACTGACGGAAGTAAATCTGTGAGAGATTTTAAAGACAAAGTTCCGAGTAATAGGTACTTTAAATGGTTAGTTAGTAATTAAATAATTATCGAATGTGACGTCTGGTCTCAATAATTGAAAAGGTTGTGCAATAGGTTTATTACTTTTTAATTGATTGTTATTAACTAAATGATAGTGACAGTGTGGTTATCTTGACTTACTTGATACAAAGTGCTTGTGTTTAAAGATACAAAACTACAGGTAAAAGTAATTTAGTTCTGCGACTTTAGATCATCGGAAGTAATGTTAGTAATATATGTGCTACGGTTGGAATTCATATGGACCTTCTTCAGTCTTCTTGTCGAGTAGGCTGAGTGGGTAGTCCTAGTGTCGGAGTTGTGAGAACCCCCGAAGGGCCTCAGACATGGCCTAACGCGAACATAGCATGAAATATCTAGATCCGTAATGAAATCACCCCATCATTCGCAGTAATTCTTTACCACCTTTTTACAAATCGGTTTTAGCAATAGGTTTAGCCAAAGCCAGGCTTAACACCTTTTAATATATGGAGTTTGACGATAGACCCGGATTAAACAAGTGTCTAAAGATGGTCTAAACTTATGTAATAAGGTATGAGTTCTCAAATCGGCAAACGCAGCGTAGGACGCCCTCCAGCCAGGTGGACCAAAGGCCTGATGAAAGTAGCTGGGTGGGACTGGATGCGGAAGGCAGAGGGCCGAGTGTTGTGGCGCAACTTGGGAGAGGCCCAAGCAAAGCAGTGAACTGCGATAGGCTGATTTGATGAATTGATGATAAGTTCTCAAGCTACTCCTCAATACTTGAACTTACTTACTTTAGCTTCAAAATGTAATTTCCCTAGCTATCCTTCTTTAGGTCCGCCTGAATGAGAGCTTCCAAGTCTGTATTTTTCTCAATTTTGAGGTCGCTGCTATTCTCGGATGCATGTCGCAATAGTATGCTGAATTACCATCGTTTTACACGATGCCTCTGTAAAAATGTTAATGGCATGGCTTCAGCTGGTACTTATGCGGTGCTTACTCCTCTAATTACCTCGTTAGAAAGGAAATTAGCTGTACTGTAACGTATTCTATGGAACGTATTTATATTTTTTGACTCTTTTTACTTGCAGTAATGAAACTACGGAATTATAAAAGGATGCGTATATTTAGAAAATAATAGATATTCCAGAGTCCTAACACGTCTTGAGCAATCCACTATTGAAAAAAAAAAAAACAAGTTTATTGCCCTGACTTTTGACATTAACATAATTGTATTAATATTACATTATGACTATAAAACATGCCTGAATTACCGATGAAAAAGGTTAGAGGTACGACTATAGGCCACCCTGCCTAGATGAGTTCCTCATCCTATTCGTCCGTTCTGGACATGTCGAGACAATGGTGTCACAGGGGGGCGAGAGTATTGTATAAAACGTGTTACTGGAATAACTCAAAACCTCAGACACCCCAATTAGTTTTTATTATAATAAATTGATATGAAAAGTAATTATAAATTTTCATTTATTATTGTAGAAGATATTTTTAATTTTTGGTATCATAGTTACTCTATTCGATTCATAGCGCTAGATTCATTCACGAACGTGCGACGCTCTCGACGCTACTGTGTCGGGAGGTGAATCACCTCTTAAAATTAAGTTAAGTTTTATTAGTTTTAGAAAACAAATGTTATTCAAAAGTTTCTATCCCATTTTTTTACTGGGTCTCGCTCGCCTTTGCAGTCAACGCTGCGTCGTCGTATGAAACTTTTAGACTCGGCATGGTGTGAAAAATAGTTTTTTGGTAAAAATTAACCTATGTTAAAAGTAGTGTAATGGATTCTACTCTAGATTCTGAACAAACTAGTTTCAGGTTTTGAGTTAATTTAATAACACGGTGTAGAAGTGTCTGGATAATCCACATTTCATTTGCAAATGTGAACTAGAGCCATATTTCCAAAGAGTAATTTGACTTACAAACTGAATAGTACACTCCTAGCTCCTCAAAAACTAACATAAAACTGCACAAACACTTTCCCTCCACGAACAAGCTTATCGGCCAATTTGACCATATTAAGAGCATTTCGAAAGTACAGGTCACAAACTTGTCTAGTGTCGCTTGCGGGCATGACATGTTTAGACGAGGTCTTTCACAAACATTCCTAGCTTAGCTCATCTTAACTGAAGAAGTAATGTCATCTAAATCTGCGGCCTATAGATGTCAAAGCCTGTATATTCGCCGCTGCGCTCAATATTCGTCAAATACACTTTAAAACAGTACACCAAATCATGGTGGTGTTCTTTATAAATTTTTACATTGTCTTCGATTTTAGCTAGACAACACCCTCATATAGACATGGGTAACTCAACAAAAATGCGTGAGTTGCAGCTCAGCTCACCGTTCAGGTCAGTGAGCCGGAGCTGTGAACCGGCTCACAGATCAGCTCAATTTGTGTATCTGCCTACTTCGAGTTATGATCTGTGATGCGAGTCGCTGAGCTTAAAGACCGTTCGATCTGTTTGAGCTGCGCTCGCTCGCTGACTCTGCGACTCACCGCGGATCTGTCGCCGCTCCAGCTCACCGGTTCAAACTGGTTTTTATCTATATAGACATCTTTTATATTTCGTGCAACAAAAGTTGTCGCACAGATAGATACTATTCTTTGAGCCGTGAGCTGCGTATTTTGTCATTGAGCTGCAGCTCAACAGCTCAAGCTTATTGATCTGTATATTTGAACCGGTTCTGAGCTGAGTTACACACCTCTACCCTCATAGTCCTCATACATATTATACCCAGAACAAGATTTCGCCTGGCTTTGCTACCAGTTACTCAGTTACACATTTTTATTAGACTGGAATAATATTCAGGTTCTAAAATGTCTGAAAGTTTTTGCATGTAAATTTTCCGCCTGTAAAAGAATAATCCAGGCTCGGGCTCAAACAGCCCGTTTTTAGCCTGTTTGCTCAGCTCATTCCTCGCTCATCTTTCACTGGAACTAAAATGTGAACAGTTCGTATCGGTCGTGACTGGCACACACGTGGAGACTGGACACTAGAATGGTTTAACAGCGTATTATTATACCATTGTTACTATATTACGTATATTAAACTGAAAGTGAAGGCACGTTATGAATTAAATTACGTTTATATTGCACTGTTCTGTTGGATCTAAAAGATCATCATCATCAGTAACTCCGCTGGTCGCAGTCTGGGCTTGGGCTTCACTTGCACCTTAAAAATCATTTCTCCATCTTGTTCATCTAGTCCGCTCCATCATATTTCTTTCCCCTTTAAAAAAAAATCTTAGACCCGTTTTAGACCTTTGTTTAAACCGGGTTAAACGACAATTTCATACACATCATTCATCATCATTTCAGCCGAAAGACGTCCACTGCTGGACATAGGCCTCCCCCAAACATCGCCACAACGACCGGTCTTGTGCCTTCCGCATCCAGCGGATTCCCGCGACCTTCACCAGGTCGTCGGTCCACCTTGTGGGGGGCCTACCCACGCTGCGACTTCCAGTACGCGGTCGCCACTCCAGAACTTTACTGCCCCATCGGTCATCCGTTCTGCGAGCAATGTGCCCCGCCCACTGCCACTTAAGTTTGGCAATTCTTCGGGCTATGTCGGTTACTTTCGTTCTCCTGCGAATCTCCTCATTTCTGATTCGATCACGCAGCGAAACTCCGAGCATAGCCCTCTCCATTGCCCTTTGAGTGACTTTGAGCCTTCTTATCAGGCCCATTGTGAGCGACCACGTTTCAGTACCGTAAGTAATTACTGGCAACACACACTGGTCAAAGACTTTCGTCTTGAGACACTGCGGTATTTTGGACGAGAAGATATTGCGTAGCTTCCCGAACGCTGCCCAACCGAGTCGGATTCGACGATTGACCTCTTTCTCGAAGTTGGACTTACCTAGCTGGACAGTTTGTCCTAGGTATACATAATCGTCAACAACTTCGAGTGTAGATTTCATACACAAAAAGGTGTTTTAGCCTGGCTTAAGCAAAACCTATTATTAAACCCGATTTTGTAATAAGGTGGTGCAAGTCTTCAGTTATCTGGCTAGGGGAATCCTACGCTGTGCTATGATGATTGAGACTACTTCAATATACTTTAATAATAGTGAATGTGGATGTAATATAAGCGTAGTTACCACCAGAGTTTGTTCTTTTCACATTGAGCCTTCCCCGAAATACGGAGAGGTGACCAATCCATGTCGTACGTCTGATGAAAATAATTATTTGAACAGCGTAATGTCCTTGGAGGCCAGACGACAGTCGCTCCGTGTAAAATTTTGATATCAAGAATCTGGTTGTCCAGGATGTTGACCTTAAAAGGATGGGCTGGTGCTACAGTTACTAATTATCAAATGCATGATGATTAATTACACAGTGTCCTTTTCATAATCAAAATAATTCTTCGTTTACAAACGACTCACGGTACAAATATGAATGAATTCAGTTCAATATAATAATAGTGATATCTGATCTCGTAACACGATCCATGCGTAACGTGACCTTTTTATTGCTGTCCACGGCAAGAAAGCGGTTGTAAGTTGTAATGGCTCGAAAGAAAGTTACATGTGTTGTTGACATTTAAGATAATTTTGGTTGAAATATGTTACTTTTAAGTGGATGTTAACGAGCCTATGGTTTCTCACGCGAACGGCTGTTAGAAACCCTATTGGTCAGTTAATATAGCATAGCAAGAATGGTCACTTTCAAATCGTAAATATAAATATTTAATTCTGGAAAAATACCTTATTTCCATCGGCGCTTCCCGCATCCGGTCGTTGTGGTGATGCTTTGGCTGAAATGATAATGATGATGATGTCCATCAGAGTAATTTTGACGGAAAGATTGGGATAATTAGACTGAATGTGGCAGATTTGACAGTAGATTTAATTATTTTAGAGCATGCATGAGGAGGTTAGTGAACGTAGATGAAGCGAAGGTGTGTTAGGATCGTAGTGGGTGGAAATCTACAGTCTCTCCCTATACCAATGGGAAAAAGGTGTGATAATGTGTGTATGTATTTAAATATCTTAAAATATTACACTGTGGGATAATACTAGTGAAGAAAAACATCGTTAGGAAACTAGCACATCTTAAAGGGCTCCAAGTAAATAAATATCAAAAATTTCGATTCGTGTAATCCGCCACGCGGGCCTGGTGCAGACCATCGCTTAAACTCATCCCGACAAAAAGCTTGTTCCCAGCAATGGGACAGCAATGGACTGTTTATGTAATCACGTCATTGTGTTTACATGGCCCACAAAAACTTTGGTTTTAAACCATTTTAGGCCACAGCCTGTTCAGCCAAGTCCTCAAACCCCTTAACCGAACTTAAACATAACAATTTCACCACTGGAAAGCTTTTAGAAACTGGCGAACACCTCGGCTTTGTTTCAAACAATCGTTGGAGCGCCAAGCGGTGAAGTTGGGCCACAGTGTAACTTTATACTCGCGTTCAGTGGTTCATTGCGTTTGATATTGATGGATGTTTGATGTAGTGACATGTTCGGACTCAGAGCGTTCACATGGTAAATTAAAACGATTTTGAATGTCAAACGGTCGTAATTGTTTTTGAAATTTGAACGAGCCGTCTTGACAGTCGAACTGTAATGTCTTTGAAGGAACTCTTCAAAGACATTCGCATTTGGACATTCCCTTTGGCCACAACCTAGGTAATAAGGAAGGCCCATGTATTAAACGGAGTTATTAAGTGTCTGTTATTAAGCGTGGTGGACTAAGGCCTTAACCTTCTCGTACTGAGAAGAGGCCCGTGCCCAACAGTGGGATAGTAATGGGCTGGTTATGTATGTATGTTTATGTATTAAGTGTCTACGATTGACGTTGAGACGCGACTTTATTTACCAAAAGTTGCCAAAAGTCTACGATCATGAGTTTATGATCGCCTCAAATGCAATTTTTGGAGGGTTTTATTAATACATCCCTAGGGTATGGTTACAATGATATGTTCTTGAAGTCTGTCTGTACATTCACTGTCCGAAGCAGACGAAATAAACAATCGCCGTGTTCCATATATGGGTCATTGGATAATTTGAGGATTAATGTCATTCTCTTACATTAACGTTCCCCTGAAGGGACTTTTTGCTTTGCTTGCGCTGGTAGACTGTACATTGTTACACTGTGGTACTACGCATACGAACGGTTAATGCACGTCCAACTCGAGGTCAATGGGTTCGACACTGTGTGAGGCATTGGTAATGGGTGACAAGTAGTTTGATGTAGGAGCATTTACTGTTTTTGGAGTGAGTGGAATTGTAAGTCGTTTGAGGAATGTCTTGGGTGTATAAAAAGGCTATACTTTTGAAGTGTTAAGTGACGTAAACAACCAAAATTTGGCCTAGCTCTAGACGTTTTAAGAATTAATATATCATCATAATATGAGTCTGTCAACATAACCAACTCATTACTGTCCCACTGCTGGGCACGAGATTCTGGGATTCTGGCATTAGTCCATCACGCTAGCCTAGTGCGGGTTGGCGGACTACACACACCATCGAGAACTGTATGGAGCACTCTCAGGTGTGCAGGTTTCCTCACGATGTTTTCCTTCACCGTTAAAGCAAGTGATAGTCAAATTCTGATCCGCACATGAATCCCAAACAATTATGATATCTGTATTGGCATAATAACTACACTCCAAAAGCATACATTTTGTCAGGCCCTACACACGTCGTAAGTCCACCGTCTAATTTGCATGACGCTTGAAGCTAGATCAAGTCAGCAGAATCGAAAATACTTTGTGTCTTCACACTTCATGCAAATGCAGTCCAATTTACTTGATCCAGCCTCAAATCATGCACGAATGCCAATTCGCCACTCATGGCAAGGTCATGTCAACTTCAAGGGAGATGAAAATAGGAACATGTTTTTTTCCAACATGGTTAATTTTAACCTATCGTGGGATTCGTGGGCTACAGCTAAACACAAGCTGCTTGAAACTTAAACCACCTCGTTATCGCAGTTTCTTCGCAGTCTTCAGTTATTCGCAGTTTTTATGCAGGGCGGGCATAAGCTTCAGTGTCTTTTACGCCATTCTTCCCGATTTTGCTTCTTCTTACGACAAGACGGACCACGTCTTCAACCCAACCATCTCCACCTGCTTGTCCTTACACTTAATCATGATCATCAACAGAGTACTGTTGGGCGTAGATAGACCTCTCTAAATTGCGCCTCAACTTCTTCTTCGTGTCGCTGGTACGACTGATCTTTTGTCAGACTTGGCAAGCCCAAAACTTTGCAACTTCTACGGCGTTATCAGTGGCGGGCTGGCGGCACAGAGGCCGCTTAAGGTGCAGGTTTTGGGGCACAAAGGACAGGATAAGAGGTGAGGCATAGTTTGAGGGTCATACCCACAACCACACCCTGTCGCTGTTTTGTTGATGTAACCCCACTTCCCAAGATCGCCTCAACGATCATTGACATCAAAAGATCTCATTTTCTAATCTCCCTAACAATTCACACTTAACTAGCACCTGCAGAACTTCAGACATAATATTTCTAGGCAAGTAAACTATAACACTAGATCTATTAAAGGCAGAATTCCGATTCAACCCTTCCACTTGTCTGCGACTGCTTTCACTCGAGAGAAAACCGTAATGATTGTAGTACACCGAGTTGAGAGATGCTGGGCGAAATAGGAAGCTATTCGAGACAAGTAGGACCAACGTTTTAAAGAAAACTTCTTCTTCAGATCGATATGAACTACACAATAATATAGCGCATGCCTTGGACTATTTTCCACGGCATGATTAGTCAGCCAGCAGGTTGGTGCCGGGACTGACTGTCCAGTGTCTGACAATTATTTAAATATCGCCACTCGTGTAAGATTAAGTAGCAGTAACTTCCATTGATAGGGGTCCAAGTACAGCAGTAATGCAGCTATAACTACGGCAGGATATTAGTAAACTTTACTAAAATGCGCACGCGCAGTTTTTCTCTTTTGTTTTCTTTAAACGATGAAAAGGGAGGGTAAAAATTAATTTTTTTTCGGTAAACTAATCAATCTGTGCCTATAGTACCACCGCTGTACATAGAATTTCTTTTTAATAAAAAGAACCGATTTTATTGTATAACAATAATTACATCTTTTTGCCTCAAACTTATCGCTTGTAAATATCTCCGCATCGCTTCACAGAGCACATTACCTTCCCAGCATAATTGATGATAGCTTTCTACTCCACGGGATACTTGTCGACCGAACCGATGCTTTATATCTACCGGTAGATGGCGATCGTTGGTTGTGCTGAAGATGGCTACCGGGGGGGTTTTAGTGGGTAAAAATCCCACACACCCCGGCCTCTGTCCTCCATGAGGCCGGCAGCCTTTTGAAGGTTTCCTCCTCGAATATAAAAAAAAAAAAAGGCAGAGATGGCTCTGGGCTCGCCCCCTATTACATGGACTTATAACATAACTGGCGAAATGTGGGTGTATCTACTATACACCTCTGCGGGGAAATACAGGCGTGATGTTATGTTATGTTATAACTTGGGAGAGGCCTATGTCCAGCAGTGGACTGCGATAGGCTGAGTTGATTGATTGATTGATGTGAACACAAATGTAGGGAACAGCTGATTCTTTTTTTTGCGATTTCAGGTTTGGTTACATAGTAAAAGTTGTTCATACTGATGAGTACAATGACCCCTTAACAGGTTTTCAGTTATTTCAATAACACGTTGTTTAAGCGGGTAGTTACACCAATATTTCAGATCTTTGTTTCGAAAGGAAATCCTTTTTCTTCGAATGACAAAGAGCTGCCCTCTATCTTTAGATTTCCTGTTGTTAATATGAGCTTACTCTTGTCATTTCTAAATATGCTTTTCTTGTATTTTTTTTGCCAGTTCTACCCTCAAGGACGTCCAGAACATCACGCTACTTTAAATATTTTTGTTCGCAAAAAATGTGCTACAGATATTTTAAATTAACGTCCGTACAAAGGACTATTAAAAAATTAATTAATATCTATAATCTTGCAAAAAGCCTACAAAAACTACTTTATAAAAATACACACTTTTTACAACATTGTTATTGTGAAACTCGCTATAATTCTGCTGACCTTGCTACGTAGGTATAGGAAGACTTTGAACCTATATGGGTCATAAATGGTCATAATTATAATGAACGGTTTATATTGTAGTACCTAGCTTCCGTATTCAAGTGTGTGAATCTCAATTATTATTGTAAATGAGAGATAAAACGTTTACGATCAAAGTTGAAAATATAACTGAAGAATTTTGTAAGGTATCAGGAAATGCTTTAAAATTATGATTGTCATCTTAGTCTACCTGCGACCACGAAATGCTGCAAAGCTTTCGAAACGTCAGGGAAACTAATTTAAATAATATACGCGATTTAATCCGGTTAAACTTTGTTTTATTATATTATGATATTCAGTTTTTTTTTTACATATCTGGGAATTGGGATGCCGACATAACTGTAATTTAAAAACATGCTAGAGTATTTTCTCAGAACTATTTTATTACTAACCCGCGACTTCGCCCGCGTGAAAGTCGTTTATCGCGCATCCCTCGGGAACTGTTCATCTTCCCGGGATAAAAAGTAGCCTATATGTTAATCCGTGTTATGTTCTATCTGTATGCCAAATTTAATAAAATCCATACAGTAGTTTTTTGCGTGACAGAGTAACACACATCCATACATCCTCCTCACAGACTTTCACGTTTATAATATTAGTAGGATAGGATAAAAATGGGAGTGTTAGTTCCATTTTTGGGCATTTTTATTTTGTTAACATATCACAGCAAATAACTTATTAAGCTAATTAATGTTTTCAATAGAACAATATTAGCTATAGTAGCAGTAGATTTATGTAATTATACATAAGTGACAAAACGTTACCTACACACAAAGAAATAACAGTGAACAATACCAGTTCCACGAAGTGTCAAAAATTGTGCCAAAAGTATTCGATCAATTGTTGATCGAATCCAAAGGTGATAAAAGTTCGAGTGCTGTGACGTGAAAGTAACAGTGATTTTAACAGAGAAGTTGATCCTGAATTTATTAACGTTGCTACAATGTAAACATGGCGTTTATTGGACCGAGGAACAGTGCTCCTGTTATCAGGGATAGTCTGCATACACCGGCTTACGAGGTGAGTAAACGAAACTGGTAATAGAAAGAAGAAAGGAAGAAAAATTGACATATTTATTTGTAATATAATTCCCCTATCCAATGAGACATGTACAGTACGCGCAATATAAGTTAGCCGGCCTGAAGTTGTCACAAGACCGTCACAGTCACAGAAATAGATAGAAATGGAAAAGTGGACAAGACGCGCGTGCCAACACTCTGCACCATAGTGGAGGGCATTTCAAAACCTTTCTCAGTACGCCTTATGACTTGTTTCTGTAAATACTGTAACAAAAACCCGCAAAAATGCCTTATTGTGCTGTTTCTAACTGCAGAAACAAAAGCTGTAAAGTAAATTTGATTAAAGTTAATTTAAAAATAATAATGAGGTCGATATGTTAGCCGTAGTTTTTCGAAAGTTGCCACGCATTAATCGCAAGTAAAATTGTGACTACAACCATTCTACTCTATCTATCTCTGTGGTCGCAGTAATCGTTTTATGGGTGGCAAAGGGCGGGAAAAACATGCGCAGTGCCCAACTTCAGGCCGGCCAAGTTAGATTGCGCGTATTGTTTAGGGCGATTGTTTAACGATTGTGTCTGCTTCGCTGAAAGTGAACGTGTTAACAAAAAAGGGATGATAAAAATTCACTAGCTATTATTTACTCATCATCATTTCTGCCGAAAGACGAATTATTATTAATACTATCCAAATATTTACTACTATTTTCCTGTTACTTTTATTTTTGTTCTTGTTTACTACTATTTTCTTGGTGTAGATGTACATGTGGTGTATCTAGATCTTACGTCTTTTTTGTCCATCCATAGGTTGTCTGGAAGATATCGCTTTTAGCGATAAGACCGCCCATGTACCCATAGTTTATACGTTGTTCCTGTTTACTACTATTTTCATGGTGTACCATAAAGCATATTCTATCTATTTTGACTATGCAAAAACGCCATCATTCAAAGTAAAAATAAATATTGAAGGAAGCGCAAAATAAATAGCCTATTATTGCTATTATGTATTTATATTATTGTAATGTATTACAGTATAAATTATAATTAATGTTCTACGTACTTAATGAATAAGGAAACATTACTTTTTTAATACAAGTCACTCAGTCACACTGATCATCGTAAGAAAAACATAACACAATCTTATTATAATGTAATTAAGGTATTTATTTATAGTTGTAAAGAGGTTCCATGCTTATCAAAAAGATCTTGAAAATATTTCCAGTCATATCTCTTCTCTAATCATGCGACGAGCGACGACACAAACATGTAATTTTGAAGTAATTTGCTTTATCTTCAGAAAACAGGAACGGAAATAACCACAGAAATAGAGTAGAATGGTTGTAGTCACAATTTTACTTGCGATTCATGCGTGGCAACTTTCGAACAAACCACGCCTTACATATTGACGTGAATAATTTTTTTAAACCAAACTTTAATCAAATGTTCTTTACAGCTTTTGTTTCTGCAGTTAGAAACAGCACAATAAGGAATTTTTGCGGATTTTTGTTACAGTAGTTACAGAAACAAGTCATAAGGCGTACTGAGAAAGGCTTTGAAATGCCCCGCACTATGGTGCAGAGTGCTGGCACGTGCGCACTGCCCACTTTTCCATTCTATCTATTTCTGTGGAAATAAAACTCCAAAATCGTCAGAAAATAAACTTTGGATACAATTCCAATAATTCCAGTTAACTTTGATCGCCATTCCTTATACCCTATTCACGTTATTCCAATAACTGAATCTAGGAACTTCAATCCACCGCTGGGCTGGAATGGATGTCGTCAGAAAAGCACTGGAATAGCTGTGGATAGGCCCTCTGGACGATTCCGGAATAATATGAACCGGCCATTAAAAATTCAAGAAGCCATTCTATTTTGGTCACACAAACTGGAACAAATTCGATCGATAGCTGGTTGCACCAAAACTTTGTATCATCGAATACAATAACTACCAAAAACACTATAGTTTTGTTAGTAGAATCGACCTTCCCCATTAAATGCTACAAAGAACATTTTGATAACAATGAAAGAAAGAAAGAAAGAAAAAATATTTATTTGCTTCAAAAGTGACGCACAAAATTACCAAAAAATTCAAGAACACAGAACAAATACAGGTACAGAGCCAAGAAAAGTGGTAAGATATGCGTCACATCCGTGCAAAACGGCCACCGCTCAGCATATTGCTGTGCCTCATGCACGGAGCAAAGACACAGCGCTGGTTTTCAGCGACAGCCAGTGCACAGTGCAGTAACTATCTCGCAATATTTAATAAAACAAAGGAGGATGGGATCATGTGACCCCATAACTTGACATAGTAGTAAGTCAACTGTTGGGAAACCCATAGGTAGAGGGGACTGGCCTAATTCTTGAAGCTAAACCGAATGTTTTCGCTGTTGAAATCGCCAAGCCACTTCACACATCGATAGCTCCTCAAACAAATTAAGAAACCACTTGAGATGATTGTGGTTTCATAATAATTATTTTATTTCATGACTTTATTAAAGATGGTCATTATATCGGCCCGTAAATAAGCATGTGCCTCTTCTTAAATCACTATAATGAACGATCGCAAGAAGTATTGACCCAATCAGGCAACTTTGAAAATGGATCGACAAAATAAGGAATGGGTAGCTTCCGTGTCGGGGCTGCTGGGGTCTTTGATACTTGTGTGAGATCCTCTCCATTAGATGCGAACACCGCGGCTCCCGGGGAAGATTAAACTTCATTTCCCGTCTGCCCCGGTAGCGGGACATCACCAGGGTGGATGGGAGCAAGTCAACGGCAGTGTTTTGACGTTAGCACACCGGAAAAAACTACTCTGCTGTAGAAATCATTACATAGTCGCCTTTAACTCCATCCACAGGTGATTGATCGATGTCAGTGGCGTGCTATTGGAGAGGCCGATGTCCAGCGTTGGACTGCTATTGGATTTTTTGCTTATTTAGTGGTAACGCTTAGGCGCCCCCTTACACTAGAGCCCCGAGCAACCACACCGGCTGTCCCCGCCAAAACTGCCACTGATGATGATGATGTTGGTCTTAGTAGAGCTCCTTCTGAAGGAGCTCTTTTTTTTTTTTTTTTTTTTTTTTTTTTTTTTAATTCTTAACGGGCTTGCGTTTGACCGCCACCTCACCTGATGTTAAGCGATGGTGCGGTCGACGATGGTACACGCTTGCCCAGCAAAAACCTATTCACTCGAGTCTTGAAGACCACCAGATTATATTTCTCGGGAAACACTGACGCCGGCAAGGAATTCCACTCTTTGGCGGAAATGGAAAGGGCTTGGGGGAATTAAATTGTGCAATTCCAACGCACACTCGCCGAAATGCATTCGATAAAAAACCGATAGGCTAGCAACTCTGCGCCGATGCTCGAGACTTTGTAGCTTGGCATCGACCAGCGCAACGTTGCCAACGAGCCTCTTGGCGCGCCTCTCAATCGACTCGAGAGCCGCCAGTTGATATTTAGCCGAGCCATCACAGAGATGAGAGCAGTACTCCATACAGGACCGAACTTGTGCTTGGTACAAATTGAGCAGCTGTTCAGGTGTGAAGTACCGTCTCACCTGAACAGCTCGTCCGGAAAAGTACTACCACCGTACCTACTTCTGCTGCCAAACAGTGATGCTTGCATTGCTGTGTTCTGGTGTGAAGGGTATACCTAAGGGTGCCGGTGACATTACAATCACATGAGACTTTCCATCTTCATGTCTCAGTTTGGCGAACCGACTTGCGGTACCATTTACGGCCAAAATTAAGGGGCGGCATTGAGAAAAATAGGGATTTTCTAATCAAAATATTTTTATTTGTGGATACGACGTAGATCTAATTTTTATATATTTGATTTTTCATTATATTTATTAGATTTTGCTGTAGGGAAAACACGATTCAATAAAATTTGCTCGATAGATTTGTTTTCCAAAGTAAGGTCCGTTTTACCACTTTTTTGCATTGTATTTGGAAATCCCAATGATTTTTACTATTGTTTTTTGCGAATAAGATACATCTTGTGCATATCTAGATTATGGTGTACCAGATTTTTATTTACATGTTTATTCGCTGATTAGCAAAAATGTAAAAAAACATCAAAACAGCGCGATTCCGCTCTGTTCGGACGCGCAATTTGCCGTGTGTTAGTAAGGGACGGTTGCAAATTCAATGCAGCACCTTAATAACCGATCTATCCACGATTTGGCCTACTAGATAGAAATTTGACATAAGCTCCATACATTTGATGTCAAATTTATATCTCTAGTAGGCCAAATCGTGGATAGATTGGGATATTCATTTGTGCCGTTAGGCAACAGTCTAGGTGGTGTTGCAGTTGTTATTGGCAAAGACAACCGCTTAACATCTGGTGGGCCTTTAGTTTGTTTCGCCATCCTATAATATAAAATAAAATAAAACTAAATCTTACGTCTAAAATTTGTCTTACCCTTAATTTACATGTTGTTCCTGTTTTCTGCTTTCGTTATGGTGTACAATACAATAAAGCATATTCAATCTATTCTATGAAAGTTATAGAGAGATGGTCTTATTTTGTCGAAGTCATCAAATTACAAGCAGCTATTCACATCGATAACTTCACCGACATATTAAATAACTCAACAAAACTGTGGTTACTTAATAATTACTTAATGCAATGACTTGCCTCACGCTCGCGTCGGTCGTGACTTGGATATTTCTTATTAATATAGACTTACTAATTAAGTTATTCTTTTCACGGTTCAGGTAGTTCGCTTTGTTGCGGCTGTTGGTTATAGGGGGCGGTGGGTATGAGTTGTAGATGATGAATAAAATATGGACGGAATCCATGCTGTGTTCTATCATCTATCGTATCATGTTGATACCAAAATTAATATCCGATCTTTCCACGATTTGCCTTACTAGAGATAGGAATTTGACATAAGCTCCATACAAAGTATGTCAAATTTCTATCTCCAGTAGAGTAAATCGTGGATAGATTGGATATTAATTTTGGCCGTTAGACACCATGTCTTAGAGCGCTCTTCCACTAATCGGTGCGATATCTGTATGCGGTATTTACTGCTTTACCATTGAATTAAACCTATGGAAGTGGCCCATTCTTCTATATCCACCTAGTTTATACATATCTATTAAATCGTTATTAAATTATGAAACAATTTTTTGTCTCTTGTTAACCAACGTGTCATGTCGTCTGGTGAAAGAGATCGCATGCTATTTGTATATTCTCTGTTTGGCAACATCTTTACGGGATGTCAAAATACCTACGCCGCGTGGCAACCCCGCTTACCCCGCAATGTGGCCCATAGTACATGAGCTGTCAAGTAAACAAACTAGGGCTGTTGATATTTTTTAAATATCAGATTTTCGATCTATCGATATTTTTAAATATACAATCGGAGTTCGATATATTGAAAAAAAAAAGATATTTCGATATATTGGCCAAATTTCATGATTCTAGGTCAATGCGAAGTACCCTATAGGTTTTTTATGTGAGTTTGCGAGTATCAAAATGTGACATAGCCGTATGATTGCCTTGACCTAGAAGCTTGATTTTTTATGTCCTAGGAACAGCCGAACTTAGTATTTGATATAATTGCATGATTTATTACTACTTGAAAATGATTTTAATCAGCACACATCTCTGGTACGAAACACGAGCATCGATATCGATACTTTTTAGTTTTGATTACTTACTTCCCTAGCTATGGCCACCATAACGGTGGCCCGGATATTGTAGGTATACCACGCTTATTTCGTAGGTATTACTGGTCCATAGGTATAAGTCAGTGTGCTTTACCGACAGCTTACCAATATCGCCTTCATTTCCCCACATGTCGGTATACTTTGACTTTCGATAGAATCTTGCAGAAACGTTGTGCCGTCGTCGCGTAGCGTATCCCACGCCCTCGGCCAAAGGTAGTTGAAGGAACACCATGGTGGTTTTAGTCGGTAAGAGTCCGACACTGGCTCGGGCTTCCCCGAGTGGAGTGCGTCCATGAGAATTTTCCTACGTTTAAATAAGGTAGTCGGTTCCTTCAAAAACATTCACGCCTTTACTCAAAGATGCTTAGGTTAGAAAACGTTACAAAAAGTTTCCCAAAAATAGTTCTGCTAGTATATTTTTCCCATCTACACATACCTTCATGAAAAAAACATTAAATTAACATAGGAATGGTATGAATAAAGCCATAAATTGCCGATGATTCCCATAATATGCCGCTTATGTCTGTCGGACATGCTATTACACCATAAGAGTCGGAACAACCGGCTTTTATAGAAACTGAAAGTAATGACAAAATTCTACGAAACAATGGAAAACATGTTTTCTGGGCGACGAAATGCGCATTTGATTCCTTGTATTTGTGGGTAGGCTTATTAGGTTAGCGTTGTATAATGATGTGTGTGAGAGATTTAAAGAAGATATAGAAAAGGTGGTACAAAGAACAGAAAAGTAGAATAGGGAAGAGGGCGCCATTGTTTCAGAATAGGAAAGTATCGGCTGATGAAAGTGTTCTTAGGTAATGAATAGTCCATCATACGCAAACATAATAGAATCCTAAATTCCTTTTGCTTGGCTTCAATTTCTGACACTGCGCTTTAAATTGTAGGAAGCGATATACTTTTTTTGTTCCTACCTCGTTTTTAAAATGAAAGCGAGTTATTATTGTATTGTCATCCAGTTCTAAGCTATGTTAAAATTTCAAGTCTGTAACTCATCGGGAAATATGTTTCAAAACGATTGCAAAAGTACCGAACAGACAAACAAACAGAAAAACAAGAAAGCGAGTTAAATGGCCAACTCGAGAGTCTCGAGATCCCACGCCGCCAAAATAAACCACATGGACTATACAATAATGATGTATAGCCATGCTTTTGAAGAACCGGTTATAAAGAAACAGAAAGCTTTCAAACGAAAGTAAAAAGCCTTCAACAACACCCACGCGAAGTTATTCACGCTTCTGCCCTTTAGGAGGTCAGGTTTGCTCAAGATTTGGACTTTTTAGACTCTTTAAAGTCAACTTTAGGTTGATCTTTCAAGGTTGTTGAAATGGATTATTTTAATTTAGACTTTAACACAGGTGAGACTGATATCTTGACTCACGTTTAAGATACTCAAAAACTTGGATATAAATAACAGAATATAGATACATATTTCTAAATTCTTATTCTCTCAGCCCAAAAATTACCATTACGAAGCGGTGAAGGACGGGCGTTTTTGGGATATTTTCTTGTAAATGTCAAGTATTCGCTAATTATCTTTAGTGTATTCTGAATAAATGCGATTTATTTTGACTAGATTTGATCTATGGCGTTATTGAGTAGGTACTATGAATTTGATATCATCATCATCAACTCAGCCTATCGCAGTCTACTGCTGGACATAGGTCTCTCCCAAGCTGCGCCATGAGTTTGATATACTTACAAAATAATACCCTGTTTAATGATTCGCAATTCATGTTTGTTACTATGAGATCCATGTAGATATATATATAGATAGAATATACTTTACTGTACACCATGAAAATAGTAGTAAACAGGAACAACGTATAAATTATGGGTACATGGGCGGTCTTATCGCTAAAAGCGATATCTTCCAGACAACCTTTGGATGGACAAAGAAGACGTAAGATCTAGATAATGGGGGCAGTCCGTGGCGTACTACTAAACTAAAATAAATAAATAGCACAAAATATATTACACATATATACCTATATGTGTAATATATATATAAATAATCTTTCAATTTAGAATAGAGATTGGATACATAGGCAGTGTCTTAATAAATTACAATCTATATATGTAGACTATTTACTTAAGAAATAATACCCTGTTTAAATACATTTCTTACTATGAGACAGTAAATTTATTGAATGAATTAACCCCACCTAATATGTATATACACTTACGAAATAATACCCTGCTTAAATATTCGCATGTCGTGTTTTTGTTACTACGAGACAGACAATTGTTGTATGAATAACATTCTTATCACGTATCATTGTACAGATTTCCAATAAACGAATCTTCTTTAGATACTTTGTAATACGCAGTAGGTTTATAGGTTATCTTAATTATTGTAATAATATCGTCGTGTAATGCTTAGAACTTGTCTCTAAGATAAACGCAGATTATACCTAGTTTTGTAAAGTTCTGTTGTTTTTAAAACAGATATCTTATGTTCATTTCATGCCTCTTGAAGCTCTAATTAGAATTCGAGGAGGCTGGTTAATCTACATATACTTGCCGATGCCGGAATCTAATAGGTTAAATTTGACACATTATGTGAAAATGCTGTGCGTGTGTGTAGTGTCAAAATTCAGGAAATTTGACACTACACAAAACAAGACATCAATCATGACACGTCGACACTCCGAGCATAGCCCTCTCCATTGCCCTTTGAGTGACTTTGAGCCCTTTGGCAGTGGGCGGGGCACATTGCTCGCAGAACGGATGGCCGATGGTGCCGAAAAGTTCCTAGAGTGGCGACCGGGTACTAGACGCAGTGTGAGTAGGCCTCTACTAGGTGGAACGACGACCGGTAAAGGTCGCGGGAATCCGCTGGATGCGGAAATCGCAGGACCGATCGTTGTGGCGATGCTTGGAGGAGGCTTTTGTCCAGCAGTGGACGTCTTTCAGCTGAAATGATGATGATGATGATGAAAATATGACCTAACACAACCAAAGCACTAACGTCCAACATACATATGATTAGCATGATTGCCAAAGGGCTGATAATATTAAATTTTGGAATCCTATAGGATATTTGATTTCGACTACGCCTGTGCCAATATACATATTCTCAAACACTTAATGCCTAGTGTAGGCGAGACTATTCGTATGCGGTTACACAATACTTATGTCATCATGTCTGACCACTACCTACATACATTATACATGTTAGTTGTATATTATTGCATATTGTACCTATCTATTGTGTGTGAGATTGACGACTGTTTATCTTAGTAATGAGTTGAGAGTTATTACAGACACTGATTTGAAAGTAAATAAAAACATATGCGTAGGAAAAGCAACATCATCTGTTATGATATGAGCGAGTTCCCAGCAATGAAAGACAGCCCAAATTGTTTACTGCTTTGAAATACAAAAGTTGACGCCTGATCTGACTTAACTTTATCATGAACAAAGGTATAACATTGGACCTAAAAAATCTGCAAAAACTTTGGTGTGATCGTTGAACTCGAACGCTGTTCGGGTGGAATACCTTCGCTTTTGTATTCCTTAGAGTCAAACTAATAGGGATACAATTAAAATCTAAAATTAAGAATATCCTAAAGGACAAAAATAATACTTTAATTTTTTAATCATTGAATCTTGCTAGATATTTCTTCTTTATCCTCGCTCTTGAAATTTAGTCCCAAATCCTTCTCATGCTAAGGAGAGGCCATTACCCAGTAGTGGGACAGAGAGAGCTGGTTATGTCTCGCACTTCACATTTCATCCTTCTCCCGTCAGTTCACTTATTCTAAGAACTTTGCTAATAATTTTGTATTCCACTAGTGCTCCTAACAAATCACTATGCATTAAATGCCCGACATTAGCCATTCGCATACCATTGCCATATTCCTGTATTGCTTGTCCATAGTCCTTTAACTATCTGGTAGGACATCAAAATTGTGATTTGTCTTGTGCTTTTCTATCTAAAGAATCTTGTTTAACAACTGTAGTAGAATTTATGCAGACACTTCTGTATACCCTTGGCCCCCTTTAGTTACTGTTATATTCATTACATTTTGGATTTAAATTACATTCCACATACATACGCACATATTATCAAGCCTGTTTCCCGTTAAGGTAGGCAGAGACTATGGATTTCCATCTGCTACGATCCCGACACACTTCAATTGCTTCATCTACGTTCATTAACCTTGTCATGCATGCTCATCGGTTTAGATTGCTCTTACCTGGCCTTTCCTTTCTTTTTCCGCATTTCTTTTCTTTTTTGGTGTTTCCTTTCTTTTCCTGGCCTTTCTTTTTCTGGTCTCCACATTACATCCATCCTCTTTTACATTCCACGTATTTCTTGTTCTTCTAATATTTTATTCCACTGATTGGTGTAATAAATTCAACTTAGAACGATGTGAATCAACAGTCCTCTAACAATTCTACAGGATAGGATATATTAAAATAATCTAATATATGACTTCCTGCGCCTATCTTTCAGTATAACTGACGAGCTAATAACAAACTTCGTTGGTGTCTTAAGAATTGGAATTGCTTTTCTACAGGTACCGTCTTCCTAGTGTTATCCTTTTTACCCGACTGCGCCAGAAGGAGGGTTATGTTTTTCGAGTGTATGTATGTATGTATGTTTGTATGTATGTATGTATGTATATTTCTTTGGCACGCTCTGTAGCCTAAACGGCTTGATAGATCTTAGCTTGAGAGGTGTCGTTGGATTCGTCTTAATTGTGAGAGTGACACTGGGTATATCAAAATTATAAAAATCAAAATGGCCGCTTTTTGGAGCCATTTTATGTGACTTCAAAATTTTTTTTTTGCTCAGAACCTATCGAGTGGGGTATCAAAATAAAGGGTATTATAAATGGTTTACGAAAATATGTACAACTTATATGTTTAAATGTAATTTAGAATGAGAAATGCTAAAAAACAACAAAATATTCAACGTTAAAAGTGAATTTGACTTTTCAAAAAAAAACATTAATAGTATGATAAATAAAACATGACAAAACTAAAAAAAATCAAATAAAAAAATTAATTAACAAAAACAAAAAACCCGACTGCGTCTAAAAATAACAGAAAAGATATAAACAAGACTTATCAACACGCAGGCGGAGGCTACCTATGAACTATTATGTAATTCATGACCCAAAACATACGTAGCCTCCAACTGCGTGTTGATAAGTCTTGTTTATATCTTTTCTGTTATTTTTAGACGCAGTCGGGTTTTTTGTTTTTGTTAATTAATTTTTTTATTTGTTTATAGTATAGAATTTCGAAAGAAGCTAAAGGCCCACCTGATGTTAAGCGGCTACCTTTGCCCTTAACAATTTAAATAATATTTAAAAAGGCATAGTAAATGCTCGTCGATAATTAGTTGCATGGTTCTAAAATGTAGATCCTATGGAGAAGTGCCGGCAAGAAACTCCATGGATACTCCACCGGCATCCGTGCCCTTCACACCGGAACGTCCGGTATACAGAACAATGATCTCGTAGCTTAGTGTAAGCAGTATGCTTTGCATATTGTATTCCACATTTCCACAAGTGGTCTAAACAACAGCGTCGACGTTTTCCGCCGACGCGAATACCATCACCATATTTGTACCACGTTTGTCATACCTAGTCTGGGAAGGTTTGTTTACCGGCTGACTAGCTGTTGACTGTGCGATGTTTATCGTTAACTGCGTTGGTAATACTTGAAACCCACCTGTAAATTGCAACTACTCTTAAAATAGCCATTACTCTTAACCTTCTCATTCTGAGAAATGGCCCCCGTGCCCAGCAGTGGGACAGTAATGGGCTGATGATGATGATGACTCTTAAAATAGACTTGTAATCATGTAGTCTAGTAAACCAAGCACTTACCCTTGTCTTGAATAAGTTAAGGGGCCGAATCCCGTAATTCAACAAACTAATGCGAATCCCGCTCAAAAACTACTCGCTCTATGGTACTGAAATTAAAATACTTGTTACTCAAGGATAGACTTGACAATATTATTAAGTCCAAAACATGAATGCACTTATTTGGCTCGATCATAAAAAAATCCAAACATACCTCGAAAACTGTTTATTTTCAAACAGTTTCCTAAATATATCCAACATAATATTGGTATTTTGGTATGATATTTTACCTAAATATTGTTTTATTATTTTGAAATAATTTTACTAAGCCATTTTTATCGAAAATACACATATTTTCTGAGTAATATATATTTTTTCGCTTAAATGCACTTTCATTCGGAATGGCGTCAACTTCATGCCGCACTACTCCTCCCCGGCAAGCCTCGTATTTTGCATCGCGCTCACTCTCATTCCGCGGCGTTCTGGGACTTAAGGTCTACTCTACACAACTTGCCGCTTTCGTTTAAATATCAATACGGAACGAATGGACTGCTATCTGAATATTGTTTCCTAACTAATAAGGACACCGATCCTACAAGGTTTATCTATTTAAGTTATCAGACTATAATTATGTTGTCGTATTCTTCATTCCATTTTGCACAAAATTTAGGGTTCTTCTCCTTAGTATTAGCTCGTCACTGCGATCTTCAAAAATCCATTGTTTGAACTTTATAACGCAATCCCAAGGTTAGGTTACCACTTCAATGCCTGATTTTGGAATAAAATAAATAAATATTTTTGGGACATTTTACAGAGCACCATCTAGTCCCAAACTAAGCAGAGCTTGTGCTATGGGTACTAGACAATGGATATAATACTTATATACTTTTTTTTTGTAAATACATACTTATAATTCAGCAGCTGCAGCTGCTTTTTTCAGAAATATTGGCTTGATCACGTTTAACCATCGTCATCTGATGACCGAACGTGCTAAACTGAATCTTAACAATATTATCAATGTAGGTTTCATTACAAATTCCATCAGCGCGTGGAATGTACGGCTAGTGTCGAAATACTTCTCGGTACAGTTTCGACACACCAACACCAGTTTTCTTCGTTCTGCGTCGTTCGCCCACTATACAGCTGATGGCGTGAGAATGTCGTCTTGTAGTGTCAGGTGACTCTCTAGTTTGATTACTTTTTATTTTTATTAGTTAATTGTGGATGCAAGAAAAACATAGTTTTATGTCAAGGCCCCATTCTCAGCACCAGCATTACTGGATCATACTTCCATTTTACTCACTACTGGCTGTAAGTGCATATGCATGTTTTTAAAGAATTCTGTTCAGCCGTCAAGATAAACAAAATCCTTAAGCGCTCATTGCATTATGTAGATTCATGTAGATTGCACTGATCTTAGTCTTAAATACAAGAGAAGTACAAGGGAATTTAGATAACAAACTCGCTAAGTCCTCTTGCATTTTTCTAGATGTAGGAACTGATTCAGTTCGGTACATTGCAATACACTTCTTCCTGTGCCTTTTCCTCGTCGGATGTCAGCGACCACGGCACGGAATTCGTTTCTATCTTGTGCTAGTCTGCATAGACTGGCAGAGTCATTGATGTTGATCCAGTCAATAACTCCCTTCCAGCCGGTAATTTCCTTCTTCCCCTGTTCCTTTTGCCCTCGTTTATTTTTCTCTAAGTATTATATTTAGAATTCACAAAACTAGTTTATTTCGATTTCAAGCTATAGTCAGTCAGCTTTAATAGTAAAAATTCAGCGCTTGATTAGCAATTGTTTCGAGTGATGGCTTCTATTTTGTGTTAATGGCGAAGAAAATTGTTGATTAGCGGTACGATGGAAAGTAATTTGCAACTGTTATGAGCTTCGTGTGGAATCTGATACTGTTTCTATTAGCAAACTGAGCACAATTTGTATTGGGTAATTTGTGTCTACCGAAGAAGGTTTTTCTTGACAAGATCAAGCAAGCTTCATGAAAATAGCTCATGCCTTTAAAAATAAGTTTCTTGTAGCGACGGCTGTCGCGCAACATGCGAACTATAAATGACGTACTGGAAGACGTAACAAAACTTGGATCGCGCTATCAATTCGACGCGTAGTTAGCATATATACGAACGCCCTACATCAACCGTTGGACTTTGGCCCGTCAGGCTAAAAGACCCGGCCTGCTTGGAGGATCCTCCCTTTGTGTTTGAGGAACATAATATTACCTTGTTTCTTTTTTATTCATAATGGGCACAGCATTCCTTACTCTGTGTAATGTGCTTGACATCATGTTAAACGATGGTGCGATTCGTTCCTCCACATTGCTAGTACGCAGGTAGGTAGCTGAATGACTGCACAGGATGACAGGCGTAAAATATAGTCATGCATGGAGGCAAACTTAGTGCACCTGGAATGTAGTGCTACTACTACTGCTGATACTGCTTGTTTCTAATCTAGTAGTGAGATGAATAAAGTCTCTATACCTTCTTCTTCTATCGTGTCGACATGAGCTACATAATAGCTCATGCCGTGGGAAAAAGATTACCCAGTCAGCAGGTTGGTAGCGGGGCTGACTGCCCAGGGTGCGCCGGACGATCAATTAAATATCGTCACTCGTGGAGGCTCTTTTATTGCACCTCTATACTCTATACCTGAGTCAAGTTAAATGATTCTTGAACAAGAACTGCTCGTACATAATGTCAGCTTACTGACTGTTGCCTCCGGGCACCATAACTGACCTAGTTGTTTCAATTAGCTGTCCAGCGTGGGATGGTCATCTGGCATACGGCAGTTGTTGAAGTAGATAAGTATATGTTAACCAATGGTACTACATATTACACGACGTGTATGAATGGGATTAATGTTGTGGCGCTGTTTGGAAATTAATGATGTATCAACTTCGTCTATTTGGACATCTTGCCATGATGTGGACATTTTGTGAATAGCTCCTCGGATTGAACATCTCAAATAATCTCAATAACGTTTCGTGTGCATTGAACATTCTGAGAATTAGACGTTTTGCGTTTTTTGCAAAACTGCGAATTTATTAGGCTTCGATGAAATTGTGATTACGAAGAATACGAAGAGTGTTAACTTTGTTGGCTAAGGTTATGATAGATAATAGGATTAATATTTTCGTGATTTTCGGTGCAACCTGCAACTCTTAGATCATATTATGATACTTTTACTGCCGTTATAAATAATCTACCTTATCTATCCTCGATCTGCCCTACTAGAGATAGAAATTTGACATGAGCTCCATCATACATTTTATGTTGGCTGATGAATATTGCCACTTTCTTCTTTAATTTTATTGCATTTGAAAGCTTGTTTTGGTGGTGGTTTCAAAGAGCCTCGTTTAAATATAACCACATAGCTTGCAGAACATAAAATAATCAGCCCTTTACTGTCCCACTACTGGGCACGGGTTTCTTCTCGGAAGAAAATCAAAATTTCTGTTAAATATATCTACTACGCCATATGCATTTCCAGAAATGTACGTGATAGTAAAAATCGCTAGTGATGACTCTTGGGACGTTTGCCGTCGGTATATACCTCGTGAATTCATGATTAAGTGATGTGATTCCAAGCAGAATTATTAATCAACATTATGCCTTTTACAACTGATACAGATCGATCAATTTAGTGAAAGCGAGACCTAACACTATTAATTTTTATCGAAATGGAAAGTTCTCTCCGAGAAATTACTTAGTCAATAGATGCGTTGTTTTTTTGCGTAGAAATTAATTTGAATTTTTATTGCTGCTGTAAAGTGTTGGATAACTTTTAAATTAATGTTTGTTATGTGTGTTGGTACAATTTTATGATGTTTTGGCCTTGTCAGAGAGCACATAAAAATGGGTTGCTTTTCGTCTCTTGGCTCTAGTTTGGGGTGGCTAATAAATATACCTAAATCACACACATTTTTCGTATAACTTTGGCATGATCGATTAAATTCAGGATATACCCATTATCTAATATTCAAAATCTTCTTGGTTTCTGAGAAAAATAAACACGAAGGCAGCAAAACCGATTATTTAGTTACCTACGCTAAAACACCACAAAAAACCACATGTACTTCTCAGCCTATCAATGAAAAAAGAAAAGAAAAAACGGGTATTCCACTTATGAATTCCGTTCGCTGTCAAGGTTATCTCACACTTGATCCAAGATGGCGGAGCGGGCGTCCTTGTTGCGTATGCGCAAGGATGCACAGACCGAGTACCGTGGCAAATTTACAGCCTTGTGAGTCAAGGTTAACCAGTCATCATTTTAATATGAATCTACAATAAAATCACGTGGATTCTCCTCTGAGTAAAAGAAAGATAGGCAAGCATTACTTATTATTATTTTCAGCCTATATTGTCTCACTGCAGGGCGAAGGCAAGCCCCACTTTCTTTTTCCCACTCTTTCCGATTAAGTGCAAGGACCAGTCTTTTCTATACGAGTCCAGCTCGTCCCGTCATCTTCGCCTGGGTCTGCCGCGATGCCGTTGCTCCGTTTTTGGGACCCACTCGGTACAAATTTTAGCCCAAAAATTGACCGGCATTGGGCAAATGTGTCCGGCCCAGTCCCACTTAAGCTTGGCAGCTTTTTGAGTGACGTCAGCAATCTGTATTCTGGATTGAAGCATTACTTACCAAGTAGTAATTCAATCTTAAAAAGAGCATTCTGATTTTGTTAGTTAAATATTTCGGTTTTTTTTTTAGGGGCGTTACAACTACGTGGATTGTACGATATTCGAGGATAAACCGCGGTCAGTCTTTGGATGGGTGACCGTTTCGTTACACATTGACGACACCCCTTCGTGCCTTGGAGCTCGGAGAGCACATAAACCATTGGTCCTGCGACTGATCTCTCTCCGGTCGTGTTGGATTGCCGTCCCATCGGATTATGAGAGTGAGGGAATAGAGAGTGCACCTGTGTTTGAGCATACACTTGTGCACTACAATATGTCCCGCGCAGATGGCTATTCTCCGTTGAGATTGGCCGCATTGCCGATCGATTTTCGGCCGGGAGGACATTGTTTGAGTTTTTATAATTTAAAAGTTACATCATATATCTGCTAAATTAAGGATCATAATTCGAGATCCGATTTCTGGAAGCACCTAACTGTTGATATATGCGAGCTTACGCCAACATACAAACTAATTTAACCTTGAAAACTATAGAATTTGGAATCTAACAACAAAACTAAAATGGCTAGCTCGCTGGCCCGCCTCCATTTCGTTGTCTTTCTTTTAACACATCTTGTTAAACAAAGCTTTATCTAATACAGCCAAGGTTTCCGAGATATTTGCACAACTAGTACAACCTTGCTGCCTTGTGTAGTCAAATATTGTTTGAACTAGCCTATGCATACGGTTCTGCCTGCCATGGAGAACTATAGAATATCTTGTTTCTGAAACAAGGTAATGGAAATCGCAATACATGTGTAACATTATAATAAAATAACAAGGAGAATGCCACGGGGCAGTCTAATTAGCGCCACAACTAAATGAAGTTCATAGAAATGCACGTTTTTTTTAAAGCAGCTTTGTATTTGTACGTACTTTTTGTTGTAGCCCGCACATATAATTATGTAATAATAATAATCAACTATAAGTCATGTATAGCCCCTAAACGGGAAAATCTAACATTCACACTTCAAATTAGTTATTTTCTCGAACTTAACCTCAAAATATTAAATACGAATTGCGAATTACTGGTACCCATCTAAAAACAATTAATTATAAGAAAAGGACATTTTATTCTCCTTTGAATACACTGGTTTGTTCGTGACACATCGACTTTTGATGGGTAGACTAAGCGCCATACATTAGAGGGCATTGTTCTTTAATTGGATTACATCGCGTATATTATGTAATTGGTTTTCCTTACGTTTTGTTCGAAAGTGATCTGGTATTTGTTATATTAAACTATTGCAGTTGATGGAATTTTGGAAAGTATGAGAAGCCATGCATCCATTATTTTATCCAACAGCAGATAGTTGAAGGCTAAAGAGTGTTCCGTATGTCTGTATGGGTTAGAAAATATTTTGACATTAGTGGGTGGGTATCATTATCCAGACTACGAAAATATTATCAAATTATTATTAAAAAATACTCCACATACAAACATAAATTTTAAATTTTCACATATTATGAAAATTATGTTGTGTATACGAAGTTTGTTTACCTACAGATTAAAACTTTTTAGGACTAGTACATTATGTAAACAGTTTCGTAAATAGGTACGTGTTTGGTGAACGGCATTGAGTTAAGTGCTTAGGCACATTTTAGGTGTTTAAGTGTTCGTAGGACGGTATTTATATGGGTTTCGTAGAAATTTCTAGATTATCTCAGTGTTGTAAAGGTTTTTGCGTAAAACTGGATTTTTTAGATTACTTTTCAATAAAGTGATCATACTTTGTACTCCCAATAAATGAATTTGAATGTAACTACTACTTGAATTTTTCAATTGGCCTTAAATGGTAGGTCTGTAACCAAATTTAAGCCGTAAACATTTGCGCAGAATTAAATCCTGAATAAAAACGCTGTTTTTAGAAGAAAAATCTTTATGTAAAGAAGAAAATAAAAAAACACACCTCACCGTAATAGCAACACACCTGTATAGTCTAGAAAGTGAGAGCCTAGAGCAAGTAATATTTAAGATCGGACGTAACATACGTGCGGCTAGCATTCATATCTTTGTTCAAGGCATTCATGCAGTAGGGCTCTCTTAAAATAAATATTAACTTATAAATAAAGAGTCTGCATTTCTAACATTTATCTTGTTTTGTCCTCAGATAAAGTTGGAGAGTGTCCTCGGACTGACAGTCGGCAGTAACGCGGCCCTCGACTGTGATCCGAACACCGAGCTCGTTGCTTATCCAGCAGGGTGAGTAAAACTTATTCCTTTACTTCTCTTAAACGAACGCGCGTTCTCTTTCTGAGAACGGACCAAAACTCCGAATTGTGTGAGAGAGTAAATAATCTGTGACCAAATGGAGGACGCGAGATGTATGCAGCATAATTAGCTCATTAATGACCCATATGACTGCTATTACTTTACATATCTTAAGTTATCTTCTTTGGTGATGAACTGCTAGTAAAATTTAAGCTACAACGCTTAGCCCACATACGCACAGTTGCTTGTATGTCGGTGTTCTACAGGCTGTACTTTGGAGTGTGCGCAAGAGCTCCATGAGCTTATTCCGCCATCTCTTTTCTTCCATTGGACTACACGCACGCACTGCAGGATATCATCCACATTTGGTAGAAATCCCTACTATCAGGACCAAGCGCTTTGAGAACTCTTTTATAATGTGCACAACCAAGTTGTGGAATTCATTCTATTTCCGGGCACTTACAACCCACTTACAATCCGGGCATTTAAAGCTGGAGTGAATCGGCACCTAATAAGTTTGCTCGCTCCATCGTCGACCACATCTTGACAAAGCTGTCTAGATTGTGGTTATGAGTAGTAGTAAGTAAGTATTTCTTCTATCTACCCTGAAATAAAATAGAAGCGCCATGCTATTTCAATTAAAAAAATTGATCGCCTGCTTGCCTTCCATGCAGGCTTCTAGGAGGGTTTGAGTTCGAAGTTCCGGCCCGCACCTCGTGACTTTTCGGATTCTTGTGCGGATTAGAATTTGATTTGGAAAACATCGTGAGGATACCTGCACACCTGATAGTGCTCTATACAGTTCTTGATGGCGTGTGTAGACCGCCAACCCGCAGTATGCCAGCGTGGTGGACTACGGCCTGAACCCTCATTCCAGGAAGAGGCCCCTGCCTGCCCAGCAGTATAAAGATAAAGATATTTATTCGCAAGGATATGGTACAGAAGATGTTAAATATACATGTTTTTACACATTAGGTGTCCGACAAATCCACCTTTAGTAGGCATGCGAATTTTTGTGCACATATTTTTAGTGCTTTATATCTTATGTATTTCAAGCCAAAGATCTAATATACAACCTGTTGATCTGTTTTCGTGCCATATTTAAGAAGGTGACTGTACCACTGATACTGAACACGAATCAATAAAAAATCAATATCAATTTTTTTCATTTTTTTTAAATACCTATTTGAAAACAAACGAATTCACCCCGTGTGTCGCGCACGACACAAAAACGATACGTGCGAAACCACCAAAGCCCTTTGACAATGCCGCCCACAGAAATAGATAGAATGGCCATGTGGGCATGGCGTCCGTGGCAGCACCATGCACCATAGTGCAGGTTATTTCAAAGCCTTTCTCAGCACGCCTTATGACTTGTTTCTATAAATACTGTAACAAAAACCCGCAAAAATGCCTTATTGTGCTGTTTCTAACTGCAGAAACAAAAGCTGTAAAGTAAATTGTTTTTTTTTTTTTTTTTTAAATAATTACGTCATAATGTAAGGCGTAGTTTGTTCGGAAAGTTGCCACGCATAAATCGCAAGTAAAATTGTGATTACAACCATTCTATCTATTTCTGTGATGCCGCCGCCGGTGACTTATTTTCAGAGTCGTTCGGGATTTATTCTCAAACCCTCGTTATGTTTCTAAGCGAAACTTTGGTTATTAAATAACCGTAGAATTGGTTGAGTATTTTTAGACGACTAAGCAGATTATTTATCATTTTCTATAGAAATATGGCACGGTTACAGGTGAACATCTTGTAATGTAACGAAGTTAGTAAGGGACCTAGCACCGCATGATCTCCAGTGATATTTACCTCGCCGCATCGTTTCACGCTGAGCTGCATTCAATTTTACGGTCACCACGCCTCCCCAGGCGGCTGGCGAACGGAATTATCATAGCAGTTATATCAGGGAATTTTAAATGGTCACTTATCTTAGTAAGAACCATGAACTCAGAATAAGATAAACGCCTGTACTGGCTTTATAAGCCAAAAAGCGAAAACGCAATCATGTTTCTGCAAATGAACGTGCCGTATGCCGTATCTCATCTCACACAAGCAGGAAATTTTAAAATCGCTATTAAGAAATATTAATTTGTCTAGATTTTTCCAAGTTAATAAGATAATTCTAAATGTTCTGACTTGCCGCTTTTCCATTCTTTATCATCATCATCATCATCATCATCATCATTTTCCTGCCTTGTTTTCCAAGTTAATGTAAGTCTGCGCGAAATGTTTTCCGTTCTTTATACATATTTTCATCAAAAACCTTCGATTTGAAAGAAGCAGTCTTCGATGTTTGTCGTTGCAATAATATTAAATTGATGCGGAATTTTCCAAGAAAATCTTTGCTGACATAAGTAAGTTCTATAGGTACGTAGGCAAAAGCAATTTCCTTAAAATACTCCACTGCGCCAGTCTATATCGGAAATAGCTATAAATTCGTCAAGTAGGAGTGCTGTTATAGTATGAAGGTTCTGTACATGTATTCTTCGTTTTAATATATAGCAAACACATCAAATTACTGTTCTCCAGCGTTCATCGGTCTTTCGACAGACATGGCCAGCCCACTGCCACTTCAGCTTACTGATCCTGTCCTTGAATAAATTAAATAAAAAAACAGACAGCTGTGTTGTCGCAGGACTACGTCCGCGTGGAAGTCGGCAAATAACATCCTAATGACTCTCATCTTTTTAGATTTTAGGCCGATCCGATGTCTCACGCCTGTTCTTATTTCCCATTGGGGTAGGCAGACAGAGAATGGATTTTCACCCGCTAATGTCCTGACGTAATCCTGATTCTTTCTTTCGCTTCATCTTCGGTCATTAACCGACCTCGTGTTTAATGAAAGCCTTGGGTGATGTACTTGTACACTATTGGTACGCATTTAACTGCGTATGTCAGTATGAATGATTATATTATTATAACTATTGTTATTCCACGTGCAACTCCTGCGCATAATAATGACGTAACTCCCTTTTCGTCTGTCAGTACGTCCGGACGGCAGAAGACTGCTATAACGGTAGGTATAATAAATTAAATGTTATGGCGTACAATGGATGAATTATTGTACTGTTGTACAGTTCTAGACATAAAGCGGAGAGATCAGCAAGTATAAATCTTTTAAGCTTTCCAGCACATCTATCCTAATAAAATTCTGGTTCTTCTTCGGGTCGACGGTACTAAAAAACTGACTGTGGCAAAGCAATCATACGCTGCTGGCCCAGAACTTTGCCACGTCTTGTACGTTGTCTGTGGCATTGTTATGGTCACTCAACGTGCAAGTGCTTGGACATAAGGAGCAGCATAGCAAGTGTGACATTGATTGAGGATGAGTGCCACACTTGCAGGCTTTATTAGCTATTTGGTGTATATAGCCCACAGACCAGTAAGCCTCAAGACGCCAGCCACATAAACAAAGTTTTGCATGAGAACACAGTCGTAAAATGTTGGCGGGGACCGGGGGGCGGACGGTGCGTTATGATTGGTCGGCTCAAATGTTCGGTGATATGATTGGTGCCGCTCGCTGACGGAATGACGTCCCGATTGGTGGCTGGGCGTAAGATATGCAGTGCTACTGCATATGCTTTGTGACCGGGGGTATCCGGCTAATAGGCGTCTAGAGGCTTACTGGTCTGTGATCTAGCCCCACTTGCTCATGTTAAGCCTGCATCTGCCTACCTGGGTCCGCAATCGGTTTAGGGACTTTCATGTAGGCCAGAGGAGTTTATAAAATTCCGGTAAAACCGAGAGTCGAAGGTCTATAAATAAAAGCTATTCCATAAAAATAACCCCACAAATAACAGAAAGCACCGCAGTAATAACTTATATCGTTATACCAGTGAACTTTAAACCGCTGTTACCACGGGGCGCGGCGCTATAGCCGCTCCCTTAGATCGATAGTGTGCACTCACCTCTATTAGCTTGAGTCGTGCCGCGGTGATGTCTGGCTGCTTTGTTATTCATGGAAAATTAATTGCATTACGTTGCAGACACGATCTTTAGATTCTTCTTCTATCGTGTCGACATGAGCTACATAAAGATAATAAGCTCATGCGTGGAAAAAAGATTAGCCAGTCAGCAGGTTGGTAGCGGGGCTGACTGCCCAGGGAGCGCTGGCAAACATTTCATCCCTCGTGGAGGCTAATAAATGCTATTGTAGGTCGTGTTAGGAAGTCAAAAAGGAGGCGGGATGCGGAATAAAAGATAATCTACCGACAAGAGCCTAGTTCTTAATATAATAATGATGATGTCATTGCAGTGGCTCTAGAAAAGGCTGACGGGTATGTTCGTGCGTATATTCACATTATTCACACTATTTGATTAATGTTTATGGAAGTATCCGAAAATTGAGTGAAAGGGATCAATTTAATCAACCAATCAATAAAATCTATGGGAATTCAGTACAGCAGTATACATGTTGAAACTTTAATCACTTCTTTCCCGAAAAGGAGTCATGGTACTCATCATTATGAACAACTTTTACTATTGGGCCAACCCTGAAATCGCGAAAAAAATACAGGTGGTCCCTACATTTTATCGATTTAAGTGAACACAAATGTAGGAACCAACTGATTTTCTTTTCGCGATTTAAGTGTTGGTCCCATAGTAAAAGTTGTTCATAATGATGAGTACAATGACCTCTTTTCGGGAAAGAAGCGATTAAAATTTCAGCATGTATTTAGTAGTGGGCAGATATACTTAGATCTGATATCTGAATGATATCTCCATCCACTATAAGTTAATGTACTTATTAGAATAAACTAGAAAATAACCGTGACCATGTGAAAACACGATGATGCGAATCTCATGACAGTAAGGCACGTGATATTACCGTTGCGTGGCAAATAAAACATGCGTGCCTAACTACCCATTTACGTATACAATGATTTGGCATGAGTGGTATTTGAATACTATCTACTCTACCTAGTATTATGACACGCCTTTAAAACTGCGGTCCGAAATGACTTTTCGAATTCACGTGCGGATCAGAATTTGGTTATCACTTGCGTCAACGTTGAAGGAAAACATCGTGAGGAAACCTGCACACCTGAGAGTGCTCCATACAGTTATCGAAGGTGTGTGTAGTCCGTATGTGTCCGCCAACCCGCACTAGGCCAGCGTGGTGGACTAAGGCCTGAATCCTTCTCATTCTGAGAAGTGGCCCATGCCCAGCAGTGGGACAGTAATGGGCTGATGATTATGATGATGATGATTACCAATTAAGTTAACGTTGAAGGAAAACATCGGCAGGTAACCTTCACATGTGTTAAGATCCATGGGGGATCGAGTCACCCACGTCCGTAGGAGAGTAGTTTTCCGAATCCCTACACGTGATTCCTGGGTGGTGCAAATCAGGTGACATACTGGTGGTAGGCCACGGCCGATGGCTTGCGACCACCCACTGGGCGAAGACGTGCCGCCAAGCGACCTAGTCGTGTTCCGGTACGATGCCCGGTGTAGCCACTTGAGAGGATGGCTCGAAGCATCAGCAAGCAAGCCCTTTATGTCACTGCGATCTAAAAGATCTAATGTAACTCCTCTAATAGTAGACTACAGCACCTCCCCAAGCCGCAGGCCAACCATAAAGTCGACTATTGCCTTGGGGTTTGAGGATCTGATCTCAGCTGTGTGGCCTCCAACATGCTGGCTACCGTGTACAATGACTTAACCAAATAATATCATCATCATTTCAGCCGAAAGACGTCCACTGCTGGACATTGACGATGCTTGGGGGGAGGCCTATGTCCAACCAAATAATAAATGAATCGAATTGAAAGCAAGTGATAAATAAGATCTGAAAAATAGAAGACCTTCAATAAATAAATCCTGTACCGAGAATCGTACGCTTATTTCCAACACCTCGTTAATATTTCTAGCAGTACTGTCTGTGTAATCTAATTAAAAAGTCCAGACTACCGTCTCGGCCTAGCTCGGTCAAGTAAGTCGCCGTCGTTCGAGTCGTTGACCCCTACCGGTCAACTGTACCGACTTCCGTTTCCGTGTTGCGTTTGCGTTCCGATTTGAATGTCGAAGTGATGGTGTTTGGATGTAAGGTAAGTTAGGTTGCATGCATTGCTTTCCATGTCTTATAGTTACTTTTCCTTGGATGTCACTTCAAGTCACTTGAAACTAAGGTCATCTGAATGATATTGAGATTAGTTTGGAACTATAGACCGTTTGTTTTTAATTACGAGAATTGGTCTTCTGAGCTCTGTACAGTCTATCCACCATGTGATGCAAGTCTATGACCATCAAGGAGACGAGCCGCCTGATATACCTAGGTAATCTTTCATGATATTGGTGTTTGTGTTTTGGTTCCTGCCTTGCTTTTCCCTTGCCAAGAAATAAAGCTTAGGGCTACCATCTATAGCAGAGCCGACGTCCTTGCTGGCTATGGCTTCCTTCTGTGAGACCGTCATGCTCCTGAAGGAGGCCGCAGAGCGGGATCGGGAGAGGGCCGATCCCGCTCGGAGACGGAGGTGGAAGGCAATCGCCCTGGCGTACAGTCCTAGCTATAGGGCTACACATCGCATCCCTGTCGCCACAGATTGGCAGTGGACCCTTTGGGATTGTGGGCGCTAAGAATGGGGGACTCGAAGAGAACTGCAGACCTGGTGGTCGCGTACTATATGGGGGTGGAAAACACCGTTTTCCCGGGACGTGTCGTCGACGTCCACCATGATGGCCTGGTGCGGCTTGGTGGACTACAACTACACAAATGATGAAGAACATTTGAAGTGTACTAGTGTATAGTTCCAGTTCTCAAGTGCACAGGTTTCCTCAAGAAGTTTTCCATTACCGTTAACTTCAATTATAATTAAATTTTAACCAACACTTGATTTAAAAAAGTCAAAGGTCAGAAAGTCAAATTCTGACCCTCCTGCATTGAAGGCAAGCAAGCGTTCAATCGCTAGGCTGTCACTGCTGTTCATCATCATCATCATCATCATCATAATCATCATCATTATCATCATCTGCATCATCATCAACCACAGTCTTCAATATCCCACTTCTGATTATATGCGTCTCTTTAACTATGACTGGTGATTTTTGCTGTATCGTCGGCTCACTTAGCAAAGGTAATAACGTAAAGATGATGAATTATCACATAGTTAGGCGTATCGCACACGACGCCCCGTGGCCGTGAGAAAGGCCGCGTGTACAACGTGCGCTACTCATATCAATTAGGGTAGATAGACTAGCAGAACAGTAGTAGAAGTAGAGACATAGTGATAGGCGGAGCGATTAGGAAACCCTCATTTATACATGCTAGTGACTGTTTTGGGTTTGCAATTTGTCAGTTTAATACTAAATGAACGGGGGTGGTTGCAGTAGTACGGACAACCGCACGTCGGTGGTAACACTTTGACATTAGCAGCGTCTTTATTTCATAAGCAGTAAGGGCGGTTTTCGAATTGAAGTGTTACCACTGTCATGCAGTCGGCTGTACGAGAGCCAATTGTAAAAAAGTCTTCAAATAACGATTTTCGTGGGACTCAGCTCCGCCATACGGACAACTGGTATATACTTATTATATGGATAGTTAGTGAGTAGTTATCTAGAAATACCGCTAAATATAATAGCCGGTTCGCTATCTTTGCTGCGTCATAGCTACCCCCTCCCATACCCCTAGAAAGTGACTACCGCACTTTTTGTGTTTAGGAAAACATGCCGAATAAGTGATGTCCGTATGGCGGAACTGAGTCCAACGGAAGTGTCGGAAATGTCGATTGACTCTCGTACTACATGCAGTACCTTATGAGCCCAACTGCCAATTAAAATAACACAATAGTTAAAAACCGGCCAAGAGCATGTCGGGCCATGCTCAGTATTATAGGGTTCCTTAAGTAGGTCTAATTACAAACGAATCAAATCGAATATTAATCAGGGCTATTTTAGTTTTTGCAATAATCGGCAGCATTCGCGACTCAGAGCGTGTTGTTAGTAGCGCCATCTACCGATAAATTCAAGAAGCCAAATTTAAGACGTTTGTCATTTCAAAGTTACTTTTTGTGATTTTTTCAAATAGAAAGTAGCTAAAGAAGCATTATTTGCTATGATAATTTTTCTCTAAGGTCAATGACCTTTGAACTAGGACGTTTTAAGTATTTTTCAGTTTTCTCTCTATAACTCAAAAAATTATAATCACATTATACTCGAAATAATTTTAAAAGAGAGTTTTTACAAAGGTCTATCAATGTGGAAGATTATAAGTTTCTACATTGCATAGTTTAGAAATGGCAGGGGGGGGGACACATTGCAAGCCACTTTGGCGGGCTATATTTCGCAGATGGTACACCTGATAAAAAAGTGGTGTATCAAACATTACCTTCATTTTAGTAGACCTATTCAATGATATCCCACACGAGGGGGTGCAGCGAAAAATATTTTTTTTTCTCCATTTCACATGTATGGACGCCACCCCAAAAATACGCAAAAACTAATCTTTTATTCTTTTAAAATTGAGATCTATATGTAGACTATTTTTTAACAAAATTTCATTTGCTTATGTTTATAACTGTAGAAGTTATTAAGCTGTAAAGGATTAGGACAGACGGACAGACGGACAGACGGACAGACGGACGGACATGACGAAACTATAAGGGTTCCTTGTAGGACTGCGGAACCCTAAAAATGGACGTCTTCTTTAAAAGGTGGTTTGGCATACGAGGGGCTATTACGTTTTTTTTGTTGTAAAGAGGAAAACTAAAGATTATTGGTCTCCTGGGGGGGCTGGGGTGCGGGGCAGCCGGTAGTCACCCATGGAAAGTCAGTAGAAAAGCGAATTCAAACTACATTCCAATTTATGTATTTCATTAGTCATTGCTTATATTAAGTAATTGTAGGGTGCAGCAAAGGTGTGGCTTATAGGGAAGGCTGACCCCATGTAAATGAAGGGGAAAAAAATAAAAATGAACGAGGGTTCCCTAAATGTCAGGTTTGTGTTAATTGATGAGCATGGGGAATATCGTGTGGATTAAGACTAAGAAATAGCCACACCCTTAGCTTTCCCTATGGTGTCGTAAAACAGCGATTGTGCCATTATGAGTAGAAACGTTTTTAGCGATATGGTGCGGTCAATGATAAGGCTCATTACAGACTGAAATCGCTACAGCTTGTCACTAAGGCAGAGCCCCGCCCTACCGCTGACGTGTCCCCCTGTTAACAGAATAACAAACGTCCACCAACCCACGCGGTATGAGACAGGTCATGTTGTTAGCGGCTGCATATTTTATCGTATGCATGCGTATGTTTTTTTCTTGCTCTCTAACAAAAAAATGATAGAAATTATCTAGCTTTGCATTGGTAGGTGCAATTATGATCCTAATCTCTGATTTTCTATCTGATGTCAACACAGTCACCTTTTGCCATATCTATGGCTATTTGCATTATCTTAGTACGGTACGGGCATAAATAAAATAAATCGCGGTCGCTTATCAATGCACACGCTCCATCTTCCGCTTACGAGTACTGTCAGAAACAAACGCAAACCCACGTTAAAATCGGGTATTTGTTATAAAGTTACGTCTCACTGTTAGCGAGCTTGCTTTTGTTGGCTGCTAAAATAACTGTTTACTTTTCAATATGGTTTGTTTATTGTACTGATTTCTAGGCCTCGAAGTCAAAGAGAAGTTCCCATAATTTTGACTATTATAGAACGTTCCTCAAGTACAGTTTAAACTTCAATCACCTGATCACTACTTAAGGATAGAATCGTTACTTGAGTATCGGTCTTATTCCAATACGGTAATTGTAAGCTTTCTTCTTCTTCTTCTTCGTGTCGACATGAGCTACATAATAATAATAGCACATGTCGTAGGGAAAAGATTAGCCAGTCAGCAGGTTGATAGCGGGGCTGACTGCCCAGAGTGCGCCGGACGATCAATTAAATATCAATATTGTAAGCTTTAATTCAACAACATAAAACACGAATTCGAATCTGAAATAGAATAGAAGAAATCTCTACTCAAGTGTAGTCTGGACCACACTAGAGTGATTACAGAAAAAAATTCTCCTCAAATACCGAAACAGGTGACAGTATAAAGGTGACAGTATAAAATAAAGGTAAACTCAGCTAAACTATGATCAATAAATCTCTGCTTGAGGCATTTCTAAAATTAAATCCCAACTCAAAACTAGTTTTAAACAGTGATCAACGCTTGAGGCACTTTCTGTTGCCATCGTCACGCTATATTTTTTAATGCTACGGACGTTTTATAATGTTATTTTGATATGAAACAGCGTGGTGCAGTTAGTAAGTGTAGTCTCCGTTATCCGCTCTCGCGATAGCAATAAGCGTTACTCCCCCGCTGTCAGTGACACCTGAACCTAACTAATGTGATTCCAGGCGCGTTGGCTGTCAGTTTGATTATGGCAAGCCAATGAATGGAATATTTTAAAGTGTTAATCTTATGTAAATGTACTGTTTGTTGGTATTGTGTCTCTTCACGTTTTAGCGAGGTAGGCAGAGTTGTGTGGCAATGGTTTTAAGACTTGTCTTAATGTTTCTAGGGGTTTTTTTTAAACTAGCTCGATTCTAGTAATTCGCGACCGAAGTCTGTCATACATCTATGAAATTTCACTAATGTAGGTCGCCACTATTCGCCACTTGAAATCTTCAAATCAGTTTCGACCACTTATATGAGCTTGGTAGGGCCGATCGGATCGCAGTACCCCGCCTCAGCTAGTGGCAGAGTTTATTGTACGCATTATATTCAACATTAGGCGTCTATTGGGCTGTATGGTCGATGGCTCCGCCACTACGCTATTTAGGTCTGTACGGAAAAACGCGAATTTACAAAACTTCTAATACATTCCTCTTCTACCTTGATTAAAAAAGTTTTGCTATGATTAGTCGTGATTTACTTTTAAACTGTCTTATTTATGTAACAACAATTTGGTTATCTTACTAAAGTTTTCATAAACAGCCGTATATTACAACAGTAGATTAAGGTATTCCATCTTTTCTTTATTGTTTAATTTACTAAAATGATATTTTGATTTAATTGTGCGCGACAAGTCCCGTAAACTTAGTTCAATATGATATTTTAACAAGTTTAGTATATTTACTTTGTCTAAGCTTGGGCTATATTATCTGTGGCTTGGGTTACTATTAATTGTTCTGTGGCTTGGGTTTTGCACTGGCCGACGTTACCGCCTTTGTGACTGACTTGGTATGTTTTAATAAATTTATATGGCAAAAATATTCGTGAAAATGTCCAAATTGAAGCAATCAACAAACGAAGCATATGGCAGTTCATTAAAAGAAAGAAAAAAAAAATCGACACAACTAACAGAGACACTTTGTTAAAAAATAAATAAAAGACAGTTACACTTTGTTAAAAAATAAATAACAGATAGTTACACTTTGTTAAAAATTAATAAAAGATAGTCACAATTATTCGGCAGAAAGAAGAAAACAGAGAGACAGAAAACACTTTTTTTTTACTTTATACAGCTGTCAAAGAGTTCACTAACAAATCATGCGTCGTGTGTATCTCAGAATGGTGTCAAAAAGGGGTCCAGGTCAGCATAATGCCATTACTAAGCTGGCTAAGCATATACATACCTCTATGTGCTTTGACGAGATCATCCAATTATTGTCCACCATGTTTTCACAATAAATTCTCGTAACTAATTCCTCTCTTCCCTGCTTTACAGATGCACGGTAGTCCTGTACAACGTCCGGAAGAACAGGCAGACGCATGTCTTGAACGCTTGTCGCAAGAGTGTGACATGTGTCGCCTTCTCACCCGACGGCAGATATCTGGCTACGGGCGAGTGTGGACATGCTCCAGCTGTCAGAGTCTGGGATCTACAGGTGAGATATACATATTTTATACTCTAGTTACCTATGGCCTCCTGGTAGATCATCATCATCATTATCATCAACTCAGCCTATCGCAGTCCACTGATGGACATAAACTCGACCAAGTTGCGCCTCGTAGATAGTTTGTTGTTATAAAGAAAGAAAGAAAGAAAGAAAAATATTTATTTGGCACAATTGAGACACATACAAAAGAAAGGATATAAGGATACAAGAAATAGATTTAGTGAAGAACAAAGCGAGGAAAAAGTCATTGACAGTCATGCGCCATGTGTGTCATAAAATTGTGACAAATGGGTGTCCAGCTCAGCATATTGCCAGTTTATAGATAGATGGTTATAGATTTTCTTAAACTGTATAATTTTGTTTGTCTCCTTAATGGATAAACTTAAGACTGGGGAAGACTAAAACCACCGTCGAATCAAATATTGTTGCGAAAGCTATGCCCAGCTATGCCCTTTTCACATACTATTTCCAAAAAATTAAAATATACATTATAGTGTAATGCACAACTAACGCCATCTAGTAGTGAGTAGTCGCATACTTTGTCTTTAGTACTGTTAGCGCCATCTATCGGCGAATAGGTGGGTTTTCTTCAAACAACTGTGTATTATTTTGTAATGTTTTCTTTTTTATCTATTTCTAGGATCCGGCGGCGTCTGGTGCTGTACAAATAGGAGAGTTTAATGGCCATACGCATGGAGTTAGTTGTGTGGTATGTATAATTTTAAAAGCTTTTATTGAACTTGCTTGTCTGTACGAAAGTTACAATTCTTGCAAATTGCTAGTGATTTTTGAGCCAGTTCCCGATATCCAAATAGGAATCTTGCATACACATCGATTTATGATGCCTATGCAATGATAACAACAACACAACAAAAACAAATAATAACAACAATGACACAATTTAAAATAGTACACAACCATTTAACTTTATTTTTAATCCTTGCCTTTATTATTATTTATTTTTAACCCAGATACTCAAAACAGAAGGCGCAGAGATATAGTGGCTCACTCCCCGCGGATTCGAACAGTCTTTGCTAGACGGCAATATGTGACACAATCAGACTACGTCTATAATAAACTGAACCTCAAACTAAATATATATCCTCTTCTGTTGCACAAATGTAAAAAAGTTATAACTGAATGGCTAAAAACCCTAACATATGAAGAAACAGAAAACATTTTGGTCAGGATTAGCTAAACAACTCGTCAAATTCTACATGCACATGTACACACACACACACACATACACACACCTCACACATCCCCCACATATACTCTCAAACACACAATAATCTCACAGAGCTGCTAAAACCAATGTTATTTTTTTTTTTTTTGTTTTCCTCATTTTATATAAAAAATTGTTAAAAATAGTCTCATCATTGTTATGATCAATGGGAAGTAGCGAGACAGCTCCAACACAAGTACTTTTGTAATTTACTGGAGCTGCCTCAATTTATGTTTGAACACTTATGTATGAGATATAATAAATATTTAGATTTTTTTATTTTTTTTTGCCTTTACACTTACAAACTGACGAATATTGTATCAAATAATGTTTTATTAATTTTGTAACTTTAGCTTTGTTTATACCTATGTGATTTTTTTAAGCAATTAAAGAAATTGAAATTGAAATCCCATGTCAAGTGTTGTGATTCGTTATTATTTATTTTATTTTTAACACGCGAGTACATGGGCCTTACTCCCGACTTGATCGAGTGCTGTATCAATCGAATTTGAATTCGAGTTAGTGTCAAATCGTACTGCATTCCTCTAGGAATTGATATTAGCTCGATTTGGTTCAGAGCTCGAACCAGTCGGGAGTAAGGCCCATGTACTCGCGACACGTTTAAAGGAATCAATTTGAAAATTGACGAACCTTTTCGTTCCTCGACTATACATTAGTATTTTTGCCGTTCAACCACAAGAGTTACGTTAGTTTTAACAAGAGATCAAATTGATCAGCCTTCCAGTAACCGCATGCATGCATAGCATGTAATGTCTTCTGTATATTTTACACAGTCCAGTAGTCGTCGTAGTAGTCTCAAGACGCCGCATAAACAAAGTTTTGCATGAGAACACAGTCGTAAAAAGTTGGCGGGGAACGGGGGGTGGACGGCGCGTTATGATTGGTCGGCTCAACAGTTCGGTGGTACCTATGATTGGTGCCGCTCGCTGACGCAGTGACGTCTCGATTGGCGGGCGTATGATATGCAGTGCTATTACTGCATATGATTGCTGACCGGGGGTACCCGGCTAATCGGCGGCTAGAGGCTTACTGGCTTGTGATGCCGTCCAATCACAGGAGTTGACGTTAGATTCAACAACAGATCAAATTGATCAGCCTTCTAGTAACCGCATGCATGCATAGCATGTATTGTGTTGTGTGTTTTTTTTAGTAATAATTATTAACGTGTTTTGTGTTTATTTTCAGGCGTTCTCAACGTCATCGAAGTACCTAGTCTCGATCGGTTCACAACATGACATGATAGTCAATGTATGGGATTGGCGCGCCAACCTGAAACTGGCTAGCAATAAGGTACACAACATTTAGATTATTTATTTTTCTCCCACTTGCTCGGAAATTGGTTCATTATTCAAAAAAAAAGAATACAACAATCAGCTATTTTCCGTACGCAGCGAAATAACAGGCCAGTAATATCAAATACAACTAATAGGAATTGATGGAAAGTTTTTATTTTTTAAATTATGTTACCGAGGTTTTTAGGTACACATCAGTGGCGTGCATTCCATATAGGCAATTAGGCAGTACCCAGTGCCTTCCTCATTTAAATTCAATAGTGGTGTAAGTTATTATATTTTTTTCAAAGTACAATGATTATTTAATTTTTAATAGACCTATTAATGCTAAATTAATCTTTCTACATACAAAAATCAATAACTTAGACCACAATTAAATTCAAATAAAGTAGGTCACTGCACGCCACTGGTACACATTTACATAAATTAGGGGTTTTTAGGTACAAAATATTTATCATTTTATAATGACTAATTTTATATTTAGCCTTTATAGGTTGAATACGCATTATTTTTCAAAACTGAAAATAAAACAAGAACCGCGTGAATAAAATAAGCCACTGTTGAATAAATGTGTGTATTGTTTCCTCACAAATGAGAGAAAAGTACTATTCAAGTCTCGGCAGAAATAGCAATTAAACGCCTCGTTTAGTTAAAAGGGAATTTTTAACATCCAATATTACTCGGCCGTCAATTGCTTCATTTCCGGCCTCGACAGTAATGTAGTATTTATTATCTTCACCATAAAGGGCTATCCATAAATTACGACGCACTTTAAGGAGAGAGAGGGGGTCATCGTGTGACAAGGGGAGTGGAAGAGACATAAGCTTTGTGACGTCACATGTATAAAACTACACTATACTTTTAGGGTCCCGTACCCAACGGGTGCCAAACGGGACCCTATTACTCTCGCTACGTTCTCCGTCCGTCCGTCTGTCCATCTATCTGTCACAGGGCTGTATCTTTGTGACGGTAACAGATAACCAGTTGAAATTTTCACAGATTATGTGTTACTATGGTGCCTAGTATTCTTTTAAATATTTATAATCTTCTGTTTTGCAGGTGTCTTCTCGCGTGAAAGCGGTGAGCTTCTCGGAGAATGGCAATTACTTCGTTACAGTTGGTTTCAGGCACGTCAAGTTCTGGTATCTGGAGTACTCCAGGAATGCTAAGGTGAGACTGAAGTTTTTGTGAACCTGTTATGCAGTCTTGTTTAACTAACCTTTTAACGTGTTGTCCTATGTGAGCGATAAATGTGGCAACGCGAATATATAAAAAATATGACCATGTCTCCGAATTCCGCACTAAGCTCAAGTGGCTCCGTCGTCGTTGGAATACCCATATTTTATCACTTCTCTACAGTATTCTGTTGAATCCCAAGACCCCCCTTTATCTCAAAGAACGTTTCAAGTTCCTTCATGACACACTTACATATCATCGGAAAACTTGAGGCTTCTGATGCCAATGCATTCCACAAAATTTTATGATAAATCTTTTACTGTTCAGGCTGTGCGTCTGTGGAATGAGTTACCTGAGTCTATACGGCGAGCTCAGTCACTGTTTTCATTTAAAAAAATAACTAAAGAATACTACCTTAACTGCCTCGTTGGTTTAGTGGTTGCAAGCGCGACTGCTGAGCGTGGGGTCCTGTGTTCAATTCCCGGGTCGGGCAAAGTGTTATTGGGTTTTTTCATTAGGAAATTCTCAGTAGCAGCCCGGCGTCTGGATTTGTGCCCGGTCAATGGCAATCATCATCATTACAGCCGAAAGACGTCCACTACTGGACATAGGCCAATAATGGCAAAATAATAATAATATAATGGCTAGTGGCAATAAGCTCGCCCCCTATTACATGGGATTATAACATAACTGGCGAAATGTGGGTGTACTATTACACCTCTGCCTACCCCTTCGGGGAAATACAGGCGTGATGTTATGTTATGTTATGTGTTGTTACTACCTTTCCAAATAGATTGTAATTTATTAAGACATTGCCTTTGTATATATATTTATGATACCTATATGTGTAATATATTTTGTGCTATTTATTTATTTTAGTTTATAAACATGCAGTTGTACGCCACGGACTGCCCCCATTAACTAGATCTTACGTCTTCTTTGTCCATCCAAAGGTTGTCTGGAAGATATCGCTTTTAGCGATAAGACCGCCCATGTACCCATAATTTATACGTTGTTCTTGTTTACTACTATTTTCATGGTGTACTATAAAGTATATTCTACCTATCTATCTATGTATCTATATAAAAAAGTAACTGCACCTAAGTACAGTAAATCCTTCCCGGTGATACATTTTGTTATTGTATGGCTCATTATATCATTGCATGACATATTATATTATTGTTTAGAATCTAATGTACCTATGGATGATTTATAATTTTATTGTAATTTGTCTGAAATAAATGAATTGAATTGATTATATTAAATAAAATAGTATTTATTATTTAATATATTATAATTATTATTGAATATATTTATTTTCTATATTTATTAATATTTTTATACATGTAATATTTATTTATTTATTATATTATATGTTAGTAAACTTTATGAAAGTGCACCACATACTGCCCCCATCTATTTTTCACGTCTTCCTTGTCCATCCAAAGGTTGTCTGGAAGATATCGCTATTAGCGATAAGACCGCCAATGTATCCTTATTTTACATGTTAGACCTAAGTTTAATAATGTTATTGGTGTACAATAAAGAATATTCTATCTATCTAATTAACCTAATAATATATCTTGTCTGCTTCCAGTTCAAAGAACCAGTACCTCTCATGGGTCGCTCCGCTATCCTCGGCGAGCAGAAAGACAACGAATTCTGTGACGTGGTCTGTGGACGAGGAGACGCAGCCGACAGCACGTACGCCATCACCAGGGGGGGCTTGCTGTGCGAGTTCAACAGCAGGAGACTGCTCGACAAATGGGTGGAATTGAGGGTAGGAGAACTCTAATAATCATTATTTTATAAGGTATTCTGTTAAAACTGTTGTGGTGAATGGTCCAAGGGAAAACCCTCAGATGAATACCCCGTGGGGATCGAGGCACCCACGTGATCCCTGGGTGGTGCAAATCAGGTGACATACTGGTGGTAGGCCACGGCCGATGGTTGGTGACCACCCACCTGGCAAAGACGTGCCGCCAAGCGACCTAGTCGTGTTCCGGTACGATGCCCGGTGTAGCCACTTGAGAGGATAAGACGAAATATTTCACTGCCATCCTCTCACCTTTGCTGGGCAAGCGTGAACCATCGTCGACCGCACCATCGCTTAACATCAGGTGAAGTGGCGGTCAAACGCAAGCCCGTTAAGTATTAAAAAAAAACCACAGGACATTGCTGGGAATAACCAACGACGTCAATATATAGACACGCGATCTCATATAAGCAGCATGTTCCAAATTCAGTTGACGCAACCGTTGATAAAATTTACGTGTGTTCGCGAGACAGCTGTCAAGTGAACTAATGACAGATGACAGTGTGGTTCCGGAACCACAACTTTGTGTAACCATGTTGTTCTTTTGAACAGCACATCTAGTACCTAGTACATATATATCGATGGGAATAACCTATGTCTGATACAAAGAAAAAATATATACGACAATAACATGCATGTTTTTTATTAATAACTATTCATCGTATTTAATGCGGACAGTACATTAAAAAAAATTATATTAAAGAGTTAATCAATACAGTAATAACATGAGCAGCTATGATACTCCTTTTGACTTCATATTTTTGACCGATCCCTTGTAAGTACTCTATGGATTTATAATGTATTAAGTTGGCATCACTGTCAAAGATAGCCAGTGCTAGCCGACCTCTTTTTGGCACCTTTACATCTACAGCAATAGTTTTAAGTATGAATGTTGATGGCTATAAGAAAAGAGGGAGACCGAAGAAAATATGGATGGATTGTGTGAAAGATGATATGAATAGAAAGAAAGTGAACACGGAGATGACGGCTGATAGAGATGTATGGAAGAAAAAAACATGCTGCGCCGACCCCAAATAAATTGGGATAAGGGCAGGAGGATGATGATGATATCTACAGCAATATAGGGTAAAACTGTTTAATTGCTAGACAACCACTTGTTTGACATAAGTTTTGTAAGCAAAAAATAACCTCAAAATAGTTAATATTTTAATGAATAAACCCACAGAAATAGATAGAATGGAAAAGTGGGCGCGGCGCGCGTGCCAACACTCTGCAACATAGTGCAGGGCATTTCAAAACATTTCTCAGTACGCCTTGACTTTTTTCTGTAAATACTGTGACAAAAACACGCAAAAATGCCTTATTTCGCTGTTTCTAACTGCAGAAACAAAAGCTTGAAAGTAAACTTGGTTAAAGTTAATTTTTAAAAATTAATGACGTCAACATGGGAGGCGTGGTTTGTCCGAAAGTTGCCACGCATGAATCACAAGTAAAATTGTGATTACAACCATTCTATCTATCTATTTCTATGAATAAACCTGTGTGGAGTACTCTCCATTTACTAAAATAGATTGACACAAATTGCCTTAATCGAATTGTATATGGTGAGCATCATTTTTTATTAGTAACTTCCCAAGACTGGGCACTATAGAACTTTAGCAATGTCTTTTTAATTCCAAAACCATTTTTTTTCCACTGAGGTAATATGTGCTACGTACTAGAGTAGACATTACGAACAAAAAATATCGCGCAACTTGTAGGCCGCGGAGAACGCGTGGCGCGAGCGTGGCTAAACGAGTGAGAGTGCAGGAGCTCTAAAACGTGTTACAAACATTCGAGGTGTCTTCTCTAGTACGTAGTACATATTACCTCAGTGTTTTTTTCAGAATTTGATGGTTTGCATGATAATAATATTAAGTAAACAACTGAGTATTTAAACAACCAACTGCGATCGCCAACCCGCTGTCCATTTAGGGGGAGGCTTTTGTCAAGCAGTGGACGTCTCTCGGCTGAAATGATGATGATGATAATAATATTGTTGTGTAAAATTCTATAATTCCTCTGTCGTTAACTTCATTATTCCTTCTTCCACAGACGACTTCAGCCAACTGTATGGCTATAGGCTCCAACTACATATTTGTGGGATGCGCTGAGGGCATAGTGCGGTGCTTCGCTCCAGACTCACTCCGGTACATCACTACTCTGCCTAGAACGCACTACCTAGGCGTCGATGTGGCGTTAGGCACTAATATTAAGTGAGTTTAACTTTACAAATAGTTACTATGGTCTAGTGCAGCGATTCCCAAAGTGGTGGGATCCGATGAAGAAGAAGAATGCCAGGGTTCTGCAAACAAAAAAAAAAAAAAAATTCAACCAATTGAGTTTGTTTAGTTAGTGTTGGGGTTCCATAAAATAAAAATATATTTTTATTTTATTTTAAGGGTTCCGAAACCATAAAAGTTTGGGAACCCCTGGTCTAGTGGTTCGAGTGTCGGACTGCTGATCACGAGGTCGTGGGTTCGATTCCCACAGGACACAAATATTTGTGTGATGAACAAAATAAGTGTTTGTCTGGGTGTTTCTTTGTGTATTAAGTTATATCAAAAAATAAAGTACATAATAAGTATTATATCCATTGTCTTGTACCCATAGTACAAGCTCTGCTTAGTTTGGGACTAGATGGTGCTGTGTAAAAATGTCCGAAATATTTATTTTAAAAAAAAAACATGCCAGTGCTTTGATTAGATAGGTAAAAAGTAGGTTTCAACAATTAATTTAAATAATTTTTATTTTATTTCCAGTCACATGTTTACGCAACCTCAAAACGCGCGGTATCCCGACGCGATCGCCTTGACTTACGACGACAGGAACCACAAGCTTACCTGCGTGTACAATGATCACAGCTTGTATGTGTGGGATGTCAGAGATATTAAGAGGGTGAGTACACTAATACACATTTTATATGGCCCCGCGCTACGACGACAGGAACCACAAGCTTACCTGAGTGTACAATGATCACAGCTTGTATGTGTGGGATGTCAGAGATATTAAGAGGGTGAGTACACTAATACACATTTTATATGGCCCACCGATGTACCTGCGAAGATGACACAATTTAAATACGCGGAAAATTGGTTAACCAATCAGAAAGCGTCATCCGTTTCGTTTCCGCAGCGTTTTTGTATGCCTATAATTGGCCGATCATAGAGCTCTTAAAACTTTATTATGTACTACCTACTATTTTACCTATGTATAACAAAAAAAAAAACTGATTCTGATTCTGATTCATCGCTACGCGCCAAAAGTCTTAGCCGTTGCCGCTACAGTACGGAAGCGTGTGAGCGAAATAGAAAAAAAAAGTCACACCAATCAATTTTAATACCTTATAGGCATTGCATAAGGTTGATTATATTTTTTATGTATCGACGAAATCGATCGTCTTTTCGTGTCTGCGCGGAACGCGCCTTGTCTTTTGTATCATACTGTACTATATTATACAGAGAGAAACGATAAGCTAACGCTTACCTCTCAAAAAGAAAGCAAAAAAAAAAAAAAGACGTGTGGCACTCGGAGACTGCCGCGGTAAAGCTATTGCATAGCATTTTTTATGTAAATACAAAGAGGAGGTGCCCTAACGCCGAAACTCTAAGCAGGCATGAGTCACCAGATTGCGGGGCGAAGAGGGGGATTACGCATGCGCAGTAACGCCGATACAACTAATGCCACCTAGAGGCGATTTGCAGAACTAAAGAGACAAGCGTGATATTTCAAAAAGTCATTAAAAGTTCTGCTATTCATCGATAGATGGCAAAACTAAAAAGTATCACCGCTGTGCCGGTCGGAGTGGGGGGTGTTAGGTTATTTTCGTTACGGAATTTCTGGATTCGGTCTCCACGCTCAAGGCCCGCGATAGAAGCTATGCAATAGCTTAAAAATACAGATTAGTTTTTTCAAATCCTACTAATATTATGAACGTGAAAGATTTTTTCTTTAATTTAAATTTAACTTGTCGCTACACGACAGTTTGAGGATGTATGGATGTTTGTTACTCTCACGCAAAAACTACTGTAGGTATATATTTTAATGAAATTTGGCATACAGATAGGACATAACACGGATTAACATATAGGCTACTTTTTATCCCGGGAAGATGAACAGTTCCCGAGGGATGCGCGATAAACGACATCCATGACACGTGGGCGAAGTCGCGGACACAGCCTAGTATTATACATGGATATGACAATACGACATCAAATGAAAACACGGTTATTACTAGTCTATAGAAGCATTTTAAACACATAAAAAAGTTATTTCTCGAAAATTAAAAAAAACTATTTTTAAGCTATTGCATAGCTTCTATCGCGGGCCTTGAGCGTGGAGGCCGAATCCAGAAATTCCGTAACGAAAATAACCTAACACCCCCACTCCGACCGGCACAGCGGTGATACTTTTTAGTTTTGCCATCTATCGATGAATAGCAGGACTTTTAATGACTTTTTGAAATATCACGCTTGTCTCTTTAGTTATGCAAATCGCCTCTAGGTGGCATTGGTTGTAGCGGCGTTACTGCGCTTAAGCTATTGCATAGCTTCTATATCGCGGGCCTTGAGCGTGGAGACCGAATCCAGAAATTCCGTAACGAAAATAACCTAACACCCCCCACTCCGACCGGCACAGCGGTGATACTTTTTAGTTTTTCCATCTATCGATGAATAGCAGAACTTTTAATGACTTTTTGTAATATCACGCTTGTCTCTTTAGTTCTGCAAATCGCCTCTAGGTGGCATTGGTTGTAGCGGCGTTACTGCGCTTAAGCTATTGCATAGCTTCTATATCGCGGGCCTTGAGCGTGGAGACCGAATCCAGAAATTCCGTAACGAAAATAACCTAACACCCCCCACTCCGACCGGCACAGCGGTGATACTTTTTAGTTTTTCCATCTATCGATGAATAGCAGTACTTTTAATGACTTTTTGTAATATCACGCTTGTCTCTTTAGTTCTGCAAATCGCCTCTAGGTGGCATTGGTTGTATCGGCGTTACTGCGCATGCGTAATCCCCCTCTTCGCCCCGCAATCTGGTGACTCATGCCTGCTTAGAGTTTCGGCGTTAGGGCACCTCCTCTTTGTATTTACATAAAAAATGCTATGCAATAGCTTTACCGCGGCAGTCTCCGAGTGCCACACGTCTTTTTTTTTTAAATAAATATTAAAACATCGAAATAATAAGTAACACCATTTGTAATCATCTGTTATCATTGAGAAAGAGTGTTTAAAATTATATGGACTCGCACAGGTCTTTGAGCTAACGTTCTTTGCCTAGAAAAATGGTTCTACATCCAAAACTAATGAAATTAAAATAATTTCCTGTGGCAAAGCTATTAACTGGATTTGATAATTTTTTTGTATACGATCAGAGGACGTGATACTCTGAACGTGGTTTTATTTATTGTCGTATTGTCATATCCACCCTGTATACGGTCAGAGGACGTGGCTGTACGTGGTTTTATTTAAGACGCTGACAACAGCCCAATTCCCCAAATAGGCTTCTTTTAAAAACATTTTTAGCTGTATCTATTCAGTTTGTGGCAGTGAAAAAAATATATGTTAATCTTGATCGTATTTTCTGAAACTGTATTGTGACCAAAACACGTTTTCTTGAAGTTTTCTCGATAGAAAAGAATTGTAAACTAACCTCTTAAAACATGCTTTAAAGCAAACAATCTCTATTATTTACTAAATATTATAAATAAAATTAAGAAAACATTTGAGAAAGACAATAATCTAAACATTTGTTGTTTCTCTTTTTCAAATAAGCTTTTAGTTTTTTATTAAAAATAAATATTGTTGATTTTCATTCAAGTTGAGCGGCGTATCCGACGTCCCTCGGCTCGTTGCCTCTCTTTCTGTTCTGTACGGAACGACAGTGACCGCAGAGGTCTGATTTTTTAGGTGTGGTCAGCCTCTTGATGTCGTGTTGTCATATCCACGTTGTGTAAATGTGTGTTTGTCGGCAGGTGGGCAAGTCTCACTCGGCGCTGTACCACTCGGCCTGCATCTGGGGCGCCGACATGGTGAGCGTGGAGCGCCCGCTGCCGGCCGGCACCTTCCTCACCTGCTCCAGCGACGACACCGTCAGACTGTGGCAGCTCACGCCGCAGCCCACCAACATATACAGCAACGTGAGTGTTGATAATGATGACCCTTGCCTGCGGAACGCTAAATTATTGAAGCGATGACACACTCTACAGCGAACTGCACCGTGAGATCGCCTGATCAGCAATTCGGTAGCGTGTGACCGAAGTTGCGCAATCCTAATAATTCAATATTAAATTAGCATACCTACTCGTCACTCTTGTTTCTCATATCGAACATTTGTCACGCATCCTAGTTTTAGACCGATATATTGTAATAATTATATCGATTAAATTTCCAAGTTAATTAAATCGGTTTCATTTTGTACCCTCGGCTGCAGCCGTACGTAATTAGCGCAGCGGACAAATATTAATATTAAAAATATGTTTATATGTTTTTTTTCTCGCAAGTGTGTTGAAAAACGTCGTATGACACGCGTGAGCATTGACTATTATACTCTCGGCTCCAATACGCCCTCGCCTTCGGCTTGGTCTGCAATCCTGCCTGAAATATAATAGTCAACTTGGCTCACTTGTATCAGAATGTACAGTCACGATTCTTTCCGGTGATACATTTTGTCGACAAAATCCCTTGAACGAATCCTGCTACATTACACGTACCTACGGCTGCCGTCGAACACTGAGCGCAAGCGAATTTAGCCTTAGTGGTGGTTCACCGGAAAGTTTGCTGATAGTACTATAATGACCTCTATTTTACTACAGTATCACGTTTTTAGGGTTCCGTACCCGAAGGGTTCCAAACGGGACCCTATTACTCTCGCTACGCTGTCCGTCCGTCCGTCCGTCCGTCCGTCTGTCTGTCACAGGGCTCTATCTTTTGAACGGTAACAGGTAACCGGTTGAAATTTTCTCAGAATATGTGTTGCTATGAGGTGTATCACGACAAATACTAAAAACAAAAAAAAGTCTAAAACCAAAGGGGGTCCCCATACAAGAAACCTCAAAAAACATGCATTTTTTTCAACGTTTTTGTTTTTGCTCTATCTTCAAAACGGTAATATATACCTGTTTCAAACTTGATCAGATTATAGTGCATATTATGTAGTTTAGCAACAAATACTAAAAATAAGACAAACCTAGACATATGTGGTGGTACCTGCGTAAGAAAGACATGCAAAAATTCATATTTCGCGCAATGTACGTTGATGTCTTTTGGTAAACTCTCGTAAATTAAATCAGTTTTTATGGGGTATCAGGTCGTTGAGACGTACGGAACCCTTCCTGCGCGAGTCCGACTCGCACTTGGCCGGTTTTTTATTAACTCGCTTTCAGTCTTGTCTGTCTGTTTGGTACAAATTTTGCAATCGATTTTAAACTAACATCCCAATGAGCTGGAAACTTAAAACTTTATACATAGCTCAGAACTGGATGACAATGCAATAACTCGCTTTCGTTTTAAAAACATTTTCTTAAATCAAATGAAATCAAATGTTTTTTATTTCAAATTAACCTAATAGGGTGTTTGACAATTTTTGAAAATGTACGTAAAACGATGGCGAAACATACAATTAAAACATTCATTAACAAATAATTACTAAAATATGCTTGTAAAATTAAATAATCAAGATTTTAAATTTTCATTTTAAATTTCGCACTAAAACGCTAAGTCACGTGACATTATCGTCAACCTACGTCACTGTTCTAGTTCCGGTCAGTGTTCCGGTCAGTGTTGCCGGAATTCCCATAAAAGTACTACAGGCTTACCAAAAAAGTACGAATTTGACAAAAAGTAAAAAATCGGAACGCGGTTTTTTTTGTCACATGAGACATGACTAAAACGTTTTGTAGTTTGTGTTTGAATCACGCACACACAAAACAAAAGCTTTTAAATTACGTTCAAATTACCTACAAATGCTGATTAGTTTAATTGTTAGTAAATTATAAAGTACATAACCTGGCTCAATAAAATAAAAATGAACCTAAATTAACAATTAACATGAATATACATACATACATATTATCACGCCTGTTTCCCATTGGGGTAGGCAGAGACTATGGATTTCCACCTGCTACGATCCTGACACACCTCTTTCGCTTCATCTACGTCCATTAACCTCGTCATGCATGCTCGTCGGTTTAGAGAACTCTTAACCTGGCATTTTTGATTTTAATAATATATACCTACTCGTTCAAAAACTGGTAAATTTTATTTTTACGATCATGGCAACATTTAGCTCGCCCTACGTCGTACAGGACTATGACGTCACCCAAAATGGAGGCCAAGTCTCAAGACGTTTTGTATCACGTGATCAACAGATTAAAAAATCAAAATTTCAAACAGAAAAATAAAATATTTAGAATATATTTAAATTAACATAACTTAGTAAAAGTTAATCTTTAACCTAAAATCTACGTTGTGCACATTTTTCATAATTTTTGGCAATACCTGTCAAACACCCTATTACAGGCACTTTTGAAAGGTCAGGCTCTAGTTGAACGGTTCCAAATTGTGGGTTCTATGGAGACTAACCGGCAAGAAACTCCATGGATATACTCTTTTTAAAATAGGTTATTGTTTATTACATAAAATGTATTCAAATAATGTGAGTTTAATGTAGGTTAATGCCAGAAATAAACAAGAGTTTAAAAGTGAGAATATTGCCGCTAGAAATAAACGTAGAAAGATTTGCCATAGTATGTAGGAGCTGACCTGTCCCGACAGACGGCACCCGTTCACGAGCATGACGCGAGCCTCAGCCATCGCTTAACTCAACCATATTGAAGGGAACTTAACGACCCGACACTAACGCCACCATCAGTATGACATTTAAGTGAGCTTAAAAATTATTTTCTATTATTGTTAGGAGCTGAACAAAGTATTTTACATCGATCCTGACATGAAGTTCCTGAAGGACGTTGACCTCACGGCTACCAATGATAAGGACAAGTCCAAGTCCTACGATGATAAGACTGGTGTCAGGTATGTAACAATATAATTATTATTAAAATAAAATGAACATTTAATATTATACTGACGAAATGGTTATCGTAACGACATATCTAGGAAAAAGCCTCAGTCTGACAGTTATTACATGCGTATTTTTTCGTTATTCATCGTATTTGATGCGGATGGTACAGTAAACATATTTAATTTTAAAGTAAATCAATAATAAGTAAATCAATAATAAGTAAATCAATAATAAGTAAATCAATAATAAGTAAATCAATAATAAGTAAATCAATAATAAGTTAATCAATAATAAGTAAATCAATAATAAGTAAATCAATAATAAGTAAATCAATAATAAGTAAATCAATAATAAGTAAATCAATAATAAGTAAATCAATAATAAGTAAATCAATAATAAGTAAATCAATAATAAGTAAATCAATAATAAGTAAATCAATAATAAGTAAATCAATAATAAGTAAATCAATAATAAGTAAATCAATAATAAGTAAATCAATAATAAGTAAATCAATAATAAGTAAATCAATAATAAGTAAATCAATAAAATAAGGTAAGTGACTATGATATTCTATTCGACATCATATTTTTGACCAATCCCTTGTAAGTTCTCTGTGGATTTATAATCAAGATTGCAATGGATGTCAATCGCCAGTCGCTATACAAGCACGCCATCTCTGAGAACTACTGAGAAGCGCTTGGAACCCATCCCTAACCTACACGTGTGTGTGCGTTCGTATACAGACGTAATCTTGTGTATGTAGGTGGTGCTAGTATTCATATTGTATGGAGTGGCCGAGATGTGCCTATGCATATGTGTAATAAATATTAATAGTGAGTCAACTCTTTTGTGGCGGCGCAAAATGCCGACAGGCGACTACCTACTACCTAGTAGCTAAAAATGTGCAAGGGTTGTTACAAAAGAAAATATCTTTTGCAAAATAATATTACATTACCTACATCAAAATTTGTATGCTTCATCATCATCCTCCGAGCCTTTTCCCAATTATATTGGGGTCGGCTTCCAGTCTAGCCAGATGCGGCCATCAGACCCCCGCAACCCAGTTACTGGGTAATACTGACATTCGGAGGTTAGACCAGTTGTCAGACTTTCAGGCTTCTGACTACCCGTAACGACTGCCATAGATATTCGTATGACAACATTATCATAAATTATCTTTTATTGAACCTAATAACATCATAAATTATCATTCTTAGATTTCTTTTAAATAAAAATTATAGACGTGGTAGGGATTTCGTGTAACTGACACACCTAAACGGGAGTACCGGCGGGCAAGGGATGTCGAGCCGAACTACCGCAGGCGTCGCGGGCAGGAGGGGGACCTCCGCTCTCCTTCATACCGCACCCCATCGTTGCTCTGTCAGGCGGCCGAGTTGACTCACTATTAGAATTTAATACATTATGCCTAAAATACAAAATCATTTATTTGTGATTCGCAGGTAACAAAAAGGTCTTATTTAAATATAAATTAAGTTCATTCTGTGATCAGCCTCATGGGCATACAAATGTCATAAAAATACATACTTTATTTTATTTATTTATTTATTTATTTCACAACATACCAGGCCCCTCAGAAAGTATTGCGAAAAAAAGTTTTTATATATGGGAGACTGGCCAGTTATAATGTTTTTCGAAAATATGATTATTTATAAGTAAAAATAAGTAAGTTCCAATTTCAAAATTTCCCTCCACATTTTTTGCGAGTTAATTCAAAGTATTGTGTCTCACTGAAATATGGATCTGCGCCGGGAACATTTTAGAGCTATGATTTTATACGATTTCAAGTGTCGCCTGAAACCGGATGAATCGTACGATAGACTTCAAATGGCATTCATGGATGAAGGCCCTTCCAAGGCAACCGTGTATCGTTGGTATAACGAATTCAAGCGCGGTCGACCAACTTTGGGGGATGACGAAAGAAGCGGTCGCCCTTTGACGGCTGTTACCGAAGAAAACGTGCTAGCAGTGAAAAATTTAATCCAAGACAATAGGCGAATTACATATCAGGAGATTCAACACATATTGAAGATTGGATCGGGAAGCGTTCACGAGATTCTACACAGCCATCTTCGCGTGAGGAGGATAGTATCACGCTGGGTGCCGCACAACCTCACCGATGCTCAGAAGCAGGCCCGGGTGGAATGGTGCCGTGATATGCTTAACAAATTTGAAGCAGGCTCGTCTCGGCGTGTTTACGACATCGTTACAGGTGATGAGTCCTGGATTTATCAATACGACCCAGAAACCAAGCGCCAGTCGACTGTTTGGGTGTTTCAAAATGAGCCAACGCCTACCAAAGTGAAGCGATCTAGAAGCGAGGGTAAGATTTTGATCGCTAGCTTTTTTAATTTGACTGGCCACTTGGTATCAATTCCCTTACGGGATCAAAGAAGCATTAATGCCGAATGGTATACTACCAAATGTTTGCCAGAAGTTTTCTCTGTTATAAGCAACAAGCGACCAAACACAGGGCTCCGCGGGCTACTGCTCCACCACGACAATGCACCTGCGCACACCGCACTCAAAACGAGGGACTTCCTGGACAGCACGCCAGTCAAACTCCTGGGTCACCCTCCTTACAGCCCTGATCTAGCACCGTGTGACTTCTTTTTATTCCCAAAAATAAAAAATCAGCTCAAAGGGATACAATTTTCGTCGCCGGAAGATGCGCTGGCTGCGTTCGAGCAGGCTGTAAACGAGGTGTCTGCGGCGGACTGGAAAAAGTGTTTTGAAAACTGGTTTAGGCGCATGAATCTTTGTATAGAGGCTGGTGGAAAGTACTTTGAAAAGATTTGATAAAAATATATGTACGTATAGAACAATTTTTTTTAGTTTCGCAAAACTTTCTGAGTGTCCCACGTACATATAGTCATTACAGGTTTTTACCCAATTCGACAATGTAGTTACACAGAAGACAAATAACTAAGTGTCACCCTCTCGAATTCCGCCAAAGAGCAAATAAAAATATCAAGCCGTTGCGAGATAGCATTAAGTATTGCTATTGCTCGAACGACCGGTGCAAATTTTAAAATGTTTGTACGGGCTACCGGGACCTCAAACAACATCTCCCTTGGCCCCTGTCGCAACCTAGTGTTAGGAACGAGTAGCCCCAATGATCCCAGTATTTGTGGGTTATTTGAATGAATTATTGCAATTTATTAACTTAAAATGTCAATATATTGCAATAATTCATTATTCATATCAATGTTAATACAATCAATCGGACATCAACACTTTAAAAACTCGTTAACAGAGTAGAAAGAGTGCTCATTGAGGAATTGGAACAGTTTATTTTTGAACACACGGATGTCTCTACAGTCCTTAATGTGATTAGGGATCTTATTATAAATTTTTATTATATCAATTATTTCCTTTATTTAATTACATATACATATTGATTATATTTTTAAATATTTTTACAAAACAGAAAAACAAAAAAACATTTAAAAATATAAAATTAGTGGCCCACCGGTATCGGGTACAGGGACCAAGCTACCGGCGGTCAGGGCTCCAGAGAAAGGAACCTCCTAAAAATACGCGCCGTATCTAGGAGAACCGCTTTCTGCATCAAGCCCTTGACCCAGCCGCCTAACGAGAGCCTCATGAGATGGTGGTCGAGGCTCTTTGCTACAAGGCCATTGGCCGTAACAACTATCGGCACAATGATTGCTGAGGCCACCTCCCACATGTCGACAACCTCGTGTGCTAGATCAAGATATTTAATTTGCTTGTCTTTTTCAGCTTTCACGAGGTTCCCGTCATGTGGGACACAGATATCAACAATCATTGCGCGGCGCTCAGATCGATCTATCACCACTATATCAGGCTTATTGTGAACAATAGTCCTGTCAGTGATGATAGATCTGTCCCAGTACAATGTGACATGGCCATTTTCAAGAACTGGGTCGTGCACATACTTGTAGTACGGTACTTCTGATTCCACGAGATTGTATCTCAAAGCAAGTTGCTGGTGAATAATTCTGGCTACTAGGTTGTGCCTGTGCAAGTACTCGCCGTTAGCTAGACGCGAACATCCGGATATAATGTGTCGGATAGATTCTCCCGGACAGTGACATGCCCGACAGATGTCAACCGTGCCATCCTTCACAATATACTTTCGGTAATTGTTCGTCATCATAACTTCGTCCATAATTGCACATACAAAACCTTCGGTTTCTCCAAAGAGATCACCAAACCGTAGCCAGGCCACGGACGCTAAGCCATCCACATTGGGTCCATGAAGAGCCTGATAGAAGCGCCCGTGTAGCTCCTTGCTTTGCCATACCTCCTCGCGATCTTTGGTACTCAGTACTGCAGGTTTGCGCCAGTTCTCTTTAGCCAAAGAGAGCGGGGTGAGTCCTTTGTCCACTGCAATAACATCTCGATGCATACCCACGTCCAAGTGAAGGAAATATTCCCTTAGACTGCACACCTCACGGTTGTGGAGGGTCTTTGCATTTAAAAAGCCACGACCCCCACACTTCCGCGGGATGTACAGCCTCATCACCGATGACCGTGGGTGATGCATACGATATGCCGTCAGTAGTTTGCGGACTTTCCGATCCAAGGCGTCGAGATCCGTCTGAGTCCACTTGAGTATACCGAAGGAGTACATCAACACCGGCATGACCCAACCGTTGAAGGCGCGCACCTTGTTTCCGCCTGATAAAAGACTATATATATCAATTATTATTATTTATATTTTGTTTTTTTTTAATATTTTTTTTATTGCCTACGGCCTCCTTTCTGAAAATATTCACCTTTCGCCACTGGTGGATACCCTTCATGAAGTCATGTGTTTAACCCTCCCGTCCAGATGTGTGCGCGTGTCCCCGGACGGGCAGCACATCGCGTCGGGCGACCGCTCCGGCAACGTGTGGGTGCACGCGGCGGCCGGCGCGCTGCTGCACACGCTGGAGGCGCACGACGCCGAGGTGCTGTGTCTGGAGTACGCCGCCCGGCCGCGCCTGCTGGCCTCCGCCTCCCGGGACCGCCTCATACACGTGTTCCAAGTTGACAGGGTGAGTGGCTCATACACGTGTGTCAAGTTGACAGGGTGAGTGGCTCATACACGTGTTCCAAGTTGACAGGGTGAGTGGCTCATACACGTGTTCCAAGTTGATAGGGTGAGTGGCTCATACACGTGTTCCAAGTTGACAGGGTGAGTGGCTCATACACGTGTTCCAAGTTGATAGGGTGAGTGGCTCATACACGTGTTCCAAGTTGACAGGGTGAGTGGCTCATACACGTGTTCCAAGTTGACAGGGTGAGTGGCTCATACACGTGTTCCAAGTTGACAGGGTGAGTGGCTCATACACGTGTTCCAAGTTGACAGGGTGAGTGGCTCATACACGTGTTCCAAGTTGACAGGGTGAGTGGCTCATACACGTGTTCCAAGTTGACAGGGTGAGTGGCTCATACACGTGTTCCAAGTTGACAGGGTGAGTGGCTCATACACGTGTTCCAAGTTGATAGGGTGAGTGGCTCATACACGTGTTCCAAGTTGACAGGGTGAGTGGCTCATACACGTGTTCCAAGTTGACAGGGTGAGTGGCTCATACACGTGTTCCAAGTTGACAGGGTGAGTGGCTCATACACGTGTTCCAAGTTGACAGGGTGAGTGGCTCATACACGTGTTCCAAGTTGACAGGGTGAGTGGCTCATACACGTGTTCCAAGTTGACAGGGTGGGTGGCTCATACACGTGTTCCAAGTTGATAGGGTGAGTGGCTCATACACGTGTTCCAAGTTGACAGGGTGAGTGGCTCATACACGTGTTCCAAGTTGACAGGGTGAGTGGCTCATACACGTCTTCCAAGTTGACAGGGTGAGTGGCTCATACACGTGTTCCAAGTTGACAGGGTGAGTGGCTCATACACGTGTTCCAAGTTGACAGGGTGAGTGGCTCATACACGTGTTCCAAGTTGACAGGGTGAGTGGCTCATACACGTGTTCCAAGTTGACAGGGTGAGTGGCTCATACACGTGTTCCAAGTTGACAGGGTGAGTGGCTCATACACGTGTTCCAAGTTGATAAGGTGAGTGGCTCATACACGTGTTCCAAGTTGATAGGGTTAGTGGCTCTTACACGTGTTCCAAGTTGATCTTAAACGATGGTGTGGTTAAAAGAAAAGAAAGACTACCAGCAGACCGACGAAAGGAAAAATAAGATTATCTTTTCTTCATGTCTTCCAAGTTTTATTGTAATACTAACCACAATCCTCTCCATCATACCCAGGGCTACCAGATCATGCAGACGTTGGACGAGCACTCTTCATCGATCACGGCGGTCCGCTTCATCAATTCGGGAGCTGGGCTGCAGATGGTTTCGTGTGGAGCTGATAAGACTATACTGTTCAGGCAGTTGAGACATGTGAGTATACTGTGATATCTCCTATTTTATCAACTCAGCCTATCACAGTCCACTGCTGGACATAGGCCTCTCCCAAGTTGCGCCACAACACTCGGTCCTCTGCCTTCCGCATCCAGTTCCCCCAGCCACGTTTTTCAGGTCATCGGTCCACCTGGCGGGGGGCGCCCTACGCTGCGTTTGCCGATTCGCGGTCTCCACTCAAGGACTCGTCTGCTCCAACGGCCATCGGTCCTTCGACAGACATGGCCAGCCTACTGCCACTTCAGCTTACTGATCCTACAAGCTATGTCGGTCATTCCGGTTCTTCTCCGGATAATCTCGTTACGGATTGTATCCTTCAAAGAAACTCCAAGCATAGCTCGCTACATAGCTCGCTGAGCGACTTTGAATTTGTGGACTAGCCCAACTGTCAGTGTCCACGTCTCGGCACCGTAAGTCATGACAGGCAGGACGCACTGGTTGAAGACCTTTGTCTTCAAACTTTGCGGTATAGGCGACGAGAAGACTCTATTAGAACTCTATTAGACTTTATTATTAGATCTTCTAATTAGTAGTACATTTATATCGAGAATAAAATAAAGAAAGCAAGTGGTGATCGAGTAATATCGGAAGGATTAGGCGAAGCAATTTTACTTCCGAAGTAATTTTTACTTCTTAACCTTTTCAACGAAACGAGGCCGTTGATTGCTATTTCGGCCGAGACTTGTATATCTTTTCCCTCGTTTGCGAGGAAACAATACACAAATTAATTCAACGGTATCTAATTTTCACTCGCGCCGATTCGTCCGCGCGCGGTTATTGTTCTGTTTTCAAACATTTGGAAAAAAAAATGCGCATTCAGCCAGTATAATTATAAATATGGCGTACCTAAAACTGTTTTTATTGTTGTTGTTACTAACATAGAGATTCTCCGAATAAATAAATGATTTGAAATGAATTGAAAACACCTAATTTATGTGCGTGCTTAAAAAACGTCACTAGCATATTAAAAAAATACTGTCCACCTATTTCTATTATTGTCGTGTTGGAAATTGCCGGCGTGTTATTTTATTGCGTACGGAAAAGAGCCGATTGATGTAATCTTTTTAAAATTATGAAGCAATTTACGAGCAAATAGGAGAAAATTACCCTTTTCACCCCCTACGAAAACAGAGGGGTGTTATGTTTTTGTTTGTGTGTGGCATCGTTGTTCCCAGACGGATGAACCGATTTTGATTTAACAGTTCCTGAGGGATGCGCGATAAGCCAAATTATAAGTCTAGTGATTTTATAAATGCTGCTCTCTTAAAGTCCGATATCTTACTTAGGCTAAGTATATTCTTTTGCTATTATTTCTTCAAATAACACGTATTATTTTAATTTTCAGACACAAGATGGCGGCTATCAATTCCAGAGAGGTCAGAACGTTTCAGGCAGAACTACTCTTTATGATATGGAGGTGGACGCTGGAGGCAGACATATACTTACTGCGTGTCAGGTCAGTTCGATCATAATAAAACATAACCATCATCATCATCATCATCATTTCAGCCAAAAGACGTCCACTGTTGAACATAGGCCTCCCCCAAAAGGGGGGGATATGCCATAATCGCCACGCTTGGCAGGCGGGTTGGCGACCGCAGTTGGTTGGTTAAATACTCGGAGAACTCTGCTGCCCATCCTCTGGTGAATCCCTTAGTTGCCTTTTACGACACCCATGAGAAGAGATAGGGTGGTGCAATTCTTTATGTCCGGCACGACATATAACATAACCAGCCCATTATTGTCCAACGCTGTGAAATGTAGACTGAAGAGCGTTCCCTTACCTGTACGGGAGCGCGGATTCAGGTGCGAGGCGCGGTTGTCTTGTACAGACTCCACGCGGAGCATGTTCCATACGGAATAATCCGCGTCATTGTATAACGATGTTCTAACGCCACTCGTGTGTCTCCGCTCCGGAACTCCGCGCGGACGGTCCGTTGATGAATCCGCACTGCTCTGAAACCAGCCTAAGAAAAGACGTACGGAAATCTGTCAACCGATGTGACATTTGTTCACCATGAGGCTGATCACATATGGAACTGTATTGTATTGATTAAGACCTAAGTATTTGTTACCTGTATATTACAAATAAATTCTGATTTTGTTGACTAAAATAATATCTCAAAAATATGAGGTTTCACAACACTTTCACTGGTCAAAGATCCGTCGCCTTCGAAGCCTTCAGAAACAAATCAAATCATTTATTCATTCGTTGCGTTTTGGGTATAATATGATCACAGGGTTATAATATCTATTACTGTAAGTTTTGACATGCCTAGGGTTCAACTTTGTTTTATTTTCAGGATCGTAACGTGCGCGTGTACAGTGCGGCTCACGGAAGGCATACAAAGACATTCAGAGGTACCACTGCTGAAGATGGCACGCTTATAAAGGTAAATTATGATTATGAATCAAATTAAGTCTTTATTACAACACACCCATACACCCCCAACACACACCCCACACCCCCACACACCCCCACACACCCACACACCCCCACACACCCCCACACACACATACCCACCCACTCACTTAAAAAAAAAAATACTTGATAACTTCTTAGGTTTTCGCGATCACTACACATTATAATAAAACAAAGTTTAACCGGATTAAATCGCGTATATTATTTAAATTGGTTTTCCTGACGTTTCGAAAGCTTTGCAGCATTTCGTGGTTTTGTTTTAATATAAAACTTGTTTCTTATATTTGCCTTTTTCAATCAACTCAGCCTATCGCAATCCACTGCTGGACATAGGCCTCTCCCAAGTTGCGCCACAACGCTCGGTCGCCTGCCTTCCGCATCCAGTCCCCCCCAGCCACGTTCTTTAGGTCGTCGGTCCACCTGGCAGGGGGGCGCCCTACGCTGCATTTGCCGATACGCGGTCTCCACTCAAGGACTCGTCTGCTCCAACGGCCATATATTTGCATTTTTGCCTCATTGAAATTAACTAGGATTTAAATGATTTTATAATTATCTCTGTATAGTCTATCCGCTCAAATAGTGGCGTACACCCAAACGGCATGCAGGAATTTAATAAAATATGAAGTGGCAGAAAAAAATGTGGGATCAGATTTGTTACGCAATGGCGGCTGTTAGACTTATTATGTGTGAATGTGTGCGTGCCAGCCCGTACTTTCAAACGAGCTGACTTACTATGAGTGCTTCACTTATTGTTTAGCGAGATTCCGTTCTCCTTTCCTTATTCGTCCATCATCATCCTCCGAGCCTTTTCCCAATTATATTGGGGTCGGCTTCCAGACTAGCCAGATGCGGCTGTACATCAGTATTTTACACGGAGCGACTGCCATCAGACCCCCGCAACACAGTTACTGGGTAATACTGACATTCGGAGGTTAGACCAGTTGTCAGACTTTCAGGCTTCTGACTACCCGTAACGACTGCCATAGATATTCGTATGACAACCGGGACCGACAGCTTAAGACGCTGACAACAGCCAAATACCCCAAATAGGCTTCTTTTAAAAACATTTTTAGCTATATCTATTCAGTTTGTGTCAGTGAAAAAAATATATGTTAATCTTGATCGTATTTTCTGAAACTGTATTGTGCCCAAAACACGTTTTCTTGAAGTTTTCTCTATGGAAAAGAATTGTAAACTAACCTCTTAAAACATTCTTTAAAGCAAACAATCTCTATTATTTACTAAATATTATAAATACAATTAAGAAAACATTTGAGAAAGACAATAATCTAAACATTTGTTGTTTCTGTTTTTCAAATAAGCTTTTTTAGCTTATTATTTTAAAAAAAAATATGTTAATTTTCATTCAAGTTGAGCGGCGTATCCGACGTCCCTCGGCTCGTTGCCTCTCTTTCTGTTCTGTACGAAACGACAGTGACCGCAGAGGTCTGATTTTTTAGGTGTGGTCAGCCTCTTAACGTGCACTCCTTGCCACGGAATATGTATTAACTTTTTGCCTTTTTTTTTGTTTCAGGTAGCACTTGACAACAGCGGTATCTACCTGGCTACCTCCAGCACGGATAAGATATTAAGCGTATATGATTACTATTCCGGAGAATGTATGGCGACCATGTATGGACACTCGGAGATCGTGACGGGCCTCAAGTGAGTATTAGTAAACTAGCTACCTATTGTATTTTGGGGTGAAAAACTGTTAATTTAGTCGGGATTAAACGATCTTTTTGTTATTCGTGTTTGAAAATAATTAAAACATAAATAATTTGTAATTTATGTTTTATTACCACGACTTTTATGTAGTGGTAACACTTTCTTCTTATGGATTCCATATTGGTCTGTGCTAACGGTGTAACGATCTTGTAATTGATAAATTATTAAATACAGTCTATTCAACCAGCATTTTTATTGTACAATTCGCAAAAGATATTTCTACATTATTGCACTAATCGATAATGTTGCTGATTAGGAGCATAGATGCTACAAATAAATATTATTTGCGAAAATCAAAGAAGATGTCTTTTAAATAGCTGTTTCTAAAAATGTCTTTGTTTTTCCCAAAATATCGGTATCTCGACCTTTGTCAACTTTTCTTCCATTCCTAATACTTTCAGATTTGCCCTTCTGGACTCTTATTTCAAAAACAGACCTTTAGTGTTTTTTTATAGTTTTAAAATTATTTGTCTCTGCCAACGATCAAATATGTCATAGATGCACGATCGCCGCTCGAAAAACGGCCCCATTTAAACTGTGCAATAAATCAGTCGCGTGCACAGTTTCACTCTGTCACTTCACGACCGCGCTAGCGGTGAGACGTGTGACGATGCTAAATAGTGAAGAAAACAAATATAAAAACCATACTCCAAATGTGCATACAAAGAGAGATAATATAATATATGGAGAGTCGTACTTTTAGAAAGAAAAGAAAGAAAAATATTTATTTGACACAACTGAAACACATACAAAAGAAATATACATGAACAAGAAATAGATATAGTGAAGAAGTAACAAAGCGAGGAAAAAAGTCATTGACAGTCATGCGCCATGTGTGTCTCAAAATTGTGACAAATGGGTGTCCAGCTCAGCATATTGCCAGGTTATTAAACCTGACGCTGGTATTTTTCGTTTTCGTAAACATAATTACTAGTACATTTTATCGCGGAGACGTTTTTTGGGGTTTTATTTTGTTTTATTATTTATTTGTTCAGTGGTATACCATAACGAAAAAATTCTAAAGATGTAAACATAAACTCATTAGAGTTTTACCGTACATCAGTATCATCGACTATGCAAACAGGTCAACAAAAATATACTTTGATTTTATACAATACCCTGCATCTATAGTATATTTGATTGGAGGTCTCTAAGCTGCCATTAAAACTGGCTTACATTTAATCTTCGTATACTTGTTCCAAATTTTTGGGACTGGATGCGGAAGGCAGAGGACCGAGTGTTGTGGCGCAACTTGGGAGAGGCCTATGTCCAGCAGTGGGCTGCGATAGGCTGAGTTGGATACTTGTTCCAGGTTCACCCCAGACTGCCAGCATCTGATATCGGCGTCAGGCGACGGCTGTATCTTCGTGTGGCGAGTACCGCACGATATGGTGGTCACCATGAGGGCCAGGCTGGCGCAGCAAGCTATACGCCAGGGGAAGTGAGTAGCATAGCATTCAAACTAAGTGAATCGCGATAAAAATAACTTGAGGAGTCGTTGGATACCCGACAGAAGTGAACCTCCTTAGAGGAATAAACTGGCTTGTAGTCGTAGTAATAATTTGAACTGGCCCCGCATTAGCGGGACTTGTGTATTCCATAAACGTCACAATGTGATAGAAAGAGACAAATATATGTTGTCTATACAGTCTTCAAACACAAGTAAGTGTTTAAGTTTATAACTCATTTTTATACCATGTTTTATGCAAATAAATATATTGTATTATATTCTATTATATTCTATTCTAAAGTGGAAAAAAACGGGATGAAACCAATTTAATTTATTGAGGTACGCCCACAGACAGTGTTGCCAGGTCCTATTTTCAAAATCCGGGAGGCTTATTATGAAAAAAGCGGGAGATGTATTGAGGAAAAAATGGAAAAAATCGGGAGATTATGTTTTTCAACAAAATCAAAGTTTTTGAAGTAATCCCGGTATTACATTTTGCTACCATTCCAGCTGTAATATTAAAATCAAAGCACTTTGATACTTTACTGCACTGTGTAACAAGTAAAAAGTGACGGAAATATTCAGGGCAGCAACTTATCCGTCTGTTTCATTTTATGCAGTTTTTTTGCCAGGTTTTGATCTTATTCCTATTATTAGGCTTTATACAGGCTTCGATCAAATATACCTCATCGAAGTATACAGGGACTGTAAAAAAATCGGGAGATTTTTGTCGAAAATCGGGAGATCGGGAGATTTTATGGAAAATCTGTGAATCTCCCGGAAAATCGGGAGACCTGGCAACAGTGCCCACAGACCAGTAAGCCTCAAGCATAAAAAAAGTTTTGCATGAGAACACAGTCGTAAAATGTTGGTGGGGACCGGGGGGCGGACGGCGCGTTATGATTGGTCGGCTCAAAAGTTCGGTGGTACGATTCCTTATGATTGGTGCCGCTCGCTGACGGACTGACGTCCTGATAGGCGGTGGGGCGTATAATATGCAGTGCTACTGCGTATGCGTGGTGACCGGGGGTTTCCGGCTAATCGACGTCTAGAGGCTTACTGGTCTATGGGTATGCCATTTTGTGTGGATTTAGTCACCAGTTTCGTGACTCGCTATTACAAATTTTGACGCTGTGCTTACATTGGATCGGTTGTTTTCTTCGCCGGGCAAGCGAACTCTACCTGTCGATCTAGAGTAAGAGAGCCATGAAAACACTGCCGAGAGATTCGGATGACTTTGGCAGTCGACTCGGTACAAACAGCGCGTCGACTGCGTCGCCTTTAGCCAGGAGGTGGGGGGGGGGGGGGTGAAGGGGCACGGGCGGCGAAGACTGGGGGCTGCCTGTGACAGGGGTGCAGAGTTCTGATTTGCCGCCCTCTAGGTTAAATTTTTGTTTAGAATTTGGGTCTAGCATAGTACAGACAGCTCGACTGGCTGGTGGCTGGCCGCCCCTCAGTCTTCGCCACCCGGGGCGTCTGCCCCTTCCCCCCCTGAATTCGGCTCTGCTCTTGGCAAGTTGAAGTTCTCGATCCCCTGGTGTAAATGAGCTATAAATGTACACAATCTTAATAACTTCGACGTTTGTTTGTTTTACAGGAAAGTATCGGCTCCCAGCAACGGCATGTCTGGGTTAGACAGTGAGAGCGAGTCACACTTCGGCTCTCCGCCCAGAGAGATGCCTTACGAGGACAACAAGTTTACCACGCCCGTTGTACCTGATTATACGTGAGTTTCGCTCTAGACTTAAATAAAACTACTTACATACCCACCCAGATTCAGAAAGTGTTTATTTCGAGTAAGCATTTTACATGTACTTTGTAAACGTTAAGAATCTAGTTGTACGATTCTAAAAAGTTGGTCGTATGGAGAAAATATTAAATATTTTCTTATTCCAGTCTCCGCATCGGGCGTCTCCCGACTTGGGCTAAGAAGAGTTTAGGCGACGAGGCAGCCGCCGGAGAGTCTCCCGCTCCTGATCCGCCCGCTCGAGGGAAATGGGCCACCAGGATCAATCCCAACACTGGTGAGTACAATCCTAACACAGTGTTCTTATCTTCTGACGCTAAGAAGAGTTAGGCGTCGAGGCTGCTGCCGGAGAGTCTCCCGCACCTGCTCGATTCAGAACCACACGATAATTTGATGTCGACCGGTTCGGTTTGTTATCTCGTTTCGTCTGATGATTCACGCAACGAGAGAAAAAGAGATAACAAACCGAATCGGTCGACAAATGTTTATCGTGTGGTTCTCAATAGGGATACTGATCTTGAGAGAAATGGGCTGATGAAAAACGGATCAATCCCAACACTGGTAAGTACAATCCTATTGGGATACACGATCAAAGATTTCCTCAATTCATACTAACATAAATTTTGCTAATAATAATGATATAGTATTAATTCATTTGATTTATTGTATTAAAATTTATTTAATTAATTAATTCAATGTAATGCTTATAAAACATGACGTTACATAACTTATTAATTTGATTTATGATTTATAATGATATGATTGTATGCCGAAAAGGCAGAACATAGTGGAACTATAGTAGTTTATGAAACTGTTGCATAATAGGGGTTATTAAAACACGAGTGTGAGTTTAAAAACCGAGCCGTAGGCGAGGTTTTTAATAGTATCACACGAGTGTTTTAATACCTAATTATGTCAGTTTCATACACTATTTTATCTACACTCATACAATTTTAAATAAAATACCAAAGTCAAAATCTTGGTAACATTGTCGTTGTTTTTCTTGATTTCTCTGGTAAAAGATTGTTCGTCATTTACGTTGCTGCATCCAGAAATTCAGGCGGGGTCATATTCTCCTCAGTTCAGTATCACTGCTGTAGTCAGATATTTTTGCCCAGATTAAAACTTTCGACATACAAAACCATAATAATAACGTAAACAATAACAATAAATTTACAAGTAACGATGACCAAATCCAGTAGGCCACGGCCGTGGCGCGCGGCCGCGCACGCGCGCTGGTGCGCGCCTACACAGATAATAAAATATAGTCTGGCGAAAATATTATAATCGGAACTAATTTTCTATCCTTGTCAGGTTTCCGTCAATCTCTGTTTTATCATACAAAAAATATGCCTGTAAACACTTAAATATAATTAAAAGCAATATGACAATCAAAAGTTCTGCCAAAAACGCGATTTTAAACGATAAAATTTTTCAATGTATGACAAGTGGCGCCACCCTGAATTTTGTGTACTCATTGGTGCCAAACTGTACGACTGCTAAAAAAAAGGTTTGAAAACTCCTTAGTTAGGTCGAAGTGGCATTAAAAACTCCTTAGTTAGGCTCAAGTGTGCGGTTATGGAAAAAAAATTAAATTACCGCATTGTTTTGTTCAGCAAACTGATCGTAATGAAACTTTTTAAATTCATAACAGGTGCATGTGCGTAAAGTATGTCATTATGACATTACTTTCGAGTTCATAATTCGAATTTTACGATACGAGTGTAGATAAAAATATTAATATTATCACCTGTAACCTATGCTCACAATCAACTGATTTTGATTTTGATAGGCAGTGAGTATGGATTTCCACTCGCTACGATCCAGACACACCTTCGCTTCATCTACGAACATTAATCTCCTTATGCACGCTCGTAGGATTAGGGTACTCTTAACCTGGCCTTGTTTGAGAACGTCCGCCAATTTTTTCACACCGCAAGGGCCGCGTTCTGTTATACCGCTCGACGTCGTCGGACGACGCTCTGAGTCGGCGAACGACCAAAGTACGCTCCGGGCGTCGTTGGACGATAATACTGAACGCGGCCAAGGTGTGATGTTTTTACATCAAGTTATATCACAAAATACAAATTAAATAACAGTATAAAAACCGGCCAAGAGCATGTCGGGCCATGCTCAGTATTATAGGGTTCCTTAAGTAGGTGTAATTACAAACGAATCAAATCAAATATTAATCATGGCTATTTTAGTTTTTGCAATAATCAGCAGCAGTCGCGACTCAAAGCGTGTTGTTAGTAGCGCCATCTAGCAATAAATTCAAGAAGCCAAATTTAATAAGTTTCTCATGTCAAAGTTACTTTTTTGTGATTTTTTCAAATAGAAAGTAGTTAAAGGAGCATTATTTGCTATGATAATTTTTCTCTAAGATCAATGACCTTTGAACTAGGACGTTTTATGTATTTTTCAGTTTTCTCTCTATAACTCAAAAAATTATAATCACATTATACTCGAAATAATTTTAAAAGAGAGTTTTCACAAAGGTCTATCAATGTGGAAGATTATAATTTTCTACGTTGCATAGTTTAGAAATGGCAGGGGGGGGACACATTGCAAGCCACTTTGGCGGGCTATATTTCGCAGATGGTACACCTGATAAAAAAGTGGTGTATCAAACATTACCTTCATTTTAGTAGACCTGTTCAATGATACCCCAAACGAGGGGGTGCAGCGAAAAAAAAATTTACATCCCCATTTCACATGTATGGACGCCACCCCTAAAATACGTAAAAAAGATTTTTTTATTCTTTTAAAATTGAGATCTATATGTAGACTATTTTTTAACAAAATTTCATTTACTTATGTTTATAACTGTAGAAGTTATTAAGCTGTAAAGGATTAGGACAGACGGACGGACATGACGAAACTATAAGGGTTCCTTGTAGGACTTCGGAACCTTAAAAAGTGGACTTAGGCGTCGAAAACTCCTCAACATCACTGTTATCCGACAGTGTGCCCAGAAGACTGGCAGCGTTGCCACGATGAATGGCAACGCTTATTCTTTGCCCAAGGAATAAGCCAGCCCTCTGGTCACTCGAAGTGTCGACCAGTCTCTTAGATATTTCCTTGAAAAGGAGCCGTGCACTTGGGGCCCACGGCCCGAGTGTTTTGACCCCAAACATTGTATATTTATACTGGGTGTCAAGGAAATGCTCCCGAAACTGAATGGCTATTATTATACTACCTAAACACAATCGAATACCAATAACCATTAGTCTTATACTCATTGTTTTATTGATTTGGTATTTTGCAAACCCGCAATGTAAAGCGTACAAAACTCAGGATCAATGCCGCGCGTACCTAACCTACCTACGCTCGCTACGACACGGACTGCGTATGCGAGCGGATGTCGTTTACCCCTAGCGCCAGCTGATATTTTATTTGAATTACATTGCAAACTTTAAAAAATTAAGTAAATAAATGGGGTTTTTTTGCAAATCAGTTTAATTTAACTGCCCAAAGCTGGTTATGTATGAAAAATGCAAAAAAGATATGAAAACATCTAAAAAAAGAAACGCATTTTTTTTGTGGTTTCGTATCAGTAGTCACCAGCACTATCACCTATCTTCGTTTTCGGAAGGGAAACGCTGACACCCAGTATTGTAAATAAATTAATGTAGATTGGTAGTAATTTAGTTGTAAGATGTGTAAATTGTGTATTTATATTTTTAAACTAATAAAACTAAAGAAATTGTCATAAGTTATATCATAGACATTTATTTAACGACATTTTTTTTTTATTAATTTTTTTTTTTTTTTTTTTTTGACGTCTGTGGTCTAGTGGCTCGAGTGTCGTACTGCTGATCACGAGGTCGTGGGTTCGATTCCCACAGAACACAAATATTTGTGTGATGAACATAAGTGTTTGTGTTGGTCTGGGTATTTCTTATATATAATAAGTATGTATTTACAAAAAAAAAGTATGTAAATATTATATCCATTGTCTAGTACCCATAGCACAAGCTCTGCTTAGTTTGAGACTAGATGGTGCTGTGTAAAAATGTCCCAAAAATATTTATTTATTTTATTTTATTTATTTTATTTTATTTCCCAGACAAACGTGGTGATTCAGACGGGTCTAAGGACAGTTCGTTGGACAGCGGCACCGATACCCGCTACATCGAGAAGCGGAAAGACATCACTAGTGTTAAACAGGTCAGTTGTGTGTGTGTGTGTGTGAGAGCGGGGTATATATGTGGGTAGGTGACTGTGGGGATGTGTTGGAGTCTGGAGACTACGCTTTTAAATGGTGGTTGTCAACTTAATTATGTTTTTTTTTATAAATAAATTGGTGCACTCTACGGTAAATCTAACATTATCATCCTATTTTTTCTAACTATGACTACCATTCAATATTTTTTGTAGAACTTTTTTCTCTTGATACACGACGTTACTTGTGTTTTTTTGTAAGATAATAGTACAGTAGTACACATTAAATATGGCCCACCGATGTACCTGCGCAGATGACATAATTTAAATACGCGGGAAATTGGTTAACCAATCAGAAAGCACCATCGCTGCGATTGCATAACGTTGATTATATTTTTTTAATGTTTCGGCTGATTTCGTCGATCGTCTTTTCGTGTCTGCGCGAACGAATGTATTTTTTTTGTGTCGTACTGTACATTCTGGCTTAAAAACTCAGTTTACATAAAAAAAAATTACAGACACGTAGAATAAAAGTCTAGTTTCAACAATCCACACAGGCACCAAATTTAATGTGATACACGCTGAATATTTTATGAAATTATCAATTCAATTTCCATTCCAAATTCAAATCTCAATATTTAATAAATAATAAATATCTATGGGACATTTTTACACAGCACCATCTAGTCCCAAACTAAGCAGAGCTTGTGGTATGGGTACTAGACAATGGATATAATACGTATATACTTTTTTTTTTTTGTAAATACATACTTATAATACCAGGCCCCTCAGAAAGTATTGCGAAAAAAAGTTTTTATATATGGGAGACTGTCCAGTTATAATGTTTATCGAAAATATGATTATTTATAAGTAAAAATAAGTAAGTTCCAATTTCAAAATTTCCCTCCACATTTTTTGCGAGTTAATTCAAAGTATTGTGTCTCACTGAAATATGGATCTGCGCCGGGAACATTTTAGAGCTATGATTTTATACGATTTCAAGTGTCGCCTGAAACCGGATGAATCGTACGATAGACTTCAAATGGCATTCATGGATGAAGGCCCTTCCAAGGCAACCGTGTATCGTTGGTATAACGAATTCAAGCGCGGTCGACCAACTTTGGGGGATGACGAAAGAAGCGGTCGCCCTTTGACGGCTGTTACCGAAGAAAACGTGCTAGCAGTGAAAAATGTAATCCAAGACAATAGGCGAATTACATATCAGGAGATTCAACACATATTGAAGATTGGATCGGGAAGCGTTCACGAGATTCTACACAGCCATCTTCGCGTGAGGAGGATAGTATCACGCTGGGTGCCGCACAACCTCACCGATGCTCAGAAGCAGGCCCGGGTGGAATGGTGCCGTGATATGCTTAACAAATTTGAAGCAGGCTCGTCTCGGCGTGTTTACGACATCGTTACAGGTGATGAGTCCTGGATTTATCAATACGACCCAGAAACCAAGCGCCAGTCGACTGTTTGGGTGTTTCAAAATGAGCCAACGCCTACCAAAGTGAAGCGATCTAGAAGCGGGGGTAAGATTTTGATCGCTAGCTTTTTTAATTTGACTGGCCACTTGGTATCAATTCCCTTACGGGATCAAAGAAGCATTAATGCCGAATGGTATACTACCAAATGTTTGCCAGAAGTTTTCTCTGTTATAAGCAACAAGCGACCAAACACAGGGCTCCGCGGGCTACTGCTCCACCACGACAATGCACCTGCGCACACCGCACTCAAAACGAGGGACTTCCTGGACAGCACGCCAGTCAAACTCCTGGGTCACCCTCCTTACAGCCCTGATCTAGCACCGTGTGACTTCTTTTTATTCCCAAAAATAAAAAATCAGCTCAAAGGGATACAATTTTCGTCGCCGGAAGATGCGCTGGCTGCGTTCGAGCAGGCTGTAAACGAGGTGTCTGCGGCGGACTGGAAAAAGTGTTTTGAAAACTGGTTTAGGCGCATGAATCTTTGTATAGAGGCTGGTGGAAAGTACTTTGAAAAGATTTGATAAAAATATATGTACGTATAGAACATTTTTTTTTAGTTTCGCAAAACTTTCCGAGTGTCCCACGTACATAAGCAACACACCCAGACCAACACAAACACTTGTTCATCACACAAATATTTGTGTCCTGTGGGAATCGAACCCACGACCTCATTATCAGCAGTCCGACACTCGCACCACTAGACCACAGAGGTCGTCAATAATAATTTAATACTGCCTTAAGCAATGCCCTTATTAAAAAAGTTTAGACCAGTTTTAGAACCTTCTTTAAACTAGGCTCCACCGCTCCATACACAAAAAAGGCTTTTAAGTCCGGCTTAAGCTAAACCCTATTTTGTAATAAGGTGGTCTGACTGCCTCGTTGGTACTACACCAACGAGGCAGTCAGGTTAGAGGCGGTCGCAAGCGTGACTGCTGAGCGTGGGGTCCTGGGTTCGATTCCCGGGTCGGGCAAAGTGTTATTGGGTTTTTTCATTAGGAAATTCTCAGTAGCAGCCCGGAGTCTGGACTTGTGCCCGGTTAATGGCAATAGGCTCACCCCCTATTACATGGGACTTGTATAACATAACTGGCGAAATGTGGGTGTACCTACTAAATACCTCTGCCTACCCCTTCGAGGAAATACAGGCGTGATGTTATGTTATGTTGTGGTCTGACATTATTGCTAATTAAGGCGCTACTAAGAGCTAGGTGGCGCCCCCATCAGTAAAAAAATATTACTCGCTGAGTACATAATTTATCGAAAATTCGTTTTTAGCTATTGAAGTACAGGTACTGTAGTTTAATCAGAAACTATTACCTAAATTAAAGTAAATTATAGTACGCTGTAGTTTTAAATAAAAAAGTGAAATGATAAAAGTGCCAAAATTGGCCGTTTTTCGCATTTTTCTAGCTACAACTACAGCAACCAAATTTTTCAATTTCGCCTAAAATCTCTTTAAATCTTAAAAAGGCTTAAAATTAGCGAGATAGCAGCGAAACGTCAAAGGCCACTTAATTACATTTTTATCTCAACCCCCTTTCCATGGTCACCCCCTCCTTTTTTTTCCACCTAAAACATTTGACTAAATGCCTAGCCAGCAAATTAAATACAAAAATCTAAAAATATTCAGCGCGTACAAGTAAATAACAAATAGTTTGTGCAATCACTCATACGGTTGATGGTGTGGTGTTGGTAGTTTGGTGGCACTGTTTAAACAACCTGTATACAGGGTACTTTTTTAACCGACTTAAAAAAAGGAGGTTATACTCGTTATTGAAATAACTGAAAACCTACTCATCAGTATGAACAACTTTTACTATGGGACCAAACCTGAAATTGCGAAAAAAAAATTGCTGTTTCGATGCGCTGTTTAGAAGAACAACATGGTTACACGAGTTATGGTTCCGGAACCACACTGTCAACTGTCATTAGTTCACTTGACAGCTGTCTCGCGAACACGTAAATTTTATCAACGGCTGCGTCAACTGAATTTGGAACATGCTGCTTATATGAGATCGCGTGTCTATTTATTGACGTCGTTCCCTACATTTGTGTTCACATAAATCGTTAAAATGTAGGGATCAGGGGGTCTACTCCCGTTCGACGATATTCGATAAATCGTATGATTCATCGCACAATTTGCTACTCCGGTCAACCATCGTTCCCTTATCGCATGCGATGATCGTGTTTTGACGTTTGTTTTTCTCATCTCCGGTAAATTGTATACGACTATGAATCTTTTTTATGTGCCTATCTTTATTATGTAAGTATCAGTCGGAACGAAAGTTCGTACTTCGTTTGTCGTTCGTAAAACGCGAGTAGACCTACAGCTGATTTTTTTTCTCGATTTCAGGGTTGGTCCCATGGTAAAAGTTGACCATACTGATGAGTACAATGACCCCTTGAGAGGTTTTCAGTTATTTGAATAACACGTTGTATAAAAAAATTACCCTGTATTGTTCGTCTTATCTAAATTGTGCGCACCTCCACTAAATTCGTGATATAATTAAATTTGAGCGCACAATTTTAGATGAGATGACTTCTATCTATGTTTACTTTATGTTAATTTTTGCGGAGTATGATGAAGTTTGTTGTTATTAGTGATAGCAGTATAAATAGATCATTCATCGAAAAAAGAAACTTAAATAATCTTAAAGATATAAATTGTGGAAAGAAAAAATCGCTCACGAGCAGGATTCGAACCTGCGACTCCTGGCTCAGTACGCCAGTGCTTTAGCCACTAAGCTACCGTGAACACTGCTCGTGGTATCGAAATTATCCTCCACTATACGTCTTTGGGTGACGTCAGCGATATCTTATTAAGAAACATTGTTCCTTAACCGACTCGATTAACTTTACAGTTAAATCAAAGTCGTATAGATATGCCTACCCTTACTAATTATTTTATCATTTTAACGCATTTTACGCATGCGAAGCGAATTCTAAAGATATAAATTGTGGAAAGAAAAAATCTTCTTAAGAAGAAGATTTATTTAAAGATTTTTAGATTTTTTTTAAGTTTTTTTTTTTTTTTTTTTTTTCTTTCTTCTTTCTTTCTTTTTCTTCTTCTTCTTCTTTTTCTTTTTATCTTCTTTTTTCTTCTTTAGAATTCGCTTCGCATGCGTAAAATGCGTTAAAATAATTAAATAATCTTCTTCTTGCGTGTCAATGGTTCACACATTTTTTATATAATATTTGGCCATTTCTATGGCGGTGCTCGTGGCTTTATTTAGGTTGGCTCTTGTACAGTTGACAGGGCACAAGCGACAACTAAGCAAATGGGCCACTTAAATAATAAAGCCATTGAACTCGAATGCCTATGTCCACCAGTGGACGTCTTTCGGCTGAAATGAAAAAAAAAATGATGAAATCAAATGCCGGATATAGGGCTCTCAAATGTTTTAATATCAGTAAAACTTGTGTAATGTTGACTAATATGTTTAAAGGTATCGTAGTACACATTTTATACTAGAACCAAAAAAAAAAATTATATGGCCCACCGTTCTACCAGCGCAGATGACATTTAATACGCGAGAAATTGGTAACCAATCACAGAGCACTATCGCTGCGCGCCAAACAATGACATGCAGTGTACGGAAGCGTGTGAGCGAAACAGACAAACACGGCACGGCAATCAATTTTAACACCTTAAGGGCATTGCATAAAGTTGATTATATTTTTTAAATGTTTCGGGTGTTGTCGTCGATCGTCTTTGTCTGCACGAATGAAGATTGACGACGCGCCTTATCTTTGGTGTCGTACTGTACTGGAGAGCACAAATTGAATGGTGTTTTTGAGACAAACTTCATTATATTTCGCCTTTTATATCCTATTTTTTAACGTTTCTTTTTTCATTTTTGTGAATGGTTTAATTTTTTTCTTTATTTTTACCCTGCTAAGAGGTTGTAATTAAAATCCACTATAAAATAGCCCTGGTTTTTTTTTCTCTTTTATTTATTTCCCAATTTTTTTCGCTTAACTTACAAGGGTGTCGTCAAATAGTTTTTCAAAGGGTAAAATAAACAAAAAAAAATGCCATTCACATTGGTTGTGGTAATTTAAAATAGAGACCGAAATCGCTGAATCTATCCCAACTGCCTCGAGTCGAAGCCTTGTTCAGAAACTTTGATGCAAGAATGAGGAAAACTTACGAAATTCTGGCGATATCGCCCAAGGTTGAAAAGGTTGTTTCATTTATTATTTATTTTTTGCATTGTTTCGTTCAGTTTTGTTTTGCTTTTGTGATGTTTCTTATCATTGTTGGTTAGATAAATTGCAAAAACAAATATTAAAAATGTGTATTTTTTCTGCAAGTCACTTGAACCCACATTTTTCACATTTGCTTGTGTAATGTTTCGTTCATGATTTTTTTTGCTAGGTATGTCGCATGAAAAATATTGTAGTTTTTTTTCGCAAAAAACGATTCGTTCTTATATTTGTTATTCTCGAGACATAGACATACTAAAAAATATAGACGAAGTGCTGCGAACAATCATAGTGAAGCCAACAAAACCGTGCTCCTCCGTCTACAAACCAGCGCTCACGCACACACCATGCATCTGGGGGCCTAGTACGAGTTTGACACTTACGAATACTTTCAAAGTATTCGTCGACTTTCATTAATAAATCTGTAGTTCCTCCTCGTATCCGCCAGGGGCGCTTCTGATTTATGAATGAAAGTCGACGAAAACGATTAAAGTATTCGTAAGTGTGAAACTCGTACTAGGCTCACAGAAGGATATTTGTTTTCGCGATGCGTACTGGACGAATGCCGCGACATGTGTATTGAGAGCGGTGAGCACGGTTTGAGGTGGTATGTATCATGGCGATGCTTAGGGGAGGCCTATGTCCAGCAGTGGACGTCTTTCGGCTGAAATGATGATGATGATGATGATGATGATGTATCATGAAGAACATTGTATCTTGTTTTTTTTTTCGCGAAAAACGATTCGGTCTTATATTTGTTATTCTGGAGAGTTCTTTTCCATAAAAACATCTTATTTTGTTGGGTTTGTTTTTGATCAGAAAATATTTTTTCTCAATAAAAAGAGTATTAGTTTTGATTTCGTTCGAGAAATATATTTTTCTCACTATTTTAATTTTTTTCATAAGGGCTAAAGGTATACTTTAAAAAGAGGTGATGGAACATCATAATTTTAATTACTTGTATTCATAATGCTTCTTGATTGTATGATGCATGCAATGTATTCTGCATTTTGGCATGTTTAAGCAAAGAAAATTGAGTTTTTATTTTGCATGATTTGCTTTATTACTGCTTATTTTTGTGTGAGCTTTTTGTGTATGCTGTAACATATTGTAATTATGTTATTTTTTATGATTCCATCAAGAATTTCCAAAAAATCCATAGAGTTTATTAATTTTACTTTACAAAGTTTTTAAGCTATTGCATAGTTTAGTTCTGCAAATCGCCTCTAGGTGGCATTGGTTGTATCGGCGTTACTGCGCATGCGTAATCCCCCTCTTCGCCTCGCAATCTGGTGACTCATGCCTGCTTAGAGTTTCGGCGTTAGGGCACCTCCTCTTTGTATTTACATAAAAAATGCTATGCAATAGCTTTACCGCGGCAGTCTCCGAGTGCCACACGTCTTTTTGTTTTGTGAACTTCCAATCTCATTTGGGGTTCAATCATTCAAGTTATTCTTGACTGAATCATAATATTTTAATCTACACGCAGTTTTTTATTTATTTTTCTTTGTGTTTTGATGAAGAATAATTATGTTTCTAGTATTTTGTGATAGCAGTATACGGTGTTATCAATGCATACTTTGTAGCTGCCAAAAATAATGTTATGGTATGACTTATGTATGACCTATAAAAAATGTGTAATTGAAATTACTGAAAACCTTTTAAGGGGTCATTGTACTCATCAGTATGAACAACTTTTACTATGGGACAAAGCCTGAAATCGCAAAAAAAAAAAGTTATTCTCAACATTTTGTCGATTTATGTTAACACAAATGTGGGGAACAGCTAATTTTTTTTCGCTAGTTCCATAGTAAAAGTTATTCATACTGATGAGTACAATGACCCCTTAAGAGGTTTTCAGTAATTTCAATTACACGTTGTTTATGAAGAACAGCCTTCCAGAAACTGGGGTATGTGTTTAAACGCAGGCTAGTTTTATTTTATATTATTTTAACAGTAAAAAGTTAATAAAACATTCTTCTTTTTTCTTCACCTTACTATATTTTTTATGTTCAGCACGCAATATTTATGTTGTTTTTTTATTTGTCGACGTTAGGTTACGATTAATTTGTCGAAAAGTCGCGCGACTGAGACGCGGACGCGACACCATACCGACGATTCGTCGCTTGGCAGCTTTAAGTACGAGGTGCGGTTTTTATTTATTTTTATTCTTATTTTTGGGTGAATTTTACACAATTTTATGATAAATTTATACAAGGTGTATCAGAATTGCGTGATCATATTTTAAGAGCTTATTCAGGGGACACTACCGATCAACTTTTACTATGGGAGCAAACCTGAAATCACGAAAAAAAATTCAACTGATCCTTACGAGTTGTCGTCGACGTTGTCGAGCGACATCGATGATTTCGCGGTTTAGTTTAGTAAAAGTTGTTCTATGCTATGCCCTGAAAATAAAAGCTACTAAGGGCTGCGTTCATTTATCTCGCCCGACTTCGTCGGACGACGTCCAGAGCGGTCGTTTGTATGAGTAACTGAACGCAGCCAAGGATAGTGTTTAACAATTTTAAAGACAGCAAGACATCACGCCCTCGCCTTCGACGACTGTATGAAGTAGTTGATTATGATTAGCTATACTGTTACATAAGACCAAATATTTATTTCAGGACCAAGAGTCGACGGAACACGACGGTGACATTGAAGACATATCAGATGGAGAACGGACCTCGTCCTCGGAAAGAGGCAACAGAACCACTTACTATCCTGGCAATAATGATGATGAGACGCCTGGGTGAGTTAGATTACTGATTGTAGATTAGTTTGATTTTGTAGTATTACATATCTTCATAGCTTATCTTCTCTCGTGTCTTCAGCAAAAATTTTTTTTTTTTTAAGTGACATCAACAACTAGTGAATATTTTGCGTTCTCGAGATGACTACCGCAAGGTCCACTGGTCCAGCTGGAACCTTGCAGCAGTGGTTCAGAAACGGACATTCTAGTCTGCTAGCTAACGTCATTAGGATGCTGTTGTTGCTAGCCCGAACCCTACGGACCAGGGATGTACAGCGATTCCGCATGATCGCATAGAAGCAGTCTGCGCGAGCATCCGTGAACATCCCTTATGCGCTGCAGTATTGAGGCAGCCCCTGATCGCATAGAAGCAGTCTGCGCGAGCATCCGTGAACATCCCTTATGCGCTGCAGTATTGAGGCAGCCCCAGCAGCACCCTGAAGGCATTATTGTATTGGACGCGAAGGGCGCTGTATGCTTTTTAGTGTGATGTGCCCATAGACTGCTTGTGTAAAACGATGTGCAATAATGTCCTCCCGGCCGAATTTCTGTCACGGCGGCCAATCTCAACAGAGACTATCCATCTGCGCGGGACATATTATAGTGCACAAGTGTGTGCGCAAACACAGGTGCACTCTCTATTCCCTCACTCTCATAATCCGATGGGACGGCAATCCGACACGACCGGAGAGAGATCAGGCGCAGGACCGACGGCTTTACGTGCTCTCCGAGGCACGAAGGGGTCTCGATGTGTAACGAAACGGTCACCCATCCACAGACTGACCGCGGCTAGTGCAACTTAACCTCGCAGATCGTACAATCCACACGGTTGTTACTTAGCTCTAAACAGCATAAGTTTGACCTCGCGGTGCTACTCTCCCGTGCCTCGGAGAGCACTTAAAGCGTCGGTCCTGCGCGTGATCTCTCTCTGGTCGTGTCGGATTGCCGTCTCATCGGATAGAATAGAAAGTGCACCTGTTTTTGCGCACACACAGTCTCTGTTGAGATTGGCCGCCGTGACTGAAGTCCGGTCAGGAGGACATTTTTATTTGGGTAAGGTTACGAGTCTTTTACATGCATTTTAGGTGCCCCTTCTCAGAACGAGAAGGGTTATGGCCTTAGTCCAACGCGCTGGCCTGGCCTGGGGTGGTTTTTACGATTACACAAAACTGAAATGATCTAAAAACTTTTTTCGACCTATACTGTCCCACCGCTGGACAAAGGTCTCCCCTATGTTCCAACTTCCCTATCAGTAGCTTCTGCAGTCCAATTCTTGAGAAAAATATCCAGATCGTGGCGCCAGCGTTTCCTCGGCCTACCCCGTCGACGGATTCCTTTCTGATGCACCCAATGTGTAGTGATCCTTGCCCACCTTTCTGGATGCATTCTGCTGATACGGCCCGCCCACTCCTATCTAATGATGTCCTATTATGTTCAGAGAGTTCATGGTGAACGCAATGGATGCAGATGAACTACGCGAGTCCATGCGTCGCTCTAAGCGATGGACTGGTGAAGTCAGGCTGGAACTACCTCCCCCTCACGCGAAGTTAAGCGGTACGCCACAAGATTCTGATGATGACGAGGTAAGTTTATACAGCTCTTGTTGCGAAAGGGATATAGCGTTATTCGTCCTGTATATCCCTATCTTCTTCCCACAATGCAATTATGATAGCTCTAACACTTAATAGTGTTTGGGTCTTTGTGCAGCATCGAGCGTCAAACCCTATAGAGATGAATTACAGGCTGTTCAATTCCGAAACTGGGGGTCTACTCCCGTTCGACGATATTCGATAAATCGTACGATTAATCGCACAATTTGCTACTCCGGTCAACCATCGTTCCCTTATCGCATGCGATGATCGTTTTTTGACGTTTGTGTTTCTCATCTCCGTTAAATTGTATACGACTATGAACCATAGTCTATCTTAATTGTGCCTTTTTTATGTGCCTATCTTTATTATGTAAGTGTCAGTCGGAACGAAAGTTCGTACTTCGTTTGTCGTTCGTAAAACGCGAGTAGACCTACTGTTCTATTTATTCGCACAGATAAATAGGGAATAGGTCACAATGCTTTTCGCTCCTATTGACACGGGCACGCCCGCTTGTTACATTGCCGGTTCCAATAGGAGCGCGTTATGTCTAGTCAAAAATTTGGCGACATGTATTTCAAACACTCTGACTCTGACTGCCTCGTTGGTCTAGTGGTTGCAAGCGCGACTGCTGATCGTGGGGTCCTGGGTTCGATTCCCGGGTCGGGCAAAGTGTTATTGGGTTTTTTCATTAGGAAATTGTCAGTAGCAGCTCGGAGTCTGAATTTGTGCCCAGTCAATGGCAATAGACTCGCCCCCTATTACATGGGACTATAACATAACTGGCGAAATGTGGGTGTATTATTACACTTCTGCCCACCCCTTCGGGGAAATACAGGCGTGTTGTTATGTTATGTTATGTACCTATTTCAAACAAATTTGATGTGATTTCCTATGAGATTATCCGGTGAAGAACCAGAGTGACTGACATAGCTTGTATAGGATCAGTAAGCTGAAGTGGCAGTGGGCTGGCCATGTCTGTCGAAAGACCGATGGCCGCTGGAACAGACGAGTCTTTGAGGGGAGATCGCTAATGGGTAAACACAGCGTAGGGTGCTCCCCAGCCAGGTAGACCGACGACCTGATTAAAGTAACTGGGGGGACTGGATGCGGAAGGCCGAGGACCGAGTGTTGTGGCGCAACTTGGGCGAGGCATATGTCCAGTAGTGGACTGCGATAGGCTGAGTTGATGAGATGAGATTACGTCTCTAGGTGGTGTTCAATTTTGTGCAGCTTTCGTACAATCTAGTACAATCGGCTTAGGATCAAAGGTATGAAACGTGTCGCTCCCCGGGTTGAAAGGAAGAGTCTATACTCGAGCATCGCCTTATTCGGTAAGAAAATATTATGCTAAGATAATTTGTTTGAACGCATCATCATTTGTAAGTTGTTTTCACGAATTGGTGGGAAGTTATTTAGTTTGTCCGAGTGTCTTGTAATATTTTTCTAAAAGCGCTTTTGTAATGTCTGCAATTTTGGGTAAGGGTTTGTATAGTTCTCTAGTATTTTTTTATCTTGACGGTAGCTAATGATATAAATAAACTCTAGAATAAAAACAAAAACTCATAAACCCAATTTTCTTAACCTGTGAATGGTGTCGATTCTCTTGTTCACGATCAAAACTTATTTTAAACTATCGCTCTCTTTTACTAATAGGAGATACAAGAAAGGGATGGCAACAATTTTAGGGATGTCAAATTAGTCAGAATTAAAATTTCCACACAAGTTTAATCGTGATCTCGGAACATGCCAACTAAAATACAAAGAAATGCAACACCTAAACTAATTTTACAGCACTAAAGTTGTTGCCATCCCTTTCTTGTATCTAGTATTAGTATAAGACAGCGATAGTTTAAAATAAGTTTAATTCGTGAACAAGAGAATCGACACCAATATGTTATTCACTATATAAAAAATAAGGATGACAATTATCTAGACTCAAGATAATACTCTTGTTATATCACAAACATGTAACATATTTCTTTCTTCTTCAACAGGTATCAACTCCATCCGGCGACAACACGGAGAGGAATCCTTTATCCGGTTCCTGTGAGTCCCTGGACACGGCTGGGAGACGGGAGAAGTACATCAAGTCCGCCTTCGATAGCCTCAGTGGCGTAGAGATGGACGCTACACTTACTGGGGGTAGGCAGACCTTATGTAGCTAACCTGCGGCTTGTTTTAATGAGTCTCTCTCAACTTGTTGCCTAGGATCCATATCAAGACCTGTCCTTATTGCCGACTGGATCTAATAATAACAAAAAATGTAACCGACGAAAACAGAAACTTGAAGCTTGTTTGTTTGGCGCCGACTCATAATTAGTTATTTACAATTTACATTAGTTTAGTTAGGAAAATAAATTTTATTCATTTTATTTTCGCTTTCAGTTTCTGTTTCCGTCAGTTAAATTTTTTGTCAAAAAGTTTTATTTTTGGTTTTTTTGTAGCTTAAATCTAACTCCAGGTCTCCATTATGTTTTAGTGTCTAGAACTACATTTATATGTGCCAAGTTTCAACAGAATCGATTAACAGGTAAGAATTCAGTGGGTGAACAAGCACTCATCCCCTGTTTTCCTACCCTTAGGGGTGGATTTTGATTTTGAAATTTAAATGTGACCATCTTCAAGATATACCCTATTCATTAAAAAAAGAATCATCAATATCAGACTACTCTGTAAAAAGTTATGCATGGTCATACATAAATAAAAAAAAAGATACGCGTTGAATTGAGAACCTCCTCCTTTTTTTCGTCGGTTAAAAACATAGTTGTTTCTGTTTTTCAAATAAGCTTTTAGTTTTTTTATTAAAAAAAATATATGTAGTTAATTTTCATTCAAGTTGAGCAGCGCACCCGACGTTCCTCTCGTTGCCTCTCTTTCAGTTCTGTACAAAACGACAGTGACGCAGAGGTCTGATTTTTTGGGTGTTGTCGGCCTCTTAAGTTTGTGTTTTTGTTATTCAGTAAGTATTATATTTGGAATTATTACCTATGCATTTTTCTCCACAGGAAACACGTCGCTATCATCACAGCATCTATCCCGCGGCCCGGTCACCCCCACAGCGCGGCCCTCCCCGGCGCCCCGCACCCCCTCCAAGATGTTGGACCCTGAGGTCGCGAGGAGACGAGAGGAGCTCAACAGGAGGATACTAGAGACCCGGAGGCAGTTGGAGAACGTGAGTGACTTATAATATCTGACCCTGGGATGTGGCAATCAAAGTATAGGCCAAGACTAGGCTGTGGCCGCGGCTTCGCCCGCGTGGATGTCGTTTATCGCGCATCCCTCGGGAACTGTTCATCTTCCCGGGATAAAAAGTAGCCTATATGATAATCCGGGCTATGTTCTATCGGTATGTCAAATTTCATTAAAATTCGTACAGTAGTTTTTGCGTGAAAGAGTAACAAACATCCATACATCCTCACAAACTATCACGTTTATAACATTAAGTAGGATATGCTACAAAAGAAACAATTGTTTAATGGCCGAATTCTCAAACGGCTACAGATACCGGCACGAGTCGTGAGCACAAACTTCACCTGCGCAGAAGTTCATTTATAGATCTGTTTGGTGGAATGACAGGAGCGCGGGGTGCCAACGCCGAACACTGCTTATACGCGATTGGTCGACAGTCGATGCTCGTCATCCATTGGACAATTAGGTGTCATTCGGCTACCGTACACTTTTGGTTCAACTTTATTGACTCACATTTTAGAATTTAAAACAGTTTATATTTCTTTTGTTGTAATTAATTTATATTTAGATTTTTGAGTGTTTAATGTTTTGAATATAAAAAAAAAAATCTTCATCTTCCTTTATTTATTACAAGATTGTATTTAACTTGCAATGTATGTGCGTATGTAAATATATTTGTCAGAGTGGAATCTTGCAACTCAATTTTGAAGCAGATATCTTCAACCTATTTAGCTGTAATTTTGTACAATATGGGTATCAAATGAAAGGACTTGCTGAGAATACGAATGCGAGTTGAAAAACCTGTCCATCGATAACTAAATAGTAAAAAATAAATTAAAAGTCAAAATGTTTTCTGTTCATTTATCTGTGCGTAAAAAAAAAGTCCCAAAATCATAATATGGGTGAAATTCGAGAAAGTTTGTATTTTCTATAACTACCCATAATCCTTATAAAACGCTAACGGTGAAATTTAGTGAACAAAGATACTAAATAATTTTGGTCGAAAGTGTACATGCGCAAACTTGCCCCCACTACTGTCCATCTGTGCTCACGACTCATGCCGGCTACTATACTTTGATACACCCTAATTTTTTACGGAAAATTAAAGCAACCCTTTTTAGCGACACTTTTACTAAAGAACGAAAAAAACCCGTTAAGTGCAAACAAGTTATAACATTTTCAAGAGTTTGGAGTGACAAATTGTGGAAAGAAAAAATCGCTCACGAGCAGGATTCGAACCTGTGACTCCTGGCTCAGTACGCCAGTGCCTTAGTCGCTAAGCTACCGTGAATCGAAATTATGCTTAACCTTTGTACGTCCACTTTTGTATCCTGTAGGTCTACTCGCGTTTTACGAACGACAAACGAAGTACGAACTTTCGTTCCGACTGATACTTACATAATAAAGATAGGCACATAAAAAAGGCACAATTAAGATAAACTACGGTTCATAGTCGTATACAATTTACCGGAGATGAGAAAAACAAACGTCAAAACACGATCATCGCATGCGATAAGGGAACGATGGTTGACCGGAGTAGCAAATTGTGCGATGAATCGTACGATTTATCGAATATCGTCGAACGGGAGTAGACCCCCTGCTCGTGAGCGATTTTTTATTTCCACAATTTAAATCGTTAGATTTCGCTTTGCATGCCTAAATGCGTTAAAAACAATAAAATAAAGCAATAAAAATACTTTTTGAAAAATCAACATTATTATGTATTACTCAAAAATATTTATTATTTAAAAAATTCTGAAGTTTGTATCAGAGTCACCCTTTGAGTATATACCATAGGAGGTCGCAACGCGCAAATTCACAAACATTTTTTTCTGCCAACTTTGGTGGGGTACGAGGAAAACACGTACAGCACACATTTACAGGTAATAGCACACAAGTGCAAAAATATATCGTGTCGCAATGAACTCACACTAAAACAAACTCAGAATACAAACAAAAAACACGCACACTAACAACATTATCGTCGTATATATTTGTTCACGTATGTCAACAGACGCAAAAAAACTAGTGATGGGGTATGATTAAAGACTAATAAAGACCGATAAACTGAATGATACAGGAATTGATTTGATATCGTAGAAAACATAATTGTAGTTATTCATTGTTTGAAAATGAAAAATAAAACACTGTGTTAAAATTTATTATATGTAGAATAGAATATAATTATTTGCTATTTTTTTTATAACATTTGTAACAGTCATGTACACGATGATTATGACTATTTTACATATTTTCTTAAAATATTAAGATATACACATATTATACACACTGAAATTTATATCGATTAAATACCGCGGTGTAGCGACTCCATAACAGTAGGACGTAAGGTCAACCGCACGTCGGTGGCAACACTTTGACATTAGCAGCATCTTTATTTCGTAAGCAGTAAGAGCTGTTTTCGAATTGAAGTGTTACCACTGTCCTGCAGTCGACGTACCTACAAACTTTTTAAACACTGTCTACGTATTTGTCATCTTATGTTTTTACGCGCTTCTGTAAAATTTAGTTACAACCCCTTACTGGGTATTTATTTGGGGCAGCTGTTGTATTCCTGCAAACTTGAACATACCTAGGTACCTACTTATGTCACGTCGATCATTTACCTGCCTACATGGCATTCAAACAAATCTTTAGAAACCACAGAAACATAATTTATTGTCTTTTCTTTAACTTTCCTAAACCATTCATTTACCTACAAATTTATTAATTTATTTAATAAATCCTAAATAAAATACCTACCTAGGTACGATAACGCGCTCCGGCCACCGCCGACGCCGCGCCGCCGCCGACCGGCCGCCGTATTTAACTACTTTCGTGTGTTTGTCCCTTACTACAAATTTCAACGGTTTCATAACTTATTTATTTTCACTTGCCAGTTTTTGTATTCTAGGTTTTTTTTTGTAAACTGGTTTGACTAAAAGATAGTAACTACTGAGATAGAGTAGGACACCGCGGGATGAAAGCGATGAAAATTTCAGCGTGTATATTATGTATATAATTCTAGTTCTAGCACAGAATACCTAATAATACTAAAGTACAGAACAGCCTCTCATCGCCCCCCCCGCCTATTTAAGATCCCTCACCCGCGCCCCGCACGCACCCGCAGTTTGATGGCAAGTGGACCACAAGATTGCAATGGACGTCAATCGCCAGTCGCTAATATATATATATATATATTATGTTATGTTATTTAATTAAATTATGATTGTATGCCTCAATGGCGGGACATGGCTGATCCTATTAATAATTTTTACACATCTTATGAACCTGTGATCCACAATAAATGAATTTGAATTTGAATTAATGTCGCTATACAAGCACGCCATCTCTGATTACTACTGAAAAGCTTGTAGGTTGTAGTTGTAGATAGGTTATGGAATTACATGTAGGTATTTAGTACAGCATTGTAGGAGATAATAATTGAACTTTAATTTTGATACGTTATTGAATTAAATAAATTTTAGGAAATAAGGCGTATTTAAAAAGAAATCATGAGTATTTAATTTTATAATAATAATTAAAAAGTAGGTATTTACTTTCTCAAATTTTCATGTCACAATTTAATAACTGTACACTTTATGGTAGAAACTGGATGAGAGATGAGTAGCCGAGGATAAAAGTCGGTGGCGTTCTATTGCAGAGGCCTTCGTCCAGCAGTGGAATGCGATAGGCTGATGATGATGATGGATGGATGGATACGGTTACGGTTACGGAGCTCCATAACATCCCTGCTTATTACTTACCCCCAGTTTCTGGAACGCTGATCAATTTGATCTATTGTCATATCTAATGTGAGCTCCTGTGATTGATCGGCAAAAATACTAACAACTAATCACATCGCTTGACAGGTCAAATCTCAGGAGGTTTGACAGTCGATTAGTTAATTTTTGTGATGATCAGCCTTTCGGAAACTGGGGGTTAGTATTGTAGTTTTAAAAAAACCGGCCAGGACGATAAGGACAAAATATTAATCTATCGTCTCCTTCTTTCATAGATATTACGTAATTTAACGTTCTCTATCTAACTAGCTGAAATGTCGGTGATTAACCATCTATAGGTTGTTCATCTGAGTATGTGAATATGACCTCAATCGGTCAAGTCGTTCAGAAGTTACACAATTACTAACAGACGCACCAGCAATTTTTGATATACATACAATTTTTTTCAATTTTAAATTCAAAATAAAATAATTATTTTCAGTTAACAAGGCATTATTATAAAATAAAACAATAAGATAAAGCACCAAGTAATAGTATGACAACCGGTGAACCACTTTTTAATTTCGTTCATTCAACTACTATTCACCATGTCCCCACACTACGTCTTGTACTATAATTTTTCTGTCGTAATAAAACGTGGTACGGAGGTATAATTTTTATTTAGTTATCTTCGATTTTATGCAAAATGTATGCATTTTAGACAGAAGTAATATTTACATGTGAGAGGAAACTCCATGCTCCCGCAGGTTTGAGGTAGTAGATCACCTTTTGCACAGAAACACCGAACAAATAACCATTTTTGTATGAGTGGTATAAAGCGACACAAAGCGACACAGAATGGCCAGATATTGCGAGTGAACTAGTTTTTATAAACGTCAATGGGCATGCGCCACTTTAACATGGCAGAGGGGTACGCCTGTTATTACTCCCTCCTATGGTATATACTCAAAGGAGTCACCCCGTGAATCAAAGTAACCCCATTCCACGGTACTTCATAACTATTTTCATTTAACAGGTCACGTTCCGTTCCAACTTAAAATCCAGTCAATCTTCAACGGATCTCTCCTATATCCCTGAGAAGGACAGCTCTCGTCGCAGCCGTCCCGTCTCCATGGCCATCCAATCCAACACCAGGACCTACGGTAAGCTGCTTACCTTTGCTAGTACGCTTGATACTTGTGAAGGAGGTTGAGCATTCGTATTTGTAATATTTTGTTTGAAACATGAAATAGTAATTTGTCAAAAGAACAATCTCGCTTAAATACATAATAATCATTAATTATCGAAAATGTTATAAATTATTAAACTCTAGCGAACACTATAAACTAAATTGTACTTTTTAAGATCTTAGATATAAGAAATAGTCGTACGAATGCTCAATATTTTAAAATACAGTCAAAGACAGTATTGAAAAATCAGTTCTTTTAAAAATAAATAATAGTTGACTTTGACTGCATTTAATAATGTCTGATTTAACTAACGTGTGGCATCATTAAGTATTACTTATAAACGCTTTACTTCCAAAAAGAGACCATCCAACCACCTACCTTGGCATGTGTTGCTTGTCATCACTGAAAAATATTTTAAAAAGTATTATTTGAACATTAGTCGTCAAACTATTTCAGCAGAAGCGTTTATAAGTAACAATCATCATCGCTATATACTAACCAACCCCAAAATTCTTCCCCAATGCCGCAAGGAATAAATCCATGTCCGGAAGAGAGCCTGGACAGTTTAAACTCCAACTATTTTGACAGTCTGAACCCTTACCTCGATTATCGAAACAAGAACCCCTATGCAATACCCGCGAACTTAAACCATAAGATAATACCGGATTATTTAGATAACACAGCTCCCTATGTACCGCCTCACTCAAATATACAAACAACTCTAAATGATAGACGAAATTTGCATTACAGTCCTTATGATTCAAAGCCTATGGTTTTCAAAGAGCAGTTGCCTCAAAAACCTCTAGCATTCACCATAGATATGACAAAACCTGTACAATCGAAAGTTTTCAATCGACTTTTTCCCGAAAAAGAGCCAAAACCACGGAATTTTACATTAAATCTAACGAAAAACGATGAGAAACCTGTTGTACCTAAATCCGTAAAACCTGCACGAAGTATTTTTAAGAACTATAAGTCGTGTCCCGTATCACCGGTTTCCGAAGAATGCAAATGGGCTGATAAGGCTAATCAAAAGAATCTAAAAACTGATCCAAACTCATTGGACCCTAAAAACAGAAATTCACTAAGTTTCTTCGTAGGATTTGATAGCAAAAATCTTAAAGATAGCGGCAAAAGTATAGTTGATAGTATTAAATCTGATACTGAGAAAATGATAGCTGAAATTACTAAGAAATATGGTGATTTAGATGAATATGAAGTTGGTCATGGAGACCTAGATTTGAAACCTACGAAAGAAAAAGATGACGGGAATTTCTCATCAGATTCTTTAGAAGACTGCAGTCTAAGCCAAGATGCTAGCTGTAAAAATAAATTATTCTCCAAAAAAGTTTGCAAAAAACACACGAAAAATTTACCAAGACGTGCTGTTTCCAACTATGAAATCTACGGCAGTGAAAAACCTGTAGTACCCGCAAAGCCGGCTTACATAGCCAATCAGAAGAGTTCTACGTTACCTCGGAATATGCCTTCAAATCTCGATGATATTGATGAAGATTCCATGAAGTACAATACCAATATGTATAGGTGCCAAAGTGTTTTAACTAAGAGATGTGTTACCAGATCAAACGAATCAGTTTTGAGTGACAATTCTAATTGTTCAAGTATTTCTAATGAGATTTTCCTAAAATATGGTAATGAAGTTGCTTTCCAGCAAGCTAAGTTCGATAGTAGCAGATATAATTTGAACGATTCGCAGAATTGTTCGTATGAAAATATTCACGATACAGAATACCTAGAAAATCATAGACACAGTAGCGCAAGTTTCTTCTTAAACCAAAAGAAATATATGAAAAACAGTTGCAGTCAAGAGTCTGTTTTGTCTGACGACTTCCTGGACAACGACAACCAGCTTTGTAGAACTAACTGTAATTCTTTAGAGAGTGTTTTATCCGATGATTCAGAATGCACTAAAAGCGCGCCTTTAGAAATGTTATTCGAAGGAGCGAAACCTAAAAAGCAACAGAAGAATACAAGTATGCCACAAAATAGTAAAAGCTGTTATGAATTCGACAATACATCTAAAAGTTATGGGTCTAGCCCAAACAATGCTTACTTCGGATGCATGTATAATAATTACTTAGGAGAAGCATCCAGTCCTAACTATAGAGAAAGCAAAACTAATACGACGACTAATATTACGACGGCAAGCCAAAAAAAGTCTGTCAACAAGGTATATGGATTTGATGTTCCGATGGATGGACACAAAACTGTAACTAGATCGAGAAGTTTATACGATTCGGCGACGACACAGCCTCCACCAGCAAAGAATATTGCGTATTATTTCGACGGAAATAATATTCAGCAGTATAATAAAGAGAAGAAGTTGAGTGATGAAATACCTAGGCTAAACAAAACTGACTACATGACACATGCTAGCAAATCTCTACAACCCAAATTCGCCAATAAGTATAAGAGTGAAATGGATGGGTGTGAGCAAAATTCTATGGTTAAATCTAAGAGCTGCAGCTTTGAAGTAGTCTTAGAACCAGCATCGAAACCAAATCCTCTCAAAAACTTAATGGAGAAACGTAACTCCCATGTTCAAAAGAATTTAGAAAAATTCGAAGAGCAAATAAGAAAGAGTTCGCAAACTAAAGTTAATAAGAATCAACTGAATAAAGAAAAATCTAATGGCAAATATAATAATGCTACCAAAAGCCTTGAAAGAGGTTCAGGGCAGAAGAATAACAACACGAAAATAACCATGGAGTTTGTCCCGCATAAACCACCAAAACCAATCAAAAGAACGTCTTCAGTTAAAATGAATAACAGACTTAAAGCTGGCATAGAAAAGTCTGGACTAACATCATCAATATCGTCGCAATATAAAGCCAAATTAGATGGTCTACATAACAAAAACTACTTAGCCAATAAGAAGCCAGAAGACGCAAATTCAAACGTAGAACCAGATAACAGTGAGAAACATTTCGATGTTTTTGTCAAAGAAAAAGACGTGAATGAGAACAAATCTGAAATACAGATGGATAGCTTAGAAGTCTACGCGCTGCAGCGAATGGAAAGATTAAAACAAGTCAGCATGGATTCTCTAGATGTTGACGCAAGCGATTTTGCTAAGGACTCTTTGGATTATTACGCAGAACAAGACAACAAATTATACGCCAAAACAGCTAAAGATCAGCTCAATTTTAAACTTGCTAGAAATGACTCAGCAAGACCTTCTCATAGCAGACAAAGTGACACCAAAGAAAATATATCGCCAGAAATTACAGAAGAAATAAAGAAATACAAAAACATCGAAAGAAAAATAGAGATCATCAACAAATTAGTTGAAATGGAAGAGAAAAGAATTGTACAAGAGAAGATGCTTAAAGAATGGAGAATGAGACCTTTGAAAGCCAATATAAACGATGGAAAAGGAGTAGTGAAACTACTTTCTAGAAAATTCGAAAAATTAGCTACCAAACAATCTTCTACTATTCACAACTTTGCTTCTTTAACGTTTGAGGAAGCTGACACGGATACTGACACGACTTCAGATAATAAAGAAATTAAAAGAAATTTGAGTCTACCTGACATTTTAGACTCGGACCAAATAGGCGGACTCGTTACCGTAGGTAGAGATATCACGAACGAAGCAGGGAACACAGGACCCGTAGAAAATGTCAAACTAAATAATGCAATCCAACCAGAATTCGGAAACCCACCGAAAAGTCTTAAACAAAGAGTCTACAACGAAATGGTGATACCAAAAACAGATGTCCATTTAGATAGCGAAAACTACGAATCATCAACCACCAGCTCAAGTTGCACAAATTCGCCGAAAAGACTGTCTTTTTTCGGTTTCAGCAGACTGAAATCTCCATTCAGAAAGATTATAAGAGGTCCAACGCCTAGACTGTGTATGGAAAACCGTCTTATTCCGTATAAAATAAGACCGGTACTTTATACGCCTAGGGGTTCCTGTTTAGCGAAGAAGGTTCCGGTACAGAATCCGGTTTTGCCATCGAAATTTACAGCAGCGCAAGGTTTGGGCCCGGCATGAGATAATTTATTTGATGTCGTTTTGGTCCCTTTGATTTGCGTTTTAGATGTGGAAGTTACGGTTTTTTGGTTTTAGTTATTGGCCTGAGATGTTTATTGTTTTTTCGTACGGTGGGATTTCGGTAGATAGTGTAGTACCAATATCATTAACAAGTTGTATAAGATTTTACATTTTAAGATCTGCCTCTGTCTTCAGGGGAATGTAGCGGTTGAACTACAGTTCCTGTACTTACTGTACTTTAAATGCTAAAAACGATATTTTTTTTCTGATAAGGACCTAATATTTAGGCATTTAAATCAACGTTATAAGACAATCGTATTGTATTATTACTTCGTACAGTAGACAGTACTACCAATTTTATAACTTTGATCGAAAATATTTGTTGGTGCAGAAACGAGCAATCTAAAGCCGTGTCTCCTGTGACCAAAATCTAACAAAAAATACTAACATTTTGCTTAGGCATGTAGCCAAACAGCTAGGCCACGCCTCCTTTTTTTTAGAAAAACGTGTTAGATGTTAGAAATAACAAAAATATGGTCGCAGGAGACGCTTAAGGCTTAAGGATCAGTGCCACAGACATAGTAAAAAATATAGACGAAGTGCTGCGAACAATCATAGTGAAGCCAACAAAACTGTGCTCCTCCGCCACGCTCACGCACACACCTGAAAGATATTTGTTTTTGGCGATGCTTACTGGATGATGCCATGACATGTGTACTGAGAGCGGTGAGCACGGTTTGATGTGCCATACATTTTTAAATAGGCTTTACATGGTTGTATCTGGGATTTTTCAACAATAATCTAAACATTTAAATATCTCAAAAACTACTGAATTTCGGTAGAACATTTGGTAGCTAAATTTGTTGCATTTTAACCCTACCATGATTTTCTACAAGGAATACGTCCAGTTAACAGTAACCCTGTATAAATAGTATTCTAGGAAAAGATAGATGAATACCTTAAATATTTAAAAATTGTAAATGTCTGAAAGCCAATAACAAAAATCCAAAACTTTGTACTCACCACAAAATAATGTGATATCTTGTGAATTCGCCCAAACTAAATTATTAGGATTAAAAGTAAACATGCAAATATATATATTTTTTTTTATATCGCACGGCAATTCACAACATGTCACTTTCCATCGCTTTTTATATAATTTTTCATGTATTTTTTCAGCATGTATGATTTTAGGTATATGCGCAGATTTTTCATGCATGTGTGTTGTGTATTGTTTATTTTTTGTGTATTTTTGTCTGCTTCATTATAGCAATCTGAATGGATAATCAGTTAAATATAGGTTATTTTCAGATCCCTATTAGTTATTATTTTATTAAAAACAGGAGTAGTTTAAAAAGTATACTTTGAAAAGTATGATGTCAATATTTTAGTTGGTAGTAAGTTAAAAATTGTTAGTGGTTTTAATTTTCCTATGCGCATTGTAACTGTTTTCTTCTAAATTTGATACTGCTCACCCCTTTGGGAAAATACAGGCGTGCTGTTATTTAATGTAAAATTTGACACTTGCAAAGTTCCTATAGTTTTTTCTTATCCCAAAAATCTATTAACTCTTAGCAAAAAGTTCATTATGTCTCTTCTTTGTAAAAATACAGCGTATTGAGTTTTTAAATGTCCACATTTTAATTTTGTAACCCTTATGTTTTTTTTACAACTCAAACGCCGTACATAGATGTGATTGCAAACATTTTACTAAGGAGACCTCCAACAGCATAATTATTTATTATAGATCAGTAAAATGTTTTTTTTTTTTTTTTTTAAACATCAATAAGTAAGCCTCCCTAGACCTTTTTTATTGACTAACTAGCTGAATGCCCGCGGCTTCGCCTGCGTATAATTCTGCTTATCACAGAAAGAATTATCGCGCATCACTCGGGAACTGTTTATCTTACCGGGATAAAAAGTAGCCATATGTTAATCAGGGTTATGTTCTATCTGTGTGCCAAATTTCAATTAAATCCGTTCAGCCATCACACCGTGATTGAGTCACGAACATCCAAACATCTTTACAAACTTTCACATTTACCTGTAATAATAAGTAGGATCGGTCTACACGGGAAAATATTACATACAGTCCTTATTATCTGTCTCAAAATACATTCAGATTACTATAATCGCATGTTAATCATAAGGAATCGTGTCGCCAGCGAATCGATCGCATCAATCGGCATCGGATCGCGAGGAGGAGAGCACGGGGATGAGACGCGCTATCTCCCTGTCAGATCTCGCTGCTAAGCCTATGCCGGCTCCGAGGACACCGCAAGGTGCGTCTGGTGGTGGTTGTTTGTAGGCTAGAGGTGTTGAAACGGGTCTGGTGGTGATTTAAATGGTTTTAGAGTGAGTTAATCGAGTTTAGAGTGGGTTAATTGGGTTTAAAGTGGTTTAATTGGGTTTAGAGTGGTTTAATTGGGTTTAGAGTGGTTTAATTGGGTTTAGAGTGGGTTAGGCTCGCCCCCTATTACATGGGACTTATAACATAACTGGCGAAATGTGGGTGTACTATACACCTCTGCCTACCCCTTCGGGGAAATACAGGCGTGATGTTATGTTTATGTTAGAGTCGGTTATCGGGTTATAGTGGGTTAATTGGGTCTGGTGGTGGTTTCATTGGGCTTAGAGTGGGTTAATTGCGTCTGGTGGTGGTTTAATTGGGTTTACAGTTGGTTAAATGGGTCTGGAGGTGGTGAAACGGGTCTGGTTGTGGTAGTTTTATTGACTATGGTTGGCGTTCAATTGGGTCTGAAGGGGGTTAAGTGGGTGTGGAGGAGGTTTATTTCGTGCTCGCAGGACCTAGAATAATTAAGATGGATCATGTTTAATGAACATTTGCTAATAATTAAATAAATAGTTACATGTTTGAGAAAACATAAAATTTCTATAAAATCATCATAATATATTCATTATCAGTCTGGAATAATTCGGTGGGTGTTGGTACTAATCGATTCTGTATATTTCGCTAAAAGTTGTAGAAGCTCATGATATTAAGACTTTTTTACTAACACATTTTGTTACACCTCTGCCTACCCCTTCGGGGAAATACAGGCGTGATGTTATGTTTTTTTATGTTTTATTTTGTTATAGAGATCGTCTTTTCTAAAAATGCACGCCTGTCTTAATTTGTAATAGAATAATATCATTATAACTGATTTTATTGCACGCTTTCTGTAATATTGAATACAAATATGTTATTAATGCATAATACATAGCTTTTTATGTGAAAATGTTTATTATAATTTATTAAGTGTTGTAAATTAATATAAAGATAACATAGTTTTTAAGTTGTTACATTAAAGGTTAACATTATTAACTTAAATAACTATTTCAAAATGCAGTAATTGGTTAAATATCAAGTTTTATGTTAATCTAACAGTATTTCCGTATAAAATTGCTTTTAAAATAACATCCTTTGTAATAAATATGATAATTTTTTATCATATTGTCTGTATGTTAATGATACATAAACATAAATATTTATAACGAATTTGATAAAAGTATTTTATAATAATTTCTTTTTGCTATATAATTCAAAAAGTCTATTTTATATTCCTTTTAATATCTGCAGATTCTTTTAAAACTAAAAACACAATATTGTCTAATTTAACAGTAACACAAGCCAGAGGTTCAATTGGCTTAGTTCCAACTAACATTTGAACGAAATGCGATTTAATTCGATATACACTAAGGTTCATATTTCATTAACGTATTATCTCTGGCTTGTGTAGTACTGTAGCAAGCAAAGCAAATTATTGTTCTTTCTACCTTCTCTCATAATCCACCCTTCTAATCTTCCTATACTACTCAGGTCCGTCTTCGAAGCCGTCGCCTCCTCAGAACGGTTCGTCCAGCAAGTCGCCAGGTTTTGTTCGACCAGCCCCTCGGTATACCAATAAGTCTAACATGACTAGGAGTTCTAGCGTTGGAGTGCTGAATCAGGTTAATTTTATTCTATGTTTATGGTATTTAAGATTTTATTTAATATATACAGTCTAACAAGGCAATTAGTATACGGGGTAGGGAGATATAAATGAAGTTTTCTCAGAAGATTATGGATGTTTTCGAGTGAAATATCATTTTAATAACGGACAAAGTTAAACTGTATTTATACAAAATCCTAATCAAACCATTCTATAATAACTTCCTGAGAAATCTTCATCTATATCTGGCGATCCTGTATACTAATTGCTTTGTTAGACTGTACAGGTGTTTGAAGGAATCAGGTGGGAAAAAATTACACCACCTGTAGGGATCCGGACGGTTACTCTTGACAATTAAAATAATATGTACAGTCGAGTGCATGACAGTGGTAACGCTTGAATTAGAAAACCGCCCTTACTGCCTACGAAATAAAGGCGCTGGCAGTTTCTTTCAAACTGTTGCCACTGACGTGCGGTCGACATAGAATTGAAATAGTTTATTTTTCAAGTACCCTTTGATTCTTGTTTTTTAATCAGTATTACATTGAAATCGGAATTATTTTAGAGAATAGCTTTGTTTTTGTGGTAGGATGGCCTACCATCAGGCGTCTACGGGGTGTATGGTCAATCAACAATCGATCAACTCAGCCTATCGCAGTCCACTGCTGGACATAGGCCTCTCCCAAGTTGCGCCACAACGCTCGGTCCTCTGCCTTCCGCATCCAGTCCCCCCTAGCCACGTTCTTTAGGTCGTCGGTCCACCTGGCAGGGGGGCGCCCTACTCTGCGTTTGCCGATTCGCGGTCTCCACTCAAGGACTCGTCTGCTCCAACGGCCATCGGTCGTTCGACAGACATGGCCAGTCCACTGCAACTTCAGCTTACTGATCCTACAAGCTATGTCGGTCACTCCGGTTCTTCTCCGGATAATCTCGTTACGGATTTTATCCTTCAAAGAAACTCCAAGCATAGCTCGCTCCATAGCTCGCTGAGCGACTTTGAATTTGTGGACTAGCCCAACTGTCAGTGTCCACGTCTCGGCACCGTAAGTCATGACTGGCAGGACGCACTGGTTGAAGACCTTTGTCTTCAAACTTTGCGGTATAGTGTATGGTCGATGTATCCTAATACATCGACCATACACCTCGTAGACGCCTCATAACAGGTGACCGAAGTCTGTCAACACATCTATGAAATTTAATTAATGTAGTTCGCAACTATTCGCCCCTTGAAATCTTTAAATTAGTTTCTGCCACTTATATGAGCCGTCAAAACTACCGCGTTAGTGATAAGCCAATAGCCGCCTTGGTATGGCCAATCGGATTGCAGTACCCCGCCTCAGCTTTTTGACAGAATTAATTGTACGCATTATATTCAACAATAGGCGTCTATTGGGCTCTATGGTTGATGGTAGGATAGTACCTATTTTCAATGTTTGAAGTACATACTTTCTATGGAAATAATTTGAGAACAACTTGCTCCTTCAAACAAAGATAACTTTCCTAATGTTCCATTAAAGAGTAGGTATCTTTTGAACTCTCTTATAAAACGTGGATCCACGCGAGACATAATGGAATTTTATTTGTGTCTGGAACTTCGGCATAAATGTGGTTTCAAACCGGCGAGGCGAGGGTTGGATGGGATGCGCGTGAATTGAAATCGCGAGCCCGCGCTATCTCGCCCCGACCAGCGCCGACCAGCACCGGCACGCGCTTGCCGGCGCCGGCTCGCGATGTACAGTCAGCTGCATTAATTGGTTACCCCACTTACGAACAAACTCTCGAATAGAAAAAAAAAACAGTCGCCGCGAGACATCGCGGGGCAGAGCGTGGCAGAGCGAGACGGCGCAGAACCTCGATGACCGGTGCGAGATTTTTGTATCCGTTTTGAAATGTAATAAATACTCTATTCATGCAGCAATAAAGTTTAATGTTGTACCAACAAATATTTCAATTCTCGCTCGGTCCATCCACGCCACACCTCGCCAGAGTAAAACCACCTTAAGAAAGTTTAAAGAGGAGAATATTTCTATGTAAAATATCATCAATTCCAGAGCGACTCAGAGTCAGATCCTCAGCCGTCCCGGCAGCAGTCCACCCGACCTCAAGGTCTGATGAGGCCCACCATATCATCAATGAACAAGCAAGCTGCCAACGCGGCCAGGAGACGAGGCCTCTCCACCGCTTACAGCGCAGGTATGTCAGAGTTCACGTTGTACTGGTCCTGTAGTTCTAAAGATTAGTTTGCACTGGTTACTAAAGTCACGATCAAATTATAGGAGCTGATAAATCTGAGCATTCCATTCTAACAAAAAATTGAGAAAAAAAATTGGTCCAATTCAACAACGAATAATAACTTGGCTTAGTACCACAGTAAATATATAGGCTGTCCTATGCTTGATGGAGGGAAAGTAATTTAAATATTGTAAATATGAGATCTTACTTAAAAGAGACTTTATTTAATTTTTTTAAATATGAAGTCCTGCATTTACAGATTTAAAAAAAAATATCTTGCCTGATTTAGGAATCGAATTAACACAATCGCGAAGAATTCACCCTGTATTCTAAGGCTTTTGTTGATAGATCTTGCTAGGGTCAATAATAAGGAAAAAATCTGTTCAACAAACAAAGTGTTTAAAATTAAAGGAAGTCCATGAAATATGGACAAGCAACAAATAAAATAAGTTGTATTTTGGGTATTTGCTGCCGGTATAATAATTTTATTGAAATGTATCTAAGTTGTGTCAAATTTCGTGATATTCCTTCAATCTAGGACACAATGTTTGCTGGGGTGATTTAATTCTTATTATGGACTCTATCGATTGGTGGCATAAAAATACAGAATTATATTTTTGGGCATACTTGAAGGTTCGATTTCCGGCTCAGGGAAAACACTTTTGAAAAACAGCCCAGTTGCAGTTGCAGTTTTTGCAGTATTACTTGCTTTAAAAAATTAAATGAAGTGTTCTTGAAGTAGAATTTCCTATTTTCAATATTTAAAGTACTTTCCCTCATGTAGCTAAGCGATAGGACACTCTGTATAGCTAAAGCAGTAAAGAAACTACGTACAATCGCTCGATACGTCGCACTGACATAGACGCATGCTACAACAAGGCCCTAAGCGAACGTCGCAGTGCTGTCTGTGCAAAAACCTATCGCTGAGCTACATGAGGGGACAGTACTTTAAATATTGAAAATGGGAAATTCTGCTTCTTTGGAAACGACGCACTCACATAGGTGAGTGGGGAGTTTCGGGTGTTTGTACGTAGCTTCGTTACTGCTTTAGCTATATATTTACTGTGTTATTACCGCAGTAGTCGCACGCGGAGTGAAGTAATTTCAAGTTGGCCTTAACAGGCTTCGTTCGTACATATTCGTGGGCTTGTGTGCGTGTTGGCGGAAATTTTACGTACCGCTTACGGACACTTTGATTGTTTTTGTGCTTCAACTTTGAGCGGAGCTTGAGTCCTTATGTCTATAAGGATCTAAACAAAAAACAGGATCCAAACGTAGGTACGAACCTTTGTCCATCATTCTAGCGAACGTGCGAACGCTCATATAAATTCTCGACAAAAATACTGCAAAAACTAATCTTGCAATATACTGGGTGTCAGGGAAACGCTCCCGAAACTGAAAGACTTATTATACTACCTAAACACAATCGAATACCAATAACCAATATTAGCCAAAGTCATTGTTTTAGTGATTTGGTATTTTGCAAACCCGCAATGTAAAGCGTACAAAACTCGGTATCAATGCCGCGCGTACCTAACCTACCTACGCTCGCTACGACATGGACTGCGTATGCGAGCGGATGTCGTTCACCCCTAGCGCCAGCTGCTATTTTATTTGAATTACATTGCGAACTTTAAAAATTGTAGTAAATAAATGGGGTTTTTTTTGCAAATCAGTTTTATTTAACTGCCCATAGCTTGTTATGTATGAAAAAAATCTAAAAATTAATCGCATTTTTTGTGGTTTCGTATCAGTAATCACCAGCACTATCTTCGTTTTCGGAAACGTTTCCCTGATACCCAGTATACTTTAGAAGCAAGCTCTGGCAAATTTTATTGATTCGCTAGAATGCTCCTATTCGACCAGATTCTTATGTTGTGTGAGTATTTAGTTGTAATGTAACATTCGCTAGAATGCTCAGCTTTATGTGCGCCTTAACTCCAAGAACAGATGACATAGAATCTTTAGCTGATTTTATAACATTTCAAATCATGAAAAACATTATGCGATACAGCATAAGAGCCATTTCACGTTTGTCTTCCGTGATTGGAATCTTTTAAAACCTAAATTTTAAATAGCTAGAGTAATAAATAAATAATCAAGATTCACGATATACTTTTGATGCCGAAAATTGTTGATAAACAACGTGAATGTTGCTGCAATCAACGGAGTTATCAACCCGGCAACACGTTTTGTTGCCAGAAACATGTTGACGACAGGGACCGTATGCAGTGTTAAAACTATCATTGTTTCGGTGCGAAGAGAGATGGTGCTATACGTCCTGTTTAGCTCTGTCTCTTTCTCGCAACGAAATCATGATGATTTTAAAACTTAAAACTCCTAGTTGCAACAACTCAGAAATAATAAATTAGTTAAATATCCTTACTGACGCACTTCCACGCAAATTAACACCACTTGTAACAACCACCACAGTGAGTCTTGCAACCGGAGCTCACGAGGAGTCCAGCTCTGATGCTGAGGACAGGAACCACGGGGACGGGCCTGTGCCGCGCCCTAGGGCTTCTTCTGTGGACCATAGCCAGCGCAGAATAGGTGAGTTGATGTTATGCAGCTGATGGTGAGGTCAGGTTTGAGATGGGTGAGCTCTGAAGCCGAGGACAGGAGCAACAGAGATGGGCCTACACCGCGTCTTTGTGCTTCTTCTGTGGACCATAGCCAGCGCAGAATAGGTGAGTTGATGTTATGCAGCTGATGGTGAGGTCAGGTTTGTGATGGAGCTCTGAAGCCGAGGTCAGGAGCAACGGAGACGGGTCTATGCCGCGTCTTAATGCTTCTTCGGACCATAGTCAGTGCAGAATAGCTGAGTTGATGTTATGCAACTGTTGGTGAGATCAGGTTTGTGATGGGTGAGCTCTGAAGTCGAGGATAAGAGCAACGGAGACGGGCCTATGCCGCGTCTTAATGCTTCTTTGGACCGTAGTCAGTGCAGAATAACTGAGTTGATGTTATGCAGCTGTTGGTGAGGTCAGGTTTGTGATGGGTGAGCTCTGAAGCCGAGGGTAGGAGCAACAGAGACCAACCTATGCCGCGCCATAGGGTTTCCTCTGTGGACCATAGCCCGTGCAGAATAGGTGAGTTGAAGTTATGCAGCTGTTAGTGAGGTCAGGTTTGAGATGGAGCTCTGAAGCTGAGGACAGGAACAACAGAGATAGGTCTGTACCGCGCCCTAGGGCTTCCTCTGTGGACCATAGTCAGCGCAGAATAGGTAAGTTCAAGTTAGCAACAGTTTGTGAGGCCCGACCTCTTTCTTGGGTGTCTGAGATAATATCAGGAGTAGACCCATGGTCAATAATATAAAAATGTTAAAGTTAAGCAACTGTTGGTGAGGGCGAGATTATGATGGGTGAGCATAGTGTTGGCAGTACCAACACTCCTGCCGCGCTTCTGTCTATAGATCCTCCACCATAGTTCAATTTGTCAGTTCCGAATCCTATTCGAGGTTTTTGACATGATTAATTCTTTTAATCATTCTTTGTTTTGTTATAACATTATTTCTTCATCAGGTCGTAGTGGCAGTGAGAGGGATCTATCAGCCAAAGCCAGGGAGGTGACGGCTAGACTGACTTCAAATACCAGGCAGAGGCCAAAACCGGAGCAGTCTGTTGAAACTAACTGTAAATATATAATATATTGTATTGAGATCTCCTTTAACACCCTCCCCCCCACACATCCCTCCATCGACCATAGACGCCTCATAACAGGCAACCGGTGTCTGTCAACACACCTAACTAATAGATGTGATGTCATCATCATCATCATTTCAGCCGAAAGACATCCACTGCTGGACAAGGGCCTCCCCCAAAGGGTGTTTTGAAGGAATTGTCATAATCGGTACGCTTGGCAGGCGGGTTGGCGATCGCAGTTGGTTGGTTAAATACTCAGAGAACGCTGCTACCCATCCTCTGGTGAATCCCTTAGTCGCCTTTTACGACACCCATGAGAAGAGATAGGGTGGTGCTATTCTCTATGTTTGGCACGGAACAGAGTTTTTTTTTATGGTATAGGATGGTGAAACGAGCTAAAGGCCCACCTGATGTTAAGCGGTTACCTTTGCCCATAACAACTGCAACACCACCTAGGCTGTTGCCTAAATGGTACCGCAAGTCGGTTCGCCAAACTGAGACATGAAGATGGAAAGTCTCATGTGATTGTAATTTCACCGGCGCCGGTACCCTTCAGACCGAAACACAGCAATGCAAGCATCACTATTTGGCGGAGAAGTAGGTACGGTGGTAGTACTTCCCCGGACGAGATCTTTCACAAAGGAGCTCTACTACTAACAAAAGGTAAATAAGATCTGATGTAGGTCGCCCTTATTGGCTACAACTTCAATCAGTTTCGACCTCTTATGTGAGCCGTGAATATTTTCGCGGTAGTAAATAGCCAATAGCCGCCTTGGTGGGACAATCGGATTGCAGTATCCCGCTTCCTAGTACCTCAGCTAATTGACAGAATTTATTGTATTCGTTTTATTCAACAATATGCGCCTATTGGGTTGTGGCGTCTAATCGATGCATCTCCCCCACACATATACTTATACATGCTGAAATTTTAATGGAAAAAGCCATTAAAATTTTCGGGAAAAAAGCCAATAAAATTTTCGGGAAAAAAGCCATTAAAATTTTCGGGAAAAAAGCCATTAAAATTTCAGCATGTATATTAACTTTGCTTTACAAAGTTTCTCAACGCATGTTTGGGTTCTCGACCTAATTCACAAAAAGTGAAACATCACGAACGCGGTGATGAAACGCACCTCATTGGCTGGGCAGCACATATTGTTGCCCATATGACTGAGCGAGACAGAATACAAGAGAAAGCTTCGCTTCTGTCGGGTCCCCCGACATTTCACGGTTATTTTTTTATTGTATTAATTGTTACACTGCGAGCTATACCCTCTTTTTAGTAGAAATCACCTAGAGCGATTAGACCGTCATAAAAGAAAGATAGAAAGAAATAATTTATTTTAGTCTCGTTACAGGCAAAAATAGAAACATTGATAAAAAAAATAAAAAAAAAAACAAACCAAAACAAGACCAATAAAGGTATCTCAGCATATGCTACAACACCGAAATTTTGTAACAGTTTGTCCTTGACAGCGTCTTTATATCAAGTGTTACCACTGACGTGCGGTCGACACACACACCTACACAAAAACACAGACGGTGTCATGTGATTGTAATTTTTGATGATTTTCTTTTCTTTCTTTAATTCTATATTATCTGTATTTTGTTCTAGTATCGTCATCGCAGCTATGTTCTGCGCTAACGGAGCAGTTAACTAAGACAGCAAGTAAAGTGGTGCAGTTGTACGCGAGCCTGCAGCGGGAACCGAACGCCGCAGCCGACATTAGTGGTAAGTTAAAGCTTTTGTTAAAAAAAAATCCTCTACATCGAAACGAAAATTGCTTACCATCTTTTGAGCTGCGTGTAAATGAGTGTGTTCAAGCACTACACAAGTAGCGTCATCTAGCGGCGTCTATATCAGTCGTGGATGACGTAACGGCCTGAACGTTGCGCCGGATTCATTTTGCATCGTTACTATTCACCAGTGGCGGCTGTACCTTAAGTGCACTCGTGCGCTGCACTACCAGTTCATAAATTCATAATACCTTTAAAAAGAATAACAAAATATCTAAAACATCAATATTACGCACCTACTTTATACTTACGAATAGTAATGAAGTAACGACAAATCAATTTAATCTCTAAACTGAAGAAGTTAAAACTTATTTTCGCTCGAACAAAAAAGTCCCGTGCGCTTCGCGGAGCGCTCATACAACTTCTATGAAATACGAGGTACATCACCTGGCGCGTGAGACGGAAGATAATTAGTACATTTACTATGAAGTAACTAGCCTAGATTCGTGCGCCGCACGCCTCTGACGATTTCCGAGATTGACCGATCGTTAACGAACGAGGCGGTGGAGGCGTTGCTCTCTCATTGTCATAGGTCCCGCGCTCGTTGAATTTTTTTCTTGTTTATTATTTAGTGTTTTTACGTTACTTTAACTGTGAATTGTGTAAAAATTAGAATCAAATTTAATATTGGTTACTATAGTGGTAGTATTTATTATATCGCGAAAAAAAAATCAATCAAAATAATACATTTTATCGATTTAAGTGAACACAAATGTAGGGACCAACTTTTTTTTTTCTCGCTTTCAGGGTTGGTCCCATAGAAAAAGTTGTTTATAATGGTTAGTACAATGATCACTTTTCGGGAAATAAGCAATTAAAATTTCAGCATGTATAGCATCTCTCTTTTGAATCGATATAGTGATGGCTCTAACTAACACTCCTTATAAGGCGTCCGAAGCCCGATTTCGTCGATTCATTCATAACAATATTTTCTTTTCCCAACAGGTCTAGAAGCAGCAATCCTAGAAACCCAGAATGTCCTTCGCAGCGCTGTCACTCGCACCCAGAATGGTGATCAAGCGCTCAGCAGTCTATCCTCCACCGACGGGGAGTACCGCCTGCATGCGGACAGCACGCGGCATAAGCTCGAGCGTCTTGTGTCTAAAGGTGGGTTCACGGTGATCTAGCGGTCGCCACTCTATCCTCCACCGACGGGGAGTACCGCCTGCATGCGGACAGCACGCGGCATAAGCTCGAGCGTCTTGTGTCTAAAGGTGGGTTCACGGTGATCTAGCGGTCGCCACTCTATCCTCCACCGACGGGGAGTACCGCCTGCATGCGGACAGCACGCGGCATAAGCTCGAGCGTCTTGTGTCTAAAGGTGGGTTCACGGTAATCTAGCGGTCGCCACTCTATCCTCCACCGACGGGGAGTACCGCCTGCATGCGGACAGCACGCGGCATAAGCTCGAGCGTCTTGTGTCTAAAGGTGGGTTCACGGTGATCTAGCGGTCGCCACTCTATCCTCCACCGACGGGGAGTACCGCCTGCATGCGGACAGCACGCGGCATAAGCTCGAGCGTCTTGTGTCTAAAGGTGGGTTCACGGTGATCTAGCGGTCGCCATTCTATCCTCCACCGACGGGGAGTACCGCCTGCATGCGGACAGCACGCGGCATAAGCTCGAGCGTCTTGTGTCTAAAGGTGGTTCACGGTGATCTAGCGGTCGCCACTCTATCCTCCACCGACGGGGAGTACCGCCTGCATGCGGACAGCACGCGGCATAAGCTCGAGCGTCTTGTGTCTAAAGGTGGGTTCACGGTGATCTAGCGGTCGCCACTCTATCCTCCACCGACGGGGAGTACCGCCTGCATGCGGACAGCACGCGGCATAAGCTCGAGCGTCTTGTGTCTAAAGGTGGGTTCACGGTGATCTAGCGGTCGCCACTCTATCCTCCACCGACGGGGAGTACCGCCTGCATGCGGACAGCACGCGGCATAAGCTCGAGCGTCTTGTGTCTAAAGGTGGGTTCACGGTGATCTAGCGGTCGCCACTCTATCCTCCACCGACGGGGAGTACCGCCTGCATGCGGACAGCACGCGGCATAAGCTCGAGCGTCTTGTGTCTAAAGGTGGGTTCACGGTGATCTAGCGGTCGCCACTCTATCCTCCACCGACGGGGAGTACCGCCTGCATGCGGACAGCACGCGGCATAAGCTCGAGCGTCTTGTGTCTAAAGGTGGGTTCACGGTGATCTAGCGGTCGCCACTCTATCCTCCACCGACGGGGAGTACCGCCTGCATGCGGACAGCACGCGGCATAAGCTCGAGCGTCTTGTGTCTAAAGGTGGGTTCACGGTGATCTAGCGGTCGCCACTCTATCCTCCACCGACGGGGAGTACCGCCTGCATGCGGACAGCACGCGGCATAAGCTCGAGCGTCTTGTGTCTAAAGGTGGGTTCACGGTGATCTAGCGGTCGCCACTCTATCCTCCACCGACGGGGAGTACCGCCTGCATGCGGACAGCACGCGGCATAAGCTCGAGCGTCTTGTGTCTAAAGGTGGGTTCACGGTGATCTAGCGGTCGCCACTCTATCCTCCACCGACGGGGAGTACCGCCTGCATGCGGACAGCACGCGGCATAAGCTCGAGCGTCTTGTGTCTAAAGGTGGGTTCACGGTGATCTAGCGGTCGCCATTCTATCCTCCACCGACGGGGAGTACCGCCTGCATGCGGACAGCACGCGGCATAAGCTCGAGCGTCTTGTGTCTAAAGGTGGTTCACGGTGATCTAGCGGTCGCCACTCTATCCTCCACCGACGGGGAGTACCGCCTGCATGCGGACAGCACGCGGCATAAGCTCGAGCGTCTTGTGTCTAAAGGTGGGTTCACGGTGATCTAGCGGTCGCCACTCTATCCTCCACCGACGGGGAGTACCGCCTGCATGCGGACAGCACGCGGCATAAGCTCGAGCGTCTTGTGTCTAAAGGTGGGTTCACGGTGATCTAGCGGTCGCCACTCTATCCTCCACCGACGGGGAGTACCGCCTGCATGCGGACAGCACGCGGCATAAGCTCGAGCGTCTTGTGTCTAAAGGTGGGTTCACGGTGATCTAGCGGTCGCCACTCTATCCTCCACCGACGGGGAGTACCGCCTGCATGCGGACAGCACGCGGCATAAGCTCGAGCGTCTTGTGTCTAAAGGTGGGTTCACGGTGATCTAGCGGTCGCCACTCTATCCTCCACCGACGGGGAGTACCGCCTGCATGCGGACAGCACGCGGCATAAGCTCGAGCGTCTTGTGTCTAAAGGTGGGTTCACGGTGATCTAGCGGTCGCCACTCTATCCTCCACCGACGGGGAGTACCGCCTGCATGCGGACAGCACGCGGCATAAGCTCGAGCGTCTTGTGTCTAAAGGTGGGTTCACGGTGATCTAGCGGTCGCCACTCTATCCTCCACCGACGGGGAGTACCGCCTGCATGCGGACAGCACGCGGCATAAGCTCGAGCGTCTTGTGTCTAAAGGTGGGTTCACGGTGATCTAGCGGTCGCCACTCTATCCTCCACCGACGGGGAGTACCGCCTGCATGCGGACAGCACGCGGCATAAGCTCGAGCGTCTTGTGTCTAAAGGTGGGTTCACGGTGATCTAGCGGTCGCCACTCTATCCTCCACCGACGGGGAGTACCGCCTGCATGCGGACAGCACGCGGCATAAGCTCGAGCGTCTTGTGTCTAAAGGTGGGTTCACGGTGATCTAGCGGTCGCCACTCTATCCTCCACCGACGGGGAGTACCGCCTGCATGCGGACAGCACGCGGCATAAGCTCGAGCGTCTTGTGTCTAAAGGTGGGTTCACGGTGATCTAGCGGTCGCCATTCTATCCTCCACCGACGGGGAGTACCGCCTGCATGCGGACAGCACGCGGCATAAGCTCGAGCGTCTTGTGTCTAAAGGTGGTTCACGGTGATCTAGCGGTCGCCACTCTATCCTCCACCGACGGGGAGTACCGCCTGCATGCGGACAGCACGCGGCATAAGCTCGAGCGTCTTGTGTCTAAAGGTGGGTTCACGGTGATCTAGCGGTCGCCACTCTATCCTCCACCGACGGGGAGTACCGCCTGCATGCGGACAGCACGCGGCATAAGCTCGAGCGTCTTGTGTCTAAAGGTGGGTTCACGGTGATCTAGCGGTCGCCACTCTTTCCTCCACCGACGGGGAGTACCGCCTGCATGCGGACAGCACGCGGCATAAGCTCGAGCGTCTTGTGTCTAAAGGTGGGTGTACACGGTGATCTAGCGGTCGCCACTCTATCCTCCACCGACGGGAGTACCGCCTGCATGCGGACAGCACGCGGCATAAGCTCGAGCGTCTTGTGTCTAAAGATGATTTTCGAGTCACGAAAAAGGAAAAAGTGAACCATTACAAGATCACTTGTGTCCGTCCGTTCGGACGGTTCATACAGGTTTTTCTTGAAAACTATGTAACGTATTATATGTTAGAATTTGATGACGCTTACACATACCGCCAGTTAACGATTATAAAAACATATTTTAGATTGAAATGGGGAGCGGGAAGTTGGTTTGGTCCAAAGAAAAAAGTTTGAATAATAAAAAACCACCACGGATTCTAAACGAGCTTTTTTTTCAAATTTTCATTTCAGTTGTCATCATTAAATACAATATGTTGATCTGTAGCCGTGCCATATTTCTAGAAAAAAATTATAAATAATGTTATTACATCTACTTACTACATACTTGAAAAATTCTACGATTATTTAAAATGTACAAACAGCCAGGGTTTGAGAATTCCCGAACGACTCTGAAAATAAGTCATCGGCGGCATTGTCAAAGGTTTGAAATATGGATGTGTGTGCATTTATTTAAGTTTTCATTTATTATTTGTAGGTAGATTGACGTAAGAATTCTTCGACTGAATAGAAGCATTTTTAGGTAAGGAATGATTTTAATTTTTTAAACTTGATTCATTTTTTATTTAATTGTGGAAGTTCAAAATATATTTTAATTGCCATGTATTGTGGGACTTTGGTTTAACATTTTAATTCTTGTTTGTAGTAGGTATAATCGGTTTTTGTAGCGGGTGTTATGTGGTTTTTAATGTTATGTTGTACGATTTGTGCCAGTTGTAAACCATAAGACAGATTGACTTATGTGTGTATGTTTTGTATGTAGTAATTTAAAAAATTATGTTATTTAACTGAAGCAGGATATTTTGTAAGGAGTGTGGATATTTAGCATTGTTGTTCAGTATTTTTTCCTTATCGCAACCACGTTATTATAATTCACTTTAAAACAAAAGAAAAAAATTGACGGAGACAAAGTTATGTAGCGGACGCCATACAAAGGCAAATTTTATTCATTTATTCGTTATTTATTTTTAAATTTCGTTATTCCCACCATTTTAAATGTTGCTTATGTTGCTAGGGTCGCTATGAATTCGTACGTGACCTTGAGTGACCCACGTTATTATAATTCACTTTAAAACAAAAGAAAAAAATTGACGGAGACAGAAAGTTATGTAGCGGACGCCATACAAAGGCAAATTTTATACATTATTCGTTATTTATTTTTAAATTTCGTTATTCCCGCCATTTTAAATGTTGCTAAGGCCGCTATGAATTCGTACGTGACCTTGAGTGACCTTAACGTGACCTTGGGGGCTTGCCAGTTATAGGAGATCGCGCAAGATGGCCGCGCCAAATTAGAGGTGGGAGCAAGCATGAAATTGCGAAAAAAAAACAGCTAATGGGTTTTTTCGCGATTTCAGGCTTGGTCCCATAGTAAAAGTTGTTCATACTGATGAGTACAGTACTCGCAATCTAACTTGGCCGGAGTGAAGTTGGTTACTGCGCATGTTTCCCCGCCTCCCGCCTCCATCAGACACCCATAAAATGATTACTGCGACTTACTCCTCTGGCTCAGCGACCCAAAGTGAGTCATGGCCTCCGAAACGAGAACTCTCCACTTTCCTCGATCTTGCGCGATATCTCGCCAGTTGGTAGCTTGAAGCTCACGAAGATCAGTCTCCACAGCATCTCCCCAGCGATATCTGGGGCGACCTACTGGTCTACGTCCGGTTGGTTGGCCCAGATACGCTTTCTTGGCTCCTTGATCCTCCACCATCTTCCTCCATCATTACTGCGACTGATATGTGACAACTTTACTCCGACCAAGCTATTTTACGCGGTACAGGTATTCCTTAAAGAATAGCTACATAACCAGCCCATTACTGTCCCACTGCTGGGCACGGGCCTCTTCTCAGTACGAGAAGGCTAAGGCGTTAGTCCACCACAATGGCCTAGTGCGGGTTGGTGGACTACACACACCATTGAGAACTGTATGGAGCACTCTCGGGTGTGAAGGTTACCTCACGATGTTTTCTTTCACCGTTAAAGCAAGTGATAATCGAGTATAAAACCGCAAAAAAAAAAGACGTGTTGCACTCGGAGACAGCCGCGGTAAAGCTATTGCATAGTATTTTTTATGTAAATACAAAGAGGAGGTGCTCTAACGCCGAAACTCAAGTGACAAGTGGCGCCTTGTATACTCTTTTATGCCAAACTAATGTTTTTTTTTTTTTTGGATTTGTTTTAAGGCATTAGCCTTCTCATAAAGCGAAGAGGCCCGTGCCCAGCAGTGGTACAGTAATGGGCTGGTTACGTTATGTTAATCTGATTTTAATTATTATTGTTATAAATTTTTTGCGTGCCACTTATGGCAAAATATGTGGAAACTAACTGTGACTCTTTATCTATCTGTCTGGACCCGTATTTTTTGCGAAATAAATTATTCTTATTCTTATTCTATTCTTATTACCTTATTATTTAGATTTCTATGGTGATTACTTATTACTAAGTATAGTAATAATTTATTTGGTGTTAGCGATCACTACACATTATAATAAAACAAGTTTAACCGGATTACATCGAGTATAATAATATTATTTAAATTAGTTTTCCTGATGTTTCGAAAGCTTTGTAGCGTTCGTGGTCGCTGGAAGACTAACATAACAAACGTCATTACAGATATTTAAAAAAAAAAACTACCGTACAATATTTCATCATCATCATCATTTCAGCCGAAAGACGTCCACTGCTGGACATAGGCCTCCCCCAAACATCGCCACAACGACCGGTCCTGTGCCTTCCGCATCCAGCGGATTCCCGCGACCTTCACCAGGTCGTCGGTCCACCTTGTGGGGGGCCGTACAATATTTAATTAATTAAAATCGTTTCGATGCACGCAGTAGTCAGTCACAATGTCATTATCTTTTACAGTGTAGCGTGCTGTTTGGGGCTTATTCCCATGAGCTCCAAATCTATTGTTCTCGTCAAAAAATGTTTTCATACATTGGTTCCCGAGAGCTCCAAATTTTGTAGAACAAACTAAATAAATATTAATATACCTACCTATTTCTGTCCCGAGAGCTCCAAGCGAAAGTGTGTATGGTTAGAAAAATAAAACACTTATGGCAGGCATGAGTCACCAGATTGCGGGGCGAAGAGGGGGATTACGCATGCGCAGTAACGCCGATACAACCAATGCCACCTAGAGGCGATTTGCAGAACTAAAGAGACAAGCGTGATATTTCAAAAAGTCATTAAAAGTCCTGCTATTCATCGATAGATGGCAAAACTAAAAAGTATCTCCGCTGTGCCGGTCGGAGTGGGGGGTGTTAGGTTATTTTCGTTACGGAATTTCTGGATTCGGTCTCCACGCTCAAGGCCCGCGATAGAAGCTATGCAATAGCTTAAAACCCCGAAAGAACCTTGGATGTGTAAAAAATGGCACCTTCATAATTGAAATATTTTTTCAATCGATTTCATCAATAACTTCTTCTTCTAGAAGAAGAAGATCAATAACTGTGGACAGTCCGTGCTTACAAATCAAAGTTTCAAGCAGCGAGGTGATGCACCTAGCACGGCAGTGTCCATCGGTCGCTATTTCCACCCTCTCCACCTTTTGTACTAGCCAGCAGACCCCTAGACGGTCAAAGCTTGTGCGAATTTTTTTCTTCTGTACGCGTGATTTATCGTGGTGTTTTGTTTTATGTATGTGTACGTAAATTCTACCATAATCTTGAATATGTCCTTCATTCATCCAGTCATGCTGCACATATTTTGATGTTGAGAGATATACAACGTGTTATTGAAATAACTCAAAACCTCTTAAGGGGTCATTGTACTCATCAGTATGAACAACTTTTACTATGGGACAAACGATGATATCGCGAAAAAAAACAGCTGTTCTCTACGTATTGTCGATTTATGTGAACACAAATGTAGGGATCAGCTGATTTTTTTTCACGATTTCCGGGTAACTTTTTTATTCTTAACGGGATTGCGTTTGACCGCCACCTCATAGTAAAAGTTGTTCATAATGATGAGTATAATGACCCCTTAAACGGTTTTCAGTTATTTCAATAACACGTTGTATTATGGGCCTTATTTTTTAATTACCCATATCTTTTATTTTTACAGAAGCTTCGAACGCGAGTAATCCCGCCATGTCTCTAATTTCAATGGAGCAATACTCAGACATACTTCTAAACATAATGCAGACCAAAATGGTGAACCAATTCTCACAGCCGCAGAGCTTACCGCCTAACACAAGGGAACCAGGCAACGAGAGCTAGTAGCGGCAGTAATTGTGTACAAACTTTGGCTAAAATAGTGACACTTTGGGTAAAAATTGTGTACAGACTTTGGCGAAAATAGTGACGGTTTGGCAAAAAATGTGTTTAAGTGAATAATGTCGCATAGTTGAAAAAGGGACTTGTAATATGTGTTAAGTATATAGTGTGAGTTTGTAAAATTTCGGGTTTTTAGCCTAGTATGTGGTGGAGTAAGTCCGGGAATTGAAGAGTATTTAGCGAAAATAGTGTTAATTCTGAAGCGAAGAAAAGTTTTGTTCAAGGAAAGTGTTAACCAAGATGTAAGCACAAGTGATTATTAGTGACTTTAATGTTTGGCAGATTTAGTGATCTTAGTGTTTGGCAGAATTGTGGCAAGCGTAATGTCAGGCAGAATTAGTGTCCTAACTTATTTATGATGTAAGAATAAAAATGTGGTAACATTGTTAATAGCTAAAACACATTGGGTAGTTTTTTTTAACCAAATTATACTAGAAATAACTTCATTTTAGTGAAAAAAACAAGATTAATTTTTACACCAAATAAATTTGTCCATGGTTGAAAAAAAAAACTGTAACCGTCGATTCGATCGAAATATGGCGTTGACACATGAATTTAGTCGATAAAATGTCGACAGCCTAACGAGCCGTGAGTTAAGATCGTAAATTGTTAAAAAAGTGATATTTAAGTAACGTTTAGTATAAACCTATTTAGTGGGTCAACTTGTAACTGAATTGAAGGAAAATCGAAGTGTAACTGAAAAAACTGATCAATGGAAAAAATCTCAAGATATTCTAGCAAATCCTAAGATTTACGAATTCCAGACTCTAGAAAAAAGTAAACAATTCATTTTATGTTTAACATAATTTCATACGACTTGGTAATCCCGTGAAAAGTGAAATAATTGTGGTATGGTGTACTGTAATATCTTAAGATTTACTGTAATATCTTAAGATTTACTGTAATATCTTAATATTTACAAAGTATTATTTATTATTATTTTTTTGAAAAGTGATATAATTGTGGTATGGTGTACTGTAATACCTTAAGATTTACCATTTATCAGGTTTTTACAGTAACATATACGATTCAAATGACGTCACATGTAAATAACTATTTTAAATGAAATATTAGTCAAAATAGAAACGTCAATTTGAGTGTATGCGAATAAAAAGCGACGATGCTGCCATCTTTGAATTTTTATCGTAAACAAATAAGCGCTATCTCTGTTTTTACATTTGAACTACAGGCGTGTTGATTTTATGTCAAGAATCTTGAACGAATCTAAACCTACTCACAAAAAATTTATAAACTTTTTTCGTTACTTCTGTTTCATGATATTCTTCTTTATCTTCTGAATCTTCTCTCTTGGTTCAAACTACGTTTTATCATACAAGATATTGTGGCGAGTTTCTAGATTTACATAGAGCGACTACCTTTCTGGTCTCGACATCGCTTAGGTGAATCTGAGATTATTGTGCGCGCGAGAAACGATGACAATACAATAGCCACACACAGCTTCGGTATAAAAGTCGGATCAAAGTCCGCTATTGCCATTTTGTTCCGCACGCACTAATATAAAGTTCTCGTGAACAATATCCAGGCGCATTGTTATAAATTCACTGACGAATTTTGTTTCTATTACGGCAAAATAACAACAATTAATTCTTGCATTTTATTTATTATCATTCCAAATATTATTATGATTGTTTAACATTCATTATTATGTCTTAAGTCTTGAGTTTCCTTGGGGTGTGACTACCATTCCCATGTTTAAGACTTGGCAATAAACCCAGGACCTGAGACTGCAAAAAACTTAACTTAAATTTATCCCACAATCCTTGAATGGTTGGTCGACGCGAAAATTACCTAAAGCTTGTTGTGATTGGCTATCATTATTTTGCTTAACCAATCACAGAAGTTGACTCAGCTCCTCAGAAATTTGAGGTTAATTTCTGAATTTTAAATGATAGGGCCTTATTTTTGTAACAAACATATTTTCTGTATTTAAAATGACATTTTCACCTGTACATTATGCCAGCAGAAAAATTATATAAATATTCTTTAAAAATTGTGATACATGAGAACAGTATAAGAAGCGTTTGGAATATTGTTTTAAAATAAATTGTGTTTTTTTTTTTTTTGCAAAAACGCTTGTCTTAAAATTATGTCCAATATTTTATCGAAACTTTCCGTCGCATTATTAACTAAATGATGTATTTATTTACTAAATTAAATATTATATACAGGATGTATATTTAAAACCAATCTGCACTAAACAATATCTATATTTATCAAACATTGCAGACATTGTGTGCGTTTTAAATCTTGTATCATGTTTGTACGCACAGCTACATATCAAGCTATACATCTCCAGTATAAGCCGACCTCTCATTGTACGGAGAGCCTCTACAATGCGAGGTCAGCTTTTACTGGTTTTTATAGCATCTACTTAAGATAATCGGAAAACTTGAGGCTTCTGATGCCAATGCATACTACAAAATTTTATGATAAATCTTTTACTGTTCAGGCTGTGCGTCTGTGGAATGAGTTACCTGTGTCTATACGGCGAGCTCAGTCACTGTTTTCATTTAAAAAAATAGTTAAAGAATACTACCTTTCCAAATAGATTGTAATTTATTAAGACATTGCCTATGTATCCAATCTCTATTCTAATTTGAAGATTATTTATATATATTATATATATTTATGATACCTCTATATGTGTAATATATTTTGTGCTATTTATTTATTTTAGTTTATTAACATGCAGTAGTACTCCACGGAAGGCCCCCATTATCTAGATCTTACGTCTTCTTTGTCCATCCAAAGGTTGTCTGGAAGATATCGCTTTTTAGCGATAAGACCGCCCATGTACCCATAATTTATACGTTGTTCCTGTTAACTAATATGTTCATGGTGTACAATAAAGTATATCTATCTATAGCTTGATGTGTAGCCGTGTGTACTCACTATTCGATAATAACTCATGTCGTGGTGAAAATATTAGCCAGTCAGCAAGGCTGTTAGCGGGACTGACTGCACAAAGTGCGCCGGACGTACCTATTTGAGTATCGCCACTTGTGAAGGCAGTTTAAATTAGATTTAAATAAACAACCTGTATATGAATGTATATTGTGAAATGTATAATTGTGTATTCTGAATATTATGATTGGCTGTCCATTTTATGAGAAATAAGTTTAAAAGACCATTGGAAAGTTAAAACTTTCTTTAAGATTAAGATATTGAAAATATGAATGAATTGATTATGTATAACAAAAAAGTTACTAAATATAGACATTCCTAAAAACATTGTAGTTGAGTTAACACAACCACTTTCATACGAAACTTCAACATGTACAGTGTTCTAAATAATGTGAAAATAATCCCTCAAATAAAATAGGACATTTTGAAAATAATCTATGCAATTATTTCAACGTTTCTGATAACAATACTACTGAACATAGCCTCTGTTATAAAAATTGTTGAATAATAATTGTTGACAACACTCTGTAAGTACGTGTCTTCAAACCAAACAATTTTTAAAAAGATGGCCGAAGAAACGTAAACTTAAGTCCATGTATAAAAAACATAGATATTAAGTTTTTTTTTTAAACGAAAATGTCACAAAATAATTTCGAAAGTCAATGTTACTGTTTTGTTTGTAATTTTTTAAATTAATATTTTTTTTGAATAATGTAACTTGGCTTTTTGTTAATGTGTATTTAATGTAGAAAAATTTATGTAAAAGGATTTGTTAGCGACTCACCTACTTGCTTTTGTATCATCAGCCCCAAAACACCCAATGCTGGGCGTGGACCTCCAAATCTAAGACCAATACACAGAATACACTCGTCCAAAGAAAAAAGTATTGATAATTTCTTAGAACTAGTTAAACTACTAAGGCTGAAAAAACGTAACTTTTAACGCTTTATAAGGCAGAGAAAACGTCTGAAGGTAAATAAATTAAAATCAGTGAAAAAACATGCCCATTATTTGGACAGAGCCTTAGGTATACAACGTGATATTGAAATAACTGAAAACCTTTTAAGGGGTCATTGTACTCATCAGTATGAACAACTTTTACTATGGGACCAACCCTGAAATCGAGAAAAAAAACAGCTGTTCCCTACATTTGTGGTCATGTAAATCTGCAAAATGTAGGGAACAGCTGTTTTTTTCTCGCGAATTCTCATAGCAAAAGTTGTTCATAGTGATGAGTACATTGACCCCTTAAGAGGTTTTCAGTTATTTCAATAACACATTTTATATACCATAAGCTACTCGTTAAGTCCTGTTTAAATATAAACGAGGACTGTGACTGAGGAAATCTGCACACTTAAGAGGGCTTATAAAATTCTCGCTGTATGTACGGATCCCCAACCCGCAGTAGGCCAGGCACAGATTAGATAATAGTTATAACAGATACATCACTCCCATACAAAAGGGAAAATTCCTACGCTTTATTATCCTACATTTCAATCATGATCCCGGGCGTTAGCTGCAAGCAAAAATATACCTTTTGAACGCGTACTGAGAGTTGAGGACGCCCCACTGGTACTTTAATAATTCAAGGCGTTAGCTGCAAGCAGAAATATACCTTCTGTGCACGTACTGAGAGTCGAGGATGCCCTACTGATTCTTTAATCATTCAAGGCGATAGTTGCAAGCAGAAATATACCTTCTGTACGCGTACTGAGAGTCAAGGACGCACCTGGACGCCCCACTGATACTTTAATAATTCAAGGCGTTAGCTGCAAGCAGAAATATATCTTCTGTACGCGTACCGAGAGTCGAGAGCCCATTGATACTTGTACTCTCGGGAGTACGCTAGCCGGCATACGTATAACGCGACCTTGAGCGAGTGACGGAGCCCTGACTAAGGCTTCAATCTTCTCATACTGAGAAAAGGCCCGTGCCCAGCAGTGGGACAGTCGCTTGCAAAATCCTTCATGTTTTGTAAATAAATTAGTAATAAATGACTCAATTTTGTTAAAAACTCATGTAGGTACCGTGATTATTAAAAAATGTGTAGATTTAACTTTTTTATTTAATGTTCAATATTATTGCCATCTGTGGAAAAGACTAATTTTAATACTATTATAAATAATTTCTAAGTTTATAATTTTTATTGTAATTTTTAAGTAACGACTCTGTAATATTTTTCTTTTGTATAGCAACAAAGCACACTAATTTTTCATTTAGGTGAAATAAATTGTATTGAAATTATTTTTGGTATATTTTTTTTGTTCTTCCTACTTTTGACCAGAATTGGCCGAATTTTGAGTAGTACCCCTACATCCCCTTTCTTCATTTGGCCCAATTTCATGTTAAGAAAAGTGATGTTGCAGTTTTGCGACAAAGTACAAAGCTTAATTGATGACTATGTTGTACGTACTTCAAATCACCGTAGAGACGTTTTTTTTTTCAAAGAATATATTCATAATAATCAAAAAATATACTTACATATATTTATCTAACTGCCTACATTATCTACATACGCTTTTGAAGGCAGACATTTAAAAAAACCAAAATAATTATCTTATTATATTACACACGCTTTGCCATATTGAATTGATATAAAAAAACAAATTATTGTTCTTAGTTATCTTAACTATTATAAAATTGTAAACGTCTGTTTGTTTGTTTGTTCCAGCATCACGCTAAAACTACTGGACCGATTTTGATGATTTTTTTTTTGTTTGAAAGCTGATGATCTGACTTAAATACTGTTATGGGTTTTGAGAAAGAAAGAAAAAAAGAAAAAAAAAAATTCGTGGGTTGCGTACTCACCCGACAGATCGCAGCTTCTATGCATTTGCACGAGCGGATAGTAATGTACGATGGAGTGGAGTGTAGTGGACAGGGGATGGAACTGGGGACGGGAAAGGGGACGGAACATGGGACGGGACATGGGACAGGACAGTGGGACGGGACATGGGACGAGATATAGGATGGGACATGGGACAGGACATGGGACGGGATGATAGTGATATAGTGGGACAGTGGAACATTGGGACAGTGGACTGGGCTGGACTGGAGACTGGACTGGACTGACGTGGGTTAGCAGAATTTAACGCGAGTGGAGCCGCGGGTAAAAGCTAGTAACTTATAATAATGTAGATTGTATGTGACATTTTTAGGAGAAATAAAAATAAATACATGAAAAAAAAATGGCATTTTTTTGGCAATAGCTGGTATATTTTGATCTTCAAGCCGAGTTTACACGAGATTAGTAACTAATGCTTAGTAGGTAGGTACTTGTCACCATGCTTACACTAATGTCCAGCGTGTAAACGGCTGAATTCATTAGTATTAGTGAAAGTGGAAGTGAATACATGCCGATCCTATTTACTTAGCGACAAGGAGCGCTCATGACAAGTAGTTACCTACTTAGCTCTAGACATGGAATTAATAAGTAGTAGGTATAACAACGTACATATTTATAATATTAGGTCCATGATTTTTATCCCTTGAATAATACATTATATTTTTTTTTTATTGCGAGCAAGAATGAAGAATCGAACTGAATCATGTCAAAAATAATCTGAATAATAATCTGGACTGAGTATTGCAACCAAATAACGTGGCTGTTTATACATATTATGTACTCTGTGGTGGCTGTCAAATTATTGTACATAAGTGTCAGTCATGTATCTTGTCGACCTCTGTGGTTTAGTGGTTCGAGTGACGGACTGCTGATAACAAGGTCGTGGGTTCGATTCTCACAGGACACAAATTTTTGTGTGATGAACATAAGTGTTTGTGTTGGTCTGGGTGTTGTTTATGTATTATAAGTATGTATTTACAACAAAAAAAAGTATATAAGTAAGTATTATATCCATTGTCTAGTACCCATAGCACAAGCTCTGCTTAGTTTGGGACTAGATGCTGCTGTGTAAAAAATGTCCCAAAGATATTTATTTATTTATCTATAACATTAAATTCGCAGGAGTTTCTCTTTATGATACCAGCTCGGACCAGCAACTCTAAGATTGGGCGACGACGTCTCACGAAGCGTTGGCGGTAAGATGTTGAGCGGACCTCTGCGAAATAAGTACATCATTATCAATTTGCAGTCTGGAAAAACGTCTACAACGAGTTATTGAAATAACTGAAAACCTCTTAAGGGGTCATTGTACTCATCAGTATTCAACAACTTTTACTATGGGGCAAAACCTGAAATCGCAAAAAAAAACAGCTGATCCCTACATGTGTACATAAATCGACAAAATGTAAGGAACGGCTGATTTTTTTTCGCGATTTCACTGTATGTCCCAAAGTAAAAGTTTTACATAATGATGAGTACAATAACCCCTTTTCGGTAAATAAGCGATTAAAATTTCAGCATGTATAGATTATAGATCAACGAGCCTCGTTGGTCTAGTGGTCGCAAGCGCGACTGCTGAGCATGGGGTCCTGGGTTCGATTCCCGGGTCGGGCAAAGAGTTATTGAGTTTTTTCATTAGGAAATTCATTCATTTTATTAGCCCGGAGTCTGGATTTGTGCCCGGTTAATGGCAATAGGCTCGCCCCCTATTACATGGGACTTATAACTGGCGAAATGTGGGTGTACTATACACCTCTGCCTACCCCTTCGGGGAAATACAGGCGTGATGTTATGTTATAGATCAACGAGGCAGTCTGTGTTTTATCCTGCAAAAATGTGCCTGAAAGCATTTCAATTGAATAAAAAACCGGCCAAGTGCGAGTCGGACTCGCGCAGTAAGGGTTAAAGTCAAGAAGGGGCGCCTAACGGGATCGACAACTCAAACAGGCGTTTCATTCCCTAGGCACCCACATTACCCAACCTACCGACAACCCCCTTTTACAACAAAAGAGAAATAAACAATAGATTTACAATAACAATCATGCTACACAACAAACTATAATCACAAACTAGTTCAACATAGATACTTTTATTTTAACAAAGCAATGTGAACAGAATCCGATTCAGTTTTAGATATAATTAATTACTAAAATAATGATTATGTACCTAAATACATTTAGACATCATTTAATTATTAATATTCAATATTTTGTTCAGTACCTACTTTACTTTGATTTAACAAAGCACAAGACCAAAATCAATAAGTTTAATTACATCATAGGTACATTTCTCCAAATAAATAAATTTTAATCAAAAATTATAATTAACTTATAGGTAATTCATATTATTTTAATACATCACTTTAATCGCATTATATATATATATATTTTTTTTTTAAATTAACTTTCATGATTCCATAATCCTTAACAACACTACTTACTGATTTTATTATTAAACATAGTTGATGGTTGGTAGACTCTTATGTTTTTAGTAGCCCCATCTCTCAGGCGGTCTCACCACTCTGCCAAATCGAGTTACATATTGTTCATTATTTGTATTAGAATCAGATGTAATGGGAGGATACATGGCAAAATTTGAACAGTCATGATTACTCGGTGTGGTGATATCATCATAAGGGAAAGATAATGACTGTGTGGTGGTCGGGACACTTTTTTCAGAATCTATTATTAAATGCCTCCTATTCCTTATTAGATAACCACCCCCTAATAATTGTACTGCATAAGATCTTTTGCCTAGTATTTTATTTATTATTCCTGAAACCCAATCTTTATTTACTCTTACTTTAACTCTTTGTCCTAAATTTAATTCTTCTAAATCCCTCGCACCTCTGTCATAGTACTGTTTCTGTTTACTCTGTCTCAATATCAAGTTTTCTCTTACATTTTGACCGTTATTTGGGTATAATTTTTGGGGTAAATATGGTATGATACTCCTTAATTTACGATTATTTAATAAATCAGACGGAGATGCCAATAAATTACTGATTGGAGTATTATTATATTCCAGTAATGCTAGCCTAAAATCAGACCCTTCCATATTAGTTTTTTTCATGATATTTTTTACCACCTGTACAGCCCTTTCTGCTTGTCCATTAGACTGAGGGTACCTAGGTGATGAAGTTATATGTTCAAAATTCCAATCACTCGCAAATTTATTAAAATTATGTGAACTGAACTCAGGGCCGTTATCTGACATAATAGTATCCGGTATACCTTGAATACTAAATATATCTTTTAAGTGATTAATTACGTGGTTAGAACACAAGGTATTTAATCTAATTACTTGTATGAATTTACTGTAATAATCAATTACAAGCAAGTAAGAGTTACCGTTAAAATGAAAAATATCTGTACCAAGTTTTGACCATGCGCGATCCGGAACTTCATGAGGAATTAAAGTTTCTTTTCTATTTTGATTTTTAAAAGATAAACATGCTTGACAATTATTTATTAAATCTTGTAATTGTGAGTTAATATTTGGCCAAAACATAGTCTCACGAACTCTAAGCTTGCATTTCTCTAGACCCATATGACCTAAATGTACTTTCTTTAGCATATCAGTCCGCATAGAATGTGGTATCACTATTCTGTCTCCCTTCCATACCAAACCATACTCGACTGTTAGTTCATCTTTATATGTCCAATAAGGAGCAATATCAACACTAACATTTTGTTTGTTTACCAGCCATCCATCTCTGATATACTTAATTAACTTTTGTAGTCCCATATCATTCTCCGTCGCCTTTTGTATTTTTAAGAAGTGAGAATCTGTTAAAGGATTGCAAGTAGCAATTGCACACACTTGTGCCTGTGCATCAAAGTGATCACGTGGTATCATATTCTGCATTTCACTACTAAGTGGTTCAGGAGCTCGAGATAGTGTATCTGCAATATATAAATACTTGCCCGGTTTATATACTAACTGAAAACAATACGGTTGCAATCGAAGCAACATACGTTGTAATCTCGCTGGGGCAATTGCTTTAGCAATTGGTTTATTAATTATGCTCACAAGCGGCTTGTGATCGGTTTCTACAGTTATGTCACTTCTTCCATAAATGTAACAATAAAACTTCTCACAAGCAAATACACAAGCTAATAATTCTTTTTCTATTTGAGCATATGATTGCTCAGCTTTCGTCAGCGACCTAGACGCATAGCATACAGGCAATTCATTTTGCAACAAACATGCACCTAAACCATATTTGCTAGCATCCACTGAAATAACAACCGACTGCTTTAAATCAAAATATTGAAGAACTGGATTCTTTATCAAACAATTTTTTAAACTTATGAAGTATTTTTCATGGTTTTCAGTCCAGTGCCACTCAACTTCTTACCTAAGAAGTTCTCTTAACATGTGTGTCTTTTCAGACAAATTAGATATAAAACTACCTACGTAGGTGATCATTCCTAAAAACCTTTCTATGTCCTTAGTATTCTGTGGTCTCGACATATTTTTAATGGCAGTGATGTGTGAATTGTTGTTTTGCGTCTACGGTACTGAAAAAAATCGAACCAGCTAATTTTGCAGTAATTTCATCAAGAGTGGGTAATTTAAAATGCTCCCTTTTAATTGCTTTATTTAAATCTTTCGGATCCATACATATACGTAAATCACCATTACTTTTTTTTACAACAGTCATACTGTTTACCCAGTCTGTTGGACCTTTTACTTTGGAAATAATTCCATGCTCAACCATTTCATCTAATATTGTCTTTTAGTGCTAACGGCAATTTTCGGGGTGCATGCACTATCGGTACAGCCGTGCTATCTATCATTATCTTGTACTCCCCGGGCATACAACCCATGCCTTCAAAAACGTCAGAGTATTCTTTCATAATAATACTTTTAATCTCAGACTCATCACTTTTACACACATTCAACACCAACTTTACAAGATTTAACTCTTCACATGAATATTTACCAATAATTGGAGGTGAGGGTACATCTGCTATAATAAATTCTAAAATATATGGATTTCCTTTATGATATAATTTAAGATTGCATGTTCCTATTATTTTAATATCACCACCCGAATAACCTCGCAATTTAATATTGGATTGTAACAAATCTTTTTTATCTAACTTTATATCATTTAAAAACCTACACGGTAAAATATTAACATCTGCCCCAGTATCAATTTTAAAATTTATTTCACATTCATTTACACACAAATAAACAGACCAGTCATTTTTTAAATTATTAAAACAGTAAATTACCTGATATTCTTGTTCTTCCGCCTGTATCTCATAAACATTACACATACGTGAAAAATGGTTTAAGTTATTACATCGTAAACATCTACGACCATATGCGGGGCAACGCACAGTTTGTCCGTGTGTTATGCCACACATTCCACAACACTGCCTACTACGATTCACTGATGCCGGTCTCGCTGCCGGTGGCAACGGCGCGGGTGACGACGGTGCAGCATAACGTGGCGCAGCGTACATAGGCGCGCGCGCAGGCCCTGCCGCACGTTGCCAGCCTGCCGCCGCCGCCGCTATACCGCGCCCACGCATGCTTCGTCCGCGTGCACCCCTTCGCATCCACATTACGTTCTGACTCTGATCAAATCCACCTTGATTGTCCCCCGTGTTTACTGCAAAGGAATAATGCTCCGCAGATTCCTTTTTTATATTCCCAGCTTGTATTTTGGATATCTGGGCAATATTACATATATCCAATGCTTTCTTCAAGCTTAAATCTTGTTCTCGCAGCAAACGTTCTCGAAGCGCACCCTCTTTGATACCACAAATAAGTCTATCCTTAATCAATTCCTCGGTCAAATCCTTAAACTCACATTTTGAAGACAATTTTTTCAACTCAAAAGCATATTGTTCAATGGACTCGCCATCACGTTGATCACGTGTGAAGAAGCGATGTCTCTCAATTGTTAAATTCTTCTTTGGCAGAAAAAACGTATCATATTTTTGTAATAATTCTTCAACTGACGTACATTTTTTGTTAAATTGATCGTAAACTTCTCGACATTGTTCCCCAATAACGTGTAGAAGAATGCTAACTTGCACATTTTTATCTTTATTTTTAAACTCACAAGCATTGTAGTATATTAAAAAGGCACTTTTCCATTTCTCCCATTCTATTGATAAGTTTCCAGAAGTAACGTTATTCAAAGCATTACTAAAATTGAATGGCGGTGGTGGCGGTAATAAAGATTCCATTGTATATTGTTAGTTATAATTCACTTCGTACTTTGAGCTCCGATAGTTCTTATTTTTAACTAGCTGTGTTCGTAGATTGTATATTTTGCACAATAAACACTTAGTTTAACTAGAAAACCGGCTGCGCCATGTCAAGGAGGGGCGCCTAACGGGATCGACAAATCAAACAGGCGTTCAGATTAAGACTCCCTTTATTTCATTCCCTAGGTACCCACATTACCCAACCTACCGACACCGTACCTCTCAACGACCTGATACCCCATAAAAACTGATTTAATTTACGAGAGTTTATCAGAAGATTTCAACGCACAGTGCGCGAAATATGAATTTTCGCATGTCTTTCTTACGCAGGTACCACCACATATGTCTATGTTTGTCTTATTTTTAGTATTTGTTGCTAATCTACATAATATGCACTATAATCTAACTAAATTTGACGCTGGTATATATTACCGTTTTGAAGATAGAGCAGGAACAAAAACATTGAAAAAAATGCATGTTTTTTGAGGTTTCTTGTACCCCCTTTGGTTTTAGACTTTTTTGTTTTTAGTATTTGTCGTGATACACCTCATAGCAACACAATTTCTGAGAAAATTTCAACCAGTTACCTATTACCGTTCAAAAGATACAGCCCTGTGACAGACAGACGGACGGACGGACGGACAGCGTAGCGTAGCGAGAGTAATAGGGTCCCGTTTGGCACCCTTCGGGTACGGAACCCTAAAAATAACAAACTTTCCTATGTTCTGCCAGAAAAGCGAGTTTTTTGTACATATCATAGATACATTTTTGTGTTGTGAGACGAGGCTCGTGAACTCGATGGGGCTAATGCCCAACGAGTAGTTGTCTTACTTAATAGTCTCATTTTACCCCAAAAAATGCATCAAAAGGGAGTTCCATGTTTCTAACTCATAAATATGGCTGTTAAGAAATGTGATTTTGTAATGACAACACTGATTGTGTCTTTGATTCCTTGATAAAACCGTTTGTGTGTAATTTTATAGCACATAGTAAGGTGGAAAATGAAAATAAAGTACCTAATTATGAAGAAGAGAAATGGGTGTTTATTATTCACACAAAGTTATACAGAAGCACCGTAGCCACAATATTATTTATAATGGCTTTCGTGCGATCAGTCAGTCCATTGAACCCGATTTAGTACTAACTACCATCGTTTTTAGGGTTCCGTAGTCCTACAAGGAACCCTTATAGTTTCGTCATGTCCGTCCGTCTGTCCTAATCCTTTACAGCTTATTATTTTGACGACCTCTGTGGTCTAGTGGTTCGAGTGTCGGACTGCTGATAACGAGGTCGTGGGTTCGATTCCCACAGGACACAAATATTTGTGTGATGAACATAAGTGTTTGTGTTGGTCTGGGTGTGTTGCTTATGTATTATAAGTATGTATTTACAAAAAAAAAAAAAAGTATATACGTATTATATCCATTGTCTAGTACCCATACCACAAGCTCTGCTTAGTTTGGGACTAGATGGTGCTGTGTAAAAATGTCCCAAAGATATTTATTTATTTATTTATTATTTATTAACTTCTACAGTTATAAACATAAGTAAATGAAATTTTGTTACAAAATAGTCTAGATATAGATCTCAATTTTAAAAGAATGAAAAAATCTTGATAAAGTATTTTAGGGGTGGCGCCCATACATGTGAAATGTACTAGTCAAAAGGTATTCTTCGACTTATCTAAATTGCAGAGATAACTAGGTGCATCTTGCCTTCCTGTTACTCACTTGAAGGTTGTAAGGGTTTGGTAACAGTTTGTGGTCCAAGCTCGTACAATATCTGGAAGTCTGCGTGATTGCCCAGACGAAACCCGAACCCGAAACGATGATCGTTACCTTAAAAGTAAGGTGAATATTGTTAATATTGACACGGTATCTACAGTTAATACTAAGGTATATGTGGTATTGCGATTTGCGTGCTATCTCGTATGTATATCGCACGCTTAATGAGAAACTAACCTAATTTGTAGAATGATATTTCCAAAAATCAATTTGAAAACAACAATAGTAAAATAGGTATTTAAAAAAATATCTAATAGGTCCTTTTATTTCATCACAATTTTTTAAAATAAAATATATTTGGGTAAGGACCAAACTATACAAGGTGTTGATCTGTAATCGTGCCATATTTCTAGATCAGATGATAAATAATGTGCTTAATCACCTAAAAATACTTGAAAAATTCTACGATTATTTAATACCTAAATTTTCACTTAGAAACATAGCGAGGGTTCGAGAATAAATCCCGAACGACTCGGAAAATAAGTCATCGGCGGCATTGTCAAAGGGTGGAAATACCTGCAAAATGTTTTGGTGGTGTCGCACGCATCGTTTTTCTGTCGCACGTGACATACGGGGGGAATTTGTTTGTTTACAAATAAGTATTTGACAAAAAAAAAATCTTTTTGGTACCTATTGATTTTTTTATTGATTCGTGTTCAGTATCAGTGGTATAGTCACCTCCTTAAATATGGCATGAATGCAGAGCAACATGTTGTATATTGGCGCTGTCGCACAATGAAAATTACAGTTTTCCGCTCTTTTCTTTTCCGTTGTGACACTTTTCACTCAGCATAAAGTAACACAACGGAAAAGTTAAGAGAGATTAGGTGTAATTTCCATTGTGCGACAGGGCTAAAATTTCGTTCTTACCAATGATATTTAAAAGTATACTTAGATATGTCACTTGCGCTCGCAATATGAAGACTCGAAAACGTCCTAATTAGGACGTTTTTCTATTAATCTGCGTCAAATAAGAAGCCGAGCGTGACTGGTGTAAACAAAACTAAAATGCCGTCGTGTTTGTACAAAAAGTGTTCCAATTATGACGCGAAAGTAACTTGAAGTAACCAACTTACTTACTTTATACCAGTTTGTGTATTGTGCTACGGCTGCGTACGGAACAATTTTTTCGGTTGTTTTGTTAGAGTATGACATATCTATACTTTTAAATATCATTGGTTCTTTTACACAACAATTGTTAAAGTTGATTTTTGAAAATGTCATTTTAATTAGGTCAGTTTACGACATGTGCATGATATATCCTGCTCTTATGAATTTTCTTGGTTGTTACTGCTTACCTTTAGTAAACGGTGGTGAGAATCCATAGATGGCTGCAAACCCAGCTGGAACATCTTCCGGTACGACCAAAAATATAATGGCATCGCTTGAAAAACCTGTCGATTACGAATTTTGTGAAGTAAGTCACCTTTTAGGAATGTTGACTGGCGAAATGCGTTTATTCAGTGTCGTACTGTACTTCTGTACGTACTGTAGTTGCATTTACAGACAAATCACATGCACAAACGGAACCGAAACGTTTTTAGGGTTCCGTAGTCCTACAAGGAACCCTTATAGTTTCGTCATGTCCGTCCGTCTGTCCGTCTATCCATCTGTCCGTCTGTCCTAATCCTTTACCGCTTAATAACTTATACAGTTATAAACATAAGTAAATGAAATTTTGACAAAAAATGGAATAGATATAGATCTCAATTTTAAAAGAATAAAAAAATCTTAATTACCTATTTTAAGGGTGGCGCCCATACATGTGAAATGGGGATGAAAATATTTTTTTCGCTGCACCCCCTCGTGTGGGGTATCATTGAATAGGTCTACTAAAATGAAGGTAATGTTTCATACATAACTTTTTTATCAGATATACCATCTGCGAAATACAGTTCGCCAAAGTGGCTTGCAATGTGCCCCCCCCCCCCCCCCTTCCATTTCTAAACTATGCAACGTAGAAACTTATAGTCTTCCACATTGATAGACCTTTGTAAAAACTCTCTTTTAAAATTATTTCGAGTAAGTATGTGATTATAAATTTTTGAGTTATAGTGAGAAAACTGAAAAATACTTAAGACGTCCTAGTTCATAGGTCATTGACCTTAGAGAAAAATGAGCTTAACAAATAATGCTCCTTTAGTCACTTTCTATTGAAAAAATTCACAAAAAGAAACTTTGCGTTATATTGATATGACACACTTCTTAAATTTAGCTTCTTAAATTTAACGCTAGGTGGCGCTGTTTGCAAAAACTAAAATAGCAATTATTAATATTCGATTTGATTATAGACCTACTTAAGGAACCCTATAATACTGAGCATGGCCCGACATGCTCTTGGCCGGTTTTATTATATGGTACGGATTTTATGTTACTGTGACTTACTTGTCCGCAACCTAACTCGGACCTTACTTGCGTTTTACGAAACATACATACGAACATATATACATATATTTTTACATACGAACTTTCGTTGCGACTGATACCTACACAATAAAGATATGCACATAAAAAAGCACAATGAAGATAGACTGCGGCACAAAGTCGTATGAAATTGTCGGATATTAGAGGAACAAACGTCAAAACACGATCATCGTATCCGATAAGGGAACGATGCTTGATCGGAGTAGCAAATTGTGCGATGAATGGTACGATTAATCGCATATCGTCAAACGCGAGTAGACCCCCAGATACGGTGGTACCTTCCTAGGACGAGCTCTTTCATAAGCTCTACTCCCCACTCTGTAGGCTATACAAATATTTGTTCTGTGTGGGAATCGAACACACGAGCCGTAATTAACCACTCAGCGACCCAAACAGAATCAAACCAAACCCGCGCGAATCAGAATTCCGTCCCAGAGTACAAAGTCAAATTCACAGAAATTTAGTATTCTACATAAACATAGCTATAAAATGAAACTTACTTTTCATAAAGATTACTATAAAAACACAAAAAACTACAAAACACGACTTATAACACATTTTTAAACAATAAAAATTAAATATTTATAAACGGTGATCCTTTCACGAATGCATAGAAAGGAATGGACGCAACTTGTAATGAAGTATTGTCTAAAAACTCTAGAATATTCTCACAGTTATTAAGTATTGAGCTATCGATAATTACCTACCTACTAAACATTGGGAATTTGAAGTCCTTGATAAGCCTGCTTCTAACATACCTACATCACAATCATCATCAGTCCATTACTGTCCCACTGCTGGGCACGGGCCTCTTCTCTGTATGAGAAGGTTAAGGCCTTAGTCCCCCACTCTGGCCTAGTGCGGGTTGGCGGACTACACACATCATCGAGAACTGTATGGAGCACTCTTAGGTGTGCAGGTTTCCTCACGATGTTTTTCTACAGTTGCAAATCAAAAAACAAAATTCTACACTAAAACCCATTTTTTATTACAAAAGTATACAAAAAAGCCTCAATCCAAGTCTATGTTAGACAAATCTTCTGTGATCTTTTTCACTTCTTCCTTGCTTCGTGGCTGTGTAGGCTGCTCACTCATCTTTTTCGCGGCCTCGCTTTTCAATTTGTACAATCTCTTTAGATCTTCTAGAACTTTCTGTGAAAGGTTTCCTGGCTTCGGCTGATGGATTTCGTGTTCTCCTTTTTCGTTCTTTATGAGTTCTACCATGGAATCTTCTAGATTTGGAACTTCACCGGGCCTGGATAACATATGCTGGGTCAGTTTTTGAGGGAACTTCATCTTTTGAGCCCAATTTTGGAGGTAGTTGCTGCCATCGGAGGGCAAGTACTGGAAAAAAGAAAGAAATAAATAAAATATAGATAACTAGCTAACACGCCCAGCTTCGCTTGATTTATTTATTTATATTTATTTATTATATTCTTTATTGTACATTACACCTAACGAAAACAAAGACAAAGTTTACAGAAAGATTAAGTAAGTACAATGGGCGGTCTTATCGCACAAGGCAATCTCTTCCAGACAACCTTTGGATGGACTAGAAGAATGGGAACCGATCGTGGGTAGGTACGGTGTAAAAGTAGGTACGTTTCGTACATAATATACCTACTTAAATATAATAATATAAAATACATGGAATTTACTTAAATAAGTATGAGAAATATATATCATATAATATACTAATACATATAAATATAAAGTGTAGTAGTTGAGCAATTTCAAGAAGTAGTGAAACAGATTGACATGTAGTGTAGTGTGGATTTCATCGATCATACAGCCCAATAGACACCTAATGTTGAATATAATGCGTACAATAAATTCTGTCAACTAGCTGAGGCGGGGTACTGCACTCCGATTGGCCCTACCAAGGCAGCTATTGGCTAATAACTAACGAGGACGTTTTCCAATACTGACCAATAGCACCGCTGTAAAGTGTCTTATGACGTAATTTTTAACGGTCGACCGCGGCATTCTCACAAGTAGTATGTGTTCATCTAATACATGGTCTATCTTTGTGCAAAATTCCATCTAAATACGTTCAGCCGTTTCAGCGTGATTGAAGGACAAAATGTCATATTCCCTTACAAGATGCAGGGGTCTACAAGATTGATTGTGATTGTGGGTTATCATACATATGGCAAACAAAGCGTAGTATAGCCACTAGAATTAAAGAACATATAGCTGACGTCAAGAACAGACGCTCCACAAAGTTTGCAGTGTGTGAACATGCCCTAGACAAACCCAACCATTTTCTTCGATTTGATAAACCACAAGTTCTGGCGAAGGAAAACCGATATGTACCTAGAAAGCTCCGTGAGGCTATTGAAATTAAAAAATATCCTGATTTTAATAGAGAAGATGGTTGGTACTACCACCTGTTTGGAACCCAGTCCTAAAAATAATCAAGTCCCAAACAGCAGAAGGTGTGTGTGGAAGGCACAGGACCGGTCGTTGTGGCGATGCTTGGGGAAGGCCTAAGTCCAGCAGTGGACGTCTTTCGGCTGAAATTATGATGATGAAACAGCACGCAACACTGTAAAAGATAATGATATTGTGAGTGATTACTGCGTGCATCGAAAAGATTTTAATTAATAATATTGTACGGTAGATTAAAATATATTTTTAGAAATATCTGTAAAGACGCTTGTCATCTTAGTCTACCTGCGACCACGAAATGCTGCAAAGCTTTCGAAACGTCAGGAAAACCAATTGAAATAATATACGCGATTTAATCCGGTTAAACTTTATTTTATTATAATGTGTAGTGATCGCGAAAACCTAAGAAATTATTAAAGGAATTATTATTCTTTAAGGAATAAAATTTTGAAAAGATATTCAACAGTAGAGTTTGTAGTGGTTAAATAACATTTGCTCTACATTATTTCTCCTGTCGTGGATGCGTCTAATACATTTGTCAAAGACACTTTGTTAAGTGTGGGCATCGAATTCGCGACCCGTAGCGCAACCAAGAATCACTCAGCCATAGGGCCAAATGTGTCGCCATTATACTTAATTATAATAATCTTTTCAGTGAAAAAATTTACCCATCCTCATATTTTTATCAAGGACAGAAAAAAATTACCACTAGCGGGAAACGTTACACTGTTTATTTTGACTTAAAAAATGTTTAGACTGTTCATGAACAAACTGATTAGCTCTTCACAAAAGCATAGATCTGTGACAAAAGAGCACGCATTTATTTGAGCAACCTGTTCTTGCGGTTCCTAGAGCTGCTAATAGTAGGCGCTATAGCGTAAATAACGCTATATAGCGTAAAATATTGTGGTATAGAAGTATTAACATATTATTACATACCTTTTCTTTATTCTTATAAATTTTGGCGGGCGGCGGCGGCGAGTTTGCTTGCCGTTTAGCATTGGACGAACTGGACTGGAAGCCTTGACCAGCTGAGAAAGTAAAAAAATTATATTAATTAATTATCACATTTATACGAAACTGAAATAAAATGAACGGACCGTTGGCCGTGTGGCTTCCGGTAAGGAATATGCCAATTCACTCATGCTGTGACTCAAACACGATTTAAATAAAAGGTTTTTTTCATTTAATTTTAGTTGTTAGTTTTTATTTTTAATTATTATAAAGAATGTGTAAAAATGTCAAAATATAAAAGTTCCTAGTTATAAGTAAAATTTGCATGCTGTTAGTGATGGCTAAATGGGCTTGAACACATTTTTATCATGTAACAACATTCGATGTACCCTATTTATTGCAAATAAAGATATTGTATTGTATTGTATTGTTTTGTCGTGCAATCAGTCGACAGACTATGAGCAGATGAGATAAGAGTTTATGTAGCTTTCAAAGCGAGATCCCCTTTGGGAAGGTCTCTATAGTGACTTATGTTATGTGCAGTTGTCCATTTCCAGAATGCGCCGCCTTTTCAGTCTACGTGTAGCATCCGGTATAGACAATTGCACAGCTAGTTGGTTTAGATCAGCTATACTCAACCTGCGGCCCGCGGGCCGCAAGTGGCCCGCTGGGCCTTTGTTATTGGCCCATCTGAAGATACAAATTTCTGAAGAAACAACGACTATCTCAGAGTTGGTTTCCGTTTTAAATTGTAATTACCCAGAGTTGTTTGATGAGTTGAAGGCGCGCCAAGAGGCTCGTTGGCAACGATGCGCTGGTCGACGCCAAACTACAAAGTCTCGAGCATCGGCGCAGAGTTGCTAGCCTATCGGTTTTTTATCGAATGTATTTCGGCGAGTGTGCGTTGGAATTGCACAATTTAATTCCCCCAAGCCCTTTCCATTATCGGACGACCAGACGCACGGCGATGCGCCACCGTTATATGGTAGATATTCCACCCTTACGCACGAACCGGTTTGCTAATAGCTTTATCATGCGAACCGCCAAAGAGTGGAATTCCTTGCCGGCGTCAGTGTTTCCCGAGAAATATAATCTGGTGGTCTTCAAGACTCGAGTGAATAGGTTTTTGCTGGGCAAGCGTGTACCATCGTCGACCGCACCATCGCTTAACATCAGGTGAGGTGGCGGTCAAACGCAAGCCCGTTAAGAATAAAAAAAAAAAAAAAAAAAAAAAAAGTTCATCAATTTTAAAAACGATACCAATCTAGAAGTACTGTTTAGAGAAAAAAGGGAAAACAGATAATATGTGGAATTTTGGAGTATTGTTCCCCAAAAATATAAAAGCGTCCAAAGATGTGCCCAAATTCTTCTAACATTCTTTGGGTCTACGTATGTGTGCGAATCGTCTTTTACAAAAATGAAAATACACAAAGAACGTTTACAGAAACAAACTTACAGATTCTCATCTGTACGCCTACCATGAGTTGTTATCGTAAAATTACTCGCTAGCGTCCAACTCGCTAGCGTGTTAACGTGGTTCAAATAGATTTCGATAATGCTTGCACCATGAGTTTTACGGAGTAACTAGCTAACATCACTCATATTTTGTTTCTTTCTCTCTCAGTACAAGTAAGAGAGAACGGCTCATATGTTAAAAATGTAGTGGTATCGCTATGCTAAATATGTTATAACAGTCAACACGAAATATTCCGACTGAAATTGAAGGGTCAGCGGTTTGTGTTTATGTTAGTGAAGTATTTATGTGGTGTTTATGTTATGGTATTTAGTGATTGTTGAATTTTTATACCTTGAAATATTTCAATGTCGTGTCGTCTATTAAATTATTTGTAATTTTGCTGACGTTATGTGATAGCGTGGCTCGCGACATTTTTGATAAGTTTATTTATTAAATAGAAAACAATGAGGACACAGTGAGTGTGTGAGTGGGTCACAATTTCAATTGTTGCCGGAGTTAATGGAAAGGTATGTTTCCAATAAATTATTTCAAACATAAAGTTACAAAATTTCCAAATAGTTGCCCCTAAACAACGCAGGTAGAATAGGTAGATAAACAAAGCCTCTTGAAACTTTGAAAGTGTAAATTTAGCTAGGCTCAACTCATATACTCATTAAATAAGCTCTTTCAGACATTATTTTAACTTTAATATGCACAAAAACCTATTTAATTATTATGTAAACATATGTTTCACACCTCAAAATGCTAGTGAGCTACGTAACTACTATCGCAAGCGTATTTTTCGATAGCGCCTGTCGAATTAGTGACTCATGGTGCCGTTTTGTATGGTAACAGCTGCAAAACGTTAGTGAATATCGAATAGATTACGTGAGGTTTCTTACCTATCGAAATCTATAGTACTCATGGTACTAATTTTAATTATTTCTGTGACCGCTAGGGGCGCTGTATAATCTTTCATATAAATTATTTACGGAGACGCTAGCGAGTTTTGACAGTGTAAACTCATGGTAGGGCTACTGGGTGATGTTATAAGGATAGCATGTAGCGACAAGCCAGATCTTGATAAAGTTTTGAAAAAGTGTTCACAGTATCAAAAATCGCATTAAAACATATATACATCTGTGTTAAAACTTCTTTTCATTAATAAAGTAACTACATCGTTAACTTGGAATTACGTTTTAATTAAGACCTAAATAATTTTTGCTTGCGGCCCTCGACACCATGACTGAAACGTGTTTGTGGCCCCTATAAAAAAAAGGTTGAGTATGGCTGGTTTAGATGTTTTGCAAGTCTTGCTTTGTATTTGGAACAGGATGATCTTTCATCCTTGATTGTCGTGATTTTTAAGCAATCATGTACTTCGGAGATCCTTATAAACCACGGCGAGTTGGAAATCTGTTTCAGGGTGTAATTTTGAACCCTTTGTATTATGCTTATACTGGAGTCACAAGCTGAACCCCTCAGTTCGATCCTATATGTCCATATTGGTTTAAATAAAAGGTTAATGATTATTTACTGTCGCGATGCTGAGCGCGGGCCTGTTCTTGGAATGAGAAGAGTTCAGGCCTTAGTTCTCCACGCTGGCCTGGTGCGGGTTGGCGGACTATACACACCATACAATATCATTTATTTGATCAAGAACTGTATGAAGCACTCTCAGGTGTGCAGGTTTCCTCACGATGTTTTCCTTCACCGTTAAATCAAATGATAATCATTGTCTCGCTACATTTTTGCCATAAAAGCCGACTATTTTCGGGTACGCTTCGCTCGCGATATCTTTTCCTCTCATAGTTTTAAGTGTTCTTTATGTCTATGTAGAACTGACTACTTATTCTAATTCGTGCAAAATCCTATTTATGTTCCATTAAATATCTACAATAAATTCTTTATTTGTCTGTAATGTTGTTGCAAAACGCTAAAATGATTTTAATTAAATAGTAATGAATATTAATACTAATAATGTGTTAGTATGTATGAGCGAGGTATGAGCGCGTCTCGCCGTTAAATTTAATCGTTTGAAGAGTGTTATGAAAAAACTAAAATAAATTGTACCAGTTATTAAATGCCTGACTGCCTGCCTGTTGTTTATGACTGCCCCGTTGGTCTAGTGATTGCAAGTGCGACTGCTGAGCGTGAGGTCCTGGGTTCGATTCCCGGGTCGGGCAAAGTGTTATTGGGTTTTTTCATTAGGAAATTCTCTGTAGCAGCCCGGAGTCAGAATTTGTGCCCGGTCAATGGCAATAGGCTCGCCCCCTATTACTTTGGACTATAACATAACTGGCGAAATGTGGGTATCCTATTACACCTCTGCCTACCCCTTTGGGGTAATACAGGCGTGATGTTATGTTATGCTATGTGTTATTAAATGCTAGGAGTTTCTCTGAAGGATCGAATCCGAAACGAGGTGATCCGACAGAGAACCAAAGTTGTCGACATAGCCTACAGGATTAGCAAGCTGAAGTGGCAGTGGGCCGGCCACATTATCCGAAGAACCGATGGTCTTTGGGGTAGACGGGTTCTTGAGTGGAGACCGCGAATCGGTAAACGTAGGATAGGACGCCCTCAGGCTCGGTGAAGAGATGATATTGGCAAGGTGGCCGGTAGCAACTGGATGCGAGTGGGCCAAGGATCGATGTCAGTGGCGTGCCATTGGAGAAGCCTATGTCCAGCAGTGGACTAATATAGGCTGATGATGATGAAGATTAAATAAATAGAAAAACTTACTTAAATTCTGTGTATTTGTCTGAGGTCCAAGCTCGAACATAACTTGAAAGTCGGCATGGTTGCCGAATGCGAAGCCGAAGCCGACGCGAGAGTCCGTCCCTGTAAACAATACCATTGCCATAAGTAATTGCCTAATAATAAAAATTATCCTATGCTGTGCTGCCTGTGTACATTTTTGAATTCCCCGCCACGATAAGCTTGATTCCCAGTTTTTCGCCGCTGCTCTTTTATCAATTCCCCGCAAATTCCCCGACATGGTTAATATTAGAGAAATAAAACAATTTATTTGAAGGATATTTGCCGTCGCGATGCTTACTGGACGATGCCGCGACATGTGTACTGATATTGAGAGAGATGAGCACGGTTTGAACTGCATGTGTGTGCGTGAGCGCTGGTTGTACACGAAAGAGCACGGTTTTTTGGCATCACTGTGCTTGTTCGCAGCACTTCGTCTATAATTTTTACTGTGTCTATGGTCTATGGTCTATATGTATGTTATTCTTACCTTTCTTTATAGGCGGTATATTGGAGTAGGCGACGGAAAGCAATGATGGCAACTCTTCAGGGATAATCACAGAAGCAAATGATCTCGATGCTGAAATAGATAAAGAAATATGTCGTTAGCAGTTTTCATAGCATAGTTTGATGAGTAGTTACAATTTCTTAGACGGGGTGTGTTACTAAGAGTTGGAGGGGGACAACCTCGGCGACAAACCGCGGACGTTTTCAAAAATGGCCGACCACGCATGAACGTAGATAGAGCAAATAAGGTGTGTCAAGATCGTAGCAGGTGGAAAGGCAAAGTCTCTGCAAACTACAATGGGAAATAGGCGTGATAATATTTATGTAGGTATGTAGGTATGTCTTCATCCTCCGAGCCTTTTCCCAATCATGTTAGGGTCGACTTCCAGTCTAGCCAGATGCGGCTGAACATCACTATATTACACGGAGCGACTGCCATCAGACCCCCGCAACATAGTTACTGGGTAATGTCGGGACAGCCCCCCTAGCCAAGTTGACAATCTACAATCGTCAACGCTAATAGAAAACAATCAAAGTGTATGGGAATGACATATCTCAACGAAAAAATCATTCGTTGAGATATGTCATTCCCATACATTTTGATTGTTTTCTATAGCGTTGACGATTGTAGATTGTCAACTTGGCTAGGGGGGCCTAGAGGGGCAGAACAGCTCCTACATACTATGGCAACTCTTTTTAGGTTTAAGGCAATATTCTCACTTTTAAACTCTTCTTTATTTCTGACATTAACGTACATTATACTCACATTACTTGAATGAATTTGATGTAATAAACTATTTCAAAAAGAGTAGCCTGTATATCCATGAAGTTTCTTGCCGATTCTTCTCCATAGGACCCATAATAAAGAATCGTGCAACAAGTGCCTGTAATTAGGTTTATTTGAAATAAAAACATTTGAAATTGAATACCAGCATTCTGGGTGTGTTATTGGGTTTTCTTTGGAAATTCTCAGTAGCAGCCCGGAATCTGGATTTGTGCCCGGTTAGTGGCAATAGGCTCGCCCCCTCATACATGGGACTTACAACATAACAGGCGAAATGTGGGTGTACTATACACCTCTGCCTACCCCTTCAGGGAAATATAGGCTGTCATCCTGAAATTGACAAAATTTTCAGACTTTTAGGCTTCTGACTACCCGTAACGACTGCCATAGATATTCGTATGACAACCGGGACCGACAGCTTAACGTGCTCTCCGAGGCACGGAGGGGTCTCGATGTGCAACGAAACGGTTACCCATCCAGGATTGACGGCAGCTAGAGCAGCTTTACCTCTCAGATCTGGATCTAGCAATCCACGTGGCTATTACTCAGCTACGAGTCCCCCAATACCCCCCTATTTATGAATGTGTGTTACAAATATAACACTTGCAAGAAAGTTAAATCTTAAAATAAAATAAAATTAATTTTTTGTTTGTATGGATCTTTGAATCCGAAATAAAGAATTATTTATTTATTTATTATTTAAAAGATGTCACTACAGTTCAAAGCTACAGAATAAGCATTGCTTGCGCATACGCAGCGATGAGTTTGTTTGAGCTTTCTTTACGTGGTATGTCGATGAGGCTAACAACATCTTAAAACCAGACCTCTGCGGCCTGTGCTATGCCCGTAATGCACGTCCCAGAGAAGACTTTAGTCTCCCTGAACCCGTTCCGATGGTCAACGCGATGGTATACATATATAGACCATCGCGTGCCACCGTCAGTCATCCCAGAACAATAGCGATGGGTCATTGATGGTTTTCGTGTCAATGTAATGTTACCATTTTTTCCGACAAATAACAGGTTGATAAAGCTGTTTTTTAACAGGTTTGAAAACGGCTGATTTGAAAATTTTCTCCAACTTTAACATTTTCATGTTAAATATGAACGTTATGCATATTGAAATAAAATTGTGGTGGATTTTTGAAAAAAATCGTATGTATTGTCATTTTTTGTTACCTGTTCGTTTGTCAAATGCATACATTTATTTCAACCTGTTTTTTGAGTAATGGGAAACAGTTAATTCGTTTCTGATGAAAAAGCTGTTTAAAAAAGCGGTTAATTGATTAAATGCCCACCGCTAAAGACAACTACATAATTATTTCAAAATAATATCTCCTTGTGTATAGTGAGCTCGGATTCAAATAACCGTAAAGATACTAAGATATTCAAGACAAGATTGCTTCTCAGTCACTGTGTGTTCATTACATAACGTAACCTTGTATGTATGTATGTCACAGGTTGCAATCTCGCTTATTGAGGATTGTGCGGAGTTAAGTTTTGACATAAGTTAGCGAGTTTGTGAATAACAGGTCAAGGGAGATGTGGTTTTAATTTTACTTTCTTTTTGATAAATATAATGTGTTTAGATATTTTTAAATAAAATAGGTATGTATGTCATTTTATTTGGAAGTTAACATTAGAAGATATTAAATGTAAGACAGATTAGATAAGAGATTCCTAGATTTCCTAGGAATGGCACCGCAGATATATAATAAATTACCAAAATCAATATTAGACAGCATTGATAGATATATATATAAGAAACAATTGATAAATCTGTTAATAAATAAGTCATATGAGAACTAGTCTGATAGAAATATATGATACTATTATAATATTGATATTTTTTTGACATTGAGGTGAATGCTTTCGAGGTCCAATTTGTTTTATAATTTTTATAAGTGTTGACATAAATTTTGACATAGATAGATAGATAGAATATTCTTTATTGTACACCATTTTAAACTAAGGACTAACACGTAAAATAAGGGTACATTGGCGGTCTTATCGCTAATAGCGATATCTTCCAGACAACCTTTGGATGGACAAGGAAGACGTGAAAAATAGATGGGGGCAGTATGTGGTGCATTTTCATAAAGTCACAATAACAATAATATTAACATACAATAATAATAATATTATATTCATCCGTAATCATTATAATTTGTCTACTTTATTATAATTTTGCATGCCTTAATTGGTAGAACATAGTGATCTTGTAATGTAATGTATTAAAATGCATTTTGTTCAGCAATAAAAAAAAAAGAATGTGGGTGTCCTTGAAGGAGGATTTTATATTTTTAACCGACTTCAAAAAAAGGAGGAGGTAATGTATTCGGCAGGTTTTTTTTTTTTTTTTTTTTTATGTATGTACACCGATTACTCCGAGATTTGTGGGCCGATTTACGTGGTTGTTTTTTTATTTGGTAGAGGAAGCCCGCGCGGTGGTCCCATATAAATTTTATTGACTTAGGTTGAGCAGTTTTTTAACCAGCTTCAATAAATCAGTTTATTTTAGCTTCGCGTATCTAGATGATCTGCTCATTGGTCAATTTTTCTTAGAATTCTTGGCCGATATGCGTGTTTTTTTTTCACGATAGTGATTGGACGTTTGGAAGAACATGAGCGAGACTTTGCCCAGCAGTGGGATAACAAAGGTTAATAAAAAAAAAAACTCATATTGGTTATATAAACATTTATGAATCAACTTTCGCAATTATCAACTAAAAAGTATGAAATAAAAACTTTTTAACAAAAAAAAAAAACCGACTCCAAAAACCTTAACTAAAAAGTAAAAAATAATCATTGTATGTATTTTAAAATCTTAACATAAACCAAGATTTTGAAGGCGGCGCGTGATTTTCATGTACGTTCACATAAACTGTTTTTAACTATAGATATGCGCTCGATTGTACATTATATTTACATGACGCAAAGGGTAAATCACGCGCCGCCTTCAAAATCTTGGTTTATGTTAAGATTTTAAAATACATACAATGATTATTTTTTACTTTTTAGTTAAGGTTTTTGGAGTCGGTTTTTTTTTTTGTTAAAAAGTTTTTTATTTTATTTTTATAACTAATAATAATGAGAAATGTATGGAGCACTCTCAGGTGTACAGGGATAGTACTATTAGATATTCTGTGGTACAGGTTTCCTCACGATGCTGATAATAATATTTTGATCCACACATGAATTTAAAAAGTTAGTGTTGCGGGCCAGGTGCGAACTCAGGCCCTGAATAATAGTCAATCATACGTTGACGTAACAGGTAAAGGGTTAATCAAAGACAGAATGTCATTGGGGGGTTAATGTAAAAAAAAACGTTATTTTATCTTTTGTTTTTATGATAGAAAGGAGTTTCATATAACTAAAACCTAACTTAGTTGGGAAAATAATGAATAAGCGCGGAAAGTCACTCAACTAAGCTAAGCGGATATAAGATTTGACCTACTTCTTTACGCGTCAAGTTAAATATAAAATACTTGTTTTGGTTCCATTCATGGCGTTATATAATGGCATTTGAATAAATGCCTATTCATTAACGTCGATTTCACTCTTTGTTAGTCAAAACAAATATTTAGATAAACAAAAATTAAGTAGATACTTAACGTTTATTTTTGAACACGTGCAATTATTAATTTTCGTCAATAATAAAAGCATGTAGGTACGCCTATCTATCTTCTATCTATCTTCTATATACTATAATAAAACTGTAAAGGTCGAAAAGTCTGTACATTGAGTTTTTTTTCGCGAAAACCGGCTAGGGGGACTAGAAATAAGCAATAGAACACGAATCAATCGTTTAAAAAATTTATGTATGTCTGTCTGTCTGTCTGTCTGTTTGTTACCTCATCACGTGAAAACGGCTGAACGGATCGTAATGAAACTTAGCATTTGTATTGGTATTAGTCTAACTTAAAATATAGGGTATGTTTTATCTGAATCAGTTGAGTAGATCCATTGATACAGCTTGACCCCTCTATTGTATTAAGTTGCATACAAAGTAGAGGTCATGATTGTTGGTTGTATGCAAAAATACCACTGGATTCTGAAATATAGAATAACATAACATAGCCCATCACTGCCCCACTGCTGGGCACGGACCTCTTCTCGGAACGAGAAGATTTAAGAAACTAGAAAATATAGAATAACATAACATAGTCAACCCATTACTGTCCCACTGCTGGACACGGGCTTCTTCTCAGCATAAGAAGAGATATGGTTAGTGTTATAGAATAACTTAACATAATCAGCCCAATTACTTCACACTGCTGGGCACGAGCGTATTCTCAGAATGAGGGAGTTTAGGGCTAATTCCATCACCTTAGCCGGTTGGTTGTAAAAACAAAATATAGTATGGTCGGTAAATAGTGTAATCATCTGTGTAGGCGCTTAAATGTATATATTTGAAGACATTGTGTTCATAATTATGACACGATGTTATTTTCCGACATCCACGCGGACGGAGTCGCGGGCACAGCTAGTTGGAAATAAAAATACTATTTACAAACAAATTCAAATTCAAAGTTTATGATATTCGAATTTAAGTGATGACTAAATTTAAACAATCTGGGCACGTCTTTTATAGGGGAGCGGGGGGCCAGTTGTAACAGTTTTTGGAAAAAAACATTGTGAAAGGAAAACTACAAAGTATTTCTTGATTGTAAAATCATGTCTTGCAAGATTAACTATCTGTCTAGCTTTTCATCAATTAATGTTAGGAAAATTGTTAATAGTATTTAACCAGAGGGTAATTAAAAAAAAAATGTCGCGTGTTACTACTTACCCCGTATTCGGGGCTAGTTGTAACAGCCTTGGGGCATGTAGTAACAATAAAAACAGTAATGTATTTGCTCAAGTTATAATTTTTCCCTGCCTTTTTCCATTAGTTTTTAACTTACCTACTGTCTGACTTTTCTTGCTCATTTTCTATTTATTTATTAAATTTATGCACACACAGAAATAATTCTGACTGACTGAATGACTGCTTCGTTGGTCTAGTGGTTGCAAGCGCGACTACTGAGCGTGGGGTCCTGGGTTCGATTCCCGGGTCGGGCAGTGTTATTGGGTTTTTTCACTAGGAAATTCTCAGTAGCTGCCCGGAGTCTGGATTTGTACCCGGTCAGTGGTAATAAGCTCGCCATCTATTACATTACATGGGACTATAACATAACTGGCGAAATGTGGGTGTACTATTACACGTATGCCTACCCCTTCGGGGAAATACAGGCGTGATGTTATGTTATGTTGGAGAAATAATAATAAAATACATAAAAATGAATAGTATAAAGGCGAAGCTTTTTCTGTTCATATTCCTTCTCTATCGCTTCTTTTCCGGTTTATCAGTTAAAACACAGCATTTTATTTTACGTTGAATGCGGTTAGTCTGTTTCAGTGCTGGAGTTTTTGGAAAATGCTTATTTTGCAAGGTGAAAATCTAGTTTACTTTAGAGTCATGAAGGGCCAGGAGTTGATTCACAAGCGTGTGAAATCACTTGTGCTGAATAATTTGAAGCAGGCGTGATTTCAGAGTGCGAGTTATTAACGTCAACGCTTGGGGGCACGGCAGTAGATGCGGTAGATTGTTCAATCAATTCAAGTTGATAGAAACATCAATTTATAGACTCGGCACAAAATTGTGGGGAAAGTTGTAACATGTTACAACATGCCCCAATATTTTGTTACTACTTGCCCCATGGAGTAATTTTTTACTTAAATTTAGATATATAAAAAACAACATAGTTTGAATAAAAATCACATCTACCGGTACATAATTAAATAAATGGTCTAGAATTTTGAATAAAAATAATAATAAAAAGCTACTAAAACGGAGCCAAAAAACGAAAATTTACAAATACGTTTTTTTCCAATATCTGGTAAAAACGAAGCGCGTGCACATGACCACTTCATGTGCTGTCCGGTGGGACCCTGGCAGTGCCCATATAATAGAGCGCGCTATGAATGATATAATAAGTCGAAAATACTATAAAATAAATAAACGTTGGTTTACTAGGCAAAAATTGGGTGTTACTACTTACCCCTGCTACAACTAGCCCCCCGCCCCCTATCTAATATATTTGTATATTAAATGTTTTATTATAAAATACTTTTACCGGTTGTCCCACAAATATCTGTGGCAGTCGTTACGGGTAGTCAGAAGCCTGAAAGTCCGAAGTCGGTATTACCCAGTTACTGGGTTGCGGCCTTGCGGGGGTCTGATGGCAGTCGCTCCGTGTAAAATACTGATGTTCAGCCGTATCTGGTTAGACTGGATGCCGACCCCAATATAATTGGGAAAAGGCGCGGAGGATGAGGTATTTAGATAAATAAAGACACATGCCAAGATTGTTTACCTACATTTCGAATATAGGGCATCAAGAAAAAGAACGACTGACCGACAACTGACGATCCAAAAATTTCATGCAATAGCGCCAAATATCAAAATAGTTGAAAAAAGTTCACTTCACCTCCTAGGATCTCCAATCCTAGACGAATCCTTCTCAACTTTCATTGAGGAGAAAATACAAAATTTTAATGATATTTCGGAAAGGCTTTTTAAAATTAATATGCATTCGGCGTATACTATTATTCGATATTGTTGTTTTGGACCTAAATTTACGTATACCCTACGCTCTTCTCACTTATGGAAGCATCCACAACTTTTGGACAAAGTAGACAAAATTATACGAAACACATTAACTTCAATTTTAAATGTGGCCCTGGACGTCCGAGCCTGGTTACAAGCCACACTTCCCATTTGTATGGGTGGTCTGCAAAATTTCCAGTATTAGTTCCTGTCCTCGGTCCACAGTACTGAGAAATTAACCAGGAAAATTTTAGCATCCTCACTGGTTGATTTTGAGGTACCGTGTTTGACCGACGCTGTGAAAGCTTGGAAAATGGCCTGTCCCAATACAGAATTGCCCCTCATCTTATCTTCCCAGAGACGGTGGGACGGGCCGCTCTGCAGTTTGACACGGAATCATCTATTAAATACGTCAGTCAATACTGCCGAGCGTGCCCGTCTGCTGGCTGTGGGCGAGTGGGAGGCGGGACTGTGGCTTCAGGCCCTCCCGTCACCCAACTTAGGCACTATGTTGGATAACACAACTTTTCGGTTCGCTACCTGCCTACGGTTAGGCGCTCCATGCGTTGCTCCACATCGGTGTCATTGTGGTGAAGCTGTCGACAGCCTCGGACACCATGGCCTTTCTTGTTGCAGGAGTGCAGATCGCATATCACGGCACGCCAATATTAACGACATTATTCGTCGTGCTCTTGCCACCGCCGGCGTACCAGCCGTACTAGATCCTAATGGCTTGGCACGTGACGATGGTAAGAGACCAGACGGTATGACGTTATTACGTTGGAAGTTGGGTAGGCCTCTGGTGTGGGACGCAACCTGTGTCGACACCCTTGCTCCATCCCATCTTCCTAGCTCGGCGGGCTGTGGCTGTGCTGCCGCTGCGGAGACCCTCAAGCGGCGCAAATATAGTAATCTTATTGGATGCTATGATTTTGAGCCGTTTGGGGTCGAAACGCTCGGGCCATGAGGTCCGAGCGCACGGCTCCTTTTCAAGGAAATATCTAAGAGACTGGTCGACACTTCGCGTGACCAGAGGGCTGGCTTGTTCTTTGGGCAAAGGATAAGCGTTGCCATTCAACGTGGCAACGCTGCCAGTCTTCTGGGCACGCTTCCGGATGACAGTGATGTGGAGGAATTCTTCGACGCCTAAGTCTACTTTTATGATATTTTAATATTATTGTTTCTGTTTTTTATACATGTTTATGTTGTATATATTATTTATATTAATGTAGATAGGTAGTGTGTATTTATATTGTATAATGTAGTATGTAACTCCAATGTGCAAAAGTAATGTCTATAGGTAAATAATAAAGAAAAAGAAGTAATTTTATGATATAAGATTGTGAAACGAGCTAACGGCCTACGCGGTTACCTTTGCCCATAACAACTGCAATACCACTTAGGCTGTTGCTTAAATGGTATTGTAAGACGCGTTCAAACAAACTGAGACACATGACGATGGTACTGTTTTCCCCGGACGAGCTCTTTCACAAAGACCTCCATACTAGTGATGTTTGGTTGGAAACCGAAAAAGAGAATATTTTGAATCGAACTCGATGGTTTTGACTGCATTTTTTTAAAGACACTATTTGTTTTTTTTTTTTTTAAGAAAGCAATGTCATGTGTGTTTGTCTACTTTCAAATGTCGTAAGTGCAATACGGTAAATTAATTAAACACATAATTGTACACATTGAAGACGGCGAAATCAATATAGCCTCAATAGAAATGGTGAGCTCGACCACCGGAAAGTCTGAGTCGTGAGTGATTCCTTTCTTTAATCGTTGCCCTACAGGGCCTACACTATACAAAATAAAGCCCGATTTACAAAGATTGCTAGTAATATATAAGTCTATGCTGATTTAACACATGTTAAAATGCTCCTAAAGGATCCAGTTGGACTAGGCAGCATTTGGCAAACTTCGCCGAGTCTTCTCATCGCCTATACCGTAAAGTTTGAGGACGAAAGTCTTCAACCAGTGCGCTCTGTCATGACTTACGGTGCCGAGACGTGGACACTGACAGTTGGGCTAGTCCACAAATTCAGTCGCTCAGCGAGGTATGAAGCGAGCTATGCTTGGAGCTTCTTTGAAGGATGAAATCTCGAACGAGATTATTCGGAGAAGACCGGAGTGACCGACATAGCTTCTAGGATCAGTAAGTGGGCTGGCCATGTATGTCGAAGGACCGATGGCCGTTGGAGAAAACGAGTCCTTGAGTGAAGACCGCGAAGCGGCAAATGCGTAGGGCGCCCACCCGTCAGGTTGACCGACTTGAAGAAGGTGATTGGGGGGACTGCATCATAATTTTTCATCATTTCAGCTGAAAGACGTCCACTGCTGGACAAAGGCCTCCCCAAAGGGGCCGTAATCGGCACGGTTGGCAGGCGGGTTGGCGATCGCAGTTGGTTGTTTAAATACTCAGAGAACGCTGCTGCCCATCCTCTGGTGAATTCCTTAGTCGCCTTTTACGACACCCATGAGAAGAGAGAGGGTGGTGCTATTCTTTACGTCCAATACTATACGGAACACACACTGGACTGGATGCGGAAGGCAGAAAACCGAGTATTGTAGCGCAGCTTGGTAGAGGCCTATGTCCAGCAGTGGACTGCGATACTGATTTTTGAATGAAAGTCGATGAATTCGACTAAGTATGCGGTAAGTGTTAAACTCGCACTACGATGTCTTACTTAACCGTGAGAGAACGAAGTGATAGGTTTTTCTAATCCGCACATGAATTTGACCGAACTCCAGAATTACATGAAAGGCACCGAAAAGGCATAATTTATTATCTTGAAAAAAAAACAGTTTTTTTTATTTGCTTTTTCATTTTTAGGGTTCCGTAGTCCTACAAGGATCCCTTATAGTTTCGTCATGTCCGTCCGTCTGTCCGTCTGTCCGTCTGTCCGACTGTCCTAATCCTTTACCACTTAATAACTTCTACAGTTATAAACATAAGTAAATGAAATTTTGACAAAAAATGGAATAGATATAGATCTCAATTTTAAAAGAATAAAAAAATCTTGATTACGTATTTTAGGGGTGGCGCCCATACATGTGAAATGGGGATGAAAATTTTTTTTTTGCTGCACCCCCTCGTGTGGGGTATCGTTGAATAGGTCTACTAAAATTAAGGTAATGTTTCATACACAACTTTTTTATCAGGTATACCATCTGCGAAATACAGTTCGCCAAAGTGGCTTGCAATGTGTCCCCCCCCCTGCCATTTCTAAACTATGCAACGTAGAAACTTATAGTCTTCAACATTGATAGACCTTTATAAAAACTCTCTTTTAAAATTATTTCGAGTATAATGTGATTATAAATTTTTGAGTTATAGTGAGGAAACTGAAAAATACTTAAGACGTCCTAGTTCATAGGTCATTGACCTTAGAGAAAAATGATCATAGCAGATAATGCTCCTTTAGTTACTTTCTATTTAAAAAAATCACAAAAAGAAACACACTGCTTAAATTTAGCTTCATAAATTTAGTGCTAGGTGGCGCTGTTTGCAAAAACTAAAATTGCAATGATTAATATTCGATTTGATTCGTTTGTAATTAGACCTACTTAAGGAACCCTATAATACTGAGCATGGCCCGACATGCTCTTGGCCGGTTTTTTTCTTATTTTAATTTGATGCCAGTTTAAAATAAAATAGGTATTTGGACAATCGAAACAAGGTTTTTAAATTATGGAGGAACTTATTTCATTTCCGTACAAACTTAATAATTTTAAATTACTTACTCGTTACGATAACCTTCAATAGGTAAAGAAATAAAACATTTTTGTTCTTGTGTTTGGGTATAAATCACTAATAACTTCTTAGGTTTTCAATCCAAAGGTGAAATCCAGGTGTTTTCTTAGGTTTTGTTTTTAATCCGGTTAAACTTTGTTTTATTATAAATCACTAAATTTTTGCTCAAAATTACTTTTTGTAACCTTTCGTTCCGTTGCTCCTTCAACACTTCATCGTAAAAGAAAAATCTTCCATGTCATCGTAAAAGGAAATATTTAATCTGTTACACTGTAAATAAAGATGCTTTAATATTTTATCTGATCATTTAATATTATCGTAACTTAACATCACACACGATTAATATACGATAATATACAAAATCTTATTTGAACTGCTGCGATTGTTTGAAAATACAATACTTACGACCTTACGAGTCACCAATAGCGGAGTAATGAGATTTGACAGCGAATTCGTAAATTTTTGAGAAATTCTTTCAGAATAGGGGCCTACCACCATCTCATAAAGCGGTATCTACTTGTTATTTTAATCTTACTTAGGCATAGACTTTATATTACAAGGGAAATCATTGTACTTAGGTGGTTTTTTCGTAGGTACCACGTGTCACGACGTCCTTCTTATTTTAAGCTTGAAACTATCTTATTATTTTAATTTCTGGGAGGTAACAGATAATAAATGATAATGTAGGTAGGTATTAGTACGCATATAGTCATTGCGATTCTTCATTAAGGTGTTATACCAATACCGAATTTATGTAATCATTGAAACATGGCCGTTACGCTTGCGTTCTTCGAAAAGTTAGGCAAAGGTATGCTGTCATACAGCCACAGTTTTAATGATCACGAATTAAATTCCTATGAGATAATGGGAAACCTATCAAATCCCAAACTATTGATTTTTAAAACAGAAATATTTAGCCATATTTTTTGCTAGATATGGACATTGAAGCCAACACTTCGCGATTTCGCAGTTTGGACTATTGTGTAATGTGTCAACAGGTTACTGTGTTAAAAGCAAGCCAATGGTGCCGATTCTCTTGTACACCCACCTAAACCTAACTATAACTAAAATTTACAAATTTTAGTTTAGAAAATCATAAAACTTATTCTGTGTTTATCTTTTTCTTATTTTACAAAACTTGTTGACAGCTCTAATAATTGAGTTTGACGCATCTAAGTTGAATTGGCGGTGTTACCAGTACATCTTAAAAAATTTATTAAAGAGTGAATGGAAATGACCGAAAGTTCACAAAAACAAGGAAATTAAATAATAATTATATTTGTAATTATTAGTTTATCATTAAAATTATGAAGAAAAAATCATGTCACGAAATAAAGTACATTTTTGTTTTATATTTTCAATAAAATATATAAATTGGAATAATGTGATCAGGTTATTATTACCTACGGCCCGTATTACAGAACGATACTCAAGCGTTGATCACAGTTTAAAACTAGTTTTGAGTTGAGCTTTGATTTTAGATCGTTCCTCAAGCAGAGATTTATTGATCACAGTTCAGATCACAATAATAAACTATTTCTTTAATTTAAAAAGCTGGAATTTCCCTTTTTAAAGACGTGGTTAAAAAGTTCTAGCACCCAGGACACGAAATTTCTGAAAAAAGTTGAATAAATTAGAATATAACATTGAATTAAGAAACCTATGGAAGTGGCACATTCTTCTATATCCACCTAGTTTATACAAATATCTATTAAATCGTTATTGAATTATGAAACTATTCTTTGTCTCTTGTTAACAAACGTGTTATGTCGTTTGGTGAAAGAGATCGCATGCTATTTGTATATTCTCTGTTTGGCAACATCTTTACGGGATGTCAAAATACCTACGCCGCGTGGCAACCCCGCTTACCCCGCAATGTGGCCCATAATACATGAGCTGTCAAGTAAACAAACTAGGGCTGTTGATATTTTTTAAATATCAGATTTTCGATCTATCGATTATTATTGAAAAAAAAAGATATTTCGATATATTGGCCAAATTTCATGATTATAGGTCAATGCGAAGTACCCTATAGGTTTTTTATGTGAGTTTGCGAGTATCAAAATGTGACATAGCCGTATGATTGCCTTGACCTAGAAGCTTGATTTTTTATGTCCTAGGGACAGCCGAACTTAGTATTTGATATAATTGCATTATTTATTACTATTTGAAAATGATTTTAATCAGCACACATCTCTGGTACGAAACACGAGCATCGATATCGATACTTTTTAGTTTTGATTATTTACTTCCCTAGCTATGGCCACCATAACGGTGGCCCGGATATTGTAGGTATACCACGCTTATTTCGTAGGTATTACTGGTCCATAGGTACAAGTCAATGACTTCTTATCCTTTATTATATAGGTACCTCTTCTTATCGAAATTATAAATTTCATTGTATGTTTCTATGAACAATTTACCTTTCTGCTGAATCTACAACAGCTGCAACCACATAGTAGGCATCCATTATTTATTTTAAACTACCTAAAAACTATAAAAATGAATAAAATAAGCTTTGCAATTTTAGTTGTTGATAACTAATTATAGTCGACATGTATTTTGATGCCTTCTAAAAATAGTCAGATTTAGGTTGACATTTCTAATATTAGGTGAAAAACGTCAATTACAGAATAGCAAAATGTCAATTTTTACTAAGTTGAATAACTAAACTAATTTTGGTCCTGTCAAACCAAAAATTAGTTTTAAAGTGAATTTCAGAATAGAAAACTTCGTTTGACAGGACTAAACTAAATTTAGGTGATTTTTAGTCTAGTTTAGAGAATTTTGTGACAAGAGAATCGGCACCAATAGCCATTAATTATGTAGGTGATCATAAAGTCCAAAGATTTTTCAATACGCGACTTAAATATTTTAAATGATTAAGCACGTAGTATTTTGACTTCTGCCCATCAGAAAAAAATGGCTCGTATAACAGCTCGATTCTCATTATGCATACAAATGTCGAAATTAAAATTAAGTAGCCTTCTATTAGTCTATGGCCCTAAGTACTTACAAAACATATTTTATTATTACTCACCAAAAGAAAGTAGGAAGAGACACACGATCGATTCCAAGTACATTTTTAAAGTCAGTTGCATTTTAACACGGCACAAAAAATAAAACAATCACTTATTTTTCAACAAAAAAAAAACATCACCAAAAACATTTCGTAACCTCCATATTAAAAAAGTAAAATGTGAAAATCGAAAACAAACCAGCGACCACCAGTTTTGCCGCCAAACTGAATACGAACTAGGAACGAGCAAGAACTTTCACTGTCGTTAAAATGTCATAAGTACATATCATTAGCATTCGAATTACGACTTTAGAAGTTTCATAATAGGAGGCAAATTGTTCTGCAATGATTCACCTAACTTATTGTTTTGTGTAAGAACTTAAATGTCCCATGTGGTTGCGATTTCATAACTTTTTGAATGAAGTACTCAAGGACTTTATTTTGAAAAGCAACTTATTTTCATTGGTTTAAAGTTTATATTGGAGTGTTGAAATTTCTTACACATTAAGTCCGAATGTGTGAGTTCCCATTCACTTCTAGAAGTACCTTACCCTTGAGAATAAGTGGGACTAATTAGACAGTTGGTTATGAACCTTAAAGAGATTGGAATAGAGCATAGTATAAAACTACAGGAAAGTGAGACATAAACTGTTTTGTTAGAAACGGTTCATTACTTTCATATTGTGTGAAACCAATGGAGTGATAGTGAGTGGCGAAATTTCAAATATGACAACAAGTAATCGATAAAAAATATCGACTATCAGCTATGAAAAAGATGATTAAACGATTCTGTTTTTGTATAAACATTTTATTATACATTATACTTACTTATATCTAATGTTTCTTATTTATTAGCAAAACATGTAATTTATCTTTTCTCTATTACATAAGTAAAACTGTCTAGCTAGTTTTAAAAAGATGTTTAGGTAATTCACAATCCGTTTATTCAGAGATGTTAAATTAGAAACTACTTCTAGACTTACTTACTTAGGACTGTTTTTATTATCATAATAATAGACTCTTGAAATAGATACTGACTAAATGTCATTAGCCATAATTAACGTATCATCTAGTCAATTTGTTAATTAGTTTTCCCCTTTATTGACTTACGTAGAACCTTGAGCACTCAGCCCTGCTAATCTGCTACTGGACTTATGAAATCATTGGCTACTGGCCCATCCTTTTACCTATAGATAGGCTACGTATTAAGGCGGCTAGCATTGCTAGGCCCCGTAGAAGGAAAACTATGTAAGGCAAAGAAAAACTCAAAAAGAGCTAAAAAGGTTGTTAATATTCTATAAACTGCAAACACAGTAGATGCAGAGCCTGGCTTTTTTATTTTTGGAGTTGGTTCGTGGCCCCAAACTATAACAATAAATAACACGAGTTATTATTTTTACCCAAACCTTGATTTGAGTAGTGACTTCTACATGGCTTATTAGCCATGCTTTTAGTATGGTATGGTTCATGTCGCCATGACACAGAAGAAGTAGCACTAGGCGCAAAAAAAATGGTTCTGCCAAACCCCTTAATCACCTTTTGTAGCGGAATGGGTGGCAGCTATTCTTTGCTGGAATCAGTCCTTAGTAGTTATTGGGAACAGCAGTGTCATATTGTAGAATAATGTATTTAGGAATAAAAATAAATAAGGAACAGATCGATAAAACGTTTATTTAGAAACAAAGCACAAGACATACAAGTAAAAAGAAGCAGTTCAAAGACATAATTTCACAATAGAAAAATAAAAGAACTTGATAAACACTGAAGAAAGAACAGTGACTTTTTATAAGTTCAGTCTGCATGAATAAGTGTGATAATTATGTGACTCAGGATTGTACCAAATGGGATGCATATAGTGACATGATGGAAGGGTAATAGAAAATAGTTCCTACCCAGTTCAAAACTTTAAAATAGTAACATAACCGAATCAATGAGTATCGAATAAACAAGTAACAACTCGATTGTCAATATCGACATCATGTCATTCGCATCACTATCACGTAGTGTGTTTTCGTCTATATGTAGGTACTATCTGTTGTATAATTAATACGACATAATATGAAATTGCAATGTTTTATTGTTCATGTCAGTAATCACACAGCACCTTCCAAAAAGGTATATGGATAAAAGAACTAAAAGGACTGAGAAGGAGGTTGAAGCATGTAGGTATATATCAGTCCTCCCCCTCAATTTCTCTAGAAGCCTTGATGGTAGAACTCAACATCTGGTCTACGTGCCGCTTCCAAAGCTCTCCTGCGTCAGTGAGCACTTCGTAATGAAGTGCTCCAAGCCTTCTGCTTATAGTGCCAAATGTCCACTTGCTTCCATGGGTATAGATGCGGATTTTCACTCGATCGCCCGGCTTGAACTCTCTTTTTATATGGTTCAGTGCTGTTGATTTCAGTGTTGGACGCAGAATGGGTTGTAGGGCCGCGTGGAGTAAAGTCCTGACTGGCCTGTTAAACATGAGTTCGTATGGGCTCTTCCCTGTTAGCTGATTAGGCACACGCCTCAACTGACTCTTGATAATTAACAGTTTATCGTGGATGTCACAATCCAATGTGCTTTGCACGCGTGGGTTCGTATCCCATCCTCGTCGCCAATTTGTTGTATAATTAATACGACATAATATGAAATTGCAATGTTTTATTGTTCATGTCAGTAATCACACAGCACCTTCCAAAAAGGTATATGGATAAAATAACTAAAAGGACTGAGAAGCAGGTTGATGCATGTAGGTATATATCACTATCTATGGTGTTTTCCTACTACGAAAGAAAGTTCATATTTTATCATAGCATTTTATATGCACTATATAAAACATGCCTGTGTGTCGTGTCATTGAAATGACCACAGTGTCATATTCATTTAATTACTTAATAAATTATCTGTATGTATGTTATTTCATCATCATCATCAATGATTTTACATATGTAATATCATTGATCATCATCATTTCAGCCGAAAGACGTCCACTGTTGGACATATGCCTATTGTATGTTATAATAAAAACATTAAAATAATTTTAAATTTAAACTTTGTACAGGTAGGTACACTCGACCGCATGTTAGTCTGAACAGTGGGCCTAGTACGAGTTTGACACTTACGAATACTTTCATCGTTTTCGTCGACTATCATTCATAAATCAGTAGCGCCCCTGGCGGATACGAGGAGGAACTAAAGATTTATTAATGAAAGTCGACGAATACTTTTGAAAGTATTCGTGAGTGTCAAACTCGTACTAGGCCCCCAGTTTTAACTTGCCAGCGTCTTTATTTCAAAAGTAGTAAGCATCTGTTTTCGTAGTTAAAGTGTTACCCCTGATTCGCGGTCGACGTCGCAATGCACACAAAAAATACATGGCATGGACCACGGACTAGACCATAGAGTTATTATACTGATGTAAGTATATACAAAGTCTTTGGACTAGACCATAGACCAGTAAGCCTCGGACTAGACGTACCTAGACGTCATAAGAACATGACTGTTGCGTGTCCCTCCTTCGTCTGCGCCCTGTCATCTCTGTGTCCTGACAGATCGCTATACATGCAGAAAATTTTAAGCGCTTCTTTTCTTTCCCGAAAAGGAGTCATTGTACTCATCATTATGAACAACTATTAATAATAATGTCCACCCGGCCGAATTTCGGTCACGGCGGCTAATCTCAACGGATACTAGCCATCTGCTCGGGACATATTATAGTGCACAAGTGCGCAAACACAGGTGCACTCTCTGTTCCCTCACTCTCATAAACCGATGGGCGGCAATCCAACACGACCGGAGAGAGATCAGGCGCAGGACCGACGGCTTTACGTGCTCTCCGAGGCACGAAGGGGTCTCGATGTGTAACGAACAACTATTACTATGGGACCAACCCTGAAATCGCAAAAACAAAATCAGGTAGTCCCTATATTTTATCGATTTAAGTGAACACAAATGTAGGGACTTTTTTTATAAACCAACATTTTGATGGCGGCGCGTGATTGACCCTTTCTTTACGTATTTACGTACGTACATGTATTTCACGATCAAATATCGTGTAGCAGCTCATCTGTAGTAACAACCACGGCAATATGTCGATATGAGGTACAGCAGCGTCCTCTTACTTTTTCCTATCTAGGGTCAGTTACCACGGATTTCAGTCTAACCAGATGCGGCTGAACTTCAGTATTTTACACGGAGTAGGCAGTCACTCCGTGGGAGGCAGGGAGGGGTTCACATAAATGTGGCCACCTGTGACAATGACAGGGCCCACCTCCAAAAATCATGAAATTCTGAATGTGTGAACCCTTCCCTTCCCCTTAACGTGTGACGTAATTTATGGTTGGCCCCTTACAGGTAGTTGGAAAGTCGGTCAACCGAACCTCACTATGTCGGTATTACCCAGTAACTGGGTTGTGGAGGTCTGGTGACAGTCGCTCCGTGTAAAATACTGATGTTCAGCCGCATCTGGTTAGGCTGGAATCCGTGGTAACTGACCCTTGATAGGAAAAGGAAGGAGGACGCTGCTGCACCTCATATCGACATATTGCCGTGGTTGTTACTACGGATTGAAAACAACGCCATCTGTTAAATGTTAAATGAACGACAATGATCTATAGATCATAGGTGATCTCTTTACTTCTTACTGTATTACGAGGCGACAGGTAGATGTCACTTTCTTAAAATTTAAAGTTTTTCGAGCGATCGTAATCATATACCTATAAAAAACTCAAGTTGCTTTTGTAATGAATCCGTGTGAATGTGTAATAAACTTTTCAACACACTTGCTCGTAAAGTGGCTCTTATTGTATTGCCGTGGTTGTTACTACGGATTGAAAACAACGCCATCTGTTAAATGTTAAATGAACGACAATGATCTATAGATCATAGGTGATCTCTTTACTTCTTACTGTATTACGAAGCGACCGGTAGATGTCACTTTCTTAAGATTTAAAGTTTTTCGAGCGATCGTAAGCGCGGTTAATAATAATCAGCCCATTACTATCATAATAAATACTATCATATATATACCTATAAAAAACTCAAGTTGCTTTTGTAGTTTTTTTTTTTTTTTTTTGTAAGGTTGAATATGGTGATACTAAATGTAATTTTTATTTTTAACATCAAATGTAATTTTACCCATATTTCGCAAATAAATTGATTTGATTTGATTTGATTTAATGAATCCGTGTGAATGTGTAAATAAACTTTATCTACACTCGTATCGTAAAATTCGAATTATGAACTCGAAAGTAATGTCATAATGACATACTTTATGCACATGCACCTGTAATGAATTTAAAAAGTTTCATTACGATACAGTTTGCTGAACAAAACAATGCGGTAATTTTTTTTTTTCCATAACCGCACACTTCAGCCAAACTAAGGAGTTTTTAATGCCACTTCGACCCAACCAAGGAGTTTTCAAACCTTTTTTTTTGCAGTCGTACAGTTTGGCACCAATAGTACACAAAATTCAGGGTGGCGCCACTTGTCATACATTGAAAAATTTCATCGTATAAAATCGCGTTTTTGGCAGAAGTTTGGATTCTCATATTGCTTTTAATTATATTTAAGTGTTTACAGGCATATTTTTTGTATGATAAAACAGAGATTGACGGAATCCTGACAAGGATAGAAAATTAGTTCCGAAGTTCCGATTATAATGTTTTCGCCAGACTATATTTTATTATCTGTATTGAAGCGCGCTGTCGCGCGTGCGCGGGGTACGCGCGGCCGCGCGCCATGGCCTACTGGATTTGGCTTTGGATTGGATTTGTTACCAAGATTTTGACTTTGGTATTTTATTTAAAATTGTATGAGTTTAGATAAAATAGTGTATGAAACTGACATGACAAACTCGTGTGATACTATTAAAAACCTCGCCTGCGGCTCGGTTTTTAAACTCACACTCGTGTTTTAATAACCCCTATTATGCAACAGTTTTATAAACTACTATTTCAACACACTTACTCGAAAAGTGGCTCTTATTGCACCGCTTTTAGGTTCTTAATGTAGCTTATCGCACGCGTGCTTTTTACTTTACATTATCGCACTAGTGCTTTTTGCTTTACAGTTTATTTTTAAAACGCAGCAAGGAGGTTTTATGTCTAAAAACAATTAAACATTTTTGTGAATAAATTAACTGTATGAATAAAAACGTATTTAATTTCATCAAATTATTGAATTTTGTCTACAAATTAACATTAATTTGTGTTATATATAAAAAAAACTATTTATTATATTTTTAATTTTAGGCTGTTTGGCGGTTTCCTTCTACCACCTGTGCGAGCATGCCTATACATCACCGTGGGATTACAGTTATTCACGCGGCATTTTTCACAAATTCAATATTTGCCTAAAATAGGTTTTTATGTTTTTTTCCTGGCAAGTGTGTTGAAAAACGGCGTATATCACGCGTGAGCATTGACTATTATACTCTCGTCTCCATTACGCCATCATTCATTTAATGTACCTAACCTAACCAAAACATAATTTGCAGTAAACCTGCGAAATAAAACTAAATGTGTGCTGGGACACTTAGTAGAAGTGAAACTTCAACGGACAAGTGGAAAAACGAATCACAACTGACAAGTGGAAAAACGAATGGTAACTGACAAGTGGAAAAACGAATCGCAACAAAATTTTAACTTAAAATTTTACGGGCAGATTGTTAATGTACTTATTCAATTTGAAAACCTTTTTTTGCCCCAGCACACGTTTCGTTTTTTTTGTTAGTATTTCAGTTATTCTATACTTTATTAAAAGAATCACAGCTCTACGTAAATTACTTTAAAGGTTATTATCGCTTAAAAAAGCTCCCGCGCACGCCCTTCTTTATAAGAATACAAAGACAACATCACTCGAATTTTTTTCCTGATAAAATCCCATTAGTGGGACGTTTTTATCGATGAAATTAATAGTACATTACTATCGGTGTCGAGGCCTGAAATGAAGCAATTTACGACCGAGTAATATTGGAATAATAATAATAATATAATACTTCCGATGTGATTTTTAACTAAAGGAGGCCGTTAGTTGCTATTTCGGCCGAGCCTATGAATCAAGTCATTAGGAAATGTTTTTTAAGGTTATGTGGTATACAGGGTGGATATGATATAGATAAAGATAAGATAAAAGCCTTTTATTCGCACAATAGGTATACAATTATGTTTCTTAAACTACTGCACTGTTAATCTGTTATATATATATGTATATATTATTATATTTATTTTACATAATTTAAATTATTCGCGTATTTATAATACTTAACATTTTTTATTATTGTTTTTGTTTTGATTTGACTAACTGTAAATCACAGACAATAATGTAGAACAAAAATCCGATCATTACCGTTATAACCACAGATCATGTATTGTTTATGTCCAGTGTTGTCAGTTGTCAATTTAACTGTAACTATACTAATTTGTCATGAAATTGTAAAGTATTATGTATTTATTATTAAGTATTATGTATAAGTTTTGTAGTGAGTGCGTCAAATGGAGCGCAAGAATAAAATCTTTTTCTTTCTTTCTTTCTTTCTTTCTATTTGGTGTTTCTTAACTTTCTGTAAGTCCGTTTGCCAGTTGGCAAAGGCCTCCTCCAACCTACTCCATTCTGATCAGCATATCTGATAATATATAGACAATAATACTAGTATTATTATCTATTTTATGGCGGAAGGCACAGGACCAGTCGTTGTGGCGATGCTTGGGGGAGGCCTATGTCCAGCAGTGGACGTCTTTCGGCTGAAATGATGATGATGATGATGATCCTGTATCTTGGTATTTTTCCTAATGTTGATGTATCTTATTCTATCCCCCCTCTTTACTCCATGCATGTTTCTCTCCATAGCTGGGTGGATATGACAACGACATTAAATAAAACCACGTACAGAGTTTCACGTCCTGTGATCGTATACAAAAAATTTATCAAATCTAGCCACAAGAAATTATTTTAATTTAATTAATTTTGAATGTAGAACTATTTTTCTGGGCAAAGATCGTTAGGTCAAAGACCTGTGCGACTTTAAACACTCTTTCTCTATGATTACAGATGATTACAAATGGTGTTGCTTATTATTTCGATGTTTTAATATTTATTATGTTAAAAAAAATAGTTTTAATTTACAATAAACAACTTATTTATGTGTTTAAAATGCTTCTGTAGACTAGAAATAACCGTGTTTTCACTTATTGTCGTATTGTCTTAAAATATATATACAACGTGTATCAGAAATGCGTGGTCATATTTTAAGAGCTCATTCAGGGCATAGCATAGAGCAACTTTTACTAAGGGACCAACCCTGAAATCGCGAAAAAAATATCAGCTGTTCGCCTGTTCCCTACTAAATCATCGATGTCGCTCGACAAAATATTTATGTGTTTAAAATGCTTCTGTAGACTAGAAATAACCGTGTTTTCACTTATTGTCGTATTGTCTTAAAATATATATACAACGTGTATCAGAAATGCGTGGTCATATTTTAAGAGCTCATTCAGGGCATAGCATAGAGCAACTTTTACTAAGGGACCAACCCTGAAATCGCGAAAAAAATATCAGCTGTTCGCCTGTTCCCTACTAAATCATCGATGTCGCTCGACAAAATGTAAGGATCAGCTGATATTTTTTTCGCGATTTCTGGGTTGGTCCCATAGTAAAAGTTGATCGATGGCATCCCCTGAATAACATAACATAACATAACATAATATCACGCCTGTATTTCCCCGAAGGGATAGGCAGAGGTGTATAGTACTCTCGGCTCCATTACGCACTATTATCGCACTAGTGCTTTTTACTTTACAGTTTATTTTTAATTCGCAGCAAAGAGTTTTTATCCCTAAACAAAATTAAACATATTTGGGAATAAATCAACTGTATTAATTAAAATATGATAAATAAACATTTTATTTCATCAAATTATTTATTTTTGTCAACAAATTACCATTAATTTGTGTTATAAATAAATAAATAAATTTATTATATTATATTTAATATTAGGCTTTTTGGCGGTTTCCTTCGACCAGCTGCGCGCGCATAGCTGTATGTCACCGTACGATTACAGTAATCCGCGCGCCATTTTTCACAAATTCAATATTTATCTAAAATGTGTGTATGTTTGTTTCCTCGCAAGTGTGTTGAAAAACGTCGTATGACACGCGTGAGCATTGACTATTATACTCTCGGCTCCATTACGCCCTCGCCTTCGGCTCGGGCTGCAATCCAGCCTCGAGTATAATAGTCAACTTAGCTCACTTGTATTGTATCATAATGTACTATTATGGGGTTATGTAAAAAATTTAGTTTAATTCAAGAACCAGTATGAGTGTCCACGAGCTACAAGCAGAATTTAGACGTTTTCGAATTCATGTCTTCCTTTTATTTGTGACTAGCTGTGCCCGCGACTCCGTCCGCGTGGATGTCGGAAAATAACATCGTGTCATAATTATGAACACAATATCTTCAAATATATACATATAAGCGCCTACACAGACGATTACACTATTTACCGACCATACTATATTTTGTTTTTACAACCAACCGGCTAAGGTGATGGAATTTCATGGAATTAGCCCTAAACTCCCTCATTCTGAGAAGACGTGCTCAGCAGTGGGAAGTAATTGGGCTGATTATGTTATTCTATAACACTAACCACATCTCTTCTTATGCTGAGAAGAGGCCCGTGTCCAGCAGTGGGACTGTAATGGGCTGGTAATGTTATGTTATTCTAGAATACTAATAATATCCAGTTCATTAACTCTTCTCATTTTGAGAAGAGGGCCATACCCAGTAGTGGGACAGTAATGGGTTGACTACGTTATGTTATTCTATATTTTCTAGTTTCTTAACTCTTCTCGTTCCGAGAAGAGGTCCGGGCCCAGCAGTGGGGCAGTAGGTAATGAGCTGATTATGTTATGATAATCTATTACACTAACAATATCCAGTTCCTTAACTCTTCTCATTCCAAGAAGAGGGCCATGCCCAGCAGCGGGACAGTGATGGGCTATGTTATGTTATTCTATATTTTCTATAATACTAATAGAATCCAGTTGTATTTTTAGGAACCTGCAACCTGCATCCAACCAACAATCATGACCTCTACTTTGTATGTAACTTAATACAATAGAGGGGTCAAGCTGTATCGCTGGATCTACTCAACCGATTCAGATAAAACATACCCTATATTTTAAGTTAGACTAATACCAATACAAATGCTAAGTTCCATTACGATCCGTTCAGCCGTTTTCACGTGATGAGGTAACAAACAGACAGACAGACAGACAGACATAAATTTTTTGAACGATTGATTCGTGTTCTATAGCTTATTTCTAGTCCCCCTAGCCGGTTTTCGCGAAAAAAAAAACAATGTACAGACTTTTCGACCTTTACAGTTTTATTAAAGTATAGAAACTATGTTATTTAGCAAAAAATAATCCTTATGATGAAACCTTTCGATCGGTATGATAAAGCTACATGATGATTATTTTTCTCATGTAACGGGTTCGATTTCCGGTTCATCCATGTAATTATTTAAATATCTATGAATGCAGTTTAAATTGTTTTTTAAACACAAATAATGTCTTCTTTCAGTAAAATGTTCCATCTACAATATTCAAGGTACTTTCCCTCCATGTGGCATATCCGTGGGACGCCCTGTATATTACTAGCGTTGGGTATATAATATTAATCTGTGCCATTTTTTATCGCGATGTTCTACTAAGTTCTAATTACTTAAAGCCTACATAATGTAAAATTTATGATATCTGTTACGGTTGGGTTGTTTTCATTAGCACAAAAAAAAAATTGTTTATCCTGTTTCGTTCGAGAGGCGAAATTATTCTACATTATAATAATGCATAATTACACATTGCCTATGTCCAGCAGTGGACGTCTTTCGGCTGAAATGATGATGATGGTGATGATGAGACGACGCAAAGCCGAGTACTACCGAAGTGATTTTAAAAGGACGAGGCGCTTGCCCGAGTCCTTTTTAAGTAAACGAAGCCGTTACTTGCGATTTTGGCCGAGATTCTTGTAGTACTTTTCTTTCATCTACGAGGAAACAATACACAAATTAATTCAACAGCTCAGTTCAACAGTATCTAATTTTCATTCGCGCCAATTCGCCCGCGCGCGTTTCTTGTTCTACTTTCAAACATTTGAAAAAAAAAATGTGCATTTAGCTAAAAATTTTAAATATTAGTACCTAACTACGTGAAAACACCTAATTTATGTAAGTGTGTACCTCAGATGAGGTGTGTACATAAAAAACTTCACTGACATAACTAAAAAAACTGTCCAGCAATTTATATTATTGTCGTGTTGGAAATTGCTGGCGTGATATTTCGTTGCGTACTGAAGCTTTTTCCGAGCAAGAGGGAAAAAAGGTATATTTTCGGAGATTATCATTACTCTCCGTGCTTTAAAATATAAACTGATGACATCCAATGATTATTTTAGCAATTTACTTCATTTTGGTGACGGTCTCATCTCGGTACCAATCCCTGTTTTTAGGGTTCCGAAGTCCTACAAGGAACCCTTATAGTTTCTTCATGTCCGTCCGTCTGTCCGTCTGTCCGTCTGTCCGTCTGTCCTAATCGTTTACAGCTTAATAACTTCTACAGTTATAAACGTAAGTAAATGAAATTTTGTTAAAAAATAGTCTACATATAGATCTCAATTTTAAAAGAATAAAAGATTCGTTTTTGCGTATTTTAGGAGTGGCGTCCATACATGTGAAATGGAGAAAAAAAATTTTTTTTCGCTGCACCCCCTCGTGTGGGATATCATTGAATAGGTCTACTAAAATGAAGGTAATGTTTGATACACCACTTTTTTATCAGGTGTACCATCTGCGAAATATAGCCCGCCAAAGTGGCTTGCAATGTGTCCCCCCCCCTGCCATTTCTAAACTATGCAATGTAGAAACTTATAATCTTCCACATTGATAGACCTTTGTAAAAACTCTCTTTTAAAATTATTTCGATTATAATGTGATTATAATTTTTTGAGTTATAGAGAGAAAACAGAAAAATACTTAAAACGTCCTAGTTCAAAGGTCATTGACCTTAGAGAAAAATGATCATAGCAAATAATGCTCCTTTAGCTACTTTCTATTTGAAAAAATCACAAAAAGTAACTTTGAAATGACAAACGTCTTAAATTTGGCTTCTTGAATTTATCGCTAGATGGCGCTACTCACAACACGCTCTGAGTCGCGAATGCTGCCGATTATTGCAAAAACTAAAATAGCCATGATTAATATTCGATTTGATTCGTTTGTAATTACACCTACTTAAGGAACCCTATAATACTGAGCATGGCCCGACATGCTCTTGGCCAGTTTTTTTTCCTAGTCCAAAATGACCATCGTTCTCGTTGTTTTTAAATCGTCAGTTTAAAAACCTGGACCTAAATAGACTGTTTTGTATACAAGTAGTAGTTGTAGTTCTTAAAGTCGAAAGTTTTTATTTCGAATAAACATTTTCATGCACTTTCAAAACGTTAATTATTAGTCTAGTTGCATGGTTCCAAAAAGTTGGTCCTATGGAGAGGAGCCGGCAAGAAACTTCATGGATACACTCTTTTCAAATGATAATATTACAATAATTCCTCTGAGAGTACAATGATTAGTTACATGATTAATTGGGAAGAATTTTGTGAGAATAATGTGTTCTGATGACAAAACAATAATTTTAACTATAGAAGCTTTTTAGGGTTCCGTAGTCCTACAAGGAACCCTTATAGTTTCGTCATGTCCGTCTGTCCTAATCCTTTACAGCTTAATAACTTCTACAGTTATAAACATAAGTAAATGAAATTTTGTTAAAAAATAGTCTACAATATATAGATCTCAATTTTAAAATAATAAAAAAATCTTGATTACGTATTTTAAGGGTGGCGCCGATACATGTGAAATGGGGATGAAAATATTTTTTTCGCTGCACCCCCTCGTGTGGGGTATCGTTGAATACGTCTACTAAAATGAAGGTAATGTTTCATACACAACTTTTTTATCAGGTATACCATCTGCGAAACACAGTTCGCCAAAGTTGCTTGCAATGTGTCCCTCCCCCCTGCCATTTCTAAACTATGCAACGTAGAAACTTATAGTCTTCAACATTGATAGACCTTTATAAAAACTCTCTTTTAAAATTATTTTGAGTATAATATGATTATAAGTTTTTGAGTTATAGTGAGAAAACTGAAAAATACTTAAGACGTCCTAGTTCATAGGTCATTGACCTTAGAGAAAAATGATTTTAGCAAATAATGCTCCTTTAGTTACTTTCTACTTAAAAAAATCACAAAAAGAAACTGTTATATTGATATGACACACTTCTTAAATTTAGCTTCATAAATTTAGCGCTAGGTGGCGCTGTTTGCAAAAACTAAAATAGCAATGATTAATATTCGATTTGATTCGTTTGTAATTAGACCTACTTAAGGAACCCTATAATACTGAGCATGGCCCGACATGCTCTTGGCCGGTTTTTTTATTTTTCAATTCAGTTCTTATTTGACTTGAGAATGGAACGTGGGACCTCAATGAACTTTATGTAACTACGAAATTCTATCACTGCTTTTAAAACACTTTTAACTTGACATGTTATTGTTGGCTGCTTGCTGACCTCCGCCCTTAATTAAAATTAAATATTTAAATTTCAAATTCACGTATTCATTAATTCATTATTCATACTCCGTCCGTCAGTCAAGCTGACCTCTATGTACCTTAAACTGTAAATTAAATAACTTGAATCAAAGAAAAATGTTACTTTTCGACGTATTTAGAGCGAAAATGTTTTGTAGATAAAGTTAGAAGATACACAGAAACAATATTGAATGCTAAGACTGAGTGATGGGATGTCTACGAGATAGACATTTTTTTATAGTAAAGGGTGGCGAGATGAGGCCACCTGATGTTAAGCGGTTACCTTAACCCATAACAACTGCAATATCACCTAGCAGTGGCGGATTTAGGTACCAGCAGGTCTGTGCCGGCTGGAGCCTAGGGCGGCAGATTTTAGGTAGGCAAATGTGGGGCCAAATTTTTTTAATGTCTTGCGGAAATTAAAATGATTAATAAGATTAGGTCCACACAAACAATAAAACATGCACTATGTTTCACCACTTAGATAACCCCTAACGGCCAAAATTAATATCCAATCAATCCACGATTTACCCTACTAGAGATAGGAATTTGACATAAGCTCCATACAAAATATGTCAAATTTCTATCTCTAGTAGGGCAAATCGTGGATAGATTGGATATTAATTTTGGCCGTAAGGCTACACTCTGACCCATGACTGAGCTTTTATTAGCTCAGAAATATCCAAAAACCCATACCCAAAACTATTTCTTGTGCAATCTTAACTAAATCGTTGGATTGAAAAAATAATCTAGGAACTGATTCTGTCTTGAAGAGGTCGGTAGGGGCGGCAAAACTTGAATAGTCTACTGGCGGCAAATGTGTAAAACCGCCACTGTCACCTAGCCTGTTGCCTAATGGCCAAAATTAATATCCTATCCTTAGATTAATAACACAATCTATCCATGATTTACCCTAAAATATATAATTTATTTATTCACATAAAATCAGTTCTTGTGGTACAGTTAGATCAAATGGATTATGAAAGCACTGAATAGATTATTTTAACGAATCGTCGATGTGCCTCATATTTCGTAAAAACACACACTCAAATACTCTCATACAAGCACCCCCTCACACAGACACCCCCACATGCTATTTCACACATCCCCCGCGGGGGATGTGTGAAATAGCATACGGGGCCCCGTACACACGCATTCAACTAATCTAACATTGCATTTCTTTCTTCTTTTCTAAACTGTTATACTTATTTTAATAACTTTAATGAATCTTATTTTGTTGTTGTGTTACATTGCACATTGTATACAGGAAAGGAACTGGCTTCGGACATACAGGTCACCCTGGTTTAGAAGCCAGGGCTACACTAATTTGTAAAATTGGACTAAACAATAAAGTTTATTTATTTATTTAGTTATATCAATAACAAAAATGGTGCATACAGGGTGTCAGGGAAACGCTTCCGAAAACGAAGATAGGTAATAGTGCTGGTGATTACTGATACGAAACCACGAAAAAAAATGCGATTCTTTTTTTTCATTTTTTCTTTTTTTTTTCATTTTTTCTTTTTTTTTCATTTTTCGTTATGTATGAGTTTTATTTAACTGTATTTATTTAACTGGGGTGCATTAAAAGAGCCTCCACGAGTGACGATATTTAATTGATCGTCCGGCGCACTCTGGGCAGTCAGTCCCGCTATCACCCTGCTGACTGGCTAATCTTTTCCCCACGACATGAGCTATTATTATTATGCAGCTCATGTCGACACGAAGAAGAAGAAGAATTTAACTGCACAAAGCTGGTTATGTATGAAAAATTCAAAAAAATATAAACGAAAAAATCTAAAAAAAGAATCGCATTTTTGTTTCGTGGTTTCGTATCAGTAATCACCAGCACCTATCTTCGTTTTAGGAAGCGTTCCCCTTACACCCAGTATAAGGTTAGAACACTAATCCCTACACTAGGATTCCCTGTCACGTAGATATTTTGTATGGAGCTAATGTCAAATTTCTATCTCCAGTAGGGCAAATCGTGGATAGCAAATGCGTTCGCCAAACTGAGACCTAAAGATAAAAACATTTCAAGTTATACCCAATACATCTAAAGTATGTTTTTTCTCTCTTGTCTTATTTAGTAAACAATCTTGGCATGTCTCTTTATTCAAATACAACTACAAACTACTGATAAAATATAATTACTAGTTCTGCACATGTAATTAGGTTGAAAAATGTTATTTAGTGTGTGAAATTGTTAACATAATATCTTTTAATCAATATTATTGATGAATTGCATTAAAAAGACATGGCAAGATTGATTACTAATACATGTAAGAAAAACAGTGTACTGATATAATAAAAAACACAAAAAAACATTAACCTTAATGCTCTATGCTATAAATAATTAAAAATCACAGTTACTGTCATCACAAATCGACCTAAAAATCTATTAACGACAATTACAGATAAGTAAAAAATAGCAGGAATCAATGTTTCTGATATCAGAAATCGGCCTTATGTATATTTAAAATGAAAATGATTTATAAGTAAATAAAATATGAAAAATTTGTTTTTGATATTACACGACGATCTTAGGTATTCTTATGCTACTGGGCAGGTACATAAAATATCAATTGTACAAAAGTAAAAAAAACAGTTTTGGATATCACAATCTTCGATCGATCTTATGCTATACAAAAAAACGTAACGAGACGCAGTGACGATGGCGGTGTGGACTGCATGGTCAGACGACTCGTATCTCGCAGTTCTCCGTTCGTTAGTATGATTGCTTCGTCAAATTAAAAATAAAATACATCTTTAACGTATTAAATTTTATGCAATCTGTACTTTGAAATCCTTGGAGCTCATGGGACCGATTTTTTAAATTAATATTACAATATTTTTCATCGTTTTGGAGCCCGTGGGAAGGAAATTTTGGAGCGCGCGGGAATAAGCCGACCACAGACGTCGTCATATTATCCAGATATTATAGCTTATAGATCTAAGCTGGATTTTATATTACTATTGTTCAATAGATGTTTTGTGATTATTATCGCCAATCGTATTCCGATGAATATACACGCTGTTTTAATGGTTGTTTTCTTGAAATGGGGTCATTGAACTCATCATTATGAACAACTTTTACTAAGGGAATTATCCTGAAATCGTGAAAAAAAAACAGCTGGTTCCTACATTTGTGTTCACTTAAATCAATAAAATGTAGGGATCAGCTGATTTTTTTTCGCGATTTCAGTGTAGAATCTATGGTAATGATGAGTGCAATGATCCCTTTTCAGGAAGAGGACCATTAAAATTACATAATTTTTTCGTTTTAGAGCCGGTGGGAAGAAAATCTTAGAGCGCATGGGGATAAGCTATTTCAGCGTGTATAACGTGAAATAGAGGTTTTTTTTACAAAAAACTTAAGAAATCTTGAATTTCGCAGGCTACAATAAATAATGGACTTGGCACTCACTGTAATAATGTCAACAGCTTTTGTAAGTAGGTATTCCTTGTTTTATAAATAGAAGGCTGTCTTTCTGCGTAAAGAAGTTAATATTACATCACTGAGGTAATATGTACCACGTACTAGAGAAGACACCTCGAACAAAATGTTCGTAGCACGTTTTAGAGCTCCTGCACTCTCACTCGCTTAGCCACGCTCGCACCGCGTGTGCTCCGCGGCCAGCAAGTTGCGCGATATTTTTTGTTCGTTATGTCTACTCTATGTATTACATGACATAATCAGACCATTACATTAGGGTACCCTTCCACCAGAGTTATGCGAGTAAGAAGGAAGCTAAGCGACGTACGAAAAATCCACCAAAGGATCGATTGATTTTCATTTTCATAGCTTAGCTCAAGTTAGTTCTGGTGGAAAACGGTTTAATGGTGCGAAGTTTTTTGACTCACTGGTGTACATTCAGTGTTTAATCAACTCAGCCTATCGCAGTCCACTGCTGGACGTAGGCCTCTCCCAAGTTGCGCCACAACACTCGGTCCTCTGCCTTCCGCATCCAGTCCCCCCCAGCCACGTTCTTTAGGTCGTCGGTCCACCTGGCGGGGGGGCGCCCTACGCTGCGTTTGCCGATTCGCGGTCTCCACTCAAGGACTCATCTGCTCCAGCGGCCATCGGTCCTTCGACAGACATGGCCAGCCCACTGCCACTTCAGCTTACTGATCCTACAAGCTATGTTGGTCACTCCGGTTCTTCTCCGGATAATCTCGTTACGGATTTTATCCTTTAAAGAAACTCCAAGCATAGCTCGCTCCATAGCTCGCTGAGCGACTTTGAACTTGTGGACTAGCCCAACTGTCAGTGTTACCACGAGGAAAAACCTGTTCCTCCGTGGTTACACCACGTATTTTACCAAAAAATTATAAAAATAGAGTAAATTTAGACATATGTTGTGGGCCTGCGTAAGAAAGGGATGCAAAAATTCATATTTAGCACACGGTACTTTGATGTCTTTTGATGAACTCTCGTAAATTAAATCAGTTTCTATGGGGTATCAGGCCAATGGGTTGTACGGAACCCTTACTGCGCGAGTCCAACTCGCATTTGGCTGTTTTTTTTTATTTCGCAATATGTTCGTAGGATCTTTTTCGTTAATTTACTTCTTTCAAACTACTTTTCTTCATCATAATTTATGATAATGAAAAGTAGTTTTTATTAGAAAACAATAATAGTATAATATCTGAACAAAAATAAAACATATCAGCACAGATTATAATCTAGCTAAGCGATCTTCAAGCGATTGACTCCAAAAACAAAAGATTTTGGCAAGATTTAGGGGGTGAAAACAGTTTTCCACCGAAACGCTAATTTAAACATCAAAAAATTGAGATAAAAAAGCCATGTTCATGTTATGGTTGAATGTAGCTAAAACCTCGCGGTATGACGTTTTTCTTAATGTACATACAGCGGAGACTCGATAATCAATATAATCAATATCGAACACACACAAATTAAACATAGCGTTCGTTCGGTTGTAGCGTTCGGTGGTGTTGAATTGAATTGAGTTTGTGGATATTTTATTAAGCCATTTTTTCGAAATAAAACAATTTTAACAAGTCATTTAAAACAACTATCGAACCTACTAAACAACGTGTTATTGAAATATAAGTGGTTATTGTACTCATCGGTATGAACAACTTTTACCAACCCTGAAATCGCAAATAATAAGCTGATCCCTACATTTTGTTGACATGTGTTCACACAAAAACACAAATACAAATTCAGGTTTGGTCCCATAGTAAAAGTTGTTCATACTGATGAGTACAATGACTCCTTAAGAGGTTTTCAGTTACTTCAATATCAATTATAGTTTTATTATATTTTTGGGTGGTACAGTCAGAGGCAACAATATCTGCCTATCGACGGTTTTGCGTTTTTATGTAGATATCTGACTACATGCAGAACGGATAAATGTGTGAAATGAAATGAAATCATTTATTCTGCAAATTGGATGTTAAAAACACTTTTACAAGTCAGTTCTTTTAGAAAGTAGATGGCGTTGGCATTTCCTATGTGACTACCTCTCAGAAGAAACGCCGAAACAAACTCAGGGATCAAAGTATCTTTTAAAGTCCAGACATTTATGTACGAGAACAATGCAGGCTGGACTGGCCTTATGGAGTAAGTGCCAGGTCAATTTGAGTTTGTGTCTATGAATAGAAGAGAGAGAGAGATAGCCCTAGAGATACTACTAGGGTTACCAGATGCAAAATTGAAAAGTCCTGACAAAAAGCCAGATTTCCATAGAAAAGACCGGAGATTTTGTCGCAAACGTAATTGACAACTCTGTGAAAAAAAATCAAAGAGGGTAAATAAGATTATTTTTAAATGCCTATGTTGATGTTAATTACGTTGATTTGTGATATCCAATGAATATTATGATTTTGTTTATGTTGGTTGTAACTTTCTAATAAAATAAACTGAAATATCTACTGTATTTTATTGAAAAATCCTGAGATTTCTAAAATCCGGCCGCAATCCTGTCAGGAGCTCAAGATCCTAAAATCTGAGGACAAATCCTGTGAGGTATGGTGACCTACCTATAACCCATAATCATAAAATGGCTAAGAAGAAGAATAACCTAGACTTGACATGATTATAATATAATACAAGCTCTGCTTAGTTTGGGACTAGATGGTGATGTGTAAAATGTCCCAAAATATTTATTTATTTTATTTATTATAATAGTAGCGAGAGTGAAAGAGACACACATACTATTTTTGTCACTTTCTGTGAAAATAATTCTCATTTAGTAATTATTGTATATCTCATTTGGTATTCTTTATTTTAGTAAAATGGCTTCTGCCACACAGATAATATAGGCAGTTTTAAATCCATAGGCAAGTATTATTTCCTCTGACTGTACTTTTCCACTTACATTACTATATATCCGTATAACACCCATTTCATATATAACTACAACATACATAATTATGTGTTGGTTTAGTTGTAATGTTGAACTGATTACAATGACGTCACATGAAGGTTGAGAAGCGACACTCTCACGACGAGCAGGGGTCAGCAACATTTTGTTCATTTGATGCCAATCTTTTGATTCTGGCAAGACCAAACAGAGATTCTTCGACACTTACTGTTAATAATGGCGGTCAATATTTTGTCCGATGTGCGATATGACATCAGGATAACACAAAAAAACTTCAAGACAAGGATGTACCTAGCTGAAAATTTCAACAAAAAATCCATTATTACCGTGTAGGTATCAAATCGGAGACCAATATCACCTTACCAGTGTGTTCATCCAGTATAGCTCAAGCTCGTGTAGAGCTTAGCAAATAATGCTTGTATGTACTTGTAACACCTTGCGTGTAAACATGCTGAATTAGTGCTCAGTGTTAGTGAAACTACCAGTGCAGTATTCACTTGCACAATCCAAGAAGCCAATCCTATTTACTTAGCGACAAGTGGACTACCCCGACCATTATGCTATTTTGAAATTGTACTTTTTACGGTAATAGACAGCCAGTTGAAATTTTCGCAGATTATGTGTTGCTATGACCTATCACGACAAACACTAAAAACCAAAAAACGTCTAAAACCAAAGGGTTTTAGAAATACAATAAAATTTGAAAAAACTAGCATTTTTTTTCAAAAATTTTGTTCCTGCTTTATCTTCAAAACGGTAATATATAATAGCGTCAAACTTGTTGAGATTGCAGTGCATACTATTTAGTTTACCAATAAATACTAAAAATAGGCCAAACATAGACATGTGTGGTGGTACCTGCGTTAAAAAGAGATGCAAATATTCATATTTTGCGCACGGTGTGTTGATTGATATCTTTTGATGAACTCTCGTAAATTAAATCAGTTTCTATAGGGTATCAGGTCGATGGGTGGTACGGAACCCTTATTGCGTGAGTCCGACACGCACTTGGCCTGTTTTTCATTTTCATTATTAATTAGCCTTTTATTGCAGTAATAAACAATGACACATCATCATATTCATCATAATGCTGTATTCAATTATAATACAATTAAGAATTAGGTCAAACATTTAATGAATAATACGTATTGTTATAGGATATCCGGAAAGATCCTTTATTCTTATTTTAGGGTATTATTTATTACAGAAAGAACTAATATTTGGACTATAGTTTATTTGGGTCTGGGTGTTTGAGCCTGCAAAAACAGGTAAACGCACCCCACGACAAAGAATGAATGGAAGTCAATTTATAAAAAAAAAATGAGTACCTAATTCTTAAAATCGAAAATTAGTACTATTCCTTTAATAAATTCATCATACAAAATTTTACTTTTACAAAAAAAATATTACAAAACCCTGTGAAAAAGTACACCTAGACCTGAAATTAATAAAAATAAATGCCAGAAAAAAGAGGTGCGAAAACATTTAAGCATATCGTGTTTAAGCTATGTATTTGGAAAATTACCTTATAATTTAAAAAAGCTCTAGGTATTCTAATTTTCTTGACAACTCACCTGCGCTTACGCACCTCTGGCTTTTATTCATTAATCCTTATTCGGCAGTTTAAACTGCACTCGAGGCACAGTCGCTGTCCATCCTTGATGTTATAAAGACGTGTGTTTTATTATTATTATTATAAAAAATAGTAATAATAAATATTATACTTCGAAAGTAGTGACAGAAAATTCGAAAGGTAAGTTATTTTGTATTTTTTTTGGATGTGTGAATTTTTCGGGACTTTTTGTAATGACGGACGAAAATTTTTTTTTTTTTTTTAATAATTATTCTTTGTGACATTGAAGTGACTTTTCACATAAAAAAATAAGCATTTTTAATTTTGAACAAAAAATAGCCAAACATTTTTATTACAAAATAGTGACTGTTCACTTTTTTTCGAAATTAGTGTGGGAGATATTTTATTAGATAAGTAGGGTAACTATTATTATTTTCACTTTTACTGATTCAAAATGTTATAATAATATTTACAAAAAATTACAATAGTGACTTATCACTTTTTTCAATTGTTGCGGAATAAAATTACTACATACATACATACATATTATCACGCCTGTTTCCCATTGGGGTAGGCAGAGACTATGGATTTCCACCTGCTACGATCCTGACACACCTCTTTCGCTTCATCTACGTCCATTAACCTCGTCATGCATGCTCGTCGGTTTAGAGAACTCTTAACCTGACATTTTTGAGAACGTCCGCGATTTGATCGCGTTACTAAAATACTACACTATACAAAACATGTTATAACATTTCCGGGTCTACGGTATTATACGAATGAACGCATAATCTCGTACGCACATAAAACTTGAACGACAAGAACTTCCTACCTCGTAAATTAAATTAAATCGATCCGCGAGTTTTTGAGACAAACCTGACTTATGCTGGAGATTGAGATGCTATATTATATTATGCCAACGACATTTTCTACATACTAATAAAAGGAAAATTAACAAGAACGAGGTCCGATAATAATTACAAAAAAAAAACCAATGTGGTTACTAACAAAATTAAAATAAAACCGGCCAATGCAAGTCGGACTCACGCAGTAAGGGTCTCGTACTACCCATCGACCTATAACCCACAGAAACTGATTTAATTTATGAGAGTTCATCAAAAGACATCAACGCACCGTGCGGGAAATATTAATTTTTGCATCTTTTTCTTACGCAGCTACCACCACATATGTCCATGTTTGCCCTATTTTTAGTATTTGTTGCTCAACTACATAGTATGCACTATAATCAGATCAAGTTTGACGCTGGTATGTATTACCGTTTTGAAGATAGAGCAGGAACAAAAACGTTGAAAAAAATGCATGTTTTTCTAGGTTTCTTGTATCTAGACTTTTATATTTTTAGTATTTATCGTGATACGGGTCGTAGCAACACATATTCTGAGAAAATTTCAACCGGCTACCTATTACCGTTCAAAAGATACAGCCCAGTGACAGAAAGACGGACGGACGGACGGACAGTTTAGCGAGAGTAATAGGATCCCGTTTGGCACTCTCTGGGTACGGAACCCTAAAAAGGCATGCAAAGAGGAAGAAAAGAGAAAAATACACAATAAGGTTTAACGCATTATCAAAAATATTGTGAATACAATAAAATACAAATATTCTTTATTGTACACAAAAAAATTACAACATAACTACATGACTTATTTATGTAGAAGATATGTACAGTCGACCGTACGTCAGTGGTAACACTTGAATTAGCCGCTTCATCATTTCAGCCGAAAGCCGCTTTTATTAGCCGCTTACTGCTTACTAAATAAAGACACTGGTTACCACAGACGTGCTACAATAAAATGTAATAAAGATATAGGTAATAGGATTTGTAATTTTCTAAAATATTAATGGGCCTTTAGGCTCGGACGAAAAAAAAGGCCTCTAGGTATATTCTGCCACTAGTGCAAAACTTACACTGCAAGTAGGTACCTACTTCATCGCAAATAACCGGAAATAAAATGCATCATTATTTTACCTACGTCAATCCAAAAATAAAATGAAAAAGTTGTTGGACATTACCTGAAGAATGTAGCTCCTTCATGTACTTAGTTCTTTTATTTTATTTTTTAATGTTATCCACAGTGATATTATATATAAAAAGAGGTAGATACTTTACTAGCGCACCAAAATGAAGCGTACTACAGGAGCTAAATGTCGCCTCATAGCCTCAGTCGGTCTCGCACAAGTAAACGATACGTACGTACCGTTCTCCCGCTAGCCGCGTGTTCGTTGTGTATAATGCATAAATGAAATGCGTAGTGAAATTTTTAAAGAAAAAAAGATATGTACTTATGTGTGCCGTCGCTGCGTAGGGAACATTATTTTCGTTTGTTTTGTGAGCGTATAATGTATCTTTACTAAATATCATTGCTTATCCATAAAATGATTTTTTTTGTTGACACAAAGCGACTTTGCGATACGGCCAAAATTAATATCCTATATTCCACGACTTGTCCTGCTAGATACTAATTTGACATAAGCAGCTCCATAATACAACTTATGTCAAATTTCCATCTAAAGATAAAGTAGGGCAAATCATGGATAGATAGGATATAAAGGATCATGGCGAATTTTGTACATAATAATAAAGATTTTTAGGGAAGTTGGAATAGTTTTAATATTAATCCTCATTTATAATATGTTTAGAACCCCGGAGTAACATAAAATATTTCGAAGTAAATCATTTGAAATTGAGCTAATTTCAGTTTGGCTGAATTATAACCACAGACCTAATACAATTGTAACAATGGAATGATAAATTATATTGTATTTTTATTGCGGGGTTTTAAAAATATTATAAAATCGCTATGTTTTCTTGCTTGCCCTTTCCTCAGTTTTATTTTATTCAATAAACTTGGCCTATCGTAGTCCCATTACTGGACATCGGCCTCTCTCGGAACAACTCGGTTCCAAGCCATCTACATCCAGTCAACTTATTCTTAAAATATTCAAAGGGGTAAGAAATGATTATTTTTTTGTTTTGATTTACATTTTTAGATTTCGCTTCACATGCGTAAATGCGTTAAAATAATAAAATGTTATGGAATGCTTATTTGACAGTTCAATTCCGGTTTTAAAAAGCAAATATCAAGCTAGGATATAAATAGAGCTAAGTGCCATGTCTATGACAAAAACTAGTTTCTTAGGTTATACCCTGGGATGAACGAACTCACATCCTTGTGTATTCGAGCCTAGGGGTCCGTCCAGTCGCGTTTGACGATATTTACAAAATAAACAAATAAAATCCGTCTAAAATCCTAAATAACTTAGGTAATCGGCTCAGTACATATGTCACGACATCATCCAGGTAAGCATAGCCAAAAACAAATATCTTTCAGTTGCATGTGTGTGCGTGAGCGCTGGTTTGTAAACAGAGGAGCAAGGTTTTGTTAGGTTCACAAATTTTTCGCAGCATTTCGTCTATATTTTTTACTGTCTGTAGACCCGGTGTGATCGCTTACAGCAATAAATAATAAATATATTATTAGAGATTTTATAGAGATTGTATAAATTTTGTTCACCGGGTCGGATTTGATTACTCAGGTAGTTTGTATTTGTAGTTTGTTGCAATTTTGACAAATCGATATAGCTTCTTTTTACATAAAACGTTTTGAAATCCATTCTAATAAAAATTTATGCGTCTTTGCGAAAGTGAATTTGTTGCATTTTACGGTTACGCTTATGGTTTAAACGTTAACCCACATTAGGCTTTCTCCTAATATCCTAAAAAGTGATAAGAATAAATGGTCATTTTTTATTAAAAATAGACAACACACAATTTAAATTCTACTGAGGATTAATTAATTATAAAAATACTAAACGTGATAATTTTGAATTCAAAAGTAAGGACCGGTATTAGTCCAATGCCGATCGATCCACCTTACCATATGACCCAATAAGTGCGAATTTCATAGTTATCGTACCCTTCTGGCAACACTGCCCGGTAGTAACTATTATTTCCGTGCTTCTGGCCAGTTGGCGGGGATTTACAAAAACTTACTTGACCATCAACATTCTCATGGAAAACCCGGCAACGTAATTCGCGCTGTAATCTTTAGATAGAATACATTTTATCTCAAACATGCTTGGAAGTTCGAACATCATTTTGACAACCTTCTTCGAGATAAATCAAAACTGCTGTACTGGTCAAATACATGTTAGCAGCGGCCGGCAATGTTAGTATGGAATATCCATATCTGTCATGTTTAGCGACCGAATAAAAACTACTATGAAAACTCTTGTTAGATCTGTCGTGTGATTACAAAATTGAACGACCGTTTTACTCCGGTAAAAAACCAAGGAGGTAATTTATCAAAAAAAATATTTAAATTTCGAACTGGCTTACAAATAGAGCTGTTTAGTAAAAAAGAAACAAATTAACATACTGACGCGTAAAAAAATAGGGTTCCGTACCCGAAGGGTGCCAAACGGGACCCTATTACTCTCGCTACGCTGTCCGACCGTCTGTCTGTCACAGGGCTGTATCTTTGAACGGTACTATTACCGTTACGAATACCCAACGACCATACAGCCCATAGACGCCTCATAACAGGTGACTAATGTCTGCAACACATCTATGAAATTTCATTAATTAGGTCGCCACTTGAAATCTTCAAATCAGTTTTTACCACTTATATGAGCCGTCAAAACTGCCGCGTTAGTGATTAGCCAATAGTCGCCTTGGTAGGGCCAATCGTATTGCAGTAGCCCCGCCCCAGCTAATTGCAGAATTTATTTTACGCATTATATTCAACATTAGGCATCTATTGGGCTGTATGGTCGTTGCCTACACCGTACCGTGCCGTATACCTATGTATGCGGTTGAAATTTGCTTAGAATATGTGTTGCTATGTTACTATCACGACAATAAATACTAAAAATAAAAAAGTCTAAAATCAAACCATACAAGAAACCTCGAAAATCATGCATTTTTTCAACGTTTTTGTTCCTGTTCTATCTTCAAAACCGTAATACATACCAGCGTCAACCTTGTTTTGATTATAGTGCATACTATGTAGTTTAGCAAAAAATAATATAAATAGGGTAAACATAGACATATGCGGTCCTGCGTAAGAAGAGATACAAAAATTCACATTTTGCTCTCGGTGTGTTTATGTCTTGTTATGAACTCTCGTAAATTAAATCAGTTTCTATGGGTGATACGGAACCTTTACTGCGTGAGTCCGGTTCGCACTTGGCTGGTTTTTTAAATTATTTTACATCTTATCTTTGAATCTTATACGTGTTATTGAAATAACTGAAAACCTCTTAAGGGGTCACTGTACTCATCATTATGAACAACTTTTACTATGGGACCAACCCGAAAATCACAAAAAAATTCATGTGTTCCCTACATTTGTGTTCACATGAATCGACAAAATGTAGGGAACAGCAGTTTTTTTTTCAGGTTTGGTCCCATAGTAAAAGTTGTTCATACTGATGAGTACAATGACCCCTTTACAGGTTTTCAGTTATTTCAATAACACGTTCTATAGTAATAATGCATATTTAGATAAAAGACATCAATATTTTAATAAATATCCTTGAGAATATATTATACTTGAGAAAAATAAACTACCTAGTAATAGATCAATAAATAATTCATTTATTATCATAACACCATAATCTATTTTAATTTTGTAGCCGTTTTTTTAAAAAACCTGTTAAGATCTATGTTTACGTGGCGAAGTTAATTTTTAAACTTGATTTTGTTTTGTTACAAAAACCAACAATTTTCTGTAGCTGACGCATTATTTTTTAATCACAACGTTATTTTTGTGCTAATTTTAATAATAGGATACCATTATGGCATTATGTTTTTTGATAATTTGGTAGCAGGCTGTTTTGTTTGTAGATTTATGAATCGGCCTTCGAATTTTAAAATATAAGTAGCATCCACATACCAGTAAGCCTCAAGACGCCGCATAAACAAAGTTTTGCATGAGAACGCAGTCGTAAAATGTTAGAGGGGAACAAGGGGTGGACGGCGCGTTATGATTGGTCGGCTCAAAAGCTCGGTGGTATGATTGGTGCCGCTCGCTGACGGAGTGACGTTCCGATTGGCGGCGGACGTATGATATGCAATGGTACTGCATATGCGTGGTGACCGGGGGTATCCGGCTATTCGGCGTCTAGAGGCTTACTGGTCTGTGGTAGCATCACAGAAATAGATTGAATAGAATGGAAGTGGGCAGGGTGCGCGTGCCAACACTGCACCAGAGTGCAGGGCATTTCAAAACCTTTCTCACGCCTTATGACTTGTTTCTGTAAATATTGTAACAAAAACCCGCAAAATGCCTTATTGCGCTGTTTTTAACTGCAGAAACAAAAGCTGTAAATTACATTTAATTATAGTAAATTTTTAAACATTAAGGGGCCGAATCCCGTAATTCAACAAACTAATGCGAATCCCGCTCAAAAACTACTCGCTCTATGGTACTGAAATTAAAATACGTGTTACTCAAGGATAGGCGTGACAATATTATTAAGTCCAAAACATGAATGCACTTATTTGGCTCGATCATAAAAAAATCCAAACATACCTCGAAAACTGTTTGTTTTCAAACAGTTTCCTAAATATAGATAGATAGATAGATAGAATATTCTTTATTGTACACCAATAACATTATTAAACTTAGGACTAACATGTAAAATAAGGGTACATTGGCGGTCTTATCGCTAATAGCGATATCTTCCAGACAACCTTTGGATGGACAAGGAAGACGTGAAAAATAGATGGGGGCAGTATGTGGTGCACTTTCATAAAGTTTACTAATATTTATGATAATAAATAAATAAATATTTACCTACCATAGGAAATATTACATGTATAAATATATAAAATAAATTCTAATATATATCCATAAATATATACCAAATATATACAATATATACAAATGTAACAACAAATAATATTCTTTAATAAATAACGAAATAAAATACGTGTATATACCAGTGATAACAGTTTAGACAGAGAGATAATGTTCCTTTACAAGTTTTTTAAAAGAAGCTAGCGACTGAGCACGTCTTATAGGTACAGGTAACGCATTCCATAAACGAGCAGCTTGGACTGTGAAGGATTTGTCATAGAATATAGTTGAATGTGCTGGCATCTGAAGTCTCAAGTTTTCCGATGATCTTAAGTATCGAGTATGTGTGTCATGAAGGAACATAAAACGTTCTTTGAGATAAATGGGGGTTTTAGGATTAAACAGAGTACTGTAGAGAAGTGATAAAATATGAAAAATATATCCAACATATATTGGTATTTTGGTATGATATTTTACCTAAATATTGTTTTATTATTTTGAAATAATTTTACTAAGCCATTTTATCGAAAATACACATATTTTCTGAGTAATATATTTTTTTTCGCTTAAATGCACTTTCATTCGGAATGGCGTCAACTTCATGCCGCACTACTCCTTCCCGGCAAGCCTCGTATTTTGCATCGCGCTCACTCTCATTCCGCGGCGTTCTGGGCCTTAATGACGTCAAAATGGGAGGCGTAGCTTGTTCGTAAGTTGCCACGTATGAATCGCGAGTAAAATCGTGAATTGTTATTATACAACCATTCTATCTATCTGTTTCTGTGGGTAACATACTTGTACCGTATTTTAAAGAGTATTTCTTATCTTTCATGTTTATTGTGTTTTATAATCCTGAAAATATAATAAATACTGTAGTGGTAAATTTGAAGGTTCTCAGGGGGCGGTAAATAATACGGTTCGAACACGATTTACAAGGAAAACTGGTATATTGACACCAAGATACAAGGCATTAGGTACAGACAACTTGAAAACGGTACAACAGTGATCTTAGCTATGAAAAACAAAACAAAACGTGGGCGCGTGCGTCGCGGCCGTAGGCGGACTGCGGACTGACTGCCGGCCACTAGTGTGTAACTCAGCTCAGAACCGGTTCAAATATACAGATCAATAAGCTTGAGCTGTTGAGCTGCAGCTCAATGACAAAATACGCAGCTCACGGCTCAAAGAATAGTATCTATCTGTGCGACAACTTTTGTTGCACGGAAGATAAAATATGTCTATATAATACACCGGTTCAAACGATAAAAACCTGTTTGAACCGGTGAGCTGGAGCGGCGACAGATCCGCGGTGAGTCGCAGAGTCAGCGAGCGAGCGCAGCTCAAACAAATCGAACGGTCTTTAAGCTCAGCGACTCGCATCACTCGAAGTAGGCAGATACACAAATTGAGCTGATCTGTGAGCCGGTTCACAGCTCCGGCTCACTGACCTGAACCGTGAGCTGAGCTGCAGCTCACGCATTTTTGTTGAGTTACCCATGTCTACTGCCGGCGGACACCGCGGAGCGGGGGTGCCGCAGTGGGTTGGCGACGGGCGGGGGTGAGGGAGGTGAGCCCGCGCAAGCTTAAGGGCACGTTACAGAACGCAGCTCCGAGTGCTACTTAAGGTCGCGTTACAATACTTAAAAAGGGGTATAAAAAAAAATAGTACCTACGTTGTCAATAAACAATCTATGTAGGTACCTAACGAGGTAGGCACTATGTATCACGAGCGGTCAGCGGTCACCCATCAAAAGCTCTTGACCTCGCAGTTCAATAGATCTTAGCGGTACCCAATAAGGTAATCAATGCTCTTTACTAGGGATGTTACGGAGGTGCCATACCGGAACCGGAGTCGGAGCCGGAGTCGGAGGCGGAGTAGAAGACAGATCTAGTGTACAAAATCACCAGCAGAACCAGCAGTTCTAGTTGTAAAACCACTAAGGTGCACTGACTGAATGGGAAACGCGAGCGTGAGGGGATTCCCCGGGTGACAAGTCAAATTTTGAACGTACGCGTTCTGGCCGCGGTCACTCGCTGCGCTTCGATCTTCGTTATAAGCTCCAATTCAAAATTATTGAAGCCGAATTCGAAGTCGGAATGTGTGAAATCAATCGGAAGTTCCGACCTTTCGGAGTCGGAGTCGAAGCTCCGTAACATCCCTACTCTTTACTATTAACCCCGGCTCCACACGTTGGCCCGTATGTTGGCGCCAACGCTATTCGCCAACGTGTGGATCGGGAAAATGAAGTTGGCCCGAACGTTGGGGCGATCATTGGCAGTTAGCCGTCGCGGGTCAGTTTTATCCTCAGACCAAGTAAAAGTTTTATCAAAGGAATTATGCGCCAACGTTGGCGATGCACCCATACGTTGGCGGTTTGCTCAGTCTTGCCTTTCTATGTATAAATGTACTCTGTGGTCTTGCCACAGCACTCATGGAGTAAGGCGCATCGAAAGAGCTTGTTCCTACGGTTACCGCGTCTTGAAAATATCATCCGCGTGGATGGACGCAATAGTTATAGAATTTCTATAAAAAAATCTTTATGTTTATTCATTATTATTAGAATATTGATATTCTCTTGTTTGTCAAAACGTTTTTCAAAGACGACGTCCATTGTTTAACTATTGTGTTATTATAATTGACAGTTCAGCTCTTAAGCACTCAATAATCTTAAAGTGCGCAGTGCAACATCTATTTTAGACGTCTTTACATTGGCTCTGACGGAACTAAACTAACATTATCTCCATCCAACGTGTGGACGCTAGGCATAATTTTGGGCCAACGCTTGTCCCAACGTTGGGGCCAACGTGTGGAGCTGCCCACACTTGACACACGATCGTAGGTACTATTAACAACAAAAACAAATATTGCACTACACACCATAGATAAAAAGGTTGTTCATGTTATTCAACGTTATACGTTACGTATAGTTAAAAACATTATTTTGAACTAATACATGTTCCACCAGGTACTGGCATATAAATCTCATAATGCATGTAATATTTAACGATATACACTTTAAAATTACAATGGAGATAATTATAATTTTTTTCTTTTAAATTACATAAAATGAACATTATTTGATACAAATAATGTAGATAAAAAGACATTTAGGTATCATGATTGTTTACCTTGAGTTAATTACCTACCTAAACATCTCGTACCTACCTACAGATACGACATTTAAAGCCGCGGGCGTCAGATTTTCGCGGATTTCCGCGTGGACCAAAAATATTCGTATTATGGCCTTTTTGTTCCGGGTGTTTTTGTGCATGTGTGAAGATTTGTGTCTGTAAACGATCCTACGATACAGGAGCAATTCTTACGTTGAGTAACTACTAGAAAAAAAAAAACTTAAGATGTAGGTACATGGGAACTTTGTGTATTAAAAACTGTAATAACAACTTGACCATGACATACTTGTTTTGCTGTGACCAATTATAAACATGAGAAGCTACATGAATAAAAAGGTAATTTACAAAATGGTAACCTAAAATAAAAAAATAAAAAGGGCATAAAAATTCCTACACATCGCTGTCCAGAAAACTGGTAGCATTGCCACGTTCTGTGTCAATGCTTAATCTTTGGTTACGTGAAGTGTCGACCAACCGCCTGGCGATGTCTTTGAACAAAAGACGAGCTCCATGACCCAAGTGTTTCAACCCCAAACGGCTCCAAAATATAATTAGGTATTAATCAAGTTAATAGGGATCCACTTTGTGGCTAGCCCCCCACAAGGTGGACCGACGACCTGGTGAAGGTCGCGGGAATCCGCTGGACGCGGGAAGCGCAGGTCCGGTCGTTGTGGCGATGCTTGGCCTACGTCCAGCAGGGGACGCAGGGGGGGGGGGGTCTTTCGGCTGAAATGCTGATGATGATGATGATTATCGCCACTTCAGGGGCTCAGCAGCCGCAGCGTCAGCGCCAGCACATCCCGCCGAGCGAGGAAGATCGGAATGACTAAGAGTGTCGACCACAAAAATAGATAGAATGGTCAAGTGGGCAGGGCGCGCGTGCCATCACTCTGCACCATAGAGCAGGGCATTTCAAAGCCTTTCTCAGTACGCCTTATGACTTGTTTCTGTAAATACTGAAAACCATTCTATCTATTTATATGGTGTCGACGCACATTGTGTCCCACACCAGAGGCCTACCCACCTTCCGTGGCAATAAATTCATAGGGTCATACCATCTGGCAAGACTAAAGTCATACTCATTAATCAGTTTAAAGTAGTTTGAAGACAAAGGTCTTCAACCAGTGCGTTCTGCCTGTCACTTACGGTGCCGAGACGTGGACACTGACAGTTGGGCTAGTCCACAAATTCAAAGTCACTCAGCGAGCTATGGAGTGAGCTTTGCTTGGAGACTCTTTGAAGGATAAAACCTTAACCAGATTATCCGGAGAAGAACCAGAGTGACCGACATAGCTTGTACGATCAGTAAGCTGAAGTGGCAGTGGGCTGGTCATGTCTGTCGAAGGACCGACGGCAACTGGAGCAGATGAGTCCTTGAGTGGAGACCGCGAATCGGCAAACGCAGTGTAGGGTACCCCCAGCCAGGTGGACCGACGACCTGAAGAAGGTGGCTGGGGGGGGGGGCTGGATGCGGAAAGCAGAGGACCGAGTCTTGTGGCGCAATTTGGGAGAGGCCATTTTGGATGTCCAGCAGTAGACTGCGATAGGCTGAGTTGATACCATCTGGTCTCTTGCCATCGTCACGTACCAAGCCGTTTGGTTTTAAATGTTCTAATACAGCTGGAACATCGGATGGGCGGTGACATGAGCACGATTAGATATTCTCGGTATATTCAATGGTTCATCATCATCATCTCAGCCGAAAGACATCCACTGCTGGACATAGGCCTCCCCCAAGCAACGCCACAACGACCGGTCCTGCGCCTTCCGCATCCAGCGGATTCCCGCGACCTTCACCAGGCCGTCGGTCCACCTTGTGGGGGGCCTACCCACGCTACGCCTTCCAGTACGCGGTCGCCACTCCAGAACTTTACTGCCCCATCGGCCATCCGTTCTGCGAGCAATGTGCCCCGCCCACTGCCACTTAAGTTTAGCAATTCTTCGGGCTATGTCGGTTACTTTCGTTCTCCTGCGAATCTCCTCATTTCTGATTCGATCACGCAGGGACACTCCGAGCATAGCCCTCTCCATTGCCCTTTGAGTGACTTTGAGCCTTCTTATCAGGCCCATTGTGAGCGACCACGTTTCAGTACCGTAAGTAATTACTGGCAACACACACTGGTCAAAGACTTTCGTCTTGAGACACTGCGGTATTTTGGACGAGAAGATATTGCGTAGCTTCCCGAACGCTGCCCAACCGAGTCGGATTCGGCGATTGACCTTTTTCTCGAAGTTGGACTTACCTAGCTGGACAGTTTGTCCTAGGTATACATAATCGTCAACAACTTCGAGTGTAGATTCTCCGATGTTTACGGGAATGGGTGCAATGGGAACCCACCATTCCCATTATTATTTAATTATTTTATGGTTTATTCAATGGTTATTTTACCTCCTCTCTTTTTTTTTTTGACTGCCTCTTTGGTCTAGTGGTTGCAAGCGCGACTGCTGAGCTTGGGGTCCTGGGTTCAATTCCCGGGTCGGGCAAAGTGTTATTGGGTTTTTTCATTAGGAAATTCTCAGTAGCAGCCCGGAGTCTGGATTTGTGCCCGGTCAATGGCAATAGGCTCGCCCCCTATTACATGGGACTATAACATAACTGGCGAAATGTGGGTGTACTATTACACCTCTGCCTACCCCTTCGGGGAAATACAGGCGTGATGTTATGTTAATGTTTATGTTTATTTTACCATAATCATTATGGTAAGAGGTCGGTTAATAATAAAAGCAGGGTCAATGACTTTACTAGGCAGTATAAAAAAACGGTAACTTGATTCTTGTTTAGCAAAGAGATTTAATAAATATTTAATGTCTTTGTTGTTTAGGTATACTGATCTTTGAAAACTTAACTGTAAAAATGAGCGATGACTGCTTCGAGAAATTATTACCTACGAATTATAATAAACTAGCAGTGCTTTGCGGCTTTGCCCGCGTAAAAAGTTTTACCTTGCCTTGTTCCGTGTGGTGCCGGACGTAAAGAATTGCACCACCCTATATGTTCTCATGGGTGTCGTAAAAGGCGACCAAGGGATTCACCAGAGGGTGGGCAGCAGCGTTTTTTGAGTATTTAACAAAAACTATAATGTCAATGATTAATATTAGATTTGATTTGTTTGTAATTAGACCTACTTAAGGAACCCTATAATACTGAGCATGGCCCGACATGCTCTTGGCCGGTTTTTTTCTTTTTTAGTGGGTGCTTACGTTACAAAAGTAAGTACTGTTCAAATGTCATGTGATTCTATCGACACTAATATTATAAGACCTTGTAAGACAACTGTTCTTGCGAATAAATATCTATTCTATTCTATTCTATTCTATTCATGTTTCTAACTTGAGTAGTTTCGGCTTTGCGTTGATAACGGCCAAAATTTATATCCAATCTATCCACGAGTTGCCCTACTAGATAAGAGATAGGAATTTGACATAAGCTCCATACAAAATATGTCAAATTTCTATCTCTAGTAGGGCAAATCGTGGATAGATTGAATCATTGAATATTAACACGCCTGTATTTCCTCGAAGGGGTAGGTTAGGTGTATAGTACACCCACATTTCGCCAGTTATGTTATAGTCCCATGTAATAGGGGGCGAGCCTATTCCCATTGACCGGGCACAAATCCAGACTCCGGGCTGCTACTGAGAATTTCCTAATGAAAAAACCCAATAACACTTTGCCCGATCCGGGAATCGAACCCAGGACCCCGCGCTTAGCAGTCGCGCTTGCAACCACTAGACCAACGAGGCAGTCAATACGAGGCAGTAATTCTACAATTATTACATTTAAATATAATTTTATTGTGAACTCTAATATTTCCTATACCTATTATACACTTGCGATATTCCAATGCCTGAGAACAATTCCATCGCAGCATTTGCTGATGATACTGCTATCATGGCGGTAGGAAGCAGTCACGAGGAAGCTACAGAAAAGGTCCAAGTAGCCATCAACCAAGTCTTTGACTGGACAAAAAAATGGAGAATTAGACTGAATGAAGCTAAGTCAGTTCATATTGACTTCATTAACAAAAAACCACAATACCTTCCGGTATTTATAAATAACCAGGTGGTACCTTATGTGAATACCGCCAAATATCTAGGAATGACCCTTGATGTGAAGCTTCGCTGGAAAGCACACGTCAAGAAGAAGCGAGAAGAACTAGACTTGCGCTACAAGAAAATGTATTGGCTGATAGGCAGGAAGTCACCCATGTCAATACAAAACAAACTACTTTTATACAAGCAAGTCCTAATGCCAGTATGGACTTATGGTATTCAGCTGTGGGGTTGTACCAGTCAGAGCAATAGAGCAATCATCCAACGTTTTCAAAATAAAGTTCTCAGGGACATGGCCAATGCACCCTGGTACATCAGAAATGCCGACCTCCACCGGGACCTCAATGTGGACGTCATAGACACAGCTATAAAGAATTACGCAGAAGCTCATCAATTTAGACTTCACCACCACGTGAATGTCGAGGCAATCCAGCTCCTCGATAACACGGAAATAGTTCGAAGACTAAAACGGACAAAGCCATTTGAATTAGTGTAGTGTATAGTTTAGTGACAGACAACATGTAGTGATAAGTGCTGCTTATAAAGAACACAAGAACAAAGTGTCTTCCTCTTAACTGAAACTAAGAAAAGTTATTGAACACATTCTTAGAACATTTTTACATAGCAATTTAGGTTAAAATTAAATTACTCATTAGCCTCATGGCTAGATTGTAATTGAAATAAAGTATCTTAAAGGTACTTTATAGTAAAAAAAAAAAAAAAAAAAATTATGTTATGAAATATGTTGAACTATCTACTAAATATATTTTAACACTAACTGTAACCATATTTTCAACACACTTGCTCGTAAAGTGGCTCTTATTGCCATCGCTTTTAGGTTCATAATGTGGTTTATAAAGCACGCGTGCTTTTTTCATTATATTATTGCACTAGTGCTTTTTACTTTACAGTTTATTTTTAAATCGCAGCAGAGTTTTTATGCCTGAACTAAATTAAAAAAAATTGGGAATAAATCAACTGTATCAATTAAAATATGGTTTATAAACATTTCATTTCATCAAATTATTAATTTTTGTCAACAAATTAATATTAATTTGTGTTATAAATAAAAAAAACAATGTATAATATTTTTATATTAGGCTGTATGGCGGTTTCCTTCGACCACCTGCGCGCGCATAGCCTGTATGTCACCGCGCGGTCCGCGCGCCACATAGAGGAAATGAATATAAAGTATTCCATGGCGCGCCATTTTTATTATTTTTCACTTATTTAATATTTGTCTTAAATGTGTAATTTATGTTTTTTTCCTCGCAAGTGTGTTGAAAAACGTCGTATGACACGCGTGTGCATTGACTATTATACTCTCGGCTCCATTACGCCCTCGCCTTCGGCTCGGGCTGCAATCCAGCCTTGAGTATAATAGTCAACTTAGCTCACTTGTATCATAATGTACTATTAAAAGCAAATAAATATTTGAATTTGAACAAAAACAAGACGTCAGCGGATCGTCAATAAGTCCTTAATAGTCCAGGAAGTTTAGTTCGATGAATTAATTACAAAACGTCACATTAAACAAATCTATAGATTTCCGTGGGTCGGGCAAAGTGTTATTGGGTTTTTTCATTAGGAAATTCTCAGTAGCAGCTCGGAGTCTGGATTTGTGGCCGGTCAGTGGCAATAGGCTCAGCCCCTATTACAAGGGACTATAACATAAATGTGGGTGTACTATAACACCTCTGCCTAACCTGCCGGGGAAATACAGGCGTGATGTTATGTTATGTTGTTATGTTTTAATTGTAGAATTAATTCTAGCCTATAAGAATAATTTATTTTGCAAAAAATACGGGTCCAGACAGATGAATAAAGAGCCACAGTTAGTTTCGACATATTTTACCATGAGTGGCCCGCAAAAAATTTATAACAATAATAATTAAAATCAGATAAGTTTGGCATAAAAGAGTATACAAGGCGCCACTAGTCATGTTCGGGCGCCGTCGGCTATCATCGGGCGTCGCGGCGGCGGCTCGGCTGGTTGACGTCACGGCGAGGAGACAGCGGCGCGGGGGGCGCATTCAGCCAATCCATTATTTGTACTTGTCGTAAATTATTATAACAGTTTTACAGTCCGCTGCATTTTATTCATAGGCCTTTAGTTAGGTCCCTTACAAGTCATACACTCATTCTGGTCAGTCCTCATCGTTTAAATTTAACTGCGATATTTAATGCATATTTTGTGCATGATAAAACACAAAGTAACACAATACTAACAAGCTAACAAAGATAAAAATTGGTTCCGATTATAGAATTTTTTTCCAGGCTATATTAAAATTTTTTATTCCAAATACTATTTTTAAATGAGCAGTTTACGCAAAATTAGCTTGAAGCGTGTCATTGGTAACTCTATGATCTTTAACCATAGTAATGAAAGGATATATCCGCTTTTTGTATGGACGTTGGCTTTTTATTCTGAGATAATTCTAACCAGTACCAAACTAATCATAACCAGCATACAAATTAATCAATAATAACTTACTAATATTATTTAACATACATAACTTATAAAGCCCTCAAATTTGCCACGCCTGTAGAAGGCCGCTAAGTTTTAAGTGCCTCATAATGTATTTTACATAAATAAGAACTAAAATTGTACACTTAGTTGCAAATAAATGCTTTGAACTTTGAACTTTGAAAACTCATCATCATCATCCTCCGAGCCTTTTCCCAATTATATTGGGGTCGGCTTCCAGTCTAACCAGATGCGGCTGAACATCAGTATTTTACACGGAGCGACTGCCATCAGACCCCCGCAACCCAGTAACTGGGTAATACTGACATTCGGAGGTTAGACCAGTTGTCAGACTTTCAGGCTTCTGACTACCCGTAACGACTGCCATAGATATTCGTATGACAACCGGGACCGACAGCTTAACGTGCTCTCCGAGGCACGGAGGGGTCACGATGTGTAACGAAACGGTCACCCATCTACAGACTGACCGCGGCAAGTGCAGCTTAACCTTGCAGATCGTACAATCCGCGCAGTCGTTGCTTAAAACTACACTGATGTAAAAGCAGCAAAAATAAGAATCTTGGAACAACTGAAAAAATAATTTTATACCCCTCCATTTATACCCCTCCATTTAAGAGAAAAGCAAGAAGTTATTAGTTGTCGTTGTTTGTGTTTATTAGTTGTTGTTATAGTAGATATATTTTAGTAGAGGATAGCAACGCAAATAAAAACCGGCCAAGTGCGAGTCGGACTCGCGCAGTAAGGGGTCACGACCTCATACCTCATTTTTTTATTATTTGAGGAAAGAGGTAGGGTCTTGAACGCCCCTAAGCCACTGCGACCTAAAAGATCTATTGTGACGCCTCTTGCAGCATTACAGCACTTCCCCAAGCTGCAAGTCAATCATAAAGTCGACTATGACCTTGGGGGAGGAGGATTTGATCTCCTGCATTGAGATGACGTGGCCTCCAAGATGCTGGCTTCTGATGTGGTGCACTGCATCACATTCGCATAGGATATGGATGGGCGTCTCATCCTTTTCGCGACAAAACCTGCAAACTGTGGTATCACTGAGGCCCATCCTGTGAAGGTGTTTGTTCAGCTTGCAGTGCCCAGTAAGGGTTCTTATCAGGATTCTTATCTGATTTTTGTTCAACGAAAGCGCTTCTTTCGTAAACCTTTCCTCGTAAATAAAATAATTGGCATCAAGGAAAAAAATTACACGTGTAATTTTTTTAAACAGCGTTATTTTAAAAACCGGCCAAGTGCGAGTCGGACTCGCACAGTAAGGGTTCCGTACCTCTCAACGACCTGATACCTCATAAAAACTGATTTAATTTACGAGAGTTTATCAAAAGACATCAACGTACAGTGCGCAAAATGTGAATTTTTGCATGTCTTTCTTACGCAGATACCACCACATATGTTTATGGTTGTCTTATTTTTAGTATTTGTTGCTAAACTACATAATATGCACTATAATCTGACCAAGTTTGACGCTGGTATATATTACTGTTTTTAAGATAGAGCAGGAACAAAAACGTTGAAAAAAATGCATGTTTTTTGAGGTTTCTTGTATGGGGACCCCCTTTGGTTTTAGACTTTTTTTTTGTTTTTAGTATTTGTCGTGATACACCTCATAGCAACACATATTCTGAGAAAATTTCAACCGGTTACCTATTACCGTTCAAAAGATACAGCCCTGTGACAGACAGACGGACGGACGGATGGACAGCGTAGCGAGAGTAATAGGGTCCCGTTTGGAACCCTTCGGGTACGGAACCCTAATAAACCAAAGGACCCATACAAGAAACCTCAAAAAACATACATTTTTTTCCACGTATTTGTTCCTGTTCTATCTTTAAAATGGTATTATAAACCAGCATCAAACTTGGTCAGATTATAGTGCATATTATGTAGTTCAGCAACAAATACTAAAAATAAGACAAACGTAGACGTATGTGGTGGTACCTGCGTATGAAAGACATGCAAAAATTCTTATTTTGCGCACTGTACGTTGAATCTTTTGATAAAATCTCGTAAATTATATCAGTTTTTATGGGGTATCAGGTCGTTGAGAGGTACGGAACCCTTACTGTGCGAGTCCGACTCGCACTTGGCCGGTTTTTAAAATAACGCTGTTTAAAAAAATTACACATGTAATTTTTTTCCTTTATGCCAATTATTTTATTTACAAGGAAAGACGTACTATACTCGTGTACATAATTAAGTCAGACTTTAGACAAGGTTGCACAAGTCTTGTACATACCTACAGGCTATCATGTAAATATAAGGAAACTGGCACTTTATGCCGGAACTAAAGCGTTTAAAAAACATAGATGAGTATAATCCTTCTATAATCCTACTAAACGCGATCAAACGCAAGCCCATTAGATATAAAAAACTTATCTATACTATCTATTATTATTACTATAAAATTGTAAAGGTCGAAAAGTTTACATTGAGTTTTTTTTCGCGAAAACCGGCTAGGGGGACTAGAAATAAGCAATATAACACAATCAACCGTTTTTACCTGTAGGTAGGTACAACGCAATAGAAAATTGTAATTTACTACAAGACTAGACTAACTCATTAGTAATTACCTATCTGTAATATAAAACAAAGCATAATATCCGTTTTTATATACTTGTCTTATTTATCAAGCAATCTTAGGCAGCACAGCGCAGTACAGAATTCGCAGGTCTATCTTTCAACTATCGCCAATTTGCAGGTCTATACTTCAACTATCGCTAATAAGCAGGTCTATACTTCAACTATCGCCAATTCGCAGGTCCATCCTTCAACTATCGCCAATTTGCAGGTCTATGCTTCAACTATCGCTAATAAGCAGGTCTATACTTCAACTATCGCCAATTCGCAGGTCCATCCTTCAACTATCGCCAATTCGCAAGTCTATACTTCAACTATCGCCAATTCACAGGTCTATCTTTCAACTGTCGCCAATTCGCAGGTCTATACTTCAACTATCGCCAATACGCAGGTCTATACTTCGATTATCGCCGATTCACAGGTGCATCCTTCAAAGATCGCCAATTCGCAGGTCCATCCTTCAACTATTGCCAATTCGCAGCCTAGGGCCATCCTTCAACTATCGCCAATACGCAGGTCCATCCTTCAACTATCGCCAGTTCGCAGGCAGGTCTATCGTTCAACTATCGCCAATTCGCAGGTCTTTATTTCAACTATCGCCAATTTGCTGCGCAATGATGATTAATTCTTTGTTTTCAATAAGAATATTGATAACCGTAATTATTGATACAAGGCAAATGACTTGCATCGGCGGTCTTGTATGACATTCTCATTGACATTGCATGCATGTCAAGTTCAGGTTTGTTACGGCGTAATCATAGTTCTTACATAAGAGGTAAACATAAGCATTTTTATCGACTAATCGATCTAAAAACTAGTACTGTAGACCAGGGTAGAAGCCTTTAAAAATAATAAAAAGTGAAAAAAAAAATAGTAGGATGAAACCCATTAGAAAAGGAGGGGAATATTATAAAAATGAAAGGAAAAATAATTTACGGGCGATCTGAGGTCGGGAAGGGGATGGGGGTGAGTTTTTAAGGGTAAAAAACGGTTTTTCTCGATTTCCAGCTAAACTAAAAGTCCTATCGAAAAAAGTCAAATCGCAAAGTTGTAGGTAATAAAAAGATCTAAAACTTTTGTATTTACACTTTTTTCACGTAACCTCAAAATTTTAGTGAAAAATTCAAAAAACCAAGTTTTTGGTTTTTTATTTTTATATTTTAAATTTTTTTTTTTTTAACTAAATTTGGTGAAAACTTACCTTTTTATGTCCCAAATACGCTGTAATTTATTTGATTAAAAATATTTATTTTTTCATCTTATTTTGAATTAATATCGAAAAACTTTTTAACAAAAAATTGAACCGACGAAAAGTGAAACTGAAAAGCGAAAAATAACTATTTATGAGTCGGCGCCAAACGAACTTTTAACATGCAAAGTGCGTGTAAGTTGCAAGTGGCCGAGCGGAGAACGCATTTTTGGAAAGTTATTGTTTATCGTTGAAAATTTCACGTTGTATTTGATGTGACGTTGTTTTGATTATTTATTTAAAGTAATTTAATGATCTTCGTTGATTGGTTGTTTGGCGCCGACTCATAAATAGTTATTTTTCGCTTTTCAGTTTCACTTTTCGTCGGTTCAATTTTTTGTTAAAAAGTTTTATTTTTCATTTTTTTGTGGTTAAAATCTAACTCCAGGTCTCCATTATGTCGTAGTGTCTAGAACTATATTTATGTGTGTCAAGTTTCAACAGAATCGGTTAACAGGTAAGAATTCAGTGGGTGAACAAACACACATCCCCTGTTTTACTACCCTTAGGGGTGGATTTTGATTTTGAAATTTAAATGGGACCAACTTCGAGATATACCCTATCCATTAAAAAAAGAATCATCAAAATCGGACCACTCTGTAAAAAGTTATGGTCATACATAAAAAAAAAAAAAAAAAAAAAAAAAAAAAAAAAAAAAAAAAAATACGCGTCGAATTGAGAACCTCCTCCTTTTTTTCGTCGGTTAAAAACACCCTAATTTCCTTTTCTAATGGGTTTCATCCTACTATATTTTTTTTTGGTTTTAAAAATTATCGACCCTAGTACTGCTTACATAAATAAAATAAAATTTTGCAATGATAGAAGCTATACAACGTGTTAGGTATTGAAATAATAACTGAAAACTTCTTAAGGGGTCATTGTACTCATCAGTATGAACAACTTTTACTGTGGGACCAACAATGAAATCGCGAAAAAAAAAAACATACAATTCACATAAAAATCAATCAATCAATTCACATAAATCTACAAAATGTAGGGAACATCTGATATTTATTTCGCGATATCAGGTTTGGTTTTGGTTAAGGATTAATTCACTCCAACATACATGGCATCTTAGATTGAAGGAAGACCACGAAATCTAACATAGCTTAGGTACATTTCAATAAAATTATATTAAGAGCCAGCAAGTTTTACTCAAAGATACCTTATTTTATTGGTATTTGTCCATATTTCATGGACTTCCTTTAATTTTAGACACTGTTTATTGGACAGATTTTATCCTCATTATTGACCCTATCAAGATCTGTCAACAGAAGCCATACAGGATTATACTACTTCGTGATTGTGTTTGTACGATTCCCAGCTTAGGCAAGATATTTTTAAATAATCTATGAATGCAGAACTTCTTACTTTTTTAAATAAAATGAAGTACCTCGCAAGTAAACTTTCATATTTTAATATTTAAAGTTTGTACTTTCTCTCCATAAAGCCATAGCTATTGGACGCCCCAAATATAATATAACCCCCGTATAGTGTTATAGCTATGCCTGTTCTTTGAGTATGAACCCTAAAACTCAGAAACGGAATGTGTAGGTATTATTTTTTCTGTTTTTTTGATAACATTTTTATTAAAAAAATATCTAGCTTTCAGAGGTTGTATTGTAATTGTTACTTACTAGAGATGTACCGAGTTCAGGCTTAACCGAGTAACCGAATACCGAGTTTTACTCGGTTTTGATTTCACCGAGTCGAGTACTCGGCCGAGTTACTCGGTTTCGGTTTAAGCAGGTTTATCACGAAACCACGTTACAGGATCGCGAAGACACGGGGTGCAAGCGAGCTGTACCTTTGCACCCATCTCCCTACCGACGATGCTCGCCCGTCAGTCATTTATTATTTGTCAACAAATAATACACAGAACGCATTTAATCGCATTTAACTACCTAGTAGGCGATTATGAATGATTAGCATAATCAAATTACTTTGTAGTACTAATGTTGATAGTCGATTATGAAATTAGTAACTAATTTATTGTCATAATCGAATGACGTAACTAATTTATACTACTAAACCTGTTGTGAAGAATAGAGAGACTCGAGTTTTTTGTAAGTACCTACTACTAATTTGAACTACTAATCCAGTTGTAAAAAGTAGAGAGACTTGGCTCATCTTGACTTGGAGTCATTTAACAATAAGTTTACTTATTAAAATTTTTGTTTATTTATTTATAATTTATGTACACACAATAACATATGAAAGGAGACAGCATTAAAATTATTATTATTATTATGTTATTGATAGATTTCTATTAACTCAACAAAACGAGTCAATGGAAATAAACCCGACCACCCATCACGTCTCGCTCGTTCTGCTCTGCGTTGACTCGCGATCACGATTACTTACTAAATTAGTAACTACTAACTTGCTATAATCGAGATATCTCGAGACAGCTTCATAATCGAATGATTTCATTAGTGTATCTCTTAATTGCCCACAGCTACTATCTAGCTTTGAGTGTAAAAACCTGACAATTACTGGTTAGGTTGTTTTTAGTGACTGTTCGAACAATGATTAATGAGTGGACGTACAAGATCGCTTTATTTTACATTAATATTACTAACCGAATACTCGGCACTTGAAACATGCAGAGTACCGAGTAATAAACTCTGTACTCGGCCCATCTCTATTAATTACTTATGAGAACAAAACAATAGTTCTATTTTTACACATGATCTTTTTTGCGATTTCAAGGTTGGTTCCGTAGTAAAAGTTGTTCATACTGATAAGTACAACGACCCTTTAGGGGTCCACACAGATGCCGAGAGTCCGACTCTCGAGAAACCCAACACGGTGCAGCAGCGGCTGCCGGGGGGACCGGTGGCGGGGTCCAGCTGCGCCCTGAGCCGAGGCCCGAGCACCCCCCTGGGGACGCCCTCACGGTGTCGCAACCGGAGATAATCTCGTCACGCGAGACCGACCCTATGCTCTAGAGTAGTTCCTAGGAGTAGGCTTAACCGCCACTATGATAGGATCAGGTAGGACTTCGCCCTCGCCGGCGAGGCTTGCCGCTTAACGGCGATTCGCGAAACGGGTCACCCACCCGATATACCGAAAGTCCGCCACTTTCGAGGAAACCATTCCCGATGCACCAACGGCTGCCAGGGGGACATAGCGGCGGGGTCCCCCCGCAATGCCCCAGTAAGCCGAGGTCCGAGCCCTCTCTTGGGGGACGCCCTTATGCGGTTTTTGCAACCGCGATTTTAGTTTATAAGTTAGGTTTAGGGAAATTTTTCGGCGGATGGAGTCCCTAACGGGATTCTCCGCCACCCAAAAAAAACTGGTGATTCTGAACAATCTAGTTTCTCAAATTGAGTACCTACACAAAAAGTAACGTTGTTTGTAATTTGAACGTTTTTAATTCTACCAACCCGCACTAGGCCAGCATGGTGTCCTTGCCTTCAGATCTATACTATAATAAAACTGTAAAGGTCGAAAAGTCTGTACATTGAGTTTTTTTTCGCGAAAACCGGCTCGGGGGACTAGAAATAAGCTATAGAACACGAATCAATCGTTTAAAAAAATTATGTCTGTCTGTCTGTCTGTCTGTTTGTTACCTCATCACGTGAAAACGGCTGAACGGATCGTAATGAAACTTTGCATTTGTATTGGTATTAGTCTAACTTAAAATATAGGGTATGTTTTATCTGAATCGGTTGAGTAGATCCAGCGATACAGCTTGACCCCTCTATTGTATTAAGTTGCATACAAAGTAGAGGTCATGATTGTTGGTTGTTTGCAGGTTGCAGGTTCCTAAAAATACAACTGGATTCTATTAGTATTATAGAAAATATAGAATAACATAACATAGCCCATCACTGGCCCGCTGCTGGGCATGGCCCTCTTCTTGGAATGAGAAGAGTTAAGGAACTGGATATTGTTAGTGTAATAGATTATCATAACATAATCAGCTCATTACCTACTGCCCCACTGCTGGGCACGGACCTCTTCTCGGAACGAGAAGAGTTAAGAAACTAGAAAATATAGAATAACATAACGTAGTCAACCCATTACTGTCCCACTACTGGGTATGGCCCTCTTCTCAAAATGAGAAGAGGTAATGAACTGGATATTATTAGTATTCTAGAATAACATAACATTACCAGCCCATTACAGTCCCACTGCTGGACACGGGCCTCTTCTCAGCATAAGAAGAGATGTGGTTAGTGTTATAGAATAACATAATCAGTCCAATTACTTCCCACTGCTGGGCACGAGCGTCTTCTCAGAATGAGGGAGTTTAGGGCTAATTACATGAAATTCCATCACCTTAGCCGGTTGGTTGTAAAAACAAAATATAGTATGGTTGGTAAATGGTGTAATCGTCTGTGTAGGCGCTTATATGTATATATTTGAAGATATTGTGTTCATAATTATGACACGATGTTATTTTCCGACATCCACGCGGACGGAGTCGCGGGCACAGCTAGTTACTGAATATATCTGTGGCCTTGCCCTTCTCATTCTCAGAAGAGGCCCGGGCCCAGCAGTGGGACAGTAATAAACTAGTAACGCTTATGTTTATATTTACTTCCTTGTTAGAAAAACAGCATTATATGCAATTACGTGACACTGTTTAGCCTATGAATTTGCTCCGTAATCATAATAAATTGACGATTCTGTTCTAATTGGCTTTATAATTGTGGCTCATTTCTATTGAAGGTACCTATTACGAGGTAAGGCGGCAGTTTTTTTAAATTATACAGTTGTAAACACGGAAGAATAAAAAAAGGCGGACGGGATCTCGCTAAGAAAAGATTGAAGCACGTGATTTTTTCCTAAATCCACTATAAATACTATAATTTCGACATTTAACACACCAGACGGCATTTTTTTATTTATTTGTGACACTACGACAACGACTACCGTCACACGAGATTTGTTGAGAAATCGCGGCTGTTTGTCTTACCACAGTGTAATTATCGGTTCCATACAGTGGTTCAACGAAAATTGACATTGACAGTTTTTTAAGGCAACTCGGGACATTGTTTGACAGTTTTGGATGCAGCTTCGGACACTTAACTCTCGCATTGGACGATTGTTTGGAGTGGCTAGCTAGACTGTGGTCTTACTATAGGTGTGAATGGTTGCGTGCCAGCCCGTACTTTAAAGCGAGCCGTCTTACAATGGCTGCTTCACTTATAGACTGTGGTCTTACTAAAGGTGTGAATGTGTGCGTGCCAGCCCGTACTTTTAAGCGAGCCGTCTTACATTGGCTGCTTCACTTATTGTTTAGCGAGATTCGCGTCCGCCTTTTTTAATTTGTCCATGGTTAACAGTACAGTCAGAGCAGTTCAGTTATATAGTTGTTGTTCTCGTGCTCTTCCCACGATGGCCCAAGACTACTAAACCTGAAAATGGTTCTTTTATTATTTTTAACGCATTTGCGCATGCGAGGCGAAATCTAATGATTTAAATTGTGGAAAGAAAAAATCGCTCACGAGCAGGATTTTTTCTTTCCACAATTTAAATCTTCTGAAAAGGATTCGTTGTTAGGTACTCATAATTATGAACAACTTTTAATATTGAACCAAACATAAAATCGCGAAAAAAATTGCTGTTCTTTACAGTTTGTCGATTTATCACGAGGTCGTGGGTTCGATTCCCACAGGACACAAATATTTGTGTGATGAACATAAGTGTTTGTGTTGGTCTGGGTGTTTCTTATGTATTTACAAAAACAAGTATACAGGGTTATTTGTAAAACACCGTTAACCTTTCAGGACTATATTACTAACATCATAAACAATAACTTTTGTTCTATGACTTTTTACAAAACATAATACATTTACCAAAAACAAACCTTCAAGATTTTGTTGTCCTATCTAACACATTTCAACTCTGTATTTTGCTGTACCTACCTACGTCTGCCACGACGCAAGCGCATCAAAGCGACCGACCGACTGAAAATAGGTCAAGTTCAAGCGCCCCCGCCGCCCTAACCCCGCTCCCCTCGCTATTTAACTATCGCGCTTTCTTTTGCTTCGCATGGACTTCGTAACATTTAGAACATTCAATTTAAATATTTTTATTTTTGTATGAAAATCTGATGAACTAAAATATAATTAATTTTTAAAAGTCATAGAACAAAAGTTGTTGATTATGATGTTAGTAACATAGTCCTGCGAGGTTACCGGTGTTTTACAAATAACCCTGTATAAGTATTATATCCATTGTCTAGTACCCATAGTACAAGCTCTGCTTAGTTTGGGACTAGATGGTGTTGTGTAAAAATATCCCAAAAAGTATTTATTTATTATTTATTTATGTGAACACAAAATGTAAGGTACGAATGATATTTTTGTCGCGATTTCAGGGTCAATCTCGTATTAAAAGTTGTTCATAATGATAGTACAATGACAGCTTTTCAGGTTAAGTAAACACATCTTATTATACCTTCCTGTAAACTACGAAAAATTTGTAGATATTAACTATTAACTAACCTACTTGCTTGTTTAACCATACGTGTTATTGTCAACTGTAAAACTAAATATTATCTACAATATGTATGATGTAATAAGCAATCATTTTAATTATTTGTTCTATAATTATCTGTTTTCTATTTCACACACATACGCTAAAAAATTGTACAGTCAGTAACACAAATCAATGGATATTTTTTGTGTTATGTTACGCTTGCCTAAGAATTGGCATCATCCGGAATTGTCTGAAATCTAATTTTCTGGGATTTGACACTGGACACTGCACAGAGCATCATACTAACATGTCGACGACGAAGTCTTTGGTCTAGTAGTTCGAGTGTCGGACTGCTGTTCACGAGGTCGTGGGTTCGATTTCCACAGGACACAAATATTTATATGATGAACATAAGTGTTTGTTACAACAACAAAAAAAGCATATAAGTATTATATCCATCGTCTAGTACCCATAGTACAAGCTTGCTTAGTTTGGTTGTGCTGTGTAAAAAAATGACCCAGAAATATTTATTTATTTATATTTATTTATGTGTCAAATAGGCGGCCATTTTAGTTTTCGGCAGGATTGCCTTAATTATACGAATTGGTGATTGCAGTTGTTGTTATAGACAGAAAGATGCTGCGGTGCAGTCTCCTATGATCATAAGTACCTTGTATTTAGTTAATGTCAAATTTCTATCTGGTAGGTACGGTCGACCGTTCTTCAGTGGGAACAGTTTGAAATTGACAGCACCTTTATTTCGTAATCGTTAAGGGTGATTTTCTAAGGGCACGCCGTTATCGCGGCGGTAAGGCCCGTCATGGAGGAGTGGCTGGAGAGGAGCCATGGTGCCCTCACCTACCGGCTGTCGCAGATACTCTCGGGGCATGGTTGCTTCGGTAAGTATCTGTGTCGCATAGGCCGGGAGCCGACGCCCGAGTGTCATCACTGCGGGAGCTGCCCAGAGGACACGGCGCAGCACACACTGGCGGAGTGCCCAGCTTGGGCCGCGCAGCGCCGTGACCTCATCACTGCAGTAGGCGGCAGCGATCTCTCGCTTCCGACCGTGGTTCTGTCTATGGTCGGGAGCGAGAGCGCTTGGGAAGGCGTCGTCTCCTTCTGCGAGGAGGTTATGCTCGCTAAGGAGGCGGCGGAGAGGGTTCGAGAGGCGATGACCTCTCTTCCCATCCGCAGGAGACGACCTGGGCGTCGTAGGAGGGCGTATGCCGACCTCCAGCCACCCTAGGTGTGGGCCTGCGGGCGGCGGACTCGGGGTGGCCGCCCGACCAGTCAAGGCCCGTGACGGTGGCGCGTAGTGTTCCGCGCGCGCCAGGCAAGAGGAGGGTGCGGCCGTTGTGATTGCCGCACGGGGAGAAGGGGCTCGCCTGCCAGTGGCGAGCCGGGACCTGCCGGGGATGGTTGGGCGAATACGGGGATGTTGGTTGCCCCCGGTCAAGGTCGGTAGAGGAACACCGTGGTGGTTTTTAGTCGGTAAGAGTCCGACACTGGCTCCGCCTTCCCCGGGCGGAGTGCGTCCATGAGGAAAAAAAAAAAGTGGTGATTTTCTAATAATAGTGTTACCACTGTCATGCAGTCGACTATACGTGACGAAATTCGGTTTATAACAGATTGACTCTCAGGAACTGTGTATCTTCTCAGGATATAATTTAATCTGGGTTATCGTGTATCTGTGCGCCAAATTTCATGAAAATTCTAACAAACAAACATCCGTACTTTTGCATTTATAATATTAATAGGATAGTACGATAGGACACCTAAGCCTTCCTCAAGAATTTCTATAAATTGTGTGAAAACCTTATGAGAAAATTCATCAAGTAGCTTAGAAGTGAAGCAAACAAACACACATAATGAACGACTTTGTTTGATTCTTACTTACTTGGAGAAGACGAAAGTTATTTCCCAACCTTCATTACTTATCTCGTTTTAAAATAGTAGTATGTACTACAAATACTTACATGTTTAAAATCCACATTTTTTAATTTAAAACATATTTACATGACCTTGGTGTTTACCTTTTTAATTTGAAAGTAGGTGTTCAAGGTACGTACTTAAAAGTACAACGACCAGTTTTTCATAAAAAACAGGATCTGTTTTGTCATCTGGGACATTTTGCGATAGTCTCATTATGGTAAAGGTATTTACATGAAGTTGTTTCGGCAATAAATAATTGATGTAGTGAAAGTGTATAAGACTTGTTTCGGCGATTATTCACGTACTGAAAGTGTAAGATGAATGGACCCATACAATGTAGGTGAGTTATTAAGATGAAACTGCGAAAATCGGAATTATAAGAAACTAGCCTATGCTATGACTGCCTCGTTGGTCTAGTGGTCGCAAGCGCGACTGCTGAGCGTGGGGTCCTGGGTTCGATTCCCGGGTCGGGCAAAGTGTTACTGGGATTTTTCATTAGGAAATTCTCAGTAGCAGCCCGGAGTCTGGATTGTGCCCGGTCAATGGCAATAGGCTCGCCCCCTATTACATGGGACTATAACATAACTGGCGAAATGTGGGTGTGCTATTACACCTCTGCCTACCCCTTCGGTGAAATACAGGCGTGATATTATGTTATGTTATGTTAGCCTATGCCGCCGGCTTTGCCTGCGTGTAATTTTTATAGTATTAGTTTAGTATTTTATTCTATTATTAAATAATGTATCTAATTTGCACCACTGACAACCTGATTTTCCGTCCAGTTCATTCTTGTCCATCCTAAGGTTCCCTGGAAGAAATCTCTGGTCGCGATAAGGCCGCCATTTGTACAATAGTTTAAATACATATTCAATTTAATGTATTTATGGTGTACAATAAAGCATATATAAATAATAAATAATTCGGTCTATCACAGAAACACGTTATCGTGCGTTCTTCGGGAACTGTTGACTTTCTCGGGATAAAAAGTAGCCTATAGGACGTATATAAATAAAATGAAAAACCAGCTAAGTGTGAGTCGGACTCACGCAGTAAGGGTTCCATACCACCCATCGACCTGGTATCCCATAGAAACTGATTTAATTTACGAGATTTTATCAAAAGACATCAACGTAAAATGTGAATTTTTGCATCTCTTTCTTCCGTAGGTACCACCACATATGTCTATGTTTGTTCTGTTTTTAATATTTGTTGCTAAACTACATAGTATGAACTCTAATCTGACCAAGTTTGACGCTAGTATATATTACCGTTTTGAAGATAGGATAGGAACAAAAACGTTGAAAAAAATGCATGTTTTTTGAGGTTTCTTGTATGGGGACCCCCTTTGGTTTTAGACTTTTTTTTGTTTTTAGTATTTGTCGTGATACACCTCATAGCAACACAATTTCTGAGAAAATTTCAACCAGTTATCTATTACCGTTCAAAAGATACAGCCCTGTGACAGACAGACAGACGGACGGACGGACAGCGTAGCGAGAGTAATAGGGTCCCGTTTGGCACCCTTCGGGTACGGAACCCTAAAAATCGGATGGAATCTCGCTAAAAAATAAGTGAAGCACCCATAGTAAGACGGATCACTTAAAAGTACGGGCTGGCACGCACACATTCATACGGTTCACAACCATAGTAAGACAAAAAGCCGCGATTACACAACAAATCTCGAGTGACGTGACGGTAGCCACTGTCGTAGTGTCACAATTAGTCACAAATAAAATAAAATGAGACATATACCCCATATATACGTGGGACACTCAGAAAGTTTTGCGAAACTAAAAAAAATTGTTCTATACGTACATATATTTTTATCAAATCTTTTCAAAGTACTTTCCACCAGCCTCTATACAAAGATTCATGCGCCTAAACCAGTTTTCAAAACACTTTTTCCAGTCCGCCGCAGACACCTCGTTTACAGCCTGCTCGAACGCAGCCAGCGCATCTTCCGGCGACGAAAATTGTATCCCTTTGAGCTGATTTTTTATTTTTGGGAATAAAAAGAAGTCACACGGTGCTAGATCAGGGCTGTAAGGAGGGTGACCCAGGAGTTTGACTGGCGTGCTGTCCAGGAAGTCCCTCGTTTTGAGTGCGGTGTGCGCAGGTGCATTGTCGTGGTGGAGCAGTAGCCCGCGGAGCCCTGTGTTTGGTCGCTTGTTGCTTATAACAGAGAAAACTTCTGGCAAACATTTGGTAGTATACCATTCGGCATTAATGCTTCTTTGATCCCGTAAGGGAATTGATACCAAGTGGCCAGTCAAATTAAAAAAGCTAGCGATCAAAATCTTACCCCCGCTTCTAGATCGCTTCACTTTGGTAGGCGTTGGCTCATTTTGAAACACCCAAACAGTCGACTGGCGCTTGGTTTCTGAGTCGTATTGATAAATCCAGGACTCATCACCTGTAACGATGTCGTAAACACGCCGAGACGAGCCTGCTTCAAATTTGTTAAGCATATCACGGCACCATTCCACCCGGGCCTGCTTCTGAGCATCGGTGAGGTTGTGCGGCACCCAGCGTGATACTATCCTCCTCACGCGAAGATGGCTGTGTAGAATCTCGTGAACGCTTCCCGATCCAATCTTCAATATGTGTTGAATCTCCTGATATGTAATTCGCCTATTGTCTTGGATTAAATTTTTCACTGCTAGCACGTTTTCTTCGGTAACAGCCGTCAAAGGGCGACCGCTTCTTTCGTCATCCCCCAAAGTTGGTCGACCGCGCTTGAATTAGTTATACCAACGATACACGGTTGCCTTGGAAGGGCCTTCATCCATGAATGCCATTTGAAGTCTATCGTACGATTCATCCGGTTTCAGGCGACACTTGAAATCGTATAAAATCATAGCTCTAAAATGTTCCCGGCGCAGATCCATATTTCAGTGAGACACAATACTTTGAATTAACTCGCAAAAAATGTGGAGGGAAATTTTGAAATTGGAACTTACTTATTTTTAATTATAAATAATCATATTTTCGAAAAACATTATAACTGGCCAGTCTCCCATATATAAAAACTTTTTTTCGCAATACTTTCTGAGGGGCCTGGTATACATGCTGAAATTTGAGTCGCTTAATTCCCGAAAGAGGGTCATTATTCTCATCATTATGAACAACTTTTACTATGGGACCAATCCTGATATCGCGAAAAAAAAATCTGTTGGTCCCTACATTTGTGTTCTCTTAAATCAATAAAATGTAACGACCACCTGATTTTTTTTTCGCGAATTTAGGGTTGGTCCCATAGAAAAAGATGTTCATAATGATGAGTACAATGAACCCTTTTCGGGAATTAAGCGACTCAAATTTCAGCGTGTATACATATATGATGGCGTTTTTGACATTTTCCAATAGTGTTGTGACACATTTCAAATTATTAGCGATTGGGACCGGGTTTATTACTTTGACCAACTCCAACTAGCTATTATGAGTAATATCTGCATAAAGTAATTAATTTATCAAATTATTCAATAAACATAACGTCTAGCCATTTTGTTTAATCGCTATTTAATCAAATTTTCTGCGACATACATAAAAAAAATGGCCAAGTGCGAGTCGGACTCGCGCAGTAAGGGTTCCGTACCTTCAACGACCTGATAGCCCATAAAAACTGGTTTAATTTTTAATTTACGAGAGTTTATCAAAAGACGTCAACGCACAGTGCGCAAAATATGAATTTGTGCATGTCTTTCTTACGCAGGTACCACCATATATGTCTATGTTTGTCTTATTTTTAGTATTTGTTGCTAAACTACATAATATGCACTATAATTTGACCAAGTTTGACGCTGGTATGTATTACCGTTTTGAAGATAGAGCAGGAACAAAAACGTTGAAAAAATGCATGTTTATTGAGGTTTCTTGTATGGGGAACCCCTTTGGTTTTTTGTTTTTTTTGTTTTTCGTATTTGTCGTGATACACCTCATAGCAACACATATTCTGTGAAAATTTCAACTGGTTATCTATTACCGTTCAAAAGATACAGCCCTGTGACAGACAGACGGACGGACAGACGGACAGCGTAGCGAGAGTAATAGGGTCCCGTTTGGAACCCTTCGGGTACGGAACCCTAAAAACGGTAGAAATAAATAGAATTTGAATAAAAGATTCGAAATTAGAAAAATTATATTGCTGTAGCAGTGCAACACTATTGACAATAAAGTACGGCAATTGTTCCTTCATACGTACCTGTCAATATTTACGATCGTCATGAGCAGGCAAACGTCAAAAACGCCATAATATTGAGCTGTGATTATAGTAAAAAATATAGACGAAGTTTTGCGAACAATCTAGTGAAGCTGATGATATTTATATGACATTTAATTTCAAAATACTAAAATATTCTTAAACTTTTGTTGTTGAGTATACAGGAAAACTGACTTATGTCTCTAGTTGGTACCTAGTTGTCTCTTGAAGGCCAGATGTGTGATAGTAATAAATCACGATAAAGGTGTTCATATTTTAAATTGAGGAGTTTATGAAGGATTTAAGAGGTCCCAATTAATTGTTTAAAATGTCATTTTGTTTATACAAACTTATTCTTAGTTAATACTAAACCTCTCAAAGGGTCATTGTACTCATCAGTATGAACAACTTTTACTATTGGACCAACACTGAAATCGCGAAAAAAATACCAGCTGATCCCTACTTATGTGCCTCCTACTACTTTTGGGGGAGCACCGGTTATACTCAGCATTTTGTATACTTTTTTTATGACATAGGGGGGCAAACGAGCAGGTCACCTGATGGTAAGCAATCTCCGCCGCCCATGGACATCCGCAACACCAGGGGAGTCGCCAATGCGTTGCCACCCTGTTAAAAAGACGTATGCTCGTTTCTTGAAGGCTCCCATGTCGAATTGTTTCGGGAAAACCGCTGACGGGAGTTGGTTCCACAGTTCTGGTGTACGAGGCAAAAAATTACGTGTGAAACGTACAGTAGTTGACCGCCAATCATCATTTTGTATACTTACTCCCAGCTTTCAGCGTTTGCCGCCACAGATTTGACATTTATTACGGTACCACACCAGCCGGCATTGATCTGAGACAGGCATTTATAAATTTTGCGCCTGTTCCTAGGCAATCGCGTGAGTTTTTTTATAAAATTAATTACTGCGTTTTACCAGGTTTTACTCTAACAAGCCTTTTTCTGAATACATGCATACACATCCCTACACACTTGGACGAATAAAAAAGGCGGACGGAATCTCACTAAACAAAATGTGAGGCATCCATAGTAAGACGGCTCGCTCAAACGTACGGGCTGGCACGCCACGCACACATGCACAACCATAGTAAGACAAAAAGCCGCGATTACACAACAAATCTCGTGTGACGGTAGTCATTGTTGTGTCACAAATAAAATAACAATATATATCTCGTGTGTTAAAATTCTGTCGAAATTATAGTGGGTTTACGAAAAAACTAAGCTTTTCTTAGCGAGATTCCGTCCGCCATTTTTTATTCGTCCGAGGTGATAGGTACCTATTTCTCTCTCAATATTGCATTCAAAAGTGACGTTACATTAATATGAGTAGATGCGTATCTTAGTAAGCCATACAGTAAAATATCTATGTAGTAAGTACGCTACTAGTGTATTAAGACTGACATCTATTAGATAAATGTAAGACCCATAAGACCGGATGACCGATGACTGCGTTGTTTCTATAAAGGTACAGTTACACTGGAACGATCCCGTAATACGTAGACCTAGGGGTCTAAGTCTAAACTGTAGTAACTCAAAAAAAAAAACTTTTTACAGATAGGTATGTGGAAAAACTGGTTGTCTCTAACGGCGGTGGTTGTCTAGTTGTCTGTTGTTTTTGGTTGTTGGTGGTTGTTGTGTTGTTGTTTAATAAGTGTTCAGCGTTTTTTATGTACTTTTGTGAATACAATGCAAGTAGGTACAATACAATATAATGGCTTTATGCAGTTTCGTTTTCAGTATTAAAATTTGCACAATTGATTAACTGAAAAATCATAGTTTTTGAGTTAATAAGTTTTGATCTAGGGGTGCGATATGTATTAACATACATGTGTAAATGATATAGACTTTTATTCTGCGATTTATTTAAGTAGAAATTTGTCTCAATTATCTTTTTTCTTTCATGAATTAATAAAAGACCAGTAAAAGATGAAAAATAAAGTATTTTCTTTGGATTTATATAACATGTAAGCAAGTTATATAACATTTAGTTGAATTAACTGAAAACCTCTTAAGGTCCTAAACCTCTGTCTTCATATTTTTTCAACATATGGTGAAGTTTATTTTCGAAAAAATAATATGTATAATAACTGCAACCTGAATCGGCAAACACAGCGTAGGGCGTGGTAGGGCGCCCCCCAGTCAGATGGACCGATGACCAGAAGAAGGTAGCTACGGGGGACTGGATGCGGCAAACGAAGGACCGAGTGTTGTGGCGAAACTTGGAAGAGGCCAGTGTCCAGCGACTGCGACCAGTTTCAGTGACTGCGATAGGCTGAGTTGTCTAGAACACGAAGTCTAATTAAATAAATAAAACCTAAGGCTTTCCTAAAGAAGTTCATGCTGAAACCGCATAAGCGTAACGTTACCTTTACAATTTGTACTTAGTTTTACGTTAGTATAGAAATGTCTTTGGTTTCATTACATTCTAGAATTTTGACGTAAGATATGTATCATAACTTTGACATTATTGATTCATACGAGATTATTATTTATTAATGGTTTTGAATAATAATTCTTGCATAGGTATTACTAAATTAGGCTTAGTCATGTATTTGCTTACACTTTAAGGCCGCTTGTGCACTACACTGAATTTTACGATTCATAGGTCCGTTTTTTTCCGGTCCGATGTAGCAGGCCAGTAATTTACGTATGCCTTTGTGCACTATCCGTAATTTTACTGTCAGTAATTTTCAGTTTCGCCATGTTGCAGCATACGTAATGTTACTCACAAATGAATGGAATTAAATTACTTAAAATTCAGTGTGAGGAACAAGCGGCTGTATGGTGCCGTGATGGGGTAATTCCGTTAAAATGAGGGTTATAAGATTCCTTTTAGTATATACTACGGAACCATTAAAAAAATCCATCTGCCAGCGTGTTGTGACAATTTCTCGTTCGTTCGTTGACCGTTTATTTTAATGGCTATTAAAAGGCCAAATGTGACGTATTAATTATCTGAATACCCACAGAAATCTCAATAATAAGGTAATAGAAGTGACAAAGGCGCTTGAAGTTGTCGCCGCGTACAACTTCAAGCGCCGCACCGCGGTTGTTTCGTTGAAGGTGTCTCTTAGGAGTTTCTTGCCGACCCTTTTCCATAGGAGCAACTTGTTGGAACCTTGGAACTAGATACATTATTAACATTTTGAAAGTGCATTTAAATGCTTATTCGATATAAAAACTTTTGACTTTGACTTAGTTCGGTCGACCGCACATCGGTGGTAACACTTTGACATCAGCAGCATCTTTATTTCGTAAGCAGTAAGGGCGATTTTCGAATTGAAGTATTACCACTGTCATGCAGTCGACTGTACACCAGTGCGCGAAACTTGAGCTTAATTATCAGAGCTGCTTTGAACGCAGAGTCACTAAAATTGTATTTTGAAGTATATCTAACAGCGGAATATTTTTAGGCCATTGAATGCTAGAAACATGGTTGCGCAATTGTGTATTTACGTGATGGTAGAGGAAAACCGGCGACACACGTTCCGGTATTAAAATACAGTAGAAGCCATTTCTATTGCCTTATTATTTAGACTTCTATGGGAATACCAAAGTATTCACATTTAGGCTTTGAGAATTTGGTATATTCTCAAAGCATTTAGGTATGTTGTTTAACCTTTGTCTGCAAAAATCGTATTAAATTGTTTAATCCTAGTTAGTTTATGTTTCCGTAATTGATGAGCTAAGTTCAAGGCTCTAGGAGAAACACGTAGATGCGTTCTAGACGAGTTCCTACCACATCGAGCTTTTGCTGTCGATTCTCTTGTTCACGACTTCAAAAACCCGCCAAGAGCATGTTGGGCCATGCTCAGTATTATAGGGTTCCTAGGTGTTACAAACAAATCAAATCGAATATCAATCATGGCTATTTTAGTTTTTGCAATAGACGGCAGCATTAGCGACTCAGATAGTGTTGTTAGTAGCCGCCGCTAGATGGCGATATAAAGTGCCAAATGCAATAGACGGCAGCTTTGGCGACTCGGAGAGTGTTGCTACTAGCCGCTAGCTGGCACTGTACAGCGCCAAATTTAAGAAGATTTGTCATTTCAATATAACACAAAGTTACTTTTTGTATTTTTTTTAAATAGAAAGTAGCTAAAGGTGCATTATTTGCTAAGATCATTTTTCTCTGAGGTCAATGACCTTTGAACTAGGACGTTTTAAGTATTTTTCAGTTTTCTCTCTATAACTCAAAAATTTATTATCAAATTATACTCGAAATAATTTTAAAAGAGAGTTTTTGCAACGGTCTATCAATGTGGAAGATTATAAGTTTCTACGTTGTTTCGAAATGGCAGGGGGGGGGACACATTGCAAGCCACATTGGCGGGCTATATTTCGCAGATGGTACACCTGATAAAAAAGTTATGTATGAAACGTTACCTTCATTTTAGTAGACCTATTCAATGATACCCCACACGAGGGGGTGCATCGAAAAAAATATTTTCATCCCCATTTCACACGTATGGGCGCCACCCCTAAAATACGAAATCACGATTTTTGTATTCATTTAAAATTGAGATCTATATCTAGACAATTTTTTTACAAATTTTCATTTACTTATGTTTATAACTGTAGAAGTTATTAAGCTGTAAAGGATTAGGACAGACGGACAGACGGACAGACGGACAGACGGACAGACGGACAGACGGACAGACGGACAGACGGACAGACGGACAGACGGACAGACGGACAGACGGACAGACGGACAGACGGACAGACGGACAGACGGACAGACGGACAGACGGACAGACGGACAGACGGACAGACGGACAGACGGACAGACGGACAGACGGACAGATGGACAGACGGACAGACGGACGGACATGACGAAACTGTAAGGGTTTCTTGTAGGACTACGGAACCCTAAATAAAACCGGCCAAGAGCATGTCGGGCCATGCTCAGTATTATAGGGTTCCTTAAGTAGGTGTAATTACAAACGAATCAAATCGAATATTAATCACGGCTATACTTTTTTATTTTTTGCAATAATCGGCAGCATTCGCGACTCAGAGCGTGTTGTTAGTAGCGCCATCTAGCGATAAATTCAAGAAGCCAAATTGAAGAAGTGTGTTCAACATAACACAAAGTTACTTTTTGTGATTTTTTCAAATAGAAAGTAGCTAAAGGAGCATTATTTGCTATGATCATTTTTCTCTAAGGTCAATGACCTTTGAACTAGGACGTTTTAAGTATTTTTCAGTTTTCTATCTATAACTCAAAAAATTATAATCACATTATACTCGAAATAATTTTAAAAGAGAGTTTTTACAAAGGTCTATCAATGTGGAAGATTATAAGTTTCTAAGTTGCATAGTTTAGAAATGGCAGGGGGGGGGACACATTGCAAGCCACTTTGGCGGGCTATATTTCGCAGATGGTACACCTGATAAAAAAGTGATGTATGAAACATTACCTTCATTTTAGTAGACCTATTCAATGATACCCCGCACGAGGGGGTGCAGCGAAAAATTTTTTTTTTTCCCATTTCACATGTATGGGCGCCACCCCTAAAGAACGTAAAAACTATTTTTTTATTCTTTTAAAATTGAGATCTATATGCAGACTATTTTTGAACAAAATTTCATTTACTTATGTTTATAACTGTAGAAGTTATTAAGCTGTAAAGGATTAGGACAGACGGACAGACGGACAGACGGACAGACGGACGGACATGACGAAACTGTAAGGGTTTCTTGTAGGACTACGGAACCCTAAAAAAGGAGGAGGTTATGTATTCCGCGGCTTTTTTATGTATGTACACCGATTACTCAGCAATAAATCAGTTTGTTTTAGCTTCGCCTATCTAGATGATCTGCTCATAGGTTCGTTTTTCTTGGCCGATTTGCGTGTTTTTTTTTACGACACTGATTGGACGTTTGGAAGAACATGGGTGAGACCTTTGCCCAGCAGTGGGACAGCATAGGTTAATAAAAAATAATCTCAAATTGGTTTTATAAACATTTATGAATCATTCCTCGCAATTATCAACTAAAAAGTATGAAGTAAAAACTTTTTAACAAAAAAAAAACCGACTTCAAAAACCTTAACTAAAAAGTAAAAAATAATCCTTGTATGTTAAGTTATAATTATCACACGATCAACCATTAACGACCCTTCTCTTTGTCCCCAGAATGAACCACACTTTAGAAGAATCGCCGCTAATGAAGACGCAATTAACGAGGGATAAGATGGCAAAGTGGGTCGAAGCCCAGGTCAAGGGGGAGAAGATTGAAATCGATGTGTACGGGAAGCCCACTGAGCAGATGCTGAAAGAACTGGAGAACGTCAGGAATTTAAGCAAGGAGCTGCAGGATAATTTGCACGTAAGTTAAGATTAGAATCAGCCCATAATTCCAGATTATGACGACGTCTGTGGTCATAGAGGAAATGAATATAATTCTTATTCAAGTATTCCGTGTCTGTGGTCTAGTGGTTCGAGTGTCGGACTGCTGATCAAGAGGTCGTGGGTTCGAATCCCACAGGACACAAATATTTGTGTGATGAACATAAGTGTTTGTGTTGGTCTGGGTGTTTCTTATGTATTATAAGTAGGTATTTACAACAAAAAAAGTATACAAGTATTATATCTATTGTCTAGTACCCATAACACAAGCTCTGCTTAGTTTGGGACTAGATGGTGCTATGTAAAAAATGTCCCAAAGATATTTATTTATTTATAAGCATGTCGACGGGAACGTAGGCTACGAACTTAGATTTATTCATTTTAACAAATGTTGCGACTTCATAAATATACAGTTAAGTTTATTATTTTTTAACATTTTCACTAGCAGGTTTAAGAACCCCAATAGTACAAGCTCTGCTTAGTTTGGGACTAGATGGTGCTGTGTAAAAAAATGACCCAAAAATATTTATTTATTTATTTATTATTATTAGATTTCATATCATTAAAAAAAAACATTTTACACAGCAGTATGCTGAGTGTCGAGCCTCTTTACCGCAGCTACGACATGCAATGTTACTTTTCTTATGATGTTACAACTATAAGAATAAGAATAAGAATAATCTTTATAAGAATAATCTTTATTTTCTAAATAGTTTACAGGTTTACTATTCGCATAAAGCTAGTTTTACAAACTGTACTTATTTCTAAGGTAGAGCACCTGTTACAGATAGTTTCAAAGACTTCCTGCACTAGGCTAGGCCTGTATCGCAGGAAATTTAATTTATTTTTCCTGAATTAACAACTAATAACAACAATTGTACATTAAAAAAAAAAAAAAATTGGTATGAAAGAGCATGTTGCGCATGCATAAACTTAGAAATAGGATATAATAATATACTTCGAACCTATCATCATCATTCATCATTTCAGCCTAAAGACGTCCACTGCTGGACATAGGCCTCCCCCAGCTAAAGGGGGATATGCCATAAACGCCACGCTTGGCAGACGGGTTGGCGATCGCAGTTGGTTGGCTAAATACTCAGAGAACGCTGCTGCCCATCCTCTGGTGAATCCCTTAGTCGCTTTTTACGACACCCATGGGAAGAGATGAGGGTGGTGCAATTCTTTATGTCCGGCACCACACGGAACAACTATGTATCACAGTTATTCCTAAAATGTACCTAATGAACTTATTTTTTTTGTGCACCTACCGCAAATCGTCTTGTAGTGGCAATTTTTTTTTTCTTTCTTTCTTTAATTGAAATTAAAATCTTGTAAATCTAAATTTAAATTAGATTTTTTTATATCATACTGTTTGTCGGCTTCCTTCCACTACCTGCGCGTGCATAGCTATACGCTCGCTATACGTCACTCACCCACAGGCACGGCGTTCCTCTGTGGCACGGCGGCGTGTAATTACAGAAATCCGTGCGCCATTTTCCTAAATTCAATATTTCGTCGTATGAAACGCGTGAGCATTGACCATTATATTCTCGGCTCGGGCCGCAATCTAGCTTCGAGTATAATGGCTAAATTACCTCACTTTATTTTTTTTGCCTCGTTGGTCTAGTGGTCGCAAGCGCGACTGCTGAGCGTGGGGTCCTGGGTTCGATTCCCGGGTCGGGCAAAGTGTTATTGGGTTTTTTCATTAGGTAATTCTCAGTAGCAGCCCGGAGTCTGGATTTGTGCCCGGTCAATGGCAATAGGCTCGCCCCCTATTACATGGGACTATAACATAACTGGCGAAATGTGGGTGTACTATTACACCTCTGCCTACCCCTTCGGGGAAATACAGGCGTGATGTTATGTTATGTTATATCATATTTTTCTATTTATTACTCACGGGATGTAAGGTGCTCATATCGACAAAATGTATGGACTAGCTGTTTTTTTTCGCGATTTTAGGATCAGTCCCATAGTAAAAATTTTACATAATGATGAGTACAATGACCCCTTTTCAGGTTTATGGTAAACAAATAAAATAGAATAGAATTTATTTATTTGTAAACACAGATAAAAGGGTTGTTACAATATGTGAAGTTCATCCATGTTTAGCTATAAAAGCATACCAATATTTGGCAAGTTCGTTACAAATTATAATATAATTTAATCAATTCATCATCATTCATCATTTCAGCCGAAAGACGTCCATTGCTGGACATAGGCCTCCCCGAAGTATCGCCACAACGACCGGTCCTGCGCATACCGCATCCAGGGATTCCCGCGACCTTCACCAGGTCGTCGGTCAACCTTGTGGGGGGCCTACCCACGCTGCGCCTTCCAGTACGCGGTCGCCACTCCAGAACTTTACTGCCCCATCGGCCATCATTTCTGCGAGCAATGTGCCCCGCCCACTGCCACTTAAGCTTGGCAATTCTTCGGGCTATGTCGGTCACTTTCGTTCTCCTGCGAATCTCCTCATTTCTGATTCGATCACGCAGGGACACTCCGAGCATAGCCCTCTACATTGACCTTTGAGTGACTTTGAGCCTTCTTATCAGGCCCATTGTGAGCGACCACGTTTCAGTGCCGTAAGTAATTACTGGCAACACACATTGGTCAAAGACTTTCGTCTTGAGACACTGCGGTATTTTGGACTAATTTAATCAATTAGTCAAACACAATCCTAAACAGTATTTAATTATACAAAAACTTGTATATTCGACTTTTTGTAAGAACCTGTAAATGGACTAATGAAATAAATGCTTTGTTTTTGACACCAGGAACTAGAAAATTCAGTCCGTGTAGCAGAAGTGGAAAACCAAGCGATGAACCCGACGGCACCCATCCTTGACTTCTCAGAAGACCATGAGTTCGTGCCAGACAACAAAGACACGTATTACGCAGAAGAAGACAAATTAGACGCCAAAGAAGAGGAGAAACAGAAGCTAACTAAGGGTAAAGGACCTAAGACTGAGATTCAGGAGTTTTATAAAGATCAGTGTGTGTTTGTGACTGGTGGGACTGGGTTCTTAGGGAAAGGTGAGTTTGCATGGCTTTTTAAAAGGTCTAAAAGTTTCTGTAGTCTTGTTAGCTTAGGTAATATGAATAAAGAGACCATTAAATAATAATAATACCCAGGGCCGGATTAACCATTAGCCAGAGTAGGCAACTGCCTAGGGGCCCCGCATCGGCTAGGGGCCCCGCGCGCGCCCAAAAGTAATTGAAAATTTTCATACAGTGAAAATTTAATCCTCAATGCAACAACGTCAATAAATAGACTCGCGATCTCATACAAGCAGAATGTTCCAAATTCAGTTGACGCAACCGTTGATAAAATTTACGTGTGTTCGCGAGACAGCTGTCAAGTGAACTAATGACAGATGGCAGTGTGGTTCCGGAACCATAACTCGTGTAACCATGTTGTTCTTCAAAACAGCGTATCTAGTACGTATACAGTACTGAGTGTCAGGGAAACGCTTCCGAAAACGAAGATAGGTGATAGATAGTGCTGGTGATTACTGATACGAAACCACAAAAAAAGGCGTTTTTGCATTTTTCATACATAACCAGCTTTAGGCAGTTAAATAAAACTGATTTGCAAAAAAAAAAACATTTATTTACTTAATTTTTTAAATTTCGTAACGTCATTCAAATAAAATATCGACAAGATTCTTGGCTTCACCGCCCGGCCCGCGAGGAAGATAACCTCTATTAAAAATTACGGGAGGTAGGGCTTGCGAGCAGCAGACTCAGGGTAGTCTGCTGCCCACCAGCAGCTGGCGTAGCTGGCACAGCCGGCGTAGTTGGCGCAGCTGGTAAGGGCCCATGAGGTGAAGTGGCGTGCAGTGTTCCGTGTGCGCCACCGAGGAGGGTGCGGCCGACGTTAGGCCGCACGGGGAGAAGGGGCTAGCCTGATTGTGGCGGGCCGGGACCTGTCGGGGGTGGTTGTGAGAATACTCACGGGTTCCCACGCCCCCGGCTAAGGTAATTGAAGGAACACCGTGGTGGTTTTAGTCGGTAAGAGTCCGACACTGGCTCCGCTTACCCCGGGCGGAGTGCGTCCATGAGGATTTCCCCACGACAAAAAAATAAATTAAAAAAAAGGTACGCGCGCCATTGATCCCGAGTTTTGTACGCTTTACATTTCAGGTTTGCAAAATACCAAATTATTGGTATTATTGGTCTTCGATTGTGTTTAGGTAGTATAAATAATAGCCTTTCAGTTTCGGGAGCGGTTCCCTGACACCCAGTATACATCGATATTGCTTTTTTTCGACGCATGTTGTCAGTCAGTTGATGAAATACTTTATACTTACCGAACAGAACCCTCTAGTATCAAGTAGTAGAACTAATAATATGGATGCGTTACGTAGCGTATTGTATGATAAACAAAAGTTTTAAAATGCTTGATCTGTAATTGCGATTTGTGAGTTTTGCGACCGTGAACCGTGATCCCTTCATCAACTTGAAAAGAGCTGATGATCTTCAAACGGCTGAAAAGGGAAATTGCATTGCCTAAGGGCCATGGTTAATCCGGCCCTGATAATACCTAATGTCCTTCCCGCCATCTTCGTGGGAAATATTATATGCACAAGTGAGTGCGCAAACACAGGTGCACTCTCTATTCCCTCACTCTCATAATCCGAGGGGACGGCAATCCGACACGACCGGAGAGAGATCAGGCGCAGGACCGCGAGCCGTCTTACTATGGCTGCTAAACTTATTGCTTAGCGAGATTCCGTCCGTTTTTTTTATTCGTCCATGGTCATCATATTTGGTTTTAATTTCGCAATCAGAAACTTTTGGACCTAGCTGTAAATGAAAATATAATTTCAAAATTTATGCATTATAAGTGTGTGCCGACTGCTGACATTATTTTTAAAGCGTGTGTTATTGTTTTGTTAAAAATACGTATAGTTTCTTTCAAACTTGAATTTAGATAAGTGTGTCGTTACTACGTAGTTAGGCTTTTAAATTGATATATAATAAATCGTTGACCGCAGCATCTCGCTTACCATCATGTGAGGTCGGAGTCATAAGCAAGTCCATTAAATATTATAAAACTATGCGTACCTACCTAATTAAATTATTTATTTTATTTGAACACAACATGACGGAATGACAGGGGTCATTCCTCGTTAAAAGATATTCATAAAAACCGTTATATGATTTAGTCTTTATTAAAATTGCAATAACTATAAAAATGTATTGGTAAATAACTAACAGATATTTGCAGTTTCGCATTTTTTTCAAAAGCAATACAAGTATGAGTTAAGTAATCAGTTTTTTAATTCTAGACCTGACATAGATCTATGATTTACTTAATAAAAAAAATGCATTGCTTCACATTGAAACTACAACCATTTTGAAACAAGTAACTATAAAGAAAATCTCTTTAATTATTACGAACCAGAGCAGGTAATCACATAATCTTTTAAGGTAATGTAATGCCCTGAGAACAAAATATAATAAAAACAAGTTCTATATTTAATTTTATCCTCAGAAGGAAACCAGGCTTACTAGGTAGAAAACTTAGTCATTACTGAGAAATAATTAGATAAAACTTTTTAACAACACATTGAACCGATGACTATACAAGCTGTTGATCTGTAACCGAGCCATATTTATAGAGCAAATGATATAAAATGTGCTCAATCAACTCAGCCTATCGCAGTCGACTGCTGGACATAGGCCTCTCCCAAGTTGCGCCACAACGCTCGGTCCTCTGCCTTCCGCATCCAGGCCCCCCCAGCCACGTTCTTTAGGTCGTCGGTCCACCTGGCAGGGGGGCGCCCTACGCTGCGTTTGCTGATTCGCGGTCTCCACTCAAGGACTCGTCTGCTCCAACGTCCATCGGTCCTTCGACAGATATGGCCAGCCCACTGCCACTTCAGCTTACTGATCCTACAAGCTATGTCGGTCACTCCGGTTCTTCTCCGGATAATCTCGTTACGGATTTTATCCTTCAAAGAAACTCCAAGCATAGCTCGCTCCATAGCTCGCTGAGCGACTTTGAATTTGTGGACTAGCCCAACTGTCAGTGTCCACGTCTCGGCACCGTAAGTCATGACGGGCAAAAAAAAAATGAAAAAAAAAAATGAGAAAGAAATGTGCTCGATCATAGAAAAATACTTAATCAATTCTACGGTTATTTAATAACCAAATTTTCACTTAGACACATTAGCGAGAGTTTGAGATAAATCCCGAATAACTCTGAGAATAAGTCACCAGCGGCATTGTAAAAAGGCGGAAAAATCTGCTTATTTTTTGATGGTTTTGTCAACATAGTTTTAGTTTCGCGCGCAACACACGGGGGAATTTGTTTGTTTACAAATAGGTATTAAAAAAAAAATTGTTGTTGATTTTTTTATTGCTTCCTGTTCAGTATCAGTGGTATAATAACCTCCTTAAATATAAACTAATAATAATAATAATAATAATATACTTTTTTAATTAATTAATTAATTAATAATTAATTTAATTAATTATAATTTTTTTTTTTTAATTATTATTATTTTTTTTTGTTTTTTTTTTTTATTTTTTTTAATTATATACTTTTTTTTTTGTAAATACATACTTATAATACATATGAAACACCCAGACCAACAAACAATTATGGAACACAAATATTTGTATTTTTCTTTAAGTTACTTTCCCGTCATAATTGTGTCACTTTCTGTACACACACGATGGCATTTTTTTTGTCACTGGTCACGCTCGGCGCGGTGCCTTGCTTGACGCGGACTGATAACCAAACATCCCAATTAGGACGTTTCCGAGTCTTTAGATTGCGTGCGCTAATAACATATCTGTACTTTTAAATATCATTGTTATTAGCCCATGCCAGCGGCATCGCCCGATTATAATTCGGTTTATCACAAAACATGTTTTTATGGAGGGACAAAAGTAGCTCGAAATGGTTCATGCAAAGACATTTAATGTCTACGGGTTCATGTAATCCTACTAAGGGCCTACTATAGGACCAATCCTGAAATCGCAAAAAAATATACCTATGAGCTGATTCCTACATTTTGTCGATTCATATGAACAAAAATGTAGGGGACTGCTGTTTTTTTTTCCCGATTTCAGGCTTGGTCCCATAGTAAAAGTTGATCATACTGATGAGTACCCCTTAAGAGGTTTTAGTTATTTCAATATCACGTCGTAAATAGCATGCTTTTTTACCCATTTTTTGTTTGTGTTATTGCTTTTTTGAGTTTTTTTTGCATTTCTGTGTGTGCTTGTGTTTGTGTGTACCTACAAAATAGCATGTTGTGATAATTCATGGGGAATTCACAGGAATTATTCTAAATGAGGTAAGCAATTTATTTTATATGAATTACAAAAACCATGTTTTCACAAGTTTATTATTTTGTTCCGTGTAAAAAAAGGAATTACGAGATTATGAGTCTATATTGTTATAAATATGTACACATTTCGGAATTCTGTATTATCTACCTGTGTTTTACCAAAAAACGACATGACTCTAATTAACTTTTTATTCAATCTTAATTTTTGCAAAAAACTTATTACATTACATTTTGAAACTTTTTACATTCATCGCTTCATTTTTCTTGCCGACTGTACGCATAACTAAAAAACATAAAAAACAAACACAACAACAACGGCTAACATAAAAAAACTGAGCATCTAGACTGAGTGATCTTTTTTTCAGTGTTATAATCAAAACGGACATTTAGTCAAAAATTGACAAAACTCATAGCCAGAATCCAAAATTTTGTCAAACACAAGCGAATGAAGCTATTGCCCGATATGTGAATCACTGAATTCAGGCATTTGCCAAAACAAATGGCAAATGGTTTTGGCAAATGTCTGAATAGAATGATCCACTGATTGGGCAATAGCTTCATTCGCTTGTGTTTGACAAATTTTTGGCTATGAGTTTTGGCAATTTTTGACTAAATGTCCGTTTTGATTATATCACTGATAAAAAGAGATCACTCAATCCAGATGGACATAAAAAAAAGATAAATAAATGCATAAATGTTATCTGATACTATTTTTCTTTTTTCTTTTTACAGATGGCAGAATAAGTCTAAAAGCAAGTCGTGTTGTCGAAAAAGTTGTGCTGTGATGTCCATATCTTTGTATTAATTTATTTATTTTGTTTGTTTTATAGCATTGTGTTTAGTGGTGTATGTCATGTATTAAAATTAAATTAAATGCTTTTTTATACTACTTTTTATTTTTCTTTTCCTTGTCTTTGATTAGAAATATCATAAGTGCTACATAAGAAAAGTGACAATCTTCAAAATATAGGTACTTACCTAGGTATTTAAAATATAAAAAATATATTTTTCAATACACTTGCTCGTAAAGTGGCTCTTATTGCACCGCTTTTAGGTTCATAAAGTAGCTTATAACGCACGCGTGCTTTTTACTTTATATTATCGCAATAGTACTTTTTACTTTACAGTATATTTTTAAAATGGCGTAGTGTTTTTTCTAAACAAAAATATATTTTTTTTTAAATAAATCAACTGTATTAATTCAAAAGGCGCAGGACCGGTCATTGTGGCGATGCTTGGGGGAGGCCTATGTCCAGCAGTGGACGTCTTTCGGCTGAAATTATGATGATGAAACAGCACGCAACACTGTAAAAGATAATGATATTGTGAGTGATTACTGCGTGCATCGAAAAGTTTTTAATTAATAATATTGTACGGTAGATTAAAATATATTTTTAGAAATATCTGTAAAGACGCTTGTCATCTTAGTCTACCTGCGACCACGAAATGCTGCAAAGCTTTCGAAACGTCAGGAAAACCAATTGAAATAATATACGCGATTTAATCCGGTTAAACTTTGTTTTATTATAACTATGTATTATTAACTTAACTAATAATATTAACTTAAACTAACTTTCCTTTATTAACTTTTAATTTGAACATTATGAATTATTATTAAACTACTAATATTCATTATTAACTATTATTTCTATATTACATATCTATCAATAAATTTATTTGAAATTGAAATAACATTCAAACATGTAATTGAAAAAACTTACAGAAAAAACACTACAAAATACACACATTATATTTACTACCATAAAGAATGTCAAATGAATAATTATAAAATGTTAGTCACAAAATAAAATAAAATCAAATATAAGTAATTGAATCTAGTTAATAAAACTAATTATTCGTAAAGAATATGAAAGCACAAACTGTGTAAGAAAAAGAATATTATTCATTCATCCATATTGGTTCTTTGTAATTATAAAAAAATAAATATAAATTGGTTAATTGGTAGGTAATACTTCAAAAAAATATGGAAAAAAACATCTTTTTGTTCATCACATTTCTAAGCCCTACAAATAAATACCTACACAAAGTATGTTATAAGTAATTTCAACATTTCATCCAACTGGTTCCGTGGTGTAGTGGTTATCACATCTGCTTTACACGCAGAAGGCCGCCAGTTCGATCCTGGCCGGAATCATATCTTTTTGTGTTTTTTTTTAATGGCGCGGCGACTTAATAAATAATAATAAAAAAGCTTTTAATTAATTCCTTACATTACATAGTTTAAAAAATAAAATAAAAGTTGATGTATGTATGTTAGTGTGTTAGTAAAAAATAAAAATATTATTTTCTATTTGTTGTGTGTTAGTATCTTCCTTGCTAAGGATTTCCTCTATGTAAGGACCGCCTGAGGCGGTAAAAGCCTCTTCCAAATGCTTCCACCTATCGCGTATTCTCGCTGTTCTGGCCCAAAGGTTGCCAGTTATATCCAGGATGTCATCTTCCCACCTTTTGAATGGTCTGCCTCTCTTTCTTTTAGTGTCTCTGGGGGTCCAATTTGTCACGACCTGGGCCCATCTTCCTGGTTCCAACCGTTGAATGTGGCCTGCCCATCTCCATTTGAGTTTGAGTATCTGCTTTATCACATCACATCCCTCGACTTGGTTATTTTCTTGATCAACGTAGTTTTTACTCGGTCTCTTAGTTTTATATTCAAGAAACTACGTTCTATACCTCTCTGGCATATTCTAATCCTGTTTTGATGTCTTTTCGTTAGTGACCAAGTTTGGCACGCATGTGAGGCATGGTATTAAACAGATATTCATTGCTTTTGCTTTTAATCTAGGTGGAAACGAACTTTTGAAAATTTATTTCATGGCCCAGTATTTATTCCATGTGTTCATTATTCTTATGTTTATTTCTTTTTCACTACAAGCCTTAAAAGATATCACGTGCCCAAGGTAGGTATAGTCTTCTACATATTGTAGTGGTAATGAGCGCGACGACTTACACAACGTTAGTTATCATTATCTTGAGTCAATTTTTTTTCTTGTTGAAAGTTGAAACAGCAGGATAAGAATTGGGCATTGAGCAATATACATCTACTTAATAAAATAAAAAAATACTGGCTGACAGACAACGCACAGTCTTGGATCTAGGACTAGGAGGATGAAATTTTGCTGAGGATTTCTTTAGATGACGGAGATGAGCACTAAGAAACGATTTTTGAAAATTCACCTCCTAAGGGGGTTAAATAGGGGTTGAAAGTTTGTATAAAAATCCGTCATTTTTGAAGTTAGATCTATGAAAATTCGTATTTGGCTTTTTGGTTGAAAATAAAGAAATTCGTATCATTGTTTTAAAAAACCGGCCAAGTGTGAGTCGGACTCACGCAGTAAGGGTTTCGTACCACCTATCGACCTGATACCCCATAGAAATTGATTTAATTTACGAGAGTTCATCAAAAGTCATCAACGCACCGTGCGTGAAATATGAATTTTTACAACTCTTTCTTACACAGGTACCACCACATATATCTATGTTTGCCCTATTTTTAGTATTTGTTGCTAAACTACATAGTATGCACTATAATCAGACCAAGTTTAACGCTGGTATAAATTACCGTTTTGAAGATAGAGCAGGAACAAAAACGTTGAATAAATTGCATGTTTTTCGAGGTTTCTAGTATGGGGTCCCCCTTTAGTTTTAGATTTTATTTTATTTTTAGTATATTTTGTGATAGTAGTCATAGCAACACATATTCTCAGAAATTTTTAAACAGCTACCTATTACCGTTCAAAAGATACAGGCCCTGTGACAGACAGACGGACGGACAGCGTAGCGAGAGTAATAGGGTCCCGTATAGTATAGCACCCTTCGGGTACGGAACCCTAAATAGGGGGAGAAAACTCAGATGGTTCCCTGACACCTGTTACCGATGCAGTGATGGGAAATCCCATTGGGCACATAGATAAATAGGCAAAGAAAAAACGGTTTAGTACCATTTTGTCCTCTGTTTGAAAACTAGTGTTATCAATAAAGAAAGTGAAAGATTTTTTTGTTTTGGTATAGATCAATCATAAAAAAAATAAAAAATATGGTTGAATTTCGACCATGACGCGACCTCTCGTACTCTTTATAACATAACTCCAGATAATCATCATCATCATCATTTCAGCCGAAAGACGTCCACTGCTGGACATAGGCCTCCCCCAAGCATCGCCACAACGACCGGTCCTGTGCCTTCCGCATCCAGCGGATTCCCGCGACCTTCACCAGGTCGTCGGTCCACCTTGTGGGGGGCCTACCCACACTGCGCCTTCCAGTACGCGTACACCAGATAATAAAAACAAAGAAAGCAAAATCTAGCATTTTTTTTTACACAAAACATACCTATTAGGTATATACTGGTACTTATTTGGTGGTTTTGTTGCTCTAGGCAATTACTTCCAGACAACCTACAAAAAATATCTACATAACTACCTGCCTAGCTATCTCTATTTAGGTACTTGACGTAGGTATCTATACGACTAACTATGGTATATGACTTAACCAAGTGTTCTGTAAGTTCCCATGGTGATAATAAATGAATTGAATTGAAATACCGTTGTAGTACCTCTACTTAATTATTTATTCTGTGCGTACATTATGTAAAATGGCACTGGTTAGTGATTTATATGCATTTAAATAATTAATTAGACTAGCGGTCACTGTTGATTGTTGATGTCATGACCAAGGCAGCAGGGAATGAAAGATAGTTTCTACTCATGTGTTTGATGCAGGCCGAACGAAGTTATAATTACATATCCAACCCACATTACTGCCCCACTACTGGGCATGGGCATCTCCTCAATGAAAAGGGCTTGGGGCATACACATATATCTTGGGGCATAGACATATATCTTGGGGTATAGACATATATATTACTGCTTGGGGTGTCTACTCGCGAAAAAAAGAAATCCAAACAGGGGCGGATCTATACGAGATGTTGATTTGTATACGTGCCATATTTAAAGAGGTGATTATACCACTGGAATAGAACACGAATCAATAAAAAAATCAATACCATTTTTTATTATTATTTAAATACCTATTTAAAGGAAGGAAGACAGAGGACCGAGCGTTGTGGCGCAACTTGGAAGAGGCCATGTCCAGCAGTGGACTGCGATAGGCTGAGTTGATTGATTGATTGAAATACCTATTTGTAAATAAACAAATTCCCCCGGTGTCGCGTGTGACTCAAAAACGATGCGTGCAAAACCACAAAAAAATGGGCAGAATTTTTCGCCCTTTGACAATGCCGCTGGTGACTTATTTTCAAAGTTGTTCGGGATTTATTCTCAAACCCTCGCTATGTTTCAAAGGGAAAATTTCGTCATTACATCATGAATGATGATGATGAAGCACATTTGTAACTATTTGCTCTAGAAAGACACGGTTGGTTACATGTCAACATCTTGTACTTATATGGACTTTTTTGTTTTACTTACAAAATAATCTCCCGGCGCAGTGCCAGTTTTAGCACTACCAGCGCTCTGAGAGAGTTTTCTACGGCGCCCCCTATCTGTTATCCAAACTTATGTGAAAAAATGAAAAAAAAAATAAGGGAAAAATGAAATAATAACCATTTATTTTAAATAAAACTAATAGAAGTTTAGTTTCTGGCTTTTCTATCGCCAAACTCCCTTATTAAAACGGCGAAGTTTGTTTTCCGAAGTTTGTTTTGTGTTTTTGATTTTGGGTGTAACTATGTAGGTAATCTCTATTTTTCTTACTTGTCTTATTTAGTAATAAACAATCATGGCATGTCTTTTTAATCTAACAACTTCACACACTAAAAAAATTATTAACCTAATTATATGTGCAGAACTAGTAATTATATTTTATCAGTAACTAGTTATTTTTTACTAAATAAGAGAGAAATAACAGAATATATGATGATGAAACAAATAAATGTTTAATTTATTTTCCGTAAATTCATTTTGGGTAGACAAAGTTACAACAGAGTAATGAAAGGGTACCTTGGGCGCCCCTTCATGTTTGGCGCCCTGGGTGACCACCCAACCACGCTGTACACTACCGCCGCGCCGCTACTGCCACAGCGGGAGTCGGTATAGTTGCCGGCACGAGTCGTGAGCACAGATTCCACTGCGTAAATGGTCGAATCACTGTTCACAGTACAGCAGATCAGAAACTGGCACTTGCATTGGCTTAAATATATGATAATGCATAACTTAATATACGTAGAAAACGGAATACTAGAACACGGTGACGACAGAGACTACAACGCAGGTACAATTTGTGCTCACGTCTCGTGCCGGGAACTATAATTATAAAACGATGTTCAAGTAATCAGCACACACTTCTAGCATAATAGGTAAATAAATTTTAAAACAAAGCTAATCATTTAATAATTTATTATTTTAGTACTCATTGAGAAATTAATCCGCTCTTGTGGAGAAATCAATACGATTTATGTATTAGCAAGAAATAAGAAAGGAAAAGATGCAAGGGTACGTCTGCACGAAATGTTGGACGAATTTGTAAGTATTTATTACCTCACTATAATAAAATAAAAAACTAGCTAATTCTACACGACTAAATTATTGAACCAATTTTGATTAAACTTGGCATACTAATAGCACAGATCTAATAGTACTAACGAACAGAACGGCCACTCACCGTCGCCCACCAATTCAGGATTCCTCGCCCGCGCCCCGCACCCACCCACAGTTCAAAGTTCAAAGCATTTATTTGCAACTATGTGTACAATTGTAGTTCTTATTTATGTTAAATACATTATGAGGCACTTAAAACTTAGCGGCCTTCTACAGTTTGACGGCACTTGCCCCCAGTTTCTGGAAGGCTGATCAATTTGATATACTGTCAAAAGTAATGTCAGCTTCTGTGATTGGCCGGCAAAAATGTTAGCAACCAATCACATCGCTTGATCTGATATTTGACAGCTGATTAGTTAATTTTTGTGTTGATCAGCCTTTCGGAAACTGGGGGTTAGACTCACGAGTACTTTTTAATATACTGAAACTTTAAAAATAAAAGACCCAATAAAAAAAAAAGATATATATATATACTGAAACTTGGACTGCAATCGTGCAATGGATGTCACTCGCCAGTCGCTATACAAGCACGCCATGTCTGAAAGCTACTGAGAAGCGTTTGCAACCCAGTCGGCCATACCAACGGCGAGCATCCCTGACCTACGTGTGTGTGCGTTCGTATACAGACGTAATCTTGTGTTTGTAGGTGGTGCTAGCATTGATATTCTATTAAGTGTCCGGGGTATGCTAATAGCCAGAAACTTAGTATAATAATGTCCTCCTGGCCGAATTTCGGTCACGGCGGCCAATCTCAACGGATAATAGCCATCTGCGCAGGAAATATTAGTGCAAAAATGTGTCTACAAAGCATACAAACACTCACACTCTCTATTCATCACTCAATCCGATGGGACGACAATTCGACACGACCTCAGAGAGATCAGGCGCAGGACCGATGGCTTTTTACGTGCTCTCAGAGGCATGGAGGTATTCTACCGCCAACTTCCCGACCCCGAGCTGCTACTGAGAAATAACACTTTTTGGCCGACCTGGGAATCGAACCCAGGACTCCACGTTTAGCAGACGAACTTTCGACCACTAGACCAACGAGGCAGTCAAACGAGGCATACTTACTGATTACAATCACATAAGACTTTCCATCTTCATGTCTCAGTTTGGCGAACCGACTTGTGGTACCATTTATGCAACAGTCTAGGTGGTATTGCAGTTGTTATGGGCAAAGGTATAACTGTTTAACATCAGGTGGGCCTTTAGCTCGTTTCACCATCCTATACCTATTATAAAAATACTTAGATCATCCAGCATCCTTGGATCTTATGTTGCAAGAGGGTCTTCTTTTGAAGCGACGCTTCTATGGGATCGTTGACCGGGGAGTAGGTAAACTGAGAAAAATCGTGATCGCTTGCAAATAAAAAGAAGCTTCGCTTCGGTCGGGCGGCCCCCGCATCCACCCGTTTTTTATTTAGTTTTTGTCTTTATTTCAGCTTTTCCAAAGAGCTCATGAGGAGAATCCCAAAGGTATCCACAAGGTGGTGCCGGTCATAGGAGATATGGAACTGCCGGGATTAGGCATCAGTGACGAAGATAGGAAGATGCTAACAAGCAAGGTCAGTTAAAGAAAAGCTTACAATCATAATTTTGGCGAAGCATGAATCAAACCCTGCTTTTGAAGACCGCAATCTTGTTTTCTCAACCATTAAAAGCTTCAGAATTTTTAAAGAAAAATACAACGTTATTGAATTACTGAAAACATCTTAAGGGGTCATTGTACTCATCAATATGAACAACTTTTACTATGGGATCCACCCTGAAATCGCGATAAAAATATCAGTTGTTCCCTACATTTGTGTTCACATAAATAGACAAAATGTAGGGACAACAGATTTTTTTCGCGATTTCAGGGTTGGTCCCATATTAAAAGTTGTTCATACTGGTGAGTAATCATGAGTATAATGAACCCCTTAAGAGGTTTTCAGTTATTTCAATAACACGTTGCATAAGTTGTAACATTCTCAGCATTGTTGTGTGCCTTTTAAGGGGTGAATGTAGGACCATCATAACTTACAACTTTTACTAAAGAGGCAACCCTGAAATAGCAAGAAAAAACAGGTTTCCATGCATTTTGTTGAGCGACATCGATGACATTGTATCGAAGAGCTGTTTATTTGTAATGTTTAAATATCTTTACTAATAACAGATGGCGTTAACCAAAAAAGTTTCAATACTCACCGATAGATGTCGTTACAGATAACAATAATAATAAATGCTGCAGCCACGGTCAAGTTTGACGAAAAACTGTCAGTTGCTACAGCCATCAACGTGAAAGGAACTAAGGAAGTTCTTAAGCTTGCTAAGGAGTGCAGGAATCTGAAGGCTATTTCTCATGTATCGACGGCCTTTTCAAACACACAAGTAAAACATATTGAGGAGAAGTGAGTATTGCAGTCCCGGTCTCCCGGATCTAACGTAACTACCTACTTTTAAACTACCCACTACCGATTCCTTTTTCAAGTCCATCCAAAGGTTGTCTGGAAGAGATGGCCTTGTGCAATAAGACCGCCCATTGTACTTTCATAATCTTTCTTTACAGTTTACACTACTGTCTTTATTTTCGTTTGGTGTATGTACGATAAAAAGTATAATAAATAAATAAGTTTTTTCCTGATCTGACAACCGATACCTAACGTCCTGGGAATAGGATTTAAATAAATAAAAACAATTTAAATAATATATATAATACGCGATGTAAATTGTAATCCAGTTAAACTTGTTTCATTATAATGTGTAGTGATCACGGAAACTTAAGAAATTATTCAATAGTCATTGTTTACGGTGTTTCCATTTTGTTATGCAGAATTGCAGAGTTAGCGTGGTCAGACTCTATCTCGTTTTGTCTGCGATTCACGTAACTAGAGAAAAAGATAAGAAACCCAATCGGACGACAGCTGCTTATTTGATTTTCTGAATTGAGGAGCAGTGGGGCAATTGTGTAATACATTCACTTTGACATCAGCTTTTATTTTGAAATTAAAGCAACATTCATTGCGTGGTACGTAGTTGCCGATAACACGGATTGTCAAAACACACGGAGCAATGAACATTGAAATCCAGATGATTGCGATCGCGAGTGAGTTACGCAATTAGGCAGCAGATCTCTATTAAGCTTCTACGTGGTTGTATCTACTCTAGAATAGCTTTTAAAAGGGTTGCCATTACACATTGATGTTACTCTATCTAAGAATAAATTGTAACGTGATAAGGGAGCGTTGTGGAGTGAAAGAAGATGTGGTGACAAAGATTGAGAAAGGTATGTTAAGATGTTTTGGACAAATAGAGAGGATGGACGAGAGGAGATTGACGAAACAAGTATACGAAGCGAGTGTGGATGGAAGAGTTGGAAGGGGACGACCTCGGCGAACGTATCGCAATCAAATCGCGGATGTTCTACCGACGAGCATACATGAGATGAAGCGAAAGAGATGTGTCAGGATCGTAGCAGGTGGATCCGTAGTCTCTGCCTTAGAGATGTGATTAAAAGTTATAAAAGTTTAATTGTTAAATATTAAAAGTTATAGGAAAATAACTTGTTAAATTAAAAGTTAAAATTATAACTTTTAAGGTGGGTAAATAATTCACGTGTTCGTTTAGTTGAAAGAGTAAAGTGCAGACTATATTACTTTTGAAGCAGTGAATGAAATATTATTGTTATACCTTATAGTTTGTGAACATTAATCAAACATTAAAAGTTATTTTTTAGTTTGAATTAATAATAAAACCTATTTCTACTACTATAAGACTCACAATAGTTTGTAAACATTAATCAAACATTAAAAGTTATTTTTTAGTTTGAATTAATAATAAAACCTATTTCTACTACTATAAGACTCGCAATTCTATGTATTATTGTTAGTCATAAGGTAGTGTACCTACTTGTTTACGTTAAATCCGAGGAGTATACAGTACGGTCATTGTTATGAGTGTTATGATATGACTAAGAAGTTATAACTTTTAATGAACATCTCAGTATTTATTAATTAAGTTAAGAGTTAAACAGAATTATTGAGTTAAATTAAAGGTTATAACTTTTAATCACCACCTCTACTCTGCCTACCCCAATGGGAAACAGGCGTGATAATATGTATATACGTATGTAAATTGTAACAATTATTATCTTTTTTTCAGATTCTACGACCCACCCATGTCTGTGGAGGCACTAGAAGCCATATCTGAAGTCGATGAGAAACTCATAGAAAGCATCTTGCCAACGTAAGTTTATTTTGTAACCGACTTCAAAAAAAGGAGGAGGTTCTCAATTCGATTGTATTTTTTTTTCATGTTTGTTATCTAAGAACTCCGTCATTTATAAACTGATTTCGAAATTATTTTTTAAATTTGATATGAGATTTGATATACTTCCAGAATGGGACCACCATTTTTATCAAAATCCTATTTTGATGATGGGATCCATGTGGAATTGGGGGAACTCCTCAAATATTATAGGCATACATATAGTGATTTTGGTATTTTCATCAACAAGTCAAGCATTGTATTCAGAAAGTATCATTTGGTGAAGATCTGATGAAGATCTTCGGAGATAAACAAGGGAACTCTTCAATGGATGAAAGAAAATCATCCGGGATTGCAGCAATCACTTGTCTTTGTATTGTTAATGGCACTAAAAATAAAAAAATAAAACAAGCTTCAAAAAAAGTAAAAACCGACTTCAAAAAGACTTTTACGGTTAAAGAAATTTATTTTAACAAAAGATTACAATAATCACTTATAGAGAAAATACAATTATATTTTATTAACTAATGGTTATCGATTAGTGTAGTAAGTTTGACTTTTATGGGACTAACCCTGAAATCACGAAAAAAAAACAGCTGATCCTTACATTTTGTTGATATACGTGAACAATAAATATTAAAAAAGTAAAAACCGACTTAAAAAGAATAAAATAATGTGTGTGAAACAGTTTAGGAAGTAAGTGCCTTTGATTGGTTATTCCCATAATAAAAATTGTTCTTACTGATGAGTACAATGACCCCAAGAGGTTTTCAGTTATTTTAATAACGCGTTGTATAATAACAATTTTCGTTTTTACAGACTCTTAGGAAACCGTCCCAACACTTATTGCTTCACGAAGGCGATAGCTGAGGAGGCTGTTAGGAAATATGCCGAAGGACTGCCGATTTGCATCGTCAGACCTTCCATTGGTAAGCCTAGATACTACTACTGGGTCTAATCTAGTCTATTACTAGATACTACTACTGGGTCTATTATTACTATTCCTACCGATGTCATGATTAAACTTAAACTTGTACTTAAACTTGTTTTATTTTTATTTTTATTATGTATTAGTGTATAGCATATTTTTATTATTTAAGTTTTATTGTGTATTGTTTGAATGTATTTTTTATGGGCCTTGATGCCTGAAATTAAATGAATTATTATTATTAACAAATCTTCACCAAGCAAGTTTGCGTAAAGAAAAAAATTCCTTGCTTGTAAGCCTTTCTTTTTTTTTACCCGGGGAGGCAGCGTGGTTATGTGCGGCTCGCACCCACTAAAAACTTCACCGTGTACCTACTCTCGCCTTGGTGGATGAGCCGCGAGAACTGCAATGCATGGCATTCGCGACCCATCCACCGCGACCCGTTTCCGGGTCCCTCTTCCTGTACAGACTCTTCTTTGGCGATGTCCGGGTACACTTGGGACATCACCACAACTCAAGGGCCGTGCAATGCGGACGACAGACTCCCCAGTGTATCGCCCGCTGGCCTCTGTTAGGGCGGCGTCAGTTCGGCGTAAAGCCGCCTGCGCCGACCCGTCCTCCAGCGGCGGATTGGATCAGCGAGGGAGTCTTCCTCCCTGACCCGCTCCGCCGCTTCCTTCTGCGAGATAACCTCCTCACAGAAGGACGCGACCGCCTCCCACGCCTCCACACTGTCAGCTATAGCCTTAACCATGGCTGTTGCTTGTAAGCCTACTGTAGATCCGCTCGCATACGCAGTCCGTGTCGTAGCGAGCGTAGGTAGGTTAGGTACGCGCGGCATTGATCCCGAGTTTTGTAGGGTTTACATTGCGGGTTTGCAAAATACCAAATCACTAAAACAATGATTGGCTAATGGTTATTGGTATTCGATTGCGTTTAGGTATTATTATTATAATAGACTTTCAGTTTCGGGAGCGTTTCCCTGACACCCAGTATTCTGTTTTTTCTCTCTTGTCTTATTTAACAATCTTGGCACGTCTCTTTATTTATACGAAATATTTATTAGTTTCTCCAATCAACAAACATCATATAATCTTAGTCAGACTTTTCGCATTTCGTAGCAAACACTAAAATGTTTGAATAAAGAGAAAAAAAAATGGTGCACAACATAAAATTATCGTATAACTTTTCACAGCACCGCGCGGCAAGCGCATGACGCTGTCACCTTGTTAGCCTCTCAAGTGCGAACAAAATGCACTAAAATTCGGCTAGCTATCGACAGCGAGACTCGCACGAAGACCATTGCGTATACCAACGACCATACAGCCCATAGACGCCTCATAACAAGCGACCGATGTCTGCGACACATCTATGAAATTTCACTAATGTAGGTCGCCAGTATTCGCCACTTGAAATCGTCAAATCAGTTTACCACTTACATGAGCCCTCAGAACTGCCGCGTTAGTGATTAGCCAATAGCTGCCTTAGTAGAGCCAATCGGATTGCAGTACCCTGCCTCAGCTAGTGGCAGAATTGATTGTACACATTATATTCAACATTAGGCGTCTATTGGGCTGTATGGTCGTTGGCGTATACTTACCCACTGCGGACAGTTACCCCACATTTCTACCTATGGACATTTTAATTCCGACTAATTTGACAGCACTAAAATTGTTGCCATCCCTTTCTTGTATCTACTGTTAGTAAAAGAGAGCGATAGTTTAAAATAAGTTTAGTTTGTTAACAAGAGACTCAACACCAGTTATTATTGTCATTACTGTCTGATAACTACTGATTATTACTGTCAAAAGAGTAACTCATTTTAAAATGATATCATCGTTTTGTAATTTTTCAGTTGTATCAACATACGAAGAACCAGTGAGAGGATGGACAGACAGCGTTTATGGGCCAACAGGGCTAGTTGTTGGCATCGGAACCGGGGTAAGAGAAAACTAAAAAAAAAAAAAACGAAAAGATGTAAACAAGACCTTTTTTGTGTAGGTAAGTACCTATATCTAAAAGTATCAAATCAAAACGCAGTCGGAGGCTACGTATGTTTTTTTGGTCATGAATTACATTAGTAGTTCGTTTCATAGGTAGCCTCCGCCTGCGTGTTGATTTGATAAGTACTTTCACATATACTTACCTACACAAGTCTTGTTTACATCTTTTCTGTTATTTTTACACGCAGTCGGGTTTTGTTAATTAACGTCTTTTTTGTTTTAACTATTAATGTTTTTTTTGAGAAGTCACACATAAATATAACTCATTTTTTAATGTTGAATATTTTGTTGTTTTTTAGCATTTCTCATTCCAAATTACATTTAAACATAATAAATATTTGAGACATTTTTAATTTTTACACAGCACCATCTAGTCCTAAACTAAGCAGAGCTTGTAGAATAGATATAATACTTATAAACTTTATTTTTTGTAAATACATACTTATAATACATAAGCAACACCCAGACCAACACGAACACTTATGTTCATCACACAAATATTTGTGTCCTGTGGGAATCGAACCCACGAGGAACGACCTCGTGATCAGCAGTCCGACACTCGAACCACTAGACCACAGACGTCGTCATATAAGTTGTTTATATTTTTATAAACCATTTATATAACCCTTTATTTTGATAGCCAACTCGATAGGATTTGAGGAAAAATAATTCAAGACTACCTAATATGGCCCCAAAAATCGACACAGAGAGAAGATATTGGGTGGTGCAATTCTTTACGTCCGGCACCACACGGAACAAACGGTGGTTATTCAGCAAATATTAGAGTTTTTGCGTAGACTAACCCCTAAAACAAACAACCCCCTAAACAACCCTTTTTACAATTTTATTCTTAGTTTATACCACCTTGTTGAACTTTGTTTTGTATAGTTATAAATATTTAATAATTTTAGTTCACACTTCTAAAGTAGATGGCGTTCACGTGATTATGTTCACGTTCAGGGTGTCAGGGAAACGCTTCCGAAAACGAAGAGAGGTGATAGTGCTGGTGAAGACTTATACGAAACCATGAAAAAAAATGCGATTCTTCTTTAGATTTTTTCATTTTTTTTTGCATTTTTCATTATGCATGAGTTTTATTTAACTGCCCAAAGCTGGTTATGTATGAAAATTGCAAAAAAAATATATATGAAAAAATCTAGTAAAAGAATCGCATTATTTTTCGTGGTTTCGTATCAGTAATCACCAGCACCTATCTTCGTTTTCGGAAGCGTTTCCCTTACACCCAGTATTCATGGTATAATAAGATGGGTAAAACATCTTATTATATTATATTTTTTAATTTTAAATAAATTATCTTTGGCGTTCGCGTCGAAATACGCGTAGCCGTGGTTGCGTTACCGCTGTTTTGTCAATTAAATATATAACGATAAAAAATATCTCTGTTCTGAGGAAATGCAGCTTTTCATTTGATCTCAAGGTTCATGAATTTGTGCAGAAGTTTGTACATACCTTCTTCAAGTCGTCGGTCCACCTGTCTGGGGGGGTGCCCTACACATTGTTTGCCGATTCGCGGTCTCCACTCAAGGACTCGTCTGCTCCAGCGGCCATCGGTCCTTCGACAGACATGGCCAGCCCACTGCCACTTCAGCTTACTGATCTTACAAGCTATGATAATAAATAAATATTTCTTGGACATTTTTTACACATTACCATCTAGTCCCAAACTAAGCAGAGCTTGTGCTATGGGTACTAGACAATGAATATAATACTTATGTACTTTTTTTTGTAAATACATACTTATAATACATAAGAAACACCCAGACCAACACAAACACTTATGTTCATCACACAAATATTTGTCCTGTGGGAATCGAACTCACGACCTCGTGATCAGCAGTCCGACCCTCGAACCACTAGACCACAGACGTCGTCTATCAGATATCTACTACATCATTATTTTCTTCAGGTCCTGCGCACCATGTACATGGACCAAGAGAAAGTGGCAGATATGGTGCCCGTGGATCTATGTGTGAACGCCATCCTCGCCTCCGCCTGGTATACCGCCAAGAACTATAAGGAGAAGTAAGTTGTTACAGAGTTCCAATTCTATTTCTCTATTTCCATAGAGAGTATTAAAAAAAAACGTTACCCGATTCTAGAATTCCTTGAAAAAAAAATTGTAGGTTAGTTTATACTAGGGTTGTCAACCGTATTGTTATTAAAATAACTGAAAACCTCTTGAGGGGTCATTGTACTCATCAGTATGAACAACTTTTACTATGGGACCAACCATGAAATCGCGTAATAAAATACTGCTGCTCCCTATTTTTTTTCGATTTATGGGAACACAAATGTAGGAAACGTTGTCATCCCTTTCTTGTATCTACTATTAGTAAAAGTGAGCGATAGCAATAAGTTTAGTTCGTCAGTTGCCACCATTATTATTATTATGGATTTTCATACTAACATCGCCGGCCGCTGCTCGCATGTATTTGACCAGTATAGCATTTTCGATTTATGCCGAAGAAGGTAATCAAAATAGTACTCGAATTTCCAAGCATTAAAAAAAAATACATTTTAAAAATAATATTTATTTCCCAGCCAAACATCTCACATACCGATCTACAACTTCGTGTCCGGGGCACAGAACCCCACCACCTGGTGGGACTTCATCGAGCGCAACAGGAAGTATGGCGTCGACATACCTACTACCAAGGCCGTGTGGTATGTTTCTTATTTCTATTTTATACTAGACCTCTCATCACATAATTATCTTATCTTAAACAACATTCACTTGCATTAGAGTGGAAACGGATTTACATTGTGTCATGCCAAATCGTGTTAAGGGGAATGTAGCAGCCAAGTGTAAAAAAATTATTACTCGCTGAATACATTGAATATTGAAAATTAGTTTTTAGCAATTGTACCTACTGTAGTTTCATTAGAAACTATTAACTCTGTAAAATATGGTTCTATGTAGCTGTGTAGTATAGTTGTAATTAGTTTTTAGCAATTGTACCTACTGTAGTTTCATTAGAAACTATTAACTCTGTAAAATATGGTTCTATGTAGCTGTGTAGTATAGTTGTAATTAGTTTTTAGCAATTGTACCTACTGTAGTTTCATTAGAAACTATTAACTCTGTAAAATATGGTTCTATGTAGCTGTGTAGTATAGTTGTAATTAGTTTTTAGCAATTGTACCTACTGTAGTTTCATTAGAAACTATTAACTCTGTAAAATATGGTTCTATGTAGCTGTGTAGTATAGTTGTAATTAGTTTTTAGCAATTGTACCTACTGTAGTTTCATTAGAAACTATTAACTCTGTAAAATATGGTTCTATGTAGCTGTGTAGTATAGTTGTAATTAGTTTTTAGCAATTGTACCTACTGTAGTTTCATTAGAAACTATTAACTCTGTAAAATATGGTTCTATGTAGCTGTGTAGTATAGTTGTAATTAGTTTTTAGCAATTGTACCTACTGTAGTTTCATTAGAAACTATTAACTCTGTAAAATATGGTTCTATGTAGCTGTGTAGTATAGTTGTAATTAGTTTTTAGCAATTGTACCTACTGTAGTTTCATTAGAAACTATTAACTCTGTAAAATATGGTTCTATGTAGCTGTGTAGTATAGTTGTAATTAGTTTTTAGCAATTGTACCTACTGTAGTTTCATTAGAAACTATTAACTCTGTAAAATATGGTTCTATGTAGCTGTGTAGTATAGTTGTAATTAGAAACTATTAACTCTGTAAAATATGGTTCTATGTAGCTGTGTAGTATAGTTGTAATTAGAAACTATTAACTCTGTAAAATATGGTTCTATGTAGCTGTGTAGTATAGTTGTAATTAGAAACTATTAACTCTGTAAAATATGGTTCTATGTAGCTGTGTAGTATAGTTGTAATTAGTGTAGTTGTAGATAGAAAAAGTGCAAAAAGTGGCCGTTTGTCGCGAAATATAATTTACAGAGCAACGGCAAAAATTAATATTCAATCTATCCACGATTTACCCTACTAGAGATAGAAATTTGACATATTTTGTATGAAGCTTATGTCAAATTTTTTATTTTTTATTTTATTTATTTATTTCACAACATACATATAGTCATTACAGGTTTTTACCCAATTCGACAATGTAGTTACACAGAAGACAAATAACTAAGTGTCACCCTCTCGAATTCCGCCAAAGAGCAAATAAAAATATCAAGCCGTTGCGAGATAGCATTAAGTATTGCTATTGCTCGAACGACCGGTGCAAATTTTAAAATGTTTGTACGGGCTACCGGGACCTCAAACAATATCTCCCTTGGCCCCTGTCGCAACCTAGTGTTAGGAACGAGTAGCCCCTATGATCCCAGTATTTGTGGGTTATTTAGCTTACCACGGAACACAAGAAATACATACTTAGCTATAGCGAAGTTTCGCCTCACCTCCAACTTATAGTAACCAACCATTCCTATTACAAAAAGAGTTGGATACATAAGTGGATAGAACGGGTAGACTCCGTATCTCTAGTAGGGCAAATCGTGGATAGATTAGATATTAATTTTGGCCGTTAATAGTTTTTGAATAAACTACAGTACCTGCCCCCCTAGCCAAGTTGACAATCTACAATCGTCAACGCTAATAGAAAACAATCAAAATGTATGGGAATGACATATAGGAACGAAAAAGTCATTCATTGAAATATATCATACCCATACATTTTATTTGTTTGCTATAGCGTTGACGATTGTAGATTGTCAACTTGGCTGTACTTCAATAGTTAAAAACGAATTTTCGATAAATTCTGTATTCAGCGAGTTTTTACTGATGGGGCGCCCCTTGGCTGCTACATTCCCCTTAAAGGGTCACTGTACTCATAATTATTAACAACTTTTACTATGGGAACAACCCTAAAATCGCGAACAATTTCCAGGTACTACGGACTGAACCCAACGAATAATTACTACGTATTCTTATTCTACAATTTCTTCCTGCACTACTTGCCTGCGCTACTGATCGACACATATTGTGCAATCACAGGGAAAAGACGAGCGTAAGTTACTGTTAGATATTCATATTATACTCAAATTACGATAATTTTAGACTAAGTACATGAATTAATTTTAGTTTAGTTAATTAAATGTAAAATGATTTCAGTTTTTCTGCAGCGAAAGAGCTTTGCAACAAGCTTTTATACTGCTCAAATCGATCTAAAATATTGCAATGGGTAATAATTCTTGAATTCATACAATAAACTTAAATACCTACAAAATGTTTTTCATACACGATCACTAGATGGCTCTGAGCAACAAGCTTTCCGATTCCGTTAGATGGCGTTAACGGCCCATTATCCCATTTTGCGTCTTGCGAAATTCATTATTTAATATTCAAATTGTGATATTTAGACCCAGAAAAAATACATTTCACAGATACATTCTTGTTTTAGTGATATCAGAGGTTCAAAACACCATACATTTTACATTGCTCAATCAAAAAAAAAAACTGCCACAATGCCGATTTTAAAAGTATTTCCTGTTTTATATCCTAACTACAGTACGAAATGCTATAAAAATTGCATGTATTAAAAGATAATGGTATTTTGAAGTTATTTTAATGGATAATTTCTTGATATCTAATTGGTTTTATTTTAAATTGAATTTAAATGAGTGGAACGGCCCGCGCGCCACGCGTTTTGTGTCGGATCTGGGATAACCTGCCTTTAATTCCAAAATCTTACACAACTCGGCTAACCAATTCATCTCCATTTTTCAGAATGTTAAAACTATATTCCAAAGTCATGAAGTTAGCAAATATTCTGTTCTATTTCTCGACTCAAGACTGGAAGTTTTCTGACATGAACGTAAGGAACATGTGGAACTCTCTGTCGGATGAAGACAGGACCGTGTTCCCCTTCAGCATCGGAGAAATGTCTTGGGAGTACATGTGTGAAACTTTCTTGCTTGGTAAGGAATCATCATCATCATAATTTCAACCGAAAGACGTCCACTGCTGGGCATAGGCCTCAAGCAAATGTTGGGGGGATATGCCATAATCGCCACGCTTGGCAGGTGGGTTGGCGATCGCAGTTGGTTGGTTAAATACTCAGAGAACGCTGCTGCCCATCCTCTGGTGAATCCCTTAGTCGCTTTTTACGACACCCATGAGAAGATAATTATAGGGTGGTGCAATTCTTTACGTCCGGCACCACATGGTAAGGAATTGAAAAAAAAAACAATTCTACTATTATAAACAGTGGCCGCCCTAGGGTAGAGCGAGAGGAGTGTAATCCTACTAATATTATAAATAGTGGCGAGCCTGGGGTAGAGCAAGAGGAGTGCAATTCTACTAATATTATAAACGCGAGAGGAATGTAATCCATCTGATATTATAAACAATGGCGGCCTATACGGGGTATGAAAGATGTTGCTTGCTCGATACCGATACACTGATATGATAATGCGATTGATACAATAATATTCATACCTACTTAATACTAATTAGGTTACTACGCTAGTAATATATAGGTAAGTCTATGGGTTACACACATAGAACGTCGATATATGACAATACGACAATGAATGAAAACACGGTTATTACTCGTCTATGGAAGCATTTTAAACACATAAATAAGTTATTTATTATTTTTAACGCATTTTACGCATGCGAAACGAAATCTAATGATTTTTAAATTGTGGAAAGAAAAAAAAAAATTTTTTTCTAGTAATAATTAGTAAGGGTAGGCATATCTATACGACTTTGATTTAACTGCAAAGTTAGTCGAGTCGGTTAAGGAACAATGTTTCTTAATAAGATATCGCTGACGTCACCCAAAGACGTATAGTGGAGGATGATTTCGATACCATGAGCAGTGTTCACGGTAGCTTAGTGGCTAAAGCACTGGCGTACTGAGCCAGGAGTCGCATGTTCGAATCCTGCTCGTGAGCGATTTTTTCTTTCCACAATTTACATAAATAAGTTGTTTATCGAAAATATAATAAATAAATAAATTTTTGAACAAAGTTATTATTAAAACATCGAAGTAATAAGTAACACCATTTGTAATCATCTGGAATCATTGAAAAATAGAGTTTAAAATCATATGGACTCGCAAAGGTCTTTGACCTAACGATCTTTGCCTAGAAAAATGGTCCTACATTCAAAATTAAATAAATTAAAATAATTTCCTGTGGCTAAGCCATTAACTGGATTTGATTGATTTTTTATATACGGTCAGAGGACGTGACACTCTGTAAGTGGTTTTATTTAATCGCGTATTGTCATATCCACTTTGTATTAAAAAAAAAAAACAGTTTCATCTCTCTTCACAATAGAACGGGCATTTTTGGCATTTTTTCTATCTACAACTCAGCAAACTATGTTTTACAGAGTTAATATTTTCTGATTAAACTACATTATCTGTACCTACTTCAATGATTAAAAATGAATTTTCGATAAATGATGTATTCATGTTGTATGATATGTATGCATAGCAGTGATAGCCTAGCGGTTGAACGCTTGCCTTCCATGCAGGAGGGTGTGAGTTCGATCCCGGCCCGCATGTCTGACTTTTTGAATTCATGTGCGGATTTATATTCGATTATCACTCACTTTAACTGTAAAGGAAAACATCGTGATGAAACCTGCACACCAGAGAGTGCTCCAACAAAAAATAAATCTAAAAATCAAAATGTTTATTTCAGTAACTTATAGATATTTTGCTTTACAATATTAGGAGTCTTCCTTTAAGCAACAATATGCTTGTTTTGGAAGACACCGCTCTTCCGTAGATGTATCTTCTAATATAATATAAGGCACTGAAGTTTTAATCAGATACCTGTACAGCCTTAGAAGAAGGCTGTCTTCTGGCATGATAAAATAAAACTCGAGAGAAAAGAAAATTATTAAGATTGCGCGAAGTGTGTTTTTGTTTGTGTGTATTTTTGTTTGTATTTTTCTGTATGTGTGTAGTGAGTGGGATGTGAGTTGGAGTGTGTTATATGCCTCAGGTTTCTGTGTGAATTTATGTGAATATAAGTGAGATATGATCTACGAGTGTGGTTTTGGTTAGCCCTACGAGCTTATCTTGGGGTCGGAAGACGCTGTTCACAGCGTGTTCCACTAACCGTAATAATGATTAAACTGCACGTACAGTTATTAAAGCATAGCTTGTACTATGTTCTCAATTTCGTCGTAATTTTTACTCTTAGTCCATACAGTTCTCAATGGAGTGTGTAGTCCACCAACCCGCACTAGGCCAGCGTGGTGGACTAAGGCCTTAGGTTCTCATACTGAGAAGAGGCCCGTGCCCAGCAGTGGGACATTAATGGGCTGGTTATGTTTATGTTTTATGTATGATGTATTCGTAAGTCGCTCAGCGAGCTATGAAGCGAGCTATGCTTGGAGTTTCTTTGAAGGATAAAATCCGTAACGAGATTATCCGGAGAAGAACCGGAGTGACCGACATAGCTTGTAGGATCAGTAAGCTGAAGTGGCAGTGGGCTGGCCATGTCTGTCGAAGGACCGATGGCCGTTGGAGCAGACGAGTCCTTGAGTGGAGACCGCGTATCGGCAAACGCAGCGTAGGGCGCCCCCCTGCCAGGTGGACCGACGACCTAAAGAACGTGGCTGGGGGCGACTGGATGCGGAAGGCAGAGGACCGAGCGTTGTGGCGCAACTTGGGAGAGGCCTTTGTCCAGCAGTGGACTGCGATAGGCTGAGTTGATTGATGATGTATTCAGCTAGTAATATTTTTTTTACTGATGGGGGCGCAATTTCGCTGCTACATTCCCCTTAAGTCAGTTAATATCAGATTTTGTAAACAACATTTCTTTTTAATTTCAGGTCTACGTGTATATCTTATCCATGATGATCTTTCTACCTTACCTGAAGCCAGGAAAAAGTGGAACAAGTGAGTACATATTTCTTGTCATATTATACATATTGACCACAGACCAGTAAGACTCAAGACGCCGCATAAACAAACCTTTCCATGAGAACACAGTCGTAAAATGTTGGCGGGGGCCAAGGGGTGGACGGCGCGTTATGATTGGTCGGCTCAAAAGTTCGGTGGTATGATTGGTGCTGCTCGCTGACGGAGTGACGTCTCGATTGGCGGCGGGGCGTATGATATGCAGTGCTACTGCGTATGTTTGGTGACCGGGGGTATCTGGCTGATCGGCGTCTAAAGGCTTACTGGTCTGTGATATACACAATTTTCTCCTCTTATTTCGCAGAAAGAATGTAGTAGGTACACTCAACCAAACGGAATCATGACCCACCATAAGCTTAATTTTCTACAAACATACAATACAATTAGGTCGAGTTTCGCTCAAAGAAATTTCCCTGGCAACTAACTTGTTATCAATTATATTGTACATTGACAGTTAGTTTCTTTTAATTTGATTGATATGCTTCTGGAATTGAAAGAGTTCGTATAGGTATTTGAAAAAAAAAAATGTTTACTTCTTTTTTATAGGTAAACTATGCGGAACGACAGTTAATTCGAAATTCAAAACAATTCTAGCTTTATCAAAAACGTAACTTTTTATCCAATTAGTAATCTATTGTATTTAATAACAAAGCTCAAAATTGCATAGACCTCTGACCCGTATTGACGCAGTTTCCTTAATATTCAAAATGTCCTAAGTGCAACACGATGCTAATAAGAAGAAAATTTTACTGATTTGACAATTTCATACGAATTATCGGCTGAGTGGGTCATGATTCCGATTTGTTGACTGTACATAGAATATATCAGTATTAACGCTTAGTTATTTAGAGGCAATTTATATAGCGTTAATCTCACGTGGAGGATAGGGGGCGGGGTACCGCCACGTCCTACCAAATCTCACCAAGGGGGTAGTCCAAATAAATAGATACAACACCGTAACAGTAATTACTGGACGCCCCCAACATGATTGTATGTTTTTTACATGTAAAATTCAGCATCTTAACTGGTCTCAAAAAGACTTCAAATGAGAGCTACATAAGTCGCAGAAGAATAAACCTCAGGCGCTGTCTACTGCTTACGAAATAAAGACGCTGTCAATGTCAAAGCGTTACCACAGACGTGCGGTCGTCCGTACCTACCCAGTTCTGATGACAATAAAATTATATTAGTAAAACTTTTTTTATTTGTTCCAGATTATACTACTTACATCAAGCGTTGAAGGCTGTAACTATAGTTCTAGTTTCATGCTTAGCCTATTTTGTACTACAGCCTTTAATCTCTCTCGTGATTGGCCGTTAAGATGGAAGTAGCTATAATTAGTCTAGATTTTTTATTGTAATAATGTGAAGCAATGATTTCAGACACTTTTAGCTCAAAATCTGTTATAAAAAATGAGCGAAAAATGGGCTAAGTATTTAGTATTACCACAGTACAATTTTTGTAAGCAGTATTTTAACAAGGCATTGGTTTAAAAAGATCGCGCGAACTTGCGATGATCAAGTAGGTTGTCGCGTTATATTAGGACTGCACCTCACGCATACACACGATGCCTAGTTAGCGACTGTTGGTCTCGACGCGAATGGCCGCTTGTCTGTTTGAGTTTTAGATTAGGAGCGTTTAATTCGTAGTTTTACTGCTTTTAATTATTGTAGGTACTGTGGTATTACTGTTTTGAATTTTAGCTCAGGGGCTGGTTGTACATACTGGGTGTCAGGGGAACGCTCCCGAAACTGAAAGGCTTTTATTATACTACATAAACACAATCGAATACCAATAACCAGTAGCCTTATACTCATTGTTTTAGTGATTTGGTATTTTGCAAACCCGCAATGTAAAGCGTACAAAACTCGGGATCAATGCCGCGCGTACCTAACCTAGCTACGCTCGCTACGACACGGACTGCGTATGCGAGCGGATGTCTAGCTGATATTTTATTTGAATTAGATTGCAAACTTTAAAAATTCAGTAAAGAAATGGTATTTTTTTGCAAATCACTTTTATTTAACTGCCCAAAGCTGGTTATGTATGAAAAATGCAAAAAAAAAATATGACAAAATCTAAAAAAAAAAAACGTTTTTTTTTGTGGTTTCGTATCAGTAATTATACAAATGTACTCTGTGTCAGTAATCACCAGCACTATCACCTATCTTCGTTTTCGGAAGCGTTTCCCTGACACCCAGTATAGATATACCATTTTCTTCTCAGGGTGGCCTCATGTTCCACACGACCCTCCCTTAACCTACGACGGGTTCTAGGTAAAAATTTAGAATAAAACAATTTTTCTGAAAAAATAATAATAAATAATAATAAATAGAATAAATAAATAAGGCAGGCTTTAGAGATTAGATTTATATTAGGAATAAGTGTAAAAATGAGATTTACTGAGAATTCCGTCCATTTCAAAAGCTTTATCAATTGGAGATTAACTAAATATGTGATACATACCTACTTTTAATCTTACGATATATTGGTTACTATTTTAGATAATTTTCTTTTTCTTTTTACAAAAAGTACAGTTACATTACGACAATATGATTTTGACAATTATTACAATATTGTCAAGCTCATTTCTAAACAATGAGTAAACTTAGCACAACCTGTAAAGCTTGTAAGTATTTTTGTTTCATCGGAATGATAATAAAATTGTGAAAAATTAAATATTTAGAACTCAATATTTCTTTCTTTCAACAATTTATCTCTCAATTTCACTTCGCATGCGTAAATGCGTTAAAAATATGAACATAATTAATAATGTGTAAACATGTATTTTTATTTAGTCCTTATAACAACTGTACTAAAAATGAAATACATAATTAAAATTAATGTGTCTTTTATCAATTGTGATTGTTCAATAAACTCTTCAACAAAGTATTTTATACGGAAGACAATTAATTTTATGAGAGCGTTTTGTATTTTGAATTGTGATTTAAAAATATTTAAGCAATATGCTAAGAAGTACAAGAGATTTTGAAACATAAAAATGATCAAACTTATTTTGTTTTTTATTTCATTTTAACTTTTGGCCATGGACGCCATGGTCTTGTGCCTTGTGGTGATATATGTAATAATATGTTCCCGGATCGCAAAAATTAACACCAAAACTATAATACAAGCATTTTATTCATATTTACAAAATTAAAAGACACCACAAATATACAAAAAACATTATTTACATACAGACAATAACACATTGTACATTGTTATATATTTTCAACATCACTTATGTACAGACACGCGCTGTTAACAACAAAAAATACATGCACCGGCACCGTTCAAACAATTTTAGTCGTGGTAGAGCTTCTTGTGAAAGAATTCGTCCGGGGAAGTATTATTACACTCGCCGCGCATGCTCACACTCGCATTGTTCCGCGTGCGAGTGGCTGTGTGCACGACAGGGGCGCCGCCTAGCGACCGAAATAACAAACGTCACTTCGTTTACATCATTGAATTAAGAAACCTATGGAAGCGGCATATTCTTCTATATCCACCTAGTTTATACAAATATCTATTAAATCGTTATTGAATTATGAAACTATTCTGTCGTTTGGTGAAACAGATCGCATGCTATTTGTATATTCTCTGCTTGGCAACATCTTTACGGGATGTCTAAATACCTACGCCGCGTGGCAACCCCGCTTACCCCGCAATGTGGCCCATAGTACATGAGCTGTCAAGTAAACAAACTAGGGCTGTTGATATTCTTTAAATATCAGATTTTCGATATATCGATATTTTTAAATATACAATCGGAGTTCGATATATTGAAAAAAAAAAGAAGATATTTCGATATATTGGCCAAATTTAAAGATTCTAGGTCAATGCGAAGTACCCTATAGGTTTTTTATGTGAGTTTGTGAGTATCAAAATGTGACATAGCTGTATGATTGCCTTGACTTTGAAGCTTGATTTTTTATGTCCTAGGGACAGCCGAACTTAGTATTTGATATAATTGCATTATTTATTACTACTTGAAAATGATTTTAATCAGCACACATCTCTGGTACGAAACACGAGCATCGATATCGATACTTTTTAGTTTTGATAACTTATTTCCCTAGCTATGGCCAGCATAACGGTGGCCCGGATATTGTAGGTATACCACGCTTATTTCGTAGGTATTACAGGTCCATAGGTACAAGTCAATGGTTTACATACACTCGCGCCACTGCCACTCGGAAAACGTGTCTCAGCTATCTAGGGCCACTCGCACGACACGCGCGCTCAGTCATGTAATCTCTGTTTTTTCTTACTTGTCTCATTAAGTAAACAATCTTGGCATGTCTTTATAATGCAATTCGTCAATAATAATTATTAAATGACATTATGTTAACAATTTCACACATTAAGTGAATTTTTTTAACCTAATTACATGTGCAGAACTAGTAATTATATTTTATCAGTAGTTATTTGAATAAAGAGACGTGCCAAGATTGTTTACTAAATAAGACAAGAGAGAAAAAACAGAATATACGTGCCTGCGACACGAGAATTCGGTACTACGCTATAGGTTTTAAATGTTTGCACGCGGCGCGTGATGACGATACGACGACAACGACGATGACGTGATACGAGTGTGAGCATCTGCGGCGGGTGTTAGCACCGTACCTATTTCTACCGCTAAGCATTGCTGTGTACCGGTTGAAGAGTACGTAACTACGTATGGGTGCCGGTGACTTGGTAACAATATGGATAGCTTACTTTTATCACCGGTAAAAAGTTTTGAACATGTTTTTGATCAAACAGCGCGTCTAATGCGTCGTTCTAATACTACGCGATCAACCCCATTTTGTTCGCGCGACGAACAAAATTCGTGAGAACTTGCGATGTTCGCGTAATCGCGTTGTATTAGGACGACGCCTAATACATTTATGCATGTGTCGACATTTTTCTTTTGAATGTGTATTTTTCAAAAAAAAAGTCACATTGGCACATGACTTTCAGTACTGCCGTCCTTTGCCTTATTAGTCGAAATGATAGATTTTGATGACCTTAAAAATACCAGTGTGTGCCACAATATGAGACTGACAGGTTGTGAATACACGCTGAAATTTTAATCGCTTATTTCCCGAAAAGTGGTCATCGTACTCATCATTATGAACAACTTTTACTATGGGACCAACCCTGAAATCGCGAAAAAAAAATCAGGTGGTCCCTACATTTTATCGATTTAAGTGAACACAAATGTAAGGACCAACTGATTTTTTTTTCGCGATTTCATGGTTGGTCCCATAGTAAAAGTTGTTCATAATGTTGAGTACAATGACCCCTTTTCGGGATTTAAGCGACTCAAATTTCAGCATGTATAACAGTACACTAATCAAAGAACAAGTACAGTTAAACACGAACCGATGTTTCATCGGAGAGGTTTTGGAATGTCATTACCGAACGAAGGAATGACAGTAATTCTGATCAATTTGGAAGTCAATTTATTCTTAAGGGCAGTGTGTTTAATAATTTCTTAGGTTTTCGCGATACGCGAATAATCCGGTTAAACTTTGTTTTATTATAATGGGCAGTGTGTTTGTTCTCTCAAAACTAATCTACATAAATGTGCATAAAATAAAAGTTGTTTTGTTTAAAAATAAAATCTTGATTACACAGCCTTAAATTATCTTCTAGATAACATAACATAACATCACGCCTGTATTTCCCCGAAGGGGTAGGCAGAGGTGTAATAGTACACCCACATTTCGCCAGTTATGTTATAGTCCCATGTAATAGGGGGCGAGCCTATTGCCATTGACCGGGCATAAATCCAGACTCCGGGTTGCTACTGAGAATTTCCTAATGAAAAAACCCAATAACACTTTGCCCGACCCGGGAATTGAACCCAGGACCCCACGCTCAGCAGTCGCGATTGCAACCACTAGACCAACGAGGCATCTTCTAGGTGTATTTTATTATTATTATTTTAGCATCACGCAACTACCAATTTCATAGGGAATTACATCATTAGGAATTTAACATCATTGATTCCGACAGACATTTGTCAACGTTCTTAGCATTAACCAAATTATGGAGATCAATTAGTCTGAAATAAATGAATTTTATTTTTATTTTATTTTTATTAAATAAACAAGTGTTTAATCTACAATTAACCTGTTATCGTTAATATTCATCTATTTATATGATATTTTAATTAATGTCATGAAACCTACAACAGACTGGACAGTACAAAAAAAAAAGACGTGTGGCACTCGGAGACTGCCGCGGTAAAGCTATTGCATAGCATTTTTTATGTAAATACAAAGAGGAGGTGCCCTAACGCCGAAACTCTAAGCAGGCATGAGTCACCAGATTGCGGGGCGAAGAGGGGGATTACGCATGCGCAGTAACGCCGATACAACCAATGCCACCTAGAGGCGATTTGCAGAACTAAAGAGACAAGCGTGATATTTCAAAAATTCATTAAAAGTTCTGCTATTCATCGATAGATGGCAAAACTAAAAGTATCATCGCTGTGCCGGTCGGAGTGGGGGTGTTAGGTTATTTTCGTTACGGAATTTCTGGATTCGGTCTCCACGCTCAAGGCCCGCGATAGAAGCTATGCTATAGCTTAAAAATATTTTTTAAATATTATTTTTAAATAAGAATGTAAATAACACGATTTGTTAACAACGAAAACAAATAAAATCGATGATAAAATAGAAGAGAAACGCTTTTTAAGTTTTTGTAGGGGCATTTTCTGTCCTTGTCATGCGAAACGGACATTGTAGTAAGTGGAAAGGCGTTTATGTATTCTAACGTCAGTAGATAGTAGAGCTGTTTCTGTCTAGAGAATAATTTTAAAACGGTTATAACGTGGCCATTATTAAAAATATTTTATCAGTTTTTTCACTGATATTGAAATATTATAGTTTTTTCTAATAATTTAAACATTTGTAATAAATACAAAACTCAGATACCTATTAAGGTGGTGTCAAACCGGCGAGGAGAGGATTGGATGGGATAGGCGTGAATTGAAACCTCGCTGACCCTTTCACACCGAAAGATGTACATCGCGAGCACGCGCCTGCTCGCAATGTACCGTTTTGCAATGTAATAAATACTCTATTCATGCAGCAATAAAGTATAATGTTGTACCAACAAATATTTCTATTCTCGCCTCGCACATCCTCGCCTATCCAGACCTTTCAGACCAAAGATGGGCATGACGTGAATTGAAATTTTGCTATACAAATTTCAATTCTCGCTCGGCCTATCCACGCCACGCCTTGCCGGTGTGTCAATACTACTGCTGCCCACTGTGGCTGTGGTGGAGTGGGTGTGTAATAAATACACCGTTCAACCAACGAAATTCAGTTTGTTTAAAAGGTGCAATGGCGCAAAAAATGCAAGTTGCACACTGATTCAATTTGGTTGCTTCATCTCAATCTAAAATAACGAATTCCTGTAGATGTTAAGGTGCTAAAAAGAGATTGGGTATCTTTTACAAATTTTTCACTTAACCATAGAGTATTTACAAGGGATTGGCAAGAATATGAAGTCAAATGGAGTATTTATTTTGTTAGTTTTTTAGTTATTATTGTGTATACTCTTTAAAATAAAAAATATTTATTGTGCTGTCCGCATTAAATACGCTGAATACTAAGTAATGAAAAAATACAAATGTAACATAACATAAACATAACATCGCGCCTGTATTTCCCCCCCGGGGTAAGCAGAGGTGTAATAGTACACCCACATTTCGCCAGTTATGTTATAGTCCCATGTAATACGGGGCGAGCCTATTGCCACTGACCGGGCACAAATCCAGACTCCGGGCTGCTACTGAGAATTTCCTAATGAAAAAACCTAATAACACTTTGCCCGACCCGGGAATCGAACCCAGGACCTCACGCTCAGCAGTCTCGCTTGCAACCATTAGACCAACGAGGCAGTCAGTTACAAATGTAATTGTAGTAAATTGTTTATTTAAGTTACGTGTCATGTCTTTTCTGTCAAAATCAATGTGTTTTACTCCTGTATATAGTAGTCACATTTTCTACTATTAATTTATTTTAACTAAACGCAATTTTAGCTACAGTATATTTTTCTACTAAAATAATAAAAACTAAATAATTTTATACCAATCTCACTTATAAAAAATAAAAATAAACTTTTTAATCTAGTAAAAATATATTTGATAGTGCTTTTTCTATTTAATTATATACTTATGCGTAATTATTAGTTTATATTAAAAACTTTTTTATATTATATAACACAGTTGAGAGGACAAAAAATTATTTTAAAAAGGTTCAAGAAATGCAAAATAATTGGATTTCAAAATATATTTTTCGAGATTATATTGGCTATGAGGGTATTGGCTATGTTTTATTCATTATGCATGAGTCACTCCTACTTACCGAATGATCTCATGAAAACTGTAGTCGTGCCAATTGTAAAAAATAAGACGGGTGACGTGGCCGACCCCACAAATTATAGGCCAATTTCCCTGGCTACTGTTACGGCTAAAGTGCTGGACTGTCTGCTTGATTCACACATGGCCAGCCGCATAAAATTGCATGATGCTCAATTTGGTTTCAGGCCTGGTCTGTCGACAGAGAGTGCCATTCTGTGTCTTAAGCAGACCGTCCAGTACTATGCCGATAGGAAGACGCCAGTCTATGCATGCTTTCTCGATTTATCGAAGGCATTTGACCTGGTGTCCTATGATATACTATGGGAAAAGCTACGTACGGAGACTGAAGTTGAGAAAGAAGTAACTTGTTTGTTGAAGTACTGGTATCACAATCAGACAAATTATGTGAAATGGGCAGGGTCATTGTCTGAGGAATACAGACTGGAGTGCGGGGTGAGGCAGGGGGGGATAACTTCGCCTCGCCTCTTTAATCTGTACATCAATCAGCTGATCGTTGAACTCAGCAACACAAATATCGGTTGTCACATTGATGGAGTTTGTATTAATAATATCAGTTATGCTGACGACATGGTGTTGCTAAGTCCATCGATTAGCGGGCTTAGGCGTCTTCTGCAGATTTGTGAAGGTTATGCGCTGGCTCAGGGACTCAGGTACAATGCAAAAAAGAGTGAGTTACTTGTGTTTAAAGCACGTGGCAAATGTTACTCTACCGTGCCACAAGTAACTATGTGCAATTCTCCTCTTAAAAGAGTCAAGCAATTTAAGTACCTGGGCCACTGGGTCACCGATGACCTTAATGATAATATGGACATTGAGAGAGAACGTAGGGCGCTGGCTGTCCGATGTAATATGCTGATCCGCAGATTTGCGCGGTGTAACAAGCAGGTAAAAATGACACTCTTTAGAGCTTACTGCCAGTCATTTTACACCTGTAGTCTGTGGATCAGGTATACGCAGAGGGCATACAACGCCCTACGTGTGCAGTATAACAATGCGTTTAGGATGCTGGCGGGGCTGTCGCGTTTTTGTAGCGCTTCCGGCATGTTCGCTGAGGCGAGGATTGATGGTTATCATGCCATCATCCGGAAACGGTGTGCCTCGACCCTCTGCAGAATGCGTTCCAGCTCCCACAGCATCCTAAGCGCATTGTGCGACAAGTGGGATTGTCCAATGTTGAGACACTGGATAGAACTTCACAAGTCTAGTGCGAACTTCCTGTTTTAACTTTTAGAAAAATGTATTAATTTTAAGTTACTAACATTAGGTTTTAGGTTTTCTTTTGTTTGTTACTAACACTATATGGATCAACTTGTGATCTGAAATAAAGATTTATTATTATTATTATTATTATTATATTAAATTTGTATAAACAAATACTTGAAACTTTGAACTGCTATAAATCCAATGTTTAAAAAAATATTTCTGTAAATTGTATTTTGTTTATATAAATTTAATATAATCTCGAAAAATATATTTGATAGTGCTTTTTCTATTTAATTATATACTTATGCGTAATTATTAGTTTATATTAAAAACTTTTTTATATTATATAACACAGTTGAGAGGACAAAAAATAATTTTAAAAAGGTTCAAGAAATGCAAAATAATTGGATTTCAAAATATATTTTTCGAGATTATATTAAATTTATATAAACAAAATACAATTTTCAAATAATTCCTTTCTTAGGAAGTGTATTGACACTTCCTAAGATTTAACATTATTATTTAATATTTTAGCTGCATCTCTTTTTGACAAGTTCTTGCTTTTTTTAAATAGCTGCACTGCAGCTGCCTATAAATAGCTGCACTGCCTTTAGTCAGTTTATACCTACTTATTGCCCATTTTATAGAAGAACAGGATTAGAAGTAGCAGCTCCAGTATTCGCTTTTCGCTCACACTATACTGGGAGAGAGCGAGAGGTAAACAACAGAGGTGCAGCCTGTTTAAGTATAATTTTATGTAATGTATTGTACATACGGCAAAAGAATTAAGTGTGCAGGGGAATAACGAACATTTATGCACTACGAAAGCAACTATTATTGCCGTGTGTTTAATAAATTAATCTGCAAATGAAATGATTTACCAAAAATACAGCATTAAAATACTGAAATATATTACCTGCATACTTTTCTCATTTGCCCATCGTACATTAATATTACATAAAATAGATATTGTTCAAAATTTATAACGGAGAGAATTCAGTAACAGATTATTAATTCCAATTTTTTTTTGTCCGTATTCTTTTATTGTCTTTCAAAAACTATCCGAAAATGCCTTACTGCAAAATCGCCTACCGTGATAAATATCATCGAAAACTGTTTTTTTTTATTTTTCCGAGGGTTTAAATACATGAAAAATTAATTAAGATACGATATTAATTTGATGTCTTATTTTTCAAGTTTATCTTAGGTGGTCATCGCCAAAATATACAATTTAATAGATTCTCGAGACATTATTATTATAATAAATAATAAAATAATAATAAAATCGTTTATTTATCGTTTATTAACTCTAGTTTATTACTACTCGCACGTTTTGTCCGTTTCATAAGATCTAGTGTTTATTCATTGGGGCATAGAAGAATCAATCGGATAGACCATTGTATTTGTATTGTATTTTATCGACCAAATATAGTTTTACGCAGTATCCCGGGAAATTCAAAATATCTTGCATTTTTTCAATCGGTAACTCTAGTCTAGGTCATGTGGTATACAGGGTGTCTACTAATATGAAATTACAGAAATATTTTTTTTAATATTGGATTTATAGCAGTTCAAAGTTTCAAGTATTATTTCCACCATTTCACATAAAACCATCTGGAATTTGTAATGTAAGAGATATTAAATCATACATATGTTTTTCTTTTCTCATTTATTCCGCCGTTATTTAATAAATGATAAAACTCATCGACTTACTATCTGCTTAGAGTAAGGAAATGTTGTATCTAAATACAACGTGTTGATCTGTATTCGTGCCATATTTAAGGAGGTGACTATACCACTGATACTGAACAAAATTCAATAAAAAAATCAATAGCAATTTTTTTTTTTTGTTAAATACCTATTTGTAAACAAACAAATTCCCCCAGTGTGTCACGTGCGACACAAAAACGATGCGTGCGACACCACCAAAACAATTTGCAGGTATTTCCACCCTTGACAATGCCACCGATGACTTATTTTTCGAATCGTTCGGGATTTATTCTCGAACCCTCGCTATGTTTCTAAGTGAAAATTTAGGTATTGAATAATCATGGAATTTTTCAAGTATTTTTAAGTGACTAAGCACATTATTTATCATCAGATCTAGAAATATGGCACGATTACAGATCAACATCTTGTATATTAAAAAGTTTAGTATTTATAAATAAAACATTTGATTCAATAGTTTAGCTACACTACATACAACATATATTATATATACCATTTATTTTAAATTGCTTATGTCTTTTGTATTTTCTATACCAATTATGTCTTATAGTCGATTTTTTAAATTATTTAGTTTAATTTTAAAATTCGGCTAATAATATGGATCGATTAATTTTATTCTGAGAATAGTAATTTAATAAAGATAGGTTAGCTAAATTTAGTATTGAGATTAATATTTGGACCAAATTTTAAACTAATTTAGTCTTACATCGATAAAAATCGACTAACAGTCATAGTTTCAGTAAACCAACATTACTTACTTATTATTCCAATATTTAGTCAACTATACATAATATAAATCGGAATTTTACATAGTCAACTACATAAACTTTATCACACAAGCGCGAACAAAAAATTTTGAAAAACAAAATCATCTGTTTCAACGGATAAAACAATCAAAAATTATTATACTTTGATTGAACACGTTATACCATCGACTAAATCGATTCTTCGACTTACCTATGCTTTTGTTGGAAACGCATCGAAGTCGGTCGAGCAGTTTTCTAGATCAGTGCTTATGTCCCATTGTAAGAAGGAGAGGCATTAGCGCTCCTACTGTCAGAATGATCATTTCTGAAAGGAGAAGGCCTCCGAATCCTTTTTTCGGGGGTACACCATCTTGCATTGGCAGTAAGGAGTGTGTGTGCGATTGTGGATGGGTTAACTCTGGTAAAACGTGGACAGTAGCCACGTAGAGGAATGTTCCGGCTGAGAACAGCATGGCTATACCTGAAAGAAATAAGAAAAAAAAAAACATGTTTTAGGGTTTTTGTTAAACTTAATCATTTCACCGCCAATGACACCTTTAGAAGACAAACGATTTCGTACCCTCTGCGCCACGACTTTATAACTTTTTACTAACGTCCATACAATATTTGTCTTCTATAGAAGACGTGGCGCTGAGGGCAAGAAAACCTGTACGATGCCATGGCGGTGACAAGGTTAAGACCGTATTGAATAGGATATTTGATTTATTACTCAAAATTATAAGTTCAAGAAATATTTCGGAAAGTTCTAAAAAAAATCTCTGTATTAAAAAAATGTCTCAGTTCAAGGAATATTTCAGAAAGTTTTAAAATAATCTAGGCATGTTCTACAAAATGTCTAAATTAAGTTCTAGAATAAAATCTTACCTGTAGCATTAAAATCGCTCAATGTCTGCTTGCTTTCGTTGCCAATACCGAAGTAGGTAAGCAGGGCTAGTAGCGGGGCCGCACACGAGAATATTAGCAGATGTTTCCTTATCCTATTTCTGTAAAACGAGAGATTAAAACAACAATAAAAATATCATCAGCCTCCTCGCCTTTTCCCAATTATATTGGGGTCGGCTTCCAGTCTAGCCAGATGCGGCTGTACATCAGTATTTTACACGAAGCGACTGCCATCAGACCCCCGCAACCCAATTACTGGGTAATACCGACATTCGGAGGTTAGACCAGTTGTCAGTTTTCAAGGCTTCTGACTACCCGTAACGACTGCCATAGATATGCGTATGACAACCGGGACCGACATCTTAACGTGCTCTCCGAGGCACGGAGGGGTTTCGAGGTGTAACGAAACGGTCACCCATCCACAGACTGACCGCGGCAAGTGCAGCTTAACCTTGCAGATTGTACAATCCACGCAGTCGTTGCTTCGCTACGAGCCCCGCCAAACAATAAATATATTTTATTACTGAAATTAGCGAAACTTCACAGACGCGATGAGTATCCATATCAAGAAAAAATTTGATTTTCTAAACTCATAATTTCATTCCAGTCAGCTGATCACGGGATCAAAAGTCACGAGACGTGTCAACTCGTAGGTTTACATTGTTTTTTTTAGAAATATCTGATACCATAATACTATAATAATTATTATGGCACCTATTATTAAGAAAGATAGAAAGAAAGAAAGATTTTATTTGGCACAGGACAGTGACAGCACAACAAATAACATTAAATAAAGTACTAAAATAGATATAAGTAGAAGTGGGCGTTTAAACAAAAAGCGCTTATAAAAGTCTAATTAAAAAAAAAGCGTATAAACACGCTTTGTGATTAAAGCAGATTTCGTTTAGACTTTTTCGTAAACCAAACTTATGCTTTCAATAGTAAGATTGAAATGTAACCTTATTTCTATGAAGATAAGACTCAATTTCAAAGTTGACTGGTGGTGGTTTGAAACCGGCAGAATTAAATTTTATTCGTTTACGTAAAATTTGTTTAGAGAAAGCACTTTTTTATTTTGTTGATTATTTTCGTATCGTTTAAACATTTTAAACATTTTTGACCTTAATTGATTTGCTTTTGCTTTGGCGCTTAGTTTATTTTTCGTCGTCAACGAGTGAATGCGTTTTTGAATGTTCTCCTTGGTAATTACGCGACGATTGTAGTTTGTTTGTATAGTTTTTAGTGAACTTTGTAAATAGTTTAAATGTAAATTAGAATAGTGTAATGTAGACAAATAAAAGTCAATTTTTTTGGAAGTGAAAAACGAAAAGCGGCAAAAGCGTAAAAAAATTCGTTGGCAGAAAAAAGCACAACGTTTAAACACGCTTACGATTTTAAGTCGTTTTTCCCAAATTTAGATATAAGTAAAACATAAAGTTGCTGCCGGGCATGCCCATGCCAAAAGGGTCACCAACTCAGCATGTGCTGGCGTTGCACGTCCAGCGCTGATTTTCAGTTGAAAACTAATATAGGTGGTAGGACAGGGTAATAAATGCACTTGGGGTTCTCAAAGAATTAATAAAAAGAGGTCTATGGAAACCTGATGCTGCATAAAATGACAATTACCTGAAACCTATAAACTTAAAAAAACAAAAAACAAAAGAACATTGTACCTTTAAGCGAAATATAGTATTTTTGCGTAGGTACTATTTATTTCTTCAACAGTACCTGCCTTAATATTGTAGTAAAGTAGTATATTATACAACGTGTATCGAAAATGCGTGGTCGTGGTAAGCGTGGCACGCAATATGTAAAATATGTCCTGAAGGACATAGCATAGAACAACTTTTACTATGGGACCAACCCTGAAATCGCGAAAAAAATATCAGCTGTTCCCTACTAAACCATCGATGTCGCTCGACAAAATGTATGGATCAGCTGATTTTTTTCGCGATTTCAGGGTCGACCCAATAGTAAAGATTGATCGATAGCATCCCCTGGATAAGCTCTTCAAACGCTTTTCTGATACACGTTGTATAGTACAGTTGGCAACCCTATTCATAACATTCTACTAAGGGTCCGCCGTTAAAGAATGTTGGGAAACGCGATTTTGAGCATTCCTTGAGGAAGGTTGATGTATACTGGGTGTCAGGGAAACGCTCCCAAAACTGAAAGGCTATTATTATACTACCTAAACACAATCGAATACCATGATTGATAGTTTGCAAACCCGCAATGTAAAGCGTACAAAACTCGGGATCAATGCCGCGCGTACCTAACCTACCTACGCTCGCTACGACACGGACAGCGTATGCGAGCGGATGTCGTTCACCCCTAGCGCCAGCTGATATTTTATTTGAATAACATTGCGAACTTTAAAAAAATAAGTAAATAAATGGGGTTTTGTTGCAAATCATGCTGATGGTGGCGTTAGTGTCGGGTCGTTAAGTTCCCTTCAATATGGTTGAATTAAGCGATGGCTGATGCTCGCGTCATGCTCATGAACGGGTGCCGTCTGTCGTGACAGGTCAGCTCCTACATACTATGGCAACTCTTTTTACGTTTATTTCTAAAGGCAATATTCTCACTTTGAAACACGTGTTTATTTCTGGCATTAACCTACATTATATTCACATTATTTGAATAAATTTGATGTAATAAACAATAACCTATTTTAAAAAGAGTTTATCCATGGAGTTTCTTGCCGGTTCGTCTCCATAGGACCTACAATTTGGAACCGTGCAACTAGAGCATGACGTTTCAAAAATGCCTGTAATTAGGTTTATTTGAAATAAAAAAACATTTGATTTTGAATCAGTTTTATTTAACTGCCCAAAGCCATACATAACCATATGAAAAATGCAAAAAAAAAACTAAAAAAAAAATCGCACATTTTTTTTGTGGTTTCGTATCAGTATTAACCAGCACTATCACCTATCTTCGTTTTCGGAAGCGTTTCCCTGACACCCAGTATAAAGCCAGGTTGGGCAGTCATGAATAAATAAGGAAGTAGGAACATACCTTTCGAGGCCAGCATGCAGTAGGAAAGTGACCAATCCGAAGGCTGCTGGGGCCTTGTGCAGCATGATCGCTAGGAAGACTATCAGTTCGACGTCAGCATGGGAAGTGGTTGCTGCCGCTCCTAATGCTATGCCGTCCGCTGGAAGAAGAAAAAACTTAGCTAAAGTCAAACAACCCAACCCAATAGGCAAGGTGACTATTTTTTTAAATTCGTTTTTATTAGAAATCTCGAAACTTCCGTCAGCGGTTTTCCCGAACAAATTCGACATGGGAGCCTTCAAGAAAAGAGCGTACGTCTTTTTAAAAGGTCGGTGACGCATCGGCGACTCCCCTGGTGTTGCGGACGTCCATGGGCGGCGGAGTTTGCTTACCATCAGGTGACCCGCATGCTCGTTTACCCTCCTGTTATAAAAAAAAAACATTTTCAAGAAAAATAAGCAACAGTGAAAAAACCAATAAATGTCCAAGTTATAAGCGATTTAATTTGTTCACTAGACAGAGACAGCACTATTGAAGAATGACGTCATTGTACAAAACCTTCATACATAAACATAACCAGTCAATTACTGTCCCACTGCTGGGCACGGGCCTCTTCTCAGTATGAGAACCTAAGGCCTTAGTCCACCACGCTGGCCTATTGCGGGTTGGCGGTCTACACACACCATTGAGAACTGTATGGAGCACTCTCAAGTGTGCAGGTTTCCTCACGGTGTTTTCCTTCACCGTTAAAGCAAGTGATAATCGAATATAAATCGGCACATGAATTCGAAAAGTCAGAGGTGCAAAACCTTCATAGTAACTTGACATCTCTCTGAACAATGTCCGTTTTGCACGACAAGGATAGAAAATGCCCCTCCAAAAACATAAAAAGCGTGTATCTCTTTCATTTTTTCATGGATTTTGTTTATTTTTTCTACAATGTTGTCCTTTCTGTATCTTCTATTAAATAATATAACATTTTTGGTAATTTTTAAAAGTAGTCAACTACCGGATTAACCAGAAAGGTAAAGAAACGGATCATTAACCTGACCTTTTGTTGTTTAGTGACATCCAAATGTAGTGTCAGTTACAAATCAATTGAATGATTCGATTTGATATATTTTTATTTATTTTTTATAGTTTAGTTTGGCGAAACGAGCTAAATGCCCACCTGATGTTCAGCAGTTACCTTTGCCCATAAAAACTTCAATACCAAAACACAGCAATGCAAGCATCACTATTTGGCGGTGAAGTAGGCACGGTGGTAGTACTTCCCCGGTCGAGCTCTTTCACAAAGGAGCTCTACTACTACTAAATGATGATAATTGAATGAGTTAGAAACATATGAATTTTCGGGACCTTTTTAAAAAAAACTGGCGTACTGAGTCAGTCGCAGGATCGAATCCTGCTCGTGAGCGATTTTTTCTTTCCACAATTTATATTTTTAGATTTCGCATCGCATGCGTAAATGCGTTAAACATAACAAAATTACTTCATATTTTATTGATTGAATAATTAGGACCGTATGGCACACAATTTGATCTACTCATCAAGGCACGTCCGATCGCGCGTTCATTTCAATCAGGTATTGATTCTTCACACTGAATGATAACGTAAAATCCAGATAAGTGCGTATCGCCCCATGCATAGCGTAGAGTACTTTTGTAATTGTAATCTGCAGTTAAGGGCCTGTCCCTGCACGAATTGTCTCGGGGTGGACTGAGGGGACTTCCATTTTTCATCATCATTTCTTGAAGTAGAGAGAATGGAAAAAATATGTGGTGGAGTTGAGTAGTTTATGTATCCATTTTGAAAGATCGATACACGATTTAAATAACTTCGCTTGATAGAAAAAAAAAACCAAACATAGCCTGGGCGACCTTTGCGTTGCCACTGATAACGCCGTTGAAGTGGCAAAGTTTTGGGCTTGCCAAGTGTGACCCAATAGATTACTTAAATAGAAATACCATCGACACGAAGAAGAAGAAGAAGCCAGTTTTTCACACTTTGAATTCATTTTATGACGAAAATTTATATAGAACATGATTTTGAAACTTACACGATAAATTTTATCGCAAGCCAAGTAAGCCATTTCAGTTTTTTTTTTTTATAAAATTACATTAATTTAATGTTTTACATAACTAATTGTTATCACGGGCCGGTGCGCCTCAGCGCTCCAGCTCCCCACTGCGCCCCGCAGTCCTCCAATCTTTGTACATGTAATTCAAAACTATTATGTATTGTTGTGATTTTCTTGTGTGCAATAAAGAATAAGAATAAGAATCCTTCGTCTCTCGAGCCATGTTCTGACGAACCAGAATGAAGATGTTATAGATCGACTCTTAGATTAGCCAATCAGCGTTCAAGTTTCCAATCGTCCTAAACAAACTGGGGTTTTTGCAATGATTCTGATAATAATACATATACATTTTTTGAAGTTGAGAGGCAGTCGCCGTTTTCTTCCGGCCAAAGAAGTTAAACCCAGACCATCAAACAGCTCTTCCCATGGGTCAAACAATTTTAGTTCCCACATTTCGTAATAGGTATATGACTGTACTCCTATAGTGCAGCTGTGGACTGTCCCCAGTTGGTGTCCCAACCCATCTTAGATTAAATATGTCAAAGGGGCAATTGCGAACTGGACTTGTGTCCTCTGGCAAGCCTTCTAAAGGTTCGGATTACTTCTCCGCCAAAAAGTGATGCTTCCATTGCTATGTTTCGGTCTGAAGGGTACGGGTGCCGGTGAAATTACAATCACATGAGACTTTCCATCTTCACGTTTCAGTTTGGCGAACCGACTTGCGGTACCATTTAGGCAACAGCCTAGGTGGTGTTGCAGTTGTTATGGGCAAAGGTAACCGCTTAGCATCAGGTGGGCCTTTAGCTCGTTTCGCCATCCTATACTAAAAAAAAAACTTTTATAAGGTCTTTTGCAATCATCCTAGGATTTTCGCAAAGATACGAGTTTTCCGTTTATCCTAGGACCTACGACATACACATTATTATTACAATCTATTACATAATTGTTCGTGCCGATAACAATTAAATCTGTTATCGCAGTACATGTTTCGTTTCCCATTAGTTTATCGCCATAAAAATCATAATAAGCCTATAGTGCTTGGTGATAAAACATGTGTTCTGGTATATTGCAATTACCACTACAGAAATAACGTTATTTGGGATAAGGAATCCTATTTCTCCTGGATACAATTTATTTTTTACTAGCTGTGCCCGCGACTCCGTCCGCGTGGATGTCGGAAAATAACATCGTGTCATATTTATGAACACAATGTCTTCAAATATATACATATAAGCGCCTACACAGACGACTACACTATTTACCTACCATACTATACATATTTTGTTTTTACAACCAACCGGCTAAGGTGATGGAATATCATGGAATTAGCCCTAAACTCTTCTCATTCTGAGAAGACGCTCGTGCCCAGCAGTGGGAATTAATTGGGCTGATTATGTTAAGTTATTGTATAACACTAACCACATCTCTTTTTATTCTGACAAATGGCCCATGCCCAGCAGTGGGACTGTAATGGGCTGATAATGTTATGTTATTCTATAATACTAACAATATCCAGTTCATAAACTCTTCTCATTTTGAGAAGAGGGCCATACGTAGCAGTGGGACAGTAATGGGTTGACTACGTTAGTTATGTTATTCTATGTTTTCTAGTTTCTTAACTCTTCTTGTTCCGAGAACCACTAACCACATCTCCGGGCTGCTACTGAGAATTTCCTACTGAAAAAACCCAATAACACTTTGCGTGATAATATGTATGTATGTATTAGGAATCGGCGGAATAAAATGGCAACACTTCGCTATGACCGATTGACACCGTTGCTATTAAACGTGCTTGTTGCTAATAGCATGTTACTTAGGGTGAATGTAGCTTTCTAATGGTGTTTTTTTTTTTTAAATCGGTACAGTAGTTTTTGAGTTTATTTATTACAAACATACACACAAAAATACAAATCTTTCCTCTTTATAATATTAGTGAGATGAGATGAGATTTATGTGCTAATTATATCTAAATACCGCAGTGTCTCAAGACGAAAGTCTTTGACCAGTGTGTGTTGCCAGTAATTACTTACGGTACTGAAACGTGGTCGCTCACAATGGGCCTGATAAGAAGGCTCAAAGTCACTCAAAGGGTAATGGAGAGGGCTATGCTCGGAGTGTCCCTGCGTGATCGAATCAGAAATGAGGAGATTCGCAGGAGAACGAAAGTAACCGACATAGCCCGAAGAATTGCCAAACTTAAGTGGCAGTGGGCGGGGCACATTGCTCGCAGAACGGATGGCCGATGGGGCAGTAAAGTTCTGGAGTGGCGACCGCGTACTGGAAGGCGCAGCGTGGGTAGGCCCCCCACAAGGTGGACCGACGACCTGGTGAAGGTCGCGGGAATCCGCTGGATGCGGAAGGCACAGGACCGGTCGTTTTGGCGATGCTTGGGGGAGGCCTATGTCCAGCAGTGGACGTCTTTCGGCTGAAATGATGATGATGATATATCTAAATTATAATCTCATTATGCCACTTTTATTTTTTACAAACTGCTTTGCAAAGCCACCGTTTTTAATCAAACATGGTACAGTATAGTCAACATGTAGACTTGTAACTTTTATTTTTATTAACAATTAACTTTAGAGGAGTGAATTAAAGTTGTCATGGATACAAAGTTAAATAATGCTTCTTAAGAATTATTTTTATTAGATGTTTGGATCTAATATGTATTATTAATTTTTGAGGTAGTTTTTTTCAATATTTTTTTTATTCTTAAGGCGAATGCTAATGGGTAGCCCGCGAAATTCAAAATTACTTACGTTATTTGCTAATTGTAGCTCTGTTTTGAGTTGTATATCAATCAAAATACTATTTGCGGTAGTAATAACAATATATCTACTGAATAATACTTATGAAAAATATAAACCTAGCTTTACAAGCTCTAGAAGCTCGATTATTTGATCGTAAATTAATATAATCGAGCAACTTACAGCTTACAGAGCTAGGTTAATCTTTTTCATAAGTATTATTCAGTAGATATATTGTTGTTACTACCGTGAATCATATTTCGAATTATACACAACGCAAAATACGACTACAATTTGCAAAAAACGCATAAAAAAAATGAATTTCGCGGGCTACCCTGTAGCATTCACCTTAACGAGCTTGCGTTTGACCGCCACCTCACCTGGTAGCTCATTTAATAGTGTTGGTACTAAATATTTTCTTGTGTGTAAACCAAAATAGTTTCGCGTTAGTACTTAGTTAGTACTTCCGCGTTAGTGATAAGCCAATTGGACAATTATGTGCTGGTTATATTATGAAAGACATACCTGCAGCATGGACGACTAATCCAACAGTAGCGGTGACATTCTTCTCCACAGGGTTACTTTGATCATTGAACCTGGAAGACATCTGATCAACCAGCAGCATAAACACAAAACCTGAAACAATATTATTGTTGTTAACGCCACTGACTTTCATAGAAGTCTTTTTGACATTGATTTGAACTTGAAATTTACAATTTATTATTGTTATATTTTATTTAACTTGTTTTTTTTTAATAATTCAATTTCTACTGTTTTTTTTTTTCAAATAAACCTAATTACAGGCTTTTTGAATCGTTAGGCTCAAGTTACACGGTTCCAAATTGTGGGTCAGAAGAACAAGAATAAACAAGAATTTAAAAGTGAGAATATTTCCTGTAGAAATAAATCTAAAAAGAGTTGCCATAGATGTAGGAGCTGACCTGTCCCGACAGACGGCACCCGTTCCCGAGTATGACGCGAATAATGAATTTATAATGATAAAATTTAATAACAATATAATAGTTTTTTTTAAGATATATTTTAAATAAATGTTTTTCATACTTTTTTTAGAAAAATAGACTTTAAAAGAGACATTGATCCCTGAGTTTATTTCAGAGAATTTATGAATTTGAATTTCAGAGGCAGTCACACAGGAAATGCCGACACCATCTAGTTTTTACCCGACTGCGCCAAAAGGAGTGTTATTAAAAGAACTGTAAAGGTGATTTTAACAACCAATTTGCAAAACAAATAATTTCATTTAAAGTAATTTCAGACAAAAAAAATCGTGCTTTTTTGGTACCATGACTTTATTAGAAGACCAATATTGTTTGTTGATGAATTCGTAGCTTGGCAGTTTCGATCAACAGACATGTTACCTAGAGCTAGCCCTACTTACTTTTTTAGGACATCTGAAGCAGTTACTTGATTACAGCTGAATTTTTACTTTAAAAAAAAAGATAGGTACTTGCAAAATGATTTATTAATAATTTTACTCATTCATTCTCCAAAAATCACGAGATTCGAGTGACGTAATTTATGGATGGCCCCTATTAAAAAAAGGCAATGATGATGAAATGATGGTGAAATTACAATCACATGAGACTTTCCATCTTCATGTCTCAGTTTGGCGAACCGACTTGTGGTACCATTTAGGCAACAGCCTAGGTGGTATTGCAGTTGTTATGGGCAAAGGTAACTGCTACACATCAGGCGGGCCTTTAGCTCGTTTCGCCATCCTATAAGTACTAAAGAAAAAAAAACACCTTGATATTTTAATATTCTACTTACCTAAGACCAGCGATATTCCAATAACAGAATGTAGATCATCGTCATGGCTTGGTGGTTCCGCTGTGAAATCCTTGGTTACTACCGTAGGGTGAGACCGTTCACTGAACAGGGATCGTACTCCCTCAGGAATGATAACCGCAAGAGCTGTGCCAACAAGGAGACCAGCTCCAAATACTGTTACTTTTTGGAGCTTGTCCTAAAAGAAAAAACACAATTGTGGATATACATGCTGAAATTTAAATCGCTTCTTTCCCAAAAAGGGGTCATTGTACTCATCATTATGAACATCTTTTACTATAGAACCAACCCTGAAATCGCGAAAAAAAATCAGTTGGTCGGTTGGTCCCTACATTTGTGTTCACTTAAATCAATAAAATTTAGGGACTACCTGATTTTCTTTTCGTGATTTCAGGGTTGGTCCAATAGTAAAAATACTTCATAATAGATAGATAGAATATACTTTATTGTACACCATGAAAATAGTAGTAAACAGGAACAACGTATAAATTATGGGTACATGGGCGGTCTTATCGCTAAAAGCGATATCTTCCAGACAACCTTTGGATGGACAAAGAAGACGTAAGATCTAGATAATGGGGGCAGTCCGTGGCGTACTACTAAACTAAAATAAATAAATAGCACAAAATATATTACACATATAGGTATCATAAATATATATAATATATATATACCAGGCCCCTCAGAAAGTATTGCGAAAAAAAGTTTTTATATATGGGAGACTGGCCAGTTATAATGTTTTTCGAAAATATGATTATTTATAAGTAAAAATAAGTAAGTTCCAATTTCAAAATTTCCCTCCACATTTTTTGCGAGTTAATTCAAAGTATTGTGTCTCACTGAAATATGGATCTGCGCCGGGAACATTTTAGAGCTATGATTTTATACGATTTCAAGTGTCGCCTGAAACCGGATGAATCGTACGATAGACTTCAAATGGCATTCATGGATGAAGGCCCTTCCAAGGCAACCGTGTATCGTTGGTATAACGAATTCAAGCGCGGTCGACCAACTTTGGGGGATGACGAAAGAAGCGGTCGCCCTTTGACGGCTGTTACCGAAGAAAACGTGCTAGCAGTGAAAAATTTAATCCAAGACAATAGGCGAATTACATATCAGGAGATTCAACACATATTGAAGATTGGATCGGGAAGCGTTCACGAGATTCTACACAGCCATCTTCGCGTGAGGAGGATAGTATCACGCTGGGTGCCGCACAACCTCACCGATGCTCAGAAGCAGGCCCGGGTGGAATGGTGCCGTGATATGCTTAACAAATTTGAAGCAGGCTCGTCTCGGCGTGTTTACGACATCGTTACAGGTGATGAGTCCTGGATTTATCAATACGACCCAGAAACCAAGCGCCAGTCGACTGTTTGGGTGTTTCAAAATGAGCCAACGCCTACCAAAGTGAAGCGATCTAGAAGCGGGGGTAAGATTTTGATCGCTAGCTTTTTTAATTTGACTGGCCACTTGGTATCAATTCCCTTACGGGATCAAAGAAGCATTAATGCCGAATGGTATACTACCAAATGTTTGCCAGAAGTTTTCTCTGTTATAAGCAACAAGCGACCAAACACAGGGCTCCGCGGGCTACTGCTACACCACGACAATGCACCTGCGCACACCGCACTCAAAACGAGGGACTTCCTGGACAGCACGCCAGTCAAACTCCTGGGTCACCCTCCTTACAGCCCTGATCTAGCACCGTGTGACTTCTTTTTATTCCCAAAAATAAAAAATCAGCTCAAAGGGATACAATTTTCGTCGCCGGAAGATGCGCTGGCTGCGTTCGAGCAGGCTGTAAACGAGGTGTCTGCGGCGGACTGGAAAAAGTGTTTTGAAAACTGGTTTAGGCGCATGAATCTTTGTATAGAGGCTGGTGGAAAGTACTTTGAAAAGATTTGATAAAAATATATGTACGTATAGAACAATTTTTTTTAGTTTCGCAAAACTTTGTGAGTGTCCCACGTATAAATAATCTTACAATTTAGAATAGAGATTGGATACATAGGCAATGTCTTAATAAATTACAATCTATTTGGAAAGGTAGTACTTTTTAACTAATTTTTTAATGAAAACAGCGACTGAGCTCGCCATATAGACACAGGTAACTCATTCCACAGACGCACAGCCTGAACAGTAAAAGATTTATCATAAAATTTTGTAGAATGGATTGGCATCAGAAGCCTCAAGTTTTCCGATGATCTTAAGTGTCGTGTATGTGTGTCATGAAGGAACTTGAAACATTCTTAATGATGATGAAAAATTGTTCATAATGATGAGTATAATGACCCCTTTTCGGGAAATAAGCGATTTAAATTTCAGCATGTATTATTATAAGGTGTGATGGCGCCGACGGTATACAATCGCTTACCAGACCACGTAAGGGACGCACCATCAACAGTCGTTAAAAACCAGGCTGAGATTCTGGCTGGTTGAGCAAAGCTTATCACTGGGTAGGTCATTATTAAAAATGTCAGACTGCAGTTTATGACATTTTGTAGCAAATAGGTAATGAAGTGTAACAGTGACTTAAAAGATATCATGTAAAATATCATCATCATCATCATTTCAGCCGAAAGACGTCCAATGCTGGACATAGGCCTCCGCCAATTAAGGGGGGATATGCCATAATCGCCACGCTTGGCAGGCGGGTTGGCAATGTCCAAGCCAATAAAGAGCGCAAATATTTTTCGTAGTCCATAGCGATAGATTTTAAAATAATGTAAAATACATAATAAAGGTACTGAGTGGGTAATTATTATTTTATGTCAGTCTCGAAGTGCCATCTTAAGGGATTTATTGAAACAGTTTTAAAATTTGAACTATATATTGAATGAAAGATACCTAACTATTTATTGGACTAGGTACACAAAGCTGACAAACACATTTATCCACAATATTATTAACACTTTGATTACCTATACAAGTATTTAAACAAAGCAGTAACTATTGATCATGTATGCAGTAAATTGGCTGTAAATCCCACTTTTAGCTAATAAAATGAATAGTAATCATTACCAGCATTGCTATAAAAACATAATTTTATTGCAAGATAGGCTAAAACTTTCGCAAATATTGCGAAGTAGATCGAAACTTAACTCACAGATGGCCAACATTTATTCTCAAATTCTTCCATAAAAAAGGTTGGATTAAACAAATTACGCTTACCTCAGACATGCTCACGTTCAAAGGTATACTTCCAGCAACATAGGACCCCACTAACATCACCAAAGCAAGCAAAATAAGGACCCAAGTTCCATCCATACTTGCAAATATATTTTTACTTGATTAACAACGAAACTGAACAGTTAACACGGAACGTATGACTTGAAAGCTGTACTATTTTGTTATCGCATGTTTAATTTACATGGTCCGGTTGATTAATATCTTCGTTTACTGATAATTTAATTTATTTATTGTTTCGACATTCAGTTTTGCCTGTATTGAAATCTTTGACAACACCAGACAACACGACAAATCAGCATTAGTGATGGGCTGGTCATAATCGATTATAAAGATATTCGACCCAATCGATTATGACTTTTATGATTGGTCATGTAATCGATTGTTAAAAATTATCAAAAAAACCATTGAACACTACTTTTTGCCAAAAAAAAGTTAGCAATATAAGTTAGGTTTTGATATTATTGTATCGAAAGGAGAACATTTGAAACAAAGGTGAAAACCAAAGGTGTTGGCACTCAAATGAAAGGGCTTGATGAGTTCTAGACAAATAGGTACAACGTGTTATTGAAATAACTGAAAAATCTGCTGTTCCCTACATTTGTGTTCACATAAATCGACAAAATGTAGGGAACAGCTCAGCAGCAGCAGCTGCGGGAGATCGCCGTGGAGCGATAAGACCGCCAGTTGTACACTAACACATAAGTAGTTATTTAAGAAATTAATGTAATCTTTTTGTGCAATAAAGAGGATTTGTATTGTATTGTATTGTATTGAACAGCTGATGTTTTTTTCGCGATTTCAGGATTGCTCCCATTGTAAAATTTGTTCATACTGATGAGTACAATGACCCCTTCAAGAGGTTTTCAGTTATTTCTATTACACGTGTATTTGTCTAGAACTCATCGAGCTCTTTCATTTGAGTACCAACCAAAACCGTGTATGGTTAAGGAAATATGGCCATCAGAATTTTTGACCATTCGTGCGCACATTCTATCCACGCTTGCAAATGCGTAGAAGCTTTGCTTCTGTCGGGCATCCCCCGAACCAACCCGTTTTCTCTTTTTCTTAAAATACATTACAATTTTTTAATCTAATCATTAACTTTTATACACAATAAGTTTCATCAAAATCGATCCAGTAGTTTTTGCGTAATGCTCGAACAAACAAACAAAGAGACATTTACAGTTTTACTGCGTATCCCTTCGAGGAATACAGGCGTGATGCCTTGTATGTATGTGTTCCCCTGTCGAGTGGTCATGGGACGAGTTTATGGTTTCGAGCTGTTGGGGTCGAGTTTTCATGGGTGGAGTTTACGGGGTCGAGTTGTCCACGTCACTTTGTGGGGGTCAAGCTGTCGGAGTCGAGATGTCGGGGGTTGAGTTGTCCGAGTCGGGTTGTCAGGGTTGAGATTTCGGGATCGAGTTTACCGGGTCGAATTGTTGGAGTCAAGTTGTCTCGGGGTCGAGTTGTCGTGATACCGACGAAGATGACGAATCGATTAAATAATCAATTATTACTTATAAGTGTAATCGATTAATTGATTATCAAAATAAGCTAATCGACGCAACACTAAACAGTATACATAGATAATATAACATTAATAACTCCGTTTTTTTTTCTTCTAATATATAGTTTGGGTCATAGTCTTTTAGCATGTTAAGCATGTTGTTTCAATGTAACTTCTAAGGTCATCGCGGATGCATTTTTATAAACTGGTCAGTGCAAAGTGGCGGACTAAAAGGAACTAACAAACCCTAACCAATTAGGTATGTATTCTATGCCCTGTCCTAACCCCTTTAGTTTAGAAACTTGGGTCAGCTTCCAATGCGAGGTTTCAAAATTTTCAACGTTGGTAACGTTCAGTTTGGCATAAAATAATATATAAAACGGGGGCGCCACTGAAATGAAATTATTTATTCTACAAATTGGATGTTTAATCAATTTTAAAAGTCAGTTCTTTGAAAAACTAGCTTAAGTAACTACCTATGAGAAGAAACGCCGAAACAAACTCATAATCCTGAAATCTCAGGACAAATCCTGAGATATGGTAACCGCACGGGCACGGGCCTCTTCTCAGAATGAGAAGGATGTAAGGCGTAGGCCTTAGTCCACAACGCTGGCCTACTGCAGCTTGGACGACTACACACACCCATCGAGAACTGTATGGAGCACTCTCAGGTGTGCAGGTTTCCTCACGATGTTTTTCTTTCACCGTTAAAGCTAGTGACAATAAAATTCTGGTGAAAAGAGCAACTCAACAAAAAACTTTTTAACAAAAAATTGAACCGACGAAAATAGAAACTGAAAAGCGAAAAATAAAATTAAGCTTTTTAGTCTTAATAATAACTATTCTCCTAACTAAACTAATGTAAATAACTAATAAAATTATAATTATGTTGTAGTGTCTAGAACTATATTTATGTGTTCCAAGTTTCAACAGAATCGGTTAACAGGTAAGAATTCAGTGGGTGAACAAGCGCTCGTTTTTGTTTCTCGATCCCACCAAGGAGCCACGTTACACCTTTTTTAAATTCTCACTCCATCCTAAAGATGAAATCGCGACGCAAGTTGCATTTGGCGTGCCTTCTTTTTGGGGTGATAAAACTGCAGATATCAGCTTACCTCTACAGCAAATTGAGTTGGGCCGCGAGTAGAAGAGAATGCACACGCAGGCTGTGCTCAGTCCAACTTATTATAGAACAGCATAAAACTGTAGCCTTCAGGGGTAGTTTTCGCTACGCGGCATCGAAATGTTGTTAGTTAGTTAGTTACTTAGTTTGTTTCTGAACACTCTCAGTGTTCAGAAACAAACTACGGCAATATCTCATTGACGTACAAAAAAAACTAGGCAATGCAATTACTAACGCGGAAACACCTGATATCGCGTTGATGACTAGCCGCTATGCCCTGCTGCGGAACCAGAGATAAATTATTTATTTATGTCTTTAATCTATTATTTGTTTGTTGTTTGGCAGTATTTTATCGAGTACCTATCACATAACGTTGTTTACAAATTATCTAATTATATTTTAGTCACTCACATATATTTATCGTATAGGTACTTAATATATATATTTCTATTCATAAACACACTCTTAATACACACACACACTCACTAACTATTACTAATGTGTAGTTTGCTCGACATCCTACGTCACAACAGGGATCCAGCAGAATACCAGCGTCAGGTTTAATAACCTGGCAATATGCCGAGCTGGACACCCATTTGTCACAATTTTGAGACACACATGGCGCATGACTGTCAATGACTTTTTTCTCGCTTTATTACTTCTTCACTATATCTATTTCTTATTCATGTACCTATATCATTACTTTTGTATGTGTCTCAGTTGTGTCAAATAAATCTTTTTCTTTCTATTTTCTTTCAGTCATGTTTTCCCACCCTTAGAGGCGAATTTTGATTTTCAAATTTAAATGGGACCAACTTCTAGATATACTCTATCCATTAAAAAAAGAATCATCAAAATCATACACTGTAAAAAGTTATGCGTGGTCATACATAAAAAAAATATACCTACGCTTAGAATTGAGAACCTCCTCCTTTTTTATGTCGGTAAAAAAATGAAATGAAACTTATTTATTCTGCAATTTTTTTATATTGGATGTTAATATAAATTTTACAAGTCAGTTCTTTTAAAAAATGAAATAAAACTTATTTATTCTGCAATTTTTTTATGGATGTTAATATGAAACTTATTTATTCTGCAATTTTTTTATATTGGATGTTGATATCAATTTTACAAGTCAGTTCTTTTAAAAAATTAAACGAAACTTATTTATTCTGCAATTTTTTTATATTATCATTTTTACAAGTCAAATGAAATGAAACTTATTTATTCTGAATTTTTTTATATTGGATTTTAATATCATTTTTACAAGTCAGTTCTTTGAAAAACTACCTAGATAGCGTCGGCGTTTCCTATGTGACTAGTTGACTACCTCTGAGAAGAAACGCCGAAACCAACTCAGGGATCAAAGCCATTGCGAATAACTGCGAATAAATTACTTACAGTGAGTAAGTAATTTATTCGCAGTTATTCGCAATTAGATATACAACGTGTATCAGAAATGCGTGGTCATATTTGAAGAGCTCATTCAGGGCATAGCATCGAACAACTTTTACTATGGGACCAACCCTGAAATCACGAAAAAAAAATCAGCTGATCCTTACATTTTGTCGAGCGATATCGATGATTTCCATTTTCCAATTTGAAATTCAAGTCGATCAGGCCAAACACGCCGTTGGTAATGTTCTGAATCTGCTCTGCTACCTATCCCAGCATAGGTGACAAGGATATTTTGTGTATCCGCCTTGCATTCCCATCAGAAAACCAACCATTTTAAAATCGCCTATTACTGGCCAATTGTATTCTGTATATTTTAACTTTTCCAGTGTAATTTTCACACTATCGTAACTTTCCTTAAGTATAACAGAATGTGCTACCGGAAGGCTTGGAAATTGGTTTCCGTTGTGAAGCAGAACTGCTTTTAATCTTTTTGAAGAGCTATCGATGAAAAGCAGCCAGCCAGAAGGTATGCATGGCATTCCGATTTCCTCGAATAAATCAGTCACGCTGGTACCACCTATTGCTCATAAAAGCAATTAAAATTTTCAAAACGTACTTATCAACATAAATCAGACAAAAGCAAACTTTAAGAGTCAAAAATGGATATCCGAGTGTTTTTCGATGTTTGGAATCGGAATTCAAGAATTAAAACAGAAAACCAAAAAAAAATTTTTTGTAGACCTGTGTAATATATAAAACAAGTTTAACCGTACTACATCGCGTATAGTTATTATTTAAATTAGTTTTCCTGACGTTTCGAAAGCTTTGCAGCGTTCTGTCACAGATATTTGTTAGTTGTTCTGTCTTTCTGCGACCACGAACGCTGCAAAGCTTTCGAAACATCAAGAAAACCAATTTAAATAATATACGCGATGTAATCCTGTTAAACTTGTTTTATTATATTGTAAATTTAGTTTCATAAATCACAAATAAATGGAATGTTAGAAATAGATGTATAAATAAAATGTAAATACAAGTGTATAAATCAAATAAATAAAAAAAAATTTATTCACAAAAAGTTTTACATCAAATATCTGTAAAGTCCCTGACTTCTGAGCTAGGTACAAACCTGTGTTACAGAAGTCAGTGTCTTCTCCCATTAGTTTAACACAAATAGTGAGTAATAATTACAGTTTACAATTTTTTTTTGTGATGTGGCTATGTGTTGTGTTTGTGTGAGTGTGTGAGCGGTGTTCGTGTAGGTGTGGTGTGGGTGAGTGTGAGTATGAATGTGGTGTGAATATACATGGGCGCAGAAAGTAATAACATTTCTGTTTGTTCATAATTTAGTTCTAATAGCCAATTCTTAATCATAGTTTAGGTTTCACGACCTAAAAGAGGATGTATGTTTGTTATTTTATTTATTTTGTCATATAAGTAGGGAGACCTAAAACTCTGTTGCCGCCTAGCAGCAGCTGTGCAGAAATTGGGAGGTAAGCAGACATCTGGTATAATAAGCTATTTATTATACTCAACCTCATTATACGGAGTAATTCTATGCTGTTTAATCACTATTTGAAATAAATACAATCGCCTCACTGATAGCAATTGGCAATTTTCGTACAATAGTTTAGTCGGATATCTGAATCGTCTAAACGTCATGACTTTCAGTAGAGACCTTTGTGCTCTCTTCAAGTGTATCATATGGGTTTTACAGGCACCACCCCAGACTTCTATACAGTATCCAAGTACTGATTGGGCCAACGCGTAATATATAGTGCGTAGCAAAGGATAATCAGTCACATATCTTAATTTCTTAAAAACCCATATAAGCTTTCTAGTATGTGCAATAAAGAGATCTAAATGAGGACGCCAACTTAGCTTGTCGTCTAATATTACACCTAAGTATTTGACATTTGTAGATTGTGCAATCGTAAGGCATGAACATTTAGTACTGTGTGGGTAATTACATGAGTGAACTTTAAGATTTATATTGGAAGGATTAGTTTTAGCAAAGGTAAACTATAAATATGTGGTTTTTGATACATTTAGGGTAAGAAGGTTGGTGCTTAGCCATCGACTGATACGGTGAAGTCCTTTCTCAGCAATACACTGTACCTCGTCCCAAGTCTCTCCATGGAAGATTATGCCTTTCAAAAGTAATTGTTGACATAAGTCATTAATATAAACCAGAAAGAGACTTGGACCAAGGATGCTGCCTTGTGGGACACCATAAACAAAATTGGCATACGAGCTAACGTGTTCACCGATTTTCACTTGTATGTCTCCGACCACACAGAAAGTTCTTGAAAATTTCTAGAGCGTTCCCCGAATACCAATGCGGTCTAACTTGTTCACAAGTATAGGAATCGAGACTGTATCGAACGCTTTGGCTAGGTCGATACAGTCTCGACCTAGCCAAAGCGAGGTAGTCAAATATCAAAACAAGTACATAAATCAAAATGCAAGAGTAGGCATCTAACTACATATTTCTCTACATAGATGTTGACTACTTAATCGATCTCTTCATAATTATTGATCTCTTCATAATCATTGATTTCTTCGTAATGATGTTCTATTGCATATATTTCTTGGTCGCATTCGCGTCGGAACAGCAAATTCAGGTAAAAGGGGTTCGACTGAAAAAATGAAAATTGATAGTACATTATGATATATACCTACTAGGGCTTCGATTCCGAGATTCCGAGATCTCGAAATATCGGAATCTCGCTACATTTTCTACGTATTTATAATATCGGTATTAGAGAGTTAAATATCGGAATTCCGATATTTCAATATTTTCCAGAAAATGTATGAGAACATCAAAAAATCCGAGATCTAGTTATTGTTTAAGCAAAGACTAGTGGTGTGCCTCTAACGGAGACCACAACAAACAAACAAGCAAACTAAACTTTTTAATTTGTAATGTATTTTCCATTCATAAATCTTTTATTTGTTGAATATTGATCCTTGGCAGATTTAGAATACTAGCTACAAAGTGCTAGTGAGAAAATGCTTTGGCTTTTATTGCTTACAAAGTTTTTTCACTTATTAATGAAAATTTTCTGAGCCATGTCTACAAGCTGTTTTCGAGAGTCATTACGAACCGTCTTTCGCGTAGGTTTGACGACTTCCAGCCTCCAAAACAAGCCAGCTTCCGAAAAGGCTTTAGCACCTTAGACCACATACATACACGGCGGCAGGTTATACAGAAGACCGAAGAGTATAACGTGCCTCTTTGTATAGCGTTTGTGGACTACGAGAAAGCCTTCGATTCGACCGAGACTTGGTCTGTACTACAGTCTCTTCAACGGTGCCAGATTGACTATCGGTACATCAAAGTGTGTTAGTATGAAAACGATTACAGGACCAAGCCTCAAAACTTATACTTCTGCAGCGAAGTGTGAGAGAGGGAGATGTGATCTCTCCGAAACTGTTCACTGCTGCATTGGAGGATGTCTTCAGGTTTCTGGACTGGAAACGGCTAGGCATTAACATAAACGGCAAGTATATCACTCACCTTCGGTTTGCTGACAACATATAGTCATAGCTGAGATCATAGAGGACCTCAGTACAAAGATCGATGACCTCAGTAGAGTTTCCGATAGAGTGGAAATATGGACAAGACAAAGGTTATGTTGAATTCCCAATTTTCCATTTCCGTAAATATCGGAAAATCGACACTCGAAGTTGTTGACGATTATGTATAGGTAACTAGGAGTTCCGGTCTTTGTGGTGCTGCTTCGGGGAGGCCTATGTCCAGCAGTGGACGTCTTTCGGCTGAAATGATGACGATGATGATGATGACAGGCCTTACATGTTTATTAGATCATAAAGACCCATTAGTTTTCAAAAGCAACACTTTTGGCATAATCTCCACTTTTTACTCTACAAACAAGATTAGGTTTTTATTTTAAATCAAGTCCTAGTAGTATTTAAAAATATTGTGTCTCAATATCGGAATCTCGGAATTCCGATATTTTGAGGTCAATATCGGGTCCAATTCCGATATTGGAAAAAAGGCGATATTGAGAAGCCCTAATACCTACTCGAGGCTGGATCGCAGCCCGAGCCAAAGGCGAGAGCGTAATAAAGCCGAGAGTATAATGAACATTGCTCACGCATTTCATACGACGTTTTTCAACACACTTGCGAAAAAAAAACACACAGTTTAGACAAATACAAATATTAAATTTCTGAAAAATGGCGCGTGGGTTTCTGAAATGCCTGTGGTTGAGTGACGTATAGCTACGCGTGCGGAGGTGGTGGAAGGAATCCGCCAAACAGCCTAATTTTTTATTTAAATAAATAAATAAATAAATATTTTTAGGACATTTTTACACAGCACCATCTAGTCCCAAACTAAGCAGAGCTTGTAATATGGGTACTAGACAATGGATATAATATTAATATACTTCTTTTTTTTTTTATAACACAAATTAATGTTAATTTGTTGACAAAAATAAATAATTTGATGAAATGGAATGTTTATTTAACATATTTTAATTCATCATTCATCATCATTTCAGCCTTAAGACGTCCACTGCTGGACACAGGCCTCCCCCAAGCATATATTGGGGGGATATGCCATAATCGCCACGCTTGGCAGGCGGGTTGGCGATCGCAATTGGTTGGTTAAATACTCAGAGAACGCTGCTGCCCATCCTCTGGTGAGTCCCTTAGTCCCTATATTTTAATTAATGCAGTTGATTTATTCACAAAAATGTTTTATTTTGTCTAGGCATAAAAAAACACTGTGCTGAGATTTAAAAATAAACTATAGTAAAAAGCACTAGCTAGTGGACCGGACTCAAGTCGGTTGCTGCAGACAAAATGTGTGCAAATGGGGAATTCGAGACTCCTCAAAAACTGAATGCGATTGTGGGGCCCCCATTCAGTCCATAGCCCATTTGCTTACTAGTCCCTTGTGCCCTGTCAACTGTACAAGAGCCGACCTAAATAAAGCCACGAGCACCGCCATAGAAGTGGCCAACTATTATTTAAAAAAAGTGTGAACCATTGGCACTCAAGAAGAAGAAGACTAGCTAGTGCGATAATGTAAAGTAAAAACCACGCGTGCGTTATCAAGCTGCATAAAGGGCGGAGCACACCAGATGCGTGGCGTGACGTGACGCGTGCACGCACCAGTTGTAATGTATGAAACTGTAAGAAAGATGCCAGACCAGATGCGTGACGTGTGCACGTGCGTGACCCACGCATGCAGAGCCGCATCTACTCACAAACCAAATCCGTGCGCGTGTGTAGCGGAACAGCAACGTCGCACACGCGCCTGCAGTGATGACGTTGTATTATATGGCGCTCCCTGTTAGATGCCAGACCGGGCACGGACGCACACGCATCGGTCATTGCTGCACTTGCGCACGCACGGCAGGTTGTATTTATTTACAAACAGAATATAGTTTACGAGTGTTTTTTTTCGTAATGTAGACAATTTTAAAAGAAAATCTCGTAGAAGCCGGCATAGTTTATGATATTCACTGCATTCCTCTCTTCTATTATTAATATCATGGAACAAAGTCTCTTTATAGCAGCAGAAGATTCTTGGCATAGTAGCAACAATAACGCTTCTTTATCATAAGAATTGCTGTTGTCTAAAATCTTTTCGCCAAATGCTCTCAACTCAATATGGCTGCTGACAAGGTGGCTCGCACGCGCGTTCAGCCATTACCTGCGTGACGTGATGCCTGCGCGCGTGACGTGTGCTGCACCGGTCTTGGCCGGTGTGACAAGGCTCGCACGCGCGTGCGCACGTCACGTTGCACCTCACGTCACGTTACGCATCCGGTGTGACCCGGCCTTAATGTAAAAGCGGTGCAATAAGAGCCACTTTACGAGCAAGTGTGTTGAAAATAATATTTAAACTTACGTTAGTTTCTGTGCCCGGTGTTTCTTCTGCATGTTTCTTTTTGTAGCAAAGCTTTTTGTTAATAATAATAACAAGCAACATCAGAACAAGGAATCCCACCACTAATGATAATATTGTGTAATACGTGGGACACTCAGAAAGTTTTGCGAAACTAAAAAAAATTGTTCTATACGTACATATATTTTTATCAAATCTTTTCAAAGTACTTTCCACCAGCCTCTATACAAAGATTCATGCGCCTAAACCAGTTTTCAAAACACTTTTTCCAGTCCGCCGCAGACACCTCGTTTACAGCCTGCTCGAACGCAGCCAGCGCATCTTCCGGCGACGAAAATTGTATCCCTTTGAGCTGATTTTTTATTTTTGGGAATAAAAAGAAGTCACACGGTGCTAGATCAGGGCTGTAAGGAGGGTGACCCAGGAGTTTGACTGGCGTGCTGTCCAGGAAGTCCCTCGTTTTGAGTGCGGTGTGCGCAGGTGCATTGTCGTGGTGGAGCAGTAGCCCGCGGAGCCCTGTGTTTGGTCGCTTGTTGCTTATAACAGAGAAAACTTCTGGCAAACATTTGGTAGTATACCATTCGGCATTAATGCTTCTTTGATCCCGTAAGGGAATTGATACCAAGTGGCCAGTCAAATTAAAAAAGCTAGCGATCAAAATCTTACCCCCGCTTCTAGATCGCTTCACTTTGGTAGGCGTTGGCTCATTTTGAAACACCCAAACAGTCGACTGGCGCTTGGTTTCTGGGTCGTATTGATAAATCCAGGACTCATCACCTGTAACGATGTCGTAAACACGCCGAGACGAGCCTGCTTCAAATTTGTTAAGCATATCACGGCACCATTCCACCCGGGCCTGCTTCTGAGCATCGGTGAGGTTGTGCGGCACCCAGCGTGATACTATCCTCCTCACGCGAAGATGGCTGTGTAGAATCTCGTGAACGCTTCCCGATCCAATCTTCAATATGTGTTGAATCTCCTGATATGTAATTCGCCTATTGTCTTGGATTAAATTTTTCACTGCTAGCACGTTTTCTTCGGTAACAGCCGTCAAAGGGCGACCGCTTCTTTCGTCATCCCCCAAAGTTGGTCGACCGCGCTTGAATTCGTTATACCAACGATACACGGTTGCCTTGGAAGGGCCTTCATCCATGAATGCCATTTGAAGTCTATCGTACGATTCATCCGGTTTCAGGCGACACTTGAAATCGTATAAAATCATAGCTCTAAAATGTTCCCGGCGCAGATCCATATTTCAGTGAGACACAATACTTTGAATTAACTCGCAAAAAATGTGGAGGGAAATTTTGAAATTGGAACTTACTTATTTTTACTTATAAATAATCATATTTTCGAAAAACATTATAACTGGCCAGTCTCCCATATATAAAAACTTTTTTTCGCAATACTTTCTGAGGGGCCTGGTATATGGAGTAGTCAGCTGTAGAGGACATCTCCGTGGTATCATTTTCTGTAATTATAAAAGTAAATATTCCATTCCTCACTTGCGTAATTACAAAGTGATTCTTTGAAGTAACAGACATATAGTTCTGATATTTTGGTCAATAACATACCTTTTGCACGTTGAAAACATAAATGACAGTATCCAAAAAAAAAAAAAATTGTTTGGGACGTTTTACACATCACCATCAAACTAAGCTAAGTATCCATATTTTGTTACTAACAAAATATGGATACTGTAATCCGAAATAAAGAGTATATAATATATATATAAGCACGAACTTGTACTTTGTTGTATTATTTTTTTGGCCGTTTTAATTACAATGTAGAAAAAAATTCTGTAGTCTGTATTTTGACAATGAATTAAATACTAAGCACTGTTAAGGTTATAACAGTATAGAAACTGACTGTGATATCGTTATTTTAAAATCTAGTTCTATGTAAAATGGTGATCCAGTAGTTGTTTCTAAAAAACCTAATTTAAAAAAAGTTCAGCTATACAAAAGAGATACTATGTCTTGTTTTGATACCGTCAGAAAAATAAACTATAACAAAAACACAAAATGCTTCATATTGAACTTCGCTCAAATAATTGGTAAATAAAAGCGGCATTATAGTAAAGATGTCATTTATATATTCAATGCATTTATTGCATTGCTCATTCAAAGTAAAGAAAAAATTTACACTAAACTGAATAATGCCACTTTTGTTCACTCATCTGTCGAACTCTAAAAACACAAAGTATAAAGTGACACTTAGTGACACTAGCATGTTTTAGCAAAAACTGTGGAAGTTACTTGGATGATTGTCTTTGCAATGGACGAGTTTATTCTCACAGATTTCAGATGTCACAGTAAATCAAAACAGCAATTTTTTTGATAGTGTCATTTTTGGTTTTAATGTACGTTATTATGCGCAGATGATGATGCTTAATTTTGAATGAACCTAGATCCATGCTCGATCACCCAAGCCCAAGGCCACATATAAAATATAAGTTAGTTAGCTACTGTATAAACAACGCTGTAGCTGGGTGTCGGTCAACTTGTCCGGCACGATTATGGCCCGCACCTTGACGTAGTATTGGTGCCAGACTTTTTTCGATAGTGTCATATTTGATTCAAATTTTTTCGATAGTGTCATTTTTGGTTTTAATGTGCGTTATAATGCACAAATGATACTTAATTTTGAATACATGCATGCTTGGTCGCCCAAGCCTAAGGTCACATGTAAAAATACAAGTTAGCTAACCTGTATAAACGACGCTGTTGCCAGTGTCAGTGAACTTGTCAGGCGCGATTATGGCACGCAGCTTGACGTAGTACTTGGTGCCAGACTTTTTCCGATAGTGTAATTTTTGATTTGAATTTTTCGATAGTGTCATTTTTGGTTTTAATGTGCGTTATTATTATGCGCAAATGATACTTAATTTTGAATAAATCCATGCTCGGTCGCCCAAGCCTAAGGCCACATGTAAAATATAAGGTAGCTACCTGTGTAGACAACGGTGTAGCCGGTGTCAGTGAACTTGTCGGGTGCGATTATGGCGCGCAGCTTGACGTAGTACTTGGTTTCGGGCTTGAGCGGGCCGTTGCAGTAGGTGCGGCCACCCGCGTCACAGCGCTCCGAGCCGATGGTGAACTCCGCCTCGTGCGATGAGTGGAAGGGGTAGTAGGGCTCCATGACCTGGTAGGGGGGCCAGGCCTGCAGCGCCTGCACGTCGTGCCACGACGGAAGGCTCACCGGTGTGTTCTTGCGCGGCTCCTCGGTCAGCACTAGCGTGTAGGCCGTCACGTTGCCAAGGGCAGGCGAGAAGTAGATGGCGTAGAGGCGCACAGTCACGGTGGAGGAGGAGCGGCGCAGATAGTGTGGTGGCGTAGCGTACTTCGCTAGCGTAGCCAACGCGGGGAAGAGGGTAGCGGCACCGGATTTGGACTCGGAGCTCGTGCGCTTCAAGATGCGCACCGCGGCCCCCCCACCCCCACCCGTTTCCGCGCGTAGTTTCAGCCAGTACGTGGTGCCCGGCATCAAGCCTGTCACGTTGCCTGTGCGCGCTGCAACCACACGTCACACATATCAACAACTATCAATACCGATTGACGGTCAGCGAACACCGACGGAGTGGCGGTGACGGAAGAATTTCAGGGGTTGCAATTGCAAGGCAAAACGACTCTTATTGATCGGCTCTTATGAATGCTTGTGGCTGTGGCCGCTCGACCGCTCTTTGCGGCGCTTTGAGCCTCCTGTGATTTCATTTCACTATTCAAAGGACATTGCTAAAGTTTCATAGTGCCCAGACTTGGGAAGTTACGAATAAAAGATCATGTTCAGCATATAAAATTCGATGAAGGCAATGTGTTGCCATCTATTTTAATAAATGGACAGTACTCCGCAGGTGTTTATTAATTAAAATATGAACTATTTTGAGGTTATGTTTTGCTTACAAAACTTACGTCAAACAAATGGTTGCCTGGCAACTAAACAGTTTTACTCTTCTATTCCTGTAGATGTAAAGGTGTGAAAAAGAGGTTGGCTGTCTTTAACAGTGGTGCCAACGTATTTTTTCACAAAACCATAGAGTACCTACTTACAAGAGATTGGTCAAAAATATGAAGTTAAATGGAATATCACAGCCACTCACGTTACTATCGTGTTGATCGACTCTTTATAATAAAAAGTATTTATTGTACTGATACGATGAATAGTAAGTTATTAACTTAAACCAAAAGAATAAGATAGAAAACCAAAAATAGTGGTGGAAACCTATTGAAAACATTATGACAATTACCGACAATTTTTTTTTTCAATAAGTTTCTACCACTATCTTTGGCTGGCTTTTTTTTTTGGGTGAACTCTTAAAACTAAATCAGTTTCTACGGGGTACAGTAGCCGGCACAAGTCGTGAGCACAGATGGACAGTAGTGGCGGCAAGTTCGCGCATGTACACTTTCGACCAAAATTATTTAGTATCTCTGTTCATTAAATTTCACCGTTAGGTTTTTTAAGGATTATGGATAGTTATAGAAAATATAAACTTTCTCGAATTTCACCCATATTATGATTCTGGGACTTTTTTTTACGCACTGAAAAAAAAACATTTTGACTTTTAATTTATTTCTTACTATTTAGTTATCGCTGGACAGGTTTTTTAACTCGCATTCATATTCTCAGCAAGTCCTTTCATTCGATACCGATATTGTACAAAATTTCGGCTCAATAGGTTGAAGATATCTACTTCAAAATTGAGTTGCAAGATTCCACCCTTACAAATATATTTACATACATACATACATTGCAAGTTAAATACAATCTTGTAATAAATAAAGGAAGATGAAGATGAAAAAAAAAACAATTTTTTATTCAAAACATTAACACTCAAAAATCAAAATATAAATTAATTACAACAAAAGAAAAATAAACTGTTTTTAAATTCGAAAATGTGAGTCACTAATGTTGAACCGAAAGTGTACGGTAGCCGAATGACACCTAATTGTCCAATAGACGACGAGCATCGACTGTCGACCAATCGCGTAAATGCAATGTTCGGCGTTGGCACGCCGCGCTCCTGTCATTCCACCAAACAGATCTATAAATGAACTTCTGCGCAGGTGAAGTTTGTGCTCACGACTCGTGCCGGTATCTGTATCAAACTCTGAGTGCATGAGTCCGACTCGCATTTGGCCGGTTGTTTTTCCTTTTAAGGAACAGAACCTTTAAAATGATTGTTGGTGTACCGTCAGGCGGGAACTCGAGCTTGGTGATGCGCTCGGGTTCGCTCTCCGTCGCGTACTCTAGCAGGAAGCGGCGCAGCACCCCCCCGACGACGTCCTCCGGCGCCAGCTCCCACGCCAGTAGCAGTGCGCGGGGCGCCACCAGCAGCGGGCGGAAGCGGTGCGGCGCGGGGGGCGGCGCCTCGCGCGTGCGCACTGCCGCCGAGAGTGCGCGTGACGCCGTGCGCAGCGAGCCGGGCCGGCCCGCGCGCACCGCCACCGAGAATATGAACAGCGTGTTCGGCCACAGCCCGACCAGCGTGACGCGCAGCTCCTCCGTGGTTTTCGTATGCAACTGGTTCGTGGCAATCAGGAACTGCACCTCGAAGTTCGTGTAGTCGCCCTGTGGCTTGTCCCACGCCAGCGTTACCTCGCGCTCCCCGACCTTGGTCGCTTTCAACTGTGTTATCGGCCGGGGCACTGTCCAAGTAATAAAATTATTTCAGGACATCATCATGCCAATACATGCTGAAATTTTAATAGCTTCTTTCCCGAAAAGGGGTCATTGTACTCATCATTATGAACAACTTTTTGTATGGGACCAACCCTGAAATCGCAAAGAAAATCAGTTGATCCCTACATTTGTGTTTACTTAAATCGATAAAATGTAGGGATCACCTGATTTTTTTTTTCGCGATTTCAGGTTTGGTCCCATAGTAAAAGTTGTTCCCATAGTTAAAGTTGTTCATAATGATGAGTACAATGAACCCTTTTCTGGAAATAAGCGATTCATATTTCAGCGTGTATACAAGTGGCCTCCTGTGGTACACCCGCACATAGTGTGGTTATGACGTACGGTGATGTGTGCGTGACGTTCACCGACGGGTTCACGTACGCTCCGCTGTGGAAAGAACCGGTCTGCACCGCGCCGGCGCCGGCTTAGCTTGGCTTCTGTATGGATGTTTATTCATGTGTAGGAAACTTTACCGTAATTAGGTCGTGTTATGGAAATGGTGATGAATTTAGAAGCAACTAGTGTGTGTGAGTGAAAGAGAGGCGGATAGTTACAGAGTCGTGCCTGCCTCAGCACTGGGTGCGAGGTGACGTTGCGCGACACGGTACACATGGTGACGTTGTAGAGGCGGCCCGGCACCAGCGCCGTGAACAGCACGGCCTGGCCCGGCGCGTCCGCCGCGCGCTCCACCACGTGCCGGACACTGTCCGCGCCCTCCAGCAGGAAGCGGTACGAGTCGAAGCGCGACAACGACGCCGGCGTGCGCGTGTAGCTCACTTTCTGTTATGACAACACATGCAACAAAACCATTATCATCGCTTCACCACTCATCTTTTATTCAAATTGACAAAATTATGTATGTTACAAAACTCTCATGAACACTCAAATGGATTATTTGTGAATCATTGACCTATTTCAATGTTTGTAAATACATACATGCTGAAATTTGTATCGCTTATTTCCCGAAAAGGGGTCGTTGTACTCATCATTATGAACAACTTTTACTATGGGACCAACCCTGAAATCGCGAAAAAAAAATCACTTGGCCCTTACATTTGTGTTCACTTAAACCGATAAAATGTAGGGACCACCTGATTTTTTTATCGCGATTTCAGGGTTGGTCCCATAGTAAAAGTTGTTCATAATGATGATTACCCCGTTTCGGGAAATAAGCAATTCAAATTTCAGCGTGTATAATTCGAATTTTAAATTTTTTGTATCTATGGTATCAACATATATTATCATACAAAGAAAATATGTTTAAATATAAGCACTTTTTTTGGTAACAAAATCAACTTTTTATACATAATAAATAGGAAAAGTTTAAGACTTCGTGATTGAATTCCACTCGCCCTACTCTAAGTACAACATAAACATAACCAGCCCATTACTGTCCCACTGCTGGGCACGGACTTCTTCTCACCACGAGAAGGCTAACCATCAACCAAACCATTATCATCGCTTCCCAACCTCTCATCTTTCATTCAAATTGACTAAATTATACGCGGTAATTATGCGGGTAGGTAAATAATCATAGACATCTAAATAAAGGTAACAGAAGTGTCAAAGGTGCGTGACCTTGTCGCCGCCATGGTATAATAACACCAGGTAGTCTCTTCCCGTGACAGCTAGGTCACGTGATTGCCTCCGTACTACGTCATCGGCCGTGGAGCCAATAGCGGGCTGTTAGCGTGACACTTGTTTTTTTTTTTTTTTTTTTAATTTATTCATGACCATGGATACTTGTCCTTCAGTCGTAATCATTGAACATATGATACTTGTATCCTAGTAAAGTGATGGAAACTTTACTAGGTTTCCGAGGGGATGATGAGATAATACGAAAGTCATGTTTTTTAACTTTGTACCATTTATCCACACTTGTACACGTTAACGAGAACTTAACATTTAATAATCCACCATTATTACACATTAACACTCGAAGAAACACAAATTTTGGAAAATAATAAAAAATCCACAACACAATCTTTACGAATTTTCCCGCCAACCCTCCGTGACACTTGTCAGTTTGATGTGCTGCCACTTTGTGAAAATAAATTACCCGAGCAAGATGCATTTTTTTCATTTACTTTTTTCTATAAAGAATCACTTTTTAACTAGTAATTTAATATAGTTTCCTTTATTAACTAATTAGATGAATAACACGAGATAACAAATAGTTAGGCTAGTTAGGAATTTATTTTATATTCATTAATATTGAAGATATCAATCAATGGCAGCACTGATCGTGACGTAGCTTGGAGGCATCGCGCTGTCATTGCGGGAAGAGAATACCTGGTGAAACATCTTATTATACCATGGTCGCCGCGTACAGGTGTCTTTTAGGACACCAGTATGGGAACCGTTTGCTTGATCAACAGTGCTGTTTTGGACGCAGTCATTAAAATAGTATTTTGCAGCGTATCTAGCAGCGGATTTCTTTTTAGATGGGAAACAGGCGTAATTTTATGTATGTATCCATGGTATAATAAGATGTTTCACCAGGTATTCTCTTCCCGCAATGACAGCGCGATGCCTTCAAGCTACGTCACGATCAGTGCTGCCATTGATTGATATCTTCAATATACTTAAGGAGATTTTTGTTCATAATGAATATAAAATAAATTCCTAACTAGCCTAACTATTTGTTATCTCGTGTTATTCATCTAATTAGTTAATAAAGGAAACTATATTAAATTACTAGTTAAAAAGTGATTCTTTATAGAAGAAAGTAAATGAAAAAATGCATTTTGCTCGGGTAATTTATTTTCACAAAGTGGCAGCACATCAAACTGACAAGTGTCACGATAACAGCCCGCTATTGGCTCCACGGCCGATGACGTAGTACGGAGGCAATCACGTGACCTAGCTGTCACGGGAAGAGACTACCTGGTGAAACATCTTATTATACCATGTATGTATGTAAAAAGCGTTGTTTTGATCTAAACCGCACTGCAACTGCACGGCAACTGCACTGCAATATCACGTTTATAGTTACGTGAATTGGCGTACTGAACAAGGGACGGACTGGATGCGGAAGGCAGAGGCGGAGGACCGAGTTTTGTTGTACAGCTTGGGAGAGGCCTTTGTGGAGCAGTGGACTGTAATAGGCTAACTGATTTGATGGATTAACCGCCAAAATTAATATCCTATCTGTCCACGATTTGCCCTAATATAGATAGAAATTTGACAGCTCCATACAAAATACGTCAAATTTCTATCTCTAGTAGGGTAAATCGTGGACAGATAGGATATTAATTTTGGCCGTATTAGTACATTACGATACAAGTGAGCTAAGCTAAGATGTTCATTACACTCGAGTCTGGATTGCAGCCCGAGCCGAAGGCGAAGGCGTAATAAAGCCGAGAGTATAATGAACATTGCTCACGCGTTTCATACGACGTTTTTCAACACACCTGCGGGGAAAAAATCATAAACATAGTGTGAAAAATGGCGCGCGGATTTCTGTAATCGCACTGTGTCGCACGCCGCGCGACGTACCTATACGCCAAACAGCCTAATATTAAAAATATAATAAATAGCTTTTTTTATTTATTACACAAATTAATGTTAATTTGTTAACAAAAATAAATAATTTGATGAAATGAAATGTTTATTTAACATATTTTAATTAATACAGTTGATTTATTCACAAAAATGTTTTGATTTTGTTTAGACATAAAAACTGCTGAGATTTAAAAATAAACATTAGTGCGATAATGTAAAGTAAAAATAAAAAAAGCACGCGTGCTTTATAAGCTGCATTATGAACCTAAATGCGGTGCAATAAGAGCCACTTCACGAGCAAGTGTGTTGAAAAATGACATTTAATATACAAGATGTTAATCTGTAACCGTGCCATATTTCTAGAGCAAATGATAAATAATGTGCTTAATTATCTAAAAATAGGTACTTTAAAAATTCCACGATTATTTAATACCCAAATTTTCACTTAGAAACATAGCGAGAGCGAGGGTTTGAGAAATAAATCCCGAACGACTCTGAGAATAAGTCATCGACAGCATTGCCAAAGGGTGGAAATACCTGCAAATTGTTTTGGTGGTTTCACACGCATCGTTTTAGTGTCGCACGCGACACACGGTGGGAATTTGTTTGTTTACAAATCATCATCATTCATCATCATTTCAGCCGAAAGACGTCCACTGCTGGACATAGGCCTCCCCCAAGCATCGCCACAACGACCGGTCCTGTGCCTTCCGCATCCAGCGGATTCCCGCGACCTTCACCAGGTCGTCGGTCCACCTTGTGGGGGGCCTACCCACGCTGCGCCTTCCAGTACGCGGTCGCCACTCCAGAACTTTACTGCCCCATCGGCCATCCGTTCTGCGAGCAATGTGCCCCGCCCACTGCCACTTAAGTTTGGCAATTCTTCGGGCTATGTCGGTCACTTTCGTTCTCCTGCGAATCTCCTCATTTCTGATTCGATCACGCAGGGACACTCCGAGCATAGCCCTCTCCATTGCCCTTTGAGTGACTTTGAGCCTTCTTATGAGGCCCATTGTGAGCGACCACGTTTCAGTACCGTAAGTAATTACTGGCAACACACACTGGTCAAAGACTTTCGTCTTGAGACACTGCGGTATTTTGGACGAGAAGATATTGCGTAGCTTCCCGAACGCTGCCCAACCGAGTCGGATTCGACGATTGACCTCTTTCTCGAAGTTGGACTTACCTAGCTGGACAGTTTGTCCTAGGTATACATAATCGTCAACAACTTCGAGTGTAGATTCTCCGATGTTTACGGGAATGGGTGCTATATGGGAATTCGACATAACCTTTGTCTTGTCCATATTCATCTTAAGACCCACTCTATCAGAAGCTCTACTGAGGTCATCGAGCATTGTACCGAGGTCCTCCATGGTCTCAGCCATGACTACTATGTCGTCGGCAAACCGAAGGTGAGTGATGTACTCGCCGTTTATGTTAATGCCTAGCCCCTTCCAGTCCAGAACCTTGAAGACATCCTCCAATGCAACAGTGAACAGTTTCGGAGAGATCACATCTCCCTGTCTCACACCTCGCTGCAGAAGGATAGGTTTCGAGGCTTGGTCCTGTAATCGGACTGACATAGTGGCGTTTTCATACAAAGACTTTAACACTTCGATGTACCGATAGTCAATCTGGCACCGTTGAAGAGACTGTAGTACCGCCCAAGTCTCGATCGAATCGAAGGCTTTCTCGTAGTCCACAAACGCTAAACAAAGAGGCAAGTTATACTCTTCGGTCTTCTGTATAACCTGCCGCAGCGTATGTATGTGGTGTACGGTGCTAAAGCCTTTTCGGAAACCGGCTTGTTCGGGAGGCTGGAAGTCGTCAAACCTGCGCGAAAGACGGTTCGTAATGACTCTCGAAAACAGCTTGTAGACATGGCTCAGAAGTGAGATGGGCCTATAATTCTTCAGTAGAGCATTATCGCCCTTTTTGAAGAAGAGTACCACCACACCTCTGCTCCATGCCTGTGGCGTTCTTCCCTCGAGAATGACGGAATCAAACAGCTTCTGAAGGGCCTTAAGGATCGGTTTTCCACCCGCCTTCAGGAGTTCGGCAGTAATTCCGTCATCACCCGGTGCTTTTCAATTCAATTCAATTCTTTATTTGCGTGAATATTGTTACATAGATGGTAAAAAAATATATTGTATTGGTACATAATATTCCGCCTAAAATAGGGCATGCAAACATTGTTGGGTAGTCTAACACAGCACTAGGTATACATACATTTTCAAATCTAACAATTCATTTTTAACATTAGTTTATCTACATCCATTTTATAATAATTCATGTCATATCACATTATTTCTAATTACATGTCTACAGTATAATTTACATCTCAATTGTTGATAATATAATTTAAAAAGTCACAAATTGTTTACCCATTTTTAGGAAATCCGTGACAGAATAAAACCCTCTTTCTAACAAAAATATTTTAAATTTCTTTATAAATTGTTTGTATGGTAGTTCTTTTAAGTCGTTGGGTATTATGTTATAAACATATCCACACATTGCGAAGCAATTTCGTTGATACATTGTTGTTTTTGGAATTCTCGGTAGCACAATTCTGTTTGGATCTCGAGTATTTCTAGGATACATGTCACTAGCAGTTGTGAAAAGTTTACGATTCATTTTAACAAATTTCACTATTTCTAATATATACATGCAGGGTAGAGTAAGCAATCCTAATCTTTTGAATAGGGGTTTACATGATATCCAAGGAGCTACCCCACAGATTGCTCGGACGCATTTCTTTTGTGCAATAAAGGCTCTATTTACATCAGTGGAGTTACCCCAGAGGATGAGACCATAGTTAAGTACCGAAGCTACGTAGCCATGATATGCTGCAAGTACCGTTTTTTGGCTGGACGTTCTTCGGAGCTTGGCGAGCACGTAAATAAACCGATTTATTTTTTTAGACACTTTATCAACATGAGATTTCCAATTTATATTTTTATCCAAAATCATACCTAAAAATGTAGTTTGGTCTGTTTCTGTTATGTCTATACCATTATAATTAATATTTATGTTGTTATCTTTACGTCCATAAGTTGAGAATTGAATAAATTTTGTTTTTGTTAGGTTTACCTGTAAATTGTTTTCGTCCAACCATTTTATTATAGATTCAATTGTATTATTAATGTTAGAATTATATGAATTAATGTCATTACTATTAGATGTCATAATCAAAGAAATGTCATCAGCAAACAGTGTACACGGATATTTAATCGCTTCTGGCAGGTCATTAATATACAGCAAGAACAATAACGGCCCAAGCACGCTGCCTTGCGGAACACCAGAGCCATTTACTCTATATTCGGATCGAAATTTTTGTAATTCATGTTTTTCATTTATGTTATTAATTTCAACACATTGTTTACGGTTTTCCAGATATGTTTTTAGCCATGTTAGAGCTGTTCCACGAATACCATATGTTTCTACCTTATTAAGTAATATTCTATGTGAGACAAAATCGAAAGCCTTTGTCATATCAAAAAAGACAACAGTTGTTGCTTTTCCTGCGTCTACATTATCAACAACTTGAGTCATAAGATTGAACCCAGCCGTAATAGTCGATTTGCCTCGTTGGAAACCGTATTGCTCTTCTTTTATAATATTATGCTTTTCGATGAAGTTGACAAAACGCTTAGATATTGCTACTTCAAATATCTTTGAAATTACAGGAATAAGTGTGATTGGCCTGTAATTTTCTAATATAGACTTATCTCCCTTTTTATACAAAGGCTTTACAATTGATATTTTTAATAATTCAGGAAAACAACCTTCAGTAAATGAAAGATTTACGAGATAAGTTAAGACAGGAGCTAATACAGCTGCACAAGCCTTGATTATTCTTGTTGAAATTTCATCATAGCCCTCAGCATTTGTGTTGTTTAGGGACATCACTATTTTGTAAATGTCTAAGTGATCGTAAGGTGTCAAGAATATACTATTGCAATTACTATTTGCTTTTGTCCCATTGCCATTTTTATTGTTAACGTTAGTTGAATTTATTAAGAATTCATTAAATGCGCCAGCTATATCTTTAGGGCTTGTAATAGTGTTGCCGTTTGTGTTAATGTTTGTTATGAATTCGTGTTTTGTGTTGCTATCCGTTTCCCTTTTTATTAATTTCCATGCAGATCTACATATATTTTTACTGTTAACTATCTGTTTATTGTTATAGTTCTTTATAGACTGGTTTATACACTGGCGTAAAATTCTTGAATACTGCTTGAAGTTTCTTTTGTTTGTTGCAGAATTAGATTTGTAATATTTAAAACGTAACAATCTTTTAATTTTACAGCTTTTCCTTAAACCTGTTGTCATCCAGTTCGTGTTTTGATGTTTGTTGTTACATATTTTTAATCTTAATTTAGGGAAACACAAATCATAGAATAATGTAATCAGTGCATTAAATTTCCCGTAGGCAGAATTCAAATTTGATTCATTATATACTTCATGGAAGGAAAGGTTAGCTACACATTCTTTGAATTTATTTATATTTCCTTTCTCATAATCCCTAATATTTATATAGTATTCCGGTGCATTTATGTTCTTATTTTTTATAGGTATACTAAGCATTTGTGCCGTCTCATGATCTGATAAGGCCCAGTAAAGAAGTTCTCCTTTTGCTGTTTTCACATTACTTATAAGATGGTCGATGCAAGATTTTTTCCGTGTTGGTTCTTTTATGTATAAGATCAGGTTATAATTTTTTAGCAAATCTGTAAATTCTAATGTGTCTCTATTTACTAACAATGTATTGATGTTTAGGTCTCCTGCTAAAATGATTTTTTTATTCGTTTTGTATACAACATTCTGTAGTAAAGTGTTAAGTTTTTTATGAAATATAGTTAAGTTAGCATTCGGAGTTCTATATAAACAAATGATAATCAATTTCAGATCTGTGATTTCAATCCCACAGCATTCGTAATGAGTATCTATTGCTAGCTCCTTAGTTATATGAATTTCTTTAAATTTTATGCCTTCCTTGACGAGAATACACACTCCCCCTCTTTTTTGTCGTTTTTTTCTGCAGTACGAAGTTGCTAGGCTGTAGTTATTAATTTTAATCATATTTTCATACCCAGATTCTACAAACGTTTCTGATATACAGATCACGTCTGGATCTTTATTTTCTTTACTTAGTTCAAATAGATTGATCTCAAGAAGGTTACTTTTATTTATAAGGCCAGCAATGTTTTGGTGAAGTATTCTAAAATGCAGTTCTATTTTTCTATGGGCTTCGAAAAAAGGTTTCATTATTTTCGGGAACAAGGTTTTGTGAATTTGCAAAGTCTGTTTGGGTGGTTTTATCTTCGACTTCTAGAACTGGTTTTTTATTTGTCTTTTCCAGTAAATATTTTTTGTGTAGCATTTTCTTGAACCCTGAATGTACATATTGCTTTGATTTTAAGTTAAACTTTAAAAATGTGTTATTGTAATCAATTTGATCCAATGTAAAGTTGATTTTATTAGATAGATTTAGCTTAAAATTGTTCATATTACTATAATCAATAAAATTAGTATTATCATATTGTGTACATATTAATTTCAACATATTATTAATTTTAGATTCATTTAAATATATATTTTTTTGGATATTAAGAATTAGAACAGGACATTTTACAGATTTAATAAATACGTGTAAGTTACTCATGATGCTTTGCGGGTTTGAATCGTGTTCTCCAGCAGATACTATAATACGATCCTCAGGTGCTATATCAAATATCTTCGCTGTTGACAATATCTCCTCAGTTGTGGCGTAGGGTTTCACAAAAGCGATGAAGTTGTAAATTTCATACGGATTTTTAAACCTCGATTTTTCCAAGTTTCTTGCTAAATTAACGCATTGTTGTCCACCGAAGATAAATGTTCTTTTGGGTGTTTTGTTAGTGGACTCTTTAACTGATTTCACTGACTGACTTGAAGTTTCGTGTCTGCACTGTACTGTATAGGCAGGGATTTGAATTTTTTCCACTGTGGTATTTTCTGTAGTTGAGTGCGATTCTTGTTCCGAGTCCAAGTTTGCACACGGTTGTGGTGATGGATGATTTGAGAAACTCGATGAACTATGTTCACCAAAACTATCAGTCAGACGACGTTTGTTTCTATGCTTACGCTTTGAGGATATATTTTTCCTTATAGATGTAAGCGGACTTTTGCATAATTGTTTTAATACGTCTATCTCTTTGTTTAGATGATTAATATGTGTCTTCAATTTACCGTTTTCCATTATTATATTTTCGAGTTCATTTTGTGTACTCTCTAAGTTTATTTTTAAACAATTTAATTCTGATTTTAAGTTCTCAATAGCATCCGGTTGTACATGAGTCGATAAGTCTAGACTTTTCCCTAATAAATCTTCGGACGTCGTGGTGTCTAAAGAGCAAGCATTATTTGCTGATTCAAAGGACTGTGATTTCGAAAATTGGTGTCTTCTTAATGTAACGTTGCTTATTTCTTTATCCATCGTTAAATGAAAAATGTGGCGCCCTCTGTTTCATGAAGTTGCATTTAGCTTGATTATTCGATAATACGCTGTGCATGTAGTACCAGTATTTTCAACAAGATGTCTTACTATTTGGTCTATTTCGTGACCAATAGATGGCACTACTTCCAATATATTATAGGTTGAGACAATACTTTAATACAGCGCCCTCTAGCCTGTAGAACTTTAGTCGATTAATCGAATCCAGGTTATGAACGCGTCCAACGATTCGATATATATTTTCGAATTCAGCTGACTGAACGCAACTTTACTGCAGTGGCAACACTCGTGACGTCACTAGTTGTCAGGATCAGATGATTTTAGTATGATCTAGTGTGAGTGAGTGCGTATATTATTTATTAAAATCAGCTGTGAATCAGCTGATTACTGTGGTGTGAGTGAGTTTCAAAGTTCATTTCAGTTTGTTCACAGGAATAAGAAGTTTTGAACTCACGAAATCCAGCCAGTTATTGAACAATGTCTTGTTTACCACAGAGGTTGAGGTTATGTTTTAAACTTTCACTGTTTGTCTTATCTATATCTTGCGTAAATATAATTTTAATTATATATTTTCGGGAAACACAAAAAAGTTGTTTACTCGGCTAGTGTTGCCAACCAAGCCAACCAGCTTTGTTGTTTTTGAGCTGCTTCAGAGCCATCCTAATCTCGTACAGGCTGACGTCCGGGATATCTTCGGTATAGTGTCGGGTCAATCGAGCTCTTGGGTCGTGAGCCCGATTTACAGCGGGTGTCCGGGTGGACGTGTATAACTGTCCATAGAACTTCTCGACCTCCTTCAATAGCTCTGGCTTGGAGGATACGACTCTGCCATCGTCGGTCCTCAGTTTTGCAAGCTGGCTCTGCCCAATAGACAGGTCTCTTGCGAAGACTTTGGAGCCCTTGTTTTTCTCTATCGCGTCTTTAATACGTTCCGTATTAAATTGGCGTAGGTCACTTTTCAAGGACTTTGAGATCTGTCTATTGAGCTGCCGGTACTTAGTCGCATCATCTGAGGACTGCAGAATCATCTCGCGTCTTTCCGCCATAAGCTCGAGAGTGTGGTCAGAAAGCTTTTTGTTTCTATTTGTACGACGGGTCCTAAAGATCCTAGACCCAACCGTATGGACAGTTTCCACAAACCCATCGCTGTAATCGTCCACTGAGCTCCCTAGGCATTCGAAACGATTCTGAAGTTCGAGCTGAAAGCTCTCGGGGTTTTGGATTTGGATCGGTGCTGGACGGAGCGTAGACTTCATCAGTCGAGATCTTTCCAGCTTGATGTTCAGATTCAATGTGCCTCTTACCAAACGGTGATCGCTTCCGGTTTTAACCGCGTTGATCACAGAGACATCATTGAATATTTGCTTCTTCGTCGACATAATGAAGTCAATCTCATTTTTTGTTACACCATCAGGGCCTAACCAGGTCCATTTCCTATGCTCACGCTTTCTGAAGAAAGAGTTCATCATATAGAGTCCCTCCTTCTCCATAAAGCCGGCTAGTAGATGACCCCGGTGGTTCCGATATCCATATCCAAATTGCCCCACTCGCAGCTCGTCATCGTAGCGATTGCCCAGTTTCGCGTTGAAGTCTCCCATGACAACAGTGAAGTGAGTTTTAGAGCCATGCATGGCTCTCGAGATATCCTCATACATGGTCTCCACCTCATCGTCGGGGTGATTCGAGGTCGGGGCGTATACCTGTATAACCTTCAACGAATACCTTTCGGTTATTCTGAGTATAAGGTACGCCACCCTGCTCGAAACACTCTCGATCTTCACTATGTTGTTCACAAGAGACTTGTGGACGATAAACCCGACACCGCCCTGGGAAAGTTGATCGCCCTCCCGGAAATAGAGCAAGTTACCGGATTTAAGGATTATCGTGTCCTCCCCCTCTCTTCGGACTTCAGATAACCCTACGATATCCCATCGTAACCTGCTCAATTCTTCCTCGAGTTCGACAAGCTTCTCGTCGGTCCGCAGTGTACGTGTGTTGTATGCTGCCAGGTCCAGTCTTTTTTTGTTATGGTAGCCGGATCTCTGCCGGGGATTCTTAGCACCCCCTGCCCCGCCGTTACCTAGGCCGCTACCGTAACCAGGGCTAGCGGGGCTGCCGGGGACTAGGGGCCGATTTTTTGTTGTGCTTTGCATGAGGGGATATGCCATAATCGCCACGCTTGGCAGGCGGGTTGGCGATCGCAGTTTGTTGGTTAAATACTCGGAGGACGCTGCTGCCCATCCTCTGGTGAATCCCTTAGTCGCCTTTTACGACACCCATGAGAAGATATAGGGTGGTGAAATTCTTTGCGTCCGGCACCACACGGACTTGTTTACAAATAGGTATTTAAATAAATAAATAAAAATTGGTATTGATTTTTTTTATTGATTCGTATTCAGTATCAGTGGTATAGTCACCTCCTTAAATATGGCACGAATACAGGTCAACATATTGTATATTAATATATTTCGAATTTTATTTTCAAATCCGAATTTTAAAACTTGGTCAGGATTGCCTTCTCTACTTACGAGAGTGGTAGAAAGCGTGTCGTTGTCATCGCCATTTCCCGGTTCGTTCACTATTATGGTCATCTCCGACTGAATCAAAGGACCTGAAACGGACACAATGATAGAAAACAATAATTAATTTATTCGTCACTAGTTCATGCTCCGGCGCCACCCGCCTGCTTCCAGCGACAGTAACAATAGTTGGTAGTTACTATAGAAATCTAAATAAAGGCTTAGGTTTTATGTGATGTAGGACCACTTCTTGAGACATGCAAAATCTTGTTCAAAAGCAACAGAATTTTAACTTTGGCTGGCTTGCATATAATGGAGGTCTGCACTGCATGTTTAAAAAAAAATCCTGACGAATTCATTCATTTCGGAAAACCGGCGACATGCGTTCCGGTATAAATAATAAATAATAATAATAAAATCTTAATTAATTAAAGAAGAGTTACAAATACATCAATAATAAAAAAAAAATTCATGCACAAAAGGTTTTACATAAAATATCTGTAAAATCCCTGACTTCTGAGCTAGGTACAAACCAGTGTTACAGAAGTCAGTGTCTTCTCCCATTAGTTTAACACAAATAGTGAATAATAATTTATTAGTGATGTGGACTATGTGTTGTGTTTTTGTGTGTGTGTGAGCGGTGTTCGTGTAGGTGTGGTGTGGGTGAATATGAATGTGGAGTGAATATACATGGGCGTAGAAAGCATTTCTGTTTGTTCATAATCTAGTCCTAATAGCCAATTAGTTTTGGTTTCACGACATAAGAGAGGATGTATGTTTGTTATTTTATTTATTTTGTCATATAAGTAGGGAGACCTAAAATTCTGTTGTCGCCTAGCAGTAGCTGTGCAGAAATTGGGAGGTAAGCAGACATGAACAAATAATACATAGGACACCAGCCTCCACACTAGGATTCCCTTGGTGTCGTGGAGACTAGTCTATTTCATCAGACTAACAATTAATTTAAAAGAATAACAAGAATTAGGTACCTTCAATAAATAACAATATTGTTACTACAGATTGTGTATCTTATGTTGTTTGTGTACTTAGATGTTTGACTGTGTGTGATGTTAACGATGTTTGTATTTATTTATTTATTTAATTCTTTACGCACAACTGGGTTCAAAGGCGGTCTTAACGCCATAGGCGTTCTCTACCAGACAACCTTAGGGTAATGCAGAGACAAAGAATAAGGTAGATGCACCAGTAAAGTAGTAAAATATGTTTCGTACTACGGACTATAATTACATATAACAATAATAGATAAATACCTATGTACATTATACATATAATAAAATATACATATTATACATACCTACATATATAACTATAAATATATAACATCAAGATAAATCAAAGTCGAGCTGAATCTGCTAAATTGTTTTAACGGAAATATTTCCTTAACTTGATTTTAAAGGCGAGCTGACTGTTAGCCATCCTGATTTCATGAGAAAGCGCATTCCATAATAGGATAGATTGCACGAAGAATGTAGAGTGAACGAAGTCAGAGCGGTGAGAAGGACATTGGAGAAGACGATTATTAGTGGAGCGGAGATATTTATGATGACTTGTACATAGACACTGAAAATGAGAAGTTAAGTAAGAAGGAGAATTAGAGAAAAGTAAAGAGAATAGAGTAGTTAATGCCCTCATATGCCTACGTTGGCGGATAGGCAACCATTTTAGAAGCAAACGATACTCAGACACATGGTCATATTTACGAAGATTAAAAACGAATCGAATGCAGTTACTAAGAAGGCGGTCAAGTTTGTTGAGAAGAACTGCATTCAGGTCAAAGTAGCATACATCACCATAGTCGACAATTGGGAAAATCAAGGCTTGTACAAGCTTTGTTTTAGTATTTAGTGGGAGGAAGTTTTTCAGGCGATAGAGCGACCGTAATGTTCCCGTAACTCTCTGGCTGACACTCGCCACTTGGTTTTGCCAGCTTAAGGTGGTGTCAATATGCAAACCAAGGTCTTTGACACTAGGGCTGAGTGGGATGAACATGCCATTAAATATGATTGAAGGAAGTGTTGCACAGCTCAGTTTGCAACTACTTGTGTATTTATTACTGTATTTGTGATTGAGGTATGTTGTGTGTTGGAGGTTGGGGTGTATGTATATGGGTGAGTAGGGGATGTGTGTAAAGGTAGGAACAAAAGACAGTAGATAAAATTTCTATTACCTTATTATTTAGATTGCTCTATGGTACTCACGCGTTATAGTGTGCACGACGGAGAGCTCGCTGGTGAGGTTGGAGCAGTGCGCGGCGATGACGAGCGTGTAGCTGCAGCCGGGCTTCAGACCGTCCAGCTCTGCGCGCACGGTGAGCGAAGTGCCGGCCGCGGACAGGTTGCGCGCACCGGCCTCGCCTTCACCCTCCAGTGACAACCAGCGGAGCGAGTACCACTCCACGCACCCGTCCGACCGGGGCCACTCCAGTGTCATGTTGTTCGTGTCCACCTGTAGAGTCACGTTCGTCACCGGGTTCTGACCTGCCAACGCACTCGTATGTACCATAGATAGCCAACAGAAATGTTTCATTATGTACCAAACCAACCAACCAGTTTATTTTTCCTGTCGTGTCCATCATCATCCTCCTGCCCTTATCCCAATCTATTTGTGGTCGGCGCAGCATGTCTTTTTCTTCCATACATCTCTGTCAGCTGTCATCTCCGTGTTCACTTTCTTTTTATCCATATCATCTTTCACACAATTCATCCATCTTTTCTTTGATCTTCCTCTTTTCTTATAGCCATCCACATTCATACACAAAACTTTTTTCGTAACATGTTCCTCATTTCTCCGCATCACATGTCCATACCATGACAATCTACTGCATCTCAACTTTTCCGTCACTGGCGCTACTTTCAAACTCCCTCTCACATATTCATTTCTTATCATATCCATTCTCATTACACCACACAATCCTCTTAACATTCTCATCTCAGCTGCATGTAAATGCCTTTCATTCCTCCCTTTCGTAGCCCAACATTCCGATCCATACAAGACAGCAGGTCCCTTTTCCTGTCGTGTCCCTGGTTGTGATAAAAAAATATCTCTCCCTTTCTTTAAAACCACGTCATCATCATCATTTCAGCCGAAAGACATCCACAGCTGGATATAGGCCTCCACCAAGCATCGCCATACCACATGCTTAAGCATAATATAGGTACCTGAGTTCTCACATGAGTTCTGCTGACTGTGGGTGACGAGGCATTGGTTTCCTTGAACCCCGTTCGTGAACTAGCTTTAAATTTCACCTTGCTTACAGTAATGCTTAAAATATTATAAAATTGTTTTTTTTAGGGTTCCGTAATCCAAGGAACCCTTATAGTTTCGTCATGTCCGTCCGTCTGTCCGTCTGTCCTAATCCTTAACAGCTTAATAACTTCTATAGTTATAAACACAAGTAAATGAAATTTTAATAAAACAAAGTTTAACCGGATTAAATCGCGTACATTATTTAAATTGGTTAATTGTATATGCGATTTAATCCGGTTAAACTTTTTTTATTATAATGTGTAGTGATCGCGAAAACCTAAGAAGTTATTAAATGAAGTTTTGTTAAAAAATGGTTTAGATATAGATCTCAATTTTAAAGGAATAAAAAAATCTTGATAACGTATACATGCATGTGAAATGGGGATGAAATTTTTTTTTCCCTGCACCCCCTCTTGTAGGGTATCATTGAATAGGTCTACTAAAATGAAGGTAATGTTTCATACATAACTTTTATATCAGGTATACCATCTGCGAAATACAGTTCGCCAAAGTGGCTTGCAATATGTCCCCCCCTGCTATTTCTAAATTATGCAACGTAGAAACTTATAGTCTTCCACATTGATAGCCCTTTATAAAAACTCTCTTTTAAAATTATTTCGAGTATAATGTGATTATAAATTTTTGAGTTATAGTGAGAAAACTGAAAAATACTTAAGACGTCCTAGTTCATAGGTGACTAGGGTGACTTTAGAGAAAAATGATCTGAGCAAAAAATGCTCCTTTAGTTACTTTCTACTTAAAAAAATCACAAAAAGTAACTTTGTGTTATATTGATATGACACACTTCTTAAATTTAGCGCTAGGTGGCGCTGTTTGCAAAAACTAAAATCGCATTGATTAATATTCGATTTGATTCGTTTGTAATTAGACCTACTTAAGGAACCCTATAATACTGAGCGGGTCGATTTCACAGCCTACGAATGAAGTTACACTAATGAGATCGTGACACAGATGATATCCGAATCACACTAATGAATCATTAGTGTGATTCGGATATCATTAGTAATGATATCGATATTTTTATTGGTTAAAAAATGTAAATTAAGTCTTCTTATGAACAATATTAAAACCTTTGACATCGAAACAACAATTGATAAACTTTTTTACAATTTGTTAACAGTAATCTTCATCAATATAAATAAGGCTAAACTTACTTTGTAAACCAATAAAAATATGCATGCCATTAGCGTGATTTACATTTCATTTGTGTCATGATCTCATTAGTGTAAAATCATTCGTGGTACCCAATTTTATGTGAAATCGACCCGAGCATGGACCGACATGCTCTTGGCCGGGTTTTCATCTAGTTAAGGCTTGAGCGATCGTTGCATTGCTAGTTGCTAGTGATAGACTATGCAGTTATCGGTTTTTGCGTGTTTTTAATTTACTTAGCAATATCAATGTTAAATCATGCCATCATCCGGAAACGGTGTGCCTCGACCCTCTGCAGAATGCGTTCCAGCTCCCACAGCATCCTAAGTGCATTGTGTGACAAGTGGGATTATCCAATGTTGAGACACTGGATAGGACTTCACAAGTCTAGTGCGAACTTTCTGTTATAACTTTTAGAAAAATGTATTAATTTTAAGTTACTAACATTAGGTTTTTAGGTTTTCTTTTGTTTGTTACTAACACTATATGGATCAACTTGTGATCTGAAATAAAGATTTATTATTATAAATACTTACGAGGTATGAAACTGGACCCCTTCACTGCAAACATAATGCAGAAAAATAGTCTGAGGCCGATCATATCTTTTCGGTCAAATTGGTCCCAAGAGCTTTCAGTAGACTGAGTTTACGTCGTCGTCTGTGAAATGAAAAATAAGATTCAAACAGTTTTTTATTTTAAATAATAAATAATAATAAATAAATAAATATTTTGGACATTTTTACACATTACCATCTAGTCCCAAACTAAGCAGAGCTTGTACTATGGATACTAGACAATGGATATAATATTTAAATACTTTTTTTTTTTTGTAAATACATACTTATAATACATAAGAAACACCCAGACCAGCACAAACACTCATGCTCAGCACACAAATATTTGTGTCCTGTGGGAATCGAACCCACGACCTCGTTTTTATTTAAATACACAAAATGAGCTGTATAATAATGTACATAAGCTTTCCTACTCTAATAATAATGTGTATATGTGTGTACAATAAAGTATAATTAATTAAATGTATGATGAAAGGTTTTTTCTGCTTTAAAAAACCGGCCAAGTGCGATTCGGATTCACGCAGTAGGTAAGGGTTCCGTACCACCCCATATTATTATAAACTCATTTAATTTACGAGAGTTCATCAAAAGACATCAACGCACCGTGCGTGAAATATTAATTTATCTCTTTCTTACACAGGTACCACCACATATGTCTATGTTTGCCTTATTTTTTGTATTTGTTGCTAAACTAGACAGTATGCACTATAATCAGAACAAGTTTGACGCTGGTATACTGGGTGTAAGGGGAACGCTTCCGAAAACGAGGATAGGTGCTGGTGACTACTGATACGAAACCACGAAAAAAAAATGCGATTCTTTTTTTAGATTTTTTCATATATATTTTTTTGCATTTTTGATACATAACCAGCTTTGGGCGGTTTAATAAAACTCATAAATAATGAAAAATACAAAAAAAAATGAAAACAATCTAAAGAAAGAATCGCCTTTTTTTTCATGGTTTCGTATCAGTAATCACCAGCACTATCACCTATCTTCGTTTTCGGAAGCGTTTCCCTGACACCCTGTATATTACTGTTTTGAAAATAGAGCAGAAAGAAAAACGTTAAAAAAAAATGCATGTTTTTCGAGGTTTCTTGCATGAACCCCATTGGTTTTAAACTTTTTTATTTTTAGTATTTGTCAAGCAATATATTCATATTCTGAAAAAAAATCTACCGGCAACCTAGTACCGTTCAAAAGATACAGCCCTGTGACACATGGACGGACAGCGTAGCGAAAGTCATAGGGTCCCGTTGGCACCCTTTGGGTATGGAAACCTAAAAAGCACAATTTTATGGGGAAATGTTATAATACAACTCTTACTAATTAAACTTTACTAAATAATTATTAGGTAAGTATATTAACAACATTTTAGAGAACGCATTTAGTTAAATTGCATAAAAAAAGTATTTTACGCATAAATTTCGATGTTGATGATGTTCTTGTTGCTTGGATCATCGTTTTTTTACCACAAAACATGGACAAAAACGATGATCGAAAAAATATTTTTTTTATGAGGCCTTTTATCTGCATCTTAGGTCATTGTGAGAATCGAACGTTTAAAAACCACTCCAAAGAAATATGCTACAGAATACAATTTTAGTTACTCCGCGTCCAAAATAGCACTGATCAAGCAAACGTTTCGCGCACTGGTGTACTATTACGAGATACAAGTTCACGCGCCTTTACCATTAACTAACTAAATTAAACTAAACTAACTAACTAAACTAATTATTTCATTATTTTAACGCATTTTAAAGATATAAATTGTGGAAAAAAAAAACGCTCACGAGCAGGATTCGAACCTGCGACTCCTGGCTCAGTACGCCAGCGCTTTAGCCACTAAGCTACCACACTACTACACTACTATACATATACTATATATATACTACACTACTAGTGTTCACGGTAGCTTAGTGGCTAAAGCACTGGCGTACTGAGCCAGGAATCGCAGGTTCGAATCCTGCTCGTGAGCGATTTTTTCTTTCCACAATTTATATCTTTAACTAAACTAACTTTAACTAGATTAAATAATTACTTAAATTGTAAGCCTGTGCTAAAATCCTTCCATGTAATCTAGTCCAAGTTTAACAAATAAAATAACTTTAACCATTTCTATTACCCTTATTATTTAGATTTCTATGACTATAGGGGACACTATTTACCTGTCTGACTTTTGCAAATAAGTTTAATCATATTAATTTCACCAAAGATGCACGTTGATTGCGCACGGCACGGCGCGGCAGCGCGTTGATGTGTCTACATCAACACCCAGTGATGCGGTGGACCGGTGGTGCAATCAAAGTGCAAAGGTGCATCCTTCGGTAAACTCTCATGAATATCAGTTTCTACGGGGTATCAGATCGATGGGTGGTACGGAACCCGACTCGCACTTGGCCGGTTTTTACTAGTTGGGGTTGCTATCAAATAGGTACCTATTACATTTTTATTTACTTGAGCTATTATAATCTGTTGCGTGTGGTGTCGGACGTAAAGAATAGCACCACCCTATATCTTCTCATAGGTTTCGTAAAAGGCGACTAAGGGATTCACCAGAGGATGGGCAGCAGAGTTCTCTGAGTATTAACCAATCAACTGCGATCGCCAACCCGCCTGCCAAGCGTGGCGATTATGGCATATCCCCCCAAACTGCTTGGGGAGGCCTATGTCCAGCAGTGGACGTCTTTCGGCTGAAATGATGATATAATCTGTTCTGAGTAATTTTGCTAGAACAGATTGAAGTATCTCGGGAAAATAAAAATTCACAAATAAAGATGAAGCTAAGAAATGTCAGGTCGCAAGTTGCCCAACCTAAAAAGGCTTTTACCGTAATTAAGGCACTATAAATACCTTTTATTGTCCTTCTTTGTCCGTAAATCACAAAATAATGCACACAGTTACAAAATGCATCTGCTTCACTCGACAATTAGGTACCTTAGAATATTTAAAGCATGCAGGATAATATTAATTTTCCTCAAAATTGTTTGTCCTTTTTTATGTCATAGCCATCGTCATAGCAAATCTAATATTTATTTATTTTTGTACATTACACCAAACGAAAACAAAGACATTCGTTTACAGAATGATTAAGTAAGTACAATGGACGGTCTTATCGCACAAGGCAATCTCTTCCAGACAACCTTTGGATGGACTAGAAGAATGGGTACCGATCGTAGGTAGGTACGGTGTAAAAGTAGGTACGTTTCGTACATAATATACCTACTTAAATATAATAATATAAAATACATGGAATTTACTTAAATAAGTATGAGAAATATATATCATGTAATATACTAATACATACAAATATAAAGTGTAGTAGTTGAGCAATTTCAAGAAGTAGTAGTAATACGACTCATAATAAGTCTTGAATTGAAATTATTTGAATTTCAGGATAAAGAAGCTTTTCTTAGGTTCATCAACTCAGCCTATCGCAGTCCACTGCTGAACATAGGCCTCTCCCAAATTGCGCCACAACACTCGGTCCTCTGCCTTCCGCATCCAGTCCCCCCCAGCCACGTTCTTTAGGTCGCCGGTCCACCTGGCAGGGGGGCGCCCTACGCTGCGTTTGCCGATTCGCGGTCTCCACTCAAGGACTCGTCTGCTCCAACGGCCATCGGTCCTTCGACAGACATGGCCGTTTCTTAGGTTACAGGTCAATTCTCGTAACAAAAAACGTTCAAACCATTAGTTGCAAACTAATCTCAACGCTTTAAATCTCAACATCCTGACAGTAAATAATAATAAATAATTTATTTAATTTTAAGAAAAAATGTTACAATTGATTACATAATTATAATTAACACTGAACTTCACACTAGGATACCCTGTGTCGTGAGTTCCAGTCTCTTTCATCACAAAAAAGGTACTACATAATAGGTTTAGGTTACCAAAGTACATAATATTATTATGCAACGTGTATCAGAAATGCGTGGTCATTCAGAGCAAAGCATAGAACAACTTTTACCATGGGACCAACCCTGAAATCGCGAAAAAAATATGAGCTGTTCCCTACTAAATCAACGATGTCGCTCGACAAAATGTAAGGATCAGCTGATATTTTTTTCGCGATTTTATGGTTGGTCCCATAGTGAAAGTTGTTCGATAGCATCCCCCGAATAAGCTCTTCAAATATAACTACGCATTTCTGATACACGTTGTATAGTTAATTTTGATTTAAATTCAAGTTGTTAATAGCACCCCATTGTTGGAGTAATAGTGTTTTGTGTAAGTAATAGTGTTTTGTGTAAGTAATAGTGTTTTGTGTAAGTAATAGTGTGCGTTTATGTTGATTAGTAGTAGGTGTTCCTGTTTGCCGTTTATTTGTGACAATTAGGTCATCAATGTCACCAATAAACGACAATCAGAAATACGTGGGACACTCAGAAAGTTTTGCGAAACTAAAAAAAATTGTTCTATACGTACATATATTTTTATCAAATCTTTTCAAAGTACTTTCCACCAGCCTCTATACAAAGATTCATGCGCCTAAACCAGTTTTCAAAACACTTTTTCCAGTCCGCCGCAGACACCTCGTTTACAGCCTGCTCGAACGCAGCCAGCGCATTTTCCGGCGACGAAAATTGTATCCCTTTGAGCTGATTTTTTATTTTTGGGAATAAAAAGAAGTCACACGGTGCTAGATCAGGGCTGTAAGGAGGGTGACCCAGGAGTTTGACTGGCGTGCTGTCCAGGAAGTCCCTCGTTTTGAGTGCGGTGTGCGCAGGTGCATTGTCGTGGTGGAGCAGTAGCCCGCGGAGCCCTGTGTTTGGTCGCTTGTTGCTTATAACAGAGAAAACTTCTGGCAAACATTTGGTAGTATACCATTCGGCATTAATGCTTCTTTGATCCCGTAAGGGAATTGATACCAAGTGGCCAGTCAAATTAAAAAAGCTAGCGATCAAAATCTTACCCCCGCTTCTAGATCGCTTCACTTTGGTAGGCGTTGGCTCATTTTGAAACACCCAAACAGTCGACTGGCGCTTGGTTTCTGGGTCGTATTGATAAATCCAGGACTCATCACCTGTAACGATGTCGTAAACACGCCGAGACGAGCCTGCTTCAAATTTGTTAAGCATATCACGGCACCATTCCACCCGGGCCTGCTTCTGAACATCGGTGAGGTTGTGCGGCACCCAGCGTGATACTATCCTCCTCACGCGAAGATGGCTGTGTAGAATCTCGTGAACGCTTCCCGATCCAATCTTCAATATGTGTTGAATCTCCTGATATGTAATTCGCCTATTGTCTTGGATTAAATTTTTCACTGCTAGCACGTTTTCTTCGGTAACAGCCGTCAAAGGGCGACCGCTTCTTTCGTCATCCCCCAAAGTTGGTCGACCGCGCTTGAATTCGTTATACCAACGATACACGGTTGCCTTGGAAGGGCCTTCATCCATGAATGCCATTTGAAGTCTATCGTACGATTCATCCGGTTTCAGGCGACACTTGAAATCGTATAAAATCATAGCTCTAAAATGTTCCCGGCGCAGATCCATATTTCAGTGAGACACAATACTTTGAATTAACTCGCAAAAAATGTGGAGGGAAATTTTGAAATTGGAACTTACTTATTTTTACTTATAAATAATCATATTTTCAAAAAACATTATAACTGGCCAGTCTCCCATATATAAAAACTTTTTTTCGCAATACTTTCTGAGGGGCCTGGTATCTATTGTACAGGATATTGAGATTTAAAGCATTGAGATTAGTATGGAACTATATTATGAATGTTTGTAGTTACGAGAATTGTCCTCATAAACGTTTAAAAAGATAATCAAAAACCGGCCAAGGTGAGTCGGACTCACGCAGTAAGGGTTCCGTACCACCCATCGACCTGATAACCCATAGAAACTGATTTAATTTACGAGAGTGTATCAAACGGTGGTGTCCTGAAATACAGGCCTAGAGCTTAGTTTAGGCATCAGTCTCCCACAGTACTTTTAACTTTTATGACTTACTCTGATGATACCATGTAAAACTTATGTAATAATATTGTGGCGAGAAATAAATCATTCATTCATTCAAAAGAAATCAATGCTCATACGCGAAATGTGATTTTTTGCATCTCTTTCTTACGTAGGTAGGTAGGTACCATACCACCACATATATCTATTTTTTCCCTGTTTTTAGTATTTGTTGCTAAACTATAGGTAAAGTATGCACTATAATCAGACCAATTTGATGCTAGTATGTATTACCGTTTTGAAGAAAGAGCAGGAACAAAAACGTTGAAAGAAATGCATGTTATTCGAGGTTTCTTGTATGGTTTTAGACTTTTTTTAATTTTTAGTATTTGTCGTGATAGACACTATAGTAACACATATTCTGTGAAAATTTCAGATGTTTATCTATGACTGTTACATAGATACAGCCCTGTGACAGACAGACGGACGGACAGCGTAGTGAGAGTAATAGGGTCCTGTTAGCACCCTTTGGGTACGGAACCCAAAAAATTACGTAGACAGTGTAAATTCAATGAAAACATACAAAAAATTATTAATTTTTGATTACCCGGTAAAACAATGTCCCCCTTATTACTAAACGTTTAGTGCTTTGTTTAAACCGGGGTTAACGTCAAAGTCTATGCATAACCTAATATTACAATGTACTCTGTGATAACCTATAATAAAACCCGATTTTGTAATAAGGTGGTGAAAGTTTTGTTATATTATGCGACTTCTAGAAACTTCCCTATCATCATCATCATCATCATTTCAGCCGAAAGACGTCCACTGCTGGACATAGGCCTCCCCCAACCATCGCCACAACGACCGGTCCTGTTTCCCTATCAATTTAAGCATATTTATAGTTACACGTCATTTTATTAGAACTAATTTAAATGAATCATTCAACTCACTTCAATAGGTATTACAGAGTGTTACAGAGCAGGGTTGTTGCGAACATCAGCATCAGCATCAGCATCCGCGGATCATCAGCATCATTTTCAACAACAGCATCAGTAAACGCATTAATTGATGCTGATATTTTGATGCTAATGTGTGAAACATGACCGAAGGAGGCGTATTTTTTTTGCGTAAAAGTGCATCAGAACCTGGAGCTGGCCTGACCTTTGGGCCCTTCCTATTCCCCATACATTCAGCTGGGGAATTACTCGTATAATGTGCCTATGACTAAAACAGTAGACAGTAGTACAGTTGAAAGAAGTATTCTAACAAAAAGGGCAATGAGGAGCTATTATAGTCAGCTAATAAAAAAAAGACAAGCTACATTATTATGTATTTCAAATAAAAACAAAAAAATATTGCCCTCGAGTTAACTCAGCATAGCAACCTCTTATGCTGAGTATGCAGTGGCCGCCGACCAACATAAATGCAAGTTGTCATTTCACTTGTAATTTTATAATATTGTTTTCAATTAGTCTTGTATCAGTCACGTAACAAATACATCGTTCTTTTATATTAATTAAATTGTAATAAATAAATATTTTTTTTATTAAAGTTCCGATCGCCGTAACTTAACTGGCGCAGTCGGTAGGATCGCGACACTCTTGTTTCGGATATAACTCTTCGGGATAAGAGTGACGGTTCTCTAATCGTTCCTTCGCGATCCGCAACGAACCTATCGTGCGGTCGGACACCTCTACGGGAATCTCAGGAGAATTGGAGAATCCTGTTTGCTGGCACAAGACTCGACAGGAGATGCAGTGGCTGCTTCGGTAAGTACTCTCGTTTTACCAAGTATCCTTGCTCTATTTCCTGCCTTATTTTATATTTTATTTTAGTGTGTTCTGTCTATAAGCTAGAATCGCGTTAGGCACCCATATACTATAGCAATAAGATATTCTGATAAATTATTCCACGTGTAATATTACACTTCTATTGTTTTGCTCGTGTGCCACTATAAAGTTAATACAGTAAAACAATGTCGCTTAGTGATTACGATGCTAACTACAAACCCTACAAACTTATTGCGGATTTAATGCCAAAATATGCTGGTAATCCCAAGCTACTTAACTTTTATATTAGGGAAGTAGAACATTTATTGCAGTTAACGAGTGAAGCAGATCGTAGACACCCAGCATTATTTTGTCTTATTAAAAGTAGACTTTCTGGTACAGCTCTCGATGCGATAGCATATGAGGAGCGTTTAGAATCATGGGACTCGATTAAAAATGCTTTAATTAGACGTCTTAGAGAGCCGCGTAACGAGATACAGGTTATGCAGGAGCTCACGCGGATCCGTAGATCAAAGAGTGAGGATGCGGAAAGCTTTGGTAGGCGACTTCGAGAACTATTAGACACTTTATTCTCTGTAGGTGAACACGGCAATAAAATGTATTACGAAAAGATGGTAATTGAACAGTACGTAAATCAGTTAGATTTCCATGTTTCATTAGGCGTTAGAATCGCGAAACCGGAGACGTTTGAAGCAGCTATAACGGCGGCTAGGCAGGAAGAGGCCAGGCTCTCATATAATCGAGCGACTAGTTTTATGCCTTCAACATCTCATGCGAAACCAAAGGAGTTGTCTAAACATAATTCTAATAATAACCCTTTTCGTAATCAAGTGAACCCATACATGCAGCCCACTAATTTTTTTAACCAACCTGTGCCATTTAACCCTAACAACTATGTCCCGCAACAAAATAACCCGGCACCAGAACAGCGCCAACAGTGGCGTCAGGCACCAGGTAACTATAAATCAGGAGGCTCGGGCAACTTTCGGAGCGGAAACTTCAGGAACCAGCCCAATATCCCAAGACAACAGGTTAACCCTCCCCAGCTGTCATCCGACGTGACTATGCGTACTGCAGGAAAGCCAGCAAAGCCACAGTTTGCATCAGAACAGGTATTCTATATCCCTAGTCAAATGGAGAGTCAGGTGCAACCGGATCAAAATGAAAGTGAGTATTATATTGATTATTCTGATAATAGTAACGCATTCGAGTCGAGCCCGAACGTGGACGAGCAGGAGGTCAGTTATAATCAGGATTTTATATTGGATCAGGACCAAGACAGCCAGAGCTAGTATCCATTAACTTCCAGGCTAAAGAGCACTTGCCGTATATTGAGTTACCGGAATTTAATGGAAAGTTTTTAATAGATACAGGAGCCACTCATTCTACTATAGCCTCTGACGTAATTTTCGGTACTAGATTTGAATATTGCATAGAAAGGGAAGAATATGAAATAGTAACGGCACATAGCTCATCTAGACACAATGAAGTAGTATATCTGCCGCTACCTCCTGCGTTTAATAGCGATATAATACATAAATTTTTAATATTTGACTTTGATCCGAAGTATAAAGGCTTAATAGGATTTGATATTTTAAGAAAATTAAAGAGTAACATTGACCTAAATAATAACGTGTTACGTACGTCTACAGCAGAGATACCTATATATTTTAATCATCCTGCTCAAAAGATAAAAATTGAACCTAAATGTGAAAAGATCGTTACAGTTAAAACTAATTACATAGATGGACAATATTTACATGATGATGTTTATTGGTCAGATAATTTAAAGTCACCAGCAGCAATAGTTAATGTAGTCAATGGTTCTTTTAAAACTTCGGTTATTAATTTTAGTGACGATAAGAAATATATTCCGGAGAAAACTTCTATTGAATTAGAATCATATAGTAGTAAAATTCATACTCATAAACTTAACACTTCGCAAGTTCAATCAGACGTAGACCATATACTTAAAGAAAATTTAAATAAAATTCGTTCGGATCACATGAATGAAGAGGAGAAGCGTGAAATTCTTAAACTATGTTATCAGTATAGGGACTTATTCTATACGGAAGATATACCACTTAGCTTTACACATGCAGTTAAACATGAATTAAGATTAGGTGATCAAACACCAATCTTTGTACGCAGTTACAGGCAAGCGCCCCAACAACGCAATGAGATCCGTAAACAAGTTGATAAGCTCTTACAGCAAGGGATTGTTAGAGAAAGCATATCCCCATGGTCATGCCCTGTGCATATTGTCCCGAAAAAACCGGACGCATCAGGAAAAGTCAAGTGGAGACTAGTAATCGACTATAGACGATTGAATGATCGCATAATCGAAGACAAGTACCCATTGCCTAATATTCATGATATTTTGGATAGATTAGGACGTGCACAGTATTTCACCACCCTAGACTTAGCTAGTGGCTACCACCAAGTAGAAATGCACCCTAATGACATTGAAAAGACAGCTTTCACTACCGAACGAGGGCATTATGAATTTTTAAGGATGCCCTTTGGCTTAAAAAATGCGCCAAGTACATTCCAACGTTTAATGGATCACATCTTAAGAGGCATAGATAACGTTTATACGTATTTGGATGACGTAATCATAATATCAACGTCTTTGCAACAACACGTAGAAAAATTAAAGCAGGTATTTGATAGGTTTAAAACTCACAATTTAAAAATTCAATTAGATAAGTCCGAATTCATACAAAAGCAGGTAAATTTCTTAGGACACGAACTTACAGACGAGGGCCTAAAACCTAATAAGGATAAAATTAAAGCAGTTTTAAACTTCCCTTTGCCTAAATCTCAGAAGGAGATAAAAGGTTTCCTAGGTCTAGTAGGTTATTACAGGAAATTTATTAAGGACTTCGCTAAGCTCACGAAGCCTATGACACTATGTCTTAAGAAAAATAGTAAAGTTATTCATTCTCCAGAATTTTTAGAAGCGTTTAATAAGTGCAAGCAAATATTAACCAATGCACCAATACTACAATACCCTAATTTTGATGAGCCATTTATTCTAACCACTGACGCATCAGATGTGGCACTAGGCGCGGTATTGTCTCAAGGTATTGTTGGTTCTGATAAGCCCATAGCGTTCGCTTCTCGAACACTGTCAGACACTGAATCCCGTTATTCCACAATTGAGAAGGAATTACTTGCAATAGTTTGGGCAATCAAATACTTTCGGCCATACCTTTACGGTAAAAAGTTTACCATCTATACGGACCATAGACCCCTAACGTGGCTAATGTCACTTAAGGATCCTAATTCTAAACTTACTAGATGGCGGTTAAAGCTTGCAGAATACGACTATAAAGTTGTTTATAAAAAGGGTCGCCAAAATACAAACGCAGATGCTTTATCTCGTGCTAAAATATTCCACAATAGTATCGATTCACTTGCAGTTAATTTAGATAATAACGACGATGATGAAATTATTAATAGAATATTTGATAACGCGCGTAGGGAAGCGGGAAACGAAACGGAATCAGCCCCAGTTCAAGAAAATAATAGTCAACCAGATAACCCTAGCGTTCCGGAATCGCATATAGAGACAGAATCAGATAGTATGAGCTTGGTATCAGCTGAGCCAGAATTTGTTTCTACGAATCACACACAACCAGATAATGAAAATAAGGGCATACCTATTATATCAGACGCGATAGATAGGCAGCTAAAACAATTCCACATTCGATCAACACCCGGATCAACTTATAGAGTAGATAACAGATCAACTAATTCAAAAGTTATCATTAAAGATGTTTTTATCCCAATTAACAATACGGAAACAGAAATAATTAGATTTCTAAAGGAACACACAATTGCTGACCGAGTGTTTCATTGCTACTTTCATAATGAGGAATTATATCAGGCCTTCTCTAGAGTCTATACTACCATATTTAACGAACGTGGCCCTAAATTGCTTAAATGTACTACACGCGTAACATTAGTAGAGAACAAAACTGAACAGCAGGAATTAATTAAGAAATATCACGAAGGAAAAACGGTCCATCGCGGTATTCAGGAGACGTATAAACAGTTACATAGAAATTATCACTGGCCAAATATGTTGCTTACTATTCAGAGATATGTTAACCAATGTGATACCTGTTTAAAGAGTAAATATGAAAGGCATCCTCTTAGAACACCTTTAGCCCTTACTGATACACCTCGTAAGCCAATGGAACACTTATTTATGGATCTATATTCAACAGGTGGTGCAACATTCCTTACAATTATTGATAATTTCTCTAAGTACGCTCAGGCAGTCCCTTTAAATGCGTCTAGTAGTGTACATGTAGCAGAAGCATTGTTACAAATTTTCTCAGTATTGGGTTTACCATGTAAAATAACCACAGACTCCGATAGTAAGTTTGATAATGACGTCATAAAAGAAATATGTGCATTGCATAATATTCACATACATTTCACGACACCGTATAATCCTAACTCTAATTCCCCTGTCGAACGGTTGCATTCCACATTAGCTGAAATTATAAGAATACAACGAATGACCAATAAAGATGATCCCATACAGTTAATCATGAAGTACTCCATTATAGCATACAACAACGCAATCCATTCAGCAACAGATTTTACACCTCATGAGCTATTATTCGGACATACAGCGTCTAGGAACCCGTTAGAATTATACTACCCAAAAGAGTTTTATCAGAACTATGTTATAAAACATCGTACTAATGCTGAGGCAGTTCAAGAATGTATTACAGCACATATGTCTAAAAATAAGGAACAGGTGATAGCCAAACGAAACCAACAAGCAGAGGAAATCATGTTTAAGGTAGGTGAAACTGTTTATAAGCAGGTAGCGAAGTCAGCGCGCAGCGACAAAACCATGCCTGTCTACAAAGGACCTTATAAGATCATTCACCTTCATCCAAATAACGTAGCCGAAATTATAGGTAATCATCCAAACTCTAAGTCCATTAGAGTCCACTTTAAATTACTACGGAGGCCTCATCTTGTTACAGGACCCTCGTCGCAGGAGCCGTCGTGCTCTACACAACAGGAATCGTAACTATTGACCCTGTTAATAACGAAAATGGAATCCTTCTTCTCAAACAAGGACAGCTTCTTAAACAGGACAACTACTTTAGTCTCGCTTGTGTTTATAATATGACACACTTACATCTTACGTCCGTTAAACTCATGTCTTTATATGCAAGCTCTAAAGCAGCCGAGAGTGAAGTTTCTGGAGAGTTGCATAAGACATATAGAGATCAGATAGAATATAGTTTAAATGCAATAGGTAAAAAGATTAAATTTTTAACCCCACAGATTAGGAAAAGACGCGGTCTTATTAACGGTTTAGGTACAGTAGTTAAGGCTATAACCGGAAATCTTGATCATGAAGATGCAGCAAAATTCGAAGATGAGATCTTTAATATTAGGAATAGAATTAATAATGTTCAAAATTCTCAAAAGAAATCCTTAGTCTTAGCAAAAAATACAATAGATGAATTTAGCAACCAATTAAGTAAGTTAAATAATAATCAGAAAGTTTTGGCTAGCATGTTGCAGAATATTACTCTTAATTCTAATAATGTTAGCAATCATTTACGTTTCTTAGATATTTACGTGCAGATAGATTTTAGTCTACAGATAATATTAGATAGGTTAATGTTATTAGAAGATGCTATGACGTTCGCTCAAATGGGTATCATGCATCCTAGTATTATAAGTCCTCAGAATCTTATAGAGGAATTAATTAGATTAGTTAAACTTTATTCCTTAAGATCAGTAGCTGATATTAATCTTAGTAATATACATATTATAGAAAAATCCATTAAAGTCAAAGCTTATAGTACAGTTCACTCTATAAATTTTATCCTAGAAATCCCATCAGTAGACCCTAAAACATATGACCTAATACATCTGTACTCCATTCCCAATAAAAATAACCTAACTATTATCCCAAAATCCAAATACCTTGCACTTGGAAACGATGAGTACGCTTACCTGGAAGAAGATTGTCAGCCTCTCACCGAAGACATCCAACTCTGCAACACCCTGGACACTAGAAGAATTGAAGAAACCGAAGATTGCATCCCGTCTCTCATTCAACACCGGTCGACTAACTGCACACACGCCATCATGAACTTAAGAAGAGGAAAGATTCAGAAGATCAGAGATAACAGCTGGTTACTGGTACTTACACAAGATGAAATTATTAAGACACAATGCAACGCCAAGACAGACTACAAAAGGCTAACCGGGATTTATCTAGTTACATTAACTGAAGATTGTCAAATTAACGTAATGAATAAAACATTACGATCACATACGAACACAATCGTCATCAATGACGTCATACCGTTACCAGAGCAACATCAGGTGTTTGAAGACACCATCAAATACGAACTGCAACTTGAAGACATCTCACTAGACAGCATCCATGAATTGATCAATAAGGCAAGCGAACTATCCGTGCCAGATGACGTCAATTGGCCAATAATAGCAGCAACACCAAGTTGGACTACACTTCTTCTATACATATTATTAATAGCAACAGTATCCTGGAAGCTGTACAAATGGAAGACCACAAGACCCAGACCAGACCCAGAGGACTCCAAAGGCAACAAGGATACCAGAGGCAACAAGGATACCAAAGGCAGCGAGGACGCTACCAGAAGCAAGAGTTGCTTCTATCTTATGGAGGGAGGAGTTAACTCAGCATAGCAACCTCTTATGCTGAGTATGCAGTGGCCGCCGACCAACATAAATGCAAGTTGTCATTTCACTTGTAATTTTATAATATTGTTTTCAATTAGTCTTGTATCAGTCACGTAACAAATACATCGTTCTTTTATATTAATTAAATTGTAATAAATAAATATTTTTTTTATTAAAGTTCCGATCGCCGTAACTTAACTCTCGTGCTGCTGATTTTTTTTTCTTTATAAAAATTACATATATGCAACTACTTTGTATATTTATCTCACATTTGTTCAAGCACAGTGAAAGGTAGCCCTAATGGCTAATATAGTCATAGGATTATAGATAGAAGTATTTTTGCGGTCGCGTTTATACTGAGTACTTCATGGCTTCGGGAGCCATGTGGTTCAGATATACCCAAAAGGCTTACAACGCTCTACGGATCCAGTTCAATAATGCGTTCAGGACATTGTTGTGGCTGCCGCGCTATTGTAGTGCGTCGGCAATGTTTGCCAACGCGCGTACCGGATTTGACGCCGTCTGACGTAAGAAGTCCGCCTCACTACTGCACAGTGCACAGGCTGCGCGGCAGCCCCAACACCATCCTGCACATGATAGCCGCCCGGGCTGATAGTCCGCTTGTGTGGGCGCTAGTCGACCGGACCAAATCCCTTTTAGTTATTAAGTACTAACAGTTATATGTTATATGATGTTAACAGTTATATGATTTTACTAACACATTGGATCCATTGTTGTCTTAAATAAATTAAATTTATCTCATATAGGTTTTCAAAGTTCATGTTCTGTGTCATATTTTGTAAGATTTTAATAATTCGTAAATAAAAAAATAAAAATAAATTCGCCGCTATACAACATAATACACGCTCAGCTCATTTATATAATAGGGTAAACAAAGACATATATATATATACACTAATAAACTACATGAATGTAAAAAATGCTAGCTGAATGGATGAAACCACTTACTTATGCAGAAACTGAGGCACTCCTACAATAGATGACATAACTCACTAAAAACCCTCAACATACACTCTCACACACCCACACACACCCCATCCACCACACACACTCCATCCACCACACACACATGCATTCCTCACTTGAACACACCCCCACACATATACAATATCATAATAATTAATATGTATAAAGATAAATAAATAAATAAATGAAAATTATATTTTAATAAGTTAGTTAAGCTATCTATTGAAGAGCGGAGTCTCCTAATACAGGCATTATTTGCTTAAAAGGAGGCTCCAATCACCAACCAATGTTACCTATATTGTGTTGATGAAATAAACCTTTTGTATTTGTATTTGTTGGGTTGCAATTTTTTTCTTAGGGCTCTAAAATATAAATATAAAGAACTTTCATTTGTTATACTATTATGCACATAATTTTATAAATTGATTAATGACCGTTATAGCGTTACCTTCACACGTTTATTACTCCAAATAATACACATGAGGCACACATGAACGAGAAACGAAACAATCACACAATTCTACAAGAACTACAGCTACAGGCGTGAGCGCCGGAATTCTGCCACCGCGCAACGCGACCATCCCGTAGCTCATCTCGTGGCTCACTGCCGCCACCTCACACTCTAGCGGGCGGCCAGGCAACTGTCATGGGGTTGCCTACACCCGAGTCCCATACTGCCACACGCTATACACTCCCCCTCGAGTTCCTGAGAACGTCCCCGCTCATGAACTCGCATAAAGGAACAAACAGGACAAACGTGCTTCCGAGGACGTCCTCTCTGACGCTTAGGAAACACGGGACGAGGAGGCGAACTATCCCGGTTATAAAATCGCGTAAGTTCTGACACATGAAACTTACCTAAAACACTATCAGGGCTATCTAAATTCGCGATAAAGTATGCTGTAGGGCTAGCTCTTTTCGCAATCACATAAGGACCGTCTCTTTTCGGAACAAACTTAGCTGAAATGTTCTTTGCCGCATTGCTAAGCACATGCGACTTTAAGAGTACCTGATCTCCTACCTTGAAGACTTCAGCAGGCTTTTTAGACTTATCAGCACACTCCTTGCGGCGATCCTGCTGAGCTTCTACTCTTTCCCTTACAGCAATAAAAGAGTTGACAAAATCTTTCAAATAGAGCGTGATTTGGGGAACAAAATTGTCCTTATTAAGAATCGACCTGATGTCATGTTGCACGTCGAGTGGCGAACGAAGCTCCCTAGCGAACGTAAGGTAAGCTGGAGACACACCAGTAGTCTGACACACTGCCGCATTCATGGCAAACCTTATCGCAGGAATATGCTGCGGCCACGACGAATGTTCGGCGTCGACTAAACGTGACAACTGAAACTTCAAATCTCTATTTTTACGCTCAGCTGGATTAGCTGAGGGATGGTACAAAGGTAACAACTCTTGACCTATACCTAACACAAACATACACTGCTGCATAACAGCGGAAACAAATTGAACGCCATTGTCTGACACAATGCGTCGAGGAAGTCCATAACGAAGAAAATATTCCTCTATCAACGTACGAGCGCACGCCTCTGAAGTTGCCTCCTTCAAAGCATAAAGCTCAGTCCAGCGAGTCGCAGTGTCCTCTACCAACAATATCCATCGTTCTCCGTTCTTTCCTGTAGGAAGCGGACCGAACAAATCTATGGCCAATACTTCTCCCCTTTGGTTTAGAACAGGAGTCTGTAAGAGACCTGACGGCTTCGTATTTGACGACTTATAACGTTGACAGGTGGCGCAGGTCTTGACATAATCTGTTATGACCCTACGCATACCTGGGAAATAAAACCCTTGAGCGACTCTATTGTACGTTCTGTCTACTCCGTGATGACCAGCTATATCGGAGTCATGACATTCCTTTAAAATTTCAAGGCGTAAAGAAGCCGGGACCACTAGTTGCGGCTCTTCACTGTCTACATCAGGATTGTACCTGTACAAAACGCCTTGTTGCATGAAATAACCTCTTTCAGACCAACGCTTAACACCTATAGACTCGGCATCAGATGTATCCTCTGGATCACTAACAATTTTCTTTAGTTCCAGGTCATCGAGCTGCGTGCGCCGGAGATCTGTCGGACTCCTAGCAGGTAAGTCTACAACGACAGAGCAAACTCCACACTGATCCTTGTCATTTTCTTTACAGGTTGGACGACTAAGTGTGTCTGCAATAACATTAACCTCGGGAATAAGAAGCGCCGGAGAGCCCCACGCGGACTCGCACTCCACAACACTATCGTCTGCTAGCATCTTATCGAGCTCTGCCCGCATGACCTTCTTCACAGGCGTCAACCTATACGGCGGAACAGAAACAGGGGGGTGATCGCCGGTATCAATAATATGCTCAGCGAAAGTATTCGCGTCTCTCCCTGGCTCAAAGATATCTTCGTGCTCTACTGGGAGATTGGCAAGAACCTCACGTTGTTTGCCACTAACAGAAGTCGCCTCGTCATCTCGTAGCAGCTCTAAAGCAGTACACGAAAACACAGATGACACTCTCTCAAACTGCATCTTGAACTTTTTCTTAGTGTTCTCAGCAAAGTGCCAAGTGCTATTCCCAAAATAAAAAACAAGATTAAATATGGTAAGAACGTCTATAGATACCTAACAAGCTTTCGTTATTATTAGACTCAGGAAAAATTAGAAATTTTACCATTCTAGTTTTATGTTGGAGCGTCACCTGTACCTCCGTAGTTAATACATTCATCTCCCTACTTACACCATCCGCCAACCTAACAATTTGCGTCGACGGCGATAACGGGTGTTCTAACCTTAGTAGGAGAGCGTAGAGCGTGTGACCGGCAATACAGCTTTTAGCTGCTGAATCCACGAGCGCAGTGCCACAATTCTCTAGAGTACTTATATTTAACACGGGGCGACAAAAAGGTTTTTTATCGTTAACATTATCGACATACTCACAACTATTGCAATAACAATTACAATCGTTAAAACTAGACACACATTTATCAACATTACGAACAATTTTATCATCAACAAAACAATTACATAAACCCCCTACGGCACGCGTAGGGTTACCTCGGTCCAACACTCGCATTGACGGGTTAACTGGCGACTGCGCGGCGCCAGCAGTATACCGTCAGAATTACAAAAAGGCACCAATTTTTGCCTTGAACCTAGAGCAAATATCGGAATTTTATAAAAAGATATTTAACGACCATATCTATTTAAAAAAAAAAAAAATCTTCATCAGCATCTGCTGATGTCAATGTCAAAAAATCAGCATCAGCATCCGCTGATGTGATAAACTTCTGGATCAGGAACAACCCTGTTACAGAGTAAGGCGTGTGGAAGTGTAGTGTGACGGCCTGTCACGTACTTACCAACAATAGTACATTATGATACAAGTAAGCTAAGATGTTCATTATACTCGAGCCTGGATTGCAGCCCGAGCCGAAGGCGAGGGCGTAATAAAGCCGAGACGCGAGAACTGAAATGTTAAAATTCATGGTCTTCCTTTTATTTGTGACACTATGTTATTTAGCAAAAAATAATCCTTATGATGAAGCCTTTCGATCGGTATGATAAAGCTACAGGGTGATTGTTTTTCTTATGTAACGGGTTCGATTTCCGGTTCAACCATGTAATTATTTAAATACATATGAAAAAAAAAAAAAAAAAAAAAAATCTACTTTCAGTAAAATGTTCCATCTACAATATTCAAGGTACTTTCCCTCCATGTGGCATATCCGTGGGACGCCCTGTATAGGCTACTTTTATTCCGGGGAACTAAACAGTTCCCGAGGGATGCGTGATAATTCTTCCTGTGATAAGACGAATTACACGCGGGCGAAGGCAAAATCTAGTAAATTATATTTCAATTTAATTTTAATAATTTGCTTAAATGTGGTAGATACAGGGTATCAGGTACATTTCAGTTCGGCACATTTACCATCTTTGGCATGCAAATGATTTATGTATAATCTGAATTTAAAATCACAATACTAGAAAAAACCAAAGACATTTCTATAGTCAGTATAATACCTTTATGGAAAAAACACAATAATACAAAATCAATATGAGTTTACATTACATTAAACATTATAATTAATCAAATAAATTACATTAAAACTGAATAAACATTGTATTATGATGATTTATTAAAAAGTATAACATAATCATAAGTCTGCCCATTACACCGTTCCATACAATGACCGTGCTATGATATGAGCGTAACCGTATCGGCACATGCAACAAATATTCATATACTAGACTGTTCCGTCCAAAATACCGCAGCGTCTCAAGACGAAAGTCTTTGACCAGTGTGTGTTGCCAGTAATTACTTACGGCACTGAAACTTGGTCGCTCACAATGGGCCTGATAAAGCTTAAAGTCATTCAAAGAGCAATGGAGAGGGCTATGCTCGGAATCTGCGTGATCAAATCAGAAATGAGGAGATTCGCAGGAGAACGAAAGTAACCGACATAGCCCGAAGAATTGCCAAACTTAAGTGGCAGTGGGCGGGGCACATTGCTCGCAGAACGGATGGCTGATGGGGCAGTAAAGTTCTGGAGTGGCGACCGCGTACTGGAAGGCGCAGCGTGGGTAGGCCCACCACAAGGTGGACCGACGACCTGGTGAAGGTCGCGGGAATCAACTGGATGCGGAAAGCGCAGGACACGGTCGTTGTGACGATGCTTGGGGGAGACCTATGTCCAGCAGTGGACGTCTTTCGGCTGATGATGAATGTTCAGGACAGTTCCGAACGTCAACATTAAAGTCACCAGGAGGAGAGGGGTCTGAAGGGTGCTCGGCAGATGTCAATTACAACAAGCCATAAGACCGGTGACAAGCATAATTATTAACTTTAATTCATCCAACGAAATATTTATGTACATTAGCAAAATTAAAGTATCATTATAATAAAACAAAGTTTAACCCATTATTGCGGTTGCTCTATGGTTTAACCGGATTAAATCGCGTATATTATTTAAATTGGTTTTCCTGACGTTTCGAAAGCTTTGCAGCATTTCGTGGTCGCAGTTAGACTAAGATGGCAATCGTCTTTACAGATATTTCAAAAAAAAAAAAAAATTAATCTACCGTACAATATTAATAATTAAAATCGTTTCGATGCACGCAGTAATCACTCACAATATCATTATCTTACAGTGTTGCGTGCTGTTTGGGACTTGATTATTTTTAGGACTGGGTTCCAAACAGGTAGCTGCCAACCATAACCATGTTCATTTGTTTTAATAATAATGTGTAGTGATCGCGAAAACCTAAGAAATTATTAAAGTATCATTGTCAAGAACCGGCATTTCTTATTTACCTGGCCAACTAGAAGCGCAATCAGTGTTGATGATGACGATCAGAATGTTCCGTCATCGACCAACACCGTAGCGTGTCTTGAGTAGATATAATGTTCTGTGGTAGCGTGCCATGACCGGACTATCGACAAATCCATGCCAAGTCTAGAATATTTTGCCGGTTGCGATTGAACGCTGTTGATCCGTTGCAGTGGGCATAGTAGGTAGTGCGTGTCGTCGTGTTTCTTTTTGTGCCTAATACGTTCATAGTACGGTCATGGTATGTTTCAGTTATGAGGGCAGACTCCTCAATCAGTCCATTACTGTCCCACTGTTGGGCACGGGCCTCTTCTCAGTACGAGAAGGGTTCAAGCCTTAGCCCACCACGCTGGGCTAGTGCGGGTTGGCAGACTACACACACCATCGAGAATTGTATGTAGCTCTCTCAGGTGGTCAGTTCCTCACGATGTTTTCCTTCACCGTTATTGCTAGTGGCAGTCAAATTCTGGTAAAAAGAGCAACTTAACAAAAAATACGACAGTAGGCATCTAACTACATACGTGGGACACTCAGAAAGTTTTGCGAAACTAAAAAAAATTGTTCTATACGTACATATATTTTTATCAAATCTTTTCAAAGTACTTTCCACCAGCCTCTATACAAAGATTCATGCGCCTAAACCAGTTTTCAAAACACTTTTTCCAGTCCGCCGCAGACACCTCGTTTACAGCCTGCTCGAACGCAGCCAGCGCATCTTCCGGCGACGAAAATTGTATCCCTTTGAGCTGATTTTTTATTTTTGGGAATAAAAAGAAGTCACACGGTGCTAGATCAGGGCTGTAAGGAGGGTGACCCAGGAGTTTGACTGGCGTGCTGTCCAGGAAGTCCCTCGTTTTGAGTGCGGTGTGCGCAGGTGCATTGTCGTGGTGGAGCAGTAGCCCGCGGAGCCCTGTGTTTGGTCGCTTGTTGCTTATAACAGAGAAAACTTCTGGCAAACATTTGGTAGTATACCATTCGGCATTAATGCTTCTTTGATCCCGTAAGGGAATTGATACCAAGTGGCCAGTCAAATTAAAAAAGCTAGCGATCAAAATCTTACCCCCGCTTCTAGATCGCTTCACTTTGGTAGGCGTTGGCTCATTTTGAAACACCCAAACAGTCGACTGGCGCTTGGTTTCTGGGTCGTATTGATAAATCCAGGACTCATCACCTGTAACGATGTCGTAAACACGCCGAGACGAGCCTGCTTCAAATTTGTTAAGCATATCACGGCACCATTCCACCCGGGCCTGCTTCTGAGCATCGGTGAGGTTGTGCGGCACCCAGCGTGATACTATCCTCCTCACGCGAAGATGGCTGTGTAGAATCTCGTGAACGCTTCCCGATCCAATCTTCAATATGTGTTGAATCTCCTGATATGTAATTCGCCTATTGTCTTGGATTAAATTTTTCACTGCTAGCACGTTTTCTTCGGTAACAGCCGTCAAAGGGCGACCGCTTCTTTCGTCATCCCCCAAAGTTGGTCGACCGCGCTTGAATTCGTTATACCAACGATACACGGTTGCCTTGGAAGGGCCTTCATCCATGAATGCCATTTGAAGTCTATCGTACGATTCATCCGGTTTCAGGCGACACTTGAAATCGTATAAAATCATAGCTCTAAAATGTTCCCGGCGCAGATCCATATTTCAGTGAGACACAATACTTTGAATTAACTCGCAAAAAATGTGGAGGGAAATTTTGAAATTGGAACTTACTTATTTTTACTTATAGTTAATCATATTTTCGAAAAACATTATAACTGGCCAGTCTCCCATATATAAAAACTTTTTTTCGCAATACTTTCTGAGGGGCCTGGTATTTCTGTTCATAGGCATAACTCGGTCACTCAGTACAATATAAATGCTAGCGCCACCTACATATACATGATTGCGTTTGTATTCGAACGCACATGAAGTGTAGGTTAGGGATGCTCGTCGCTCGTAATACCGACTGGGTTCCAAGCGCTTCTCAGTGGTTCTCAGAGATGGCATGCTTGTATAGCGACTGGCGATTGACATCCATTGCAATTTTGCTGTCCAATTGCCGTCAAAATTTCGTCAGCGTGCGGGGCGCGGGCGAGGAATCTTAAACTGGCGGGGGCGGTAAGTAGCCGTTCTGTACGTTAGTCCTATGAAATATTCTTTTTTTTAATTTTTTATACTAAAGGATGGCGAAACGAGCTAAAGGCCCACCTGATGTTAAGCGGTTACCTATCTGTGTGTGTTTTCTGTGACATAGGTGTGGACTACTTAGTTGATCTCTTCATAATGATCAATCTCTTCATAATGATTAATCTCTTCATAATGATTGATATCTTCGTAATGGTGTTCTTGTGCATAGATTTCTTGGTCACATTCACGTCGGAACAGCAAATTCAGGTAAAACGGGGTCAGCTGAAAAAAAAAGGTTATTATTATCAGAATTGAAATCAATCATGGTGGCCCAGTCAGGAAAAGCCACACGAATAAGAAGGGTAACCAATTAATGACGCTGTGTGTACATCGCAGGTTGGAGCGAGACGGCGCGGGGCGGCGATAGGCGTTGGGAGGCAGAGCGAGGCAGAGCTCACAGAGTACATTAGACAGAGACATTGCTCGCAGAACGGATGGCCGATGGGGCAGTAAAGTTCTGGAGTGGCGACCGCGTACTGGAAGGCGCAGCGTGGGTAGGCCCCAACAAGGTGGACCGACGACCTGACGAAGGTCGCGGGAATCCGCTGGATGCGGAAGGCGCAGGACCGGTCGTTGTGGCGATGCTTGGGGGAGGCCTATGTCCAGCAGTGGACGTCTTTCGGCTGAAATGATGATGAATGAACTGGTTATCTAATTACCATTACAAAGATACAGTTCTAACTCCTAGGTTATAAAAATTATAAAATGTATGTGATATATTGACGGGAACCTCGGCTCGGTGGAGGCGTAGCATTGACTTGTACCTATGAACTTGTAATACCTACGAAATAAGCGTGTATACCTACAATATCCGGGCCACTGTTATGGCGGCCATAGCTAGGGAAGTAAGTAGTCAAAACTAAAAAGTATTGATATCGATGCTCGTGTTTCTTACCAGAGATGTGTGCTGATTAAAATCATTTTCAAGTAGTAATAAATAATGCAATTATATCAAATACTAAGTTCGGCTGTCCCTAGGACATAAAAAAATCAAGCTTCTAAGTCAAGGCAATCATACAGCTATGTCACATTTTGATACTCGTAAACTCACATAAAAAACTTATAGGGTACCTACTTCGACTTCGCGTTGACCTAGAATCATGAAATTTGACCGATATATCGAAATATCGTTTTTTTTTTTCAATATATCGAACCCCGATTGTATATTTAAAAATATCGATAAGTATATCGAAAATCTGATATTTAAAAAATATCAACAGCCCTAGTTTGTTTACTTGACAGCTCATGTACTATGGGCCACATTGCGGGGTAAGCGGGGTTGCCAAGCGAAGTAGGTATTTTGATATCCCGTAAAGATGTTGCCAAGCAGAGAATATACAAATAGCATGCGATCTCTTTCACCAGACGACATAACACGTTGGTTAACAAGTGACAAAGAATAGTTTCATAATTCAATAACGATTTAATAGATATTTGTGTTAGTGATGCGACTCGAGTCCGATTTTGCCACTCGAGTCATTCGAGTCATTTTACAATTTTACTCGAGTACCACTCGAGTGGTCGAGTCACTCGAGTGGTTCACGAATCACTGAATCACTCGAGTGGTTGAGTCACTCGAGTGGTTCACGAGTCACTCGGTCACTCACCTCACTCACTCATAAACGTCGATAACTCATTCAACACAACACAGGGGGTCTAGACAAGATCCACTTTCCGCAAAAGCCTAACGCCTGCGGAAAGGAAAAAATGTATGGATATGACATAAGCTTGAGAGATGTCACGTGACTGTTGCTAAATTGGTAGACTTCACTTTGGTAGTTCACTTGAGTTCACTACACGCAACAAGTTCAAACAAGTGTGACAACAACGCACTTTAACTTATCTCTTTTAAAAAGCAGGTTTAAACTTGTTTGTCTCGGAGAATGGTTGGCGAGTGACTCGAGTGGTGGGCGAGTGACTCGAGTCCGAGTGAACTCGAGTCGATATTTTTTTCACTCGAGTACGTTTTTTTACGATGTCACTCGAGTCACTTGAGTAAAATTGGACTCGAGTCGCATCACTAATTTGTGTAAACTAGGTGGATATAGAAGAATACGCCGCCGCTGCCATAGGCTTATTAATTCAAGGAGGCGTAGTCATCCTCGTGAAATCGCGTGAACTGTAAATAAGATTTAAACTTACGGTAGTTTGCGTACCCGGTGATACTTCTGCATCTCTTTTTTTGTAGCAAAGCTTTTCGTTAATAAGAATAGCAAACAACATCAGAATAACGACCCCAAGCGCTGATGATATTGTTGCTAATGTATAATATTTAGAGCTGTCATCAGCTGTAACATTCATCTCCGTGGCATTTTCTGTAATTAAAAACAAATCCGTGTGTAAGCTCCCTACAGAACAGTGGCGCCCCATCAGAAAAACAAAATACCCGCAGAGTACATAATTTATCGAAAATCTGGTTCTACAGAATTGTAGTAAAGAAAGGTACAGTAGTTTAACGGCCAAAATTAATATCCAATCTATCCACGATTTGCCCTACTAGAGATAGGAATTTGACATAAGCTCCATACAAAATATGTCAAATTTCTATCTCCAGTAGGGCAAATCGTGGATAGATTGGATATTAATTTTGGCCGTAAGTAATTAGAAACTTAACTCGGTTAAATATGTATTATAGTTCGCTGTAGTTTTAGATAGAAATAGTGGCAGTTTTTTTGTTATTTTTTTTGTATTTTTTTGCCGTGAGGAATCCTCTTGGACGCACTCCGCCCGGGGTAGGCGGAGCCAGTGTCGGACTCTTACCGACTAAAACCACCACGGTGTTCCTTCAATTACCTTAGCCGGGGGCCTGGGAACCCGTGAGTATTCACACAACCACCCCCGACAGGTCCCGGCCCGCCAAAAGCAGGCGAGCCCCTTCTCCCCGTGCGGCCTACCGTTGGCCGCACCCGCCTAAGGCGGCGCACACGGAACACTGCACGGCACCTCACTTCAAGGGCCTTTACCAGCTACGCCAGCTGCGCCAACGCCAACTACACTAGCTACGCCAGCTGCTGGTCGGGCAGCAGACTAATTTTTTTATAGAGGTTTTCTTCCTCGCGGTCCAGGTGGTGAAGCCAAGACCCTCGGTCCCAAGAGGCGCGAGAACACTACTCAGCTGGCACTCCTGGGGTTACGAGATCGACGGGGGCAGGGAAGGACAATCCCCCCGCTGCCTGCCCAGTGGCAGGGTGAGTGCACACCGGGCCCGCTCTACTCCTCCACCGTGCCCTATGCTGACATCAGAGGGACACGTAGAGCAACTCCCCGTTGGCTCACTTGGGGCCCCTCCCGTACCAGAATATTCGCCACAGGCAATAAGATCCCCCGAAGGTTAATCCCTCGAAAGGATTCTATTGCCCGTACCCAGGATCTTCTATCGTGTCGACAAGAGCTACATAATGATTATAGCTCATCCTGTGGAGAAAAGATCAGCCAGTCGGCAGGTTGGTAGTGCGGCTGACCCAGGATGCACCGGCCTAACAACTGCCGTTCCCTCCAGACGTGTCCAAAGGGACAAGCAGCCGTCAGACACACGTGGAGGTTTTCTGGCCAGCACCCCTAAAAGTGACAGTTTCTTTATCTGTCTACAACTACAGCGAACTATATTTTACAGAGTTAATTGTTAGTACCTTTACTACAATTCTGTAGAACCAGATTTTCGATAGATGTTGTACTCAGCGAGTTACATTATTTTTACTGATGGGGGTGCCACTGAACTGTAGGGAGCCCCTTAAAAAATGATTTTCAGAAGTAGTAACAGTCTGATTAGTTCTAATATTGTGCTCAGTAGCGCCACAGGTAGCGCTATTGACAGAAAAGTTGAGTAGCAAGAGACTATCATAGTATGGACATGTGATGAGGAGGAATGAAGAGTATGTTACGAGGCAAGTTTTTTAAGTATGAGTAAGAAAATAGGCAGACTAAAGAACTAGGTACATGGATGGATTGTGTGAAAGAAAACATGGGTAGATAGAAAGTAGTACCTGTACGTGTATGTAAGTGGAATGTATGGTAGTAGTAGTATGGAAGAAAAAAATACATGCTGCGCCGACCCCTAATACACTGGGATAAGAACAGGAGGATGATGATTTTTGTGCTCAATAACATAATATTATGCGCAGATGATACTTAATTTTAAATAAATTAATAGTTTAAAAAACACTAGTAAAACACGCTTATAACCTTGAAACCTGATCGTGTTCAAAGTCCATTACGTGGCCTTTGTCACAAGTGCAAACACGACTATGACACGATATTCCATTATGGAATGCCAGTGCCTATCTTCCGGCTTCATTATCAGACCTTGAAACCTAATCGTGGTCAAAGTTAATTACAAGACTTTTCTAAGAAATCCAAAACAGCTATGATACGATTTTCCATCATGAAGTTCCAGTTCATATCTTCCGGCTCCATCATCAGATCAGTACGACAGTACCATATTATTGTATTGTCATCAGAACTACATACAGCTGCCAATTTTCATTACGCTACGACCCTTGGAAGATGGTTACATTAGTTACCTTAGATTCCATTACATAGTTATATACAGGTCGACCTAATAAAAGCGTGTTAATAATTAATCTGAATCCATGCTCGGTCGCCCAAACCCAAGGCCACATGTAAAATATAATTTAGCTACCTGTGTAGACGACGTTGTAGTCGGTGTCGGTGAAATTGTCGGGCGCGAACATGGCGCGCAGCTTGACGTAGTACTTGGTGCCGGGCTTGAGCGGACCGTTGCAGTAGACGCGGCCGCCCGCATCGCAGCGCTCCGAGCCGATGGTGAACTCCGCCACGGGCGACGAGTGGAAGGGGTAGTAGGGCTCCATGACCTGGTAGGGGGGCCAGGCCGGCACATCCTGCACGTCGCGCCACGACGGAAGGCGCGCCGGCGTGATGTTGCGCAGCTCCTCAGCCAGCACCAGCGTGTAGGCCGTCACATTGCCGGTGGCGAGCGAGAAGTAGTGGGCGTGGAGGCGCACGGTTACAGTGGAGGAGGAGCGGCGCAGTCCGACAGGCGGCGTAGCGTACTTGGGGTAGTCGGGGAAGAGCATCTGCGTGCCAGAGCGTCTGTGCAGCGCGAAGTAAACCGCGGCCCCCACACCCACGTCCGTCTCCGCACGCAGTCTCAGCCGGTATGCTTCGTTCGGCATCAGCCCCGTCACGTTGCCCGTGCGCACTGCAACCACATGAATAAACATCTATCAGGATCCAAGCTCAGCCGGTGCTTACCATAACGGAGCATATGTCAACACAGGAGGGGGAAGGGGACCACTGCCCCCCCCTGGACCAAGCTTGCCAGCATGGACCTGGCCTGCCTTCCGTACACTCAGCTGAAGAATTATGTGTAGGTATACATTAAGATTACATCAAATTAGCTGGCAAAACTTCACAGACGGGATGGGTGTCCATGTCTAATGATATAAAACGAGAAAAAATACGATTTTCTAAACTCATAATTTCGACTACAGTCAGCTGATCAAAGGGTCAATGGCCGCGCGACACGCGAACAGTATTTTTAATGTATTAAAAACAGTGTTATGGTCTCAGATAAGAAATTAATAAAAATATTACGTAAACCCACAAGGTCACGCATCCCATGACTTTTGATCCCGTGTATTGTTGTTTTTATTAAATTTTAGATGAAAATTGGACATAAACAAGTATATGGACGATTAGTCTAGAGCTCATCGAGCCCTTTCATTTGAGTACCAACACGATGGGTCTAAGAACTATAGTTTAGAAAATTTGGCCATCAGAATTTTTGACCATATACCTATCGAGCCCCATCATTATCAGAATTTTTGATCAACTCTGCATGCGCGCTACAGCTATGCGCATGCACGTTCTATCTGCATCGCGCCGCGAACTTATTTATTTATATTTCCTTTCTTTCTTTTTTAAAACACGCTAGTTATTTAGTATTATCATTAGCTTTTAAATACAAAAAGTTTCATCAAAATTGGTCCAGTAGTTTTAGCGTGATGCTCGAACAAACAAACACATTTACAGTTTTTTAATAGTTAAGATAAGAAGAAGATTCATCATCATCATCATCATCATCATTTTAGCCGAAAATGTCCACTACTGGACATAGGCCTCCCCCAAGCATCGCCACAGCGACCGGTCCTGCGCTTTCCGCATCCAGCGGAAGAAGATTAGTCATGGGAATATTGGTCATGATTATTTAACAGATTAAAACTATTCAATCATCAGTCAGCACGCCATGATTGAATTAATCAATCATCAATCATTAGTCATGAATTCATGATTGACGGATGCAATCTTAGGCCCGTATTCCAGAACGATACTCAAGCGTTGATCTCTGTTTAAAACTAGTTTTGAGTTGAGCTTTGATTTTAGAACGTTCCTTAAGCGGAGATTTATTGATCACAGTTCAGCTGAGTTTAGTTTTATTTTATATTGTCACCTGTTTCGGAATTTCAGCTGAGATTTGATCTGTAATCACTCTAGTGTGGTCCAGATTACGCTTGAGTAGAGATTTCTATTCTATTTCAGGTCAAATTCGTGTGTTATGTTGTTGAATTAAGACGCTGACAACAGCCAAATAACCCAAATAGGCTTCTTTTAAAAAAAATGTTAGCTGTATCTATTCAGTTTGTGGCAGTGAAAAAAAAAAAATGTTAATCTTGATCGTATTTTCTGAAACTGTATTGTGCCCAAAACACGTTTTCTTGAAGTTTTCTCGATAGAAAAGAATTGTAAACTAACCTCTTAAAACATGCTTTAAAGCAAACAATCTCTATTATTTACTAAATATTATAAATAAAATTAAGAAAACATTTGAGAAAGACAATAATCTAAACATTTGTTGTTTCTGTTTTTCAAATAAGCTTTTAGTTTTTTATAAAAAAAAAATATTTTTAGTTTTCATTCAAGTTGAGCGGCGTATCGGACGTCCATCGGCTCGTTGCCTCTCTTTCAGTTCTGTACGAAACGACAGTGACCGCAGAGGTCTGATTTTTTAGGTGTTGTCAGCCTCTTAAAGTTTATAATTACCGTTCTGGAATAAGACCGATACTCAAGTAACGATTCTAACCTTAAGTAGTGATCAGGTGATTGGAGTTTAAACTGTACTTGGGGAAGCTTCTGTAATACGGGCCTTAGTCATCAATCATTAATCAAACTAATTTTTGCCCAACACTGCCATTTGGTATTATACATTACAACTCGATAGTGTCACGTCTGCGCTTAGACTATCACCGAAACATGGCTGCCACCGCTATGACGCATCAACACAATTCACAATTGATGAAATAAAATAAAATTACGTTTGTTTATAGATGATATTTAGAACTTATTGATGAAAAGTCTCTTCTTGACTTTTACCTAGGTTTCTCGAGTTGTTATAACAGTATCTCGATGCACATGAAGGCATATTTACATAATAAAACTTCGCACTTGGTCACATCACGTTGCGGCAAGCGGCCTGGCACAGACTAAGTGAGTTAGAGTGCAGGAGCTCTAAGGCGTGTTACAAAAAATTTATTTGAGGGGTCATCTCTAGTACATAGTACATATTACCTCAATGTACACAATGTGCAAAATTTCAAGGATTAACAGCAAAAAAATGATTGTTGGTACCGTCAGGCGGGAACTCGAGAGTGGTGATGCGCTCGGGCTCGTTCTCCGGCACGTAATCCAGTAGGAAGCGGCGTAGCACTCCATTGGCGTCTTCTGGCGCCAGCTCCCATGACAGCTGCAGCGTGCGGGGCGCCAAACGCAGTGGGTGGAAGTTGCGCGGCGCGGGGGGCGGAGCCTGGCGCGTGCGCACTACCAGTGACAGTGCGCGCGACACCGTGCGCAGCGTGCCGGCCCGGCCCGCGCGCACCGTCACCGTGACTGTGTACAGCGTGTGTGGCCGCAGCGAGCCCAGTGTGATGCCCAGCTCCTCCGTGGAGTGCGTCTGCAGCTGGTCCGTGCCCATCAGATACTGCACTTCAAAGTCCGTGTAGTCGCCCTGTGGGTTGTCCCACGCCAGCGTAACCTCGCGTGCGCCGACCTCGGTCGCATTCAACTGTGTTATCGGTCGGGGATCTGTCCAAGTAATAAAATTAACAAACCACATAATGATTTAAGACAATTTTAGTTTTAGTTGAGATTTCTCTGGTTCATATTTTATTAATTTTTGTTAACTTTGGTTCTGTGTTAATAAAATTTAACCTTTTTTAGATTGGTATATAATGAAATAACTTGTACCAGCTAGCCCAGCACACGTTGTGGAGAACCGCGCCTGGTTTTAATCCGCCAAAAAGTGTATCCTACGGCTTGTATACAAGCATTACAAGCACACGCACTAGCAGTTTCTTTCCGCAGCTGAATTAAGAAACCCTAAGCTATGGCTACATTTTTTGAGCGGCTTAAAACCACGACCGCATAGTGCGGTCAACAGCAGTGCGTGCTAGGGCTTTAAAAAACACACGCAATTAGATAATAGCAAACAGTGAATTCAGAAATAGAGTTTTACCTTAAACTTGACAACTCAGGACGTCCCACACGAATAAAAATCGATACAGAAGCCAAACTACAGCTACTGCTGCTGCGGCCTTTGTGGTACACTCGCACATAGCGTGGTTGTGACGTGCGGTGATGTGTGCGTGACGTTCACCGACGGGTTCACGTACGTTCCGCTGTGGTAAGAACCGAATATATACTAACGACAAGAAGCGACACTTAAGCATGTGTGCTCGTAAAATTGCTCGCGGCTATGTGTGCGGGTTGGGGCAAGCGCGGGGACCGTGCGGGGTGCGCGGCGTGTGGAACGGGCAGTCTCGCGGCTGCCCAGCCAAGGCACAGCGGTGAAAATTGCATTCACGCGCTCGCTCAAGGTCACCGGCGAGCGAGCTCACACGTACACTGAGTGTCACCGCTGTGGCTTGGCTTCTGTATGGATGTTTATTCATGTGTCTGGAAAATGTACCGTAATTAGGTCGTCTTATGGAAATGGTAATGAATTTAGAAGCAACTAGTGTGTGTGAGCGAAATAGAGGCGCATAGTTACAGAGTCGTGCCTGCCTCAGCACTGGGTGCGAGGTGACGTTGCGCGACACGGTCCACATGGTGACGTTGTAGAGGCGGCCCGGCACCAGCGCCGTGAACAGCACGGCCTGGCCCGGCGCGTCCGCCGCACGCTCCACCACGTGGGGGACACTGTCCGCGCCCTCCAGCAGGAAGCGGTACGAGTCGAAGCGCGACAATGACTCCGGCGTGCGCGTGTAGAACACTTTCTGTTATGACAACACATGCAACCATTATCATCACTTCACCTCTCATCTTTTATTCAAATTGACAAAATTTTGTTTACGAAACTCTCATGGATTCTCAATTAGAATATTTGTAAATTCATACAGTATGTAACAAAAACCCTGTTGTTCCTGTGAGCTACTTAATTGAAAGTGATTTCATATTTAATATTTAATTTGATTATTTTTTTTGAAGGGTTTTTCCAAATGAGTTGTGTCCTTACGTATGAATATCGATTCTGATAACGTACCTCACTTTTTTACCGACGAAAAAAAGGAGGAGGTTCTCAAATCAAGGCGTACCTTTTTTTTTTTTTTTAATGTATTACCACGCATAACTTTTTACAGAGTAGTCTGATTTTGATGATTCCTTTTTTAATGGATAGGGTACATACCGAAGTTGGTCCCATTTAAATTTCAAAATCAAAATCCACCCCTAAGGGTAGGAAAATAGGGGATGAGTGCTTGTTCACCGACTGAATTCTTACCTGTTCTGTTAATCGATTCTGTTGAAACTTGGCACACATAAATGTAGTTCTAGACACTACAACATAATGGAGACCTGGAGTTAGATTTGAGCCACAAAAAAAATCAAAAATAAAACTTTTTAACAAAAAGAAATTACCGACGAAAACAGAAACTGAAAGGCGAAAAATAAAATGAAGCTTCCTTAATGTCTTTTCCTAACTAAACTAATGTAAATAACTAATTACGAGTCGGCGCCAAACAAAGAATCAACGAAGATCATTAAATTTCTTTAAATAAATAATAAAAACAACATAACATCAAATACAACGTGAAATTTTCAACGATAAACAATTATCATCATTTCAGCCGAAAGACGTCCACTGCTGGTCATAGGCCTATGTCCAGCAGTGAACGATAAACAATAACTATAATAAAATGTGTTGTGTGTACATAAATAAATAAATAAACTTTCCAAAAATTCTTTCTCCACTCGACCACTTGCAACTTGCACGCACTTTGCTTGTTTGTTTCGCGCCGACTCATAATTAGTTATTTAAGTACATTAGTTTAGTTTGGAAAAGACTAAAAGCTTCATTTTATTTTTCGCTTTTCAGTTTCTGTTTTCGTCGGTTCAATTTTTTGTTAAAAAGTTTTATGTTACGTACTGTATAATTCGGATTGTTAAAATTTTATAAAAATTATCATAAAAAGATTTTTTTTAAGTATAAGCACTTTTTTGGCTACAAAATCAATATTTTATACATAATAAATAGGTATAACACTTACAGCAAAGTTTAACAACATAAACATAATCAGCCCATTACTGTCCCACTGCTGGGCACGGGCCTCTTCTCAGTACAAGAAGGCTAAGGCCTTAGTCCACCACGCTGGCCTAGTGCGGGTTGGCGGACTACACACACCATTGAAAACTGTATGGAGCACTCTGGTGTGCAGGTTTCCTCACGATGATTTCCTTCACCGTTAAAGCAAGTGATAATCGAATATAAATCCGCATACTATGTAGATATGCATTAATTAATAAAATTTCTTCATTAAAGAGCCAAAATTATAAGTCTAAAGTATTCGCTCAGCAGCTGATGAGCACTAATCAGATGGCGGCAAAACGATCATCTCATAAATTTACTTAATCGATGAAGATGAAACCTTCTACAGGTATTTGTATTCTACGAGAACGACGAGACCAGCGGTTCCTTGCAACGATGACCAAAGAACCCAAGTCACGCGCTATACACCAAGGCTCTACCGGACGGATTAGAACGGCTAAACATCAACCGGCCCGGGTGATATGGAATGGTGGTCTTCAAGGCTCGAGTGAATAGGTTTTTTCTGGGCAAGCGTGAACCATCGTCGACCGCACCATCGCTTAACTGTTAATAACATCAGGTGAGGTGTCGGTCAAACGCAAGCCCGTTAAGAATAATTAAAAAAAATTTACCCCAACTTCTAAAAGCAGGCGGGGATCGGAGCTCCTGCCAGAGCCATAAAACGAAGCCAATTTTACTACACAAGGGAGTGAGACGGGGGATGTAAGGTCTTCGAAATTGTTTACCATTGGGTTTTAATCTTTAGTACGCTTATACCACAAAATCCAATGAAAAACCTATTCTACTAACGGCCAAAATTAATATCCAATCTATCCACGATTTGCCCTACTAGAGATAGGAATTTGACATAAGCTCCATACAAAATAATATGTCAAATTTCTATCTCTAGTATGGTAAATCCTGGATAGATTGGATTTTAATTTTGGCCGTAAAGCGACCTATAGGGCGAGCACTGCTTGAGGTGTGAATATTAGGATGGCGGATGTAATACTTCAAATCAACATGCGGTTTTTAGGATCTTCCGCAACTAGGTTATCTGGAGAAAATCGATCAGATTTTTGTACCCATCATCCTCCGAGCCTTTTCCCAATTATATTGGGGTCGGCTTCCAGTCTAGCCAGAGGCGGCTGAACATCAGTATTTTACACGGAGCGACTGCCATCAGACCCCCGCAACCCAATTACTGGGTAATACTGACATTCGGAGGTTAGACCAATTGTCAGACTTTCAGGCTTCTGATTACTCGTAACGACTGCCATATATATTTGTATGACAACCGGGACCGACAGCTTAACGTGCTCTCCGAGGCACGGAGGGGTCTCGATGTGTAACGAAACGGTCACCCATCCACAGACTGACCGCGGCAAGTGCAGCTTAACCTTGCAGATCGTACAATCCGCGCAGTCGTTGCATCGCATTTTCGCAAAATAAATGATTTGAATTTGAAAACCCGGAGTGAACATGACATACTACTCTGTCAAGAAAGTACCGGGAAAAAATCAATAATACACAAAATGTTAGTTATTCATCCAAATTTATTTTATTGCCTTCAAAGTATGGTCCAAGAAACGATAAATAACGAACGAATAATCCAATCATCAAAACATTTTTAAACGTATTTGCCGGAATTAAGTTCAGTTCTCCCCGCGAATTCTCCTTTATGTCTTCTACCGAATGAAAACGGGTGCCACGAAGTGGTAATTTGAGTTTAGGAAAAAGAAAGAAGCCAGCTGGTGACATATCTGGTGAATAAGGTGGTTGCTCGATGATATTTGTTGAGTTTTTGGTCAAAAATTCGTTCACAATGATGGCTTTGTGCGAAGGCGCATTATCGTGATGCAAAATCCAAGAATTTTCTATCCACAAATCTGGCCCTTTTTGTCGAATTTGTTCTCTTAAACGCCGCATAACGCTCAAATAATATTATTTATTTACCTTTCACCTTCCGGAAAGAATTCCGAGTGCACAACACCGCGATAGTCAAAGAAAAGAGTCAACATGACTTTGAATTTTAATCGACTTTGGCGTGGTTTTTACGGTTTCGGTTAACTGAACCGTTAAAACCTTCCAACCGGGAAGTAACGTAAAACGTGGCGCCTTCCAACTGGGAAGGCGCCACTCCGAAGCTTGTTGACTAGTTTGCATGTCAAACACGTAAACCCACGTCTCATCACTAGTAACAATGCGTTTCATGAATGTTGGTTCGGAATTGACTCGTTCTAGCATGTCCTCAGCGACTCTTATGCGATTGAGGTTTTGGAGAAAATTCAGGTCTTTTGGGATAGTCGAGCGGAAATATGTTTCATACCCAAGTGATTATTTAAAATGGTATGGATCGACTCGTGAGACACAGAAAGTTCAGCGGCTATCTCTTTCAAACTTGAATGAGGATTTTCAGTAACTATTTCTTTCACTTTTGCGATGTTATTAACTTCAGTTGAAGTTGTTGATGGCCTACCAGAACGACACAAATCTTCCATCACATCTCGACCGCTTTTGAACGCTTTGTACCACTCATAAGTACGTGTTTCTAATAAATTCGATTCACCGTAGTAAACCTTCTGTAACATTTTCAGTGACTCCGAATACGAAATTCCATTGTCGATGCAAAATTTAAGAGAACTATTTTTTTCGTTGTTTTTGTCCATTATGAAATTCGCAATACACACTAGATATGATAAACTGAAAACAGCACTGTATTTAATTTAAATAACAGATGCAACTCAAACTCCGCGCCAAAATGGAAAACAGTTGTGCCAATCTAACAACAACAAAAAAACCAAAATTGAATTTGGAACCATAAAAAAATCTTCCATTCCATTCCCGATACTTTTTTGACAGAATGTATGTTGTAAAATTATTAAGCTGAAATGGCATTGGGCTAGCCATGTATGTCAAAGGACCAATGGCCATTGGAGAGCAGACATTTGCAAACGCAGTGTTGGATGTACCGACGACCTGAACAAGGGATGGACTGGATGCGGAAGGCAGAGGCGGAGGACCGAGTTTTGTAGTGCAGCTTAGGAGAGGCCTATGTGGCCAATAGCAATGATAGCCTAGTGGTTGAACACTTGCCTTCCATGCAGGAGGGTGTTAGTTCGATCCCGGCCCGCACCTCTGACTTTTCGAATTCATGTGCAGACTTATATTTGATTGTGAAGGAAAAATATCGTGAGGAAACCTGTACGCCTGAGAGTGCTCCATACAGTACTCAATGGTGTGTGTAGTACGCCATCCCGAACTAGGCCAGCGTGGTGGACTAAGGCCTTAGCCTTCTCGTACTGAGAAGAGGCCCGTGCCCAGCAGTGGGACACTAATAGGCTGGTTATGTTATGTATGTGGCCAATAAGCTGAGTCGATTGATTAAAATAAAGTTAAATATATTATAAATGATCGAAAAGTACTAATTTGATTATTAAATCCGAATTTTAAAACTAGTTCAGGATTGCATTCTCTACTTACGAGAGTGGTGGAAAGCGTGTCGTTGTCATCGCCATTTCCCAATTCGTTCACTATGGTCAACTCTGACTGAATCAAAGGACCTGAAATGGACACAATAATAGACAACAATAATTATTTTTATTCTTCACTAGTTTATGCTACGGCGCCACCCAGTGCTTCCAGCGACAGAAATAAAGGTTGGTACTCACCATAGAAATATAAATAATAAGGAAATAGAAGTGATAGAAGTGAAGTGTGAAGTGGTAGATTAATAGAACATTATGATACAAATGAGCTAAGTTGACTATTATAGACGAGGCTGGATTGCAGCCCGAGCCGAAGGCGAGGGCGTAATGGAGCCGAGAGTATAATAGTCAATGCTCACGCGTGTCATACGACGTTTTTCAACACACTTGAAAGGAAAAAAACATAATGTGTAATTACATTTTAGACAAATATTGAATTTGTGAAAAATGATAAAAATGGTGACATACAGCTAAGCGCGCGCAGGTGGTCGAAGGAAACCGCCAAATAGCCTAATATAAAAATATTATAAATTGTTTTTTATTTTTTATAACACAAATTAATATTAATTTGTTGACAAAAAATAATAATTTGATGAAATGAAATGTTTATATAGCATATTTTAATTAATACAGTTGATTTATTCCCAAAATTTTTTAATTTAGTTCAGGCATAAAAACTTGCTGCGATTTAAAAATAAACTGTAAAGTAAAAAGCACTAGTGCGATAATTAATGAAAAAAGCACGCGTGCGTTATAAGCCACATTATGAACCTAAAAGCTATGCAATAAGAAACACTTTACGAGCAAGTGTGTTGAAATAGTAGTTTATGAAACTGTTGCATAATAGGGGTTATTAAAACACGAGTGTGAGTTTAAAAACCGAGCCGTAGGCGAGGTTTTTAATAGTATCACACGAGTGTTTTAATACCTAATTATGTCAGTTTCATACACTATTTTATCTACACTCATACAATTTTAAATAAAATACCAAAGTCAAAATCTTGGTAACATTGTCGTTGTTTTTCTTGATTTCTCTAGTAAAAGATTGTTCGTCATTTACGTTGCTGCATCCAGAAATTCAGGCGGGGTCATATTCTCCTCAGTTCAGTATCACTGCTGTAGTCAGATATTTTTGCCCAGAATAAAACTTTCGACATACAAAACCATAATAATAACGTAAACAATAACAATAAATTTACAAGTAACGATGACCAAATCCAGTAGGCCGTGGCGCGCGGCCGCGCACGCGCGCTGGTGCGCGCCTACACAGATAATAAAATATAGTCTGGCGAAAACATTATAATCGGAACTAATTTTCTATCCTCGTCAGGATTCCGTCAATCTCTGTTTTATCATACAAAAAATATGCCTGTAAACACTTAAATATAATTAAAAGCAATATGACAATCCAAAGTTCTGCCAAAAACGCGATTTTATACGATAAAAATTTTCAATGTATGACTAGTGGCGCCACCCTGAATTTTGTGTACTCATTGGTGCCAAACTGTACGACTGCTAAAAAAAAGGTTTGAAAACTCCTTGGTTTGGTCGAAGTGGCATTAAAAACTCCCTAGTTGGGCTGAAGTGTGCGGTTATGGAAAAAAAATTAAATTACCGCATTGTTTTGTTCAGCAAACTGTATCGTAATGAAACTTTTTAAATTCATAACAGGTGCATGTGCGTAAAGTATGTCATTATGACATTACTTTCGAGTTCATAATTCGAATTTTACGATACGAGTGTAGATAATAGTAGTTTATGAAACTGTTGCATAATAGGGGTTATTAAAACACGAGTGTGAGTTTAAAAACCGAGCCGTAGGCGAGGTTTTTAATAGTATCACACGAGTGTTTTAATACCTAATTATGTCAGTTTCATACACTATTTTATCTACACTCATACAATTTTAAATAAAATACCAAAGTCAAAATCTTAGTAACATTGTCGTTGTTTTTCTTGATTTCTCTGGTAAAAGATTGTTCGTCATTTACGTTGCTGCATCCAGAAATTCAGGCGGGGTCATATTCTCCTCAGTTCAGTATCACTGCTGTAGTCAGATATTTTTGCCCAGAATAAAACTTTCGACATACAAAACCATAATAATAACGTAAACAATAACAATAAATTTACAAGTAACGATGTCCAAATCCAGTAGGCCAGGCGCGCGGCCGCGCACGCGCGCTGGTGCGCGCCTACACAGATAATAAAATATAGTCTGGCGACAACATTATAATCGGAACTAATTTTCTATCCTTGTCAGGATTCCGTCAATCTCTGTTTTATCATACAAAAAATATGCCTGTAAACACTTAAATATAATTATCTATATACGAGTGTAGATAAAATATTTTATCTACACTCGTATCGTAAAATTCGAATTATGAACTCGAAAGTAATGTCATAATGACATACTTTACGCACATGCACCTGTTATGAATTTAAAAAGTTTCATTACGATACAGTTTGCTGAACAAAACAATGCGGTAATTTAATTTTTTTTCCATAACCGCACACTTCAGCCTAACTAAGGAGTTTTTAATGGCACTTCGACCTAACCAAGGAGTTTTCAAACCTTTTTTTTAGAAGTCGTACAGTTTGGCACCAATGAGTACACAAAATTCAGGGTGGCGCCACTTGTCATACATTGAAAATTTTTATCGTTTAAAATCGCGTTTTTGGCAGAACTTTTGATTGTCATATTGCTTTTAATTATATTTAAGTGTTTACAGGTATATTTTTTGTATGATAAAACAGAGATAGACGGAATCCTGACAAGGATAGAAAATTAGTTCCGATTATAATGTTGTCGCCAGACTATATTTTATTATCTGTGTAGGCGCGCACCAGCGCGCGTGCGCGGCCGCGCGCCTGGCCTACTGGATTTGGACATCGTTACTTGTAAATTTATTGTTATTGTTTACGTTGTTATTATGGTTTTGTATGTCGAAAGTTTTATTCTGGGCAAAAATATCTGACTACAGCAGTGATACTGAACTGAGGAGAATATGACCCCGCCTGAATTTCTGGATGCAGCAACGTAAATGACGAACAATCTTTTACCAGAGAAATCAAGAAAAACAACGACAATGTTACCAAGATTTTGACTTTGGTATTTTATTTAAAATTGTATGAGTGTAGATAAAATAGTGTATGAAACTGACATAATTAGGTATTAAAACACTCGTGTGATACTATTAAAAACCTCGCCTACGGCTCGGTTTTTAAACTCACACTCGTGTTTTAATAACCCCTATTATGCAACAGTTTCATAAACTACTATTATCTACACTCGTATCGTAAAATTCGAATTATGAACTCGAAAGTAATGTCATAATGACATACTTTACGCACATGCACCTGTTATGAATTTAAAAAGTTTCATTACGATACAGTTTGCTGAACAAAACAATGCGGTAATTTAATTTTTTTTCCATAACCGCACACTTCAGCCTAACTAAAGAGTTTTTAATGCCACTTCGACCTAACCAAGGAGTTTTCAAACCTTTTTTTTAGCAGTCGTACACGTATGGCACCAATGAGTACACAAAATTCAGGGTGGCGCCACTTGTCATACATTGAAAATTTTTATCGTTTAAAATCGCGTTTTTGGCAGAACTTTTGATTGTCATATTGCTTTTAATTATATTTAAGTGTTTACAGGCATATTTTTTGTATGATAAAACAGAGATTGACGGAATCCTGACAAGGATAGAAAATTAGTTCCGATTATAATGTTGTCGCCAGACTATATTTTATTATCTGTGTAGGCGCGCACCAGCGCGCGTGCGCGGCCGCGCGCCTGGCCTACTGGATTTGGACATCGTTACTTGTAAATTTATTGTTATTGTTTACGTTATTATTATGGTTTTGTATGTCGAAAGTTTTATTCTGGGCAAAAATATCTGACTACAGCAGTGATACTGAACTGAGGAGAATATGACCCCGCCTGAATTTCTGGATGCAGCAACGTAAATGACGAACAATCTTTTACCAGAGAAATCAAGAAAAACAACGACAATGTTACTAAGATTTTGACTTTGGTATTTTATTTAAAATTGTATGAGTGTAGATAAAATAGTGTATGAAACTGACATAATTAGGTATTAAAACACTCGTGTGATACTATTAAAAACCTCGCCTACGGCTCGGTTTTTAAACTCACACTCGTGTTTTAATAACCCCTATTATGCAACAGTTTCATAAACTACTATTATCTACACTCGTATCGTAAAATTCGAATTATGAACTCGAAAGTAATGTCATAATGACATACTTTACGCACATGCACCTGTTATGAATTTAAAAAGTTTCATTACGATACAGTTTGCTGAACAAAACAATGCGGTAATTTAATTTTTTTTCCATAACCGCACACTTCAGCCTAACTAAAGAGTTTTTAATGCCACTTCGACCTAACCAAGGAGTTTTCAAACCTTTTTTTTAGCAGTCGTACACGTATGGCACCAATGAGTACACAAAATTCAGGGTGGCGCCACTTGTCATACATTGAAAATTTTTATCGTTTAAAATCGCGTTTTTGGCAGAACTTTTGATTGTCATATTGCTTTTAATTATATTTAAGTGTTTACAGGCATATTTTTTGTATGATAAAACAGAGATTGACGGAATCCTGACAAGGATAGAAAATTAGTTCCGATTATAATGTTGTCGCCAGACTATATTTTATTATCTGTGTAGGCGCGCACCAGCGCGCGTGCGCGGCCGCGCGCCTGGCCTACTGGATTTGGACATCGTTACTTGTAAATTTATTGTTATTGTTTACGTTATTATTATGGTTTTGTATGTTGAAAGTTTTATTCTGGGCAAAAATATCTGACTACAGCAGTGATACTGAACTGAGGAGAATATGACCCCGCCTGAATTTCTGGATGCAGCAACGTAAATGACGAACAATCTTTTACCAGAGAAATCAAGAAAAACAACGACAATGTTACTAAGATTTTGACTTTGGTATTTTATTTAAAATTGTATGAGTGTAGATAAAATAGTGTATGAAACTGACATAATTAGGTATTAAAACACTCGTGTGATACTATTAAAAACCTCGCCTACGGCTCGGTTTTTAAACTCACACTCGTGTTTTAATAACCCCTATTATGCAACAGTTTCATAAACTACTATTTTTCAACACACGTGCTTGTAAAGTGGCTATGTAAAGTATATATGCTATATAAACATTCCATTTCATCAAATTATTAATTTTTGTCAACAAATTAATATTAATTTGTATTATAAATAAAAAAATCAATTTATAATATTTTTATATTAGGCTGTATGGCGGTTTCCTTCGACCACCTGCGCGCGCATAGCTGTATGCATAGAGGAAATCTTATTCAAGTATTCCGTGGCTGTATGTCACCGCGCGGTTCGCGCGCCATTTGTGTCATTTTTCACAAATTCAATATTTGTCTAATATGTGTAATTTATGTTTTTTTCCTCGCAAGTGTGTTGAAAAACGTCGTATGACACGCGTGAGCATTGACTATTATACTCCATTACGCCCTCGCCTTCGGCTTGGGCTGCAATCCAGCCTCGAGTATAATAGTCAACTTAGCTCACTTGTATCATAATGTACTATTTAGAAATACAGTAGAATTCATTTATAACGACTTCACTTATAACGACTAACCGGTTTTAGCGACGATAATGTTTACTCAAGTTAGGTTTCATAGTTAGGTACTGAGAAAAATATAACCGTTTAGTGCGACTCCGGTTTAAGCGACCAACTGCTTATAGCGACCATTATTTATGATAATACGTCCGGATAAAACGACGCGCAATGTTTTTTTTACACAACCTACGCACCAATATCTCGGCGCTCCAACTTCACCCCGCCCCGCGCGCTTCACCTCTCCTTATTGGCGCGCGTAACGTAAATCACAGTTAGTGTTTGTGACCTGTTATGGCAAGTTCTTAAAGTTCGACAAAATAGGTTCTGTGAAGCGAAAGTGTTTTACTTTAGAAGAAAATCTCCCTTATCTCTTCTCATGGGTGTCGTAAAAGGCGACTAAGGGATTCACCAGATGATGGGCAGCAGCGTTCTCTGAGTATTTGACCAACCAACTGCGATCGCCAACCCGCTTGCCAAGCGTGGCGATTATGGTATATCCCCCCTATTAGGGGAGGCCTATGTCCAGCAGTGGACCTCTTTCGGCTGAAATGATGAAAATGATAGAAGAAAAAAAAAAAAGAAAAGAATATGTGATTCCTACAAAATGTTTTATTTACCTTAATAGGAAAATCAAACATTCGCATTTATAGTACATATCTATTCTTAAGTTAAGTACTTGAGAAATAATCCTGCCGTTTTGTACGTCATCCGGTTAGTACGACATAGTATCGCCGGTCCCTTGAAGGTCGTTATATCCGGATTCTACTGTATCTGTAAAGACGCTTGACATTTTACGGCCAAAATTAATATCCAATCTATCCACCATAGAGGAAATGATTCAAGTATTCCGTGCTATCCAGTATTTGCCCTACTAGAGATAGGAAATTGACGTAAGCTCCATACAAAATATGTCAAATTTCTATCTCTAGTAGGGTAAATCGTAGATAGATTGGATATTAATTTTGGCAGTTAGTCTACCTGCGACCACGAAATGCTGCAAAGCTTTCGAAACGTCAGGAAAACCAATTTAAATAATATACGCGATTTAATCCGGTTAAACTTTGTTTTATTGTAATGAAATAGAGGTGGTAAAGGTGCCTGAACCTATCCCCGCATACAGGTGTCTCATAGGACACCAGTGCGCGAATCGTTTGCTTGATCATGAGTGCTATTTTGGACGCGGAGTCACTAAAATTGTATTTTGTAGCATACAGGCTGTCAGGGAAACGCTTCCGAAAACGAAGATAGGTGAAAGTGCTGGTGATTACTGATACGAAATCACGAAAAAAAACCGGCCAAGAGCATGTCAACCCATGCTCAATATTATAGGGTTCCTTAAGTACGTGTGATTACAAACGAATCAAATCGAATATTTAGTTTTTGCAATAATCGGCAGCATTCACGACTCAGAGCGTGTTGTTAGTAGCGCCATCTAGCGATAAATTCAAGAAGCCAAATTGAAGAAATGTGTCATGTCAACATAAGACAACTTAGTTACTTTTTGTGATTTTTTCAAATATAAAGTACTCGTAGCTACCCCTAAAATACGTAATTACCTACGATTTTTTTATTCTTTTAAAATTGAGATCTAGTTATATCTAGACTATTTATTAACAAAATTTCATTTACTTATGTTTATAACTGTAGAAGTTATTAAGCTGTAAAGGATTAGGACAGACGGACAGACGGATAGACGGACAGACGGACGGACGGACGGACATGACGAAACTATAAGGGTTCCTTGAGGACTACGGAATCCTAAAAATGCGTTTTTTTGTTTTTTTTTTGTTTTGCATTTTTCATTATATATGAGTTTTATTTAACTGCCCAAAGCTGGTTATGTACGAAAAATGCAAAAAAATATATATGAAAAAGTTTAAAAAAAGAATCGCATTGTTTTTCGTGATTTCGTATCAGTAATCACCTGTGGGGTAATTGTGTAATGCATTCACATTGACATCAGCTTTCATTTGAAATTACAGCAATATTCATTGCGTGGTACGTAGTTGTCAATTTGACGGATTGTCAAAACAAACGGAGCAATGAACATTGAAATCCGCATTCAAACGTCAAAATTGACATTTACAATATGGGGCGCCCCGGACCATAGTGCGAAAAGGTGAAGTTCCAGGACTAGCCGGACATCAGTGAGTACCTACCTAAGGGATAAAATAACAAAAAAAACATAAAATTTAAATTAAAACAACATTTCTTGCAAGTTACAAAGACACAATAATAAAAATAACTAGTGAATACAATTAATAACATTATTAATGTAAGTATAATAAATTCTCAAAAGTTTGCTGCATTTGTAAGAACAACCTGTATCAACACAAACACTACCCTCCACCAGTTTGTAAAGACGGATCGCGCAGTCACCGGTGTTCGCTCCTTCATAATGTAGATAAATATTATCTGGTATCTACCCTCATTGTACTTATTTAATATCCTACCTTATTAACTATATTTTTGTTTACCTGTTTGTATAGTCGATGATACTGATGTACGGTAAAACTCTAATGAGTTTATGTTTACATCTTTAGAATGTTTTTGTTATGTATACCACTGAACAAATAAATAAATAAATAATAAATAAATAAATTCCTTGAGATTTCTCCTACATCCATAACTTCAAGTTGATCCTATGCAACAGCCATTTATCGAAGGAAACAATACCTATTTCGGCCTTACAACCCGAACCATTAACAGTACTCACGCATCCTGGTGTCCATGATGAAGTGCTTGCTGGTGAGGTTGGAGCAGTGCGCGTCGACGGTGAGCGTGTAGCCGCAGCCAGGCTCCAGGCCGTGCAGCTCTGTGCGCACGGTGAGCGAAGTGCCGGCCGCGGACAGGTTGCGCGTACCGGCCTCGCCATCACCCTCCAGCGACAACCAGCGCAGTGAGTACCACTCCACGCACCCGTCCAGCCGGGGCCACTCCAGCGTCATGTTGTGCGACTCCACCAGCAGAGTCACGTTCGTTACCGGGTTCGGACCTGCCACCGCACACGTACAATCTAACAAAGCAATTAAAAAAAGAAAAAAGAAAGAAAGAAATATATTTATTTGGCACAACTGAGACACCGTACAAAAGAAAGGATATACATGAACAAGAAATAGATATAGTGAAGAAGTAACAAAGCGAGGAAAAAGTCATTGACAGTCATGCGCCATGTGTGCCATGTCTCAAAATTGTGACAAATGGGTGTCCAGCTCAGCATATTGCCAGGTTATTAAACCTGACGCTGGTATTCTGCTGGATCCCTGTTGTTATTAGTTTACAGGGTCACCAGATATATTAAGATTAGGATTAAGATTTCTCAGGAAGTTATTATAGAATAGCATAGATTAATAACACAAATGATACCTAATCCACGCGCACAATTTGATGCAACAAATAGGGCGCCCAGGTGGGCACACTACGCCCGGCCGCTCCGTAGTCTTCAAGGTTAACGCGGTCCGAACGCATCTCCCGGAAAATAATTAAATGTGACGATTTGTGCGATTAAATGGTGTCACAACACATCGGAAATACATAAAAAGTGTATTAACATCACTTTTCACAACCAAGCTTTGATTATTTTTTAATATTTTGACCTTTTAAGCAAATAAAAACCGGCTAAGAGCATGTCGGGCCATGCTCAGTATTATAGGGTTCCTTAAGTAGGTCTAATTACAAACGAGTCAAATCGAATATTAATCATGGCTATTTTAGTTTTTGCAAACAGCGCCACCTAGCGCTAAATTTAAGAAGCTAAATTTAAGAAGTGTGTCATATCAATATAACACAGTTTCTTTTTGTGTTTTTTTTAAGTAGAAAGTAACTAAAGGAGCATTATTCGCTAAGATCATTTTTCTCTAAGGTCAATGACCTATGAACTAGGACGTCTTAATTATTTTTCAGTTTTCTCACTATAACTCAAAAAATTATGATCACATTATCATCATCATCATCATTTCAGCCGAAAGACGTCCACTGCTGGACATAGACCGACGACCTGGTGAAGGTCGCGGGAATCCGCTGGATGCGGAAGGCACAGGACCGGTCGTTGTGGCGATGCTTGGGGGAGGCCTATGATCACATTATACTCGAAATAATTTTAAAAGAGAGTTTTTATAATAGTCTATCAATGTGGAAGACTTAAGTTTCTACGTTGCATAGTTTAGAAATGGCAGGGGGGGGACACATTGCAAGTCACTTTGGCGAACTGTATTTCGCAGATGGTATACCTGATAAAAAAGTTATGTATGAAACATTACCTTCATTTTAGTAGACCTATTCAATGATACCCCACACAAGAGGGTGCAGCGAAAAAAAATTTTCATCCCCATTTCACATGTATGACACGAGATTTTTTTATTCTTTTAAAATTGAGATCTATATCTAAACCATTTTTTAAGAAAATTTCATTTACTTATGTTTATAACTGTCGAAGTTATTAAGTTGTAAAGGATTAGGACAGACGGACAAACGGACAGACGGACATGTCGAAACTATAAGGGTTCCTTGTAGGACTTCGGAACCCTAAAAAGAAGTTTTAACAAAGATGTTTATATGTTTTAATGCGATTTTTATACTGTGAACACGTTTTCATAAATATCAAGGTATGGCTTGTCGCTACATGCTATCCTTATAACACAGCTATACTCAACCTGCGGCCCGCGGGCCACATGCGGCCCGCCAGGCCTTTGTTATTGGCCCATCTAAAGTTACAAATTTATTGTAAACCATTTTAAATTTCGCGCCCATCAGAGAATGGGAGTTTCAGAACGGGAATGTGAGCCGAGCGCTATCAGCGATTTTTTGTTCCCAAAAAATAGAAAAGCATCCAAAGATGTGCCCAAATCCTACTAACATTCTTTGGGTCTACGAATGTGTGCGAATCGTCTTTTTCAAAAATAAAATACACAAAGAACGTTTACAGAAACAAACTTAAAGATTCTCATCTGGATGATGTTATCAGGATAGCATGTAGCGACAAGCCAGATCTTGATAAAGTTTTGAAAAATTGTTCACAGTATCAAAAATCGCAATAAAACATATAAACATCTTTGTTAAAACTTCTTTTCTCATTAATAAAGTAACTACATCGTTAACTTGGAATTACGTTTTAATTTAGACCTAAATTACTTTTGCTTGCGGCCGTCGATACCGTGACTGAAACGTGTTTGTGGCCCCTATAAAAAAAAGGTTGAGTATGGCTGTTATAACAGCATCCAAATGAGAATCTGTAAGTTTGTTTCTGTAAACGTTCTTTGTGTATTTCATTTTTGAAAAAGACCATTCGCACACATACGTAGACCCAAAGAATGTTAATAGGATTTGGCCACATCTTTGGACGCTTTTATATTTTTGGGGAACAAAAAATCGCTGATAGCGCGCGGCTGACATTCCCGTTCTGAAACACCATGTCTCTGATGGGCGCAAAATAATTTAAAATGGTATACAATAAATTTGTAACTTTAGATGGGCCGCAGGTTGAGTATAGCTGTTCTACACTGTATCTGCCAAATGTATGTATAAAAAAAAAAGTGTTCTTTATGCTACGACTCCTATCACTATCGCCCTTCTTTTCTAAATTTCGATTGTTATGATCTTTAACATCGATATACTTATATGTACTACGTACTCGGTACGTACTAGATGTGCTGTTCAAAAGAACAACATGGTTACACAAAGTTGTGGTTCCGGAACCACACTGTCATCTGTCATTTAGTTCACTTGACAGCTGTCTCGCGAACACACGTACATTTTATCAACGGTTGCGTCAACTGAATTTGGAACATGCTGCTTATATGAGATCGCGTGTCTATATATTGAGGTCGTTGATCTTTAATTACAATTTTATAATTTACTAGCCCGTGTGGTGCCGGACTTAAAGAATAGCACCACCCTTATCTCTTCTCATAGGTGTCGTAAAAGGCGACTAAGGGATTCACCAGAGGATGGGCAGCAGCGTTCTCTGAGTATTTGATGATATAAAAAAAACAAAAAGAAACTTTACGAGATGCTTGTTGAAAAGTGCTACTACTCGATTAGATAAGATAAATTAAATGATAAGACACTGAATCCTCCGAAGTATTAGGACAAGCCAGCATAACTAAATAGTAAATTGGAGTGTAAATTGTGACTAAACGGTATTTGTTGTTATAATAATTATGGGTATAAATATAGGTGGTGTAGGTCTATAGGTATTCTATTTATTGACGGTAAATGGATTGGACATGCTTATAATTTTATTATTTATTAATTAAAAATTGTTGTTTAGTTATTACTGTAGGTATATTATGTTATGTTATTTAATTAAATTATGATTGTATGCCTCAATGGCGGGACATGGCTGATCCTATTAATAATTTGTACACATCTTATGAACCTGTGATCCACAATAAATGAATGAATTTGAAAAGAAAATTTGAATTTATTTAACCAACCAACTGCGATCGCCAACCCGCCTGCCAAGCGTGGCGATTATGGCATATCCCCCCTTAATTGGGGGAGGTCTATGTCCAGTAGTGGACATCTTTCGGCTGAAATGATGATGAATGATGAATGTCGTTAATCGCGCATTCCTCGGGAACTGTTCATCTTCCCGGGATAAAACATACGTTAATCCGGGCTATGTTCTCTCTGTATGCCAAATTTCATTAAATTAAAAGAGTAACAAACATGCATAAATCCTCACAAACTTTCACGTTTATAAATAAATAAATAAATATCTTTGGGACATTTTTACACAGCACCATCTAGTCCCAAACTAAGCAGAGCTTGTGCTATGGGTACTAAACAATGGATATAATACTTATATACATTTTTTTTGGAGCAGACGAGTCCTTGAGTGGAGACCGCGTATCGGCAAACGCAGCGTAGGGCGCCCCCCTGCCAGGTGGATCGACGACCTAAAGAACGTGGCTGGGGGGGACTGGATGCGGAAGGCAGAGGACCGAGCATTGTGGCGCAACTTGGGAGAGGCCTATGTCTAGCAGTGGACTGCGATAGGCTGAGTTGATACATTTTTTTTTGTAAATACATACATAATAATAAATACATACATAATATTAGTATTAACTATTGTGGACTGTAAGTCCACTTATTTCAGATCATAACGCCTTTTTTTTTTTTTTTTTTTACGTGGGGAAATCCTCAACGACGCACTCCGCTCGGGGATGGCGGAGCCAGTGTCGGACTCTTACCGACTAAAACCACCACGGTGTTCCTCTTCCAACCATTGGCCGGGGGCGTGGGAAACTTATAGTCGTCCAACCACCCCCGGCAGGTCCCGGCTCGCCACTAGTAGGCGAGCCCCTTCTCCCCGTGCGGCATCATCGGCCGCACCCTTCTCTTGACTGGCGCGCGTGGAACACGACGCGCCACCGTCACGGGCCTTGACTGATCGGGCGGCGGGCTACCCCGAGTCCGCCGCCCGCAGGCCCACTCCTAGGGTGGCTGGAGGTCGGCGTACGCCCTTCTGCGACGCCCGGTCCGTCTCCTGCGGGTAGGGAGAGAGGTCGTTGCCTCTCGAACCCTCTCCGCCGCCTCCTTAGCGAGCATCACCTGCTCGCAAAAGGAGACGACGCCCTCCCAAGCGTTCTCGCTCTCGACCATAGCCAAAACAACGGCCGGAAGCGAGAGATCGCTGCCGCCTACTGCAGTGATCAGGTCACGGCGCTGCGTGGCCCAAGCTGGGCATTCCGCCAGTGTGTGCTGCGCCGTGTCCTCAAGGCAGCTCCCGCAGTGATGACACTCGGGAGTCAGCTCCCGGCCTATGCGACACAGATACTTCCCGAAGCAACCGTGCCCCGAGAGTATCTGCGTCAGCCGGTAGGTGAGGGCGCCATAGCTCCTCTCCAGCCACTCCTCCATGACGGGCCTTACGTGCCCTCAGATCATAACGCCTGTAAATAAACCGTGACCTTTTACGTAAGGGATCTTATAAGTTTTTATATTCAATAATTTTCGTACCTACCATGATGTTAAAAGAAATTTATGTTAGTAATAAACACCATTGTTACTATTTTATTCTATTCTATTACTAGACAGATATTCATTTTATTTTGGTTCATTATCATAGTTTGAGTTATATATGGACACCCTACAAACCAAATTGTTAAGAAACTTTGAATAATTTATTTCTTTAATTATACCTACTAATTATGTACTATTGGGTCAGGAAATTAAACAAGTAACGTTTTCACAATTATTTACTTTTATTCTTTTAAGTTTTTTTTAAGTTTTCTTTTGGTCCGTGTGGTGCCGGACGCAAAGAATTTCACCACCCTATATCTTCTCATGGGTGTCGTAATAGGCGACTAAGGGATTCACCAGAGGATGGGCAGCAGCGTCCTCTGAGTATTTAACCAACCAACTGCGATCGCCAACCCGCCTGCCAAGTGTGGCGATTATGGCATATCCCCCCCTTCTGGGGGAGGCCCATGTCCAGTAGTGGACGTTTTTCGGCTGAAATGATGATGATGATGATGATGATGATGATGATGATTCTTTTAATGCTGTACACTTGATACATCATACAGTGCTCCAGCGCGACTGCCTCTGCCTGCTCGAGGCATCCCCGCCATTTAATGTGGAAGATGTCATCGCGTGTCAAACCATCCCACCATTTTAGGCCTCAATCAAATCAGTAGCTAGTAAAAAGTCAATTGATCTACTGAAATACATTGAAAAACTAATTAATTACTAATAAATTCGACTAACAAGAGATAATTAAAATAATTAGTTAATCAACCATCAAAATACTTCATAAAACCAAAGTAGACAATACAACATCTTTAATGTACTAGGACCTTACAGTACAATATGGGATTAGACGTATATTTAGTAGAATTGTCTACTAACTGGCTGTGTTATTGTTTTTCGATTCGACAGGTTAAACAGTTACGTACATATTTTATAATATAACGTCAGCATTGAGGAGCTAGATAAAATATAAATAAATATCTTTGGGACATTTTTACACAGCACCATCTAGTCCCAAACTAAGCAGAGCTTGTGTTATGGGTACTAGACAATGGATATAATACTTATATACTTTTTATAACCAAATAGATACAGTTTTACTATTTCATTCTTATGTACTACTAAACCATATCACAATTATATATTAATTGGCTGATTACTTTACGAAAAACAGCGCGTTGTAGGTATAGATTGAGGAGCCACAATCAAAGCATTGTAGACAATTGTAGTTATATCAAACTCTGCAGTACAAAACCAATTTTCTGTGTACAGATCATGCATAAAGGCTACGTAATCATACTTAATTTTCAAAAATGTCCATCGATTAGTTTCCAATTCTAACTTAAACATTCATGTCATTTAACTTCTGAAGACTAGCTACAAAATCCAGGATTGAGTCTACCAAATCGGTTAATTTGCTACTAAACAGAGGTAAAATATCCGTCTAAATATCAAAGTTGGCTTCTCAGTCTATACGGACACTTTTTTCCATCGATCGTTACATTACATTGCGTGACAGACTATGCAGTTATCGGGTTTTGCGTGTTTTTATTTTAGATAATAATATCAAAACATTGTTCAAATACTTACGAGGTTCGCAACTGGATCCCTTCAATGCAATCATAATGCAGAAAAAGACTGTGAGGCCGATCATATCTTTTATTTTCGGTCAAATTGGTCACATGAACTTTTAGTAGACCGGGTTTACGTCGTCTGTAAAATGAAAAACAAGATTCAAACAATTTTTTACACGACTGCCCAAAAAAAGGAGTATAATGTTTTCAGGGTTTATGTATGTATGTATGTAGGTGAGTTTTTTATTCCACTATATCTTCTTAACGCCTGATCCGATTTGAATAGAGGTGCTATCGATAGAATCCTTGCATTTTTTTTTGATGACGTCTGTGTCTAGTGGTTCGAGGGTCGGACTGCTGATCAAGAGGTCGTGGGTTCGATTCCCACAGGACACAAATATTTGTGTGATGAACATAAGTGTTTGTGCTGGTCTGGGTGTTTCTAATATATTGTTACGACGGAGGGTTAAGCAGAGTGGACTGAAATACTTCAACCTCGATTTTCCTGGACTTAGAGACGTTTTCAGCAGGCTGAAATGCATTTTCAGTCCGTATCAGAGGAGGCTCTATCACATACCAAAGAATCGAAATTTTGAGTAAGTTGCCGCACTGAAAAAAAAGAATTGTTGAATGTACTAAAGTAGCGTAGGTTGACTAATGAACTGCCATAGTCAACCCTTTTCATAGTTAATTTTACTATAACAAGAGTGAATTTAACAAAATCCACTTTGTTGATTTTACATAACAAAACAGATTGACTAAAACTATTTTAAGTATAGTAAAATTTATCAAACAAATATTTGAATACACTAAAGAATGTTTGTAAAATACTTTCGTAAGAGTTCTCTAAATTTCCAACAGGTGACGATACTAAATTTGTTCGTAACACTAACAAATAAGAAAGTTGATTTTACTTGACACAAATCATGAGATACGTTTAATATAATTAACACTAGAAATATGTACATTTTACACAAGCTTGTCAATAAAATCAACAAAGAAGTTTTGTTTAAACAACAGTACGAGTTTCGCAACACAGTTCTCCAGATATCCGATAGGTGTCGCTTGCTACTCTACTAAAGTTGTTCGTAAAATCTAACAAATTGGAAGATTGATTATACTTGACACAAATTATGAGATGCATTTAATATAATTGACATTAGAAATATGTTAATTTTACGCAAGTTTGTAAATAAAATCAACAAAGAACTTTTGTTTAAACAACAGTACGAGTTTAGCAAAACAGTTCTCCAGATATCCGATAGGTGTCGCTTGCTACTCTACTAAAGTTGTTCGTAAAATCTAACAAATTAGGAAATTGATTTTACTTGACACAAATTATGAGATACATTTCATATAATTGACATTAGAAATATGTTAATTTTACGCAAATTTGTAAATAAAATCGACAAAGAACTTTTGTTTAAACAACAGTACGAGTTTAGCAACACAGTTCTCCAGATATCCGATAGGTGTCGCTTGCTACTCTACTAAAGTTGTTCGTAAAAACTAACAAATCGGAAGATTGATTATACTTGACACAAATTATGAGATACATTTAATATAATTGACATTAGAAGTATGTTAATTTTACGCAAGTTTGTAAATAAAATCAACAAAGAACTTTTGTTTAAACAACAGTACGAGTTTAGCAACACAGTTCTCCAGATATCCGATAGGTGTCGCTTGCTACTCTACTAAAGTTGTTCGTAAAATCTAACAAATTAGGAAATTGATTTTACTTGACACAAATTATGAGATACATTTAATATAATTGACGTTAGAAATATATTAATTTTACGCAAGTTTGTAAATAAAATCAACAAAGAACTTTTGTTTAAACAACAGTACGAGTTTAGCAAAACAGTTCTCCAGATATCCGATAGGTGTCGCTTGCTACTCTACTAAAGTTGTTCGTAAAATCTAACAAATTAGGAAATTGATTTTACTTGACACAAATTATGAGATACATTTCATATAATTGACATTAGAAATATGTTAAGTTTACGCAAATTTGTAAATAAAATCAACAAAGAACTTTTGTTTAAACAACAGTACGAGTTTAGCAACACAGTTCTCCAGATATCCGATAGGTGTCGCTTGCTACTCTACTAAAGTTGTTCGTAAAAACTAACAAATCGGAAGATTGATTATACTTGACACAAATTATGAGATACATTTAATATAATTGACATTAGAAGTATGTTAATTTTACGCAAGTTTGTAAATAAAATCAACAAAGAACTTTTGTTTAAACAACAGTACGAGTTTAGCAACACAGTTCTCCAGATATCCGATAGGTGTAGCTTGCTACTCTACTAGAGTTGTTCGTAAAATCTAACAAATTAGGAAATTGATTTTACTTGACACAAATTATGAGATACATTTCATATAATTGACATTAGCAATATGTTAAATTTATGCAAGCTTGTGAATAAATTCAAAAAAGAACTTCAGTTTAAACAACAGTGCGAGTTTAGCAAAACAGTTTTCCAAATGTCCGACAGGTAAAGCTTGCTAATCTACTAAAGTTTAAAGTTGTTCGTAAAAACTAACAAATTGGAAGATTGATTTTACTTGACACAAATTATGAGATACATTTAATATAATTGACATTAGAAATATGCTAATTTTACGCAAGCTTGTAAATAAAATCAACAAAGAACTTTTGTTTATACAACAGAACGAGTTTCGAAGTCAGTTCTTCCCGACGAAAGTTTCTGTCGGTTATTAAAAAAAAAGTTGATGTTCCATACATTTTGACCGCGTGCGTAGGTATTGCACTTTTCTGTGAAACTGATGTTTTTTTTTTGATAACCGACGAAAAATTTCTTCGCTAGAGGGTCTACAATCGTGTGCTGAATTCACGGTTAAGTACAGTTTGCGCGTCGATGTCCCTGCCACCCTGTATATTTGAAAAGTGCTTATTAGGCCCTTTCATTTGGTACCCATTTTTTTTTAACAAAACGTCAGATATCCTATAATATTACAAATGCGAAAGTTTGTGAAGATGTTTGGATGTTTGTGACTCAATTTCAATTAATATCCAATCTATCCACGATTTACCCTACTAGAGATAGGAATTTGACATTAGCTCGATACAAAATATGTCAAATTTCTATCTCTAGTAGGGTAAATCGTGGATAGATTGGATATTAATTTTGGCCGTTAGGTACCTACATTTTGTCTCGGAAAAGGATTGGAGGATTGGTAGGATTAAACAAGATACTATAGAGCTGAAACAAGATATGAGAATTCCGGCGAAGACGTATGGGAAGCCACTTGAGCTTTGTACGAAATTCAGAAATGTGATCATATTTACGCAAGCCAAATATAAATCATATGCAAAAGTTTTGAAGTCGCTCAAGTTTATCTAGTTGTGCCTCAGTGAGATCGAGATAACTGACATCAGCATAGTCAAGGATAGGAAGTAAAAGAGATTGCGCAAGCGCAGTTTTAGTGGCAGTTGGAAGAAAGTTCCGCAATCGTCTCAAAAATTTGGCAGATGCAAAAATTTTGCGACTTACGTCCTGCAGCTGGGGACCCCAAGAAAGATGTTTGTCAATCCAAACCCCGAGGTTCTTGACTTTTTCGCTTATCGGAATAGCAATTCCGTTGAATTTTACCTGGGGAAGCTGCGACCAGTTTATCTTGGAGATCATCCGTATCAAAAGTATTCTGTTAATCCAGATCATATTCTATATGTGTGCGAAATTTCATCCAAATCCGTTAAGCTGTTTATGTGTGATTGAGTCACAAACATCCAAACATCTAAACATCCAAACATCTTCACAAACTTTCGCATAGGTAATTATAATATTAGTAAGATTAAATATCAACAACCCAACCCGCCTGCCAAGCGTGGCGATTATGGCATATCCCCCCCTTAATTGGGGGAGGCCTATGTCCAGTAGTGGACGTCTTTCGGCTGAAATGATGAAGATTAAATATTAAAAAAGTAGCGATTTTACTCTAATACCAATATACCTACCTACATGTTACTTAATTAAAATGTTGATTTTACGAAACATCTTTGAGTTTTTACTAAACTTTATTGTCATTTGACGTGACGTCATATTACCAACCTACATGTTACTTAATTAAAATATTGATTTTACGAAACATCTTTGAGATTTTACTAAACTTTAACGTCATTTGACGTGACGTCATACCTATTCTTCCAAATATTCGCGTTGCGTTCGCGTTCTCGACTCGATACGACATAGAGTTGCCAGATTAACACCTCTCCGCCCTTTTTAATTTTATTATAAGTAATTTGACGTAGGTAATGACGGGAATAATTTTGACTAAAATTAAACGTTTTTAGGGTTCCGTACCCAAAGGGTAAAAACGGGACCCTATTGCTAAGACTTCACTGTCTGTCTGTCTATGACCAGGCTGTATCATAGGCTGCTGTATGATAGCTAGGCAGTTGAAATTTTCGCAGATGATGTATTTCTGTTGCTGCTATAACAACAAATTCTAAAAACAGAATAAAATAAATATTTAAAGGTGGCTCCCATACAATAAACGTGATTTTTTGCCGTTTTTGCTCGATATTAATAACGATTGGTACAGAACCCTTTGTGCACGAGTCCGACTCGCACTTGGCCGATTTTTTAGACATTTTGTGTACCTACTGATCATATCATGTCCGGACGTTTTTAGCGTGACAAATAGTATTCCTGTAGATTTTGGGTTGTAGGTACCGTGTTTTCGCGTCCGCATAAGTTTTTTTTTAATTTTCATGATATTTTGACACTACTGAACAAGATAAGAAAAGGTGTCGCGCTGACACCCTTGAGCGTTTCGTATAAAACTCATAATTATGCCAAGAAGCTACCGACATTAGATAAACTTCTGATTTTAAGATTTATAATATCATGAAAATAAAATCAAAAAACTTTTATGCGGACACGAAAACATGCTTCTCCCTCATTTGTTCCGAGCATCTACAGAAATAACGTAAAATCTAAATAATGGAAATGAAGTACAGAAAATATGGTCAATACCATTTCTAAATACATTTTGGACTGAAAAAAATGCCAAGGCATGTTAATCGTGCGATTTACCAGATGAAGTAATCGTAAATAAAATATATAATTTTGTTGGATTTTTGGCGGAAAAATTCCAACTTGCATAGCGGAATTCAAAATATCTCGTTGGCAACACTGTTCTCGGTCGGTCGGTTGTGGAGGTTGGCGGGAAAATTCGTAAAGATCATGTTGTGGATTTTTTATTATTTTCCAAAATTTGTGTTTCTTCGAGTGTTAATGTGTAATAATGGTGGATTATTAAACGTTAAGTGCTCGTTAACGTGTACAAGTGTGGATAAATGGTACAAAGTTGAAAAACATGACTTTCGTATTATCTCATCATCCCCTCAGAAACCTAGTAAAGTTTCCATCACTTTACTAGGATACAAGTATAATATGTTCAATGATTACGACTGAAGGACATGTATCCATGGTCATGAATAAATTTAAAAAAAAAAAAAAAAAATCGGTCGGTTGTCGGGGCGTGCGTGTGACGCGTGCCCGGTGCTCTGTGTTGGATTAGTTGGATATAATCATTCATAGTTACGCTAGAGTAATAGTAGTTCATAGTGAGTGAAAATGGACTCGACGTCACAAAATACGTTAGGATTTACATTAGACTCCAAGTTCGCGATAGCACTTCTCGATTCCTGGGGAGTCTCGAAGGAAACACAAGCTGTATTTCAAGGTAAGTTCTAAGTTCCTACTTATTATCAACTTAGAATGGTAGAATAGGTACCTTCGCCCTAACAGGTCAGTATTATCGTAAAGTACGCGGTCGCCATCCAACGGCGACTGCCAGTTCTATGTACCTTGCCTATTGCCACTGCAAGCTGGTTTGCTATTCTGCAAGCTAAGTTGGTAACCTGCAGATCTCCTTATTTCTGATTTAAACGCGCAGTAACTCCAAACATAGCTCGTTAGATAGTCCTTGACCTTTAATATGACACCCTAGTTAGCGAATATCTGTCTGATAACCACAAAATATTGTATTTTTTTGTATCTAAAGTATCTACCTACACACCGCATATTATTTGATACAAATATTAATATGTAATATAACTAGGCAGATACTTTAGATAAATGTTTTCCAAATTTTAATATCACTCCCTGGGCCCTGTTTAATAAATGCTACTAATTGTAAATTGTAATTGTATACAAGCTACAAATCTGCAAGTTTCTGTTTGATAAATAATACAACTTACTTAAATAGCATTTGTAATATAAAATATTTGTAAGATTTTTATGTGCAAAATTCTCACTATTTGTTGTGTTTATTAAGCAGTACTTGTAGTACAATTCAACAACATTTTACAAAATTGTAGGATTGTAACGTTTATTAAACAGGACCCTGCCCTGCCACCAAATACAAATTTGGTGATGTCAAACTGGGAAATTACCAAATTATTGTTTCCTTCTATTTTTAGAATATGACTTGGATGTATTTTGCATAGAAAATATTTCTGATTCAGATATAAATGAGCTGATTCCAAAATCAAGAATAAAGGATAGAATTAAATTCAAGGCTGAATTAGCTCAATTTAAAAATGAAAATAAATCCCTGGTGAGTTATTTGAAGTATATACCTATTATTGTACCTACTTTCCAGAATGTAGCAAATGAGCCTTTAGGCTCGGTAATCTCAAGCACAGGCTTTGCTTGTTTTAAAACTGATTGATTTGTTCATATTATTTTGTTTTTGTAGGTACTATAAGAGAAAAGAAGTAAATAAACTACATATATATTACTAGCTTTTCGCCGCGGTTTCACCCACATTAATTTGAAAATGTCCCGCGGTTGTATGTAGCGTGATGATATATATTTATTTATTTAATTCTTTATGCAAAACAGGGTACAAAGGCGGTCTTAACGCCATAGGCGTTCTCTACCAGACAACCTTAGGGTAATGCAGAGACAAAGAATAAGGTAGATGCACCAGTAAAGTAGTAAAATATGTTTCGTACAACGACTTATAATTACATATAATAAAAATAGATAAATACCTAAGTAAATTATACATATAATAAAATATACATATTATACATACCTACATATATAACTATATATAGCCTAAAGCCTTCCTCAAATAATGGACTATCCAACACAAAAATAATTTTTCAATTCGAACCAGTAGTTCCTGAAATTAGCGCGTTCAAACATACAAACAATCAAACTCTTCAGCTTTATAATATTAGTAAAGATTATTATTTTAAAGATTTTTAGTTTTGGTAGAAATGTAACTTTTTTTTTTTTTTTTTTTTTTTCGTGGGGAAATCCTCACGCACGCACTCCGCCCGGGGAAGGCGGAGCCAGTGTCGGACTCTTACCGACTAAAACCACCACGGTGTTCCTCTTCCAACCATTGGCCGGGGGTGTGGGAAACTTATAGTCGTCCAACCATCCCCGGCAGGTCCCGGCTCGCCACTAGTAGGCGAGCCCCTTCTCCCCGTGCGGCATCATCGGCCGCACCCTTCTCTTGACTGGCGCGCGCGGAACACGACGCGCCACCGTCACGGGCCTTGACTGATCGGGTGGCGGGCTACCCCGAGTCCGCCGCCCGCAGGCCCACTCCTAGGGTGGCTGGAGGTCGGCGTACGCCCTCCTGCGACGCCCGGTCCGTCTCCTGCGGGTGGGGAGGGAGGTCGTTGCCTCTCGAACCCTCTCCGCCGCCTCCTTAGCGAGCATCACCTCCTCGCAAAAGGAGACGACGCCCTCCCAAGCGTTCTCGCTCCCAACCATAGCCAAAACAACAGCCGGAAGCGAGAGATCGCTGCCGCCTACTGCAGTTATAAGGTCACGGCGCTGCGTGGCCCAAGCTGGGCATTCCGCCAGTGTGTGCTGCGCCGTGTCCTCAAGGCAGCTCCCGCAGTGATGACACTCGGGAGTCGGCTCCCGGCCTATGCGACACAGATACTTCCCGAAGCAACCGTGCCCCGAGAGTATCTGCGTCAGCCGGTAGGTGAGGGCACCATAGCCCCTCTCCAGCCACTCCTCCATGACGGGCCTTACCGCCGCTATTGCGGCGTGCCCTCGGTAGAAATGTTACTAATATATCTCAGATCAACTGCTCTTAATGTGCTCTTAATCCTAGTATGAGCACTGATCCAGCTGGAGTCAACTTGAAATTGTTTTTTCACATTAATAAAAAAATAAATAACATAGGTATCTTATCTTAATTTTTACAGAAAACATGTTCTTTAGACACAGAATCAATAGAATCAGATAAGGATTCTATGGGGCATGTGGGCAACGATTATAGTTCTGCGGCTAGTGGCTGTTCTTGTGCTACTTCGAACGAAGAGGTTAGTTTTTTACACTTTATTTTGAAATTGCCTTGTTAATAACAGATACCATAAATACCTACTACAAAATTAAATAAGTTATCTATTAAAAAGCCCGCCCTATGTTGTTCCTGCTACAAATGGCCATAATACTAGAAGAATTTCCCTGCTGTATGGCTATGGCCAGTTTTCCAGGAGTGAGTCAATGTTATTGCCTTTTTGTGTTTGTTTTTTTTCGTTACCTATTTTTTTTCTTCCAATTTTGTAAGTTAGTTTGGTCATAGGATTAAGAACAGTCAGGAAATATGGAAGAACTAATAAGGTCAATCAACAAAAAACTCATGAAATTCACTTGTAAGTACTTATGTTGTATGTGTGTTGGGGTACTTACCTATGTTGAACTTGATTTCTTTTTTTGTGAAAAAGAATTTGTCCGTACTTTCACATTTATGTTTTTGATTCAATTCAATTCAATTTCTTGATTGCAAATCTTTTAATTATCATAAATTATTATGTATGTACGATTAATTCTTTATTTTTTAATAAAAAAATCAAAGTGGTCACAGGATCTGTACCATAATAGCCGGAAACCCAGCGGCTTAGACTCGTTAGATTGGTTTTGAATAGCGCTTTGTGATGAGTGATGTTCAGGATTTGATGATGGATGGAGCCAGAAACTCACTGTGTTTGGGCTCGTTAGAATGGTTTTGAAGAGCACTTTGTGATGAAGTAAAGTGATGTTCATGGTCTGATGATGAATGGAGTCGGAAGGTGGCCACAGGATCTCTGAACCCTGGTAGCCGGAAACTCACTGTGTTAGGGCTCGTTAGATTGGTTTTAAAGAGTGCTTTGTGATGAGGTGATGTTTCGGGTCTGATGATGGAGCCAGAACATGGTCCCAGGATGATGTATTGTGATTTTTATTTCCCAGTGAGTCGAATTTGATTCCATGTCTGTAGTGAAGTTAACTTTGATTTCATATCTTTTTTTATCCATATCTTTCCAATTGATAGTTTTATTGTTTTTTTTTAATTTACTTAGTGTTATTACAAAAGATTTTTAAACACTTTAACTTAGACGCCTGTTTAAATGTGATGTTGTCTCTTTCAAACAATATTGTCAAAAAATTTACAGCATTGTTTAAATTTTTTTTGTAATAACACTGACTATTTTTACCATTTCTGTGTATAAGTCCTATTTTTTTTTCTCCCACTAGTCTTTTAATTTAAAATAAATTCTGAAGACCACTAGTATCGGACAAATATGCCTTCAGTATATGAACAAGAAGATTGATGATACAACTATAAGAAACAATTTATCAAAATGTATTATAGAATACTTCATAAAAAGGAAGGGTTCGATGGATGCAAAAAATTATGAGGACATGTCCAGTCAAATTGTTAAATTTTTCCCATTCGAGTCGAAGGTTATATTTTTATTGCAAAAATATTTTGGTATGGTAGATTGATTAGATAATAGTATATTGGTTCTACTATAGTAGTATTATGATAATATAGTAACAGTAGTTGTATAGTATGGATAGCATACCATGTATAGTCTTGAATTTTCTCGGATTGTGCGCACTCTTCCCATTTGCAACTCGTCGCCAGGGCTCGGAAACGTTATTTAAAATAATGTTTTTAAATGTTTCAGTTTTTCCTTCAGTGTTCCAGATCAATAACCAGATTGTTGCAAGGAGCGCTTACACTGGAAATAGGGTATTTTCCAAATTTGTAAAAACCGTTTATTTTATTAATTGGTTTCATGGAGAAAAATACATTAATTAATTTATTTATTTTATTTTTCTGTTGGATCGTTCGTCCCAATCTTTAAATATATATAAGCGGTTTTCAAATATTTGAAAACTACCCTATTAAAATTGCTCTGCTACCTATCAGCAATTTTGGTCGATGAGAATATCAAGTAATGGGTAATATCTGAAAAAAAATCAAATTGGAATTTACTACATTACAAACAATTTTTCAGGATGCATATTATGTTCATAGTAGAAAATATGGGAAGTCATATATTCCAGCAAGAGGGAAATTGGTAGACCGGTACCATAACCAAAGAAGGATTTTAAGAAAATCAGGACTCATAAAGAAACACGAAACATCCACCATTACCATAACTGAAACTCATGAAGGTATATTATTCAACATTTCAACTTTGCACTATCGGGTTTGAAAATCATTTTGCTTGTATGAAAAATCGTTTAGGCGCATTAAGTCCACTTCGCATTTGGTCCACTTTCCGAAAACACGTCTCTTTCGCAGTTGGTCCATTTCGCAGAAAAGGTTAGCTTCTATATTTTCAATCACTTTATATTATTTTATTTTTTTTCCTTTTCTTATTATGTCGCAGTAAAAATAAAAATCTGACATTTGTAGAATATGAAAAAAAGAACAAAAAAACATTTACCTTTTCCCATATTTATGTGAAATATTATCAAATGGGAAATAACAATCTGCGAAATGGAACAAATGCGAAATGGACGTTTCGCGAACTGGACCAAGTGGATCAAATGCGAAGTGGACGTGATGTGCCTAAATGCCGCTCCGAACGGGCAACCAGTAGAATCGCTCGGACCGCGGTCACCCGCAGCCTCGGCGGGTTGCGCCCGCGCGCTCTGCGATCGGTTGGCGGGCGACCGCGGTGGAACTCAACTAAACAATCTGCTTTGTGAGTTCTTATCTTAACGTCTCACATTCACAGTTTTACGAGTTCAATTTTAATGGACATAGAATGTTATTTGTTTAAGAGCCCCAAAATGTATCACTTGAAGATCTTAATAATATGAAGCTATGGTTGAAATTTAATAAAGAGCCTTGGGTAGATGTTGTGGAGAAGTGGAAACTAACAAGGACATTGCGAAAAGAAGATTTATCTGGAAAAGATAAAACCATCCAGGACTTATTTAATGAGTGGGCTTCAATCAAAGCAAGCTTGGGCTACAAACTTGTTCGTATAATTTATTATTAAATATTTAATATATTTTTTAAATATTTAAGTTTTTTGTTTTTTTATATGTTTTTTTCAATATTTATGCTTGACAAAATTCGACCTTATGATATTATGCTTTTAGAATTTTTGATAATAAATATTATGCTAATTGATATTTATGCCATTTAACAGTATAGGTTTTATGTTTAAGACAAAAAATTATGCGTAGGTAATCATTCAATTTTATTATTTTAGGTTGAATTAGATTTTGAATTCATGTACCCAAACCATGACCTAGAATCGTTCAAAAAGTGGCCAATATTCATGGAAAAAGAATTGCCAATTTACAGTAAAATAAAAAGTTACGTGGATAATCTGAAAACTTTGAACGACGATAGTACCACACCAGGTCAGTAGGTACTAATTTATTTTCATTATATTAAATAATAAACAGATAATAGACAGTCCTCATTTTTACAGGCTTAGCTTTATAATAATTTTTAACTCCTTCCAGATGTGAGAGATTATGTTTACCTAAAACTGATGAGTTCGAAGATGCCACCCACCATTAAAATTCCAGTTAAAACCGAAGAAAAGAAGAAAAAATATTATAAAGCATTGCTGGATCAGAAAAGGCTTTCATTTTACATGTCGCGGTAAGTAAATAAAGTGCGCAATAAATTAAAAAATTAATAATACAAAGTATTTACCTGTGGTAGCCGATTCGTTTTTTTCTTATTATGACTTGCTTTTTGGTGAAGGAAGACATCGTGAGGAAATCAGCAAGTCTTTAGAACTCAACCCAATGAAGACTTGTGATATTAGTTTACAGGCAATGGGTTCAGTGTAGTAGATTATTTATAACTCAGAACATCTTTTATATTTGTATTTGTTCAACCTTGTATTTGTTCTATTACAGAATCAGAGCGAAATAGTAACAAAGATCAAGCTGCGTCAGGATGAACACTTGGCCAAAGGACTTACTTGCCAACCACTGATAGTCGTGGTAGGGTCATCGATGGAAGAAATAACCGATTACTATGTCCATTATGAATCAGTCATTTATAAGATCGACACCCTACTAAAAGCAGTAGATGTATGCTTTAAAATTTTCCATGTTTTCAATTTAGAGTACCCGACAGAGTGTGTTAACGTGTGGACCTTTATCCAAAAATATTTTTACGGAATTGATTGCAAATCTGATTTAAAAAAATCAAGTGTAGCTTGTTTTATGGCAGATCTGTCTTAAAACCTTTTTAGACTGAAATTTCTATTTTGTGCCAAACATTTTATTTTGTACATAATCCAAAGACATTTTTAAGGAATTGATGATAAAAAAGTCTAATTTGTTTCCATCGTACCTATAGTTTATTTAAATATGTTTATTTGATTTATGTGTTCGTCTGTGTGAAACGACTATACGAGTGTTGAGTAACTAGTATTATCATACTACGCCGTGACATTTCCAACATGGTAGCAGAGCGTGGTTAATATGATAAGTAGGATTTGACTGTAAGAATTATTTAGCATATTTTGATAAAACTTAGAAATATTTTTTGTATGTATTGATATAGTATAAAGCTGAATTGTAACTGCGTTAGATGTAAACTTACGAATAATGTTAAGTAATATAATATTAAGGTTTTGCATGGCGTTGGTATGTTGGACATTGTGGGCGGATAATTCTTTATTTTTATTGCAGAATGGGTCAGCATATTTAACTACCCTTAGAGTCACATGATTGAAGATGATCCCTTCTGGACATCCTTTAAGACGGGCCTTTTGTAAGAGGTTACCGCAACCTTAGTTTTAAGTACATTTAAATATAAATATGTACATATAATATTAAGGTTTTGCATGGCGTTGGTATGCTGGACATTGTGGGCGGATAATTCTTTCTTTTTATTGGAGAATGGGTCAGCATATCTAACTACCCTTAGAGTCACATGATTGTAAATGATCCCTTCTGGACATCCTTTACGACGGGCCTTTTGTAAGAGGTTATCCCAACCTTAGTTTTAAGTACATTTAAATATAAATATGTACATTAAGAAAAAAAACTTATTTTGGGTTAAAGCAAATTTTAATTAAAATTATAATCTATTGATGTTGGTCTGTGTACGTTTTCATTTTGTTCTCTCTGGTTTCTATGGCAGTCTTCTTATGTTGTATTATAAATGCTGTTCTGTTCCTTTATTCGCAACGAGTCGCACTGAATCGTGTCACACTGACTGGTTGAGAAAAAATTTCGCAACGAGTAACAGTGTGACTCGATGCGAATTTTTATTCTCATCTAGTAACACTTGTTAGTAAATGGTTCATACTTATTCTTCTCCTTCATCATCTGAACGTGAAAAAATATTCTTTAAGTAACGGTGTTAGGTAACTGCTCTAAGAGATAAATATGAACCATTTACTAACACATGTTACTAGACGAGAATAAAAATTCGCATCCAGTAATACTGTTTGTTACGCGTTGCTAATTTTTTTTTCAATCAGTAACAGTATCACACAATTGGATATCTGACTTAAGAATGGATACTTTTAAGGTATAATAGAGCAGAAAGGGAAGCAAATTGTGAAATGTGACGTCACTATTCTGTGACGTCACATTTCACACCGCGCGGCCGCAAAAGAAAGTGATGTTTTTGCTTAGTGATGATTTGTTTGATGTGTAAACATTTAAAAAATCAATAACAACATTATTTGTAATTACGTATGGATTATAATAATCAACACTATTTTGCCATTAGATGATTTTTTTTTACCAAATTTGGAGTCTTAGAAATCATAGTAAAATTCGTCAAATTGAGCCAAAATTTCGCGTATAGGTTTATTTTGCTATCCTTTTGCGCTCTTTTAAACCTACAATCGTAGAATCCATTCTCAAGTCAAATACCCAATTCAGTATGACTTGTTGCAAATAAGGGCTCTTATTGAAGGCACTGTGAACAATGAAACATCTGTTCAAATTGATTCCTTTTTTCCTCCAGGTTCAAAATGTACACTTCCCATAATTTACACCGGTTTCAAAAGGTAAATTTCCTGAAATGTCCACTTCTCAAAATGTACATTTCTCAAAATGCACCTTTCTCGGAATGTACATTTCCCTAAATGTACATTCTTCGAACAAAAAGTAAATAAAAATAAGTTAACCTTCTCCATATTTATGTGATCCTGGTACTTTAAAATATATTCAGTCAGTTATTCCTATCTGTTCTAAGAATGTACATTTTGAAAAAGATACATTTTGGGAAATGTACGTTAGGGGAAAGGTGCATTTTGGAAAAAGTACTTTTTCGGAAGTGGACATTTCGGGTGTTGTACCTACCTTTTGAAACCGGTGTACACTATGGGAAGTGTTCATTTTGAACCTGAAAGCCTTATATGATTATTTTGTGCCACATTTGTTTTGTGACACACTAGTTGATTATTTTATGTGATATTTCAGTTATTACCTCGCCTGTAAGTGAATTGTTTAAGTTTTATTGTAAAAGTAATTTGATAACAATTATAATATACTCAATTTTATTCATTTAATATTTTGTTTTCTTTTACTATTTTAGTTATAACCCGAACAAAATTATTGTAACATTTTATCATACAATTCAGATTTAATTTGTTTAACATTTAAATGTGTATTTTTAACAATTATAATTGGAGTACTTTTTGGTAAATTTTGCTAAACATGTTCTTTTATTTTCAGTTTTATTTTGTACTGTATGATACCGCTCACGGGCGGGTGATTTTGTCTTTCGTTTATTTTTTTATTGATAGTTTACTGATCTGTAAATTAGGCAGCTGACTACAAGTCTCTGGCGACAAAGTATACACGGTGACTTTATTAGTGCGCATAATTTTTGAGGATGTTCGTTCAGTCGGACCATTAGTTTGATGGTCTGAACATCCTTATAAGTTATGCGCACTAGTCACCCAGTATATTACGCTACAAGAGATTTTCAGTCAACCAATAATTTACAGCTTTCATGCATAATGGCGAAACATGTTTAATTGAATATACCTACATCCTGTTCGTACATTTTAGGAGAGCGCATTTCGTATATTTTACTACTAAAAGTGAAGTAAAGTATACGAAATGTGCTCTCCTAAAATGTACGAAATGGTATGAGTAAATGTTACAATACTAATTTTACATATTTTATTACAATACCTTACGTAAAATATGCAAAACTTATTTAATATAAGATACGAAATCATAAGAGTAAATATCACAAAATCAGTTTTGCATATTTTTAGTAAAATATATTAAACCAACAACAAGATATCTGGTAAATTGTATGAAATTAATTTCACATATTTTACCAAACACTTTTAGTTAAACATACTAAATCAACATCGTTAAATGGACGAAAGTAATATACGTGAAATATGCAGGACTCGATTAGCTGAATATACTAAATTAAATGAGTAAATGTAGCAAAATTAATTTCATATATTATACATAACACATTTAGTGACATTCATTAAATCTCACCGTGAAATATACAGGACTGGATTAGTTGAATATACAAAATGAAATTAGTAAATGTAGCGAAATCAATTTCACATTGTTTACATAACACGTTTAGTGGTATTTATTAAATCTCATCGTAAAAGATCAAAAGTAATCGACGTGAAATATACAGGACTTTTTAGTTGAATATACAAAATGAAATGAGTAAATGTAGCAACATTAATTTCACACATTTTACTTAACACGTTTAGTGACATTTATTAAATCTCATCGTAAAAATTCGAAAATAATCGATGTGAAATATACAGAACTTTTTAGTTGAATAAACAAAATGAAATGTGTAAATTTACTAAACGTATGGGTTACATAATCAACCAGTTCTATTTGGTAAAATCAACAATTTCGTGTGTAGGACCTATATTAACCCGCGAATTTGATAAAATTTACGCGGAATTTAGTAAAATCAATCATTCTTTTTTTTCAGTGCGTTGTTTTCAGGCGCCTGAAACATGTTTTCAGGCCGTTTCAGGAGCCAACAAATCCGATGCCAAAATTTCCTGAAAACCCATTTTCAGGCGTTTTCAGGACCCCTTATGGCCATTTGACACCCACATGTAAAATTGTTGATGAGTGAGCGAGATAGAGCTAAATATCAGACAAGGATAGACGAAGAACCTTCTGGAAGAGAGTGAGCAGGATAGAGCTAATATAAGACAAGGATAGACGAGATTCGACAAGCTTCGAGAACATTCCATTCTAGAAGTGAGTGAGTGAGATAGAGGATAGATGAGGTTCGACGAGGCTCGAGAACTTTCTATTTCGAGAATGTGCAAGTGAGAAAGAGTTATCTTATGACAAGGATAGATGACGTTCGAGGACTTTCCAGTACCACGACTCGCGGCCTATATAAACGGCGCAGCTGAGCGCCAGTGGAGTTCAGTTTGGATCAAGCGATACAAGCGATAACATCGAAGCGATATTCGGAGCGATTTAACTAGTAACTTTGTGTGGTAATAAGCGATTCAGTGTAATTGTTCAGTAATAAAGTGTTCTCTACGCATTTAATCGGCTTTCTATCTATATACGAACCCCCAGCTCGTAACATTTGGTGTCAGAAAGCGGGATAGAAAATGCCGATTACGCCAAGAGACGAGGAACCGACTGGTAATGAAACGCCGAGTCGGATGCAGACGAGACAGTTAACGGCGAGACAGACAGCTCAGGACGCATCAAGAACTATGAATCAGGAGGAGGTCGTCCAACAGGGACCTCAGCCTCAAGGTGGAAACAACGATATTGCCAGCTTATTCAACTTGATGCAGCAAATGGCAAGAAGGCAGGAAGAGCAAGTACGCGAAACACGCGAACTAGCCACAAGGCAGGAAGAGCAAGTACGCGAAACACGCGAACTAGCCACAAGGCAGGAAGAGCAAGTACGCGAACTAGCCACAAGGCAGGAAGAGCAAGTACGCGAAACACGCGAACTAGCCACAAGGCAGGAAGAGCAAGTACGCAGACAGGAAGAGCAAGCCGCAAGGCAAGAAGAGCGGTTCTGTAGAATGGAGAAGATATTTGAGCGAGGAGCAATATTGGAGGAACTCTATCTCTCTGCTAAAAACAAACTAGATGAGGTGGAGATCAAGGTAGATGAGGTGGAGATTAAAGTAGATGAGCATGAGAAAAAGGTTATGGCTCATGACCACCGGATTACGCAGTTAGAAAAGAAGGTCAACAGTGCACACCTTGGACCAGTTCCCATCGTTTCCGCTGGTAATACAGGGGTGTCTTTAGGAAGGTTTAAGGTTCCACCCTTTGACGGAACCTCCTCTTGGACCGCATATAAGCTGCAATTCCAATCGGTGGCAACAGCAAATGGATGGACCAATGACCAGACGAAGACTGCTCTTATTTTAGGGCTTCGGGATCAGGCTTTGACGGTGCTGGAAGCACTCGGTGAGAACGTCGCCTACGAGCAGCTTTTGGAGGCCCTAGAAGCACGATTTGGTGACGCCCATTTAGAACACGTCTTCCGGGCCCAACTGAAAGAGCGTGTTCAGCGCTATAACGAAAGCTTACAGCAATGGGCGCTGGAGGTGGAAAAGCTTGTACGGAAGGCCTATAGGTCCACGCCTGTGCTCATCGATAACCTACTAGTACAGGCCTTTATCGATGGAATACGAGATTCGGAAGTTAGAGCGACTGTGCGACTCGGACATCACCAGACATTGAAGGACGCACTGGCACATGCACTGGAAGTAGAAGCTGTTCGGACGGACCCTAAGACAAGTCGGATCCGCGAAGTGGCCGAACGCAACAAAGCAAGTTGGGGACCAATTTGTTACCTGTGTGGAGAACGGGGTCACATCAGAAACAGCTGTCCGAAGCAAGCCAGGCGCGAGGAACCTCGTCGGTTCACAAGCAGAGCGGTGGGAACAGCCACCACCGAGCCGCTACAGGGAAACGAGTAAACGCCAGGACCGAGGGGCGGGTGCTGGCTGGTGTTCAAAAAGCCCCGAAAATCAAGATTAGGCAAGCCCAAGACGGAAATAGCCTGATAATCGACGGTGAGATTGATGGAATTCCCTGTGAAATGACAGTAGACACAGGAGCGTCACATACAATTATCAGCTTTGGGCTTGTGAAACGTCTCGGCGGGAACCAACCTTGTCGGAACAGAAACGTTCAACTTGTGACAGCCACCGGCCAGCACATAGCCGTCCAGGGGGAGAGGGAGTTGGACGTAAAGCTTGGTGAGATGATGTTTACGCATAAGGCCATCATTGCTGATATCGTCGACGACTGCATTATTGGACTCGATTTCTTAAGAGCACACCACTGCCAGATTGACATAAAGCATGGTGTTTTAAATTGCGGATCAGAAGAAATATTCCTGAAAGGAGGATCTGTTGGGAATGTTTACTGCGCGAAAGAGACCATTTTGCCTCCATGGTCACAAACAACGGTTCCAGTTCGTTTAGCTCGAGGTAATATTGGAAACAATCATCGCTGCGTAATTGTGGAAAAAGTGGATAACAATAGTCCTTGGATAACGGCACGAACGCTTATAAAAGGAACAGGCATGGATGTTGTATCAATCCTGAACTTTAGCGATACCGAGCAAACCATAAAAAGGAACACAGTTGTTGGAACCTGCGGCCAAGTCTCGTGGTTGCGCAAATGTCAACAACCGTGCGGAGGAGAAAACATTGCGCAATCCAACATTGACATAATGTCACTGCTGCAGGGCTGTCAACGGGATCTGTCAATGGAAGAGCTTTCCCAAGCTAAGACATTGCTGCAGCAGTTCAGTGACTTGTTTTCTTCAAATGATGCTGATCTTGGAAGGACTGGACTTGTTCAACACAAAATTGACACTGGTGATAAAATTCCAATTCGTCAGCGAGCACGAAGGGTGCCAGTCGCACGTGAAAAGGAGGTTCAGAACATGATTGAGGAAATGAAGAAGAGTGACGTCATTGAACCATCATCAAGTCCGTGGTGCTCTCCTGTGGTTTTGGTCAAGAAAAAGGACGGAAGCATGCGGTTTTGTGTTGATTATCGTCAACTTAATGACATTACGAAGAAGGACAGCTACCCTTTGCCGAGGATAGATGACACTTTGGACACGCTGGCTGGGATGAAGTGGTTTTCAACACTAGACCTAAAAAGTGGCTATTGGCAAGTGGAGATAGATCCTAAGGATAAGGAAAAGACAGCCTTTTCGACAGGAGGGCTTTGTCAGGGCCTTTGGCAATTCAAAGTCATGCCTTTTGGCCTATGTAATGCCCCTGCAACTTTCGAAAGACTAATGGAAATAGTGCTCGCTGGATTAATTGGCGAAGCCTGTTTGGTGTACCTGGATGACATTGTGATTGTTGGGCAGGACTTTAACAGCCATCTTCGAAACTTGAGGTGTGTTTTGGAAAAGATTCGTGCAGCAAACTTGAAACTAAGTCCCAAAAAGTGTTCTTTTTTCAAGCGAGAAGTCAAGTACCTGGGACATGTGGTTTCCACTGAAGGGGTTCGCACGGATCCAGAAAAGGTGGCGGCTGTTAAGAATTGGCCAGTACCAAAGGACAAGACAGGAGTTCGAGCGTTTTTGGGACTTTGCTCATACTACCGACGCTTTGTGAAAAATTTCTCAGATATAGCAAAACCTTTACATAAGCTCACTGAAGAAAAGAGGGCATTTGTTTGGGATGATGCCTGTGAGGCTGCATTCAGGGAACTGAAAAACCATCTGTGCAATACACCCATTCTTGGATACCCGGACATCGAAGGCGAATTTGTCGTAGACACTGATGCCAGCAACACCGGTATAGGCGGAGTGTTGTCACAACGCAGAGGAGATCAAGAAGTAGTTATAGCCTACTTCAGCAAATCTCTGTGCAAACCAGAAAGGAACTACTGCGTTACTCGAAGAGAGTTACTCGCTGTGGTCAAGACTTTGAAGCACTTCAGTAAATATTTGTTAGGGCGCCAGTTTCGACTTAGAACTGATCACGCTGCACTAAAGTGGCTACTTCAATTTAAGGATCCTGAAGGGCAAGTGGCGCGTTGGATAGAACAACTGCAGGAGTTTAATTTCACCATTGAGCATCGTAGTGGGAAATTACATGGGAATGCAGATGCTCTATCAAGGAGACCATGTCCAGACGAATGTAAACACTGTACAAGGCAAGAGGCCAAAGAAATAGCGTCAGTTAAGATGTTAAGGACGGACACAGTGAGTGCGGAATGGAGTGATGCATCCATGCAAAGAGCGCAACTAGAGGACAATGATTTACGACCTCTCGTAGAATGGATGCAAGCTGGAAGTCCCAAACCCAAATGGAGTGATGTCGCCAGAATGAGCACTACAACAAAAAGCTATTGGGCTCAATGGGACAGCTTCCTTCTTCACAATGGTGTTCTATGTCGAAAATGGGAGAATGCACGAGGAAACGAAGCGCACCTACAGCTAGTCGTGCCCAAATCAAAAATTTCTGATGTCTTACGGGAGTACCATAATGGATCTTCGGGTGGTCACCTAGGCGTCAAAAGAACTCTGTTAAAGATACGAGAACGGTTCTACTGGGTTCACTGCAGAGACGATGTGGAGGATTGGTGTCGCAAATGTACCAGTTGCGCAGGTGTAAAAGGGCCACACACTCGTACCAGAGGATCGTTGAAACTGTATAATGTTGGAGCTCCATGGGAAAGGATAGCATTGGACGTGGCTGGACCATTCCCGATATCAGAAAGCGGAAATCGCTATTTCCTCGTCGTGATGGATTATTTCACCAAATGGCCAGAAGTCTTCGCTATACCTAATCAGGAAGCCACAATGGTAGCAAAAAAAATTGGTCAGCGAAGTGTTCTGTCGTTTCGGGGTACCATTGGAAATTCATAGTGATCAGGGAAGAAACTTTGAGTCCCAAGTTTTCCAAGAAACTTGTAGAATAATGGGCATTCACAAAACGCGTACAACATCTTACCATCCACAATCTGATGGAATGGTGGAACGATTCAACCAGACCTTAGAGAGGCATTTGGCAAAAGTAGTGGACAAGCATCAAAAGGACTGGGACGAGTATATTCCACTGTTTCTTTTAGCTTACAGAACTGCAGTACATGAAAGTTCATCGGTAACTCCAGCCTACGCAAACTATGGGAGAGAACTCCGTTTACCGGCAGACCTTCTTACCGGATGTCCACCGAATACACCTAGTAACATAACGGAGTATGCAAATGAATTGCGAAACCGGATGAATGACATACAAGAGCACATGAGAAAATCGGAGTTCCAGGCAAGTGCAAGAATGAAAACGCGGTACGACAGAAAGCTGAACCATGAAGTATTCCAGGAAGGTTCCAAAGTTTGGTTGCACAATCCGGTACGCCGGAAGGGAAAATCTCCAAAATTACAACCTGATTGGGATGGGCCGTATATAATCATCACGAAGATCAACGATGTCACCTACCGAATCCGAAAGGACGGACGCAATCAACCGAAGATTGTACACATTGATCGACTGGCCCGGTACTACGGAGATAATGATGCTCGGGACGAGCATGTCTTAGGAGGGGGTAGTGTTACGACGGAGGGTTAAGCAGAGTGGACTGAAATACTTCAACCTCGATTTTCCTGGACTTAGAGACGTTTTCAGCAGGCTGAAATGCATTTTCAGTCCGTATCAGAGGAGGCTCTATCACATACCAAAGAATCGAAATTTTGAGTAAGTTGCCGTTGTTTTCAGGCGCCTGAAACATGTTTTCAGGCCGTTTCAGGAGCCAACAAATCCGATGCCAAAATTTCCTGAAAACCCATTTTCAGGCGTTTTCAGGACCCCTTATGGCCATTTGACACCCACATGTAAAATTGTTGATGAGTGAGCGAGATAGAGCTAAATATCAGACAAGGATAGACGAAGAACCTTCTGGAAGAGAGTGAGCAGGATAGAGCTAATATAAGACAAGGATAGACGAGATTCGACAAGCTTCGAGAACATTCCATTCTAGAAGTGAGTGAGTGAGATAGAGGATAGATGAGGTTCGACGAGGCTCGAGAACTTTCTATTTCGAGAATGTGCAAGTGAGAAAGAGTTATCTTATGACAAGGATAGATGACGTTCGAGGACTTTCCAGTACCACGACTCGCGGCCTATATAAACGGCGCAGCTGAGCGCCAGTGGAGTTCAGTTTGGATCAAGCGATACAAGCGATAACATCGAAGCGATATTCGGAGCGATTTAACTAGTAACTTTGTGTGGTAATAAGCGATTCAGTGTAATTGTTCAGTAATAAAGTGTTCTCTACGCATTTAATCGGCTTTCTATCTATATACGAACCCCCAGCTCGTAACAATATTATAAGTAAGTATTTATTAAAAAAAAAAAGTATAAAAGTAATATATTCATTGTCTAGTACCCATATACCATAGCACAAGCTCTGCTTTGTTTGGGACTAGATGGTGCTGTGTAAAAATTTCCAAAAAAATATTAATTTACTATCCCGGGTGAAAAAGGGTAGGTTAAATCTTAAAAATATCTGTGGGTTAGCTAGGGTACATGAATAAAAACCATAATTGATATTTTTTTACAGAATCTGAATAAATTTATGATCATTGTCTAGAATTTAATGAGGAGATTCCAAAAAATATATAATACTATAATACTACCATCTAATAACCAGGGGGCTTACTCCCGAAAACGATTCAAAGTTTTGTTTTGTTTTTGATTATAACTCGATTTCGATTTGGTCCCGATCCGAATACTTACTCCCGATCGGTTCGAGTTCTGTATCAAAATGTCCACGCCTACATTACCTAATGTACACAAGCGCACGATCATGTGGTGGCACGAATTGAAACTAACTACGATCGAAACATTCATTGTAAACGAGTCATTCTTACTCCACACTGGATCGACCAATCGTGGTTCGATTCGAAGGATCGAAAACAAACGTCAAAATACACGATAGCGATTGGGATCGAGTGACATTGTGTGATTTACTGCGATATTTCTCAATATAACAAATGGGACTAACCAAAATTCTTCCAGAAAAGCGATTTTAAACCTAGTGGCTCCCCCATTTTGTAGTCTTTCAGTATCTGGCTAATTGGGGTCTTGAGACTTACCTCCTGCTGGATACTGCCAATACTTTCGCATGAAGACACTCCTAACTATTTTCCAAGGACACTTGTTTTACCCAATCACTTATTTGGACAGTTTTGAATTAACTAAAACAAAAACTTTCTTTCGACAACCACAGTAAATTAAACACTTTTCCACTATTTATGAGTAGTCATTTCCTACTCAAAACAAAATTCATCGTTTCATTTTGAGTTGTTTTTATTTAACACTAAACGGAAATTTAATGCATTATAGAGAAGTATCTAAATTTTATTTTTTCCAAAGCATACCTAATAATGTGTATTTCTGACAGAACCATCAAACTTTCCGTATGTATTAAGGATAAATGAAACAGCATTGATCAAAACAATTAAGTATTTAATTTAGGTATTCCGTGTAATATAATAATTATCTATTAATAAAACGCAATGTTTTACCTCATCAGGCCCTAGCGGTTGCACGTTTGCCAACATAATAGTACTTACATTACAGTCGGCACACTTTGGACACTATACAATATAAACGCTAGCACCACTACATAGGTACACAAGATTACGTCTGTATACGAACGCAGGCACGCGTGTAGTGTAGGTTCGGGATGCTCGCCGTAATGCCGACTCGCTTCTCAGTAGTTCTAAGAGATGGCGTGCTTGTATAGCGACTGGTGGTTCACCATCCATTGCAATCTTGCAATCCAATTGCCGTCAGACTGCGGGTGTGTACTGGGCGCGGGCGAGGAATCTTAAATTGGTGGGGGGCGGTGAGTGGCCGCTTTTTTTTTTTTTTTTTTTTTATTCTTCAGTACAACAAACAATTGCGCAATAATGCATAATACAAACAAAAAGATATACAAAACTTAGGTAATCACGCAACCAGCACCGTTATCCACAAAATAATTAATACACACAATTTTACAAATACAGCAAGCACTTTTGCAGACAGAATTAATGTACTTATATCTAATTATGAGCGAAAGTTAAAGTAGGTATACGCCGCATGGGAGCACGTTCACCCGCGTTAGTTCTGCAGAGCTTGGGAGCAAATAGTCTATGAGCATAATTATCACGAATTCTTTGGGAACGACTTGGTATGCGAAGGTATATTTGGTTCATAAGCTGATTGCAATCTAATTTATTATGAATAATTTTATATAAGAGTGATTGATCAAGACACAGTCTTCTTAGATTTAGAGTTGGTAGAGAGAATTTGTCTAAAAGAGTATGATATGATGACCATTTTTTGTAAAATTTATAGTTTAAGAACCGAAGATATTTCCGTTGAACTGTTTCCAGTTGGGCACTGTATTTTTCATAATATGGGTTCCAAACAGAAGTTGCGTATTCTAGTTGCGATCTGATGAGCGACTTGTACAGTAATAAATAAGTAGAGGGTCTTTTAAATAAATTACAGGTACGCCTTACAAAGCCGTAAAGCTGAAAGCCTTTAGCTGTAATAAGATCGACGTGAGCATCAAAGTGTAGTTTTGAGTCGAAAAGTATACCCAGGTCTTTTATTAAGGAAACTTTTTCTAAGGGAGTGTAACAGAGAGAGTATTTATATGGAACAACGTTGATATTTTTGGTGAAGGATATAGATTTACATTTGGGTAAACTCAGTTGCAGTTTATTAGCTAGGCAATAGGCAGAAAATCGATCCAGGTCCTGTTGCAATTTGTCACAGTCTTCAATGGATCTTACCTTACGATAGACTTTGAGATCGTCAGCATACAAAAGAAAACTGCAATTTTTAAAACATGTATTTATGTCGTTTATAAACAAAACAAAGAGCAATGGACCCAGTATCGAGCCCTGTGGAACTCCAGATGTCACGCCGATCACATCAGAAGCAAAACCATGGACCACGACTTTCTGAGTCCTATTCCTTACGTACGATGTAAACCAGCGTAATAAACTCCCACGAATACCATTATATTCAATTTTTCTGAGCAGCATAGTATGGTCCACCTTGTCAAAAGCCTTACAAAAATCTGTGTAGATAGTGTCAACTTGTAAACGATTATCCATATTTTCAAATAAAAAATTCGCGTAGAGAACTAAGTTACTTACTGTGGAACGATTTTGGACAAATCCATGCTGTTCGGGTATGATAATATTATGTAAGGTAGGATAGATCGCGTTATGAACTAATCGTTCCAAAACTTTAGACAAGGTGGACAACAAGGATATTGGACGATAGTTGGTAACATCGTTTTTTGTACCACTCTTGTGCACAGGTGTAATATGAGCAGTTTTCCATGCTTGAGGCACAATACCCTCCTTCAAACTGCGGTTAAACAAGGTAAATAACGGTGTACCAATCGATTCAGCAGTATGTTTTAAAAAGAAAGGCGGGACACCATCCGGGCCAGATCCTTTAGTTACGTCTAAGGTTTTTAGCGCTTTAACTATAGTATATTTAGTGAATGATAGGTCGGATAAAAGCACTTGGCTATCTAAAGAAGAGGACACAGAACATCCGTTCGAATTATTATCTATTGGTTCATAAACAGAAGTAAAAAACTTCGAAAATAATTTACATACATTCACGGGCCCGTTGGATTCCTCATTATTATATGACATAGTATTTGGTATACCTGATATCTTTTTACGATTATTTATAAACGACCAAAATTGTTTCATATCCTTCTGCATGCCACTCTCAACTAAATTCAAATATTCATTAAAGCACTCAACAGAGAGCGACCTAAATCTCTTGCGGTATAAGGAGAACTGCTCATAATCCACTGTATTTTTATATTTTTTCCACTTGATCCACGCTTTTTCTTTATTTTTAAAAATATGTATTAACGGGCGAGAGAACCAGATTGGATATTCATTCGATTTTACTGGTCGCATCGGTACATGAGTCCTGATGATGTTGTGAATGGTATCATAAAAAAGTTGAGTAGCAGTATCCAATGAGGCAGTATCTAGAACTGTGGTCCAGTCAACTAAATTAATTTCTGTGTTAATAGCAGAGTAATTTGCTTCTATAAAACGATATCTAGGCAAGGAACATCGAGCCATGGGCTTCTGTAAAATGTCAAAGGATATAACTGTACAAAATGGTGGATGAATAGTGTCTATTGGAACTAAAGGTATACGTACGGGCTCACAAACACATACATCATTCGAGATCAGTAAGTCCAAAGTGCGATCCATCTGATTTCGAAACTTACTATATTGTTTACAATTTATTGTAGTTAAAAAGTTTAGAATCAGGATATCCTTTGAGCTGCTGTTATTATGTAAGCGAGGCATAAGCGAAAATGAGTCATGTGGAAGCCATTCAATATGTGGTAAATTAAAATCTCCAATGATGTAAATATTACCGACAACAAGAGATGTAATTTTCTTTTCGAGCAAATTAAGAAACGATTGATAGGTAGTTAGGTTTTGATCAGGTGGAATATATACGCCGCATACAATGTGATATTCATTACGAGCCTTAGAGTAAAATTTTAAAAGTACATATTCTATATTATGCGGCAAAGTGTAATAACAGTCGTCATAACAAAGTGACGCCGTTAACTCACAACGCATGGCGTCCAAGCCGCGGCGCACAGCGATCAACACTCCTCCACCGTCAGACTTGCCACATAACACCCGATTTCTGTCGCAACGGTAAACTACATATCGTGAGTCGATCAATTCGCTATCATCAATATTAGGAACCAACCATGTCTCGGATAATACAATGATATCGTAGGAGTCCGCCAGAATATTACCGAATAAAGTAAAATTTCTGTACGTTAATACTATTAGATATTCTGTGCCAGGGGCCTTACTCCCGACTGGTTCGAGCTCTGAACCAAATCGAGCAATCCTAGTCAATTCCTAGAGGAACTGACGGTAAAGAATTCAAAGTTAATTCTTACTCCTGAACCAAAACGAATAGAGAACCAAGATCAACACTCTTTCTCTTTTTTTCACCTCGTCGCATCTATCACTATCTCTCTGTCCCTTTATGCTTTGACTGACTCGAATATCCGAGTCGAACAGGTCTTGCTTGTATTTTGCAGATAATACGGCTAAATTGCGAATTGTCAAATGTTAGCGTGTTACGCATGGCCATATCACAGTCTAAGGAACTCTAGCTCTGCTATATCGTGATTTTTTTTTTCTTATTAGGTACGTTGGGTTTTAGCCTAAAGTAGTGTGTGTGTATAGTGTATATGGTTACTTCAAAATGGTTTGATTGTGTGTGAATTTGACAGGCAATCGTGCGAAATCACAGTATGATGTTTTGAATTGAATTCATACATTATTATTGAGTACCTATGGTAATTGTTTTTTATACGCTGATTAATTTATTTAGCAATAGTTAATATTGAATTCTAACGAGGTAGGCATTGCTTAGTTGCCTATATGCAATGCACGTCACTAAATTTAAAATACCCATTTAGCCCAGGGGCTAAATGGGTATTTTAAAGTTAGTTCTAACTGTAAAACTATGGCCACTTCTATCCAATTCAATTATACAAATATTGCCGTTTGTAAGAGTATTGTTATCGGAACTACAATTTCAGTCTGTTTGGGCAACAGGAACTGGGGGTCTACTCCCGTTCGACGATATTCGATAAATCGTACGATTCATCGCACAATTTGCTACTCCGGTCAACCATCGTTCCCTTATCGCATGCGATGATCGTGTTTTGACGCATTGAGGAAATATGTACTACGTACTAGAGAAAAAATCACAAAGAAAAAATATCGCGCAGTTTGCTCACCGCGGGGCAAGCGCGGGGTGAGCGGGGCGTGTTTATGTCATCATAGAACATAAACACGCCCATCCATGCGCGCAGATGCGACAGTCTGTTTATTCTGCCTACTTGATAGGTAGGTACCAATTGTGTGTACAAGGCGTATAAATAAAAAGAGTATTAAACTGCAACACAATATTTTAATTTCCTTTAAATAAAATAAATTTAGTTCGTTTCTGGCGTTTAGTATGGTAATCTTGATCAGTTTTTGCTTCGTGGTGCAATCTAATTTTTGTGTACTGATTCATTATGGCCCGAATTATTTATTTATTTATTTAAAGTTTGGAAGATTTACAGTCAAACAGAATCTATATAATACTGAAAATGGATAATCCTGTGCCATTTACAAATCTTCACAGGTAGAAATTAAATGGATTCTGTGGTTGAATGTTGATGGCTGATTCTGTGAATGTTGATTTAAATTTGTAAATACTTCTTTCTCGATGAAATGCTTTAGGGTGTTTACTGTTATATAATTAAAGTCATATTTCGAGGCAAGACCTTTTCCACCGCTTTCCCGTATTAAATTACGTATGATTTTTTCCGCAGCCAAGCATATTATATATACGTCTTCTGCAGAATAACACAGACCTCCCATGTCTTTTATAGTTATGAGTGTATGATGTGAAAGTTTATTTGGTGTCGTCAAGCTATCGATGCAATCTTCACATTTCAACTTTTTTATTAATTGTTTTGATACATATCCAGATATGTAGCCTACTATCACTTTCGTCTCACAAGTAAAGGTTTCGTGGTCAAGCATTGTTGCAAAGATATCGCAATTATTTTCAGCTTCCAAGTTGGATGTCAACAAACGTTCAGTTTGTAATATTCGATAAGGCTGTTCGTCATACCTATTTGAAGAGGTTGTACTGTTAATTAAAGCGGTTTGTAAAAAAAGTATGGAAAATACCCAGTGATTATCTGATGATCATCAATACAATACTCACTATAAGATACTATAAGACCTTTTTATACCATGTTTTTAAGCAAATAAATATATTCTATTCTATTAATTAAATTCATATTAATGTCACTAATGATGACACTTCTAAAAGAAACCTACTAAAATTGTATTAAAAATAAAATACGAAAAAATACCGTAAGTTAATAGAAAATACGGGTAAAATACATGGCCATTTGGTATTATAACTCGATAGTGTCACGTCTGCGCTTAGACTATCACCGAAACATGGCCGCCACCTCTGTGACAACTGTGTGAAAACTGTAGAGTAATTGCCTATGCCGATGATACTGCACTTCTGATCCAAGATAATACATGGGATAAAGTAAAGGAAAGGGCTGAAAATGCTCCGAGTGTGGTCATGACTTGGTTGAAATGAATCTTCTAACCCTCAACTTAGACAAATCAAATTTTGTAACTTTTTCTCCTAGGGTTACCTCCCAATCGGCAACCTCTTTTACCATTCGAGGCCATAGATGTGGAGTTAAATCCAACACAGCCTGTGATTGCTACCAACTAAATCGCAGAAACTGTGTTAAATATTTATGTGTTATTATCGATAGCAAACTAAGTTGGAATGCCCAAATTGAAAATGTAATTGCCCGCACCAGGAAACTTATGTATGTTTAAAAAAAGATAAGATCTGTTGCTGATTTAACTAGGTACTTTAAAAACTGTATATTATGCTCTAGGACAGTCAATCTTGACTTACTGCATCACTTCTTGGGGTGGTGCCTATAAAACTAAAATGTTGCGGTTAGAGAGAGCCCAGAGATGTATATTAAAGATCATGACCTGTAAACTAGAGATGCGCCGAATAGTGGTTTCACCGAATAACCGAATAGGGTAAACTGTCCAGTGTACCGGCCTCCACCTATGTCCGTCCACTCGACATCATTTTTAAATAAATTAAGAATATTTATATGATTTTGAGCCTACAACGAATTTTATAAAAAACTATTATAGTAGTTGGGTCTGATAATCCGTTCAGTGAGTGAAATAAAACGTTGTTCTATGCACAGAATCAGTGTAATCATTAGTTTGACACTAGGTATAAACGACAATAGATTAAAACTAAACTTTACTAAACAAGTTCGATACGATGAGACAATTTGGGTACACTATTACGGAGCGAGCGAGAGCCGCGGAGGATGACAGTATGACGCGTTACTCGAGACAGCGTCCGCGCGCGACTGCCGGCTGCGGCCGAGCGGAGCCCGAGGTGGCGCGAGAGTCGCCGCGCATGCGCGGCTTCCAACGGCTTCTAGGTACTTAACCGTGCGACGGCGCACGTTGCCAGCCAACCCTACACTGCGCGCTATAGTCTCCCCCTCTAACCCGAACGAACGCCCTCGCGATCGGGTTAGCTTTTACGAGGCCTTCCTCTCCTACGCTTCTCCTGTACCGGAGCTTGGACGCGGCCAACGAAGGGAGTCAATACCGAAGCATGGTATTTACCCAGCACCGTTCCGTCGCTGAGGCGCTCGAGGATGTACGAAGTGGGGCCGATCACAGCCTGGATTTTGTACGGCCCGTCCCGGCGAGGGATAAACTTTGGTGTTTGCCCCTTGCCGGTATCATTAGCCCCTTGGGTTTTCAATAGCACCAGATCGCCAACCTTATAACCTGGGGCAGGACGACGATGTTCATCGGCATACTTCTTGTGTGCCGCCTGGGCACTCTCATAGACGTCGCGTGCGTCTAAGAGCACCGAAGAAATTCTCTTCAGGTATGTGGTGATATCGCCTACATAATTGTCGTTATCGATAATCGTGCGCATCTCTGACATAACGTCTGCTGGCGCGCGCATGTCTCGCGCGAAGTTCAAAAAAGCGGGCGAGTATCCCGTACCTGACGTGACCGCAGAGTTCATGGCAAAGCGGACTGCGGGTAAGTGGACATCCCACGAATTGTGGTCTTTACCTACCAGGATTGCTAGCTGCGGCTTGAGGTCCCGGTTCTTGCGTTCGACCGGGTTTGCCTCGGGGTGGTAGTATGAAGTGAACGATTGCGTAATCCCCATCGCGTGACAGGTCTGCTGCATCACTTCGCTTATAAACTGCACTCCGTTGTCACTAACGAGGCGCCTGGGGACTCCGAACCGTAGGAATACTTCTGATACAAGTACCTTCGCGCATTCCTCACTGGTAGCCACAGTGAGGGGGAACAGCTCCACCCAGCGCGTACAGGTGTCCTCAACTATCAGGATCCAATTATACCCATTCGCTGTTTCAGGTAGAGGGCCGAACATCCACAGCTAATACTTCAAATCGACGTGCAGAAGCGGGTGTCTGCAACAGCCCAGCCGGTTTCCTACAGTCCGCCTTGTATCGCTGGCAAGGTACGCAATCTTTGACGTACCGCGCAACGTAAGAACGCATTCCAGGCCAGTAGTACTTACCGACTAAGCGTTGCAACGTACGTTCCGCACCCATGTGACCCGCAGTGGGTGCATCATGGTGATCAGCCAATACTTTGGCGCGCTCCTGTTCTGGAACCACCAGACTGGCGTCGTCATGCTCCTCGTTTTCGGGGCAATATCTGTAGAGCACACCTTCGGCAAGCACGTAACCTTTGTCAGCCCATACCCTCCCCCTGAAGGGATCGACGGACTCTAAGGCCTCGACAATCTTACTCACTTCCGGGTCTTTTAGCTGATTCTCACGCAGGTCCTGTAGACTGCGAGAGGGCATGTCGACCACAGCGCAACACAGATCACAGTCAGCGTCGTCGGCACATGCCGGACGCGACAGGGTGTCGGCTATAACATTTGCCTTATCTGGCGTGTATTCAATTTTCAGGTTGTACTCCTGAAGGGTCAGGGCCCATCTGGCCAGACGACCACTCGGAGACTTCATGCTCATCAGCCACCTAAGCGGCTGATGGTCTGATCTGATCACGACTTCAGCGCCATCTATATACCCCCTGAATTTGGAGACTGCCCAGACGACGGCGAGGGCCTCCCTCTCTGTCGTGCTGTAGTTTCTTTCGGGTACTGTCAAGAGACGGCTGGCGTACTCTATCGGGCGCTCGTCGGCCCCCTCCCCCTGGAGGAGAACCGCCCCGAGAGCATACCCACTGCTGTCGGTTCTGAGGACGAAAGGTAACGTCGCATCAGCCTGACGCAGGATCGGCGCCGATACTAACAATCGTTTGATCTGCTCGAAAGCGGCCTGTTGCTCCGAGCTCCATTGCCATATACTTGCCTTTTTCAGCAGCGCTGTCAACGGTTTGGCGACCTCAGCGTAGTCAGGGACGAAGCGCCTGAACCAGCTAGAGGTTTGCAGGAAACATTTCAGATGTTTCACGTTCTGAGGCGTCGGCATGTCCGCGATTGCTGCGGTCTTCCCCGGATCGACATTCGATGCCCACGGTGACTCGCATTCCTCGATGACGTCTAAGCTGACAAGTTTGTGCAGCTCCTTCTCGAGTGCCTCTTTCTTAGGCGGGGACAGTCTATAGGGTGGAGTAGCCAGAGGTTCCTGTGTGTCGCTTACCTTAATTTTATGAACAGCGAAATCTGTAGGAGGTCCATCCGAAGCGAACTGAGCGACTCTGTCTTGTAAGAACTCGTTGAGTGCGGCCCTGTGCTCCGGTGACAAGCTCGTACCTTCATCTTGGCGCAGTGACACATCGCAGACGTCTACGTCCGTTCGCATCACGGCCGCGCTGTTCAATACATAAGACTGCACAAACGGGAACCGGTCTCCTGGACTATCTGAAAAATGCCATGACTCCTGGGCTATGTCTAAAACAATACCCGCATCAATTATGATACTTTATTGTACACACAAATACACATTAATATTACAATAGGAAAGCTTATGTACATCGGCGAGCTTAACTCAAAAATGAGTTTTCTTACAGCAAACCTTAGAGCGATAGAGAGATGTTGATATATTATTAGAGGATAAAAACAAGTGTACAACAGAATAACAAAAATTTTGACTACATAACTTATCTAACAGGATTAAACTATTTACAAGTAAAATAATTATATTAAGATATATATACTTATATACATAAATAGGTACATACATATGTACATAAAATACATACATATATATATATATATAAAATACGTATATATATATAATACATATGATTTATGGTGAAAGAAAATGCTCCTTAATTCTTCTCTTGAAGACATCCAGTGAAGGGCTATCGTGTAGAGAGTGTGGAAGAGAGTTCCACAGGCGCACTGCATGAATGGTGAAAGAACCGTCGTAACGGCTAGATGTGTGATAGGGCATACGGAGGAGAAGGGAAGAGGATGAGCGACAGGGCTTTCCCCTGGGGACAAGATACTCAAAGCGTTCCCGGAGATATGATGGAGAATTAGGATTGTGAAGAACAGAGTAGAGAAAAGAAAGAATGTGAGTATCTCGACGACGTCGAATAGGCAGCCACCTCAATTGCGTCCGGAATTCCGACACATGGTCGTATTTCCGAAGGCCAAAAATGAAGCGGATTGCCAAATTCTGCAGTCGTTCGAGTTTATTGAGAAGTTCCTCTGTTGCATCAAGAAAACAGATATCAGCATAGTCCAGAAGTGGAAGAAGAAGAGATTGGGCAAGAGTGATTTTAGTAGGAAAAGGTAGGAACTTCTGGAGCCGTTTGAGAGACTGGAAGGAGTAATACACCCTCCTGCTTACTTCCGCAATGTGAACGTTCCAAGAGATAAAGACACCTAAGTTCTTGGCACTTTTGGAATATAATATAGGGACGGAATCGTACAATACCGGCGGAAGAGACTGCTTACCCAAGAGATCAAGATAATATTTGCCACCAATAATGAGAGCTTGTGATTTAGTAGGATTGACCAGCAGGCCAAAAGATTTAGCCCACTCATTGATATTTTGAAGATCACTATTGATGGCATCAATGGCCTCAGGTAGCTCGTCGATTTTGAAATGACGATAAATTTGCAAGTCGTCTGCGTAAAGATGGTAGCGTGAAGATAAAATTTTAGTGATTTCGTTAATAAAAACTGAAAAAAGAAGAGGAGAGAGAGGACGCCACCTTGAGGCACGCCCGCAGCTAGATCACACCATTCTGAGGAAACCTCATTGGCGTGAACCGACTGCGATCGGCCCCGAAGATAAGAAACAAACCAGTCAATTACTTTTAGAATTTCTTGTTGTTAGTGCTGGCGGGTGGTGCAGAGGTCGTGGTACCTATTGCACCTTTTACGTTTTAGTTTGTAGTTATTCTATTACTGTATTTTATTATTATTTATAATTTATTTTATCATATGAGTTCTGATGATGATTCATTTCATTCTGCCATCGAATCTGATACTAGTTTTTGCTCCTTGGCTGATACTACTGGTGACTTTGTTCGTCAACAGTTCAGCCAGCAAAATAGGAACTTTTTAAATGTTTGTCATATTAATGCCCAAAGTATACCTAGACACCATAGTGAGTTACTGGAGGTATTTTCTAGCACAAATGTTCATGCTGTCCTGATCTCTGAGAGTTTGCTCAAACCTGATCTTCTTTCTACCACTTACCCCCTTCCTGGTTTCACTCTTTTCAGGAATGACCGGATTGGAAAGGGCTGGGGTGGTGTCGCAATCTATCTTCGAAGTGAGTTCGACTGTAAAATTGTCGCTACTTCTCCGCCTGACTACAGTGCTTCTGCCGAATATCTATTTCTCGAGGTGACGCTTAAGGGTGTCAAAACCCTTCTTGGAGTTGTTTACTGTCCTCCTGCGGTCGATTACTTCCATAGTCTTGAATTGGCTTTGGAGTCCATAGGGTCTGATTATCAGCATCATGTCATCATGGGAGATCTCAACACAAATCTTCTTTGCAATACTCCTAGATCCCGTAAACTTCTCCATATGATTGAGTCGGTCAATCTCTATGTTCTTCCACTCCAAGCCACTCACTTTAATAGTTTAGGTGAGGACACCTGGCTCGATCTCATCCTTACGTCCTGCCCATCCTTGATTTCCTCTCATGGTCAATGTCCTGCTCCTGGTTTTTCCCGTCATGACCTTATTTACGTTTCCTACATTCTAAAACCTCCTAAACCTCTCCCAAAAGTTGTGTACATGCGTTGTTTTGCACGTATGGATGGTGAAAAGTTACGAAATGATGCCTCTGAGCTTGATTGGAATGATCTGTTAGTGGCCGCTACGATTGATGACAAGGTCAGTATCCTCAATAGGAATATCCTGGCACTCTATGATGTTCATGCCCCCGTCAGAAAAGTGAAACTTAAGCGTCCACCTGCTCCTTGGATGACGAGCGGTATTCGAATGTCTATGAGGCGTAGGAATCGAGCCTTCCGTAGATATAAAAAAGATCGGACGCAAGAAAACTGGAGTCTCTTCAAAGCAGCAAGAAATCAGTGCAATCAGATGATACGCAACGCTAAACGCCGTCATATCCTCGATAACATCTCTTGTTCCTCGTCCGCTGATATCTGGAAGTTCCTCGGGACTTTAGGTATCGGCAAGCCACGTGAAATGAATCTCCCGAGCACAATTGGTTTGGATGACATCAATAATCATTTCACTTCTTCTGTTAGCTTGAATCACCAAACCATTTGTAGGACGGTTGATTACATTGCTGGCCTATCTCGTTCTAATATCGATTGCTTCAACTTTTCTCCAGCCACCTTGGAAGAAATTAAGAAAATCATCCTTTCCATTAAATCCAAGGCCGTTGGGTACGACAATATAAGTCGTAATATGGTCATCACCATCCTTGACTATCTCCTAATCCCGATTGCCCATGTCATCAATTTTTCACTTGATTCCGGTCAGTTTCCTTCCCTTTGGCGCAAGGCATTAGTGCGGCCTCTAGCCAAGGTCACCAATCCTTCCCTTCTTAGCCACTTCCGTCCCATATCCATACTTCCTTTTCTGTCTAAAGTGCTCGAGGCCTGTGTACATAACCAGTTTTCTAGGTTTGTTCATTGCAACGACCTTGTAAGCCCTTTACAGTCTGGATTCAGGCCGGGGCATAGTACAGTTTCTGCTCTCCTTAAAGTGACTGATGACATTAGAGAGGGGATGCAGGGTACCAAAGTCACTGTACTCGTTTTAATAGATTTCTCTAATGCCTTTAACGCCGTCAGTCACGACATTCTCCTTTCTATCCTCTCCAACATCATGGTTTCTCCTGAGGCGCTGGAATGGTTCAATTCTTATCTTCGTGGGCGTCAGCAGTCAGTTCGCGTCGATAAAACCTCGTCGAATTGGCGTGATCTGCATGCTGGCGTCCCGCAAGGCGGTATACTTTCTCCATTGTTATTTTCTATTTTCATAAATTCCATTACTCATAGTCTTCGATGTTCGTATCATCTGTATGCTGATGACCTTCAGTTATATGCTCAAGCTCATGTAGACAACTTGCCCGAAGCAATTAACCAGCTTAATCGTGATTTGGAGGCCATAAACACCTGGTCTGTCAGGTTTGGTGTGTCAGTTAACCCCACAAAATGTCAGGCTATAATAGTTGGAAGCTTGCAAATGATGAGCAGAGTAGTTGTTGGGGCCCTCCCAGCAATTTTCTATAACGGCAGTGTCATTCCAATCAGCTCTAGCGTCAAAAACCTTGGTTTACATTTTGATTCTTCACTTAACTGGCACATACAAGTCACCAAGGTAAGCCAAAAAGTCAACGGTACGTTGCGTTCCCTCTACCGCCTGAGGAACTTTTTACCCGCCAAGACCAAAATAATGCTTGTGCAGACTCTAGTCCTTCCTATAATCGACTATGGTGACATGTGCTACTACGATTTGATTTCAGTCTTACTCAGTAAGCTCGACCGGCTGCTTAACAATTGTATCAGGTTCATTTACAACCTGAGAAAGTATGATCATGTTTCTTCATATAGGTCTGAACTTAAATGGTTGCCCATTCGTCAGCGGAGACAAGTACGTGCTTTGACTACGCTTTTTTCTTTACTTAATTCTCCTTTCCCCCCTCTTTACTTAACTCCCCACTTTCAATATTTATGCTCTACACACACAAGAAACCTACGGTCTTCTAATAATCGTCTTCTACATTGCCCTTATCATAGCTCTAATTTTGTTCACTCATCCTTTCATATTCAATCAATTCTTCTTTGGAATGAGCTACCTCTCGAGCTTAGGATGGCCACCAGTCGGGACTCTTTTAAAAGGAAAGTTCGGAAGTTCTTTCTAGATAAAACTTTGGCAGAATCATCTCATTAGTATTTTATCTATGACTATAATAGTATATTATTATATATATTTAGTACTTATTGTATGCTATATATATATACCTATGTATGTTTATCTATTGTTTTAGTGGTAATTTATTTCTCATCTTGTTTTGTGTCGTGAATCAATATTGCACCTGCCTTGTCATCTCTGTATCACCCTAAGGTTGACTGGGAGAGAATGCCTAAGGCATTAAGTCCGCCTATGTACACATGTTGCATGAAGTTTAAATAAATAAAATAAATAAATAAATTACAGAAGAAGATATATTTAAGGAGGCCAAGATACCTAGGAGGATGTCAAAATCAACTGAGTTAAAAGCACTGCTAAAGTCCAGTAGTACCAAAACTGTAAGTAGCTTGTTTTCCATGGCCAGCCGGATATCATCAGTAATTTTAACTAGAGCCGTTACAGTGCTATGGCCAGGGCGGAACCCAGATTGGTACGGACTTAACAGGCTGTTAGAGGAGAGATAAAAGGACAGCTGATTCTGAACAACGCTCTCAAGGACCTTAGACAAGATTGGTAGGATGGAAATTGGACGAAACTGGGATACAGAGGTGGGATTTGAAATTTTGGGTAATGGTAGGACATGAGCCTTCTTCCAAGCTGAGGGAAAGGAACTTGTGTCAAGGGTATGATTTATAATGTGGGCAATGACGGGAATAAGGACATTTAAAATGGGGACAATCATCTGGATATGCAGACCATCATCACCCACCGCTTTAGTGGAAATGGATAGGATTGATTTTTTTATAACTCCCTCTGTAACCCGGCGAAAAGAGAATGAAGTACATTTTGGCATAGAAATATTGGAGAGACTATTTAAAGTAGAAGTTTTTATATTGTCATCCAGGATAACTGGTGATTTCGAGAAATGCATATTAATTGCGTTAAGGTCCATATCAGGTGTAACATCATTGTGGGCTTTGCCGATGCCAAGGGACTTAAGAAATTGCCATACTTGTGCTGTGTTGACATTTTGAACAGAGTGGTGAATGTGGCGCCTTTTAGCATCTCTACACATACGACTGACCCGATTACGCTGAGTCTTGTAAAAAGACCAGTTCTCATCCGTCGGAAACTTTTTGTACCGCCGTTTAGCTTTGTCCCTTATCGACATCGCTTTTTTAATGTTGTCAGAAAGCCAGGGAGCAGGTAAATGTTTAACTCGCACCTTTTTCAGGGGAGCGTGTATATCGAAAAGCTGTAAAACTAACTTATTAAAAGCCGTCACTTTTGTATCTATATCATTGCAGCTATAAACAGGGGACCAGTCAATATCACTCGCATCCGCCCTCAAACCATCCAGATCAATGTTCTTGAAACTGCGAAGGAAAAGAAATTTGGATTTGCGTTTAGGAGAACGAATTTTATATGATAGAAATATTAGGTCATGGTAAGAGAAGGGCGCGGGCAGCTGACCATGTGCGATTACCTTACTAGGGTCAGAAACAAGAATTAAATCTAGGAGTGAAGGAATGGAGTGGGGAGCATGATGCGTGGTATTAAGCTGAAGGATATGCATGTTGACAGAAGAGACAAGAGTTTGGAGTTTACGGCTGCGTGCATCATTCTTAAGCAGGCAAGTGTTGAAGTCTCCGAGGATAATGGTGTGGTCGTATAAAGAAGAGAGATTCTCAAGCTTAGACTCAAATGAAGAAAAGTAATCTATGTGGCAAGAAGGACTGTAGTAGACACCTAATAGTAATTTTGTATGGTTGAAATTAATTTCGATAAAAAGGTGCTCAGCAAAATTTGAATAAGTACTTGGAGACTGATCAACGACTTTATAGGCGATATCTTCACGGAGATATATGGCGACCCCTCCACATCTCTTGCCAGTCCTGTCATTACGCACCAGCCTATATCCAGGTAACGCATACTGTATAGAGGGAAGAGCAGGCTTAAGAAAGGACTCAGAGACAAGAACAGCATGAATATGATCAGAGTCGAAAGAAGACAGTAAGTCAGAATAGTGAGCGGGGACGCTTTGGGCATTTATATGAACGACATTTAAAAAATTTCCAAGGTCACAAAAAATAGAATAAAGATGGTCGCGCAGGAGAAGAGAATTATCAGTATTGTCACTGAAAGCACTGGCATAGCTTCCATCAGAAGCACAAGAAGAAGAACAAGATACAAAACTGTCATCATAATTATTATCGAACATAAGATACACACAATAAATATAATATATTAATAAAATATATCTATAAAATAATAAGTATCGTAGCTAATAACTAAACTAACTACTAAAATACTGTTGTACATCATCCTCGATGCACTCGCTGGTTGCAACTAGAACTATAATTCATGCTAAAAGACTTGTATCCGAAATACAGAAAAGAAAAAGATAATTTCTGAACGAAATTTTAACGTCAAGACGTCGAAATAGTTACATGGCTACATGTCACCTCACATGACTGACACAGATTTAATATGAATGACATGACATATGACTGTCATATTATGACATGACAATCAATAATAATGTAAACAAGAATAAAAACATCAAAGTGTGCAGTGACGTCATAAATAAAAATAAAAATGTTTAAGTCTAGATGTAGGTATCATCAATTTTCAATTTCAATTTCAATGTTTTTTATTTCAAATAAACCTAATTACAGGCACTTTTGAAAGGTCAGGCTCTAGTTGCACGGTTCCAAATTGTGGGTCCTATGGAGAAGAACCGGCAAGAAACTCCATGGATAAACTCTTTTTAAAATAGGTTATTGTTTATTACATCAAATTTATTCAAATAATGTGAGTATAATGTAGGTTAATGTCAGAAATAAACAAGAGTTTAAAAGTGAGTATATTGCCTTTAGAAATAAACGTAAGAAGAGTTGCCATAGTATGTAGAAGCTGACCTGTCCCGACAGACGGCACCCGTTCACGAGCATGACGCGAGCATCAGCCATCGCTTAACTCAACCATATTGAAGGGAACTTAACGACCCGACACTAACGCCACCATCAGCATGACATTTAAGTGAGCATGACAGACTCATACTGCTAGACAACAAATAGGCAGGAATATATAGAATTACTGTAAAAAACATTAATGGCCACATGCGACGCTCCTCCCTTGGTGGATTCATCCGCCGACTTCGCCATCGGGAACTGTACAATAAGCGGCCGTAGTTCTGATGCAGACTCAATCTTACGGCGTGACTTATCTGGGAGCAGGATGGTGATTTTGCCCTCAGAGGTCCAGCACTGTGTCACACCAAAATGCTTTCGGGCTTCTAAAAACGCGTCATGCCTGGGCTTTGTTAAAAACTCGGAAAATATGAGACCTGAGCCCTTCAGCTGAGTTTTATTTCGCCATACTTCACCCCGTAGACTATGATTCTGAAAACGAATTAGAAGAGGTCGTGGCTTGCCTGAACTAGCTCCAAGACGGTGGCAGGCTATGCTATCAGTAGGAGAAACACTGCCAATCTTCATCTTCTCCGTCAATATTGTGATGGCCTGAGCGACGTGATCTTCGTTCTTCTGCTCAGGAAGGCCATGGAGGAGCAGAACCTTCTTGCGGGATGCCATTTCGTGACGATCCAGGCCTACAATCAGCAGCTCCATCTGAGTCTTCAGAGCACTCATTGTTTTCCAAGTGAGGCACTTGAACTCTGTGAACTCCCGGGAGAGGCTGGCTATCGTCTTATGAGTTGCCTCGTTGCTGCTGACACTCTTCAAATCATCCTCATACTTATCCATCCGTGAGGAGAATGTGGTGGAAAGCTCTTCCATGCAACCAGACAATTTGGCATATAGGTCCATGATCTTGTGCAGACAGTGTAGTGCGGGTAAAGTGGAGATAAACAAAGAGTTCAAAGTGATTTGAGTGCACCAGAGGACTGTGCAAACTTTTAGTGCATATGCAACATGAAAAGGTTTATAATTCTATTTTTAAAATTAAAATTATATTAGAGCTCTAAAAACTGTTGTGTCAACTTGAACTACCCTCCTCCAAAAAGATAAAATCTCGACCTAAAAGTGTCCTGGTGTCATCACCAGGAAATATCATAAAGTTGGTGTCAACTCTTCGACTACCTAAGGTGACAGGTACTGTACCGATCTTCACCGTTTTCCTATGACACGAACCGTCGGCGAGCCCAATATAACGTTCAGTCTCTTGGAACTGTACACCGCTATTCACTAATAACGAATACAATAATGGGCTGGCGACACTGTGCGTAGCCCCGGTATCAACTATCGCTACCCCTTCCTTGCCTGCTACTCCTACCGTAATCAACGGATGTGACGTCGTCGTGGCGAAGTAGTCACCTTTCACGACATTGAAGTCGGACGGTTTGGCGGGAGCGGGCCTATTCGAACAGGTGTCGCACTTCGACCTGACTACCCCTGGCCGGCCGCATCCATAACAGCGAATCGGGTGAGTACCTTTACTATCACTATCTAATTTATTACCTTTACGGCATTCATTAGCCGCGTGACCGAATGCTTTACAAAATGAACATCTGACGCGAATACGTTACGAGTTTTCGTTCGAGTTAGAGGTGAGCCCGGGACCTATGGTTGCGCTCGGACTCGTAGTAACGCTGCGGTCGGGCACCGAAAGCACGTTCGAGTTTCTCGCGGGAACAACCGAGTTTTTTAGTTCCGATATCGAATCTTCCGCGAGTCTCGCTCTCTCTAACAAATTATCAATATCGCTAATATTATCTCGCGACACGCGTTTGCGTATTCGGCGATGTAATAGACCATATACCAGGCCCCTCAGAAAGTATTGCGAAAAAAAGTTTTTATATATGGGAGACTGGCCAGTTATAATGTTTTTCGAAAATATGATTATTTATAAGTAAAAATAAGTAAGTTCCAATTTCAAAATTTCCCTCCACATTTTTTGCGAGTTAATTCAAAGTATTGTGTCTCACTGAAATATGGATCTGTGCCGGGAACATTTTAGAGCTATGATTTTATACGATTTCAAGTGTCGCCTGAAACCGGATGAATCGTACGATAGACTTCAAATGGCATTCATGGATGAAGGCCCTTCCAAGGCAACCGTGTATCGTTAGTATAACGAATTCAAGCGCGGTCGACCAACTTTGGGGGATGACGAAAGAAGCGGTCGCCCTTTGACGGCTGTTACCGAAGAAAACGTGCTAGCAGTGAAAAATTTAATCCAAGACAATAGGCGAATTACATATCAGGAGATTCAACACATATTGAAGATTGGATCGGGAAGCGTTCACGAGATTCTACACAGCCATCTTCGCGTGAGGAGGATAGTATCACGCTGGGTGCCGCACAACCTCACCGATGCTCAGAAGCAGGCCCGGGTGGAATGGTGCCGTGATATGCTTAACAAATTTGAAGCAGGCTCGTCTCGGCGTGTTTACGACATCGTTACAGGTGATGAGTCCTGGATTTATCAATACGACCCAGAAACCAAGCGCCAGTCGACTGTTTGGGTGTTTCAAAATGAGCCAACGCCTACCAAAGTGAAGCGATCTAGAAGCGGGGGTAAGATTTTGATCGCTAGCTTTTTTAATTTGACTGGCCACTTGGTATCAATTCCCTTACGGGATCAAAGAAGCATTAATGCCGAATGGTATACTACCAAATGTTTGCCAGAAGTTTTCTCTGTTATAAGCAACAAGCGACCAAACACAGGGCTCCGCGGGCTACTGCTCCACCACGACAATGCACCTGCGCACACCGCACTCAAAACGAGGGACTTCCTGGACAGCACGCCAGTCAAACTCCTGGGTCACCCTCCTTACAGCCCTGATCTAGCACCGTGTGACTTCTTTTTATTCCCAAAAATAAAAAATCAGCTCAAAGGGATACAATTTTCGTCGCCGGAAGATGCGCTGGCTGCGTTCGAGCAGGCTGTAAACGAGGTGTCTGCGGCGGACTGGAAAAAGTGTTTTGAAAACTGGTTTAGGCGCATGAATCTTTGTATAGAGGCTGGTGGAAAGTACTTTGAAAAGATTTGATAAAAATATATGTACGTATAGAACAATTTTTTTTAGTTTCGCAAAACTTTCTGAGTGTCCCACGTACAATGTCTACTTGCATTACATTAGGCACAATCAATCAATCAACTCAGCCTATCGCAGTCCACTGCTGGACATAGGCCTCTCCCAAGTTGCGCCACAACGCTCGATCCTCTGCCTTCCGCATCCAGTCCCCCCCAGCCACGCTCTTTAGGTCGTCGGTCCACCTGGCAGGGGGGCGCCCTACGCTGCGTTTGCCGATTCGCGGTCTCCACTCAAGGACTCGTCTGCTCCAGCGGCCATCGGTCCTTCGACAGACATGGCCAGCCCACTGCCACTTCAGCTTACTGATTCTACAAGCTATGTCGGTCACTCCGGTTCTTCTCCGGATAATCTCGTTTCGGATTTTATCCTTCAAAGAAACTCCAAGCATAGCTCGCTCCATAGCTCGCTGAGCGACTTTAAACTTGTGGACTAGCCCAACTGTCAGTGTCCACGTCTCGGCACCGTAAGTCATGACAGGCAGGACGCACTGGTTGAAGACTTTTGTCTTCAAACTTTGCGGTATAGGCGACGAGAAGACTCGGCGAAGTTTGCCAAACGCTGCCCAGCCCAGACGGATCCTTCTCTTGGCTTCTTTCTCGAAGTTGTGTCTACCAAGCTGAATTGCCTGCCCTAGGTAGACGTATTCCGTTACAACTTCGAGTGTCGACCCTTCGACGAATATTGGCCTCGGCATGACATGCTTATTGAACATGACTTTAGTCTTGTCCAGATTCATGCCGAGACCGACACGTCGAGAGGCTCCGTTTAAGCTGTGCAGCATTTCGCCCAGTTGTTCCAGCGACTCAGCCATTACAACGATGTCATCGGCAAAACGGAGATGTGAGATGTTCTCGCCGTTAACGTTGATACCCTGTCCAGTCCAGTCCAGTGTCTTGAAGACGTCCTCCAACGCGTTAGTGAACAATTTCGGGGATATTACATCCCCTTGTCTCACCCCTCTGCGCAGTTGGATTGGCTTCGTCTTTTGGTCCTGGAGCTGAACAGTCATGGTAGCAGCGTTGTATAGGCATCTCAGCATCTCTATATACCGCTCATCAATGTGACATCGCTGAAGAGCATCCAGAACTGCCCAAGTTTCGATAGAGTCGAAGGCCTTCTCGTAGTCCACGAATGCCATACACAGCGGCTGATTGTACTCTTCAGTCTTCTGTATGATCTGCCGAACAGTATGGATGTGGTCTACGGTGCTGTAGCCTTTTCGAAACCCAGCTTGCTCTGGTGGCTGGAATTCGTCGAGTCTTCCGGCGAGACGATTCGTGATGACCCTCGAGAACAGCTTGTATACGTGACTCAGGAGTGAGATGGGTCTGTAGTTCTTCAGTAGGGTTTTATCCCCTTTTTTGAAGAACAGTACCACCGCACTCCCGCTCCATGCCTCCGGTGTAGAGCCTTGTTGGATGACGGCATTAAACAGACTCTGTAGCTCCTTCAGGACCGGAGCCCCGCCTGCTTTTAGGAGTTCAGTAGTAATGCCGTCATCGCCCGGAGCTTTGTTGTTCTTAAGCTGCTCGAGGGCCGCCCTAATCTCGCCCTGGTCAACGTCCGGAAGATCCTCGGTGTAATGGCGCGTGAGCTGGGCTCTTTTGTCGTCATTGCTAGGAACTGCTGGTCTCGAACTGGAGTCTGAACATTAGGCACGACGTATGGTAATCTAACTAATAAAGATCGTACCTTTGAAATAAACACTTCGGCGCGTTCACACTCACTATGCTCACACGCGAACACCTCGCGCAGTATTCGGTACGCGGGCTTTTGCGCGCCGTAGGCAGCGCGCAGGCGCGCCAGGGCGTCCGGCCATGAGCCGACGCCGGGCCGCGCGCCGCGCCACCACACCGCCGCGTCGCCGGTGAACAACATGGGGAGGCCCCGTAACGCATGCTCGTCGGTCACGTCGGCGCACTCCTTGTATACCTCTACCGCATCAATGAACGCCTCTAGTACCTCAGCGTCGCGTGTCTGCCCGTCGAATCTCGCGGTACACTTCGAGAAGTTACCGCCGGATGTCGCGGACGCGTTCGCCCTGGGCGATGCTGCTGGTGTCGACACGACTGGGTCCCATTGGTTACCAGGATGGTGTAGGGATCGAAGGGTTTCCATCAGCGTGCGGTTGGTCTCCGGCTGCGTTTTGGCGAATGACTCCATCATGGTGGTCAGGAGCCTTTTGGTGTTGAGAGCATCGGTGGGTGCTCCGGTGTGGGCCCCGCCGGGCATGTAGTCAAGAGCGGCGCCCCCCTGGGCGCGCGGGTAGTCGGGAGCGGCGCCCCCCTGGGCGTGCGTCTCCTCGGAAGCGGTGCCCCCACGGGCACGCGTCTTCTCGGCCGCGTCGGTCGCAGCGCTTGCGTGGGTGGTAGCGGCGCCAGCACCGGCGCGCTGCTCCACCACTGAGTCGCAGTCGTCGTCAGAATAACCGTCACTTCCTTGGTCCTCCGGCTTGCGGGCGACTGCCGCCTTGGTTGCTCGCGTCGTCCGTGGCATTCTAACGTCTATAGTCACTGAACACTACCTACTAACTTTTCACTGGGTTGGGTTCGTTCGCGCTTTTTTTTACACAAAAAATGGCCGCGAGTTGGGCGCCACTATAGTAGTTGGGTCTGATAATCCGTTCAGTGAGTGAAATAAAACGTTGTTCTATGCACAGAATCAGTGTAATCATTAGTTTGACACTAGGTATAAACGACAATAGATTAAAACTAAACTTTACTAAACAAGTTCGATACGATGAGACAATTTGGGTACACTATTACGGAGCGAGCGAGAGCCGCGGAGGATGACAGTATGACGCGTTACTCGAGACAGCGTCCGCGCGCGACTGCCGGCCGGCTGCGGCCGAGCGGAGCCCGAGGTGGCGCGAGTAGAAGTGGGCGTTTAAACAAAAAGCGCTTAAAAAAGTCTAATTAAAAAAAAAGCGTGTAAGCACGCTTTGTGATTAAAGCAGATTTCGTTTAGACTTTTTCGTAAACCAAACTTATGCTTTCAATAGTACGATTGAAATGTAACCTTATTTCTATGATTATAAGACTCAATTTCAAAGTTGACTGGTGGTGGTTTGACACCGGCAGAATTAAATTTTATTCGTTTACGTAAAATTTGTTTAGAGAAAGCACTTTTTTATTTTGTTGATTATTTTCGTATCGTTTAAACATTTTAAACGTTTTTGAGCTTGATTGATTTGCTTTTGCTTTGGCGCTTAGTTTATTTTTCGTCGTCAACGAGTGAATGCGTTTTTGAATGTTCTTCTTGGTAATTACGCGACGATTGTAGTTTGTTTGTATAGTTTTTAGTGAACTTTGTAAATAGTTTAAATGTAAATAGAATAGTGTAATGTAGACAAATAAAAGTCAATTTTTTTAGAAGTGAAAAACGAAAAGCGGCAAAAGCGTAAAAAAATTCGTTGGCAGAAAAAAGCACTACGTTTAAACACGCTTACGATTTTAAGTCGTTTTTCCCAACTTTAGGCGCGAGAGTCGCCGCGCATGCGCGGCTTCCAACGGCTTCTAGGTACTTAACCGTGCGACGGCGCACGTTGCCAGCCAACCCTACACTGCGCGCTATACTATGTATTATTTTATTATTTTAACGCATTTTACGCATGCGAAGCGAATTCTAAAGATATAAATTGTGGAATGAAAAAATCGCTCACGAGCAGGATTCGAACCTGCGACTTCTGGCTCAGTACGCCAAAGACGTATAGTGGAGGATAATTTCGATACCACGAGCAGTGTTCACGGTAGCTTAGTGGCTAAAGCACTGGCGTACTGAGCCAGGAGTCGCAGGTTCGAATCCTGCTCGTGAGCGATTTTTTCTTTCCACAATTTATATCTTTAAAAAACTATGTATTATTACCTACAACCTAGACGTAGCAGCATCTGTCGTAAGTAATCAGCGGACTTTTAATTTGCATTTAAAAACGGAGGTAAGTGCACGCGTGTAGAATAGACAAGTTAGATAACAAAAAAATAGTGGAGAGGTGTTTTTAAATGGTGAGTTGCATGTTCTTACAATCATTATATCAAAATAGGTTTATGTTTTATGACTGTATATACGTCTATTTACTCGATTTAAGTGTCAAAAATGCATTATTGTGTACCGTTATTAAAAAAATCGGGGGCCGGTGGACTGGAACAAAAAATAAGCTACTTCCAGTGTCTGGCCTACCCCGGCCGGACACTAGCTTCGAAACATTAGATTATTTAGTACATTTTATTATATATCAGCATGCTGAGAAGGAAAATTGTATTGGTATTATCTCTTTCAATTTCTAGTTAACCTCATATCCAGTCTCCGGCCGCAAAAATAAGCTCTACAAATATTATCGGTACAAGATCTTGTATGAGAATACGCAGGCCGGACTACTGGTAGTATTGTCTAGTGCACCGGCCCTTGAAAATACTAAGCGGCTGAAGCACTGGCTATAGTTCCAGTTTCCGGCCACTGTCTATACATAAAATAAATCAAAATAAAATGTATATCAAAATAAAACCAAATTAAAACACAATTCATGCACTTAAAACTGTTTTGGTATTGGACAGTGTTTTTCTCTGCTCTTGTAACATATTTATGAAAAATAATACACTGTTTCTTTTAAATAAATTAAATTTAAGATTTTTTGAAACAAAAAATAACAAAGTTTGTTTTGTTTTTTTTTGAAAAAACAAGCCTATTCCAAATCTTTTTTTTTTTTTTTTTTTTTATGATTTATAGATCTGCTCTTGACCACAATCTAGACAGCTTTGTCAGGATGTGGTCGACGATGGAGCGAGCAAACCTATTAGGTGCCGATTCACTCCAGCTTTAAAGGCGTTAGGGTTATAAGTGCCCGGAAATACAGATGCCGGCAGTGAATTCCACAACTTGGCTGTGCGCATTATGAAAGAGTTCTCAAAGCGCTTGGTCCTGATAGTAGGGATTTCCACCAAATGTGGATGATATCCTGCAGTGCGGCGTGTAGTCCGATGAAAGAAAGGTGATGGCGGAATAAGCTCATGGAGCTCTTGCGCACACTCTCCAAAGTACAGCCTGTAGAACACCGACAAACAAGCAACTGTGCGTCTATGGGCTAAGCTTTGTAGCTTAGATTTTGCTAACAGTTCATCACCAATTAACCTCTCAGCTCTGCGTTGAATCGAGTCAAGAGCCGCAAGCTGGTATTTGGCGGAGCCATCCCACAAGTGACTGCAATACTCCATACACGATCGGACTTGAGCTTTATATAAAGTGAAAAGCTGTCCAGGAGTGAAGTATCGCTTCACCTTGTTAAGAATGCCCAACTTTTTGGCCGCAGTTTGAGCCTTTGCCTCGATTGTGGTGCCGAAGTTGAGGTTAGGTGACAACTCCATGCCAAGAAGGTCTAGGTGGTCGGCGATGCTAATAGGTGTACTTTGGAAAGTAGGAGCCAGGTGGAATGGACTCCGTTTTGCGGTGAAAAGACACGCCTGAGTTTTAGAGGCGTTAAAATTGACCAGATTGTCATCTCCCCACTGGGAAACGAGATTTAAGGTCGAATTAGTCCGCTCTATCATGGCCTCTCGTAGAGAACAGATTTCCCGTTGGTTGGCTCTCACACTGGACAGGTATCTCTCTGTGATAGTACTGTCATCTGCGTAGCCAATAAGACCTAACTGAAGCAGGTCATTTATGTGAAGCAGGAAAAGTGTCGCAGAGAGAACAGACCCTTGAGGAACTCCGGCATTTATGGCCAAGAGGTCAGAGGAGCAGCCGTCAATGACCACTCGAATGGACCGTTCACTCAAAAAGTCAGCTATCCAAGTGCAAAAGTCAGGTGGGATGCCGTACGCTGGAAGCTTGTTCAGCAGACTTGCGTGCCAAACCCGGTCGAAAGCTTTCGAGATATCCAAACATACTTCACAATGTAATTAATATGTTTATTTTAAGTTATGTTTTGGTATTACGAATGTATGTGTGTTTCTAGGGAATGCTACTGTCCCCGGAGCATAAACTTGAGTAAACCCGTAAGATATAACCACAGTATAAAGGGATAACATAACTTAGTATAACTAGTGATTCTTAATCAGTAATAAATTGTATCAACATTCAAAAATAACTCTTATTTAAATATTCTGAGAGCCCACTGGCCATTCACTAGCAATTAAGAAAAGTTAATTCCTAGCGTCCGGCCTCTAGATTTCTATTAGGTGGCCGGAGACTAGGCCTAAGGTGGTCAGGCACTGGATTGGGGTGGCCGAACACTGGAGAAAACGTACTTTTTCGAAAATTTATTTTTCATATGAATACTAGCAACGTAAGTATTTTAAATCAGTTTTAAATGTATTTTTAAGTATATTTATGATTTAATGAAAATATACTTATACGTGGGACACTCAGAAAGTTTTGCGAAACTAAAAAAAATTGTTCTATACGTACATATATTTTTATCAAATCTTTTCAAAGTACTTTCCACCAGCCTCTATACAAAGATTCATGCGCCTAAACCAGTTTTCAAAACACTTTTTCCAGTCCGCCGCAGACACCTCGTTTACAGCCTGCTCGAACGCAGCCAGCGCATCTTCCGGCGACGAAAATTGTATCCCTTTGAGCTGATTTTTTATTTTTGGGAATAAAAAGAAGTCACACGGTGCTAGATCAGGGCTGTAAGGAGGGTGACCCAGGAGTTTGACTGGCGTGCTGTCCAGGAAGTCCCTCGTTTTGAGTGCGGTGTGCGCAGGTGCATTGTCGTGGTGGAGCAGTAGCCCGCGGAGCCCTGTGTTTGGTCGCTTGTTGCTTATAACAGAGAAAACTTCTGGCAAACATTTGGTAGTATACCATTCGGCATTAATGCTTCTTTGATCCCGTAAGGGAATTGATACCAAGTGGCCAGTCAAATTAAAAAAGCTAGCGATCAAAATCTTACCCCCGCTTCTAGATCGCTTCACTTTGGTAGGCGTTGGCTCATTTTGAAACACCCAAACAGTCGACTGGCGCTTGGTTTCTGGGTCGTATTGATAAATCCAGGACTCATCACCTGTAACGATGTCGTAAACACGCCGAGACGAGCCTGCTTAAAATTTGTTAAGCATATCACGGCACCATTCCACCCGGGCCTGCTTCTGAGCATCGGTGAGGTTGTGCGGCACCCAGCGTGATACTATCCTCCTCACGCGAAGATGGCTGTGTAGAATCTCGTGAACGCTTCCCGATCCAATCTTCAATATGTGTTGAATCTCCTGATATGTAATTCGCCTATTGTCTTGGATTAAATTTTTCACTGCTAGCACGTTTTCTTCGGTAACAGCCGTCAAAGGGCGACCGCTTCTTTCGTCATCCCCCAAAGTTGGTCGACCGCGCTTGAATTCGTTATACCAACGATACACGGTTGCCTTGGAAGGGCCTTCATCCATGAATGCCATTTGAAGTCTATCGTACGATTCATCCGGTTTCAGGCGACACTTGAAATCGTATAAAATCATAGCTCTAAAATGTTCCCGGCGCAGATCCATATTTCAGTGAGACACAATACTTTGAATTAACTCGCAAAAAATGTGGAGGGAAATTTTGAAATTGGAACTTACTTATTTTTACATATAAATAATCATATTTTCGAAAAACATTATAACTGGCCAGTCTCCCATATATAAAAACTTTTTTTCGCAATACTTTCTGAGGGGCCTGGTACACTGATTCCACTGGAGAGCTTAGTTATAAGTGCAATAAGTCAGCTGACTTCTTAAGAGGCCGGGTAGTGGGCATGTTACCCTACCGAATATTATTCGGTTTAACCTTTACCGAACCGGATATTCGGCTGAATTATTCGGTTTACCATTACATTGTTTTGCCACGTAAACAGGTTCTAACATGTACGCTATGTGTCACTGCTGGCTAGATGACGAGCGAGTGTCTCTCTGACTCTTTGTCTGTATATATCTTTGTTATAGTGTATTATTGTCAATTGGCCACTTAAGTTTGTTCATTAAAAATTTAAAATGTTGATTTGAGGTTTAATTAACAAAAACAAAAAACCCGACTGCGAGTAAAAATAACAGAAAAAAAGATATAAACAAGACTTATCAACATGCAGTCGGAGGCTACGTATGTTTTTGGTCATGATTTACATAATAGTTCATAGGTAGCCTCCGCCTGCGTGTTGATAAGTCTTGTTTATATCTTTTTTTCTGTTATTTTTACACGCAGTCGGGTTTTTTGTTTTAATTAATTAATTTTTTTATTTGTTTTTTTTTAGTTTTGTCATGTTTTATTTATCATACTATTAATAATTTTTTTATTTTAACGCATTTTACGCATGCGAAGCGAAATCTAAAGATTTAAATTGTGGAAAGAAAAATAATAAATATTTTTTTTTAATTTTTTTTTCTTTCCACAATTTAAATCTTCATACTATTAATGTTTTTTTTGAAAAGTCAAATTCATTTTTAACATTATATATTTTGTTGTTTTTTAGCATTTCTCATTCCAAATTACATTTAAACATATAAGTTGTATATATTTTCGTAAACCATTTATAAAACCCTTTATTTTGATACCCCACTCGATAGGTTTTGAGCAAAAAAAAAAATTTTGAATTCACATAAAATGGCTCCAAAAAGCGGCCATTTTGATTTTTATAATTTTGATATACCCAGTGTCACTCTCACAATTAAGACGAATCCAACGACACCTCTCGAGCTAAGATCCATCAAGCCGTTTAGGCTACAGAGCGTGCCAAAGAAATATACATACATACATATATACACTCGAAAAACATAACCCTCCTACTGGCGCAGTCGGGTAAAAATAAATGTTGATGTAAGTTTTAAAATGTAATGTGGATTTGATTGAGGTTTAAAAAAACTGTTGATTTAAAGTTTAAAAATAAATGTTGATTTAAAGTTTAAAAATAAATATTCTTTTGAGGTTTTAAAAATAATTGTTGATGTAAGGTTTAAAATATACTATACTAACTATAGGTTAAGAAATAAATAGGTTTTCTTTGACTTATAATATAACATAAATCTTACTTATGAAGTTTTGTCTTTTAGTTCTACACCATGTCATGTAGCCTAAAAGCCAAATAGTGGAAAAGGTACCGAATACGCCGAATACCGATTACCAAACGAATATTCGGCGCATCTCTACTGTAAACCTATAGGATTTCCTACAGCCGATCTTTATTCACTCTGCAAAGTTCTGGCAATTCGCCAGCTTTACGTATTTAAGGTATTACTACGCAAACATGCAGCAACTCCTTTCGATGCAGATTTTGTTAAGAGAACACGTAGGGGAAGATGGGGTGGCTTCTTACAATTTTTACTCAGAGCCTTGTTTGTAAAAAAAAAACCAACAACTATTTCATAACAACCTCAACGTTGCTGTATTACCTAGTTATCTGGCTATAATAAAGCTGAATGTCGGTGTTGATTTAATGCAGCACAACTGCGCAATAGCCGTTTAAAAAAAATGGAAAACGTATGAATGCACCCCACACGTGGGGTAGCTTCGTACATAGGATGGGGTACATTCGTTCATGGTGGGAGCCTTCGTACACAGTAATAAAAAATACATTTGTTCAAAATATATATGTTTATTAAGTACATATAAATATATGTTACTAAAATAAAAGATGACTTCTGAAAGATACCGTCAAATTTTGATTATAGTTAACACAGAAACAGTCTTAAAATCAATAGTTTTTTTCTGTCTTTTTGGCAAAGCTGTGATATTTGCCTCCGACAACAAACTTAGCGCGCTTTTCATTTCCTTTGCTCTACTTATTCTTTCTTTCTCTTGTTTCTTTATCTCTTCTACTTTTTAACATAACATAACATCACGCCTGTATTTCGCCGAAAGGGTAGGCAGAGGTGTCCCTATAGTACCTGGACCGATATTACGCCAGTTATGTTATAAGATCCATGTAATAAGGGGCCGAGCCATTAATTAATCAATCACAATTCCAGACTCCGGGCTGCAACTGAGAATTTTCTAATAAAAAAAATCCAATGGCACTGTCCAACCCGGGAATTAAACCAAGGACCCCACGCTTATCAGTCGCACCTGCTACTACTACTAGACCAACCAGCTAGTCTTTTACATTTTTAATTTTTTAATTCAGTGTAAATCCTTGATTTTGCTGTAATTTTTCCTTTCTATGACTTTTTGGGCGCATTTTTATATAGCTTGGAATAGGATCAAATCATTTCAGGCCTAAAACTCATGTTTATGGTGGATCAACAACCCAGTCTAACGGTTGTGAGAGTAGAGGGTGAAGCTGGCGCAGTATTTCTGCGGGCATGGATGCGCGTTGCCATTTAGATCAGCTGTAGAAACTGCAATTTCTTCAGGCACGGTTTGATGCATGCTGCTGCTGTAGTGTAGAAATTGACTGATAAACCTAAACTGGTGCCAAATCCTCGTCGCGGAAAGCCAGCTTGTTAAATGGCCATATTCCAGTCTTGAAATAATAATCTTCCAGGTGAAACAACCATCACAACTCACAAAGGGTGCCTTCGTACACCGTACGAACCCACCCCACGTAAATGTGTACGAAGCTGCCCCAACTCAAACAATCAACAAATTTATTAGTTGAAAAAAAAACAATTGCCTTTATCCAGAAATAAATGATAACATAATAATTTCACACATCTATTTACCAACTACAATGAATATTTTTTACAATTTGATCAAAATTTATTAGGGATAAAAAAGTTCAAAGTTAAGTCTTAATATTACTTACGCAGCGCGAAAACACGTTTCGACTCGGCTCAACTAAGCCATCGTCCGCACTGCTCCGTCCCGCGGGAAGCCTATGCGTATGAGTGGGAAACACGAACATAAAGATAACCGTGCTAAAGTATTAGATAGTGGAGATACAGTCACTGTGTGCGAAAGCTCCCTATGGGCGAATCCACCCCATCTTCCCCTAGGTCTGATATGGTTCGCAAGTCAGAAATGGCAGGTACTACTCTTGCAAGTCACCAGTATCACTTTCTGAGCCCCAGATTGTATAACAAAGTAAACAGAGAACTTGAAATCTATTCACTAACCTTAAATAAGTGCAAAACCAAAGTAAAAGAGTGGATATATACACTTTCTTATGAAGATACAGAAGGTCTGGTCATAAATTAATAATTCTCACACAATAATACATCAACACACAAACATACCCCTCACACCTCCATACATTACACATACACACTCAAATACTTAGCTGATGTTAAATAGTAACTATTTGTATTTTATCAAAATTTTTATTTCACTGGTTTTATTTTTGATCATGTTTTTCAAGCACAGTTATTGCATTATATTCCTGTAGAATCTGGAGGTGGGCGATGGCAGCTGCGACACAGTGCATACTACTGCAGCTACTATCGTACTCTTGTACCTTGTTATACTTGTAATAATGTTGCCCAATAAACTTTATCTTATCTTATCTTAATATTGTTTATGTTTATTGAATAATTTGATACATTATTAACTTTATGTAGATATTATTCATAATAGCTAGTTGGAGTTGGTCATAGTAATAAACCTGGTCCCAATCTATCTATACTTCTATAGTAATATTATAAAGAGGAAAGATTTGTATTTTTGTGTGTATGTTTGTAATGAATAAACTCAAAAACTACTGTGTCGATTTCAATTTTTTTTTCACCATTAGAAAGCTACATTCACCCTGAGTAACATAGGCTATATTTTCATGTCCACCCGTGCGAAGCCGGGTCGGGCTGCTAGTCGCTAATAATTTAAAATGTGTCACAAGCACAACACTATTGGAAAATGTTAAAAACGCCATCATAGCGTGCCGCGGGTATAAAACACTCGTGTGATACTGTACTAAAAACCTCGCCTAAAAGTTTCAATTGATCTCTTCATAATGATTGATCTCTTCATAATGATTGATCTCTTCGTAATGTTGTTGTTCTTGTGCATAGATTTCTTGGTCGCATTCGCGTCGGAACAGCAGGTTCAGGTAAAAGGGGTTCGGCTGAAAAATAAAACAATTACTGCACGACCATACTTTATACATAACCATCATCTGAGGCTGTTCACACAGGGTGATTAGTAATTCGACCTATTCCATGAAAGGGGCTGTAAATAACTAATTATGAGTCGGCACCAAACAAACAATCAACGAAGATCATTAAATTACTTTAAATAAATAATAAAAACAAAATAACATCAAATACAACGTGAAATTTTCAACGATAAACAATAACTTTCCAAAAATGCGTTCTCCGCTCGACCACTTGCAACTCGATCGCACTTTGCTTGTTTGTTTCAATCAACTCAGCCTATCGCAGTCCACTGCTGGACATAGGCCTCTCCCAAGTTGCGCCACAATGCTCGGTCCTCTGCCTTCCGCATCCAGTCCCCCCCAGCCACGTTCTTTAGGTCGTCGGTCCATCTGGCAGGGGGGCGCCCTACGCCGCGTTTGCCGATTCGCGGTCTCCACTCAAGGATTCGTCTGCTCCAACGGCCATCGGTCCTTCGACAGACATGGCCAGCCCACTGCCACTTCAGCTTACTGATCCTACAAGCTATGTCGGTCACTCCGGTTCTTCTCCGGATAATCTCGTTACGGATTTTATACTTAAAAGAAGCTCGCTCCATAGCTCGCTGAGCGACTTTGAATTTGTGGACTAGCCCAACTGTCAGTGTCCACGTCTTGGCACCGTAAGTCATGACAGGCAGGACGCACTGGTTAAAGACCTTTGTCTTCAAACTTTGCGGTATAGGCGACGAGAAGACTCAATATTTACTGTGATTCAGCTCAACTATAAATAAGATTTAAGCTTACGTTAGTTTGTGTGCCCAGTGCTGATTCTGTATGTCTTTTTTTATGGTAAAACTTTTTGATCAAAATAAAAACGAGCGACATGAGAACAATGAGCCCCACCGCTGATGATATTATGTAATATAAAGCGTAGTCAGCTGTAGAGGACATCAGCATGGTATCTTCTGAAACAAAAAAAAAACAAGTGTTGAGCAAGTCTTCCATTCCACACTTTGCAAAATTAAAGTCCTATATTTAACACTAGCATATGAATACTTATGAAATTATAAGTTACTCCATACGCAGGTACTTCTGTGAGTAAAATTAATGTCTAAAGCGTACGATGCCCAAGGAGCAAATAGACAGAAAAACAAAATACATACCTACATGTGACATGTGAAAAGGTCTATCCTTTTGGGGGAGGCCTTTGTCCAGCAGTGGACGTCTTTCGGCTGAAATGATGATGAAGATGATGATGAGCGTCAATAATTTAAGTTATGCAGACGACATGGTCCGTCGATCAGAGGACTTAGAAAATCATTAAGTGTGTATGAAAGGTATGTTGCGCTGCGAGTCACTGCCTAAAATACAATGCCACTAAAAGTGAGTTGATGGTATTCAAGGCTGATAACAAGAGTCCCTTGTACCCCTTTTTTTTGTTTTGTTTTCGAGTGGAAATCCTCATGGATACCCTCCGTCTGGGGAGGGCGGAGGGTTATGTCAGACTCTTACCGCCTAAAACCACACGGTGGCCATCCTCTGCACAAAATAGAGGAGCTCCGGGAACTCCAGTGAACCGCGCCGGTGCCCCTCCAGTGCTACGCCTTTGGCACGTCCCGGGGAAACATCAAGGTTTCCCCAACAGCAGTACGTGACCACCACGTGCTGCTGTCCTCCCCAGGGTCGCTTAATAGATGCCTCAAGTCCCCCTACTCTTGGCACCCACGATCCCGAAGGTCCCCCACCATCATTTGGTGGTGGGGGATGCGGCGATTCGCCCTATCTGGTCCTTGCACCGGGGCGGTTGCCTCTCCGGCGCCTTCGTCTCCGAGTGGGATCGGCCCTCTCCCGATCCCGCTCTGCGGCCTCCTTCTGGACCATGACAGCCTCGCAGAAGGAAGCCACGGCCCTCCAAGCCGTCGGCTCTGCCAGCATAGCCGACACTACTGCTGGCAGAGAAAGATGTTGCCCGGTCTCGCTGACCAGGACACGCCGCTCTGGGCTCTACGCAGGGCACTTCTCAAGCGTATGCTGTGTCGTGTCCTGGTCACTCCCACAATGGTGACAATTTGCCCTGACTTCGCGTCCGATCTTATTCAGATATTCACCAAAGATTCAGATATTCACCAAAGTCCCTTGTACCCCTAGTGTACTTTAGTATACTCTTCAAACGGGTAAAAATGTTTAAATAGCTTGGGTGCTTGGTGACAGATCTACTTGTATTGCAGATATTGCGGTATATCATAGCATGGAAATGTTTGTAAGCAAAAAAAGCATATAGCGGAATAAGCGCATTATGAATGAACGTACCAACTACAATGTACCTAAGTATTCCTTGCAAATAAAGACATTCTAATTCTATTCTATTCTATTGAAAGAGAGCGTAGGGCATTAGCAATTAGAGCTAATATGATCGGTAATAGATTTAATCGATGGCACAGCACAGGTCATAGTGAAACCTGGTGAAATACTCATAAGCCCTTCTGAGCCTACTGTACGTTACTTTGTACCAGGGTTGTTACGGATGCCAAAATTTTGACATCACATCATGACATGCGGATTATTAGAGGTTCACATCTGCGGATGCGGATTTCAAGATTTTATAAAGTCCTTTTAATTTTAAGTTCACAAATAAATGAAAATCCTTTTAATTTTCGACATTTTACTTAATATTACACAGTAAACAAAGTAACAAACACTGTAGGTAATTGATCCACAATGGAAAGCTCGTCTATAACTAAAACGAAACAAACATGTCGTGTAGGGTAGGATCTTGTACCCAATCCCAAAGTGTCATCCTATTGGTAAATTAGCGAACGAAGATAGCAATGAGTAAAAACGCGCCAGGGGGTCTACTCCCGTTCGACGATATTCGATAAATCGTACGATTCATCGCACAATTTGCTACTCCGGTCAACCATCGTTCCCTTATCGCTTGCGATGATCGTGTTTTGACGTTTGTTTTTCTCATCTCCGGTAAATTGTATACGACTATGAACCATAGTCTATCTTAATTGTGCCTTTTTTATGTGCCTATCTTTATTGTGTAGGTATCAGTTGGAACGAAAGTTCGTACTTCGTTTGTCGTTCGTCAAACGCGAGTAGGCCCCCAGGCACGTGCCACCGCCTACTTTCTTTGTTGTTCTGAATCCGCATCAGTGAAAGCTCCGCATTAATTGATGCAGATGCGGATGCGGATGCAGATCCGCATTAATTGATGCAGATGCGGATGCGGATGCAGGTCCGCATTAATTGATGCAGATGCGGATGCGGATGCAGATCCGCATTAATTGATGCAGATGCGGATGCAGATCCGCATTAATTGATGCAGATGCGGATGCGGATGCAGATCCGCATTAATTGATGCAGATCCGCATTAATTGATGCAGATGCGGATGCGGATGCAGATGTCTGAATTAATGCGAATATTCCGCATTTGCGGATGCGGATGCGGATGCGAATATCCGTAACACCCCTGCTTTGTACCTGCAGTCTGTTGTCAAAGTACACGCAAAATCATATAATGCCTTACGCTTCCAATACAATAACGCGTTCAGGGTGTTATTATGGCTACGGCGCGGCGGGCTTGCAGTGCATCAGACATGTTTGCGGGCACGCATGTGGATAGCTACTACGCCCGCGCCATACTGTTCAAGTGGAGCGCCACCAAGCCCTGCAGAGTCCGCGTTAGCACTAACAACATCATGACAATGATAGCGAGCAGGCTGGACTGTCACTTTAGCTGCTGGCATTGGAACAGCTGTATTGTTAAGGTGGTTTCACACCGGCGAGGCGTGGCGTGGATGGGCCAAGCGAGAATTGAAATTTGTATAACAAAAATTCAATTCACGTCACGCCCATCTTGGGTGTAGTAGGTCTGGATAGGCGAGGATGTGCGAGGCGAGAATTGAAATATTTGTTGGTACAAAATTAAACTTTATTGCTGTATGAATAGAGTATTTATTACATTGCAAAACGGTAAATCGCGAGACGGCGCTTGCTCGCGATAGTCGCGATTTAAATCTTTTGGTGTGAAAGGGTTAGCGAGATTTCAATTCATGCCCATCCTATCCAATCCTCTCCTCGCCTGGCCGGTTGAAACCACCTTTATATTAATATTATGGATCGTGTTGGACTGAACTAAATAATTTTAATTTTTTAAAGGGTAGAATACCTGGTTCATTGGGCATCGGTTCGTGATGCAGGTCACTTCTAGTTGGATCCGTTAAATTCCACCCCGCGAATTCACCTCCTAGAAGACAAAGATAATAAATGTAACGCAACAAAAAAAAAAGTTTTTTACTTCAAATAAACCTAATTACAGGTAATTTTGAAACGTCAGGCTCTAGTTGCACGGTTCCAAATTGTCCTATGGAGAAGAACCGGCAAGAAACTCCTTGGATATACTCTTTTTAAAATAGGTTATTGTTTATTACATCAAATTTATTCAAATAATGTGAGTATAAAAGTTAATATCAGAAATAAACAAGAGTTTAAAAGTGAGAATATTGCCTTTAGAAATAAACGTAGAAAGAGTTGCCATAGTATGTCGGAGCTGACCTGTCCCGACAGACGGCACCCGTTCACGAGCATGACGCGAGCATCAGCCATCGCTTAACTCGACCATATTGAAGGGAACTTAAACGACCCGACACTAACGCCACTTATATGTATGAACGCCACCATCAGCATGACATTTAAGTGATTATGGCACAACCGTATAGAACATCATCCTCCTGCCCTTATCCCAATTTATTTGTGGTCGGCGCAGCATGTTTTTTTCTTCCATACATCTCTATCAGCCGTCATCGCAGTGTTCACTTTCTTTCTATTCATATCATCTTTTAAGGGGCTCGTGGCTTAGTAGCGACCTTGTGGATTGTACAATCTGCAAGGTTAAGCTGCACTAGCCGCGGTCAGTCTGTGGATGGGTGACCGTTTCGTTACACATCGAGACCCCTTCGTGCCTCGGAGAGCACGTAAAGCCGTCGGTCCTGCGCCTGATCTTTCTCCGGTCGTGTCGAATTGCCGTCCCATCGGATTATGAGAGTGAGGGAATAGAGAGTGCACCTGTGTTTGCGCACACACTTGTGCACTATAATATGTCCCGCGCAGATGGCTAGTCTCCGTTGAGATTGGCCGCCGTGCCCGAAATTCGGCCGGGAGGACATTATTCATATCATCTTTCACACAATCCATCCATATTTTCTTTGGTCTCCCTCTTTTCTTAACACAACCGTATACAAAGTGTTGTTGAAATTATTGAAAACCTCTTAAGGTCCCCCCGCTGCCTGCCCAGTGGCAGGGTGAGTGCACACCGGGCCCGCCCCTGCTCCTCCACTGTGCCCTCTGTTGGCAACAGATGGACACGTGGAGCAACTCCCCACTGGCCCAGAACGGGCCCCTCCCGCGTCAGAATATTCGCCAATATTTGCCCTGAAGGTTAATCCCCCGAAAGGATTTTATTGCCCGTGCCCAGGATGCACCGGCCAAACAACTGCCAATCCCTCCAGACGTGTCCAGAAGGACAAGCAGCCGTCAGGCACACGTGGAGGTTTTCTGGCCAGCACCCCACTTTTTTTACACCTACTGTCACCAATCTAAGCACTAACATCGTATAATGATAGTAGTAGTAGAGCTCCTTTGTGAAAGAGCTCGTCCGGGGAAGTACTACCATCGTACCTACTTCTCCGCCAAATAGTGATACTGGCATTGCTGTGTTTCGGTCTGAAGGGTACGGGTGCCGGTGAAATTACAATCACATGAGACTTTTCATCTTCATGTCTCAGTTTGGCGTACCGACTTGCGGTACCATTTAGGCAACAGCTTAGGTAGTATTGCAGTTGTTATGGGCAAAGGTAACCGCTTAACATCAGGTGGGCCTTTAGCTCGTTTCGCCATCCTGTACTATAAAAAAAAAAAATCCTTGACAAAGTTAATTCTATGGCTTTTTATATTTCGAAACTTTTTTTTCATAGAAAAATATGAAATTACTCTGTAGTATGATGTATACCAGGCCCCTCAGAAAGTATTGCGAAAAATAGTTTTTATATATGGGAGACTGGCCAGTTATAATGTTTTTCGAAAATATGATTATTTATAAGTAAAAATAAGTAAGTTCCAATTTCAAAATTTCCCTCCACATTTTTTGCGAGTTAATTCAAAGTATTGTGTCTCACTGAAATATGGATCTGCGCCGGGAACATTTTAGAGCTATGATTTTATACGATTTCAAGTGTCGCCTGAAACCGGATGAATCGTACGATAGACTTCAAATGGCATTCATGGATGAAGGCCCTTCCAAGGCAACCGTGTATCGTTGGTATAACGAATTCAAGCGCGGTCGACCAACTTTGGGGGATGACGAAAGAAGCGGTCGCCCTTTGACGGCTGTTACCGAAGAAAACGTGCTAGCAGTGAAAAATTTAATCCAAGACAATAGGCGAATTACATATCAGGAGATTCAACACATATTGAAGATTGGATCGGGAAGCGTTCACGAGATTCTACACAGCCATCTTCGCGTGAGGAGGATAGTATCACGCTGGGTGCCGCACAACCTCACCGATGCTCAGAAGCAGGCCCGGGTGGAATGGTGCCGTGATATACTTAACAAATTTGAAGCAGGCTCGTCTCGGCGTGTTTACGACATCGTTACAGGTGATGAGTCCTGGATTTATCAATATGACCCAGAAACCAAGCGCCAGTCGACTGTTTGGGTGTCTCAAAATGAGCCAACGCCTACCAAAGTGAAGCGATCTAGAAGCGGGGGTAAGATTTTGATCGCTAGCTTTTTTAATTTGACTGGCCACTTGGTATCAATTCCCTTACGGGATCAAAGAAGCATTAATGCCGAATGGTAGACTACCAAATGTTTGCCAGAAGTTTTCTCTGTTATAAGCAACAAGCGACCAAACACAGGGCTCCGCGGGCTACTGCTCCACCACGACAATGCACCTGCGCACACCGCACTCAAAACGAGGGACTTCCTGGACAGCACGCCAGTCAAACTCCTGGGTCACCCTCCTTACAGCCCTGATCTAGCACCGTGTGACTTCTTTTTATTCCCAAAAATAAAAAATCAGCTCAAAGGGATACAATTTTCGTCGCCGGAAGATGCGCTGGCTGCGTTCGAGCAGGCTGTAAACGAGGTGTCTGCGGCGGACTGGAAAAAGTGTTTTGAAAACTGGTTTAGGCGCATGAATCTTTGTATAGAGGCTGGTGGAAAGTACTTTGAAAAGATTTGATAAAAATATATGTACGTATAGAACAATTTTTTTTAGTTTCGCAAAACTTTCTGAGTGTCCCACGTATTCTAGATAACCAAGATGGCCGACGAGAAGCCACCCGGGATCGCGTCAGCTGGACTGCGCGGCTAGTGCAAATATAAACGTGCTCGGGCTGACGGCATAAGAAAAGAGAAGAATTATTACCTATTTTATGCTATCGGTATAATGTGCTGTAGTATACGCAAATTTTACAGATATCAAATAAACGAAAAAACTTTTTTTGGCTAACTTGTTTGTTTTGAGTTTTGGCCCAAGTCGTAGAACATACTTTATTCCATAAAGTTATTATACTGACAGTATGGAAATGTCTTTGCTTTATTCAGTGTTACGAAGTTAGTACTAGGAGGTTTCAGGTATTTCTTCAATTACCCTGTATAAATCATCATAATCGACTCTGGGTTTTTGCGCCAAACAATTCGTTGCATTGTTCTTTGCAACATCGTATACGTATAGCCTTTAGCTTACAAAATATGAAGTTAAAATATTAAAAAATAAATAAATAAATATTTTTAGGACATTTTTACACATCACCATCTAGTCCCAAACTAAGCAGAGCTTGTGGTATGGGTACTAGACAATGGATATAATACTTATATGCTTTTTAAATACATAAGAAACACAACCAGACCAACACGAACACTTATGTTCATCACACAAATATTTGTGTCCTGTGGGAATCGAACCCATGACCTCGTGATCATCAGTCCGACACTCGAACCACTAGACCACAGAAGTCGTCAAATTAAATAAATTAATTAATTAAATAAAGTGTTAATTCCGCGAAATAAGTAGGTCATCAAGCTTGAATGCAACATGCAGCATCGCCCTCCCGCCCACAAATAAATGTACATGCAGAAGGTGCGATTAATGTATTGTACAATATGCAAACCAAACCGATACTCGACACGAGTTTCGCCCCTCCACGGAGCATCTACAGGAGATGTTGACTCGTTGACCGCTCGGACCCGAATGAATTGGCTTCGTAGAACGCCTTTAGCCTCGACACTAAACAACTCCTTCTTCTGTTCGCTTGTGGTAACATTCTCACTGAGCGTGAGGTCGGTGATGACCAGGAGATGTTGCCGAACATTGCCTTGACGGTGATGGTGTAGGGCGCACCGGGCTCTAGGCTGTCGAAGCTGCAGGCAGGCGTGTCTTTGTATACTTACTGAGCGTGAGGTTGGTGGTGGTGGGCCACGAGACGACCTTGCCGGATATGGTCCTGACGGTGATGATGTAGGGCGCGCCGGGCTCTAGGCTGTCGAAGCTTATTGCAGGCGTTTCATTGCGCGCGCGCAACACCGGCGTCAGGTGCCGCGCTCCGCCACCCAACCCTCTCACCGCCACCTGGTACTTCTCGAAGTCGCTTGGAACATAAATAAATAAATATTTTTGGGGCATCTTTACACAGCACCATCTAGTCCCAAACTAAGCAGAGTTTGGACTATGGGTACTGGACAATGGATATGATACTAATATACTTTTTTTTTTGTAATTACATACTTATAATACATAAGAAACAATCAGACCAACACAAACACTTATGTTCATCACATAAATATTTGTGTCCTGTGGGAATCGAACCCACGACCTCGTGATCAGCAGTCCGACACTCGAACCACTAGATCACAGACGTGTGACGTGTGAGTGGAGACGTCAGTCAATTAATTGCGAATACCGTCTACTTAATTGCTTAAACAGACAGTATTCGCGAATCAAACTGTACAATGGATGAGACTAAGCTCTGGCACATAAGCAGTATAAGCACCTCTCATCGAGTGGTGGCAGCCATGTCACACGGAATGACGTATCTGTGAGATCAGCGAGCGGCACGGTGACGTTCCTAGGGCGCAGTGGAATGGTGCGGTACTGAGCCGTGGTGGGCGCGGAGATATCGGCGTCAAACACGGTCTGTATGGAGACGTTGTAGGCACGGCCTGGCACCAGCCCCATGAAGGCGGCCTGCGCCGGCCCGGGAGGCTCGCCCTCCCTTTCCACATACAGAACCGAGTCGCGCGCGTCCGGCGGTACTATCGACACCTGCGAACATCACACGGGGGTTTTTCTCTTCGTCCTACTAGTAGGACCATGAGGGTATGCATGCAGTAGTACGCCACGGACTGCCCCCATTATCTTACGTGTTCTTTGTCCATCGAAAGGTTGTCTGGAAGATATCGCTTTTAGCGATAAGACCGCCCAATGTACCCAATTTATACGTTGTTCCTGTTTACTACTATTTTCATGGTGTACAATAAAGTATATTCTATCTATCTATCTATCTATCTATGCTATTTCTCGTGGTCCTACTGCAATTTTCTCATGAAACATTTATAACTTACACCGCCTGTATATCAAAATATATTTATATCTTAAGGTGATTGCTACCGGCTGCCTAATTGCGTAACTCACTCGCGATCGCATTCATTCGGATTTCAATGTTCATTGCTCTGTGTGTTTTGACAATCCGTCATATTGACAACTACGTACCACGCAATGAATATTGCTGTAATTTCAAAATGAAAGCTGATGTCAATGTGAATGCATTACACAATTACCCCACTGGTATGTACACGGATCACTTGTACAGTCGAGTACATAGAAATAGATAGAGTAGAATGGTTGTAATCACAATTTTACTTGCGATTCATGCGTGGCTACTTTCGAACAAACTACGCCTTACATTTTGAGGTCATTAATAAAAAAAAAAAAACTTTAATCAAATGTACTTAACAGCTTTTGTTTCTGCAGTTAGAAACAACACAATTAGGCATTTTTGCGGGTTTTTGTTACAGTATTTACAGAAACAAATCATAAGGCGTACTGAGAAAGGTTTTGAAATGCCCTGCACTATGGTGGAGAGTGTTGGCACGCGCGCCCTGCCTACTTTTCCATTCTATCTATTTCAGTGGTCGAGTATCTGTATATGGTAACTACCTGTGGGTAAACTTGTGATTATTATTATTATTTATTTATTAATCAGATAACAATGATGCATATGTGTTAGTTATAAATGACTTAAAACTATGTTAGTTTTTATATAATAACTAACCACCACCGAACCAACCAGGCGCTCCGTCGCCGCGTCGTCGCGAGCGCAGCGCTACGCGGCGCGCTGTGGCCTCTAAATCCACATTTTGATGCGCGACGCCGCCGCGTAACCAGCTCATGTCATGATAAAGGGCTCCGTTCGAGCTCGAAACTGGTCGGGCACACCCGATGAAATAACGTGAGTGAAACCGTTTATATTAATAACTATGTTAGTATTATAGGTAGTCTAAAAACTTGTAATTAATGCAGCCAAACCCGAGTAGTGAAATCACTTCTGCCTAACTAGCACCTACATGAAGTGAACGCGTGCCTGAGCGAACATACTAGAGGCACTACAAAAACGCGGCAGCCCCAAAAGCATTCTGAAGCTGTTATTGTATTGGACCCTCAGGGCGTCCAGTGTCTTCCGCGTGTAGCTGGCCCACAAGCTGCTTGTGTAGAAGGTTTGGCAGTAATCTTTAAATAATGTGATGTTAACTTCCTTGCTACAACAAGCAAACTTGCGCACCAGCATATTGCTTCTCACAGATTATTGAAGAGTTGTACTTGTAGTTGCATTGGTTACCTTGTAGTGCGTGAAAGCGCCGGGCGGGTATGGCGGCTGCCACAGCACTATCAGCGTGGTCTCGTTGCGGAACCACACGATGATCTTGCCCGGCTCGTTGGGCTCTGCGGGCGAAGCGCAAGTTACACCACAGACAACACAACACGTACCACCGTCAACATGGTACTTTTTTTTTTTCTTTTTTTTTTGCCGTGGGGAAATCCTCATGGATGCACTCCGCCCGGGGTAGGCGGAGCCAGTGTCGAACTCTTACCGAATAAAACCACCACGGTGTTCCTTCAACTACCTTAGCCGGGGGCGTGGGAACCCCCGTGAGTATTCAGACAACCACCCCCGACAGGTCCCGGCCCGCCACAAGCAGGCGAGCCCCTTCTACCCGTGCGGCCTAACGACGGCCGCACCCTCCTCTGTGGCGCACACGGAACACTGCACGCCACCTCACCTCACGGGCCTTTACCAGCTACGCCAGCTGCGCCAACTACGCCAGCTACGCTAGATGCTGGTCGGGCAGCAGACTACCTGAGTCTGCTGCTCGCAGGCCCATCCTCCTGTAATTTTTATAGAGGTTTTCTTCCTCGCGGTCCGGGCGGTGAAGCCAAGACCCTTGGTCCCAAGAGGCGCGAGAACACTACTCAGCAGGCACTCCTGGGATTACGAGATCGACGGGGGCAGGGAAGGACAGTCCCCCCGCTGCCTGCCCAGTGGCAGGGTGAGTGAACACCGGGCCCGCCCCTGCTCCTCCACAGTGCTCTTTGCTTTCTCAGAGGGACACACGCAGAGCCACTTCCCATTGGCCCACATCGGGGCCCTCCCGTGCCAGAATATTCGCCACAGGCAATAAGGTCTCCCGGTCCAAAGGAGACTTATTGCCCGTGCCCAGGGTGCACCGGCCCAACAACTGCTGTTCCCTCCAGACGTGTCCAGAAGGACAAGCAGCCGTCAGACACACGTGGAGGTTTTCTGGCCAGCAACCCACCGTCAACATGGTACTACCACAGTCTAAGGAACTCTAGCTCTGCTCTTTCCTACCAGTCGTCCAACGGGCACGTCTAGACAGAGCAATCGTGCGGGGTGTAAGGGGCGAGAGGGGCGGATGCGAGCCCCAACTGCCATACATCTCGTTTGGGACACGGCATTAAAGGTTGACGAATTTTGTTGTTAAGTATTTCGTTTAAAATGGTTCATATTCCGGGGTGCTAGATAACGAATACAACATCTGCTTCGACATCCAAGATGGCGGACGCGATTTTATATACAACGTGTATCAGAAATGCGTGGTCATATTTTAAGAGCTCATTCAGGGCATAACATAGAGCAACTTTTACTATGGGACCAACCCTGAAATCGCGAAAAAAATATCAGCTGTTCCCTACTAAATCATCGATGTCGCTCGACAAAATGTAAGGATCATCTATAATTTTTTTCGCGATTTCAGGGTTGATCCCATTGTAAAGTTGATCAAAAGCATCCCCTGAATAAGCTCTTCAAATATGACCACGCATTTCTGATACACGTTGTATAAAATTAATACGGGTATTGTTCTTGAGATTTTCGGGGGTGCAGATTACGAGTATAACATCTATTTGGAGATTCAAGATCGCGGACGTGACTTTTTAAGTTAAATCAATATGGGTATCGTTTTCGAGGTTTACGGGGGTGCTGATTACGAATATAACATCTATTTCGAGATTCAAGATGGCAGACGCGACTTTTCAAATAAAATTAGTATGGGTATCGTTTTCGAGGTTTTCGGGGGTGCTTATTACGAACTTCCAAACAAATTCGACATGGGAGCCTTCAAGAAAAGAGCATACGTCTTTTTAAAAGGTCGGCGATGCATTGGCGACTCCCCTTGTGTTGCGGATGTCCATGGGCGGCGGAGATTGCTTACCATCAGGTGACCCGCATGCTCATTTGCCCTCCTATGTTATATAAAAAAAAAGAATATAACATGTATTTCGAGATTCAAAATGGCGGACGTGACTTTTCAAATAAAATCAATATGGGTATCGTTTTCGAGGTTTCCTGGGGTGCTTATTACGAATATAACATGTATTTCGACATTCAAGATGGCGGACGTGACTTTTCAAATAAAATCAACATGGGTATCATTTTCGAGGTTTTCGGGGGTGCTGATTACAAGTTTAGGATATATATGGGTCAACACGATGGGTCTAGTCCAGTTCAGTTCAGTTAAATTCAGTTCAGTCCAATTAAGTTCAGTCCAGTCCAGTTCAGTTCAGTCTAGTTCAGTTTGGTTCAGTCAGTTTCAGTCAAGTTCAGTCAGTTTCAGTTAAGTTGAGTCAAGTTGACTCGAGTTTAGTCGAGTTGAGTCGAGATGAGTCAAGTTAAGTCCAGTTATATCGAGTGGAGTCGAGTTGAGTCGAGGTGAGCCAAGCTGAGTCAATTTCAGTTAAGTTCAATCAAGTTCAGTCAAGTTCAATCCAGTCAACTTTAGTCCAGTTTAGTTCAGTCTAGTTCAGTCCAGTTCAGTTCAGTTCAGTCCAGTTAATTTCAGTCCAGTCCAGTTCATTTCAGTTTAGTTCAGTTCAGTCCAGTTCCATCCATCGTACATTTCTACCCGCGCTTGCAAAGGCGTAGAAGCTTCGTATCTGTCGGACGTTACCCGACGCATGTCACGAATTTTTCTTGCTTTTTTCTTTTTTTCTTTCTTTCTTAACCAGTTTTTAAGTCAGCTTTCATCAGCTTTCAAACAAAAAATGTTTCATCAAAATCGTACGAGTAGTTTTAGCGTGATGCTCGAACAAACAAACAAACAGACATTTAAAGTTTTATAATATTTAAGATACTAAATAAAATGTTTACGTTTATATTTATTATTGTTGGTAACAATAATAAATATATATGGGTCAACACGATGGGTCTAGTCCAGTTCAGTTCAGTTAAATTCAGTTCAGTCCAATTAAGTTCAGTCCAGTCTAGTTCAGTTTGGTTCAGTCAGTTTCAGTCAAGTTCAGTCAGTTTCAGTTAAGTTGAGTCAAGTTGACTCGAGTTTAGTCGAGTTGAGTCGAGATGAGTCAAGTTGAGTCCAGTTATGTCGAGTGGAGTCGAGTTGAGTCGAGGTGAGTCAAGCTGAGTCAATTTCATTTAAGTTCAATCAAGTTCAGTCAAGTTCAATCCAGTCAACTTTAGTCCAGTTTAGTTCAGTCCAGTTCAGTTAAGTTCAGTCCAGTTAATTTCAGTCCAGTCCAGTTCATTTCAGTTTAGTTCAGTTCAGTCCAGTTCCATCCATCGTACATTTCTACCCGCGCTTGCAAAGGCGTAGAAGCTTCGTATCTGTCGGACGTTACCCGACGCATGTCACGATTTTTTCTTGCTTTTTTTCTTTCTTTCTTTCTTTCTTAACCAGTTTTTAAGTCAGCTTTCATCAGCTTTCAAACAAAAAATATTTCATCAAAATCGTACGAGTAGTTTTAGCGTGATGCTCGAACAAACAAACAAACAGACATTTAAAGTTTTATAATATATAAGATAATAAATAAACTGTTTACGTTTATATTTATTATTGTTACCAATAGGCGAATACGGAATAAAGTAAAATAATAAACTGAAAATAAATGTGACAACCCAGTGGTATGACGTAATGTCTAGACGGAAGCGGCATTTTCCGAAACTTCAAAGGCGATGGACCACTGGTAGTTTTACTTACGCTGTGGTACTACACTCAAGCTTGCCAGACTTCTACCCAAAATGGAACAAGCATACTTAGTTCTTCCAAGCATATTTAGTTTTTTCAATATTGTGCAACGAGCTATACTAGGTTGGTACTGTTTCACTCTGGCTTGGATGTCTCAATACAGTTTAGCATAAAAGAGAATACAAAACAGGGGCGCCACTAGCCATAAATCATCCTCCGAGCCTTTTTCCCAATTATATTGGGGGTCGGCTTCCAGTCTAGCCAGATGCGGCTGAACATCAGTATTTTACACGAAGCGACTGCCATCAGCCCCAGACACAGTTACTGGGTAATACTGACATTCGGAGGTTAGACCAGTTGTCAGACTTTCAGGCTTCAGACTACCCGTAACGACTGCCATGGATATTCGTATGACAACCGGGACCGACAGGTTAACGTGCTCTCCGAGGCACGGAAGGGTCTCGATGTGTAACGAAACGGTCACCCATTCACAGACTGACCGCGGCAAGTGCAGCTTAACCTTGCAGATCGTACAATCCACGCAGTCGTTGCTTCGCTACGAGTCCCTCCGCCACTAGCCATACATTACAAGAAAAAATAACTTTTTAAATCGTTATAACTTTAATTTTCACCGCGCTTCCGTTAATACGATAAAAAATAATAAACTAGTAATAATTCGTAAAAATTAGTTGTTACAAACTTTTATCAAAGACTTGATACCATTGATGAAGTGTATCATTCGGTAAAACTGCGTCTGAATATTCACATATTAATTCAGTTGTATTTCTAGAACAAAATATTCTAATAGTGTTCATATCTGCAACAAAAAAAACTCATTATTTACCCGGAAACGTTTACAGCATTTATAGTTGCAAGCGTGAATAAGAAGATACACATTTACATCTAAGTAAAAAGGGCACAGAAACATTAATAATAAATAAACGGTTTTACTCACGTAATTCCATCGGGTGTGCCCGACTAGTTTCAAGCTCGAACGCAGCCTTAATCATGAGCTGGTTGCGCGGTGGCGTCGCGGGCCGAACTGAGGACTTGGAGGCCATAGCGCGCCGCGTAGCGCTGCGCTCGCGTCGGTCAGCTCATGATAAACCCGATGGAATTATGTGAGTGAAACCGTTTATATTAATAACTAGCTTATACCCGCGGCTCCGCTCGCGTTAAATTCTGCTAACCCCCGTGACGGATCCTGTTAATCCAGTCCAGTCCAGTCCAGTCCACTGTCACTGTCGCTGTCACTGTCACTTTCACTGTCACTGTCACTCACTCACTCGGCCATCCATCCAGCCATCATACATTACTATCCGCTCGTGCAAATGCGTAGATGCTTCGTATCTGTTGGGTGAGGACGCACCCCACGAATTTATTTCTTTTTTTCATTCTTTTTTTATTTCTTAAAACCCATACTAGTTTTTAAGTCTGATCATCAGCTTTCAAACTAAAAAAAATTGATCAAAATCGGTCCAGTAGTTTTAGCGTGATGCTGGAACAAACAAACAAACAAACAGACATCTACAGTTTTATAATAGTTAAGATTATTAATTTAGTTATTATATTAATAATAAAAAGAAGTAAAATCCGACTTCAAAAGAATGAAATAATTTGTGTGAAACAGTTTAGGAAGTACGTGAGTTAAATTTTAGAAATAGTTGGCACCGACTTCCTAAATTATTTCACACAAATTGTTTTATACTTTTTGAAGTCGGTTTTTAATTTTTTAAAGATTATTTTATTTTATTATGAGTTATTGGTCAACTCGGGCCAGAGAATCTCGGCCGTGTGGCTGAGTTGACACCACATAACATAGACTAGTGATTGCTGTAATCGCCGGCGATTTGCTGTCATCCATTTTCAGTTCTTTTTAACTCCGAATATCGTGCACACTGCACACAGAATATAACACACAAAATAAGAATACATCAATCGGCTCTTTTCTGTACGCATCGAAATAACAGGCTAGCAATATCAAACACGACTATAATAGAAATTGCTGGACAGTTTTTATGTATGTGAGGTTTTTATGTACATAATTAAATAAATTGGGTATTTTTAGGTAAGTACAAAATATTTATTTACATTATAATGGCTGAATGCGCATTTTTTTTTCAAAACTTTGAAAATAGAACAAGAACCGCGCGCGGACTAATTGGCGCGAATTAGAATTAGATACCGTTTCGCAAATGAGAGAAAAGTACTATACAAGTCTCGGCCGAAATAGCGGCCTCGTTTAGTTAAAAAGGACGCCTCGTCCTTTTAAAAACACTTCATTACTCGGCCGTCAATTGCTTCATTTTAGGCCTCGACAGTAATGTATTATTATCCACCCACGTCCCAATTTGACATGTATGAATGGTTTTGAACATCACGTCTATATTTGGGCCACCACAGTTTTGTCTGTACTCTGGTAACTGAAAGAAACTGTGCTAAAGGTTCCAGAGATAATCGCCTGTGACACAGAAGAAAAGCTCCATGTCGATCAACGCGTCGTAGCCAACTAGCCTCTTGGCGCGCCTCTCAATCGACTCGAGAGCCGCGATTCTTCGGTAGACAAATATCTTGTCTACAGTGGTCATGCTACGCCTGCTAAGCCAATAAGAACTCTTACCATTACATTTGTTCTTGAAATCTAAATGAATTTCACAGGGTCTGTCACTTTTGAAACACTTTTGATCACCTGAAATAAATAATAACAAATTATTTCGTGATCCTAATAAATTATTTCCGGTACTATTCACGAACCTTCGAAAAGTTTCCGTTTCCGAAGTGAAATTAGCCCGGAAAACGAAACAAAACGACTACTTCCTGCAACCAATTTTAATAATAATACGCGATGTGTTCCGGTTAAACTTGTTTTATTATGAAACAAAACGATTTGAGAATCGAACGGATTCGGAAACGCTATTCATATTTCTTTAATTGTACATCGAGTGCTTTGCGACAACAAATGGCTCTCGCAAGAGTTTCTGTAAAATTTGCGTTGCGTTTCCGAATCCGTTCGGTTCTCAAATAGTTTTTTTCTTAATAAAACAAGTTTAACCGGAAAACATCGCGTATTATTATTAAATTGGTTTTCCTGACGTTTCGAATGCTTTATTCTGCAGTATTCGTGGTTGCAGGAAATAGTCGTTTTGTTTCGTTTGCTGGTCAAATTTCATACTTAGATACTTTTTTTTTGTAAATACTTATAATACAAAGAAACACCCAGACCAACACAAACACTCATGTTCATCACACAAATATTTGTGTCCTGTGGCTTAAATACTGGCTTAAGTAGGTAGTAAAAAATAAAACTTTTTAACAAAAAATTGAACCGACGAAAACAGAAACTGAAAAGCGAGTCTTAATTACTATTTTCCTAACTAAACTAATTTAAATTACTAATTATGAGTCGGCGCAAAACAAACAAGCAAAGTGCGTGCAAGTTGTAAGTGATCGAGTGGAGAACGTATTTTTGGAAAGTTATTGTTTATCGTTGAAAATTTCACGTTGTATTTGATGTTATTTTGTTTTTATTATTTCTTTTAAGTAATTTAATGATCTTCGTTGATTGTTTGTTTGGCGCCGACTCATAATTAGTAATTTACATTAGTTTAGTTAGGAAAATAGCTTAATTATTATATAATAATTATTAAGACTTAAAAAAAGCTTCATTTTATTTTTCGCTTTTCAGTTTCTGTTTGCGTCGGTTCAATTTTTTGTTAAAAAGTTTTATTTTAATTTTTTTTTTGTGGCTAATATCTAACTCCAGGTCTCCATTATGTTGTAGTGTCTAGAACTACATTTATGTGTGCCAAGTTTCAACAGAATCGGTTAACAGGTAAGAATTCAGTGGGTAAACAAGCCCTCATCCCCTGTTTTCCTACGCTTAGGGGTAGATTTTGATTTTCAAATTTAATTGGGACCAACTTCGAGATATACCCTATCCATTAAAAACAGAATCATCAAAATCGGACCACTCTGTAAAAAGATACGCGTCGAATTGAGAACCTCCTCCTTTTTTCGTCGGTTAAAAAATAGAGAGTGATGACTAGGCATGTAAATGATTGCTATTTATAATTCATTTTCATTCGATGAAATTATAGAAAAAATTATAATTATTGAAATCACAATGATTTCACATGTGAAATTCCACATATAATTATTAAAAAAAAAAAAAAAAAAAAAATTCAATCATTCAATTTTCCCTCATACTTGAACAGGCTTTGACAATGTAGAAATAATGAATACACGAATAGTCTTTTTTACATAACATACATTGTACCACAATCTTGCCTGGGACTTTTAAATAGTAATCCGTATAGATGCACTCATTGTACGTTTTTATCCAGTACCTATATAAATTTAAAGTAATTATAAATCACGAAACAACAACTTACCCCCTTTTTATTTATACACTAAAAACTAATCCAGCCCATTTACAAGAACAAAACTATAATAATAATACAAGCATACGTCGCAAACTATAACAATGTTATTCACAACACAACACATGTATCGCAACAAAAGATTGTCGAGCGAAATGTGAAATTTCATTGCATCTTCGAAAATTATTTCTTATACAAACGCGATTTCGCAAACAATTATGTGATTTTGATATGTGCTACAAATTACCGCAAGGAAATAAATACTTTACGTTGCTCAGTTTAAAGTTTACTTTTGCAATAATTTCATAAGCTGGTCAAGGTCATGGTAATGTTCGGACAGCGACAAAACAATGCGGCAACGTCATAAATAACTTGCCCTTTTTAACACACCCGGCATTGGAGCATTTCCGTCCCTACTCGCTCGCTCCCTACCTGCGTCGATGTCAATGTGCTATACAATGATATTTGAGCGATCTGTGATTGATTTCACATTTTTCGATTTTCACAGACTACATTAAGGAAGATAGCGCGTGCGATATGTGAAATCTCATATCATATGTTATTTCGCATGCTATTCATGAAATGTTTCATGCCTAGTGATGACCAACGATATGTAATTCAATATAATATAAGTTAACCTTAGTCAGGTTAACTTATATTATATTATTATTTTTGTTACCTTTCTGTATTAAAGGGTCCCTTGTTGCATCGATGATTATTTTGGTAGAACAAATCTCATTTTTGTTGTTTCGCAATTCCATATAAAACCTCGCACTTTGTTTGTCCATCTTCTTCTCGAAATTAATTACTCCTTTACTCGGTATCTTATCTTCTGTCTTGTCAGGTGCTGCAATGGAATAGATAGATAGAGTATACTTTATTGTTTACACACTATTATATTATCTGTGGTGCACACCATAAAAAAAAATCTTCTAATTCTAAACTCAACACCAATTATCGTAATTAAAAACTTTCAAAATATAGTTCCAAACTAAGCTTTAAATCTCAGTCTGCTGACAGTAGATGTTTCTGATTGCCATTTATTGGTGGACATTAAGACGCTGACCACAGCGAAATACCCCAAATAGGCTTCTTTTAAAAACATTTTTAGCTGTATCAATTCAGTTTGTGGGAATGAAAAAAAAAATGTTAATCTTGAAGGTATTTTTAACCGACTTCAAAAAAGGAGGAGGTTATGTATTCGGTGGTTTTTTTTTTCGTGTATGTACACCGATTACTCCGAGATTTGTGGGCCGATTTACGTGGTTGTTTTTTTATTTGGTAGAAGAACCCCGCGCGGTGGTCCCATATAAATTTTATTGACTTAGGTTGAGTAGTTTTTTAACCAGCTTCAATAAATCAGTTTATTTTAGCTTCGGCTATCTAGATGATCTGCTCATTGGTTCGTTTTTCTGAGAATTCTTGGCCGATATGCGTGTTTTTTTTCAGAATAGTGATTGGACCTTTGGTAGAACATGAGCGAGACCTTTGCCCAGCAGTGGGATAGCAAAGGATAATAAAAAATATTTTCTCAAATTGGTTATATAAGCATTTACGAATCAACCCTCGCAATTATCAACTAAAAAGTATAAAATAAAAACTTTTAACAAAAAATAAAACCGACTTCAAAAACCTTAACTAAAAAGTAAAAAATAATCATTGTATGTATTTTAAAATTTTAACATAAACCAACATTTTGAAGGCGGCGCGTGGTTTTCATGTACGTTCACATAAACTGTTTTTATTATAGATATGCGCTCGACGGTACATTATATTTACATGACGTAAAAATCACGCGCCGCCTTCAAAATGTTGGTTTATGTTAAAATTTTAAAATACATACAATGATTATTTTTTACTTTTAGTATAAATAGTGTATAGTATTTATGTTATGCAGTATATGTACCAGGCCCCTCAGAAAGTATTGCGAAAAAAAGTTTTTATATATGGGAGACTGGCCAGTTATAATGTTTTTCGAAAATATGATTATTTATAAGTAAAAATAAGTAAGTTCCAATTTCAAAATTTCCCTCCACATTTTTTGCGAGTTAATTCAAAGTATTGTGTCTCACTGAAATATGGATCTGCGCCGGGAACATTTTAGAGCTATGATTTTATACGATTTCAAGTGTCGCCTGAAACCGGATGAATCGTACGATAGACTTCAAATGGCATTCATGGATGAAGGCCCTTCCAAGGCAACCGTGTATCGTTGGTATAACGAATTCAAGCGCGGTCGACCAACTTTGGGGGATGACGAAAGAAGCGGTCGCCCTTTGACGGCTGTTACCGAAGAAAACGTGCTAGCAGTGAAAAATTTAATCCAAGACAATAGGCGAATTACATATCAGGAGATTCAACACATATTGAAGATTGGATCGGGAAGCGTTCACGAGATTCTACACAGCCATCTTCGCGTGAGGAGGATAGTATCACGCTGGGTGCCGCACAACCTCACCGATGCTCAGAAGCAGGCCCGGGTGGAATGGTGCCGTGATATGCTTAACAAATTTGAAGCAGGCTCGTCTCGGCGTGTTTACGACATCGTTACAGGTGATGAGTCCTGGATTTATCAATACGACCCAGAAACCAAGCGCCAGTCGACTGTTTGGGTGTTTCAAAATGAGCCAACGCCTACCAAAGTGAAGCGATCTAGAAGCGGGGGTAAGATTTTGATCGCTAGCTTTTTTAATTTGACTGGCCACTTGGTATCAATTCCCTTACGGGATCAAAGAAGCATTAATGCCGAATGGTATACTACCAAATGTTTGCCAGAAGTTTTCTCTGTTATAAGCAACAAGCGACCAAACACAGGGCTCCGCGGGCTACTGCTCCACCACGACAATGCACCTGCGCACACCGCACTCAAAACGAGGGACTTCCTGGACAGCACGCCAGTCAAACTCCTGGGTCACCCTCCTTACAGCCCTGATCTAGCACCGTGTGACTTCTTTTTATTCCCAAAAATAAAAAATCAGCTCAAAGGGATACAATTTTCGTCGCCGGAAGATGCGCTGGCTGCGTTCGAGCAGGCTGTAAACGAGGTGTCTGCGGCGGACTGGAAAAAGTGTTTTGAAAACTGGTTTAGGCGCATGAATCTTTGTATAGAGGCTGGTGGAAAGTACTTTGAAAAGATTTGATAAAAATATATGTACGTATAGAACAATTTTTTTTAGTTTCGCAAAACTTTCTGAGTGTCCCACGTATTTAGAACATGCTGCTTATATAAGATCGCGTGTCTATTTATTGACGTCGTTGTGAATAAATAATTTACTTACTACTACTATAGTATTATATTATCTGTGCTTACTACCTACTATTGCACATTTTATATTAACCTGTCTATATCATTATTTGCCTGCTATATTTTTAACATCTCGTGTACAGTACAGTTACAGAAACAATTAAAATTCCATTATGAGCCTGCTATACGTCGTTGACCTTGGTCAAATGGGCGTTCGTTGTGTGGGTGAGTGTCCCGCGCAACCCTGCCGCACCTCTTTGTAATAACCATAGAATTTAGAAAAAACCAGAATCCACGTCCAACTGTAATTGCAAGCCGCGTGCTGTGTCCAAAAACGAAGCTTCCCCCGCCCGCCCTCTTCACACCCGCGTAATGTTGCTAGCTCAGACATTATTAATCCATTTTTGGGGTTAACATTGGAAGTAAGATGGATAATGAAACCAAAATTGTAATTTCTAAACAAGTATTAATATTTTATAACGATTTACCTTCTAATATCAAGAAAAAATCCCCCCTTATTGAGGGAGGCCTTTGTCCAGCAGTGGAAGTCTTTAGGCTGAAATGATTATGATGATGATGATGATGATGATCAAGAAAAAATAGTTTTTTAAATGAGCCACGGTTTAAATAAAAACATTTAATTTCCCTTTCGCTAAGTATTCTTTTTAGAATATTTTTTTTTTTTATTTGAACGGCAAGCCTATGTGTAGGGAACCTTCCTAAATTGGTCTAATTTTCGTCCTGCCTAGATTGCCCCTGAAGCAGGCAGGTGAGTAACCGCCTTCTGTCTCGCGCGGATCTGCGTTCCGATATACGAGGGGCACAGACCAGTAAGTCTTGCACAAGTTTTGCAACAAAGTTTTGCATGAGAAAACAGTCGTAAAATGTTGGCGGGGACCGGGGGGCGGACGGAGCGTTATGATTGGTCGGCTCAAATGTTCGGTGATATGATTGGTGCATCTCGCTGACGGAGTGATGTCCCGATTGGTGGCTAATAGGCGTCTAGAGGCTTACTGGTCTGTGACGAGGGGTTAATGCAACGACCATAGATCCCATAGACGCCTCATAACAGGCGACCGATGTCTGCAACACATCTATGAAATTTCACTAATGTAGGTCGCCACTATTCGCCACATGAAATCTTCAAATCAGTTTCGACCACTTACATGAGCCGTCAAAACTGCCGCGTTAGTGATTAGCCAATAGCAGCGTTGGTAGGGCCAATCGGATCGCAGTACCCCGCCTCAGCTAGAGGCAGAATTTATTGTACGCATTATATTCAAAATTAGGCGTCTATTGGGCTGTATGGTCGTTGGGTTAATGTTATAAGTTTAAAACAATGCCCATCCTCACCGTTACATCTTTTTTTCACTTCTTCATCAGATTGCATTCTATCTTTAGAACAATCATCTGAAATTATAATAACAATATTAGGTAATAGCGCACTCGATGGTGAAAAAATCATTGAAGGCAGGGGGTCTACTCCCGTTCGACGATATTCGATAAATCGTACGATTCATCGCACAATTTGCTACTCCGGTCAACCATCGTCGTTCCCTTATCGCATGCGATGATCGTGTTTTGACGTTTGTTTTTCACATCTCCGGTAAATTGTATACGACTATGAATGATCCGTAGTCTATCTTAATTGTGCCTTTTTTATGTGCCTATCTTTATTATGTAAGTATCAGTCGGGCGAAAGTTCGTACTTCGTTTGTCGTTCGTAAAACGCGAGTAGACCTACTGGCTTAAGAGAAAAAAATTGGTTTAGAAAATTCAACAAGAAACGATATTATTTATTTGAATGTATTGTTTGATTATTATTTAAACAGTTTATGATCAAAAGAGACATTCATTTGAAACCGAGCCATTAGTATTTGTACATGGTCCTTCGAGCCGGATCAATACTTTGTCCCATTTCTTCGTTAAACTATTCATTAATATATATTAATAAAAACTGGTTTTTATTAAACATTTAATTTCCACAAATCTGTAATAATATTATCTTTATGTTATTAAATCTGTACGCTTAACAAGGCAAAACAGTGATACTGGATTATTTATAAATTAACACCATGTCTTGTACATCATTATGTTTGACCACAGACCAGTAAGGTCTATGTGTTTGACAAATAAATAATTTTGAATTTAGTTTTTTTTTAATTCGATTATTTGCATTTATAAATCAGTAGTTGATCCACGTATCCGCCAGAGGTACTACTGATTAATAGTGGTAGTTGATCTACGCTTCCGCTAGGGGTGCTACTGATTTATGGATGAGAATCATGGAATTCGATGACTTTAAGTAATCGAATTCGATGGAAGTAGGTATCCGTATGCATCCGTAAGTCTCAAACTCGTAAGGCCCTCAGCTTGTCGAAGCCCGTAAAATGGCAATATCAGATAGGTATTTGCAGTTGCTTAAATAACATAACATCACGCCTGTATTTCCCCCAAGGGGTAGGCAGAGGTGTATAGCACACCCACATTTCGCTAGTTATGTTATAGTCCCATGTACTAGGGGGCGAGTGTATTGCCTTGCCACTAACCGGACACAAATCCAGACTCCGGGCTGCTACTGAGAATTTCTTAATGAAAAAACACTGCCCAAACTCCACACTCAGCAGTCACGCTTGCAACCACTAGACCAACGAGGCAATCAGTTGCTTTAATGCAATTTTTTTATTATATTTGTAGTTATCTTACCAGTTTGATAATATATAACGTGGCTAGTAACGTCCTTTGGTATATTTAGTAAAAATATTCTCATGTTTAAAATGTCGTCTTCGGAGTAAGTGCCGTAGTACGGACTTTCTACCTTGTCAGGTTGATCTATAAAAAAGAAAATACAGACTTAAATTTGGTTAGAAAAAAACCGGCCAAGTGCGAGTCGGACTCGCGCACTAAGGGTTCCGTACCACCCATCGACCTGATACCCCGTAGTAACTGATTTAGCTTATGGGAGGTCGGATTGAAGGACAAACATGACTGTGCAGTAAAAAAAACAGATGGTAAAACCATCAAAATCAGTATTGTATCCATTGTCGAGTACCCATAATATAAGCTCTGATTAGTTTGGGACTAATTGGGGTAATTTTTTTTTATTTTTTTATTTAATTCACATCTGAAAATCAATAGATTACACACATATTATACACACAATACAATGAAACATAATTATTAAAATGACATGACTACAATAAAAAATTGCATATAAAAATCCCAATACCCAAAGAAACTTGAAGACATTTTAATTTTTAGGGTTCCGGTTAGGTTTAAAGAATCTTTATTCTCAAAAAGAACATTCAGTTCACTTATATGAGAAGCTTACATTATTCTTAAAATTACACATAGGTTACGGAAGTTAAGGCCAGGATATTCGAGCGCAGTAGGCATCTAACGCTACCTCTCTCACCGCACGGCGAGTCGCGCGGACGCGCATTTCAAATGAACTCGCTGACCCCGCTTTGCAAAATTTTGCGTAACTGTATAAATAAATAGCAGTAGTTCCAATTTAACATAAATTTGCTTTATGAAACTCATGTTAATGCTTTGAGGGTTTCGTTCTAAAGTAATAAATTTATTGATACAGTTTTATATAACACACAATTTATTTTATTACTTACCTAATCTTGTTTCTGTTTTCAACAAATCTTATGTACTAGCAGTGCTCTTGCGGCTTTGCTCGCGTAAGTATAATGTTTCCCGTTGTAGTTTTGTGAAAAGAAAAATACGTATTTCTTTAATTTGAAGAGTACTTGAGTCAAGTGTGACCCCAGGAAAAAAAATCCTGGTAATTTTAACACCCCTTTTTAGGGTTCCGTAGTCCTACAAGGAACCCTTATAGTTTCGTCATGTCCGTCCGTCTGTCTGTCTATCCGTCTGTCCGTCTGTCCTAATCCTTTACAGCTTAATAACTTCTCCAGTTATAAACATAAGTAAATGAAATTTAGTTAAAAAATAGTCTAGATATAGATCTCAATTTTTAAAGAATACAAATATCGTGATTACGTATTTTAGGGGTGGTGCCCATTCATGTGAAATGAGGTTGAAAAATTTTTTTTCGCTGCTCTTGGCTTGCAATGTGCCCCCCCCCCCCCCACCCCTTCCATTTCTAAGCTATGCAACGTAGAAACTTATAATCTTCCAAATTAATAGACCTTTATAAAAACTCTCTCTTAAAATTATTTCGTGTATAGTGTGATTATAAATTTTTGAGTTATAGTGAGAAAACTGCAAAATACTTATTTTTTTTTTTTCCGTTGGGAAATCCTCATGGACGCTCTCCGCCCGGGGTAGGCGGAGCCAGTGTCGGACTCTTACCGACTAAAACCACCACGGTGTTCCTTCAACTACCTTAGCCGGGGGCGTGGGAACCCGTTAGTATTCACACAACCACCCCCGACAGGTCCCGGCTCGCCACAAGCAGGCGAGCCCCTTCTCCCCGTGCGGCCTAACGACGGCCGCACCCTCCTCTGTGGCGCACACGGAACACTGCACGCCACCTCACCTCACGGGCCTTTACCAGCTACGCCAGCTGCGCCAACTACGCCAGCTACGCCAGCTGCTGGTCGGGCAGCAGACTACCCCGAGTCTGCTGCTCGCAGGCCCATCCTCCTGTAATTTTTATAGAGGTGTTCTTCCTCGCGGTCCAGGCGGTAAAGCCAAGACCCTCGGTCCCAAGAGGCGCGAGAACACTACTCAGCAGGAACTCCTGGGATTACGAGACCGACGGGGGCAGGGAAGGACAGTCCCCCCACTGCCTGCCCAGTGGCATGGTGAGTGCACACCGGGCCCGCCCCTGCTCCTCCACTGTGCCCTCTGCTTTCTCAGAGGGACACGCGGAGCAACTTCCCATTGGCCAACATCGGGCCCCTCCCGTGCCAGAATATTCGCCACAGGCAATAAGGTCCCCCGGTCCAAAGGAGACTTATTGCCCGTGCCCAGGGTGCACCGGCCCAACAACTGCCGTTCCCTCTAGACGTGTCCAGAAGGACAAGCAGCCGTCAGACACACGTGGAGGTTTTCTGGCCAGCACCCCAAACTGCAAAATACTTAAGACGTCCTAGTTCATAGGTCATTGACCTTAGAGAAAAATTATACTAGCAAATAATGCTCTTTTAGTTACTACCTATTTAAAAAAATCACAAAAAGTAACTTTATGTTATATTGATATGACACACTTCTTGAATTTAGCTTCTTAAATTCAGCGCTAGGCGGCGCTGGTTGCAAAAAATAAAATAGCATTGATTAATATTCGATTTGATTCGTTTGTAATTAGGAACCCTATAATACTGAGCAAGGCCCGACATGCTCTTGGCCGGTTTTTTTTATTTTTTTTATTTTTGAAAAATAAAAAGAAACGTAGTTAATTAATTGCTTTAAAGATTAGATACCGAGTTTCGACTAATCCAGCTACGTAATAATATTCTCTCATGCAAAATGTATTTAAACCATATTTTATCCTCTTTCTGGAATAATTTTGGAAAAAGAAAAGATAAATGTGTCATTATTTACTTTAAAGATTATTTTTACCAAGGTTTGAGTGAATTGATCCAGGAAAAAAGATTTATCATATAAACTGGAATACCCTATTTCACGCCCTTGGGGTTAAAATTTCCAAAAATCCGTTCTTAGTGGGTGTTTACGATACAAAAGGAACGTACGGTCCAAATTTTATGTTTCTAACTTGAGTAGTTTCGGCTGTCAATGTCAAACTGTTACCACTGACGTGCGGCCGACCGTACCCATAGTACAAACTCTGCTTAGTTTGGGACTAGACGGTGCTGTGTAAGATGTCCCAAATATGTATTTATTTATTTATCTCCTTTCTTTTATAACTGACTAGCGGCCCGTCCCAGCTTGGCACAGGTGGACATGAAAATATAGCCTATATAGCCTATGTTACTCAGGGTGAATGTAGCTTTCTAATGGTGATTTTTTTTTTTAAATCAGCGCAGTAGTTTTCGAGTTTATTCATTACAAACATACACACAAAAATACAAATCTTTCCTCTTTATAATATTAGTATAGATAGATACAGCTCTTCCGCACTACACTTAGGCGTCGTCCTAATATAACGCGATTACGCGACTATCACAAGTTCACGCGAACTTTGTTCATGCGAAAGCATGAACAAACATACCGTTGCCGAACAAGTGTCCTAACTGGCATTCACGCTATCATCGCATCTCTAAAGCGATGTCCTAATGCAAAGCGACTACGTGACCATCGTAAGCTCGCGTGAATGTTTCGTACCTCGATCTGATACCCCTCAGAAACTGATTTAATTTACGAGAGTTCATCAAAAGAACGCACCAACGCACCGTGCGCGAAATATTAATTTTTGCATCTCTTTCTTACGTAGGTACCACCACATATGTATATGTTGCCCTATTTTTAGTATTTGTTGCTATACTACATAATATGCACTATAATCAGACCAAGTTTGACGCTGGTATGTATTACCGTTTTGAAGATAGAGTAGGAACAAAAATGTTGAAAAAATTGATCATTTTCGAGGTTTCTTGTATGGGGAGGGAACCCCCTTTCATTTTAGTTTTTTTTAGTTTTTAGTATTTGTCGTAATAAATATTATGGTTATGGTTAAAAACCATAGTAACACATATTTTGTGAAAATTTCAACTTGTTATCTATTATCGTTACAAAGATACAGCCCTGTGACAGACAGACAGACGGACGGATGGACAGCGTAGCGAGAGTAATAGGGTCCCGTTGGCACCCTTTGGTTACGGAACCCTAAAAACAAGTTTTTCGCGAAATAATGATGATAATTTTCAGAGCGTTGGTGGGAAAAAAAATTAAACACACAACACGTATCAAATATGATCACGCATTTCTGATACACGTTGTATAATTATAACAATAGATAATTTTGTCAGCAGGCACGTTATAGAATTGGATAGAAGCTATTTTAGCATCACAATTATAACCAATGTCTGCATATCAGGGGAAAATCTTGTGATTTAAATAAAAGACACATGCACTCTCGATCACTGAAAGTACTTTTATTTAGGTTAGTGATTAGTGAGTCACTTTAATAACATCACACAGTAAAAGGACAAGCCCTGTCAGGTTATAGGTCGTTAGACTTCAACAACTCGCAGTTCTAACAAGTCCTCGCTTCGTCGACTGACAGTTAGTTTTATAACTTCGGTACAATGAACTTTCAAAGTTCTTCAACTAGAAAAGAGCTAATAATCTTCAAACGGCTAAAGAGATGTTCTTGAATCATAGCTATGAACACTTTCAATCAAGTCACATTTCAAACAAAAACAAACTAAAGCAAAATCGGTTAATTCGTTTGGGACCTACGATACCACAGACCGATACCTAGCCGGTTAAAAATTGAAAATTGTAGGTAGATACGTACTGTTCACCTAATTTTTTTTGTTGTAAATAAGCCTTTTGATCTTGGTATTGATGAACTGAAAATAAAAAAAAATTACTTAGCAAAAATTATTTTTGATGCAGTTGCACTACTGTTTTTTCTGTATTGTAATAATAAAAACGTAAAAATTAACTAGTGTACCTATATTTACTTTCAATTCAATTCTTTATTTACGTAAATATTCATACGTAAGATGGTACAGTCACTGATGGGTCAGTGCACTTCAGTGGTAACAATTGAATTACGAAAACCACCCTTACTGCTTACGTAATAAAGACGCTGTCAGTTCATCGATAGAACTGAAAATATAAAAAAGTTACTAAGCAAAAAATATTTTTGATGCAGTTGCACTACTGTTATTTCTGTATTGTAAAAATAAAAACGTAAAAATTAACTAGTGTACCTATATTTACTTTCAATTCAATATAATTCTTTATTTACGTATATTTTCGTACATAAGATGGTACAGTCACTGATAGTTCAGTGCACTTCAGTGGTAACAATTGAATTACGAAAACCGCCCTTACTGCTTACGTAATAAAGACGCTGTCAAGTTCAAACCGTAACCACTGACGTGCGGTTGACTGTACAAATTGTATTTCTTTTATATTACTATAACTGTAAATTTATGATTTTTTAGTTAGTTTATAAATACATAAAATAATAATCAAACTAACTTTGTTTATTTTTTCCAAGTTCCGCATTTCATATATGGATATTTTTTTATTACCCATAATATTAATAAATACCTAAGTATATTAAAAACTATATACAATTTAAACTAATGTTTACAGTACTAGAACCTACAACAATATTTACAAACAGATTTTCAAAACTACGTATTTACGATCAACGAATAACAGTTTGTCGGATATTTCGATCGATTAGCGGGGGAACGCAGCGAGCCAGCAAAAGCGACACAGGTCCTACCTCGGAGACGCCTCGCGGGCTATTGAAGCATTTGAAGCTAGCGAGTTAGCGACTTTTGTTATATAATATCGTTTAAAAAAAAAAAAAAAATTTTTTAGATTTTTTATTCATTTATTATGAATTAAAATGGCATTGCCTATTTTTTGACATGGTTTTTGTGAGTAAAAGTTTGATATACTTTAAATACGACTTGAAAATCGATCAAAATTTTCCCTGTTTTCGTAATTTTTTATGATCGAGTGAAATTGTAAGTATCGTGTTTTCAATCATTAATGAATAAATAATGTTTATCAAACCACAACATACATTTTTATCAGAACAAAAAAAAGAATATTTGATTGTTTACCGTTCAATCAAAAATTGGTCGATTTCGGATATCCTGGCCTTAAAGTTAAAATTACTTACAAATTATATTTCTGCGACATCCAAAACCATTCACTGTCAGTGCTATGAAGAAAAACACGATCATATTGTAATTAAACTCGACAGCACCTGTAAAAATACAACGTGTTGATCTGTATCCGTGCCATATTTAAGAGGCTGACAACACCTAAAAAATCAGACCTCTGCGGTCACTGTCGTTTCGTACATAACTGAAAGAGAGGCAACGAGCCGAGGGACGTCGGATACGCCGCTCAACTTGAATGAAAATTAACATATTTTTTTTTAAATATAAAACTAAAAGCTTATTTGAAAAACAGAAACAACAAATGTTTAGATTATTGTCTTTCTCAAATGTTTTCTTAATTTTATTTATAATATTTAGTAAACAATAGAGATTGTTTGCTTTAAAGCATGTTTTAAGAGGTTAGTTTACAATTATTTTCTATAGAGAAAACCTCAAGAAAACGTGTTTTGGGCACAATACAGAGGGTCTACTCGCGTTTTACGAACGACAAACGAAGTACGAACTTTCGTTACGAATGATACCTACACAATAAAGATCCGCACATAAAAAAGGCACAATAAATATAAACTAAGGTTTATTGTCGCATACAATTGATCGGAGATCAGAGAAACAAACGTCAAAAGACGATCATCGCATGCGATATGGGAACGATGGTTGACCGGAGTAGCAAATAGTGCGATGATTCGTACGATTTATAGAATATCGTCAAACGGGAGTAGACCCCCTGTTTCAGAAAATACGATCAAGATTAACATATATTTTTTTCACTGCCACAAACTGAATAGATACAGCTAAAAATGTTTTTAAAAGAAGCCTATTTGGGGTATTTGGCTGTTGTCAGCGTCTTAAGGAGATGACTACACCACTGATACTGAACACGAATCAATAAAAAAATCAATACCAATTTTTTTTGTAAACAAACAACATCCCTCCTTGTGTCGCGTGCGACACAAAAATGAGGTGTGCGAAACCACCAAAACAATTTGCAGGTATTTCCACCCTTTGACAATGCCACCGATGACTTATTTTCAGAGTCGTTCGGGATTTATTATCAAACTCGCTGTTTCTAATTGAAAATTTGAGTATTAAATAATCGTAGAATTTTTCAAGTATTTTTTAGATGACTGAGCATATTATTTATCATTTGCTCTAGAAATATGGCACGGAACAACTTGTATTAAGTAAGTACTCTGAACATCCACACTATACAATACAAATAAAACGTTACTATTTGTTTACGCAATTTGGGAAACTAATTCGTTCAGAATCACCAGGAGAATCGATTGGGATAGATTTTTACGGTTCCGTAGTTAAATAAATGATAATAACAAATAAATATTTTTGTGACATTTTTACACAGCACCATCTAGTCCCAAACTAAGCAGAACTTGTACTATGGGTACTAGACAATGAATATAATACTTATATACTTTTTTTTGTAAATACATACTTATAATACATAAGAAACACCCAGACCAACACAAACAACACTTATGTTTATTACACAAATATCTGTGACTGTGTCCTATGGGAATCGAACCCACGACCTCGTGATCAGCAGTCCAACACTCGAACCACCAGACCACAGACGTCGTCAGTTCTACCTTATAGTTTCTTCATGTCCGTCCGTCTGTCCTAAACCTTAACAGCTTAATAAGTTCTACAAATTTTATAAACATGTACATTAAATTGTTCTTAAAATTAGTTCAGATTTCTCTATTACAAAAAAATAAAAAACCGGCCAAGAGCATGTCGGGCCATGCTCAGTATTATAGGGTTCCTAATTACAAACGAACCAAATCGAATATCAATCATTGTTATTTTAGTTTTTGCAAACAGCGCCACCTAGCGCTGAATTTAAGAAGCTAAATTTAAGAAGTGTGTCATATCAATATAACACAATGTTACTTTTTTGTGATTTTTTAAAATAGGAATTAACTAAAGGAGCATTATTTGCTAACATCATTTTTCTCTGAGGTCAATGACCTTTGAACTAGGACGTCTTAAGTATTTTTCAGTTTTCTCTCTATAACTCTAAAATTTATAATCACATTATACTCAAAATAATTTTAAAAGAGAGTTTTTATAAAGGTCTATCAATGTGGAAGATTATAAGTTTCTACGTTGCATAGTTTAAAAATGGCAGGGGGGGGGGGACATTGCAAGCCACTTTGGCGGGCTGTATTTCGCAGATGGTATACCTGATAAAAAACTTATGTATGAAACATTACCTTCATTTTAGTAGGCCTATTCAATGATACCCAACACGAGGGGGTGCAGCGAAAAAAAAAATTCATCCCCGTTTCACATGTATGGGCGCCACCCCTAAAATTCGTAATCAAGATTTTTTATTCCTTTAAAATTGAGATTTATATCTAGACCATTTTCTAAGAAAGTTTCATTTACTTATGTTTATAACTGTAGAAGTTATTAAGCTGTAAAGGATTAGGACAGACGGACAGACGGATAGACGTACAGATGGACAGACGGACAGACGAACGAACATGATGAAACTATAAGGGTTTCTTGTAGGACTACGGAACCCTAAAAAAGTCTTAATTATGTATTTAAGGGGTGGCGCCCATACATGTGAAATGGGAATGAATTATTTTTTCTGCATCTCCTTTTGTTGGGTATCATTGAATAGGTCTACTGAAATGAAGGTAATGTTTCATACATCACTTTTTTATCAGGTGTACCATCTGCGAAATATAGCCCGCCAAATTGGCTCGCAATGTGTCCCTGCCATTTCTAAACTATGCGACGTAGAAACTTATAATCTTCCACATTGATAGACCTTAGTAAAAACTATCTTTTAAAATTATTTTGAGCATAATGAGATTATAAGGATTCGAGTAATGAAGAGAAAACTTCCAAACACTTAAGACATCCTATTTCAAAGGTCAATGACCTTGGAGAAATATTCATCATTTCAGCCGTAAGACGTCCACTGCTGGACACAGGCCTCCCCCAAGCATATATTGGGGGGATATGCCATGATGAAAAAAAAAAAAAATGAATAAATAAATGAAATGAAATGAAATGATCGCCACGCTTGGCAGGCGGGTTGGCGATCGCAGTTGGTTGGTTTAATACTCAGAGAACGCTGCTGCCCATCCTCTGGTGAATCCCTTAGTCGCCTTTTACGACACCCATGAGAAGATATAGGGTGGTGCAATTCTTTACGTCCGGCACCACACGGAACAATATAACGGATAATATAACGGAGAAATATATTATTAGGAAACAATGCACTTCTTTGACCTTTCATTTGAATAAATCACAAAAAGTACCTTTGTGTTACGTTGACATGACTTCTTAAATTTGGCCCGCTAGATGGCGCTGTACACGCTCTGAGTCGCCAATGCTGCCGTCTATTGCAAAAACGGAAAAATCTATAATAGCCATGATAAATATTTTATTTGTTTCGTTTGTAATTAGCTAGCTACGGAACGGAACCCTTTAATACTGAGCATAGCCCGACATGCTCTTGGCCGGTTTTATTTTTTCTAAATCACAAAATTACATCCTTTTAAAGTCACTGTAAGTTCCCCAGTTGCTAGCGGAAAAGTAAAGAATGTCGTGCAGGGACTACCTGACTCACGGAAACTAATCGAGCCGAACTTCCTGGACCTTAAGGTGCTGCATTGAATTTGCAACCGTCCCATTCTAACATACGACAAATTGGGCGTTTGAGAACAGAGCGAAATCGCACTGTTTTGATGTTTTATTAAATTTTTGCAAATATCTCAGCGAATAAAAATTTTAATCTTCTTCTTCGTGTCGATGTTATAGTATTTATGTAATCTCTTGGGTCAGATTTGGCAAGCCCAAAACTTTGCCACTTCAACGGCGTTATCAGTGGCAACGCAAAAGTCACCCAGGCACACAGGGTTCAGGGTTTCGGGACACAAAGGGCAGAGAGTGAGTTGAGTGAGAGAGAGTTTTTTTGAGTGTAAGAGGTGACTCATCGATTGGGGGTCAGTGCCACAACCACACCCTGTCGCTGTTTTTTGAATATAGCCCCACTTGGCGAGATTGGACTTGCTTCTTCCCACTTGAGTTTGTAGTCGGTCTAGTGACTTCCAGGTTGACCAGGGAAGGTTATATCCCGCAGGAAGGTGCTCACTCGGCTGGATATAGTGAGCGGGTGGAGAAAGTGTATTCAGCCACAGTTTACAACGGGCCTCAACCGGGCACCCCTGTAGGGCCTCTGCTGATTTTAAAAAACTGTGCCGACTTATTAACCTCTGTGTTGGTAATTGAGCGCTAAATAGTGGGAAAAAAAAAAAACAAGAAAACAATGGTAAAAACTATTGGAATTTCCAAATGCAATGCAAAATAGCGCAAAAACAGACCTTATTTTGGAAAATAAATCTATCGAGCAAAGAATGATGGTCAAAATGGGCGTAAGTCCAACAGAATTGAAATATATCTCAAATGAAAGCTTATGATTTGTACTCTATTTCATACTAAGGCAACAAGTACTAAAATGGCCGGAGAACAGAGACAGGGTCAATACAAACCTAGTAGTATTTTTACGTTTAAAAAAATATAGGTTATGATTCTTGTGATGAAAACATGGCGCACATGCGTAATTCCAGGTGGGCCGGTCCTCGAAGTACCTTGTCTTGTCTATTACCTAATCTCGGGCGGTCCATGGCCCTTTATGGGGCGCTGTATGTTCACACTGACTGTCAGGCGTCCAGCTCTCCAGAGCAAAATTCAACAGCCAGCAGCACAAAGTGGCCATCCGGATCGCATGAGGATCCCGAACGATATCCAGGACAGTTGCCACCTTTTGAGGCGGAACTGTCCTGGATAGCGTCCTGACACGCTTTCCGTCATTGGACATCTTGTCGGATACGGACGCGAGGGTCTACGACCGGATCTGCACCATCCGTCAAAGCGGTGGAAGCGCGCCTGCGCGGGCCTTTGAGATGTTGAGGCGGTAGGAGCGACGTCACGCGCTTGAGAGGTGGCGCGAGCAGCCAGAAGGGCCACAGTATGAGCACAAGCGTGTGGTCGCAGCTGTCCTGTTGTGCTTTGAAGCAAGCTTCAGCCAAGGCTGGAGAGGAGTGAGCGTGCCACCGAGCGGCTTACTCAGGTATTCAACGGGCATGGTATCTTCGGTGAGTACCTGAATAGGATTTGACACCAAGCCACGGCAAATTGCCATGATTGTGGGAATGATCAGAACCCTGCACAGCACACGCTTGAGGAGTGCCCTGCGTGGAGCTCAGAGTGGCGAGACCTGGTGGAGCAGATCCGGCAAGATCTTTCTCTGCCAGCAGTAGTGTTGGCTATGCTGACAGAGCCGATGGCCTGGATGGCCGTGGGTTCCTTCTTCACAGAAGGAACCCACGGCTCACGACTGTCATGCTCCAGACGGTGGCCGCAGATCAGGATCGGAAGAGGGCCGATCCCGATTCGGAGACGGAGGCGCCGGGGAGGCAGCCACCCTGGCGCACAGCCCAGATAGGCCTACACGCCGCTTCCCCTGTCGTTATGTACTGGCAGGGGCCCTTGGGGATCGTGGGTGCTAAGAGTGGGGGACTCAAGGTGCCCACTACGTGACCCTGGGGAGGACAACAGTACGTGGTGGCCGCGTAATGCTGTGGTGTGGAATGCACTGGTTTCCCGGGACGTGCCAAATGGCATAGCACCAGAGGGACACCGGCGTGGTCCACAGAAGTTCTACATTCAACATCTCTCTATCGTTCTAAGGTTTGCTGTTAGAAAACTCAGTTCTGAGTTAAGCTCGCCGATGTACATAAACTTTCCTACTGTAATCTAAATGTATATTTGTGTGTACAATAAATATAAGAATAAGTTCCCAGGGCTCCTCTATTTTGAGCTGAGGTCGGCCACCGTGTGGTTTTCGTAGGTAGAAGCCCGACATACCCCTTCGCCTTCCTCAGACGAAGGGACCCTCTCGTAAACAAAAAAAAGTAAGTAGGTACGTATGTTTGATTAAATGCTTTCGATCCCGTTCATGGAGATAATAGCTATGCAGTCGATATTTTGAACCTAATTAACGATAATATGAAGTTAAATTCAATTTCAATTTTGAACACCCCTAATCGGCTCTATGAAAAAGAGTCGAGATGAAAAACTTGAACCGAGAAAGGAGAAACTTCATTCGATTGGATGGCAATCTTCCGTTTTAAGAATATTTTCCTCGTCTCACTGAGGACGACATTTTCTTAAAGGCTCTGGAACTTATCAGCAGAAACTAGCCAAGTCATACGTTACAAGTTGCAAAGCACTTAAGCAAGGTGTATACGGTATTGAAATCTACAGAGACGATATGCTAAACGATCTCCGTGAATGCAACATAATTATTAGAAACTAATGTGTGGGTTGCTGCGAGTATGGGTTCAGTCACAGAGTACATTATAATATACTGAAATAGAGACCAATCTTCCACCACAAAACTGGTAACCGTTTACTAGCGCCATCTGATACTTTTAGTTTGGAACTGCTGTTAGTCCTACATCAACAGAACTAAAAATAAAAAATGCAAAAAGAGAATCATTTCTTGAGGATCGAACTTACGCCCTGCGTTTATAAATCGGACCGCAAGATAGTACTGCTATTAACACTTGTTACAGACTTGCGAATTTTAGCACTATAATCAACCAGTCAAAATCAGTAAAAGTAGAATACTTTAATGTTCAAGAATCAACAAAATAGGCTCTGAAAAAGATACTTTTTTTTTTTTTTTAAATTCTTTATTTATTATAAGGGATTTTTGTACATAAGAAATGACGATGCCAATCCCATCGTACCTTATTCTAAGTTAATCTACACTATCTAGAGGTACACAACATTTTTTTTTTTTTTTAAATTTTAAATGAGAATAACATTCTAGCTGCATCAGAATTTGGTTCAGCTAGAATGCTATGGAAAGCACCTACATTACTTAAGTTAACATTAAATTTAATGATGATTTGGGCTCTTTTATCAGCGTTACAGACACATTCCACGAGTCGATGTTGCACATCATCCAGTGTCCCACATTGTTCACAATGGGGTGAATTTACTTTATTCATTAAGAAGGCAAATTTCCTACCTGGAATGTGACCAGAACGAAATCGACATGCAGTCACTACTTGCTGTCGGCTTAACTTTGTAACAAAAAACCATGGAATATGAGGAGGTTCACATTGAATACTTTTGTACCATATGCCTTTGATTTTGGACCTTTCATCAAAGTATTCTTTAAAAGCAATATGACATTTAGACTTGAATTTTCCAAATACTTCTAAATAGTTAGGTAAAATATTCGCTTCAATGCCCTCATTTACAGCTCTTTTAGCTAACCTGTCTGCCTCCTCATTTCCTGAAATACCTATATGAGACGGAACCCACTGCAGTGCTAAGGTGACACTTTTACTTTTAGCTTTATTTAATTGCTCTAAAATTGTAAATGCTATCGAAACACCTCTGATACCAGAGGCGCATCGAGCAATATGGAGTAAAGCACTTTGACTGTCTGTATAGATGACGACTTTACGTACCTCTAAGGTGGAAACGTAAGATAAAGCCCTTGACACTGCAAAAAGCTCCGCAGTCATAATAGACATATATTTATTTAATTTATACAAACAATTTTTTTTTGTGACTGGGTCATAATACGCAGCTCCGAGGCCGCTTTTTGTTTTAGAACCGTCGGTGAATATAGCGTAATAACCACAATATTTTCCATTCAATTCATGTAAAACTTCGAATTTTAAGGAATAACTCTGACACTGCAGTTTTGAGCCTTTAATGCTATCTAAGGAAGTATTAATTACATGTTTCAAGTCAATATTAGACAACCAGGTGTCTAAGGTGAACATTTCGAGTGGACAAGATGAAGATAACAAATCTTGCTGAGTGTCAGTGTAACAAATTGCCAAAAGGGGTTTTTTGTTATTATTCCAGTACCTATTATTACATAAATCACAAAGTTCTGACAAAATTTTCATGTTTATGTTATTAGCCAATGAATTAGACTTTAAACAAAATTTAAATGATAAATACAATCTTCTTATCTTCATAGGGGGTAAACCCATTTCACACTCCATGACATGGATTGGAGTTGACTTGACAAATCCACCAATAACCCTGAGAGCCTGATTCTGTACTTTGTCTATTTTAGACAAGTGACAATTAGCCGCATTGTCATAAAGATAACTACCATAGTCTAGTCTACTCCTAATGAGTGCGATATACATCCTACGGAGATGTCGCGGATGAATACCCCAGTTAGAACCTGCCAAGACTTTAAGTAAACTCACAAATTTTAATGTTTTCTGACAGTTTTCATTAATGTGTTTTGACCACCGTAAAGACCGGTCTAGCCACAACCCCAAGTATCTAATACAGTCTACTGAGTTCAATATTGAATCCTTAACATAAATTTGCACTTGTTGTCTTCTACGAGCCCTACTGAAAAAACAATATTTAGATTTAGATGCCGATAACTCTAAGCCAAGCTGTTCTAATAAATTAACTAAGCAATTTAATGATCCCTGTATATATGACACACTATCTTCAAGTTTGCTACATTTAGTATACAGAATGAAATCGTCAGCATATTGGCATATAAATACCTGATCAATCTTTCGGCATATCTCCATGGTTACGATGTTAAAAAGTAACGGTGAAATGGGATCCCCCTGCGCTATTCCTTTACATGACCATCTAACCAACATATTACTATCATCTTCGTCACACTTTATTTGAAGATGTCTTTCCCTCAAATATTCCCAAAGGTATGTACACATTCTAACTCCAACCTGTAATCCATCCAAAATACTAACTAATTTACTGACCAAAACATTATTATAAGCTCCTTCAATATCTAAAAAACACGCTAAAGTTGGTATATTTTGCGTAAAGCCAATCTGAATACTTGAAACAAGACGACTCAAACAATCCAAACAAGACTGACCTCTTCTAAAACCCACTGTATTTGGCGATAAGAACCCATTGTTTTCCACAAACCACTCCAACCGCTTAGCCAACATTAAGTGAAAAACTTTACATATACAAGAGACTAAAGCTATAGGGCGTAGTTTAGAACCTGTGTTACTGCTATGTTTAGGTATTGGCACTATCTGAATTTTCCTCCACTGGTCAGGAACATATCCAGTTCCAAATATAAGATTGTATAATCGAAGTAAAAACTGTTTACCTATATCAGGAAGATTATATAACATTGAGTAGTGGATGCCATCCTGTCCAGGAGAAGTATTCTTGCGTTTGAAACAACTTTCCATTTCATGCAATGCATAATCATTGTTAAGTTTGGAGTTGGATGAAGAAAAAGTTGGTGGGGGTTCAGTCACAAAATCGGGTGCCAAAGAAGCTAACAATTCTTGTTTACTTAGGTCGGAAGTATAGGATCTAGCCTGTCTGAATCCTTTCATCCACCTCATCTTGCGCCACATATCCGATAGTGAAGTATTTTCATCAACGCTATCACAGAACTTATACCAACTCTGAGACTTAGCTAGTCTTGTTAATCGTTGAGCTTCAGATATTTTAACATTTAGGCAGGATAAGTTTTGTGGAATTGGGTTTCTTCTAAATTCTTTAAGTGTCAGTCGTCGCTGAGCCATTATCTTTGAAAGGTCCTGATTCCAATAAACTTTAGGAACAAACTTACGAGCAGGATTTGTGCAATACTTTTTGTGTGGGATATTTTGTTCAACAGCTTGATTAATTACTACTAAAAAATAATCGTACATTTCCTGGACGTTACTATAATTATTCTCCCCCTGTAAAAGTAACTCTGTAACTGTATTTTTATAACCAGACCAATTAGCTAGTTTTAAGTTTCTCTTAGATGTGTAACGCAAGACATCTTGATATTTAATACAAATTTTGAGTATTAAGTGGTCACTACCCAGCGTTTCGTTGCTTACATTCCACTCAGCATTCACAGCTATGTCTGTAGAACAAAAGGAAATATCGGGAGAAGTTTCTTGAAGAAATCCATTAACAAGTTTTACCCTAGTAGCTCTGCCATCGTTCAGTGAAATGTAACCATTATCGAGAGAACTATCAAACAGTTGAATTCCTCTTGAATCTGTTCTGTTAGACCAATTACTGTGGTGACCATTAAAATCGCCTGCTACTAAAGTTTTCGTGGAAAAAAGCGAAAATATACTATCCCAATCTGTCTGAGTAGTGCGAATAGGTGATGTACAATATATGGAGATGATATTTTCTAGTAACTTACAATTTAAGATCTTAATGCAAACTATTTCAATACCAGAATTGCTTACTATCACAGGAGTCACATAAGTTCTTAATGATTTGTGGCATATTATTGCTACACCGCCATAGCTATCCGGTCTGTCCTGTCGATAAATGTGATATCCTCCTAGGTTTATGTAAGAGTCTGGCTCAAGCCACGTTTCACTTATTATAGCAACATGAATATTTTCCTTATTAAGAATAAGCTCTAAGTCAACTAACTTCGGTTTTAAACTTTGTGCATTCCACTGAACTATGTTAAGATTAAAATCCTGAAATCTATCCATTTTTATAGTTTTTAAACAATCGAGATCCTAGGTTCTCTTCCATAAGTGTATCAATTAAAAGCGACGTTACCTCTTCTATTATGTATTGTATACTTAAACAAACTTGCTCTTTAAATGTTTTCTCAGAACATACCACTTCTTTTATTTTATAATATAACTTTGTAATTCTTGAACTTTTCCTTTCTTTGTTCCCTGTCGCTCCTTTATGCTGTCCTGAAATTTCTGCCCTTATCTCCTCGTTTTGTTGCACATCTTCCTGTTCTTCTTCTGTATTTTCACTATTTTCGGGGTAATTCACCTTTTTAGCTTTATTCCTCTTCTTAGTTGATTTTATACGGTTTTTAGCATACACACAGGTTTCCTCACTTTTTCCATTATTGTCTTCCACAATCATAGATTCATATCTTTGGTCATCCTTCAATGAATTATTTTTATCTTTATCGGAGAGAGTAGGACTGGCATAAACTATATTATCAGAGGAATCTAAGGTGGGTAGGTGAGAAATAATACTTTTTCGTTGCACCTCGTTTTGTTGATATAATATTAGAGCCTTTTTATAGGTACAGTTTTGTTCGCTCATCGTTTTTTTAATCTCTTTTTCTTTGAGAAATATCGGACAGTTCTTATCGAGTGCCATATGTGTACCCTTACAATTGATACAGATATATTTCTTTGCCTCACAATTTTCATGATCTTGTCTGCACTTAGGACATTTTATTTTCGTCGTAGGACATAACTTCCTTACATGTCCAAACCTCCAGCAACCAGAGCATTGTGTGACGGGAAAGACGTATGGTTCTACCTTGAATCTACACCCGTATCCCAATATATACGAGGGCAAGGAAGAACTTTTAAACGAGAGACGGATCACACTGCTGTCTACCCACTGTCCATCGGCAGTTAAGCGTTTAAGTCTCCTCATACCAACGATTTCATGCTCACAATCAAATTGTTCAATAATCTCCTTCTCCTCAATATCTAGGTCTACATCCCTTACTATGCCATACGACAGGTTCACTTCGTCCATACTTTGACACCTATAGTCTAGTTCATTAAACTTCGGGCTATTGAGAAGTTTATTCGCATCATCTTTGTGTTTGAACATTAGACTGACTTTATAAGGGCTTCGATATTTAATTCTTAATATGTTGTTAATATGTTCAGCTTTTAAAAGTTTCGCCATACCAAATTGTTTGGGGAGAACCTGCTTAGATGATAGCCTTATTTCAAAACCTTCTGTATTTTCGGTTTGGTTATCGTCAGAATAACTACGTAATAAGCGCTTCGGTTTTCTCGCCACTGTAGTGAAGCCATCGTCATCACTATCCTGTCTTGGTCTCTTCTCTGGAACTTTCGGTTGGGTACCCACACAGGAAGTCTGGTAAACCTTCACATTTCCCACATCATCCTCAACTTGTTTTTCACCCTCTTTACTCACTTCGATCAAATCTAATATGCTCGAGGAAGCACTTAATGAACGAGTAACACTATCCATTATCACGATTAATTAATAACATGAAGGTAGTTAACAATAACAACTGGTGATATAATTAACGCAAAGCTTACGCTCACGGAACGACGTGCACCTCGTACGGACGCCCGCGCGAATGAAAAAAAAAAGATACTTATTTATTATTTTAATATTTCGTGAAAAATCAGTAAAATTATCTCGTGAAATGAACAATTACCAAATATGGGGTCATGTAGCGACATCTATCCGATATTGAATAAACTATTACAGTATCTCGTTTCTTAAATTTGGTAAATCCGCCATCTATTACTTTTAGTCCGTAACAATAACAAATATAATGCTACTAAATTAAAAACCACCATCTTACCTGTTATCTACAAGTATTCGAAGTACTACGTATTTTTGCAGCGTTGTTAAAGCTGTTGTACCCGATTATTTGTTTTAAGATTGAGGACCCTGGATTCAGTCAGTCAAGGCACTTCAGAGCACGCACATGTTAAACATACATTTTGATTGATAGAGACCAGGTTGGCAGAAATGCAATAATCCATTGTTACTGTACATACCTAACAGGACGAAGGACCATTGGAATCTGTGTTCATATCATTTCCATAATATGGTACTTTGGTTCAGGACGATATGAGCCATTTATCACCCCCGCACGTCATTTGTTAGAAATTTATTTTTAACACTTTATTTTTCTTATAAACTGTTAAATAAACCTGTTTGTTTTAATTTTATTTATCTTACAATAAAATTATACGTTATGATTTAAAGTTTTATTCCATTCTGTTAAAGCAATATTTTCAAACAAACCCGGCTGATATTGGTAGTGTTATATATATAACTAGCTTTTACCCGCGGCTCCCCACGCGTTAAATTCTGCTAACCCACGTCAGTCCAGTCCAGTCCAGTCCATTCCAGTCCAGTCCACTGTCCCACTGTCCCGCTGTCCCGCTGCCCCACTGCCCCACTGCCCCGCTGCCCCACTATCCCACTGCCCCGCTGCCCCAAAGCCCCGCTGCCCCAAAGCCCCGCTACCCCGCTGCCCACTGCCCCGCTGCCCCAAAGCCCCGCTGCCCCACTGCCCCACTGCCCCGCTGCCCCACTGCCCGTCTACCCCACTGCCCCATTGCCCCGCTGCCCCTCTACCCCCCACTGCCCAGCTGCCCCGCTACCCCACTGCCCCGCTACCACTATGCCCCGCTGCCCAGCTGCCCCGCTGCCCCATTGCCCCGCTGCCCCGCTGCCCCACTACCTCACTGCCCCACTGCCTGCCCCGATGCCCCCCACTCCCCCTCTGCCCCGCTACCCCACTGCTCCACTGCCCCGCTGCCCCGTTGACCCACTGCGCTGCTGCCCCGTTACCCCAATTCCCCGCTGCCCCACTATCCCACTGCCCCACAGCCTGCCCCGCTGCCCCACTGCCACGCTTCCCCACTGCCCAGCTGATCCGCTGCCCCACTTTCCCGCTGCCCCACAGACCCGCTGCCCCACTGCCCTGCTGCCCCACTAACCCACCGCCCCACTGTCCCACTTCCCCGGACACTCTCTGCCCAGCTGCCCCTCTGCCCCGCTACCCCACTGCCCAACACTATCCCACTGCCCCACAGCCTGCCCCGCTTCCACACTGCCCCGCTGCCCCTGAGTCCCGCTGCCCCACTGCCCCACTATCCCACTGCCCCGTTGCCCCTCTTCCTCACTGCCCCACTGCCCCGCTGCCCCACTATCCCACTGCCCCACAGCCTGCCCCGCTTCCCCACTGCCCCGCTGCCCCGCTGCCCCACAGTCCTGCTGCCCCATTGCCCCGCTGCCCCACGGCCCCGCTGCCCCACTGCCACGCTGCCCCACTATCCCACGGCCCCACTGCCCCGCGGCCCCGGTAACCCACTGCCAAGCTGCCCCGCTGCCCCGCTACCCCACTGCCCCACTGCCCCGCTGCCCCACTATCCCACTGCCCCACTGCCTGCCACGCTGCCCCACTCCCCTACTGGCCCGCTGCCCCGCTACCACACTGCCCCACTGCCTCGCTGCCCCACTATCCCACTGCCCCGCTGCTCCGGTACCCCACTGCCCCGCAGCCCCGCTGCCTCGCTGCCCCGCTTCCTCGCCCCGCTGCCCCACTGTCCCGATGCCTCACTGCCCCGCTGACCCACAACCCCACTGCCCCAATACCCCGCTACCCCGCTACCCCACTGCACCACTGCCACACTGGCCCACTGCCCCGCTGCCCCGCTGCCCCTCTACCTCACTGCCCCACTGCCTCACTGCCCCACTATCCCACCGTCCCACTGCCACTATCCTACTGTCCCACTGTCCCACTGTCCCACTATCCCACTGTCCCACTGTCCCACTGTCCCACTGTCCCACTTTCCCACTGTCCCACTATCTCACTATATCACTATCGTCCCGTCCCATGTCCTGTCCCATGTCCCGTCTCATGTCCCGTCCCATTTCCCGTCCTATGTTCCGTCCCCTATCCCGTCCACTGTCCCGTCCCCAGTCCCGTCCCTTGTCCCGTCCCCAGTCCCATCCCCAGTCCCATCCCCTGTCCACTCCACTCCACTCGACTCTATCGTACATTACTATCCGCTCGTGCAAATGCATAGAAGCTTCGATCTGTCGGGTGAGTACGCAACCCACGAATTATTTTTTTTCTTTTTTTCTTTCTTTCTTTCTTTCTCAAAACCCATACCAGTTTTTAAGTCAGATCATCAGCTTTCAAACAAAAAAAAAATCATCAAAATCGGTCCAGTAGTTTTAGCGTGATGCTGGAACAAACAAACAGACGTTTACAATTTTATAATAGTTAAGATTACAATTCTGGCATTGAGCTTGATCTTACGCCCAGGTTTTATACAAACTTGCCCTACATCCTTTTATTGAATCGTGTTTTCCCTACACCAGAATCTAGTAAATATAATGAAAAATCATATACATGAACATTTGATCTACGTTGTATCCACAAACAAAAATATTTTGATTCTAAAATTCCTATTTTTCCCAATGCCGCCGCTTAAGGACCTCTTCGCGATCAGCTGATGTAGGTACTGAATTTAACCATAATAACTAAATCGAGGTAAAAAAAATTTGGTTAAAATGTAACATGATATAAAAACGATGACATTCGATTTTCCTGGTTACAGATATTATAATACTATACGTGGGACACTCAGAAAGTTTTGCGAAACTAAAAAAAATTGTTCTATACGTACATATATTTTTATCAAATCTTTTCAAAGTACTTTCCACCAGCCTCTATACAAAGATTCATGCGCCTAAACCAGTTTTCAAAACACTTTTTTCAGTCCGCCGCAGACACCTCGTTTACAGCCTGCTCGAACGCAGCCAGCGCATCTTCCGGCGACGAAAATTGTATCCCTTTGAGCTGATTTTTTATTTTTGGGAATAAAAAGAAGTCACTCGGTGCTAGATCAGGGCTGTAAGGAGGGTGACCCAGGAGTTTGACTGGCGTGCTGTCCAGGAAGTCCCTCGTTTTGAGTGCGGTGTGCGCAGGTGCATTGTCGTGGTGGAGCAGTAGCCCGCGGAGCCCTGTGTTTGGTCGCTTGTTGCTTATAACAGAGAAAACTTCTGGCAAACATTTGGTAGTATACCATTCGGCATTAATGCTTCTTTGATCCCGTAAGGGAATTGATACCAAGTGGCCAGTCAAATTAAAAAAGCTAGCGATCAAAATCTTACCCCCGCTTCTAGATCGCTTCACTTTGGTAGGCGTTGGCTCATTTTGAAACACCCAAACAGTCGACTGGCGCTTGGTTTCTGGGTCGTATTGATAAATCCAGGACTCATCACCTGTAACGATGTCGTAAACACGCCGAGACGAGCCTGCTTCAAATTTGTTAAGCATATCACGGCACCATTCCACCCGGGCCTGCTTCTGAGCATCGGTGAGGTTGTGCGGCACCCAGCGTGATACTATCCTCCTCACGCGAAGATGGCTGTGTAGAATCTCGTGAACGCTTCCCGATCCAATCTTCAATATGTGTTGAATCTCCTGATATGTAATTCGCCTATTGTCTTGGATTAAAATTTTCACTGCTAGCACGTTTTCTTCGGTAACAGCCGTCAAAGGGCGACCGCTTCTTTCGTTATCCCCCAAAGTTGGTCGACCGCGCTTGAATTCGTTATACCAACGATACACGGTTGCCTTGGAAGGGCCTTCATCCATGAATGCCATTTGAAGTCTATCGTACGATTCATCCGGTTTCAGGCGACACTTGAAATCGTATAAAATCATAGCTCTAAAATGTTCCCGGCGCAGATCCATATTTCAGTGAGACACAATACTTTGAATTAACTCGCAAAAAATGTGGAGGGAAATTTTGAAATTGGAACTTACTTATTTTTACTTATAAATAATCATATTTTCGAAAAACATTATAACTGGCCAGTCTCCCATATATAAAAACTTTTTTTCGCAATACTTTCTGAGGGGCCTGGTACTGGTGAACAAACTAGTTTCTCAATTTGCGTAAACAAAAAGTTACGTTGTATACAATATGTCCCTGTCTTGTAGTAATCAAACTTCAAGGGTGCTAGGAAATACACTCAATTTTATCGGTAAAACATCCCAGTAGGGTGTAGGATCCAATCCCCTCAAAGATAGAGCAATTTTAGTATTTGACTTACGTACCTACTTAGACGTCTGCATAAATCAAACCTAAGTCACACAGTGGCATACATTTAATGTCATTTGAAACTTTATAGCATAGGTACACTAGCTAAAATAAAAACCAAGTGTGAGTCGGACTCACGCAGTAAGGGTTCCGTACCACCTATCGACTTGTTACCCCATAGAAACTGATTTAATTTACGAGAGTTTATCAAAAGACATCAACGATAGTACGCGAAATGTTAAGTTTTGCATCTGTTTCTTATGCCTATGTTTGTCCTGTTTTTAGTATTTGTAACTACACTAAACTACATAGTATGCACTACAATCCAACCAAGTTTGACGCTGGTATGTATTACTGTTTTGAAGATAGAACAGGAACAAAACAGTTGAAAAAAATGCATGTTTTTCCCCTAAAAAAAGTCTAAAACCAAAGGATATAAATATTATTAGTATTTGTTGTGATAGGCACCATAGTAACACATATTTTGTCAAAAATTCAACTGGTTATCTATTACCGTTACAAAGATACAGCCCTGTGACAGACAGGCGGACGGACGGACGGACAGCGTAACAGACAGTAATAGGGTTCCATTTGCACCCTTTGGGTACGGAACCCTAAAAATATTCAACTGTCGTACAAAACTTAAGTTACTTTCGTAATAAATCATGAAAGTGAAATTTTAAACATGATTTTAAACGTTATTTTTACATTTACTAAAATTTTACAAAAACTTTATGAGTATTTTTTTTAACCGACTTCGAAAAAGGAGGAGGTTATGTATTCGGTGGGTTTTTTTTTTCATGTTTGTACAAATGTCAATCACGCGCCGCCTTCAAAATGATGGTTTATTTTTTAAATACATACAAGGAATATTTTTTACTTTTTAGTTAAGGTTTTTGAAGTCGGTTTTATTTTTTGTTAAAAAGTTTTTATTACATACTTTTTTGTTGATAATTGCGAGGGTTGATTCATAAATGTTTATAGAACCAATTTGAGGATATATTTTTTATTAGCCTTTTCTTTTAAGCGTTTTGTTAGTTTTTGAGTTGTTCTACACTACTGTTACGATAGTACTATTAGATATTCTGTGCTACTGTGCAGTAGATGCACCGAGCGAGAATTGAAATTTGTATGGCAAAATTTCAATTCTCGTCACGCCCATTGTAACGTTGTATAGAACGTACATATGTTTTACTAAACTTTATTACTATTAATTCATCAACTCAGCCTATCGCAGTCCACTCCTGGACATAGGCCTCTCCCAAGTTGCGCCACAACGCTCGGTCCTCTGCCTTCCGCATCCAGTACCCCCGGCCACGTTTTTCAGGTCGTCGGTCCACCTGGTGGGGGGCGCCCTACGCTGCGTTTTCTGATTCGCGGTCTCCACTCAAGGACTCGTCTGCTCCAGCGGCCATCGGTCCTTCGACAGACATGGCCAGCCCACTGCCACTTCAGCTTACTGATCCTACAAGCTATGTCGGTCACTCCGGTTCTTCTCCGAATAATCTCTTTTCGGATTTTATCCTTCAAAGAAACTAATATCACCCACTGCGGTCACCAACCCGCCTGCACAGCGTGGTGACTTTGGGTATACATCCCAAAATGAACGCACTATTAATTAGATTATTTTAAATACTTCACCGTTTTTATTATGCCGTTTAGGAGAAGATAAGGTTACATACCAACAGCAGGGCCACCTACCGGGTCTTATTGTGTTTTCAAACTATCCAGGAACTAATAGAAATATACACACAAAATTTCATCCAAATCGATCCAGCCGTTTAAGAGGAGTTAGGTGACAAACACACGTATTAAGAAGATAGTCGTTTCACATTTTAATTTTCACTCAAAATACAATACATTCGGTTTTTATTTTGAAAGATATACTAAAACTTTTAAGATTACGTACACTTTAATCGTTTTTATTAGTTTTAATTTTACACAAACAGATAATTATATACAGAGAAATACATTTTATTTTATTGCAAAATACGTAACGTATTTCTGATGGCAGCGTTTAACTTTCAGTATCGAATGAGGATAAATAGCAGCGTTGGTCAAAACAACTGTTTAGGTATTCTGTATAATTTATAATAATTATTAATAAAATGCAATACGTTTCCTCTTCATCAGGCTGTGATAGCCCAGCGGTTAAACGCTTGCTTTCCTTGCAGGAGGGTCTGTAAGTAACTCATCATCATCATCATCATTTCAGCCGAAAGACGTCCACTGCTGGACATAGGCCTCCCCCAAGCATCGCCACATCGACCGGTCCTGCGCTTTTCGCACACAGCGGATTCCTAGTGTGTAAGTAACTATTCCGTTACATTTAAATATACAACCATAACCTTAGTTTATACTAAACCTCTAAGGCCTATGTTCATCATCGTTGATTATCTGGTTAAACGGCTGATTACTCTAAAAATGTACTAGAATTGTGGGTAAACGGTCGCTTAACCAGAGAATTATCATTGGTGAAATCGAGCCTAAGGGGTCATTGTACAGTCGACTGTATGACAGTGGTAACAATTCGAAAACCGCCCTTACTGCTTACGAAATAAAGATGTTGTTAATGTTTCTTTGAAGGATAAAATCCGTAACGAGATTATCCGGAGAAGAACCGGAGTGACCGACATAGCTTGTAGGATCAGTAAGCTGAAGTGGCAGTGGGCTGGCCATGTCTGTCGAAGGACCGATGACCGCTGGAGCAGACGAGTCCTTGAGTGGAGACCGCGAATCGGCAAACGCAGCGTAGGGCGCCCCCCTGCCAGGTGGACCGACGACCTGAAGAACGTGGCTGGGGGGACTCGATGCGGAAGGTAGAGGACCGAGTGTTGTGGCGCAACTTGGGAGTGCCTATGTCCAGCAGTGGACTGCGATAGGCCGAGTTGATTGATTGATAATGTCAAAGTGTTACCACTGAGGTGCAGTCGACCGTACCTTGACCAACTCTGAAATCGCGAAAAAATCGGCTGATACTTACATTAATTGTGTATTCACACAAATTGACCTCAGCCTATTATTTTTTTCGCAATTTCAGGGTTCGTCCCATAGTAAAAGATGTTCATAATGATGAGTACAATGACCCCTTTTCGGGAAAGAAGCGATTAAAATTTCAGCGAGTATTATCTTTTTTTTTTTTAAACAGATCGAGTTCATGGTGTTTGCTCCTAGAAACAGAAAGTTGGATGATGTTCCACCAGTTGTGTTGTTGTGTAGAACTGCACTGCGAGTCCGTGAATGTAAATATCTAGGACATATAGTCACGGTCTCTTTGAATGATGAACCTGACCTAGAAAGGGAACGTGGAGCGTTGACAATCAGAGCAAATATGCTGGCCCGCAGGTTTGCCCGCTGCTCTAAAGAGGTAAAGATCTCCTTCTGTCAGACTTTTTACACCAGCAGCCTGTGGATATTCAATTAATTTATTCAATTTATTTAATAAATAAAAGTTATTTATTAATTTGCACGAAATATGGTACATAGGTTGTTACAATATAATAGTTTGTCCACGACATATTCCACCCATTTTACAGGCATGCAAAATACACATTCAATAAATTCTAACAAATAAAAATTACAAACAATAATAAAATAATCAATTTTTGTAACATTTCAAAGTCTGTGGATTATAATGCACTTCTATATTTGCAATAAAGACAAGAGCTCTTTAAAAAAAAATCTTCTATGGAGCAAAAGCTTTCCTATACTATATACATATATGATTTACATGATTTTTACATTGGCCCTGGTTTCGGCACCAATGTCAAAATCATATAAATCTTCAATGAAACTTGTGAATGTAGTTGAGAATAATATTTATTGAAAAATAACGTACGTCACCTTGGACAGACAAATGTAGAATACCTTTTTTATTAGTAACAAAAAGTGTTGCCAGCTATGTATAACAATCTGTCTTATACAATATTGATAGCATATAAGTACTCAAAAGGCTGTCAACGCTCTGCGCGTCCAATACAATAATGCATCCAGGATACTGCTGAGGCTACCACCGTTTTGCAGCGCATCGGCCAAGTACATGGAGATACGCACAGATGGCTTTGCAGCAATTTTGCGCAAAAGAGCTGCTTCTTTGCTGCACAGAGTTCATGCGAGCAGCAACAGCATCCTGAGTGTGATAGCGTGCAAGTATGACTGTCCATTTTTTAATGCTCCTTTATTAGGGTTCCATACCCGAAAGGTGCCAAACGGGTCACTATTACTCTCGCTACGCTGTCCGTCCGTCCGTCCGTCTGTCTGTCACAGGGCTGTATCTTTGTAACGGTAATATATAACCAGTTCAAATTTTCACATAATATGTGTTGCTATGAGGAGTATTACGACAAATACTAAAAACAAAAAAAAAGTCTTAAACCAAAGGGGGTCCCCATACAAGAAACCTCAAAAAACATGCATTTTTTTCAACGTTTTTGTTCCTGCTCTATCTTCAAAACGGTAATACATGCCAGCGTCAAACTTGGTCAGATTATAGTGCATATTATGTAGTTTAGCAACAAATACTAAAAATAAGACAAATATAGACTTCGCTTATAACGACTAACCGGTTTTAGCGACGATAATGTTTACTCATGTTAGGTTTCATAGTTAGGTATTGAGAAAATATAACCGTTTAGTGCGACTCCGGTAACTGCTTATAGCGACCATTATTTATGATAATACGTCCGGTTAAAACGACGCGCAATGTTTTTTTTACACAACTTACGCACCAATACCATCAATACCTCGGCGCCCCAACTTCACCCCTCCTTCACCTCTCCTTATTGGTGCGCGTAAATCACAGTTAGTGTTTGTCACCTGTTATGACAAGTTCTTAAAGCTCGACAAAATAGGTTCTGTGAAGCGAAAGTGTTTTACAATTGCAGAATTAAAAAAAAGCATATGTGATTCCTACAAAATGTTTTATTTACCTTAATAGGAAAATCAAAAAATCGCATTTATAGTACATATGTATTCTTAAGTTAAGTACATAAATACTTAAGAAATAATCCTGCCGTTTTGTACGTCATACGGTTAGTACGACATAGTATCGCCGGTCCATTGAAGGTCGTTATATCCGGATTCTACTGTATGTGGTGGTACCTGCTCAAGAAAGAGATATTTCGTGCCTGTGCGTTGATGTCTTTTATAAACTCACGTAAATTAATTCAGTTTCTATGGGGTATCAGGTCGATGGGTGGTACGGAAACCTTACTGTGCGAGTCCGACTCGCACTTGGCCGATTTTTACTTTCTATTTGAATAAATCATAAAAAGTACCTATGTGTTATGTTGACATGACACACTTCTTAAATTTGGCCCGCTAGATGGCGCTGTATAACAACACGCTCTGAGTCGCCAATGCTGCCTGCCATCTATTGCAAAAACGGAGAAAAATAAAATAGCCATATTCGATTTGATTCGTTTGTTATTACCTACTTGTTACATTACACCTTCCCGTAGGTGGTTAGTTGGTTCCGTAGAACCCTATAATACTGAGCATGGCCCGACATGTTCTTGGCGGTTTTCTAAGTGGATAAGTCTGTGTTTCTAAAATTGTTTTCTGGGGCCTTACTCTCGACTGTATCGAGCTCTGAACCATATCGAGCTATTGATGTCGATTCTCTGTTCACGAACTAAACTTATTTTAAACTATCGCTCTCTTTTACTAATAGTAGATACAAGAAAGGGATGGCAACAATTTTAAAACTGTCAAATTAGTCGGAATTTAGATGTCCATACAAGTTTATTCGTGATCTCGGAACGTGCCCACTAAAATACAAGGAAATGGAACACGTAAACTAATTTCATCAACTCAGCCTATCGCAGTCCACTGCTGGACACAGGCCTCTCCCAAGTTGCGCCACAACACTCGGTCCTCTGCCTTCCGCATCCAGTCCCCCCCCAGCCACGTTCTTTAGGTCGTCGGTCCACCTGGCAGGGGGGCGCCCTACACTGCGTTTGCCGATTCGCGGTCTCCACTCAAGGACTCGTCTGCTCCAGCGGTCATCGGTCCTTCGACAGACATGGCCAGCCCACTGCCACTTCAGCTTACTGATTCTACAAGCTATGTCGGTCACTCCGGTTCTTCTCCGAAAACTAATAAATAATAATAAAAACAATAATAATAATATAAACTAATTTGCCAGTTCTAAAATTGCCATCCCTTTCTTGTGTCTACTTTTAGTAAAAGAGAGCGATAGTTTAAAATAAGTTTAGTTCGTGTACAAGAAAATCGACACCAATGTCAATTGCTAGAAAAATGCAGTAAGATTTGACACTAACTCGAATTTAAATTCGATTGATACAGCACTCGACCCAGTCGGGATTAAGGCCCCTGTTGTGTTTTGTTTTTGTGTATGATTTCATTTGTGCGGCTTATATAACAGGAATACTAAAATTTAATATTGTTTTGTTACTAACACAGAGTCATTGTTATTTGTTAAATTAAAAAAATGTTATTTAATACAACTACGCTCCGATTTTCATAAATTCAAATAATTTAAATTCGGTACTTAATTCTGTGTTATTTCGACGTAAACAATTTTGAGGAAAATTTAATATTATTACGCTTAGTCTATGTAGGTATCATTTGAATATAGCAAAAGTACTTGCCGAGTGCTGTCAGTAAGCAGATAATTATAATAATATAAATTTATTTATTTCCAAAGTAATAAGTATGTGCCACATTTACAGCGTAGGAATTACAGGTGCAAAAAGGTTTGGTCAATGACCCCCGTGCTAGGGAGATCCTGTGTTACAGGGGTCATGATGTTATTATAGTGTGCATCTTTTTGTGATTTACGGACAAAGGAGGACAATAAAAGGTATTTATAGTGCTTTAATTACGTTTTTACGGCTAAAATTAATATCCAATCTATCCACGATTTGCCCTACTAGAGATGGGTATTTGACATAAGCTCCATACAAAATACGTCAAATTTCTATCTCTAGTAGGGTAAATCGTGGATAGATTGGATATGTTATAAGAGATAACCGTACTTTTGGTAACTATCGATAGCACGGCTGATTCAGTATTTATAGGGTGTAGGGACCTCCACTGATGCGAATGGTACCGGTCTGGTATCAAACGGTCAGTCCGTTTAGGAGATCAGCCCGCTTAAAGACGCGTTATAGTTACAAAAAATGAACAATCAATAGCACGGCTGATTCAACTTTATTATGATAATATACACAGTACTGAAGTGAACAGTACAAAAACTGACAATATTTGTCAGTCCGTTTAAGGAATCAGCCCGCTCAAAGACACGTTATTGTTACAAAAAATGAACAATCAATAGCAAGGCTGATTCAAGTGTAGTATCATAATAGGTGCTATACCTATGCGAACAGTATAAAAACTGACAATATTCATCAGTCGGTTTAGTAGTTATAGCCATTTCAAACTTTCAAATTGTTCCGTACAAACTCATGCCATCTTATGATTTACTTATGATTATTGTTGTATTTATTTTTCTCATCGTGCTCAAAATCGGCTATGCATGGAAAAGGTCGTATTTATATGAAACTAGCCAATATCCGCGGCTTCGCCTGCGTATAATTTGGTTTATCACAGAAAGACCTTATCGCACATCCCTCGGGAACTGTTATCTTTCCAGGATAAAAATGATCCTATATACGAAGTTGGATTATGGTCTATCTGTCTGCTAAATTTCATCCAAATTAGTTTTAGTTTCAGCGCGATTTCCATTTAGACCGGTACCATTCGCATCAGTGGAGGTCCCTATACCCTATAAATACTGAATCAGCCGTGCTATCGATAGTTACCAAATGTACGGTTATCTCTTATACTAATATTAATTTTGGCCGTTAGACAATACCACAGAAATACATAAATAGAATGGTTGTATTCACAATTTTTCTTGCGATTCATGCGTCAGTATATACAAAGTCTTTGGATTCATGCGTGGTTCAACTTTCGAACAAACTACGCCTCCCATATTGACGTCATAATTTTTTTCAAATTAACTTTAATCAAATGTACTTTACAGCTTTTGTTTCTGCAGTTAGTAACAGCACAATAAGGCATTTTTGCTGGTTTTTGTTACACTACAGAAACAAGTCATAAGGCGTGCTGAGAAAAGCTTTATAATGCCCTGCCCCCCTAGCCAAGTTGACAATCTACAATCGTCAACGCTTCTAGAAAACAATCAAAATGTATGGGAATGACATCATCATCATTACAGCCGAAAGACGTCCACTACTGGACATAGGCCTCCCCCAATTAAGGGGGGGATATGCCATAATCGCCACGCTTGGCAGGCGGGTTGGCGATCGCAGTTGGTTGGTTAATTACTCAGAGAACGCTGCTGCCCATCCTCTGGTGAATCCCTTAGTCGCCTTTTACGACACCCATGAGAAGAGATAAGGGTGAAAACAATCAAAATGTATGGGAATGACATATCTCAACGAATGACCTTTTCGTTGAGATTGGGAATGACATATCTCAACGAAAAGGTCATTCGTTGAGATATGTCATTCCCATACATTTTGATTGTTTTCTATAGCGTTGACGATTGTAGATTGTCAATTTTGCTAGGGGGGCTGCACTATGGTGCAGAGTGCTGCCACGCGTGCCCCGCCGACTTTTCCATTCTGTCTATATATTTCTGTGGACAACACACAATCTGACACTTCTTAGCCTCGCCTTTTATTCATTTTATAGGAGACGCGCGACGTACCTACCTTATGTACCTATTCAAGACTTTGGGTTACGTAGTAACTAATATGTAATCTGTGCTTCGGCTCTACTAGAAGTTCATGATACCAGTTTGAACGAAAGTAAAAGATATGATCGGCCCCAGAGTATTTTTCTTCATAATAGTGACGGCGTATGTTTGTGTATCGAGTAAGTATTTAATCATTTCTTTATATATGGCTAAAAATAGGTTCTTTAGCAACCAAGGATCTATAGTAAAACTATTCCAACTTCTCTAACAATCTTTATTTTAGTGCACAAATCCTGCTATGATTCTTTAAATCTTCAGTTCAATTCTTTATTTACGTAAATATTGATAGGTACCTGTGATTGATACATATGTGGTAAAAAAAAAAAAAATTGTTACAATCTAACAAAGCAATTGGTATACAGGGTAGAGAGATATAAATGAAGTTTTCTAAGAAGATTATGGCTGTTTTTGAGTGAAATATCATTTTAATAACGGAAAAATATTTATATTTCTATGTTTGAGCAGCTAAAAAGCAAACGAAATAATCAAAGGATCTGTTTTCCATCAAACAAAACTGCACAATTTAGTAAAAGCATATTTTGTATGGCGCCTCGCATTTATAATCATCTACCTACAGATATATTGAATTGTTCGAACGTAGACACATTTAAATTTAAATTGAAACAATTTCTTTTTATCAAGGCATATTATAGTGTGGTTGAGTATCTTAATGAAAAATTAAATCTACGTTGACATTGTATAATAGGTTTTGACATCACGATAATGCACTTTCAATTATTTACATTTGACATGCTTTCATATTCACTTTGACATTTAAGATATTGTATTATTCTTGACGTATGTAATGTAGGTCTGTGTATGTAATATATTATGTTTTATTGCTTTAGACGCTTCAGTTAATAGCTTGGCGTAGAACTCTGTATTTCCTGTTGCATGCTAAATGGCAGAATATAGCTGCACAAAGATTGTTTTTATGACAATATTCATGTAACACCTACCTTACCTATATTCGCAATAAACGATTGAATTGAATTGAATTGAAAAAGTTAAACTGTATTTATACAAAACCCTAATCAAACCATTCTATAATAACTTCCTGAGAAATCTTCACCTATATCTAACGACCCTGTATACTAATTACTTTGTTAGACTGTACCTATAGTATTATATTATCTGTGACTGAACATAATATTCCGCCTAAAATAGGGCATGCAAACATCGTTGGACTAGGTATACATACGTTTCATACATTTTCAAAGCTAATAATTCATTTTTAACAATATTTTATCTATATCCATTTTATAACAAATTTCATATCATATTAATAATTTCTAATTACATGTTAACGGTATAATTTCAAATCTCAATTGTTTATGTAGTTTGAAAATATCATTTTTTTTTTAAATGTTTTTGAAAATGTTCGTTATATTTTGATTTAATTGTGCGCGACAAGTCCCGTAAACATAGATTTTTAATAAATCCATTATTTTTTCTTGTAATGTATGGCTAGTGGCGGAGGGACTCGTAGCGAAGCAACGACTGCGTGGATTGTACGATCTGCAAGGTTAAGCTGCACTTGCCGCGGTCAGTCTGTGAATGGGTGACCGTTTCGTTACACATCGAGACCCTTCCGTGCCTCGGAGAGCACGTTAACCTGTCGGTCCCGGTTGTCATACGAATATCCATGGCAGTCGTTACGGGTAGTCTGAAGCCTGAAAGTCTGACAACTGGTCTAACCTCCGAATGTCAGTATTACCCAGTAACTGTGTCTGGGGCTGATGGCAGTCGCTTCGTGTAAAATACTGATGTTCAGCCGCATCTGGCTAGACTGGAAGCCGACCCCCAATATAATTGGGAAAAAGGCTCGGAGGATGATTTATGGCTAGTGGCGCCCCTGTTTTGTATTCTCTTTTATGCTAAACTGTATTGAGACATCCAAGCCAGAGTGAAACAGTACCAACCTAGTATAGCTCGTTGCACAATATTGAAAAAACTAAATATGCTTGGAAGAACTAAGTATGCTTGTTCCATTTTGGGTAGAAGTCTGGCAAGCTTGAGTGTAGTACCACAGCGTAAGTAAAACTACCAGTGGTCCATCGCCTTTGAAGTTTCGGAAAATGCCGCTTCCGTCTAGACATTACGTCATACCACTGGGTTGTCACATTTATTTTCAGTTTATTATTTTACTTTATTCCGTATTCGCCTATTGGTAACAATAATAAATATAAACGTAAACAGTTTATTTATTATCTTATATATTATAAAACTTTAAATGTCTGTTTGTTTGTTTGTTCGAGCATCACGCTAAAACTACTCGTACGATTTTGATGAAATATTTTTTGTTTGAAAGCTGATGAAAGCTGACTTAAAAACTGGTTAAGAAAGAAAGAAAGAAAGAAAAAAAGCAAGAAAAAATCGTGACATGCGTCGGGTAACGTCCGACAGATACGAAGCTTCTACGCCTTTGCAAGCGCGGGTAGAAATGTACGATGGATGGAACTGGACTGAACTGAACTAAACTGAAATGAACTGGACTGGACTGAAATTAACTGGACTGAACTTAACTGAACTGGACTGAACTAAACTGGACTAAAGTTGACTGGATTGAACTTGACTGAACTTGATTGAACTTAAATGAAATTGACTCAGCTTGACTCACCTCGACTCAACTCGACTCCACTCGACATAACTGGACTCAACTTGACTCATCTCGACTCAACTCGACTAAACTCGAGTCAACTTGACTCAACTTAACTGAAACTGACTGAACTTGACTGAAACTGACTGAACCAAACTGAACTAGACTGGACTGAACTTAATTGGACTGAACTGAATTTAACTGAACTGAACTGGACTAGACCCATCGTGTTGACCCATATATATTTATTATTGTTACCAACAATAATAAATATAAACGTAAACATTTTATTTAGTATCTTAAATATTATAAAACTTTAAATGTCTGTTTGTTTGTTTGTTCGAGCATCACGCTAAAACTACTCGTACGATTTTGATGAAACATTTTTTGTTTGAAAGCTGATGAAAGCTGACTTAAAAACTGGTTAAGAAAGAAAGAAAAAAAGAAAAAAGCAAGAAAAATTCGTGACATGCGTCGGGTAACGTCCGACAGATACGAAGCTTCTACGCCTTTGCAAGCGCGGGTAGAAATGTACGATGGATGGAACTGGACTGAACTGAACTAAACTGAAATGAACTGGACTGGACTGAAATTAACTGGACTGAACTGAACTGAACTGGACTGAACTAGACTGAACTAAACTGGACTAAAGTTGACTGGATTGAACTTGACTGAACTTGATTGAACTTAACTGAAATTGACTCAGCTTGGCTCACCTCGACTCAACTCGACTCCACTCGATATAACTGGACTTAACTTGACTCATCTCGACTCAACTCGACTAAACTCGAGTCAACTTGACTCAACTTAACTGAAACTGACTGAACTTGACTGAAACTGACTGAACCAAACTGAACTAGACTGAACTGAACTGGACTGGACTGAACTTAATTGGACTGAACTGAATTTAACTGAACTGAACTGGACTAGACCCATCGTGTTGACCCATATATATCCTAAACTTGTAATCAGCACCCCCGAAAACCTCGAAAATGATACCCATGTTGATTTTATTTGAAAAGTCACGTCCGCCATCTTGAATGTCGAAATACATGTTATATTCGTAATAAGCACCCCAGGAAACCTCGAAAACGATACCCATATTGATTTTATTTGAAAAGTCACGTCCGCCATTTTGAATCTCGAAATACATGTTATATTCTTTTTTTTTATATAACATAGGAGGGCAAATGAGCATGCGGGTCACCTGATGGTAAGCAATCTCCGCCGCCCATGGACATCCGCAACACAAGGGGAGTCGCCAATGCATCGCCGACCTTTTAAAAAGACGTATGCTCTTTTCTTGAAGGCTCCCATGTCGAATTTGTTTGGAAGTTCGTAATAAGCACCCCCGAAAACCTCGAAAACGATACCCATACTAATTTTATTTGAAAAGTCGCGTCTGCCATCTTGAATCTCGAAATAGATGTTATATTCGTAATCAGCACCCCCGTAAACCTCGAAAACGATACCCATATTGATTTAACTTAAAAAGTCACGTCCGCGATCTTGAATCTCCAAATAGATGTTATACTCGTAATCTGCACCCCCGAAAATCTCAAGAACAATACCCGTATTAATTTTATACAACGTGTATCAGAAATGCGTGGTCATATTTGAAGAGCTTATTCAGGGGATGCTTTTGATCAACTTTACAATGGGATCAACCCTGAAATCGCGAAAAAAATTATAGATGATCCTTACATTTTGTCGAGCGACATCGATGATTTAGTAGGGAACAGCTGATATTTTTTTCGCGATTTCAGGGTTGGTCCCATAGTAAAAGTTGCTCTATGTTATGCCCTGAATGAGCTCTTAAAATATGACCACGCATTTCTGATACACGTTGTATATAAAATCGCGTCCGCCATCTTGGATGTCGAAGCAGATGTTGTATTCGTTATCTAGCACCCCGGAATATGAACCATTTTAAACGAAATACTTAACAACAAAATTCGTCAACCTTTAATGCCGTGTCCCAAACGAGATGTATGGCAGTTGGGGCTCGCATCCGCCCCTCTCGCCCCTTACACCCCGCACGATTGCTCTGTCTAGACGTGCCCGTTGGACGACTGGTAGGAAAGAGCAGAGCTAGAGTTCCTTAGACTGTGGTAGTACCATGTTGACGGTGGGTTGCTGGCCAGAAAACCTCCACGTGTGTCTGACGGCTGCTTGTCCTTCTGGACACGTCTGGAGGGAACAGCAGTTGTTGGGCCGGTGCACCCTGGGCACGGGCAATAAGTCTCCTTTGGACCGGGAGACCTTATTGCCTGTGGCGAATATTCTGGCACGGGAGGGCCCCGATGTGGGCCAATGGGAAGTGGCTCTGCGTGTGTCCCTCTGAGAAAGCAAAGAGCACTGTGGAGGAGCAGGGGCGGGCCCGGTGTTCACTCACCCTGCCACTGGGCAGGCAGCGGGGGGACTGTCCTTCCCTGCCCCCGTCGATCTCGTAATCCCAGGAGTGCCTGCTGAGTAGTGTTCTCGCGCCTCTTGGGACCAAGGGTCTTGGCTTCACCGCCCGGACCGCGAGGAAGAAAACCTCTATAAAAATTACAGGAGGATGGGCCTGCGAGCAGCAGACTCAGGTAGTCTGCTGCCCGACCAGCATCTAGCGTAGCTGGCGTAGTTGGCGCAGCTGGCGTAGCTGGTAAAGGCCCGTGAGGTGAGGTGGCGTGCAGTGTTCCGTGTGCGCCACAGAGGAGGGTGCGGCCGTCGTTAGGCCGCACGGGTAGAAGGGGCTCGCCTGCTTGTGGCGGGCCGGGACCTGTCGGGGGTGGTTGTCTGAATACTCACGGGGGTTCCCACGCCCCCGGCTAAGGTAGTTGAAGGAACACCGTGGTGGTTTTATTCGGTAAGAGTTCGACACTGGCTCCGCCTACCCCGGGCGGAGTGCATCCATGAGGATTTCCCCACGGCAAAAAAAAAAGAAAAAAAAAAAGTACCATGTTGACGGTGGTACGTGTTGTGTTGTCTGTGGTGTAACTTGCGCTTCGCCCGCAGAGCCCAACGAGCCGGGCAAGATCATCGTGTGGTTCCGCAACGAGACCACGCTGATAGTGCTGTGGCAGCCGCCATACCCGCCCGGCGCTTTCACGCACTACAAGGTAACCAATGCAACTACAAGTACAACTCTTCAATAATCTGTGAGAAGCAATATGCTGGTGCGCAAGTTTGCTTGTTGTAGCAAGGAAGTTAACATCACATTATTTAAAGATTACTGCCAAACCTTCTACACAAGCAGCTTGTGGGCCAGCTACACGCGGAAGACACTGGACGCCCTGAGGGTCCAATACAATAACAGCTTCAGAATGCTTTTGGGGCTGCCGCGTTTTTGTAGTGCCTCTAGTATGTTCGCTCAGGCACGCGTTCACTTCATGTAGGTGCTAGTTAGGCAGAAGTGATTTCACTACTCGGGTTTGGCTGCATTAATTACAAGTTTTTAGACTACCTATAATACTAACATAGTTATTAATATAAACGGTTTCACTCACGTTATTTCATCGGGTGTGCCCGACCAGTTTCGAGCTCGAACGGAGCCCTTTATCATGACATGAGCTGGTTACGCGGCGGCGTCGCGCATCAAAATGTGGATTTAGAGGCCACAGCGCGCCGCGTAGCGCTGCGCTCGCGACGACGCGGCGACGGAGCGCCTGGTTGGTTCGGTGGTGGTTAGTTATTATATAAAAACTAACATAGTTTTAAGTCATTTATAACTAACACATATGCATCATTGTTATCTGATTAATAAATAAATAATAATAATAATCACAAGTTTACCCACAGGTAGTTACCATATACAGATACTCGACCACTGAAATAGATAGAATGGAAAAGTAGGCAGGGCGCGCGTGCCAACACTCTCCACCATAGTGCAGGGCATTTCAAAACCTTTCTCAGTACGCCTTATGATTTGTTTCTGTAAATACTGTAACAAAAACCCGCAAAAATGCCTAATTGTGTTGTTTCTAACTGCAGAAACAAAAGCTGTTAAGTACATTTGATTAAAGTTTTTTTTTTTTTATTAATGACCTCAAAATGTAAGGCGTAGTTTGTTCGAAAGTAGCCACGCATGAATCGCAAGTAAAATTGTGATTACAACCATTCTACTCTATCTATTTCTATGTACTCGACTGTACAAGTGATCCGTGTACATACCAGTGGGGTAATTGTGTAATGCATTCACATTGACATCAGCTTTCATTTTGAAATTACAGCAATATTCATTGCGTGGTACGTAGTTGTCAATATGACGGATTGTCAAAACACACAGAGCAATGAACATTGAAATCCGAATGAATGCGATCGCGAGTGAGTTACGCAATTAGGCAGCCGGTAGCAATCACCTTAAGATATAAATATATTTTGATATACAGGCGGTGTAAGTTATAAATGTTTCATGAGAAAATTGCAGTAGGACCACGAGAAATAGCATAGATAGATAGATAGATAGATAGAATATACTTTATTGTACACCATGAAAATAGTAGTAAACAGGAACAACGTATAAATTGGGTACATTGGGCGGTCTTATCGCTAAAAGCAATATCTTCCAGACAACCTTTCGATGGACAAAGAACACGTAAGATAATGGGGGCAGTCCGTGGCGTACTACTGCATGCATACCCTCATGGTCCTACTAGTAGGACGAAGAGAAAAACCCCCGTGTGATGTTCGCAGGTGTCGATAGTACCGCCGGACGCGCGCGACTCGGTTCTGTATGTGGAAAGGGAGGGCGAGCCTCCCGGGCCGGCGCAGGCCGCCTTCATGGGGCTGGTGCCAGGCCGTGCCTACAACGTCTCCATACAGACCGTGTTTGACGCCGATATCTCCGCGCCCACCACGGCTCAGTACCGCACCATTCCACTGCGCCCTAGGAACGTCACCGTGCCGCTCGCTGATCTCACAGATACGTCATTCCGTGTGACATGGCTGCCACCACTCGATGAGAGGTGCTTATACTGCTTATGTGCCAGAGCTTAGTCTCATCCATTGTACAGTTTGATTCGCGAATACTGTCTGTTTAAGCAATTAAGTAGACGGTATTCGCAATTAATTGACTGACGTCTCCACTCACACGTCACACGTCTGTGATCTAGTGGTTCGAGTGTCGGACTGCTGATCACGAGGTCGTGGGTTCGATTCCCACAGGACACAAATATTTATGTGATGAACATAAGTGTTTGTGTTGGTCTGATTGTTTCTTATGTATTATAAGTATGTAATTACAAAAAAAAAAGTATATTAGTATCATATCCATTGTCCAGTACCCATAGTCCAAACTCTGCTTAGTTTGGGACTAGATGGTGCTGTGTAAAGATGCCCCAAAAATATTTATTTATTTATGTTCCAAGCGACTTCGAGAAGTACCAGGTGGCGGTGAGAGGGTTGGGTGGCGGAGCGCGGCACCTGACGCCGGTGTTGCGCGCGCGCAATGAAACGCCTGCAATAAGCTTCGACAGCCTAGAGCCCGGCGCGCCCTACATCATCACCGTCAGGACCATATCCGGCAAGGTCGTCTCGTGGCCCACCACCACCAACCTCACGCTCAGTAAGTATACAAAGACACGCCTGCCTGCAGCTTCGACAGCCTAGAGCCCGGTGCGCCCTACACCATCACCGTCAAGGCAATGTTCGGCAACATCTCCTGGTCATCACCGACCTCACGCTCAGTGAGAATGTTACCACAAGCGAACAGAAGAAGGAGTTGTTTAGTGTCGAGGCTAAAGGCGTTCTACGAAGCCAATTCATTCGGGTCCGAGCGGTCAACGAGTCAACATCTCCTGTAGATGCTCCGTGGAGGGGCGAAACTCGTGTCGAGTATCGGTTTGGTTTGCATATTGTACAATACATTAATCGCACCTTCTGCATGTACATTTATTTGTGGGCGGGAGGGCGATGCTGCATGTTGCATTCAAGCTTGATGACCTACTTATTTCGCGGAATTAACACTTTATTTAATTAATTAATTTATTTAATTTGACGACTTCTGTGGTCTAGTGGTTCGAGTGTCGGACTGATGATCACGAGGTCATGGGTTCGATTCCCACAGGACACAAATATTTGTGTGATGAACATAAGTGTTCGTGTTGGTCTGGTTGTGTTTCTTATGTATTTAAAAAGCATATAAGTATTATATCCATTGTCTAGTACCCATACCACAAGCTCTGCTTAGTTTGGGACTAGATGGTGATGTGTAAAAATGTCCTAAAAATATTTATTTATTTATTTTTTAATATTTTAACTTCATATTTTGTAAGCTAAAGGCTATACGTATACGATGTTGCAAAGAACAATGCAACGAATTGTTTGGCGCAAAAACCCAGAGTCGATTATGATGATTTATACAGGGTAATTGAAGAAATACCTGAAACCTCCTAGTACTAACTTCGTAACACTGAATAAAGCAAAGACATTTCCATACTGTCAGTATAATAACTTTATGGAATAAAGTATGTTCTACGACTTGGGCCAAAACTCAAAACAAACAAGTTAGCCAAAAAAAGTTTTTTCGTTTATTTGATATCTGTAAAATTTGCGTATACTACAGCACATTATACCGATAGCATAAAATAGGTAATAATTCTTCTCTTTTCTTATGCCGTCAGCCCGAGCACGTTTATATTTGCACTAGCCGCGCAGTCCAGCTGACGCGATCCCGGGTGGCTTCTCGTCGGCCATCTTGGTTATCTAGAATACGTGGGACACTCAGAAAGTTTTGCGAAACTAAAAAAAATTGTTCTATACGTACATATATTTTTATCAAATCTTTTCAAAGTACTTTCCACCAGCCTCTATACAAAGATTCATGCGCCTAAACCAGTTTTCAAAACACTTTTTCCAGTCCGCCGCAGACACCTCGTTTACAGCCTGCTCGAACGCAGCCAGCGCATCTTCCGGCGACGAAAATTGTATCCCTTTGAGCTGATTTTTTATTTTTGGGAATAAAAAGAAGTCACACGGTGCTAGATCAGGGCTGTAAGGAGGGTGACCCAGGAGTTTGACTGGCGTGCTGTCCAGGAAGTCCCTCGTTTTGAGTGCGGTGTGCGCAGGTGCATTGTCGTGGTGGAGCAGTAGCCCGCGGAGCCCTGTGTTTGGTCGCTTGTTGCTTATAACAGAGAAAACTTCTGGCAAACATTTGGTAGTCTACCATTCGGCATTAATGCTTCTTTGATCCCGTAAGGGAATTGATACCAAGTGGCCAGTCAAATTAAAAAAGCTAGCGATCAAAATCTTACCCCCGCTTCTAGATCGCTTCACTTTGGTAGGCGTTGGCTCATTTTGAGACACCCAAACAGTCGACTGGCGCTTGGTTTCTGGGTCATATTGATAAATCCAGGACTCATCACCTGTAACGATGTCGTAAACACGCCGAGACGAGCCTGCTTCAAATTTGTTAAGTATATCACGGCACCATTCCACCCGGGCCTGCTTCTGAGCATCGGTGAGGTTGTGCGGCACCCAGCGTGATACTATCCTCCTCACGCGAAGATGGCTGTGTAGAATCTCGTGAACGCTTCCCGATCCAATCTTCAATATGTGTTGAATCTCCTGATATGTAATTCGCCTATTGTCTTGGATTAAATTTTTCACTGCTAGCACGTTTTCTTCGGTAACAGCCGTCAAAGGGCGACCGCTTCTTTCGTCATCCCCCAAAGTTGGTCGACCGCGCTTGAATTCGTTATACCAACGATACACGGTTGCCTTGGAAGGGCCTTCATCCATGAATGCCATTTGAAGTCTATCGTACGATTCATCCGGTTTCAGGCGACACTTGAAATCGTATAAAATCATAGCTCTAAAATGTTCCCGGCGCAGATCCATATTTCAGTGAGACACAATACTTTGAATTAACTCGCAAAAAATGTGGAGGGAAATTTTGAAATTGGAACTTACTTATTTTTACTTATAAATAATCATATTTTCGAAAAACATTATAACTGGCCAGTCTCCCATATATAAAAACTATTTTTCGCAATACTTTCTGAGGGGCCTGGTATACATCATACTACAGAGTAATTTCATATTTTTCTATGAAAAAAAAGTTTCGAAATATAAAAAGCCATAGAATTAACTTTGTCAAGGATTTTTTTTTTTTATAGTACAGGATGGCGAAACGAGCTAAAGGCCCACCTGATGTTAAGCGGTTACCTTTGCCCATAACAACTGCAATACTACCTAAGCTGTTGCCTAAATGGTACCGCAAGTCGGTACGCCAAACTGAGACATGAAGATGAAAAGTCTCATGTGATTGTAATTTCACCGGCACCCGTACCCTTCAGACCGAAACACAGCAATGCCAGTATCACTATTTGGCGGAGAAGTAGGTACGATGGTAGTACTTCCCCGGACGAGCTCTTTCACAAAGGAGCTCTACTACTACTATCATTATACGATGTTAGTGCTTAGATTGGTGACAGTAGGTGTAAAAAAAGTGGGGTGCTGGCCAGAAAACCTCCACGTGTGCCTGACGGCTGCTTGTCCTTCTGGACACGTCTGGAGGGATTGGCAGTTGTTTGGCCGGTGCATCCTGGGCACGGGCAATAAAATCCTTTCGGGGGATTAACCTTCAGGGCAAATATTGGCGAATATTCTGACGCGGGAGGGGCCCGTTCTGGGCCAGTGGGGAGTTGCTCCACGTGTCCATCTGTTGCCAACAGAGGGCACAGTGGAGGAGCAGGGGCGGGCCCGGTGTGCACTCACCCTGCCACTGGGCAGGCAGCGGGGGGACCTTAAGAGGTTTTCAATAATTTCAACAACACTTTGTATACGGTTGTGTTAAGAAAAGAGGGAGACCAAAGAAAATATGGATGGATTGTGTGAAAGATGATATGAATAATGTCCTCCCGGCCGAATTTCGGGCACGGCGGCCAATCTCAACGGAGACTAGCCATCTGCGCGGGACATATTATAGTGCACAAGTGTGTGCGCAAACACAGGTGCACTCTCTATTCCCTCACTCTCATAATCCGATGGGACGGCAATTCGACACGACCGGAGAAAGATCAGGCGCAGGACCGACGGCTTTACGTGCTCTCCGAGGCACGAAGGGGTCTCGATGTGTAACGAAACGGTCACCCATCCACAGACTGACCGCGGCTAGTGCAGCTTAACCTTGCAGATTGTACAATCCACAAGGTCGCTACTAAGCCACGAGCCCCTTAAAAGATGATATGAATAGAAAGAAAGTGAACACTGCGATGACGGCTGATAGAGATGTATGGAAGAAAAAAACATGCTGCGCCGACCACAAATAAATTGGGATAAGGGCAGGAGGATGATGTTCTATACGGTTGTGCCATAATCACTTAAATGTCATGCTGATGGTGGCGTTCATACATATAAGTGGCGTTAGTGTCGGGTCGTTTAAGTTCCCTTCAATATGGTCGAGTTAAGCGATGGCTGATGCTCGCGTCATGCTCGTGAACGGGTGCCGTCTGTCGGGACAGGTCAGCTCCGACATACTATGGCAACTCTTTCTACGTTTATTTCTAAAGGCAATATTCTCACTTTTAAACTCTTGTTTATTTCTGATATTAACTTTTATACTCACATTATTTGAATAAATTTGATGTAATAAACAATAACCTATTTTAAAAAGAGTATATCCAAGGAGTTTCTTGCCGGTTCTTCTCCATAGGACAATTTGGAACCGTGCAACTAGAGCCTGACGTTTCAAAATTACCTGTAATTAGGTTTATTTGAAGTAAAAAACTTTTTTTTTTGTTGCGTTACATTTATTATCTTTGTCTTCTAGGAGGTGAATTCGCGGGGTGGAATTTAACGGATCCAACTAGAAGTGACCTGCATCACGAACCGATGCCCAATGAACCAGGTATTCTACCCTTTAAAAAATTAAAATTATTTAGTTCAGTCCAACACGATCCATAATATTAATATAAAGGTGGTTTCAACCGGCCAGGCGAGGAGAGGATTGGATAGGATGGGCATGAATTGAAATCTCGCTAACCCTTTCACACCAAAAGATTTAAATCGCGACTATCGCGAGCAAGCGCCGTCTCGCGATTTACCGTTTTGCAATGTAATAAATACTCTATTCATACAGCAATAAAGTTTAATTTTGTACCAACAAATATTTCAATTCTCGCCTCGCACATCCTCGCCTATCCAGACCTACTACACCCAAGATGGGCGTGACGTGAATTGAATTTTTGTTATACAAATTTCAATTCTCGCTTGGCCCATCCACGCCACGCCTCGCCGGTGTGAAACCACCTTAACAATACAGCTGTTCCAATGCCAGCAGCTAAAGTGACAGTCCAGCCTGCTCGCTATCATTGTCATGATGTTGTTAGTGCTAACGCGGACTCTGCAGGGCTTGGTGGCGCTCCACTTGAACAGTATGGCGCGGGCGTAGTAGCTATCCACATGCGTGCCCGCAAACATGTCTGATGCACTGCAAGCCCGCCGCGCCGTAGCCATAATAACACCCTGAACGCGTTATTGTATTGGAAGCGTAAGGCATTATATGATTTTGCGTGTACTTTGACAACAGACTGCAGGTACAAAGCAGGGGTGTTACGGATATTCGCATCCGCATCCGCATCCGCAAATGCGGAATATTCGCATTAATTCAGACATCTGCATCCGCATCCGCATCTGCATCAATTAATGCGGATCTGCATCCGCATCCGCATCTGCATCAATTAATGCGGATCTGCATCCGCATCCGCATCTGCATCAATTAATGCGGATCTGCATCCGCATCTGCATCAATTAATGCGGATCTGCATCCGCATCCGCATCTGCATCAATTAATGCGGACCTGCATCCGCATCCGCATCTGCATCAATTAATGCGGATCTGCATCCGCATCCGCATCTGCATCAATTAATGCGGAGCTTTCACTGATGCGGATTCAGAACAACAAAGAAAGTAGGCGGTGGCACGTGCCTGGGGGCCTACTCGCGTTTGACGAACGACAAACGAAGTACGAACTTTCGTTCCAACTGATACCTACACAATAAAGATAGGCACATAAAAAAGGCACAATTAAGATAGACTATGGTTCATAGTCGTATACAATTTACCGGAGATGAGAAAAACAAACGTCAAAACACGATCATCGCAAGCGATAAGGGAACGATGGTTGACCGGAGTAGCAAATTGTGCGATGAATCGTACGATTTATCGAATATCGTCGAACGGGAGTAGACCCCCTGGCGCGTTTTTACTCATTGCTATCTTCGTTCGCTAATTTACCAATAGGATGACACTTTGGGATTGGGTACAAGATCCTACCCTACACGACATGTTTGTTTCGTTTTAGTTATAGACGAGCTTTCCATTGTGGATCAATTACCTACAGTGTTTGTTACTTTGTTTACTGTGTAATATTAAGTAAAATGTCGAAAATTAAAAGGATTTTCATTTATTTGTGAACTTAAAATTAAAAGGACTTTATAAAATCTTGAAATCCGCATCCGCAGATGTGAACCTCTAATAATCCGCATGTCATGATGTGATGTCAAAATTTTGGCATCCGTAACAACCCTGGTACAAAGTAACGTACAGTAGGCTCAGAAGGGCTTATGAGTATTTCACCAGGTTTCACTATGACCTGTGCTGTGCCATCGATTAAATCTATTACCGATCATATTAGCTCTAATTGCTAATGCCCTACGCTCTCTTTCAATAGAATAGAATAGAATTAGAATGTCTTTATTTGCAAGGAATACTTAGGTACATTGTAGTTGGTACGTTCATTCATAATGCGCTTATTCCGCTATATGCTTTTTTTGCTTACAAACATTTCCATGCTATGATATACCGCAATATCTGCAATACAAGTAGATCTGTCACCAAGCACCCAAGCTATTTAAACATTTTTACCCGTTTGAAGAGTATACTAAAGTACACTAGGGGTACAAGGGACTTTGGTGAATATCTGAATCTTTGGTGAATATCTGAATAAGATCGGACGCGAAGTCAGGGCAAATTGTCACCATTGTGGGAGTGACCAGGACACGACACAGCATACGCTTGAGAAGTGCCCTGCGTAGAGCCCAGAGCGGCGTGTCCTGGTCAGCGAGACCGGGCAACATCTTTCTCTGCCAGCAGTAGTGTCGGCTATGCTGGCAGAGCCGACGGCTTGGAGGGCCGTGGCTTCCTTCTGCGAGGCTGTCATGGTCCAGAAGGAGGCCGCAGAGCGGGATCGGGAGAGGGCCGATCCCACTCGGAGACGAAGGCGCCGGAGAGGCAACCGCCCCGGTGCAAGGACCAGATAGGGCGAATCGCCGCATCCCCCACCACCAAATGATGGTGGGGGACCTTCGGGATCGTGGGTGCCAAGAGTAGGGGGACTTGAGGCATCTATTAAGCGACCCTGGGGAGGACAGCAGCACGTGGTGGTCACGTACTGCTGTTGGGGAAACCTTGATGTTTCCCCGGGACGTGCCAAAGGCGTAGCACTGGAGGGGCACCGGCGCGGTTCACTGGAGTTCCCGGAGCTCCTCTATTTTGTGCAGAGGATGGCCACCGTGTGGTTTTAGGCGGTAAGAGTCTGACATAACCCTCCGCCCTCCCCAGACGGAGGGTATCCATGAGGATTTCCACTCGAAAACAAAACAAAAAAAAGGGGTACAAGGGACTCTTGTTATCAGCCTTGAATACCATCAACTCACTTTTAGTGGCATTGTATTTTAGGCAGTGACTCGCAGCGCAACATACCTTTCATACACACTTAACGATTTTCTAAGTCCTCTGATCGACGGACCATGTCGTCTGCATAACTTAAATTATTGACGCTCATCATCATCTTCATCATCATTTCAGCCGAAAGACGTCCACTGCTGGACAAAGGCCTCCCCCAAAAGGATAGACCTTTTCACATGTCACATGTAGGTATGTATTTTGTTTTTCTGTCTATTTGCTCCTTGGGCATCGTACGCTTTAGACATTAATTTTACTCACAGAAGTACCTGCGTATGGAGTAACTTATAATTTCATAAGTATTCATATGCTAGTGTTAAATATAGGACTTTAATTTTGCAAAGTGTGGAATGGAAGACTTGCTCAACACTTGTTTTTTTTTTGTTTCAGAAGATACCATGCTGATGTCCTCTACAGCTGACTACGCTTTATATTACATAATATCATCAGCGGTGGGGCTCATTGTTCTCATGTCGCTCGTTTTTATTTTGATCAAAAAGTTTTACCATAAAAAAAGACATACAGAATCAGCACTGGGCACACAAACTAACGTAAGCTTAAATCTTATTTATAGTTGAGCTGAATCACAGTAAATATTGAGTCTTCTCGTCGCCTATACCGCAAAGTTTGAAGACAAAGGTCTTTAACCAGTGCGTCCTGCCTGTCATGACTTACGGTGCCAAGACGTGGACACTGACAGTTGGGCTAGTCCACAAATTCAAAGTCGCTCAGCGAGCTATGGAGCGAGCTTCTTTTAAGTATAAAATCCGTAACGAGATTATCCGGAGAAGAACCGGAGTGACCGACATAGCTTGTAGGATCAGTAAGCTGAAGTGGCAGTGGGCTGGCCATGTCTGTCGAAGGACCGATGGCCGTTGGAGCAGACGAATCCTTGAGTGGAGACCGCGAATCGGCAAACGCGGCGTAGGGCGCCCCCCTGCCAGATGGACCGACGACCTAAAGAACGTGGCTGGGGGGGACTGGATGCGGAAGGCAGAGGACCGAGCATTGTGGCGCAACTTGGGAGAGGCCTATGTCCAGCAGTGGACTGCGATAGGCTGAGTTGATTGAAACAAACAAGCAAAGTGCGATCGAGTTGCAAGTGGTCGAGCGGAGAACGCATTTTTGGAAAGTTATTGTTTATCGTTGAAAATTTCACGTTGTATTTGATGTTATTTTGTTTTTATTATTTATTTAAAGTAATTTAATGATCTTCGTTGATTGTTTGTTTGGTGCCGACTCATAATTAGTTATTTACAGCCCCTTTCATGGAATAGGTCGAATTACTAATCACCCTGTGTGAACAGCCTCAGATGATGGTTATGTATAAAGTATGGTCGTGCAGTAATTGTTTTATTTTTCAGCCGAACCCCTTTTACCTGAACCTGCTGTTCCGACGCGAATGCGACCAAGAAATCTATGCACAAGAACAACAACATTACGAAGAGATCAATCATTATGAAGAGATCAATCATTATGAAGAGATCAATTGAAACTTTTAGGCGAGGTTTTTAGTACAGTATCACACGAGTGTTTTATACCCGCGGCACGCTATGATGGCGTTTTTAACATTTTCCAATAGTGTTGTGCTTGTGACACATTTTAAATTATTAGCGACTAGCAGCCCGACCCGGCTTCGCACGGGTGGACATGAAAATATAGCCTATGTTACTCAGGGTGAATGTAGCTTTCTAATGGTGAAAAAAAAATTGAAATCGACACAGTAGTTTTTGAGTTTATTCATTACAAACATACACACAAAAATACAAATCTTTCCTCTTTATAATATTACTATAGAAGTATAGATAGATTGGGACCAGGTTTATTACTATGACCAACTCCAACTAGCTATTATGAATAATATCTACATAAAGTTAATAATGTATCAAATTATTCAATAAACATAAACAATATTAAGATAAGATAAGATAAAGTTTATTGGGCAACATTATTACAAGTATAACAAGGTACAAGAGTACGATAGTAGCTGCAGTAGTATGCACTGTGTCGCAGCTGCCATCGCCCACCTCCAGATTCTACAGGAATATAATGCAATAACTGTGCTTGAAAAACATGATCAAAAATAAAACCAGTGAAATAAAAATTTTGATAAAATACAAATAGTTACTATTTAACATCAGCTAAGTATTTGAGTGTGTATGTGTAATGTATGGAGGTGTGAGGGGTATGTTTGTGTGTTGATGTATTATTGTGTGAGAATTATTAATTTATGACCAGACCTTCTGTATCTTCATAAGAAAGTGTATATATCCACTCTTTTACTTTGGTTTTGCACTTATTTAAGGTTAGTGAATAGATTTCAAGTTCTCTGTTTACTTTGTTATACAATCTGGGGCTCAGAAAGTGATACTGGTGACTTGCAAGAGTAGTACCTGCCATTTCTGACTTGCGAACCATATCAGACCTAGGGGAAGATGGGGTGGATTCGCCCATAGGGAGCTTTCGCACACAGTGACTGTATCTCCACTATCTAATACTTTAGCACGGTTATCTTTATGTTCGTGTTTCCCACTCATACGCATAGGCTTCCCGCGGGACGGAGCAGTGCGGACGATGGCTTAGTTGAGCCGAGTCGAAACGTGTTTTCGCGCTGCGTAAGTAATATTAAGACTTAACTTTGAACTTTTTTATCCCTAATAAATTTTGATCAAATTGTAAAAAATATTCATTGTAGTTGGTAAATAGATGTGTGAAATTATTATGTTATCATTTATTTCTGGATAAAGGCAATTGTTTTTTTTTCAACTAATAAATTTGTTGATTGTTTGAGTTGGGGCAGCTTCGTACACATTTACGTGGGGTGGGTTCGTACGGTGTACGAAGGCACCCTTTGTGAGTTGTGATGGTTGTTTCACCTGGAAGATTATTATTTCAAGACTGGAATATGGCCATTTAACAAGCTGGCTTTCCGCGACGAGGATTTGGCACCAGTTTAGGTTTATCAGTCAATTTCTACACTACAGCAGCAGCATGCATCAAACCGTGCCTGAAGAAATTGCAGTTTCTACAGCTGATCTAAATGGCAACGCGCATCCATGCCCGCAGAAATACTGCGCCAGCTTCACCCTCTACTCTCACAACCGTTAGACTGGGTTGTTGATCCACCATAAACATGAGTTTTAGGCCTGAAATGATTTGATCCTATTCCAAGCTATATAAAAATGCGCCCAAAAAGTCATAGAAAGGAAAAATTACAGCAAAATCAAGGATTTACACTGAATTAAAAAATTAAAAATGTAAAAGACTAGCTGGTTGGTCTAGTAGTAGTAGCAGGTGCGACTGATAAGCGTGGGGTCCTTGGTTTAATTCCCGGGTTGGACAGTGCCATTGGATTTTTTTTATTAGAAAATTCTCAGTTGCAGCCCGGAGTCTGGAATTGTGATTGATTAATTAATGGCTCGGCCCCTTATTACATGGATCTTATAACATAACTGGCGTAATATCGGTCCAGGTACTATAGGGACACCTCTGCCTACCCTTTCGGCGAAATACAGGCGTGATGTTATGTTATGTTAAAAAGTAGAAGAGATAAAGAAACAAGAGAAAGAAAGAATAAGTAGAGCAAAGGAAATGAAAAGCGCGCTAAGTTTGTTGTCGGAGGCAAATATCACAGCTTTGCCAAAAAGACAGAAAAAAACTATTGATTTTAAGACTGTTTCTGTGTTAACTATAATCAAAATTTGACGGTATCTTTCAGAAGTCATCTTTTATTTTAGTAACATATATTTATATGTACTTAATAAACATATATATTTTGAACAAATGTATTTTTTATTACTGTGTACGAAGGCTCCCACCATGAACGAATGTACCCCATCCTATGTACGAAGCTACCCCACGTGTGGGGTGCATTCATACGTTTTCCATTTTTTTTAAACGGCTATTGCGCAGTTGTGCTGCATTAAATCAACACCGACATTCAGCTTTATTATAGCCAGATAACTAGGTAATACAGCAACGTTGAGGTTGTTATGAAATAGTTGTTGGTTTTTTTTTTACAAACAAGGCTCTGAGTAAAAATTGTAAGAAGCCACCCCATCTTCCCCTACGTGTTCTCTTAACAAAATCTGCATCGAAAGGAGTTGCTGCATGTTTGCGTAGTAATACCTTAAATACGTAAAGCTGGCGAATTGCCAGAACTTTGCAGAGTGAATAAAGATCGGCTGTAGGAAATCCTATAGGTTTACAGTAGAGATGCGCCGAATATTCGTTTGGTAATCGGTATTCGGCGTATTCGGTACCTTTTCCACTATTTGGCTTTTAGGCTACATGACATGGTGTAGAACTAAAAGACAAAACTTCATAAGTAAGATTTATGTTATATTATAAGTCAAAGAAAACCTATTTATTTCTTAACCTATAGTTAGTATAGTATATTTTAAACCTTACATCAACAATTATTTTTAAAACCTCAAAAGAATATTTATTTTTAAACTTTAAATCAACATTTATTTTTAAACTTTAAATCAACAGTTTTTTTAAACCTCAATCAAATCCACATTACATTTTAAAACTTACATCAACATTTATTTTTACCCGACTGCGCCAGTAGGAGGGTTATGTTTTTCGAGTGTATATATGTATGTATGTATATTTCTTTGGCACGCTCTGTAGCCTAAACGGCTTGATGGATCTTAGCTCGAGAGGTGTCGTTGGATTCGTCTTAATTGTGAGAGTGACACTGGGTATATCAAAATTATAAAAATCAAAATGGCCGCTTTTTGGAGCCATTTTATGTGAATTCAAAATTTTTTTTTTTGCTCAAAACCTATCGAGTGGGGTATCAAAATAAAGGGTTTTATAAATGGTTTACGAAAATATATACAACTTATATGTTTAAATGTAATTTGGAATGAGAAATGCTAAAAAACAACAAAATATATAATGTTAAAAATGAATTTGACTTTTCAAAAAAAACATTAATAGTATGAAGATTTAAATTGTGGAAAGAAAAAAAAATTAAAAAAAAATATTTATTATTTTTCTTTCCACAATTTAAATCTTTAGATTTCGCTTCGCATGCGTAAAATGCGTTAAAATAAAAAAATTATTAATAGTATGATAAATAAAACATGACAAAACTAAAAAAAAACAAATAAAAAAATTAATTAATTAAAACAAAAAACCCGACTGCGTGTAAAAATAACAGAAAAAAAGATATAAACAAGACTTATCAACACGCAGGCGGAGGCTACCTATGAACTATTATGTAAATCATGACCAAAAACATACGTAGCCTCCGACTGCATGTTGATAAGTCTTGTTTATATCTTTTTTTCTGTTATTTTTACTCGCAGTCGGGTTTTTTGTTTTTGTTAATTAAACCTCAAATCAACATTTTAAATTTTTAATGAACAAACTTAAGTGGCCAATTGACAATAATACACTATAACAAAGATATATACAGACAGAGAGTCAGAGAGACACTCGCTCGTCATCTAGCCAGCAGTGACACATAGCGTACATGTTAGAACCTGTTTACGTGGCAAAACAATGTAATGGTAAACCGAATAATTCAGCCGAATATCCGGTTCGGTAAAGGTTAAACCGAATAATATTCGGTAGGGTAACATGCCCACTACCCGGCCTCTTAAGAAGTCAGCTGACTTATTGCACTTATAACTAAGCTCTCCAGTGGAATCAGTGTACCAGGCCCCTCAGAAAGTATTGCGAAAAAAAGTTTTTATATATGGGAGACTGGCCAGTTATAATGTTTTTCGAAAATATGATTATTTATATGTAAAAATAAGTAAGTTCCAATTTCAAAATTTCCCTCCACATTTTTTGCGAGTTAATTCAAAGTATTGTGTCTCACTGAAATATGGATCTGCGCCGGGAACATTTTAGAGCTATGATTTTATACGATTTCAAGTGTCGCCTGAAACCGGATGAATCGTACGATAGACTTCAAATGGCATTCATGGATGAAGGCCCTTCCAAGGCAACCGTGTATCGTTGGTATAACGAATTCAAGCGCGGTCGACCAACTTTGGGGGATGACGAAAGAAGCGGTCGCCCTTTGACGGCTGTTACCGAAGAAAACGTGCTAGCAGTGAAAAATTTAATCCAAGACAATAGGCGAATTACATATCAGGAGATTCAACACATATTGAAGATTGGATCGGGAAGCGTTCACGAGATTCTACACAGCCATCTTCGCGTGAGGAGGATAGTATCACGCTGGGTGCCGCACAACCTCACCGATGCTCAGAAGCAGGCCCGGGTGGAATGGTGCCGTGATATGCTTAACAAATTTTAAGCAGGCTCGTCTCGGCGTGTTTACGACATCGTTACAGGTGATGAGTCCTGGATTTATCAATACGACCCAGAAACCAAGCGCCAGTCGACTGTTTGGGTGTTTCAAAATGAGCCAACGCCTACCAAAGTGAAGCGATCTAGAAGCGGGGGTAAGATTTTGATCGCTAGCTTTTTTAATTTGACTGGCCACTTGGTATCAATTCCCTTACGGGATCAAAGAAGCATTAATGCCGAATGGTATACTACCAAATGTTTGCCAGAAGTTTTCTCTGTTATAAGCAACAAGCGACCAAACACAGGGCTCCGCGGGCTACTGCTCCACCACGACAATGCACCTGCGCACACCGCACTCAAAACGAGGGACTTCCTGGACAGCACGCCAGTCAAACTCCTGGGTCACCCTCCTTACAGCCCTGATCTAGCACCGTGTGACTTCTTTTTATTCCCAAAAATAAAAAATCAGCTCAAAGGGATACAATTTTCGTCGCCGGAAGATGCGCTGGCTGCGTTCGAGCAGGCTGTAAACGAGGTGTCTGCGGCGGACTGGAAAAAGTGTTTTGAAAACTGGTTTAGGCGCATGAATCTTTGTATAGAGGCTGGTGGAAAGTACTTTGAAAAGATTTGATAAAAATATATGTACGTATAGAACAATTTTTTTTAGTTTCGCAAAACTTTCTGAGTGTCCCACGTACAATGTCTACTTGCATTACATTAGGCACAATCAATCAATCAACTCAGCCTATCGCAGTCCACTGCTGGACATAGGCCTCTCCCAAGTTGCGCCACAACGCTCGATCCTCTGCCTTCCGCATCCAGTCCCCCCCAGCCACGCTCTTTAGGTCGTCGGTCCACCTGGCAGGGGGGCGCCCTACGCTGCGTTTGCCGATTCGCGGTCTCCACTCAAGGACTCGTCTGCTCCAGCGGCCATCGGTCCTTCGACAGACATGGCCAGCCCACTGCCACTTCAGCTTACTGATTCTACAAGCTATGTCGGTCACTCCGGTTCTTCTCCGGATAATCTCGTTTCGGATTTTATCCTTCAAAGAAACTCCAAGCATAGCTCGCTCCATAGCTCGCTGAGCGACTTTAAACTTGTGGACTAGCCCAACTGTCAGTGTCCACGTCTCGGCACCGTAAGTCATGACAGGCAGGACGCACTGGTTGAAGACTTTTGTCTTCAAACTTTGCGGTATAGGCGACGAGAAGACTCGGCGAAGTTTGCCAAACGCTGCCCAGCCCAGACGGATCCTTCTCTTGGCTTCTTTCTCGAAGTTGTGTCTACCAAGCTGAATTGCCTGCCCTAGGTAGACGTATTCCGTTACAACTTCGAGTGTCGACCCTTCGACGAATATTGGCCTCGGCATGACATGCTTATTGAACATGACTTTAGTCTTGTCCAGATTCATGCCGAGACCGACACGTCGAGAGGCTCCGTTTAAGCTGTGCAGCATTTCGCCCAGTTGTTCCAGCGACTCAGCCATTACAACGATGTCATCGGCAAAACGGAGATGTGAGATGTTCTCGCCGTTAACGTTGATACCCTGTCCAGTCCAGTCCAGTGTCTTGAAGACGTCCTCCAACGCGTTAGTGAACAATTTCGGGGATATTACATCCCCTTGTCTCACCCCTCTGCGCAGTTGGATTGGCTTCGTCTTTTGGTCCTGGAGCTGAACAGTCATGGTAGCAGCGTTGTATAGGCATCTCAGCATCTCTATATACCGCTCATCAATGTGACATCGCTGAAGAGCATCCAGAACTGCCCAAGTTTCGATAGAGTCGAAGGCCTTCTCGTAGTCCACGAATGCCATACACAGCGGCTGATTGTACTCTTCAGTCTTCTGTATGATCTGCCGAACAGTATGGATGTGGTCTACGGTGCTGTAGCCTTTTCGAAACCCAGCTTGCTCTGGTGGCTGGAATTCGTCGAGTCTTCCGGCGAGACGATTCGTGATGACCCTCGAGAACAGCTTGTATACGTGACTCAGGAGTGAGATGGGTCTGTAGTTCTTCAGTAGGGTTTTATCCCCTTTTTTGAAGAACAGTACCACCGCACTCCCGCTCCATGCCTCCGGTGTAGAGCCTTGTTGGATGACGGCATTAAACAGACTCTGTAGCTCCTTCAGGACCGGAGCCCCGCCTGCTTTTAGGAGTTCAGTAGTAATGCCGTCATCGCCCGGAGCTTTGTTGTTCTTAAGCTGCTCGAGGGCCGCCCTAATCTCGCCCTGGTCAACGTCCGGAAGATCCTCGGTGTAATGGCGCGTGAGCTGGGCTCTTTTGTCGTCATTGCTAGGAACTGCTGGTCTCGAACTGGAGTCTGAACATTAGGCACGACGTATGGTAATCTAACTAATAAAGATCGTACCTTTGAAATAAACACTTCGGCGCGTTCACACTCACTATGCTCACACGCGAACACCTCGCGCAGTATTCGGTACGCGGGCTTTTGCGCGCCGTAGGCAGCGCGCAGGCGCGCCAGGGCGTCCGGCCATGAGCCGACGCCGGGCCGCGCGCCGCGCCACCACACCGCCGCGTCGCCGGTGAACAACATGGGGAGGCCCCGTAACGCATGCTCGTCGGTCACGTCGGCGCACTCCTTGTATACCTCTACCGCATCAATGAACGCCTCTAGTACCTCAGCGTCGCGTGTCTGCCCGTCGAATCTCGCGGTACACTTCGAGAAGTTACCGCCGGATGTCGCGGACGCGTTCGCCCTGGGCGATGCTGCTGGTGTCGACACGACTGGGTCCCATTGGTTACCAGGATGGTGTAGGGATCGAAGGGTTTCCATCAGCGTGCGGTTGGTCTCCGGCTGCGTTTTGGCGAATGACTCCATCATGGTGGTCAGGAGCCTTTTGGTGTTGAGAGCATCGGTGGGTGCTCCGGTGTGGGCCCCGCCGGGCATGTAGTCAAGAGCGGCGCCCCCCTGGGCGCGCGGGTAGTCGGGAGCGGCGCCCCCCTGGGCGTGCGTCTCCTCGGAAGCGGTGCCCCCACGGGCACGCGTCTTCTCGGCCGCGTCGGTCGCAGCGCTTGCGTGGGTGGTAGCGGCGCCAGCACCGGCGCGCTGCTCCACCACTGAGTCGCAGTCGTCGTCAGAATAACCGTCACTTCCTTGGTCCTCCGGCTTGCGGGCGACTGCCGCCTTGGTTGCTCGCGTCGTCCGTGGCATTCTAACGTCTATAGTCACTGAACACTACCTACTAACTTTTCACTGGGTTGGGTTCGTTCGCGCTTTTTTTTACACAAAAAATGGCCGCGAGTTGGGCGCCACTATAGTAGTTGGGTCTGATAATCCGTTCAGTGAGTGAAATAAAACGTTGTTCTATGCACAGAATCAGTGTAATCATTAGTTTGACACTAGGTATAAACGACAATAGATTAAAACTAAACTTTACTAAACAAGTTCGATACGATGAGACAATTTGGGTACACTATTACGGAGCGAGCGAGAGCCGCGGAGGATGACAGTATGACGCGTTACTCGAGACAGCGTCCGCGCGCGACTGCCGGCCGGCTGCGGCCGAGCGGAGCCCGAGGTGGCGCGAGTAGAAGTGGGCGTTTAAACAAAAAGCGCTTAAAAAAGTCTAATTAAAAAAAAAGCGTGTAAGCACGCTTTGTGATTAAAGCAGATTTCGTTTAGACTTTTTCGTAAACCAAACTTATGCTTTCAATAGTACGATTGAAATGTAACCTTATTTCTATGATTATAAGACTCAATTTCAAAGTTGACTGGTGGTGGTTTGACACCGGCAGAATTAAATTTTATTCGTTTACGTAAAATTTGTTTAGAGAAAGCACTTTTTTATTTTGTTGATTATTTTCGTATCGTTTAAACATTTTAAACGTTTTTGAGCTTGATTGATTTGCTTTTGCTTTGGCGCTTAGTTTATTTTTCGTCGTCAACGAGTGAATGCGTTTTTGAATGTTCTTCTTGGTAATTACGCGACGATTGTAGTTTGTTTGTATAGTTTTTAGTGAACTTTGTAAATAGTTTAAATGTAAATAGAATAGTGTAATGTAGACAAATAAAAGTCAATTTTTTTAGAAGTGAAAAACGAAAAGCGGCAAAAGCGTAAAAAAATTCGTTGGCAGAAAAAAGCACTACGTTTAAACACGCTTACGATTTTAAGTCGTTTTTCCCAACTTTAGGCGCGAGAGTCGCCGCGCATGCGCGGCTTCCAACGGCTTCTAGGTACTTAACCGTGCGACGGCGCACGTTGCCAGCCAACCCTACACTGCGCGCTATACTATGTATTATTTTATTATTTTAACGCATTTTACGCATGCGAAGCGAATTCTAAAGATATAAATTGTGGAATGAAAAAATCGCTCACGAGCAGGATTCGAACCTGCGACTTCTGGCTCAGTACGCCAAAGACGTATAGTGGAGGATAATTTCGATACCACGAGCAGTGTTCACGGTAGCTTAGTGGCTAAAGCACTGGCGTACTGAGCCAGGAGTCGCAGGTTCGAATCCTGCTCGTGAGCGATTTTTTCTTTCCACAATTTATATCTTTAAAAAACTATGTATTATTACCTACAACCTAGACGTAGCAGCATCTGTCGTAAGTAATCAGCGGACTTTTAATTTGCATTTAAAAACGGAGGTAAGTGCACGCGTGTAGAATAGACAAGTTAGATAACAAAAAAATAGTGGAGAGGTGTTTTTAAATGGTGAGTTGCATGTTCTTACAATCATTATATCAAAATAGGTTTATGTTTTATGACTGTATATACGTCTATTTACTCGATTTAAGTGTCAAAAATGCATTATTGTGTACCGTTATTAAAAAAATCGGGGGCCGGTGGACTGGAACAAAAAATAAGCTACTTCCAGTGTCTGGCCTACCCCGGCCGGACACTAGCTTCGAAACATTAGATTATTTAGTACATTTTATTATATATCAGCATGCTGAGAAGGAAAATTGTATTGGTATTATCTCTTTCAATTTCTAGTTAACCTCATATCCAGTCTCCGGCCGCAAAAATAAGCTCTACAAATATTATCGGTACAAGATCTTGTATGAGAATACGCAGGCCGGACTACTGGTAGTATTGTCTAGTGCACCGGCCCTTGAAAATACTAAGCGGCTGAAGCACTGGCTATAGTTCCAGTTTCCGGCCACTGTCTATACATAAAATAAATCAAAATAAAATGTATATCAAAATAAAACCAAATTAAAACACAATTCATGCACTTAAAACTGTTTTGGTATTGGACAGTGTTTTTCTCTGCTCTTGTAACATATTTATGAAAAATAATACACTGTTTCTTTTAAATAAATTAAATTTAAGATTTTTTGAAACAAAAAATAACAAAGTTTGTTTTGTTTTTTTTTGAAAAAACAAGCCTATTCCAAATCTTTTTTTTTTTTTTTTTTTTTATGATTTATAGATCTGCTCTTGACCACAATCTAGACAGCTTTGTCAGGATGTGGTCGACGATGGAGCGAGCAAACCTATTAGGTGCCGATTCACTCCAGCTTTAAAGGCGTTAGGGTTATAAGTGCCCGGAAATACAGATGCCGGCAGTGAATTCCACAACTTGGCTGTGCGCATTATGAAAGAGTTCTCAAAGCGCTTGGTCCTGATAGTAGGGATTTCCACCAAATGTGGATGATATCCTGCAGTGCGGCGTGTAGTCCGATGAAAGAAAGGTGATGGCGGAATAAGCTCATGGAGCTCTTGCGCACACTCTCCAAAGTACAGCCTGTAGAACACCGACAAACAAGCAACTGTGCGTCTATGGGCTAAGCTTTGTAGCTTAGATTTTGCTAACAGTTCATCACCAATTAACCTCTCAGCTCTGCGTTGAATCGAGTCAAGAGCCGCAAGCTGGTATTTGGCGGAGCCATCCCACAAGTGACTGCAATACTCCATACACGATCGGACTTGAGCTTTATATAAAGTGAAAAGCTGTCCAGGAGTGAAGTATCGCTTCACCTTGTTAAGAATGCCCAACTTTTTGGCCGCAGTTTGAGCCTTTGCCTCGATTGTGGTGCCGAAGTTGAGGTTAGGTGACAACTCCATGCCAAGAAGGTCTAGGTGGTCGGCGATGCTAATAGGTGTACTTTGGAAAGTAGGAGCCAGGTGGAATGGACTCCGTTTTGCGGTGAAAAGACACGCCTGAGTTTTAGAGGCGTTAAAATTGACCAGATTGTCATCTCCCCACTGGGAAACGAGATTTAAGGTCGAATTAGTCCGCTCTATCATGGCCTCTCGTAGAGAACAGATTTCCCGTTGGTTGGCTCTCACACTGGACAGGTATCTCTCTGTGATAGTACTGTCATCTGCGTAGCCAATAAGACCTAACTGAAGCAGGTCATTTATGTGAAGCAGGAAAAGTGTCGCAGAGAGAACAGACCCTTGAGGAACTCCGGCATTTATGGCCAAGAGGTCAGAGGAGCAGCCGTCAATGACCACTCGAATGGACCGTTCACTCAAAAAGTCAGCTATCCAAGTGCAAAAGTCAGGTGGGATGCCGTACGCTGGAAGCTTGTTCAGCAGACTTGCGTGCCAAACCCGGTCGAAAGCTTTCGAGATATCCAAACATACTTCACAATGTAATTAATATGTTTATTTTAAGTTATGTTTTGGTATTACGAATGTATGTGTGTTTCTAGGGAATGCTACTGTCCCCGGAGCATAAACTTGAGTAAACCCGTAAGATATAACCACAGTATAAAGGGATAACATAACTTAGTATAACTAGTGATTCTTAATCAGTAATAAATTGTATCAACATTCAAAAATAACTCTTATTTAAATATTCTGAGAGCCCACTGGCCATTCACTAGCAATTAAGAAAAGTTAATTCCTAGCGTCCGGCCTCTAGATTTCTATTAGGTGGCCGGAGACTAGGCCTAAGGTGGTCAGGCACTGGATTGGGGTGGCCGAACACTGGAGAAAACGTACTTTTTCGAAAATTTATTTTTCATATGAATACTAGCAACGTAAGTATTTTAAATCAGTTTTAAATGTATTTTTAAGTATATTTATGATTTAATGAAAATATACTTATACGTGGGACACTCAGAAAGTTTTGCGAAACTAAAAAAAATTGTTCTATACGTACATATATTTTTATCAAATCTTTTCAAAGTACTTTCCACCAGCCTCTATACAAAGATTCATGCGCCTAAACCAGTTTTCAAAACACTTTTTCCAGTCCGCCGCAGACACCTCGTTTACAGCCTGCTCGAACGCAGCCAGCGCATCTTCCGGCGACGAAAATTGTATCCCTTTGAGCTGATTTTTTATTTTTGGGAATAAAAAGAAGTCACACGGTGCTAGATCAGGGCTGTAAGGAGGGTGACCCAGGAGTTTGACTGGCGTGCTGTCCAGGAAGTCCCTCGTTTTGAGTGCGGTGTGCGCAGGTGCATTGTCGTGGTGGAGCAGTAGCCCGCGGAGCCCTGTGTTTGGTCGCTTGTTGCTTATAACAGAGAAAACTTCTGGCAAACATTTGGTAGTATACCATTCGGCATTAATGCTTCTTTGATCCCGTAAGGGAATTGATACCAAGTGGCCAGTCAAATTAAAAAAGCTAGCGATCAAAATCTTACCCCCGCTTCTAGATCGCTTCACTTTGGTAGGCGTTGGCTCATTTTGAAACACCCAAACAGTCGACTGGCGCTTGGTTTCTGGGTCGTATTGATAAATCCAGGACTCATCACCTGTAACGATGTCGTAAACACGCCGAGACGAGCCTGCTTAAAATTTGTTAAGCATATCACGGCACCATTCCACCCGGGCCTGCTTCTGAGCATCGGTGAGGTTGTGCGGCACCCAGCGTGATACTATCCTCCTCACGCGAAGATGGCTGTGTAGAATCTCGTGAACGCTTCCCGATCCAATCTTCAATATGTGTTGAATCTCCTGATATGTAATTCGCCTATTGTCTTGGATTAAATTTTTCACTGCTAGCACGTTTTCTTCGGTAACAGCCGTCAAAGGGCGACCGCTTCTTTCGTCATCCCCCAAAGTTGGTCGACCGCGCTTGAATTCGTTATACCAACGATACACGGTTGCCTTGGAAGGGCCTTCATCCATGAATGCCATTTGAAGTCTATCGTACGATTCATCCGGTTTCAGGCGACACTTGAAATCGTATAAAATCATAGCTCTAAAATGTTCCCGGCGCAGATCCATATTTCAGTGAGACACAATACTTTGAATTAACTCGCAAAAAATGTGGAGGGAAATTTTGAAATTGGAACTTACTTATTTTTACATATAAATAATCATATTTTCGAAAAACATTATAACTGGCCAGTCTCCCATATATAAAAACTTTTTTTCGCAATACTTTCTGAGGGGCCTGGTACACTGATTCCACTGGAGAGCTTAGTTATAAGTGCAATAAGTCAGCTGACTTCTTAAGAGGCCGGGTAGTGGGCATGTTACCCTACCGAATATTATTCGGTTTAACCTTTACCGAACCGGATATTCGGCTGAATTATTCGGTTTACCATTACATTGTTTTGCCACGTAAACAGGTTCTAACATGTACGCTATGTGTCACTGCTGGCTAGATGACGAGCGAGTGTCTCTCTGACTCTCTGTCTGTATATATCTTTGTTATAGTGTATTATTGTCAATTGGCCACTTAAGTTTGTTCATTAAAAATTTAAAATGTTGATTTGAGGTTTAATTAACAAAAACAAAAAACCCGACTGCGAGTAAAAATAACAGAAAAAAAGATATAAACAAGACTTATCAACATGCAGTCGGAGGCTACGTATGTTTTTGGTCATGATTTACATAATAGTTCATAGGTAGCCTCCGCCTGCGTGTTGATAAGTCTTGTTTATATCTTTTTTTCTGTTATTTTTACACGCAGTCGGGTTTTTTGTTTTAATTAATTAATTTTTTTATTTGTTTTTTTTTAGTTTTGTCATGTTTTATTTATCATACTATTAATAATTTTTTTATTTTAACGCATTTTACGCATGCGAAGCGAAATCTAAAGATTTAAATTGTGGAAAGAAAAATAATAAATATTTTTTTTTAATTTTTTTTTCTTTCCACAATTTAAATCTTCATACTATTAATGTTTTTTTTGAAAAGTCAAATTCATTTTTAACATTATATATTTTGTTGTTTTTTAGCATTTCTCATTCCAAATTACATTTAAACATATAAGTTGTATATATTTTCGTAAACCATTTATAAAACCCTTTATTTTGATACCCCACTCGATAGGTTTTGAGCAAAAAAAAAAATTTTGAATTCACATAAAATGGCTCCAAAAAGCGGCCATTTTGATTTTTATAATTTTGATATACCCAGTGTCACTCTCACAATTAAGACGAATCCAACGACACCTCTCGAGCTAAGATCCATCAAGCCGTTTAGGCTACAGAGCGTGCCAAAGAAATATACATACATACATATATACACTCGAAAAACATAACCCTCCTACTGGCGCAGTCGGGTAAAAATAAATGTTGATGTAAGTTTTAAAATGTAATGTGGATTTGATTGAGGTTTAAAAAAACTGTTGATTTAAAGTTTAAAAATAAATGTTGATTTAAAGTTTAAAAATAAATATTCTTTTGAGGTTTTAAAAATAATTGTTGATGTAAGGTTTAAAATATACTATACTAACTATAGGTTAAGAAATAAATAGGTTTTCTTTGACTTATAATATAACATAAATCTTACTTATGAAGTTTTGTCTTTTAGTTCTACACCATGTCATGTAGCCTAAAAGCCAAATAGTGGAAAAGGTACCGAATACGCCGAATACCGATTACCAAACGAATATTCGGCGCATCTCTACTGTAAACCTATAGGATTTCCTACAGCCGATCTTTATTCACTCTGCAAAGTTCTGGCAATTCGCCAGCTTTACGTATTTAAGGTATTACTACGCAAACATGCAGCAACTCCTTTCGATGCAGATTTTGTTAAGAGAACACGTAGGGGAAGATGGGGTGGCTTCTTACAATTTTTACTCAGAGCCTTGTTTGTAAAAAAAAAACCAACAACTATTTCATAACAACCTCAACGTTGCTGTATTACCTAGTTATCTGGCTATAATAAAGCTGAATGTCGGTGTTGATTTAATGCAGCACAACTGCGCAATAGCCGTTTAAAAAAAATGGAAAACGTATGAATGCACCCCACACGTGGGGTAGCTTCGTACATAGGATGGGGTACATTCGTTCATGGTGGGAGCCTTCGTACACAGTAATAAAAAATACATTTGTTCAAAATATATATGTTTATTAAGTACATATAAATATATGTTACTAAAATAAAAGATGACTTCTGAAAGATACCGTCAAATTTTGATTATAGTTAACACAGAAACAGTCTTAAAATCAATAGTTTTTTTCTGTCTTTTTGGCAAAGCTGTGATATTTGCCTCCGACAACAAACTTAGCGCGCTTTTCATTTCCTTTGCTCTACTTATTCTTTCTTTCTCTTGTTTCTTTATCTCTTCTACTTTTTAACATAACATAACATCACGCCTGTATTTCGCCGAAAGGGTAGGCAGAGGTGTCCCTATAGTACCTGGACCGATATTACGCCAGTTATGTTATAAGATCCATGTAATAAGGGGCCGAGCCATTAATTAATCAATCACAATTCCAGACTCCGGGCTGCAACTGAGAATTTTCTAATAAAAAAAATCCAATGGCACTGTCCAACCCGGGAATTAAACCAAGGACCCCACGCTTATCAGTCGCACCTGCTACTACTACTAGACCAACCAGCTAGTCTTTTACATTTTTAATTTTTTAATTCAGTGTAAATCCTTGATTTTGCTGTAATTTTTCCTTTCTATGACTTTTTGGGCGCATTTTTATATAGCTTGGAATAGGATCAAATCATTTCAGGCCTAAAACTCATGTTTATGGTGGATCAACAACCCAGTCTAACGGTTGTGAGAGTAGAGGGTGAAGCTGGCGCAGTATTTCTGCGGGCATGGATGCGCGTTGCCATTTAGATCAGCTGTAGAAACTGCAATTTCTTCAGGCACGGTTTGATGCATGCTGCTGCTGTAGTGTAGAAATTGACTGATAAACCTAAACTGGTGCCAAATCCTCGTCGCGGAAAGCCAGCTTGTTAAATGGCCATATTCCAGTCTTGAAATAATAATCTTCCAGGTGAAACAACCATCACAACTCACAAAGGGTGCCTTCGTACACCGTACGAACCCACCCCACGTAAATGTGTACGAAGCTGCCCCAACTCAAACAATCAACAAATTTATTAGTTGAAAAAAAAACAATTGCCTTTATCCAGAAATAAATGATAACATAATAATTTCACACATCTATTTACCAACTACAATGAATATTTTTTACAATTTGATCAAAATTTATTAGGGATAAAAAAGTTCAAAGTTAAGTCTTAATATTACTTACGCAGCGCGAAAACACGTTTCGACTCGGCTCAACTAAGCCATCGTCCGCACTGCTCCGTCCCGCGGGAAGCCTATGCGTATGAGTGGGAAACACGAACATAAAGATAACCGTGCTAAAGTATTAGATAGTGGAGATACAGTCACTGTGTGCGAAAGCTCCCTATGGGCGAATCCACCCCATCTTCCCCTAGGTCTGATATGGTTCGCAAGTCAGAAATGGCAGGTACTACTCTTGCAAGTCACCAGTATCACTTTCTGAGCCCCAGATTGTATAACAAAGTAAACAGAGAACTTGAAATCTATTCACTAACCTTAAATAAGTGCAAAACCAAAGTAAAAGAGTGGATATATACACTTTCTTATGAAGATACAGAAGGTCTGGTCATAAATTAATAATTCTCACACAATAATACATCAACACACAAACATACCCCTCACACCTCCATACATTACACATACACACTCAAATACTTAGCTGATGTTAAATAGTAACTATTTGTATTTTATCAAAATTTTTATTTCACTGGTTTTATTTTTGATCATGTTTTTCAAGCACAGTTATTGCATTATATTCCTGTAGAATCTGGAGGTGGGCGATGGCAGCTGCGACACAGTGCATACTACTGCAGCTACTATCGTACTCTTGTACCTTGTTATACTTGTAATAATGTTGCCCAATAAACTTTATCTTATCTTATCTTAATATTGTTTATGTTTATTGAATAATTTGATACATTATTAACTTTATGTAGATATTATTCATAATAGCTAGTTGGAGTTGGTCATAGTAATAAACCTGGTCCCAATCTATCTATACTTCTATAGTAATATTATAAAGAGGAAAGATTTGTATTTTTGTGTGTATGTTTGTAATGAATAAACTCAAAAACTACTGTGTCGATTTCAATTTTTTTTTCACCATTAGAAAGCTACATTCACCCTGAGTAACATAGGCTATATTTTCATGTCCACCCGTGCGAAGCCGGGTCGGGCTGCTAGTCGCTAATAATTTAAAATGTGTCACAAGCACAACACTATTGGAAAATGTTAAAAACGCCATCATAGCGTGCCGCGGGTATAAAACACTCGTGTGATACTGTACTAAAAACCTCGCCTAAAAGTTTCAATTGATCTCTTCATAATGATTGATCTCTTCATAATGATTGATCTCTTCGTAATGTTGTTGTTCTTGTGCATAGATTTCTTGGTCGCATTCGCGTCGGAACAGCAGGTTCAGGTAAAAGGGGTTCGGCTGAAAAATAAAACAATTACTGCACGACCATACTTTATACATAACCATCATCTGAGGCTGTTCACACAGGGTGATTAGTAATTCGACCTATTCCATGAAAGGGGCTGTAAATAACTAATTATGAGTCGGCACCAAACAAACAATCAACGAAGATCATTAAATTACTTTAAATAAATAATAAAAACAAAATAACATCAAATACAACGTGAAATTTTCAACGATAAACAATAACTTTCCAAAAATGCGTTCTCCGCTCGACCACTTGCAACTCGATCGCACTTTGCTTGTTTGTTTCAATCAACTCAGCCTATCGCAGTCCACTGCTGGACATAGGCCTCTCCCAAGTTGCGCCACAATGCTCGGTCCTCTGCCTTCCGCATCCAGTCCCCCCCAGCCACGTTCTTTAGGTCGTCGGTCCATCTGGCAGGGGGGCGCCCTACGCCGCGTTTGCCGATTCGCGGTCTCCACTCAAGGATTCGTCTGCTCCAACGGCCATCGGTCCTTCGACAGACATGGCCAGCCCACTGCCACTTCAGCTTACTGATCCTACAAGCTATGTCGGTCACTCCGGTTCTTCTCCGGATAATCTCGTTACGGATTTTATACTTAAAAGAAGCTCGCTCCATAGCTCGCTGAGCGACTTTGAATTTGTGGACTAGCCCAACTGTCAGTGTCCACGTCTTGGCACCGTAAGTCATGACAGGCAGGACGCACTGGTTAAAGACCTTTGTCTTCAAACTTTGCGGTATAGGCGACGAGAAGACTCAATATTTACTGTGATTCAGCTCAACTATAAATAAGATTTAAGCTTACGTTAGTTTGTGTGCCCAGTGCTGATTCTGTATGTCTTTTTTTATGGTAAAACTTTTTGATCAAAATAAAAACGAGCGACATGAGAACAATGAGCCCCACCGCTGATGATATTATGTAATATAAAGCGTAGTCAGCTGTAGAGGACATCAGCATGGTATCTTCTGAAACAAAAAAAAAACAAGTGTTGAGCAAGTCTTCCATTCCACACTTTGCAAAATTAAAGTCCTATATTTAACACTAGCATATGAATACTTATGAAATTATAAGTTACTCCATACGCAGGTACTTCTGTGAGTAAAATTAATGTCTAAAGCGTACGATGCCCAAGGAGCAAATAGACAGAAAAACAAAATACATACCTACATGTGACATGTGAAAAGGTCTATCCTTTTGGGGGAGGCCTTTGTCCAGCAGTGGACGTCTTTCGGCTGAAATGATGATGAAGATGATGATGAGCGTCAATAATTTAAGTTATGCAGACGACATGGTCCGTCGATCAGAGGACTTAGAAAATCGTTAAGTGTGTATGAAAGGTATGTTGCGCTGCGAGTCACTGCCTAAAATACAATGCCACTAAAAGTGAGTTGATGGTATTCAAGGCTGATAACAAGAGTCCCTTGTACCCCTTTTTTTTGTTTTGTTTTCGAGTGGAAATCCTCATGGATACCCTCCGTCTGGGGAGGGCGGAGGGTTATGTCAGACTCTTACCGCCTAAAACCACACGGTGGCCATCCTCTGCACAAAATAGAGGAGCTCCGGGAACTCCAGTGAACCGCGCCGGTGCCCCTCCAGTGCTACGCCTTTGGCACGTCCCGGGGAAACATCAAGGTTTCCCCAACAGCAGTACGTGACCACCACGTGCTGCTGTCCTCCCCAGGGTCGCTTAATAGATGCCTCAAGTCCCCCTACTCTTGGCACCCACGATCCCGAAGGTCCCCCACCATCATTTGGTGGTGGGGGATGCGGCGATTCGCCCTATCTGGTCCTTGCACCGGGGCGGTTGCCTCTCCGGCGCCTTCGTCTCCGAGTGGGATCGGCCCTCTCCCGATCCCGCTCTGCGGCCTCCTTCTGGACCATGACAGCCTCGCAGAAGGAAGCCACGGCCCTCCAAGCCGTCGGCTCTGCCAGCATAGCCGACACTACTGCTGGCAGAGAAAGATGTTGCCCGGTCTCGCTGACCAGGACACGCCGCTCTGGGCTCTACGCAGGGCACTTCTCAAGCGTATGCTGTGTCGTGTCCTGGTCACTCCCACAATGGTGACAATTTGCCCTGACTTCGCGTCCGATCTTATTCAGATATTCACCAAAGATTCAGATATTCACCAAAGTCCCTTGTACCCCTAGTGTACTTTAGTATACTCTTCAAACGGGTAAAAATGTTTAAATAGCTTGGGTGCTTGGTGACAGATCTACTTGTATTGCAGATATTGCGGTATATCATAGCATGGAAATGTTTGTAAGCAAAAAAAGCATATAGCGGAATAAGCGCATTATGAATGAACGTACCAACTACAATGTACCTAAGTATTCCTTGCAAATAAAGACATTCTAATTCTATTCTATTCTATTGAAAGAGAGCGTAGGGCATTAGCAATTAGAGCTAATATGATCGGTAATAGATTTAATCGATGGCACAGCACAGGTCATAGTGAAACCTGGTGAAATACTCATAAGCCCTTCTGAGCCTACTGTACGTTACTTTGTACCAGGGTTGTTACGGATGCCAAAATTTTGACATCACATCATGACATGCGGATTATTAGAGGTTCACATCTGCGGATGCGGATTTCAAGATTTTATAAAGTCCTTTTAATTTTAAGTTCACAAATAAATGAAAATCCTTTTAATTTTCGACATTTTACTTAATATTACACAGTAAACAAAGTAACAAACACTGTAGGTAATTGATCCACAATGGAAAGCTCGTCTATAACTAAAACGAAACAAACATGTCGTGTAGGGTAGGATCTTGTACCCAATCCCAAAGTGTCATCCTATTGGTAAATTAGCGAACGAAGATAGCAATGAGTAAAAACGCGCCAGGGGGTCTACTCCCGTTCGACGATATTCGATAAATCGTACGATTCATCGCACAATTTGCTACTCCGGTCAACCATCGTTCCCTTATCGCTTGCGATGATCGTGTTTTGACGTTTGTTTTTCTCATCTCCGGTAAATTGTATACGACTATGAACCATAGTCTATCTTAATTGTGCCTTTTTTATGTGCCTATCTTTATTGTGTAGGTATCAGTTGGAACGAAAGTTCGTACTTCGTTTGTCGTTCGTCAAACGCGAGTAGGCCCCCAGGCACGTGCCACCGCCTACTTTCTTTGTTGTTCTGAATCCGCATCAGTGAAAGCTCCGCATTAATTGATGCAGATGCGGATGCGGATGCAGATCCGCATTAATTGATGCAGATGCGGATGCGGATGCAGGTCCGCATTAATTGATGCAGATGCGGATGCGGATGCAGATCCGCATTAATTGATGCAGATGCGGATGCAGATCCGCATTAATTGATGCAGATGCGGATGCGGATGCAGATCCGCATTAATTGATGCAGATGCGGATGCGGATGCAGATCCGCATTAATTGATGCAGATGCGGATGCGGATGCAGATGTCTGAATTAATGCGAATATTCCGCATTTGCGGATGCGGCTGCGGATGCGAATATCCGTAACACCCCTGCTTTGTACCTGCAGTCTGTTGTCAAAGTACACGCAAAATCATATAATGCCTTACGCTTCCAATACAATAACGCGTTCAGGGTGTTATTATGGCTACGGCGCGGCGGGCTTGCAGTGCATCAGACATGTTTGCGGGCACGCATGTGGATAGCTACTACGCCCGCGCCATACTGTTCAAGTGGAGCGCCACCAAGCCCTGCAGAGTCCGCGTTAGCACTAACAACATCATGACAATGATAGCGAGCAGGCTGGACTGTCACTTTAGCTGCTGGCATTGGAACAGCTGTATTGTTAAGGTGGTTTCACACCGGCGAGGCGTGGCGTGGATGGGCCAAGCGAGAATTGAAATTTGTATAACAAAAATTCAATTCACGTCACGCCCATCTTGGGTGTAGTAGGTCTGGATAGGCGAGGATGTGCGAGGCGAGAATTGAAATATTTGTTGGTACAAAATTAAACTTTATTGCTGTATGAATAGAGTATTTATTACATTGCAAAACGGTAAATCGCGAGACGGCGCTTGCTCGCGATAGTCGCGATTTAAATCTTTTGGTGTGAAAGGGTTAGCGAGATTTCAATTCATGCCCATCCTATCCAATCCTCTCCTCGCCTGGCCGGTTGAAACCACCTTTATATTAATATTATGGATCGTGTTGGACTGAACTAAATAATTTTAATTTTTTAAAGGGTAGAATACCTGGTTCATTGGGCATCGGTTCGTGATGCAGGTCACTTCTAGTTGGATCCGTTAAATTCCACCCCGCGAATTCACCTCCTAGAAGACAAAGATAATAAATGTAACGCAACAAAAAAAAAAGTTTTTTACTTCAAATAAACCTAATTACAGGTAATTTTGAAACGTCAGGCTCTAGTTGCACGGTTCCAAATTGTCCTATGGAGAAGAACCGGCAAGAAACTCCTTGGATATACTCTTTTTAAAATAGGTTATTGTTTATTACATCAAATTTATTCAAATAATGTGAGTATAAAAGTTAATATCAGAAATAAACAAGAGTTTAAAAGTGAGAATATTGCCTTTAGAAATAAACGTAGAAAGAGTTGCCATAGTATGTCGGAGCTGACCTGTCCCGACAGACGGCACCCGTTCACGAGCATGACGCGAGCATCAGCCATCGCTTAACTCGACCATATTGAAGGGAACTTAAACGACCCGACACTAACGCCACTTATATGTATGAACGCCACCATCAGCATGACATTTAAGTGATTATGGCACAACCGTATAGAACATCATCCTCCTGCCCTTATCCCAATTTATTTGTGGTCGGCGCAGCATGTTTTTTTCTTCCATACATCTCTATCAGCCGTCATCGCAGTGTTCACTTTCTTTCTATTCATATCATCTTTTAAGGGGCTCGTGGCTTAGTAGCGACCTTGTGGATTGTACAATCTGCAAGGTTAAGCTGCACTAGCCGCGGTCAGTCTGTGGATGGGTGACCGTTTCGTTACACATCGAGACCCCTTCGTGCCTCGGAGAGCACGTAAAGCCGTCGGTCCTGCGCCTGATCTTTCTCCGGTCGTGTCGAATTGCCGTCCCATCGGATTATGAGAGTGAGGGAATAGAGAGTGCACCTGTGTTTGCGCACACACTTGTGCACTATAATATGTCCCGCGCAGATGGCTAGTCTCCGTTGAGATTGGCCGCCGTGCCCGAAATTCGGCCGGGAGGACATTATTCATATCATCTTTCACACAATCCATCCATATTTTCTTTGGTCTCCCTCTTTTCTTAACACAACCGTATACAAAGTGTTGTTGAAATTATTGAAAACCTCTTAAGGTCCCCCCGCTGCCTGCCCAGTGGCAGGGTGAGTGCACACCGGGCCCGCCCCTGCTCCTCCACTGTGCCCTCTGTTGGCAACAGATGGACACGTGGAGCAACTCCCCACTGGCCCAGAACGGGCCCCTCCCGCGTCAGAATATTCGCCAATATTTGCCCTGAAGGTTAATCCCCCGAAAGGATTTTATTGCCCGTGCCCAGGATGCACCGGCCAAACAACTGCCAATCCCTCCAGACGTGTCCAGAAGGACAAGCAGCCGTCAGGCACACGTGGAGGTTTTCTGGCCAGCACCCCACTTTTTTTACACCTACTGTCACCAATCTAAGCACTAACATCGTATAATGATAGTAGTAGTAGAGCTCCTTTGTGAAAGAGCTCGTCCGGGGAAGTACTACCATCGTACCTACTTCTCCGCCAAATAGTGATACTGGCATTGCTGTGTTTCGGTCTGAAGGGTACGGGTGCCGGTGAAATTACAATCACATGAGACTTTTCATCTTCATGTCTCAGTTTGGCGTACCGACTTGCGGTACCATTTAGGCAACAGCTTAGGTAGTATTGCAGTTGTTATGGGCAAAGGTAACCGCTTAACATCAGGTGGGCCTTTAGCTCGTTTCGCCATCCTGTACTATAAAAAAAAAAAATCCTTGACAAAGTTAATTCTATGGCTTTTTATATTTCGAAACTTTTTTTTCATAGAAAAATATGAAATTACTCTGTAGTATGATGTATACCAGGCCCCTCAGAAAGTATTGCGAAAAATAGTTTTTATATATGGGAGACTGGCCAGTTATAATGTTTTTCGAAAATATGATTATTTATAAGTAAAAATAAGTAAGTTCCAATTTCAAAATTTCCCTCCACATTTTTTGCGAGTTAATTCAAAGTATTGTGTCTCACTGAAATATGGATCTGCGCCGGGAACATTTTAGAGCTATGATTTTATACGATTTCAAGTGTCGCCTGAAACCGGATGAATCGTACGATAGACTTCAAATGGCATTCATGGATGAAGGCCCTTCCAAGGCAACCGTGTATCGTTGGTATAACGAATTCAAGCGCGGTCGACCAACTTTGGGGGATGACGAAAGAAGCGGTCGCCCTTTGACGGCTGTTACCGAAGAAAACGTGCTAGCAGTGAAAAATTTAATCCAAGACAATAGGCGAATTACATATCAGGAGATTCAACACATATTGAAGATTGGATCGGGAAGCGTTCACGAGATTCTACACAGCCATCTTCGCGTGAGGAGGATAGTATCACGCTGGGTGCCGCACAACCTCACCGATGCTCAGAAGCAGGCCCGGGTGGAATGGTGCCGTGATATACTTAACAAATTTGAAGCAGGCTCGTCTCGGCGTGTTTACGACATCGTTACAGGTGATGAGTCCTGGATTTATCAATATGACCCAGAAACCAAGCGCCAGTCGACTGTTTGGGTGTCTCAAAATGAGCCAACGCCTACCAAAGTGAAGCGATCTAGAAGCGGGGGTAAGATTTTGATCGCTAGCTTTTTTAATTTGACTGGCCACTTGGTATCAATTCCCTTACGGGATCAAAGAAGCATTAATGCCGAATGGTATACTACCAAATGTTTGCCAGAAGTTTTCTCTGTTATAAGCAACAAGCGACCAAACACAGGGCTCCGCGGGCTACTGCTCCACCACGACAATGCACCTGCGCACACCGCACTCAAAACGAGGGACTTCCTGGACAGCACGCCAGTCAAACTCCTGGGTCACCCTCCTTACAGCCCTGATCTAGCACCGTGTGACTTCTTTTTATTCCCAAAAATAAAAAATCAGCTCAAAGGGATACAATTTTCGTCGCCGGAAGATGCGCTGGCTGCGTTCGAGCAGGCTGTAAACGAGGTGTCTGCGGCGGACTGGAAAAAGTGTTTTGAAAACTGGTTTAGGCGCATGAATCTTTGTATAGAGGCTGGTGGAAAGTACTTTGAAAAGATTTGATAAAAATATATGTACGTATAGAACAATTTTTTTTAGTTTCGCAAAACTTTCTGAGTGTCCCACGTATTCTAGATAACCAAGATGGCCGACGAGAAGCCACCCGGGATCGCGTCAGCTGGACTGCGCGGCTAGTGCAAATATAAACGTGCTCGGGCTGACGGCATAAGAAAAGAGAAGAATTATTACCTATTTTATGCTATCGGTATAATGTGCTGTAGTATACGCAAATTTTACAGATATCAAATAAACGAAAAAACTTTTTTTGGCTAACTTGTTTGTTTTGAGTTTTGGCCCAAGTCGTAGAACATACTTTATTCCATAAAGTTATTATACTGACAGTATGGAAATGTCTTTGCTTTATTCAGTGTTACGAAGTTAGTACTAGGAGGTTTCAGGTATTTCTTCAATTACCCTGTATAAATCATCATAATCGACTCTGGGTTTTTGCGCCAAACAATTCGTTGCATTGTTCTTTGCAACATCGTATACGTATAGCCTTTAGCTTACAAAATATGAAGTTAAAATATTAAAAAATAAATAAATAAATATTTTTAGGACATTTTTACACATCACCATCTAGTCCCAAACTAAGCAGAGCTTGTGGTATGGGTACTAGACAATGGATATAATACTTATATGCTTTTTAAATACATAAGAAACACAACCAGACCAACACGAACACTTATGTTCATCACACAAATATTTGTGTCCTGTGGGAATCGAACCCATGACCTCGTGATCATCAGTCCGACACTCGAACCACTAGACCACAGAAGTCGTCAAATTAAATAAATTAATTAATTAAATAAAGTGTTAATTCCGCGAAATAAGTAGGTCATCAAGCTTGAATGCAACATGCAGCATCGCCCTCCCGCCCACAAATAAATGTACATGCAGAAGGTGCGATTAAAGTATTGTACAATATGCAAACCAAACCGATACTCGACACGAGTTTCGCCCCTCCACGGAGCATCTACAGGAGATGTTGACTCGTTGACCGCTCGGACCCGAATGAATTGGCTTCGTAGAACGCCTTTAGCCTCGACACTAAACAACTCCTTCTTCTGTTCGCTTGTGGTAACATTCTCACTGAGCGTGAGGTCGGTGATGACCAGGAGATGTTGCCGAACATTGCCTTGACGGTGATGGTGTAGGGCGCACCGGGCTCTAGGCTGTCGAAGCTGCAGGCAGGCGTGTCTTTGTATACTTACTGAGCGTGAGGTTGGTGGTGGTGGGCCACGAGACGACCTTGCCGGATATGGTCCTGACGGTGATGATGTAGGGCGCGCCGGGCTCTAGGCTGTCGAAGCTTATTGCAGGCGTTTCATTGCGCGCGCGCAACACCGGCGTCAGGTGCCGCGCTCCGCCACCCAACCCTCTCACCGCCACCTGGTACTTCTCGAAGTCGCTTGGAACATAAATAAATAAATATTTTTGGGGCATCTTTACACAGCACCATCTAGTCCCAAACTAAGCAGAGTTTGGACTATGGGTACTGGACAATGGATATGATACTAATATACTTTTTTTTTTGTAATTACATACTTATAATACATAAGAAACAATCAGACCAACACAAACACTTATGTTCATCACATAAATATTTGTGTCCTGTGGGAATCGAACCCACGACCTCGTGATCAGCAGTCCGACACTCGAACCACTAGATCACAGACGTGTGACGTGTGAGTGGAGACGTCAGTCAATTAATTGCGAATACCGTCTACTTAATTGCTTAAACAGACAGTATTCGCGAATCAAACTGTACAATGGATGAGACTAAGCTCTGGCACATAAGCAGTATAAGCACCTCTCATCGAGTGGTGGCAGCCATGTCACACGGAATGACGTATCTGTGAGATCAGCGAGCGGCACGGTGACGTTCCTAGGGCGCAGTGGAATGGTGCGGTACTGAGCCGTGGTGGGCGCGGAGATATCGGCGTCAAACACGGTCTGTATGGAGACGTTGTAGGCACGGCCTGGCACCAGCCCCATGAAGGCGGCCTGCGCCGGCCCGGGAGGCTCGCCCTCCCTTTCCACATACAGAACCGAGTCGCGCGCGTCCGGCGGTACTATCGACACCTGCGAACATCACACGGGGGTTTTTCTCTTCGTCCTACTAGTAGGACCATGAGGGTATGCATGCAGTAGTACGCCACGGACTGCCCCCATTATCTTACGTGTTCTTTGTCCATCGAAAGGTTGTCTGGAAGATATCGCTTTTAGCGATAAGACCGCCCAATGTACCCAATTTATACGTTGTTCCTGTTTACTACTATTTTCATGGTGTACAATAAAGTATATTCTATCTATCTATCTATCTATCTATGCTATTTCTCGTGGTCCTACTGCAATTTTCTCATGAAACATTTATAACTTACACCGCCTGTATATCAAAATATATTTATATCTTAAGGTGATTGCTACCGGCTGCCTAATTGCGTAACTCACTCGCGATCGCATTCATTCGGATTTCAATGTTCATTGCTCTGTGTGTTTTGACAATCCGTCATATTGACAACTACGTACCACGCAATGAATATTGCTGTAATTTCAAAATGAAAGCTGATGTCAATGTGAATGCATTACACAATTACCCCACTGGTATGTACACGGATCACTTGTACAGTCGAGTACATAGAAATAGATAGAGTAGAATGGTTGTAATCACAATTTTACTTGCGATTCATGCGTGGCTACTTTCGAACAAACTACGCCTTACATTTTGAGGTCATTAATAAAAAAAAAAAAACTTTAATCAAATGTACTTAACAGCTTTTGTTTCTGCAGTTAGAAACAACACAATTAGGCATTTTTGCGGGTTTTTGTTACAGTATTTACAGAAACAAATCATAAGGCGTACTGAGAAAGGTTTTGAAATGCCCTGCACTATGGTGGAGAGTGTTGGCACGCGCGCCCTGCCTACTTTTCCATTCTATCTATTTCAGTGGTCGAGTATCTGTATATGGTAACTACCTGTGGGTAAACTTGTGATTATTATTATTATTTATTTATTAATCAGATAACAATGATGCATATGTGTTAGTTATAAATGACTTAAAACTATGTTAGTTTTTATATAATAACTAACCACCACCGAACCAACCAGGCGCTCCGTCGCCGCGTCGTCGCGAGCGCAGCGCTACGCGGCGCGCTGTGGCCTCTAAATCCACATTTTGATGCGCGACGCCGCCGCGTAACCAGCTCATGTCATGATAAAGGGCTCCGTTCGAGCTCGAAACTGGTCGGGCACACCCGATGAAATAACGTGAGTGAAACCGTTTATATTAATAACTATGTTAGTATTATAGGTAGTCTAAAAACTTGTAATTAATGCAGCCAAACCCGAGTAGTGAAATCACTTCTGCCTAACTAGCACCTACATGAAGTGAACGCGTGCCTGAGCGAACATACTAGAGGCACTACAAAAACGCGGCAGCCCCAAAAGCATTCTGAAGCTGTTATTGTATTGGACCCTCAGGGCGTCCAGTGTCTTCCGCGTGTAGCTGGCCCACAAGCTGCTTGTGTAGAAGGTTTGGCAGTAATCTTTAAATAATGTGATGTTAACTTCCTTGCTACAACAAGCAAACTTGCGCACCAGCATATTGCTTCTCACAGATTATTGAAGAGTTGTACTTGTAGTTGCATTGGTTACCTTGTAGTGCGTGAAAGCGCCGGGCGGGTATGGCGGCTGCCACAGCACTATCAGCGTGGTCTCGTTGCGGAACCACACGATGATCTTGCCCGGCTCGTTGGGCTCTGCGGGCGAAGCGCAAGTTACACCACAGACAACACAACACGTACTACCGTCAACATGGTACTACCACAGTCTAAGGAACTCTAGCTCTGCTCTTTCCTACCAGTCGTCCAACGGACACGTCTAGACAGAGCAATCGTGCGGGGTGTAAGGGGCGAGAGGGGTGGGTGCGAGCCCCAACTGCCATACATCTCGTTTGGGACACGGCATTAAAGGTTGGGGATTCGTTTAAAATGGTTCATATTCCGGGGTGCTGGATAACGAATACAACATCTGCTTCGACATCCAAGATGGCGGACGCGACTTTATATACAACGTGTATCAGAAATGCGTGGTCATATTTGAAGAATTCACTCAGGGCATAGCATAGAGCAACTTTTACTATGGGACCAACCCCGAAAACGAAAAAAATATTAGCTGTTCCCTACTATATCATCGATGTCGCTCGACAAAATGTAAGGATCAGCTGTTATTTTTTTCGCGATTTCAGGGTTGATCCCATTGTAAAAGTTGATCAATAGCATCCCCTGAATAAGCTCTTATATTTAAGTTTATAACACCTTTTTATACCATGTTTTATGCAAATAAATATATTCTATTCTATTCTATTCTATTCTTCAAATATGACCATGCATTTCTGAGATTTTCGGGGGTGCAGATTACGAGTATAACATCTATTTCAAGATTCAAGATCGAGGACGTGACTTTTTTAAGTTAAATCAATATGGGTATCGTTTTCGAGGTTTTCGGGGGTGCTGATTACGAATATAACATCTATTTCGAGATTCAAGATGGCAGACGCGACTTTTCAAATAAAATTAACATGGGTATCATTTTCGAGGTTTTCGGGGGTGCTGATTGCGAATGTAACATCTATTTCGAGATTCAAGATGGCGGACGTGACTTTTCAAATAAAATCAATATGGGTATCGTTTTCGAGGTTTCCTGGGGTGCTTATTACGAATATAACATGTATTTCGAGATTCAAGATGGCGGACGTGACTTTTCAAATAAAATCGACATGGGTATCATTTTCGAGGTTTTCGGGGATGCTGATTACGAATGTAACATCTATTTCGAGATTCAAGATGGCAGACGTGACTTTTCAAATAAAATCAATATGACTATCATTTTCGAGGTTTTCGGGGGTGCTGGTGAGTACCAACACGATGGGTGTAAGACCTATAGTTTAGGAGATATGAATATCAGAAGATTTCACAATTTATTTCTCTAGAGCTCATCAAGCCCTTTCATTTAAGTACCAACACGATGGGTCTAAAAGCTCAAGTTTAGGATATATATGGGTTAACACGATGGGTCTAGGTGCTTTAGTTTAGGATATAATAATAATTATGGCCATCAGAAGTTCAGTCCAGTCTAGTCCAGTTCAGTTCAGTTAAATTCAGTTCAGTCCAATTAAGTTCAGTCCAGTCCTGTTCAGTTCAGTCTAGCTCAGTTCAGTTCAGTCAGTTTCAGTCAAGTTCAGTCAGTTTCAGTCAAGTTGAGTCAAGTTGACTCGAGTTTAGTCGAGTTGAGTCGAGATGAGTCAAGTTGAGTCAAGTTGAGTCCAGTTATGTCGAGTGGAGTCGAGGTGAGTCAAACCGAGTCAATTTCAGTTAAGTTCAATTTTAATTCAGTCTAGTTCAGTCCAGTTCAGTTCAGTCCAATTCAGTTCAGTCCAGTTAATTTCAGTCCAGTCCAGTTCATTTCAGTTTAGTTCAGTTCAGTCCAGTTCCATCCATTGTACATTTCTACCCGCGCTTGCAAAGGCGTAGAAGCTTCATATCTGTCGGGCGCTACCCGACGCACGTCACGATTTTTTCTTGCTTTTTTCTTTCTTTCTTAAAACCCATACCAATTTTTAAGTCAGCTTTCATCAGCTTTCGAACAAAAAATGTTTCATCAAAATCGTACGAGTAGTTTTAGCGTGATGCTCGAACAAACAAACAAACAAACAGACATTTAAAGTTTTATAATATTTAAGATAATAAATAAAATGTTTACTTTTATACATATGTATTATTGTTACCAATAGGCGAATACGGAACAAAGTAAAATAATAAACTGAAAATAAATGTGACAACCCTGTGGTATGACGTAATGTCTAGACGGAAGCGGCATTTTCCGAAACTTCAAAGGCGATGGACCACTGGTAGTTTTACTTACGCTGTGGTACTACACTCAAGCTTGCCAGATTTCTACCCGAAATGGAACAAGCATACTTAGTTCTTCCAAGCATATTTAGTTTTTTCAATATTGTGCAACGAGCTATACTAGGTTGGTACTGTTTCACTCTCGCTTGGATGTCTTAATACAGTTAAGCATAAAAGAGAATACAAAACAGGGGCGCCACTAGCCATACATCATCCTCCGAGCCTTTTTCCCAATTATATTGGGGTCGGGTTCCAGTCTAGCCAGATGCGGCTGAACATCAGTATTTTAGACGGAGCGACTGCCATCAGCCCCAGACACAGTTACTGGGTAATGCTGACATTCGGAGGTTAGACCAGTTGTCAGACTTTCAGGCTTCAGACTACCCGGAACGACTGCCATGGATATTCGTATGGCAACCGGGACCGACAGTTTAACGTGCTCTCCGAGGCACGGAAGGGTCTCGATGTGTAACGAAACGGTCACCCATTCACAGACTGACCGCGGCAAGTGCAGCTTAACCTTGCAGATCGTACAATTCACGCAGTCGTTGCTTCGCTACGAGTCCCTCCGCCACTAGTCATACATTACAAGAAAAAATCATGGATTTATTAAAAATGGGTAAACAATTTGTTACTTTTTAAATGATATTATCAAACTACATAAACAATTGAGATTTGAAATTATACCGTTAACATGTAATTAGAAATAATATGATATGACATTTATTATAAAATGGATATAGTTAAAATATTTTAAAAAATGAATTATTAGATTTGAAAATGTATGAAACGTATGTATACCTAGTCTACATCCAACGGTGTTTGTATGCCTTATTTTAGGCGGAATATTATCTACAGTCTAACAAAGGAATTAGTATACAGGGTCGTTAGATATAGATGAAGATTTCTCAGGAAGTTATTATAGAATGGTTTGATTAGGGTTTTGTATAAATACAGTTTAACTTTGTCCGTTATTAAAATGATATTTCACTCAAAAACATCCATAATCTTCTTAGAAAACTTCATTTATATCTCTCTACCCTGTATACCAATTGCTTTGTTAGATTGTACCAGTATATTTTTTTACCATCTATGTATCAATCACAGGCAGTGTTGCCAGATCGATGAAACGAAAATACGGTGCACAGTGGGTCAAAATTACCAGAAATACGGTAAATCAGTGTAAAGAAATACGGCAGATTTACGGTGACAAATGTTCATACTTTTCTGCCTTTAATCGAAGGCAATATTGGTGATTGCGACGTAGTAACCCTCGAAACTCGAAATTTCTTCCATTTTTTGCAAGTTGTAGCTCTATCTCACGTTGATCGGAATATTTTTCGCGACAATAATCACAATAACGTAATAATATAGTAAGTAGTAGTAGGTAAATTAGGCAAAAATTTAGATTTTTGGCGAATTATCCCTTATTTAGTAGTAAAAACATCCTAGCTCTATAAGCTCCACAATATAAAGTTAGGTACTAACAAATTGTCGATTATAGAGCTTTTAGAGCTAGGTTTATGTTTTTGTGAGCATTATTCAGTAGATCATCATCATAATTTCAACCAAAATACGTCTACTGCTGGACATAGGCCTCCCCCAAGATTCAGTAGATATATTGTTATTATTGACTATTCATATTCCGATCAATATATCAAAAACGTGAATTAGAGCTATAATTTGCAAAAAACTCAAGAAATTTTGAATTTCGCATGCAACTAGGTGCCCACTGACTTGAGTAATACAGTAAAATACACTGATTTTTTATTTTTTTAACCGACTTCAAAAAAAGGAGGAGGTTATGTCATCATCATCATCATTTCAGCCGAAAGACGTCCACTGCTGGACATAGGCCTCCCCCAAGCATCGCCACAACGACCGGTCCTGTGCCTTCCGCATCCAGCGGATTCCCGCGACCTTCACCAGGTCGTCGGTCCACCTTGTGGGGGGCCTACCCACAAGGAGGTTATGTATTCCGCAGGTTTTTTGTCATACTACCGTTGGATTCAAAAAATTACGGTAACTTTCATACACCGTAATTTATGATTACGGTAAGTGGCAGAAAGAAAAACAAAAGCCAAAATTACGGCAGATCTGCCGTAATTACGGTGCATATGGCAACACTGAGCACAGGTATTAATATTCACGCAAATAAAGAATTGAATTGAAGATTTAAAGAATCATGGCAGGATTTGTGTACTAAAATAAAGATTGTTAGAGAAGTTGGAATAGTTTTACTATAGATCCTTGGTTGCTAAAGAACCTATTTTTAGCCATATATAAAGAAATGATTAAATACTTACTCGATACACAAACATACGCCGTCACTATTATGAAGAAAAATACTCTGGGGCCGATCATATCTTTTACTTTCGTTCAAACCGGTATCATGAACTTCTAGTACACCCGAAGCACAGATTACATATTAGTTACTACGTAACCCAAAGTCTTGAATAGGTACATAAGGTAGGTACGTCGCGCGTCTCCTATAAAATGTAAAAAGGCGAGGCTAAGGCCCGTATTCCAGAAGGATACTCAAGCGTTGATCTCTGTTTAAAACTAGTTTTAAGTTGAGCTTTGATTTTAGAACGTCCCTCAAGCAGAGATTTGTTGATCACAGTTCAGCTGAGTTTAGTTTCGTTTTATATTGTCACCTGTTTCGGTATTTGGGCAGATATTTGATCTGTAATCACTCAAGCGTGGTCCAGACTACGCTTGAGTAGAGATTTCTATTATATTTCAGGTCAAATTCGTGTGTTTTGTTGTTGAATTAAAGTTTATAATTACCGTTCTGGAATAAGACCGATACTCAAGTAACGATTCTATCCTTAAGTAGTGATCAGGTGATTGGGGTTTAAACTGTACTTGAGGAAGCTTCTGTAATACGAGCCTAAGAAGTGTTGTCCACAGAAATAGATAGACAGAATGGAAAAGTCGGCGGGGCGCGCGTGGCAGCACTCTGCACCAGTGCAGGGCATTTCAAAGCCTTTCTCAGCACGCCTTATGACTTGTTTCCGTAAATTGTGTAACAAAAACCCGCAAAAATGCCTAATTGTGTTGTTTCTAACTGCAGAAACAAAAGCTGTAAAGTACATTTGATTAAAGTTAATTTGAAAAAAATTATGACGTCAATATGGGAGGCGTAGTTTGTTCGAAAGTTGAACCACGCATGAATCGCAAGAAAAATTGTGATCACAACCATTCTATTTATGTATTTCTGTGGTATTGTCTAACGGCCAAAATTAATATCCAATCTATCCACGATTTACCCTACTAGAGATAGAAATTTGACGTATTTTGTATGGAGCTTATGTCAAATTCCCATCTCTAGTAGGGCAAATCGTGGATAGATTGGATATTAATTTTAGCCGTAAAAACGTAATTAAGGCACTATAAATACCTTTTATTGTCCTCCTTTGTCCGTAAATCACAAAAAGATGCACACTATAATAACATAATGACCCCTGTAACACAGGATCTCCCTAGTACGGGGGTCATTGACCAAACCTTTTTGCACCTGTAATTCCTACGCTGTAAATGTGGCACATACTTATTACTTTGGAAATAAACAAATTTATATTATTATAATTATCTGTTTACTGACAGCACTCGGCAAGTACTTTTGCTATATTCAAATGATACCTACATAGACTAAGCGTAATAATATTTAATTTTCCTCAAAATTGTTTACGTCGAAATAACACAAATATAAAGAATTAAGTACCGAATTTAAATTATTTGAATTTATGAAAATCGGAGCGTAGTTGTATTAAATAACATTTTTTAATTTAATAAATTTTAATAACAATGATTCAATGTGTTGGTAACAAAACAATCTATACTATAATAAAACTGTAAAGGTCGAAAAGTCTGTACATTGAGTTTTTTTTCGCGAAAACCGGCTAGGGGGACTAGAAATAAGCTATAGAACACGAATCAATCGTTTAAAAAATTTATGTCTGTCTGTCTGTCTGTCTGTCTGTTTGTTACCTCATCACGTGAAAACGGCTGAACGGATCGTAATGAAACTTAGCATTTGTATTGGTATTAGTCTAACTTAAAATATAGGGTATGTTTTATCTAAATCGGTTGAGTAGATCCAGCCATACAGCTTGACCCCTCTATTGTATTAAGTTACATACAAAGTAGAGGTCATGATTGTTGGTTGGATGCAGGTTGCAGGTTCCTAAAAATACAACTGGATTCTATTAGTATTATAGAAAATATAGAATAACATAACATAGCCCATCACTGTCCCGCTGCTGGGCATGGCCCTCTTCTTGGAATGAGAAGAGTTAAGGAACTGGATATTGTTAGTGTTATTAGATTATCATAACATAATCAGCTCATTACCTACTGCCCCACTGCTGGGCACGGACCTCTTCTCGGAACGAGAAGAGTTAAGAAACTAGAAAATATAGAATAACATAACGTAGTCAACCCATTACTGTCCCACTACTGTCCCACTACTGGGTATGCCCCTCTTCTCAAAATGAGAAGAGTTAATGAACTGGATATTATTAGTATTCTAGAATAACATAACATTACCAGTCCATTACAGTCCCACTGCTGGACACGGGCCTCTTCTCAGCATAAGAAGAGATGTGGTTCGTGTTATAGAATAACATAATCAGCCCAATTACTTCCCACTGCTGGGCACAAGCGTCATATTTTGAAGATATTGTGTTCATAATTATGACACGATGTTATTTTCCGACATCCACGCGGACGGAGTCGCGGGCACAGCTAGTATTAAATAGTATTCCTGTTATATGTATAAGCCGCACAAATGAAATCATACACAAAAACAAAACACAACAGGGGCCTTAATCCCGACTGGGTCGAGTGCTGTATCAATCGAATTTAAATTCGAGTTAGTGTCAAATCTTACTGCATTTTTCTAGCAATTGACATTGGTGTCGATTTTCTTGTACACGAACTAAACTTATTTTAAACTATCGCTCTCTTTTACTAAAAGTAGACACAAGAAAGGGATGGCAATTTTAGAACTGGCAAATTAGTTTACGTGTTCCATTTCCTTGTATTTTAGTGGGCATGTTCCGAGATCACGAATAAACTTGTATGGAAATCTAAATTCCGACTAATTTGACAGTTTTAAAATTGTTGCCATCCCTTTCTTGTATCTACTATTAGTAAAAGAGAGCGATAGTTTAAAATAAGTTTAGTTCGTGAACAGAGAATCGACATCAATAGCTCGATTTGGTTCAGAGCTCGATACAGTCGAGAGTAAGGCCCCAGAAAACAATTTTAGAAACACAGACAAATCCACTTAAAAAACCGGCCAAGAACATGTCGGGCCATGCTCAGTATTATAGGGTTCACACGAGGGTTTGTAGTGAAAAAAATATTTTCATCGTCATTTCTCACATGTAGGTATGGGCGCCACCCCTAAAATACATGGCCACGATTATTCTTTTAAAATTGAGATCTATATCTAGAATAATTTTTTAAACAAATTTACATGTACTTGAGTTTATAATTGTAGAAATTATTAAGCTGTAAAGGATTAGGACAGACGGGCAGACATGACGAAACTACAAGATGTTGATCAAACACTATGAACTCGCTCTTTTTATATTTTTTTTAATTGTTATTATTATGTACTCACATTGGGGATAGGGACTGGTATCTTTAACACAGGTTACTTCGTAATCTAGCTAAGATGCCAGTTGCGATCCGTATTGTAACTGTAAAACCAAAAATCACTGCCATGAATTGTATTTGTGTAATCCTAGGGTTTTATATTACTGTGTGTATTAATAAATAAATAAATATAGGTACATGCTGAAATTTTAATCGCTTCATTCCCGAAAAGGGGTCATTGTACTCATCATTATAACATAACAAACAACATAATATAACATCACGCCTGTATTTCCCCGAAGGGGTAGGCAGAGGTGTATAGTACACCCACATTTCGCCAGTTATGTTATAAGTCCCATGTAATAGGGGGCGAGCCTATTGCCATTAACTGGGCACAAATCCAGACTCCAGGCTGCTACTGAGAATTTACAGTCTCATCATTATGAACAACTTTTACTATGGGACCAACCCTGAAATCGCGAAAATAATAATCGGCTGACGTCAATTTGTGTGAATACTTACACAATTAATGTAAGTATCAGCTGATTTTTTCGCTATTTCAGAATTGGTCAGGGTACGGTCGACTGCACCTCGGTGGTAACACTTTCACATTATCAATCAATCAACTCGGCCTATCGCAGTCCACTGCTGGACATAGGCACTCCCAAGTTGCGCCACAACACTCGGTCCTCTACCTTCCGCATCGAGTCACCCCCAGCCACGTTCTTTAGGTCGTCGATCCACCTGGCAGGGGGGCGCCCTACGCTGCGTTTGCCGATTCGCGGTCTCCACTCAAGGACTCGTCTGCCCCAGCGGCCATCGGTCCTTCGACAGACATGGCCAGCCCACTGCCACTTCAGCTTACTGATCCTACAAGCTATGTCGGTCACTCCGGTTCTTCTCCGGATAATCTCGTTATTAGTTAGCTTTGCGTATCTAGATGATCTGCTCATTGGTTCCTCATTCTGAGAATTCTTGGCCGATATGCGTGTTTTTTTGTCACGATAGTGATTGGACGTTTGGAAGAACATGAGCGAGACCTTTGCCCAGCAGTGGGATAGCAAAGGTTAATAAAAATATATTCTCAAATTGGTTATATAAACATTTATGAATCAACCCTCAACTAAAAAGTATGAAATAAAAACTTTTTAACAAAAAATAAAACCGACTTCAAAAACCTTAACTAAAAAGTAAAAAATAATCATTGTATCATCTTAACTTAAACAACATTTTGAAGGCGGCGCGTGATTTTCATGTACGTTCACATACTGTTTTTACTATAGATATTGCGCTCGACTGTACATTACATGACGCAAAGGGTCAACCACGCGCCGCCTTAAAAATGTTGTTTGGGTTAAGATTTTAAAATACATACAATGATTATTTTTTACTTTTTAGTTAAGGTTTTTGAAGTCGGTTTTATTTTTTGTTAAAAAGTTTTTATCCTTCAAAGAAACATTAACAGCATCTTTATTTCGTAAGCAGTAAGGGCGGTTTTCGAATTGAAGTGTTACCACTGTCATACAGTCGACTGTACAATGACCCCTTAGGCTCGATTTCACCAATGATAATTCTCTGGTTAAGCGACCGTTTACCCACAATTCTAGTACATTTTTAGAGTAATCAGCTGTTTAACCAGAGAATCAACATTGATGAACATAGGCCTTAGAGGTTTAGTATAAACTAAGGTTATGGTTGTACATTTAAATGTAACGGAATAGTTACTTACACACTAGTTACTTAGTTGCGGGAATCCGCTGTGTGCGAAAAGCGCAGGACCGGTCGATGTGGCGATGCTTGGGGGAGGCCTATGTCCAGCAGTGGACGTCTTTCGGCTGAAATGATGATGATGATGATGATGAGTTACTTACAGACACTCCTGCAAGGAAAGCAAGCGTTTAACCGCTGGGCTATCACAGCCTGATGAAGAGGAAACGTATTGCATTTTATTAATAATTATTATAAATTATACAGAATACCTAAACGGTTGTTTTGACCAACGCTGCTATTTATCCTCATTCCATACTGAAAGTTAAACGCTGCCATCAGAAATACACACATTACGTGTTTTGCAATAAAATAAAATGTATTTCTCTATAAATAATTATCCGTTTGTGTAAAATTAAAACCAATAAAAACGATTAAAGTGTACGTAATCTTAAAAGTTTTAGTATTTCTTTCAAAATAAAAACCGAATGTATTGTATTTTGAGTGAAAATGAAAACGTGAAACAACTATCTTCTTAATAATTGTTCTGTACGTGTGTTTGTCACCTAACTCCTCCTAAACGGCTGGATCGATTTGGATGAAATTTTGTGAGTATAATTCTATTGGTTCCTGGATGGTTTGAAAACACAATAAGACCCGGTAGGTGGCCCTGCTGTCGGTATGTAACTGATCTTCTCCTAAACGGCATAATAAAAACGGTGAAGTATTTAAAATAATCTAATTAATAGTAATAAAGTGTAATTATTTTATTATTTTTAACGCATTTACGCATGCGAAGCGAAATCTAAAGATTTAAATTGTGGAAAGAAAAAATCGCTCATTTGCAGGATTCGAACCTGCGACTCCTGGCTCAGTACGCCAGTGCTTTAGCCACTAAGCTACCGTGAACACTGCTCGTGATATCGAAATTATCATCCACTATGGTCGTCTATGGTACACACGGCTACACATCAAGCTGTACATTCCAGTATAAGCTGACCTCGCATTGTATAGGTTTTCCTTCCAACGCGAGGTCAGCCTTTACTGGTTTTGTACAGCTTGATGTGTAGCCGTGTGTACGTATTTGGGTGACTCGACTAACTTTGCAGTTAATTCAAAGTCGTATAGTCGTATGCCTACCCTTACAAATTATTTTTTTTACGCTTTTATGCATGCGAAGCGAAATCTAACGATTTAAATTGTGGATAAAAAAAATCGCTCACGAGCAGGATTCGAACCTGCGACTCCTGGCTCAGTACGCCAGTGCTTTAGACAATAAGCTACCGTGAAGAAAAAAAAAAAAAAGTGTAGTAAAACATATGTACGTTCTATACAACGTTACAATGGGCGTGACGAGAATTGAAATTTTGCCATACGAATTCAATTCTCGCTCGGTGCATCTACTCAACAGTAGTGTAGAACAACTCAACAACTAACAAAACGCATAAAAGAAAAAAATACTCTTGAAGTTTATGTAATATTTTAGTAAATGTAAAAATAACGTCTAAAATTATGTTTAAGATATCACTTTCATGATTTATTACAAAAGTAACTTAAGTTTTGTACGACAGTTGAATATTTTTAAGGTTAAAACAAAGGGTGCAAACGGGACCCTATTACTTTCGCTACGTTGTCCGTCAGTCTGTCTGTCACAGGGCTGTATCTTTGTAACGGTAATAAATAACCAGTTGAAATTATCACAAAATATGTGTTACCATGGTGCCTATCACGACAAATGCTAAAAATAAAAAAGTTTATAACCAAAGGGGGTCTCCATACAAGAAACCTCGAAAAACATGCATTTTTTTCAACGTTTTTATTCCTGTTCTATCTTCAAAACAGTAATACATACCAGCGTCAAACTTGGTTGGATTATAGTGCATACTTGCATACTATGTAGTTTAGCAACAAATACTAAAAACAAGACAAACATAGACATATGTGTTGGTACCTACGTAAGAAAGAGATGCAAAAATTCACATTTCGCGTACTATCGTTGATGTCTTTTGATAAACTCTCGTAAATTAAATCAGTTTCTATGGGTTATCAGGTCGATGGGTAGTAAGGACCCCTTACTGCGTGAGTCCGACTCACACTTCATCTGTAAAGACGATTGTCATCTTAGTCTACCTGCGACCACGAAAAGCTGCAATTTTTCGAAACGTCAGGAAAACCAATTTAAATAATATACGCCATTTAATCCGGTTACGCAGCGTAGGGCGCCCCCCTGCCAGGTGGACCGACGACTTAAAGAACGTGGCTGGGGGGGACTGGATGCGGAAGGCAGAGGACCGAGCGTTGTGGCGCAACTTGGGAGAGGCCTATGTCCAGCAGTGGACTGCGATAGGCTGAGTGGATTGATTGAATCCGGTTAAACTTTGTTTTATTATAATGTGATTATTGTCGTGATCGCGAAAACCTAAGAAATTCAAATACTAAAATTGCTCGACCCTACAAGTGGGATGTTTTCACCGATAAAATTATTGTATTTACCACCCTAGTGTTATTACTACAAGTCAGGGACGTTACTTTTTGTTTACGCAATTTGAGATACTTGTTTGTTCAGAATCTCCAGGGGAATCGATTGACATAGTTTTTATACCATGTTACATTTTAACAATTTTATTTTTTACCTCAATTTGGTTATTATGGTCAAATTCAGTACATCAGCTGATCGTGAAGACGTCCTTAAGGTCCAGGAAGTTCAGCTCGATTAGTTTCCGTGAATCCGATAGTCCTGAACGACATTCTTCACTTTTTCCGCTAGCAACTGGGGAACTTACAGTGACTTTAAAAGGATGTAATTTTGTCAACATCAATCATCAACTCAGCCTATCGCAGTCCACTGCTGGACATATGCCTCTTCCAAGTTGTGCCGCAACACTCGGTCCTCTGCCTTCCGCATCCAGTCCCCCCCAGCCTCGTTTTTCAGGTTGTCGGTCCACCTGGCGGGGGGGCGCCCTACGCTTCGCTTGCCAATTCGCGGTCTCCACTCAAGGACTCGTCTGCTCCAGCGGCCATCGGTTCTTCGACAGACATGGCCAGCCCACTGCCACTTCAGCTTACTGATCCTACAAGCTATGTCGGTCACTCCGGTTCTTCTCCGAATAATCTCGTTTCGGATTTTATCCTTCAAAGAAACTCCAAATTTTTTTGTATTTTTGTAATTTTGTGATTTAGAAAAAATAAAACCGGCCAAGAGCATGTCGGGCTATGCTCAGTATTAAAGGGTTCCGTTCCGTAGCTTGCTAATTACAAACGAAACAAATAAAATATTTATCATGGCTATTATAGATTTTTCCGTTTTTGCAATAGACGGCAGCATTGGCGACTCAGAGCGTGTTGTTATACAGCGCCATCTAGCGGGCCAAATTAAAGTGTCATGTCAACATAACACAAAGGTACTTTTTGTGATTTATTCAAATGAAAGGTAACTAAAAGAGAATTTTTTGCTGAGAACATTTTTCTCTAAGGTCATTGATCTTTGAACTAGGATGTCTTAAGTGTTTGGAAGTTTTCTCTTCATTACTCGAATCCTTATAATCTCATTATGCTCAAAATAATTTTAAAAGATAGTTTTTACTAAGATCTATCAATGTGGAAGATTATAAGTTTCTACTTAGTTCTAGTTTAGAAATGGCAGGGACACATTGCGAGCCACTTTGGCGGGCTATATTTCGCAGAGGGTAATTGTAGAACTTAAGGGTTAGGACAGACGGACAGACGGACGGAGATGACGAAACTATAAGGGTTCCTGGTAGAACTGACGACGTCTGTGGTCTGATGGTTCGAGTGTTGGACTGCTAATCACGAGATCGTAGGTTCGATTCCCATAGGATACAAATATTTGTGTGATCAACATAAGTGCTTGTGTTGGTCTGGGTGTTTCTTATGTATTATATTTATTCATTCATTATATTCTTTATTGTACATTACACCAAACGAAAAAAAAGACAATAGTTTACAGAAAGATTAAGTAAGTACAATGGGCGGTATATATAAGTATGTATTAACAAAAAAAAGTATATAAGTATTATATTCATTGTCTAGTACCCATTGCACAAGCTCTGCTTAGTTTGGGACTAGATGGTGCTGTGTAAAAATGTCACAAAAATATTTATTTGTTATTATCATTTATTTAACTACGGAACCCTAAAAATCTATCCCAATCGATTCTCCTGGTGATTCTGAACGAATTAGTTTCCCAAATTGCGTAAACAAATAGTAACGTTTTATTTGTATTGTATAGTGTGGATGTTCAGAGTACTTACTTAATACAAGTTTTTCCGTGCCATATTTCTAGAGCAAATGATAAAATAATGTGCTCAGTCATCTAAAAATACTTGAAAAATTCTACGATTATTTAATACCCAAATTTTCAATTAGAAACAGCGACTTTGAGAATAAATCCCGAACGACTCTGAAAATAAGTCATCGGTGGCATTGTCAAAGGGTGGAAATACCTGCAAATTGTTTTGGTGGTTTCGCACACATCATTTTTGTGTCGCACGCGACACACGGAGGGAATTTGTTTGTTTACAAAAAAAATTGGTATTAATTTTTTTATTGATTCGTGTTCAGTATCAGTGGTGTAGTCATCTCCTTAAGACGCTGACAACAGCCAAATACCCCAAATAGGCTTCTTTTAAAAACATTTTTAGCTGTATCTATTCAGTTTGTGGCAGTGAAAAAAATATATGTTAATCTTGATCGTATTTTCTGAAACTGTATTGTGCCCAAACACGTTTTCTTGAAGTTTTCTCTATAGAAAATAATTGTAAACTAACCTCTTAAAACATGCTTTAAAGCAAACAATCTATATTATTTACTAAATATTATAAATAAAATTAAGAAAACATTTGAGAAAGACAATAATCTAAACATTTGCTGTTTCTGTTTTTCAAATAAGCTTTTAGTTTTTTATTAAAAAACAAATTGTTAATTTTCATTCAAGTTGAGCGGCGTATCCGACGTCCCTCGGCTCGTTGCCTCTCTTTCAGTTATGTACGAAACGACAGTGACCGCAGAGGTCTGATTTTTTAGGTGTTGTCAGCCTCTTAAATATGGCACGGATACAGATCAACACGTTGTATTTTTACAGGTGCGGATTCTATTCAAGACTTCGGGTCTATTAGAAGTTTTACCAATTTGACCGAGTTTAATTACAATATGATCGGTCCCAGAGTGTTTTTCTTCATAGCACTGACAGTGAATGGTTTTGGATGTCGCAGAAATATAATTTGTAAGTAATTTTACTTGAACTTCCGTACCCGGAAACCTAAAAATTAAAATTTCTTCAAGTTTCTTTGGGTATTGGGATTTTTATATACAATTTTTTATTGTAGTCATGTCATTTTAATAATTATGTTTCATTGTATTGTGTGTATAATATGTGTGTAATCTATGGATTTTCAGATGTGAATTAAATAAAAAAATAAAAAATATTACGCAGCACCATCTAGTCCCAAACTAATCAGAGCTTGTATTATGGGTACTCGACAATGGATACAATACTGATTTTGATGGTTTTACCATCTGTTTTTTTTACTGCACAGTCAAGTTTGTCCTTCAATCCGACCTCCCATAAGCTAAATCAGTTACTACGGGGTATCAGGTCGATGGGTGGTACGGAACCCTTAGTGCGCGAGTCCGACTCGCATTTGGCCGGTTTTTTTCTAACCAAATTTAAGTCTGTATCTTCTTTTTTATAGATCAACCTGACAAGGTAGAAAATCCGTACTACGGCACTTACGCCGAAGACGACATTTTAAACATGAGAATATTTTTACTAAATATACCAAAGGATGTTACTAGCTACGTTATATATTATCAAACTGGTAAGATAACTACAATTAATACTCAATACTCAATTCATTCGGGAATCCGCTGGATGCGGAAGGCACAGGACCGGTCGTTGTGGCGATGCTTGGGGGAGGCCTATGTCCAGCAGTGGACGTCTTTCGGCTGAAATGATGATGATGATGATGATGACTCAATTCATTTATTGCACTCCACAAGTATTTAAAGGTGTTACTTTATATATTAAGTATCATATGTGGGCCCTGTCGGGCACGGCAAAAAGTAGGAGAGAGGAGGAGTCACTTTTATATACCTACTTTATTATCAAGTAGGTATCTAGTTATTGTATTTTATGTAAAATTATCATCAAAAAATTCATTTATGTCATAATAACATTTATTTATTATAATAAAAAAAAATCTTTAAAGCAACTGATTGCCTCGTTGGTCTAGTGGTTGCAAGCGCGACTGCTGAGCGTGGAGTCCTAGGTTCGATTCCCGGTTCGGGCAGTGTTATTGGGTTTTTTCATTAAGAAATACTCAGTAGCAGCCCGGAGTCTGGATTTGTGTCCGGTTAGTGGCAATACACTCGCCCCCTATTACATGGGACTATAACATAACTAGCGAAGTGTGGGTGTGCTATACACCTCTGCCTACCCCTTCGGGGAAATACAGGCGTGATGTTATTTTATTTAAGCAACTGCAAATCATCATTTCAGCCGAAAGACGTCCACTACTGGACATAGGCCTCCCCCAATTAATACTAATGCAAATACCTATCTGATATTACCATTTTACGGGCTTCGACAAGCTGAGAGCCTTACGAGTTTGAGACTTACGGATGCATACGGATACATACTTCCATCGAATTCGATTACTTAAAGTTATCGAATTCCATGATTTTCATCCATAAATCAGTAGCAACCCTAGCGGAAGCGTAGATCAGCTACCACTGATTTATGAATGAAAATCATGGAATTCGATGACTAATACATTAATTAGTAGTACCACTAGTACCTACCTCTGGCGGATACGTGGATCAACTACTGATTTATAAATGCAAATAATCGAATTAAAAAAAAACTAAATTCAAAATTATTTATTTGTCAAACACACAGACCAGTAAGCCTCTAGACGCCGATTTGCCGGGTACCCCCGGTCACCACGCATATGCAGTAGCACTGCATATCTTACGCCCTGCCGCCAATCGGGACGTCACTGTGTCAGCGAGCGGAACCAATCATACAACCGAACTTTTGAGCCGACCAATCATAGCCCGCCATTCGCCCCCTGTACCCAGCCAACGTTTTACGACTGAGTTCTCATGCAAAACATTGTTTATGCGGCGTCTCGAGGCTTACTGAGGCTTACTGGTCTGTGGTCAAACATAATGATGTACAAGACATGGTGTTAATTTATAAATAATCCAGTATCACTATGTTTTGCCTTGATAAGCGTACAAATTTTATAACATAAAGATAATATTATTACAGATATGTGGAAATTAAATGTTTAATAAAAACCAGTTTTTATTAATATATTTTAATGAATAGTTTAACGAAGAAATCGGACAAAGTATTGATCCGGCTCGAAGGACCATGTACAAATACTTATGGCTCGGTCTCAAATGAAAGTCTCTTTTAATCATAAACTGTTTAAATAATAATAAAACAATACATTCAAATAAATAATATCGTTTCTTGTTGAATTTTCTAAACCAATTTTTATATCTTGTTATCAAGTAACCGTAGCAACCATTTTAAATCACAATTGTTTTTTAATGGATTCAGCCAGTAATTTATAACTAAGAACTCCTTACTAAATTACATTGGACAAGTATTGTATTCGATGAAAATATTTATAACTGTCAAACTCTTAAGGCCAAATGAAAATCTTTCAATGGACTGCATGGCGTCAACGCGAACTGTATCATAAATTCATACATTTGGTCTGTCACATATCACAATATCTTCGTGGTTTGACTATGTTTATAGAATCGCACGACAAGGATTAAGAAGTCCGCGTCATTCGACCGATCGTAGTAAAAGGACTTGAAAATCCGTGTCGTTCGATCGATCGTATTACAAGGACTTGAAAATCCTTGTCGTTCGATCAATCGAACCACACATACTTGTAAATGCTTGTAAAATGTATGTCCTGATGGTTCGACTATAAATAAATATAAATATAAATAAAATATTTTTGGGACATCTTACACAGTCCTAAACTAAGCAGAGCTTGTACTATGGTTTTTTTTTTTTTTACGAGCCTGTTTTGTCCCACTGCAGGGCAAAGGCCTCCCACTGAAAGGAGGCCTTTGTACTATGGTTACTAGACAATTATTATAATACTTATATACTTAATTTTTTTGTAAATACATACTTATAATACATATGAAACACTCAGACAAACACAAATACTTATGTACATCACACAAATATTGGTGTCCTGTGGGAATCGAACCCACGACCTCGTGATCAACAGTCCGATACGCGAACCACTAGACCACAGACGTCGTCAAATATAGTAGTATAGGATCGCACCAAGAGGATCTAAAATTCCTCGTCGTTCGATTACTCGAACTGTCCGATCGAACCACGCGGCCGGAAGGGAAGAAGACGGTACAGGCGGCACGTCAGTTGTAATACTTAAATTACGAAAACCACCCTTAATGCTTTCGAAATAAAGACTATGTCTAGATTTAAATTGTGGAAAGAAAAAATTGCTCACGAGCAGGATTCGAACCTCCGACTCCTGGCTCAGTACGCCGGTGCTTTAGCCACTAAGCTTCCGTGAACACTGGTCGTGGTATCGAAATTAACCTCCACTTGGTAACGTCTTTGGGTGACGTCAGCGATATCTTATTAATAAACAGTGTTTCTTAACCGACTCGACTAACTTTGCAGTTAAGAGGCTGACAACACCTAAAAAATCAGACCTCTGCGGTCGCTGTCGTTTCGTACAGAACTGAAAGAGAGGCAACGAGCCGAGGGACGTCAGATACGCCGCTCAACTTGAAAAAAAATTAACAATTTTTTTTATAAATAAAAAACTAAAAGCTTATTTGAAAAACAGAAACAACAAATGTTTAGATTAATGTCTTTCTATAATGTTTTCTTAATTTTATTTATAATATTTAGTAAACAATAGAGATTGTTTGCTTTAAAGCATGTTTTAAGAGGTTAGTTTACAATTCTTTTCTATCAAGAAAACTTCATGAAAACGTGTTTTGGGCACAATACAGTTTCAGAAAATACAATCAAGATTAACATATATTTTTTTCACCGCCACAAACTGAATAGATACAGCTAAAAAAGTTTTTAAAAGAAGCCTATTTGGGGTATTTGGCTGTTGTCAAAAGTCGTACAGATATCCTACCCTTACTAATTATTTTATAATTTTTCACGCATTTACGCTTCGCATGCGTAAATGCGTTTAAAAATAATAAAATGACTATGTCAAGGTCAAACTATATACCATTACTGCATATCAATTATAACAACCATTATAAACTGAACTAGCTTAGTATGTAGGTGTCAGACGAAACAGGCTCAGTAGGTCTACTCGCGTTTTACGAACGACAAACGAAGTACGAACTTTCGTTCCGACTGATACTTACATAATAAAGATAGGCACATAAAAAAGGTACAATTAAGATAGACTACGGTTCATAATCGTATACAATTTACCGGAGATGAGAAAAACAAACGTCAAAACACGATCATCGCATGCGATAAGGGAACGATGGTTGACCGGAGTAGCAAATTGTGCGATGAATCGTACGATTTATCGAATATCGTCGAACGGGAGTAGACCCCCTGCCTTCAATGGCTTTTCACCATCGAGTGCGCTATTACCTAATATTGTTTTTATAATTTCAGATGATTGTTCTAAAGATAGAATACAATCTGATGAAGAAGTGAAAAAAAGATGTAACGGTGAGGATGGGCATTGTTTTAAACTTATAACATTAACCCAACGACCGACCATACAGCCCAATAGACGCCTAATTTTGAATATAATGCGTACAATAAATTCTGCCTCTAGCTGAGGCGGGGTACTGCGATCCGATTGGCACTACCAAGGCGGCTATTGGCTAATCACTAACGCGGCAGTTTTGACGGCTCATGTAAGTGGTCGAAACTGATTTGAAGATTTCAAGTGGCGAATAGTGGCGACCTACATTAGTGAAATTTTATAGATGAGTTGCAGACATCGGTCGCCTGTTATGAGGCGTCTATGGGATCTATGGTCGTTGCATTAACCCCTCGTCACAGACCAGTAAGCCTCTAGACGCCTATTAGCCACCAATCGGGACGTCACTCCGTCAGCGAGCGGCACCAATCATATCACCGAACATTTGAGCCGACCAATCATAACGCGCCGTCCGCCCCCCGGTCCCCACCAACATTTTACGACTGTTTTCTCATGCAAAACTTTGTTTATGTGGTCTTGAGACTTACTGGTCTGTGCCCTTCGTATATCGGAACGCAGATCCACGCAAGACAGAAGGCAGTTACTCACCTGCCTGCTTCAGGGGCAATCTAGGCAGGACGAAAATTAGACCAATTTAGGAAGGTTCCCTACACATAGGCTTGCCGTTCAAATTCAAAAAAATAATATTCTAAAAAGAATACTTAGCGAAAGAGAAATTAAATGTTTTTATTTAAACCGTGGCTCATTTAAATAACTATTTTTTCTTGATCATCATCATCATCATTTCAGCCTAAAGACGTCCACTGCTGGATAAAGGCCTCCCCCAATAAGGGGGGGATTTTCTTGATATTAGAAGGTAAATCTTTATAAAATATTAATACTTGTTTAGAAATTACAATTTTGGTTTCATTATCCATCTTACTTCCAATGTTAACCCCACAAATGGATTAATAATGTCTGAGCTAGCAACATAACGCGGGTGTGAAGAGGGCGGGCGGGGGAAGCTTGTTTCGTTTTTGGACACAGCACGCGGGTTGCAATTACAGTTGGACGTGGATTCTGGTTTTTTCTAAATTCTATGGTTATTACAAAGAGGTGCGGCAGGGTTGCGCGGGATACTCACCCACACAACGAACGCCCATTCGACCAAGGTCAACGACGTATAGCAGGCTCATAATGGAATTTTAATTGTTTCTGTAACTGTACTGTACACGAGACGTTAAAAATATAGCAGGCAAATAATGATATAGACAGGTTAATATAAAATGTGCAATGTAGGTAGTAAGCACAGATAATATAATACTATAGTAGTAGTAAGTAAATTATTTATTCACAACGACGTCAATAAATAGACACACGATCTCATATAAGCAGCATGTTCTAAATACAGTTGACGCAACCGTTGATAAAATTTACGTGTGTTCGCGAGACAGCTGTCAAGTGAACTAACGACAGATGACAGTGTGGTTCCGGAACCATAACTCGTGTAACCATGTTGTATTTCTAAACAGCGCATCTAGTACGTAGTACACACAGACAGACATATTAATATTTTTTACTATGTCTGTGGTAGTACATACATTTATAATATCGATGTTTATTCACCAGAAAATTAGCCTATTATACAATAATTTATTTATATTATATATTATATTTATTAAATTAATCTCAGTACTTTAAATTAATCTCAGTGCTTTAAATTAATCTCAGTGCTTTAAATTAATCTCAGTGCTTTAAATTAATCTCAGTGCTTTAAATTTATCTCAGTGCTTTAAATTAATCTCAGTGCTTTAAATTAATCTCAGTGCTTTAAAATAATCTCAATGCTTTAAATTAATCTCAGTGCTTTAAATTAATCTCAGTGCTTTAAATTAATCTCAGTGCTTTAATTTAATCTCAGTGCTTTAAATTAATCTCAGTGCTTTAAATTAATCTCAGTGCTTTAAATTAATCTCAGTGCTTTAAATTAATCTCAGTGCTTTAAATTAATCTCAGTGCTTTAATTTAATCTCAGTGCTTTAAATTAATCTCAGTGCTTTAAATTTATCTCAGTGCTTTAAATTTATCTCAGTGCTTTAAATTTATCTCAGTGCTTTAATTTAATCTCAGTGCTTTAAATTAATCTCAGTGCTTTAATTTAATCTCAGTGCTTTAATTTAATCTCAGTGCTTTAATTTAATCTCAGTGCTTTAAATTAATCTCAGTGCTTTAAATTAATCTCAGTGCTTTAATTTAATCTCAGTGCTTTAATTTAATCTCAGTGCTTTAAATTAATCTCAGTGCTTTAAATTAATCTCAGTGCTTTAAATTAATCTCAGTGCTTTAATTTAATCTCAGTGCTTTAAATTAATCTCAGTGCTTTAAATTAATCTCAGTGCTTTAAATTAATCTCAGTGCGTTAAATTAATCTCAGTGCTTTAAATTAATCTCAGTGCTTTAAATTAATCTCAGTGCTTTAAATTTATCTCAGTGCTTTAAATTAATCTCAGTGCTTTAAATTAATCTCAGTGCTTTAAATTAATCTCAGTGCTTTAAATTTATCTCAGTGCTTTAAATTAATCTCAGTGCTTTAAATTAATCTCAGTGCTTTAAATTAATCTCAATGCTTTAAATTAATCTCAGTGCTTTAAATTAATCTCAGTGCTTTAAATTAATCTCAGTGCGTTAAATTAATCTCAGTGCTTTAAATTAATCTCAGTGCTTTAAATTAATCTCAGTGCTTTAAATTTATCTCAGTGCTTTAAATTAATCTCAGTGCTTTAAATTAATCTCAGTGCTTTAAATTAATCTCAATGCTTTAAATTAATCTCAGTGCTTTAAATTAATCTCAGTGCTTTAAATTAATCTCAGTGCTTTAATTTAATCTCAGTGCTTTAAATTAATCTCAGTGCTTTAAATTAATCTCAGTGCTTTAAATTAATCTCAGTGCTTTAATTTAATTTGATAAATTTTTCATTTTCATTTTTATTTTTTTCATGTAAATATAATGTACCGTCGAGCGCATATCTATAGTAAAAAACAGTTTATGTGAACGTACATGAAAATCACGCGCCGCCTTCAAAATGTTGGTTTATGTTAAAATTTTAAAATACATACAATGATTATTTTTTACTTTTTAGTTAAGGTTTTTGAAGTCGGTTTTATTTTTTGTTAAAAAGTTTTTATTTTATACTTTTTAGTTGATAATTGCGAGGGTTATATAACCAATTTGAGAAAATATTTTTTATTAACCTTTGCTATCCCACTGCTGGGCAAAGGTCTCGCTCATGTTCTACCAAACGTCCAATCACTATTGTGAAAAAAAACACGCATATCGGCCAAGAATTCTCAGAAAAACGAACCAATGAGCAGATCATCTAGATAGGCGAAGCTAAAAAAAAACTGATTTATTGAAGCTGGTTAAAAATCTACTCAACCTAAGTTAATAAAATTTATATGGGACCACCGCGCGGGCTTCTTCTACCAAATAAATCAAATCAAATCAAATCAAATCATTTATTCGCCAACAAAAAAACAACCACGTAAATCGGCCGACAAATCTCGGAGTAATCGGTGTACATACACGAAAAAAAAAACCGCCGAATACATAACCTCCTCCTTTTTTGAAGTCGGTTAAAAATACGATCAAGATTAACATTTTTTTTTCATTCCCACAAACTGAATTGATACAGCTAAAAATGTTTTTAAAAGAAGCCTATTTGGGGTATTTGGCTGTTGTCAGCGTCTTAATGTCACCAATAAAATGGCAATCAGAAACATCTAGTGTCAGCAGACTGAGATTTAAAGCTTAGTTTGGAACTATATTTTGAAAGTTTTTAATTACGAGAATTGGTGTTGAGTTTAGAATTAGTTTTTTTTTTTTTTATGGTGTGCACCACAGATAATATAATAGTGTGTAAACAATAAAGTATACTCTATCTATCTATCTATCCCATTGCAGCACCTGACAAGACAGAAGATAAGATACCGAGTAAAGGAGTAATTAATTTCGAGAAGAAGATGGACAAACAAAGTGCGAGGTTTTATATGGAATTGCGAAACAACAAAAATGAGATTTGTTCTACCAAAATAATCATCGATGCAACAAGGGACCCTTTAACACAGAAAGGTAACAAAAATAATAATATAATATAAGTTAACCTTAGTCATCACCATTGAATTACATATCGTTGGTCATCACTCTCTATTTTTTAACCGACGAAAAAAAGGAGGAGGTTCTCAATTCGACGTGTATCTTTTTACAGAGTGGTCCGATTTTGATGATTCTTTTTTTAATGGATAGGGTATATCTCGAAGTTGGTGCCATTTAAATTTCAAAATCAAAATCTACCCCTAAGGGTATGAAAACAGGGGATGAGTGCTTGTTTACCCACTGAATTCTTACCTGTTAACCGATTCTGTTGAAACTTGGCACACATAAATGTAGTTCTAGACACTACAACATAATGGAGACCTGGAGTTAGATTTTAGCCACAAAAAAAAAGCCACAATGAAAAACAAAACTTTTTAACAAAAAATTGAACCGACGAAAACAGAAACTGAAAAGCGAAAAATAAAATGAAGCTTAACTATTTTCCTAACTAAACTAATGTAAATTACTAATTATGAGTCGGCGCCAAACAAACAATCAACGAAGATCATTAAATTACTTAAAAGAAATAATAAAAACAAAATAACATCAAATACAACGTGAAATTTTCAACAATAAACAATAACTTTCCAAAAATACTTTCTCCGCTCGACCACTTACAACTTGCACGCACTTTGCTTGTTTGTTTGACGCCGACTCATAATTAGTAATTTAAATTAGTTTAGTTAGGAAAATAGTAATTAAGACTCGCTTTTCAGTTTCTGTTTTCGTCGGTTCAATTTTTTGTTAAAAAGTTTTATTTTTTACTACTTAAGCCAGTATTTAAGCCACAGGACACAAATATTTGTGTGATGAACATGAGTGTTTGTGTTGGTCTGGGTGTTTCTTTTTATTATAAGTATTTACAAAAAAAAAGTATCTAAGTATGAAATTTGACCGGCAAACGAAACAAAACGACTATTTCCTGCAACCACGAATACTGCAAAGCATTTGTAACGTCAGGAAAACCAATTTAATAATAATACGCGATGTTTAAACATGTTTTATTAAGAAAAAAAAACGATTTGAGAACCGAACGGATTCGGAAACACAACGCAAAATTTACAGAAACTCTTGCGAGAGCCATTTGTTGTCGCAAAGCACTCGATGTACAATTAAAGAAATATGAATAGCGTTTCCGAATCCGTTCGATTCTCAAATCGTTTTGTTTCATAATAAAATAAGTTTAACCGGAATACATCGCGTATTATTATTAAAATTGGTTGCAGGAAGTAGTAATTTTGTTTCGTTTTCCGGGCTAATTTCACTTCGGAAACGGAAACTTTTCGAAGGTTCGTGAATAGTACCGGAAATCATTTATTAGGATCACGAAATAATTTGTTATTATTTGTTTTAGGTGATCAAAAGTGTTTCAAAAGTGACAGACCCTGTGAAATTCATGTAGATTTCAAGAACAAATGTAATGGTAAGAGTTCTCACTGGCTTAGCAGGCGTAGCATGACCACTGTAGACATGATATTTGTCTACCGAAGAATCGCGGCTCTCGAGTCGATTGAGAGGCGCGCCAAGAGGCTAGTTGGCCACGACGCCGACGCGCTTGTCGACATGGAGCTTTTCTTCTGTGTCACATGCGATTATCTCTGGAACCTTTAGCACAGTTTCTTTCAGTTACCAGAGTACAGACAAAACTGTGGTGGTCCAAATATAGACGTGATGTTCAAAACCATTCATACATGTCAAATTGGGACGTGGGTGGATAATAGTACATTACTGTCGAGGCCTAAAATGAAGCAATTGACGGCCGAGTAATGAAGTGTTTTTAAAAGGACGAGGCGTACTTTTTAACTAAACGAGGCCGCTATTTCGGCCGAGACTTGTATAGTACTTTTCTCTCATTTGCGAGGAAACTTACATTACAATCACATGAGACTTTCCATCTTCTTGTCTCAGTTTGGCGAACCGACTTGCGGTACCATTTAGGCAACAGCCTAGTTGGTATTGCAGTTGTAATGGGCAAAGGTAACCAATTAACATCAGGTGGGCCTTTAGCTCGTTTCGCCACCCTATACTATAAAAAAAAAAAAAAAAAAACGGTATCTAATTCTAATTCGCGCCAATTAGTCCACGCACGGTTCTTGTTATATTTTCAAAGTTTTGAAAAAAAAAATGCGCATTCAGCCATTATGATGTAAATAAATATTTTGTACCTACCTAAAAATACCTAATTTATTTAATTATGTACATAAAAACCTCAATAGCATGATTTAAAAAATAAAAACTGTCCAGCAATTTCTATTATTGTCGTGTTGGATATTGCTAGCCTGTTATTTCGATGCGTACAGATTTTTTTTTTTTTTTTTTTTTTTCGAATGGGCTCTCACAGGTGGGACCGAAGTCCCATTTCTGCTTAACCGGACTTAGTTGGCGGAGAGTCCCATGTGGGACTCCATTCGCCGAAGGTTTTTTCCCTACATACTTACAAACTAGATGCGCGCGGCATCAATACCGCGCGTAATCGGGCGGGCGCCCCCCAAGGGGGGGGCTCGAACCTCGCTAGGGCATTGCAGGGGGACCCCGCAGTTCCTATGTCCCCCTAGCAGCCGTTGCTGCATCGAATTGGTTACCTCGAAAGTAGCGGACTTTCGGTCCCTATCGGGTGACGTGCTAAACGCCGTGAAGCGGCAAGCCTCGCCGGCGAGGCTAAGACCTACCTAGAAAACCTAACCAGTGGCTACGCAATAGCCTGCTCCTAGGAACTACTCTAGAGCATAGGGCCGGTCTCGCGTGACGAGATTATCTCCGGTTGCTTACACCGTGAGGGCGTCCCCAGGGGGGAGCTCGGACCTCGACTCAGGGTGCAGCAGGGGGACCCCGCCACTGATCCCCCCAGCAGCCGGTGCTGCGTCGGCATGTGTTTCTGTTTCTCGAGAGTCGGACTCTCGGATTCTGTGTGTGTGTCGCGTCGGTCCTCGCCGGCGGGGACGATATTTTGGACGACGGCGTCGGAGTGTGCTTGTACTTTTATCTGACTCCTGGAGGAGTGTAATAGCGTCATCGGGCTCAATGAGTGTGTGTCTGGGACGTCGGGTTTTGCTAATAGCAGATGGCTGGTAGACGGTGGCCGCCACGACCAAGGGGTTGGGGTGCTTGGGAGCGGAATCGAAATAGCGTTTTGAGACACGCTTGAAAAACTGCTTGATGGTCGGCAGTTTGAGGTCTAGGTGGAGGTCGACATTGCGTACGTACCAGGGGGCGCCTACGGCCCTTCGCATGAAACGGTTTTGGAGGGTTTGGAGTATGTGAATTCTCACCGGCTTAACGTGTGCGAACACAACGCTAGCATAGGCGAGTATGGGGCGGATACAGGTGGTGTATATCCTTACTTTGAGAGGAGTGGGCAACTTACTGTGCGCATTGAGTAGGGGGTGGAGACGTCCGAGGACGAAGGCGGCACGGTTTTTCACCTTGCGGATATGCGGTCTGAAAGTCAGTCTACGGTCAAGGATCACGCCAAGGTATTTGGCTTCTCGTTGCCATGGGATCTGTTTTCCGAACATTGAGACTGGTACGCTTAATTCTTTACGATACTGTGACAGGGGTCTCTTATCGAAGAGGACCGCTGCACTTTTTTCGGGATTGAGATGCGTACAGAAAAGAGCCGATTGATGTATTCTTATTTTGTGTGTTATATTCTGTGTGCAGTGTGCACGAAATTGAAAATGGATGACAGCAAATCACCGGCGATTACAGCAATCACTAGTCTATGTTAAATGGTGTCAACTCAGCCACACGGACGAGATTCTCTGGCCCGAGTTGACCAATAACTCGTATTGTCACTCAAAATAAAATAAAATAAACTTTAAAAAATTAAAAACCGGCTTCAAAAAGTATAAAACAATTTGTGTGAAATAGTTCAGGAAGTCGGTGCCAACTATTTCTAAAATTTAACTCACGTACTTCCTAAACTGTTTCACACAAATTATTTCATTCTTTTGAAGTCGGATTTTACTTCTTTTTATGTTTATATTATTAATACACAGACCGTGTAATACAGGCGTGATGTTATATTATGTTGTTTGTTATGTTATAATGATGAGTACAATGACCCCTTTTCGGGAATGAAGCGATTAAAATTTCAGCATGTACCTATATTTATTTATTTATTAATACACACAGTAATATAAAACCCTAGGATTACACAAATACAATTCATGGCAGTGATTTTTGGTTTTACAGTTACAATACGGATCGCAACTGGCATCTTAGCTAGATTACGAAGTAACCTGTGTTAAAGATACCAGTCCCTATCCCCAATGTGAGTACATAATAATAACAATTAAAAAAAATATAAAAAGAGCGAGTTCATAGTGTTTGATCAACATCTTGTAGTTTCGTCATGTCTGCCCGTCTGTCCTAATCCTTTACAGCTTAATAATTTCTACAATTATAAACTCAAGTACATGTAAATTTGTTTAAAAAATTATTCTAGATATAGATCTCAATTTTAAAAGAATAATCGTGGCCATGTATTTTAGGGGTGGCGCCCATACCTACATGTGAGAAATGACGATGAAAATATTTTTTTCACTACAAACCCTCGTGTGAACCCTATAATACTGAGCATGGCCCGACATGTTCTTGGCCGGTTTTTTAAGTGGATTTGTCTGTGTTTCTAAAATTGTTTTCTGGGGCCTTACTCTCGACTGTATCGAGCTCTGAACCAAATCGAGCTATTGATGTCGATTCTCTGTTCACGAACTAAACTTATTTTAAACTATCGCTCTCTTTTACTAATAGTAGATACAAGAAAGGGATGGCAACAATTTTAAAACTGTCAAATTAGTCGGAATTTAGATTTCCATACAAGTTTATTCGTGATCTCGGAACATGCCCACTAAAATACAAGGAAATGGAACACGTAAACTAATTTGCCAGTTCTAAAATTGCCATCCCTTTCTTGTGTCTACTTTTAGTAAAAGAGAGCGATAGTTTAAAATAAGTTTAGTTCGTGTACAAGAAAATCGACACCAATGTCAATTGCTAGAAAAATGCAGTAAGATTTGACACTAACTCGAATTTAAATTCGATTGATACAGCACTCGACCCAGTCGGGATTAAGGCCCCTGTTGTGTTTTGTTTTTGTGTATGATTTCATTTGTGCGGCTTATACATATAACAGGAATACTATTTAATACTAGCTGTGCCCGCGACTCCGTCCGCGTGGATGTCGGAAAATAACATCGTGTCATAATTATGAACACAATATCTTCAAAATATGACGCTTGTGCCCAGCAGTGGGAAGTAATTGGGCTGATTATGTTATTCTATAACACGAACCACATCTCTTCTTATGCTGAGAAGAGGCCCGTGTCCAGCAGTGGGACTGTAATGGACTGGTAATGTTATGTTATTCTAGAATACTAATAATATCCAGTTCATTAACTCTTCTCATTTTGAGAAGAGGGGCATACCCAGTAGTGGGACAGTAGTGGGACAGTAATGGGTTGACTACGTTATGTTATTCTATATTTTCTAGTTTCTTAACTCTTCTCGTTCCGAGAAGAGGTCCGTGCCCAGCAGTGGGGCAGTAGGTAATGAGCTGATTATGTTATGATAATCTAATAACACTAACAATATCCAGTTCCTTAACTCTTCTCATTCCAAGAAGAGGGCCATGCCCAGCAGCGGGACAGTGATGGGCTATGTTATGTTATTCTATATTTTCTATAATACTAATAGAATCCAGTTGTATTTTTAGGAACCTGCAACCTGCATCCAACCAACAATCATGACCTCTACTTTGTATGTAACTTAATACAATAGAGGGGTCAAGCTGTATGGCTGGATCTACTCAACCGATTTAGATAAAACATACCCTATATTTTAAGTTAGACTAATACCAATACAAATGCTAAGTTTCATTACGATCCGTTCAGCCGTTTTCACGTGATGAGGTAACAAACAGACAGACAGACAGACAGACAGACATAAATTTTTTAAACGATTGATTCGTGTTCTATAGCTTATTTCTAGTCCCCCTAGCCGGTTTTCGCGAAAAAAAACTCAATGTACAGACTTTTCGACCTTTACAGTTTTATTATAGTATAGATTGTTTTGTTACCAACACATTGAATCATTGTTATTAAAATTTATTAAATTAAAAAATGTTATTTAATACAACTACGCTCCGATTTTCATAAATTCAAATAATTTAAATTCGGTACTTAATTCTTTATATTTGTGTTATTTCGACGTAAACAATTTTGAGGAAAATTAAATATTATTACGCTTAGTCTATGTAGGTATCATTTGAATATAGCAAAAGTACTTGCCGAGTGCTGTCAGTAAACAGATAATTATCTATACTAATATTATAAAGAGGAAAGATTTGATTGTTTGTTTGTTTGTTTGTTTGTTTGCATTGAATAGGCTCTGAAACTACTAGACCGATTTGAAAAATTCTTTTACCGTTGGGAAGCTACACTATCTCCGAGTGACATAGGCTATATTATATTTTCAAAAAAATTAGGGATCCTTACTAAAACTCCAATAATGTAACCCAAGGTGTAAAAAAATTACCTAAAAAATTCCTTACATTGCGTGCGCTGCTAAAGCTATTGATGATGGCACAAAATAATGTACTATGACTTTGCAGAACACATTATTATCTACAAAAAGTGTCGGGACAGCATATGTCCAACTATTATATTTATGTCACAATAAGTGTTCTTTTACTTAAAAAAAATTATTGAAATGCCGCCGCTAGAAAAGGGTCTTTATTTGTACCTTAGTATTAATCCTTATCAAAATAAGTTACTTCATATTCAAGACTGCTTCAATACCTTCATAAAACTTTTTGAATTATTCAATTCGGACATTCCATTCGAAAGATATGACGAGTTCCAAAATGTAAGTATAAGAAAAAAGTCGCGTGGTCGTCGCTTACTCCGCGGCTCGACTAACTATGCGATGTAGGCGTCACTGGGGTACGGGAGTCAATGTTAAGGAATAAACTGCCGCGCGGCTCACTCGCGCGGTCGGCTCCCTACGCAGCGGCCGTGTGCGGAACCGAAAAATTATCGCTTGAAAATATTTTGAATTCGTATAGTAGGTAATTAAACCCAACAAAAAAGTTATTTTCAGAACTAAACCCATTTTTTTCAGTAAATACTACTTGATAATAATAAATATATATTGTACATTTAACTATCCGAACAGCTTAGTGACTTAGTAGTTCTTATAATTGTAATTAAGTAATTCCTGTTCAACAGATATAAGCAAATAATTTAGTACAACGTCAGTTAATTTTTTTTAATCATTTTATAATGCCCAAAAGATCAAGATCTCAACTTTCAAGAAATAGTTCCCAGGCGAGGGCATCAAAAATACGTCGTAATGGAGAATCTTCATCAGAAATTGAAAATCGTCTTGCAAGTCAGAGAGAATACGCGTCGCAATCGCGTGCCAGAGAGTCGAGTATCGAGCGTTCTCAGCGGCTTGCTGATCAAAATTTGAGAACCTCCCAAGTACGCGCGCGAGAGCCGAGTATTGAGCGTTCGCAGCGGCTTGCTGATCAAAATATGAGAACCTCCCAAGTACGCGCGCGAGAGACGAGTATTGAGCGTTGGCAGCGCCTTGCTGAACAAAATTTGAGAACCTCCCAAGTACGCGCGCGAGAGTCGAGTATCGAGCGTTCGCAGCGGCTTGATGAACAAAATTTAAGAACCTCTCAAGTCCGCGCGAGAGAGTCGAGTACGGAGCGTTTGCAGCGGCTTGATGAACAAAATGTAAGAACCTCTCAAGTCCGCGCGCTTGAGTCGAGTGCGGAGCGTTTGCGGCGGCTTGAAGAGCAAAATATTAGAAATATACAAGCTCGCACTAGGGAATCGGACTCACAGCGTTCCCGACGCCTTCGAGATCAGAGAGAAAGACAACAGACGTCAACGACCAGAGTTCGTAATCGAGTTTTAGCTCACAGTAACAGATCGGCATTCAGATACGATCCACAGATTGATTATGCTCAACAGTCTTCCGTCCAAATCGGAGTCATGAATAAGATCTGTTCTAAGTGTTCTGCCAAAAAATGGGCCGATGAACCTAATGGTATGTGCTGTGCTTCTGGAAAAGTTAGTCTCCCAAATATTCAGGAGCCGCCACAGCCAATAAAAAATCTTTTGACAAATAATCATTCACTATCTGGACATTTTTTAACCAACATACGTAGGTACAACAGCCTTTTTCAAATGACTTCGTTTGGCGCGAAAGAAATTAGAGAGGATAATTTTATGCCAACTTTTAAAATAGAGGGACAAGTATATCATCTTATAGGTAGCCTTTTACCACCATCAGGCCAAAATCCACAATGCTTGCAGATATATTTCATTTCAGACGCAGATCAGCTATCGTTGCGGTCAAACATAGCTCCAACGCTAAAAATTGATTTAATTAACGAACTACAGACCACACTGAATAGCCACAATGTATACATACGAAGTTTTAAACAAAACTTAGAACGTAACTCTTCGGATAGTTTAAAGTTAATTATTCACTCCGACCGCCCACCGCAGACAGCACACCCGGGTAGATATAATGCTCCAGCTGTAAACGAGGTAGCCGTTCTCTTGGTTGACGAAGAAAAAGGCCCCAGAGATATAGTGCTGCACGGGAGAGACGGCCAACTTAAAAGGGTCTCTGAGTTACACCGATCGTATGATCCACTACAGTATCCCTTAATGTTCGTAATTGGAGAAGACGGTTATTATTTGACCATTCCTCAGCAAGGTACAGCGCGTAACAAAACTGTGACTTGCATGCAATTTTATGCATTTAGGTTGATGGTTAGAGCCAACTGTTTTAATCCATTACATTATTACAGGAACTTATTTAGTCAATATATTGTCGATATGATGGCAAAAATGATATCAGAAAGATTGAATTACATATGTCGTAATCAACAGAGACTGAGGGCTGATGAATACATTCATCTCAGAGACGCTTTAAATCAAGACGCAAATGTTGACCCATCAAATATCGGTCAACGCGTTATCTTGCCATCTTCATTCACAGGTTCTCCGCGTTATCTGCATGAAAAAACCCAAGATGCGATGACTTATGTCCGAAACTATGGGAGACCAGACCTATTTGTCACTTTTACGTGTAACCCCGAATGGCCTGAAATTAAAGCGGAACTATTATCTGGTCAGCGGTCTTTCGATCGTCATGACATAATTTCAAGGGTATTTCATTTAAAGATGAAGAAATTCATAAAATTATTCACGAAAGACGAAATATTCGGCAAAGTGAAATGTTACATGGCAAGTGTGGAGTGGCAGAAGCGAGGTTTACCACACTGTCATTTGCTGTTTTGGCTAGAAAGAAAAATTCAACCAGACGAAATTGATAGTGTCATAGTTGCGGAACTGCCCAACCAACAAAACGATCCGATATTGTACGATATCGTAACTAAAAATATGGTGCACGGACCATGCGGAGAGCATAACTTAATAGCACCATGTATGAAAAACGGTATCTGTACAAAAAAGTACCCTCGACGTTTCGTCAACGATACCCAGACCGGAGAGGACGGATATCCAGTTTATCGCCGTCGTGACGCCGAAAATGGAGGACAGAGCGCTTCGCTAAATATCAGAGGAAGTAGGTTCAATATAGATAATAGATGGATTGTCCCTTATTCTCCACTATTATGTAGGACGTTTAACGCTCACATAAATGTGGAGTACTGCCACTCAGTTCAAGCCATCAAATACATTTGTAAATATATCAATAAAGGATCTGACCAAGCTACTTTTAGCGTTAGAAACCCAAATGATGAAGTGGAAAACTACGTGAATGGCCGGTACATAAGTACATCCGAAGCTGTCTGGCGAATATTCGAATTTCCGATCCACGAGCGGCATCCTACAGTCTTGCAGTTAGCTGTCCACTTAGAAAACGGCCAAAGGGTGTATTTTACCGCAGAAACGGCTGAACAAGTGGCCCAAAATCCACGTAAAACTACTTTGCTGGCATTCTTTGAGCTCTGTAATGAAGATGAATTCGCAAAGACACTTCTATACCACGAAGTCCCGCAATACTACACATGGGCCAATAATAAATTCACAAGAAGGAGGCGTGGTGAGAACGTAGTTGGCCATCCAGGCATAAAAAAAGATGCCGCTTTAGGAAGAGTCTACGGTGTTCATCCTTCTCAATCAGAGTGTTTTTATCTTAGGATGTTGCTACATCACGTACGCGGTCCAACCTCATTCGAGTACTTAAAAACCGTTGAAGGAGTTCTCAAAGAGACCTATCAAGCAGCTTGCCGTGATAGAGGTTTGCTAGAAAACAATGACCATTGGGAAAATACTCTGAGAGAAGCATCGCTTTCGCAATGTCCAGTACAACTGAGAGAGTTATTTGTGGTCATACTTTTATTTTGTCAGCCATCGGAACCATTAAAATTATGGGATAATTTCAAAGACGATTTATGTGAAGATATTAGACATCGAATTAGACAGCAAAATCAAAACTTCGCCTTACCATACAGTGAGGACATTTATAACGAAGGTTTGATACAAATAGAAAATAAACTATTACAATTAAATGATAAAAGCCTAAGTGATTTTGGATTGCCTTCTTCAGTTCGTACAGAAAACAATGCTGCAGATACAATGGCACATCACTATAATACAAATAATTTGACCGCTTTTGTCAATGAAAACCTGCCAAAATTAGTCCCAGATCAAAGACATGCTTTTGAGACTATAGTCGATAGCGTAAATAATGACAAAAGAAAAATATTTTTTTTGGATGCGCCAGGGGGCACTGGAAAGACGTTTCTTGCAAATTTGATACTTGCTAAAATAAAACAATCAGGGAAGATAGCGATAGCAGTTGCTTCGTCAGGCATTGCTGCAACTCTCTTAAAGGATGGAAAAACTGCTCATTCTACTTTTAAACTTCCGCTATCCGTAAATCTTGAGCAACAATCTGTATGTTCTATCCGCAAAAATGGGCCTCTTGGTAAATTACTACAAGACGCCTCATTGATTATGTGGGATGAATGCACCATGAGCCATAGAGCACATATAGAGGCCGTGGACAGAACCTTGAAAGATCTTAGAAACTCCTCTGCTCTCATGGGCGGGATTACTTTTGTATTTGCTGGAGATTTCCGACAGACTCTTCCCGTCATTAACAGAGGTACGCGAGCAGATATCATCAAAGCATGCTTGAAATCGTCTCCCTTATGGACTTCGATTGAAAATTTAAAATTACGGACGAATATGAGAGCTCATCTTCATGGAATCACAGATAGTGATTTCCCACAACAACTGCTAAAACTTGGGGAAGGAATTTTTCCCACTCCAAATTTAAGCAAAAATTGTGACATCCTTCTGGATGAGTCTCTAGGTCAAATAGTTCATAATTTAGACATTTTAATAGATGCAGTATACCCTGACATCGAGAATTTGCACGAAAAGGACTTTCATTGGTTGTGTTCTAGGGCAATAGTGTCACCTAGGAATGATACTGTCAACGAAATAAACAATCTGATTATTCAAAAAGTCACCGGCCAAATAAAAAATTACAAATCGATCGACACCGTGACTAATATCGAAGACGCAGTCCATTATCCACAGGAATTTTTAAATTCTCTAAACCCTTCTGGACTGCCACCACATGAATTGACGTTAAAAATCGGAATTCCAATCATGCTTTTGAGAAATTTATGTCCTCCGAGCATGTGCAATGGGACGAGGCTGCTTATTAAGGAATTGAAGGACAATTTAATTGTAGCGACCATTATCACCGGCCCAGCAGCTGGTCAATTAGCTCATATACCGAGGATACCGATGATCCCAACTGATCTGCCAATCCCATTTAAACGACTCCAATTTCCGGTAAAAACATCTTTCGCGTTAACTATTAACAAATCTCAAGGCCAAACCTTCGAATTAGTAGGGATCGACCTACGAAAAGAATGTTTTACTCATGGCCAACTGTATGTTGGACTATCGCGGGTTGGAGCTCCAGAAAATCAATTTATTTTGCTGCCACAAAATAAAACAACATCAAATATCGTTTACAGGGAAGCTCTGACTCAATAAATTTAATGGCTTTTGTTTGTAGTTATGATCTTTTTAAAAATATTAGAAAAAAAACCAATATTAAAAAATAACAAAAAAAATAAGAAAAAAAACGAATGTAAGTAAAAAAATAAAAAAACGAACTTTCTATAAAATGTACTCTTTTTTAGTAACCCGATGCAAAAAGAAGCGTGTCTGTGTGTGTGTGTGTGTGTATGTGTTAAAATGTATAATTTTTAATTTTTTTGTTAAATACCCGTGCGAAGCCGGGACGGGCCGCTAGTAATAATATAAATTTGTTTATTTCCAAAGTAATAAGTATGTGCCACATTTACAGCGTAGGAATTACAGGTGCAAAAAGGTTTGGTCAATGACCCCCGTACTAGGGAGATCCTGTGTTACAGGGGTCATTATGTTATTATAGTGTGCATCTTTTTGTGATTTACGGACAAAGGAGGACAATAAAAGGTATTTATAGTGCCTTAATTACGTTTTTACGGCTAAAATTAATATCCAATCTATCCACGATTTGCCCTACTAGAGATGGGAATTTGACATAAGCTCCATACAAAATACGTCAAATTTCTATCTCTAGTAGGGTAAATCGTGGATAGATTGGATATTAATTTTGGCCGTTAGACAATACCACAGAAATACATAAATAGAATGGTTGTGATCACAATTTTTCTTGCGATTCATGCGTGGTTCAACTTTCGAACAAACTACGCCTCCCATATTGACGTCATAATTTTTTTCAAATTAACTTTAATCAAATGTACTTTACAGCTTTTGTTTCTGCAGTTAGAAACAACACAATTAGGCATTTTTGCGGGTTTTTGTTACACAATTTACGGAAACAAGTCATAAGGCGTGCTGAGAAAGGCTTTGAAATGCCCTGCACTGGTGCAGAGTGCTGCCACGCGCGCCCCGCCGACTTTTCCATTCTGTCTATCTATTTCTGTGGACAACACTTCTTAGGCTCGTATTACAGAAGCTTCCTCAAGTACAGTTTAAACCCCAATCACCTGATCACTACTTAAGGATAGAATCGTTACTTGAGTATCGGTCTTATTCCAGAACGGTAATTATAAACTTTAATTCAACAACAAAACACACGAATTTGACCTGAAATATAATAGAAATCTCTACTCAAGCGTAGTCTGGACCACGCTTGAGTGATTACAGATCAAATATCTGCCCAAATACCGAAACAGGTGACAATATAAAACGAAACTAAACTCAGCTGAACTGTGATCAACAAATCTCTGCTTGAGGGACGTTCTAAAATCAAAGCTCAACTTAAAACTAGTTTTAAACAGAGATCAACGCTTGAGTATCCTTCTGGAATACGGGCCTTAGCCTCGCCTTTTTACATTTTATAGGAGACGCGCGACGTACCTACCTTATGTACCTATTCAAGACTTTGGGTTACGTAGTAACTAATATGTAATCTGTGCTTCGGGTGTACTAGAAGTTCATGATACCGGTTTGAACGAAAGTAAAAGATATGATCGGCCCCAGAGTATTTTTCTTCATAATAGTGACGGCGTATGTTTGTGTATCGAGTAAGTATTTAATCATTTCTTTATATATGGCTAAAAATAGGTTCTTTAGCAACCAAGGATCTATAGTAAAACTATTCCAACTTCTCTAACAATCTTTATTTTAGTACACAAATCCTGCCATGATTCTTTAAATCTTCAATTCAATTCTTTATTTGCGTGAATATTAATACCTGTGCTCAGTGTTGCCATATGCACCGTAATTACGGCAGATCTGCCGTAATTTTGGCTTTTGTTTTTCTTTCTGCCACTTACCGTAATCATAAATTACGGTGTATGAAAGTTACCGTAATTTTTTGAATCCAACGGTAGTATGACAAAAAACCTGCGGAATACATAACCTCCTTGTGGGTAGGCCCCCCACAAGGTGGACCGACGACCTGGTGAAGGTCGCGGGAATCCGCTGGATGCGGAAGGCACAGGACCGGTCGTTGTGGCGATGCTTGGGGGAGGCCTATGTCCAGCAGTGGACGTCTTTCGGCTGAAATGATGATGATGATGACATAACCTCCTCCTTTTTTTGAAGTCGGTTAAAAAAATAAAAAATCAGTGTATTTTACTGTATTACTCAAGTCAGTGGGCACCTAGTTGCATGCGAAATTCAAAATTTCTTGAGTTTTTTGCAAATTATAGCTCTAATTCACGTTTTTGATATATTGATCGGAATATGAATAGTCAATAATAACAATATATCTACTGAATCTTGGGGGAGGCCTATGTCCAGCAGTAGACGTATTTTGGTTGAAATTATGATGATGATCTACTGAATAATGCTCACAAAAACATAAACCTAGCTCTAAAAGCTCTATAATCGACAATTTGTTAGTACCTAACTTTATATTGTGGAGCTTATAGAGCTAGGATGTTTTTACTACTAAATAAGGGATAATTCGCCAAAAATCTAAATTTTTGCCTAATTTACCTACTACTACTTACTATATTATTACGTTATTGTGATTATTGTCGCGAAAAATATTCCGATCAACGTGAGATAGAGCTACAACTTGCAAAAAATGGAAGAAATTTCGAGTTTCGAGGGTTACTACGTCGCAATCACCAATATTGCCTTCGATTAAAGGCAGAAAAGTATGAACATTTGTCACCGTAAATCTGCCGTATTTCTTTACACTGATTTACCGTATTTCTGGTAATTTTGACCCACTGTGCACCGTATTTTCGTTTCATCGATCTGGCAACACTGCCTGTGATTGATACATAGATGGTAAAAAAATATACTGGTACAATCTAACAAAGCAATTGGTATACAGGGTAGAGAGATATAAATGAAGTTTTCTAAGAAGATTATGGATGTTTTTGAGTGAAATATCATTTTAATAACGGACAAAGTTAAACTGTATTTATACAAAACCCTAATCAAACCATTCTATAATAACTTCCTGAGAAATCTTCATCTATATCTAACGACCCTGTATACTAATTCCTTTGTTAGACTGTAGATAATATTCCGCCTAAAATAAGGCATACAAACACCGTTGGATGTAGACTAGGTATACATACGTTTCATACATTTTCAAATCTAATAATTCATTTTTTAAAATATTTTAACTATATCCATTTTATAATAAATGTCATATCATATTATTTCTAATTACATGTTAACGGTATAATTTCAAATCTCAATTGTTTATGTAGTTTGATAATATCATTTAAAAAGTAACAAATTGTTTACCCATTTTTAATAAATCCATGATTTTTTCTTGTAATGTATGACTAGTGGCGGAGGGACTCGTAGCGAAGCAACGACTGCGTGAATTGTACGATCTGCAAGGTTAAGCTGCACTTGCCGCGGTCAGTCTGTGAATGGGTGACCGTTTCGTTACACATCGAGACCCTTCCGTGCCTCGGAGAGCACGTTAAACTGTCGGTCCCGGTTGCCATACGAATATCCATGGCAGTCGTTCCGGGTAGTCTGAAGCCTGAAAGTCTGACAACTGGTCTAACCTCCGAATGTCAGCATTACCCAGTAACTGTGTCTGGGGCTGATGGCAGTCGCTCCGTCTAAAATACTGATGTTCAGCCGCATCTGGCTAGACTGGAACCCGACCCCAATATAATTGGGAAAAAGGCTCGGAGGATGATGTATGGCTAGTGGCGCCCCTGTTTTGTATTCTCTTTTATGCTTAACTGTATTAAGACATCCAAGCGAGAGTGAAACAGTACCAACCTAGTATAGCTCGTTGCACAATATTGAAAAAACTAAATATGCTTGGAAGAACTAAGTATGCTTGTTCCATTTCGGGTAGAAATCTGGCAAGCTTGAGTGTAGTACCACAGCGTAAGTAAAACTACCAGTGGTCCATCGCCTTTGAAGTTTCGGAAAATGCCGCTTCCGTCTAGACATTACGTCATACCACAGGGTTGTCACATTTATTTTCAGTTTATTATTTTACTTTGTTCCGTATTCGCCTATTGGTAACAATAATACATATGTATAAAAGTAAACATTTTATTTATTATCTTAAATATTATAAAACTTTAAATGTCTGTTTGTTTGTTTGTTTGTTCGAGCATCACGCTAAAACTACTCGTACGATTTTGATGAAACATTTTTTGTTCGAAAGCTGATGAAAGCTGACTTAAAAATTGGTATGGGTTTTAAGAAAGAAAGAAAAAAGCAAGAAAAAATCGTGACGTGCGTCGGGTAGCGCCCGACAGATATGAAGCTTCTACGCCTTTGCAAGCGCGGGTAGAAATGTACAATGGATGGAACTGGACTGAACTGAACTAAACTGAAATGAACTGGACTGGACTGAAATTAACTGGACTGAACTGAATTGGACTGAACTGAACTGGACTGAACTAGACTGAATTAAAATTGAACTTAACTGAAATTGACTCGGTTTGACTCACCTCGACTCCACTCGACATAACTGGACTCAACTTGACTCAACTTGACTCATCTCGACTCAACTCGACTAAACTCGAGTCAACTTGACTCAACTTGACTGAAACTGACTGAACTTGACTGAAACTGACTGAACTGAACTGAGCTAGACTGAACTGAACAGGACTGGACTGAACTTAATTGGACTGAACTGAATTTAACTGAACTGAACTGGACTAGACTGGACTGAACTTCTGATGGCCATAATTATTATTATATCCTAAACTAAAGCACCTAGACCCATCGTGTTAACCCATATATATCCTAAACTTGAGCTTTTAGACCCATCGTGTTGGTACTTAAATGAAAGGGCTTGATGAGCTCTAGAGAAATAAATTGTGAAATCTTCTGATATTCATATCTCCTAAACTATAGGTCTTACACCCATCGTGTTGGTACTCACCAGCACCCCCGAAAACCTCGAAAATGATAGTCATATTGATTTTATTTGAAAAGTCACGTCTGCCATCTTGAATCTCGAAATAGATGTTACATTCGTAATCAGCATCCCCGAAAACCTCGAAAATGATACCCATGTCGATTTTATTTGAAAAGTCACGTCCGCCATCTTGAATCTCGAAATACATGTTATATTCGTAATAAGCACCCCAGGAAACCTCGAAAACGATACCCATATTGATTTTATTTGAAAAGTCACGTCCGCCATCTTGAATCTCGAAATAGATGTTACATTCGCAATCAGCACCCCCGAAAACCTCGAAAATGATACCCATGTTAATTTTATTTGAAAAGTCGCGTCTGCCATCTTGAATCTCGAAATAGATGTTATATTCGTAATCAGCACCCCCGAAAACCTCGAAAACGATACCCATATTGATTTAACTTAAAAAAGTCACGTCCTCGATCTTGAATCTTGAAATAGATGTTATACTCGTAATCTGCACCCCCGAAAATCTCAGAAATGCATGGTCATATTTGAAGAATAGAATAGAATAGAATAGAATATATTTATTTGCATAAAACATGGTATAAAAAGGTGTTATAAACTTAAATATAAGAGCTTATTCAGGGGATGCTATTGATCAACTTTTACAATGGGATCAACCCTGAAATCGCGAAAAAAATAACAGCTGATCCTTACATTTTGTCGAGCGACATCGATGATATAGTAGGGAACAGCTAATATTTTTTTCGTTTTCGGGGTTGGTCCCATAGTAAAAGTTGCTCTATGCTATGCCCTGAGTGAATTCTTCAAATATGACCACGCATTTCTGATACACGTTGTATATAAAGTCGCGTCCGCCATCTTGGATGTCGAAGCAGATGTTGTATTCGTTATCCAGCACCCCGGAATATGAACCATTTTAAACGAATCCCCAACCTTTAATGCCGTGTCCCAAACGAGATGTATGGCAGTTGGGGCTCGCACCCACCCCTCTCGCCCCTTACACCCCGCACGATTGCTCTGTCTAGACGTGTCCGTTGGACGACTGGTAGGAAAGAGCAGAGCTAGAGTTCCTTAGACTGTGGTAGTACCATGTTGACGGTAGTACGTGTTGTGTTGTCTGTGGTGTAACTTGCGCTTCGCCCGCAGAGCCCAACGAGCCGGGCAAGATCATCGTGTGGTTCCGCAACGAGACCACGCTGATAGTGCTGTGGCAGCCGCCACACCCGCCCGGCGCTTTCACGCACTACAAGGTAACCAATGCAACTACAAGTACAACTCTTCAATAATCTGTGAGAAGCAATATGCTGGTGCGCAAGTTTGCTTGTTGTAGCAAGGAAGTTAACATCACATTATTTAAAGATTACTGTCAAACCTTCTACACAAGCCGCTTGTGGGCCAGCTACACGCGGAAGACACTGGACGCCCTGAGGGTCCAATACAATAACAGCTTCAGAATGCTTTTGGGGTTGCCGCGTTTTTGTAGTGCCTCTAGTATGTTCGCTCAGGCACGCGTTCGTGACTTCTACGCCATGGTAAAGATTAAGACGGCCTCGCTTTTACAGAGAACACGGTCAAGTCCTAACAGCATTTTGAAGATGTTAGTGGATAAAATAGATTCGCCAATCCTGAATCACTTCATGCAGGTGCTAGTTAGACAGAAGTGATTTCACTACTCGGGTTTGGCTGTATTAATTACTACAAGTTTTTGGACTACCTATAATACTAACAAAGCAAAGTGTTATTGGGTTTTTTCATTAGGAAATTCTCAGTAGCAGCCCGGAGTCTGGATTTGTGCCCGGTCAATGGCAATAGGCTCGCCCCCTATTACATGGGACTATAACATAACTGGCGAAATGTGGGTGTACTATTACACCTCTGCCTACCCTTCGGGGAAATACAGGCGTGATGTTATGTTATGTTATAATACTAACATAGTTATTAATATAAACGGTTTCACTCACGTTATTTCATCGGGTGTGCCCGACCAGTTTCGAGCTCGAACGGAGCCCTTTATCATGACATGAGCTGGTTACGCGGCGGCGGCGTCGCGCACCAAACTGAGGATTTAGAGGCCACAGCGCGCCGCGTAGCGCTGCGCTCGCGACGACGGAGCGCCTGGTTGGTTCGGTGGTGGTTAGTTATTATATAAAAACTAACATAGTTTTAAGTCATTTATAACTAACACATATGCATCATTGTTATCTGATTAATAAATAAATAATAATAATAATCACAAGTTTACCCACAGGTAGTTACCATATACAGATACTCGACCACTGAAATAGATAGAATGGAAAAGTAGGCAGGGCGCGCGTGCCAACACTCTCCACCATAGTGCAGGGCATTTCAAAACCTTTCTCAGTACGCCTTATGATTTGTTTCTGTAAATACTGTAACAAAAACCCGCAAAAATGCCTAATTGTGTTGTTTCTAACTGCAGAAACAAAAGCTGTTAAGTACATTTGATTAAAGTTTTTTTTTTTTTATTAATGACCTCAAAATGTAAGGCGTAGTTTGTTCGAAAGTAGCCACGCATGAATCGCAAGTAAAATTGTGATTACAACCATTCTACTCTATCTATTTCTATGTACTCGACTGTACAAGTGATCCGTGTACATACCAGTGGGGTAATTGTGTAATGCATTCACATTGACATCAGCTTTCATTTTGAAATTACAGCAATATTCATTGCGTGGTACGTAGTTGTCAATATGACGGATTGTCAAAACACACAGAGCAATGAACATTGAAATCCGAATGAATGCGATCGCGAGTGAGTTACGCAATTAGGCAGCCGGTAGCAATCACCTTAAGATATAAATATATTTTGATATACAGGCGGTGTAAGTTATAAATGTTTCATGAGAAAATTGCAGTAGGACCACGAGAAATAGCATAGATAGATAGATAGATAGATAGAATATACTTTATTGTACACCATGAAAATAGTAGTAAACAGGAACAACGTATAAATTGGGTACATTGGGCGGTCTTATCGCTAAAAGCGATATCTTCCAGACAACCTTTCGATGGACAAAGAACACGTAAGATAATGGGGGCAGTCCGTGGCGTACTACTGCATGCATACCCTCATGGTCCTACTAGTAGGACGAAGAGAAAAACCCCCGTGTGATGTTCGCAGGTGTCGATAGTACCGCCGGACGCGCGCGACTCGGTTCTGTATGTGGAAAGGGAGGGCGAGCCTCCCGGGCCGGCGCAGGCCGCCTTCATGGGGCTGGTGCCAGGCCGTGCCTACAACGTCTCCATACAGACCGTGTTTGACGCCGATATCTCCGCGCCCACCACGGCTCAGTACCGCACCATTCCACTGCGCCCTAGGAACGTCACCGTGCCGCTCGCTGATCTCACAGATACGTCATTCCGTGTGACATGGCTGCCACCACTCGATGAGAGGTGCTTATACTGCTTATGTGCCAGAGCTTAGTCTCATCCATTGTACAGTTTGATTCGCGAATACTGTCTGTTTAAGCAATTAAGTAGACGGTATTCGCAATTAATTGACTGACGTCTCCACTCACACGTCACACGTCTGTGATCTAGTGGTTCGAGTGTCGGACTGCTGATCACGAGGTCGTGGGTTCGATTCCCACAGGACACAAATATTTATGTGATGAACATAAGTGTTTGTGTTGGTCTGATTGTTTCTTATGTATTATAAGTATGTAATTACAAAAAAAAAAGTATATTAGTATCATATCCATTGTCCAGTACCCATAGTCCAAACTCTGCTTAGTTTGGGACTAGATGGTGCTGTGTAAAGATGCCCCAAAAATATTTATTTATTTATGTTCCAAGCGACTTCGAGAAGTACCAGGTGGCGGTGAGAGGGTTGGGTGGCGGAGCGCGGCACCTGACGCCGGTGTTGCGCGCGCGCAATGAAACGCCTGCAATAAGCTTCGACAGCCTAGAGCCCGGCGCGCCCTACATCATCACCGTCAGGACCATATCCGGCAAGGTCGTCTCGTGGCCCACCACCACCAACCTCACGCTCAGTAAGTATACAAAGACATGCCTGCCTGCAGCTTCGACAGCCTAGAGCCCGGTGCGCCCTACACCATCACCGTCAAGGCAATGTTCGGCAACATCTCCTGGTCATCACCGACCTCACGCTCAGTGAGAATGTTACCACAAGCGAACAGAAGAAGGAGTTGTTTAGTGTCGAGGCTAAAGGCGTTCTACGAAGCCAATTCATTCGGGTCCGAGCGGTCAACGAGTCAACATCTCCTGTAGATGCTCCGTGGAGGGGCGAAACTCGTGTCGAGTATCGGTTTGGTTTGCATATTGTACAATACATTAATCGCACCTTCTGCATGTACATTTATTTGTGGGCGGGAGGGCGATGCTGCATGTTGCATTCAAGCTTGATGACCTACTTATTTCGCGGAATTAACACTTTATTTAATTAATTAATTTATTTAATTTGACGACTTCTGTGGTCTAGTGGTTCGAGTGTCGGACTGATGATCACGAGGTCATGGGTTCGATTCCCACAGGACACAAATATTTGTGTGATGAACATAAGTGTTCGTGTTGGTCTGGTTGTGTTTCTTATGTATTTAAAAAGCATATAAGTATTATATCCATTGTCTAGTACCCATACCACAAGCTCTGCTTAGTTTGGGACTAGATGGTGATGTGTAAAAATGTCCTAAAAATATTTATTTATTTATTTTTTAATATTTTAACTTCATATTTTGTAAGCTAAAGGCTATACGTATACGATGTTGCAAAGAACAATGCAACGAATTGTTTGGCGCAAAAACCCAGAGTCGATTATGATGATTTATACAGGGTAATTGAAGAAATACCTGAAACCTCCTAGTACTAACTTCGTAACACTGAATAAAGCAAAGACATTTCCATACTGTCAGTATAATAACTTTATGGAATAAAGTATGTTCTACGACTTGGGCCAAAACTCAAAACAAACAAGTTAGCCAAAAAAAGTTTTTTCGTTTATTTGATATCTGTAAAATTTGCGTATACTACAGCACATTATACCGATAGCATAAAATAGGTAATAATTCTTCTCTTTTCTTATGCCGTCAGCCCGAGCACGTTTATATTTGCACTAGCCGCGCAGTCCAGCTGACGCGATCCCGGGTGGCTTCTCGTCGGCCATCTTGGTTATCTAGAATACGTGGGACACTCAGAAAGTTTTGCGAAACTAAAAAAAATTGTTCTATACGTACATATATTTTTATCAAATCTTTTCAAAGTACTTTCCACCAGCCTCTATACAAAGATTCATGCGCCTAAACCAGTTTTCAAAACACTTTTTCTAGTCCGCCGCAGACACCTCGTTTACAGCCTGCTCGAACGCAGCCAGCGCATCTTCCGGCGACGAAAATTGTATCCCTTTGAGCTGATTTTTTATTTTTGGGAATAAAAAGAAGTCACACGGTGCTAGATCAGGGCTGTAAGGAGGGTGACCCAGGAGTTTGACTGGCGTGCTGTCCAGGAAGTCCCTCGTTTTGAGTGCGGTGTGCGCAGGTGCATTGTCGTGGTGGAGCAGTAGCCCGCGGAGCCCTGTGTTTGGTCGCTTGTTGCTTATAACAGAGAAAACTTCTGGCAAACATTTGGTAGTATACCATTCGGCATTAATGCTTCTTTGATCCCGTAAGGGAATTGATACCAAGTGGCCAGTCAAATTAAAAAAGCTAGCGATCAAAATCTTACCCCCGCTTCTAGATCGCTTCACTTTGGTAGGCGTTGGCTCATTTTGAGACACCCAAACAGTCGACTGGCGCTTGGTTTCTGGGTCATATTGATAAATCCAGGACTCATCACCTGTAACGATGTCGTAAACACGCCGAGACGAGCCTGCTTCAAATTTGTTAAGTATATCACGGCACCATTCCACCCGGGCCTGCTTCTGAGCATCGGTGAGGTTGTGCGGCACCCAGCGTGATACTATCCTCCTCACGCGAAGATGGCTGTGTAGAATCTCGTGAACGCTTCCCGATCCAATCTTCAATATGTGTTGAATCTCCTGATATGTAATTCGCCTATTGTCTTGGATTAAATTTTTCACTGCTAGCACGTTTTCTTCGGTAACAGCCGTCAAAGGGCGACCGCTTCTTTCGTCATCCCCCAAAGTTGGTCGACCGCGCTTGAATTCGTTATACCAACGATACACGGTTGCCTTGGAAGGGCCTTCATCCATGAATGCCATTTGAAGTCTATCGTACGATTCATCCGGTTTCAGGCGACACTTGAAATCGTATAAAATCATAGCTCTAAAATGTTCCCGGCGCAGATCCATATTTCAGTGAGACACAATACTTTGAATTAACTCGCAAAAAATGTGGAGGGAAATTTTGAAATTGGAACTTACTTATTTTTACTTATAAATAATCATATTTTCGAAAAACATTATAACTGGCCAGTCTCCCATATATAAAAACTATTTTTCGCAATACTTTCTGAGGGGCCTGGTATACATCATACTACAGAGTAATTTCATATTTTTCTATGAAAAAAAAGTTTCGAAATATAAAAAGCCATAGAATTAACTTTGTCAAGGATTTTTTTTTTTTATAGTACAGGATGGCGAAACGAGCTAAAGGCCCACCTGATGTTAAGCGGTTACCTTTGCCCATAACAACTGCAATACTACCTAAGCTGTTGCCTAAATGGTACCGCAAGTCGGTACGCCAAACTGAGACATGAAGATGAAAAGTCTCATGTGATTGTAATTTCACCGGCACCCGTACCCTTCAGACCGAAACACAGCAATGCCAGTATCACTATTTGGCGGAGAAGTAGGTACGATGGTAGTACTTCCCCGGACGAGCTCTTTCACAAAGGAGCTCTACTACTACTATCATTATACGATGTTAGTGCTTAGATTGGTGACAGTAGGTGTAAAAAAAGTGGGGTGCTGGCCAGAAAACCTCCACGTGTGCCTGACGGCTGCTTGTCCTTCTGGACACGTCTGGAGGGATTGGCAGTTGTTTGGCCGGTGCATCCTGGGCACGGGCAATAAAATCCTTTCGGGGGATTAACCTTCAGGGCAAATATTGGCGAATATTCTGACGCGGGAGGGGCCCGTTCTGGGCCAGTGGGGAGTTGCTCCACGTGTCCATCTGTTGCCAACAGAGGGCACAGTGGAGGAGCAGGGGCGGGCCCGGTGTGCACTCACCCTGCCACTGGGCAGGCAGCGGGGGGACCTTAAGAGGTTTTCAATAATTTCAACAACACTTTGTATACGGTTGTGTTAAGAAAAGAGGGAGACCAAAGAAAATATGGATGGATTGTGTGAAAGATGATATGAATAGAAAGAAAGTGAACACTGCGATGACGGCTGATAGAGATGTATGGAAGAAAAAAACATGCTGCGCCGACCACAAATAAATTGGGATAAGGGCAGGAGGATGATGTTCTATACGGTTGTGCCATAATCACTTAAATGTCATGCTGATGGTGGCGTTCATACATATAAGTGGCGTTAGTGTCGGGTCGTTTAAGTTCCCTTCAATATGGTCGAGTTAAGCGATGGCTGATGCTCGCGTCATGCTCGTGAACGGGTGCCGTCTGTCGGGACAGGTCAGCTCCGACATACTATGGCAACTCTTTCTACGTTTATTTCTAAAGGCAATATTCTCACTTTTAAACTCTTGTTTATTTCTGATATTAACTTTTATACTCACATTATTTGAATAAATTTGATGTAATAAACAATAACCTATTTTAAAAAGAGTATATCCAAGGAGTTTCTTGCCGGTTCTTCTCCATAGGACAATTTGGAACCGTGCAACTAGAGCCTGACGTTTCAAAATTACCTGTAATTAGGTTTATTTGAAGTAAAAAACTTTTTTTTTTGTTGCGTTACATTTATTATCTTTGTCTTCTAGGAGGTGAATTCGCGGGGTGGAATTTAACGGATCCAACTAGAAGTGACCTGCATCACGAACCGATGCCCAATGAACCAGGTATTCTACCCTTTAAAAAATTAAAATTATTTAGTTCAGTCCAACACGATCCATAATATTAATATAAAGGTGGTTTCAACCGGCCAGGCGAGGAGAGGATTGGATAGGATGGGCATGAATTGAAATCTCGCTAACCCTTTCACACCAAAAGATTTAAATCGCGACTATCGCGAGCAAGCGCCGTCTCGCGATTTACCATTTTGCAATGTAATAAATACTCTATTCATACAGCAATAAAGTTTAATTTTGTACCAACAAATATTTCAATTCTCGCCTCGCACATCCTCGCCTATCCAGACCTACTACACCCAAGATGGGCGTGACGTGAATTGAATTTTTGTTATACAAATTTCAATTCTCGCTTGGCCCATCCACGCCACGCCTCGCCGGTGTGAAACCACCTTAACAATACAGCTGTTCCAATGCCAGCAGCTAAAGTGACAGTCCAGCCTGCTCGCTATCATTGTCATGATGTTGTTAGTGCTAACGCGGACTCTGCAGGGCTTGGTGGCGCTCCACTTGAACAGTATGGCGCGGGCGTAGTAGCTATCCACATGCGTGCCCGCAAACATGTCTGATGCACTGCAAGCCCGCCGCGCCGTAGCCATAATAACACCCTGAACGCGTTATTGTATTGGAAGCGTAAGGCATTATATGATTTTGCGTGTACTTTGACAACAGACTGCAGGTACAAAGCAGGGGTGTTACGGATATTCGCATCCGCATCCGCATCCGCAAATGCGGAATATTCGCATTAATTCAGACATCTGCATCCGCATCCGCATCTGCATCAATTAATGCGGATCTGCATCCGCATCCGCATCTGCATCAATTAATGCGGATCTGCATCCGCATCCGCATCTGCATCAATTAATGCGGATCTGCATCCGCATCTGCATCAATTAATGCGGATCTGCATCCGCATCCGCATCTGCATCAATTAATGCGGACCTGCATCCGCATCCGCATCTGCATCAATTAATGCGGATCTGCATCCGCATCCGCATCTGCATCAATTAATGCGGAGCTTTCACTGATGCGGATTCAGAACAACAAAGAAAGTAGGCGGTGGCACGTGCCTGGGGGCCTACTCGCGTTTGACGAACGACAAACGAAGTACGAACTTTCGTTCCAACTGATACCTACACAATAAAGATAGGCACATAAAAAAGGCACAATTAAGATAGACTATGGTTCATAGTCGTATACAATTTACCGGAGATGAGAAAAACAAACGTCAAAACACGATCATCGCAAGCGATAAGGGAACGATGGTTGACCGGAGTAGCAAATTGTGCGATGAATCGTACGATTTATCGAATATCGTCGAACGGGAGTAGACCCCCTGGCGCGTTTTTACTCATTGCTATCTTCGTTCGCTAATTTACCAATAGGATGACACTTTGGGATTGGGTACAAGATCCTACACTACACGACATGTTTGTTTCGTTTTAGTTATAGACGAGCTTTCCATTGTGGATCAATTACCTACAGTGTTTGTTACTTTGTTTACTGTGTAATATTAAGTAAAATGTCGAAAATTAAAAGGATTTTCATTTATTTGTGAACTTAAAATTAAAAGGACTTTATAAAATCTTGAAATCCGCATCCGCAGATGTGAACCTCTAATAATCCGCATGTCATGATGTGATGTCAAAATTTTGGCATCCGTAACAACCCTGGTACAAAGTAACGTACAGTAGGCTCAGAAGGGCTTATGAGTATTTCACCAGGTTTCACTATGACCTGTGCTGTGCCATCGATTAAATCTATTACCGATCATATTAGCTCTAATTGCTAATGCCCTACGCTCTCTTTCAATAGAATAGAATAGAATTAGAATGTCTTTATTTGCAAGGAATACTTAGGTACATTGTAGTTGGTACGTTCATTCATAATGCGCTTATTCCGCTATATGCTTTTTTTGCTTACAAACATTTCCATGCTATGATATACCGCAATATCTGCAATACAAGTAGATCTGTCACCAAGCACCCAAGCTATTTAAACATTTTTACCCGTTTGAAGAGTATACTAAAGTACACTAGGGGTACAAGGGACTTTGGTGAATATCTGAATCTTTGGTGAATATCTGAATAAGATCGGACGCGAAGTCAGGGCAAATTGTCACCATTGTGGGAGTGACCAGGACACGACACAGCATACGCTTGAGAAGTGCCCTGCGTAGAGCCCAGAGCGGCGTGTCCTGGTCAGCGAGACCGGGCAACATCTTTCTCTGCCAGCAGTAGTGTCGGCTATGCTGGCAGAGCCGACGGCTTGGAGGGCCGTGGCTTCCTTCTGCGAGGCTGTCATGGTCCAGAAGGAGGCCGCAGAGCGGGATCGGGAGAGGGCCGATCCCACTCGGAGACGAAGGCGCCGGAGAGGCAACCGCCCCGGTGCAAGGACCAGATAGGGCGAATCGCCGCATCCCCCACCACCAAATGATGGTGGGGGACCTTCGGGATCGTGGGTGCCAAGAGTAGGGGGACTTGAGGCATCTATTAAGCGACCCTGGGGAGGACAGCAGCACGTGGTGGTCACGTACTGCTGTTGGGGAAACCTTGATGTTTCCCCGGGACGTGCCAAAGGCGTAGCACTGGAGGGGCACCGGCGCGGTTCACTGGAGTTCCCGGAGCTCCTCTATTTTGTGCAGAGGATGGCCACCGTGTGGTTTTAGGCGGTAAGAGTCTGACATAACCCTCCGCCCTCCCCAGACGGAGGGTATCCATGAGGATTTCCACTCGAAAACAAAACAAAAAAAAGGGGTACAAGGGACTCTTGTTATCAGCCTTGAATACCATCAACCAGTGGCGTGCATTCCATATAGGCAATTAGGCAATACCCAGTGCCTTCCTCATTCAAATTCAATAGTGGTGTAAGTTATTATCTTTTTTTCAAAGTACAATGATTATTTATCTTTTAATAGACCTATTAATGCTAAATTAATCTTTCTACATACAAAAATCAATAACATAGACCAAAATTAAATTCAAATAAAGTACGTCACTGCACGCCACTGCCATCAACTCACTTTTAGTGGCATTGTATTTTAGGCAGTGACTCGCAGCGCAACATACCTTTCATACACACTTAACGATTTTCTAAGTCCTCTGATCGACGGACCATGTCGTCTGCATAACTTAAATTATTGACGCTCATCATCATCTTCATCATCATTTCAGCCGAAAGACGTCCACTGCTGGACAAAGGCCTCCCCCAAAAGGATAGACCTTTTCACATGTCACATGTAGGTATGTATTTTGTTTTTCTGTCTATTTGCTCCTTGGGCATCGTACGCTTTAGACATTAATTTTACTCACAGAAGTACCTGCGTATGGAGTAACTTATAATTTCATAAGTATTCATATGCTAGTGTTAAATATAGGACTTTAATTTTGCAAAGTGTGGAATGGAAGACTTGCTCAACACTTGTTTTTTTTTTGTTTCAGAAGATACCATGCTGATGTCCTCTACAGCTGACTACGCTTTATATTACATAATATCATCAGCGGTGGGGCTCATTGTTCTCATGTCGCTCGTTTTTATTTTGATCAAAAAGTTTTACCATAAAAAAAGACATACAGAATCAGCACTGGGCACACAAACTAACGTAAGCTTAAATCTTATTTATAGTTGAGCTGAATCACAGTAAATATTGAGTCTTCTCGTCGCCTATACCGCAAAGTTTGAAGACAAAGGTCTTTAACCAGTGCGTCCTGCCTGTCATGACTTACGGTGCCAAGACGTGGACACTGACAGTTGGGCTAGTCCACAAATTCAAAGTCGCTCAGCGAGCTATGGAGCGAGCTTCTTTTAAGTATAAAATCCGTAACGAGATTATCCGGAGAAGAACCGGAGTGACCGACATAGCTTGTAGGATCAGTAAGCTGAAGTGGCAGTGGGCTGGCCATGTCTGTCGAAGGACCGATGGCCGTTGGAGCAGACGAATCCTTGAGTGGAGACCGCGAATCGGCAAACGCGGCGTAGGGCGCCCCCCTGCCAGATGGACCGACGACCTAAAGAACGTGGCTGGGGGGGACTGGATGCGGAAGGCAGAGGACCGAGCATTGTGGCGCAACTTGGGAGAGGCCTATGTCCAGCAGTGGACTGCGATAGGCTGAGTTGATTGAAACAAACAAGCAAAGTGCGATCGAGTTGCAAGTGGTCGAGCGGAGAACGCATTTTTGGAAAGTTATTGTTTATCGTTGAAAATTTCACGTTGTATTTGATGTTATTTTGTTTTTATTATTTATTTAAAGTAATTTAATGATCTTCGTTGATTGTTTGTTTGGTGCCGACTCATAATTAGTTATTTACAGCCCCTTTCATGGAATAGGTCGAATTACTAATCACCCTGTGTGAACAGCCTCAGATGATGGTTATGTATAAAGTATGGTCGTGCAGTAATTGTTTTATTTTTCAGCCGAACCTCTTTTACCTGAACCTGCTGTTCCGACGCGAATGCGACCAAGAAATCTATGCACAAGAACAACAACATTACGAAGAGATCAATCATTATGAAGAGATCAATCATTATGAAGAGATCAATTGAAACTTTTAGGCGAGGTTTTTAGTACAGTATCACACGAGTGTTTTATACCCGCGGCACGCTATGATGGCGTTTTTAACATTTTCCAATAGTGTTGTGCTTGTGACACATTTTAAATTATTAGCGACTAGCAGCCCGACCCGGCTTCGCACGGGTGGACATGAAAATATAGCCTATGTTACTCAGGGTGAATGTAGCTTTCTAATGGTGAAAAAAAAATTGAAATCGACACAGTAGTTTTTGAGTTTATTCATTACAAACATACACACAAAAATACAAATCTTTCCTCTTTATAATATTACTATAGAAGTATAGATAGATTGGGACCAGGTTTATTACTATGACCAACTCCAACTAGCTATTATGAATAATATCTACATAAAGTTAATAATGTATCAAATTATTCAATAAACATAAACAATATTAAGATAAGATAAGATAAAGTTTATTGGGCAACATTATTACAAGTATAACAAGGTACAAGAGTACGATAGTAGCTGCAGTAGTATGCACTGTGTCGCAGCTGCCATCGCCCACCTCCAGATTCTACAGGAATATAATGCAATAACTGTGCTTGAAAAACATGATCAAAAATAAAACCAGTGAAATAAAAATTTTGATAAAATACAAATAGTTACTATTTAACATCAGCTAAGTATTTGAGTGTGTATGTGTAATGTATGGAGGTGTGAGGGGTATGTTTGTGTGTTGATGTATTATTGTGTGAGAATTATTAATTTATGACCAGACCTTCTGTATCTTCATAAGAAAGTGTATATATCCACTCTTTTACTTTGGTTTTGCACTTATTTAAGGTTAGTGAATAGATTTCAAGTTCTCTGTTTACTTTGTTATACAATCTGGGGCTCAGAAAGTGATACTGGTGACTTGCAAGAGTAGTACCTGCCATTTCTGACTTGCGAACCATATCAGACCTAGGGGAAGATGGGGTGGATTCGCCCATAGGGAGCTTTCGCACACAGTGACTGTATCTCCACTATCTAATACTTTAGCACGGTTATCTTTATGTTCGTGTTTCCCACTCATACGCATAGGCTTCCCGCGGGACGGAGCAGTGCGGACGATGGCTTAGTTGAGCCGAGTCGAAACGTGTTTTCGCGCTGCGTAAGTAATATTAAGACTTAACTTTGAACTTTTTTATCCCTAATAAATTTTGATCAAATTGTAAAAAATATTCATTGTAGTTGGTAAATAGATGTGTGAAATTATTATGTTATCATTTATTTCTGGATAAAGGCAATTGTTTTTTTTTCAACTAATAAATTTGTTGATTGTTTGAGTTGGGGCAGCTTCGTACACATTTACGTGGGGTGGGTTCGTACGGTGTACGAAGGCACCCTTTGTGAGTTGTGATGGTTGTTTCACCTGGAAGATTATTATTTCAAGACTGGAATATGGCCATTTAACAAGCTGGCTTTCCGCGACGAGGATTTGGCACCAGTTTAGGTTTATCAGTCAATTTCTACACTACAGCAGCAGCATGCATCAAACCGTGCCTGAAAAAATTGCAGTTTCTACAGCTGATCTAAATGGCAACGCGCATCCATGCCCGCAGAAATACATCTAATTCAACAAGATCCTCCACTGAGTTCTGCGCCAGCTTCACCCTCTACTCTCACAACCGTTAGACTGGGTTGTTGATCCACCATAAACATGAGTTTTAGGCCTGAAATGATTTGATCCTATTCCAAGCTACATAAAAATGCGCCCAAAAAGTCATAGAAAGGAAAAATTACTGCAAAATCAAGGATTTACACTGAATTAAAAAATTAAAAATGTAAAAGACTAGCTGGTTGGTCTAGTAGTAGTAGCAGGTGCGACTGATAAGCGTGGGGTCCTTGGTTTAATTCCCGGGTTGGACAGTGCCATTGGATTTTTTTATTAGAAAATTCTCAGTTGCAGCCCGGAGTCTGGAATTGTGATTGATTAATGGCTCGGCCCCTTATTACATGGATCTTATAACATAACTGGCGTAATATCGGTCCAGGTACTATAGGGACACCTCTGCCTACCCTTTCGGCGAAATACAGGCGTGATGTTATGTTATGTTAAAAAGTAGAAGAGATAAAGAAACAAGAGAAAGAAAGAATAAGTAGAGCAAAGGAAATGAAAAGCGCGCTAAGTTTGTTGTCGGAGGCAAATATCACAGCTTTGCCAAAAAGACAGAAAAAAACTATTGATTTTAAGACTGTTTCTGTGTTAACTATAATCAAAATTTGACGGTATCTTTCAGAAGTCATCTTTTATTTTAGTAACATATATTTATATGTACTTAATAAACATATATATTTTGAACAAATGTATTTTTTATTACTGTGTACGAAGGCTCCCACCATGAACGAATGTACCCCATCCTATGTACAAAGCTACCCCACGTGTGGGGTGCATTCATACGTTTACCATTTTTTTTTAACGGCTATTGCGCAGTTATGCTGCATTAAATCAACACCGACATTCAGCTTTATTATAGCCAGATAACTAGGTAATACAGCAACGTTGAGGTTGTTATGAAATAGTTGTTAGTTTTTTTTTTACAAACAAGGCTCTGAGTAAAAATTGTAAGAAGCCACCCCATCTCCCCTACGTGTTCTCTTAACAAAATCTGCATCGAAAGGAGTTACTGCATGTTTGCGTAGTAATACCTTAAATACGTAAAGCTGGCGAATTGCTAGAACTTTGCAGAGTGAATAAAGATCGGCTGTAGGAAATCCTATAGGTTTACAGTAGAGATGCGCCGAATATTCGTTTGGTAATCGGTATTCGGTACCTTTTCCACTATTTGTATTCGGCCGAATTATTTGGTTTTTTTGCCGAATATATTCGGTTAAAGCATTTCAATTTTCTTGGCTACATGACATGGTGTAGAACTAAAAGACAAAACTTCATAAGTAAGATTTATGTTATATTATAAGTCAAAGAAAACCTATTTATTTCTTAACCTACGTGGGACACTCAGAAAGTTTTGCGAAACTAAAAAAAATTGTTCTATACGTACATATATTTTTATCAAATCTTTTCAAAGTACTTTCCACCAGCCTCTATACAAAGATTCATGCGCCTAAACCAGTTTTCAAAAAACTTTTTCCAGTCCGCCGCAGACACCTCGTTTACAGCCTGCTCGAACGCAGCCAGCGCATCTTCCGGCGACGAAAATTGTATCCCTTTGAGCTGATTTTTTATTTTTGGGAATAAAAAGAAGTCACACGGTGCTAGATCAGGGCTGTAAGGAGGGTGACCCAGGAGTTTGACTGGCGTGCTGTCCAGGAAGTCCCTCGTTTTGAGTGCGGTGTGCGCAGGTGCATTGTCGTGGTGGAGCAGTAGCCCGCGGAGCCCTGTGTTTGGTCGCTTGTTGCTTATAACAGAGAAAACTTCTGGCAAACATTTGGTAGTATACCATTCGGCATTAATGCTTCTTTGATCCCGTAAGGGAATTGATACCAAGTGGCCAGTCAATTTAAAAAAGCTAGCGATCAAAATCTTACCCCCGCTTCTAGATCGCTTCACTTTGGTAGGCGTTGGCTCATTTTGAAACACCCAAACAGTCGACTGGCGCTTGGTTTCTGGGTCGTATTGATAAATCCAGGACTCATCACCTGTAATGATGTCGTAAACACGCCGAGACGAGCCTGCTTCAAATTTGTTAAGCATATCACGGCACCATTCCACCCGGGCCTGCTTCTGAGCATCGGTGAGGTTGTGCGGCACCCAGCGTGATACTATCCTCCTCACGCGAAGATGGCTGTGTAGAATCTCGTGAACGCTTCCCGATCCAATCTTCAATATGTGTTGAATCTCCTGATATGTAATTCGCCTATTGTCTTGGATTAAATTTTTCACTGCTAGCACGTTTTCTTCGGTAACAGCCGTCAAAGGGCGACCGCTTCTTTCGTCATCCCCCAAAGTTGGTCGACCGCGCTTGAATTCGTTATACCAACGATACACGGTTGCCTTGGAAGGGCCTTCATCCATGAATGCCATTTGAAGTCTATCGTACGATTCATCCGGTTTCAGGCGACACTTGAAATCGTATAAAATCATAGCTCTAAAATGTTCCCGGCGCAGATCCATATTTCAGTGAGACACAATACTTTGAATTAACTCGCAAAAAATGTGGAGGGAAATTTTGAAATTGGAACTTACTTATTTTTACTTATAAATAATCATATTTTCGAAAAACATTATAACTGGCCAGTCTCCCATATATAAAAACTTTTTTTCGCAATACTTTCTGAGGGGCCTGGTATAGTTAGTATAGTATATTTTAAACCTTACATCAACAATTATTTTTAAAACCTCAAAAGAATATTTATTTTTAAACTTTAAATCAACATTTATTTTTAAACTTTAAATCAACAGTTTTTTTAAACCTCAATCAAATCCAAATTACATTTTAAAACTTACATCAACATTTATTTTTACCCGACTGCGCCAGTAGGAGGGTTATGGATTTCGAGTGTATATATGTATGTATGTATGTATATTTCTTTGGCACGCTCTGTAGCCTAAACGGCTTGATGGATCTTAGCTCGAGAGGTGTCGTTGGATTCGTCTTAATTGTGAGAGTGACACTGGGTATATCAAAATTATAAAAATCAAAATGGCCGCTTTTTGGAGCCATTTTATGTGAATTCAAAATTTTTTTTTTTGCTCAAAACCTATCGAGTGGAGTATCAAAATAAAGGGTTTTATAAATGGTTTACGAAAATATATACAACTTATATGTTTAAATGTAATTTGGAATGAGAAATGCTAAAAAACAACAAAATATTCAACGTTAAAAATGAATTTGACTTTTCAAAAAAAACATTAATAGTATGAAGATTTAAATTGTGGAAAGAAAAAAAAATTAAAATTTTTATTTTTTTATTTTTCTTTCCACAATTTAAATCTTTAGATTTCGCTTCGCATGCGTAAAATGCGTTAAAATAATAAAATAATTAATAGTATGATAAATAAAACATGACAAAACTAAAAAAAAACAAATAAAAAAATTAATTAATTAAAACAAAAAACCCGACTGCGTGTAAAAATAACAGAAAAAAAGATATAAACAAGACTTATCAACACGCAGGCGGAGGCTACCTATGAACTATTATGTAAATCATGACCAAAAACATACGTAGCCTCCGACTGCATGTTGATAAGTCTTGTTTATATCTTTTTTTCTGTTATTTTTACTCGCAGTCGGGTTTTTTGTTTTTGTTAATTAAACCTCAAATCAACATTCTAAATTTTTAATGAACAAACTTAAGTGGCCAATTGACAATAATACACTATAACAAAGATATATACAGACAGAGAGTCAGAGAGACACTCGCTCGTCATCTAGCCAGCAGTGACACATAGCGTACATGTTAGAACCTGTTTACGTGGCAAAACAATGTAATGGTAAACCGAATAATTCAGCCAAATATCCGGTTCGGTAAAGGTTAAACCGAATAATATTCGGTAGGGTAACATGCCCAGTACCCGGCCTCTTAAGAAGTCAGCTAACTTATTGCACTTATAACTAAGCTCTCCAGTGGAATCAGTGTATAAGTATATTTTCATTAAATCATAAACATACTTAAAAATACATTTAAAACTGATTTAAAATACTTACGTTGCTAGTATTCATATGAAAAATAAATTTTCGAAAAAGTACGTTTTCTCCAGTGTTCGGCCACCCCAATCCAGTGCCTGACCACCTTAGGCCTAGTCTCCGGCCACCTAATAGAAATCTAGAGGCCGGACGCTAGGAATTAACTTTTCTTAATTGCTAGTGAATGGCCAGTGGGCTCTCAGAATATTTAAATAAGAGTTATTTTTGAATGTTGATACAATTTATTACTGATTAAGAATCACTAGTTATACTAAGTTATGTTATCCCTTTATACTGTGGTTATATCTTACGGGTTTACTCAAGTTTATGCTCCGGGGACAGTAGCGTTCCCTAGAAACACACACATACATTCGTAATACCAAAACAAAACTTGAAATAAACATATTAATTACATTTTGAAGTATGATTTGGAATAGGCTTGTTTTTTCAAAAAAAAACAAAACAAACTTTGTTATTTTTTGTTTCAAAAAATCTTAAATTTAATTTATTTAAAAGAAACAGTGTATTATTTTTCATAAATATGTTACAAGAGCAGAGAAAAACACTGTCCAATACCAAAACAGTTTTAAGTGCATGAATTGTGTTTTAATTTGGTTTTATTTTGATATACATTTTATTTTGATTTATTTTATGTATAGACAGTGGCCGGAAACTGGAACTATAGCCAGTGCTTCAGCCGCTTAGTATTTTCAAGGGCCGGTGCACTAGACAATACTACCAGTAGTCCGGCCTGCGTATTCTCATACAAGATCTTGTACCGATAATATTTGTAGAGCTTATTTTTGCGGCCGGAGACTGGATATGAGGTTAACTAGAAATTGAAAGAGATAATACCAATACAATTTTCCTTCTCAGCATGCTGATATATAATAAAATGTACTAAATAATCTAATGTTTCGAAGCTAGTGTCCGGCCGGCGTTGGCCAGACACTGGAAGTAGCTTATTTTTTGTTCCAGTCCACCGGCCCCCGATTTTTTTAATAACGGTACACAATAATGCATTTTTGACACTTAAATCGAGTAAATAGACGTATATACAGTCATAAAACATAAACCTATTTTGATATAATGATTGTAAGAACATGCAACTCACAATTTAAAAACACCTCTCCACTATTTTTTTGTTATCTAACTTGTCTATTCAACACGCGTGCACTTACCTCCGTTTTTAAATGCAAATTAAAACTCCGCTGATTACTTACGACAGATGCTGCTACGTCTAGGTTGTAGGTAATAATACATAGTTTTTTTATAAAATTCGTTGTAGGCTCAAAATCATATAAATATTCTTAATTTATTTAAAAATGATGTCGAGTGGACGGACATAGGTGGAGGCCGGTACACTGGACAGTTTACCCTATTCGGTTATTCGGTGAAACCACTATTCGGCGCATCTCTAGTTTACAGGTCATGATCTTTAATATACATCTCTGGGCTCTCTCTAACCGCAACATTTTAGTTTTATAGGCACCACCCAAGAAGTGATGCAGTAAGTCAAGATTGACTGTCCTAGAGCATAATATACAGTTTTTAAAGTACCTAGTTAAATCAGCAACAGATCTTATCTTTTTTTAAACATACATAAGTTTCCTGGTGCGGGCAATTACATTTTCAATTTGGGCATTCCAACTTAGTTTGCTATCGATATTAACACAAAAATATTTAACACAGTTTCTGCGATTTAGTTGGTAGCAATCACAGGCTGTGTTGGATTTAACTCCACATCTATGGCCTCGAATGGTAAAAGAGGTTGCCGATTGGGAGGTAACCCTAGGAGAAAAAGTTACAAAATTTGATTTGTCTAAGTTGAGGGTTAGAAGATTCATTTCAACCAAGTCATGACCACACTCGGAGCATTTTCAGCCCTTTCCTTTACTTTATCCCATATATTATCTTGGATCAGAAGTGCAGTATCATCGGCATAGGCAATTACTCTACAGTTTTCACACAGTTATCACAGAGGTGGCGGCCATGTTTCGGTGATAGTCTAAGCGCAGACGTGACACTATCGAGTTATAATACCAAATGGCCATGTATTTTACCCGTATTTTCTATTAACTTACGGTATTTTTTCGTATTTTATTTTTAATACAATTTTAGTAGGTTTCTTTTAGAAGTGTCATCATTAGTGACATTAATATGAATTTAATTAATAGAATAGAATATATTTATTTGCTTAAAAACATGGTATAAAAAGGTCTTATAGTATCTTATAGTGAGTATTGTATTGATGATCATCAGATAATCACTGGGTATTTTCCATACTTTTTTTACAAACCGCTTTAATTAACAGTACAACCTCTTCAAATAGGTATGACGAACAGCCTTATCGAATATTACAAACTGAACGTTTGTTGACATCCACCTTGGAAGCTGAAAATAATTGCGATATCTTTGCAACAATGCTTGACCACGAAACCTTTACTTGTGAGACGAAAGTGATAGTAGGCTACATATCTGGATATGTATCAAAACAATTAATAAAAAAGTTGAAATGTGAAGATTGCATCGATAGCTTGACGACACCAAATAAACTTTCACATCATACACTCATAACTATAAAAGACATGGGAGGTCTGTGTTATTCTGCAGAAGACGTATATATAATATGCTTGGCTGCGGAAAAAATCATACGTAATTTAATACGGGAAAGCGGTGGAAAAGGTCTTGCCTCGAAATATGACTTTAATTATATAACAGTAAACACCCTAAAGCATTTCATCGAGAAAGAAGTATTTACAAATTTAAATCAACATTCACAGAATCAGCCATCAACATTCAACCACAGAATCCATTTAATTTCTACCTGTGAAGATTTGTAAATGGCACAGGATTACCCATTTTCAGTATTATATAGATTCTGTTTGACTGTAAATCTTCCAAACTTTAAATAAATAAATAAATAATTCAGGCCATAATAAATCAGTACACAAAAATTAGATTGCACCACGAAGCAAAAACTGATCAAGATTACCATACTAAACGCCAGAAACGAACTAAATTTATTTTATTTAAAGGAAATTAAAATATTGTGTTGCAGTTTAATACTCTTTTTATTTATACGCCTTGTACACACAATTGGTACCTACCTATCAAGTAGGCAGAATAAACAGACTGTCGCATCTGCGCGCATGGATGGGCGTGTTTATGTTCTATGATGACATAAACACGCCCCGCTCACCCCGCGCTTGCCCCGCGGTGAGCAAACTGCGCGATATTTTTTCTTTGTGATGTTTTCTCTAGTACGTAGTACATATTTCCTCAATGCGTCAAAACACGATCATCGCATGCGATAAGGGAACGATGGTTGACCGGAGTAGCAAATTGTGCGATGAATCGTACGATTTATCGAATATCGTCGAACGGGAGTAGACCCCCAGTTCCTGTTGCCCAAACAGACTGAAATTGTAGTTCCGATAACAATACTCTTACAAACGGCAATATTTGTATAATTGAATTGGATAGAAGTGGCCATAGTTTTACAGTTAGAACTAATGTCTGCTAACCTGTTAGCAGACATTACACTAAATTTAAAATACCCATTTAGCCCCTGGGCTAAATGGGTATTTTAAATTTAGTGACGTGCATTGCATATGGGCAACTAAGCAATGCCTACCTCGTTAGAATTCAATATTAACTATTGCTAAATAAATTAATCAGCGTATTAAAAAACAATTACCATAGGTACTCAATAATAATGTATGAATTCAATTCAAAACATCATACTGTGATTTCGCACGATTGCCTGTCAAATTCACACACAATCAAACCATTTTGAAGTAACCATATACACTATACACACACACTACTTTAGGCTAAAACCCAACGTACCTAATAAGAAAAAAAAAATCACGATATAGCAGAGCTAGAGTTCCTTAGACTGTGATATGGCCATGCGTAACACGCTAACATTTGACAATTCGCAATTTAGCCGTATTATCTGCAAAATACAAGCAAGACCTGTTCGACTCGGATATTCGAGTCAGTCAAAGCATAAAGGGACAGAGAGATAGTGATAGATGCGACGAGGTGAAAAAAAGAGAAAAAGTGTTGATCTTGGTTCTCTATTCGTTTTGGTTCAGGAGTAAGAATTAACTTTGAATTCTTTACCGTCAGTTCCTCTAGGAATTGACTAGGATTGCTCGATTTGGTTCAGAGCTCGAACCAGTCGGGAGTAAGGCCCCTGGCACAGAATATCTAATAGTATTAACGTACAGAACGGCCACTCACCGCCCCCCACCAATTTAAGATTCCTCGCCCGCGCCCAGTACACACCCGCAGTCTGTGGATTGCAAGATTGCAATGGATGGTGAACCACCAGTCGCTATACAAGCACGCCATCTCTTAGAACTACTGAGAAGCGAGTCGGCATTACGGCGAGCATCCCTAACCTACACTACACGCGTGTCTGCGTTCGTATACAGACGTAATCTTGTGTACCTATGTAGTGGTGCTAGCGTTTATATTGTATAGTGTCCAAAGTGTGCCGACTGTAATGTAAGTACTATTATGTTGGCAAACGTGCAACCGCTAGGGCCTGATGAGGTAAAACATTGCGTTTTATTAATAGATAATTATTATATTACACGGAATACCTAAATTAAATACTTAATTGTTTTGATCAATGCTGTTTCATTTATCCTTAATACATACGGAAAGTTTGATGGTTCTGTCAGAAATACACATTATTAGGTATGCTTTGGAAAAAATAAAATTTAGATACTTCTCTATAATGCATTAAATTTCCGTTTAGTGTTAAATAAAAACAACTCAAAATGAAACGATGAATTTTGTTTTGAGTAGGAAATGACTACTCATAAATAGTGGAAAAGTGTTTAATTTACTGTGGTTGTCGAAAGAAAGTTTTTGTTTTAGTTAATTCAAAACTGTCCAAATAAGTGATTGGGTAAAACAAGTGTCCTTGGAAAATAGTTAGGAGTGTCTTCATGCGAAAGTATTGGCAGTATCCAGCAGGAGGTAAGTCTCAAGACCCCAATTAGCCAGATACTGAAAGACTACAAAATGGGGGAGCCACTAGTTTTAAAATCGCTTTTCTGGAAGAATTTTGGTTAGTCCCATTTGTTATATTGAGAAATATCGCAGTAAATCACACAATGTCACTCGATCCCAATCGCTATCGTGTATTTTGACGTTTGTTTTCGATCCTTCGAATCGAACCACGATTGGTCGATCCAGTGTGGAGTAAGAATGACTCGTTTACAATGAATGTTTCGATCGTAGTTAGTTTCAATTCGTGCCACCACATGATCGTGCGCTTGTGTACATTAGGTAATGTAGGCGTTGACATTTTGATACAGAACTCGAACCGATCGGGAGTAAGTATTCGGATCGGGAACAATGATTTTCTTATGTAATATCATTGATCGGGACCAAATCGAAATCGAGTTATGATCAAAAACAAAACAAAACTTTGAATCATTTTCGGAAGTAAGCCCCCAGGTTATTAGATGGTAGTATTATAGTATTATATATTTTTTGGAATCTCCTCATTATGTTCTAGACAATGATCATAAATTTATTCAGATTCTGTAAAAAAATATCAATTATGGTTTTTATTCATGTACCCTAGCTAACCCACAGATATTTTTAAGATTTAACCTACCCTTTTTCACCCGGGATAGTAAATGAATATTTTTTTGGACATTTTTACACAGCACCATCTAGTCCCAAACAAAGCAGAGCTTGTGCTATGGTATATGGGTACTAGACAATGAATATATTACTTTTATACTTTTTTTTTTTAATAAATACTTACTTATAATATATTAGAAACACCCAGACCAGCACAAACACTTATGTTCATCACACAAATATTTGTGTCCTGTGGGAATCGAACCCACGACCTCTTGATCAGCAGTCCGACCCTCGAACCACTAGACACAGACGTCATAAAAAAAAATGCAAGGATTCTATCGATAGCACCTCTATTCAAATCGGATCAGGCGTTAAGTAGATATAGTGGAATAAAAAACTCACCTACATACATACATACATAAACCCTGAAAACATTATACTCCTTTTTTTGGGCAGTCGTGTGAAAACTCTTTGAATCTTGTTTTTCATTTTACAGACGACGTAAACCCGGTCTACTAAAAGTTCATGTGACCAATTTGACCGAAAATAAAAGATATGATCGGCCTCACAGTCTTTTTCTGCATTATGATTGCATTGAAGGGATCCAGTTGCGAACCTCGTAAGTATTTGAACAATGTTTTGATATTATTATCTAAAATAAAAACACGCAAAACCCGATAACTGCATAGTCTATCACGCAATGTAATGTAACGATCGATGGAA